>OY998100.1:6102065-8668368 GCA_963921955.1 Aleiodes alternator | reverse complement strand
TCCATGAAGAGACCATCAACAATTCGTAATTAATTTGCTGAATGAATGATGAATGTTTCTTGGGTAGCTCAGTTGGTTAGAGAGCGCTCGTCCAGTGTATTTAAAATTTCGAATCATTTTTTTTGGTCTTGATCAAGTTCAACAAATGCAGTTTGGATTCACTGCATACGTTAACAGTTCTTCTTTCTACATTATCTTTTTCTTCTCTAACAGGAATCGAATCGGGGATGACTCCCGAGTAGCTCAGTTGGTTAGAGCAATCGTCCAAAATTCAGAAGTTCGTATCGCCTTTTCTTATTTATTTCAATCAATATTATCAGAATGAAACTTAATTCAACATGATATCGTTCCTGCAATCTCTTATTTGTTCTTTTTCTCATTCAAAATTGAATTTCAATTTTCTGTAGGAGATGTCACACATTTTATCGGGCCCAATAGTTCATGGAAAGCCAAGAAGCATTTTGCAAAAACGTTTAAATATCATCGAAGGGTTTTCAAAAGAGGAATCTTCCTGAGCTGAAACTGTAATTAGAAGAAAACTATAAATACAAGAATTACTTGAAATTGGAGTTCAAATAGGAGAAAGAGAATTTTCAATTCAGGTAATTCGAAGTAGCTCATGTGGTAGAGCATGAGTTTGGAGTGCGAGAGGTCCCGAGTTCAAATCTCGGCTCAGGTTGCGTTGACCTTTCATTCAGCCCCTCTGAATTTGAGGAGCTGCCTGTGATTGAGGAATCGGGGAGTGTTGAAACTTGCTGAATGAATGACCAACGTTTCCTGAGTAGCTCAGTTGGCTATAGAGCACTCGCCCAATGTATATTCAGGAACTCGAATTACATTTTTATAAATATTTGAACCAATTTAAAATTTATCTATTTTCTTATCATTCTTGCTGTTAATGAAATTGAATATCAATTCCAAGTGGTCGATTTCGCGAATCTCCTTCAAAACGAGTGGGCTCAGACAATTGAAAGACCTTCTTGCGATTTTCATGAAGCGGACCTTCAGCTTTTGGAAAATAACTAAAGGAATGTGGCAGATTCTAAAGACTTTTTGAACAAGCTCATTGAGTGATTGAAAATTACCACTAATTTTTTGAAATTCAAAATAAAAATAAAATATTAAAATAAAATTCTTCGCATTAGATTATATGACTGACAGCTAATTTGAGCATTGTTACGTCATTACCGACTGAGCGGGTATATAGGAATTTCACGAAATTGTTCGATCACTCATACAGCCCTGTGCAAAAAGTTCAAATTCGATTTTTATTTTCTCTCTTATATTCACGGTAATTAAATTTCAGAAAATTGATATTAATCGTTGATCCCTAAATGAACTTTTTCAGGAACTTTGATGACTTTGCCACATTTCCTAGATTTAGTCCAATTGCTGAAGTCCCTCGTTACATTATACGAGAAATGACTCTTCAGTGAAGTTTAAATAAGTCAGAATGAATATTGATATTCGAGTGACTCGAATTAGCTCAGGCAGTAAAGCATGAGTTTGGAATACGAGAGGTCCCGGGTTCAAATCCCGGCTCGGGTCACATTTTCATTCATTCAGCCCCTCTCCTCTCCATAGAGAAGAGGCGAATTTATATAGAACGGCCACATGTCACACATCAAAAATCCTGCTGAATGAATGTTGATGTCTTCCGAGTAGCTCAGTTGGTTAGAGCATTCGTCCAAAGTGAAGAAATTCGAATCACATTTTTCCTTTTTTTATATAATTTTTTTATCTGAAATTAATTTTAATAGCTAATGTATATTTGAGCGTAGTCTTCCGAAATGAAGATAGAATAACTATTATACAAATTTTCTTGCAAAAATTTCTGAAGTCACATCCAGATTCTATACAATTATTCGCCAAAATTTGGCAGGAATTTAATTATCTGAACTTTTAGAAAATCATCAAAGTTATTACAAAATTTGGGAGACTATTATTTTTCTGTCACAGAAATGATGAAAATAAAATATTCTTATAACTGACTGGTAAACCTCCGTCATAATTTTTTTTTTTCAGACCACAACTATCTTCAATAGTCATCATAATGATGTAGAAAGATAGCATCATGTAATTATTGAAGAGAGGGAAGTTTCCACTTTAATCGGACAGTGGAAATATGTTTGTTTTTGCATCTACAAGTTTAATCATCTCACTGATTTCCCAGAAATGTGATTTGCATCATTTTTCAATGAAATCAGTTGGAATCAGATAATTTCCACTTCAAAATTCGACGAAAAATTCAGGTATACAATCAAATAATTGATCATCATGAAGAAATAGCGTAATTATCACTTCCATAAAATGAAATAAAAATAAATTATCACTTCCTGGACATTATCTTCATGTTTCTTTTTTTCCGAAGATATCGAAAAAATACTATCCAACAATTTCTGCCAACTATAATTCACATTGTATTGAAATTCTTTCCTAAAATACAAAAGAGTCACCTCTGGAGACAAAAGATATGACGTATTCGAATCTACATATTTATGATCGATGCATAAATTTAGTTTCTACAGTACATGTTACTTCTTTCAATTTCTCTCTCGAACCTTGCCTTCCAAGAACCCACTAAAATTGTAAATTATTGATAAAGAAAAGAAAGAAATTTCCATCGAAGTTCGAATAATTTGTTTTTCCTCGCTATTATTTTCCAATCTATATTCATTGAGAACATCTAAACTAAAAATCGATTCAATAGAAATACATTATTTTCTTCCATGTCACTCTAAATTTAGAAAAAATATGACAAAAGAAAATTGATGAGTTCAACAATATGATAAACTATATGATAGCACTTTTGAATGATGTATACATGTTTACCTGACAATTGTACGTCTCATTAATCTTCCGCGTTCATCATTCCCATGTATAGTAGCTGAGACGAATACAGCAATTGAATCTGGCCATGGTATAGCAGTATACTGATTCCACCATCGTGTCATAACAATACTGACATAAAAACCAAGTACAAATGACAATGGTATAAGATCACTGTACTCATTGCAGTATGCAACAACAGCCTCAAATGTTTTTTTCTGTTCTTCATCAAGCACAAAACGATATAAACTCGATAAACTGTAATAAATGAATAGAAAAAGTGCTAAATCAAGCCAAACAAGTTTGTAGACACTTGCACGCCATCTGAAAAAGAAGAAGAAAAAAATCATTCTATTAATTTTATCATAATATTTTTTACAGACATTAATTGCATAATCGATAAGTGGAAATGTAGTAAAATGAAATTAGTCCGTCGAGTCTATGTGAAATGTTTGAAAATCAGAGGAAGATAAAAAAAAAGTTTATTGCCCTGGTTTGGAAGAAGAAAATGAAAGCCTTCAGAAAGATTATTATGAAGGAAACTATATCTTCCTTTCATTCAGAGATTCTTCATAGAAAATGACAATTTTTTTCATTCACTCCATTCATTTTTGATACATAGTCTTACATTGAAAAAAATAATGGTAAAAATCATCAAATATTGATGTCATTGGTGCTTCGCGAATTTTCTTTTTGAAATAATTGAAAAAGCTGTTGAATTTACTGAATCTAGCTAATTCAACTAGTTAATCCGTTTGAATTAACCAAACTCTGAATTGAGTAAATTCAACAACTTTCTTAATTATTAAAAAAAAATATTCCTTAAGGACTAATGATATCAAGATTTGATCATTTTCACCACTATTTTTTTCTCAGTGAAAAGATGAGCAAAGTGATAAGAAACTCGTAATTCTGAAAACAGCAGACACCTGACAATTCTTATAATTTGCATTTTTTTGACGAATAAATTATTTTTAGAAAATAAAAAATATGCACATGTAAAAAATTTGAAAAACTGCAGGTGCAAATTTTTTGAATCTGTCCTTTATAATAATTTATTTGTTTAAAAAAATGCAATAAATTGTGTAATGTGCGCTAAAACGACTATCACATCCTTAATAGTTTATGCCAATGATATAATCCCATAATTGAAATAATAGCGTTCGACAAGTGTTGTTTATGCAGCTTGTGTACCTGACCTTGTAAAACCTCGCTGTACAGTCAAGGTTTTTTTCTAGTTTTTATGGGAACAAACTATGTAGAGACTTTTTTCTGTTAATTAATATAAACTACACAACTTTCTACACGACCGGAACTCACACCCTTGATCTTTCGCACGTGCATCCACTTTTTTCGTTGGCCTTAGGAATAGTAGATAGATTGTAAGAAAAACAATGATTATTTTTCTTGAGATTATGAGGCATATACACGCAACAAGTGCTTCTAGTGATAACCTTTTTCTTCTTTTGATCTGACGTTTGTTATATCGTTGCCTTAGAAATAAAGTGGCGTAAGTGCTATACTTAAACGTAGCATTTCCCTGACGAATCCATCGATTACTATTCGATCGCCATTCGATTGTTTGTCTGATGCGATGATGTCGCAGTCCTAGAGTAAAAAGGGCATTACTAGATAGGAAAAGTGTATCATTTACGCCCTTTTCACTCTAGGGTAACGATATTATAACGGATTAGAGATACAAAGAGACATCTCCAACAGTATTGAAAAATAAAGATGTTGTTCGATGAATATGAGAAAATATGCATATTATATGATATATTGGACAGAAAAAATCAATATTTCTTGAAAATTTTAAAATGTGAGATTAAATTGTAATTTTTTTCAACTTATTTTCTCCATCAGAAAATGACGATTATTGATCATTCCTTCACTTTTCTCTGAATTAATAGTGGGGTAAATGGTGTGAATGGGGCTGAATGTGCAGATCCTTAATTGCTGCTGAAAAGAAACCAAGATATTTATCAAACGACTTATCTTGAAGAATCTCTGCACTGAGCCGGAATTAATCAACTGTTTGATCGATAAAATCAGTCTATAATGAAACGAAGTGAGATACTAAAATTTTGGTAATTCTCATTTTTTAGGAAGAAAATCAAAGGTGAAAGGGAATCATCAATACAATTTTCTCTATCTCCCTCAAATTGTGAGATATTCCATCAGAAAAAAATTCTGTAAATTGATTATGTAATAGTTTTTCCATTTTTTTGAGGATAATAAAAATATGAGTATCGAATGAAATAAGGGAATCGAGAACGATAATTCAAGCAAAGAGAGAAGGCCATGACTTGTTCGTAATGTTAGCACATGTCGTGCTCAGACACAATGGTACAACTGTGAATCGATATAAAATGAGTAAAAATAATGTGAAATATTGAACAACTATTTAACCTACAGCCCTACTGACCCGCTAGTTGCAGCCAACAGTCAATGTCTAATTATTATTAATCATGACCTGAAAAAGAAAAAAATTCTCTGAGGCCAATAACACTTCCTCTGTTAGTTTATCGCTAGAAAAGGAAGAATTTATTGCAACTTGCTGATTTAATAGTTTGTCTTGAAGAAATTCATTGGGTCTGAGTTTCGAATTGTATTGTGTCTGTTCTATTTTTGTAGATGCGGGTGTGCCAGAGATGTTGCAGTTCTTTATTATGTAATTTTCATGATGATTGGTAAAAAAAAAATGGGATCATTGTTTGAGTACAGTTTATATTACAATGTAAATACAGAGAACAAGACAAAAAAATGGATTTTTTTTCTCTATTTTTAGGGATTACGTTGAGATAAGATAACCGCTTGAGTAATAATGGGATTCTTCTTCGCTTTCGTTGAGCAAGACTGAACATTCAATCATCGAAATTTTTAATAAAAAAGAGAATTTGAATGAGAAAACGAGGGGAAATGCGCCAGTTATTGAACACGTGCCATTGAACGAACAACCCTTATTTGTATCAAACTTTTTTGGTCATTTTTGGTCGTTGCAGTGTAAGCATTCATTGCAACGAACGAGAATGGTCAAGATAATCGAACAAATAATATGGAATGATCAGAAAAATCAAACAAAACCATTATTTTTTAATAAAATAATTTTTTTTAGCATTTTTCTTTGTCATTTGTCCCCACTTTTGAGGGAAATCACTTCAATCTCTGTTATTTTCATTCAGGGAATTTTTATTGGGAGATAATATCGTCACCTTGGAAACAAAGTGACATAAGTGCACATACCTGTATGAGCATAGTATTCACGGCACTTCGTTTCTATGGAGATTGTATACATTCATACATTGGTGAAATGGATTTCTGAGATTACACAAGTGTAATCATACAGTTCACACTCTTTCACGTGAAAGAATGGAATATATGTTTTTTTTATCGAGATTGAGTTCATAATTGATTACGATTAATGTAATCTTTTATTTGAGTAATTATCGAATTCTGAATGATTTATGTTCATTCATTGGCCCAATTACTGGAATTTCGATAGTAAAGTGTTACAAGTAAACCTCTTGATGGTTTTTATACTGAATTCTATAGAATCCCTTGAAATCTGAGATAAATAAAAAATTTCCCGTAATGACCTTCCTCGTAGAGGAAAATTAGGTCAACAAAAAAAACGCTCTTCACGATTTTTTTTTTTTTTTTATTAAGTCTTCCCGAAATTATCACTATCTCCCGTGGATTCTAAGATATTTCATGACAACGGGTGTGATAACCCAAAATAAGTCAATTTTGGAATGGATTTTTCAGAAATATTCGAAAATCTCAAGGAAATATGGACATTTTTGTGAGAATTTTTCGCGGAACTCCAACTTTTCTTCATGAAAAAAGTAAAGAAAACATAATTTTCTTATTTCTCTTAGTTTTTGAGATATTGAATATTGAATATTGCAATGTTGCAGTAATTCATCCTTTTGAATTATTACGGTAGAGGCAATAAACGAAATCAATATAGCAGGAATTCACTCCACTTTTTATGAACTTCACTTGGAAAAAATGGGCGGATGAAAAACAATAGATCATTGTGAAACGATAAAAATACCGTGAATCATACACTGAGAAAAACAAATGGTAAAAACAATCAAATATTGATACCACTGGTCCTGAGCAATGTTCTTTTAATAATGCAAAAAAGTTGTTGAATTTACTGAATTGAGTGAATTCAAACTAATTAACTAAATTCCGTGAACCCAACAACTTTTTGAATTATTTTGCAAAAAATATTCGCTTTGGACCCGAATGATATCAACACTCGATTGTTTTTACCACTTTTTTTTTCTCAGTGTAGAATGAAAAATAAAAACTGAAAAGAAAGAAAAATTCAGAAAAATTAATATAAACAGTGTCAGAAAAATGATTATTGTTGGAGAATAAAGTCTTTATTTGGATCAATAGTATTTTCCTCATTCTAATCGAGGAAAGGATCAATAGAAATTCAAGAAGATATGTTCTTCAAGGATGATTCGGAGATACAATCAGAAAAAAAAGTTAATTTTTTGTATGAAATAGTGAATAACAACGAATACAAGTTAAATGACTCAAAACTTAGTCAGTAAGTACTTGAAGAACGTAATAAGTAGCTAAAATCAGCCCTGAAAACAAGAAATTAATTTAAAATTTGAGAAAAGGGGACCATTTTTCACATTCCTTAAATTTTTTCAAGATTTAATGCAACGTTAGCTTTCAGCTTTCATTTAATTCTGTTTTTCTACGGCTCATTTCATTCCTCATTACAATATTTAAAGACTCACTGAATAAGATTTGATGATTTCATCTTGTATAAATTTTTATTAACAATTTTATACAAAAAATTAACGTTTTTTTTACGATTGTACCTCCTAAACATTCTTCGTTCAACGAAAATAATTTGTAACAAACAAAAATTATTGGATTCGAAGCTAATACTCTTAAGAAACTTTTGAGTAAAATCTTTCGCTCATTTGACTAAATTATTCTCCCAATGTAAATAATATTTGCAATACTTTGAGAATAGGAACTTCAACTTTTCTCATTAAGTCTAACAAACAACCTACTTCCTCTAAAGCCCATCGTTTGATTATTTTATCTTATCTCTTCCCGACAAATCCATTTGTTTCATACAGGCTTCGTGATTAAACTGTACGCGATGCACTCTACCGATAACTCGTTCTTTTCAATTTCAAGTAAAATGACATTGGTTAAATCGACCAAATGAATCTACGTTGATCAATTAGCTCGTCTGTAACCTTGCGATCATTGAAATTATTAATTGCTTCATTAATCATCAAGCTCCATTCTTTCAAACATCGTCTTATCGTTTATTGACGTGATTAGGAATAAACAAAAACGTTGCATGGGAAAAGCTTAATTTTGTTTAGTGAATCATGAGAATTACGAAGAATTGTTAAGGGTCATGAACCTTCGATTGTGGGAAAAACGAGATTAAAAAAAAATAACAAGCAGTCATTTGGAGATGATTCATATTATTACATCTCAACCCTTTAAGGCCCAGCAGTTTCGATCGAAACCACTTTTGTATTCAAATGTTCATAACTTTGTCAAAAATCAAGATATTTTTTATTTCTAAACGCCAACGAACCACAAATTTAGATTCCTTTATAAAAAAAATTATAATGCAATAAATTAATAAAAAAAATTTAATTATAACAATATAAACGAATGAATGTTTGTGGAAAAAATGAAAAAAAATGGGAAATCATCAAATTTCGTGGAGCTAGGCTCATAAAAATGATCACTTAGGGCTTTTTGGGGTCGCTGATTACGAATCTGATGTCAGATTTTCAAAAATTTCAAATTCCTAAAAATAGGAGGTGACCATTTCCGTTACTTAAAAAAAAATGGGCCTTAAAGGGCTAAGGAGGTCCAATCACTGCCTATGTTGAGTAAAAAGTATGAGATCATAATGAAAATGATTTTTTTTTTTATGATATTTCAAATCGTTATCTATACTATCACCCAATTTCGATTGACGTTACTGTGTAGAATAAAATAAGGATACGTTAATTTAAAAAATCACATGAACTTGATGGTTAATCTACATTACAATCGAGTTGAAATGTTTGGCAAAGTTGTATTTAATTATTCAAATACAATAATTAAAATTAATTATTAATTAATTTTAATTATTTTAATGATAAATGCCTTGGAAGCTATTTATTTTCAGATCAAATTATTTTTCATCAATATTTCAATGCAAGTTGTCAAATTTCGAGTGCGACACTCCCTATTTATGACAGATTGAGATCGATTATACCTTCTTAATGTTATTAATGCTCTGTTCAAGATTTTTGTTTGCTTTCAATTCAAGCAAATTGGGAATTTTCATAGAATATGAACAGAAATTGAGTTTATTGATTCTTTTGAGATGAATAGAAAACAAAAAGATTCGAAATTATTAATTTAGTGGGCGAGTGCTCTAACCAATTAAGCTATTGAGGAGACATTATCATGCATTACAGCGATTTGTATCAATTGAAATTGGTTTGAAGCTTTCTCCCTGTTAAGGGGGCTGAATGGATGATAAGTGACCTGAACCGGGATTCGAACCCGGAACCTCTCGCATTCCAATCCTGCGCCCTATCACATGAGCTATTTCGAACCACGCATTTTCAAGAGTTCTCAGAAGAGTTAAACGAAATGGAAACAATATTTTTTCTCTCATTAAAGAGAGAGGCTTTTCGAAGATGGAGTATTAGGAAATATGGAACGCGAAGAGGAGTTCTGGGGTTCAATCTTTCCACATTATATTCATTATGAGCTTTGATCACTTTCAATGAAAAGATTAAATTTTTCGAAAATAATGATCAGCTCAGTATCGAAGTGGTAAAATGAAATAAATCCATGTACAATCATCTTTTTTTTATCGAAATATTCAGAAATTCATGGAAGATAGAGTAATTCCATAATAACATTTTTCTGTAGCTTGAATTCCGCTGGGAAAAATGTCCATGGATAGTTGCATAAATTTACATATTTGCATTGAAGCATAATGCCTTTATTTCCTCTCAATCCATACACGCACTGACCTAGTAGTATATCAACCTCGAGAGAATATAAAAAAACTCGATGTTATTTCGGAGCTCATTTACTAATAGAGTGGTGAAAAGAGGATAAATATGAAAAGCATTAGTAAATCATGTTAGAAAAAGCTCGAAATCAGAGTGAGAAATGGAAATTGAAGCAGAGACTCTTTTCTTTTATATCAAAACATTTGTATCTCACGGTGATCTCGAGCTATTCCAAAAAAATCATGATTCTGAAAATAGTGGACATCTGACAATTCTCATTATTCCAATTTTTTAACAAGTAAACTATTTTTTAAAAATAAAAAAATTGCAAATGTAACGATTTCGAAAATTTTTTTAAGAATATTTTCCTTGTAAATAATTCATTTGTCTGAAAAATATAAAAAAATTCGGAATGTGTGCTAATTCCATCACCTTAAAAAATTATCTTTACATTCAAAAAATTAACGTTTCGTTTCATAATTACGTTACTAAATCATATTCAACAAAATTAATAATACCTTAGAAGAAGTTTGAAGAAGCAGCCAAGACCACGACAAGTGGCAACTTCCGCAGTGTAAGTAACAGTCATTTTTTCACAAATTTATCAAAAAAAATTTCACAAAAACAAATAAACTTTTGCACTCCATGATTCGAAATTCTCCAACAGTCTTCTATTATCTTTTTTTTTCACTAGAAAAAAACTTTAAAAAAAGGCTCACTTATTTCATTATATTCCTCTCCTCAATAGTTTCGAGTGATTTAATTTTTTTGATACAATCAGAACACTTTTCTTACATCACAAGCTACAAAGATCACAAACATATGTTTATGCCGAGATAAATAGCACTGGGTGTTGAATGACTGGTCCTCATTATGCACACTCAAGGACAACCACTGTCATCCTCGTAAGAAATATATTTTAATTTCTTTATCCTTCAATGATTTATCGAATCTTTCGAATAGTTCAATAATTTTTATTGTCTTTTATCACAGGTTTTTTTTTTTTCTTCAAAATTCTCACTTCTTTCAATAAAAATATTCACTTATTTATCCTGCATTCGAAAAATTCATCTTCATTGTTATCTCCAGGATCCAGGAAGTTTCTTGACCTTCTGGTAAAACTAATGACGAATATTTCATGATTCATTACATTGATTCCAGTGATTCAGAAAATTCTGAATTTACATGATTTGTTTGGCTCTTTCAAGTTACTAGTCAGTGTTGAACACACGGATTCACTTCAAGGATTTTTCCGAATAAATTCGTGACTCGTACAAGGCGATACATCGAAAAAAATTCAGTTTGGTCCATTTACTTTCATCATTGAGTGCTTCCTTTCGCCTAAAACAGTATAAAAACAAAAATATCAAATTCATGGAAATTTTGGTTCTTTTTTTGCCTTAATTCTTTATGCAGTTGAATGAATTCATACGAGTATTTAATGTAGATTTAAAAAATTCGAGTGAAAATTAACTCAGTAACACTTTTAGTATTCTTAGTATTGAAATAATGAATTTGGGAAGTGGGGAAACGAGATGAGTCAAGTGCCATTTAATTCAAGTTTTTTCTATTTTTACCAGAATTTTTTTATGACTTTTTTCATATCGTCACCTTGGAATCAAAGAGGCGTAAGTATAAAAAAAGCTTATTGCAAAAAATTCATCTACATCTTCTAAATTTTGAGATTTTCCATAAAAATTCAATCTGAAGTGAAATCATATTAAAGTAAGATAATTTTTCTGACAATGTCTCAAAATATATCAAAGAGGAAAATCATTTTTCATATTTTTTTGCAGAAGAGAATGAGACCTACAAAAAAAAGCAATAAAATGAAGTTCTCTATCTCTCTTAGACTCCGAGACATATCGAAAAAAAACTTGGAAAAACAATTAATCCTCAGAGGATCGCTCCACTTGAAAGATTTCAACGTTCTCATCCCTCAAGGAAAAAATAGAAAAAAATGAACATAAAATTTAAAACTTTGATCTTTATCCAAATTCGAAGAAACAATTAATTCAAAACAAATTTTTTCATAGACTCAAAAAAAATTATAATTTTCATACAAAAATAACAGGTTTTATTGCCTGAATTAAATGGCATAATCGCGTAATTCTTAAATTTAAACATTTCAGAAGTAGACGCACAGTTTCAGATTCTACGTACTAGTATCCACAATTCGCTAATTGCAATAGCCATCACGCTAAGTTATTGCACAACTTGACTCACATGCTTCTCATACTTCCTATCTCGCGTGTCTCTTGTCGATATATATTTTTTCCTCTAGCATTGAACGAGTATGAAACTTCATATAGGTCATTGTGAACATGAGCGTTTCCTAGAAACTACTATGATCCCCAAGTTCAGCTCACACTCAGGAATTGCGAATTTATACGCTTATCGTGTACTTTTAGTAGTGAAGTGGTGAAATGAGATGCAATAAAGCCACATTTATGTTCCAATTTGCGAAATTCGGAACTTATGAAGAATAGGAAAAACATTGCTATCATCAACCTAGAATGAAAAAGGCGTAACGAAATAGGAAATGTGTAAGATTTACTCTCTTTTTGCTCTAGAACAGCGATAGAAAGTTTTTTATAAAAATTAATGGGAATTCTAATAATGAGAATAATAAGAGTTATTTGTAAGAATAATTGGAAATTGTAACAAAGGCAATAACTAGAGTTTTTCTATCTGTAATTTTCGAGCTATTACATAAAAATTTCTGGATAAAATCAATAATTCGCCCGTTTTTTGCTCAAAAAGTGAGACTGATGGATTTTTTTCTGGAATTTTTTTAAGTTAATTTTCAAACGACATTTTTTTTAATTCTCTTCTTTTCTACGACAAAAGATATAATTATACAAATTTCTCTATCGTTTCTGGATTTCAAGGTATCCGATGAAAACTGTAATCAAAGTGAAATTGAGCTATCCGCTTCAACCACTTCCTTTCCGATTTCATGATTAGGAAGAAAAATACTCATTTATCAATCACTTGAGATCGTTAATAATCAGTTAAACATAGAATTATGTTATAATTTCTTCCTCTACTTCAGTGACAGAGTGAAAAAATTTGAAAATGGTACAGATCGACGATTTTAGTTGAGTCAATTCTCTTTTGTGGAGCAGATATGAATTTTCAAAAATAGTTCTTGAAAGGTAAAGAAAGACCCAATAAGATAAAATGGGAATTTTTGGAATTATTTATTAAGAATTGTGTTGTTTTTTCATGAAATAATAAAATCATCAACTCTCCCATTTTCTTTGTCACTCGTTGACACTTTCTGATGATAAAAAATTACTAAAAATTTCAAAAAAATTGGTTCGAAAATTCACTACACGCAAGACCTTCTCTTATCCCTTATATTAAAGGAAATTTAATATCTCCAGAAATTTTTAGGACATTTGCCAGAAACACTGGAGGCAGATGGAAAACGTCCCATCCTATTTCATTTCACTCCTGAATATGGAGCATTCATAATCATTTTAAAAGATATAATTTTCATGTAAAAGTGGAGCATGAAAAAATTGAGTACTACACAGAGAAAAACAAATTCTGGTTTTAAAGAAATTTATCCCATGCAAGTGACTATGAAAAGTTCGTCTGAAGAAAGTATTGATCATCCATATCTATATATGTATCTAAAGAAATTGAGTATATTTACTTGTACAAAATACATCTCTTTGAGACCAGAAATTTTTTCTCTCAGTGCAGGACATTCGAAATGACTTTTTTTTTTATTAATTCAAAATGTTTCATATATTTTTTTTTTTCTTATAATGTTTCATATCGTCGTCCTAAAGCGAAAAGGACATGAATGACAAACGTTTTCTATCTTGTTAGTCTCTTTTCACTCTAAGAAGACGATACGCAGAGTGTGAGTTTGGAATACGAGAGGTCTCGGGTTCAAATCCCAGTTCAGCTCACATTTTCATTAGTTCCTCCCTCTAATGAATGACATTCCAAAATTTACGATAAGAACATGCCGACAGTTTTATGAATGAGTGGTAATGTTCCCTAAACAGCTGATTCGATTTAAATACCTGTCCACTAACTCAAGAACTCGGAATCATATTTTTCTATTCATTTCAAAGAATGTACCGACAGTAGTTGAATTTGAAAGTGAAAGTGAATCTTAGTTCACTTAGTTATTCTAGAATATCTCAGAGCTGAATGGAGTATGGAAATTTTTACTGACACCTTTTTTCTAGAATAAAACAAGATTTATCAAAGAGGTCCATACAAAAAAATGCCGTATTTCCATTAGTTTCCGGAATATCTTCCTAAAATTCACATAAAAGTCTCTTATTTCACTTCATTTTTAAATGTGAATATTTCTGCGTCAAATTTTGCGAGAAAAGCCGGCATTATAGAGAGATAGAGCAATTCGATACGAATTTTTTTGCAATGCTAGCACTAAACTGAAGAGAAGCTCTTTTCGTAGCTCCGAAATATTCTCTAAAAACCAGCTTCAAATGAAAAAAAAACAACTGCAGTCACTTCGCCCACTTCAACGAAATACAATGCAAGTGTTTCGTGATGCAAAAATTGGAGCACAGGAAATCCTGCATTAAAACATAATCGAGTGCAATGAATTATTCAAACTATTCCGGTCTCAATTACGTTTAATTCAATTAATCTAATTGAAAAAAAAAAAAATAAATAAAATAGAAACAAAATCACGTGACAAATTTAAAAATAAATTTTGAGACCTCGTGACAGTGTCTGGGAGACAGTTTGGCGCGGCTAAGCAGATGTCAGCTGATTTGCAAGTTGTGAAAATGAATAATGTGTGAAGGAAAAAAAAAATCAAAGTAAAGAAAAACAATACAACAGAAGAGGAAAAAGAAAATCAGTAACCGGGCTGTGTTAGAATTTATATACACGTGACGCATTTGACTCATGTCACAATTCACTGTTCAAATACTGTAAATTAACGTCACAATATTTTTCTTTGTTGGAACCTTTGTCGGAGAAGAGGGGGAAAAAGTAGTGGAATGTGAAGGAAAATAGTTTTGTAGTGGGAGGGAGGCCCTGAAGGGAAAAAAGGGGTGGGGAGAAACGAAGGATTGGACTGTGTGCTCCAATCGGATGTACAAAGAATAACAATTAATAGGCCTTTGTTATAAAGTCCTTTAAACTCACCAGTTAACGATGACACAGGTGATACACGTGGTTTTCCTCGTATTTTCTTCTTTTATAATTTCACAGTGTCTCATCGGCTGCACTAAAACGTGCACTCTGCAGCACACTGAAATCAGACGAATTAATGCGGCAAACTCGACGTCTGGCCTGCGCCACGAACGTAAAGGCACTGAATCCTACGATTCTACCGTGATAGAAACACACAACGCGCCAATTTCCCCTCCCCCCCTCACCCCCTTCAACTGCAGCTATTACATCTATCCCTACTCCTTTCTGAATTTGATAAGAAGTGAGTAAATTTTTTTTTTTTTTATCGAAATTCGTTCGCTGAGAACGTGATGTCTGTTGGAATTCCATCATTTTGACGAGTTTTTATTTATTGATGGAATGATAAAATGATAGAGACGGAATTGGAGAATTCATGGGTTCTGAAATATGTTTTTTTCACAATTATTAATTATAAAGTTTTCGCAGTTGCATCTCGTGATTTTTTTTGTTTCATTATTAATTTTTTTTTTTTTTGAGTATAATTTGTTAATTGAACTTTATATTTTTTTTATTTTTAATTTTTTTTTAAAGATGAGTAATCATGCGCATGAAACTTTTAAATGTAACCGCTATCAATAGATAGCAAGAAAGATTTTCGCGGGAAATTATAATGCAATTATTCTCTGCTCAATAGTTATGGAGATAATACAGTCATAATAGTTTCACAGTGATTATGTAATATTCATGGGGTGTAGTGAAATTTTATGATCTGGAGTTGTCATATCAATGAAAATAAAGATAAAAATAATGAGGAGAATAGAGATAATTGAAATAATTGCTTTTTGCGGTATTCCAAAATTTTTTGGAGCAGAATCGTTTGAATTTCACCGTTTTTTTGTACAAATTTGCCGATTCTTTCGGCAATTCGTGAGACTTCGAATTCGAAAAAATTCATTTTTTTTCACACAAAAAAAATTCTAAATTCCATGAGTAATTTTTGTAGACACTTGAATTTAGTTCAAATTATCAATAAGTTCTCAAGTCCAGCAGCAAAACGAATCTCCTATCATTTCCTGTCAATTCATCTAACAGTTGATTAATTTCGACAGAAATTTATCTAAATATCGCTAATCTTTTGAGTTTATTTTCACGTTATTTCTCTCAATTTTCGTTAATCATTGACTCATGAAATATGAACACAATAGTGAAATCATTCAGTTCCAATTCACGTTTGATTTACTCTAAGGCAAATAGAATCAGAAGAATCCACAAAAAATAGCGAGTTTTGCCAGTTGAAATAGTTAAAGTTTTAAAAATAAAAAATCGATTATTATTTACAAAAAAAAATGATAATTCTCTCTATTTTGAATCGAAATATTTTTCGATTCAATTCTCTGTTAAGAATCTTTAAAACAACAAGCTTCAAGAAAAATCCTTGAGAGATCTGTTTCGTAGAAAATTCAATTTGTTACGAAGGACTCTTTTCTTCTCAATATCTCGTTATTTTCAAGGAATACATAAAATACTATGAATAATTCAGCTATAAAGTGGCAGAGAGAATGAGTGAAAAAATAAGTGCCAGCTTCTTCAATCTTTGGAAAAGATGACACTGAAAATAGCAGACATCTAACAATTTTCGTTTTCTTTTCTCGACCAAATGAATTATTGTAAAAAAATGTATAATGGGTATATGTTGAGGAATCAAAGAACTGTGGGTGAAAATTGAAAAAAAAAACTTATAATAATCGATTTGTTTGAAAGAGAATCAAAAAAATTGTGAGATGTCCGTTAATTTCTTTTTCATCTGGAATGGCTGAGCTTGGGAAAAATTTACAAGTGACTTTTTTTTAGGAGAATTTGATACTCGATGAAAATCGATACTCCATAAATTCTTCTAGATCTTAATTTTTCTAAGATATTTTTAAAAATAAATCACAAATAATTTCCCGAAATATCCTCTCTTACCATTTTACTGCAGAATTAATCTCTTGGCTTTACATTTGATGATTAGAATTAATTTATTCATTCAGAGGATTGACAAATGAAAAAATTCGAAAAAAATATATACGTTTATGTATTTTATCTATACAATGTATGTACACGTCAGTGCTTTTTGCCTTTTTCTTATTCATATCCAACAATGTTCTTGTTCACGTTTTAAAATTCAAATATTTTCAACTTTCATTTAAAATTCATTTCCACTTTAAAATTTTTAGTTTAAATGTACATTCTGTATATATATATGTATACATATATATATATATATTCTATAACGAACAACAGGCTCATAACATTATTCTTAATTTTTCTGTAATTATTTTCTTTGTATTCTAATTATTATCAAAATATTGTGACGAGTTTTTTTTTCATTTTTTTTTTTCATTTCCATAATCCATAAAATCGACACATTTTTTAAAACGTAGTTAACATTTATCTATGGCTTTTATCTTCTCATAACAAATATTAATTATTAACTGATATTCTTTCAAATTCACATCACATTAAAATTGAATTTTTTTTTCATGTAAAACTTAATACATATTGGTGAATATTTTTTAAAAACTTCAATTACAAGAATTGAGATGATTGTTTTCGATTATTTTCTGAGATTTGTTTATTTTTTTTTGCTATCTTTATCGGACACACATATATTAACTGGTGGAAATACTTCAAATAATTAATTTTCTCAGTATTAAAATAGAAAGAAAAAAAAAGTGCATTGAAGTATGGGAAAAAAAATTATTAATTTTATCTGAAGTACAAAATGAAGGAATTCCATTCTACGTATATTAAAAATTTGAACAAATAAAATGCATTTCAGTGAATTCAAGCTAATCTTTCACTCAATAATATTGACTACCATTTACACATAATTAAAATTTATCAGCAAATTCTTGCCTATCGCATTCAATTCAAATCTCCAATCACATTTTTTTCCCCCAACAGGATCATTGATACGTTTTTTTTTATATTTTTTTTCGAACTAATAAAAAAGACTTGGTCCCCTTTTAATAGTCACAGCCAATAAATGCAATGAACAGTACTCCCATTGAAAGGCCACAGGTATAGAAAAAAAAAATTACACATGTTCGAACAAACATTATAATAGTGAAAGTGTTGAAATCAATAATAAAGTGATAAATCCAAATATTTTATGTAGATTCCTTCTAATAGTAATTCAAATAGGTTCATGAGAAATTGTCAAGAGACCTTTTCTGTAGATCATAAAAAAATTAAAAAAAAAAAGGTTTCTCAATAGATTCTCATAAACTTGACACATGATTCTTCAACTATTCCTCCTCTCATTTTGTGTCATCAGTTTTTATAGAATAACTTGTCAAATGCTTGCGATGGATTCGTTTTTTTACTGGATTTTTTTGTACAAAGAAAAAAGTCCTTACTAGGGATGTGGCGATTTATTCGATGCGGAACGAATATTATCATTCTATTCGAGGCGATCACGATTCGCTCACCCAAATTTTTCAATCCGTCTAATACTTCGACTTATTCTACAAAAACTTATGACAAAAATGATTTATCGCATTATACAGCTTTAAAACTTTTCTCCGACTTCTCTTAAATCTAAAACAATGGCCATAACTGACTGCTCTTGCACACTTCAATTAGGCAGATGTAATTCGTTTTCAGTTTTTCATTGAACTATTAAAAAAAAACTAAATGCATTATTTCAAAGCGAGTCTTGTGTGTGACTTCAGTCTGGCAAATTGTATTAATTAATTCATGATTCCTAAATCACGAAAAAAAAATTAACTAATTACTTCTTGACAAATAAATAACTAAATTTAATAATAATTCTTCATCTATAATAATTTTTTTTTCAATTCATTCAAGCAACTATTGTTGTCAGTACGTTGCTCTTGCTTCCGTAAGTTCCAGGTCTGTAAAAAAAAAAAATATGCAAATATGAAAAATCAAGTTTTGTCGACAACAATGTCACAACACTGTTGAACATATCGAGTTCAAGTACATAAATCGATTTTGTAATTTTAAAATTTCAATTTTCCCATAAATACCCTTCAACACTGCAGTTCATTTTAAAATCAACTGAGTATCGATTATGAGTAATGGGAGATTAGTATCGAACACGAAATGGATTACCCAACAATGTTTGTTACCTTATGGTCGCGTGCTGTGTTGAACGTGACCAACCAGCAACTAGACCACCCTCACCTCTTCCTGTAATTCCTCCTCTACGTTCATCCTCCTCAGCTTTGCGTTTGTAACGATAACGTAACTTTGCACGTTGCACCATGTCTGGTGCTACTGTATTCTTCACAGTCTTGTAAACAAGTCTGAAAAATATGAGAAAATTTTTAATGAAAATAGATATTGTTGCATTAGAAACAAAGTGGCATAAGTGCTGTTGATAAGAACAGCACTTACGCCCTTTTGTTTCTAAGGTGGTGAAATATTCAAGCAATTTGTTATTGTTACTTGAATGTAAATTAATTGGGGTGAGACGGACACATCTTGATTTTTATGCTTGATATTATAAAAATCAGTTGAAATCAAGACAAATGTTGGAGATAGGTTTTTTCCTGATAATTCCATCGAAAAGCTGAAGAAATTTCCCATGGAAATCATGTACCAGAATTTATTCTTTGAATTTCTTCAAAAATGTTGATTTTTTTAAATAAAAATTTAAAAGTGAAATTCTTTCCGTTTTTGAAAATAATTTTTTTTTCTGGAATATCTCTGGTTTTATCAGTCTTAGCAATCTGGGGTGGGTCTCTGATGAAGGGTGAGCTCATTTCCCATCGATTTAGAGCGGAAACTGATATAGAGCGGAAACTGATTTCAAAAATGGATTATTGGTAATTGAAAAATCGATTGGAAATAAAATAGAATCACATGAATCGATGGAAAATGAGCTCACTTTACATTTATAATTAACGCCAGGCCTCTACAACCAATAGAATCAGAGATATGCCCAAAGGAGTGATTTTTACCGATTCTGGAAAGGATATCACCTGCAACTCTTGAGCAAAAAACATGAATTTTTGAAAAATAAAAAAAAATTAATTATAACACATGTTTTCCATGAAAAATTCCCTCCGCTCTTCAATGGAATCATTAGAATGTCTCTACCTTGAACTGTTTAATTGGAATTT
Source organism: Aleiodes alternator (assembly GCA_963921955.1). NCBI lineage: Eukaryota > Metazoa > Arthropoda > Insecta > Hymenoptera > Braconidae > Aleiodes > Aleiodes alternator. The sequence continues at coordinate 8,648,252 of OY998100.1, read as the reverse complement.
CCATTTTACCCCACCTCTTCTATTTCGTGAAAATTGTTCTGTGGTTTTTGCAAGATATTTCAGAATTTGAAGAAGAAAATTCTGGTTAAAATTTTTTTATAGAAGAGAAACAAAAGTACAAATAAATAAACCAAAGTACAAATTGAAGATTAATTGTGATAAATGAAAAATAATTCTACACTTTACTTTGTACTGGGTTGAATAACCAATTAAAAGATGTAAAGAAGATGGGGAAAAATTAATCTTACAAATGATTAAAGCTTTAGTTACTATAATATTCATTGATAAACTGCTTTTTGAATGCTTCTCAAGACAAATGAAAGCCTCTTTCTTTTCAAATCTTCATTTACATTTGTCAATCTTATCAAACTACTTTCAATTAATAATTAATTGAAAATTTCAAAACAAATGTTACATAAAAATAGTTCTTACCTTGGTAATATAGCAAGGACGGAGGCAAGTAACACAGTGAGCCAATAAACATGACGTGAAATAGCTATTGGCATCACCCAGTAAGAACCAAGTAGACCCATGCAATTCACACAGGCAATATTGTACAGCAGGCAAAATCCAAAAAATATACCTAACGATGCCAGTATTGCACCAACATGTATAATTGTCTGAAAATGATTTTTTTGAATTAATTAATGAATATGAATTTTGGTTTGAACATAATTCAGTGTTAAAGTGGTGAGAAAAATGAGTCGCAAAATTTCTTGCAGATTCTTTTATGAATATCTCTAAAACAATAGTCTAGTCGAGAGAAATCTGTCAGGATACCTTTTTTACAAATTATTTTGTAATCTGTAAAAAAAAGTGTTCTGAAGAATCCTTCTGAAACTAATTATTTCCAAGATAATGCAGATGTGTCACTTCACTACTGAATTCTTTTTATATGAAATTCAAATAATTACCCATGATTTAATTTCTAGTGCGACGTGAATGAGCATCACGGTAATACAGGAGGTAGTTATTGTAGTTCCAAATTCCCAAATATCAACGTCGGAATCATGATAAGCCTGAAAAAAGGAATTCAAGACAATAATTATTTCAAAAAATTATGAAATGAGGTGAGTCAAGATATTTCCTGTGATCATAAAATAACGTCGAAACTACTGGAATATTTAGGGAAATTTATCAAGAGATTATTTTTTTTAGGATTTTACATGGACTACCGAAAAGGTCTTTTCATAAATTTTCTTAGAATTGATAGTTTATGAGATATTCGCGAAAATTGAAAGAGAAGCATAATTTTGAAAATCTGACAATATTCGTTTTCTTCTCTTTTAATAAATAAATTATTTAGAAATTTAAAAATATGCTCGTCTAGAAAATTCAAAAAGCTATGAGTGCAATTTATTTGAATATTATTTTAATAATAATTGATTTGTTTGAAAAAATTTAAAAAATCATCAGTTCTGGGGTAATTTCTAATCATATAAAAACTTAGTTTTCTCTTCAGTTATTGAAAAAATACTCACAGCTTCTGTTACGAAGTATATGACGATGCTTTGATACAAAGCATCAGCCATAGTTATCCAAAATGAATGGGGTTTGTAAACAAGAGCGAGCCTACCACGACTATAAAGCTCTGGTGTAGTCAATAAAATATTTGGCGATGCTATTCTATCGTAGATTCCGATCGCCAAGGGTGGCAGTGAGGTAAATAGTAGATTGTAGAGCATCAGGTACATTTGGTCGATCATCACGGTGCCAGAGAAACCGCAATAAAGCTGCAATGAGTATCATTGAACATTAATTTCATAATAACTTCATTTTTTATTCGATAATATTTTGCAATATAAAGGAGATGGAACAATTCTGATGATGACCTTTTTTTATAGCTTCCATCTTCTTCATCGAAAATGGCCTCTAAAAGAATTCTTCTATCCCGTTTTGTTTTAGTGAAGAAGGTAAAACGAAATGAGTCGACTCATCTTTCTCGATGATTGTTGTACGAATATCTCAGAAAACAAGCGAAATGATGAAATTTTCTTCAAACTCTTTTTTTCTAAATGAAAATGAGACGTAAAAAAAAAGTCAAAGAAAATTTCACTTTCTCGCTTAGTTCCCTGGATATTCCTGAAAAATAAATAACAATAAAATCGACTTATTCCGTTTTACCCCTTCATCATTAAAGTATTTTGCAAAATTGAATATTGACTGAACCCACCTGATACCAAAAAATCAGGAAGACAAACATGGCATTTTTATAAAAAAAATAAAGTATCATTCTGGCAAGTCTATCATAGCACCAGTGTCCATGAAGCAGTAATAATCTAGTAAGCATTGGAAATCTTGCAATAGCAAAATCAGATGCCATAACAGCCTGTGTTCCCTCTCTTCCAGAAACACCAACTCCAACATCAGCAGTTTGTATCATACTAACATCATTAGCTCCATCGCCAATAGCAAGTGTTCTTATTCTCAATTTCTCCTTAACAATTCTTACAATATAAGCTTTTTGCAGTGGTGTAGCACGACATGCTAAAACACTCGAGCAACTTCTCGTTAATTCCAAAAAAGGTCCAGTAAGTCCTGATCTTGGATCAAGTATAAATGTAAGAGTTTTTCCATCAACAACAAGTGCACGTTGCCTCTGCCAAGTTGCTCCAATTCTGTGTGCAACTCTGTCAACATCATCAGTAGCAACGCTTCTTCTTTCACTGCTAGATCCTTGAATTCTTCCGCCACTTGCGGCATTTTCAATTCTAATTGCCTCAAGATATCCATGAATCAAGCCCTCAGCAAGTGATTTTGTTCTTGCTTGTAATTTTAATAATTGCATAGCTGGTGAAAATAATTTTGCTGAATAAGCAATATTAACGGCTGTCTCTGGCTTATCACCAGTCAATACCCAAACAATAATACCAGCATCAACTAATGCAGCCATTGCCTCTGGTACACCCTCTTGAAGTTTATCCTCGATTCCAGTTGCACCAAGTAACGTTAAATGTGATTCTAATAATGAATATGATTCACGGATTTTTCTCTCACGATTATCATTAGCCAATTCAGCATCTGCATGCCTCTGTTTCCATGTTTCATATTCACTTGTTGACAGTGTTCTTCTGCCCATTGCCAATGTTCTGAGGCCTTGTCTAGCATATGAATGCAATTGTTGACGTATTTTTACTGTTGACGATGTCTCCTCGTCTGATGATGTCAGTGATGATAAGAGTGTTGTATCAGCTCCCTTTGTGTACAATACAATTTCATCTGTATGAGGATGTTTAACAACAATTGACATGCATTTTCTATTCGAATCAAATGGCAATACGTGGAGAATTTCAAAGGCCAATGTTGATTTGTCTGGCAATGATATCACTGCAGTACGTGGAGTACGTTTTATCAATCTAACATCGTATGCTTTTGCAGCATAAACTAGTGCCAATTCATCTGGACTCTCTGCTTCGTAAATTGGTGGAGGTGATTCAGAATTTAGAGATGAAGAACCACGTGTTTCTGGGGTTGATGGAGCACCACGTGCTGATGTTGGTGAATTTTTACGGAGAATATTCAAATTTAAACTCGGTATTGTTGGGACATTCAGGAGACGTGGACGTGATATTTTCGTTGGTAAGTTTGATACGGAGATTGATAAAGGCTCGGGGGTTGTTGTTTCCGTTGGTGGAGTTGATGGAGTCGTTGGAGCTGGCGGTGGGGGCGGTGTAACACTCCGTGATTCAGTAAGTCTTGTGTACCTGTAAAAGTTGGAAGAATTATTAATTTTTGTTTCCTCTTCATTTTTATAAATATTTCGAAAACTAGTGGGTTTAGGAACATTTAGCAGGAGATCTTCTCTGATGAGAATTGAATGAGTTAGTAAGTAGGTCACTTGATAAATTATCGTAAACCTAATAGTTGTTGAGATATTAATCAATTTAAATGGATTTTTCATAGAAAACTAAAGAAAATGAAAACAATAAAGTATTTTTGAAACGAAAATTTTTTTCTAAATAATTGAATAAACCACAAAAAAGTCTTTTGACAAATCCCCTTAAATTTTATGGCTTGTGAAATATTGTCAGTTTCGTTGTTTTTTCACAAATCCATTATTTGTTTATTTTTTCGTTATCCAATTACGGAGGAATATATTTAAAATTCAAATGTTGCCTCATTTCTCGTGGTTTTCCCACGGAAATATGACTACTCCCTTGAATTATCATTTCAAATAGTTAATTCTATTAGAATTTGAATAAATAGAATTTTCCTTGGAAAAAGAATGAAGCCACTTTACATTAAATTTAAATGAAAAGTGATCTCACCTCATGGCAACACCATTCTTCTGTGGTTCTTCGATGAGACCACTAGAGTTCATGAGGTCATGATGTGGTTGTGTATTGACGACAACAGTATTACAGATTGCCAATAGTATGAGAAATTCTTGCAACCTATGGCGTGCATTGCCAATCAATAAATCCTCCTTCAATCTAGTGCAAGCTAATATATTTTCATCTTCACCAAGGTGACCATAATCCTGGCCACCAACTGCACATCTACGAAATATCATTTTATTTTCAGTCAGTGTTCCAGTTTTGTCGGAGAAAACGTATTGTATCTGTTGAGAAGACAAAAAAAATTTTAAGTCGATAAAATTAAGCAGAAAGTTACGCTTTACCCATTGAATATCGTGAAATTTAAGAGAGATGGAGAAATTTTAGCAAATAACTATTTTATTCAGAGAAGTCAGAGCTACAAAAAAGGTCAAATAATTTCTCTATCTCTTCAAAATTCCGAGGCATTCTAAAAAAATTCACAGTTCATCAAATTAAGGCAGTACCCCAGCGAACTCCAATACTTATTTTTCCGATGTCGTATTGATGTTGACATTTTTTTACACTTTTTCCTACATTTATTCATAATTTTTATTCGTGTAGTTTATGAGATATGAATTATGAAAGTTACTGAAAATAGCGGTGGTGGGGATGAAATGCCATAAATCGGACAGAAATAACAAAATTCTCGAAAAACTACAAAGTTAATACATTGTTTAAAAACTATTGACGAGGAGAATATTTCAACTAAATAATAAAAGAAAAAGATATATTCTCCGCATTGAGAAATTTCGATTGGAAGGTAGTCGTGACTATTTGCCTCTCTCTCTACCTCATGCATGTAATAGAAGATTGGTAACGAAAAAAAATTTCGAGAAACAAAAAAAATTATATTCAAAAGCTGATGATATGACTTGCTAATAGTTTAATCACTTTTTCGCGTAAATTAAAGCACGTTTTCCCTTCGTATTAGCAATTAATTGGAAATTGACCTATAAAACCCTCATTGGTTTCTGTTTTATCGACCATACTCTGGGATACTACCCTAATAAATGTTTTCACCCCCTATTGCCACGTTTTTCTTGAATATCTCAGAACGTAATGGAAATAGTAAAATGCTAGTTACTACTGGTTTTTTCTACAGAAAAAAATTAAAGCCAAGAAAAGTCCTTGCAAGAAATTATTCAATCTTCCATAGATTATGAGATATTCTTGAAGAAATGATCGTCAATTGAAGTCAACTTGTCTCGTTGACAATTCAATTTGTTTGAGAATGTAATAATGAATATACACACTTGACCCAGTTCCTCAGTGATGTTGAGTGCCCGACACTCAGCCTTACGTCCCGTTTCAGGATCAATCATTGCCACATCATGACCAATGTGATAAACTTGCCCAACTTTAGCCATTTCCATTGTAACATAAAGACTCAATGGTATCATAACTTGTAAAATAATGACGAATGTCCAAAATGTTATCATTCCCTCGTAAATTGGTTCTTTGAATGATGGTAGAAATGGTACTGGTGCATTTGTCGTAAATGTTGATAACCAAAATTTACAACCAGCAGCACCAACAATGCAGAGAACTACGAGAATAACTACACACCAAACAATATCCAAATTCATTTGTCTCTCGAGCTTCGATCGCTGTAATTTAACAAAACATATAAATTAGTTTTCACCTCAATTCAAAGTTTGGTAAATTGAGTAGTAATGCAGTAAGCTATTTTTAGAGGGAAGCCCACAAAATGAAGTTTTAATCGAAATTTGATAGGTTTTGGGCTTCAAGGTTCGTCTGCAGTTTGATGAATGAATGAAAATAAGTCCAAAAATTACAATTGTAGTTTTTGAAGAATTTTGGGAAATAAAGAAGTTTGAAAGAATTTATCGATGATCTGTTTTTTGATGAAGAAAATTAAAAGAAAAAAAAAATCTCTAGAAATTTTACCCTAAACTGGGTGAGTTCAGGGATATTTGACAAAAAATCGAAGGAAACCTTCCAAGTATTCAATTCAGTTTTTCTTGGAATACATTTGATATCAAAAAGGAATGAGACAATTTTATTTATAGAGGAAGCTGGGGCAAAATGGACATCCCAATTGAATGGTTCGAGATAGGGATTTTTTAATGATTCTGTTGAAAAGCTGAGGGAATTTAATTTAATTTTAATGCGTTAAATTTTTTTTGAAAATTCTACTTTTCTGGCTGAGATTTGAAGAGTTAACGATTTCTAAGATCGAAAAAATTCACTTTTTCGGAAATTCCTCCGGTTCTATTGGTCGATGCGACCTAGGGTTCATCTTGAATGAAAAGTGAGCTCATTTCCCATTGGTTTCTGCTGTTCAAGAAGTTTTTTCTTTCGATTCTTCAATTACTTGTATCTCATTTTCTTGAAGTCAGTTTTTGCTCTATATCCGTATGAAAAATCGATTAATTTTTTGTAGAACTGTATGAATCGATAGGGAATGAGCTCACCTTCCATTTGAGATCAGCCATAAGTCACTGCCACCCATAGAACCGGAAATAACCCCAAGAAATGAATTTCTTCAAAAATCAAAAGGCTTTCACCTGAAAATCTTGACCAAAAAGATGGGAATTTTGAAAAATTTCAAAAAATAATCTCTGACACATGATTTCCTTCGGAAATTCATCAGATTCAAAATTGAATCGTCAAAAAAAAACCTCTCTGGTAAATTCTCATTGATTTCGAGTGATTTTTATAATCTAAAACATAAAAATTGAGATCTCTCCGTTTCGGTCCAAATCCCCCTATTCTTTTTTGTAGACAAGGATTAAACATACAAAAAATGTCATTACAAAAATATGCGTATCTCCATTAGATTGAGAGATTTGCCAAAAAAACACAAATTCCAAATTTGATAAGATCCTTGATCCTTTTTCATTAAATATCTCGAAATTTAAAGGAGTCAGAGAAAATTCAGTAGGGATTTCTATTCAAGAGCTACAAGCAAGGTCATTACCAGAATCCTTCTATCTCACGTAGATCTCGAAATATTTTGCAAAAACTCATTTCAAAGTGTAATCACAGTATTTCATTTAATGAGTCAGTCGCCTCTGGAATTCCGTTTCATCACAATAAAATGAAATACTTAAACTTGAAAATTCAAGAGACAAAAAGGAAAGAGGAATGAGACAATTCAACTTTAATTACAATTTCAACAAAATATCTCGAGATTTGGAAGAGATAGAAAATTTTTTATAAGAATCTCTTCTGTAAATCTCAGGTCATTTATCCAGATATTTTATGAGAACTGATCACTAAATGGAGTAGAGATTCAATTACATTCTTTCCCTAGTAATAATAGCAATGAAATAAGTACGTGAAAAAAAAATTATTTTTCTTCGATAATTTTCCTTTTGAATTATTCCATTTATTTTCCTTGGATAAAAAATTCATGAATTTACTCAGAATTTATTTGAAATGAAAGAAAACAAAAGCTCAGAAAATTTTCATTTTCAATGAATAATAAAAGCATCAATGAACAGAATAGAATAATCATCATAGTAAACTCATGAAATTTCAAGTGCTTCATTGATGTTTTGTCAAGTAAGAAACGGAGAATCTCATTTCCAACTGAATAGACTGAATTGGAATCCTTCTATACACATATTTCAATCAATAAAATACAAAGAGCCAAGACAATTGTCAACGAGTCTCACAGCTGAATCTCTCAATGCGAGAGAGAAACAACTTGCAGTGAGCATTTATTTTCAATGAATAAGAAATAATGGCGTTATTAGCAAATAGAAATTGCATACTTACTTTGTACCTTGGTCCTCCATTATTGAGCATTGCCTTGGTCTCATGACCAGCGTAAACAACAATGCCTTCCACAAAGTCAGTATTCTTCAGCAAACATTCACGTAATAATAGATTTTCTGTTGTAACTGGGACTCTAGCTCCATTTGGATGTACGACTGCGCCATAAAATCTGTTGAATAAATTTTTTTTAATCTAATGAATAAATTCAATAAAAATAAATTTGATGAATTAAATTTTTTTCGAGTGCTTATGGAATATCCTTGAAGTCTAAAGGAGTAAGAGATATTTTTTGCTGACATTTTTTTTTAGGTCTGATTGTGTTCGACAGAGAACATTCTCAATGAAATTAGTGAATTTCTCATAAATTTTGAAATATTTTGGAAAAACGAATGTGAATGTGTAATTTATCCACTATAAAATTGATTTTTAAGAAATATTCCAAAATCCAAGGCAAATTTTTTGGAAAATGGTTATTTTAGCTTCCATTTATCTGAAGAAAATGTAAATTATAATAATAATATGAGAAATAAAAATCAATTTTATAATTTAATATAAATTAAATTATAAAATTAATCTGGAAATTGTAAGAGATAGGCAAATTTTGATAAGGAACCCCTTTGTATATATTTATGTTTATCAAAAGCAGAAAAGTTTATTAAAAAAAATCTATCTTTCATAAATCCTGAGATATTAAAAGAAAAAAAAATTTCGATGTGAAATCTGCTCACTGGAGATTAGTTTTTAGACACAATCTCTGACTCTAGCGGATATTGAAAATTCATCAAAAAATTTTTTTTGTGATTTTACTTTTTCATAACAAGAAAATGCTATCATCCAAATTTGTCTCTACACCGAGAAAATAGTAGTGGTAAAAATCAAGAAATAAATTTTCTCAAGAGTCCTTAACAAAGATTCTCTTCAAATGACTCAAACTTTGTTAAATTTTATAAATTTATCGAAATCAACAAATTTTTTGATTGTTGAAAGCTATTGAAAATGGGTGAGACAAGTAAACTTGAAACGCAGTGAATTAACTTCAATATTCAAGACCGAAATGGAAAAATAGTCCAATAAAAGCAAATATTTGTTTAGAAATCATGGAATTAATGACAAATTAGGTTGATTTCGTTGAAATAAAGAAAAAATTGATTGTTGAAGAAAATCATTCGTTAAGGACTATCGAAACCGTTCATTTCATCATTTCTCCCACTTTTTCTTCTTCAAGTATACTTTCCTAAGATCTCGAGATATTTCAAAAGATTGAAACATCTGGATTTTTCATAATAAAAAGTTCATGAATGTAATGACTTCAATCGATTCTTTTCTCCAATCATTTATATAGAAAAAAAATGATAAACCATCAATCGTTTTACCTGTAAATTTTCGTGCTTGGCCGATCAACTTCAACGACTGAACGAAATTTTGACGGTTGAAATGTATCCTGTAAGTCTAAAAAACCACGAACCACCTGTCGCTGTTTCAAATTAGTCTCACCATCTAAATTACATGTATCCAAAAAAGCAAAACCCTGTGGATCACTGCTGCGTAGCAATAGAATATCTGCTGGTACAACTTCATTGTTTGATAGGTGCACGAGGTCACCGACCTTCACGTCTTTCCATGCGACTTTAGCATAACGATCCACCTCACTGTAAGAAGAAAAGAGAAAAAGAAAATTATTGCAGTTCTTTTTTTTTCACATGTATTTAATTTCAATTCTTCATTTTGTGAAGAAAGTTTTCACTTTCACGAGACAAAAAAAAATCATTTTATTTTTTTATGTAAGATTGTTTTTATTACGACTCGAGAAATTTGCACGGAAAACTCAAATGATTATGCAAATTTTATTTTTTCAAAAATGAAGGGTAGGGGAAGGTGGGGCAAAATGGACATCAGGGGTAAAATGTACACGTCTAAATTTTTAGGCAAATATTATGGAAAATGCTTGAAATTAATAGAAATATTGGCGGTAGATTGTTTTTGATGATTTCATTGGAAAGCTGGGGAAATTTTAAGCGGAAAACAAGTGCTGGAATTAATTTTTTTGAATTTTTGATGATTTTCATTTTTTTGAGCATTTTAGAGGGTTTTCCCTTCCTTTTTTGAAAATTTTCAGTTTTTTGGGAATATCTTCGGTTCTACTTGTCGTAGCGTGAAAATTCCGACGGGAGGTGAAATGTGAGATCATTTGCCATCGATTCATAGGGTTTTCAATTTTAAAATATCGATTTTCAAAGTATTTATAGGCATTTTTGTGAAACAGTTTTGTGAAACAGTTTTTGGCCTATAATTTTCTCAAAAATCAATATTTTTGAATTGAAAACCCCATAAATCGATGGAAAAAGATCTCACCTTTCATTTGAGACCAACCCCGAATTGCTACGACCAATAGAACCAGAGATATTTGCAAAAAACTGAAAATTTTAAGAGAAGGGAAGGCATTTCCCTTATTACCCGTCAAAAATGCCCAAAAATTTCGAATTTTCAAAAAAATCGAGAAAAATACATCTGACACTCGTTTTCCGCCTAAAATTTTTTCAGCTTTTCAATAGAATCATCAAAGTTGATCCATCTCTAACTGTTTCATTACAGTGTTCATTTTGCCCCACTCTCCCCTAGTTATAATTTATAGGATTATCGATTTTCATCATATTTATTCATTTTTTTAAATCATCGATATTGTATAAATGCTCTCCAAACATAAGAACGACCTAGTTTCTCTTATAAACTGATCGAAGAATGATATGATATTTCAATTTTTTTTCCAAGTATTTTTTATTGAAGAAATAAAAGGAATAGTTTGTTTCGAATGATTGCAATGAAAATCCTCAAACTGAGAATGCAACGTTTCAATTTGCTTAGGGATGGTTTATAAAATCTATTGGGAATGAAAAAAAAAAGTCGCATCATGTTTCAGTCTGCTTTTATCTCTACTTCGTCGTTACATCGAACTACATGAGCTAGAGAGAGACAAACGCTGCATGATTCTCTTTCAATTAACGTTTTCCGATAGCTGCACGGTAAATTGGATATTTTTCCGCATTATGCAATTCGAAGATTGAATTCATCAATTGTTTTCAATTGATCAATGTATATGATTTTTCAGGAGACAGTAAAACAATCAAAGAGTACACATATCTTTTATTTTCTAATTGGTAACCCGAAACTTTTCTAAAAATGATCAAACGAGATGTGCCCAATTAAAAATTAAACGGCATTGCGTTAACTCATATTTCTCATATTTTCAAACTCATGATAAAATTATTCAGAATGATATAACTTTATAATTTTTTTAGATTGATAAATGTGAAATTGAAAAATTTGAAAATTGTGATGTAAAAATCAAATCTAAAAAATTGGAAAAATTGAAATATATTGTTTAGAGTTCAGGTTGTTATTATTTCATCGCAAAAAATCATGATTACGAAAAATCTGGACGAAAAAAATGCAAACAAAATATTTTTGGCACAAACATCTATTTTCTTTTTTTTCTATAAATAATCTCGTTTTTTTTTATAATCAAGAATTTATTTTATAACGATATTGATTTGACGAAAAATACATTCTGATTTTTTTAATGGAAACTATTTTGTTTAGGATGTATTGGCTTTAAGATGTATTTAGGATGTAATAAACAATTCATTGTTTAATCACTCTCTTGTTCTAGACTATTCAACCTGTTATCTCTATTTTATGTTCTACTAATGTTAATATATAAATTCATATTGAAATATATCTACAATTGTTAGATTATAGGGTAAGAAAGTGACGGTGTGAAGTCATAGTTGGGGAGGGAGAGGGGGAGGGGCGATGAAAATGTCTAGAAATTTTGAAATTCATGTGACGTAATTTATGGACGGGCCCTATGAATATTCCTTCAAGTCTCGTTATTTGTTCTTAACTGGAATTTTTTTTTATTTTCGTTTCAATTAACTGAAAGTTGTGGGAAAATATTGCTCCCTCTAAGCTATAAAAACCGCAACATTTGTTTTCTTGGTAAGATTGTTTCTCTTCTTTAGAAAGTTTATTGAATTTCTCAATGTACATATATTTTTTCTTCTTAATTGATAATAAAATTTTCCACAAATAACCGTAGGATGAACTTTAGTGAAAAATTAGGCGAAATTGCCACAAACTTGTTGTTTTTATATACTATATTATATACTATATATGATGACGTGCGCTTCGCGCCCACCTCACGCGCACTTTGAACGCATTTCGCGAATTGCGCCGTCAACCAAACAAATATTTATGCATGTTTTCATGCGTCATCATGTCTTAAAATTAGAGAAACGAAATTTCTCTTCGGATGCTTGTATCATGCAAAACTCATCCGAAATAGTCCTTTCTGATGAACACATATAACCTACACACAGTATTAGGTCGTTGTGAATATCCCGCTCGACTCGTGGTATCCTGATGATAGGATTTCGCTATAGAATATCAAAGTTTGACCAAATCTCGCTTACTATATTACCTAACAAGTGCGGTAAAGTACTTTTCCGACGAGTGTGAGGCTGCAAAATGAGCCGAAAGCGAGTTTTATAATCATACGCGTCTGAAAACCTTTACTGCACATTTAAGTTGCAGTTTTTTCATGCACAATGTGTAGAAAGTGCCATTAACCACACGCGTGGCGTGCGGGAAACACTTTTTTTGGAATAATCGTAAAAAATTTGAATTATTTGAATGTACTGAATTTTGTTTATTTAAACAGTTAATCCATTTGAATGAACAAATTTCAGTAAATTTGAACACTTGATTTTTTTGAATAAAAAAAATTCAGTAAACCCAATAACTTTTTTAATTATTTCAGATGAATATTTGCTAAGGACCAACGGAACAAATATTTGATAGTTTTTACCAATTGTTTTCTCTCTCAGTGTAGGAATGGTTTGTACACAAAGTTTTCTATCATTATTATTGACAGAAGTATCCTCGATTGATTAGAAAACCTTTAAATTTCCTGCATCGAAGGTGCAATTACTGACCAAAAGTAATTAATAGGAAGTATTTATTAAAATTAAGTTTAAAATTATCATCGAATGAATTCCTCAGAGAAGCACTAAAAGCTTCCAAGTTGAGCACGTGAAAACAAGTCACGAAGTGGGGTATGTGTCCCTCGAATTCCCTCTCGTAAGCACTCTCTAGGGCAAAACGAATCGAATATTCCTTTTCTGCTTTCTTTCTCTCTCTCTTTTTTTTTGATCAAACACTCCAATATCAATCGACAATGCAGGGCGTTCTCTCGTGGATAGACGTCATGTTCAAGCAGATGCAATTTCGTATTGAATGGAAAAGGTCAAAATCATAAAATATCATTGAACATAAAAAAATATTATTGGAGAATTGTTCGACGATATTTCCTGGTTGATTCGAAGTGTTAGGGTCACGTGGACGTTTATTCTTAGAAGCCTAAGTCGGTAATTATTACAACGAAGCCAGATAGTTTCAATGAATTGACCCTCGACAATTTTTTTTATTGACTGTTTTTTCGTGAATAAAAGGCAGTTAAAGTTTATTTTTCATTTCTCTTTATATCAGCTACTTGAGAATTGAGAAATCAAATTGCGGAGCATGTAAATATTGTTTATATAAATGAGGTTTTTCAAACGTTTATTGAAGAGAATAATATATGGAACAGAATTTTTTGAATTTTGATTGATTCGATTCATTGACATTAATATCTCAGAACTTTAATGGAAGAAATACGGAATTCTTCTTGAGGGAATATATATTCTTGCAAAATTCTTATACGAAATGGATTTAATTGGAGGAGTGTTGCAGCTACTCCTGCAGAGACTGGAATGAGGATGTTAATCATATTAGCTGGTGAAGCCTGAAATATGATCTTTGGAGGAGGAAACTTATCCACAAAATCTCAGGGTTACCCTATGTTCATGCTAGTGTCGAGGAAACGTTGAGCACCTTCAACTCCAAAGTTATCAAGGCCATCAGTGAATGTGGCAAAGACTGAAAAACATATTTGTGAAAATGAAAAAAATTATTTAAATATGCTCTCTTCTTCACCTGTTAGTTATCCAATGCGGCGTGAAGGACTTTATGAATAATTTGGAAAAAAATTCCCCAAGAATACAAACATGTTGGAGCACCTTCTCAATATTTCTTAGATTTTTTCCTTGGAGTCTTTACTGCCCGGAAAAAACCAGTTCATGTTGCTTCCATTTTCTGTCTTTTTTCCATAAAATGATTTAAGAATGAATTGAGGGGAATTGTATTTTATTTCTTATGAATTTTCAGGAGCGTTTTTTCTTGCAACTCTAATTTTTCTCTGCAAAAAACAGTGTACACCGTTGAAAATTTCCGTGTAAAATCCCGGAGATTTCTAACAAGTCAGATTTCCACTGTGATTTCGAAAAATTACGTCATTGAAAAATGAACACATCATTGATTTTCAAATAATTTCATGCCTGGATTTCAATGAAATTTGTAAATTCAGTAGATTAGTAGAAATAGGAAAATTAAAAAAAAAAAAAAAATTGAAAATTCAAATCATTTTCATTCTGAATATTCGTATTCAGTTGAAAATTCAAGAAAGTTGCAGACAATAAAGTTCAAGACTCATAGACTCCTTTGAATTTTCTCTGAAACTTACAGATTTCATAACCATCTTCCCATTGAAAAAAAATTCAATATCACGTTTATGAAAATTCTCATCAAATTGTATATGAAATTTCCATTTTTTTCTAACAGTGTAGATTAGAGTGAAGAAGTCTATAGAAGAAAATCTGAAAAATCGCCAGCAATATGAACGTGTTGGAGTATCTTCCCTATTTTTTTCAGACGTCATGGATGAAATCTTCATTCTGGAAAAAAGTCTAGTCCATTTCATCTTGCATGTCTATTTTATTCTAATCTCCCCTATTCTCCCAAGTAAAATTTTCTTACACTTCCCTTACTTCCCGAGACATTGCCGAGGAACTGATGACAAAGCGAAATTTATCCCTCCTTCTTCCATTATCTAATCAGCCAGATAAATAAATAATTAAGGATATTCAGCGCGTACAGGTCGGTGGAGGCTGCTAAAAGTTTTGCGCTTTCTGTACAGTCAGTATCGAAAATTACTACTGTTTGATGATATGGTAAGATGGCGTAGCCTTTAACAATGTGTGACTAAATGTATTCATCGAGGAGATAGGACAGTATTATCTCATGTTACTTCAAATTTTCGCCCACTCTGATTCTTTCAATGCCATTACTCATTTAGTTTCATGAAAATTTTCATAATTTTTCCTCTACTTGCTCAATACTAATTTTTCCAATTAATTTCAGCAAAAGTTCTCAATTGTAGGAGAATTATTCTTTAAAATTCGCACAATCATTAATGATTTAGAGGAAAAAAATGAGAAAAACGTAAAAAAATTAATAATTTCATAGTAAAGGGAACAGAAATGATTAAATAATGAATGAAATCCCACGAGATCCTTTCCTCTAAGTGTTTAAGAATCTCTCACGAGATATCAAGCTCTGGGACTGCTCATGAACCGGTCTGAAGGGCCTGAGCAGTCTTCTCATGATTATTTTTTTTTTATTTATTTATTTAATCTATCTAATAATGGCAAGTCACGATGTAGTAATTCCCTTGGTCGTCGAGTCAGGTCACGCGCCATTGATCGACTTCGGCCAAGACCGAGACCTCAGAGGCTCATCGAGATTTTTTTTTTTTTCATATAATTATCTTTGTTTTTTTTGTTTGACATTTCCTTGAAACTCAAAGTACTTCCACGTAAACAGAAGCACTATCAAGACAAGTTGATGAAGGATTTTGTTGTTCAACGATCCCACGTGTACATTTCCGCATAACTCAGTAGTCATTAGAAAGAAGAAAAAAAAAAAGAAATAATGACGAAGACAGGGAAAAATAAAAATTATTGTGCAATTGTAAGTGGCGGTTATTAAAATTTCGCATCGAATGAAAAACATATGTTATGTCACGATTTCTTGCATTATCTTCTATCGTTATGATCATTATTTTCACTGAGTAGGCCTCGATGGTTAATCAAATATTTTTTTGTCAATAAAAATCAATTAATGTTCTCTATACATCTTCTAAAATTTTATTACCTTCTTCATGACCAAATGATCAATTATTAAGCATGAAGAGATATTTCAATGAATAGGTGTGATATTGCAGTCATTCAGAAAAAAGAAATATACCGATACTTTGACTTCTTGAGATTTTACAACGAAATGTGAATAATTTTCTAAAATTAAAGTCACAATTCCCTATTGAAATTCGGAACGACTCATGATAATTCGGCGCCAGAAATTCCTCGGCCAATGATATAAGAATGATATACGATCAAAATGATGTTGATAATACGCATGAGTTTGTAATTCGAAAGTACACATTTTGGATGAAGAAATAAACGCAAGTTATTACCAGAGTTTTTCATTTTTTTTTAACACAAGCGAATTGGAACTAGGGTCATACGACCAATAGATGAACACTGACCAAAAGATGGATGGTTTCTATTATCGAGGATTTTCATAAATAAATGAATGATTCTTATACTTTTTACGTCAATTCCTGATTATTACATTCATATCTATATTGAATCCTAAACTATTTATTACATACCGATTGATCGAAATTTAAAATTATACCACTGCAAATATGCAACTGTTCATCTATTGGTGGTTTGAGTTATTTTCCAGTTGTTCCTTGATTTTCTTCAATTATTTCTACATTATTCGAGTTTAATTGATTTTTCATCGATTCACTGTCTATTTTTCTGTACATCATTCTCTTTTGCAACTTTTTAAAGTGATTTGCCTATTTCATATGAATTAATAAAGTCTCATATGTCCTTAACCGTCCGTCTATTAGTCATATTACCCTATCTTCTTTCCATCCAAGCTCGCAAGAAGATCCAGATGGATGAGGCACTTCATGCAGTGCTGCATAAACATTAAAGTCCCCAGCTGTCTATGGAAGTTTTGTCTTAACATTCAATGATTATTTGTAGAAAAAAAGGTAATCGCTCGAATTTTTCAGGAAATTGACATTCAGCCTTTGTATCAAAAATTTTGAGGTTTGGGTCGCTATATTTCAAAAATGGGATGCACCAGAATTCCCGAATTTCCAACGAGAATTGATGACAACATGAATAGTTATGTGATAAAATATGGAAAGAATGTATCCCTGACCTATAGTCTACTTGAACTGTCTCAACTTTATTCTTCTTCTCTCTCCTCTCTCCCTCTTTCTATTAATAAGAGAGGCCAGGACCAAAACTTCTGACTTATAGCGATACGGCAGAAACTACATAAAATCGATGCATTTGACTACACTGAATAAAAACATACTAATTTCAGAAATTTTTCACGTCATGTCTGCTTTGGCTGCATTTTCAAAATTATCATCAAATTTCACCGAACTGTATCATGGCGGTAGATTTGATTTAAAAAAATGGAGTTGAATGATAGATCTAAGATACAGAAAACATGTCTTCCAGATGCCAGTAACATAATGCATACCCAAGGAACCATCTAAGAAAGAATGAGAAATCAGACAAAAAAAATCATGGTAAACCGCCTGATAATCTGTTTTAGGAGAGTTGGGCCAATTAATGCGACACTATGCCGAATGGATCAAAATAGGTCTAGAGGCAATATAATTAAAAAAAAAACAAACTAATGCGAAAAAATGATTCTTCAGAAGAAAATCTGAGCACTTTATATGAGACGGTTTAGAAAATATTGAAAAATAAAACTAGGTTGTTATTAAACAGTTCGGTAAAATTTGTTGACATCTCTAGAAATGCGCTCAGGCCAAATGTTTCTTGCAAGATTCCTAAAGACCAACTTTTGGTAAATATTTGAAGAATAGAGACCTTGGAAACAAAATTAATTTAGAATCAATTGAAATTTGCCTCAGGAAGGGAGGTGGAGAAATAAGGTAATTATATAAAAATCAAAAAATCCAAGGTAAATATCGGAACTTGCAATAGCTCAATTGGTAGAGCATCAGACTGGTAATTAAAAGGATGCATTTTTGTGGCACTTGCCCCTCTAGAGGATATAGCCAATAAGGAGTAAGAAGAAGAAGAATTAAAAGGATGTGAGTTCAAACCTCGCTTGCGCATTCCTTTTTCTTCCGAAGATTTAATTCTTGTAATTATTAAATTTTATGGTAGACCCCTATTCTGCATATTCAGCCAACATTTTCGTAATAAAATGATAAAAATCGATGTCCGTTTTTGATATCAGACGTATTGTGATGATATCATCTGTCTATATTTTTGATATAGCAGGAATTGACCCTCAGGAAGCTGTAACGTTTTCGACCGTTACTACTATGGAATAGATAGCCCATCTATTGGGGTTCAGAATCATAATCTAACGATTTTATACGTTTTTCGCCATAAAATGATGACACATGGTTTTGGTAGTGGGCTCTGGTACTATATCTGTTTCATGTGAGAGTTCGGTACTCACCTCTGGCATTGCAATATTTATCGTAGTCATTGAGTCCTGGAATTTGTTATTGGAAGTGGTGTATTTAAGTTACCATAAGTGAATCATTATTCGCCACAGGCAATTTATTCTTGGTCTTTATTTTATTAAGTGAATGTGCAAACATAACCTCGATTCTCATTCCCCAAATACCATAACTGGTTTTTTTTTAAAAGAGATTCGAGGAAATTGAGATCGATCGAGTGTGAGAAATCGAATGTTTCGATTAGGGATAGGATAGAAGTGAGCAGTAAAGCTGCGAGTTTACTTGAATTGTGGCTTCAAGGACGGGGAATACGATTTATTGGGGAAACTAAATTGGCTCACACATACGGGCACTACTATGGGGGACGGGGTTTTGTGGCATATGCTTTCGTAATATCGAGTGGTTTGATCTAAATACACGATTTTGTTGAAATTTTCCATTCGTTTATGACTGTTATCTTGTGAAGATTTTATTGAGAAAATTTTATTCAAATTTTTATGCGATAATGT
Organism: Aleiodes alternator; assembly: GCA_963921955.1. Lineage (NCBI taxonomy): Eukaryota > Metazoa > Arthropoda > Insecta > Hymenoptera > Braconidae > Aleiodes > Aleiodes alternator. The sequence continues at coordinate 8,629,215 of OY998100.1, read as the reverse complement.
TTCTTTTTTTTTAAAGAAATGATGGAATCAATTTAATCAATATTATTTTCCAAAGAGTATAGGAAAAAATGGTTTCAATCGTTAAAGGGAATATCGCAGCGAATGCGAGTACAGCTGACCTCCTATTTTTTTTTGATATATCAAAGATGATATTGTTTCTACATTTTTTAAATTCTTTTTCATAATTTTTGTTCGTGCAGTTCATGAAATAATTACCCATTATTTGAAACCTATTGACGAAAAGGACACTATATTAAATGAATAATGGAAGGGAAAAATATTCAATTCTTCGTATAGTTATTGAGAAATTTTAATTAGAAGATAGTCGTAACTATTTGCCTCTCTCTCTATCTCATGCATGTGATAGGAGATTAGTAGAAAAAATTCGAGAAATAAAAAAATTATATTCACAAGTCGAAGATATGACTTTCCCACAGTTTAATCACTTTTTCGGATAAATTGAAGCACATTTCCTCGAGTTATGAGGAATTAATTGGAAACTAACCTATACATCGTCATTTTTTTGTGTTTCATCGACTGTACTCTGAGATACCACCTTACACAGAAAAAAATGTTTTCTTAATTTAAGAATGGCAGGTCACTTAAATTGAGTGACTTTCCTCACTTAAGTCAAGTGACTTTTCTCACTTAAATCAAGTGACTTTTCTCACTTAAATCAAGTGACTTTTTCTTTCTTAATTTAAGAAAGTAAAACTCACTTAAATTAAGTGACCTGCACATTCTTAAATTAAGTGACTGCACATTCTTAAATTAAGAAAACATTTTTCTCTGTGTAATGCGATCAGTAAAACAGCATAAATTGATAAGTTACAGGTTGATTATTTCAATAATATCGCAAAAGTAATGTTTACGTAAATTCACGAAGAGATCTTGTTTGTAGTTCATGAATTTCTCTATAGAATAGCTTTGACAATTTTCTCTAAACCGAATAGTTCCGAAGATATTCCTGAATGATTTAATCTTCCTTTCATTACTTTGCTTCATAATATTTTCTTAGTTGACGTAATTTATTTTATTTTTCTCGCATTCACAACGTTATATTTTAAAAAATCGATGCATGGATTGCAATGTTTTTTTTTTCGAAAACACTACGGCTCGTGTATTTTACTAGCAGTTTCAATGTCGGTGACAAGGAAAATTTCCGCTGGAAAACGCTTTCACATAATCGATTTCGTCCCTACAATTTACAAGATAATGAAAAAAAAAAACAATTTAAAAGGCTTTTGAAGCGAAATGATAAAAAGGGGAGAGTCAGAATTGATTTTCATTACAGAATTTCTCTGTCAATTTTTTCAGAATCCATCACTTTTTTTACCCCTCCCAAGCCAATTTTTCCCGATCCTCGAGGACATGATGTTGAGTAAAAACCTGAGAATTTTCTAAATAGAATTTCCACGATAAAGCAGGCGAAACATCGTTTATTTGACAATGAATTAGTATTGTTAAATCAATTTTTTCCAACGTCCCATGATTCCTACACAATAATTTACAAACATGGACATGAAAAACACAATTGATTTCCACAATATTTTCAGCAAAAAGTTGGAGAAACTCTTCACCACTGAATCGAAAAACTCATCATTCAAAAAACAAGTTTTCAACAAATTTCTCATATCTTGATTGATTTCCTTTGAAGATGAATCGAAAATTGGCGGAATCGATAGGAAATGAACTCAGTTTCAATGTAGCTAACCTTATCATGCTATGATGAGAACTGTAGATATTAGCAAAAATCCAATAATATGTTTTTTAACAAGGAAAAACTCGTAAATTCAATTTTTTTGCATTATTCCTTTAGAGAAAATAAAAGGGAAGACTCAAATGATTTCCATTGGGAATTTTTTCTCAGATTTGTGATCGAAAAAAATTGGCACTACCCTCATAAAATCTAGGATTTTTTAAAATAATTAAAAATCCCAAATTAATTTGTTATTCTGCACTTCAACATCCATAATGATTTTCTTTCGCTTCACCGCAGTTATTGCGTCAGGATTTAGAGCTGACGTATCTCATGACTTCAACACTATGCTTTTATCGGTTAAAAAGTGCAAAAGAAGAATGGTCTATTTTTTATTTTCCTCTATTTTTTTTCCATGAGATACTGATGTTTGTTCAATATTTCACGTACGTCAATCTCTCGCATGAGTGATACCAACTATTGATTTCAGTTTTTCAATTCTTGTAAACTTCACACCTGGAATCAAATCATTTTACGTTTGCGCATTGAAAAAACGAAAACTCTGGTTTATTTTATTCACGCCGCCGATCGCGCTTTAGCGTGCGGAGAATTATTTTATAATTTTTTTTTTATCTCATTTTTTCAATTTTTTAGATAATTATTCTTCGAGTTATATTGAAAACAATGATGAATGATTGATAATTACATTTAAAAAAAATTTTATCCTTCATTTCTATCTTGTTGCTTTCGAATGGAAGCTATGTAATCATCAGAATTTTCAATTGTAATTTTTTCAATAGAAGATACTTGAAATGATTTTCAAAATTTGATATTTTGATGATGGTTTGAAGAAAGTTGTATCACTTCCACTTAGAAGCATATTGCTAAAGTATCAGCAGAAAAAGCTATATCAGTTGGAAAGCAATACTATTATCTGCTTGTTTCAATCAACTTTTTAGAATCGGATTACCAGATTTCAATGGGAAAAGGTGAAACGAGATGAGTCGATTTTTTTTCGCACATTTCCTTTTTCAATATCTTGAAATCTAGTGGAGATACTAGATTTTTTATGAAAACATTTTTGTAGTTCTTTTTACTTCTATGAATGAGGTGTCCATGAAATTTGACTCTATTCCACTTCAATTTCAAAATGTATTCTAAGAATCAAATCGACTTATCTCATTTTTCAAAATTGAAAAGATTACAAATCGTCTGATCATTATCTGTTTCGAGCTATTCATGATAAAAACATGATTCTTACATGATCGTGAATTTTTAACATGTGAATTCATCATGAAACTTTGTCTCTCACACGCTAATTCTACAATGATGAATTACGTACGGAGAGATGAAAAAAATGGAAGATTTATAAAGGAGAGAATTTGTTTCATTTTTCGCTCAATAAATTAATAAAATTTGTGAAGTTCCAAACGTGTGTTAAACAACCTTTTTTGAGTTATTAATTATCAATTTATGGGATCTATCTGTATGTGCAATTAAAGCACAGATTTTAAATCGAAAAGAACCTTTGTCTAAAAATATTCACTGCATATATATCTTTCAAATTTCTTGAAATTCATTGTCATTCATTTTTTTCTTTAATTTACGTCAAAAAAATTATTTTATTGTTTCTGCCAAGAGGGAAAAAAATATATCCGCAGACAAAACATTATGAATCATGTCCAGTATTATTATTATTATACCTATTATTATTATTCTTATGGTTACCACAATACAATTCTTCATTGTTCTTCAGTAAAAGTGAGCATTTCACAACGCCACACGTGGATACGTAAACTAAAGAAAAACAGTTCAAGAGGAAAAAAAAGATTCAACTAAAAAAAAACTCATATTACTCCGAATTGTTTTAAAAATTACTCCACAAGAAACAAAAAAAAATAATCTAATTAATGCACTCAAGTCACGTGATTTTATGCTAATTTTTGTCCTCATTTTAAATACTGAGATAAAAAAAAAATCTAGAAAAGAGAAGTAATTGTATTTTGTGAGTGAGTTTAATTCTGATGATGAATTCAAATGTGTTCTATTTTATGAAACGTGATGCGATGAAAGAAACGTGTGTTGGAAGATTGTACTGACGCAATTTATGACGTCACTGAGGACTCAACAGCAAACTGATTGTTTGAAAAAGAAAAAAAAAAGGCAGAAAAAATAACCGAAAAAATCTTTGTGAGCATATTTTTTGCTCACTTAATTACTTACTCATTTGAGATTTGACTTTTTAATTGCCGAAAGTTAATTAGACAATTGCAATGAATGAATTATCAGCAGACAACAATCATCTCATTTGTATAAATCATTATAATAAATTGAAGTTAACTAAATGAAGGGACAAAAATTGAAAGGAGAACCTTGTTAAAGTAGGTAAAGGCTAAATAATAAACAGAGAACTAAGTAAGGTAAGTGGGTCTCTGTCACTCCTTGTCTGTTCCTATTTCGTTTCCCCCATCATTTTATTCCCCATTTATACTAAACTTCACGTGTCTGTTCTACCCATATGTGTACACTTGTGATGAAAATATTATGCATAACAGGCTGTTAAGGGGTCCGTGTACTGATAAATAGATAGTGGAATGACCGAAATGAAAATATTATTGAATAATATATTTTCTACGTGATTTGCTATGTTGTCGAGGATGTTCTTTGCCTTTTGACTGTTAGAAAATTTCGTTTTTCCTTATTTTTTTTAGTTTGAATTGATTTTTCTGGAAGTTTAAGAGATGAGGCGGTTGCTGGAGTTACATTGAACCTAAAAAATTTTTTTTTTTTCAGATCACCCATTTCCAAAATTAGAGCCCCAGCGCATACCCACCTATAATTCGAGGCATTGGATTAAAGTCATATTTTTGGGTATAAAAAATGCATAAATTAAATGGGAAAAAATTTTCTAATGTATTCCAAGAGTGTATTTATTGAGCCTCACAAACAATTCTGAAAAAGCATTTTTTCCGAAGTTTCAAAGCAGAATCCTGCCTAAATCTTCACTTTTTTCAAGATATCTACTAATATATCGAAAATGGAGAAATGTTTATGAGGACCTTTCTTGTACCTCTCATTTTTCAAAACAACCAGTCATAATGAAAAAATTCTATTCCCCATAGATTTCAACTTAGTCTATAAAAACCTATGACAAAATGAATAAAATTAGCTTATCTCTTTTTCCCACTTCCCTACTGAGAATTCTTTCCACTTTAAATTCTATATACCAGTTTCTCAGCTACTTCTATTCTTGTTTTCTGAAATTAAAAAAAAAATGTCAAAGAAATCGAGTTATCTCTGATAAGATATCATGAATTTTAATCTAGAATAATTGAAAAATTCTTGGTAATGAGCAAAATGTGATACAATTTTGTCCTCTCTCTTATAGTTAACTTATGAAATTTGCATATCTACGATAAATTACATTTCAAGTATTTCTGCATTGTCATAGAGCAAAAGTTATTTCATTTCCTCATTTAAATATTCGTCAATCTGAAATGAAGGAGAATTCATTGATATTGTACTTTATCTTTTGATTCTTTTTGAAATGAACTCGAATTGTTTGCATTCTCTTGCGGAATTTAAATCGTCGATTCACGTGCGATGTTCGAGGACAGTTATTGAACTGGGAATTTCCGTCGTGTCGATGACACATCAACTGAAATCTCTAGCAAAGTTTCTTCACCCTTACTCAACGTGATGCAATTTTTTTTATCGTTTTTTTTCTCTTCTTTTCAAGGCTAAAATTAGAAATTTCTTATCTTAATAAAACATTGGAAGAAACACTGAAAACCGAAATACTTTATTTGTTTCGGTACAATAAAGAATTTATTATAGTTTTCAAGGGCTTTATAGAACGGAAAGGGGAGAAGAATTATGAAAACTGGAATATTTAAAAAAACTCATAACAGAATTTATGAGTTTTTAAAATTTTAAGAGTACTACAATACAATGCATTTCGCTCCTATTTCTGGAGAAGTAAGGTAAATGTGCATATTCTCATGCATGTCCCTATTTTATGTCCTAATTTTGTCCTTTTTCTCTCTATTTTCAGCTATTCTATTCCCTGTCAAATGCAGGAAATTGGGATAATTGCTTTTTCTCATCACAATTGATTTAATCATTTTCACGACATGAATACAATAATGATTAGAAGTGATGACGCTCGCTTTTCCATGATCATGATTATTTTTTCTCGAGCACTCAATTCGGAATTGACAGTAATTAACATAAAAATAGTACGAATAAAATTTATGATATTAGATAGATATGTTAAATCTCAAATAGGTGAAACGTTGAAAAACGATCCTTTTCGTTGCTATTCGCAGAGGAAAATCTTGAGGCTTTTTTCTTATTTTCTAATCAAAAACTATCGGCAGTACTGTGTTGAAATAATACTATCCATTGATTCCCAGGCAAATATTTGAAATATTAACAAAAAATATGTCGAGTTTTGATGAGTCAATTGAGTTGAAGTTCTACGGGTGATAAGATAATGATGCCCTTCATAATTAAAAGAAATGAATGATCAAATTCCAATAGTTCTGACGATTTTTATAACTTTAATCAATTTTCTTAGTAAAAAAGGAAAGAAAAACCCCAAAAAATAGAAATTAATGGAAAATATTGATTTTTTGAAAATTTTCTTACTGCTAAAAAATTGAGTGTATTTCGCAGATATTGCGAGAATAACGTGTGAAGACCTCATCAGAAAACTTTTTTAGTAGTCTATCAAGGTCCTCTGCATTTTTCATTCAAACACAATCAACCCAAACATATCCTCAAAAATACTAAAATGAAATTTCCTCGACTCATCTATTCTTTTCTCGACTCCACCAAGAAATGTTAGGAAAAAATACTGAATTAATCGATATTCTTTTGAATTCATTTTTCCACGTGTATAGCCATTGCACTGAGACTTGATGGAATGGAGAAGGGGGACGATTCAATTGCATTATAAATGGCGTACACGAAGCAACCGGTTGTGTTACTACCCTTATGTGTGTTAAACCACAAAGGTATTACACAGAGAAATATAAGGTAAAACCACTGACTGACTGACAAGAGAAACGATAGTTCAACAATCGATAGTATCTGACGAATCGTTATACACATATAAGTGTCTAAGGGTGAAAATTTATGAGGCAATGGAAGAAGGAAAGGGAATAGAATGTGCGTGACTTGGAAATTATGTAGAAATTAAGTTAGGATGTAGACTAAAACACCTCTACACGTGCATTTATATAAATTGATCTGAGAAAATTATAGACTATTGTCTTGTGTTTAGTACGAAATAGCTTACACACGACTTTGTCACTATTGATTCAAAACTATGAAATTTGAAAGTACCTTGACAATGAGAATTTTTAAGTTGGTATTGTTTTTCTTTCGATTTTAGCGGTTTTGTTAATGCTACAAAAGAAATGATAGCGGGAAAAATAAACAATGTTGTGAGCCTTCAATTCTGCACACGTGCTGAATCATACATCATACGCGAAAGTCAATATCTATTTTATATACTCATATGGTTGATAAATTGTAAATAATAACAGAGGTAATATTAACGAATAAATTGGCCAATTTCTCGTTACAGATTATTGGTACGAAGGAGTTAATAATAATTTCATTGGTTCACCTTCTTTCAATTTAACATCAAATCTTTCGAGGTCACTGTGGTGAACTTCTAGAAACATCCAGTCTACGGTTTATTTAATTCAGGTATTATTGTTTTTTTTTTTCATTGCTCAAGTTTTAGTGAAATTAAAATTGAATAATTAATTTGTGTCGTTTCTTTGTTCATTTGAAATTAAAAGCAGAACAACATTTGTTGCGAAATTTTTATTATATCATGAAATAGTGTGACCTCGGAAGAGTCGTCATGGGAATTTATGAAAATTCCAGGATATGCATTTATTAATCAATACGTAGTGAAGTCAAAAGGTAGAATAACTTTGACAAATTCAGGTGTGGAGCGGAATAACAGGTTGAGTATATATGGTAATCCTACATGACTTAACCTGTTATTCTGCTTTACTACTAAATTATACGGAGTTTATCTTACGAATAGGGGAGACAGGGGTAAAATAGACCTTAGGGGTAAAATTATCCAGGATTTCTTTTCGTGGTGAAAGATTCGATGGAAAAGTCTGAAAAAATTGGAATAGATGCTCCAACATGTCTGCCTTGTTGGTGAATTTTTTCAAATTTTTTTGCAAAGGCCTCCTCACTCAGAAAAATTTTGGGATTACTCTATCCCACTGGTCCATTTCTCCTGAGTTTTCCCTATTCTGTAAACACCGAGATTTAGGAGGATCTATAAAAACACCTTCTTTGTAGCTCACGAGATTCTCTACAAAAATGGTTGCTAATTATTTTTCTCTGAGCCCACTCAACTCAAGGGTATGCACCAAAAAACACGCTTAATTCGATTTATAATGCTTTACCATTCCACTGATGGATTTTTAAAACGAAACAATGAATTTGCCTTGAAACTTCAAATCTGGAGATAAATGTTTCCGGAATATCGCCGAATCAGAGCAGCAGGAGGAAACTTCCGTGAGAAGTTTTTTCGGTGAGAAGCATCGGAGCTACAGAAAAGGTCATTAAAACAATTTCATGAGCTCACCTAGATTCTGAGATACGACTCTTCAATTTACTGTCTATCGTTTCGCTTCACTTTCCCTTTCTATAATACGCAGTGTGTGCGTGAGAAGAAACTACTAAGTCAATGATGCGTATGTGCCTTGAGCTAATGTTTTATTCCGGCCTCGAATTTTCTATATTTTCTTCTCTAGACTTTGCAGCCCCGTTTCGGTAATTTCAGGGAGTCACTCTTCTAGTCCATTAATGTTAGGTTTGGATTTTCAACTTATTTGGAGACTCTATCAATTTATCTCTTTAATTATGTCAGACTCAAAATACATTCTGGGTTCTAGAAAAAACTAGCAGTTACAACCATCTTGATTATACTATGAACTAAAGAGGAAAAAGTTGCAGGATGTATGTTGGTAATACTAGATATTTCGCGGTACTTTTTAGACGAATTTTTCTTCCGAATAATGAATAATTCTTTTTAGTATGAGCGGAGAATAAAAGTATTATAAAAATAGGCCAGTCGTGTAGTATCTGAGTTCTTGTCGTTCTGCAGCAACAAAACCAATCGAACGTATCAACTCATGTTTATTCGGTCATCTATTGCAATTTCGATTTTGATGAGAAAAATATTGAATCATTGTTAACAAATAGCTGAGATGATTATCTAAAAAAACCAATCATCTGATAAATTATCTGATGTATTAATCAATCGATATTTTTTTTAACGCTACTATTACTATTAATATGAAGTTGGTGACCCGCATGAACTAAATCCGTGACGAAGTATTGGCCCCGATTTCACAGCAATTTTCACTTTATATATATCAATCATTCTTCATTTTATTCAATGATACGTGTAGTCAGTGTGAAAATGCGCCTTAATTTTTGATTATCGAAAAAAATGAATCACTCACCTGAGATAAACTCGACACGTTGAATTATTTACACGCTGATCACTTGCATATCTTCTTCTATCTTCGAAAAAATCTTTAACCGCTGTCACACCCAGAACAAATAATACTGGTATCATAGCAATTTCCTTGCCAAATGCATTGATAGCTGGTACCCAATTCAATAGTACGATGAAGATGAAATATAAATTAGCAACACGATGAAATTGTTCCATCAAATTACGAGGTAAAAATGTCAGCGTCGTGTATTTTGTTGTGCGTACTCTGTGAAAAGAAAAGAAATAAAATGAAAATATCATTTAAATTAGAACAAAAAATAAGAAATGTTAAACGAGTGGAGAGAGAAAATAATTCAAATTGCTAGAGTCGAACGGATTATACTTATAACATCTTTGAAGAAATTTTTAGTTAGATTTAGGACATTTTGACGACTTAATTTAATAAATGGTATTGGATGTAAACTGTTTAAACATTTTGTACGAAATTTTTGGAGAATAATAACTTTTAATTTTCCAGAAGCCCTTGAATCATTCGTGAATAATGAATGCTCATGTAAAATTCAGCCAAAATTAAGTGTTTCTGTAATATCGTTGAATCATGATGGACTTTCTCATGCAACGTTGGGTATTAATATCATTGCCGAATGAAATTTTTACTCTCCTGCAAAATCCTTTATCCTCGTTCTGAATATTCAAAGTTTATTTTCTCCGTATAGAGTTGAAACTTGTAGAATGATAAAATGTTTTTCATTAGAATTTTCAGGAATTCCGAAATTTATCTACTATTTCATTGACAATTTCGGGCAATTCTGGTCAAAATTCTATCAATATTCGACTAGATATTTGAAATTTTATTCTAATACTACGAAGTCACAGAAAGATTATCTTTAATATTCAATTTTCCATGAAATATTCTGTGAGAAGCATGAAATTAGAATTTTCACTGAATTTTCAGAATATTTACGACGTTTTCGTTGAAAACTGAGTGAAAATTGAACTAAATAATATAATAACTGTAGACCCCATTATAATTTTAAAAAAAACCTTCCATGAAAATGAATAATTCTCTCCTCTATTTTTAAATAAATGGAATTAAACGCGGTAGCCTTGTGTGACATCAGAGTGGAAGGAAATTCAAATTTGTATATTTCTGTACTACAGTAGAAGAGACCGGAAAACGGAAGTGTAAAGCAAGATGCGTCAGCACTTTTGTTCAAAGTGAATGCCTTCACCAAAATTTTCTGGAAATTTTTTTCGAAAGTATGTTAACATTATTACATCATTGTCTCATTGCATATTTTTGAATATTTTCCGTAAAAACCTCTATTTCAGACAAAAAAATTTGATTCATTTATCCCTGTCTTCTGTAATTGAAAGAGCTTGTTCCAATATATGCAAAAAACATTCAATTACTGAAAAATTATATGCAGACCTTCAAATTACATTTTTTTTCTTTTTTCCTAGTGTATATTGAATACTCCTGTGCTGGCTGCCTTTCAATTAACATTTCTCAATAACTATGCGATCAATCACGCATTTCATCATTGAGCTGTATTATATAATAACAGAGATATTGTTCTTCCTATTGAGGATTTCGAATCGATTCTAGTTTCCACTTAAAATTAATATTTCTAGTGAGTTTGCGATATCTGACCCTGATTTCTGTGACTTCTAATCTTAACTAATGCTTTTCCAGAAAAATTTAAGTTGCAGAAATTGAGCTGCATAAAAGAAAATTAGCTTCATAACGAAGCGAGAACAAATTGGAGACTTCCTTCGAAACATAAATCCTGTATTGTTGTGTTAGAAGGGAAGTGGAGGAAGTGCCAAAAATTCCACATCTCAGTGTGAAAAAGGCGTATCTACTAGAACTATGCGACAATCATTTTCATGGCATCTTCATTCATTTTTTTGAGATTGAAAGAATGAATAGAAATCATCACATTCATGTCTTTTTGTCTTGTCAAATTTCAAACTATTAAGAATAAAAAATTTGGCTTTATACCTGCTAGTTTTTGGAATTGTGACATTTTGGAGTTTTTTCATAATCATCTATGCTTTGAAGGAATATATGCAAATATTGTATAGTTGGGATTATGAAGATGTAGATATACGAGTGCTACGTCTTTTTATTTTTATCAGTTTCTCAGAAATGTAAGCAGTGTCGATAAATTACTAATAATGAAGATATATACTTGTGCTGGAGATACATCTCTGCGATCTTAGTGAATGGCACTTACGACTGTAAGTATCAATAGCATGATGATATATATCTTGATTGTTTCTAGCACGTCAAGCAAGTTATAAATGTTGAAAATTGAATTACTTTTTTTCCATGAAAGAAGAGAATAGAAACAAATAAATGTACGATTTGAGTCTAGAACAAAAATTCGAGAAATACGCAACTTTTCGACCTAATGTGTTTTAATTTTTCTTCTCAATGCCAATTGCGGAAAATACCCTGGAAAATCGATTAAAACAAACCACCATCCATCAATTTTTTATTGCAAAAACAAAAAATCTAAAAAAATGCTCTTCATACCATTTTGGTGTCGAGGCAACGATATAATAATTCAAATGTAAAAAATTGAAACATACGTTGACGAAGTATGACTTTTTTTTTAAATACATAGAGTAAACAAAGACCTTGAACTTAGAAAATAGTATCATTTAGAGAAAATTTCGTGGAATGTGCAAATTTTAATCTTTATGAAAAAAATGTCATATATAATTTTATGAACTATAATTACAGTTATTTTCATAGACAAAAAAATAATTTCAGCTGAAAATTTCGTTCCTTTAGGAATCGAGGAATGTCAAGGTCTTTCATAGGACTAGTAATCCAGAATTTTTCAGTGTAAAAATCGTAATAATTCATGAATGAATAAAATTGTGATATTCGCTTCAATTGAAAATAAAATCATCAAAGATTCTAACTGAAATCCAGGAACAATACGGTTTTATTCTAATCTAATTTCGCCTGACTACTATTCGATGTGTCTTAATATTCTATTAAAAATTCATGTTGAATGTATAGTCATTCTCACCTATTATCGCTAATTCCATTTGGATGTTTATTCGGTGGGGTCTTTGGTGGTACCAAGTGATTTGGAATAATTGTCCTTAATTTTGGTTCCTCAGGTAATGATCCAAAACACCTCGCCCATGCACGCCTCCACCATGGTGGCGCTGCGCTACGCCGAATCGTGTAAATGGACTCGGATCTGTAATTTACATTTTTTATTTATAAATGAAACATATGAATCTATTACCTTGCGTGTAAATGATATAAGGGATCAATTTGCTCAGTCCAAACACAATTGCTTTATGAATCAATGGTTTATCTAAATATTAAAATACTTTACTTTGAGCCTTGAGTTTATTTTATTCTTGAAAATTCATTGTGAGATATTGAATTATTGATGTAAATTATTACATAATCGAAGCTGATGTTCATTCCTCATGTAAATCTATTCATTGAAAATGTTAACGATTTCGATTCATTAAATTATGAGTTCACTTATGTAATAACTCCTCAGAATATTCAGAAACCTGAGAAAAATAGAGAAATTTCAAGATATCTTTATTGACAGAGAAAAATCAAAGCCGCAATATATTTACTTTGAGAATTTCCTATCCTAACTTTAAATATATTGACATATATATTCGGATTTTAGGTAAAGTGAAAGAATGATGGCAAAGATTTATGGGAAGTTCCATCCCATTTTTGTATCCATGAGAGTGTCTTGCATATAAATTAATTATAAAAGGGGTGAGCCAGGTGACATATAGCTACTGTAATATCACCTAAACTTTGATAATTACCTTGAGGCCTGTCGTGAATGCCCCCGAAACGAGGGAGTCTTCGCAGTTGGTGGTCTCGGTTCGTCTCGATGGCCTGGTGGCAGTATAAAATCTGTCCTGGAGCCAACACGACTGTGCCCTGTCACAGGACCCTGTACATCTACAACTTGGCCCTGTGAAAAAGCTCTCTGATGCCCGGATTTTTTCAATGCCGATGGACGACCGGCAGCTGTTCCGGATCCTAAGCCACTTGATGGATAATTTGCTGGTGAGCCCAGTGTCGATTGCCAGCCTGTTGATGATGTCGCTAATACACCACCATGGCTCGCTGATCTTGCATGGGTCCTCGTACCTGGTGCACGTCTCCAACGTTTTTGATCTTCTTCTTCCTCTACTCCTGGTACATCCTCGGTTCCTTCTTTGAACCATGGTAAATTTGTTGTTGTTATTGTTGGTGGTAATTGTATCGGATTCAATGCCGGTACACGAATTGGTATTGGTTGCGTTGGCCCTGGGAATACATAGAGCGAGGCCTTCTTCTCTGTTTCCTCGCTTGCTGCTTGCATCCCCCTCTCGGACATACTTGCACATCTGTAATTTCATGAAAAATTGAATTGTTAATATTCAGTCAAAATCATGAAATATATTAAAAATTTTGAATTTTGCATTTTGTTGACAGAGGAATGGTTGGTTTTCATGGAAAGTTTAACCCGTCAAATGCTAAATGTGGAATTCCTCCCTTATTTACTAAATTTTCAAATAATTTCTTATTCATTGGTCTATGGTACTCCTCTACACTGCCCTTTAATCATTTGCATTCACTCAATTTATTTGAAGCCAGAATGCCTTTTTTTGTTAAAATTATGGAAAAAGTTCATTCTATATGTTCTTCTGTCGGAAAAATGAGAATTAAACTTTTTTATTCATTGGCTTTCTAAAATTTTAATTTACGGAAAACGTCTGAAACCTTTTTTGCAGAGAGTTGTATGGGAAAAACAAATCTTCTGATCATTTTTCGGAGTTTCGCTGATTTTAAAAGTATCAGCCAAAATTAAATGTTTTCTTCCGCATTTATTCAGTACTACTCCAGTGTCTGATTATAGTTACCATTGATTCATATGAATTGAATCATAGATCGATTTCGATGCATTCAGTATTATATATAGACTGCCCATGAAAATTAGCAGAATCTAAGTTACTGTGAAATCATCACAAATAGATCGCAATACCTACAATTTATAATGGTTCACGAATGTTTGTAGAGTTTGTGTAAATATCCTCAAAGAGTTTTCCTACATCTTTAAAAGTGATGCAACTGAATCTCCTGCTGGGAACATTTCTCATTAAATAAAACATGAAAATTCACTTCCTTCCAGTGAATTTGTAAAGGCCATTGAAACTGTTCTCCAAGTAAAATTAGAGTGGAGAACATTGTTGTAAATGAACAAAAAAAAATCATTCTGGAGTAATTGAATATAAAATTTGAATGAATCACGAGTTCTATTGAATATATAAAAAAAACTAGGGCAATCCAAATCTCATAAAGATGACTTCATGCGGTAACTAGTGGACGAAAAGTCTTTAATCTTCCAAAAAGTGTAGTCAATTGACCCGGATAATCATCTCAATGATCTCGACAATAATTGAAGAAACGAATTAATGAACTAAATTCGATGATATCTAAGAATCACAATTCATGCATGTTGAATATCATTAAAAAAATTTGTTATGAATGAATAAGAGGCTCATTATTGTTCCGGTTTTATAACCCGGTAAGTGCATAAGAGCAAAAAGAGGTCAATGAGACGTAACATTACATGTAGAAGTACACAACTAATTACTCATTGTGTAGTGAATTTGAATGAGTCAATTGTTGTGTCATTAATCCATCCTGATGTGCACTATTAGGAAATAGAGTGCAAATTTTCTTAATATTATGATGCGAACGGCGATACCTCGTTATGCCGTGGTGGCCTCAGTGTCTGACAGTGTCCCGGTAAGTGACAATTTTTGCAAATTTCTCAGTTACATTTGAATGTACAATATACTGATAAATATTCAGTTGCTGAGCTCATTTAGCGCAACGAATATGTATTAACATAATTAAATTACACACAATAAACAGATAGTTGTTGCCTTTAATTAATGCTGTCAGAACCTAGCTCTGCAGAGTGAGAAACCGAGGCTATCACAAAAATACACTGGGGGAAAAAAGTGGTAAAAACTATCAAATCTTTGTTCCATTGATTCTTAGAAAATATTGCTTTTTTAATAAGTAAGGAAGAATATTTCTTCAGAATCAATGAAATAATTGATAGTTCTCACCACTGCTCCTTCTTTGGTCTAATAAAATGAAAAATAGGATTTCAATTCTATGAATATCGCTATTTTTCAGGAATATCTGCTATCCTAAAAGTCACAATCATATCAACGTCCACTTCGATTTGAAGCTTATCATTCCCTTTCCCCTCACTGCTTGACTCCATCCGTGAACCTTTGTTACCTCCCAGAAAAAGAGTTAGAATCACTGAAGAAACATGATATAAGAGAGTGGCGCAGATCGCCTGGTGCGAGTAAGCTTATGGCAAGAGCCCGAAGTGCGCTATGCTGAGCCGCAGTATGTCGTGACTGGTAACAAGGTATTCGATTTAACATGATGGCGTCAGGCTCAAAAAATCACTAAGGTCATTGAATCGATGCGATCAATGGTTAGATAACTAAGACTAAGGAAAATATGCCGAATTTTGGAACGCTTCAGTATGGGAGTTTTTTGGCCTATCGTCCTCTACATTTGTTTTCAGAATCTAGAACATATAGCAAAGAACCTCTCATGGATTCAATGAAATTCGTAATAGAGAGAGAGAAAGAGAGAGTAAACCAAAATGAATCGATTTAATTCTCAGTTTTTATGGGATGTCGACAATTACAAGAAAGGTGGGAATTTTGAAAAAAAATATAAAACAAATTCTTTATCCATATTCTTCCTCGAAATATGGTATAAAAGAGCTAATCGATGAACGGAATTCATTTATCTGCACTTTTGCAATGTACACGAACGATAAGTGATTGTTTATATTGTCGGCTCTCCATTCGTCTCCTTATTGATTAAATATGTTTCTTCCAATCGTTTCGTGAATGATCTGATGCAATCATCTTTATATGATTCATATATGATATTTCTGCAAAAGAAGCAGAAGAAGATGAGCTTAAGAATCAAATGCACGTAATTTTGGAATAAAAAACTTGGAAACTATTGAGTTTATCATCCATCAAGAGACATTTTTTGAAGCCTATTAAATTCTATACTCAAGGGATCTCCCAGAATCTTTCTGTAACTTATTCACTTCAGAGATATTTGCAGAAGAACTTGCATGAGAAGAAAATCAATCAATGCTTGATGGATGTTTTTCCAACTGGAACACTATAAAAAATAAGACTTGAAATGAAATCTTATGAACGAACGCTCATATGACTGACAATGCCCTCAAAAAGTGATGTCACGAGAATAATAATATATATACGGTCAGTAGAATCAAATCACTATAAAAAAAGATTAAAAAAAACAAAAACTGCAGGTAGTGCTTCACCGTATCTATATTATTGAGTAATTTTTTTAAATTGTTCCAGACAGGTCTCAACTTCCTGTAGAATCTGGTTCATTTTGCGATAGTTAAATATAGTAGAAAGAGATTTCAACAGTGGAAAATAGTGTCATTCATGAAAGAACTCAGTTTTCTGAACTAGAAGTACCGGCAGTTACATCAAGAGATAAGATAACTCTGTCTGAAAATACTTACTCGTCAGAATAAGAAAATTTCAAGGTCCCCCGTAACACTCAACAAGAAGGATCTCTTCATTTTTATCTTCCTAACTTACACGCTTCAAAGATATTCGCATAGATTTCGCATGAATACATGCGAAAAATTTAAAAAATTGTCTTGCTGCCATTTAATTCTTCACGCTTGAGCATAGAAGAATTAGAATTATTCCGGTATGAATCAATTTTCTGAAGCATCGCAGCGTTTCAAGCGTGTTGCGAGAGATGTGCACACATTTTCACTTTTAAAGAATCAGATGGAGAAAGAATTAAATTAATTAAATTTAATTAATTTTCCTGGAGAAAATTCGTCAATGTCATTCAATTACGTTCGTTTTTATCTTCAATTAAAGAGTCTGGAACGATGTGACACAGTGATTAATATGCGACACGAAAATACATCAAAACAAACATTCGATATTAATATTTCAGTCAAGCGATTATTATCCAAACAATAATATCGTTTTTTTTTATCACATATTGTAAAAACATCGGAGTACAGTCTCGAACTATTGATGTCTCGTGTTTTCCTTCTTTGTTCTGGTATGGACAATTTTTTTTTTTTCCTTACTTCTCATCATTTATAATAAATTGCATTACTATTGCAATGTGAAGATTGAATGGTGTAGGTGAACATGATGAGAAATTCTTACAGCTGTTATCATTAATTATTCACACCTGCATGACCAACACCGATCGATTCAATGTGTACAGTTTTCAAGTGATCTAAGAACTTGTCAACACTACCGCAACCCATTCCCCTCCTTTTTCCGCCCACTCACTCTCAATTAATTTAGTCACGTTGAAAGAAGAAGGGGGCAAAAAAATATATAACTCTGAAAAATTTGACCTAAATACTTGAAATTTCGTAGATTTCTCTGTTTGCTCCAGAAAAATAGTTTTATGCGACATTCTGATTTGATATATTTTTACTTCCGGTTGTTTACGGTTCCGAATTTCTTCAAATTTTATACAGATAAACTTTGAAACTTGTTTTTAGTGAATGTCTCAGAATGCAAAAGAAATGGAGAAATTCTCATAGAGACTCACGTTTTTTAGAGGAAAATTAGAACTAGCAGAAAGGACATGACAGTACTTGCAGTACCTTACTTACATTCCGAGATATTGCATGAATAATGAAATCACTGTGAAATCAACTCATCTTTATTCACTTATTTGAATAACTTGGAGAATCCTTGTTCCATTCATGTTTAATCTCACTCCTTTTCCTTCTAAATAGATATCTATCCGAGACCAGCTCCAACTCCCAAGGCCACATTACGATAATCCGTGACATTTTAACTTGTATTAACCACAATTTGAATGAATTAAACGTGATCAAAATCACTCGTACTTCCAAGGCAGTTCTATTCAATTTTGAGTTATCATATCATTTTCTTTAATAAATTTTGTGGAATAACTAATTGCGTTATTTAACATCAAAGTTTCAATTTTTAACAAAGAATAAATGGCAAAACCCCAAAAATCGATTAAATCCGACGGGTTTTCTTGGTTTATTGAGTCATTTGGAAGTAATTCATATTTTTTCACCAAATATTTTTATTTTTTTTCCATTTTGAGGGTTAAAAAAATTGGTAGAATCCACAACTAAATGAAGCAATTAGCTGATCACTGCATAGAAGTGATTGGCTACTTCCTTCGGCATAGCTTGGGTGTGCTCTACCGTCTTATACAGGCAATACATGTTTAGATTTGTACATAAAGTATCGTTTCATTCAGGGGATATAGAGAGCTTCCTAAAAAATCTGGTAATCAACTAATTTCACTCTGCTTCCTACAATCAAATTTTTAGATCCTAGTTTCGCTTTTAAACAATTGTAAGCATCTGACCACCTAATGAATAATTTCAAAGAAAACTACTAAATTCAATTCAATATTTTCAAGTTGGCAGAGCAATACTTTTCGATTACCAAAAATCTTATGATTTTCGTTGAATTCATAATTAAATGCAAAATTTCATACTTCAATATCGAATGAACGAATTTATGATACATCAAAATGAAAATTAATATGTAATACATGCAATGAGAATTCTTTCCATGTCTCAGTTCTACATCCCTTTCGGATACTGAACTACTTTTGTAATAAAAAGCCGGAAAAATAATTCAATTTTCTCTATTTATTCGACGAAAATATTCGAAAGCATCAAAAATCCGGGACTCTCTTAAATTAATCATCTGTTTTGACAACGTTGACAGTTCACAGAGTTTATTTGAAAATCGGAATTGCAACATCAAAGATTCGTCATTTTCAGTACAAATACAACGATTTATGGCTTTAATATTTGCTCTTCGTTCAATCTCTTTGTCGATCGAACACAAAAAATATCCCAAAGTAAGTGCTTTGATAAAGTATGTGTATAAAAAAATTATCTATTTCTAAAAAATCCTGAAGGTCTCGAAAAGATATAAGGCAATTCTTTCAATGGAATGAGTTAACATCCGTTCAAGAGAATGATAAAAAAAAATTAATAGAATTGATTTCCAGCCAAAAAAGAGATTATTTTTTTTTTTTCAACCATTTCATTAATTTTTTTCCTCCAGTAAATATGAAACAGTCTACTCTTGACCTTTTAAGCACTGGAACAAGAAAAGAAACCATCTCTAGAAATCAAATATAAAAGTGAATATTTCCTGAAAGTCGAACGAATAGAGGCCAGCCAGTTTTTACAGCTTCAATTTTTTTCACCCGTTTCAACATCACATAATAATGATTGTACATGAAGACCCGTTGTGTCACTATAAAATAAACCGTGACCTCACTTCACGCATTTTAGACCGATCCATTCGCTTGATTTTTTTATCTCTTTTTCTAGTCACAAGAAGATTTACATAATTTGTGAGACTAGAGTGACATGAATTTATGAAAAAAAAAAAAAAAGTACAACTGATGTAAATTTACGATAGTCTAAACGAGAAGAATGAATTAAAGGGGGTCAACACATCGACGAAGGCACGAATTCAGTGTGCGAATGAAATAACCTCGAATACGGCACGTGTTGGACTGTGACAGTTACTGTTCTTTCTATTTTTATGTCTTAATTATTAAGAAACCGTAGAACGGAATTTAATCGAATTTGGCACAATTAATTTTACCGAAATTCAACAGTTTTCTTCAGAATCTATTTAAGAGTGGTCGAAATTTTCAACATCTGGCAAAGGTAGTGCTCATTACAATTTTTGCAATTTAACATGAGATTTTTTGGTATTTGCCCCTTTCATAGGGGATATAAGCACATGAAAATAGAAAAAAAAAAAGAATGTGAGCTCTTATGGAAAAATGGAATCTTCATAGTTGAATCCCTGAAATTCAGAAAAGCGTTCTAGATTGCTGTCCTATTTAGATGACTGAAAAATGGAAATATTAACTCAGAATTCTTTTTCATAAATGAATGTGAAATAGTTGATGACAATTCTTTTTCCGTTTGTTATCTCCAACAGAATTATCAAGCCACTCATTTCCTGAGATGAAGATTTGGCAAGGATTGATTAAAAAGAACTCGAAATGTCCTAAAATATAGAGCGCTTCATTACTTTCAACTGAGCTGAGATGTCCAAAACCTCCTTAAGAGGTAACGGATGACCCATTTTATTTCAAATTTTGAAATTCATTGTTTAGCAATAATTCTGCTTTTTTTCATGAAATAACAGAAGCAGTGACTTTCTGATAATCTTCATTAGTCGTCGACACCTTTCTTGCGACAAAAATATTGAAAAATGCCGCCAAACAATTGGTTTAAAAATGCAATATATACCAGGCCTTCCGTCACCCCTTAAGCCCTTAAATGAGACTTAACTGATCACTATCAGCGACCTAACGACACTGATCGGATAATAAGCGATGTGCTCCCGCATGAAAAATTATATATGTGCAAGCATATACATATGAATATAAAGAATAATCATGTGAATATATTTCACATATGCGCGTATATATATAATGCATAAATGACATATGTGTATTTTATATGTTGGAAATATATATACTGGATATATTTCAATTATTGTATTGTTTGTCGCACATTGATGTCGTATGATTTTTCTATATGTAACATATATGTCTGCAAATATATTTTTTTGTACCTATTAACTTCCTTACTTCCTAGGTACATAATATACTATTTCCATACCGGCTGTCGTGTTATGTCGGCTGCGACGTTGCCAAATTCCCTCTGCACTGCCCACCCACGTTTAGCGGGTTTTCGGCAACGTCGCTCACCAGAAGACTTTATTTAGCATTTAAAAAATTTCGCTAGCTCCTAGAATTTATTTGACTTTTTCATTAAATTTGCAGGATATTTAATTAAAAAAATATGATAGTTTGTTAAACACTTCAATGAATAAAGTCAATTTTTTTATGACTTTCCTGCTCAACCGACTAATTACAAAAAAAATGAAAACAGCCGAGCTTGGCGCCATGCTCCAGGGCTGACTAGTCTAGGACCCAGACTCTAGGTTTACGATAGTCATTATCAGATAATGCGCAGGCATCTGCAGCTTTTCCTTTTGTTTCAATTAATTACTGAGTAAATACATTATACTACGAGTAATACGATATTTTTCATGACTATAATAAAATTTCAAATTTTTATTTTGAAAGATAATTATAATCACAGATTCCCTCGAGCTTTCTTAACCAAGAACAAAGCGAATGATGGACAAAACAATGACTGAAACGGGTACTAGACATAATGCGCATGCGTGTATTTCTGTTGCGCCACGCGTGAGGCTCGACTTACACACGCAGAATGACCTGCTTTGCGCCCGAGTCGGACAATCGCCTATTGAACTCGAATTGTGTGAAACCCAAAAATGAGAATAATCATTCTGAATCTCTGAATTCAGGAGAGATAAAGGAATTTTCGTAATAACTTTTCTCATTCAAAAGGGTAAGATCTACAAAAAAGTTTATCATAAAAATATCTTCATTCCATCAGATTCCAAGGCATCTCCTTGAAACCGATTTTGGAGTAAAATATTGAGAAAAAAATCTCGATAAGGAATGATAATAAGCAAATCATTAAAGCATCTAATCATGAGTTAATTGGCAAGTGCTTTTCTGGCGCCTGAGATTGAACTCCCCTTGGCCCCGTAACAGCCGAACTAGACAATCGTTTGACCCTCTGAAGAGACGAGTCCTTAACTGAGAGAGACCACTACAAAAATCACACTCGATCCAATTACAGCGCATTGGCGTTTTTTCTTCTTTATTTCCCTTTTTATCATTATTATCATTTTTATTATTTGCTCATCACTCCTTTTTTACACGTGGAATCGAGTGGGCGGAGTTTGATGTTACTTATAAATGTTCAAGCTCCTCGAGGCAACTGTCACGGCCGAAGAAAGAATACTGATACTGTCAAGGTCTTAATATGGAAAACGAATGGAAAAAATATGGGCTTGTATGTATGTGTATATGGAAAATACAAATTATTTTAGGTTTTCACTAACTACGTGGCTAAATCAATTGCCAAGGAGGAAACGATATAAATAACGAGGTTAAAAAGCTCTACTCGATAGGTCGATGCTCTGACAATTTAATCATTTTGACGGGAAAAAAATACTGTATTTTATCAGTTTTATTTTTTAAGGGTAAAAAATATGTAGAATGCGAAGTAGAATATTTTTGATTAAATTTGGAAAATCTTTTTCTTTTTATTTCAACAAAGATAAAAAAAATAGAATTTCATCGATTGCCAATTCAAAATTCATTGCCTCTAGGAATTCAAAGTCTTTTTTTTTTTTTTTTTTGGTAATCGGAGTGGTAAAAAAAACATCTGGAACGAATATCCAGAAAAAATAAGATTTAAAAAAAATTGAGAACAGAGTAAAATTGAATTTTATTTCAAATTCACCGTTGAGTTGAATAAAGATAATGAACATTACTGTCAGCATTGTTGGTGATATTTCAATCGCAAAAGAACGAATATAAAAAAAAAAAAAAGAGAATAAAAAACTGTTGATTTTTCACTATCGTAAATGGTTCACCGTTTCTACCAGCAAGTGTTTATTTTCATGACTCTATAGAGTGATCATTAGTCGTTCAGCGAATGCAAATAATGCGGAGCGAAAAAAAAATGAAATTAAGGAAAAAAAATATAGCAAATTTGCCTGGATTGACCTGATTATGTTTAGAACACCGGCAAATATAAGGTCATGGGCACCAGGTGGTCTCTAATGACCCGCTGAGAGCGACACGAAAAACCGTGGCATTATTGTTATTATTTTTTTTTTTTTATTGTTCATTCGGGAGTAAATACTTGCGTGTCAGTCTTGTGCTAAAATAAAAGGAGAAAAAAAAATGGTCACTCCATTCCACTAAATGCCAGGGTAAATATTTTCATTCTCCATTCAGATCGGTTAAAATTTTTTTTATTCTCTTTTTATTATGAGAAAAAAAATTGAGTGTATTTTTTCAAAACTTTTTTTTTTCCTCTCGTCGCGTCTATAATGATGAATAACAAAAAGCCAGATTACAATCGAAAAACGTATGTACAAATGATGTAATTTTCGTTGCCATTCGCAAGAATGAAATCGTAGGTAGCTGTAAATAGACCGTGTCCCTTTCTAAAGGACGCTTTTTTATTTTATTCTGTTTTGAATCATTATGAGAGGAAAAAAAAAGAAAACAGAGATTATCGCTTTCATTATAGTTTTCACACAATATATCTCGGGATCTAATGTAGATTGGAAAATTTTTGTAAAGGTTCTTGCGAAAATCGCTCTATCTCGATTCAGTAGCGAAGAGGCAAAACAAGATCTACAAGTCTATTTTTTTCTCATTTAGTTTTTTTGTAAATACCTCGGAAAATAAGCGAGATGGGGCAATTATACCATGAACTTCTTTTGTGACCCTTGAAATTCTCTACTAAAAAAGATGGGTAATATCGCCTTATCTCACTTAGTTTCCCACATATTTTCTTCAAAATGATCACAGAGATAAGTCGACTAATCCTGTTTTACCTCTTCACTACCGAATTAGTTTTCGAGCTATACTATGTTGGGATTAACAAACAAGTTGCCTTAGGTTATTTCACTTTATTTTTTACTGCTGAGTTTTTATCGGATATCTCATGATTTGAGAGATAAAGGAATTTTTAGTTGTCGCTATTTCGAAGAACAATTCAGTAGTGAAGAATAAAATAGGACAAATCGACTTATTTTTGTGACCATTTTGACTGAAATATTTCGGAAACTAAGCGAGATGCAACGATTCCACCTCAATCCTCTTTCGAGCCAATTTCAAGAGCTACGAAAATGCTCTCGAGTTAAAAGGGCGTATCTCCAATGGTTCCAAAGAAATTCTCAAAAATGACACTGAAATTAGGAGATATCTAATAATTTTTAGGTTTTTTTCCTCGTAACAAATAAATTATTAGAATCACAATCCATAGAATCAAAAAAGCTAAAAAAACAAATTTTTAAAAAATCTTTCGTAACAATAATTTCATTGGTTGAAAAAATCCAAAAAATTCTATTTCATATGGGTATCAATTTCAGTATCAATCTCAATAAACTATTGATGGAAAAAATGGATTTATCCTGTTTTATCTCTCCAGGAGAATTAGATCCAAAAAAAGTCACAATAACAATTTGTTGATCTCTCTTTGATGCCCATGAAAATTAGATACTCCATGAAAATTAATTTTCTCTATTAGTTGTTTCTTCAACTTGATGATTTTATCGTAGTTTTTAATGAGATTAATTTTAATTTATGAATGATTCATCTCTGAATTAATGAGAAGAAAATTAAATACAAAAATCATGCACAATATTGTTGAACAATATGAAATGAATATTCAACGATTAATGCAAATTATTGTTTAAAAAAAAAAAAAAGAAATTGAAGAATCTGTAGTTAGTACAGTTAGTTGAAATCTATAATTCGTTAATGTCATTCACCTACATTTTTCCAGGAGCTACCAACGCGTCCACGTGGCCCTCACTTGGTCCTGAACTCAAATAGCGTCCTTCTTGTCCTTTACTTTGATCACAAAAATAAATAAATTAATTTTTTTTTTCCAATAAAACTTCACAATAGATTAAATCCCACAAATTCACATTTTCGAAGCAACAGTTATCCGTTTTTCAAGTTCACGAGTTCAATTTGATTTAAAAGCAACAAAAAAATATTTTTAAAAAATCACTGAGTAAATTTCACAGCACTGCAGTAAAAAAAAATGAAATTATTATTACTTCTTCATTATTAAGGAAAAAAAATTAAAGATAAAATTATTGAACTATTTTATTTTCTCGTCAATTTTCCTCTTTTCTCGTTGTTCATTCGACACATAGTAACATACACGGCTTTCCCCAGAAAAGGAGGAAAAAAAAAAAATTACCTCCAGTTATGTTTGAGCGTTCAGTGAACGTATTTTATTTTACCGTTAACCAGTGAAATAAGAAAACAAATATACTTTACGATGTTAACAGTACTCTCGAGTGGTCCAATTCACAACGAAAATAAAATGAGAAATGGAAAGAAAAAATTAATTAAAAAGAACAAAAAAAACTGAAGGAAAAAAAAAGTCGTTGAAAAGCAGATTGTAGTGGTCAATGAACAGCAATACCGACGTCTACTCGTCATTCGCGCACTGACATCACTGACGTTTATCACACACACTCTACGCGATTTCGGGCAGCTGACGACGGCTTTTTTTTTATTGTGCTTGTATGTGTTAGTACTAACTACAGGTAAAGGATGAAAGATGCGCGCGCAGTTGAGGCAATTGACATGATTTGCCGAGAGCGGCAGCACCTTCTGACCATGTGGCGTCCTCTCGAATTGTCGGCTCAATCGGTCGGTAAAAAGAACAATATTTTAAATTTTCACCAAAAATTGATTTTGTTCAATTGCATGTATTGCAAATGTGACATTTAAATTTTGAATGAATAATGAGATTTGCAGATAAAACTCAGAAGGTTTCAGTGCCTTAAAAAAAAGGAAAAAATGAAAATTTTGGATCATTAGAACATTTGAAATTATTTCAAAAGAGGAACAAAAGCTTTATAAAGACGATTTTCATGAAATTTTCATAAGATGCCATTCACGCACAAGAGTCTTTTAAGAAATACCATATTCCTACTGAATTCCTAAAAATTGCCAAAAAAAATTAATTCTGTGTAAGAATTAATTTTTTTTTTTCATTTGACCTCTTCACTGTTAAATTTAACGGCCAATTGATATCACGTTAGAAATGAATGAAAATATGATGTGAAAAGCCCCTGATTATCTTGATAAAACTAATTATCAGCTCACTTGATCCTGATAAACCCAGAAGTTGCAGGATTATTTCAAAGTCCTTCAAATCCATAATTTACTCCAAAAATTTTTTATGATTTTTCGCTTCCATTCCCGAACTATTAAAAATAAAAAGCCATCGCCAAAGAAATTAGTTTCACTCCCCATTAAAAAAGTGTAGAAGAACGATTTTTATCTAAAAAAAAAATGTAGCAATAAAGACAACTTGATTACCTTCTTTAACTTTCAAATCGAGAAAGGTAAAGAACCGGAGCCACGTGATCACTCGATCGAGCCAATGAACTTCTCAGAAACTCAATTAACTGTCAGCCATGTTGCCACACCGTCCACACTGTCCACCGATTGGTCCTTTCCCCTGTTGGCCTCGTCCCATTGGTTACAAGCTGCAAGATCCAACGGAATAACTCGCCATACCACGAGAATAATGACAAGGGGGTGTGAGGGGTAACTACAGTGGGACGTTTGCGAATTGACGTAGCCAGAGGCAAAGGCCGAGAAGCGCCTTTCCGTTCCAGCATAATAGTTGTGTACGAGTTGGCAGAATCGTCTTCAACAAACTACATCAAACAAGTAAAAAAAATTCTCCCCAAATTTGTTAACTCCCTGAGTTCAAAGATAACGAGAATAAAAAGTCAAACAATTAAAGTCAAAAGATTATTTTTGACTAAAGAATCCGTAAATACGTGTTAATACAGTTCAATAGTAAACAGCAGGTGTTAATACAGTGAAACGGAGCAAAAAAGAAAAAATTTAATACGTTTTACATTTAGAGAACACAAGAAGGAATCACTATGGATGAAGAGTATGACGCGATAGTGCTTGGCACCGGCCTCAAAGAGTGCATACTATCTGGTATGTTATCCGTTAGTGGTAAAAAGGTATTACATGTTGATCGTAACAAGTATTATGGTGGTGAATCGGCATCAATAACACCACTCGATGATTTTTTCGCGTAAGTACATGGATTTTGCATTTTTATTACAGCTCTTTATATTCTATTATGACCTAGACCCCCTTCAAAAATTTCACCTGCTATCCCTCTCCATCCCCTCCCGCCTATCACTGTTACCGAGTGGAGAAGCGAATTTGTGTTTTTTCCCCTCGACGCAACGTTTTTTTTTTCCTACTCGTGCCTTTGGTCTTGGGTGTTTGAGAAACTTCAAGGTGGAAAATTACAGGCTCATTCTTCAGGGCAATAATGGCAGTAGGGGGATATTATTGATTTTTCATCACTTGAATTCCACACTCTACTTTTATTTAAACGTTATCTAATTTTTTTTTATCATTAATTTGTATTTATTCGATAATATCGTTTCATTCTATTTCCCGTCTCGTTAAATGAAATTGTTTTTATCGGAAAAACCCTACTTGATGGATTACTTCTTTTTCTTTTTCCTGTTGGAGAGCGGATAAAAAAACGTGTCATTGAGACACTTGATATGGCTTAACATATCATATGCGTATACTTTGAAGTCTTTTTTCTCGATCACATTGACATATGAATTTTTGAATTTTTTTGGTTTGTAAAATTCATTGAAATATAATTAATGAGATTTTCAGGAAGGAATTAGAGGCAGAAGTTAATTGTCATTGATTGGTTGGATATTATTGGGAACCGCCCCCTCCCGAGAATGGTTTCTTCCCGTTACTGCCGCAGAATTTCCGGAAGTGGTCAATTGGATCCTATATCTCTTGATATGTATTATTTTTTGTAGGTTAGTGGGACTTGCTCGCACCATTTTTTTTTTTTTTTTTTTTTTTTGAGAGAGAGAAACATGTGCGTCAATTCTCTGTTGAATTGACACTGTCACTGTACTAGAATGACAAATGAAATAGCGGGAAATCAATAATACATGTTATACGATTTGAAATGGAGATGGCTGTTTCCAAATGCAATTGGGAATACAGATTGGATTTCCCCTTTTTTTCTGGACTAGGATGTTCATGAGATTTAGATGGAAAAATCAGACAGTGTGACGTTGAGATGTCATTTTTACGGTGGAGTTACCAACCATGGCGTCTTGCGTGTTTGACCCATTGTGGCCATTGTATTCTACGGGGAAAATAAATCGATTTTTGTGTCTCGTGTTCAGGAAAGTTAAAAATAAATTCAAACAAAGGCGTTTTAATTGTACACATTACGTACATATCATGAAGTAGCAGAGTAATTGCAAAGTTAATTACTGGATAATTGGAAATATTCTTATGTAAAAACAAAAAATTAGCCTTCTACTCATGGAAAAATGGAGATGGAAGAGGTAAAATTAGAAGACAGGCTGGTTAATTTTACTGTCGCGGCTTCTGTCATACAACAATCTTTTGTTGTGGAACATTTCCGAATCAGTGGAAGTTCAAGGACATCTTCGTGATAACATCTTCAGATGTTTACACATTATTATCACTTGATTATTTTAGAATTATGCGGGTGAGAAAGATGTTTAGGACAATACATCAAGAGATTCCTGTTGTAACCCGCGAAAGCCCAAAATGATATCAAAATGCACACATATTTGAAAATCTTTTGAATTTATTTTAAATGAATTAATAATCATTAAAACAATATTTGAAAAATTTGAAGTCATATTTTTCAAAAGCATTCACATGTGTATATTTTTTATCTTTCAAAATAATTAATTTGTTAAGAATTAAGAAATGATAAGAATTGTCAACTGTCTGCTGTTTGTCAGCACATCTATAAAAAAAAGTTCCTTAAAAAACTTTTCTACTCATTTTAAAGATATCTATGAAAAAATAATCGAATTTTCGAGTGTATTTTCACTCTCTACTGCAAAGTTAGGCCTTTCTTCGCTTCAATTTCTGGGATAATTGAAGGAATAACTGAACTTTAAGTGGAGATTGTTTCTCTTAAAATATCACTTTCTCTTTCTCTCAATACTTTCAAGTTAATTCAAGTGTAAAGAACATGGAAAACAATGGTATCACTTCAGATTCCTTTCTTTCCCATTTTTTCTCCAATTCTTGGTGATATTCTGACATTTATATCACATATGTTAAGATGCCATTGAAATTCCATTGAAAAATTGTGATGAGAGGTAATTATTTCAATCGGTACATCGTTTTGCAGTATATTGAACAATAATTTTTTTTCTCGCGTGAAATAATTTATGCGACATTAATCTGAAGCTCTACAGCTGAACTGCAACGTGCTCGTGATAAAGTCGATGCTTTTTCTCTTTTTTTTTATGTTCCTTCTCACTCGGAATGTGTCTTTCTCTCTCCCGACGACAGAAAACAGACACTTTCTGACATACAATTATTAGTGCATCAATCGATTTGTAAAGAAAGGCGAAGTTTAATTATCGTAATCAATTACAGAAGTGGAATTTACGTATGAATTTTATGAGATACAGATAATAAAAAGTCAAAAGATCACATCGGTTATTTCAAGTATTTTTACATTGTTGCAACCGCGGTTTAATAATGGAGTGGTTTAAAAAATACCGCAATTTTATATTGTCA
Organism: Aleiodes alternator; assembly: GCA_963921955.1. Taxonomy (NCBI): domain Eukaryota; kingdom Metazoa; phylum Arthropoda; class Insecta; order Hymenoptera; family Braconidae; genus Aleiodes; species Aleiodes alternator. The sequence goes on along the minus strand of OY998100.1, from coordinate 8,599,629 downwards.
TTGCTTTTCATGAAATATTTCTGGTAATAATTGAGATATAAAAAATTTTACAGAAAATTTTTTTAGAGCTATAACAAGTTTTTCTACGAAAATCACTCTCTTTCCATTCGAATTGGAGATACTTCATAATTGATGGCAAAGTTATTACATTTGTAGAATATTCCAAAGAATGCATGAGAATAACGAAAATGGAGATTGGATGGAAAAATTAAATATTGAGTTGACAAAAAGACAACTTGGCATGTAATTCCTCGAGGAAAATCGATTCAGCAATTCTGAATATATTGTTCCAGGAATGTTCAATGTGTTTCCAATATTGAAAACCGTTGTCTTTTTCCTTTTGTCTCCAAATATTTTTCATTCTAAAATTAAACGAAAATCCATAAAATTCATTGTTTGCCAGAGAGATAAAAAAATTGAATTTTTCTGCTGCAAAAATGCGAGTTCATTGCATAAAAATGAGTGTTGAAGTGATACAAATTGTGATAAAATTTGTTGTAATAATTCTCCTCTTAATTGTTTTTTCACAGATTCTAAAATATTCTCCTCAAATGAATTTCAGACTAATATAAATTTTTAGTTTCCTGTTTTCCAAACAAAAAAAATGAATGAATATTTTCCTCCAATTAACTCGGAAATAAAAAATTTACGAGCCATTGATTTTTTTTCATCTTTTTCCCCTTTATCATCCAACAATGAAAGCGGTTCATTACGAGTAAAAATTAAATTTCGAAATATAATACAAGGAAGGAAGAATTTAACAATGAAATATAAATGAGAAAAAGCTTACGACTGAAGTGTGAATGACAATGAAAAAATGACAAATAATTCCATCCAATCCCAAGTGTTCCATTATATCCATTCCTGTTCATGTATAAGAAGACCTTGACACCCTCTTTCTAATCCATCCCCCTGCTTTTCTCCGTATCTATGCGACAGTGGAAAAGTTTCCCCCTTGAAGAATAATACTCCCAACTATAACTATATTTCCACCTCACCTTATTTTTTTTCTCTTTTTTTTTTCCAGGCACTTCAAAGCTCCGCCACCTGATAAAATGTATGGAAGAGGCCGTGACTGGAATGTTGATCTTATTCCAAAGTTTCTGATGGCTAATGGTTTGCTTGTGAAATTACTTATTCACACTGGTGTAACACGTTATCTTGAATTCAAGTCAATCGAGGGATCCTATGTTTATAAATCTGGGAAAATTTCGAAAGTACCAATTGATCATCAAGAGGCATTGTCCAGTGATTTGATGGGATTATTTGAAAAACGAAGATTCCGTAATTTTTTAACATGGGTACAAAATATGCAGGAGGATGATCCAAAAACATGGGATGGCTTCGATCCATTCCAGAATCCAATGAGTGCATTGTACAGTAAATTTAGTTTGGAGGCCAATACTCAAGATTTTACTGGCCATGCACTTGCTCTACACAGGTAACGATCAGGAATTGAATGTTAATTTTTTTAGCTATGTGTTGAGGGTTTTTCATTTTTAATAGGGTGAGTTGACCAGTGTTCGAATTATTTAACGTATTTATCTTGGAAAAAATTGGTAATACAGCGACATGCCATTCTTTTAATCTTTGAAATACAATATAATGTTCAGCAACTCAAATAAGAGCTTAAGAAACTGTTAAATATATCAGTAATTATGGAATTTTCTATGTTCGATCACTGGTGTCTGACGAGTCTTAGCCATTCGACCACTCACCCTATGTGGAATTCCGAAAAAAATTGAATGCATGGTATAGACGATAATGTCATCATATTTTTTGACATGGGTTCTTATGAGAAAACGAGACTTCTGAAGCTAAAATGTGTCATCACTCATTAAATGTTCGAAACTCAGTTTTTAGATTGATTTTATGAATATAGTACAAAAAATGAAATATTTTCCCGGAATTTTTCTTTTTTATGAATAATGTAGAAATGGTAATAGTGATTTTTCTCATCCATCATAATGATATCATGGTTGTCGAATCTCCCCTTCTTTTTGCCGTGAAATTTCGATAAACATTGCACATAATTTCAAGTTATCTCAAATTTATAAATTATATTGACGGTTTCAATCAAGTCTTAGTATCTAGAACTTCTTGAATATTGACGTGGCATCCAATTCTCTTCTTTTATTTCGTGTTCTGATTATCTCGTGTATGATTTCACTCAAAAAGAGGGAAGAGCCATAGGGAAATATTACCAGAGAAAATTATTTCATTTGAAAATAGGCTTCGCTCATTCATTTGTATATGGTGAGCAGACGTATGACTGATCTGATGGGAAACGTAATTCCAGCATTCGATTACTTATAATTCAATCGCTTTTAGAAGACTTAGCTTCAATTCAATTCGTGTTCTGCTATTTTGTTAATATTGGTTTAAAATGAATTATTATGGATCAAAGGTCCCTGGGCCAAGTATTTTCGGAGCAGATATCCATGACCTGAGTGTCTCCGGACCATCAAGTGTCTCGAAGCAATTTGCGGGATCAAGTGTCATAGAATCTCGGAGTCCATTCAAAAACAGTAAAATTAATGAGAAATGACCTCATCTTTGGGCAGTTCCTTAATTCTCCATATTAAAATAATTAGATCCAGAAAATTTTTAAAAAAAGAGGATTTTCCTTTAAAATAAAAAAGAATTAGACCTTCAATTTTTGCCGAAAACAGTCAAGCTGGCAAAAAAGTCTTGAAAATTAACCCCTGACATTTGTTAGACACAATCTCCCCGTATCTCGAATTTTGAGAGGGATAGCGAAATGCCTGTATGAACTTTGAGTATAGCACTTGATTTCTTCCTGAAGAAAAAAATTTAACTTCGATTTCTCCATCATTTGTTGATAAATTTTTCAGAAATTGATCTTTCAACTAAATTGATTTGTCTCGTTCTTCGGTAATTTTTTTTTCCAGTACATTCAAAAATCGATAAACCTTTCAACCATGAAATTCCTTCACGAAATTGGTAGAACTAGACAAGTCAATTCTATTATATGATGCTTTTTGCCAAATTGCTCAATAAAAATTTCGCTTCCTGCATTATTGATTGATAATTCTTCTAAAAATCAGTCACAATATAATGGACTTATCTAGTTCTACTGTTTCTGCAATCGTTTGCCTAGAACTTTTAACGTTAATCATGATGAAACCATTGAACTTTACCTTTTCTATATCAAGGAATGAATGGAAAACGAGTAAATTAATGAAATTACCCTCGGAAATCATGTATTTTCAATGATGCATTTGAGAGTATTCACTCTGCATTTATCAGACATCTATGAAAGAAAATTTTCTGTTTTTCATTATGAATCCATTGATTCATCTACTGACATAATAGTTGATTAATGCTTTTGCATTTTTCCTTTCCAGAAATGATGAATACATCTCTCAACCAGCTGTGAATACAGTCAGGCGTATCAAGCTGTACAGTGACAGTTTAGCACGTTACGGTAAATCACCATATCTGTATCCAATGTATGGGCTTGGTGAACTGCCACAGGGATTTGCCAGATTGAGTGCTATCTATGGTGGTACCTACATGCTTGACAAGCCAATCGATGAAATTGTAGTGAAAGATGGAAAGGTAAATTTTCAAAAGAAACTAAAAATAAGGATCTATTAAAATTATGATTTCAACTACTTTTTGTGGAAAATTGCAAAATATCAGGAGAAAGAGTGGAATTTTTGTAATTACTTTTTATTGTATTTTTATTACTTGTTGAGAAATTTCTCTTCTTAATACCGAGATATGTCTCAGAAACAATGGGATTTACCAGAATTTTTCACGAGAATTTTTTTTATTCTCCATAAAAATTTCTATAAAAAACTAAATTAAGTTCGTTTTTTTTTAAATACAATATTTTAACAATTTCCTTTTCTCTAATTTATAGGTCGTTGGTGTACGTTCCGGTGAGGAAATAGCCTCATGCAAGCAGGTTTTCTGCGATCCAACATATGTACCAGATAGTGTTAAAAAAGTTGGCCAAGTTATACGTGCAATTTGCTTATTGAATCATCCGATTCCAAGCACAAATGATGCATTATCAACACAAATAATCATTCCCCAGAAACAAGTTAATCGTAAATCAGACATTTACGTATCTGTTGTATCTCATACACATCAAGTAGCTGCCAAGGGCTGGTTTATTGCAATGGTATCAACAACAGTTGAAACAAGTAATCCAGAATTGGAAATTAAACCTGGTCTAGATCTACTTGGTCCAATATCTCAAAAATTCGTATCAGTTTGCGATTATTATGAGCCAACTGATGATGGTATTAACAGCCAATTGTTCATATCAACTAGTTATGATGCAACAACACACTTTGAGACAACTTGCCTTGACGTCCTTGATATATTTAAACGTGCTACTGGTGAAGACTTTGATTTTAATAAAGTCAAGCAGGAGCTTGGCGATGAAGATCAGTAAATTAAAAAATTCCTTTTTTTTTCATATTCGTTTTTAATTCTTCATTTACTGTCGAATTCTATTATCGTGCTGCCTCGATAACAAATAAATGAAACAATTTGAAATTAAAGTTAAGAAAATTGAAAGAAGAAAAAAATTGAATAAAAACAATGTAATTGCAAATGTATATTTTACCTACCTGTCAATGGAAAAAAAAAATGAAACAAAAAACGATAGTCAATCTGCAGGGAATTCATAGAGGCACGTGATTACTAACCGACAATTTATATGTGCGTGAGTATGAAATGAAAAAAAGCATAAATTGATAATTTCAAATAACTTGTGAACATGTCAAACGCGAAAATGTATGGCTGATTTAAATATTTAAAAGAGAGGGGAAAAAAACAAACAAAAATTGAGTAAAAACAGAAATTGCGGAGCTAAGTGAATCTCACGTTCTTAGCTCATTGTCTCTTCATTTTCTAGATAATAGAAATGGATCAAACAAGGAAAAAATTTACTTTAACTATTATTGTGTTATAACGAATAATTGCAATTATTAAAAATATGAAGTAAAAATGTTGAATTGAATGAAAATTGAATTAATGCAACAGATAAAATATCCAGGGCGTATATTGGAGAATATGTGTGAATCACATGTGTAATATAATGAATATATCCATATACGTCCTATATCTCTCTAGTTTTTTTTTTTTTCAAAAGTAATGATAAACAATAAAGACAGACAGCAGACACTCCAAGTGTTTTGAGTTTTCAATTTTTGAAAGAAATAATTATGAACAAACGAATTATATCTATTACATCGCGCGGGCAGTGAAGCATTTAATTCAAATCTTGTAGAAAAAGATTTTTAATGTTTTTTTTTCTTTTTTTTTCTGTCACAAAATCGTTAGATATAAAATACATGAACTGAAAAACATCTTATTTTTTAATTCATTTATCGAAATTAAATTGAACGGCGAATTAGTCTGTTGCTTTTGAATACTGAAGATTAATTTTTCGATTTCAAAAAAAGTTCAATAATTCTAGATGTCAACATTGATTGTCATAATTTTTTTGAAATGTTATAATTAATAGGGTAAGTGCATCAATGGAAGGACATGTACTTATGAATGAATCAAACCCCTCTTGAAACGAAGTGATCATATTTTGTGATTTTTCCCTATTTTAAATTGAAATCTCTCACAAAATAGTCACTTCGGTGCTTATTATCCTCATTTATAATATTTCCTGTGGAAGAAAATATACGCTCATTCATTCGTAAAAGTGATTCGTTTGCACGAAATAATTGCATTCAAGTTATTGACACGAAAAAATTTTATGTTCAATTTTTTTTTCTAATCACTACGTTCAAAATCAATTATAATTGATAGAGTATTCGATTTCTCTTGTATATGTTCGAATTTATGTAGTGGATAAATCATTAATAATTCAGTAGTGAATAGGTGAAACAGGACATGTCGACTTTCTTGTTGATCTTTCTCTTCAAATATCTCGGAAACTAATGAAGATACGCCTTTTCAGGCCTAATCCATATTATTAAAAAAAAATCAAGAAATTCAAGAATTGATAAGGGGAGAAAGGGCCATCAGTTTCCGAAACATTCAAGGAATTTTGTTGAAAGAAAAAAGTGACTTATCCTGTTTTGCCGTTTTGCTACTGAGTTTATTTTTATATATTAAAAAATGAATGAATTCCACGTTGCCCTCGATTTCAATAGAATCTCCTAGAATCCAACAGAAATAGAGAAATTTCTATATCATCATTTTAGAGTAAAAAGAGCGTAAATGATATACTTTTCTTATTGTTATGCCCTTTCCACTCTAGGACCACTATATAGAGACTCATTTCATAAATGAGAATTGGTGCCACAAAAAATTTCATTTTGAAAATTGCTCCATCTCACTTAGACTCTTAAATAATTGATGAAAACTCAAAAACTAAGTTAAAGAGAAGCCAATTTTCATAATAACCTGTTCTATAGAGCAAAAGTATACTCACCAAAAAGCGCATTCCAAAAATTCTTCTATCTCGCTTAAATTCCGACATATTCTCCAGAAATCAATAGCCCTTTCCACTTCAGATGTTTTTGAATTTTCCCGCGCATAGGTAGTGAGCGCGCAGAGTTTGTCCATGTGACAACGTTGTATTTCACATTTGGCAATGACGGAAGAGTCGAAGTAAGAAAAGAAAAAAGAGAACATTCTGGCACTTGCCTATTTACACGCTTGAAACAAAGGTAGAACGAGAGCTTCTGCGCAGTTTCGTAGCGCAGCTAAGCACACACACGGGCTTTTGGCGTGATCCAACCGGTCCTATCTCAGCAACTATTCTCATTAATTGTCAGGAATAAAGAGAAATCATTAAAGGTAATATTCTAATTATTCTTTCTTCATAAGTGTTGATGATCACGTATGTTTATGTTGAAAATATCGACCAGTTGAAATATTTGGAAGACTAAGAAGAAAAAGGTGGTCATGTTGTTTTTGTGTCCATGACGGTTATTGCGCCATTTAAATGCAGACGTTTGGCAGTCGATTAGAAAAATCATTGGAGAATATTCTGGGCAATTGCTACTGATCTGAAGGATAAATTAATTACGAATAATCAATGATGACGAGCATTGATGATTGACATTAACGTTTTTTGACTTCAAAATTCGTCATTATTAACGTTCGTATTCAAAATGGCGGAAATTCAATCGAGACCAATGAGAAGTCGGCCATTTTCAATCCCGCGTTAACTTCAGCTGGCTCTTTGTGTTAACGTTCATTTCAATCGCTAATTAAAATTTCCATTCAATTGCCAAAATTTTGGGATTTATCATTCAAAATAAATCGAAATAAAAGTTGGAATTCACTTTGCCAGCAAAAATAATAAAAGTAAACAAATTGATTTATTTGGTAGTAAATTTTTGAGAATGAAAATTACGTTAAAAATAAAAATAAATTCTGTCATAACCTTTTTTTGAATTTTGTTTTCGATTGATTTTTTTGCAGATGCCGAATATTAAACTCCAGAGTTCAGACGGTGAAATCTTTGAGGTTGATGTAGAGATTGCAAAATGCTCTGTTACAATCAAAACAATGTTGGAGGATCTTGGAATGGACGACGACGAGGAAGAAGTTGTACCATTGCCAAATGTTAATTCAGCTATACTTAGGAAGGTCATACAGTGGGCAACATATCACAAGGACGATCCACCAGAGGACGATGAAAACAAAGAAAAAAGAACTGATGACATCAGCTCATGGGATGCTGATTTTCTTAAGGTAATTATTTTGAAAATTAAATTTTCAATACATGGGGGAAAGAAAGAAATTTTTGTGAATTTTTGGAAAATAAAAGAATCAAAATGGCTTCCAATTTTCATTCAATAAAACAAAATCATTCAGAATGTGACATTTGAAATTAAGCAATGAACATGAAAGGAAAAAGAATTAAGAAAATTCGAATTTTCAATTAAAAAAAAAAACATTTTTATTTGAAGATAGACCATTTGAAAATCTTCAGAAAACATTTTTTGTTTTTAATACAAAATTCTCGAGGGGAAATGAATTTGACCTTTGTATCATTAAATCAAAAGGGTCTCTTCCTTCTTGAGAATTGGACGACTGAAGATTTTATCGATTCCAAGTATTTTTTTGTTGGGAGAGTCCTTGAGGAAGTCAAAAGATTGGAGGAATTCTAGCGCGAAAATGAACACTGAAGTTCATGACTTATGGGAAATAAAAAAAAACACATGAAATTTCTTCTTACGTCTATGAATTATGATTTAAATGGATGTAATTGATAAATTTCAAGAGTGAAAACATCGCCCAACGTCTATTTTTGTAAACAAAGGAAAATCAACAAACGAAAGTGGTTAAATCTATTTTCGGTTGGGATTTAGAGATTTAATTGAGATAGCGTTAATATTGAGGCTCTTTGTATTATTTCATTGAATCATGGGAAGAAATAAAGAAGTAACTTTAGTCATTCTTAGATTTGTTAGAAGATAAAGATTATAAAGTGGATGAGAGAATTGGATAGGAGAATTTCGAGGCTTTTTCAATTGATCCAAAGAATAATGTTATATTTTATCAAATCCATGCCGAATTGCATTGATCCATATAATTTGATTCCTTCAACTCAAAATCGATGTATTAGTTGATCAATAAAAATAAATTTTTCATTTTCCAGGTCGATCAGGGTACACTTTTTGAGCTGATTCTTGCCGCTAACTACCTCGATATCAAGGGTCTTTTGGATGTTACCTGCAAAACTGTAACAAACATGATCAAAGGAAAAACACCAGAAGAGATTCGTAAAACATTCAACATTAAAAATGACTTCACAGCTGCTGAAGAAGAGCAAGTTCGTAAAGAGAACGAGTGGTGCGAGGAGAAGTAGAGCATCTCTGTTTTAAGATTAAGTGTTTCATACAATTTCATTGACATTTGATTCATTGCTTGTTTATTTGGTCTTCAAAAAAAGCTAATAATTCAACATTATAATTGGAAATTAAAAAAAAATTCTAGAAATTCTTCATCGGAAAAAAAATATTGTTCTTTTGTTTTTTGGCAAGAGATCATCGAAGCATGATCAAAAGAGACAGTAAATTTAACTTTCTATCAATGGCTGTTGTTAATAGAGTAAGAGTGCTTCAGATTTCTTTTATCATTACAAGAAAAAAAGTTGAAAATTATTAATTGATAATGATTATTGAATCTGTTGATTAAAAACAAAAAGAGGTCAACTTTATGAACCAAACACAAATCTCAAAGCTTCGGCTCGATGAAAATTAAGATTGTAGGTTTTAAGTAATATTCAATATAACTCTTATATTAATATTTAAGTTATGTAATAGTTTTGCTCTTAAGCCGATTATTATTCCATTTGTTTCAAATATTTTACGGCTTCAAAACTCCTGGTTCCTTCATTGGGATGACGATCACATCCACTGACGTATCATTGATCATAGATCGATAAAAAGTCCAATAACTGAAAAAAAAAAAACGGAATACATGTGTTTTTGATTTCACGAGTAAATTTGTGTTTCATTCAAATCCACAATCCCTATCTTAATTCTTGAATTCAATAGAGATATTGGAAGAATAAATTACACAAGTTAATCTAGTTAGTCTGACTCTTTCTACTCTTCTTATTAAAACCGGAAAAAATATGTTCAAATTATGAAAAAGGGGTTTAAAGCTTTAATGCAGTAATGAAGAGGTAAATCAAGAACATTTCATTCAGTTTTGGGATTATTTTTGAGTGGATATTTAAAAAACTACGAAATATAATGAAATGTTCACTACAACGTGTTTTGGATCAGACAATGAAAGCTGCAGAAAAGGTTTCTCGCTTTGTTTCGGAATTGTTCCAAAATAATTAATGTAAAAAACAATCAACTCATCTTGTTTTACTCTTCCACTAGTGAGTTATTGGTGACGAACATTTTTGCCTCAGACTATCAAATCTAGACCATAATATCTTCTGTAAAATATTGAGACAATCCTATCTCAAACAATCATATCTCATTTATAAATATTGCCTCGTCAATATGATATCAAATGATAATATTATGATTTTTAAAATCAATTTTATTTCATACAAACGTTCCATACTTGAACATTTTTGTACTGAGATTTTTTTGATGAGATGAAATTATAAACTGTCATGTTACTTTCACCATTCGACATTTTTCTCCAATGTGCTTCGCACTACTTGGCCCACCTCTTCTAGGCTTTTCCCCCATTCAATCTGGTCGAGACCTTGAATATGAGATCTGACTATTCTATTTGACCCGGATTCGAACTCGCAACTCGTCGCACATGAGGAAATGAAGGTTTTCTTCTATTTTATCATCGGTTTTTATGGAATATCGAAAGAGTAAATAAACTCTTCGGGAGCTCCAATATTCCTCAATGGAAAAGGTAAATGATATTGAAAATAGCAGATATCTGAGAATTTTAAGTTTTTTTTCCACAAATAAATGATTAAACGAAATGAAAAATCTGCACATGTAGAAAACTCATTAAAAAAGTCTAATATTTTTTTAAATAATATTTTTATAATAATTTATGTGTTTAAACAAAATTCAAAAAATTGTTAGATGTGTGCTAATTGCATTATAATGAACATAATCAGAAAAATTTTGTTCTTCTAAATTTCGAAACATTAAAAACAAATTGATCACGTTCTCAGAATACCGACAATTGGACGAGTAGGTCACACAGTTGACCACATCTGTTTCACAGTTATATTTATCAGAGAATACCGGTGATAGTAAATAAACAATCGCTCATGAATCAGCTGATTGTCATGTCCTAGACCTTTGAATAATAAAAATGGGTAAGACTGCTAATTCTAAAAATGATTAAATGAGTTCCATCAAATAAAAATTCATATTATAATTATTGAAGTTTTTTCTCCGACCATTGTTTAAATTATTATTATTGCATATCTTATCGGCCATAATGGTCACTACCAAAAGAAATTTTAATTAATTTTTGAATTTAATTTTATTAATAATCATTTTATTAAAAAATCATATTATAATTCACAGATGTTCAAAAAGCTAAGAGACATAAGCCCGACGAGTCAGAATTAACCCTTCCTGATGTTGTTAACTGGGAAAAACCTGATAACATTGCTATTGAGTATCACGAATCATTGGAAATTATTTTTAGAATTACATATAATGATTTGAAGGTGGCTAAGGAAATTATTACGAATATATTTAATGACTTGGATCAATCGAATTACTCTAGTTATTCAAAATTCATTGGAATTTGTCCTGATATTCCAGAATTATGTGTTCCAGCTTTGATGTTGGGGTGAGTTCATTCTCAGAATTGAAAAATATAATCTATATATTTATCTATCTTCACAAAAACTATTCTAGTTCCTCTATTTTTCGAGATATTGAAAAAACCGATTTCTTTAGCGTTTACTACAAGATATTCATACTTTATAAAATTCAAATCTAATTCCCATGAAAAAAATAGAGGAAATCCGCGTTTGATTCATTATTCTCCCCTTATTGAGGCAATGAAAATTTCGAGAGGAATTACCACGAAATTGAAAAAAATAGAATTGAAGTCATTTGACGATCATTAATTTTACGAAAATATTTTGGAATTTGAGGGACATGGAGAAACTGCTATAAAAACCTTTATTACAAACAAAAAAAGAGGAACAAAACAAGTCCCTATGGAAACACTCCTATTTCCGTCAGGAATAGAGAAATTCAATAAAAACCGATTTTAAAGTAAAATCAGCTCATCTTTTTCCCATTTGAATAAATCAATTTTTCCCTTTCTTTACTAAAGAATAAATTACATGATCTTCATTTTCGTGAATGGGAGAAATGGATAATATCCATTCCCCGGAATTTCTAGCAAAAAAAAGTTGAATACCCGAGAAAATTATTTTAAGGAAAATTAAGGATTTAATCAGGAACTATAATGCTATAAAGATGAATTTTTCAGGATAAATTCATCGAACAGAGCATTTGTTTGTCTTCCCTCATCTCCTCAGGACTCTGAAAGACTCTCACTGCAATTACCCATTAATTACGTCTTCACACTAGAGAAATTGAATAATACAGAACTAGTCAAACAATTTTTACTCCACAATAAAATTCTATATCTCCAAAAATTGAATGAGAAAACGATAAAAAAAATAATGAAAATTGATGAAAAATCTCAAAAGCTGTTATCATATGCAGTAACAACATCCGGCTCGACTGGAGTACCGAAATTGATAAGAGTAACTCATTCCTCAATAGTCCCAAATATATTAGATTTAAAAAAAATATTAAATGTCTCAAGCACAGATAAAATATCGCAATTGACACCCCTCACCTTTGATCCAAGTATAATCGAAATATTCATGAGTCTCTCATCAGGTGGAACGATTTTCATACCATCAAAAATATTAAAGAATAATTCACAAAAACTGATGACGTCATTGCTCATGAATAAAGTGACAATAATCCAGTGTACACCATCATTATTGATGCATCGTTGGTCCTTGAATCATTTGAAAAAATCAATTTTAAGTGAGAATAGTCATTTGCGTATTTTATTACTCGGTGGTGAATTATTAAAAAATCCAAAAATATTTTTTGAGGAAAATGGAACATTGAACAGGTGGAAAATTTTTAATATTTATGGAATAAGCGAAGTTTCATGCTGGTCAAGTATCATCGAAATTTTACCAGAAACAGATTCGAGAAATCTTGGAAATATTCTTAGTGAAACAATTTATCAAGTTAGAAATGATAATAATGAAGTTGTTAATATCGGTGATGGAGTACTTTATATTGGAAGTTACACGAGAATTTGTTTAATTGATGATGAAGTAATGAATGAATTGAAATTACCAATTTTTCGAGATACTGGTGATTCAGTGAGAATCAATGAAAATGGTGAATTATTATTTCAAGGTAGAAATAATCGCAGAGTTAAGAGATTTGGCGAGAGATTAGATTTACAATATTTTGAGGACCACTTGAATAATTTGAGTTTCGTTGAGAACTCGTGTGCCTTATTTTTCCCAGAAAATCAGAGACTTCATATTTTTTTAACGATCAAAGAAGGAATTAATGAGGGTGATAGTGAAAAATTGAAAGCTAATATTCTGAAGCATTCGAGTAAATTATCGTCGATTTATTATCCCGATAAAATTCATATAATTGACCGTTTTCCAATCACGACCAATGGAAAAATTAGTTTCGATGAATTAAGAAAAATTTGTAATGCAGAAGAAAATTTTGATACTTCTGATAATGAGCTGATTTTCAAAAGCATTTGGAGAAATTATCTGACTAGTGAAGATAGTGGTTTTATTGATTTAGGTGGTACATCAGTAATTGCACTTCAGATTTCCAATGAAATTTCTGAGAAGACTGGCAATGAATATCCTGAATTAATTGGAAAAATGTTGAAAAATGAAAATTTTGAAAATTGCAGAATTTATATTTCTCGGGAGAAACTGAAGAGGATTGAAAAGATCCAAACTATTGTTGAATCAAGTGATTTGGAAAGTTCGCTTCAACCAATTGAGAATAATGAAATTAATGAGGACATTCATAAGGAGAATGATTGGTTGTGGCAAAAGTGTAGGGGTAAGATTATTTTTAATAAATCTGCATTGAATGGAAGATTAAATTCATTAGATGTATCGAAAAAAATCGAAAATATTGAAATTAAAAAATCTTACGATTTGACGAAATGCGTTGATGCATCACCAACCTTGTTTTGCTGTAATGATAGACTTTATGGAACTGTTGGATCCCATTCTGGTATCATATGTACAATTGAATTGCGTGAAGATGATGTTGATGAAGAGATGTGGAGAGTTCAATTACCTGATAGAATAGAGGCTTCGATACTCGTTGTGAGTGATTTTAGGGGAATCATCGGATGTTATGATGGCTTCGTTTATTGTATTGATTTGAAATCTGGAAAGATTATTTGGAAATTTAAAACTGGAGATGCGGTCAAATGCACAGCAGCTTTCGGCAGCAATAGGAGAAACGTTTTTTTTGGATCTTACGATCATTACGTTTATTGCATTTCGTCAAAGGTAAGACAGAAAGGAATATGTAAGTATGTAAAATAATATACTTGTGCATATAGCACTGCATTGTTTGGGACATATCAAGAGCTTACTAAAAAATTCTTAAAATTTTCGTTAACTTCACAATTAGATGCAAAATTTTCTACTTGAATTTCAAATAAATGAACTTTGGATATATGAAAATAGATAAATATGTAGAATGTGCATTGAGAAGGGCTCGGTGTCCTAATTTTCATACATCACTTTCGGACAGAACTACCTTAAATTTTTTTGCTGTTACTGTAATGTTAAGTGTCGAAAAGTACAATCGATTCATTATGTCACAACATTATGTGACTTGAAAATAATATCATAGACGCAATATTATGATCATTTGGAATCATAAAAATTGATACAGATGAAAGATATTAACAAACGATTAAGAAGAATCAATTATATGATAATTTTTGTTATTCCGAATTTGAAACTCAGGAGTATTTCAGGATGGATCGGAAATCTGGAAGAGAGAAGCAAGCAATGGTAGTATATCAGCAACGCCAGTTGTCCATAAAGATTCAAATTCCGTTGTCTTTTGTACATTAGACGGTACATGCATATCACTGGAACAAAGCAGCGGTCATATCCTCTGGAGATATAAATTCGAATATCCAATTTTTTCATCCCCAGTGATATCAAACAATAGATCAATAATTATTTGTGATGTTTCTGGTAGTCTGGGTGCTTTTAATATCGAAAATGGTAAAAAGGTGAGAAAAATGTTGATAATGTATTATAGTTTATTCAGCACATGTATGGATTTTATATTTGATTAATCCCACCTTTTACAAAGTTTTTCCCTTTATTATACAGAAAAATATAAGTATAAGTATAGTTTTTGCTACAAGAATTGAGCTTATGTTATAACCAGTACTTTTTGTGTTGATTTGTCTTATATCTTAATAATGTTGTAATGAAGTTGAAGGCCAGTCTATAGAGCCAAAATTAGTGTTAACGTCGGTTTCCCATAACTCTGATTTCATTAACAAGTTAGCTATCCGCGGATTAACATAACTGCGGGTTAAATACAAAATGACGGTAAGAAAGTAACAACTGAAGGGTAACACTGATGTTTGCCATTTTCAATCCAAAAACTTCCAGTTTCACGTTAATCCGTAGTTGTCGATATTCTTCCCAAAGTTAGCCTGCGGTTAGAGCTAATTTTGGCTTCGTAGACTGACCCTAAACGCATTCATTCTTTTTTTCACAGATATGGATGACGAAAATCGATGGAAATATATTTTCGCATCTTATCATTCACAAAAACTCAATGGAGAATCGTGAAAATTTAATTGTAGCAAGTAAAAATAAAAATTTGTATAATTACTCAATTGAATCAGTATCGAGTAGCCCTAATTTGCTTTATAAAATTGAATTATCATCTCCAATAATTGGAACTCCTTGGGTAAATGATGATTTCATCATTTTAGTAACAACAATTGGTGAATTGATTATAATAAATTCATCAAATAAGAATATAATAGCAAAATATAAACTTCCGGGTGAAGTTTATTCGTCACCAGTTTTTCATAATAGTTTTATTGTTATTGGATGTCGTGATAATAATTTTTATGTTTTCTTATGTAAGTGAATAAACTTGAAATGAATAATGCAAAATGAATCTGTCTCCTCTTCTTAATAGTGAAGTAGTATTATGCGAGATGGAGAGAGAACTCCATCTCATACGAAAGTAAATCGCTGCAGTGAAGTCCATTCCGATTTTGTTCTCATATTTTGAAATTAAATTCTTTGATTTCTAATTACCGTGAGTAAATTTATGAAAACCAATACAAAAATCTACCGATTTGTTCATAGACTTGATTATCACATTAGCTACTTGAAGTCACTCTTTCGTATCGATTTTTTAATGATTTGTAACATATTGTCCACTTGAAATTTCATCAGCTTTTTTTTTCAATCATTAAAAAATTGGAATGTCTATTCTACTCTGCTTTCCCTCATAATTCGCTCAATTTCCTGTTTCGTCAGCGTGGCAGTAGTTTTGAAATCATTATATACTTGATGTATGAAAATACAATGCCCATTAACACATGAACACCTGTTGAAGCGTCAAGGAATGAAAATTACCGAAGGTGTTGACAAAATCCAGTTTTAAATATGTGACATAATTGATTATTCAGGCATCGATATTTCTAATAGCAGCGATCTGAGTGCAATGATTATCTTGAAATGTTTGCGGGTAAAATTTCGAGAAATTTTCAACTGAAAATGGGCTGTTACATGATATGGCTTCAAATCAAAGGCGTTTGGGTAACGAGTGATTTATTGTATCATCTAAAATTTCTTATGACTTCAAAAAAAATAAAGTGTTTGAAGATATTCCATGAGCTTGAACTTTCAATCGAATAGAGACTTAGTCGATTGAAATTCGAATGATATGATATATGCGAGAGTCCGACTATAAAGTTTTCAGACAAATCCATTTTTATTTCATCATCAGTTTTTTGAAAATAATTGAGAATCTAATAGAGATAACATTAATTTGTATGATAACCTTTTTGGCAGAGAATTTCAAGAGCTACCAAAAACGTTGTTTTCTAAATGCTCTATTTCCCGATATCATCAAATAGCTCATGAGAAAATGGAACTGATTTTTCTGAAAATTCCATATTCTCTAAAACAAGCGCTATGTATGAATTAACTTACCAAAATGGAAGGAATGCTATTTTATTTGAAAGGTGATTTTTCGGGCTGACCATACCATCAACCTGTTCTCCTGTTCACTTTATGAATTTCATTTATTCTTCTATAAAATGAACTCAGTTGAAAAGCTGATGGCAAGAAAAACATGCTAACTTCAACAAAAGTTTTTGAAAAGACTCCAAATAATTGAAAAGGTGAATTTTCAGATACTTTCATTCTTTCAGTCCCTCAAAAGGTCTCCTCTCAATTTAGAAGAAAAGAAAGTTTATAAGAAAAATAAATACAAAACTTTTAATCACGGTTCTCTTCTTCCTCGACTTGATGCCGTGAATATTCCCCTCATGTCTAGAGGTCTTTTCCCTCATAATAGAATTTTGTAGAATGCTCCAGGGAGGAACAATCACCGAATTAAATCCACATAGCCCAAACATCAAAGTCGTTTAGTCCCTTGAAAAAAAAAAAAAAAAGAAATCCGTTAACTCTTGAAAAGAAAATTACTCTATTATCTCATTGACTCATCCAGATTCTCCGTAGAAATAGAGTGGATCTAAGAAAACTGAAACAATCTTGGTTATTGTTGAGAATGAAATGTTTCAACTGATCTTTGAATTGATAATCCTATCCTATGATAATTTAATTCCATGAGAATAATCGTAACAGTAGTAATTCCATGAATTTAAATGTTCATAAGTCGAGACAGTGAGATCAATTAAATTGCTGAAATTGTTTCATCTTAAACGAAAAAAGCTATAAAAACAATTCAATTGATAATCAAAATTCTATAACTCAATTAAATGTATATTGCTTCTCTGAATTTATTCATATTCTAGTAGATACCATGAACCACGAACATTAGACAATTCTTCCATATCATAATACGATGATGAAGGAAGAAACTTTATCCATTGCACGTGTTATATATGCGTATACTCATAGCGGATTTCCCACCACTTTTACAGGCGCCAACAACCTACGCTCTTCGGCTGGCTTTACTCCTTCATTTTCCCTTTCTCTCCTTCTTCCCGCTCCTCTACTAACACATATTTCTAAAGTATTTACTGTGCTATCAACCCCCTCTGTCTCTTTAACATTCATAGATATTGCTGTGTGTGGTGTTTCCTGTATTTACAGCTTCCAGGTCACAAGATTTCATCTATTGTTTCATTTTCTCGTTAGTTTGAAAATCCATCTGCAAAAAATCGATTTCGTGGAGGAATTAGAGATTGCTCATTCGGCGATCAGTTACTGATAATAATTTTGTGATCAGCTTTGGTTGGATTTGGTCAAACTCTTCGAGAGACTTTTGCAGATAATCTTTCGAACTGAAAAAACAGTCATTTAAGATAAATTTTTGTAAACTTATTATTTTACGAGATATTTTCAGGACGAACTGCTTGGGATCATGGAAATTCGGGTTTCTTTATGATTTTACAGTGGATTGTGAAATTTTTGAATTATTGAGTCCATTGTTCAGAAATTCTTTCGTCTGTTATAACTAAAGGAGACGAAGGAAAATCTATTTGTCACAATGATTCAGGATTCTTCTTGAGAGTGGCCGACTTTGAGAAAAAATTAGGGAAAATTCATAATTAATTTCCACATATTAGAGCATCTTATTGAATTTTTTGAAAATTCTCTCATGAAGTCCTTTCTTTCCAAGAAAAAAATTCTGAATCATGTTGCTCTGAAGATCCTTTTTGCCCCACTCCCCCTTAAGTTATGTTGAATCTTGTAATTAATTATTAAGGCCAGAGAGTATCACCTTAAAAGCCTGCGATTAAGTTTCCACAGACAACTGTTGATATAGAAATTTTCGGATTTAGGTCGATTTGGGTTTTACCTTGTGACAAAAGGGCAAATCCCACGCATCCTGAATCCCGATTCATGTTAACATAGTTGAATAGATATCTCCTTCCTTTTTCTTCCATTAGGTTCGTTTTTGAGAGATATTTCGAACTTTGTGGAAACAAGTGAAATCATTCAACTATTTCTTTTTGTTTTTTCTTTTCAAGAAAAGGATTAAGGACAAAAATTATTTCATTTCACTCAGATATCAAGATAATCGATAACTAATAAACTAGATTATTCAATCAAAATTTATCATTTCAAAAATAATTTTATTCATTTCTTTTCAAATGATGATACAGCACCAAATTTCAAACAAGAATAGCTGTGCCAAAAGAATAAATTGAACTCACTGTGTCAAAGGGGATGTTATGAATTAAGGAAAAAAAAAATCAAATTTTGATTTATTGCCTCAACGATATTTCACTCTGAAAAGAATTTGTAATCATTCAATATCATCAATTGTAATTTCCTGATAATGAATATAAAACGATAGAATAAATTTACGTCATTTTCCGGAATTGATAACATTATTGCTGAAATAAATTATTTTTTGAATAAACCAATATCCCTCGCATCTCTCATAAATTATATAATTACAAATGTGGAAGTAATTTGATTAATTGGTATTTATATTTCTGTGATGATCCAACGAGCTGGTTCCCTTCATTAAAAATTTACTCTTCAATATTTAATTCAATTATGAATATGTTTGACGATTCCATGATTTTTTACATCATTCATAATTATTATGATAGAAACATGGTAATAAAATGATAGAATAAGATAATCTGATCGAAATTCTCCATCAATTTAAAGCTTCTCTATTAATTTTGAAGCTTAGTGCACAAAGACGTTAGGAGTGATTACCCCCTCGTGGAAATACTAAATTTTTCAAAGAATTCATGAAACGAAAGGGAAATCCATGTGATAGTGAATAGATTTATGAAAAGTGTATCCATTCCTTCTTCTTCATCAAAATGCCTTATTCGAAACCTCGAAACCTGAAGAACGGCAGTTAGAGGTACGATGGTGGATGGTATGAACTCACTTCTCGCCAACGAATTACGCCTTAAGGGGTAACGAAACGCCTCATATTTATTGTATTTTCAAATCCATTGTTTAATAATAATTATGATTTTTCGCATTAAATATCAAAAGCATCGATTTTCTAATTTCCTTCCTCGGTCGTGGCCTCTCTTCTATCATGAAAATATTGATGAATATCATCAAACAATAGGTTTGAAAATTCACTCAATATGAGGCGTTCCGTTACCTCTTGAGGCCTCTGTCCACGATCCAAGTCCCAATCCAAGTTCTCGGACAGAGCTTCTCTCCCCAGATTGTTCGTTCTTCGCTGACTGCAGGTGAAGTCAGGGTTAACTTTATGAAATTGGATCCATTTAACATTAAACTATGTATTCAATTTCAATTTTCGTTGTTTTCTGATATCACTTGTGATATTGCAATTAATTGTGTGAGCAGTAGAGGTTGGTTATCCGTACTATCTCTCACGTGAACTTATCAATTTGGATGAGAAAATGGGATGTTGAGCTTTTTTTCGTCAGAGTTTTTCTTCCGTCATTTTCATCCAAGTTGTCCGTGTCCAAGATCAAAGTTTCAGTTACTTTTTCTCGGAACTAGAACTTGGATCGAAACCTTTGATCATGGACACAGGCTTTCATTCGCAGCCGCTTTATTCGGGACGTGCATTGTAGTAGGAGAATTCCTTCGAATTCCGATATAATTCCGAAAAAGTCTTTTCTGTACGAGACCAACTCATCCGCTTTCTTCCCACTCACAAAGTGAAATAAATGATGAGTACCTATTTTTCTTTTAATCTCTTAGTTCAAAATTGAAATTCATTTTATATTGTTGTTTTTTTCCATTATCCATTGAATCAATATTGCCAATTCACTTATATTCTCTCGACTAGTCTCAATAACGTATCTCTCTGTTTTTCTTCCTCCATGAAATCCCAATCTGTTCAATCATTCATCTGTTTTTCATCCCATCAAGAGTATAAACCACTGAAGATATTATTAAATAAAGTACAGATTATTTAACTTCAATTATTGGTAATTCGCGTAAAAACAATTTAACATGAAAGTTCAAATCACTGCGTAACAAAATTATTTACGTAATGTGTTACATCCATAATTGGGAGTATCAAGAAATTGCCGTATAAAACAATTTAGGTATTTATATTGAATATTGGGTTTTACGTCAATGATTACGTGATTTTAATTAATTTTGCGTTCGATAATTCAAATTCAATTGAATTGATGCCAAAAGAATGGCTAAAATTTTTTTGACACGTGTGCAATGGGGTTTTTCAGCTCAGTTGATTGGCCGATTAGAAAATAGATTATTTTATCATTCCATGATTATTTTTTCTTCCAGTGAAGAGACAATAGTTCATGATTAATTTATATCGTCATCTAGACACAAAGGGGCGTAAATTCTATACTTATACGTAGGACTTATGCCCCTTTGACTCTAATGAGATGATATGATGATACTTGCGACTATTGCAACGATTTGTTGTCTCAGGAAAAAGCTGCAAAGAGATTCAATATTTACTCTTCTAATGTGTCAACACAATTTCAAGAAAGAATCATGAGTGTGTGCAATTTTTCAACGACTTAAGTCTTTTGGTCAATTTGTACAAACATTCTGCAAGGATGACCTTGGATATGTTGAAGTAAATCCAGTTGTAAAGTGGTCAACTGAGACGATTTAGTTTTATTTTGTGATCATTTATCACAGCATGCTTTGGAAAAGAGTTAATCGAATGAGGAAGTTTTTCTGTTTTTCATTAGGGCTTTGAAATACCGGAGTCAAAGGCAAAGTTGAAATTGATTTATTCAACATAGATGTGTGTGGTTACAGTGTTTATCCACAGTTTCCAATTATTTACAGTCCTTTTTTTCATTTAAGCGCTCCTTTTGGAAGATGCATCTTTGGGGCATCTCTCATTGGGGGAGTTGAGGAGAATATCTGGGATAGGCAAAAGTTAAAAAAAGTAAAAACCCTATGATTAAATAATTGAGGTAATTCCGCAGCGGAAAAATGTAGGGATTTCATTTTTTCATTGGCTTGAAAACTAATGGATGAGAGTGAATTATGTCCCGAAAAATATTCTCAGAGAGATACAATCCATCTATACGTCATATGAAGTGTAACACCGAAAATTTTGCAATTGAAAATTTCAAAACTCATAAAAAGTAATCAAATCCAAACATAGATAGTTTCCAAGGCATTTATCATTGAAATGAAGAATATTATTTTCTTTTCTTTTTATTGTGAAATATTATTTTTTAAAAATGTAATGCAGATCAACCAGAAATTCCATGTCATTTTCCTACATTAATTCAATCAACTTCACGGTAAGGCAAAGATTTTATTGCAAAAAAAAAAGAAATTTGTTTATTTCGAAAAGATAATTTTCAGCTCTCTTCAACTTCATTAAATCGAAAAATGATAGGATAATTCGGAAAACAGTGCCAAAATCCTGATTTTCTATATGAATCTGGACAAAAACACATTTTTGAAGATTCTAGCCTTTCACACTCTTCCTTCATTTTTGAAAATTTTTTTTCTTTCAAAATTGTACACGATCAATGGTAATTTCAAGATAGTATAAATAGTGACTTGAGCTATTATAAACAAAAGTAATTTCATCATGATTTACCACTTTTTATTTAACATAGAAAATGACTGTACCTCCTTAACTGTTCCATAAGATTGCAGATTCTTCAATAATGCATCGACTCTATTATCAATCCAAAGAAAATTTACCTGAGTTGCTGGAATTTATTTAGATTCGATAAAATTAATTTCAGACTGAAGAACGCATTCTTTCATACTCGTACCAGTTTGGAATTAATTTTATTTGGTTTAAATCGAGTATTTTCCTGTACCTGCGAAGGAAAGCATATTAACATGAAACAATCTAATTGAATGTAGACTGTTGCATACAAGAATTTCATTTGAAAAGAATCTGAAATGAGAGCAAATAAATATGACTCATCTCTTTCAACTTCATCTGAATTGATTCCATCAATTGAATATAAAATAACTTAATATTATCTTCATGATGAAAGAAATTGCTGTTTTTATTGATTTGAAAAATTTCATCTATTCTTTAGAGAATCAATGAAGAGTGAAAGACAGTATAAGAGAACTATGAATCATGACGCATCAATAAATTGACACTCTCTCAGTCGATAATCCAACGATAATGTGAAAAAAAAATGTTAACTCAATTTATTTTTCATTCATCGGAGGACAATGAAGTCTTTTTGATGCAGGGGATGATGCGACAAATGAGCGAGGGGACTTGACGGCAATCAATAATCCTAGAGAATAAGAGAAAACAATTCTTGTATTTACATGAAAAAAAATCACAAAAAATATGAAAATATCTTTTGAAAATGAAAAGAATTTTCATAAATCATAAATTAAGACATTATATGACGAAATGGGCTCTTAGAATTAAAAAAAATCCAGTCCTTCGAGAGTTGATCACTCAAATCTTTTTTATTTGAAATTTCAAATTTGAATTTAAACAAATAATAAATAAGAATTGATATGATAATTCAAAATTCATATTTTTATTTTTCATCAATTTCCCAACATCTCATTGAATAATTCATAAAGCATTGATTAAATTGCATATCAACAATTCATAAAACTCCCGCAATATTTTCACTACTGTATAATTCGTTTAATATTTATTTTTTCTCCAAAAATTCATCAAATTCAGTTATCCTTTCACCGCCAGTTTGTTTCATGCATTTATAATTCTTTGATTTTCATACAATGAAGCCCAATATACCAAAAAATTTCTATAATGATGGATTGTCGAAAAAATTACATTTTCTTAACGAAGACAAAAAAAAAATGATTGAGAATATCCCAAAATTTTCGTACTTGCAACAATGGAATAAATAGAAACGTAAGTAAGTTTATCACGCAAAGTGAGAGAGGAAAATCATCCAAGATTTAACCCCTCGTGAAGTAATGGGCGCCAAGTGGTCTGGAGCAAGTTTATCCTTCTTTCTCTATTTGCCAGATCTTACTTATACAGACTGTTCACATAGATAATAGTATATTCATCCTTTTCTGACCAATTGTTAAAATTAATTATCTCGGTAGGTGGGTAAATTCGAGAATATCCATGTATTTATTCACAAGTATCAACTGAGACTGAATAGAGATACAAGAAGACAAAAGGATAAAAAAACATTAAGTAGAGTGAAAAAAATGAACGAGAGACAGAGACAGAGAGAGAGTCATGTGAAAACATCCGAGTGGTTTTGGAACTGATTGCTCCAGTGCGTGGGCGAATGGAAAACACAAAGAAAAAGAAAATGGAAAGGAAGTTCTTTTTTTGGCGATGATAAAAATCAACATTTTACGATACCACTTATTTGTTTTTTTAGGTTCGAGACTGACTGTCAACTTTAGGAGTTGGTATTATTCTTTTGGACGTTTTGGAGAAACTCAGTGGACATTGACTTGATTTGGGAAGACCGGGGTAAAATAGACCTATGTAACAAGATGGACCATTGTTTCCAAGGTATTTGAAGGAAATCCTAGATAAACATGTCTGTTGGTCAATTTTTTTTTTAAATTTTTCAGTGAAAGCTGGAAAAAAAAGCTCCGATAAAAATAGTAGTTTTTTTTCTTCGTAGGTCCATTTTGTCCATGTCTCTACTGCTATTCAACTTAGTTACTTGATATCCGTATTTTTCTTCGTTAGAAATGCCTTTGTGCAGAAAACTAGCGGGTGTCAGGTGTTTCTTTTTCTAGAGTTCTCGGCATTTTGAGTTTACTTTTAAATTTTAATGATTGCATTGAATTTCGATTTTAAGAAGGATCAATTCATTACTCATAACGGATGTTTCTCGGCAACACCTTCTTTCAATGGAGGTTGAAATTTTTTTTTTTTTTAATCGAAAGTCTACTAGTTTTTTACATTTTTTGCATATATATACATATTTTTTCAGCCTTTAAGAGAAGATTTGGATTTTTCTAGAATTTCGCCGCGTTTCAACGAAATTTTGTTCAATAAATAGCAAAAGATACAGTGAAGTACACTCGTATTGCGATCCATAGATTTTTAAATACGCCCACAAACTGTTCATTCAAGAATACTCAACTACTCACTATTCGTTCTGTAGCAACTAAAAATTATTGAAATAGTTGGTTTGAAAAGTTTTTCATCAAATGTAAGAATGGGAAAGGATTATTCATACGAAAGTTATTGTCAACAAGTTATTTTATTGAAGATTTTTCGACCAAGGTTCACAGACATTCTATCAATAGAAGAACAGAGGAATGCCTTGTGGAAGAGTTTTATCTGTTCGAGTGAAAATTTGAAAACTACTCAAGGATAGTTTTCAATTTAAGGGGTAACGGAGTCCTCGTATTTATACGTATGCAGATAGTGATTTTTGAACCAATCATTTACTTAATTGGTCCTAATACTTATTAATATTTCTGTTATAAAAAAAAGTTAACGACTGCTGAACGGAATTAGAATGTCGATATTTCTGTAATTTCATTCAAAAAATCATAATTATTTCTAAACTATGAATTTTAAATGACAATCATTTCAATAATTCATCAAACAATATTTTTTTTTTTTCGATTTCCGTGAAAATTTTCATTTTTGAAATTCGTTAGTAAAAATCGATTTCATGACGTTGGATGGATTTTAATCATCATGCATTATCCTTCAAAAAATGGCAGAATATGAGGAATAAGACGAATGTCCTCTTGAAAATTTACATATTTTCCGAAGAATTCTATTCTCCACTGATACTGGTCAATACAAATTGGAAATGTCTCGATGTATCGTATGTTGTGAGGCTGATACGAAGAAAGAAGGTAAAGCTTGCGGAGAAATCTAAGAAAACAACATATAACAGGAATGACATACTCCCACGTGGAGGCTACGGAGTTCTTGGCTTGCAAAATTATACGATTGTTAAATTTTCTTTTTTTTTCTATTTTTTCTTATTTCTCTTTTTTCAATGCCCTATCCAAAAATGCATGTCCGATTTATCATTTTTACAGTTATTTTTTTTTTCGTGAAACTTTCTACGTTCACTGCAGTGTACTCTACTGCAACACGAGAGATTCCAGAAATGTCAACTTGTTTTACTCAGTTACATGGTAATAAAAATTCATCCACTTGATTTTTTTTTCTGAGTGCACTGAGCTTTTCGTTAAAATTTTGATACTAGAATTTTATGAGAGAATATTGAAAAGAAAAATTCACGCATTATTTTACTGCTCGCGTGATTTAAAAAATTTGCGATTTTTTTTCCTCTTTCGAGAGAGAATTTGTGGAAAACACGGAAAAGAATCGATAACTCTCCAGAAAAAAAGGAAAATAACAAAAAGCTCGTGGAACATGGAGAGAATTATATTCCATATATGATTCCACTTCAAAAAAAAAAAGTCAATCCGAGAGTTTGTTTCCACAGGGGAAAAAGAATAGTATGAAGAGGAAAAAAATAATTGGCATGACGAAATACCAAATTCACAGGATTTAACTGCGTCATTCACTCGAAAAAACAATCTTTCATTGTGTATATAAATGTCAGGGAAAACACAGAATTGCTGATATTTTGGCAGTTCCGTGGAAATTTCCGGAAATGAAATGAGTGCAAATATTGTAGATGAAGTTATGAATGGTGAATTCGGCGCAAAACGGACCTAGGGGCAAAAATGTACTGCATTTTTTCTATTAGTGTGAGGGTCTATATAAAAAAATTTGAAAAAATGCTTCAACAATATAGACATCCTGGGGCATCTTCCCAATTTTTTTTTTTGAACATGTTTCCATAAAGCCACTCGCTCTGAACAACAAATCCAGTTAATTTGGCCTCATATGGCCGGTTTTGCCCTCGTTTTTCTCTCTTTCCGAAAAAGGTCTACAATCGCAAGAACCTCGAAAAAGAATCTAGCCACAGGGAAATGCCATTTCTCATAATGAGATCTGTCTCAAAAAAATTTACTTTTCCGAATCAATTAAAAAAAAATTAACAAATGCAAATGATAAAGTTCTGATGTTTCGGTTTGTATTTCATTAACCCTTTGCTTCGTAATAGACACGAATCGTCGCGTAATAGCACGTATTGGGGTAGTCCAGGTGAAGAAAAGGGTTAAGGGAGACTTTTTACGCGAATGTCCCACAATTGAGTAGATTCAGAGACAAAAATTGAAAGTTCCTTTTTGTAGGTAATTCCACGTGTTACAAGAACAGTTTATTGAGAAATTCGCACAAATTTCATCGTTTACGAACTATTCTGAAAGTAAGTTACACGTGTCTTTTCAGAATTTATCTACTCCATCTCATCACAACTGAATAGATCTACGAGTCCCCTTCATAGAGAATTAGCCTCAGGAAAAAATGCAGAATTCGTATAACTTTGTTCATAAAAGTGTCCATATAAATTATCATTTTTGTATTATTATTGTTGAATTATAATTCATAATTTGACAGTGGTACAGTGGATGAAGATGAATCAATTTCAACATTGAAATTTTACGAGGTTAAGAAAAAAAAACAGCATAATTGACTTATCGTGTTTTTTAATTCATCAAGTAACTTTACGTATCATTCATTTTTTTATTAATCTAAATTTGATGAGAAATGAGAAAGTGCATAATAATCTCTCTCGAAACACTTCATTTTTCTGCTGGAATAGCATCATCTAATAATGTCCAAATTTCCTCGATTTTCTCAAAATTTTGATAAATTCCATAAAACAATCTCAAAATACACAAAAATAAAAGAATTTCAAATTGATTATTGAAAGAAATCCGATTCAGTTTCTTATTTGAAACTCAATTTCCGTATTTTGTTGAAGCTCGAATCATTACTTCCCGAGAGATTATTTCCAAAAGAGACCTGCATTTCTGTATATATCAGGATCGAGTTCCCCGAAAACCCAAAATGTATTTGTTGCAATTGGGCATCTTAAAATACTCAATTCAAATCCTTATTTTTAGTGCGTATGATTCATCCCGTATTATTAATTCACCTATTTCTTCTGATCCAATTAATCAAAGAATGTTTGATTTCTCGACTAATAAAGCATTGATCATTTTTATTGTCAATGAACAATGAGAAAAAAATTTGTTACCCAAGCATCTGAGTTTTTCTCTCTGAATCAATGGAGGATAATAAAATTTATGGTCATCCTAGATTTATCAATGATGTTACAGAGGAGAGTGTCCTTGGCAGAAGAGGAGAGAGACAGTGGTTTTACGAAAAAGAGAATTTGTAACGTACAATGAGCAATGGATACGTAAAAGAAAAAGAATGGAGAGAGGGAAAATAGTGACGCAAAAGCCAAGTGACTATATTGGATGCCAGGGCAGTTATCCTACTCGAGAGAATGAGTATACAGAAATGAAAAGAGGAAGAAAGAGTTTCTACGCAAAACAGTGAGATAGAAAATTCACTGGATAAGAGAGAGAGAGAGAGTTGGCGAATGAGAAGAGAAAAAAATTCGTGAAAGTAGTCGAAAGGAGCAAGAGGGGATTGATAGAGCATTGTGGATAACCGCAAAAAGCACAATTTTCTTCTCTATCTTTAGGGGTAGTATCGAGGCGTCTTGCGCGCACAAGAAGAAGGGGATAGTGGCCTCGGACTACCCACTAGTAAATGGGTATAAATACAGGGTACGCGAGAGCCCCGATCATCACTCGCACTCTGACCTCCGAAGTCATAACTTTCAGGGATATTTTAATAATTAATTTGAAAATTATCAATTATTAGTAAGAGTTTAATTGAAATACGTGAAAAAAAAAAGTTTGTGACGAGTTTTGAGTTAAATTGATTCAAAAATAAGTCTTATTGGAATTCGATTATCATTTGTGAAAGTAGAATTAGATTAATTCCAGAGATTTGTGTGAATTTTTCTTTGAATTTTTTGGATTTCATTGGTGAGTAAATTAAATTTTTTTAATGTATTTATTTTAGTTATATCGACATTAAAGTTATTGGAAAATCTTTTTTTTTTCTATAAAATTACCAACGAAAATCGTCTTTCGATAAATCCTCTACAGCTTATTCGTATTACCGATATTTTTAAGATAATCGGAATTATTCTTCAATTCATTTTATAAAATATAATATATTAGACTAATTTCCTATTAATTTGTCCCACCAACAAAAAAATTTAAATATTTATAATTGATGAGAACTGCGCAATTATTCAGAGAGATGTTACATTTTTTTTTTACTCAATTAAAGATTCTTTTTCTTTGCAAGAAAAGGAAAAAAAAATGAATTCAGTTACATTGCTCTTGAGATTCATTGTGGCAAAGAATAATGACCGAACTTGGACGAAGAGGCTTAGGCTAGGGGTGAGTGTTTGACTACTTGTTGCCTCTGAGAGCAGGCTGGACAGGCAAGGTAAGGGCTACAATGGGGGTCGTAGTTTTTGCTCGTACAGATCGCCGGATGAAAAGTAAAATCACCTGTTGCAAAGGGCATTCATAACTATTCTTCGTTCATTCGTTCGCTCTTTTACAAGCTGATGGCATTCCTTCATCCCTCACAGTGGGGAAAACATGACGAAAACAAGTCAAAAGTAAAAATTTGGCGAAAAAATTTAGTTATGATTTTAGTATTGCTAAAATGAAGGTTTAATGGAGATTCGAATGTACATCGTCTGCAGTTTTGAGAGAAGAAGACGTTTAAGAGAACGTATGAAGAGGCGAGAAGTCAAAACGTTGATAAGTTGAAATGACAAGACGATTGAACGACAAGAACAAGTCAAAAGTAAAAATCTGGCGAAAAACGTTAATTATGTATTTTCTTATCAATTTGTCATAAAAATGAATTGAGCTTAGAAAAAGGAAAATCGATCTGGAACAATAGAATATTTCTTCCCTTCAATACAATTGAAATTTTCTTTTGTGGCAGAAGAAAATATTGTCATAGGAGTATTGATGAAGATACTTTAATGGTTCTACATAATCTTTCTGACAATGTGACAGTGTGAACTGCTTGCAATATTTCCGGTTATTAAGGGTGATTTTTTTCATTATCGATTATTCTTTTTGGGACATATTTGGTTTGTATTGTCGTAGTGCAAAAAACAAAATTGGCGTGAATTGTTTCGAATAGATTTTCAACGATTCCTAATAAGTTTTGTATCTCAAAATTAATTTCTTCTCGATATTTTCTTCAGAACTTATGAAAAAATCATCGTCAATCGAATTCCGGAAAGGATACATTACAGAAAAAATAGACCAAAAGAAATTGATTCAAGAAAATAGCCACGTAAAAAAAGCGCGTAGCGGTAGGAAAAGCGCTTACTCATATGCTGATGTGTTGTTTTTTCCCGTTTCGATAATAAGAAGCAGAAAGTCCCAAAAATAGATTTCTACACGTGGCTTCTGTCGAACATTCCCTGAGCTCCGCAATGGAATCATTAAAACAATTCGATTATAAATTATTTCAGCGAAATATTCATTCAATCTCACTTCCTATGATGAAAAAATTGATCGAGCTCTTTCCACTGGAGATTTTGTTGATCCAAAATAAATTTAGAATCTTTTCATTCTTCTCCAATCTACGAAAATTCCCATAAAAGAGACCATTTTTTATTCAAATGAAAAAAAATAATTATCAGAGTTGCCTTTCAATTGAAAATAATTTCCAAAAATTCTTCATATGACGTCATTAAAAAAATATCGTGGTCTTCAAGAGAAAAAGACGTAACAAGATAGGAAATTTGTACCATTCACGCCATTTGCGCTCTAGGGCAACGATATTGGTCGTAGTACTTCATTGTTATTTTCTAGATTTTATTCATATCATTAGATTGTACGATAACTGCAATGTATTTGTCAATTCAAACAACCACGATCTATTGAAAGCCTACGTCACATTTTTTATGAGTTTAAAACTCAAGTGTTTCCTCGGTGAACAATTAGCACTTATTCTATCGTAAAAGTTGATTCTATGAATTAACGTTCGATTCATTACAATATTTTTTGCAGTAATCTAGAAGAAAATAAGTAAAAAAGGCAAAGAGATAATGATATTCCTTATTTCACAACAAATGCACCATTAAGAGAAAAATATTGTGAGAAAACTTTTCCATGCAAATTTCTAATTGAATTTTCTCTTGAAAATATATCAATTCTCATTATTTAACTTTTATTGGCTTTTATATTCACTTAAAATCTTCGATATGTCGTATTTATGAGTATTGGTAACCTGTGACAATTCTCTCCCACAATAAAATTTCATTACTCATACAGTATTTTTTCAGTTGACATTCAATGGATGAAAAAAAAATGAAAGGGACATTGAAAAAGAAAATAAATAAATAAATGAAGTCATGATGAAAATGAAGAGAAGTTACAGTTATTAGGTGGATTTCTTAGATGAAAAGGGCGGTATTTGGGAAATTTTACCACCTTTTTTGCAATTCATCGAGAGAGCTTCGCATCAAATACGTGGGATGATAGATAGAGAACTGAACGAAAGATTCTTTTCAATAACCGCAGAAAATTGAAAATTTATCTGCTGTCAGGCTAAATCACGGTGAAATTGAGACCAATAGAAAAATAAGCGCGATTTCTTGTTGGATTGACGATTGGCTCAAACGATTCACCTTGTTAGCGACAATGATGTACTCTTTTTTGTTCTAGTGACAATACATGTTGTCAATTGATTCAAGTCGATAAAAAAAAGGTTTTAAAAGGAAAATATTGTTTCTTTTTTCCTTTTTTTTTATTGAGAAATTGAAATAATAAACGAAATTGAATTATTCCTTTTGTTGTTAACTAATATTAATAGGGCTGACTAGTGCAAAAAGAGTATGAGGGGCAAAGTGGATTGTTTTGCGAGCGAAAGCTTCTGCGAAGTAATTTCAAAAAATTACCTAATAATTTAGGTATGTTGAAGCATCTTCTCAATTTTTCAGATTTTCAAAACTCGCTTATTTTTCAACAAAATTCTGGATCATTTTGTCCTGATTTTTCCTAGTAAAATGAGAAAATGTCCCTTGACTATCCTCTAAAAAATGAACATTCATTCTAATTTGTTACTAATGGGTAAAAAGGAATTTTTTCTTTGGAAAAGATTTTTATTAGAAAAAATGGAAAATGATTACAACAGAATAAATTACTGTTACAATCTTTTCTGTAGATCTAATTCTTCGCGATAAAGAGATCGTCATAAAAAAGAATTGTTTCAGTGTAAAACGTCAAGATTATTCTATGAAATTCGATAAAACTTCATTAGATATGAAAATAATTCAATGGAAATGTTGGCCATTCATGAAAATTCACGTGGCCGATGACTTGAATTTCCGATCAATGAAGCATTCGAATTTATAGGAAACGAAAGAAGAATCGATGAATCCTCTGAAATTCGATAATCATTCAAACGCAGACAATACTACATTAATTTTGATTCAATAGTGAGAAAGTAAACATCTTCACTGCCAAAAAAGTGCTTCTTTTTTGCGGTCATTTATCCAGGTATTTCTATTATTTTTCATTACTTCTGAGACAAAATAGCGAGATTTTCGTAGAATTTCTTTAGTTGCATCAATTTTTCTCGACAGAAAAGCTCTGCACAAAAATTATGCTGATTCGATTTATTTTCGAGAGCAATGAATTGAAAAAAAAATCAACTTGTTCTGGATTACCTCGTTGCTAGCAAATTGGTCTCAACTTTCATGCAGATTGGGGGGAAAAGTGACCACAATTTCATCTATGTGAACGAACTGAAACACAATTACTTAAGCCAAAGACAAAAAAAATCTATTTCGCCAATGAGTGAACGGAGGAGAGACCGGGATAAACTGCTCTAGAATTTTTTTTGGACTGAAGGTTATTGCGAAAATAATCGAAAAAATTAGATGCTCTGGCATATTTGCAATGTTGGTAAATTCTTTGAATTTTTTTCACACAGACCTTAAGAAAATTCCAGTTCATTTTCCCTTCAGTATCATTTTTTCGATAGTCTCTCCTATCGATCTATTTATTAGAGTATTCACTTGACATGTATCGAACACTTCGAAAATCTGAAATGACATGAGCCATAGATGTAAAAACACATTGACATGTAAAAAAATCGAACAGGAAAGAAAAAATATTACAATAGCCATTGCAAACTGTAAATTCCAACACATTTTCCAGGACACGTACTCAATTTTCATTGCGCCTTTTATGTTCGATCTTCATTTCGAATAGTTTCATCTTCGCAGAAAGGTCATTGAAAGAGAAAAAATGAGACAAAAAAAGGATTGAGAAATTTCCGTAAAAATGGAAAAGGAAAAATTGACTTTGTACGTTGCAATATCCGTCATGGTTAACCAATGGAAGAAGTCGACTTCTTGGCCAAATTTCCGCCTACTCTCGTACAGAAAATTGGACTGAAATCAAGCCATTGTGACAGTATAACAAATCAAAGAATTTGTTATATTTTCAAACGATGTGGGATGGTAAAGGAAATATTTGAGTTTAAAAAAAGAGAGGAAAAATAATTCGAGTGGAAAATTTTGCTCTTTTTTTTGCTTGGGGAGAATTTGAAATAAAGAGGAAATCGTTGGAACTGTGAATTATATATTTTTATTAATATTCCAGGAGTGAATTATTTTTCAAGTATTTAGGTAACTTTTTCGTCTTGGGAAATCCATCGAAAGACATTTTTTTATGAATTATAAAAATTTCATACAAAAAGTTCTCTCGACAGATTTTCCTACACCCACTCGTTTCGTAGCTAATTGTGGAATAAACTCCACCTTTTTCAAATTATCGTTCTTTATAACTTCTCTAATGATTGGGAAAATTCCAATTATATTTTTATTCATAGAAAATTTAAAAAATTTCACTGGTGAATATTCAATATTATAACAAGATGAACAATATGGAGATTATTCAATGGGAAATGATATTAATTCGACTATTATATAAAGATTAAAATTTTTTTAATGATAAACCGAAAAATTCAACAATGAAAATTTTTAATGAGTCATTTTGTTTCCTCAGTTTTTTATTAAAAAAAAATAAAAATAAAGTGGAATTGGTGGGTGTAGTTTTAATGAGAGTGATACGGTGCTCCATGGATTTTTCTAATTACCCCAATTGCGTTTCCAAGCGGATTCATTGTAACGAAAAATAAACGGATTATCATTAATGCATAGCTATGGTAAATTATTATCATTCGATAATAAATATTCTGGTCAATTGAATTGTGAATAAATCATTATAGTAAATAATTT
The DNA here is from genome assembly GCA_963921955.1 of Aleiodes alternator. Taxonomy (NCBI): domain Eukaryota; kingdom Metazoa; phylum Arthropoda; class Insecta; order Hymenoptera; family Braconidae; genus Aleiodes; species Aleiodes alternator. The sequence continues at coordinate 8,565,810 of OY998100.1, read as the reverse complement.
AATGTTTTCGAGGTATTCACATCCGCCTACTCAATTGTTGAATTATCAATAAAGGATTTTGAGCAATATTTGCAGTTCAGGGAGGAAGCGACTCTGTAACATTTATTCATTTAAAAACAAAGACGACAGTATTTAGGAAATTATGAATATTGACGGCTGATGTTTGATCAGCATCATCGATAGTATTACAATAATACAATAATAATTTAATTGATTTTGAAATTTAATCAAACTGTACAAATTTTATAACTTCCGATATCGGAAATTTCCTTGAATCCAGTTGAATAATTATTGAAATATCGAATTTTCAATTGGTTGTTGTCACTGAAAAATTCCAAATTTGGATTTAAAAAGGTAAAAAAATTTCAAGTATAACGAAGTATGCAATCTCCATTACATTCTTTGAATGACCGAAAAAAAATTGATTTTTTGCAATTATTTCATTAAAACGGTCACGTGAATTTCCTCGAATTCAAACTATACATAAGAGGAAACTTTCCTCAGGAAGAGCCTCTGCTGCTATATATTTTAGTTGCAACGTGCTATATATTTCAGATATAAACAATGTCAAATTTTAATAAATCGATTTTCGTGGAGAGTTAATCGAAAATGACCTTTTTCCGATGCTAAAATAACAAAACAAAATGAATTTCCGAATTTATAATTGATAAATTAAGTTTCTCAGTTGACAGATAGCTATTTTATTGCCGTACCGAATATTCCGTGATTTCCATTTTACAGTTTTAATTTAGTCCAATAGAAACTTTACAACCAAAACGTTTAATCTCAATTAGATCCTGAGATAATTGTTAAAAACTGATGGTAAAGTGCGACTGGCACTCAATATTTGCTTTTCTCGAGAGAATCATAATTAATCATGATATTTTCATATTATTTTTAATTTAATTTTTCTTGATGATTAAGGATAATAATTCAAAAAATATAAAAAATAACAATTAATGAGAAAATATTCTTGGTTAAAAGCAATAGAGCTAAAATTGGCAATAAAGAATGACGAAACCAACCACTTGAATTTTTTGTTCAGTAAACATGAAAAAAAACATGCAAGTGCAATTTCTATTAAAATAAATAATAATGAGAAACTATTTTGTTTCGTGTCAATGAGCGTTGATTCTTTACGTGTCGTGATTCACTCTTTGAATATTCCCGAAGGGAATACACTGCAAATGGAGTGAAAGATATATACATATATACAGTAGTTTTTGCAAGCAGACCAAGTGACGCCGGACCGTCCTACATCCGAGAGTGTAACAGACCATGGTTTTCTTCTATTTTTCCTCTTTTTCCCCAATTCAACTGCACATTTCATTTTTTTTAGTTCACTTCTCTCTAACGACTCAGGGAAAGAGCTCGGAATACATTATTCCTGAAATTAATTACAAGTTGATTCCGCATTGTGACAGACTTGCAGAGTAATTGAAAGATGAATGCAGCGAGAGTACATCAATTATGTCGAATAAGATCTCCGAAAGACGAAAAAGAATTCATTTTTATTTTTTATTCGAAGAAAATATCTAGATAAATTGATATTTCAAAAGAATTTTCTTCGTCATCCTAACTAGTCGATTAATTTCATCCATTTGGTGATAGAATATCAATTTGACTAATTGAAATAATAATATTCGAGTAAATATTAATTAGCAGATTATGAATTCATTTCGAATGAGCAATCTTCTTTCTCAATGGAATTTCATTCATTTAATATTCTATCAAATGACGATAATCAAAAACTTTTTGCGAAAATTCCATGTCTTCTGAATCAACAATATTGAAGAATAAATTTTGTTATGGGAGTTTTCACAATTTGTTGGAACTTTTAGAATTTGATTTTTTGACAATTACTCCCGGCTTGAATTATTGCAACGAATGGAGATTTCTGTCTAAATGAAAGTTGAGGTTTTCACCCATTGATTCCATTAGGTTCCAATTTTTTTCCAACGGATATGGGGAAATAGATGATCGATTTGTTGATAATCATTTTTTAAATGCATAATTCTTGAACTTCACGTATAAAAATTTCTGATAAAATTGCTGTGGAAAATTCATAGTCGTGGCCATAAATTTTTTACGTCAAATGCATGATTTTTACAAAACTTTATCCATAAACATCGCAGGAGACTCGCACATATTTTTTCCTATTTCATGGGTCTAAATTACTTTTGGACTCCAGTTGTTCACGAAAATAAATAAAATATTTGTAGAAAATGGTAGAAAAAATGTTTATTAATCTATGATCGCTTCTATGACCACATTTCGGTGAAATGAGTCTTTGACTGTTTTTATGATCATGCCTACGAAGAAAATTTTCAGAAAACCGCAAACGTATTAACAGAGCAATGTGAATTAGAAATTTCGTTGAAGTGGAGATCTTCACGGAAATAGAGAAGACCATGGCAAAATAGACCTGCAGAATAGAATGATTCGATACTTTCTTTGACAGTGAGGGCTTCTATGAAAAAAAAAATGGAAAAATTCATCAACAATATGGACACTGGAACATTGTCTCAATTTGTTTCAAATTCTTCCACGAGGTGCTTCGCTCCAAGAAGAATTCCTGAATCATTTTGCCTCATAGTTCCATTTTGCCCCAGCTTTCCTTATTTTCTCAAAATTAACCCATAATTGAGACATAATGGCTCATTAATTTTTCACAAAATATAAAATGATTATCACGAAATATTATACTTCTGGTCTACATTCACAAACTAATTATCGATAATAATGATGAAAGATAAATTGGTTGATAATAAATATAGAGAAACACAGAATTGATAATTTCATTTAAAACGTTTTAAATAAATTGAACCACAACTTTTCAATTTGTAAATTTTACATTTAACAAACCATTTCTCGTATTGCAATTGCAAGCCACTTCAGAAAGATAATAATTATGGTACAATATACATAATGGAATGATTTGTGGGTGTATATTTAATTAGGGAAAAGCATTCCAATTTTGGATATTATAGTTGTTATAGTAGAGCAGTTAATATTGCATTAATCCAACTATCAAAATACAGAGGAGAGGTAGAATAATATGTCTATTCTTTTCATAGTTTTTTTTTTCCTAGACTCGTAAATATCCAATCTAAGCTAAATAGTACAATTTTTGTGAGGACCCTTTGTTTGGGTCTTTCTCAACGAAAAATCCATCATAATAATGTTTTCGAAATAAGAATTGCTTACTTTGGGAAAAAAAAATGGAGAATAATAGATTCAATAATGATATTTAGTGATTGCTATGTTATACTATTGCTTGGGGAAATATTGACGCTCTTTTATGAGGTGTGCACTACGTGCCTGTCCATTGTACCTTCGTAACTCTCTAATTACATCGATGATAGTTTGACGTTGTTTACTTTAGACCAAGATGAGAAATTTATGTTGTAATTTTCGTTTACTCATTGAATTGATTCAGTGTGTTCCGAACATTAAACGTGAATGAGTTTTTTTAATAATTTTTTTTTATATTTTCCATTATTCTCAATTTTTTGAGTAACTGATTGGGTTGCATCTAAGTTATTCTAGGAAATAAATATTCATTTGAAGAATGCTATGACAAAATGTCAAAAGAAACAAATTAACCCAGAATATATCCAAAATATCAGAATCGAAGCCTATATATTCCCGGAAGCCTTTAACTCTGGTCGAAGTCCGACGTCAGTAACAAACTCAGTGACGATATTGGTTTTCTGAATGTAATCTCCTCTTCTTTCTTCTTTTCTTTGCTGTGCTATAATTGATGCACAACTGCCTTCAGCCAGCTTTTAGCCTCTACACAGCCAATTGAGATGTAATTTTATCAAGATTCAAAATTTCTATTTTTCTTGGGATAGCGCAACCATAATAACTCAGGATTTTTCTTGGTGTGAAAGCTTTTATGGTCAATTCAGGAAAAGAAATGATCCAGATTTTTTCGCAGGAGCAATTCAGAAGAAATTTTTTTTTTTTTTTTATGTTCAGAAAAAATTCATGGATCATTTTGCCCAGAGGGCTTATTTTGTCTCGATTTCTGTTACTTTTGAGCTTGTAAGTTATAATGAGATATAATATCTCTTTGATATTTAATAAACTACCCAATTTTCATTTTCAAATTAATTTCGTGTCACGAATGAATGAAAAGGACTTTTTCCTGTTTTTTTTTTCGAGCGGGCTGAAATGTAATGCGTCCCATTGATTTCGTTGATGAGTTTAATTTTCAGCCAAGATTTCGGCAAACAAATGTAATTTTCTATTTAATCTAAGAAAAATGACTGACAAAGTTTTTGAATAGTGCTCTCTCAAATCCAAGAGCAATGAAAAAGAAAATCATCTCAAAATGAACCATAAAAATGAAAAAGAAATGTTAGATATGTTTTCAGTTCTTGTTTACTCTCAAAACTTTCTGAGATTTTCTCGAGATTCTCTGTTTTTCCCGGAAAACTTCTTGATAAATACGATCTAGTACTGGACTAAAAAAAGGAAGAGTAGTCAAAGAAAAAAGAAATTTGATGAAGAATAAATCTTTGGATTTACGTTCACACCTTTCACTTATATTTCAGCTCGAGACAAATGGTCTGATAGAGGAACATAAGAATACGACATATTTATCAAAAAGAAGTGACTTTTGACCCGTATATCTCCTTGTAATCTTGCCCTCACTCATGCCTCCCACTGAGTAAAAAAACAAAAAAAAAACATTTCTCGGTCATTTCATCAACGTGTGACTCATGCTTGGCAAAACAATTTAGTCAAACAAAAACGAAAAAAAAATTGAGAATAGTCTAGCGTTTGATATTCAAAAGACAAAAGAAGAAAATGATAAAAAGAAATGGAATTCTTATGATATACCGAAATAATAATGAATATTTTTCTCATTTTCGTCGTCTTTAGTATTCGTAAAATTGAGTTAGCGAAGCGGAAAATTAGGGTAAATCTAAAAATTACCTATATCTTCTTCCAACTATTCACAATAACTATTATAATCAATAATAATCATAATGATTATTAATGATTACAATAACGTGAAATGAATCAATAGATTGAAAGGAATATTTGAAATGCAATATCAATACGAAATTGAATTTGAAATATCAGATTCGATTCAATATCTGCAAGAAAAAATTTTATGTAATTTTTCAACTAATCTGACTTCACCAGTTTACCGATAGAATTATGAGTAGAATCATTCACATTTAATAAAATATATAAACTGAGAAAAAAATAGTAGTAAGAATGATGAAATGGATTGTTTCAATAGTCCTCAACAATATTTATTTTCAATTGATTAAAATTTTGTTAAATTTGGTGAATCAACTGAAATCAATAAATTGTTTTATTGTTAAGAACAAATATTTGTTTGGAATTAATGGAACAAATGGTGGAATAGGTAAATTCGGTTGGAATAAGAAAAATTGATTGTTTAAAAAAATTATTTGTTAACGACTATTGAAACAATTCATTTCATCATTTTCAGTATCTTCTTTTTCTCTTAGTGTACTCAATTCAATGAGAGACAAATGAAAATAATCCCATACTTGGATAGAGCATAAAAACTTTTAATATTGTCTATATAGTTTTCTTAACTTGGAATGTAAAAAAATTTATACTTGTGAACTAAATTGATTTTTGTTTCATTTGAATGAAATTTTTTATTGGAATTTATTCTTTGTTATAATGCAGCATAACGCAAGCTCTATCTAAATCCATGTTTATATATATATATATATATATATATATATATTTACCTGAAGTAGCTTGATTTGCTTCCGTGATAAAAGAAAAAGCCGACAAATACTTCCATTTCCCTCCGGCACTAAAGATATTTACTGAATGATTGGAGGTCTTTATCGCAGGAAAAGAAAGAAAAAAAGACGCATAGAATTTTAATATCCAATCTTTGGAATCTACTTCGTGTTCTCTCGGGAATCTCTCAGAGTACGCTGTTCTATCACGAATTATTCACGAATTATTATTATCTCCGTACTCATCTTAAAAGCCCTTGCTGAATATAAAATAATGTCTTTTATCATTTTATTATTCTTAATATTGCAACACAGGTTGTTGAACTTTGCCGACACTTGAATCAAATGAATTCACTGGTGTGACAGATTATCGGTACAACTGATATTTTTCCATTAATTTTCGGGAGGACTTTGCATTGGAAAAGGTCCCCATTAATTGAACAGTGAAGGAGAGAAAAAATGGATATTTAAGGAATCATTAGAGTGTCACGTGCCGAGGAGGAAAGCCTGTGTGACATACACGTGTATCTATTTTCATATATGGCGCCATCCGTGTTCACAGAGAAAAATGTTTTCTCAATTTAAGAATGTGCAGTCGCTTAATTTAAGAATGTGCAGGTCACTTAAATTAAGAAAGAAAAGTCACTTGATTTAAGTGAGAAAACTCACTTGATTTAAGTAAGTTTTATTTTCTTAAATTAAGAAAGAAAAAGTCACTTGATTTAAGTGAGAAAAGTCACTTAATTTAAGTGACCTGCCATTCTTAAATTAAGTGACTGCACATTCTTAAATTAAGAAAACATTTTTCTCTGTGTTATGTCGTTTTTATTCAAATTTCTCACTCTAGCCTATTGTTAATCGTATTCACTGCTGTTCTTTTTGTCCGCATATACGCTCAGTCTATATCATCCTTAACTATCAATTTTATATCCAAAATTATAGAATAGTTCAAAATTTTTCGCAACATCAGTTACATCGTGCTCATATGATCGGATCTGACAATTTAAGGAGATAAATTCGAGTTCAAATAGTTACAGTATATCAATTAACATGTGGCAAGCGGTAAAGTACTTTTCTGACGAGTATGAGGTTCCAAAACAAGTCGAAGGCGAGTCCCGGAACCTCATACTCGTCAGAAACTTGATTTTCGTGAACGAAAGATTTTCGTCGAGGGAAAAATCTTCGTCGAGGAAAGAAGATTCGCGGGGAACATTTATTTTCCACACGAAAAAAAAACACGATTCTCCACGAAATGACCAGAGAAGATCGTGGCGTGATTCGTTTCTCTTTATTTGTGTCGAGCAAAGTAATTAAAAAGATATAAAATACGGTGATTAAATGAATCAATATTGATTAGAAATCGATAATAAATAAAACGATGCAAATGTCCACATTTTATCAATTTTTTTGAAAACGTACTAAACACTTCCTGGTGACTATTTTCTACAGCAATTCTTCTATATGGGAATTCATTTTTGTTTCGTGTGAGAAATTCAGTCCCATGGGAAATTGAATTTCACTCGGGGAAAAAAAATTCGCCCTAAAATCTTTCGTGTACGAAACACATTTCCCGCACGAATAAAATATTCCCGACATTCGAGAATAGACCCCCAGGAGTTTTTCTCTTTGAATAACAGACTGTCAGTAGAACGGGAAAGTAGAAAAGACGACATTCGGTCAGACGCATGAGGAATAATTGCGATTCTCACGGATTCAACTTGGTGCAGAGGAGTTTATTGAAACTCAATGTTAACTGCAAGTTATATTTGAAAAGATTCATCTGGAAAATTATTGAGGAATGAAAGTACGAGTTGGGAAAGATTCTCACAGAACTCTCACCCCACTAAGCTAGGGTAAAACGGATTTTCGAATGAAACGATTTGGAATAGAATTTTGTCGATAATTTCATTGGAAAATTGAAGAGTATTTAGATGGGAAGCATTTTTTAGTAATATATTATGCACCTAGAATAAAAAGTTAACTTCGCGAGTTTGTTTTACCCCAGGCTCCTTTATCTTCAGGAAATTTGCCGAAGAATCTTCGAATTATTCCAAGAATTACGAAATTTCTAAATATAATAGATCATAAAAGCTTCATGTGCTTACCTATTTACGATATTTCGAGAGAACTTTCCATAATGTATTAATGTTTTTCCCTCGCATGACCACTTACTACTTTCTCCAGAATTTCTCCCTGGATGGTAATAAGCAAGTGAAATAGAGATGTTGAGCTAAAAACCTTCACGGGTTCTTAGAATTTAGCAATAAGATCAATAGAGCGAGTGAATGTGGAATCATCTCGATTAATAATTGAACACTTCGTTAGTTGATGTCGGTCATTGTTCACATTCAATTAAAGCTTGTCAGTAACACTCTATTAGAAAAAAAAAATGGTCAAAAATTTTGATATTCTCATTGAAGGAAGGACGAGAAAGAATGATGAAACTCCACGTATGACTAAACAATATTTCCATTGAATTATTCTGAAACTAAAAAGTGCTAATCGAGGTTATGTTCATCCAGCTTCGATTCTCCCTCTTCTTCTCCATTTCCATTTTATAGAAAGATTCAATAACCATTCTTGTGATTTTAATTTCAATGATTTAGCATACTTGAGAACAAAAGGTCGTGCTATTTTCTGACTATGCAGAAAAATAAAACCGATACATTAATATTCTAGTTGAGTATTAATGAAATTCCATATCTTAAATATGGATGGATGCGGATGGCTGTTTTTATTATTGACCTTTCATTCGCCTTCGAAATGGCTGAAGATTTTCACTTTAATCGTCTTTCATAATATTCTCACAGAATATATAGCTCGCTGTGAATCATATTTGATATTCCTCTAGTAAAGGGGTAGAAAATGATAAATTTAGAAATCAAACGACCTTGGTAGTCTATATCTAAAAACCTATAACTTTTGCAGAAATTTATCAAGAGACCTTTTTTATAGAATGAAAAATTTTCGACGAATCAAGTTTCTCCAACTTTTTCTCAATGCGTATTTCCAAGTATTTGATTTTCAGTGCAATTCCGAAAAAAGCTATGTATTGAATTAATTTCCAAAAACACAATTTTAAGGATATTTTTCTTGTAATTGATTTGAGCAGTTCATGGACAGTTCATTGAGCAGTAGTGGAAGTGCGAGAAAAATGACAATTCAGTAATCGTTACAATATCACTGCGTGGTGAAGGGAAAAGCCTGCGCGACATGCATGTGCATCTATACATATATATAGTTTCACCCATATTGTCTCTTTCTGGTTGACTCTTTTCGCTCTAGCCAATTGTTATCCGTATCCATTGCTATTCTCTTTGTGTGGATATTTGCGGTTTCTATATTATGTTAAATATGAATTTTATATTCAGTTCAAAATTATTCGCCACATGAATTACATCATGTTCATACAGCTAGATCCAACGATTTGAAGAGATATACTCGAGTTTGAATAGTTAAGACATTAAGCAGGATTGTGAGTTAAATGTAATTACGCTTCTAATTGCACTTATTAGCAGTAATCACTTATGAGAAGTAAAAGAAGAGAAATAATTTTCTTGCCTAGTATTCAGGAGAAAAAAATCCGAAACTAAGCGAGATAACAAAATTTTGGTACGGACTTTTTTGGTAACTCTTAAGATTTTTATTTTCTGGAATTAATTTTTCAATGGATAGTAATTAGAATCATCACGGATGTACCGTTCCGAAAGGAACTGATTAGCAGTGGATGTCAGTTTTCAATAGAAGACTGTTAGTAGAACGGGCAAGTAGAAAAGGCGACATTCAGTCAGACGCATGAGGATTCAGCTCGGTGTAGGCAAGTTTATTGGGAATGAATGGTAACTCCAAATTATGTCCGACAAGATTTACCCAAATAATTGGTGAGAAATGCCAATAAAACTTGAGAAAGAATTTTACAGAAATTTTACCTCACCAAGGTGGGGCAAAATGGGCATTCAAATGAAACAGTTTGGAATAGAATTTTGTCGATAATCTTATTGGAAAACGGAGGAATTTTTGAATAGAGTATCATATAAATCATATTTTTGAAATATGAAATATTTTTGAATCATTGAGACTGTGATGACTGATAAAATCCACGTCTCCACGAAAATTTATTATTGAATATAAAAATCAAAAAATAGCTTTAGAGGAAGCATACTAAGACCAAAGAAACACTGGCGACGAACATCTATGAGTATATCTGTTGTTTCCTTTACCTACTTTGTGTATTTGCAGATAATGAATGAAAGAGAGATTGTCTCTAGCTTTTCCGCGTTTTGACTTTCTTAGGCTGTTATGCTATCATGCTAATTAATATTATTCTCATCCTGAGAGAATGATACCACTTTGAGTTTTCGAAGTTCCCGCCCCCTAGGCTTATTGTTAAAGACCTCAATTCTCTCTCACAGTAATCTACTTGCATTTTTTCAGAATCAAAATTTTCACAGTGGAAAATTATTTCTTATACAGTTGAACACTCTGAATAAAAAAAAATTGTTTTTTTTTGTGTTCCAGAATAATGACTATGTCTCTGCATCGATTCATCATAATACTCAGTATATTTGCCTGGTGTGCATACGTAGATGGGGGCAGACAAGCCAGGCCTCTTGATTGCGAGTAAGTTATAATGTTTAATTCATTTTTTACTAATGGAAAACAATCATGAAGATTCCTTTATTTCCTCATCGACTTTATACTCTTACAGGAAATACGTGTTTCATCCGCACTGTAGAGGCACGCAAGCACGTAAGCGTGTTATTCCTGCAATAAAAAATGTCAATACTGAACAACCATGTACCTGTGGAGGTGGTAAAGATGATCGCGCTAATGGCATTTCTAATGCTAAAATACTGGAAGCAATACTGGCAAATGTAAGTTTTTTAGAGTATCATTCACCACTCGTAATTGGGTCTTTCTTTCCACTGTCAAGTGGTTTCTATTTTTTCTCCTCGAGACTGTCTCCTCACTTTCCTTTTCCCCTATTTATTCCTCAATTACAGATACGTTCCATATTCATACTTCCACTCGCACGTTACGATTTCTCATAGAATTGAAATTATAGAAATATTTACATCATTTTTATTGAGTCATCTTCATTTATAATTTCAAATATATCATAATAGCAATAAATTTCAATGATTCAATTTTCTTTTCTTCTTTATTTTTTCATTCTCAATTCTTTCACAATTCCTCTTTGAAATGAAAAGTATGAATCTTTTCAATTTGTAATGAAATGATTATTCTTATAATCAATATAAATTCATTAGTTATTAATTTTTTTAAATAGAATCAAGTGACTGACCATTTTTATCAATATCTAATTTAGTTTTTTAATTAAATAAATTTCAGGGTTTCGATGTAAACACGATTTACGATGCTTACGCAGCTACATCAGACAGACATAGGGATTACAACGACAACACAAGAGACCGGGGGGCTCAACGAAGAAGATTATTGCTGGATAGTGCGATCGATGCACCAAATGCTGACCTGGATGTTGATTATTGAAACAACTAAATGCAAGAAAAAATACTGAATGAAAAAAAAATCTAACTCTTTCTTGACTCGTGCGGTTAACGACTAATTAATTTCATTTCTCCAATACCTTAATTGAAACAATCTTGAGAGAGAGAGAAGAGGAAGGAATTACAAAAATAACATATATATTGTAGATTCGCTCAAAGAAATTATACTGATAATAACAATCTTCAATGTTTCGATATTTTAATGATACGATTGATGCAAAAATTTTGGTGATATAATTAATTTTTTTTTTATGAAATAAAAATAGTTGTGAACATTAATCCGTGCGAGATCAATGGAGAGAAAATTATACACAAACGAGAAATCAATCTTTTCAATCTCTTTATTGATTTTTGTATATATGTAAATCGTTATTATTTGAATTATTAATACTATAAAATATATATTATTGGCTGATCTCAATCATTTTAATTATGTTGCTTCGATCCCTGTGTCTTATTGATGTAATAAGGAGCTTGCATATTTCTCAAAGAAAAGAATTTCTTCCAGAAAAACTTACATCATAGTCGATTCTGAGTAGAAGAATATCAGTTCATGTTCAACAAAAATGAATTGATACATAATCAATTTCGTATTTTTTAAAGACATTCAGAACAATTCGAAGAAAAAGAAGACAATTTAATCTCAAATTTTGAAATTCTTGAGAAATGTTGATTTTTTCTATGCGATTGTGACATCATTAGACCATATTCATAGTTTCAAAAGTGTCCAATAAAAACGGAAGTGCATTGAATGTGCAAGGCTTTATATTATTCTTGCTTAAAAAAAAATAAATAGAAAAACCATTAATCATTAATAACTTCATAATGACAGAATATGCATCGGCAAATATTGGTATGTCCGAAAACAGGTATCTGTCCGAAAACCGGTCCCTTGATTGTATGTGACGAATGAATAAGCACAGGACCTTTTGTCACGAGCATTCATGTGTTTTTTTTTTTATTTCAAAAAATTACAATGATGAAAATTGAGATGAGCCTCGAAACCTACGTGTTTTAGTCCTGCATTATGAATTCTGAATGAAAGCTTTGGGAAAGTTCGTGAAGATCCTGCGCCATGGCAAACGCTACCGCTCTAACCACACAGCCACTTTCGTCGGTTGATGATTACTGCAATTTTTTAAATTGAATTCACTTACTAGCCAAAAAAACTCCAGATAGATCAGCACTTCTCCCCAGGAAGCATACGAATAATTTAGCGTTGTTCCTTAAATGAGCTTCGATGGAAAAAAATGAAATCAAGAATGAGATATTAGAATTCGAATGTCGGAAATCCATCAGTCATATCATGTTGAACATTAAAAATACGCACGAATTCCTCGACAAGTACTCTCTCTATCTTCAAACTCAATTAGTAGGAGGTATACACTGAGAAAAAAAAAATTTTGTTGTAAGAAAATCTACTTAGTTGAAGAAAATCTACTTCACTCAAAAAAATTTCAATATATATAGATATAGAAATTGTGAAGGAAAATTTTGAATTTTCTTGTTACAAGACAATTTTCTTGCTACAAAATTTTTTACTTATCTATAAATAATTTGAACCTTCCAAGATTTCTATCTCAATTTTTCGATTTTCGGAAAATTTATAGGTGTAAATTAGGTCTAGAGGAAAAAAAAAATTCATGATATTCATAACTATTTCTGTCTAGACAATGAACGATGTATACAGCTGTTGATAATGGACATGAATTTTTAAAGGAGTAATTACTTTTATGACAGAGATCTCGGATCGTTAGTCGCTAGGATACAAAGTTATGATATCATCACATATCAATTACGATGATTATATGCATACGTAGTCAGTTCTACTGTACAATTCATCCAAGCTTAAACTTGCAATACACTCAGTCATTGGCAGAATGAATAGGAAGAATTGTATTGGTAGAATCGTGTTATGGAATAAGGAATTGGAAGATTTTCAGCCCATTCTTTCTATGACGAATATGCGAAATTATGGAGCGAAATGTATAAATCCAGAACAACTTGATTTGAATGGGATGAACGTGCGACTCTCATATTTCCCTGTAAGTGATAGAAATCTATTAGATATCAAATAAGTTTGTTGTGATCATTCATACATTACGTACGATGTTTTGCATTCTACTGATCGAATGCTTAGCGACAACTCGCAAATTAAAGATAAATCGCAATATGTGACATTGGAATGAATGTATTCATTGCCAAAAATTGATGGTTGTTTTATGTTCAGCTCACAAGAGTAGTGGTAACTCAGACCGATGAGACTCGGATTTTTGGATTATTTGGTGAAACATGGAAGTTTATTGGAGATTATCTAAATTTCACGTAAGTCGTGGCACTTCGTCTTACAGTAACTCATAATTCACCAAGTGCAAACTTTTCCTGCATCCTTATGCATAGTAGAAGTAAATTTGGAAAAATTTTCTGATCTTTCAGAACATCACTTCGTAATGTAATGGATTATGGTCTGAATCCGATTTCCTCGGACAATGTTTTATCCACGTTTTCCACTTGGATAGCATTGAACATGACTGATGTCACTATACCAATAACCTCTTCGACGAAGAAATCTAGGCGTGTTCTGGATACTGTATCATTAACGTCTACTTGGTATAAATTAAATTTTTTTTTACTCGAAAAACATTTATAACGCTTAAATTTATACATCGCTCATTTATATATTCATAGTTTTAGGTTGCATATTCCACCTGCTTTCAAGTCAGATGATACATGGATGTTTAGAATGATTACCTATGACATCCTTCTTATCCTCTTAGCAATTATGATTGCCCTGAGTTTTATGAGCATCTTTGTCGATAAATACAGAGCTCAGTGCGGAAAAGGACAAAATCATCCACTCACATTGAGCGACCATTTCTTCTATACCTTTGCTACATTCGTTTACCAAGGTATGATACTTAACTCACTAATTATATACTGATGTATTATCTATGTCTCATAATCCATGTTTATCGGTAGATAACTCACTCTTGAAAAATCTTGAAAATCTTTCTCGAATCCTGACTATGACTAGAAGGATACTTTCCTTCTTATTTTGGCTCATATCAACAGCTAATCTCTTTTGTTTGATGTCGAAGAAGCAAATCGATGCACCATTTTGGGATATACCATCATTTCTTGCTAAGAGCAATATGAAATTGATCATCAGAACTTCATCTCCAGGATGGACCCGAGCTCTCGTAAGAAAATTTGTTCAATAGTTTAATAACATTATTGATTAAGATTGATTAGTATCTCTCCCCATCTACTCGAATCACGCAACATAAGAATGATTCGACTCGCCCGCCATTCAAAATTCTCGGATTCAACTGTTCCTTAGTCCAGCGTTTCCACATTGCCACTCATTTCCCCACTCTTTTTTGAAATTTTTTGAAATTTTTTTTTGAAATTTTCCCCTTCTTTTTACATCACCAGCTATCACCCGTTAAATTCCTTTACGTTTGAAAAAAAAACACCCTGTAATATTATAATATTCTTATCCTACTCAGAAAGATGTCTCCCCAACGTTAATACGTAAACGAATAAAATTTGTCGATAAAGTTAATGACATGTATGAAATTGCTGGTCATCATGACAATATGGCATTGTGGCAATCTGAATACATTCATCGTTCAGTTGGTTCTAAATTTGACAGTCAGTTCGTGCCTATTGGCACTTGTACATCGCAGAAAGGATTCATAATTTTCGGAATATCTAAGACGTTTCATTACGAGCGTGCGATCATTACTGGGTAAGTTTGAAAATATCTTACTAAAATTTTATGACACGTATCTTCTATTCCAATAAGCTTAATTGCACTCATTTCTCTCATGTAGGATCTTGAAAATACGAGAATCAGGATTACTTGATATTATTAAGCAGCACTGGCTGGATCCTCCAATATCACTTGAACCTGAGCAATACCAAAATGTCAGTCTCAGAGAAGTGAAAACGATTTTTTTTCTATACCAAATAGGAGTAGTGATGTCAGTGGTTATCTTGATAGTCGAAAAGATTGTTATCATTCATCAGCGTAAACACTTACGCTTGAATTGGAATCAACAACTTGAAAGCATCTCTCAACGCTTCGAAATTTAAAATCAATGTTTAAACTTTTATATTCAAGCTCATTGCACTTCAGAAGAACAATGCAAGCTGCTAAATGTTTTTGAATAATGTATCTTTGCATGGTTTGTTTCTTTCATTCTCAGATTATGTATTCCTAAGACTGGAAGATATCCAACACTTGAGCCTTTTTGTATTGTTGAAAAAGTTAAAAGTCAGAAACGTCATTTTATCGCACTGTTGAATGTAAAATTGAAAGAAATGAAATCATTCATATATAATTGAAAAATATATGTGCAGAAAAAGCTGAGAAGCTTCAACAGAATGGGCCGTAAATGAATAAAAAAAATTTGCAAATGCGGTACGATTAATTTTCGAATTGTTTGACATCGATTGAATAAAACTCTTTTTTATATTGTTTTCCGACAATGAATTGTAATTGAATCAACTTCAGGTGATCATAAATTAATTTCTAATCTACTCTTTCTATCTTAGTTAGCAGCAGAAAAAGCTCAACGAGAAATTGTGATTGGCAGAATATTTTCTCAGTCAAAACAAGATTTAGGGAGATGTTCTTTTACGAACTGACTAGGGACCATAGTAAGTTCATTATCGTTCTGTTTCTCTTTGTGCAAGTTAAGGAGAGTTATTCAATCAAAAGTATAAATCGATAGATTCTCATGGGTGACGAGGCTTCAATAGGGATTAAATTGCACGTACGAAAATCGTTCGTCGTTGAAGTCACACTGCCATACGAATAACTTCACTCCGGAAAAAAATTGCGAATAAAAAATCTGGAAGAATTTGTGAATATGCTTCTGCATATTTACATTAGTGTGTAATTTTTTCGGAAGAGCCTTCATTTCAAAAGGAAATCTGTTTGCTTTTTCCCCGTAAATCTGTTTGCTCCAATCTTCTCTATACATATACGATTTCTTTTTCTTAGAATATTACAAATCGAATAATAGTATATTATGTACCTAGGAGGTATGAAAGTAAATTGCGACAAATATGGCCATCCGAACGAAGCGAGGGTGCCAATTTTTTGTCGCAGTTGACTTCTTCATTTCTATGGTACGTCTAACTTTTTTTGTACCGAAGGGAGTGAAGAACGACGCTTTTAGAAACGTCTTTCTAATGAATGATGGGAAGTACATTATTGAATCACAACGTTGCTCAAATTTCTTTCAAGAAAGTTAGTTGTCAAAAATGCGTCTTTCGCTTGAAAAAATTAACTAATTTGTTGTTGTAACATAACAAATAATTCAAAAAAAAAAAGAAAAACTCGAAGAATGTGGTTCATAGGTTGTATTATTATATAGAAGTTCATTAAAGGAACCAACATTATCTGTATCGGCTAAAAAAATTGGGAATATGCTTCTTTCTCGACCGCCAAAACCCTACCCTCATCCCTTAATTGACACTCGATAAGATGCTGCCTGATAGTTGTTTTTGAATCTTCTCTCATGAACAATTTCGATTCAAGATAAGGCAGTCAACTAGAATTATTCAATACCTGTGCAAATGACTCTAATGTATTATTCATTCTTGTTACAATTTTTTGAATTAAATTCAATGATAATAAAAAAAAAAAAAAATTCAATGATTGATGAAAGAATTGGAAAAATGGTCATTTATTACATCCAAAACATTGATTTGAACATTTCGTCTAATCGTTTCAAGCAGAAAATCGTACGTGTTATTTTTTTTTTTTGAATTAAATTTTTAGTAGTAAAAACAAATGAAATCGACTCTACAATTCTTTCCAGGAAGTACAGGAATAATTTAGTGTTGTACTTCGAGCGAAAATGCTTTGATGGAAAAAAAAGGATTCAAGAATGAGATACTAAAATTTGAATGTTACGAATCCATAAGGCATACCACGTTGAATATTGAAGAACTACAACATCAAAAACTTCTGCAATGAATAGTGAATATTCAGACTTAATTGATAAAAAGTCTGAATAATTATCCTTCGAAAATTTTTCATCGCAATTTTTCAATTTTCGAAAAATCAATGTTAGCAAAATAAGTCTATAAGGAAAAATAATATCTCATATTCATAACTACTTGTATATAGAAAATAAACGATTGATACAGTTGAGAGTGGACATAAATATTGGAGGGAGTAATTACTTTCACGACAGAGATCTCGTGGCGTTAGTCGCTAGGATACAAAGTTATATTGTCACAGGTCATTTACGATAATCATCTCCATACGTAGTCAGTTTATACTGCACAATGCATCCAGTTTTAAACTTACAATATTCTCAGTTCTTGAGAGAATGAATTGGAAGAATTGTGTTAATGGAATTGTATTGTGGGATAGAGAATTGGAAGATTTTCACCCCATTATTCCTGTGGAGAATATGCGGAATTATGAAAAGAAATGTATAAATCCAGAACAGCTTGATCTCAATGGAATTAACGTACGATTTGCGTATGTACCGGTGAGAACTCGTAATTGGTTAATTGTCAGATAATCCCGTTGCTATGATAATTGAGACATTATGATCGATGTTTGGTGTTCTATTTGATTAAACGCGTAGCGAAAATTCGCAAGTGAAAGATTGATCGCGATACATGGCACTGGAATGAATGCATTTAGTGCGAAGTATTTATGGTCCTTTTATTTCCAGTTGCCAATGCTATTGGAAACTCAGAGTGATGGTACTCGGATGATTGGATTATTTGGTGAAGCATGGAACTTGATCGGGGAATTTCTCAATTTCACGTAAGTCGTGTCGCTTCGTCGTTTCGTGATTAATAATTAACTAAATATAAATTGACTAGATACATTAAACAATTTTACGGCAATTTTCTAATTTTTAAGAACATCATTTCAAAATCTGATGGATCATGATCATGGCCAGTTTTCGACGAAAAACACTATATCCACGTTTTCTAGTTGGATCAAATCAAACAAGACTGATATCGCTCTACCAATAGCGTCTTCGAGTGAAGCATCAAGAAGATTTTTTGATATTTCATCATTATCATCAACTTGGTATATATAAAAATTCTTCGTAAATAAGAAATATTCCAGGATCCATCAATTAATATATCCCTCGTTGGTATGTTTATAGCTATAAGCTGTATATCCCACCTGCTTTTAAAACGGACGATACATGGATATGTAGAATTATTTCAAGCGACGTTCTTTTCATACTTTTAGCAGTCATGTTTACCATGAGCTCTATGAGCATCTTCATCGATAAATACAAAGTTCGATATAGAAAAGAACGGAATCATTCAATTCCATTGAGTGATCATTTTTTCTATACCTTTGCTACATTTGTTAATCAAGGTATCATACTTGATCCATTAAATATTATTCTCATGATTTATCTGTGACTCATAGCTGCTCCATGTTTATCGGTAGATAGCTCACCTTTGATAGATGTTGAAAATCTTTCTCGAATCCTGACTATCACTAAAAGGATGCTTGCCTTCTTATTCTTGGTGATGGCTACAGCTAATCTTTTTTATATGATGTCGAAAAAACATATTGATGCACCATTCTGGGATTTACCATCATTCATTGCTAAGAGCAATATGAAACTGATCATCAGATCTGTATCACCAGGATGGTCTGAATCTCTTGTAAGAAAAATTGTCTAATACTTCAATAACAGAACTGTTCATAATATTGAAATACCTATTTTATTCAGACTAATGTCTCCCAAGCGTTGATACGTAATCGAATAGAATTTGTCGATAAAGTTGTTGACATGTATAAAATTGATGGTCATCGTCACAATACGGCACTGTGGCAATCTGAGTACATCCATCGTTCAGTTGCTTATAAATTTGGGAATAATTTCGTGCCTATTGGTGATTGTATGGTGAAAGAAGGATTTGCAATTTTCGGAATATCTAAAACTTTTCATTACAAACGTCCGATCTTTATTGGGTAAGTTTGAAAATAGATTACTGAAATTTTCCGACACGTATCTACTATTGCGATGAGCTCAAAGTCACTCATTTTTACTAAGCAGAATTCTGAAAATACGAGAATCGGGGTTACTGGATATTGTTAAACAACACTGGTTGATTTCTCCAGTATCTCTTACACCTGAGCAATATCAAAATGTCAGTCTGAAAGAAGTGAAAACTATTTTTTTTCTATATCAAGTAGGAGCTGTGATGTCAGTTTTTATCTTGATAATTGAAAAGATCGTTGTCATCCGTGAACGTGAACGCTTGCACTACAAATGGAATCAGCAACTTCATAGAGCTGCTCAACGTTTGAGAATTTAACGTCAGTGTTGAAATTTTATATTTAACATAAGTCTGATTTTAATGATCTTTAGCTTAATATACTTGAGAAGGATAATACAATTAACTGGTTGCTTGTTCATGAATAATAAATTATTGTATGGTTTTATTCTCCCATTTTAAGAACATACATTCCTTAGAGTGGAAAAAATCCAGCACTTAAGCTTTTTTGTACAGTCGCGAAACTTTTAAGCCATTCATCGAACTGTCAACTGGACAGTATGAATCACTTTGCCTTCCAAATCTATTTTGTCCCGGTCTTGCCAATGAATATACGACTTTTGGACTAGAATATCACAACTCGAAAGAAATATAGTATTTCTGATGATTAATTAAAAGCGCATCATTGAATGACAGCATTGTTCGAGCTTTTTTGAGAAAAAATAGTAAACAAAAATCAATTGACACTTAATAAGATGTTGCGTCACAGTTGTTCTTGAATTCTCTCTCATGAAAAATTTTAATTCAAGAAACAGCAGACAAATAGAATTAATGAACAACTGTACAAATGACTTCATTGTCTTATTCATTCAGACATCCCATCACCTCATGATAAGAAGCACACGTATTAGCATTTTTTCAATAGAATTTAATAATTGATGAAGTAATCGAAAAGATAGTGATCTATTATCTCCGAAGTGTTAGTGGCTTTAAAATGTCGTCCAGTCACTAGAAGTACAATTATGCACGTGTAGATGCTTTCTGAATTAAATTCCGGTTAATACCAGAATAATTAATTAATTCAATTTAGCGGAGAAAATTCTGGATAGCTCCACATTATGCTTCAAGTAAAAATACTTTGACGGAACAAAACATATTGAGAATGCAATTTTGTAACTCAGTTATTTCTTCCTGGACTGCTTTTTCTTGGGTTACTTTTTCCATGGACCTTTTTCTCTGAGCTATTTTTTCAGTGACCCACTAATAATTGCAATGAGTTTGCTGAAATCATGGAGTTTATCTTGGAATCCATTTTGTAAATAATTTAGCGAGAATTGTACTAGTGAAGGGGCTTGAAAAATATTACGTGCGCATTGATGTAAAAAATTGGTAATTAATCATGACAATTTCTATTCAAGTGTACTGATACTATATTTACTGGCTGCTAATATACTCATGGCATCAATTGGATCGTCATCTTGAGAATATTCAGGAATTTTTAATATTATCTACATTTCTAGATAAAGAATACGAATGACGACTCACTCTTTAGAATTGTGTTGAACTTCATGAGGTGAGTACACGAAAAAAAATCTCCAACTATAAATTTTTATTCATAGTGAATTGCTGAAAAATCATTCCATGAAGCTCTTCATGAATTTTCATAAACTTGTAAACCATTGCATTACGAAACTTTTTTTCACACTTATTTGCGAAAAATGGGGGAGCAGAGAAAGAACAGAAAATGATATTCCTGTAAAAAAAAGCCAAGTACATGTTCTCGAAAGTTTTGAAAGAAAAATGAAATAATTTGAAGTAGGCAGGCTTACGAAGGAGGAGCTAATTGAATTAGTTGAATCAGTATTAAAAAAGAAAAAAGCAATAGTGGCATATTTGACAACGCAACCGCCGACAAATCATCATTTATAATTTTAGATTATTGTTCCATATCACAATTAGTTGATTGTATGAGCTATGATTGTTAATGAATAGTTATTTCCTAGTTGAAACAAAATTATATCTTTTCAGTGGTATTTAAATAATACAAAACAAAAACAACAGAAATGTATCCTTTCATCCTCTCACTCGTGGCTTTTCAATGGATGGTAGGAGTCACATGTGTTTACATGGAAGATTTTTCTGGTTCTATGATTGTTCTTTTTCACGGAATTGTCCCGCATAACTCCAATGGTAAGTTACAGTGTAGCTTGATAAACTAAATAAAAGAAGGAAGTTTCATTTTCATAATAATATGACATTCTGCGTGGGATCTGATTGCCCCTTGAGTGACTTAATTGACTCACCCTAACACCAATGAAGCTTCAATTTTCTACCCTTGGTCTCGAAACATAAAATGAATTTCAAGATATACACATCCTGTCTTGTCAATAGTTATATTCTTCCAAAAGTTTGCATGACTCACTTAATTCTCGTTGGAGAAAAGACACAATTGAATTTCCTCTGAAGAAGAAAAACAATATTACTATCAATAAAATTGAATTACGAAGTTGTAATTTCTATTGCTAAGGAAATAAAGTGGAATGCATGAAATGCCCAGTAATGTTATAGAAATTCAATGGCAAATAGTTATGATTTTCACGCCGTACTGCCAATTTCAGGAGCTACAAAATCATAAATCTCCTTAAAAATACTTAAAAATAATAAAACGATGAAAGTAGATATTTTTTTCTGTTATTTCATCAATGGAATGATGCTTTCAGATTATTTTAACCAGCCGCTAATGACCAAGGTTGAACTTCATGTATATTATTATTATACAGAATTTCGTGTGGGAGATTTCTTGAGAATTCATCCACGCAATTCATCTGTTCATGGACATGAGGAATTTCATTTTATGCTGGAGTCAAGCAGAGGAACCCACAGAACCCCCATTAACTTATCTCAGAATGAGAATGCAGGTAATCATTCTCAATGCATTTGCTTATAAAGCAATTTATGGGGAAGGGAGGAGAAAACTCACGATTTTCCCTGTTACAGATAAATATTGTGCAGAAATCATTCGACGAGGAGAAATTGTAGTAAAAAGTGCATCCTGTGAATCTAAGCTCAATTGGATGTATGACAGAAAGAAATTGTTGAGTTCATTCACTCTATTAGACCTGGTACTTCCAGGTACCCATCAGTCTGGATCCTATAAGCTTGATGATGATGGAGATTTTTATGTGAAAAAACTCACATATTCCTGGTCAATTTGTCAGGTTCGACTTTCTTTCTTCAATAATTATTGACAATAATTAGAAATGATGTTATTAGTAAAAGTTCATCGATATCTCTAAAATTATTAGGTTCAGAAAAATTTGTGACGGTATGTTTTCATAATTTATTCCATCGTCCGAAAACTAATCAGATTGTAATTTTCATGTCTATGTTTTTGAAAACTTTTTTCTCATTATTATTCATCATCCACTTACATATTCATTTACACCGGAACTAAGTCATACTGTGGGAATCTTCAATCAGTGTGTGCAGCCTTCTTCTTCGTGCTTCTGATTCCCACAATTTGCCCTTTTCCTGCAAACTATCTGAGCATAATATAGGTTTTTCAAGCCCATGTTTATATTATGAACGTAGGCTCAAAACACCAGCTCTACCGTACGAAAGTCCTATTCATCAATAGCTCAGAGCGGTCATTAATCGAAAAAAAAGTTCACTCCCGCTTGCTCAACATTTAAATGTACCCCTCTATCGCGATTGAGAGCCATTACTATGACCAGTCTTCTGCAACTTTTCAAATGAAATAACATAAGTCAATCATATCCGCAGGACAGATCCATAAAAACTCAATTGATAGATGGTATCCGTTATCTTGACTTGAGGCCAGGAATAAAAAGAAATGGTAACATTGAAGAATACATTGTGAGTCACAGGGGAATTTGGATGATGTCAATGGATGATGCTGTTAGACAAATTAATGAGTTCATGGATCAAACGAATGATATAGTAATTGTTTCATTTCATGAATTTCCTGAAGGTAAACACTTCATTCCTTCACTCTCTAGATTTATTTCTTGAGGAAGTTCCTTCATTCATTTCAATAATTTGCTCCCATAATTTTAATATTGCGGATTTTCGTTAATCAGAAAATATATCCTAGGATTCAATAGCATCAATGACCATATGAATTTCATAATGTATCTACAATGGTCATTTCTGAAACATGCTCAAAAACGTGGAGACTGGACAACGAGACTACATGACTTATGGAAATATCGGAATCCTGATTCACAAAATTATGGAAAACTCATTTTAAGTTATGATCATCGTACTTATACAAATTCAATTCTTCTGTGGCCTGGAATTCATCAGTATTGGGGTAATCGACAAGGCCTGCATGAATTACATCAATATTTCGATTCTTTGTACAGAGAAAGTGTAGCGTATGTATACTTTATTGAACTAATGAATGTGATTTTGAGTTTAGTTTTTAAATATGACGAAATCTGATGGAGATAGGGAAATTTTTGTAATGATGAAGGTTAAATTAATATGAAGGTACCTATGTAGGTCAGTGCAGAAAAATAGCCTGCATGGCAACCTTCATATTAATTTACTCTAATCAAGGACGCAAAAAAAATTAAGTCGTGATGAAGGATATTGAGAATCATCATGATGAATTACGATAATAGATGTAATTCATCATTCGAGAATGAATTATATTTTTTACGAGAATAATTTTTTATTATTCGATATTAGATTCATTTTCGAATGTCCGTGTGAGTATCTATTTCTATACAGAGAGAAAATGGAAAAGGCTATGTGTAACAGGTACTTAGTGCCAGAATGGTCCTTTTTCCAGGTGTTCTACTGCTTATCAGCATGTATTCATAGAAGTTGATGCAGGCTGTAAAAAAAATAATTTTAAAAATGACCGAATCTCTCATAGATTTCAAGATATTTATAATGATCGATTCTTCCCATTGAATACTCAAAAATATACCAATAATCAATTATTTTATTCTATGTAAAGTTACAGATATGACGAGGATTCCCGTTTCTTAGCACCACATGCTGCTATGGTTGAGCTTACTCACAATGCTGAAAGCATTATGTATGACGCCGGACGGAAAGTAATGAGAACAGTGTCAAAAATTTCATTACCAAAAGCCAATCTCCGCAGTTGGAGTCACTTAATCGGTGAACACATTCCCGAATGGTTCACGGAAGAATGGAGTTCTGCTGCTAGTATTATTGCAGTTGATTACTACCAAACTTCAGGAGTTGTTGATCTTGCTATAAAGTTGAATGAAGAGAGAGCAAAAACAATACGTCCTTATGAACCGTTATGAATCATTATATGGTTATATTTCATAGAGCGAGGCAATGTTATGATCTGACGCCTAATGGAGATATCTGGACTAAATGAGTAAACATTTGATAGCATGAACTATATAAAAATAAAAAATGGCTACAAACATTGAAATAGTGTACATATTTACATGCCTCAGTATTATATTCAACATTTCACATTCGCAAGCTGCTCGACATTCCCCTAATCCCTTTTTCCGTCGTTCAAATGCTTTCCCCGCCACCGCACACTGTATCATTTGTAATGAGATTTTTTTTCTTCGGAATCTATGAACCATTTTCCGCTTCGATTCTAAGGAAAGAATGTGAAGGAAAATGGTGACAGAAGGCAATTTATAGGCTCATTGAGGGGAGATCAAAATTGATTACAATATTAAAAATATTGTAAGTATATTATACAGGGCATCAAAACTAGAAAATAGAGGCGAATGGTGGCTCATTCAATAAAGTGTCGGATTCCCGACTCGAAGCTCCGAGTTCGAATCCTAGTCTCTGCCGAATGATACAAGCACTACTGTAAAAATTATTTGCAAGTGTTTTTTCCACAGACACACCATGACCCTTCGTCGCTGATTGGCATAATCTTAGCGTGAATTGGTGACGTTGAATAAGTATGGAAAAATATTGACGTTCATTTTCCCATTCATAGCAGCTCGATAATATGAGCGTCACATGAATGAGTGTACTATTAGAATAGAATGGAGGCGTTTCCATTCTACACTTTTAGTAATTTATTTTCTGATATTTAGCTTTTTTACTTTTATTAAGATTATCGGCAGATGATCATCATTTCCATACGGAACGACAGAATACATTAGTTGTTAATGGATATCGATTGCATGCATTTGATAAGAAACTGCAATTTTATAGCACAGATTTGCCGATATTAGTCACTTTTATATTTTCTCTATCTTAAAAATTATGCGGTCATACTTGCTGTGTTACAGCAATGCTCCCTCAGTCATCATTCAAACTTCATCTGAGTATACGCACGATACCATGGATATCGACAAAAATAATATTAATAATTGCTTGAATCAAATTCTTCTGTGGAACGAGAAGTTGAGTAGTTTCGTTGCCATTATTGCAGGTGCGGATATGAGAAGTTACGAAAAGAGATGTATAAATTCGGAGCAGCTTAATCTCCATAGAATGAAAGTGCGACTGTCATATGTGGAAGTGAGTAATTTGGGGCAATCATTCATCTCAGTTCCCACTATATTTCAACTGATTCGTAGAAAATGGTTCACAAACTCAAACAATAAATTTCATGGATGATAATATTTTTTCCTTAGAGACGAAGACTACTTGAATCTAAGAACAATGGAACTGAAATCACTGGATTACTTGGTGAAGCATGGAATCTGATTGGAGATTATATAAATTTTACGTGAGTCCTGTGAAGTTTCTCTCAATTCGTTGGACGAAAGCTTGTAGTGATTGAAGTTTTCAGGACCAGGAATACTGCATTTATTTATTTAAATGCTCATTTGAATGTAGTGGCAATAACAAGTTCTTTTCCATACTCGCATTTTGCATAGACATCTAATGGGATTCGTTACCTTCCCAGAACTTCGTCTGAAAAAATGAATGAATACTATAATACGTCTGACGGCCTGATATCAGCGGAGAAGAGAGCACTATATTTAATAAAAATGAACAAGACTGATGTTAAAGTACCGCTCAAGAGTGACAATCAGCATGGGACGATAATGGATTCCTTGTCAATGACTTACAGCTGGTAAATATCAAAGTTCTGACAGGGCGAGAGGGAGATGGAAGAAGAATTTTCCGAGAAAATCTCAGGGAATTAGCCAGTTTTTAGATATGCCAGGGCATTTCCACAATTTTTTTCCATATTTTCTTGTGGAGGCCTTCATTCCTAGAAAATTCTGATGCATTTGACCACCCACATCTGTTTTGCCCTGGTCTCCTCTATTTAGCAGACTGATGGCATCCAATAATGTCTTTATTTTCTTCAACCATCCACAGTTATAAGTTGTACGTTCCACCAAGTTTCAAATCAGATGATACATGGATATTTAAAATGATAACACACGATGCTCTTCTCACCATATTGGGAACTATGATTTTTATGAGCATTCTGAATTTCTTCGCTGATAAATACATCGGTACTTCTAAGAGTATGAGACATCGCTCAGTTCCACTTTCCGACCATTTCTTACATACATTTGCTACATTTACTAATCAAGGTAACAAAGTTATTTCATTAATCATATTTAAAAAAATTAATTGTTTTAATACACATTTTTTTTACAACAGACAGCTCACCACCACCACACGTAGAGAAACGATCTCGCATTCTGACCATCACTAAAAGGATCTTCGTTATGCTATTCCTTACTATGGCAACTGCCAATTTGTTTTATTTAATGTCGAGAGTAGACATTGATGTACCGTTTTCAGATATACCATCGTTTCTGGATAAGACCGATATGCTACTGATAATTAGACGTGCTTCACCAGGATGGTTCGAATCAGTGGTAAGTAATCCTAGGAGAAATCGAAGCGAAATGAAGCCGAATTATTTTTCAGAGTGAAGGCCACTATAAAAGAATTCGCAAAAATTATTCAATAACGTAGATATGCTGAATCAGTTGCATGAATTGTTCCAATTTTTTCAGCCAATTCTGAACAATGGAAAGAAATCTTAAGTAATTAGACTTCGCTCGTTTTGGTCATTATAAAAAAAAAAAACAAATTCTGTTTATTCATGAATCAATATCGAACGCGGACAAGTTTGAATTAATTTTTAAAAAATTTTGACCCTAGTGGATCATGCAACCAGGCAGTCAATTTTTTCACGAAATCGACTATGATTCGATCCCAGTTACATCGCAGTCACATCGTGGTCAAATAACAATCGATTTTGTGAAAAAAATCGACTGTCTGATCGAGTCATAATTGATATGCAATCACCCGATCCATCAGGGGGTTCTTTTCATTCCACTTGCCCATTTTTTCCCGGTCTCCCCTAACTCGAGTCAAATAAAAGTAGAGAGACAGAGGTCTAGACTCGACTAACCATTGGCTTTCATTCATCCACTTCGAATTCAAAACCCATTGAAATTTCCACTGAAATAGTTAGCTCTCAAATGAGAATCATGTCCATTCATTCCAGATCAAACTATCGAAAACTGTCAGGCGAAAACGAATAAAACTAGTCGAATCAGTTCCTGACATGTATGAACTTAGTCGGCAGTGTCTTAACACGACACTGTGGCAGTCTGAACATATGCATCGTACAATAGGATCCGGGTATGGATGCAGTCTCGTACCTGTTGGTGCATGTATGGCCAGAGAAGGCCTATCAGTTGGAATTTCAAAGCATTTCAATTATAAACGTTCGATCATAATCGGGTAAGTGGAAACACTTAATTTTGAATTCCATTACAAGCAAGATAAAAGATGCCATTATTGACACCATAAGGTATGTAATCAACAGTTTCATTTTTTATCATATTGAGGTCTAGGATTTTTTAAATTCATATTGTCATATTCTCATTTTTACTTATGTGATGCACTTCCTTATCCTAATTTGATGAACTTTGATGATGAATATGAAGAGGTAAAATCATTTGTTCACATACACCTATTATTGTCATTTTCGATAATCAGACTGTAACAGAACAGAATCAAATGATAATACATAAACGGAAGAATATAGAGTTAACTTTCGAGAATGAAGCCATTGTTTACAAAAACGTTAAGAAGTTGTGAAAATACGGGCAGTTTTATAACCTTGAATAAATTTCCTCTTTTCTATGTTAACCCTCGGAGTACACTAGGGGTCATTTTGACCCCAAAAAAATTTTCGCCCTAAAATATAATGAAATGGATGAAAATATTTAAATTAGTCAATTCTGACGCTCAGAAGCTTTTCCATTGAAATTGGCCGACTTTAGACAAGATGTCCAATTTCGATTCATTTCTTTACTATCAAAAAAATGGTTGAATCAAACCAATGATGATTGTATTTGAAAATACATTGTTTTATCAACGAAAAATCTCATAACATAGACTCCGAAAGAATGCATTTTTCGAAATATAGCACTCAGCAAATGGAGTGGGGTCAATTTGAAGTTCTATTCAGAGGTGTGTACTCCGAGGGTTAATGGTTAATATTCCAAGCTGTTATTGAACTTTTTTGGATTCTCTAGCTCACAAAAATTATCATACAAAGTGCTTATTACAGTTATTAGTTGATAAATTCAAGAACTGGACCGTAGAATAAGAAAATGTGTTAAAAGTTGATATGCTATCAATAATGGAGGCTTTTACATTGTATAATCCTTCAATCAATGCCATTATTTTTAATTTCCTTCAAGCATGATGAAGATCCGAGAAGTAGGACTAATGAAAGTCCTCGAGCAGCACTGGCTGAGCCCTCCGAAATCATTCAGGTCTGAGCAATACAAAAATGTTAGCTTGAGGGAAGTAAGAATAATTTTTCTTATATATCTGGTGGGACTATTAACCTCGAGTATTATTTTACTAATGGAAAATACTGTTGTCATTCACAAACATTATCTTTTGCGGAGAAAATGGAATCAGCGACTTCGAACAACAGCTCGAAACTTAAAAATTCATCAACGATGTTGAACTCTCGTATTAAATGTAGATTTGCATCACATTTAAATTTATTTGCAATCAATCTTGAAATCGGAGGAAAACGCTTTGACAATCAGACTAATTAGTAAAATCATTCAACATATGTCAATATTTAACAGCGATAATTCATATTCATTGTGACTGGTACAATAAAGATGAATGGTGAAAACGATTTATTATTGAACACAATCCAACAGCTAATTACGCTCATCTAATTCATAAGAAAGGACGAGAATCTGAAATTAGAGCGAAGGAGAAAGCTTACATACAGAGAATACTGGTCTTGGATCACGATCCTTAGGGCATAATATATGCCCGTTCGGGCATCAAGATCTTCTAATTGGACGTAAAATACGTCCCTAACGTACGTATTTCATGTCCAATCGGGACAAGAACTATGCTCAACCATCCAGCATAATCATCGTCCCAAATGTACATGATTTGCATCCTCTCGGTACATGATTCACGTCCCTCAGTACATGATTCACGTATCTCAGAACATGATGCATGGACCCTCGGTAAATAAGCGAGATAGAGTGAAATAGATATTTAATATGGGATCGGGAGGGACTTTTTTCAGATTTTCGCCATTATCTCCGTGTATCTCTCAAGCTTTTTTTCTCATTGGGAACGCAACAGGGAATGCTGTGATAACAAATATCGTGAGATAGCAGTTCAAGATAAAATTTCTTCATTCATACCATTGTGAAAGTGAGAAAATTTCAGATAGCAAATGTGTCTTGAAATTAATTCTTGTCTTAATTTTGGAAGATTTGTTAATTTTGGCTGGGAATCGAAAACAATTCCCTTTTAATTCTTAATAACTTATATTTTTTCTGATAATATTCCTAATAATCGTAGTAGAATAAGTACAGTATCGATTTCAAAAAAATGGAATTACATTGTATGGTACCCACTTTACAGAAGCAAAACTGAGAGTCCACGTGTGATGAGTATCGATTCCATACCATGTAAAAAAGAAAATAACAATTCCATGAAGCAGATCACTCGATGATACTACAGAATAGAGTAATGTTCAAAAGCATGCACTTTTCTTTTATGACCCTATCGAGTAGTTCATTCTCCGCGATTGCAATGAGTCTAAAGCTACAATGCCACCAGTCGTCCATTGCAACGAGATGGATTACAAGAATTACATGAATAAAATTTTGCTCTGGAATAAAAAGTTGAATGATTTCATTCCAATTATTTCAACTCATAATATGAGTGGCTACAAAGAGTCATATATCAATCCAGAACAACGAAATATGAAAGGGATAAACGTGCGACTTGCGTATAATCCAGTGAGTAATTGAAGCCGATCCTCATTCTTGTTTCCATTCGGTAATGGAGTGGGAGAATAAACCAATTAGATTTTCCTCCAAATTACTTTTTTGAATTTTCTTCATCACCTATTCTATCAAGACGAATTAAAGTTACGCAGAATATTATGACTACTGTGCACTGATATTGAGATAGTATGAAATTTCGGAATGGATTACCGTAGGAAGAATTAGTTGAGTACATTTTACGACTTTAACAGTGAATTTTATAATATTTTCTTTTCATTGCATTGAAGCTACGTTCCATCAACATTGAGATTATGAACGACTACTCATTGCTATGAGTAGTCATTCATTTTATCCTGGGAAGACCAGGACGGAATAAACAAAGTTTCGTTTTCTCCAATTATTTTTTTCAAAGAAATATTGCAAAAGTGGCAAACGGTGGCTCGTTCAGGAGAGTGTCGGACTGGTAACTCAAAGCTTCGAGTTCAAATCCCAGTCTCTGCCAAGTGATGAAAGCACCACAGTAGAATTGTCTACAAGTACTTTGTCCACAGACACACCATGGCCCCCGTCGCTGATTGTCACAATCTTAACGTAAAGATGGCATCGCTAAATAAGTGTAAAGAAAAAAAATTCGAATAAAAAAATCTGCTTTATTTTGCCCCATGGAGCCTTTTTGCCTCGGTCTCAATAAGAATTATTACAAAATTAGGAATATCAAGATGCAATCGAACAGACGAAATGGCCTATCACTATATCTTTCTTTTAGATAATAAAAATACTGGAGGCTAAGAATAATGGTACAGAAATCACTGGACTGTTTGGTGATCTATGGGATCTGGTTGGAAATCATCTGAATTTAACGTGAGTATTATGAACTAATTGATTTGTTGAATTTCTGCATTGAAATTCTTCTGTCTTCTGTAAGTAAGACAGCAGTATCTAATTTGCCAATTTCTCAGAGCTTCGCTCAAAACTACAAGGGAGTATCATAATGCTTCCGTTCCTAGAGGTCGGACTCAACTTATAGTATCCTTAATGGAGTCAAATCAACTTGATATTGTAATACCTTCCGATTATCACCAGAACACTACAAACTTCATCGAGTATCTATCCTTTATATCTGATTGGTGAGTATTTCAATTTATGAAGACTGAGGCAAAGCACATTTGTGGTATAAAATGAACCAGAATTTATTCGGAAAAGAGGCCTTTACAAAACAATTCGAGAAAATTTGTGCAGATGCATTAGTATGTCTCAATTCTCCACAAATTTTCCCAATAATTTCATATCGGTTGTCGCTCTCAAAAGAAATGTGGTTCATCTTACCCAGCAGTCTACTTTGCCGCATTCTTTCTTTCTTTTCTACAACCAGTAATATATAATTTGACGATTTTTCTGGAAATTTTTTACAGCTATCGACTTTATGTTCCACCAAGCTTTGAATCGAACGATAAATGGATATTCAAACTGGTTACGTACGACGTTCTTCTGCTAATATTGGCAATCATGCTTTTCATGAGTATTTTGAATTTCCTCATCGAGAAACACACAGCACGATATAATAACATGAATAACGCTCCTATTTCACTTTGTGATTATTTTTTTCAAACCTTTGCTACATTTGTTAATCAAGGTATCATAATCAATTAATGGATTACTTTATTGCATGAAACTGCGTTTCAATACATATTTGATGACAGGTAGCTTACCACATATGTATCAGGGAAATTGGTCTCGCATAATGACACTAACGAGGAGTATGCTAGCTTTCTTATTTCTAACAATGTCCACGGCTTATCTTTTTTCCTTAATGTCGAAGAAAAGTATCCATGAAGCATTCACAGACATACTATCATTTTTGGAGAAAAGTAATATGAACCTGAGAATTAGAGCCACATCGCCTGGCTGGTCGGAATTACTCGTAAGGAAATCAATTTTTAGTAGTCTAACCATATCAGATTGCAGAAATCAAAATTGAGCCTTCAGCAAAGCCTGCATGAATTGTCCCCAACTTTTTGTTACCTATTCACATTCCCTTCTTCAGTTCACATGAGTTATACTTATCGACGTACAATTCAACTTTCCTGTATTGAATGTATTTATGAACTTGACGAACCACATTGACAGCGTCACGCTCATGAAACGAGTGACACAAGATCGCGTGTTATAAAGAATTTATCCATCATAATCTCTAAATAGATGCTTTTCATTCAAGGCTGGAGTATCATCAACAGCAAAATTGGAACGAATTGAAATAGTTGATAAAATATACGAAATGTATAGAGGTGTCGGCCACTGCAACAATATAACACTGTGGCAAGCTGATATTGTTCAACGTACAGTGGGATACATGCATAAATGTCATCTCGTCCCAGCTACGTCATGCCTTACAAGAAACCATGTGTTTTTAGGGATCTCTAGGAAATTTCATTACAAACGTTCTCTTGCTGTTGGGTGAGTATGAGAATTCCGACATCACATAATCTGCCGATGACCTAGAAGCAGAAGGGCGTATTCTGTTCCAGCATAAATAATACGTCCCTC
Organism: Aleiodes alternator; assembly: GCA_963921955.1. Classification (NCBI taxonomy): domain Eukaryota; kingdom Metazoa; phylum Arthropoda; class Insecta; order Hymenoptera; family Braconidae; genus Aleiodes; species Aleiodes alternator. Next base: position 8,532,741 of record OY998100.1, on the reverse strand, counting down.
TGCTATTAAGCCCACAATGTCTAAATAATTCTAATTCCATTTCAAATTCCATCTCTAGAATTATGAAGGTACGTGAATCGGGATTCATCGATATTGCAAAACAACGATGGCTCAGTCCTCCGATATCATTTGCAGATGACAAATATCAGAATGTCAGGTGGGAGGAAGTGAGAACAATTTTTTTCATTTATCTCATCGGTGTAATAATGTCAGTGATTTTCTTGGTGATTGAGAAGATTGTTGTTATTCGCCAGCATCATCGTTTACGGAAAGAAATTAATCAGCAACGCCGGAGAATCGCTTTACGTTTGAAAAGAGAACAAAAATATTAAACTTTTATACACCATATACACTTCTATTGAACTAATAACTGAGGATTCATGTAGAGAGTGAAGGTTTCTTTGAAGGAATTTAAAAAAATTCCCAACAATTTATTCAGATCATTTCCGCAAGTTCTTCACTCTGAAAAGAAATTCTAAATAATATGGCCATGGAGTTCCATTTTGATCCACTCTCCCATCAAAGTGGAAAGTTTCCATATTACAGTAGACTCTTGTTGAAGGCCCATTGGATAAGTATCCATTTCCTTGTCGTGCTTATAGTTCACATTTTTCAACTTCAAGTTCAAGCGATTTTATCAATATATGATACAAAACTGGATGATAAATATTATTTACAGTTACAGTTACACAAATATTTACATAGTTTTAGCCCATAGGCTTTTACTTATATTTAAGTGATTATGTGGTTTTTTGTGAGGCTAGTGTGGGGTTTGAGAAGCAGGAAATTTTGGAATAGGGAAAAGTTTTAAAAAGAAAAAAACCATATGATAGTTCACATTATTCTCTCAAGAAGCCATCTGGTTCCCACTCCAACACCATACTTTTTAGATTTTCCGATTTTACGCCAGGTGCGGGCGCGTACGAAATCGAGACCCGATATAAGTGTCTGTTTCGAAAGAAAAACAACTGCCGATCACCAGAGCACGAATACTTATCGAGAGTCTACTGTTCTACGTGTGGCATACACCTCGATTGGCCTAATTGCAATTTACTATATTAAGGTCGAAGTTTTTTTTTTATCAACACTGTTGTAATTCATATTTTTACTTATATAATGCACTTCTCTATCCACATTTTATGAACTTCAATGATGAAAATAAAGAGATAAAATCATTTCGTCGTCTTAGGTTGAAAAAGGTGTAGGTGCTACGCTTATACACAGCACTTAAACCACTGTGTTTCTGAGGCAACGATTTATCCAGATACACCTCCTGTTGTCATTTTCAATAATCTGTGATTTCGGAAAATCTAGCGAGCTTATAACAATGCAAAATCAAATAATAACACATAAACGGAAGAATACAGAATTAACTTTTGAAAATGTAGCCATTCTTTACAAAATCGTTAAGCCATTCCGAAAGTACAAGCGGTTTGATAACCTTGAATAAATTTCCTCCTTCCTATGTTGATAGTTAATAATCCAAGCTGTTATTAAACTTTTTTGAATTCTATAACTCACAAAAATTATCAAATGAAGTGCTCACTACTGTTATTAGTCGATAAATTGAAGAACTGGACCATAAAATAAGAAAATGTGTCAAAAGTTGATATGCCATCAATAATGGAGGCTTGCGACGGTTTTTACCGTCAAAGAACTAAGAAAATTCAGAATAACTAATTATTTTTATTAATATCACGGTAACGGTCGCTATTCGCGTTGCCCGATGAGAATGGGGCTCAATCAGAGTCAAAACAGCACTTGTCCAGAGTGAGGCCAACACATTTTTATGACCTCACTAATTATTTTTGTTTCTTTTTGTCAAAATAACTCCGGAAAAACGGCAAGAACGTCAAGGGTCAGTATTGGAAGGGATTTTCCCCAGTCCTAAAGATGAATTATTAGCACCAAGGACGATCGAGGAGAACTTGGGAGGAAGCAGCATCCACTCATTTGGTCCAGCATTAGCCAACACTGAGGAATGTTGGCCAAGAACGAGGGAACTTAGAGATCATCCAGGATCAACATTGGAAACAGTGAAAATAAAATTATTAAACACAATTCAACAGCTAATAACTCTCATCTAATTCTCAAAAAAGGACGAGGATCCGAAACTAGAGCAAAGGGGAGAGCTCAAAACATATAGAAATCGCACATGCGTATTCAAAGGAATTCATTGAAATTAAAAATGATCCCATGTAAAACAATGAAGATCAGATCAAATAAACTACTGTATCATAAAATACTCATGAAAATAATAAATTTGTCATTTGGAAAAATTACTTCTTCTTCTTATATTCTTTTATGGTTGGACTCATTTTTGAAAATATCTGCTAAATTCTAGAAGTAACTTCCATGTGAAAGATATTCTGTTGAGAAAATAACAGGTGCGCGAATGCTTAAATTCATGAAGATCTTCTACTATGATGATAGAAGTTATTGTACAAAAGGCTTTTTTCAAAATCGATTTACTTTTCAATTTTCACAATTGTATTATCATTGTTTTCATTACAAAGATGATCATATTATCATTACTATTGTTGTCATTTCTCAGTTTCACATGAATTGCACGCAACATATAAGTAATGAAATTTTCCACTACTTGATTAAAGAACACATGTACATGTACATCTCAGAAAAGTTACTAATAACTATTTTTACAAAAGTAGTGAAACCTTCTATTATACTCCTATCTGCATCGATTTGGAGAGAGTAATACCGTTCCAATTGAATCAGTCATACTTGTAGGCATATCCTACATTGAAGAATACACTTGATGATAGTGGACATTGATTACATACATTGTGGGAAATGTATTGAAAGTTTTGTGGCCGAGATCTCGCAATGTCAGTCGCTAGGATACAGAGTTCTTAGTAACACATAGCCCTCACTCCTTCATAGTTATATCCAGCCAGTTATACTTCATAGCTATTCTACCTATCAACTTGAGATATTACTAATCGATTTCGACGCAATGCATTGGAAGAAATGTATAAACAGAGTTCTGCTCTGGAATAAGAAGGTTCATGATTTTGTACCAGTTATCCCTAACGTGAATGTAAGAGGATATGAAATGAGATGCATCAATCCGGAGCAACTCAATCTGAACGGGATGATTGTACGATTTGCGTATATGCCAGTGAGTAATTGAAGCCAATCCATTGTGCATTAATTTTAATTTTAATATTCCGTCAACTCAGCAACAAAGTAGCGAAAGTGACAGTTTCCCCTCTCTCCTTTCTTCTAATAACAAAGGAGCCCATTTTTCCACGGGGATGAACCGCCAGGCAATTTCTATGCAAAAAATAATTGATAATAAATAGTCGTATATAACACTCACTAGAATCAAAGAGACATATTCTCAGGACACGCACTTCTTTATTTTTAATCATTCATTCAATTCAATCAGTTTCCGGAAGATATACTAGGTACAAAGTAAGCCTGAAAAATGATATTTGCAGAACGGAAAACTATGAAAAGAAGGAAGCATTTTTTCAGAGATTTTCTTCAAAATATTCTGAAATCTCAAATAAAACGGAAATTTAGTGGCAGAGGAGCATATTGTCTACTTCAGCAATGATAATTAGGCCATTTTGTTCCGTCAATTTCCAATTCAATAAATGGGGTTTAAAAAAAATAATATTTTCTTATACTTAATACATTAAATGTATATTTACATAATGAATATTATATAAATTTCGCCACCAAACCTTAATTTTGGCTGAATTCGTTAAAATAATAGACCATGAAAAAAAATTGTCAATGTTGGAGCTTCTTTAATTCCAAAATTCGATATCACGGTCACTCACGCTACTTTGCTTTTACGGCAACGATTTGATATATATTATAGAAATTCCACCCCCCCCCCCCCCCTCCCTCTCTGAATACTAAAAAAAAGGTTGAGCATGTCGAATTGAAGTTGGAAGAAGGGGCAATCAAATCAACTTATTAGTGAGAGGAAATATCGTAATTAATTTGAGACATTGAAAAATGAGAATCTTGTATCAAAATGTTTCAATTGTATGTTGCATGCAGTTGGAGAAAGTAATGGAACATGGAAACGACACTGGATTAGCTGGTTTCTATGGTGACATATGGAATTTAATTGGAAGTTATCTGAATTTTACGTGAGAATTGTACACTGTTATTTCATCTGTTCCTAGATTTTATAGATTATTCGAAAGTTGCTTTTTTTCATGTAGGGAAAACTGGTGGAAAATAAACCTGCTGCGTAAAATGAGCCAGTATCTCTCTATTGTTGGTTAATTTTTCCCATTTTCTACGTCAGAACGTTCACTCTGACGAAAATTCTGGGTCATTCTACTCCAGTTTTCCCTATTGGAAGGGTATTGATGCCAGTTTACAATCTTTCAGCATTTTAGCTGAAAATTCGGATATTCATCATCATAACACACTTCTTCGTTATGGGGTTAACTATATGAATGTTCAATTGATGAAATCAAATAAAACTGACATTGCGGCACCAATGAACTACGATAGCACTTTTTTGGGGATACTTGGTTATTTAACGTTGACTTCTACTTGGTAAAAATCGATAATTCTTCAGACATGGAAATTCGTAAAATATTTGATTCAATATATTTTTCCTTGATACGCTTCTAGCTCTGGACTGTATATTCCAGCATCTTTCGAATCAGATGATACATGGTTTTTGAAAATGATTACATATGATATTCTCCTCATCATTCTAGCATTCATGATTCTCATAAGTATGCTTAGTTGTTTCATTGATAGATACAGAACTGGATATCAGAATATGAACAGCCCTCTAGTTTCATTCTGTGATCATTTCTTTTATACCTTCGCCACATTTACTAATCAAGGTATTAGAGTTATTCTAGTTTAAATGAAAAAAATGATTATTCTAGTCGTTATTCTGTGATCAAGATTTTGTGTAATTTGATAGATTATTTATAACAGGGAGTTCAACACCATTCCATGCAGAAAATCATGCCCGAATGTTAGCTATCACCAAAAAGATGCTGGCTTGGTTATTTCTGATAATGTCAACTGGTAATCTTTTTTATTTGATGTCAAGAGTAGAAACTGATGCACCATTTACGGACATACCATCATTAATGGATAAGAGTAATATGCAACTGATGATCCCCCTTCTTTCGACAGGATGGCAAGAGTCCATGGTAAGGAAGTCCATGTTTATGAGAATCGATTCCAAATTTCAAAAAATTTCAATTCAAAAACAGCGTGCGTAGAACCCACGTGACAGGAGTGAAACTTCTTGCTCATTATGTATAGATAGCGATAAAGCATTAGGATTTTTTTTTTTATACCATTGTTTTGTGTCCTAGGTATGAAAAATCATTTAGAAAAAGTCCCATATTTTTCTCTCTATGTATTGAAGAGAAGAAATAAAAAAAATAAGACAACAGTATGTATGTAGCACTCTACGCGAAGAACCCCTTCTCTCCCGTAGCATCGTCACTAACGCACTCTCCTCTTCCTTGCTTCTACTTTTCTCCCACTACTCCACTACCACATTCCCCTCAAAACCTTGCACTCGTTTTGTGTTGACAGAAAAAAATTGGTACCCTCTGCAAAGAAGTTTCACTTCAAAAATTATTGTGCTGTCGTGAAAATAATAATATGAATATATCTGTTTTACATACCCGGATTTCTCAGAAGAGACTATCAAAATCCGTGATTAATAGTCGAATAAAGTTTCCCGCATCTTACGAAGCTTTATACGAAGAACTTTGCCAGAATCACACGAAAGCAGCTATTTGGCAGAATGATCTTACACAGCGTACAGTGGGACGTGAATATAATTGTAATTTTGTATCCTTCAATCCATGCTTGACAAGACAAAGTGTAGTTGTCGGAATCTCTAAAAGTTTTCAGTACAAACGTTCTCTGATGATTGGGTAAGTTCAAAGAATATGCGAACGTAATTTTCAATCAATGTCTCTGTATCGAGGAGATGAAACAAGATAAATGTATTTTTCTTACATTTCCCGAGTAAAAATAATTAGCTTAATATGAACTTAGTTTAACTTAAACAACTTAGTTAGGACTTATTGGACTTAATGGACTTGAGTTGAGATTACAACAACTTAATCAGCTTGATTTTAGCTTGGATGTACTTGAAATTGAATTTCAACTTATTTGTAACTTGATGCCTGCACCTGCTAGACCAATCTCCATGATTAAGCTACAAATAAGTTGAAATTGAATTTCAAGTACATCTAAGCTAAAACCAAGCTGATTAAGCTGTTGTAATCCCAATTCTAGTCTAATAAGTCGAACCTAAGTTGTTTAAGTTAAACCAAGTTCAAATTAAGCTAATTATTTCGACTCGGATTCGACTCGAGCCCCTTTTATCCTCAAATTTTTATCAGGGCTTCTTTCATAGCTCTTGGAATTCTCGGAAAAAAGAAGAATTTTTTAAAAATTTCACTATTTTGTTTAGTTTCCAAGATCTTCTCTAAAAATGAATGATAGAAAATAGACTTATTTTGCTTCACCTGTTCACTACTAATATAACAACTCAATCAATTTAATCACATCTAATTCGTCATGGATAGAATTATGAAGGTACGAGAATCAGGGCTGATGGGTATCATCGAACGACGATGGATCGAGGATCATTTACCATTTATTCCTGAGCAATATCGTGATGTCACTTGGAAGGATGTGAAAATTATTTTTCTGATATACTTGGTAGGAGTAGTACTTTCGATAATTGTCTTAATGATTGAGAATATCTATTTCATTTACAAACGTCGTCGCATGTGGATAAAGTGGAACCGGCAGCTACGAAGAATTGCAGAACACTTAAGATCACAACCATGATGCTAAAGCCTCCATTTCGTTAGACATATCTAGCATCGATCTGCTCTATCAACTCAGGTGTTAACAAAGGTCTCCTGCTATGACAGATTTTATTTATAAGAGCCCATGTATAAAATGCTATTTTTACTGTTTATGAGTCTGAAACAAGATGCATGGAAATTTTGAAAAAAATACCACATAATAATGGTGACATTAGGAACGTCCTGTATGATTCTCAAAATGATTCCATATTCTGGAGATAACTCCCCAAACTCCTTAATATGAATGAAGTCCAGAGTAAATGTTGCACTGGATATTTTCGACAATTGGGTTCCACATAATAATTTCCTCATCCCGAGATAGTAAAAACAATGACAAATACAAAAAAGTAGTTCACCATTATTTGCATTATTTATCATTCCTTCATTTCAATTGCTGCTAATGCATTAGCAATGTACTTCCTTACGATTATTCCGAAATTTCATTGCAATTAATTTTGCATCATCTTTTGTCAAAAGAATAGACGGAAAAAATATTGTTGGGAGAATCTATGTTCGCATAACACTGGTGAATCATGCTGGTTTTATGATATTTTTTCTTCTAATAATTTTTTTAATCACCGTGTTTTTCATTTGTTTTACATTGAATATAGCAATTGTCGATTTGCGTAGCAAAAAAATGTGCGATTTTCAATTATATTTTGTTGAAATATGAAATAAGTTATGAACAATAGGAAGAATTACTGAGTGGAGATCAATTTGTGGAATGTATTGAGTTAAAATAAACATTTGCGTAACAATGTTTGCTAGGTGACATTTCACTTTTTATGATATAATGTCAATAAATCCATTGAAACTATGATTCCTTCTTAATTTTTCTACCTTTATCCTGCTGTAGTTACTGAGCAGCTGTCCTTCAGCCGTCAGTCTGTACAGCCAATAGATGTTTGATAATCTCCGTCACTCAGAGGCAGAAGTGAAACGCCCTCAAACGGGCTCCATTCTTCTTCGGGAACTCATTGCTGTTACCCAACGAGAGAAGAATTTGAAAGTATCTGAGATGCTTCGGGAACAGCACCCCACATCAAATAATTTTTGACATGAAATAATCATGAATATAATAAATTCATCACTTGCAAAAGCTAACTTTTTATTTTTATTTGAAGTTGTGAAACCTTCTATTTCACTTCTAAACGCATCGATTTGGAAAAAGTAATACCGTTTCAGATTAATCAGTCATACCTGTAGGCATATCATAAACTGGAGAATACACTTGTTGATAATGGACATTGATTATCTACATTGTGGAAAATGTGATGAAAGTTTTATGAGACAGATCTCGGAATGTTAGTCGCTAGGATACAGAGTTATGATAGTCACATGTAGCCCTCATTCCATCATAGTCATATTCAGTCAGCTCTACTTTGATAACTATCCTATCTATTAGCTTGGCATATTAGTAATTAATTTCAACGGAATGCATTGGAAAAATTGTGTGAACAAAATTCTACTCTGGGATAAGGAGGCTCGTGATTTTGTATCTATTCTCCCTACTTCAAGTGCGAGAGTGTATGAGACTAGATGTATCAATCCAGAACAACTCAATTTGAACGGGATGATTGTACGACTTGCATATTTACCAGTGAGTAATTAAAGCCAGTTTCTCATGTATTAACTCCAATTTCGATATTTCATGGACTTAGCAACAAGTAGCAAGAGTGATATTTTTTCCATTTCATTTTTTTCAAATAACATAGTAGCCAATCTTCTGACGGAAATAAATTTTTCGGGCGACTGCTTGCAATTTTTTAACAGAAAAAATTAATTGATAACGCATGCTTTGTATATTTAAAAAACATGCCTGTATATATCGCTCACTAGAATCAAACTGACCGAGGCCGTGCTCGGTGAAGGCTTCTTCTATTCCTCTACCGTGGAAAGCGTTTCGCAGTGGTTATGGGTGCAGCACGAATAAGAATATCACGCTAAAATATCTTATAATCGTAATTTTTATGTAGTTACCAAAAGTCATGGAGTCTCGAAACAACAACACTGGTTTAGCTGGTTATTTTGGCGACGCATGGTACTTAGTGGGATATTATCTGAATTTCACGTGAGACTCGTACACTGTATTTTATCATTCGAAACTCGCTTCTTTCCTATGTGAGGGAGACTGGGGTAAAATGAATTTACTGCGTAGATTGAACCAGTGCATCTTTATTGTTGATTAATTCTGGATCATTCCACCCCGTAGGTCCGTCTTGCTCTAATCTCCTCTATCAAAAAGATATTAATGTCAGTCTATAATCTTTCAGCATTCTAGCTGAAAATTTGGATATTCGTCATCATAACAATATTCTAGATCAAGGGTTTAACTCTGTAAATGCTCAATTGATGAAGTCAAATAAAACTGATATTGCAATGCCGATGAGATACGACAAGAAATTCTTGACAGTACTTGACTATCTATCAATGATTTCTTTCTGGTAATTTTGGAAATTTTTTCAGATATGGAGATTCGTGAAATATTCAATTCACTATATGCTTTCTTGGTACTCTTCTAGCAATAGATTGTACGTTCCACCGTCTTTCAAATCAGATGATGCATGGTTATTCAGAATGATTACATATGATATTCTCCTTATCATTCTAATGTTCATGATTCTGATGAGTACGCTTAGCTGTTTCTTCGATAAATACAAAGCTGGATATCGAAATATAAACAGCCCTCTCATTTCATTCTGTGATAATTTTTTCTATACTTTCGCTACATTTACTAATCAAGGTATCAAAGTTATTCTGATCATGATTTTGTGATGAAAATTATCTGTAATTTGATGGATCCATTATACCAGGTAGTGCAACACCGTTCTATGCAGAAAATCGTTCTTGGATGTTGAGCATCACCAAAAAGATGCTGGCTTGGTTATTCCTAATAATGTCAACTGGTAATCTCTTTTATTTGATGTCGAAAATACAGATTGATGCGCCATTTACAGACATAACATCATTATTGGATAAGAGTGATATGCACGTAATGATCCCAACTCATTTGAAAGGATGGCATGAGTCTGTGGTAAGGAAGTCCATTTTGATTCATAGAAATTGATTCCAAATTTCCAAAAATGTTGATTTTGGTTGAGAAAGTTATTGTGCCATACTTGAAATAATACATATACATTTGCTATGTATATTTTAGGTGAGATTGTCATCAGCAGAGCAGAATCGAGTACACTTTTTTACATCGCCTGAAAAAATGTACGAGGAAGTATGTCAGAATCACACCAAAGTAGCATTATGGCAAAATGAACTTGTTCAACGTACAGTGGGACGTGAATATAATTGTAATCTTATATCTCTCGGTCCATGCACAACAAGAGAAAACGTCATTCTGGCAATTTCGAGAAATTTTCCTTATCCGCGATCTCTGATGATTGGGTAAGTCGAAAAAATATAAACCTATAATTTTTCAATAATGTCCCAGTACCGAGGGGATGAAACAGGATGGATCTATTATTTTTGATTTTTTTGGCTAGAAATTTTCACGCGGATCTATTTGTAGCTCTTGAAGTACTCTCCAAGAAAAATCTTGCAAAAAATTTCACTATCGTATTCAGTTTTCAAGATATTCTCTTCAAAAAAATGACAAAAAAATACACTCATCTTGTTTCACCTCTTCGCTATCGATATGAGAACTCAATTAATGGAATCATATCGAATTCATTGTGAACAGAATCCTGAAGATACAAGAATCAGGGTTGTTAGATATCGCCGAACGACGATGGATCAAGGCTCCTTTACCACTTAATCCTGAGCAATACCATGATGTCAGTTGGAAGGATGTGAAAATTATTTTCATGATATACCTGGGAGGAGTAGTGACGTCAATAATGATCTTGATGATTGAGAATATCTATTCCGTCCACAAACGTCATCGTTTGTGGATGAAGTGGAACCGACAGCTTCGAAGAATGGCAGAACACTTAAGATCGCAGCGACAATACTGAAGTCTCATTTTGGTATACATTCTTTAATCACATCTCCTATTACCATATTGTATCCAAAATTATGGTATGATCCAGTACACGCATCTAGACAAAAATACTGGAGATGAATCCTCAGGATTCAAAAACTCATATAGATTGTATTTTTCATCTATCTAACAATAAGATTGATTGATATTAGTAATGATACAAGTAGTTATATAAGGGGGGTTCTGGGACAGCGGCAATTTCAAGGGGGGTTCTGGGACAGCGCGTCCGGAGGGCCGCGAGTAGGTTGTAGGTGGATGCGGTGGGGTGAGGTCAGAGAGGAGGGGTGTGAGGGTGGTAGGGGAGGGGAGGGGAGGGGAGTGATGCGAGGGGAGAGAGGCGAGGGGATAGATGGAGGGGGATAGATGAGAGGGGATAGATGAGAGGGGATAGATGCAAGGGGATAGATTCGAACAGATCGATGACATATCTATGACCTTGGAAGAACATTCATCAGCTATAATTTGAGTGCTGTAATGAAGAAATGAGGAGATAGATAGTAGATTAATGATCTAAGAATCGAGTGGAGTTTTCAATTCAATGAGAGATACACATTATTATTTTAAATTCCAAATTTTATTCATATCAAAATAGAACAAGTGTACAATGTTTAATGAGTTAATAATTTTATTCAAAATTTTATTCTGTCTCTTCATCGTCTGTGTGATGGCATGAGCTACAGGAAGGGGACGTTTTCCCATCAGAATCAGATGAATTCTCGAAGAATGAATCTTCCTGAGGATGTAGAAGAAAATGGCATTCTCCATTTCTAATGACAGCTACTTCTGTCCTGATGCCTTTGATAGTGAGAAACCAATCCCATAAAGGTTTTTTCTCACGATCATTGAGAATAGAGACAATCTTTTTATAAATTTGTCGTGGACATGCTCCACGTTCAATCCATTGTTTTGAGATATACACATTTTTCATTAAACGTATGTATGGATATTCACACATTTCAACGAATTATGAATACTGGATCGATCGTTGTCCAAATCATTTGATGAACCAAATTATTCAATTCTTCATTTATATAGGCGTGAGTTTGTTTACATTAAATTCAAGTAGAGTGGGAGAGATATATAGACAAGGAGTGATGGTATATAAAGGTTTATTTATCAAAAAAAAAGATATACATGTGTGAAATAAAAAATAAAAAATAAAAAACATTGAACAATTTTTAGTTTTTCTCATTAATTTTTTCTTCAGGCTGTTCAGTTTGGTCTTCTCCGTATTCCACATTGACTACGTTCGTTTTTATTTTTTCTTCTTTTGAATTTTCCCCCTCTCCTCCATTCACGTTCTCTTTGATGGTTATTTTTTCTCTATTCTTATCTTCATGCTCTTTCATATCCGAATTTTTTTCTTCTTCCTCTCCACTTGAATGGTCTTCCTTCTTGTCTTCTACATCTCCAACCAATTCTTCCCCCTCTTCTTCCTCTTTCTCGTCATTTTTTCCCGTCTTCTGTTTATCCTCCACCTTGCCTCCATTCTCATTGTCAGCATCATCATTATTCTGACACATCTGACAGTTTTTGATCATTGGTAATGAATCATTGGAAGTGGGATCATGATGTTTACGGCATTTACGACATTCAGCAATCCGTAGATCTTTCTTCAAATGATCTGGAAGCTTATCCCACACATCATCGATGTAAATGTGAGAGGCACATCTACTAAGAAATTCAGCCTCAAGATGAATCATTTTCTCTGGTTCCATATCAAGGAGACAAGGAGCACCAACTGCTTCGGCTAGATGTCCTGGCCAAACTCCCCAGTTCTTTTCATACCACAGTTTTATTCGACCAACATTATCCAATGGACAATAAAAATCTTCAGACTCCTTTGTGTAACAGTGAAGGAATTTATGTCCGTACACCGAAAATTTCTTCAAGTCCCTCCACTCTGGACAGCCAAAATATTCTAAATTATTTATTTTATAACCATATCCTATCAATTTCTCCAACTGTGATCTTTTTTTTTCTCCTAGGACATGTATGAGTCGAACATTCTTAAAGAGTCGCCGTAGCACAGGTTTAACTTGATTATAACGTGTGTCTCCAGATTGCCATGATAATCCATGATAAAATGACGTTAACCACGAATTCATTGCTAAACTTTTCGCATCCAAGTCCTCCATGGGGCACGGAGGTGCGAATACGTAATAAGAAACCCATGAATTACCACCATCAGTAGGTTTTACAGTAGCTACTGCGACCTCTTTCACAATGAATTCTTCATTGACTCCTTTAAAAAATCCCACCAGATCCACAATGACCTCCATGATGTATAATTTGGAAAACAATTTCGATTCGCGATTTTTTCAAGATGTCAGGGAGACTATAATGATTACTTCGAAACTTCTGACTAATCAATTGAGACAAAATCTTCCTCTTATATACTACAAGTCTATATTAAGAATTTACGGGAGTGGGGGGGATGTGGAATTGAGAGAGGGGATAAATAAAATATGGAGAAGTGATTTACGAATACATTAATTTTATTCTTCAAAGCAACAACCAGTACATTTTGAAAAAAATGATTTTGATAAAACATCATAAGCATATAGAAATTCCCCCTCTTTTTTACTCATTTATATTGAATTCTTTTCCATCGTCTGAACCTCCATCTATTGTATCGAAAAATAGATTCCTCAGTTCTCTCTCATTTTTCGAACCAGCAAATAAATTTTTATATTCTCGTTTACGAGCATTGCGTTCATCATCACGGAATTTCTGATATGCCTCATCATCACCTTTGCACACTCTACAGTCCTTAATCATTGGAACTGGTCCAGTACTGGAATTATGATGTATTTTACACCTGCGACATTCTGCAATCAATGGATTTTTTTGTAAGTGCTCAGGCAGCTTATCCCATACATCTTCAATGTATTTATGTGATGCAGATTGACGTAGAAATTCGGCAGTTAAATACACCATATCCTCAGGTTTCATAGAAAATAGAGACGGTGCATTGCTCGGTGCATTTTCCCACACACCCCAATTCTTCTCGAACCAGTACTTGAGATGACGAACGTTATCCATTGCACAGACAGCTATTCCACCAATTTTACTGCTTTTTAAATGAACTTCTTTGTGATGACATAGTTGAAAGAGTGTCAAAGAATTCAAACTTGGACAGCTATAATCTTCCAGATTGATGATGACACGATTTCCGATGATATTCTGCAACCACTCAATTTTCTGCAAGCCTTTCATGTAGATCCGTTTGACGTCCTCCAACATCATCTTCAACTCTTCCTCAATGAGATTATAGTTGACAGTTCCACTATCCCATGATAGCCCATGGAAATGATTCTTCAGCCACGAGTTGGTTTTTGCACTTTTATCGTCTAATTGGTGCCATGGACATGGTGGTTTGAAGAGAATACATGCAGTAAATGGTTTCCCCAAATCAGAGGATTGCAGTGACACTGCAGCTAATTCTTTCAAAACAAACTTGTTATTACCATGAACAAAACCCTGAATATCGATAATAACTTCCATGATTCTAATGGTTCTTGGAAGGAAATTTCGAGAATTTGAAGAAGACGATGCATGGAAATATTCGTATGACGACCTCTTATATACTCTGGAAAGAATCAAAGTGGGGGTAGAAATATGGAGATGGATACTGCAACGTAATGAAATCATTCTCGCAATTTATCTCTTATGTTTAATATCATTCTCACTCGCAAATATTTATGAAAAAGTTGAATCTCATAGGATTTTTTTTGTCAATCACCATATAAACTGTGATACTCTTTTCTCGAGTCACGTGAGTGATTCATCGATGAGTGATTATAAAAATTCATGAGAAGTGTAGCGAACTCAGTTTATTTTGCTAAATTTCGAGTCTGTCATAGTCACATACTTATATTGTAAATATTGTACTGGAGAGATTGCACAGACCTCTATTCCGCAGTCTTCGTTGGAGCGATGATAGATTTTTAATAATAATATCACCCGAGCCACATATTTCCAAATGTTTATCATACGTGCTAAATATGAGAGACTGCAATCTGATCGCAGATCAAATGCCACACTCTCATAAATTCTTCATCACTTCACATCTTTCATTCTATTATAATCTCTGTTCTTGAAGAACTGACCGTGAAAAAATCATACGCAAAAAGAAGTTTTATGAACATTAAATGTATGATGATTCAAGCCTAAAGACGATTGGCTGAATTCCTCAAAAATTACTCCTCCCCTTGGAGAATGGTTTCCTATAAAATGATTGGTGTGTGCCTAAGAATCTCAATACGATTCGTTCTCTCATTTACTCCAGCTAAATTTCATAGAGTAAGTACAATCAAATTTTTTATTCTTTCAATTTCTCCGTTACTGTTTTTTTGTATTCAATGACAGATGGGATTTAGTTTTCAGCAATCACAATGAGTCAAAATCTCCACAGTACTGAGGGGGAATCCGAGGATGATGGGGATTTCAAGCTCCATATTAATATTCCAATTGAATGGGAAAATAAAATCACAAGAAATGACCTATTTCTTGAAATTCTGAGGGCTATGTTCAGCCAGGATGAGGAGAAATTCATCACTGTAGCAGGAGCTCGTGCAAAGATGGATGTTGCATGTAATGGAGACATTTTTTTCACACCTGAAAACAAGGAGAATGTAATCCACATATCAATCCCTGAAGAGTGGCAGAGTGATGAGCTTTCAATGAAAAAAATCAAAGAGAAAATCGAGGAAATTATTGCAAATGAGGACAATCCAGAAACAAATCGATGTTTGGTAATCAACGGAATTGCAGCAAAATATCATCGTTGCCAGCATGGACATATTTGGTTCATTGAGATTCACGATGAAGAAGGCAAACCAATAAAAAGTCAATGCAAAATGTGCAAAATGATTATTATTCATCTTCTTAAAAATAAAATGTATTTTGACAATAAAAAAGAATTGAAATTCTAATGATGTTGGATTTTGTACAGTTTTATTCCCTCTCCCTTTCAATCTCCTCACAGTATATGGTGTACGAATTAAGCATCTCCTCAATTCTCTTTTTATTTTATTTCATTTATTCAAAGTTATTATAATCAGTTTGAAACACTGGGTATGATCCATCGAGTGAGTCTGCTGTGGGGAGACAATGTTTACGTTTGGCGCGAAGGTCAGGTTTACGTTACGAGTACGTGCGAGCACGCGGGATCTCCAATGAATAGGACCATTGATGCTGCTTTCATAACAGAACGCATCATCCCGAAAGTGTCAAATGATACGTATGACAGTTTTGGGCTTACGCACTCTCTATGGTAAAAATCAGTCCAGTATTCTTCACCGGAGTGTGCACTTCGTTCCTCAGCTGTCAATTCACTTATTAAATTCAATTGAAAATAGTTAATTCAACCGCGTTAATTTCCATCTTATTCATTTGGTTATAGCACCCAAAATAAGTTATTTCAGCATTAATTATTGAAAGTTTTTATCGTTTCGTGTGTTTAAATTGATTATTCTGATTGAAACTATAACAAGGTGTTTTTGGAAGTGATATCTGTTATTCAGCTTGGTTCAAATAATTAAAAAGTACTCATTCTTTTTTCGTATAGTTTTTCAAGTGACAATTTATTTTATTTGAATGCGTTTGTGAATTTTTTTTTTTTTTTTGAGGAAGAGCGAATTTTCTTTCTGTTTTTTGTGTAGCAAGTGTAGTTAAAGGACATAAATTGAAATGCAAGGCCCCAGTTTGACTAAGAATGCGGTGAGTGGAAATTAAATTGATTTTATTTATACTGTATGAAATATGAACAAACTTCTGTGAACATCGCTTTTCTCATTCTTTATTTTATTAATTTCTTTACATTTTTTTTTTTACTTAATTAGAAAAATTAATTTTTTGTCTTTGTTCATTTCGCTGGAAGTTAATTAATCTTAATTTTTCACAGTACTTGGAACTTCATCGAGTGGTTGCCAGCGTGAGATGGGAAGCATTTGGAAATTACTTCTCAGTTGCTCATCGACTCATGCACCAAGGTGTCCTTGATCGATATCTAACAGAAGCTCCCACGTATGCAGAAACTTTCTTCTATTCGATGGTTGCTGGCGCCCTTCAGGAAGATCAACGAGCACGTATGGCTGAGCATCATTTCAACGTGGAGGTGGATAGTCGCCACGATGCATACTCCGATGGTAAAAAATTACAATTTATTTGCAATTACAAAAAATCCAAAAAATTCTTTTTTACTTTTATTATCAATTTTTTTCTACAGCATTGCGAAACGAGTGTTCAGACTATGCTTGTGAGTTCGAGCATCTTATTATGGAATTCCCGGCTCAGGATGGATTGCGAGAGCTCTTACCAGAACTTTATTACGTCCATTGTACGGAGTCATGGGAAAGATACCTTCAATCACCTGAAATAAGACACAAAGCCTGCCGTGCTTACCTCACCCAGGTGGTCAAGGCCATGCGGATTACGAGACGACCAATGATGATTGAGCACATTATTTGGCAGATGGATGAAAGAGAGAGGAATCAAGCAAGACCAGCTGCTCCTGTCCCACCACCAGTTGAAGCATTGGGCCCACCACGCTCACCATCGCCAGACTTACCAGCTCCCCCTCATTCACCAATATTATCAGCACCACCTCCATCTGTTTCACCCATGCTACCATCTGCACCACCAAATTCACCAGCTTCATTAGCATCACCAGAGCCATTAGCACTATCGCCACTACCATCAACAATACCATCACCAATACCATCATTATCACCAGAACCATCAACGTCTGCAGCATCGGATCAGCAGGAAATTAAGCCAACTCTATCCCCAGTACCGTCAATTTCTGTAGCGTCGGATCAGCAGGAAACGAAGCCAATCGTATCCCCAGTACCATCAACGTCTGCAACATCAGATCAGCAGGAAGCTGAGCCAATCGTATCCCCAGGACCATCCACGTCTGCAGCATCGGATCAGCAGGAACCTGAGCCAATCGTATACCCAGGACCATCCACGTCTGCAGCATCGGATCAGCAGAAAACTAAAACAATTGTATCCCCAGTACCATCAACGTCCGCAGCATCAACTCAGGAAGAAATTGAACCAGAGGTATCGCCACTTCCGCCACCAAATGAAAATCCAGGTATTTTTGCTTGCCTATTCCTTATGTATATCGATAAAACGCTAAAAGCTTCGGTTTTCTTCATTTTTCATTCTTTTTCAGAACATTGGAAAATGAGAACGCGCAAAATTCGCCCTGCAGTGGTGAAGCTGGAGCGGCTGGATCACTCCATGTTTGGTCACGGCCCTTGGGACTGGCGATTGAGGAACCGGAAACAAAAGCTCTGCAAGATGTGTGAATAAGAAATCACACACATTCACATTCACATACACAAATAGTTCATTATTATTATATAATTCATCATTATTCTTCTTATTTCAGCTTTTGAAAAAACTTAATTATTTCACTCGTCTATCACCTAACATTTGATACTATTCTTTTAGTTATTATTTCCCTTAAAAAAAACACTTAATTACACCATTATTATTATTATTATTATTATTATTATTATTATTATTATTATTATTATTATTATTATTATTATACTACATCTACTAACATTTTTTTCAATTCAACTTTTTGAAAACAACATTATTATCGAATAAAGAAAAAAATGTATTCTTAATTGAAAAAATTTATGTGTATAATAAAGGATATATTTAATAACTGGTAAAATGCAATTGCTATCGAAATTAATTTTTTTATTCAATTTCATTGGTATAGTACAAAAAAAGCAACATTGACGTTTTCAAATTTATATTCTTCATAGCAGTTCTAGTTTCCATTTATTCATCATTCAAAATGAATTGACATGGGTTGAATCGTCCAGGGAGAAACTCGATGTAGAGCAGACTTTCAGCGGATTTCGCCTCGAAGTTGAGCAGTTCCTCTGGTTTCTCGATGAATCGGTCGGAGAGTCGTTTCGGTAGGAAAACGGTAAATGAACCGTCTATTTCCACCAATACTTTCTTTCCAAACTGAGTGTTGACAGTCTTGAATCCTGTGACAAGATATTTCTCACCAACTATTAACTCGTCTCGTTTTTTCGTCGGTAAATAGTGCTCCAAACGAGCGATTTGGTTGATTGCCTCCAAGTCCATTTTTTTTTATTGAGTATTTATTCGAAATAAATGGTAAGTTTCACTCTTTTCTTCAGCGAAGCTCGTTCGAAGAGTTTGGAGAGATCACTGGATAGCTCTGAGCATAGACCTGCTGCTTATATAGTGCGCAAAAATCGTTAAAGTAAATATCTCGTTCACGAAATTATGACGGATAATATTTATGGGGTGTGATTTTAATTTTATATTTATCGTTTTGAAATGTTTACGCAATGGCGAACCACAGTTAATTGAAATTTGTTTATAAAAACTGCATGCCGACAGAGAATTTTTTATGAGGGATGACTCCTCACTGGCTGCATGTGTAACATCTCCATCAACACATTTCTTTGCAGAAATGTGAATCATTGGAAAACATACGTGATTTTGATGTCATCCTCTCGCTATAAAATATTTTCGTTCAACCACCAAGAGTATCATTCAGTGTCTTGAGTCCAACGTGTCCACAACCGGAAATGGATTCACAACTTTGTGCTAGAATATTGAGTATTCTAGACCATGCTGAAAAGAATGCACCAGTGGTTGATGCAGAACAATGGATAAACTGGTGTGCTCATTATATTAAACTTTTCACGAAAGTTCAGAAGAGAGTGCAACTCTCTGTAGGTGAGAAAAATTGTATTCAAGCCACCCTGTCAAATCTCCATACACTCCATGAGAAATTCAAGGACAAACAGATACAAGGAGCTGGAATTGAAGCTTCCTCTCGTGGAAAGAAGCTTACTGAGCGTGTGCGTTGGAAGGACATGGAGACTGCCTTTGCAGGACGAATACGCACTGGTACTGTAGTGAATCTACGTCACAGGAACGTAGCATCTTTTCTTGAAGACGCGAAAACTCTAAGTAGTGTACGATTGAAGACTCTGTTAAGACAGATGGGAAGTGTAAAGGTGAATAGTATTCTCATGTGTAAATTCCAAGTGATGAAAGATGGTGAGATGATTGAAGAAACAAAAGCATTCAATACGAGGAATGAAGTCATCTTGCCCAGCACCGAAATCGGAGAATGGTTCGATGAGAATATAACGGAAACGCTTCTTGAAAAGGTTGAGGATTTCGAGGAGCAAGATTCAGGCTGGACACTCGTAGAAATCATAAGTTTACTAATAAATATTAACAAATATGTACCATTAACCGGTGGATTATCAAGTTACGTGGAATTACCAGCTTGGATACAAGTGAAGCGAGCAGTAGTAAATATTAAGAGTGATGACGAATACTGTTTCCTCTGGTCAGTAATTGCTGCACTCTATCCAACCGAGAAAAGAGCAAATCGTATTACTTCTTATCCACATTACTCGGTTGCAACACTGCCTGGAACTGATCAGCCTCTAAATTATCAAGGGATTAAATTTCCTATTTCTTTAAGTGACATTATCAAATTCGAGAAAATGAATGATTTGTCAATTAATATTTATGGAATGGAGATGCGAGAGAATAGCACCAATGAAATTGTTCCATTTTATTTGAGCAAGACAGCATCGGAATATCCAACGATTCATCTCCTTTTGTTATGTACAGATGTGTACTTGGACGCTGAGACACAACCAATTTACCATTATGCATGGATTCGGAATTTATCAAGATTGGTGAGCTCACAGATATCGAAACATAAGACTCGAACGTGGTTGTGTGATCGGTGTTTGTGTCATTTCCAAGAGGAACGGTGCTACGAAAATCATAGGGAAGACTGTTATGCGATAAATAAGTGTAGGATGATATTCCCAACAGAAGAGCAGAAAATTTTAAGTTTCAATAATTATAAATTCAAGGAAACTGTGCCATTCGCTATTTATGCAGACTTGGAGTGTATCCTAGAAACTGTTAATGAAGGAAATTTGTGTGAAAAACATATTCCACACAGTGTAGCATTTTATTTACACTGTGCATTTGACGATCGATTATCAACTTTTAAAATCAAACGCGGACCAGATTGTATTCAATGGTTTATTGAGGAATTGAAGATGATCGCTGAAATGGTGAATTTTCATTTGAATAACGTAGTACCGATGGAGCCTCTAACAATAGATCAATTGAAAGCTTTTGAAATGGCGGAAATGTGTCATATTTGTGAGAAACCTTTCAGTTCCACAGCGACAAAACATCGTGATCATTGTCATTTTACTGGCAAGTATCGTGGTCCAGCGCATCCAGGATGTAATTTAAATTATCAGAAGGCTCACAACATTCCAGTCATATTCCACAATCTGTCCGGTTATGATTCACATTTTATAATCAAAGATTTGGCAAAAAATTTTAAGGGTACCATCAATTTACTTCCCATCAATAAAGAAAAATATATAGCAATTCAAAAACACGTACCAAATACAAAAGTCAGCCTGAGGTTTATAGATTCATTCAGATTTATGGCAAGTAGTTTAGAGCAGCTCGCATCAGATTTGAATGATTGTGATAAGAGAATTACACAAAAATACTGTGACAATGACGCAGAAAAATTCAAACTCTTGACTCGCAAAGGAGTATTCCCCTACGAATATGTTAATTCTTGGGAAAAGCTGGACGACGTACGATTGCCGAAGAAAGAATTATTCTTTTCGAAAATGAGTAATGCTGAAATATCTGAAAAAGATTATGCACATGCACTCCAAGTTTGGAATAAATTCCAGTTATCTACACTAGGTGAATACTCAGACTTATACTTGAAGACTGATGTACTCCTACTGGCAGATATTTTCGAAAATTTTCGTCGCAGCTGCTTCAACGTCTATAAATTGGATCCACTTCATTATTTTACGGCTCCAGGACTTGCATTTGATGCGATGCTCAAGTGTACGGGTATTGAACTTGAGCTACTCACCGATCCAGACAAACTATTATTTATTGAAAAAGGAATAAGAGGTGGGGTGGCTCAGTGTACCAACAGATACGCTAAAGCAAATAATAAATACATGGGTGTAGATTTTGAACCAGCACCAGAAGAAGAACAAACTTATCTCATGTATTTCGATGTGAATAATTTGTATGGAGCAGCGATGTCTGAATTTTTACCATATGCATCATTCGAGTGGAGTGAAGATGTGAGTAAATTCGATGTATTCCAAATCGCAGATGATTCACCTACTGGCTACATTTTAGAAGTAGACTTGGAGTATCCCCAAGAGCTTCATGAGAGTCACAAAGATTTACCATTATGTCCAGAACACTACGTACCACCATCCAGGAAACATTCGAAACTAATGACTACTCTTCTACCAAAGATTTCCTATGTTATACATTATAAGAATTTGAAACAGTGTTTAAGTCTCGGATTGAAACTCAAAAAAATCCATCGAATACTTGAATTCAAGCAGGCAGCCTGGCTTAAACCATATATAGATCTCAATACAGAATTGAGGAAGAATTCTACAAATGAATTCGAAAAAAATTTCTTCAAATTGATGAATAATGCTGTTTTTGGAAAGACCATGGAAAATGTGAGGAAGCACAAGGATGTTCAATTGATCACCGAATGGGGTGGAAGATGGGGGGCTAGAGCTCGAATAGCTCAACCAAATTTCCACAGTAGTGTTGTCTTCAATGATGATGAAAATCTCATTATCATAGAGCTGAATCGAACTAAAATAATGTTTAAGAAGCCAATATATGTCGGATTTGCTATTCTAGATCTATCGAAAACCTACATCTACGATTTCCATTATAATTATGCAAAATTGGTCTGCGGTGACAAAGTTAAATTGATGTATACCGACACTGACAGTTTATTGTATTGTTTCAATGGGTTGGACATATATGAGCTGATGAAACGAGACATCCATAGATTTGACACATCAGATTATCCAGAAAATAATGTGTACAGAATGCCACTAGCTAATAAGAAAGTACTGGGGCTCATGAAGGATGAGTGTAAAGGAAAAGTTATAAAAGAGTTTGTTGGTCTACGAGCTAAAATGTACAGTTTTAAAATCTTGAATGAAGTTAAGGAAAAGAAAATAGCAAAAGGTGTGAAAGCAGCAACACTCAAGACAATTACATTTAAACATTACAAAAATTGTCTATTCCACCAAAAGGAAGTGGTAAGAAAGCAATTTCTATTTCGAAGTAAACAGCATAATGTTTTCACGATAAAACAGAAAAAATTGGCACTTAGTTCAGAGGATGACAAAAGAATTCTAATACCACATAGCACTGATACTGTACCATATGGATATTTTCAATAAAACTAGATATATACCAATTCATGTTTATATTTTTTATTATTATTAATTACATATCATTTTTGCTGATCCAGCTGTTATGAGATTTATCAAACCCCAACCATTTTACATAAACTCTATTTCCATTCGTTTTCAGCACTTTTTCAACTAAATATACATCTGGATATTGCACTTTTGTGAGTTCCTCTTGATAGAAGCCTCCTTCAATTGGATTCCCCTGATAATCAATTAGTTTATAGGTGATGGGATTTGTATTTTGCAATCGATCAATGCTGAATATTTCCGTTGTCCAATTGGGTGTGTAGCCTTTCTCGAAAACATTCTTATACTTGCTGATTCGTACCTTATCGCCAATTTTGAACCGTATTTTTCGCGTCTGAGTTGTCTGCAGTTTACCATAAATGTGTGATAAAAGATATTTCTCCATTTTCTCATCAACATCCTTGGGTTTCATCTTAATAGTGCGATGCTTTGTATGATTATAACTCATGACTAAGTCATCTATTATTGGGAGCCATTTGTGGGAACCTTGTAGAGAGAATTGCTTCCACATTTTATTTTTAAGTGTACGATTGAAGCGTTCGCAAATAGATGCTTTGAGATTACTGAAGGTGGAGTACATCTCAATACTATGTTTTTTTAGGAGGGTCCGGAAATCTTGATTATAGAATTCTTTACCCTGATCGACATGTAATTTTTTTGGTACACGGCCCCTCTTCACAACTGATTGCATTGCCTTCGAAACTTCTTTACCACTCTTCGTTTTGATTGGTACTGCCCAGGCATACTTAGAGAAAATATCGATAATCGTTAGGAGATATTTGAAACCTTTATTCACATTAGCGTACGCTGACATATCTACAAGATCTGCTTGCCAGGTCTCATCCAGTCCACGGATATGAACGTTTCGCCTTGGATAATTTCGTCGCACTGGTCGGTGAAGTTCCTCCACTAATGCTATTTTCTGCGGACTGGAGTTCTGATTCCGCCAGGCTGACTGATGGAGTTTTTTTACCATTTCCTCTAGATCGTGGTTTCAGTCCACTGGATTTATCATATAGATTTGCAATCTTCTTCCCTTGTCTTTTCAGGCGCTCATCTAAATGAGAAATGACTGTAGACACGTGTTCTGTCAGTTCTTGTAGTCTTTTAGATTCTGCATTTGCAGTCTTCTCAATTGTTTGAAATCGAGACTCTACAATTTGGAGCATAGCCTCGATCGTCTGCTCTTTAATTAATCTCAACTCTTCCTTCACATATTCCTTCAGAACTTGGTAAGGAACTGCATCAAAATTTTCAATACTATCACCAATATTACATAACCTTCTATTTTCCATGTCATAATGTCCATGCTCGGTAAATTTGAATCCTATTCCAGGTGGTCCTTGTCTACTCAGAGTAGATAATTTACTCCAAGTGGACAGCAGTTGCCGTCCAAACACATCAACACTCATTATGAGACTGTTTTGTATGGCATCAAGACAACTACTAATATATTATTCCAGTTTCCCGTAATTCTTCTATAATTGACATGATTTCGTTGGTATGACTTGTATTTCCAGCAGTCTGAGATGCCATAAGTAAACGTAATCTGTTAACTAATTCATTTGCGTCATCCCAATAGACATAATCTATGTTTTTTCGGGGTCTTGATGCAATCATATAGTCAGGGAGAAGAGAAGATCCACTTTTCGGATTAATCAGACTTTTATATTTAATCGATTTACTCTCCCGGATTCTGTTGTTGGCGCGATAATTCAACCGATCTGCATTGGTGTAAGTGATGATATCTCGATAATTATTTTTATCGATGCTGGTGACCAGCATCATGGTGGGATTTTTCTTGAAAATCAATTCAATGAGACCAGGTGTCAATGTAAATTGTTTACCATTCTTTAGTATCATAGAATTGTCACGGAATTCAACTTGTGAATCTCCAATTCTCAAACCATCTTGTAATTTACGAATGCCATATTCTTTATCTAATTGTTTCTCTCTATCGGTGTTGAAACTATTCAAATATTTTTCGAGGAGCCCTGCTGTATCTACAGGAGATGTAGGTGTCAGCTCACGTTCTTTGAAGGGATTAATGACAGCTTTCATTGTTTCATCATTTCCTTCAGATGACGAGTCATCTGTGCTCTCGCTTGAAGCATTTTTGTGAACCAGTTGATTCATTAATGGGGTCAACGCTAATGGATTGGGAGTACTTGTCATTACGTTAGACCCCACATCAGTTTTATAGGATCCATTCTTATCGTCACTATCATCATATGGTATGATGGATAATTGTTGCTTTTTTCGTCTAATTCTTCTTCTAGCTGGTAATTCCATTGATTGCTGAGCTGTAGCTTGACCAACTAGTTTTTCAAGCGGTGTGACTACAGGCTTGAGAGCCTCATGCATGGATCGTTCGATGGTATCCTTACCCAATTTTATCATTTTGTGTTTCCGACGAATTGCAGCACTTGCTCTCGCAATATGCTGCAAAATATTAGATTCTTTTTCAAACAGCTTACTGCGCATGTTCACAATTGTATGTCTAATATCACACTGCTGCATGGATTCCCAATCATTCCTTATTTATGGTGATAAAACAGTCGAAACCTTTACGATATCGACCTTCATTTAATTCCGTATCTTTATCAATCACAATGAAATCATACTTATTTTTATTCCAACAAATAGAACAAATATCTTTGAATTGTGCATAGGACATGTCAGTATTGACATGATCATCATATATATGCTTCAAATTCATTTCATCCTGTCGAAAGAGGATGAGAAAATTAGTATTATCACGTACCAAATGTTTGGGTACATGAGCATACGTCTGACAGAGATAGAAGCTGTCTACATCTCTATGCCGCCCCATGCAGAAAAATGCTCGCATATTATCTTGCTTTTCACAAGCTACATCATCAAATATTATGATTGAATTCGGTCGTGCATCTTCAGGCTTAACGACTTCTTCATGATCGTTGAAGGGAAAATATCCCACTACTTTGGTTGATTCCAAGAGTTTTTTCAAAAGTTCATATTTCGGTTGATTCAGTGATTTAGAATAAACATAGACATTTTCAAATCGTAAACCGTTAGGATGCGTTATCAGAGCAAACAATGCATTTGTTTTGCCACAATTAGAAGGACCACAAATAACTGCGCGCACACTGTTTGGGAGTAAGGGCCCATGTCTCTTTTTTTTTACATCTCTGTGTTGTAGAATTTCATCGAAATTCGGTACAGGTAGCTTTACATTTTGATTGTTGAACTCCATCCTGTTGACTGATTCTGTGTGCTATAAATGCTGGACATTTATAGCACACAGATCAGTTGTGTTGAAACCATTGTCATGCGCAAACGTAGGGCAGAACGTTCCGGACGAGGCTTCGTGAACAGTATTATAAATAAATTACCTGTGGAGCTGCACATACCGGGCTATCAGTATTGTGGTCCAGGCACAAAACTACAGAAGCGACTAGCGCGCGGTGATCCGGGGATAAATCCTCTTGATTCTGCTTGTAAAGAGCACGACATTGCATATTCTCAGAACAGAGAGAATCTATCTGCAAGACACGCAGCAGATAAAGTTTTGGAAGAAAAAGCTTTGAGCCGTGTTGGAGCTAAGGATAGTACTTTCGGTGAAAAAGCAGCTGCTTGGGGTGTAGCAAAAACTATGAAAATTAAGAGGAAATTAGGTATGGGTACAAAGAAGAAGAAGAACAAGATAGTGCGAAAAAGGAGACAGAAGAGTGGAACAGGCGCTAAAAACAAAAAGAAGATTCCATTACGACGTATTACAGAAGCAGCAAAATCTTCTATTACTCCGGGAGCTGATGCTATCAAGTCAGCATTGAGAGGTGCTCGCGAAGCTGTGAAGAGTGCTGGTGGTAGGAAGAAGATTCGATTACCCCGTGTTCTTCCAGTTCCCTCTAAGATTGGAGGAATTCTACCAGCCTTTCTCATCCCCATTTTTGCAGCACTAAGTGCAACTGGAGCACTAGCAGGTGGAGCAGCTGGTATAGCAAAAGCTGTGAATGATTCGAAAGCAAGTAAAGAGGCCCTTGACGAATCTAAGCGTCATAATAAAACTCTGGAGGCCATTGCGTTGGGCAAAGGTTTATACTTGAAACCGTATAAGAAAGGATTAGGACTTCATTTGAACCCAAAAAACTTCTGAAACTACCACACCGACCTCTCACTGATGCTGATTTACTGAAATATGCAGAAATTCTGGGTATTCCATATTTTCGAGGAGTTTACATGAGGAATGCTATGCCAAAAAAGGGTCCTTGGAAGAATGAATGTGCTATTGTGAACCTCGATGATAAAGATGGTGCAGGCACGCATTGGGTAGCCTACAAAAAAACCAATCATAGAATCATTTATTTTGATAGCTTCGGTAATCTGCATCCACCACACGACCTCATGACGTATTTTGGTGCTGGTAGTGTAGTTAAATATAATCATGAGAATTATCAAGATTATAATACAATCATATGTGGACACTTATGTCTAAAATTCCTAACCAATCGACTATAAAATCGACGATCAGCTTGCTGATCAAACCAGTTTAATAAGAACTATGATGAGTGACTCATTCACACTGTCAGTATCCGGCACATCCTCTATACTGGAGGCTTACTATTTCCCACCAATAGAGTTATCGTCTGGGAATTACAGTCTTGGACTTGTTGAATTACTCACATTCAATTCAATTCCCAACATTGATGAAGGGAATAATAAATTCTATTATTATCAGATGAAGTCGGGTACATTGGAAGCAAAGTCTATTACAATACCAACAGGAAACTATGAAATTGAGGATCTCGAAAAGTTCTTGCAAAAGGAGTTGTCTAAGGAGAATATATCTTTTAGTTTGAAGGCTGACAATAACACCTTAACAACTGAAATTCAATGCGACGAAGCAATAAATTTCGTTCCCAAGGATTCAATTGGTCCTATGCTAGGATTTAAGCCAGGCATTCTCGCTGCGCGACAATCCTATCGGTCGGATATGCCTGTTTCCATCATACATGTCAATTCACTCCGTGTTGAGTGCAACATTACCACAGGAGCATTCGTTAATAGTAATCGAGTGCATACTATCCATGAATTCTTCCCCAGCGTACCACCAGGATATAAGATCATAGAAGTGCCTGCTCACATCATTTACCTTCCGGTTGTCGTGCAGTCAATAGATCATTTACAATTGAAAATTGTTGATCAGGACGGATATTTAGTTAATTTCCGAGGAGAAGTCATCACAATAAGGCTTCATATAAAGAGAACCTGAAACGTGAACATGGGTATTGTCTTCGACAGGAAAGAGCCGAAAATTGGGCATAGTTATAAAAGTCAGTTACCATGCGGCAATTCAAACAGTCCTCGAGCATCTCGCAACGAGCTAACATCTCAGAACATCAAATTTCTCAAGAGTCTGGGTCTCAGTCTTCGTGGAAAAGGAAAAAAGTCGAAATAAAGTTTTGCTGTATAGCCCTACTTTGCTGTATACCATGGAAGAAATCTTAAGGATACAAAAACCGATTATTTTCGATGAATCTATTGCGCACTATGAAATCCATGCGCATCAACCGTTTGCGTCATCAACGTTCAACAGTAATGATGAAATCCGAATTGCTGTACAGCATCAAGATTTGTGTGTACTACCAAGCAAAAGTTCATTGCACATTTGCGGTCGTCTAACGAAAATCGATGGTACCACACCTGCGGAGAGAACAAGTTTTGTCAACAATGGAATTTGTCATTTATTTGAAGAAATTCGCTATGAGATAAACGCTGTTGAGATTGACAAATGTAAAAATGTTGGTCTCACAACACTCATGAAAAATTATGCATCCTCCAGTCTCATGCAAGCTCCAGCTATGGCAAATGCTGGTTGGGTTCTTCCCGATGCAAGATTCATCGATGATAATGGCTACTTCGATATTTCTATACCATTGCATATGATTCTGGGGTTCGCTGAGGATTATCGTCGGATTATCGTGAATGCCAAGCATGAACTGATTCTCACGCGATCTCACAGTGATACTAATGCAGTAATACAAGCAGCACCAGCAGAAAATGCGAGGGCAGAGGAATATAAAATTTCTCTCACGAAAATTGAATGGCTACTACCATATGTCAAGGTGGCGGATTCGCGAAAGGTTCATCTGTTAAATCTCATCGCTAAAGACACATCTATACCAATGAGCTTCCGAGCATGGGACTTGTATGAGTATCCATTGCTCCCGCGTACGTCCAAGCATGTTTGGGTGGTCAAGTGCTCTACACAATTGGAGAAACCACGCTATATCATTGTTGCATTCCAAACAAATAGAAAACATCAACTCACTGCCAATGCGAGTGAATTTGATCATTGTAAAATCAGAGATGTCAAACTATTTTTAAATTCACAAAGCTATCCATATGGCAATCTTAATCTTGATATTGATCATAATCAATTTGCATTATTATATGATATGTATATCAATTTTCAACCATCGTATTATGGTAAGGATTCCGAACCATGGTTAACTAAAGATGATTTCTTGCACAGAGCACCACTCATTGTAATTGATTGCTCAAAACAGAATGAATTTTTAAAATCTGGCCCCGTAGATATTCGACTAGAGTTTGAAGCATCCGAAGCATTCCCCAATAATACAGCAGCGTATTGTTTAATATTACATGATCGAATTATTGAATATAATCCACTTAGTGGTAATGTTAAGAAATTAATCTAGATATAAACATGTAAAATGATTTTTTTAAGAATAAAAACAAATTTTTAATGTGAAAAAATGAAGGTACACTTTATTTATCTCCATATCACATGGTTTTTGCTAAAGCCTCAAACATTATATCCAAATGACTTTTAATATCATATAAATATTTGACAATGAATGAGAAGTGATAATTATCAACTGATCTCCACTGCCTCTCCATCATTTGTGTGTGTACCTCATGCTCCATTCGGATAATCAAATCACTGAATGCATCTCTGATCATTTCCTTTTTTTCATCTAGAAAAGTCTCCAGAGATGAATCTGTCTGATTCCTCATCTTTTTCCGATGTCTTCTTAGAGCATTGAAACTATGTTCAAGCTTTAATAAATCTTGCAGGAACTCCCATATTTTTTTTGGAGGATCTTCACCGAAGTATCTCGCAATGACGTCATCATAATTACAAAGATAGGGAGGAGTACTGCACAATATTCTCACTTCATACGGCGTCAAGTTGTACATAATGACCATTGACTTTTTGAATGATTAATCTAGTTTTATAATTCCATCCCCACTCTTCCCCACCTGCACGTGAATTTCTTCATTACAGCACTCAAATTATAGCTGATGAATGTTCTTCCAAGGTCATAGATATGCCATCTATCTGTTCGAATCTATCCCCTTGCATCTATCCCCTCTCATCTATCCCCCCCTCCATCTATCCCCTCGCCTCTCTCCCCTCGCATCACTCCCCTCCCCTCCCCTCCCCTCCCCTACCACCCTCACACCCCTCCTCTCTGACCTCACCCCACCGCATCCACCTACAACCTACTCGCGGCCCTCCGGACGCGCTGTCCCAGAACCCCCCTTGAAATTGCCGCTGTCCCAGAACCCCCCTTATATAACTACTGATACAGTCGCAGATAAATGAATTGCGGATAATGCATTCAACATGTGTAGTGCGAATTAGGACGTACTTCGATAATGCATGGCATTGGAGAATCATCTTCTGATATTTTACGGGTATTTCACGTTACCATCTTTAAGCTAGGATTATGCCATTCAGCGACGGAGAATCGTGGTGTGTCTGTGGACAAAGCATTCGTAAATCATTTTACAATAGTGCTTGTATCATCTGGCAGAGACTGGGAGACTGGATTCGAACCCGGAGCTCTGAGGTATCATTTCCACACGCTACCGAAGGACTATTCCTAAAACCCACACGTTACACACATTTCTGTGAAACTTCAATTGATTACATTCAACATTATCACTTTAGAATGATCAAAATTAACGGAATTACAATCTCACTGTATGAAATATGAATAAAATGAAGCATTTCTAAATTCACCCAGTGTCTACCATGTTTCGACCATTCCTATGTCTCAGAACTTTCTTTCATTGAAAATATTGTAGGGAAGATAAAAAATAAAATCGATATTGTGAAGAAGCGGCCTAAGACAGGAAGTTTTCATTGCCTAAATTGGAAAACTGAAGAAATTTTCCATGCAGAATGTGTATTAAAATCTATTCTTGTCCAAAAAACGAAAACGGGTCTTTTCCTGCGCTTTGAAACTTACAATTTTTTTCTTCAATATTTCTGATAATCATAGTAGAATGAATGCAGAATAAGACCATATGGACGAAGTATGATGGGAACATATCGATTTTAAAATAATGAGACTGCATTGCACAGTACCCAGTTTTCAGAAGCAATACTAAAAGTTCACGAATGATGATGAGATTACATCCAGTGTAAAAAAAAACGATAACCTGTCATGACGTAGATCGCTAGATGATACCACAAAATAGGGTAATTTTCAAGAGCATGCACTTCTTTTTTATGGCCGTATTGAGTGATTCATTTTCCACGATTGCAACGAGACTAAAATTGAAATGTCACCAGTCGTCCATTGCCACAAAATGGATTGTAAGAGTTGCGTGAAGGAAATTTTGCTCTGGAAAGAAAAATTGAATGATTTCATCCTTATTATACCGGTTCATAATATGAGTGGTTATGAAGAGTCATATGTAAATCCAGAACACCGGAATATGAAGGGGATGAACGTGCGAGCTGCATATCACCCAGTAAGTAATTGGAGCCCAGAACTTTTGTTTCCATTCCGTAAAATAAAACGAAATAGACTAATCAATGGTCATAGCCGAATTAAGTTCCTAAAGTCGGAAAATGTGTACGAGACAGCTCAATTTTTTTAGTTTTCCATTCAACTGATAAAGAACTAGAAACGGAAAATATTAAAATTATCGTAGATTGATATTGGGATATTGCGAAATTTGGAATGAATTACCGTTCAATGAGCAGCCTGTTCTCGGTGCATGCGAACAGGATTTGTCAACCAATGTAATATTCCTGTTGATGACCATTCCATTCAGAAGAGTTATCCCCAAACAAAAAAGTTTCGTTGACCAAAGTACTTTCCAATTCCTTCACCTGATCAATTTTTTACTCACAAAAGTTTGAATGCCACTCTGACGCGATTAATATTCTCACTTTCAAAAATCAAAAAATAAGTTATGTGAGCTTTTCCTATAAAAACTTCCATTTCGTAAATAAATTGAAGAATTTGATCAACGAATTATTCCATTCTTTCACGAGTTTTCAGTCGTCAACGAAAACCAGTTTCCCGTACGTCGAGAATAACCCTGATTAACTGGATTTTATTGCTTCAACAGTGAATTATATACTATTTTTTTCTCATTTCATTTAAGCCAAGCTCCATCCACATTTAGATTAAGAGTGCTTACTCATAGTAGAAGAGATCAGGGCACCATCAAAAGAGATGGATTTCTTCAAATAGAGTTTCTCACGACAAAGATTGGAAAAATTAGCTAGCTGTGTAGATAGATTTCACAAGTTTCCTCTGATTTTTGCCGTGAATGTCTACACTTTGACGAAATTTCCGGGTTCATTCACCGCGCAGGCCCCTTAATTCCACTCGTTTCGATTATAGATATAATGAATTCTAGAGATGGCAGCCAAAAGTGACGGTTATTTGACCGATCAATTGACCACCAGTGACCAAATGGTCATACCTGAAAATTTTGGTCAAAAAATAATGAGCAAATCGTGGGTCAGAAAATTAACCAAACATAGTTTTAGCGATCATATTCCATCTAATAGCTGAATTTCAATATCGTTTTGATTCTTCATTCTTGGGTATTTTTAATTGAGTTAAAGTGGGTATTTCCATTGCCGATATTTACAAAAAATGAGAAATACTACGCAACTTTTGGAAATAAATTATTTCTATGAGTATTTGCATTGAATTTCAAAAAATCATGAAGATGTCCAAAGAAGTGACTGAAAATGAAATTGACGATGAATTTTCATCTATATAGATGGGTTTTGGTATTTGTTTCTCCTGACTGACCATCTGAATTTTTGACGGTCAATTTCCAAAGTAATTTATTGTCAAGTGAGAAATGGTCACAATACGGTCAGTTGACGACTGACTCGACCAATTTCAAAATCGCCTATTAAGATAGTAGGGGAAGCAGGGCGAAACGAACCTGCAAGATCGAAGCGAGCTTTTTTTGCAAATACCCTTTTATTGTAATTTTCTTCTAGATAGATAGAATTCTAGAGACTAAGAACAATGGTACAGAAATTACTGGAATTCTTGGTGAAGTATGGAATTTGGTTGGAAGTTATCTGAATTTGACGTAAGTATTATAAACTGTTTGATTTGACAAATTTCGACAGTAAAATTCTTCTTTCTTCTATAAATAAGAAAGCAATATCTGATTCATGAATTTTCCAGAACTTCGGTCACATCTGTGATGGAGTATTATAAGAACGGTGTTGTTAGAGGTCCAACTGAACTGGTAATAATCCCCCTGATGGAGTCAAACCAGCTTGATATCGCAATACCTTTAGAGTATAGCCAAAACTTTACAAACGATTTTGAATATTTATCTTTGACTTCTACTTGGTGACTATTTTAATTGAGCAAGACTAAGGTAAAGTGGACGAGCGGCTTAAAGAGAATCAGATTTTTTATGGGAGACTTTTCCAAAACAATTCGGATAAAATTGTGAACATGCTTTGCCATTTTAATCATCAGTATATTTCTATTGTTCACAAATTGTTTCAAAGAAATTAATATTGGCTTTAACTTCGAAAAATAATCTGATTCATTTTACCGAATAGTTCATCGCGCCGCAGTCTTCTTTTCTTTCATACAATAAGTGCTGAATAATTTACTGCGCTTTCTGTAAATTTCTGTAGCTATCGGCTCTATGCTCCACCGAGCTTCGAATCGGATGACAAATGGATATTCAAACTGTTCACGTACGATGTTCTCTTGGTAATGTGGACAATCATGCTCTTCATGAGCGCTTTGAATTTTCTCATCGATAAATATACAGCTCGATATAATTTGAACAACGGTTCAATTTCATTTTCTGATTATTTTTTCCAAACTTACGCTACATTCGCTAATCAAGGTATTATAATGAATTATTGGATTATATTATTACACACTACCTGTGTTTCAATACATGTTCAATAACAGGTAGCTTACCAGAACTATATCCA
Organism: Aleiodes alternator; assembly: GCA_963921955.1. Lineage (NCBI taxonomy): Eukaryota > Metazoa > Arthropoda > Insecta > Hymenoptera > Braconidae > Aleiodes > Aleiodes alternator. The sequence continues at coordinate 8,498,298 of OY998100.1, read as the reverse complement.
GGGAATTGGTCTCGAATAATGACACTAACGAGAAGTGTGCTAGCTTTTTTATTCCTAACAATGTCCACAGCTTTTCTGTTTTCCTTGATGTCGCAGAAAAGTATGCATACAGAATTCACAGACATACCATCATTTTTGGAGAATAGTAATATGAAACTGATAATTAGAGACGCATCGCCAGGATGGAGGGGATCACTCGTAAGAAAATTGACTCCCAGTACTTTAATCATATACACAGTGAGGAAAATACTGAAGAAACTATTGCGCATTATAATTGAACATTTGGAACCGTGAAATTAATCTCCGGAGTTTATTTTTAGCAAATGAAAAATTTTCGCCGATTTTCTCTCCGTGTAGGGGTCTAATTACACTGTTAGAATAAAACTGAAATTTTATAGGAAATTCGATGAAAATTTTAATAAACGCGATACTCAGTGTTTTTTAATGGGAAAATGCTTATGAAATCTGTGAATTTCAGGAGATATTCAAAGGAATCTATGAATTTTAAGTAGAATTGAGACGAAAATTCTACAACTCACTTGAATTTTCAAATTTTTCTTGAATTTTTCCTATCTTTTTCTAACTTTTCAAGAAATAATTGAGCTGAAATTTACAAATTTCATTGATATTTAAGCCTGAAATTATTTGAAAATCGATGATTTGTTCATTTTTTAATTACGTGATTATCTGAAATTTCAGTAGAGATATAACTTGTTTAAAATTTCTATGATTTTCCACGGAAAATTCAGACAGAAATTTTTAACATTCTATACAATATACAGAAGCAGGAACTCATTACACCCTTACACCTTCCTCATCTATTCGAGGTTCCTGAACTAGGCAGCACATTTCCAGCTCAGTTTTACTCAAACAATTCATTCATATTGCACAAAAAAATTGAGCTTTCAGCAGAGCTTGCATGCATTAATTCCCAATTATTCACATTATTCCCTTCAGTTCGCATGAATCATATTTATTAACGTAGAATTCGACTGTATATTTTTATGCGCATATTGAAAAATCGCCCATGACCCCGACGAAACCCATTGAGTTTAACACAATAGCGTAACATTCACCACACGAGTGTGACACAAGTTCGCGTGTTACGGGGAGTTTATCTATCATGATCTCTAAATAATTACCATTTATTCAAGGCTGGAGTATCACCAATGGTAAAATCGAAACGAGTTGAAATAGTTGATACAATTAAAGAAATGTATCTTGGCGGGTGTGGAAATGCAACATTGTGGCAAACTGATCATCTTCAGCGCACAGTAGGATCCATGTATAGATGTTATCTTGCACCAGCTACGTCATGTCTAATGAGAAGCCATATATTTTTAGCGATCTCTAGGAAATTTCACTACAAACGGTCGCTTCTTGTTGGGTAAGTATGAAAATGCAAGAGTCACATCGTCCGCTAATGACTTAAAAGCAATAAGACGTATTAGCTATACTTGATTTTAAGTGGGGGGGAGGGGGGTGTAAGGGTTTACGCTTGAAAAAATACATTTTTTTTTCCATTTTCCTTTAGATGTATGGATTGAGCAGATTCATTGAAACCTTTTGAACAATATTAAACATGGATTCAACAACATTGAATAATTTTTTTATGCAAAAGTATCCACAAACAACGGGGCTTTTCCAATAACGTTTTTTTGAAATAGACGATTCGCGGTGATCACTGTATCTCAGCTGGAAATTATCAGAAATGAAAAACCACTGAAATTTCGTCAAAGTATCATTAAATCCTCCCCAAGCGATCTGATTATTTTCTTTACATTGAGGGAGTTTTCTACCTACGAAATTGCTCAACTTTCCGTGAAAAATAGCAGTTTTTACTTTGAATGACCACCAAAATCTGAAAAATGAAAAAAAAATAATAATCAGAGATCGTTGGGGGGAGGATTTAATGATACTTCGACTGAATTTCAGAGGTTTTTTATTTCTGATAATTCAATGCTGAGATGAAGTGATCATCGCAAATCGACTATTTCAAAAGATGTTCTTGGAAAAGCTCCGTTACCGGCTTGTTTGTGGGTGTGTTCGTATAAAAAAATTACCTCATGTTGTTGAATCCATACTTAATAGTGTTGAAAAGGTTTCAATATATTTTGTGCGCAAACCCTTACGCCCCCGTTGAGCAATGTCCTTCTGCTATTGAGTTTGCAATATTTAAATGAATTTAATTTTATTCCAATTTTCGTTTCTAGACTAATCAAGATACGCGAAACAGGCTTGGTCAATAATATTCAACAACGATGGCTCAATCCGCCGATATCATTTGCAGATGACAAATATCAAAGTGTCAGTTGGGAGGAAGTGAGAACAATTTTTTTCATTTTTCTCGTTGGTGCAATGATCTCCGTGATATTCTTGGTGATTGAGAAAATCATTGTTAATTACAAGAATTATCATTTACAAAAAGAACTGGATCAGCAACGCCGGAGAATTGATCGATGTTTGAAAAGGAAGCCAATACGTTAAACTTTAATATATTGTATTCACTTCTATGGAACACACGATTCCTTCGCGCAAGCATCAGGACTAGTGAACAGCGGTGAAATTAGTGCTAATTTCGTGTTAGCTTAATTTGATTTCTCGTCTCAGATCATTAAGAGGGGAGTAAGGGTTTACGCGTAAAAAACAAGCTTTTTTACGAATTTTTTTCAGAAAACATTAAAAAATTGAAAATTTTTAATGAAAAAAATTAAGGGAACCGTAAATTTTGCCATGCTTTTTCGTGATTTTAGGATGGCTGTAACTTTGTTGAAAGTCATCGCAAATCGCTCGACGGACTTCAAAAAAATTTTCGACTCGATCCCCATCAGGATCGGGTAGCGTGGCCTTTCAATTTTCTCATTTTTTTTTTTTTTTCAAATTTAGAATAAGTTCCCGAATGATTCCATCCAGATTGAGGAATAATATTAGACACTATATTATCTAACTGTGTGAATTTTTCCAGATTTTTCTCGTTATTAGTTTTTGAATTGTTTCGATTCCACAAATATTGCATGAAGAATATTGTTTGTTCGATTGAAAAAACCCAATAAAAACCTAAGTAGTGAAGATGTGAGCTTCGTATTTCACTCATATTTTAGTCTCGCTCGAATATATTGTTTATAATGCAAAGTGGTTATGAATCAGTGTAGTTAATGTAACTATTAAAAGCAACAAAGATAATTATTAATTCTCCACAGAAATTGATATTTATCTCGATTATCTGAGGCTTTTATTGTCACAGATAACTCGCTCGCCGATTTCCACGAGGGGAGTCAGTCTTGAAAAGCTACTTGAATTATTTTTTTCAAATCTAGGAAACAGATCTACGCGTTTTCATATGGAAGCCGGGTTGGCTCACGATTAACTTGTAGGAAAGTGGCGCTGCACATGTGCATTTTAAACTTGTGGAGAATTGGCACTCTACAAATGCACTAGTTCATTTGTGAGTTGTGCACAAGTCCACAAGTTCATTTTTAACTTGGGCACTAGTGGATTTGTGGAGAGTTGGCGCCATATTCAAAATACCTTTGCATTTTGGATGAAAATAGTAATATTCGAAACTCACGTGGGCTAGTTTAAATTGGGCCCAGATCAATATTTACGGAGATACAAGCATAAGGCCCAATCTAGATTGATCTAAAATGATTCTGTTATGCATATTTGCAAAGCCGAGACTATTCTCTCTTCAAATATGCATGGAGAGATTATTTGGAACTCATCTGGACTGGACCTTATGCCTGTATCTTCGTCAATATTGCTCTGGGCCCAATTTGGACCGTCTCACGTGATTCCTCGGGAAAAATGGGGTCGATATAGGTGGGAAGAACTTTAAAAATCAACCATTTATTTTTGGGCCCAAAAAAACGAGAAGGGGTTAACCTTCTCGTTTTTTTGGATAAAAATAAAAATGTCTGAATCTAAAAGTTCTCTCCACCTATATCGATCGTAAATTTTCCGAGGAATCACGTGAGCCGGTCCAAATTGGGCCCAGAGCAATATTCACAAAGATACAGGCATAAGGTCCAATCCAGATGAGTTCCAAATAATCTGTCCATGCATATTTGAAGAGAGAATAGTCTCGGCTTTGCAAATATGCATAGCAGAATCATTTTAGATCCATCTGGATTGGGCCTTATGCTTGTATCTCCGTAGATATTGATCTGGGCCCAATTTAAACTAGCCCACGTGATTCCCCGGGGAATTTACGATCGATATAGGCAGGGGAAACTTTGAGTTTCGAATATTATTATTTTCATCCAAAATGCAAGGGTATTTTGAATATGGCGCCAACTCTCCACAAATCCACTAGTTCACAAGTTAAAAATGAACTTGTGGACTTGTGCACAACTCACAAATGAACTACTGCATTTATAGAGTGCCAATTCTCCACAAGTTTAAAATGCACATGTAGAAAATTGAGATATGCGGCGCCACTTTCCCACAAGTTAATTGTGAGCCAACCCGGCTTCCGTACTTTTCAGGTATTTTCCGCGCATGTCCACCAAAGACTACGAAAACGTTGATTCGTTCGAAAACGAATCATTTGATTGGTCAATCCTCTCCAATCCTTGGTTTTATTGGCTGTATATCACATGTGTATGAACCATCGACTGAATTTTTCTTCACTTGACATAAATTGAAAACATAATTTGTCAAGTACTCACTGTAAATTGTTCAAATGAAACTGCGTTCGATTCGTTCAATTTGAATTATTGAAGAATAAGAAAGTGAATTCATCAAAATGTTCATCGTAGGACTTACAGGGGGTATTGCGACAGGTAAAAGTACAGTTTGTGAAGTACTTAGAGAACATGGAATACCAGTTGTGGATGCCGATTTAGCAGCAAGAAAAGGTTAGAATCATTCCAAATATTCGTTCGAATAGAACCAATGGAATTTAATTTTTTCATAAATTTGCGCAAATTAATTATAGAAACAACATAATCGTCCATATAATTAGTTTTTCTTGAGCTTTTGAAAAATTATTCCATTGATGCTTAATTATTTTATTTAATTGAGATAAGTAATTTAATATAAAAATATATAAACAATGATGTGACAAAAATTATTGAATCATTTGCAGTCGTTGAACCTGGTAAACCAGCATGGAGAAAAATACGTAAAGAATTTGGTGATGAAGTTATACGGGATGATGGTACACTTAATAGAGAAAAATTAGGTGATTTGATATTCAATGACATTGAAAAAAGAAAGAAATTAAATTCATTCACACATCCTGATATATACAGAGAATTGTGTTGGCAGGCACTCAAATATTTTTTACAAGGACATTCATTTATTGTTATGGATTTACCACTTCTTTTTGAAACTGGAAAAATGCTCAATTATTTGCACAAAATCATTGTTGTCACTTGGTGAGTATAGCAATTATTTAGTAGAGATATTCATTCATCATGTAACATATCATTAGCTATAATATTTTTTTTTTTTCAAAGTTCTCGTTAATGGACAGTAATTTGATCAAGAAACAGCTACAACCGCTTCGAAAGAGCAATTATATAGAGAAAAGTATAATTGACGTTATAGAAATGAAATAGGCATTGAAAAAGTCTAATTTTGAAAATTCTATTGATAAGTGGAAATTTTAATATTTTTTGTAATGAAAATTACTTGGAAAATTTCGGATGATGGATTTTAGATGGATGACAATCCATTACGCATTTCATAAAGGTCTATTTTATGTCTATACCCCCTTCAGAACTCATAAAAAAGTGATGGGAATTATGCAGAGCAATGAACAATGAGTCTATTTTTGAGCTCATCATCAATCAAAACCCAAGATATTCCTAAGAAGATTCACATCTTTAAAAATGGAAAAGATCATGAAATTTTAGTCAAATCAATGAAATCTTTGTCGAATGCTCAAAAATCAACTTCTATTACTATTTTCCATCAGAAAGTTCCTCATCTTTCAATTGCATTATTCTCATAATTCTCTTTAACTGTTTTATTGCAATGCCCATTCCATCTGTCTCTCCTACGTCTAAATTATACTTTGTTATAAATTTTCATGAAATTTCTCTGAAACCGCAATGAGAAAGATTGTTACAAAAATTTCACCCTTCCTCTCACATTTCGAGATATTCTATGATGGACGAAAAAGAAGTGAAATTCCGTAAATTCTGATGACTTAGAACAGAAAAGAGAGACCGAAAAAAAATCTATAGACATATTTTTGATAGAACAGGATTGATGAAAGAGTCCTTTAAAAAACGTATCTTCACTGGTTTAAAAATCATTCTAAAAAAAAAAATCATCGCAACAAAAATAAACTTCCTTTTTGTGCCAAATTATCTCATTTAATCTACTATTTAATGACCAAATCTATCAAAAGAACGTCAGCAACTATGATAACAAGTTAAAATATTCTACGTAACATTTTATTTTTCAGTGAAGAGGATCTCCAGCTCCAACGTTTAATGGAACGTTCTGGTATCTCCGAGGCTAATGCTAAACTGAGAATAGCAGCGCAAATGCCACAGGAGAAAAAAGCAGAGATGTCGAATTTTGTTATTGACAATTCAAGCAGTATACAGGACATGAGAGATCAAACAATTAAGATAATAAATGTATTAAAAAGTTCCAAGCATCATTGGAGACTGAGATTTATCCTTGGTTTTTGTTGTACTGTTCTACTTGCTGGTGCTTTTTGGATAAGAAATAGAACGAGACCACCACTAACGACATCATAATAATACCAAATTTACTTTATCAATTTTTACTATCGTTTTTAGGTTTTTACTCGATGGTTACTTTATACGAGTGTCGATAGGCTTTTTTTTTCTAAATTCCAATTTTTTTGAGGGAGTTGAGCTGGTAGAGGTCTTCTGAGTGATTTTGCAGCCGTACCATTTCATTAGTTAATCTCATTCTTTTCAAATTTCTGAGAAATTTAATTTTGTTTCTCCAAGAGAAGAGAAAAATATTTTAAGTAAAATTGAATTCGTGTGATATAATTATATTTGAATTCATTTGCAATGTATGCTTGAGGAAAATCCAAAAATTTCCATTCTTTTGGGAGAGAATAGATATTTTGACCGATTATTTATTGGATTCTATGGACTTCTAGACTTATAATTCCTTTTATGAAAAAATTCAAAATTTTAACACGAATTTCATAGAATTTTTTTCACTACCAACTCATCATCCTTGAACTAAATCAATAGCAAAGTGGTAAAGAGAAATAAATTCAAATATCGAATTTCGATTGATTCGAAAATATCTCGGAAGACATACGCACAGGACAATTCATCGAGAGATCTTTCTTTAGAGCCCATCAAATTCACTAAGAAAAAGATCTCTCTGAAATTTCCTTAAAAAGGAATAATTTCGAAGATATTTGCGAGCTCATGCACAAATATTCAACTGACTTATCTCCTGACACCTATACTTTTAGAACCAACAATAATAAGAATGAAAATATGAAATTGTGATCCAAATAATGAATGCATTTATGACACTCCCATCCTTATTGTTTTTTGTTAGATTTTTATCAGAGAATTAGAGAATTTGAGTTCTCTGTTTGGGGTATAAAAAGTGGCATCCGGAATTTTCGTCCGAGAATATTCAATTTATGTGAAAAAAATAAATAATCAATTGTAACTAAGTTGGGAAGACTTGATTGAAATAAAATCCAATTGTTAAGACGTCAAGAAATAGTAAAAGTTCTTTTTTTCAACCAAACACATATATTTTATGTTTTTATCCAAATATATGACAGATAATTCAAGAAAAAAAGAGAAAAAGAAATATACAACGTTAGCAAATTGTAACAAACAATTTACTCAATCATTAAACTTCTATTGAACTCAAAGTACTCAATATAATAAGTACTTTATGAAAAATATCACTATTGTATAAGAATATTTAAATTATTATTTGTTATTATTTATTCCCTCAATTTCCATCAATTCATGGAATCATTCCACATTTCTTTTTTCATTTGTCTATATCGACAGTTAATTAGTGCGACAAAACTAAATTAGCTATTTACATTATTAAACGTCTGATAATTACAATACATACGATTCATTTTTTGCCAATTATTCTCCTTTCATTAGTGACTTGTAAATTGATTCTCAATTCAAATGCTAATTCCCCATACATACACATTCTCTTTCTTTTTTCTAACGATTTTGTACTTAATAACGTAATATCGATTCTAATTACACGGCGCATTTTTATAAACAACGTGGCTTTTTATAAATCATCGGGTCAACCACGAGAAAGGTGATAAAAGGTCACTCTAACTATTTTCAGGGATGATTCATTGAGATTTTTTTCAACATGAAATGCTTTTTCCTCTCATACTTCATGATTCTTCTAGGTTTCTCTTCTTTCAATTTTGTAATTTAATAGAAATCTTGTGAGATGTCAACATCTGTCAATATTGCAATTTTTAATTCATCTATTTCAGCTTTCAAGGTTTTATTAGGGGAAGGCCGGGTGAAACGGACACGTGTTAGTTTTGGTATTTCAATCAATGGAATATTGGAGATACGTTATTTCTGATGATTTCATTGGAAATCTGAGGAAATTTCACATGAAAAACAAATGTTGAACTATTTTTTTTTAATTTTCAAGGATTCCATTCTTTGCGCAAGATTTGACGGTGAAAACCTTTTCTTTTTGAAGAATTTCAGTTTTTTTAGAATCTCTCTGGTTCTATTAATCGTAATGACTTGGGATTGCTCTTGGATGGAAGATAAACTATTTCTCTCATCAATTCATGTGGCTACAAAATAAAAATATCGATTTCTTAGAACTTATAGGACAAAAGCATTTTTTTTTAGAATATGGCCCATAAAGTATTTGAAAAATTGATTTAAAAAGCATTTGAACCACATGAATCGATGGAAAATGATCTCACCTTTCATTTGAGATCAACCCCAGATCGCGACAACCACCAGAACCGGAGATATCATAAAAAAAGTGAATTTTTTAGATTTTCGAAAGGTGCACTCCTTCAAAACTCGGCCGAAAAAGTAAAATTTTCAAGAATTGAAAGAAAAAATTTTTCACATATGATTTTCACTCCAAATTTTCTCAGCTTTTCAATGCAATTGTCAGGAAATCTCTATCTCGTTCCCTTCAATTGAAATGTCCATTTTCCCGCATCTTTCCCTATTCCCAATGAAAATTTCCGAACTTTTTATATTTATCATAATGATATACTTGCTCATGACTAATCCATACGACTATATTTTTTTTTTCATATCAATTATTGCGATTTACTGGCTGAAAAATTTTATGGATGAATTGATAATTCGAAAATGCAAGTATAATTTGAATGAAAAAAACCAAATGAAGTTTATCCGACGAGTAAATTCGAGCAGTCTCATTTGAGTATTTGAAGAATCGCAATTCAGAAAATGAAACCAGAAATTTCTCAACTCATTTTTAACTATTGAAAAGACTTAATTAAGGGAGAGCTGTTAAAATATTTTTTTTATAGCCCATAAAATTCTCAACAAAAAAGGTCTATGAAATTTACATGTGATTTTCGAACTTTTCCTTTTTTCCGTACTTGAAACATGAATTTGTGCAATATTTCAAAGACTAATGAAGATAGATTAATTCGCCTAATCAGCTTTTTTGCAGCTTCTGCTGAAGATTTGCCTCTTCGAACATGGTTATCACATAAGTTATTCCTTTAACTATCGAGATTTTTCATAAAAATTATTCTCAAAGTGATAGTGACTTATCTCACTTTACTAGATCACTGATTTGATCATGAAGACTTTCAATGGTTCTATCGACTCAAAGATTATTTTCACTAAAAACTGAAGAATCAATTGTTCATATTGTATTATCATAAAATTCGGTGTTCAGTTCACTGCAGAACAGGCCTCAGTTCCTGTGTCATAATTGGATAAGAAACAAGTGGTGCAGTAGCACCAGATATTGACAGTGGTAAATTAGTTGGTTGCTGTGAATTTTGTTGCTGTTGATTATTAGGCTGTGGACCAGATCCACTCATTGTAATTGTCTGTTGTGCCATTGTTACAATTGGCGGTGGTATTGATACTGGTGCCATTGATACAGCTGCTATTGATACTGGTGTAACTGTTGCAATACTAACTGGTACAGTTGCAACACTAGCTGTTACAGTTCTCAGTGTACCAGCAGCAACTGCTGCATTAACCATTTGCTGTGGTGTTGGTGCTTGTGATGGTGGTACTGTATTTGTTATTGTCACTGCTGGTACTGTTACAGCTGTTGCCAATTGTAATTCTCCATTTGCTGTGCGCTTTCTTGACATACGCAGTTGGGCATTCTGATCCAGTAAAAATTCATTGGTCGCTGTCAAATCACTTACCTGTAAAAGAAATAATAGATTATTAGTAGAAATTTTTGCAATTTTAATTTTGAAAATAAAACTGGGAAAATAGCTCAATGAATTCAATTTTGCCATTATTTATTGAAAATATCTCGAAATCGAAATATACGAGGAATTGAAGAATTTTTGTATGGTCTTTTTTTGTAATTCTGAATTTTGTCGATGTAAAAAGAGGTCATCACAAAAATAACAATGACTCAATCATTAATCGAGGCATTCTATAAAAAACGGGGATGAAATTGATTCATCTCGCGTTTTAACTCAATGATTGATTGCAGAAGCTTATCTTAAAAATGGAAAAATCATGAGGAAATAATTTTAAGATCGATATTATCATTGTTCTGGTTAGTGACGCCTTACAGGACTAAATTCGAATGAATCGTCTATTATTCACAAATTTCATATTTTTCATCCCCAAATATCTTCAATATCATTGAATTTATCCAATTTCATCGAGGAACCTTCATTACAGGTCATAAAATTCTCTGAAGAATGAATTCTATTTCGAATCATTTCATTGAAATACTTATTTCATTCTACCCTTCTTCAGTTGAGCTTTATAATTATTCTTTTGTTCTAAATTTATTACGAAATGACACTGGAAAGTTAAGGAATCTAGTTGGAATTTCTTCATTTAGGCAGCATTAATAACTGGGACATCAACAATTCTTTAAGAATCCTTTTCTTTCGAGAAAAATCCTTCATACTTCAATAATTAATGTTTCGTGCGTAGTTTTTAATTGTACCTGCTTCTTCAATTCTTCAATTTTTTTTCTCAGCAATGAGTTCTCATCCTCTAAAACAATAGCCCTGGCTTCATTTCTTGCGATAACAGGATAATAGTAGCCAGAAGTAACTGTCGGTGCATTATGTTGGCCAACAAGTGGTGAAGTTTCGAAATGTACAACAGTTTCACCAGAAACAATTCGCCTTTTCGATTCTGGTGGACCCATAAAATCGCCAGGATGTGGTGATGCATTGTAGCCATTATTTGTCACCATTGGATGCTGATCTTCTACTTGCCAGTGATAACTAGAAATAAAGATTTAGAAATGAAGATAATTAAGAAACTGTTCTTCTCCACAGAATTTTTCATTTTCATGTTTTCAGTAATTCTTTTTTTTTCCTTTTCAATATAATTGATGGTGCTACCAGTCCTAATGAATAATCTCAGCAGACGTAGCAAATGTGCATAAAAAGGAAAAAACACGCACGGTTCAGTATTATGCAATAGGTTGGCTATTTATGTACAGAAAAAAAACGAATGCTTATTTAATACGTATTTGAATAGTCACTGGGGACTATGAATCAACCGCAGGAGTATTAAGTCGTCATTATTAATTAAAACATGAAATTTTCCATTTAACATTATTTTCAATTTCTCACGGGATAAAAATAAAATTGGGAGGATATCATGTCGTTTTAAAAAAAATTCTTTTTTCTCTGATAAAGAGGAATTTATGACTTGAGAGTTTCGTTAATTGAATGATTCACATTGAGCTTAGGGGATTGAATTTCTGAATTGTTTCAGATGGACGGAAAAATGAGATTTAAATTTCCTAATTATTGAATGAATTATTCTGAAAATCGAATAATCTAATTCAGGACGAAAACCCTCCATCTATTCCGTATCTAGACAATCTCCACCTTCTCTAAAAAATAAAGCGATCTTAACTTGGATAAAATTCTAGCCTTAGACGGGGTTCGAACTCATGACATCTCGCATTTTGAACTCTAACTTTATAAATTGAACATAACATTATAAATTGTTTCGAAAATTGAATTCCTTCACTTTCAGGCTCACTCAGAAGAGAAGAAAATAGATGATAATAACATTTCTAAAATAATGAAAAGGTTCGTTTTTGTTTGATTTTTTGGAAAAATACGAAAATGTGATTTGAGTGTCTGAATCATTGGGCGAGTGCTCTAACCAATTGAGCTACGCAGGTCACCATTAGTCATTCATTCATCAATGATAAATTGCGAGGGCGGTGATGACCAATTTTCTCCTCAAACCGTACAAGGTAGAGGGAACGAATGAATGAAAAGGTTTCCTGCGCCGGGATTTGAACCCGGAACCTCTCGCAATCCAAATAAACACTCTATCACCTGAGCTATTTTGAATTATGTAAAATGAATTCTTCTTCTATATATCAATTCACTACTGAACTGATAAAGATAGATGAGTCGGGATATTCTTTATAGGGAAATAGTTACATGAACAATACGTATCTTTACTTCATATGAAAAAGAAGTCGTTTAACTTTTTCGCGGCAAAAAAAAAATCATGTTCAAGATCATCTACCGTCAAATTTGTCCCAATTACTTCATAATATCAACAATACCGTGATTGCCCCGGTTTCTGACAATGTCCCAGTAACTGATAATTTCTGCGAATTTCTCAGTTGTGTTCAAATGTCCAATATATTGTTCAATATTCAATTGCTGAACTCGTTTATAGCAAAAAAGGTTTATGTTGTGCCTAAAAAAAAATTCTCGCCAAAAGGAAAGACGAAATTTAACGCCAATTTCAATTTTACTCATTGAAATAATTTATGTTTTATGGAATAATGTTAGAGTAGTTCCAGGATATGCAATGGATTCCTATAATGTGTATAGTCCTGACGAAAAATAGAGAAGGTTTCTGTCCAATTTAGTTTAATTCGTGTAAACAGATTTTTTAACGATTATTAAGTTTTCTTCTGGTCAATAAGCCTTTTTCTGGTCAAATTATCTGGTTTAGGCACAAGTCAATTTTTCTCTCAGTGTACGCTTTTTTAAAACTCATTTCCTTCTAGCATTACAATATTAAATTATCATGATTCAACACATTCTTTTAGTATATCTCTTGATACTCACTTCCTGTCCTCCTCGAATCGTCTATTATCATTGCTACCATTGCCATTAAAATTGTGCTGAGACCTTGGTTGACTAATGTGTGATTGAGGTTGATGATTGTGCTGTGGCTCTTCCTTCTTGTAATGACGAAATTTACAATTTACCCTCTGACAACTACCCTTTATAAAATCCTTGCAAACTGGATACTCTGATTTATCATTATTATTTTTTAAACGTGTCAATATATGCTGTGGTAATTCGCCAGTTGTACGAAAGTGTTTCTCTTCACTTTCAGTGCAGTGAAGAAATTTACAACCAGGCCAATTGCACATACCATTTTGAAAATCATGACAAAATGTGTATTCTTCAATTGGATTATCATCAGATCGTTCGTGCAAGTATTTGCATCGTTTACCACGATGACAAACATTTCTTAAAAAATCACGACAAACACGACTCGGTGATGAGTCGCCATTTGATGATGAACCACCCGTCATTTTGTTTGAATCTTCAGATTTTCTCTTCATTAGTTTAGCATTTCACAAAAATTTTTTCGATTGATTTTCCTCTTTATGCTTGGGTTCTTCTCTGCCTTTAGATGATTTCTGATACTTTTCACTTCATCTCCATTTGAAGCGATGGATAATTCATTTAGTTGAATTTAATTCTGTAAATTGACATGAAAAGAGGAATGAAAATAAAATAGATCAGAGGCTATTGTCGAGGTTACAGCAGGTCGCAGACAGTATTGAATTCATGGAATGAATGAGGATTGCAACGAGTTAAGTAACGTATCATGAATAAAGACTCGTGAGATGGTTAAACGTGTTGAATCAGGCACTTATTAGGTGGCTCATAGCCAAGGACAATATTTATCTACGTAGATTGTGATGAACTTTGTATTTATCCTGGAAAATTATTCGAATTTGAAAAAATGGAGAATATTGCAATTTAAAAAAAATCTGAGAATAAAAATGGAATTTTCTTTTTTTTTTTCAATTTTCATGATTTTATGATTATTGAAAATTTTATGAGCAAATTTTATTTTTCATAAGGCAACAATTTATTGTGGAAAAGTAAAGATTTTTAAATGCTAAAAATAATGTTTTTTCATGATGCCACACTTGAAGAATAAGTGGTGGTATTTTTAACACAGAAAAACGTGCATTTTTCATACAGGAATGAAGACACTTGACTCATATTATTAATTTAGAAGAAAATAAAATTATTCATATACCTTTATTTATTTCCGGCGAGAATTATTTTAACGTAAATCTCATAATCACATTTTAGTAATTTCAGAGAAACAAAACGCAATTTTTTTGTTTTAAATTAATATTCAATTATTTTGATTTTTTATTGAGTTGAATACATTTCGTCTCTTGATTTGGTTTCATACAATTGGAAACAAAAGAACAATGGTTGATATATATACTATGCATTTTGTTTCCATTCACCCGCATAATTAAAGCAGTAAATTTGAATAATTTATTAATTCAAAAAGAAACAAAGAAAATAGGCCAATTTCACAAAGATTCCTTTATAATTGGGAGAGGAAATGATGACGACAGAAGCAATGAAATAAACTTTTTCGCTCTTGCAGATTAATTAGTAATTTTTTCTTTTTCATAAAAAAATAAACGGGACTGGAAAAATCAATTAACACATTCGTCCATATTTTAATTAAGCTAATTGGTTTTTTTTTTTATTTTCCTTTCTGTTTGTTTCCATAATGACTGTGTTACACGGGTAGATTATATTAACAATATTATGTACAATGATTGATCTGTCTACGTTAATTTAAATTATCATTGTTTTTTTATTGTTTTTTTTTCTTTCATTTTTCATCCAAATTTTCATAAAGTTTTTCAAACTTTGAAAAAGTGAAGAAATATTCTTGAACTTTATACGCTTTCGACGATTTTTCTTTTTAATTCTTTACATTCGAAATGTTGTTTTTTTTTTTAAATATTTTTTCATTTTATTATCCACCTGCATTCCTCAAAGCATCAATAAATCCATTGACCTCGAATCAACATGGCACTCTATGTGAAAGAATTTTTTAAGAAAATACGATAATTCATGAACTTTACAGATGTTATTATTCTCGTGAACATTTTAATTTTTTTCATTATATTTATATTCATCCATATATTATATTTCTTTTATTTCTCTTCATTTTGGAGTGAAGGTTTTTTTTAAATTTTTTTTTCGTATAAAAAAGAAGCGATAGAAAAAACAGTAAAGGGAAGAGACACAATGCTAGGCCGTTGCAACTGGCCATTCTCATTAATAAAAACTAACAATTTCATAATTAATCAATTTTTTTTGCATTTGAATAATTTTTTATTTGTATTTTTAATATTTTAAATGGCAGAGTACCAGGATGGTTCTTTTTATTTTTATTCAACAATACTTTTAAAAAAATCATAAATCCAACCGGCAGATATTCGAATTAATTCATTAATTTTTATTGAAATTTTAGTTCATTAAATTACTTAGATTTATTGAGAAATGTATAAATGTTTTGTCATAAAAAAAATCAATCGAACAATCTCAACATTAAATAGAAAAAAAAAAAAAACAAGAGAATTATGTTCTCACGCACAACACGAATGGACTTCTAATAATCAAAAATTAATAATAATTAAACAATAAAATAATAGAACAGAGAGGACCTACGTGTTGGTAATTATTGCGAGAATAGACACGAAATTAACACAATACATATACGCAATCAGCCATTTCATAATACCGGATAAACAAAAAAAATAATTGGCGCCCAGCAGTCGTGTACTCGTGGATGCAAGGAAGTACGCCGCATAAAAATGCTCCTCCATCCACAATTTAAATAGAGAAAAAAAACAAAAAATTAACAGATAGCTCCTTCTCAATGAAGATATGATTTGAAAATTGGCAGCTCATTGAACATTTGTTTTTTTTTTTAATTCTTGCGCCTTTCTTATTATCTATTCTCAGAAGCACTACACTTTATTTCGAATTCTACGAAATTCATTGTTAATGAGAAGAAAAAAAAAACAGAGAAAAAGAAAAATTCTTATACGACGATATATGTGAAATTATATACAATTTACAATTCTAACCATTTCTTTTTTTGCCTCATATAAATTAACGTAAATCGAATTACTAATTTCACTAACTCTGTAAATTTTTTGAAAAATAAGATGAAAAAGAATTATGAAATTATTCGCATGAACAGAGTAACACATCTCACTCATTATTTACAATTATTTATAATAAAAATAAAAATAATAAAGCAAATTAAAACATTTTTTCAATTAACATCCAGCCAAATGCAATTGCAATTGGTGCAAAATATTGTATTGGCACACTGTAACTAGCGCTCAATAAATCACCACACTGTAATTTATATGTATCCAATTGTTTTGACAATTGGCCCTTCTCAATAATACAATTATTAAATTTTTCCTTCAATATAACAAGCTCCTCATTAATTTCTTGAATTCTTGAATTTTCATTCTTAATACGATAATAAAGTTCCTTGAGTCTCTCAATAATTAGCTCATTCTGTTCACGTAATAGCCAATCACGTAATTCATTTAATTCGCGATTCACCAACTGTTGTGCCTCAGCATCATCATCATCCTTCAATGATTCAAGTGTTGATATCATTGTTTGTAAAATATATTCACGTGTATGATTACACTGTGAAAAACTGTCGCTTTTACTCAATGGCTTCAGTGTCTTGATATAATCACCATCAGCTTGTTCATCATCGCCATCAATCTCCAAATCTTCTTCTTTGTCCTTTTCAATTTCATCAATTTTCTCATCTTTTTCATCAATTGCAGTTGCCGATGACAGTGAAGTATTGGGTGAATCTGCTGAATCTGATGAATCATCACCACGATCATTATCATCATCACAATGCTCATCTGGACCATAGTGTACCTCAAGCTGTTCACCATTGGTATCAATAGCAAATCGTACCTCTAATTTATTAACATCACGTAATATTTTTTCCTCAACTGGTTTCATCTCAATTACTGATTTTTCAACAGAATCATCATTAATAATGCTACATGTATCATCACTGGCAATACTACTAGTCTCATCAGTTGTGTCAGAATTAATATCATTAATTTCCTGATTATTATCATCATTATGAGCTCTACCATTGACGAGTGTTCTCCGTGAATTTGGTGGTAATATGTAATCCGAAACATTTTCATCATTTGAATTATCCAACTCGCTCTTTTGATACGATAAATCAGCATTAATTAATTTCTGATTTGAATCAATCTCCAATGATTTATTCTGATTAATCTCACTGACAGCTAATTTTTCAAGATCATCAATATTTTCTGAATCAGCAATCATTTCATTTAATGTAACGAGTATAGTATTAATTGCATCAATTGGATTAACACCATCCTTTGATTCTTCAGATAATTTTGAATTCATATCTTGCAGTGTCTGCATGTAATTACGTAATCCAGTTATTTCTTTGTGAATATTAACTGAATCCAAGCGATTTTCATTCAATTTTTGCCTCAAACAGTGTCCAATTTTTGATTGATGCATTACTTTATCCATTAAATCTTGTTTTTCTTGTGCTGCTGATTTAATAATTTCCGTTGATGTTTGCTCCTTTTCAGCTAATTTTTCCTCCAATTGTGCCAAATTCTTTTGTGCTATTGTATATTTAGCCGCTAATTCTTGCAATTCAATTTGTGCATGCTTTGATATTTCATGAAGACTCTGGCATTCTTCTTCAGTTTCATTTAAACGGCTCTCAAGTGCAATTAATTTTTGTGTAACTTCTAATTTTTCTTGATGAACCTTCTGCAATGCATCTTTAGCAGCAATTTGATAATTTGATTTTTCTTCCTCAAGTTTAATCAATTCATTGCGTATTTTGTCGTCTGTAAAATTCTTTGAATAAGCACACAATTGGCTCTCAACAGTTTTAACATGTGACAATAAACGATCCTCATCAATTAGAGCTTTCCATGATTGACTTGCAGCTTTACGTGTATTATCAACTAATTTTTGTAAATAAGCTAATTTTGAATGTAATACTTGTTCACGTCTGCTTGCCTCCTGTACATACTGATTTAATTTATACAAATCCTCAAGTGTAACATCACCAGATGGACTTGTACCATACATTGTTCTTGATGCTTTGGCCTCTTTACCATCTGGTAAATATAATTTTAATGTTGCTATTATACATCCATGTGTTACTTTTTTCGTACTCTCCATAACATCAACACCAAATTGTACAATATCACCAGAACATACTTCCGTTGCTTTTGATTCAAAACCAGTTGCACTTAAACGTTGATTATTAACAAATGTACCATTACTACTTCTAGTATCTTGTAAATAAAATTTACCAGCATTATACCATAATAATGCATGATTACGTGACAATACTTTACAATCAAATATAGCATTGTCTTGTGCAGCACGTGTACGTGCAACTGATCTACCAATTTTAACTGGCTGATCAAGATTAAGTGTTCTATCATCAAATGCATGTGAATTATCACGGCATATTAACATACCCTTGGCAGTCATTTTGTTTGTTTCTGTAACAGTACTCATATTATTATCATTTTGATTATTAAAATTTGCATTTTGCACCCAACCACTGCTTGCCACAACCATAGCCACTATGGTGAATTATTTAATTTTTTCCTCTCAAGTCCCACGATTTTTTGTTTCTTCTTCTTGATTCCCCTTTTCCTTTTTATTACTTAGAACAAGAGAGGATTCAAGTTGATAACACCAAGTCCATGTGTGGCATGCGGGCAAAACGCCCACACAAATCGTGCACTTGATCAAACCCAATGTCTCTTCTTCCTCAATTTCTTCACAATTTTTTTTTTTCTCTTCTTCTTTGCCTCTTCGGATTTAATTACCTCAGTCAATCAACGACTCAATCACACACGTTCGTCCCTGTTATCCATTTTAATGCAGTGGAAATGGAATGTCGGATACTGACTCGTGGATAACATGGTTAGACAGATAATATGAGATTTTTAAAAAATAACACTTATTTTTTTTTATTTTTCAATGCCAAATGGAGTTTGCAGGTGAGATGGGAGATGGATGATGATGAGAGAGAGATTCTTCTTCTTTTTTATTCCTGCGAGTATGAACTTCCGGGTTTGGTTGGATGAACTTCTATTTTCTTACGGCTGTTCCCAACTGCTTCAAAATGTATCTCCACTGCTGTCAGTTCTTTTTTTAGTACGGCATGTGTACGAATTATCGTAGTTTTATTTTTTATTTTTGTATAATTATTATTCAGCCCATTTATATGTAATGAAATTTTGGCAATTTTTTTTTCTTCTCTTTCTCTTCAATTCAATGATTGGCAATTGTTTCAGACGGGGGTTAGGATAAACGACTTTGGAGATGTTGGATTTTTTTTCTTTGTTTTTTTTTTTTTAATTTCAAATAAATGAAGACGCGAGGAGGTGATATATACACGAGCCTACAAACAGCTTCCTCGTTGGAAAACTCTTGCCACGAAATACTTTTACCACTCACTTCCACTCCTTTCGTTCGCTAACTTCACGTACACACAACAACCTGAAGCAGTTATATCTCTTTCTCTTCCTCTTTCTCTGTCTTTTACACACACACACTTTAAACCGCACTTTACCGTCTATCTCTGTGGCAGTGACACAATGGCTAATTCAAGTTATGCACCAGACGTTTTTTTTCTATCGGTTAAATTTTTTTTATTTTCTTTTTAGTTCAATTTTATTTGATGAACTTCTTCTTCCTTTGATCTCGCTGATTCGCATGAGAGTACAGCACTGCAGACTACTCCCCGACAAATGACTTTTCTTCCTGTCTCTCTCAGTCTCGCGATACTTTCTCTTTTTTCTCTTTCTTTCTCACTGATACAGAGGTTCTTTATTTTTTTTTTTCGTTTTTTTTTTTTTTTTTGATTGCTCGCCGTTTTCATAAAGGGACGTTTTTTGCCTTGAGAACCGTGTGTACGGTTTCGTTTTCGCTGTTCCCACTCGTTGGAAAATTCTGCGGCCAAAGAGACTCGAATTCCAGCACGATTCCGCCCGATTCAATACGAAAAGACACGAAGAGAGTCGCGCGGATATCATTTTATTTTTTTACGTGAATAAATAAATATGATACTTAAATTAGCAGACTGATGATTTTTAGTTCTTTCTTTTCTTGAAAAATCAATTATTTTTGAGAAAATGAAAAATATGAAAATGTAGAAAATTTTAAAGACTCTGATCACAATTTTTTTTTTTTTTTATGATAATTTATTTGTTTTTAAAAACATCGAAAATTGGCAGATGTTTGCGAATTTCATTATCATAAATAAATGGTTCTGTAAATATTTTCTTTTTCATTGATACTAAATTCCTGGAATTTTCCAGATTCTCGAGCGGATGATTTTCAAGAAACTAGAGCCCGCTTGTTTAGTATTTTCGAAGAATTTTTTGAAATACGAAAAATAAAAATTCTTGTTAATCGTTTCTAAATTTACTTGTTTCTATAATATTGAAGAAAGAAGTCAGTAGTGAATAGAGTATCAGAATAAATTTCAGAAAAATTTTATAGAAAGTTTTATAAAAATTTCATGAAAATTTCAGAAAAATTCCAGTAAATTCCGAAAAATTCTGATAAATCTCAAATGTATTAGAATAAAACTGATTTTTTTTTTTTTTTGAAAATGAATTTCTTTTTTGATTCTTTTATGAATATCTCTGGAACGAGTTTTGAGAAACTTATCAAGGTATATGCTTCGCAGATAATTTTGCGCATTTTTCGAGAGATTTCTTGATAAATTTTGGTAAATTTATTGTCTTCTAAAATATTAGAATAAAAATTTACAAGTGATTTACAAAATTTACTGTTATTAATTCCGAAATGAGAAGAATGTGAAGTTTTCAAACAAATCGATTCAATTTTCTCACTAATTTTTTTTTCTTCAATAACTCGAAAATAAACGAGATTGGTCGATATTTCTTGAATCCTTTAATGAAGAAAATTTCAAAAGCTACAAAAAAAAAGCTTCGTTCAACATTGCTCGATCTCGAGTATTTTCCGAGATATCCAGAAAAAAACGCATGATAGAATAAAATAGATTTGTCTGAAAGCTTCATTATTGTGGAATAAAAATAAAATTATTGTCGTTTTTGAAGTGAAATTTCCTAAATTACTTTATTTCTCTTATTTAAAAAATATCTAATCATTTTTTTGTCTCATAAAATAATCAATTTCATCTATTTTTACAGAAAAAATTGAAGACTTTCTAATTTTATGAAACTAAATAACTTAATTTCTTTCGTTTGAAATTTTCCTCTTCAAAATCAATATTTTTGAAACGGTTCGTATGAAGAGAATATGAACATAACCTCTTAGCATACAGGACGCATCTATGGACTGATAATACTGTTACTGTTACCATCAAATATAAAATAAAATAAAAAAAATATTGACATCTCCGTTGAGACGACGTCAACCATTAATATAATTTGAACTTCACAATCGAGTCGTTACGGTGAGGCGCTCATTCTTCAATTTCGATAATAAATATTTTTACAAACAAATTTATGATTACAGAGAGACGAAATGTCAGACGATGAGGACTACATGTCAGACAAATTCTTATTTGGAACAGAAAAATGTGATCCACCAGGATTATTATTTAAAAAATCACAACAACGTGAGATGGAAATTTTGAAGAAAAAATTGGCTGCTGATGAAAGAACGAGGGCAAAGAATAAATCTGTTAAAGTTATGGAACAGGAGAAGAGAGAGGAAGGTTTGGCATCAGCAATATCAAGTAGTAACAAAGGTAATTTAAAAAAAATCAATTATCAAATTATTCTTGAATTTTTGAGTTTTTAAGTAAATTGAAGAAAAATTATTTTTAACTCTGTGAAAGGAAAAAAATTGAATGGTGAAGAGGTAAACAGGATAAATTGACTTATCTTTGAGATCATTTCTAGTAGAATAACTTGGAAACCAATGGAGATACGCTCTTTTCGCTAGCGTCTTTTTTGTAGAGAATTTTAAGAACTGCAAAAAAAAAGGCATAATCGCGCTTAATTTCCGAGGTATTCTCGAAAAAATAAGTGACCAAGAAAACATGATAATGAAATTAACACACATCTGATAAGTTTTATTGAATGTTTTCTAACAAATGAATTATTATGGGCAAAGAAAAATTATTTCGAACTCATAGTTTTTTTTCTCAATTTTCTACATGTGCATATCACTCATTTTCTCTAATAGTTTGTTTTTTAAAAGAAAAAAAATTAAAAACTATCAGAAGTTTGCTATTTTTAATGTCATGAAAAAATGAGTTATTCGGGTTAATTTCTTCACTGCTGAATTGCAATAAACTTCTACTCCTCGTTTGAACTTTCTATTGCAATTTTCATTGAACAGAATCCAGAAAATATTTCTGAATTCAAATGAGATTAAGAGAACTTCCTAATAGCGTTTCTTTTGTAGCAAAATCAGAGCTACAAACATAGTTATATTACTGAAAATTCTCTATCTTGCTGGGATTCGGGAATATTTCACAAAATAGAATCAACCTAACTCGAATTCTGATTTTCCTCTCCAATGTAGAGTTTGATTTTCATAAACTTTTTTTTTTGTACGAAAAAATCAAGGCTCCAAAAAAGATCGTTGCAAAAAAATTCTGTAATTCGTTTAGATTCCAAAATATTTTTCACGGGAATTTGAAAACGAAATTCATCTATAGAACAGATACTTGATTTCTAAATAACTGTAAATTGAGTGAATCGAAAGATGAATGTCAAGACACCCTTTCTAAAGAAAATTCCAAAAATTAAAAAAAAAAGTACTTTAGAAATGATGAATCTCGTTATTTGCAAGATATCCCAGAAATAATCTGCCCGTAATTCTTAGATTTATCCTACCAGTTTCAATTCATCACCAGTTTGCTGATAATTAACATCACATCTAATGAAATTGAAAAAATTTATAGGTTTTGAAATGTTAATGAGGATGGGCTACAAGCCGGGCCAAGGTATTGGTAAAACGGAGTCTGGTCGTTGTGAGCCAATCTCAGTTGATGTAAAAGGAAATCGTCTGGGTTTGGGTAAAGCAGAGAAAAAGAAATCAACCAAAAAGATTAATCCAACAGAAAACCTTGAAAATTTGGGAACCGAAGATTTTCGTAGTAGATTGGCGAATAAAAAATTGGAGCAATTGATAGAAGTTGATTTATTTAAAAGTCAAAAAGTATGTGAACAATTGGATGGAGAGAGTGGCATAAAAGAACCCAAAGAGACGTGGTTCTGGCCAGAAGTGAAAAAGGAAAAGGGAAGTGACGACGAGGAAGAAGAAGAAGAGGAGGAAGATGAAGTGGAGGAAGAAGAAGAAATTCCGAAACTTGAGAAACTCGAGATTATTACAAAGTACCTGAGAGATAAATATTTTTACTGCATTTGGTGTGGTGCAACTTACGATAATGAAGAAGATTTGAGGGATAATTGTCCTGGAAATACACGAAACGATCACTAGAATATTTTAAGTTATTTAAAGCCTTAACATAATTTGATAGAATAAGAATAAAACATCGATTTCCTGAAGAAGACACGAAAATTTCCTATCTTCGTTAAATTTTAATTAATTCCTAAGTTATTATTATTATTATTCGTTTTTTCAATCCTTCACATGATAATTTTTCAATAAATTGGATAAAAAATAAAGAGTATAGGTCGTTGCGAATTTTACAAGAACTTGTATGAAACACTTGGAGCCAATGCCCATGAGGAAATGGTTGGAAGGGATGTTGGTTAGATCTTCGATAGTTCAATGGAAAAGAGGCTATTAACTCTCGGCAGGAGGTCCTTGTAACCACTGAGAGTTTGGATAGGAACACCCTCGTATAAAAGGAAATGTGCTGGATTATTTCCCTTCATTCTTATAGAAACTTTAAGGGAATTTCATTCATTTTTTTCTGATATAGGAAACAATCATGTTTCGAATTCTCGGTTTCTTTGTAATTTTTATTGGAATAGTCTCTAGTAATATTATTGAATCAGATGGAGATGACAGCTGTGAGACTCTGATGTCAGAAATTCATATAACGAAAGGTAATTATTATCGTAGAAAGGGAAAATTCATTCAACATTTCCCTGGGAATTTTTCATCTGTTCTTTAATTCTTTGTTATTCGTGTTTCGACAGAGGAGTATGACGAGAGCGAAAATTTGATAAGGACCTGTTCAGATGATCTGTCAGTAACTAAATGTGAAGGCTACTGCAATTCACAGGTGAAGCCTAGTATCAGGACAGCCACTGGATTTCTCAAGGTAAATTGATGAAAAAAGGAGTGATTAAAAATTTCGAGTGATGGAGTTTATCAATTTTTGGAGTTTCAACATCTTCATTGCCCAAACTAGAGATATTTCCATCAGGAAAAGCAATGTATCGTATTTTTTTTAGCAGAAGTTTTTTCAGTTTTACAACGACAACTCCGAAATAGCAAAAAAATTAGTTTTCAATATTCTTGAAGGTACCGCGTTCAGTTCACATTATTATGAATTTTAGGAGGAATGTCTCGAAAAATAATTGATAGAATTTTTTTCGGAGTAATATTGTTTTTAGTTCTCTTTTTTCATAACAGCAAAGACCATAATAATAATTCTGTTTTTTTTTTATTTTGATTAATGCACAAAATCCGACAAAATCCTTATAAGAATTGCAAAATAAAATTAACTGGTCTCATTCTATCACGTCTTTAAATTTTTGCTCAATTATCTCCAAATTGGGTAGGTCTGAAGAAAAATGTGAAGGGATACTTTTAATAGCGAATTTCCTGACTTTAAACGAGATTTTTCGTGAAATTTTCTAGAACTCATCGCTTCGAAGACATTCCGGAAATAATATAAGTCGGAAATTTCTTAATATATAAATGATTAATTGATTATTATTGTTTCCTTTATTCAAGGAATGCTATTGTTGTCGTGAGAGTTATTTGAAGGAGAGAACTGTTGAACTACATCACTGCTACAATCCAGATGGTGTTAAATTAGAGGATCCAGGAATGTCATCAATGGAGATAAAACTACGTGAACCAGCTGACTGCGAGTGTTTCAAATGCGGAGATTATTCACGATAGATTCAACATTGTCAAATATCAATTAATCATTAAAATAATGTAAACATTGCATTGAAATAATTGATGAGATGAAATAAAAAATTTATTGAATCAATCACAAGAATAAATCCTAATCAATTACTTCTAGAAATTATCAGCATCCTCAAATGACAACAATTTTTTATTTTTTTGTAAATGAATGATTATCGAGTCGAAAAAATGATAAAAATAAATTGAATTATTGAAATAATGAATATTACAAAAGAGAAAAAATATTAATTCCTGACGTTTTTGAATATCCATCGAATGTCTAAATTTCAGGTCAATGTGTGTCACATTAAGTTAATCGTGAACAACGATAAAGCATTAAATCACCCTACTCGTATGAATCCATAGGGTGCCAAGATGTAAACACTTAAGAACTTTTTCCTACAATTTCTCTGAACGTTCCCAATTCATAACTTCACACGTCTTCCTCAATACTGAAGAAAAATTCATATTGAAGAGGTAGAATAGGATAAGTCGAAAAATAGGATAAGTCGAGTGTGCATGTTTGCAGAAATATCCAGATATAATGAAGTTCGAAAAGATTCATTTCTAACAGAATGTATTTTGTGAATTTTTCTTCGTGATACTCGTTTCGGAGATATTTAGGAAGGAATTCACAGGAAGAATTTCGACCGATCATCTTTGACTACTCCACTTCGGCTTTCGTATTGGAATCAAGTTTTTGGCATTTTCACTATGTTTGACTAGTTTCTGAGATAATGCAACCAATAAAAATGAACAATGGCTTTTAGTGTGAATTAGGAAGTGATTAGGAAGATGAGTACAATGATCACACACAACTTAATAATGTAAAAATAAGATTTTGCCACATTTATCGTCACAGAACCGTTCTCTTAGCCACAAAACCTTTCTGTTAGCCCATAAAATTTCCCGCAAAAAGAATCTGTTGACAAATTTCCTTAATCTAATTGGTTTCGAAAAATTTGGAGAAAATTCATCAGGATTTTCGGCGAACCAATCCTTTTACCAGTTTCTTAAGGAAATGCTTCTTCAAATAACTCGAGAACTGTCAATCGAAAGTATATTGAGCATTGTTCAATCGAAAATTTCACGTTCGTTGAAATACATTAGATCTCAGATGATTTTCTCCTGTCGAGAAACAAAAATAGGAGAATGATATGAGGATATAATAATTCCCATTATGATGTGTTTGATTATCAAAAGATATGTGGAAGTCCTAGAAGGATAGAAAAATTCTTTAGTAAACTAGTAATAAGAAAAAATCATCCAATGTTTTTTTCCTACTCCACTCGTGAAAATCTCTTAAGCAAGTGGATTTAACAAGGTCTTCCAGGACTTATTTGGAGAGAATTTTATAGATTACAACAAAAAAAAGACTTGATAAATTCTCTTCAGCTTCAATATTTTCAAAATTTTAACAAAATAATGTCAATGTGATATTTCAACTTATCCTCTTCCGCCTACTTATACCGTAATTTTTATTCAAACCACTTTTAAGGAACAAAATGATCAATATCTTAGAAACCTTTTTTATAATGTCAAATCGTTACCATAAAGAAGATTTTGGTAAGAAATTCTATTTCGCTTAGTTTACAAGAAAGATATTCTTCAAAAATTCACTTCATACTACATTCGTTTGCATAATTTTATTATTATTCCATCAAATGCGTGAGAATTTATTGGCAGAATGAGAAAATATGCCCTTAATAGACTGAAGAATGGGGGGTTGATGATCAGTACAAGAACTCCTACTATTTTTTCCACTATGTATTTTCTCCCTCTTGCAAAGAAGGGAAAAAATGGGGTTGATCCCGGGGTATATAAAGTGCCCAGCATCCGTGATTTTTACCACAGTTATCGTTCTGCTGATACTTGAAAAATGTATCAGGGGAATTCTACAACATTTTTCCATTTTGGTAAATATTTTCGAAACAAAATAATTTCCAATTACACTTTTTTTCTGCTTTCAATTTTCAATTAAATGATCTGCGACCTGCTGTGATCTTCATAATTTAAATCTCATTATTTACATGTTTATAGGGGGGATTTTTTTAGGAGGAATTAATTAATAAATTTATTTACTCACGAATTATAGTGATCTTTGGAATACTGCACTGGCTTTTGCGGGGACAAGTTGCAGCTTTGGTTGGAGTTGACGAGTGTAAAATGACGAAAATGTGGCTATTACTGAAGTCTGAGGGCTGTGTACCAAAACCAATTCCAACTTTCGTATGCCATGGAAGATGCAGCAGCTACATACAAGTAAGAATTTTATTAATAAGTATTTTTTTCATCAACAATGGATAATACAAGTCAGTTTATACCTTGTAGTCAATGTTAAATTGATCTTTTGGAACCAATTTGAAAATGAAGAAATAATAGTTAACGAATGGAAATGAAAAGAAAATGGAAATTCTTCGGCGAATAATCGTAAAATGAATGAGTTTAGAAAAAAATGTGAAGAAAATTTTTTTTTTGTGCTAATAAACCTAATTTCTCCTAAACATAATTTTTTCTAAGATATTTCTGGAATAATTGACTGATTTTAGTTCTCTGCATGTCTGTCTTCCTGATTTCCAAGAAAGAATCAGGAAGAATTATAAAATCTAAATATCTCATATCATTACTTCAATATTGTTATGTAAAAAAAGGGATTTTCAAATTTCAACTAAAGAGAAAAGGTTTTTTGAATCTCATTTAAGAAATTTTCCTCATCGAAAAATTAACAATAATTTTTCTGCAAAATACAGAGAATATACGAAAAATATTTAAATTCAAAATACAAAAATATTTTTAGAAAAATGATTGACAGTGAAGTCATAACCATGAAAAACATTGCAAACTTTTTTACTTTTCAATGATTGAAATTCGAAATAATTATAAATAAGCCCCAAAGTTTGAAAATCCTTATTAAAGTAGAGAAATTGAGATTCGAAATTGCAAATTTGAATGCAATGAGAAACAGAATGTCCTTAGTGGACCAAAAAAGACGAGCATTGTCAAGAGTTTGAACAGAAAAATTGTGTAAATTTAAAGTAAACCTGTGATTAGTATTTTTCCAGGATTTATCAACTTTGAATAAATTAATTAATTACCTTATTTTTGAGGTTTCTGGCTCGAGAATGTGGCAAATGGAGCGAAGCTGCATGTGTTGTCAAGAGAGCGGTGAACGCGAGGCAACAGTCTCTCTTTTTTGTCCAAAGGCAAAACAGGGAGAACGAATTATTCGGAAGGTTGTAATTAAATATTAATATTATGTATCAATATAATATTAAACTAATGAGCACAATGATTGATTAATGTAACAAATTATAATTGCAAATAATTGAATTGAAGTGTCAGTCTTCGAAAAACTGACACCACGAGCTTGGCACTGCCATGTTGTTTTCGTTTCTCATTCGATGTCAGCAGTTTAGGGGGAATTTTTATGGAATTTGGAACATTCACAACTGTCTACGGAAACCCGCGAAAAATTCAATTTTGAATTTTTCCTATAAAATTTATTTTTAATTGATTTTGTTAATTGAACTTTTTTGGGAAGTGAATGCAATAGTGATTTACCAGTTTTTAAATTTTTTGGTGGCACCAAAACGCGGGAAATATTTGAAAAGGGCGCATTTCCTCCGTTTAATGATTATGATTGTGAAGTCGGGGTAAAATGGACGGCTGCTAAAATTTTGCGCGTTTTTACGAGATCTAGTCACATCTATTATGGAATTTCTTGAAATAACATGTTAATTTGTAATTTTTTGAAAATATCTTGGATTCTAATCATGTAACTCATCAAAGTGAGGTCAATTTTGAAATTTCATTATTATTTTTTTGCTTTTTTTAAATCCAAATTTAGAGTTCATGGCTGAAAATTGATTTTTGAGGAAATCGTCATGATTTCTTCAATTTTTTTCAAGAATCAACTAAAAATCTGTAAATTCAAAAACAAAAGTTGTTGATTTTTTATCCGACATCAATATTGAAAAACAGAAATTCGTCAAAAACTGGAAAGACTTGTAGAAAAATTAGAGACGAATTTTTTGAAAATTGAAAAAAATTGGATTTCCTTTCTTCTGTTACATTTCATTTTTCACGTTTCTGTTAATGAAAATAGTCGTCATAAATATTGAGCCTTTCGTGCTTGGGATAACCGAATATTCTAAAAGAAATCGTAAAAAAAAAAAAAACAAATTATTGAATATTTCAACGAAAAATTCTTACTTTTATCAATACAAGAGTAAAATGATATTTAAAAAGAAAAATTCTACTTCATTTTCTTTCAATTAGATCAATACCAAGGCACCACTAGAATGCATGTGTCGACCATGCACTGGTATCGAGGAGTACTCAGTAATACCACAAGAAATTGCCGGTTTTGCTGAAGAGGGACCACTGACCACTTCCGCGCATTTCAGGAGATCATCCAGTACTTGAATGAAGCAGAACCTCTTCAAAAAATTCTCTCCAGAACTATAAAAAAAAGTGATTAATAGGAAAATAAAATGTACGTGAAGATGCAAGAATAAATTAAATTGAAAAATTAAAGAAAAGTGATGAAGGAAAGGTTTCTCTCTTGAATAAAAAAGAAATATCACTTTCTCGCTCTGGCATGGAGTTATTTTTTTTATTTTTTTATTGTTTTTTTTTTCTTTTTTTTCCTTTTTATTATAGATATGATTTATTATAGAAGGTGTATGTGTTTATGTGTGTTGTGTTATTTTTTTTTCTTCTTGAGTCCTTAGCAATTTTAATGTTCATTTAATTATTACTTTTTTTTTCCTTTCTTCATTTATTTATATTATATATATTTATACCGATATACATATACACATAAGATACTACAAATATGTATATGTATATTTAGCTTTTTTTTTTCATCATTGTTTCCTCCTTACTCCAGCAAACAAAAGGGCAGTGCAAAAGTACGTTTACTTGTGTTTTCTTGTTATTAGTTATTTCGATATTTCCTTATTGGCCCCCCTCTAAGGATTCTAACAAGAAACGCATATTAAACACTGCCCATTCGTTCACAAAGTATTACATCACCTTTTACTCTTCTTTTTTTTTTCATCATTCGCTATGTGGCTATTTTTTATTTACAGTATAATAACCTCCCCATTTTATTTGTTTTCACAATTATTTATCATTTCTCTCACTCTTGCTCTCACATGCACACATCCTTTCAATTCACTCTCACACGTCCATTCATTTTTTTTTTCTTCAATTCAATTATTAATTTTTATTTTTTCTTCTTCAATTTAACAACGTCTTTATCCCACGTATAAATTACACTAGTATTTTATGTTTTATATTTATATTTTTAATTTTTATTTATTTATTGATTCATTACCTAATTTTCGCGCACACCACTTCGACGAGGGTTTTGGCATTATTACCTACAAAATAACGAAGGGGCTTTTTATTTATTTTATTTATTCTCAACGCAAATCAGTCATTCACCGGATAAAATTATGATTATTCATGGAAACGATGGTAATATTCTTTCAGTTTTAATTGCAAAAAAAAAAAAAGAAATATTTCGATCCTACGGGGAATGAAACTGTCGTCGCGTTCTTTCGAGTTTTCTTCATATTTCGTGTCCTCGTTTTTTTTTTCTCTCATAATCGTCGTCGGTTTCATTTTCATTTTCTTCCTCTCATCAGTTTAAATATCAAAGTTCGGGGCAGGAAGCAGAAATTAAATTAAATCCACACATCGTTCGCTCTAATATTTTTTTTTTCTTTTTACGTTCGTATATTTAAACGGAGTGTAAAAAAATGAACATTACAATGTTAAGCTGTCCGTGTCTGTGCGTGATCTTTTTTATTTTTTCTTCAAATTGCAAATTCTAGCAAAGTTTTTACTCTATTATGAAAATTTTAGAGGCAAAAAAAGATCCGAGACACGGATTCTGCGAACATTTACAGCGATGATTTTTTTTTCTTTTTTTTTGTTTTTTTTATCAATTTGCGTTTTTGTTGGGCTTTTTTTATACAAATGTTTTTTTAATTATTAT
The DNA here is from genome assembly GCA_963921955.1 of Aleiodes alternator. Lineage (NCBI taxonomy): Eukaryota > Metazoa > Arthropoda > Insecta > Hymenoptera > Braconidae > Aleiodes > Aleiodes alternator. The sequence goes on along the minus strand of OY998100.1, from coordinate 8,466,946 downwards.
TATCAATATTATTATTATTATTATTTATTCATTAACTACAGTATCGCGATTTCATCCAGCGAATCTTTGTATTTGCTTACGAAACTTGGCGACGCGAGTGAATTTTATTTACATGTAAATAGAGGATTATTAATTATGTATCTATAGCGTCTCGTTTTATTTGCATTATTTTATTATTTATTTTTCATTTATCTGTTTTTTTTTTTTTCGTATAGAAATTGTGAGACGACATTAATTTTCATTCGATGATTGGAAAATCATAATTATTTTCGTTCAAAATGCGTATTTTGAGATATTTGCCGAATTGAGGGGGAGGAGAGTATGAGGAGAAATTAGGCGGGAAAATTAATTTTTAATAAATTAATCTCCTTGTAATTGTTATGGTTTTTTTTTTCAAATTTTTTTCTCTTCCTTTCATGCAGGTGAAATTTTACGAATTTTTTTTTCTTTTTTATTATATTTTATTATTAATTGGGAACGTGATTTTGTCGTCGCCCCGACCAGCCGGGCTTCGATCACGATTGGCGATACGCCCTGATCGGGTAATTACCCACGACCTATAACGTTCACATTTACTTTTTCACCATTTTTTTTATTTTTTTCACTTATTCCATCCAATTTATCGGATAAAGCAATTCCATTGAAAAAATCAAAATAGTATTTTTTTTTCTTTCTTCGTTAATATAAACTATCTACAAAAGTTACACGTGCACGTGAGAACACAGTTACGTCGTTGAATTTTTAATAAAATCAATTTTCATTATAACTATTTTTCTTTATATTTTTGTTGGAAATTGTGTTTGTTTGAAAATCAACGACGTAGGTTCAGCGATTTTAATTTTCCGATTTGTATCAAATTTCATGCATTGTCACTTTCTTGTTTCCTTTGAACAAGAAAAAAAAACAGCTCATCGGACTCTCGACGCACACAATTATATATCATATATATGTATATATATATTTAACTAGAACCGTATAGAAACAATTTCACGGTCATAAAAAAAATTCACGTGAATAAACGTTCAAACACTTGCATCTTTTTCCTTGTTTTACTCCTTTCATTCACACATTTGCATAATTTCTAATTAATTTAATTAGTTGCTTCTTTTTTTTTTTCCTTTATTTTTTTTTTCATTATAAATAACTAGGGCTGTTCTTGAAAAATAGTAACGCTTCGATAAAGCACATTATTCTGAGTGTCTCATGATGAATGCATTGAATTTTTACCAATGAATTTTATTTCCTAATGCATTCCTTTTTTTTTTTAATGTCCATCTTTAATCATAATTTGTTCTCAATATATATATATTTTTTTAAATAATCGTCTCAGTCGTATTGCGTTTTTTTCGCTCAGGGAATTTGTTAGATTACAAATCGATTTTTTTTTCTCTTTTTTTTTTTTTAAGGAAGAACTGTCACGATGTTGTTTGTATCTATTTTTTTAATTTAATGTAAATCATTCTTTGTCGTTAATTCAGCGATTGTTACCAATGATTGACCGTGCAAAAAAAAAACGTGGAGCTTTCGTCAACGCGTTATTTTCGAATTATTTTTTTGTTTCACATAAAGCACATATATGAGAAAAATAATTTCTAATTGAAAATAAATCATTGTATTTATCACGATTTAATTTGCTTTTTGCATCTTCTTTTGTTTCAATTGTTTTTCTTTTTCTCTTCAATTCTCTTCAAATTCAAACTCTAGATCATTTTATTTTCCGCAATTCAATGTATAATTATCTTGCATAATTCTGTATCATAATTAATTACTTAAATCTTTATCTTCAATATTTATAGCGTATTTCAAATACGGTGATTGTGTATCTCCATAATTATTATTTATCATTTCCCCGTTTCTTTTTTTTTTCCATTCATCTTGCAAATGTATTTTAGTATTCTCTCAATTTTATCTCTCTTGTTACTGTAAATTCAATTATTTCGTTTAGTTTGACCCGTCTAAATCTTCGAGTTGCGTCATTCTAGGACTATAATACATACACCCCCGCACAAATTAATCACTCTTGTTTTACAATTATTCAGCATATTTCAATTGTTCATTTTATAATAATAATAGTTATTATTATATTTGAAATGTTGAAAAAGGTTTTTCTTTAAGAACATTCTCAGCAATTTGGCCTCACTTCTATGTTTTTAATTAAAGAGAAACATTTTTTTTTTCATCATTATTACTATTATATACTTTTTTTCGTTTTTAATGTGTATGAAGTTTCTTTTTAAAAAATATAAAGTCTTTTCTGTTTTTTTTTTGTTTTTTTTATCTTTTTAGCACAAGTTCTTTTGAAGACACGAGTCAAGGAAACGAGTTGAGCATTTTCGTTGAGTCTCACATTAGATGTGATAACGAAAAACTTGAGGGAAAAAAAAGAGAACCAACGGTTTTTAAACTCGTGGATTTGCAAATAATGGGGAGGAAATAGGCAGAGGGGGCAAAAAGAAGGGGGTCGATTTTTCTTGACTCGTTAATGGGCGTTAATTCTTCTTTTTTTTTTTTTGTTAAATCCTCCCTCCTCAATCGAATTATCATCCATTGGGGCAACCAAGTGTAGTTGAATCCTCTCATGCCTCCTCACTAGATTCTTCGTGCTCTCGTAGACGTATGAAGAATGAATATAGAGCTGTCATTGCTATTGCATGGCCTGGATTTGCTGGATCATCACATGCTTGCCATGCGAAGAATGCATCGTCCGAAATTATGCTGCCTTCGCACAATGCATCGATTATTATACCGAGAATACCTGAAATAATTCAAGGGAAATTAATAAATTTCAATGATTCAAGAGATAAGTGGAAAATCAAGTGATTATCTTGAAAACATTCAACAATGGATTTTTCATGTTAAATTATATAGACTGAGGTGAAACTATTCTGACACGTAGAAATTTGGTTTGTGGCACAAGATCAATCCCAAATCACTGGTGAATTCAAGCAATGTTATAGGGCACGATACTTCCTCGATTAAAAGACTTTAAGGAGAAATGTGAAGAAAATTGGGAAAATGGTCCAACGTGACAACATGGTTGGTGAATTTTTTTCCAATTTTTTTCGCAGAGGACTTCATTTAAAAAAAAAAAACCTAGTTCATTTTGTTTCGTAGGTCCATTTTGCCCCGGTCTCTCCCATGAATATAAAACATTGTAATTTATTTCAGTAAGATATCGATAATAACTGATCTGTCTAAGATTCTTGAATTGTATTGTTCTCCCATTACTCTCTCCAATGTTTCCGAAAACCTCGCAAAAAATTAATAATTTTTGTCAGAAGAAGAAAAATGTGACGATATCAGTAATTTTCTCGGAGAGTCCATTATTTCATTTTTTTTTTCTAAGATTCATTTGTAAAATTGATCACACAACTTCAATATTGCAATACGTTGAAGTGTTTTTGAGATATCCTCAAAATACTCTACATCCTTCGACTCAACTTCTCTTAACGCAATTCAGTACTGACTTTCTCGAAGGTCACATCGACTCAAAGATATTTCGAATTAAAAAATTATTAATTTCAAGAAAGCATTTTTATATTATTCTCAAATTTTCAATTTAAGAAAAAAAATGAATGGATAAGCTTACCCTGTGGATAGCCTAAGCTGTGGAGATACACCTGAATAGCAAGCAAACACTCAACCTCCAATTGTGGTGCTGTGTCAACGTATCGGGTTATTAGGACGAGTGAGCTCTTGAAAAGATTGCTATTGAGCTTGCACGCTGGTTTCGGCGTTGCTATGTGCTCTGAAAGTCAAAGAACAAATAAATAAATTTCTTCCATAAATTGAATTGACTTCGGAGTATTCATTATCCGAAATAATATAATAACGTTTGATATCGAAAGATAACTCACCCATGGAGGCATCTAATATTGCATTGACAAGAGTTCTAACAAACTGTGGCTCCTTCGGTCTTTCGCCAACATTTGCCTGTAAAAATCAATCATTGCGATTAATTCTTAAAAATAAAAAAAATTGAAGAAAAAAACAAAGTATTATTAGGCTGGAAAAACTTACGGAAATCCAACGAGTAATGTTGTCAAAGTCACTATCACGTATCAACTTGACAAGTTGAGTCTGAATTTGATCATAAGTCAACTCAGCACCAGAACTTTTTTCTGTACTATTATAGTCAGACATTAAGAATTCAAGTTTATATTTGTTAACAATATCATCTGGATTTTCACGTGTTGTATCAACTAAATCACTCCATTGTAATCCACTTTGGTCCCATTTTTCAGCTACAACTTTGGGTCCTATGTCTTTAGCGAGTTTACTCAACAGTTCACCAACAAGTTTACCACAATTATTCGTACTTCTCAGTACTGCCGAAGTTTTCTTCAATTCCGCCAGCGGATGAGCTCCTTGTATTACCATTTCCGCTGTAATAAATTTAATTAATTGATCAAAACTGTTACTAATAGTGTGAAAATTAAATTTATATAATTATAAAGATTCTTCAGGCCTGTTGAGCTTTTACAAACCGTCACGGTTAATACGGTGTAAATAATATTTTCATCATATTCAATTATTTTTGTGAAATAATGTGCTTTAGTTTCAAATTTTAAAATGTTTGAAAAGAGATGAGTATAATTAGAATATTGTTTTTTTCGAAAAATATCTAAGAAACTATTGAGGCTACGAGAATTCCTTGAGAAACCTCTTTTCCAGTTCATGAAATCATCTACGAAAGTGGTCTCGCGAACATTTCCTCTTAACTTACTCGATATTTACCAAAAAATATGAACTACATTTTACTATAAATTTCTATCTTCATTTACATGAATGGAATTGAATATGAACAATTGATTCAATTAACCAAGAATACTTACATAGTATTTCAGCAAAATAAGTCCAACATTTGGGGATATCAATGACTAGGTCGTCGGCAAATTCTAGAACTTTTTCGTATCTAAAAATGAAGAAACAAGAAAATTATCAACTCCATTCAAATTAATTCAAGTAATATTTTTTTTAATTTTTTTTTTTTCAGTATCCTTTTGGCTGAACAACACAAACATACTCTTAGTATATTTACTCTAGTTATCGATAGTATCATCATATTAATCTTGGATGTAGAACGGATATTTAATATTATTTAACAGTTACTCACCCAGATTGGAATAGAGATAGAGGAATCATATTATTATTAATCATATGAGCATAAAGGGCTGAAAATTTCTGCCTTATTGAGAAAGACTTCTCCAGTACGGCATTCAACGTTTCTGTTATGAAAAGTGGATACGTTGAGTTGTCGAAGTTGTCTTTCAAGGCTTGTGTGGCATCCTGTGGACCAGAACAAAATTGATTAAACTCATATTCATTTCTCTAAAATAGGAAAATTAAACTTATTTGAGATAATGTCCATTTTTCAGTCTGCACAACGATCCAGAATAATTTCAAGAGAAATTCGATCGTTGAGGAAGGACTAAGAAGCAGGTATTGCGTATTCTAGCACACCAATGACTCAAGCATCTCTTTAGATAATCAGAGATGGATCTAAGGAGCGTGCGTTTTCATTCGATAATTCTGCAACTCTATCAAGTTGAAATACTTTCTGAGATATCTCAAAATTTATGGAGTAACGGAAAAGTTTCTTATCTCCCACAAATTTTAAGTCATTTTACAAAAACTGATGACCTTATCTAGTTTTATTTCCTCTTCGTAAATTAATTGAATGTTCCCATCCCATTTCTAATGATCAGCATTTGATATTTGAATTGATATTTGTTAAACATATTTACCGTAATAAATATTTCAGTTGGAATCGAGCCATTGGCCATGTCCAAAACAGTCCTGATAATTTTCTTGAGTTGCTCTGTTGTTTTGACAGGTTTATTACTAACAGGAGGAGTTGGTACTGCAGTTGGTGTAGGTGGCTTGTATTTCATCGTTGGTGGAGGCATGGATACGCTCTGACTGCGTGATGCCTCCATCAGTGGACCTTCACGACTCGACGATAAACTGCTGTTCATGTGACTGCCATTCCGTGAGCCTCGGCCGTCTGCAATTGATAATAAACATTTGAGTTCTACAAATTTAACAATCGGAATTAATTATTTTTCTAAATAACTTCAGTATCCTTTTGGCTAGACAACAGTAAACTCTCATTCATTGAGGCTTTTCAACTAGATAAAATTTATCATCATCTTATCGCAATTAAATAGTTAGATAGTTAATTTCATTTTGAACTTTTCACTTTAATATATTGAAATGTAATAAAGGTGAAGAAATTCTTGTGAGTACGTTTTTTGAATATTCAAATCGTTTCTACGAAAAAAGGTCATCACAGATATTCCGTGGAAACTGGGGGTAAATCGTTTTACCATTTGACCATTGAAATAATAATAATAAAGCATCTTCATAAACTTACCTCCCCATGCTTTGTATTGCTCTGATCTGTACTCTCTTGCACCAGTTGATCTTGATCTGTAATTGGAGGAGAAAAAAAAGTGGATTAGTTACATTGGATTTTTTCTCTAATTTCATTTTTTTTAATTAATTCTAATATTATCAGTAGAAAATTCCAATCATAGAAGTTTTAGAAGATTCAGAAACTCTAGTCTGAAAAAATGTATCATCATTTACGTTTTTGCATTTAGACATAAAGTTCATGTTTAAATTCGGAGAATTTAGATACTAACCCAGGTAATTGAGGCATTGGTCGCTGTTTATCTTGATCAGGCATCATGTTCTCCAGGAGAGCAAATTTATTGATTGTGCCAAGCGTATTTGGCTTGCCAGTAGCTGCAGCTGATCCACCAAATAAGTACGCATTTCTGCTGCCCAATTTAATTTCATCGAGGGGAGCAGATTTGGCAGTTAATTTAGATGCTTCTATTGAATAAGGCTGCCTACTAGTTTTACCAAGTGGCGCGACTGTCCATCCATCTTCACTACCACCGCCACCACCACCTAAAATATTACAAAACAGAAAAAAATTATAAGTAAAATTAAGAAATAAAAATCAAAGAATAGTTTGAAATTTTTTAGGAATATCAGAATTTGAAAACGATCACGAAATATCAGAAACTCCAGTCTGGCATGACATCAATGTATCATCACAAAAAAGGAAATGATTTATAATATATATTTCAATTAGAGAAACTATGGATTGAAAATCTAGATTTAAATTTGAAGAAAAATCACCCGATGATCTTTCGAGAAATTTACATACAAAAAAAACGAAGCTGTTTCAGATATAAAGTCATAATATGAAAACAATAAACTCACGGTTCTTTCCTCTATCTCTATTCCTATCATCCTTCCTTGGTGTATTCATAGGTGTGTTATTCATCTGAATTTCTAATCTCTCAGATTCTGCTTCTTTCTGTATTTGATCCATTGTTTTTGGATTACTCTCGTCTCTTCTTGGTATCCACGAATTAGCCCTCAAATCGATAACATCTTGTATCATAAATCTAACTCTCGAATTAATTTTCTTATTAGATTTTTTGCCAGCCAATTCGGCCAATTGATTGAAGTATTCAGGGAATACTTTAGGATCACTCCTTCCCTCCAATATTTTACCAATTGTAGTAAATAATTTACAAAGACACTCGAGATTCTCTTCATCTGGTGTTTCAAGTAGATGCTTTATACATGTATGCATAATCTTAGTTATGAGAATATCTTGTTTATAAAGTTCACCAATAAATCGTATATTTCCAACTGATTTCATTCGTAATCTTCTGTCATCATCCTCAAGTAATAATTGTAATTCCTTCTTCTTATTAGGATCAGTTGCATTATCAATTTCTGCTAATTTGATAGCTCTTGCTGATTCATCAACCATATTTTTTTCAAATTCCATTTGGCAACGTGTCAATAATAATTTTCTAAAGTCAACATTAATATCAACTTCTTTGCCGTTCTCATCAATTTTAGTCTCACCAGTTGATACTTTCATGCTGCTCAATGCTTTACACATAAGTGCATAAGCAACTGAAAAACTTGGCTCATCAACAGCTTTTTCAAATACCAAATCAATAACACCCTGTAGCCTTTCTTGCGTATCAATCTCCAATGTTTTTACTTGATTAACTAGAGTATCGAATTTTTGTGGTGTCAATTTATTCAAGACACTACGTACTTTTTTGTACAATGACTGACTCTTAGCATCATCCTCAGGCATTATTTCACTCTTCATTCTACCTGGTTTCCATGCATTTTCAGTCTCACGTAATTTAATGTCCTCGCGTAACGAGAGCGATACATGAATCACATTGGGCTTAGGCGGTTTTTTATTACTTTGGTAACTCTTTTTATTAGTTGGTGGTGGCTGAAAATTTAGAGAAAAAAAAACAATTATTCAAAAGACTGAAAAAATCATTGAAATTCAATCTTAATTAATTTTTTTTAAACATCAGTGAAATAGGTTGTCTTGTCAACACAATTCAGTCCACTACTTTCATTTTTTTAAATGAGCATCATTTGTAATAATTTTTTTTCGAAACTACATAAAAGTTGTACAATTTCCAAGAAATATCTCATATTTTTCTCGAAAATTGTCAACATTTCATCATAAATGTATCATAAAATTAAATTAATAAAAAAAATATTTACCAGTTTAGCATTGAACGAAGATTTGGCAAATCCAGGGAATAACATTTCGTGGGCATTTTTACCTTTGAAAACACTAAAATCAACAGCATTTCTAACTGGCTGCCTTATACTATCCTTGAGTACAACTTCCAAGTCGAGTAAATTTGGGGGCCTAACTCGACTTTTTGGATCCTCTTGCAATTTCATCAACAAATCTCTACCATATCTTTTTTTACCATCTGCATTTCTTGGACTCCATTGATCTGGATCATACTGATACTTGAGCTCTGGTAATGCTTTAGCATCATTCTGATTTGGTGGTTCATTTTCATTTTGTTTATCAATTGTTGGTGTTGTTGATTTAGTTTCACTTGGTGCACGTGATAAACCAGATACTTTGTTATTCTCTTCATTTTTCTGTGCAACAATTGCTTCAACATCAGTGACATCTTTAACATTAGCATGATCAACAACATCATTTGCACGTTTTTCTTGCAAATTTGTCGATGATTTATTGCTATCTTCAATGGTTGGTGTTGTTTCTTTACTTGTTTCTTTATGATTTTGTAGAATTTTATCAGATTGTATTTCTGTATTATCTTTAATTGTTTCAGATTTTACATGCTTATCTTGATCATGCTGATTAATTTTTTCCTGATCCAAATCTGGTTTAATCTCAGATCCATCCTTCTCTTTTGTTGAAATTTCTTTTGTAGCATCAGCAGCATTTGTTATGGGCTTTGTTGGTAATGTTGTTTCATTAATTTCTTGTTGTTGTGTTTTAACATCAGTTTTCACTGGCTGCTGTGCTGCATTCACGAAGGCATCCATGTCAGTACCTTCTTTATCCGCACCTTTACGATTGAGGTCACGTGATTTGAGTTTGTTCTTACTCTTCTGCTTTTGCGTGCCTTTACCTGAAGCAATTAACAAAAATTTGTGATGTTAGATATTTATTCAATTATTATTTTCGTGATTGCAACAATTGCGATTGGGGTAATTCACGAAGTGTCTAGAAAAGGATACTTTCCAAGAGGATATAATTTCAAAGCCCTGGTTTATGCAAAATTTTATTTCCGGTAAAAAACGTTTCGATTAATTTTTTTCCAGATTTATTAATTTCATTGGACTTTGGAATATACATTAAATTGAATGCCTATTCTACCATTTAATACCTCATTTATTATGAATCAAACAATTTAATTCAGTTTTAGTCATGAAATGGTTCAAATCACACTGTGGTGAATAAAATTTGCATAAAGAATTGAAAGCAATAAAAATTATCTTTTATAATTTTTTTCCTATTGATTTGAACAAAAATACATAGGGAAAAAAGGGGAAATATAATTTATGGAAAAATGTGGGAATGAAAAGTGAGTGTACCGGTTCCCCTTTTTCGGGCAACCAGATAATTATAGAACGTCGCCAGTAGGAGTTACACTTATTTTTTTTCCCATTTTTTCTCTCTTTTCTCTACAAACTCTGATACTTCTGCACGCACATGGATGTTTCAAATTTTCCGGAATTAGGAGATTAAACTGTCTGGGATGATCACGTGACTGAACGAAATTTCAAAATGTCTGACAAGAGTTTGGGAATTTTATTAGCAATTAAGAAATTATATTTTTCATTTTCAATGATTAAGTGATGATGGAATTGTGGATACCTGGATAGGATTTTTGGAATTGTTGGGTACGGGAATGATTTGATGTACCATGATCTCTTGATCCACGTCGATTTCTACTTCTTGATCTTGAGCTACCGCTTGCATGATGGCCGCTGCCATTTTTTGTCCTCTCGCTCATTTTAATAGATCTTGAATTGCACCAACGATACTCTGTGATTCACAAAATAATACGTAAAGGATTCTCCATCTGTTCATTCGCCCTTTTTGTTTTGACAATTTATTTAATTTTAATTTTTATGTTTCATTGAAAAACACTGTGCGCTGCTTTGTTAAACACTTCATTTAACTGAGAAATTGGAAAACTATTAATTGATATTTTTGTTTAAAACAAATTATGAAGAAAGTAATGACAAGAGTTTAGGACCCTTTGAATCTCGGGTTTCAACGATGCCTGCGGGCAGCTGCACTGATTCAGAATTTATTTATAAAACCTACGGATCCTTGCCAACGTCGATGTAGCTTCACTTTTACAAAGGCAACAATGCAACACCCAATGGAACATTAAACATCACACACAATGACTTCAATTAAATCATTCAATTGCCAATTTTATGAGTCGAATGTTTTAATAACAAAAAGAAATTTACAAAATTTTGTCAAAATGAAGAAAACAAAATGAATTCACTGATTCACACGCAATTTCACTTTGGAGTAATTCAATAGCATCATTTTTTTAAAAAATAGATTTGTATATAAAAATAGAAAATTGGAATTTTTTTCATACGATTTGTATTAATATGGTAATGAATGTCGGGGTGAAGAAAGGAACGAAATGATTTGAGCAAAAATGATTCTGTATTTTTTTTTTTTTTCGATGTTGGATATCGGCGCGACTTTCACGTGTCTATTTTAACTTGCAAACTGGCGCAAACCAACGGGCATACGAAACATACGAATTTCTTAAATTAGTTACAACCCGCAGTGTAAGAGTGTGTTGGTTTTTCAAGGAGCACGCGCATAAGTTGATGATGATGATGATGATCATGATGATAATGATGATGATGATGAGGATCTAACCAAGCCAATGACTGATGCTTCGATGATCGTGTAAGGGATTCAAATCAATAAGTTTTTTTTCGAGAATTGTAATAGTAAATGAATTCAAATAAAATGCGTAAGAAAGAATTGTACAGTTGGCACGTAATTTTCAATAGATCGAAGTGGGTTAAGAGTTTTTTCAAGCGTGTCGAGGCAGTACTTTGCAAGCAAATGCAATCAATGCTATTACAATTGTTCTGCATTTTTCCTTGCTTCTATTTTATTTACTTGGAAAATATCTTGGAAGAAAAAAGGTTGGGGTCATTTTTCGGGGGACTTTTTTTTGAGAGTCTTATGGAAATCTTCGCAAAAAGATGTAAATTCAGGTGATACTGAAAAAAAGCAGACATCTGACAATTTTTTAGATTTTTTTGAGCTATTAAGGTATTACAAATGAAATATTTGGAAAATTTACACTTATAGATCATCTAATTTTCTATATGTGCATATTTCTCATTTTTTAAAATATAATTTATTTGCTACAAAAAAAAGACTAAAAATTATCAGATGTCTGCTATTTTTAGTATTATCAATTTCAGTTGTTGAGAAAAAATTTCCAAAAGAATTGAAACGAGAAATTGTGAAAAAACTATAGAAAAGTACATTCTGAAAATTCGCAAGTGCTTGAAAAACAGTCAAATTTAGAGGGATCAATCTTCAAACTTCGTTTCAAGAAATTTCATTCTTCATAAAAAAAAGTCTCACAACAAATTCCCCTAAATTCTAAATTCCCAACATTTCTTGAGATATTCTTTAAATTCTCCAAATGTAATTTTGCAATTCCTCTCGTTGAACCACTTCATCACTGAAATGTTAGTCTGCGTTGTCGAGCATAAAAGTAAACGGAAAGCTTTTATGAAACAACCGGTTTTTTACCCATTCTTAATTTTTTTCTTCTCGTTTATTAATATGCGCATTGATTTAAAAAAGACCAGACACAATTCTTTTATTCGACAAAATGGGGTTGTGAGACCCCGGAAATGGCGAGGAATTTATATAGTGAATATTGGGGTTGTACTGCAACTGTCTGTCTGTCTGTCTACCTTGACTCCCAGTGAGAACGAGATGGTTAAATGGATGGAAAGGAGGGTAACCGAAACGACTGTCGCATGAGCACACGACCGTGACCCCAAATGGAAGAACATGAGACTCAATCTTCCCTCTCTTGAGTTGGTATAATTTTGTATTGAATAATTTGACTGTTGTTGATTCAAGTGAAATTTTAGAATTTTTTTTTTTCTGAGTCATTATTTCTTGTGCAATATCTCTCTTGACATCTAAGAGTGATGGGAAAAATTTCATCAGATCCCTTTTTGGAGCACAAATATTTTATCAAGAGAAGAGGTTGACAAAAAATTTCGAATATACCTATCAAATTGAATACTTGCTAAATTTTTGTGAGCGATGAAATTGTAGAATTTTTTGAATTCCGGATTCATTCAAAACATTTGGAGAATCTCTTCTGAAGCATGTGACATTGCAATTTGCCTCGAAAAATATCTTGAAAGCTATGAAATTTGAAAGAGTTTCCTATAGATTTACTCTAAAAGCATTTGTTCTGAAGATATTTCCTGAATAATTCAAAGGACATCCAACTGATTTTTTTTAATGGAATTAATGAGATTAGAGCAATTCTTATACATTCATGAATGTTTTAAAATCGACTAACTTTGATGTAATTTAAAAAAAAAGATTCACCATCTCCTGAGAAGATCGAAAACGATCAAACCAAGAATTTGTGCATTATAAACTCCATTAAGACTTTCCTTCAGTTCATTCATTCTAAAATTTATTCAATACCTTTTTTAAAATTCCTTCAACTAATGAAAAAAAATATATAAAAGAGAATCATTAAATGTTAGTGAATGCGTTCATTTACTTTCATTCGTCCTTGTAAGTGAGCGCAATTATTCGAAGGACGATTTGAATCGACGAAAAAGGGGCGTTGGTGATCGAATGAGTGGAGTGAATGTGTGTGCATTACCTCCTGCTGCTAGTCACTGATTTCATTAAAAAAAAAAAACTAAATGCTGAGACTTTAAAATTCTTTGGTTTTTTTTTCGCTTCATGTATGAAACAGAAATAAATGTCGAGTTAGGAACACCCACGATGATTGGACCCACAGTGCGTGTATGGAGTGGCTCTATTTCTAGGGCTTATCCCATTTCATTTTTTTAAATAAATTCATTTTGTTATAATTAAATTAAATTATGATCGTGAGGATGTAATTTTAGATGAGACAATTTTGCTCAAATTTTTTTCGGAGTCATCTCGAAATTGGAGGAAGATATGGAATTTTTCGTAGAGACCTTTTATGCAGAGTTAAAAGAATCTTGAAAAAAAAAACTCATCATGAAAAATATTCGAATCTCTGCAAATTCTAAATAGTTTCGAAAAAAAGATGCAGCAAAATTTATGCGTTTTCTTTACCACTTTGCTACTCTATTACAAGAGATGAAAAAAAAGATGGAATTCATCTTCTTGCACTTGGTACATCCAATCTGTGCACATCCTTGTTGGAAAAAAAAATAAAATGGCGAGACGAAGATGAGAATAAGCAAAAAAAGAAGATAAGACCCCGAAGCAGGTCCGACCACATTCTGAAACGGTGCGAGGTCCCACGCGATTACAATATGGCGAAGCCCCAACATTTCAGTTTATAAAACTCACAAAATGGCCACAGTAATTCAGTAGAGAAGTAATAAATATTAGCGATTAAATTATATTTTGCCAGCTGTTAGCAGGTTTTTTCTAAAAATTTCTACATTTCGCCTCATTTTTGAAATACTCCGAAAAACTCTAGAATCAACTCTAACTCATGATTTCATACCATATGCTATATGTTCCTCGTTATTTCATCGTGAATCTTACTTTTTGATAAATTTCATACATCAGTATCGATAAATTGTACTTTATTTCTTTACATTCTCATTCATAGAACGTAGAACGTAGTCGTATATGTTAATTTTCTAAATGAAGAAGTCGATGATTCTTGAAATTCAAATGAACGTGAACCGAAAGAAAAAAAACCCAACAATTTGCCAGATTGTTCAGCATGATTTCGTGTAAAACTTTCTCTTTCTCAGTACAATGAATATCAATTGACTTTATTTCACTAAAATAATAGAGAAAAGTTCCAATTCTTTCCTTTGCATTTTTCTTTCAAACTATTTTAACGAAATTCGTTGAAAAATTCGCAGGCGCTTAGAAATTTCAAATGTAATAGAAACGAAAAATTGAGTAAATTAAGAATTATTGAATGATCAGAATAATTAAATGAATGACTAAGACTCATTGAAAAAAATTACGACACACGTGTGTGAATCACGAAATTGTTCGAAAACGGAAAACGGAAATGCTCCCTCATGGGGTCTCTCTAACGCAAGATGGTCGATGAAACCACGTTGTCGCAGGCCACATTTTTGGGTTATGTTAACCCCCAAAAATCTCCCAAAATTTACAATAATTCATTCTATTTGATCAGAAATTACGAAAAAATACTTTTAAAATAACAGAATAATTCAAATTAATACAAAATAAAATTACATACATACTTAACGAGACGAGAACATCCTCTCAGATGGTTGCCGTGAACTTTGCACCTCATTTTCACCGAAATTTCAATTTTTTTTTGTCTTTTCAATTTAAAATATTAAAAAATAAATAAAACCAATGACTTTGATTTGCAGAATAAAATACCAAAAATATTTATCCAAATAAATTTTTTTAAAAATCAATCAAGCGTGTAAAGAGCACGAGAATAATTAATAAAATTATTTAAAAAATTAATTGCGAGTATTTATAAGCGTAATAGTTACTCAATTATTTAGACTTTTAAAATAAATATAATTTTGTTCATAAAAAAAATTGAAATCTTGAAATTCGTTACTTCTTATAAATTAAAATAAAACTTAAAATTTAAATTAAAAAAAAAAAAAATAATTGTAAAAGAGGTTATGGAAGAGTACAAAAGGCGAACCGGATAGCGCAGCACGTGCTGGCTTCTGGAGGGCGACAAAATTGCCGTGCCAGTGGTTTTTCCCTCCCATCGAGAAAGATCGCCCAACTCCCACCCTCTCGTCGCGATTCTTCCCCCTCTCATCTTTTTTTTTTCCATTACTTTACGGAGGAAAAAAAACCTATCTCAAAGTGGTGGAAGCTTCGATAAAACTCGAGTGAATTCGGTATTCTTCGTAATTTCCTGACGTCATTATTCGTGTATTTCGTGTGTCTCTAAAGACACAAGGGGAGGGGGGGGGGAGGGATTTTTCATGGCTTGACGTCACAAAATTTCTGCTGTATATTAATGCTTTCGCCGGTTACCACGAGTTTATATCCAGTCTATCCCACGATACTAGAGACCCATCAATTATCAAATAAATCGAATAAAAAAAAAATAATTAATTTACAAAGAATAATCCTCATTTAACTCACCAGGTTTTTTCTTCCCCATTTTTAATCCCCTTTATTTTATGATGAAAAATCGAAATAAATAATCAAAATTTATTGAAACTCTCAGAACATTTCCTTCACTTTAAACTCAAGTTTTTATAAAAATCGACATTTTAAAATAATTCATTGTATATTAAATCACTTGTGTATTTTTCTCTGTGAAAAATTAAAACTTTTTAAACACAATAATTCTCACTTTCATGATTTTCAGAAGCAGACAAGACAATTTTTAAACACGTGCTCTCAACGGTAATTCCATTTTTCGGAGTAAAGCAACTGCCAATCCACTGAACAAAGAACGAGTAAACGTATCACTTTCGTAAATAACAGAATTTTTACTTCTTTTTCATGTGTAAATTTTTTTTTCTTTACTTTTGGACGAATTTTTTTTTTTTAATCAAAATATATTTCTTTTTTTCTTTCACTTTTCGTTTTATTCCATTTAATTGTTAGAGTTTATCATTATAATTTACGAGAGAATTTAACGAGATGGAACAGCGTTGTGGCACGTGCCTACGCCGGAAACCAACTGAACCGGTGCCCGATGCGGTTGGTCAAGAGGTAAACAAAACTACAACGCACTTGGAGCCAAGGGACACAAAAAAATACAAAAGGACCAATCACAAAATACTTTCATGTGTGTAAAAGAGTTTTCAGGTGAAAGATTCACTTGCGAAGCAGCGAAAGAAGATGAGTAGTTTTTTTTTTTGTAAATTTGAGAATTATCTGACACTGAAAATAGCAGACTTTTGATAATTTATAGACGTTTTTCCATTAACTAATTGTTTTCGAAAAATAAAAAATATGCACATGTAGAAAATCCAAAAAACTATAAGTGCTAATTCTTTAAATGTTTTTTCCTTTATAATAGTTTATTTATTTGAAAAATAGAAGAAAAATCTCAGATTCATGTTAATTTCTTTTTTGAAAAAGAATTTTTCGAACTATTAAAAAAAATCCTGAAAAATTCTCCTAAACCTCATTGTTTAACGCGATATTTGCAAAAATAAGTGAAATTTCTCTCAATTTTTCTCGATTTATAACAAAACTAAATTTCAAGAGATTATTCAAAAAAGTTGAAGAATTTTCTATATTTAATCGAGACATTTTGAGATGTTTGTCATTTTCGAATTATCCTTGACACAAAGTGCCACCACATCTATTTACTCAATTAACCGTATTCTATTTATTCTGAATTTTATCAGTAATAATGTATTGCGTTTAGTGGGAGCTATCGTGGGTACAGAGTTCGAAATTTTTAATAAAATTAAAAAAAAAAGAGGAGAAAAATGAAATAATGATGTGGATAATGCAGTTGTTCAAACTTCGATGAGGAGGAATTATTTGAAGTTGATAAAGAAGTGGAGAGAGAAGGTTTTTTTTTTGCAATCAATTTTTGTGGAATATCTTAAATGATAACTGAGATAGGACGATTTTTAGGACTTTTGTAAAGAATAATAAGCCTTGCATAAATTTTTAAATTTTCCTGAAATTGAAAAAAATGCTGCGAAAAGCGATGATGAAAGGAAAGTCTAAGAACTTCTTCACTACTGAATTATTAATTTTATTCAAGAGACTCATGGACTACTGAGACTATATGGATGTCTTTGACCTCATAATTGGCTGTCACTGGGTCTTGTATGAATAAATAAATGGGAAAAGGAAATTCAGTGTTGAATTGAACAAAAATGTTATAGTCTTGAGGAGTGAACGATAAAGTCGATGAAATTTCACTTGACAATTTTTTTTTCTCATGGAGTAGATAAAAAAATATGAAAAAAAATCAAGAAGATGCTCCAACATGTGTTCAATGCTGATGAATTTTTCCAATTTTTTTTTACAGAGTATTTCTCCATTAAAAAATAATTCCGAATCATTTTGCCCGATAGGTCCATTTCGTCCCGGTTCCATCTAACTCAATTCTATATCTGTACTTATCGGATGAGTCGAACGATTTATATAAAAATCAATTATCGATATGATTGTGGTGATTGAATGGAAGAATGCACCAGATTCTCATGTTCAATTTGTCAGAAAGAAATGCTCAAAAGAGTTGTACTACAAGTCAATCGAGTAAGAAAGAATAACTATATAAATCATTATTGGTGAATTCTATAGGGATCTCAAGAATAAACTTTAGATGAATTCATCAAGAGCTTTCCCTTGCGGTACAAGAAATCCTCAACGAAAAGGTATTCTGCAAATTTTCCCAAACCCGTTTGTTTTAGAAATAATTGCAAAAGATTCAACATCAATTTATCGACTCTTCTTGACCAAATTCGGACGTCGAATTTGAATTTCAAGAAATATCTAAGAATTTCAATGAATTTGTAACAATGTATGCCCTCATAATTAATAATAAATAAATCAGAAAAGTAGACTCACCATCTGGAGATTTTTGTTCCGCCTTATTATCATCTGATTTATCAGCGGCAGTCTCTCCGTTCTTCTGCAAATATTTCTGGTCATTCTGATTTTGTGTAGGAGTTGGTGTTGCACCCCTTGAACCTACGCTTTTCTCACTTAATTTCCTCTCTTTCTGTTCTTTAGCAGGTTCACTCGACGGAGTAGGTGCTGCTGCTACTACTGCTGCTGCTGCTACTGTTGCTGGTTGCGTTGCAGGAGGTAAAGCACTTGAACTAACTGGAGCTGGTGCCTGTTGCTGTGGTTGCTGTGATTTTCGTCTGGGTGGCGAGTTTGATGTCGTTTTAACAGTTGGAAATGATTCTCTGGCTGGTTGAGGGGCAGTGATATCAACAGGAGTGGGAATTGTTGCTGTTGTGGGACTTGTCGTTGAGCTTTTTGTATCAGACTCAGTTGCTGCTACAACTTGAGGAACTTGAGGAATTTTCTGGATAGGAATATTGTCTTTATTAGTAACTGATGATGTCTGTGTATCATCAGTGATTGGTGATGTTGATGTATTTAATTGTTTAGTGTCATTGCGCTGCCATGAATCTTTTGGTGCTGATTGTACTGATTTTGTATCAATTTTGGATGTATCAATTTGTTGAGCAATCAATTGATGATCAGTTACTTGTGATTGAATTTGTATGTTTGATTGTACAGATGGAGCTGCAGTATTATTGCACTGTGTATTAATTTGTTCTTTGTTTGTTGGTAATTGAATCTTGGAATTTATTGAATTTGTTGTTGTTGTTGTTGTGGTTACTGTTGTTGTTGTGTTATGATGCTCTTGGGCACTTGTAGATGGTGTATTACTGCTTTCTGAGCCCTCGCTAGCAGCTTTGGCTACACGCGATGCAAATTCGGCTATTATTGCCGAATTCTGAAACAATCACCAGTGCTATGTGATAGACGATTATTGTTTTCATTGCCGAGATTGTATTATCGGCAAACGTAAATAACTAAAAAACTTGTCTCAATTATTTTAATACTTGTTAAATTGATTTAAAACAATTACACCGTACTATATTCTTCATAAACTTGATTTTTTTTTTTTTTATAAAATTTGATCATCTATTTTTTTATTCCATTAATCACTCTCTAATTTTGTAATTAAAAGGCTGTAGATAATTCTTTGTTTATTACTTTCTTTTTCATTCGAATTGTGTTTAGTTAACATGAAAGGGATATGCTAAACTCCAAATGAGCTATTTGAATTCAAAAATTAGAATTGCATATCACAATCACAAAGAAAAAAATAAGAGAATTTGAACTGTGGAGAGTTCAAGTACATTTTCTAACATTAGTTTGAATTGTGAGGCTTTTATGAAATTAAAAAAAAATTCTAACAGTGTAATTGAATTAATTACATTAACTTTATAAACCGTTGAAAATAAAGTTTTTAAATTGAAATTTAAAGTAAAAATTTTTGGAGCTGTAGTCAATGTATCATTGAATTTGAAGTTCATTTATTGGTATTCCTTATAGTTTATTTTCTGACCGTAAATTGAGAGACAATTTCTTACTGCAAGGAGCGAATAACTCAAGTAATGGAGTGTTACAAACAATGATACATTGACTTGTATTTTGTTGGTGGTATTCACTGTCTCACTCACCTGCGGTTGTGGAGTTTCGCGGGGTTTCGGTTCTTCTGGTGCTGCAGCATTTCTATAAATTTCATTGGCTACATTTTTACCAGTTTCTGGATCTACAATATCAATTATGGCCTTAGATCGTATCGTTACTTTATGATACGAGTTCATTGTATTTGGCGCTCCTCCGTTGTGTCCCACGTAAGCTGGAAAGAAGAAAAACATTGATTAAAAAATTTTATTGAACATAATAAATAAGAACTCATCATTATTCGAATTTTTCCGAAAGAATTTTTTTCTCATCAGCAATATTTTTGTAACTTTTTTTTGGATCTAATTTTTTATAATTTTTTTGTAACACAAAAACTTATCTCAAAAAATTTCCAAAATTGAATATGCCACTATTCTACTGAGATTTTCTAGTTATTATATTTTGAAGAACCGAATGGAATCAGTAAAGACTGATTATCCCCCCCCCCCCCCCTATCTCGGAGCTTCTCTAAAATATTTTTTAATAAACTGAAATTTTCTATTTTCAAAGCATTATTGAAATAGTTAGCAGCAAAGTGATGAAACGCAAAGAATATATCATTGAACAACTTAAAAATGTCTCTAAAACCGGCTTCCAAAGGATGCGCTATACATCCATTTTTGTACAGGAACCTGATTGACTACAAAAATTTTCTCGCAAGTTATCCTAAATTCGATAGTTACCGAGAAAATTGTAAATAAATACGACACCAAAAATAGCAGACATCTGCCAATTTAAAGATTGATTTTTTCCTCTAACAAATACATTATAAAAAAAGAAAAATATGCACATGTAGACAATTGAAAAACCTATAGTTGCTACTTTTTTTTTACATTTTTTCAATAACAATTTACTCAAAAAAGTCGAAGAAATCTTCAGATGTGTGCTAATTTGATTATCATAAAAAAATCTCGAATTAAAATTTCAACTTCATCTTTTTCAATCACTCTACAATAAATTTAACCGATTTTCTCATTAAAAGAGCCTGACACTTGCATTTTCCGGGAGTAGACACTGTAATATGTGTAAGTCTTTTCAATTATTAAAAGCTCGTCAAAATAACTTAAAAAAGTTCCCGAATATAATGGAGATCCGTCTGAAACTGAGCTATAAATAACTTCATCTATTATTTTCTGAATTTTTATTTATAAACTTCACTGAATATGTAATTGATAAAATTAAGGATTTACGTACAACGATTACGACGACTAGGTGGAGTGAAGTAAAGTCCATAACGTCCGTTAGCTACGTACATTTTACGCAAATTAGAATCACTGATAATTAAGTGATGACTTGAAATTGATTTGAAACAATTTTCGAGAGCAAACTACACTGAGGAGTTCACTAGGTGGACTGAGGAAAATCGCAACACTCGTGATATAATATAGGCCCTCTTCACTTTGAGGTACCTGAGGCCTTTGCGTGTTACCTGGAAGCCACAGGAAGAGGGAGAGGAGCAGCTGGAGCCCAAATGCAATTTTACCTTTCTCCTCCCATTTCCTTATGCGACGCATTGGCATTTATCCATCCATTCGGGGAAGGATCAGTAGGGATTGAGGAGAAAAAAAATTCTCGTTATTCTGGTTACTTATGAATAGTGAATATTGGGAAACCAAAATATTGTCTTTATTTAGTGCAACGAATTTTCGGGAATTATTATTACAAGATATTATTTTAAGGATTATTGAGGGATTCTGATTGAGCAGGTATCGGAGGGACTTTGGAGTAGAAGTAAAATGGAAATTTTAATGAGACAGGTTGAGATAAGATTGTCTCGATAATTCCATTGGAAAGATTAGAAAAATTCAGAATAATATGTGCCAAATTTTTTATATTAATTTTCGACAAATTGTTTTGGCAAAAAGTTGAAGAATAGCAAACAAGAGAAATGTGGCGACTCGATTAAACTCAAGGCCCATCTTGGAAACTAGTGGAGATACGCCGTTCGCATCCTATTTTTTTTTCGTAAAAACTTCAAGAACTATAAAAAAGGAATGAAGGCAAAAAAGGCATATATCGGTCAATTACTGGGATATTCTCAAAACGATAAATGAAGAATTGTCATTGTTATTCATATTCTTGAATAAGAGACAATCGAAAATAACGATGAATACCTTGGTGCTCGCAACGTTGGCTGAATTGAGCAAGAAATTGACTGAAAATTGATTCATTATCGATTGAGCGAGTTATTAGCGGAAGAAGGAGAGAGTAATGAATAAATAACGAAAAAAAGATTTATCCTGTTGTACATTTTCACTCCTTAATTAAAAAGAAAATCTATCTGCGTCTGAGAAAAAAGTCGATTCTTAGTTTCTTAGAGGCATTCTCTCTGTAGTATATGTCGTTTCAATAAATTATTGATGAAAACTTTTCTCAAGGCAGTTTTCCACAGAAAATGTTATTACAGAATCTCTCGAGATGTCAATCTTAAAATATTCCTTGAAAACTGAGATCAAAGTCGAAGGGAATGACTTTATTTTCTCAAGTCATCTATGATTTACTATCAGCTTTGTAGAGACGAAAGAAGTAACATTGAACTTTCAACTTCACTTATTGAAGTTCATTTCTTTTCTTGGGAAATCAGAAATTCGGTTGCAATTAGTAGACAGATACATCAATTCGAGAATAGAGAATAGCTGCCAATTTCTCGACTGCTCCATTATTCTGTGGATGAGTGCAGCAGTAAATAGAATCTCTGGATGAAGGAATATAGTATCCTGAACTTTAAAAAAGTTCAACTTATAGAATCCAAAGGTTAAGCTAATCATGATCCATTCCAATCACAATTTTTATCAAAATAAAACGAAAAAATGTTCCATCATTTCATCAGGAACTATCAGAATACATAACTTGAATCACCGAATCCAAAAAAAATATTAACAATTATTTAAGATTTTTTTGGAACCTACAAAATTATAAAGAAAAAAAATACCAAATGATCGCATTCAAACTAATGATGCCCTATATTCATTTCAAATTATTTTGCTTTGAAATAAACTCAGTTGGTTTAGTGGTACATTCAGTAGCGAAGTGGTAAAGCAAGTTAAGTAAATGAACAGTATCACGCAAGCCGCGAAATTCCGTAGAATTCATCAAAAGACCTTTTTCTTAGCTCATAGAATTCTCTAAAAGAAAAGGCCTTAGAATTTTCTTCAAGTCTAGTCATTTTAAAGATATTAACAAAAGAGTGTAATAGAAATTCTTCGAATGATCCTTTTCTACTAATTCATTGTTACAATCGTACCACATTATCCTTTCAACTATTTAACATAAAAACGATATTATGACTTGAATTACCTGGTTGAGTTAACGATATCGCCATTGGGGGTATCGTTTGTGGCTGTGGTGTTTGTTGTTGCAATGTGCCCTGTGGTACACCGGCAGTTCCTTGGGCACCGGCCAGCGGGCCACCTACATTTTGACCACCCCCGGTAACTGCATTGGCACTTGCCCTACTTAGATTTATCGACGAATTTGGTGGTGTATGAGTTTGATAATAATCTAAAAATTAATTAAACACATTATCATCACAGTTATTATTTGTGCCTTTCGTGATTACCTATGAATGAAGTATTTCAAAGTGAATAAGGAGATGAGAAAGCGCTTAAAGAAATTCTATACCGAGGGATAGAGGGGGTAACGGCCTCTTTGTGCATCAAATACCGAGTAAGTAATGAATTCAATTTATAACAAAAGGAAATGGAGAATTTCTATATTTTTGGAAGCATTCGAGTTCATGAGGCTGTATCGTAATAGATTTCAAAAATTATCGATATTCTATAAATACATGTATCTCTTCCTTTCAAATGGTCATTGGATGAGATTTAAGCGTTTCAAAAATTCTGTGAAATTAAATAGTCGAACGAGAACTGTAAAGTTATGTAATTTTTTTCAAACCAAGTATACAACTCTGCTCATTTCCTTCTAGTAATGAAAAAAGGAATATTTACTTTGTAGTAAGGAATAGAGCAATTTTTGTAAGATCTTTCAATGCAGCTTCGAATTTTTCAGCAGAAAAAAATATCTCTACAAAAACTTTGATAGAACCCTCAGTTTCTGAGATATTCCTTCATAAACAATCTCAAGGTAAAATTTACTTGTATGCTTGACAGCTCTGACAACAATTGATAGCGGAATTCGTATGTTATATATTACATGAAAAAAAAAATAATGAAACTGTAATTCCTCCTCATTCACTGAAATATTCCATAAATTTATAATATTCGTTGAATAATTGTTGACCTTAACACATGTAGATATTGAAAAATGAAATATTTCTTCGTTGTAATTTTTTTGTTTCAGCTCTCAGTATTATTTACGAAACATAATTTAACAATCAATAAACAAAGTAATGCACAGAGCCAACGATTTGAAGGATTTATCACATTGTTTACCTTCAAATACTGAATTATTGCTAAAAATATCACAAAGAATTTATATTCATTTCTTTTTACATGTGTTAAAGCACGATAAATAAATAAAAACATTCTTACTCCATCCTGGGGGCCCATGTTGATATGGACCAGCGTAAACATTCGATTGTATGATTGTATGAGGTGGATAACCTGTGAAGAATGGCTGCGTTTGATGTGCTTGATGCCTCTGTTGTTGTTGATACTGAAATTAAAAATCAAAAATCATTATCTTCCCTGATTTTCTAAGAAAAAAAAAAAAAACAAAAAAAACGTAATATTTTATTTTTTTCAATTTTTTTTCTATATTTACCGATTGAAATGGGTAATTGTTGCAAATACTTACAGCAACAATTGGTTGCATGTGATTATTCATTGGATAAACAGGTGTCTGTTGTATATTAGGAACCTGTCCAGGAACATACATTGTTTGAGTACCAGGTACAGCAATATTCTGATACATTGCTGTCGGTTGTCCAGCACTTGTGGCAACATTTGGTATAGGAACTAATTGTCCACCACCTTGATTACGACTGTGAAGACCTCTTGCTTGATTTGGTCTCGGCCCCATTTGATAGAAGCCCTGAAGAAAAAATTTATTGGATTAAGAAATTGAAAATTTCATTTGCTCCATGCAAATGAACGACGATTTATCGTTGTTATTAATGAGTTTTACTCCTTTTATTGCTCGAACAGGTTTTATATGATCACTATTATTCCTGTGGTGAAGGAGGCAAGGAGAAGATACCGAAAACCATTAGATTTACAGGAATTTTTCAAGAAACCTTTTTGTAGCACATAAAATTCTTCAAAAAAAATCTCTCCACATTTTTTCTTGCACAGAGATATTGCAAGATTATCGCAAAATAATTCACTTTTTTTTTTTCAAGTGAACTTTTATTACGATAATTTCGTAATTATCTTGAGAATTATTCATTAAAGTTCATCAATGGATCTTTTCAAGACCTAAATTAACACGATTTAGATATGAAATATCATGTTTAAATTTTATAACTCATCTCTTCATAATTTTCCTACTAATTTGTGAATTGAAACGTAAAAAATTGATTCAATCTTTTCAAACGTTGCAACGATCCATGAAGGTAGTCCCGCGTGACAAACCATGTGTATGCCCCAGTTATTCCATTATGAAAGTGATTTTTAATAAAAAGAAAATAAACTGAAAAAATTAATTACTGAAATTAAAAACAAAAAAAAAAACAAGTATTAATTCTTGTAATGAGTTTTCATGAAAAATCTTGTTATCCAACTGAGATCAAGTAATTTCCCTCATAAAGTCTAATAAATTTCCACCTATTACATAAAGACACTTCATCACTCAATGAAAAATGTGATTGAATAAAAAATAAAAAAATACCAAAAGTACTTAATCAAGAACTCACCTGTGTATGCGCCACAGGTCTTGTCTGATTGGACACAAATGACTGTTGCAACGATGGTGGTTGCGTTTGTAAATGTGCCTGTTTCCCCATATCTTGTGGTGGTGTATGTACTGGTGGTGTTGTTGTTTGTGCTGGTCCTTGTTGCTGTTGTTGCTGTACACCAGGTGTTTGTTGCTGTTGCTGCTGTTGTTGTCCGCCAGCAGGTCCACCAGGCTGTATACCAGGTGTTGATTGACCGATTTGTGGTATTCCCCCGAGTGATGGACCTCTACCGCCTGGTACACCTATGCTGCCCCCACCACCACCCACTTGGGCCCCTGGCTGGGCGCCGTAGTTTTGACCAGGTACATGAAAATCCGATCCTGAAAAATGAGAAAAAATAATGTGATTAAAATTTTTTGTAATTTATTCTTTTTTTTTTATAAAAAAAATGTACAATATGGATGTGACTGCAACGACACACACAAGGCCATTCCGACTGCAGATGTTTCTCCACTCTGCAATTCATTGTAATTGCAAGTTGCCACATTTTAAAAGTAATAATTATGATCAATCTACTGGCAACAGTGTTTTTGCTACATAAACCCGAAATAATCAATGATAAAATCGATAAAAATCACTGGACAATTTAATTTCTATCGAGATAAACAATCGCAAAAAATGCAATAAATAGAAAAAAAAAAACTCTTACTCTTTCTTCCCCCCTTGAAATAGCAATATTCCTAAATTTTCAAAGTTTTTAACGATTTTTCATATTATATATGAAAATCAATTACGTATGGAAAATAACGTACGATTTCACAAACAGGACGTATCAGCAGATATGACTCGACGAGAACTCGTGTTGTCTAATACGACAGTGCCGTATCATGAAATTCATTTGCCAATACATTTGTCACTTTATATATATTGTTTAATAAAATAAATCAAAATGGTGTCGGAGAGAATTTCGTGAGTGTTGCAACGATAAAAGAAAAAAATAAAAACTTCAATTTTCTCGATTTTCCTTCCTCCCCCACTTGTGCCTGTGAGTTTCACGTGTCTCTCAATACACAGTTTATCTCACTCTACTTGTCCTGCTTTCACTGCAATTGAAAATAATCGCGTCGTCCTCTGCTCACCGTTTTTCCTCCTTTTTTTTTTTTTATTGTTATTGCGAAGAGAACACAGATTGGCGCGCACTCGAAACAAGTGAAGTCATGCAATTAACTTTAACTAATTGTTTTTAATATCTAAGAACTGACGTCATGACAATTTTAGCGATAAGAAATTTCGAGACATCTTGGTAGAACTGATAATGCATTTTTTTTTAATGGTTTTTTGAATTAATTAATTTTTTTTTCACTTATTCGAGCAGATCGTGTTGAACGATATAGTCGAAGCTTGCTTGGAAGCCATGTTTCAGCACCATGTGGGCTGGGTACATTTGTCATAAGCGCTATCTAACGGTGAATCCCCTGAAGCATCAAGTGCATTTTAGAATTGACTTGAAGCGTACTCTGGAAATTCCACGAGTGCCAATAGTAAAAAAATAAAATTGAAATCCATAGAATTTTTGGAGTAAATGAAGCAAAATAAATCTTTGAAATTTGTTAATTAGGAGAAAAAAAAACAATAGTCAAATTTATTGGATTTTCGTTCATTTTTTAAATTTACGCAACATGAAGAGAGAAAAAGTAAAATGGTATTTATGCCATAACGGTAATTTCACAAGAAATTTAATCCCGTCTAACCGGATTTTCTTTAATTTTTCCTCAAGTATTTGTGGGTTTTCTTTTCAACTATTAAATGAGATTTACAAGTGAAATATGCAAATTATTGGGGGAAAAGAAGAGAAACAGGCGAAAATCGAGAGGATAGAGAGAGGGGGGGGGGCTAAAAAAATTGATAAAAGAGAAAGAAAAGACCTTGTATCGACGTAACAATTTGGCGAACTGAACGGGAGTCTTTCCAACGGATTGTGTGTTGGAAAGGTACATTTCATTGATCGACCTATATCGGTGAAACGCTCGACTGAGCTGCGTTGGATTTTGATGTTGGAGGAAAAAAAGAAAGGGAGAAAAAGAAGAAAAAAAAGAGAAGAGAGTAATTTGAGTCGATTTGCGTGCGAGTGTAAAAACTCAGTTTGTCATTATTACGATTATACCTTTTTATTTTTTTGTTTTTCTATTTCAAGTTATATAAATAATGAATGAGACAGAATATAATCGAGGGGTTGATTTAACCCCGTGACCTATCTATCAAACATTTTAACCTTCTATTTTTACGTAAATAACATAGATCCCCGGGCTGGCTAATATCTAATTTTAATTCCCCGAAAAACCCAGAAAAGTAATTTGTGAAAATTCTTTATATTCAGAAATACGATTTTTGGCAATGTTGTAATTGAGTTACAGTTTAACTACTGAAGATTGAGGAAAAATAAATAAAACAAGAGCTGTAAAAAAGAGCAAAGTGTCTAATTTAAGAACATTCAACTTCAGTATCTTCAATATTTTGCATTTTATATAGGGTAAACCAGTGTAAAAAGGACCTCCAGAGCAAGGATCATGTTCTAGGATTTCTTTCGGAGTAAAGGAATTCGCAAAAAAACTGAGAAAAATCCAGGAAATTCTCCAATCTGTTGGCTTAATTAGTGAATTTTTTTAAATTCTTTCAGAGGCCTTTACTCCAAAAAAAAGCCGAATCGTTTTGCCCGAGTGGTCCATTTTGCCTCTGTTCCCCTATAAAGGTTTTTTTAATTGCAGACGATCGACTTATCGGTGATGCTTCACATGTTTCATCGACCCCACCACCTTTCACTTATACACCCCCCTCCTCCCCCCACCTTCTCCTTAGAGCAAAGCTTCAAATTACGAAATGAAAAGAATTCCAACTAAATAAACTCGTTGGCTAGCTGATAGTCAGTAAATATCACGGAATCCACGTGGATCGAGTATCAGGATATTGAATCACGCTTCGTTGCACCGTAAAAAAAAATGTGGAAAATTGTTCAAAAAAAAAATCAAATAATAGTCGATTGTAATAAAATTGAAAAAGAAAAAAAAATAAGTGACGGCACGTGGAGTAGATACAGAACACATTCGACCTTCGATTTACGAGGTGGTAAATGAAGTATTTCGATGAAAGAAGTGCAATTGTAAATAGTGTGAGCTATTTCAAAAGGCTTCACAGAGGAAATGTGTCCGTAGGTGCCTACGGGTCTCCGGAAGTTCGTCATTCAAGGTTTCCCCCTCTATCTCCCTCCCCCTCACTTTAAATACCATGAAGCGATCGAGACAAGAGTATTTTAGATAAGAGATGTCTCAATGAAAGAAGGAAGTGGGCAATGGGAGAAAAAAAAATTACTTCAGTGATGATGATGACAAGTTCTATGGGACTTTTGAAATTTCATTGAAAAGCGAAAGGAATTGGAGCCGGAAAATGATATAATACAATCAATTTTGCACCGATAGTTTGATGAATTGAGTCGAATAATTGAATTCGGCAGTGAAGAGGTAGAACAGGATAAATCGATTTCTTCTTCCAATGAATGATATTTTATTAGATGATACATAAAAGGAGTAGATATCTGCCAATTTTTTTTCTTAACAAAGGAATTATTCTAGAAAAAAAATAAAAAATATGCACATATAACAAATTTAAGGAACTATACGTGCAAATTTTTTCAATATTTTTCCTTCATAATTTATTTGTTTAAAAAAATTCCGAAAATTTTCGCATGTTTTCTCATTTCATTATCATCATTTTAGAATATCTCGGAAAGTAAACGAGATAAGGCGATTTTGCCTCTTCACAGCTCAAGTCATCTCAAAATCGATTTTATTATAGCATTTTTCATCAGCATTCTCGTAACGTTTTTTGTTTCCCCTCCATTTCAATGTTCATCTTACGAGGATTTGCTGCAACAATTCGAAACTGCGGCGGTGGTGGCTGCTGATGTTGTCCTTGCTGTTGTTGCTGCTGTTGTTGTTGATGATGATGTCCAATATTGATGGTCAACTGATGCTGTCCATGATTCATTTGTCCAATATGTGGACCATGTGGACTCAGTGGCTGTTGATTTGGTGGTTGCTGATGATTGTGCGTGTGTACATGATTGTGATTTTGATTTTGTGGATGATGCGGTGATAAATGATGATGTGGACCACCACAATGTGGTAATAGACAGTGCATTGGCCCAACACCAACTGCTACACCAACGGTGCCCTCCTTCGCGACACCGTATCTCGAGACCATTTTTACTTTTTTTTAATTTTCAATTAAATTTAAATTCTTATAAATTTGATTTTAATCCAATGTCAGGAGTACAGTTTCTTCAGATTTTATTCTCTCTCCACTTTATTATTCTAATCTTAAATTTTAATCGAAATGTACCTTTTTTTTTGTAATTTAGCACTGGAAAGACTTGTTTTTCATCATTAAACTCATCGGAATTTCCTTGTTTTTTGTCATTACATTTATTTCTTGTTACTTAAAATCGCTTCTTTGGTTTCTGAAGTTTCTTTTTATCTTCTTAGTTACTCCGTTTTTTTTTCTCTTCAATTATTTTTTTTGTCAAGTCGCGAAGGAGGCACTGATTTGCAGAAGAAATTTCACTGCATATCACTGTTACTTTTATCAATTCCCTTAACATTGTTAAGGGAAGCTTTGTAACAATTTCGATGATTATTTATATCCACTGATGGATTAAATAGTTTACCCCTTTCGTTCATTGTGTTTTGTGTCTTTTTCTCTTTTTTTTCTCGTTAAACGTATTTATCGACGTGAGTGTCTCTCAGTAAAGCCACGAGGATTCCTCGGCTCCTTACTCGTCGTTGAAACCCGTGAGAGATCGATATTAAAGAGCTCCCCCTCTCTCTCTCTCTTGCTCTCTCTTTTGCTCGTGCCCCACCTGACGTGTTCTCTCTTTCACTTGATTATTAACGCTTGAGTAATCTTCGATACACAAAAACTCAAGATAAATTCATCAAAATTAAATATCTAATTGTCATTATTAATAAACACCTTGTGTTTACTCGTATCAATTATTATTTAAAGTATTATTATTTAGTTGAGAAATGGTTTTCACTCCTGATGCCAAAAAATTCCCTAGGCCCCCGAATATACACCGTATATGACGGTTGGTCCGAAAGGCGCGCGCATTCACGCACGCACGCCTTCCGACCTCGCCAACACAAACTGTAATGACCCTTCTTTACTCATATTCAACTTCCTTGAATCATACACTTAACACTTTGATAGAACTTAGTAAATATAAATGAAAAATTGAAGTGAGAAGGAAAAAAAATTGACTTTTGGAAATGAGAAAAGAAAAATTAACACAAGCACACACTTGTCAATGAAAATTTTGCAATATTTTTTTTCTCGTTACTCTACACACATATATACACAGACACAAAATGGTGGATTACACAGTAGCAAAAGACGTTTGTAAAAATCTTTTTCCTCGAGTTTGAAGAAAAAAATGAAAACACAACGGTACAATACAAAATGGCACTTAATAATTCCAAATGTCAGGGGCGGTTGTGTGTGTGTGTGTGTGTTGCCTCGATGGAGGACACAGGCCTGTGTCTAGGGCCAAGTCAACCTCCCCCCCTCCTTTTCCACAATAACACCTCCCTTAAGAGTCTATTGAATGTCTATTGTGTTCTGTTACTTTTCTTCAATTTTTTAAAAAACACATTTGATTATAGGGTTACAAGGATAATGAGAAAACTTGGATAATTGTTTACGAAAAACATGGACTCACGCGTTGGAGTCGCGAATCCCGACTGACGTAGTCGGGAGTCCGTCGTGACGCCCCGTACGTCAACCGCCCCCACCCCATTTTATACAGAGAGTTCGGGCGAAACGCGCGCGCCCTCCGTTGAACCCCGAGAATCAGCTTGTCTTCTTTTTTTTTTCTTTTTCTTTCTCTCTCGCCTTTTATTTATTCCATTTCTTTTTTATGTGTGTCTGAGGGGGGAATAATATAGAGTTGTGTATGGGGTTTTTTTTTCTGCTACTATACATCGTAAATGTGTATGGAGGCCATTGGCCCTTTATTGTCTTTCCCCTACTTTCGTTTGTATTTTGTCCAAAAACATGAGAATTCGCAGCACACCACGACCTACGAACCATTCTACCGACCTGTCGCCCCATCTAGTTTACGAAATTGAGGTAGAGAAGCAGAGGTGGGTCGAGAGTACGTCCATTTAATTATTTAAAATCCAAAAATAAACTCAATTGTGATTAAAATCAGTGGTTTTTAAGAAATAGACCTTGAAAAATTCTCACAAATAATTGAGAAATTCATTTATCATTAGAAAAATAACAAAAATTGATCACTAAATAATGTTATTAATAACATTGTAATTTTAATGAAAAGAAAAATTTCATAGCAAAAATTTCAACAATCCATCAAACTTTCTTGCTAAAATGGAGAATAATTATTTTCAAAGTGAGTGTAAGCATGGAAATTATTATTTCCCAACACGTAAAAGAAATTAATGCATTATTCATTCAGCGATTGAATAAATTTCTCCATTAATTGCTCTCCAGCAGAACAAAAAAGAGAAAAAAAAAGGAGCAAGATGAAAGGGAGATTTTTAACGAAGAATTAATGAAATTATTTTCAAATAGAGCACTGGCTGGCTCCATGTCCTTGCTCCAACGAAATGCGTGAAAAAGGCCCTATTGCGCATGACACATTTTGGCCAACACACAGATGTACACACATACACATAGGCGCATCCAACACCCGAGGACTGATATCCAATCCTGAGCGTGCGCACAATTTACCAACCTATAAAACGTACAGAACCATACACACACATACACGCACAATCTCTCCTCTCTCTCTCTTACGCTTGCATCAAAAGCCGAAGGACAAAACCGATTCTATTTGATGATAATACACGAGGGGTTATTACTCGTCCACGTTCAAGTGCATCGACTTTTTTGTCTACCTCTTCATTTTCCTCCCCCCCCCCCCCCTTTCCACCGCATGATCCAGAGTGACTGTATATTTTCAATAAAAACGAATGAAAAAAAGAGGCACCGCAGGATATTTACAGTATAAAGAAACATGTGTGTGCATGAAAACAAGAAGATGTCAGTTAATCATCGGTTTGCTGGTGCTTGCTCAATATCCTTGAGCATATATTTTCGTATTTGGTGCTCTCAAGGTCTCCAAAATTGGAATTCACAAAAACAACCGTTGAGCAAATAATAATAATGAAATAAAAGAAGAATAAAGAAATTGCATGAAAAAAAAAAAAAGAACGAAAATGCTACCATTGACCTTGAATGATTCTTTTGTTTCATTTTTATTACATATTATCCTGTCCCTGAAGATATTTAATAGTAGAATCGAAACAATTGGGGCATATTGAGAGGTGAAATACAGACAACCCTGACCGTGTCATGAATCCATCAAGGAAGCCAAACACAGTAGAGACGAGCACTGATTTACAAATTGAAAAAGGGGTTTTGACAGTGTGTGTCAGGTTGGTTTTGAGGGCTGTGAAGTTCACATTGAGGTGAACATGAGCGACACACACAGGGCGTTGCCTCTCTTCCATGCATGTAAAGAAAATCACACAGTATAATCGTACACGGATAGTGTGAGAGGGAGAAAAAAAAGGGGGAGACATTTTTAAACTTGTGTATGGCTTCTTGTTCTCTCTCTTCTACTCATGCAGATGGGGTGGGAGAGGGGGGAGAGTTTGTATGCACTGTACATAGCCATTCGTAGGTAGGTAACCCAGTTTCGAGAGCCATGTGCAAGAGAAAACTGCACACTGTGATGAAGAGTGAGTGCAGAAGGTGGGAGACGCAGAGAATTTCAGAGAGGGATGAGTAGGTGCACTGGATCGATAACTATATGCAGTCCGAACAGCCCTCTTGCCCTTTTCCTCTCTCTCATCATCCACCTTGTTTTCCATGCTCTTTCTGTTTTACTCTTCTCTGAAAGCCCCCTTAACCAACACACACATCAAATGGCCACAACCTAGATTCTCATTTTGCCTAGGATTTGGAACAGTTTGAGATTGAAATTGACCCACTTGGGTGAATTCAATTGAATATTATATTTAATGAATTTGGATATTTGGCAATTACAGGGTGGCGACTGAAAACTAATTTCAAAGATTCCCCGACTTTTCCATGATTTTTTCCTGACTAAAAATGAAATTCCAGGACCTCCAAAAAGAAATATTATTTGAATATACGTTAAAATTCTTAGTTATTCCTGTAAATAATTTTTTAAATTAAAATTTAACAATAATATCCGAGTTTGCCATAAATTTTTATAACTGCGATTTTCTGTTGACATTTTGGCAAATTTTCGTCTAATCGAAGAGTTTAATTTTTTTCGATCAAATATCTATAGCTTTTGAAAATATGGAGATAATAAAAAATAAACTACAAATTTTCCTGACTAAGATTAAAATTTCCTGACTTTTCCAGGTTTTCAATCGTGACACTGCATTACGCAAAATAGAGCCCAGCATGGAAATTAATTTTAAATGAATTCAAAATTTGCCTCAGGAAGGGAGGAGGTAAAAATAAGTTAATATTTCGGAGTCAAAAATTCGAAGGTAAATATCGGAACTTGCAATAGCTCAATTGCTAGAGCATCAGACTGGTAATTCGAAGCATGTGAATTCAAACCTCGCTGGCGCATTCCATATTTTCCCCCAACAATCTGATTATGGTAATTATTAAATTTTCGGATGGGCGCTATTCTGCATAATTACCTAATATTTTTCTATTCTCTTTTCTTGACTTTAGCCTCAATGGATTTGGTGTAATTTTTTTTTTCGCGCATTCCTTGACTATCGACGGAATGAAATTCATGGAGTTTATTTTTAATTGGTGGAAGAATGTTTGATGGAATTAATTTCGAGGAACTCGAAGAAGACATGGGCGGAGGAAAGGAGACGAAGTTGAATGCGTTGAGAGATTTTTGGCTGTTGAAAGAGGAGCGTCCCGGGGAAGAATGAAAAGAAGGCACGTCAACAGAGGGGAGGAGGAGGGAGAGAGGGGAACACAAAGGGGACAAGGAACGGAGGGGAGAGTGTCTAGCCGTCTGCGTAGGTAAAGGAGAGAAATAATATTTTTTTTGCGCTTCTTCTCTTCTCTTGGGTTACAAGGGAAAAGAGAGAGTTGGCTGACTGTGTGTGTGTGTGTGATGGCTTCGAGAGTTCGTTTAACCGGGAGAGCTCTCCTTTTGCCAGAGAGTATGTTTGAAAAATAGTGGGGTTTCTTTTTCGGCGAGAAGTAGAGAGTTAGGGATAAAGAGAGATGGATGAAGGAAAGAATGTGGTGGGCAACTTTATAACCTCGGGCAACCTTCGCGCGGTTCAGACGCCTCAGCCAGACGAACCGGGCCCGTTCAAAGTCCTCGCTACTTTTTTTTTCTTGACTCTCTCTCTCTCTCTCTCATCCGCTCCATTCCCTTCTTTTTTTCGGGCTCTCGGAGTTCTCGCCAAAACATCGACGATGAGTCACAGAGGTCTATGCCATTAATACGTGCATGCAGTGTGTGAATGAAAAAAAAAGGAGCAAATAGTCTTGATATTTGAAATTTCATTATCGAGAGAATAACTCCATTATTTGTGCTATAATTCATATGTTTTTGCCAATTAATTGTAAAACTCAACGGAAAAAACGGGATTCCATGAAAAAAAAAAAATGTTTTTTTTTCCTATCAATAAAATATGCATGTTCTTCTGGGGAAAGTGAAAGTCGAGGAAAAAAAAGAGATTGGTAAAACCTTTCGAGGATGCTTGAACGGTCAAAGGTTTTTTCCTCCCCCCTCTACTTCACCGGAATATCTTTCTTTTTCTCATCACACTCATTTGGGGGAATAATCCGGCAAAACTAGCGGACAAGAAAAGAACAGCACACAGTTGGGTTTCTCGACCCTTTGAGCGACCGGCAGTTGACCTTGGGAAAAGCATCAACAGAGGCAGAGAGGAGAGCCACACACATACACACACACAACACAGACCGGTGTGTTGTGCAGGATGATGGTGTTAGTTGGGGGATAGTAAAACGTTCTAACCGTAGGCGTTTCAGTGGAGGGTTTCGCACGTCGACAATGTAAAAGAGAGAGGAAATGGCAAAAGGAGAGAGAAAAAGAGAGAGATAGAGGGGAAGGTAGAGGCTCATGGGACTCTACCTCTCGTTCTGCGGCACACGAATGCACACAGACGTATTTCATACACGCAGAGAGTACATGAGGGGAGTTGTAAACGGGGGAGAAGAGGTAGAAGGCAGGGGGGTGGGGTGAAAAGGGAAGAGAGGACGTCTGGGATGGTGTGTGACGCCGAAGCACACGCCGTAGTCGACAGAGGGTCGATATTTACCGGCCTTCCCGTCCGGCCAATGACCTATCCATCCTGCTGCTTCACCGTCTTGTTACCAATATCCCCCTTGATGTGCTTCCTACCGAAAATGGGGGAAAATTGAGGGAGAGAGAGAGTGAAATAGTCACAGTGTGTTTCATGCCGAGTGCGTGTCACCCCTTACTGACACAACAGACACATAACCTCCTCCTTCTACCATATTCTTACCATTATATTTTCATAAATAAATAAAATGTATATTCTCTATCCCTCACCGAAAATTTTATCATTTCCTTATTCCCTTTTTGGCTAAAATTATTCCATCAAATCAAGTCGCTGGGAAAAATGGAAAAAATTAAATTGGAGTACTTTCCCCAGGAAGAAAATATTTTTCATGGAATTTTTCGGGGAATGTGACAGAATTCATTTGATTTGATTTTTCAGTTGTAGAAGAGTCATTGATTTGATTTTTAACTAAAAATAGATTGTTAATTTTTACGGATTTGTGGATAGAAGAGAATAATGGAGGAGCAGGTGAAAGGAGTGAATGAGCGTCCGCCCCCGATTGCGGTATAATCAGCGCCATCTGTTCTTCATTCCGCGAAATTGTGATATCTCCATTGGTCGGTAAATGGAGAATCCTCGAAAGTCGTTTATCTCCTTCTTGAAATTCGCGATTACCAAAAAAAATGATTTTCATCTTTCAACAATTAATTTATCAGCAATTAATCATTCATAGATTCAGTTCTACTATGAAGTTCTTCTCAATGTATTTTTCATTTCTTTTTCCTTCATCATCTTACGAAACGACCTCGAGAATGCCACGGAGATCGCGCGACGTCTCATGTATCTAACTGTATAACTCGTTGAATAAGAAAAAGAGAGAGAGATAGAAGAAAAAATTGCAGAACAACACTCGTGGTTTGAAGCACACGGGCGAGTGTTCTAGGAATGAGGCCAAGGCGGAAGTCGCCAATTCTACTGACCGACCTGTTAACATGAGGCCTCTTTTGTTTGTGCACACGACATCCCATTTGTGGCAAGAAGACGCAGAAGCACGTGGCGAAGTTGTGTTTACACTTCAACTTCCTGAGAATTATGGAAAAGTGGATAACTTCATAGTTGAGATGGAAAATTTTCCGGTTATTTAAATAATTGATGAGCAATAAATAAACTTCTTCAATAATTGATCATCATTTTGAATTTTAAAACGATGAAAATGATGATCTTCTGTAATTTTTGTATAAAAAATTGAATCTTATTTCATTGAGGCAGTTCCAGTGTGGTACAGTATATTCAGAACATTTACTATATTCAGAAATGGGAAATTTCTGCACACGTAAGCTTGATCGCCATTGAATATGAAAGAAACGTATTGAAATTAACAAATAAATGGGACTTTAAATTATTATATCTCGAATACCAAATGGTAACATGTTCTTTTTTTTGTCTGAATTTGTTCAAAAAACATTTTTCTTTCCTTTCCTAATTTTTGTTAGAATTCTATCGATAGATTTTTTCGATATAATAAAGAATAGTTGGAAGGACAGGAAGTTTTACATGCGTTTAATGGGAGATGGGCTTGAAAATAGTCAATTTTTTTTATCAATTATCTCGCATTCTAAACGGTCAAAAATTCTGAAACCTCGGGATTTATTAGTAAACGTTATTCTCAGCCCTTGAACGTAATTTCGAAAAATTGTATCGAAAAGTCATTTCACGCTGAAACTACCTTAACAGTAAATGAAGTATGTTTCGTCAAAAATGAATTTCATTCCGAGTATTTATCCGTATCTCGTCGAAGAATTCTTCCCGTAAGAGGGCACGCAGAACGCATTTTTCAGCAGCAGATATCAGCAAATATTTTAGATAGCAAAGCGAAAGAGACCGATAACCCAACTTGTTTTTAAGATTAAAAAAAAGAGAAAGGTGATTACGAATATTTACTCATATCTCCATTAACCCTCTTACCTGAAAGGCGTTTCCCCCACTCTTTTCTCGTCCGCAGAGAAGCGCAGAGAAGGGGGACTCCGTCCAGTCACGTTCATCGCGCGGCAGGGACGTATATATGGGGTGCTAAGAATAAAACGATTCTTTTTCTATTTTTTTTATTAATAAACTCTGTTTACAAAAAGAATTATTAATGAAGGGTAATTTCTCTCAACTTTAAATTTAATAAACCTTTTAAGTAGTTCAACAAAGATTAATTGTTTTTTTTTTATTTATAAAGCTATATAGTCACTCGGATGAACTTCGGTTAAGCTTATATGTTGATTGAAGAGATATAAAATCAAATATATATGTGCGTGTGTGTAATTATTTCAATCTTCATGCTGAGAATGATAGCGAGCGAAGCAACCATAACGACAAAGTGGTAAATTACATTGGAGACATTGAAAACTTGTTTGGATGTAATTATCACCTTTTGTTTTTCTTTTCTCCTTAATACAAAGAGCACATGAACCCCGAGATCCTTCCATTTTTACTAGTAAATGCGAGCCCAGATTTGCACTCACCTTTGGTGTACTGCTCATATTTACAGTAGATTTATTTTTTCGACTAGAAAAATCGCTCAGTAATTGTGTTGCTACGTTTTTGAAAAAATCCAATTGGGATATTGGCTTTACTCTTCTTTCATTATAAAGAACAGTGCTATTAATTAAACAGACATCGATGACAAAAAAAAAGTAATATTTCCACCATTTCTTGTATGATCGACTAACGGTGTAATACTCTCTTCTCTGATCTGCTAAGTCAACTCCACCCATATATTTGTTATAAGTAACCACTGGTGCAGGACAAGGGACATCAATGTATTTTTTATCTGCTTTGGAATATTTCTCTACACTTACTATTTCATTAGGATCACAATTAGTTGAAAGCATCGAAACTGCTCGGTTATCTTGCCACACTGTTGCTGTGATATTTCCACATTGCATTTGTTTAATGTCACCTCTTTTTAGCTTCAAATTATTAGGATTTTTTAATTCTTTAGGCCATTCCTTTCGATTTGTCCGGATTGTGCCACACGCATAAATCTGATTCTCTGCTAATGCATTGAATAATTTGATGGACGTAAAGAAATTATCACAATAAAGGTGGTGATGTTTCAAACCAAAAAAATCAGATAAATCCAATACAACCTGTTCACCCAATAGCCAGTCTTTGTTTTTTTCCTCTTTCTTTCCCAGATATGGTTTCACGTCAAGTACATAACCAGTCTTTGGTTCGGCAATTACCCACATTTTCAAGCCCCATGGTGTTGGTTTATCTTTCATGTACTGCTTGGCGGAAAATTTACCTTTGTATGGAATCATGGCTTCATCAACAGAAAGTTCTCGACTTGGGCGGTAAAAATATTTGAATTCATTCGTAATATCCAATACCGGGCGAATTTTGAATAGTCTGTCATAATCAGGTGAATTTGATGCTGGGATTTTTCTATTATCATTGAAATGAAGGTAACGATTGATCAACCGGAACCTATCGTATGTCATTGCCTTCTTGACTATTGTGCACTCTACGAAATCTGATTTAAAATACATTTCTATCTGTGGTAACTTGACAATTCCCATGTAAATCACAATTCCTATAAAAACTTCCATTTCCTTCACTGAAACAGGTGACCACCGGCTGTCTGGATGACCAGCATCTTGCGTTTGTTGAGCGAATAAATTCGTTTGTTCTGTTGTCATTTTAAAAAAATCTGCGTTTAAAAATAATTGTAAATAATCTTTCTCACTGCTATCCTCGGGTAGCATGTGTAGAGATCCTACGAATCCTGTGAATGGTGTTATTTTTGTTTTTTTAATTGTTTTAGACCATGCATTTTCCACAGAATCTTCGTCATAATCATCACTTCTATCATCTTCACTATCACTAAATGAACACTCGGAACTATCACTAGAATAATTTATATTTTGATCTTCCATTCCACTGCACTTTATTAATGAAAATTTGAATATTAATTTACTGTTTTTAATAAAAAAAAAAAAATTACTGTTTTGATTGCGTAAACCCCACTAAACGTGTACGGTCCTGCTCGAGCACGTTGCAAGCATGAAATGGTAGTGGTGGGAGCGAGTGGCCTCACGCGATTGGCCATCCCCACTCCGACCGCCCAAGTACGAGTTAGGCCGACTTTCAGGTCAGAGGGTTAATTTTCGTGTTAAACCGATCTCTGAAAGAATAAAATTGCCGAGAAAAGAGCTCCTTTCCCAAACAAGCGCCCCCTTTATCTTTTAAAAAAGAAACAACGAAAAAAGTGGAATAAACTCGTTTTCACGTACCAACGATTGAGAATGGGCAATTTGCCTCAATCCATTGAAATAACCGATTAAAATAAAGAGTTCACTGTATGGAATTTAATGGAAAAGGTCACTAGTATTAAGGTGCTTTCACTTGATACTCGTGTGTGCATCCTTGATTCTTCTTCTATTTTTCTGGTTTAAAGATTGGCTTGGTTAAAAAGCCGTAGTATATTCAACACAAATGGCTTGAAGTTAGATTGGTATTACGGATTAAGGTGACTGGCATTCCTAACGGTATGTACACGGGCTTCTTGAATGGCTTGTCTCTCTCTTCCCTGTGTTATCCTCTCTCGGTCCTCAACCACACGATAAAACCTATGCACCGTACTTCATACATACCTGTCTCTCTCTCTCTTCTCTCTTACCCTCTTTCTCTATCCCTCTCTTGTTTCCCCCCTTTTTACCGTGAAGTGTACGTAAGAAGGCACGTAATCCACCTGTTCCAGGGGAAATCATCAACTCGTACCGCTCTAACAAATCTCATTTACAAAACACAGAATATAATGTCATAATAAATTCATCATACATTCGAATCCTTATATTTAATTTGTACTGAATTATTCATGTTTTTTGACTTATTTTCATTTTTATTCGTCTTTTTTCCGGAAAATTTTTTGAATTCCATTTCAGCATTGCAGACTTTCTACTTCAGTAAATTCAATTTTTATGAACTTTTTTTAAAATTCAGACTTTAATTGCACTTCCTCACGGTCTTTTTTTTTTGAAATTCAATGTTAATTGGAAAATTGAGATTTTATTCTGTGATTAAGTTTATAAAAATGTAGATAATTTATTGTGGATTTCTTAATTGCGTCAGATCAGAAAGTTCTTGAGGTATTTGTTTCGGTGAATTTTATTCGGTCTTAATTCTACTTTTTTTTTTTTGCATTGTCAATTTTTTTTAGGTTCTGCGCTGACAATTTATGCCTCATGTTAATCGTTGCTTTGTGACGTAAAGAATTATGAAAATCCTTATCACATGACAGGATTATGAGTGAATTATCGCGTTACATTTCATGTGCGTCAGTGTCATCATATTTGATAGCACACAAGAACCCATAAATATAACAATAATTCTGGATGGAGGAAAATTTTTAAGCAAAAGTTAGAGTACATCATTTGCATTTGCTGATGAAGAAAAAGTGAAACTTTCAACGAGAACATCGATGCATAACGAAGTATTGAAGATCTTGAATGTTTGATCTCGAGTATGGTACAATTTTTCATCACATTTTTCTGAAACTTCGAAAAAATTGACGGTTCAGTCTCAAAACAACTAATAAAATTGAAATATTTTTTCTTTTGCTTCACAGAAATTCTCCAATTTCTCCAAATATATGTTCCCATAAATTGTAACTTGACGACTTTGTAATCCCCAAAATTATGACCTCCCTTTTTTACTGTCTTCAAGAGTCTCGGACCGAGCCCCTTGTTTCGAACACGTGGGGGGTAGTAAAATCCCTTCACAACAAATTCATTGTAAACTCTTATATTTTTCCATATACTTTTAAATTTTTGGAAGGAAGTCGAATTCGTCATGGCTTAAACCTTTTGAGCT
Source organism: Aleiodes alternator (assembly GCA_963921955.1). Lineage (NCBI taxonomy): Eukaryota > Metazoa > Arthropoda > Insecta > Hymenoptera > Braconidae > Aleiodes > Aleiodes alternator. The sequence continues at coordinate 8,425,176 of OY998100.1, read as the reverse complement.
CACCAATAATGAAAAAAAGTGAAATGATTTTCCACCAATTACCAAATCCTTCTGGCCTCTTCATTTTTACGTATAAAATTATGGAATTGAAGAAAAGATAAGTGAATTATTTTTTCAAAGAATGGAATTTTTTTCTTCAATCCAAAAATTATATAATTTCTAGAATTCAGGAAATTGTACATACTCCAAAAATTGTTAAATCATATTTCTTCCGGAAAATTTAGGAAACTCGTTTATTTATACAAAATTTTGATTCAACTTTTACCATACCTTCCCACTAGTTCAAATCAGAAAAAATTCATATTGAATGGGCCATTTTACCCCATCTTCCCCTTCATTTCACCAATGGACTATAGAATTGTTCATAAATTATTCAAGATTATGTCTCAGACTCCGTCTGTCCTCACAAGATCTCTCAACCCCCCCTCGAGAGATTTACCTCCAAAAAATCGGCAGAAGTGATGAAAGTAGGCAAATAAATCTGACTCTCAAGTCAGATTATTTCTGAATATTTAGGACTCCAAGTAAGCTACACTGAGAGAAAAAAAGCAGAAAAAAATATCGAAATGAATTTTTTCCATGGTGTTCAACAATTATTTTTTTGAAGTAATCAAAATTCTGGTAGATCTGGTACAATCCATTCCTAACAATCAACAATTTTTTCGAATATTGGAGAGGAATATTTGTTTAGAAAAACTAATGAAACAAATGGTTAATCAGATAAATTTCCTAAAATTAAAGAAGAAAATTAGCAGTTGGACGAAATTGTCAAGGACTATTGAAACGATTGATTTCTTCATTTTCACAACTTTTTCTTTCTCAATGCAGGAAAAATTTCATAAAAACCTTTTTTGCAGCAAAAATTGTGGCTAAAAAAAAGGTTATTGAAGCGATTTCCCTGTCGCCCTCAGATTTCGAGATATTTTCACGCCTTCAGTCTTGATTTCCCATGAAAAAGTGGAATTATCCCTATTAGTTAATAAACACTCAATTTCTCTCTATAAATGTCAGCTAAATTCAACCACAAAACAACTGAAGAAAAAAAAAGTCACCGGATTAAACCAGATGGATGAGGAAATATGATTTGCGGTATGAGAAGTGTTAAAGTTACGATTAATTAAGTAAAATAAATAAATAAATGGAGAACAAATATAAAAATGTACAAGGCACTTTCTACCAGGAACCTGGGCGACATGAAGCTGGTTCACCTGAATGACCAGGCCTCCGCCACGTGATAAATGTCACAATGCTTCCCCTTCGGCTATTTTATGTATATATACATAATTCCACTTTGGCCAATGATTTTATTATGCACTCCGGTGCTAAACAACTTGGGTGTTAACGCCCCACATTCTATGCTCCAGTCACTCTCAGTGATGTTTTTTTTCTTCTATTTTCCTTTCTTTCTTTCATTCTTTCAAGACAAAATAAAAAATAAATTAACATGAATACATGTAGTTTCAACATGGAAAGCAAAGTCCGGGATAACAGCCTGATGTTCGCGTTTTGGCTCATAGAGTAGCACGGTGTGGCTGTCCGCATTGCCGGCAAGGCCGAACAAGTGGAACGTACCCAAAGATCTCACTTGTTACATACAAATTGCCAATTTCAATGAAATATAAACATGTGAAGGAATAAAAACAAAATATGTGAAATTGAAGAAAAACCTGTTATCTTTCATTTTTTTCTGGGGCAAAAAAAGAAGACTATTGTTCTCGTAATTCAAGATAGTCAAAAAATTAGTTTTTTTCTTCCAAGGGAGAAGGGGAGGGGAGATAAGAATGCATTTCATTAATAATTCTAAAAAATTGTAAAAAAACTTATGAAAAAATTCAATTTTTGTAATTTTTCGATAGATTTTTCTTGGTGCATTGAGAAATTGAGATGTTTTTCTTTTTTGAAATAATTGAAATTTGGAAAAAAATAATGGAAGAAATGGAAAAATAAATAGAAATTAAATTTGCAATCATTTCAGATAATGTGATTTTCAATTTTTGCACAACTTTGAAGATTCATCATAATGAATTTCTGGGGTATCAGTTAAACTTAGGGATATACTCTAGATGGCAGATTAAAGTCCAGTCGTTTCGATGATAGAATATTACATAACAGTAAGTGTTGCGGCTGGGTAAGAATTGAGTGCCAACACGGTGTGCGGTTTGAATGAATATCTGAAGAAATTTCTATGAAAAACTCGAATGAATTCGATACTATTCATTTATATTTATCCACCGTAGAATTTTTTGTCGCTCGGATTTTTCGGTGAATTTTATTACAAGAAAGAATAATTGCGGTCAATTTTGTGCAATAATGTATAATCTCCAAGTGAAATGGAAAATTAATAAGAAAACGAAATTGCGCTTGACTATATAAAGAAAAAACATAAATTCCAATAAAATCTGCGAATGAAGATTAAAAATTGAAATAAAAAAAAAGAAAAGTTCAGATTGCAAGTAATGCTGATAATTTATATGAGGTGTAGAGCCTTCTAATAAAAAATGCAAAGTTCACCAAGGTGATTGAGTAATGAGAAGCTCACGTGGCCTTGAGTCTCTATCCCCCAAAGAATTACGACCAATAAACAGAAACATGAGAGAGCAAGAAACGTTGAAAAAAGGGGAGAAAAAATATTGAAAGAAAAAAAAAATTACAGGCGTCTAGAATTGACCCGATTCAAGGCTTCCAGACGGAGCAGGAAAAAAATATCGGCTTAGGAAAACTATAAGGTCGTTGTTATTATGCTGAAGCCTATTGCACTCGACGATTTCCCGTTGATGTAATTTCATTGGTCGCCACTTGGAATGTCTATCCCATTCTACACTCTTTTACCATTATTTTTTCTCATTTTCCCTTCAATCGAATTTTTCGAGAACAGGTTGACGACTCTTATCATCTATTCCCACGAAATTAATTAGGGATTATCTGAAAAATGTTGGAGTATTGGAATTATGAGTTTTCTTTAACGAAGTTGTTTCATTCGATTATTTTTTTCTCTCTTGACGAAAGACGAAACTCTTCTCAATATTTTCCTTTCATTGGAAATGAAAAAAAAAAATCAATTAAATTAATAATATTTCTGTTTAGAAAAAAAGCCCTAGGGTGATTTCAACTACTTTCAAACGATTTTGCCCTCCAACACTATCTATGTTCTGATTAAATTCCAATATGTTCGTTTTACCCCTAGAGTTGATCATGATGTTGAATGTTCCATTAATCAAAAATTCAAGTCAACAACCCAACAAACCCTCTCGCATTTTTTCCGTAAATTGCCTAAAAGTTCGTTTTTCCAAATTTTTTTCTCGTAATTCAAGATATAATTATTTTTGAAAAATTGCAATGAAATTTCAAATTCCAATGAATTTTCAAAAAATGTAGTTTCATAAAATTTTAACTCAACTAAAATGTCTAATTTTTTTCATTCTGGTGTTAAATGATAATCTCCTAAGTGTTTATTCCGAGATATTTTTGAGCATCAACCCCTCGAACAAAATGCCTCACCCTATGTTTTCCCTCTTCGCCGATTAAATTCAACTTCTCTCCCAAATGAAAAAATTGAATCATCAATCAAACGTTCCTGGAACCCCAATTTAATAATATCCTTTCCCTCTTGACCCCTAACAGCATGAGCTCAATCAATTTAAAATTATAATAATCACTGGATTATTTTTTTACACTCATACTATTCATGCAATTCTCGTCTTTCATGACGAAGCCCTGGAGTACGGTTATCAGAGCCGCTAACAAGTATCAAATTACCTGGACACGTCTAATTAACAGTTATCTCTCTCGCTGATTGTTGAACGTAATGCTAACCAAATCACTATTGCGTTAATTCTCAATGTAGGTCAACCTTTTGCAATAAAAAAAATTAACAACTCCAAAAATATAAAAAAACCCGGAAATCATTAAACGCAATAAATGATAAATTTAACGTGAAACCAAATTTTTCGTGAGAAAAATTTCTCTCAAGTTGCTGGATTTTCGAAAGGTCGGGAATTTTCATTTTTTGCTTCAAAAATTTGATGACACTGAAAATGGCAAACATCAGACAATTTTCAAATTTTTTTTTTCTTACTTTGACAAATAAATTATTAAAAGAAATGAAAAATGAGCGCTGGCAGAAAATTAAAAAAAAAATAAACTATCAGTGCGATTTTTTTTACAATAATTTATTTGTTGAGGAAAAAAATGAAAAAATTGTCAAATTTGTAATAATTTCATTATCATACAATTTTTCGGTTTTTAAAATATAATTTCCCTCCCGGAAATTCATCATATCTATTTAAAAAAACGCGAAATTTCTGCGGAAATTTTTTCAATTGAATTTTTATTAACGCAATTATTTCTAGAGTCTCCAGAAAACAAATTACTCGATCCTCACTATCATCCCAATTACCTCAATAACTATCGAACAAAAATTATTGTACTAAAGTGCAAATTTCCCCGTTAACTCAATAAAATCACGAGAATAAAAGAGAAAAATTTATCAATTTCATTCTCGCTAAAAAGTAAACTTTTCTCACTGTTGTCGATTACGCAACGTCCTCCGACCGGTGGCAAGGAGACACGCGATGATTTTTTCCTTTTTTTTTTTCCATAAAAAGAGAAACACAAAACAAAAGTTGTCGCAAAAGGTATGACCTCATTTTCCCCGAGTTTAGCCAATGAACAGTGAAGAAAGAGGAGAAAGATCGAGAAAAAAACGAAAATAGAAGAAAAACAAAGAGATTGAAGAATGAAAATCAAAGGAATGTGTAAAACTTAACGGGGGAAAAATAGAAAAAACAATAGTAAAAAAAAATGGAAAAAAATTATCAAGAGGAGACCGGGTGAGAGGCTCAAGTCGAGCGTAACGTTAACCGTAAAATCCGTTGGTGTACGTTTGAAAACAGCCAAGTGAAGGAGTACGGTTAGTTTCTCCCCGGATGTTCATTGGCCTCTTTCTCATTTCCTAGTGTTAATGCGGCCTTGCCCGGAATTCGTCGCGAACTTCTTTTTTTTTTCCCCTCTCCCTCATTTTGTAAAAGTTGGTGAATTCTTTTATTTTCATGCTATAACGCTTTAAACACATGATCTTTCACCTCAGGCTCTTACTAAACACCTGACGCTCTCATGTCTAGCAGAAAGATGAGCAGAGACGTGTTTTCATTTTTCTTCTTCACACCTTCACATATATGTTTAATGAGCCATTAATTATTTGTAAATATAAAGGGGCCTATAGAATTACATGTGGAGTGAAAGGCCAGATGGGATCTTTGATTTCCGCTCATGAGACGTCACACGAGCCGACGACGACCTTGTCGGACATCGATCATAACGGGTTTATAAATAAATTGACGCATCGAGTTCTCTTCTAATCCTTCATTCATTGAAAAAAAAAGACAAAAAAGAAAGAATAATGAAAATCATTGTGGTCGATGAATTTCGTTTGTTTCGTCAAATATTTATCAACTTCCCGGTTTTCAGGAAAAATTTTAGTCTTTCAAATGAAAAAAAAAAAAAAAAACGAGGAAGAAAACACAATGTGCATTTGTATTTACAAAAGACGGTTTTTTCATTGTTCCAATGAGTAGGAAAAGAAAAATCAAATATTTCCGGCGGATGTTATGATGAAGTTGTCATGCGTTTAGTTATTTCGCAAGTTAACTGTGACAAGTAATAAAAAAAACAAAAACTAGGCTCTGTGCTAATGTGACTAATTTGTTGATCCTAAAATTGTGATAAAGCGCGAAAATACAATCTGGACACGTGTTGCGTGGATAATTCAATTTGTAGGATAATTTTTCATTCTGAAAACACATGCCTTCTCTCCTGTTTGTGACCTAGTACTTCCTAGAATTTCCAATGGAGGCGACATCTGCAGGAAGCCGCATAGAAATGTTTCAATGATTTTTTTCCCTAATTTCTTTTAAAAAAATCGGGAAAAGTGCATTTAATAAAAATTAAATGAAATATTATCAATTGAAAAATTCTTGTCAAAAAGCACCTTTCTCTTATCATTCCATTTGAAAAAAGAAAAAAATTGAAGGTGAAAAGAAGGAATTGATAGAACTTACGCTATGCTCCTTTTCAAAAACATACAATTTTTTCCGCCTTCGTCTCTCTCTCACTCCATTATGAACCGGCGTGAGACCTAACCCACAATGACGATCACACACACTCACCTATCACGGTCGACATGTTACTCCGCCAACTCCCACGAAGTACTCTTCCTTTTCACGTGCAGAAAAAAAACCTCAAAATCTCACTGAGAGAAGAAACGAAAAAAAAAATAAAAATCCACCACTTTATAATATTCTCGCAATTTTTTCTTTTCAAAGATAAAAAAAAATTAAATTAAAATAAAACTTCTACCCGTTATTTTTTTAAAACTTCAAAGTCCACGACAATGATAACACATTTTGTATTTTCCTCTTCTCGGAACGAAGAACGAGTGTGCGTTCTTCGATTCTTCGTTGCAGGCACACGAGAGAGCACACACCACGTGCTCCAACGATATTTTTTCGTTCAAAATAAAAAAAAATAAGTTAAAAAATTCGTTCGAATTCGTTTTGAAATTGCTCGTCGTTTAATAGTCAAATTTGATTTAAATAGCCTTTAAAATCCAATTATTTTATATTCTTTTGAAAATAATAATGAATAATAATAATAATTTAAAACACCATTGTTGGATAATAAGTGCGTGAAATTGTTCGGGATGAGTTCACGAGTTAAAATTATATAACCTCGATGCGTGAAGACGAGCATAAATTTTCATCTCAGTTGGTAAAGTAGATTCTGTAGGGTGCTGCCTCGCTGAGTTCTTTCTATGTGTATGTGTGTGTATTCACACAGAGAAACGAGTGAAACCCACCCGGTTTTAATCCAACACACACAATTGTATTTGACCTGACCACGTTTTTATCGGGGGAAAAACGTATAATTCACAAATTACTATCACCAATTATCGATTGAATTGTCCGTTATCACTTGTATTATCTTTTAATTAAAAAATAAAAAATTAACACATATTTCACCAATTCAACTCTACAATTCTTTTCTTTTTCCACGGTCTCCGTTTAACACTCTCCGTAATTCCAAAGTACGCGATAACATATGCTCAGTTCAGTTTACTTATATATTTAAATTAAATCCATTAATAAATACACTTTGATTTAAATGATAATTCACTTGTACTCCAAAATATAACGTTTAGTCGAAAAAAAATTAAATAAAATCCTTTATCTTCACACAAGCAATGTTCTTCATGAAATTTCACTTGTAATATTTTCGTGAAATAAAAATTCAATATTTCCTTTCGTTTGTTCTAATTACGTTTGATTGAAAAAAAAAATACTCTCACGTAAATAAAAAAAAAATTTAAATTAAAATAAAAAAAAAAGAACAACCCTCTTTGTTAACTGAATTGAATTTGAAAATGTAATTTCTTCGTTTTCATTCAACAGTGCCTTGGGAATTTTTAGCGTTAAAACAACGGCGTGTATACCGTGTGGCTTGATTGCCACATGTACACGGACTACGCGCCGACGAGTGAACGACGAGGCCCGGAGTTACTCGGTTAATTTCGGATTAATTCGGGACATTACGCGCGCCGGTTATTTGTTACTCACTTGGATGTATTTATTTCAAATGATTTCTCTCTTTATCCATCAATTCCCTCTCTACTTCAACGGATTTTTCTCTTTATCCCACTCCAGTTATTAATTCTGAAACGTGTGAATTTTTTTTTCGTATTTCGAGGAAGTCAGATGGAGATTTAGTAATGAGTGCAGATGGAGTGACTCTCTTTTTTTATTTATTTGAATTTTTCTTTTCAATATCTCGAAAATTATAGAAAAAAAATTTGGTTTAACCTTTTTTGTTGAAAGAAATTGGAGCTACAAAAAAGGTCATTATGAAAATTCCTTCAATCATTTTAGATCTCGAGATATTAAAAAAAAAAAACGATTTTATCAGTTTTCTAAAAATATCTTCAAATTCCTAGGCAATAAGGAAATTTTTGGTAAAGACTCGAAAAGAATTTCGACCTTCTACGAATTTTCGAGTTAAAAAAAAACTGATGGAATAAAATTGACCCATTTTCACCATTCTACATTTTCTATTTTCCCGAATTCTGGTGGAAATAAAAATAGAATTTTCCAATTATTAAAATAAGAATGAAACGAGTTTTCTTAATGATGAAGAAAAACATGAATAAATTATGTAGATTTATCCTTGAAATTGATGTAAATTTTTATAAACCATAATAAGAATTTTCTGATTTTTCCTTTATCACGAACGAACCTCTTTTTATCACGAGAAAGGCGAGTGTCCTTATCGTGTACTGTCGTGACGATAAGAAAAATCACGAAATGGCTGATTATTAGCAGCAGTTGAGTTCGATTGAAAAAAAAAACGTCAGCACAGAAATATTCATTGGAAAAAAAAATAGTTACATTTCCCTATTTGCGATTTTCCGAAATTATCGAAATTATTCTCGAAATATTTCAATTTTTTTTTTTGAAATTTTCTCGAATTCAACTCCGGCAACGTTATTTTGCCTATATATTCACCTGGAAAACAGTTATATTTCCCTGTTTGAAATTTTCCTGAATTTTCAAAATATTTTGAATTTTTTTTCAAAATTTATTTCGAAATTCTTTCAAATTTAACTCTAGCAAATTTTGTTTACCCAAACGTTCACTCAAAAATCGGTTATATTTTCCTATTCAAGATTTTTCATAATTTTCTAAATGAAAAATAAGAAAATTAAAAATTTCATTTCCCTAAGTCTTGAAACCATTTCGAATGACGAAACAGATTGTGAATAGTGAGAAGTAATTCATCACGATTAGAACCTTGGAGAAAGTGGAATGAGACATTCTCCCCCGATTTTTTTCCTCCCATCTTCTTTTCAACTTCATTCAAGTCACACCGAAGAGAAGAAAAATGCTGGTAGACACATTTCATATATTGTAATAAGAGAATTGAGTGACTGTAATTCTCTTCAATTTCTTGTCCGTCAATTGTCATTCAAATTACCTCTGTATGCGTGCACAACTGGATACTCTTGCACTAGATTTATGAACTCTCGTGATTAATTATCCACTTCACAAGATAAAAGACATGAAAGATGATAACACCCGAAAAAATCCAATTTTCCTTTCTTTTATTAGTGAGAAAAATCATCTGACATTTTTTCTATTTATTTTTGTTAGGTTTTCTATTCGATCAATGACGTTGCAACTGCGGCCTAATTTTCAGTACTATAGATAGAACCCCACTAATGACTCATCCCTCATCACAACATCCATCACTGCACACTACCCAATGATTTTTAAAATAGTGCAAATTCTCATTGAATTTGAATCAGAGCAATATGTCCTTAATCGCTTGAACTCCAAATTTTTTCATAATTTTTTAATTTTTATTTAAAAAATATTTTTTTTTTTATCTGAAAGAGTAATCAAGGCAGAAATCCTGGAATCATCATTTTTCACGCATTTAATTATCTAATATGAAGACATGGGGAAATTAATAATGCGGTTTTATCGTAATTATCATGGGAACACGTGGGGGCGCCATTGGGTCAATGTACATTTCAACCGCATTGAGGCTTTCAACGCGACTTGCCACGCGGACGAAAGTACATAACCTCAAAACTCCTCATGCCGGCATAAATTATACCCAGAACTTAGAAAATCTCATTTTTTTTTCAACAACAAAATGAAACAATAAAAAAATTTTACACTTTGAATTCTAGAAAAAAAAATGAGTATTGAATTTTCAATGGAAGCAATGGCTTGAATTTTTTATGCTTTTTAATTGCACAATCGATAACTCAATTAGAGCAATTATTTCTCATTAATGAATGAAATTCAATACCGAAAGGGCACAGCAGAATGTATGAATTATACTCTATGAGTCTTTCTCGAATATCTCGTAATTCAACGGAAATAGAGACATTTTCGTAATGACCTATTTTTGTAGAGCAAATTGTTCTCTTAAAAAAAGGTCATCAGCACAAAATTTCCTTATCTCCTTGAGATTTCAAAATATTCAAAAAAAATTCAGTAGTAAAGAGATAAAACAGGAAGAATCCCCTCATTTTTGTGATCATTATCACTTGAATATCCCGGAAAATAAGCGAGATAGAGAGATTTTACCTTAATCTTCTTTTGTAGATAATTCCAAAGAGTACAACAAAGCATTGGGATAAAAATGACATATCTCCTAAAAAGAGCTGCAGAGATATTCTGAAAAAACCTATTTAAAAAAAGACTCATCCTGTGTTTCACTTCTTCGATACAAGATCAATTCTGATTTTTCGGATGCAAGAAATGCATGTGAATCATGCTAAATGAAAAATGTAAACAAATTGGTTATCATTCTTCAGCCGAAATTTATCTCTCATCCTTTACCCAGAAAAACAATGGAGAGTCTGCACTAGATTAAAAAGAAAAAAACATGTTATTGCGATGAAAACGATAATTCAAGAATGTTTAAGCCTCGAAAATTTTTGTTATGCCAGTCCACGGACAAAACAACAAACAGCAATGATTCATCGACACTTTGGGAATATCCTGCATAAAGTTTGGGGCAAATATTCGAGAAGAAAGAATGAAATCTAGCGGAAAACACATTCAAACAAAGTCAGAAGGAAAATTACTAAACACACGTGTCTACATAAGCAGACAGGGTCAAGAAACCAATGACGCATAAATATTGCACTCAGTGGTGCAAATGACGCAGTTGAAGCGACTTGTAAATTTTCAACTCAGAAAATATCGTTTTTTATCATTACAAAGAAATCAGCTAAATGATGATTAATTATGTATTATTGAGGTAAAATAAATATTTTTGATGATTCAATGTTGTCAGAATTTTTCGGTTCACTGAATCTTTCAGGCGATTGATAAACTTTGTAACGAGTTATTTTTAATCAGAAGGGTAAAAAAATGTTATCTTATAGAATGTTGTTTTGAGTGAATTTGAATAGTATTATTTCGTTTGCACGAATCAATGAAAAAATTGTGAAAAAAAAATTATTTCTTTTGATTGAGGAATTTTACAGAGAATTGTAGACATTCAGGATGACGGCATAATTGTATATTTTTTTTCGTAATGGAGTAGAGGAATTTTACTTTCCATTTTATGAATTCAGTAGTGAAGTAGTGGGGAATAAGTCAAATAGTACGTGGGTTTATTTTGTGGATATCGCAGAAACAATAGGGCTGAGAAGAATTTCTAATAGATGTTTTTTGTAGAATTCTGTACAAAAAAAATCTGATTAGTTTTGTCATCAAACCAATGGTTTCAAAAATATTTGCAGGATGATCCACAATATTCTTGACTTTTCCTTTAACATATTTCACAACTGCATTACTGAAATTTCTTTCCTCAATGTATAATGAGGTAGAATAGAAAATTTCATGTAATGAATAATAAATATGAATAATCATTTCAGTAGAAATGCTGTGAAATGAGACAAGTGAATTAAATTCAGTAGTAAAATGGAGAAGTATGGATAATGTCAAAAGTTATATGTAGATTATTTTGTGAAAATTTTGAAAATTATGAGGTTGATGAGAATTTATCAGGCGACATTTTCTTGTAGATTAGGAAATTCTCTACAAAAAACGTCACTCTACAATTTTGACTAAATCTACTATTTTCGGAAGAATCGATGACGAACATTTTAATTCATTTTTGCGGATTTTTTATTCAATTTTCTCATCGTTTCCTATTGGATATCTTGAAATATTCTAAAGAGATAGAAAGATTTCCATCGTAACCTTCTTCGTAGTTGTGATTTTCTTCGACAAAAAAGACAATTAAAAAAATTTTCTGCGACAATTATTCATTAAAATGTTATAAAATTTTAAGAAAAAATGGAGTTGCTCATTTCATTCTACTACTGATTTCATGAACGAAAGAAAAATGGTGAATCAAGAAGATTTATTTGTCTTTCTCCGCCCAAAAGGTGATGAGATAAGAAAGAATTCACCTGAACAAACAACCATTCATCCTGTCTGCATTTCCTCCAGTCTATTATCACGAAACCTTAAAAAAAAAGTCCCAAAAACTAGGATGAATCACGTAAATAATCTGTTTACAATCCTGATGAGGTCATCTACTCGAGGGATATTCAAGATTTCACCAATGTCATTAGAAGGCCAGGGAAAATTATCCTAGAAAATACTAAAATTCAATCTCTTCTACTCCAACACAAAGATACTCAAAAAATAACGACAGTTTAAAATAATAATGAAATTAGTATACATCCAATGAATTTTTCCCATTTTTTTGAACAAATCATTCAAAAAAAATTTGGAAAATTCGCACTCATAGTTTTTAAAATTTTCTACATGTGCATATTTTTAATTTTTTCAAAACAAATTTATTTAAGAAAAAAAACGAAAAGTTGCCAGATATCCACTATTTTCAATATCAGAAGCTCTGAAAGTACAATGCAAAATTCCTTGAATCCTCTCCCCCCACCTAGTAAACAAGAAATTCCAAAAATCTCCCAACTTCCCATGATTTCACAAGAAAAAAAAAAAAAATTGTGCGTCACATTAGCCAAAAAGAATTCCATTCGAATAATTGCAGTCTGCAATGAATATAAAGGACAACACTTCCGTTTCCCCTCTCAATTTGCACGCGCAGCCGTGACCTAACCTAACGAAAAAAGCCACGCCGCACAGTGCAAAAATCTCCACTTCCTCCTAACATTAACTTTCCCATCTAACTAACTAACTAAATAAAATTATTCAACCAAATAAATGAGAAAAAGAAATAATGAAAAATTAAATGATAAAAAAAAAACTTACCGGCATGTGACACGTACGCCCGACTGGCAACTACAGTATTGTATGGCTGTGGTGTACCAGTAACACCAGACTGATTGATATTAACAAGATGCTGCTGGGGTGGCTGCTGTTGTTGATGATGCGGTTGTCCCTGTTGATTTGTATGATGGGACTGATAATGATGGGGCATGTGATGTTGTTTGCCTTTGGCCGGCATACTGCTCATCTCAGGTTACGTTCCACCCCTTGAGATATCCACGCAGTGCAAACCTTTAACCTCCCAAATTTCTTCGGTCCACATAGAGAATCACAATGATTTTATATCATCGAGAATATCCATTTACTCAAAAAATTTATTTATATTTAATGAGTTGTTAAATTAAAATGAATTTTTTCACGTTATTCTGACACAATTAATTTTTCTATTAAACACTAATAACTTCTTCTTCCCATTTATTTTATTTTATTATTTATATCTCAAATAATTTTTTGTTTCTTCTTCTTTTTTTGAATATAAAAAAAGTTCTCAATACACGCTGCTCCTGTTGCCTATTGCCCAGGGGATTTTACTGGCAAATATAACCGCACGGTGCGCCACAAACACGTCTACAACACACGTATCACAGTGGGCCAAGGGGCGCGGCCACGTAACAACCAAATACTCATCTTTAATTTATTTATTTTTTTTTTCTTCTCCTTTTTTCCTATCAATTAAATTTTATTGTTTATGCAGTGATTTTTGTCAATGTTTATTTATTTATTTTTTTAGAATCACTAAACTCTTGTGGATTTTATATATCACCACACTAGAATTTTCTTACGTTTTTCTTCTGTTTTTAGTACAAGTATGACAACACAATAAATACAAGAGAATGAAAGAATAAGACGTGTACACATCGAGCGACAGGGGAATAGAGAAGCATGCCTGCCGATTTCACTGAGCAACACTATTTCCCTTCCGCCCCCACCCCCCCGGTAGTCTGGCGAATTCCGGTGCGAGAAAAAGGACGCAGGGATGCCAACTCTGTTTTGTTTTTAAGGAATGTGTTGTGGTTAGGTTAGGTGAATGGGTGATCGGGTGGGTGGTGCCATCTTTGGAGGGTTAGCAAGAATTAAAAGCTTAAGAGGGAAACAAGGGGGGATTCGAATTACAATGATTATTGAATTTGCGCATTTTTATGATTTTTTCAATTTTTTTAAATTAATAAATTATTATAAAAAACACATATTTTTGGAGAATTGAATTTGGGGGAAGGTGGTGCAATACGGATATAAGGGGTGAAATAGACTCATTCGAGTTATCATGCTGAAATTATGAAAAAATCTTTAAATGAATGAAAATATTGAAGATGATTTTTTTCGATGATTCCATCGGAAAGTAATTGGAGAAAAAAAACGTTCATGTGACACAATTATAGTTGAGTTATTGCTATTATTATGGAAGAATTTTGTTTCTCGCAGTCATCGCTATCTATCGATAGTCTTTTCTATTAAAATAATAATTCTGCACTATCGACACGTGCACATTCAAAATCTCTACTTTACCAACTTTGAATAAAATTCATGAGCGCTGTCAGAATTTCCTGAGTCCACTCTCATCCCCACTATTCTGACTCAAGGAACGCTGTAGCTTCCCGCGCAAAAAGTCGAGGCCACTCCTACCATCATCGGCGTCTGTTGTGTGTTTGGGTTCTTTATACTACGAGATAAATGGAAATATTTTCGGGAGAAAAAGTGCGGTAATAAACAATATATTAGTAAAAATTTATGTGAAAAACAGTAGAATTAAATAATTAATATTTTTATTGTTATTTTTGACCGTTGGTTTTTTTTTCTTTTGTTTTTGCAACACAAACGACATTCAACGACACTCGGTAGCGTTGCTTCCCCTCCCCCCTTCCCCTCCTTGCCACTCGCCGGCCGGTCTAAATGTTTAACGGCTTCATTCGCTTTCGGCTTTTGGTTGTGATCGTATCGTCTCCCATATTTTTTCGCTTTATTAAAAGCATTTACACCACAATTTATCGAAAAAATTGGCTCAAATCATTGGCTATTATCTTTTAAAAAGGGTAAAGTGTCTGAAAGTGTAAAAAAATTTATTAAGTGCAGTGAAATACGACAAAAGAAAAAAGTCGAGACGTTGTCAGCGGTTCTTTGTTTGTTTGACTCGATGAACATTATTATTATTATTATTTGACGCTCATCTCCTCGGAATGCGTAAGTAAATTGCATTTTTTCCACTCATTTTTTTCTTTCTTAAATTATTTTGGATTAATTATTTTTTTTAACGCATTTAATTAATTTTTTCCTGAAAAAAAATCAGTTAAAAACAGAAGGGGAAGAGGGGAGGAGGGAGTTTATAAATAGATTTTTTTTTTCAATTTGTCAATTTTATTTGAGAAAAATTATTTTTCAATTTTTCTACGCTTTTTTTCCTTTGTGCACATATATTATATATATATATTCTTCAAACGGTTGTGCAGGCTTCGACACGTTCAAGATGTCGTCCAATCAGTTGCTCGGATTTTGAAATTTTCTGTACGTTTAAATGAAATTAATTTTTTCATGAAAAAAAATCAGTTAGAAATGGAAGGGGGAGAGGGGAGGAGGGAGTTTATAAATAGAATTATTATTTTTTTTTTCAATTTGTCAATTTTATTTGAAAAAAATTATTTTTCAATTTTTCAACGCTTTTTTTCCTTTGTGCATATATATTATACGTATATATATATATTCTTCAAACGGTTGTGCAGGCTTCGACACGTTCAAGATGTCGTCCAATCACTTGCTCGGATTTTGAATTTTTCTGTACGTTTAAATGAAAATAATTTTTTCCTAAAAAAAAAATCAGCTAAAAATGGAAGGGGAGAGGGGAGGAGGGAGTTTATAAATAGAATTTTTTTTTTTCAATTTGTCAATTTTATTTGAAAAAAATTATTTCTGAATTTTTCAACGCTTTTTTTCCTTTGTGCATATATATTATTTTATTTGTTATATATATATTCTTCAAACGGTTGTGCAGCCTTCGACACGTTCAAGATGTCGTCCAATCACTTGCTCGGATTTTGAATTTTTCTGTACGTTTAAATGAAAAAAAGTGTCGGCATTGATGCTCTTGGTTTCAACGGCAAGGGTGTGAGGCCACGCCCACTGTCCTTGGCGGCAATTTCTCGTTGTTGTTTATCGGACGGTTTTTTCGCTCGAATAAAATAAAAAATACTTCGGAAGAAATAGAATTGTGGGGGTAATTTGTTTTTTTCGTTTACTTTGAAAGTAAATAAATGTTAATTTTTTTTTTTTTCTTTCAATAAAATGGGGAATCAGAGCGGGGAAATATTGAGGGACAATAATTCGCCGGTTTTTATTGATTCTTCTGGATTTTTGAACATTTGTTGATTCAATTCATTTTTTTTTCTTTTAATATAATAGGGAAAAAAAGCAAGAGAATATTGGTAGACAATAATTTTCCAGTTTTTATTGATTTTTCTGGATTTTTCATTATATTTGTTGGTTCAATGAATTTCTTTCCCAATTTCAATAAACGAATTTTTTCAATGTTCAGGGCGCTGCCCCCCTCCC
The DNA here is from genome assembly GCA_963921955.1 of Aleiodes alternator. NCBI lineage: Eukaryota > Metazoa > Arthropoda > Insecta > Hymenoptera > Braconidae > Aleiodes > Aleiodes alternator. The sequence goes on along the minus strand of OY998100.1, from coordinate 8,408,806 downwards.
CCCTTTCCTGCCGGATTTTGAAAATCACTGCCTCTTGCAGCAGTAATAATTGTAAATATTTAAACATTTTTATTTCGAACGAATTTTTTCAACGTTCCGAGCGCTGCCTCCCCTCCCTCTAATTGCGAAGGGTGAAAAATTAGAAAAAAAAAAAAATTTAAAAATTTGGGAAAAAAAAGATAATTAATTTTTTTGTATTTTTTTTTGTATGTTTTTTACAGGCATTCATCACAACTGTATACAGATGTGCAGTTACTTGATGGAACAGAGAAGAAGGATGCTAAGCGTTGGGCCTCTGTTTTTGTTTTTGTTCTTGGAGGGATAGATGAGAGAAGTGCAGTTACACTTGTAGGTGCTGGGTGAGCTTTATTATACGAATGACAAGCATCATTTGGATGATATAAGCAATAACGTCTTAAGCAACATTAAAAAAAAAAGTTTCTGCTCAGTGTATTTTCAGTGAACAAGCATTTCTGAACCCAAATATGCCATCTACAAAATTTCGTAAAAAATGTTGGTCAAGACGTTATTGTTTATTACCATCCATTTCTACTTTGTTCTTTTGAATTTTTTTTTGTATTTACGAAGAGGAAAGGAAGGAAGACATAAGCATCGTCGTTTACGTTTGCCGGTGAACATTTTTTCTATCTTATCTGCTTATTGTTAAAATTTTCACTAAAGATAGAAATTATCATTTCACCTGTTGAATCACATATTCTATAAGTATTTTCAAATTCATTCGACTTCATCTGGTTTTTTTCAAGTGTTAGCATTGATAAATGTTTGTGTGTTATTTTGCATTCGCGCACGTTCCAGAATGAGTGAATTTTGTTGAGGGGGGGGGGGGGGGGAGGAAAGGGTAACCAATCACGCTCTTTCGAAAACACGTGACCCATGGATCCTTTTTTATGTGCGTGCAATTTAAACTGAAAATTTCTAGAAATCATTCAGAACAATTATCAAACCGCTGCTCAATCAAATGAATTGAGAATAATTCAAAAGTGAATGGATAGATTTTCTGCAAAAGAATTGCAATTGGAGACGACAGAGCATACGTTTTCTGTATAAATAATAATAATAATGAAAATAATAAACGAAGAAATACAGTGGCTGTGAAACGAGAAAAAAATATTTCCATTTGAATATTATAGTTATTTGCAAAGGACACAGCGTGGAAGTACTACGCAATTCGAGTGTGCTTCATTTGTTTTAGATGAAAATACTGATAATTCAGGTGACACAATGGGGAGGGGTGAGAGAGGAAGAGAGGCTGAAGTGGGGGTGATGGATATTCACACTCATCGTGTTTATGTGAATTGAAATTATCACATGATTACAAACGTTGATGATTCATTTGAAACACTGAATTGATTAAGCAATAATTGATTATAATAATTGCGAAGAATCAGAGAAAATACCGATATTTTTTCTAAACGAATAATATTATAGAAACGACTGTATATGGAAATTATTATTCAAAGAGATGGACGATTTTTTAATTTCATCATGTATATTTTGCATTGTTTCAGGGATTGATATCAGGAGGTGCGAAGAATTGAAATATAGTTAGAGCGTCGAGGGGTATTTTTGTTTATTTTCAATTCACTATTAATTTATATAAATTTTCTAGAAGCATTCCCCATGATTTTGAATTTAACTCATAGTGTGGACGAAGAGACCCAGTCGTTGATAGGCGCTTTTTCCCCTATTTTTATTCATTTATTCATTTAATGTAATTAGTATTGTGCGAGCGATATGGGGACAAGTAAAACCCAGTCGTTAATAGGCGCATTTGCTGACTTTTTATTTATTTATTTATTTATTCAATAATTGGTATTTTGCAAACGATATGTATGTGTATGTGTGTATTCAACAGTACTTTCCCTTACTATACAAATTACTGTCAGTCAAATTTGAGCGAAATCGGTTAGAACTTTTCGAGAAAACTCAAGGTTTCGAAAAACCATTTTTTCGATTTTTCTTCGCTAGTGCGAGTTGATGGGGGTGCGAACGTATCATTTTTTATGGGATTTGGGAGTAATCGAGCGTATGGGAAATCTTTTTTTTGGGTGGTTGCTACTGGCGTTAGTAGAGCGTATGGAACCATAGTGTTTACATTATTCTACTTGGCGTCAGTGCATGCGGGGGCGAACATATAATTTTTTATGCGATTTGGGAGTAATCGAGCGTATGAGAAATCTTTTTTTTGGGTGGTTGCTACTGGCGTTAGTCGAGCGTATGGAACCATAGTGTTTACATTATTCTACTCGCTGGCGCCAGTGCATGCGGGGGCGAACATATAATTTTTTTGCGATTTGGGAATATTCGAGCGTATGGGAAATATTTTTTTTTTGGGTGGTTGCTACTGGCGTTAGTAGAGCGTATGGAACCATAGTGTTTACATTATTCTACTTGGCGCCAGTGCATGCGGGGGCGAACATATAATTTTTTATGCGATTTGGGAGTAATCGAGCGTATGAGAAATCTTTTTTTTGGGCGGTTGCTACTGGCGTTAGTCGAGCGTATGGAACCATAGTGTTTACATTATTCTACTCGCTGGCGCCAGTGCATGCGGGGGCGAACATATAATTTTTTTGCGATTTGGGAATATTCGAGCGTATGGGAAATATTTTTTTTTTGGGTGGTTGCTACTGGCGTTAGTAGAGCGTATGGAACCATAGTGTTTACATTATTCTACTTGGCGCCAGTGCATGCGGGGGCGAACATATAATTTTTTATGCGATTTGGGAGTAATCGAGCGTATGGGAAATCTTTTTTTTGGGTGGTTGCTACTGGCGTTAGTAGAGCGTATGGAACCATAGTGTTTACATTATTCTACTTGGCGCCAGTGCATGCGGGGGCGAACATATAATTTTTTATGCGATTTGGGAGTAATCGAGCGTATGAGAAATCTTTTTTTTGGGTGGTTGCTACTGGCGTTAGTCGAGCGTATGGAACCATAGTGTTTACATTATTCTACTCGCTGGCGCCAGTGCATGCGGGGGCGAACATATAATTTTTTTGCGATTTGGGAATATTCGAGCGTATGGGAAATATTTTTTTTTTGGGTGGTTGCTACTGGCGTTAGTAGAGCGTATGGAACCATAGTGTTTACATTATTCTACTTGGCGCCAGTGCATGCGGGGGCGAACATATAATTTTTTATGCGATTTGGGAGTAATCGAGCGTATGAGAAATCTTTTTTTTGGGTGGTTGCTACTGGCGTTAGTCGAGCGTATGGAACCATAGTGTTTACATTATTCTACTCGCTGGCGCCAGTGCATGCGGGGGCGAACATATAATTTTTTTGCGATTTGGGAATATTCGAGCGTATGGGAAATATTTTTTTTTTGGGTGGTTGCTACTGGCGTTAGTAGAGCGTATGGAACCATAGTGTTTACATTATTCTACTTGGCGCCAGTGCATGCGGGGGCGAACATATAATTTTTTATGCGATTTGGGAGTAATCGAGCGTATGGGAAATCTTTTTTTTGGGTGGTTGCTACTGGCGTTAGTAGAGCGTATGGAACCATAGTGTTTACATTATTCTACTTGGCGCCAGTGCATGCGGGGGCGAACATATAATTTTTTATGCGATTTGGGAGTAATCGAGCGTATGAGAAATCTTTTTTTTGGGTGGTTGCTACTGGCGTTAGTCGAGCGTATGGAACCATAGTGTTTACATTATTCTACTCGCTGGCGCCAGTGCATGCGGGGGCGAACATATAATTTTTTTGCGATTTGGGAATATTCGAGCGTATGGGAAATATTTTTTTTTTGGGTGGTTGCTACTGGCGTTAGTAGAGCGTATGGAACCATAGTGTTTACATTATTCTACTTGGCGCCAGTGCATGCGGGGGCGAACATATAATTTTTTATGCGATTTGGGAGTAATCGAGCGTATGGGAAATCTTTTTTTTGGGTGGTTGCTACTGGCGTTAGTAGAGCGTATGGAACCATAGTGTTTACATTATTCTACTTGGCGCCAGTGCATGCGGGGGCGAACATATAATTTTTTATGCGATTTGGGAGTAATCGAGCGTATGAGAAATCTTTTTTTTGGGTGGTTGCTACTGGCGTTAGTCGAGCGTATGGAACCATAGTGTTTACATTATTCTACTCGCTGGCGCCAGTGCATGCGGGGGCGAACATATAATTTTTTTGCGATTTGGGAATATTCGAGCGTATGGGAAATATTTTTTTTTTGGGTGGTTGCTACTGGCGTTAGTAGAGCGTATGGAACCATAGTGTTTACATTATTCTACTTGGCGCCAGTGCATGCGGGGGCGAACATATAATTTTTTATGCGATTTGGGAGTAATCGAGCGTATGGGAAATCTTTTTTTTGGGTGGTTGCTACTGGCGTTAGTAGAGCGTATGGAACCATAGTGTTTACATTATTCTACTTGGCGCCAGTGCATGCGGGGGCGAACATATAATTTTTTATGCGATTTGGGAGTAATCGAGCGTATGAGAAATCTTTTTTTTGGGTGGTTGCTACTGGCGTTAGTCGAGCGTATGGAACCATAGTGTTTACATTATTCTACTCGCTGGCGCCAGTGCATGCGGGGGCGAACATATAATTTTTTTGCGATTTGGGAATATTCGAGCGTATGGGAAATATTTTTTTTTTGGGTGGTTGCTACTGGCGTTAGTAGAGCGTATGGAACCATAGTGTTTACATTATTCTACTTGGCGCCAGTGCATGCGGGGGCGAACATATAATTTTTTATGCGATTTGGGAGTAATCGAGCGTATGGGAAATCTTTTTTTTGGGTGGTTGCTACTGGCGTTAGTAGAGCGTATGGAACCATAGTGTTTACATTATTCTACTTGGCGCCAGTGCATGCGGGGGCGAACATATAATTTTTTATGCGATTTGGGAGTAATCGAGCGTATGAGAAATCTTTTTTTTGGGTGGTTGCTACTGGCGTTAGTCGAGCGTATGGAACCATAGTGTTTACATTATTCTACTCGCTGGCGCCAGTGCATGCGGGGGCGAACATATAATTTTTTTGCGATTTGGGAATATTCGAGCGTATGGGAAATATTTTTTTTTTGGGTGGTTGCTACTGGCGTTAGTAGAGCGTATGGAACCATAGTGTTTACATTATTCTACTTGGCGCCAGTGCATGCGGGGGCGAACATATAATTTTTTATGCGATTTGGGAGTAATCGAGCGTATGAGAAATCTTTTTTTTGGGTGGTTGCTACTGGCGTTAGTCGAGCGTATGGAACCATAGTGTTTACATTATTCTACTCGCTGGCGCCAGTGCATGCGGGGGCGAACATATAATTTTTTTGCGATTTGGGAATATTCGAGCGTATGGGAAATATTTTTTTTTTGGGTGGTTGCTACTGGCGTTAGTAGAGCGTATGGAACCATAGTGTTTACATTATTCTACTTGGCGCCAGTGCATGCGGGGGCGAACATATAATTTTTTATGCGATTTGGGAGTAATCGAGCGTATGGGAAATCTTTTTTCTGGGTGGTTGCTACTGGCGTTAGTAGAGCGTATGGAACCATAGTGTTTACATTATTCTACTTGGCGCCAGTGCATGCGGGGGCGAACATATAATTTTTTATGCGATTTGGGAGTAATCGAGCGTATGAGAAATCTTTTTTTTTGGGTGGTTGCTACTGGCGTTAGTCGAGCGTATGGAACCATAGTGTTTACATTATTCTACTCGCTGGCGCCAGTGCATGCGGGGGTGAACATATAATTTTTTATGCGATTTGGGAGTAATCGAGCGTATGGGAAATCTTTTTTTTTGGGTGGTTGCTACTGGCGTTAGTAGAGCGTATGGAACCATAGTGTTTACATTATTCTACTTGGCGCCAGTGCATGCGGGGGCGAACATATAATTTTTTATGCGATTTGGGAGTAATCGAGCGTATGAGAAATCTTTTTTTTGGGTGGTTGCTACTGGCGTTAGTCGAGCGTATGGAACCATAGTGTTTACATTATTCTACTCGCTGGCGCCAGTGCATGCGGGGGCGAACATATGATTTTTTTGCGATTTGGGAATATTCGAGCGTATGGGAAATATTTTTTTTTTGGGTGGTTGCTACTGGCGTTAGTAGAGCGTATGGAACCATAGTGTTTACATTATTCTACTTGGCGCCAGTGCATGCGGGGGCGAACATATAATTTTTTATGCGATTTGGGAGTAATCGAGCGTATGAGAAATCTTTTTTTTGGGTGGTTGCTACTGGCGTTAGTCGAGCGTATGGAACCATAGTGTTTACATTATTCTACTCGCTGGCGCCAGTGCATGCGGGGGCGAACATATAATTTTTTTGCGATTTGGGAATATTCGAGCGTATGGGAAATATTTTTTTTTTGGGTGGTTGCTACTGGCGTTAGTAGAGCGTATGGAACCATAGTGTTTACATTATTCTACTTGGCGCCAGTGCATGCGGGGGCGAACATATAATTTTTTATGCGATTTGGGAGTAATCGAGCGTATGGGAAATCTTTTTTTTGGGTGGTTGCTACTGGCGTTAGTAGAGCGTATGGAACCATAGTGTTTACATTATTCTACTTGGCGCCAGTGCATGCGGGGGCGAACATATAATTTTTTATGCGATTTGGGAGTAATCGAGCGTATGAGAAATCTTTTTTTTGGGTGGTTGCTACTGGCGTTAGTCGAGCGTATGGAACCATAGTGTTTACATTATTCTACTCGCTGGCGCCAGTGCATGCGGGGGCGAACATATAATTTTTTTGCGATTTGGGAATATTCGAGCGTATGGGAAATATTTTTTTTTTGGGTGGTTGCTACTGGCGTTAGTAGAGCGTATGGAACCATAGTGTTTACATTATTCTACTTGGCGCCAGTGCATGCGGGGGCGAACATATAATTTTTTATGCGATTTGGGAGTAATCGAGCGTATGGGAAATCTTTTTTTTGGGTGGTTGCTACTGGCGTTAGTAGAGCGTATGGAACCATAGTGTTTACATTATTCTACTTGGCGCCAGTGCATGCGGGGGCGAACATATAATTTTTTATGCGATTTGGGAGTAATCGAGCGTATGAGAAATCTTTTTTTTGGGTGGTTGCTACTGGCGTTAGTCGAGCGTATGGAACCATAGTGTTTACATTATTCTACTCGCTGGCGCCAGTGCATGCGGGGGCGAACATATAATTTTTTTGCGATTTGGGAATATTCGAGCGTATGGGAAATATTTTTTTTTTGGGTGGTTGCTACTGGCGTTAGTAGAGCGTATGGAACCATAGTGTTTACATTATTCTACTTGGCGCCAGTGCATGCGGGGGCGAACATATAATTTTTTATGCGATTTGGGAGTAATCGAGCGTATGAGAAATCTTTTTTTTGGGTGGTTGCTACTGGCGTTAGTCGAGCGTATGGAACCATAGTGTTTACATTATTCTACTCGCTGGCGCCAGTGCATGCGGGGGCGAACATATAATTTTTTTGCGATTTGGGAATATTCGAGCGTATGGGAAATATTTTTTTTTTGGGTGGTTGCTACTGGCGTTAGTAGAGCGTATGGAACCATAGTGTTTACATTATTCTACTTGGCGCCAGTGCATGCGGGGGCGAACATATAATTTTTTATGCGATTTGGGAGTAATCGAGCGTATGGGAAATCTTTTTTTTGGGTGGTTGCTACTGGCGTTAGTAGAGCGTATGGAACCATAGTGTTTACATTATTCTACTTGGCGCCAGTGCATGCGGGGGCGAACATATAATTTTTTATGCGATTTGGGAGTAATCGAGCGTATGAGAAATCTTTTTTTTGGGTGGTTGCTACTGGCGTTAGTCGAGCGTATGGAACCATAGTGTTTACATTATTCTACTCGCTGGCGCCAGTGCATGCGGGGGCGAACATATAATTTTTTTGCGATTTGGGAATATTCGAGCGTATGGGAAATATTTTTTTTTTGGGTGGTTGCTACTGGCGTTAGTAGAGCGTATGGAACCATAGTGTTTACATTATTCTACTTGGCGCCAGTGCATGCGGGGGCGAACATATAATTTTTTATGCGATTTGGGAGTAATCGAGCGTATGAGAAATCTTTTTTTTGGGTGGTTGCTACTGGCGTTAGTCGAGCGTATGGAACCATAGTGTTTACATTATTCTACTCGCTGGCGCCAGTGCATGCGGGGGCGAACATATAATTTTTTTGCGATTTGGGAATATTCGAGCGTATGGGAAATATTTTTTTTTTGGGTGGTTGCTACTGGCGTTAGTAGAGCGTATGGAACCATAGTGTTTACATTATTCTACTTGGCGCCAGTGCATGCGGGGGCGAACATATAATTTTTTATGCGATTTGGGAGTAATCGAGCGTATGAGAAATCTTTTTTTTGGGTGGTTGCTACTGGCGTTAGTCGAGCGTATGGAACCATAGTGTTTACATTATTCTACTCGCTGGCGCCAGTGCATGCGGGGGCGAACATATAATTTTTTTGCGATTTGGGAATATTCGAGCGTATGGGAAATATTTTTTTTTTGGGTGGTTGCTACTGGCGTTAGTAGAGCGTATGGAACCATAGTGTTTACATTATTCTACTTGGCGCCAGTGCATGCGGGGGCGAACATATAATTTTTTATGCGATTTGGGAGTAATCGAGCGTATGGGAAATCTTTTTTTTGGGTGGTTGCTACTGGCGTTAGTAGAGCGTATGGAACCATAGTGTTTACATTATTCTACTCGCTGGCGCCAGTGCATGCGGGGGCGAACATATAATTTTTTTGCGATTTGGGAATATTCGAGCGTATGGGAAATATTTTTTTTTTGGGTGGTTGCTACTGGCGTTAGTAGAGCGTATGGAACCATAGTGTTTACATTATTCTACTTGGCGCCAGTGCATGCGGGGGCGAACATATAATTTTTTATGCGATTTGGGAGTAATCGAGCGTATGAGAAATCTTTTTTTTGGGTGGTTGCTACTGGCGTTAGTCGAGCGTATGGAACCATAGTGTTTACATTATTCTACTCGCTGGCGCCAGTGCATGCGGGGGCGAACATATAATTTTTTTGCGATTTGGGAATATTCGAGCGTATGGGAAATATTTTTTTTTTGGGTGGTTGCTACTGGCGTTAGTAGAGCGTATGGAACCATAGTGTTTACATTATTCTACTTGGCGCCAGTGCATGCGGGGGCGAACATATAATTTTTTATGCGATTTGGGAGTAATCGAGCGTATGGGAAATCTTTTTTTTGGGTGGTTGCTACTGGCGTTAGTAGAGCGTATGGAACCATAGTGTTTACATTATTCTACTTGGCGCCAGTGCATGCGGGGGCGAACATATAATTTTTTATGCGATTTGGGAGTAATCGAGCGTATGAGAAATCTTTTTTTTGGGTGGTTGCTACTGGCGTTAGTCGAGCGTATGGAACCATAGTGTTTACATTATTCTACTCGCTGGCGCCAGTGCATGCGGGGGCGAACATATAATTTTTTTGCGATTTGGGAATATTCGAGCGTATGGGAAATATTTTTTTTTTGGGTGGTTGCTACTGGCGTTAGTAGAGCGTATGGAACCATAGTGTTTACATTATTCTACTTGGCGCCAGTGCATGCGGGGGCGAACATATAATTTTTTATGCGATTTGGGAGTAATCGAGCGTATGAGAAATCTTTTTTTTGGGTGGTTGCTACTGGCGTTAGTCGAGCGTATGGAACCATAGTGTTTACATTATTCTACTCGCTGGCGCCAGTGCATGCGGGGGCGAACATATAATTTTTTTGCGATTTGGGAATATTCGAGCGTATGGGAAATATTTTTTTTTTGGGTGGTTGCTACTGGCGTTAGTAGAGCGTATGGAACCATAGTGTTTACATTATTCTACTTGGCGCCAGTGCATGCGGGGGCGAACATATAATTTTTTATGCGATTTGGGAGTAATCGAGCGTATGGGAAATCTTTTTTTTTGGGTGGTTGCTACTGGCGTTAGTAGAGCGTATGGAACCATAGTGTTTACATTATTCTACTTGGCGCCAGTGCATGCGGGGGCGAACATATAATTTTTTATGCGATTTGGGAGTAATCGAGCGTATGAGAAATCTTTTTTTTGGGTGGTTGCTACTGGCGTTAGTCGAGCGTATGGAACCATAGTGTTTACATTATTCTACTCGCTGGCGCCAGTGCATGCGGGGGCGAACATATAATTTTTTTGCGATTTGGGAATATTCGAGCGTATGGGAAATATTTTTTTTTTGGGTGGTTGCTACTGGCGTTAGTAGAGCGTATGGAACCATAGTGTTTACATTATTCTACTTGGCGCCAGTGCATGCGGGGGCGAACATATAATTTTTTATGCGATTTGGGAGTAATCGAGCGTATGAGAAATCTTTTTTTTGGGTGGTTGCTACTGGCGTTAGTCGAGCGTATGGAACCATAGTGTTTACATTATTCTACTCGCTGGCGCCAGTGCATGCGGGGGCGAACATATAATTTTTTTGCGATTTGGGAATATTCGAGCGTATGGGAAATATTTTTTTTTTGGGTGGTTGCTACTGGCGTTAGTAGAGCGTATGGAACCATAGTGTTTACATTATTCTACTTGGCGCCAGTGCATGCGGGGGCGAACATATAATTTTTTATGCGATTTGGGAGTAATCGAGCGTATGAGAAATCTTTTTTTTGGGTGGTTGCTACTGGCGTTAGTCGAGCGTATGGAACCATAGTGTTTACATTATTCTACTCGCTGGCGCCAGTGCATGCGGGGGCGAACATATAATTTTTTTGCGATTTGGGAATATTCGAGCGTATGGGAAATATTTTTTTTTTGGGTGGTTGCTACTGGCGTTAATAGAGCGTATGGAACCATAGTGTTTACATTATTCTACTTGGCGCCAGTGCATGCGGGGGCGAACATATAATTTTTTATGCGATTTGGGAGTAATCGAGCGTATGGGAAATCTTTTTTTTGGGTGGTTGCTACTGGCGTTAGTAGAGCGTATGGAACCATAGTGTTTACATTATTCTACTTGGCGCCAGTGCATGCGGGGGCGAACATATAATTTTTTATGCGATTTGGGAGTAATCGAGCGTATGAGAAATCTTTTTTTTGGGTGGTTGCTACTGGCGTTAGTCGAGCGTATGGAACCATAGTGTTTACATTATTCTACTCGCTGGCGCCAGTGCATGCGGGGGCGAACATATAATTTTTTTGCGATTTGGGAATATTCGAGCGTATGGGAAATATTTTTTTTTTGGGTGGTTGCTACTGGCGTTAGTAGAGCGTATGGAACCATAGTGTTTACATTATTCTACTTGGCGCCAGTGCATGCGGGGGCGAACATATAATTTTTTATGCGATTTGGGAGTAATCGAGCGTATGAGAAATCTTTTTTTTGGGTGGTTGCTACTGGCGTTAGTCGAGCGTATGGAACCATAGTGTTTACATTATTCTACTCGCTGGCGCCAGTGCATGCGGGGGCGAACATATAATTTTTTTGCGATTTGGGAATATTCGAGCGTATGGGAAATATTTTTTTTTTGGGTGGTTGCTACTGGCGTTAGTAGAGCGTATGGAACCATAGTGTTTACATTATTCTACTTGGCGCCAGTGCATGCGGGGGCGAACATATAATTTTTTATGCGATTTGGGAGTAATCGAGCGTATGGGAAATCTTTTTTCTGGGTGGTTGCTACTGGCGTTAGTAGAGCGTATGGAACCATAGTGTTTACATTATTCTACTTGGCGCCAGTGCATGCGGGGGCGAACATATAATTTTTTATGCGATTTGGGAGTAATCGAGCGTATGAGAAATTTTTTTTTTGGGTGGTTGCTACTGGCGTTAGTCGAGCGTATGGAACCATAGTGTTTACATTATTCTACTCGCTGGCGCCAGTGCATGCGGGGGTGAACATATAATTTTTTATGCGATTTGGGAGTAATCGAGCGTATGGGAAATCTTTTTTTTTGGGTGGTTGCTACTGGCGTTAGTAGAGCGTATGGAACCATAGTGTTTACATTATTCTACTCGCTGGCGCCAGTGCATGCGGGGGCGAACATATAATTTTTTATGCGATTTGGGAGTAATCGAGCGTATGGGAAATCTTTTTTTTTGGGTGGTTGCTACTGGCGTTAGTAGAGCGTATGGAACCATAGTGTTTACATTATTCTACTTGGCGCCAGTGCATGCGGGGGCGAACATATAATTTTTTATGCGATTTGGGAGTAATCGAGCGTATGAGAAATCTTTTTTTTGGGTGGTTGCTACTGGCGTTAGTCGAGCGTATGGAACCATAGTGTTTACATTATTCTACTCGCTGGCGCCAGTGCATGCGGGGGCGAACATATAATTTTTTATGCGATTTGGGAGTAATCGAGCGTATGGGAAATCTTTTTTTTTGGGGTGGTTGCTACTGGCGTTAGTAGAGCGTATGGAACCATAGTGTTTACATTATTCTACTTGGCGCCAGTGCATGCGGGGGCGAACATATAATTTTTTATGCGATTTGGGAGTAATCGAGCGTATGGGAAATCTTTTTTTTGGGTGGTTGCTACTGGCGTTAGTAGAGCGTATGGAACCATAGTGTTTACATTATTCTACTTGGCGCCAGTGCATGCGGGGGCGAACATATAATTTTTTATGCGATTTGGGAGTAATCGAGCGTATGAGAAATCTTTTTTTTGGGTGGTTGCTACTGGCGTTAGTCGAGCGTATGGAACCATAGTGTTTACATTATTCTACTCGCTGGCGCCAGTGCATGCGGGGGCGAACATATAATTTTTTTGCGATTTGGGAATATTCGAGCGTATGGGAAATATTTTTTTTTTGGGTGGTTGCTACTGGCGTTAGTAGAGCGTATGGAACCATAGTGTTTACATTATTCTACTTGGCGCCAGTGCATGCGGGGGCGAGCATATAATTTTTTATGCGATTTGGGAGTAATCGAGCGTATGAGAAATCTTTTTTTTGGGTGGTTGCTACTGGCGTTAGTCGAGCGTATGGAACCATAGTGTTTACATTATTCTACTCGCTGGCGCCAGTGCATGCGGGGGCGAACATATAATTTTTTATGCGATTTGGGAGTAATCGAGCGTATGGGAAATTTTTTTTTGGGTGGTTGCTACTGGCGTTAGTAGAGCGTATGGAACCATAGTGTTTACATTATTCTACTTGGCGCCAGTGCATGCGGGGGCGAACATATAATTTTTTATGCGATTTGGGAGTAATCGAGCGTATGGGAAATCTTTTTTTTGGGTGGTTGCTACTGGCGTTAGTAGAGCGTATGGAACCATAGTGTTTACATTATTCTACTTGGCGCCAGTGCATGCGGGGGCGAACATATAATTTTTTATGCGATTTGGGAGTAATCGAGCGTATGGGAAATCTTTTTTTTGGGTGGTTGCTACTGGCGTTAGTAGAGCGTATGGAACCATAGTGTTTACATTATTCTACTTGGCGCCAGTGCATGCGGGGGCGAACATATAATTTTTTTGCGATTTGGGAATATTCGAGCGTATGGGAAATATTTTTTTTTTGGGTGGTTGCTACTGGCGTTAGTCGAGCGTATGGAACCATAGTGTTTACATTATTCTACTCGCTGGCGCCAGTGCATGCGGGGGCGAACATATAATTTTTTATGCGATTTGGGAGTAATCGAGCGTATGGGAAATCTTTTTTTTTGGGTGGTTGCTACTGGCGTTAGTAGAGCGTATGGAACCATAGTGTTTACATTATTCTACTTGGCGCCAGTGCATGCGGGGGCGAACATATAATTTTTTATGCGATTTGGGAGTAATCGAGCGTATGAGAAATCTTTTTTTTGGGTGGTTGCTACTGGCGTTAGTCGAGCGTATGGAACCATAGTGTTTACATTATTCTACTCGCTGGCGCCAGTGCATGCGGGGGCGAACATATAATTTTTTATGCGATTTGGGAGTAATCGAGCGTATGGGAAATCTTTTTTTTTGGGGTGGTTGCTACTGGCGTTAGTAGAGCGTATGGAACCATAGTGTTTACATTATTCTACTTGGCGCCAGTGCATGCGGGGGCGAACATATAATTTTTTATGCGATTTGGGAGTAATCGAGCGTATGGGAAATCTTTTTTTTGGGTGGTTGCTACTGGCGTTAGTAGAGCGTATGGAACCATAGTGTTTACATTATTCTACTTGGCGCCAGTGCATGCGGGGGCGAACATATAATTTTTTATGCGATTTGGGAGTAATCGAGCGTATGAGAAATCTTTTTTTTGGGTGGTTGCTACTGGCGTTAGTCGAGCGTATGGAACCATAGTGTTTACATTATTCTACTCGCTGGCGCCAGTGCATGCGGGGGCGAACATATAATTTTTTTGCGATTTGGGAATATTCGAGCGTATGGGAAATATTTTTTTTTTGGGTGGTTGCTACTGGCGTTAGTAGAGCGTATGGAACCATAGTGTTTACATTATTCTACTTGGCGCCAGTGCATGCGGGGGCGAACATATAATTTTTTATGCGATTTGGGAGTAATCGAGCGTATGGGAAATCTTTTTTTTGGGTGGTTGCTACTGGCGTTAGTAGAGCGTATGGAATCATAGTGTTTACATTATTCTACTTGGCGCCAGTGCATGCGGGGGCGAACATATAATTTTTTATGCGATTTGGGAGTAATCGAGCGTATGGGAAATCTTTTTTTTGGGTGGTTGCTACTGGCGTTAGTCGAGCGTATGGAACCATAGTGTTTACATTATTCTACTTGGCGCCAGTGCATGCGGGAGCGAACATATAATTTTTTATGCGATTTCGGAGTAATCGAGCGTATGGGAAATATCTTTTTTCTTGCGAATGATATGCGAATATATAAGATTCAGTCTTTATTAGGCGTATTTCCTCCTATTTTACTCATTAATAATCAGTATTTTATAAACGGCATGTGGAAATATAAGACCCAGTGTTGATAAACGCATTTTTCATAATTTTTATTCATTTAATAATCGGTACTTTCCTAACGAAATTTGGTTGATGGAAGGCGTCACTGATGAGCTTGTTCCCTTATTTTGTATTCATTTTACAGTTAGTTTTTGATGAATTCCATGTGCATTCATAGATGATCAAGGAGTCCTCCATTCCAATTCACTAGGATCAGCAGTGATCACGGACGCCAAAATAGCGTAAGCATTTATCATGTAATCCTTCTTTTTTCGTACATTTCCATATACAGTCGTTTTCCATCTCTGCTGATCTCAATTACCGTCTTGTTATTAATTTAGAATGTCCAATCATTAACATCAGTCATACTCGTGCATCTACTTTAAAGTTATGTTTATTGCGCACTTCATATTGTCAATTATCTATACTATGAATAATAGGAACAGATTTTCCAATCAAATTAATGAAACTTGATATTTCAGCTTTTCCATATTTGATAACTCATGTCATTAACTTTACTAAATATGTTTTGGAGCAATTTCTTAAGATTTTCTGAAACACAGTGGAGGTAGCGAGAATGAAAATGCAACTCACCTGAACAATTCATCATATCCAGTACTTACTGGCAGCTCATCACAGGATACACTGAGTACACAGGCAATGCCTTACAATGTAACTAAATTTTTGAATATTAAATTTTCGAGATAATTCATTCCATTAATTAGAAATATTTCAGAAACTATTAGGGAAATGTTCTTTTTGCTCTTTGTCCTTTTATTTATAAAGAATTTCAAGAGCTGCAAAAATGAATTTGAGCAAAATGACTCTTTCTCGCTTAGTTTCCGAAATATTTGAAACAAAATGGTAAAATAAAATCAATTGACCGGAAAATTTCACGATAGTAAATTGAAGAATGTGAGGCTTCCAAAAAAATTCATTTCATTTTGTCATAATTTTATTAGAAATATCTCGGAAACTAAGTGAGACAGGGTGTTTTTGACTGAGTATTTTTTTAGAAGATTTCATGAGGTAGAGAAAAGGATTCGGATGAATTTGCTCAATCTCGCTTAATTTTTGATATATTCTCAAAAAACTGATAAAATAAATCAATTTCTTTGAAAATTTTATAATTGCAAATCAAAGATTGAAAATTTTTGGAAAAATTAACTATATTTTGTCTCCATTCAATTACAAATATCTCGGAAACCAAGCGATATAGGTCTATTATGCCATAATCCTTTTGTTTTTAAATAAAATTTCAAAAGCTATAAAAGAAAATTTGTTCAAAAATGCTCTATCTCCCTTAGCTTCCGAGATATTCTCACACAAAGAGGTGATAAGAAAATCATCGATTTATGGGGCTTTGAATTCGAAAATATCGGTTTTTCACGTAGTTATAGGGAAAAAGTGGATGATCATAATTTTTCAAAGAAGTTCCCATAACTATGTGAAAAATTGATATTTTCAATTCAAATCCACATAAACCAATGGAAAATAATCTGAGCTTCTATTTGAAAGCGGTCCCATGTTGACCAGCAGAACCGGAGATATTTTTACAATACTTGATTTTTTCAAGAATCGAAAGACTTTTGACCCATCCAAAATCCCCAAGCAAATCAAAATCTCAAAAAACGGAAAAAAATTAATTTTGGCACTTGATATCTGCCTAAAATTTCCTCAGCTTTTCAATAGAATCATCAAAAAAAAATTATTCCCCACTGTTTCATCACAATGTCCATTTTGATCCACTCTCTCCTATATTATTTTATTATTCTCGTGACATCACTTTCAACGGCAATTGAATTTATTTATTTCCATTTAAATTCTGCTGAAATTCTCATGAACGCCTATTTGACTGAAAATTGCCGTTAAAAAGTTGAATAACAAAATAGTTCTATTTCACGAAAATAATAAAATAGTCTTATAGCTCACTAAATTTTTTAAATCTTCATATATTTTTTCGAAGTAATTTATTTTTTGAAAAAAAAAATCAAATGTCTTAGGGTACTATTTCATGATTATCTCAGGATATATTGGGTTTAGAAGAATTTATCAAGAAATTTCTTTTTTCTATCGTTAAATTTTCTATAAGAAATGTCTCTTGAGATATTTTGGTAAACCTGCTGGTTTGTGAGAGATTTTCAATTTTAATAGTAATAATTTATTTTTCAGAGTTATTTGGCGACCAAGCACGTGAATGCTCGATCTGGAATAAAAATGACGAATCAAATACTTTTGAAGATATTCTATTCGTAAAAGTGTTATTGCAATACTGAATGTAATATATCCATAATATACCAAAAATTTTTGAAAGCAGATTCAGACCATCTTGAATTCAGATTCTTCATGAATGCTCATCACATTCCAGAATCGAATTCATCCAGTTATTCGACTGGATTGTTGATACACACTGGCCATTCAAAATTGCTTATAACACCTCAGAGAGAATATTTACATTGCGGAAAGAATGCGGCTCCTGTTGACGATTATCGGACATTATATTTGAATTTATTCGGATATTCAATTTTTTTGCCAGGTAAAAATGAAAATCTTGATTTTTTCTCACCAATCTTTTTAAATTTTCTGTAAAGAATGTCTTGATTATCATTTTTCAGGATTAAAAAAGATCTTTCAGTTGAAAAGTGGGGAAATTAGGTTTCTAGTACGTGTTTTTTAAAGTTTCTGGAAATCTACGAGAAACAGATGAATTTTTGGAATAATCTACTTGATTTCTTCTTATTTTTAGCTTCAATCCTGAGATAATCAAGATAATTTCAGTTTTAGAAATGTAAAAGGATCCGAAACAATTTTTTGTAATTATTTTTTCAAAAATATCTCGGAATCTGTGCGATAACGCAATTATTACTAGCACTTTTTTTTGTAAATCTTGGTTTGCATCACAAAAAAAGTATTTCATTTTTTTAGTTTCATCGGGATACTAAAAAGAGCAAGAATCTGAAGAATTCCATTTATTTTTATTAACAAATAAATAATTGGAAAAAATGAACAATATGCACTTGTCGAGAATTCAAAAAAAATTATAAGTGCAAAATTTCAAAATATTCTTTTTCCACTAATTCATTTGTTTAGAAAAATTCCAATAAATTGAAACTAGATACCAATTATCTTTTATCTTGTGCTCAATCGAAGCTATCTCTAATTTTTACCCCTTTTTCAAATTTCTCAAATCGATTTCATCGAATTTGACTCGATTTTCATGATAATAAATGAAACCGCAGAATTTTGCTTCGACTCTTAAACATTTTACGAAAAATTCACTGTTTGAATGATAACAAAAATCATTAATGCAGTAAAAATTGATTTGAATTGTTATCAAAGAGCCGCGAATACATATCACCATCTGCAGCCGATGTACCGAGTTAAAAGTATCAACTTAACGACACCGGTGAATGATTTTTCCCCACTTTTTCATTACACGAATGACAACAATCATTTTATCAATCTTCGTATGTTGATGATCAAGATGAAACGATAAAACTCTGATTTTACGATTAAAGTCCACTACAAGTGTCTTATTTTCACTATTTCCATCAAATTTGTGACATAACCCTTTATATTTTAGTTATTAATTCAGAATGAGTTCCCATGGTAAAGTTGAGACTGAGACACTTAGAAAAAATCTGGAGGAGCAGCTAGACAGATTAGTCCAGCAATTAGAAGATTTAGAAGAATGCAAGTGAGTTGCATGATTTTTTATTTAATTAGAAAAAAAACTGCTCCAAAATGACTGAATCGTTAATTTTGAAAATATCTCAGAAACTCTTGAGTTTAGGAGAATTTTCAAAGGAACTTCTTTTTTGAGCTGTTAAATTATTTATAAAAAAGGTTTTTCGAGAAATTCAGGTAAAACTATTCATTACAAAAATATATTCACAAAATAATATCTAATTTTTCAGTAATTTCTTCGACAGTTCATCGAATTTTTAAAAATTTCACCCTTAAAAGTAATAAATTCGAAAGATTATGTTAATTGTAAAGAATTTTAGGATTGTTTCTTGATAAATATGAAAAAATATATATATAATACTATATATAACATAGAGAATATCCATATTTTTTGAGAATCCAAAAAATAGACATTGAGTTTCCACTTTATTAAAATTTTCCTTCATTTTTCAGCATTGCAGTCTTCAATATGAAATGCCTCAAGAAAGTACTGTAAACCAATTTGGTTTCGTTCAATGCTGCTGTGAATATTTTAGAGACAATTCAGTAGAGACCCGTTCAAATTTTCAATAATTATTTCGAAAATATCTCGAAAATCAAGAAGTTCAGAACAATTTCTCAAATCACGAGCACAAAGTTTTCAGAAAAAAAATTATTCTATTTCTTCTTCAATTTTCAAGGATATCTCAGAATCTAAGCGAGATAAAGCACTTTGCATTGAGCCCATTTTGTAGAGAATTCCAAGAGCTATAAAGATCTTTTGATCAGGATAAAAATTGCTCTCTTTCGCTTAGATTTGGAAATATCCTCAAAAAACTGAATGCAAAATAAAATCATTTTCTTTTCTAAAAATTTCAAACTCGTACGAAGTCATCTTTTTTGTAGTCCATGAAATTCTCTACAAAAAAGATCTTGAAAGTTCTTTTGAAACTTACTCGTTCCAAAGATGTGCAAAAGGGGATCCACATGTAATTGAAGGATTTTTTTTTTTTTCAATTGATGGACTCATCTCCTATTTCCTCATCGAATTCTATGATTCACGGTTTCAATATTTTTTCAAAATTTGATAGAATTATGGCAATTCTTTGTATCTTTCTCACTCCTTTCTAAAGAAAAAGCATCTAAAAAAGGCATTTAAAAATGTGTAATATATCCATTATTTCTCAAGATTTATGATAAAAAATAATAAAGAAATCTTCAAAATTTCGAACAAAATGAATTGCGAACCAATACTATGAACCAAGAATAAATAAAACTTTTTTCATCACTTTCCAGAGACGAATTAGATGCAACGGAGTACGAAGAGACAAAAGACGAAACCATGGAGCAATTACGTGAATTTAATGATAGTCTTCAACGCATGATAAAAGGTGATATGACACTAGTAGATGAATTGGGAGCAATGCAATTAGCTACACAGGCAGCAATAAGTGCTGCATTTAAAACACCATCAGTAATACGTATGTTTGGTAAACGTGAGCCAAAACAATTGAGAGAACGTTTATCAATCATTGATAGAGAAATAAAACTTGGTAAATTGAGTAAAGATATTGGTGATAGACAGAGAGGTGAAGTTTTGAGTGCACTGAAACAGTTGGGTGAGAAATTGGAGAAAACAGAGATTGAACTTTTGGAAAAACTCTCAATGGACCAGGTGGATACTGCTGGATTTATTCAAGTATCTGAGAGCAATGAAAAAGGACAAATGGCACTTGCAATGGCAAGTAAAGAGGTCAGAGCCACTCAGGGCACTTGAAAATTCTATATAGTTTTTTTTTTTTACATTTTTTCTCTTTGTCACTCAGTGCTTATCGATGCAAATTTATTTATTTGTTGTAAAAAGAAATGCAGAAATTCTGTCTGAGAAAAATTTGATAGATTTATAAGTATTTATGTGTCTAATAAAAGTAAAAGTTGTGAATGAACAAATTACAGGTTTTTTTCGTTTTTTTTTTTTTTTTTATTTATAAAGGAAACAGTTTATACTCAACAATATTCTTTACCAGGACTTTCTTTTATAAACAAGAATGTGGGGAAAAAAAGGGGAATACTTATCATTACAAAGGCTGACTCCATCTTAAATCTAAAATTAAATTACCTTTTTTATAAACATAATTCATTATTTATATCTTTGTTTGAATGATAATTATCGAACTAATGATAATCATTAATTTATGAGAAAACTGTAAATTAAAGTATTTCCATTATTTATTGGAAATCTGTGCATGAAAAAAAGAAATGCATTTTCACATTATATTTTTCTATTAATTTTTCATCATTTTTACTTCAAACTACGTGAAGATATTTCATGGGAATTTTTGTGCCTTTTCATTAATAATTGATGATAAATTATATTTTTGACTTCCTAACGAAAGATGTTTAATCTGAATATTCAATATTACTTCTTTTTTTACTTTTTTTGTGGAAATGCTGGATATCTCTACGTCATTATCATAATATCCATGATTCATGATGATTTTCATGTTTACACCCGAAGTTATATTTACGTAATTTTAATTGTAATTTTAATCTTTAATTTTTCTCTTTTCATTGACACTGAGTACAATGGAAGGATAAAAAATTTATAATCATTGAAATAAAAGTAATAATGAGAAAGAAAGAAATTCCACAAATATAACATTTGATTGCCACCTGAATGGATATGTTAGGCATTTTTTTCTTTCCTTCAAGTCAATGACTGTAATCAAAATGTGAAATAATTGTCTCAAAATGAGGCAAATAACTCATATTCTCTAGTAATTTTAACAATTTTTTTTTAAATTTATTTAACCTGAGAGAACGTAATTATACAAAAAACGTTCCTTATAAGACTCTTTCATATATAATATATATATATTTCTTCTTGAGTAATTAATAGTGACGATGAAGGAACACTGAAGCTATTTCTCCACTCTGCAAAATGCTCTGATGGATTTTTGTGTTTTATCATAATTGTTTATTTTTTTTCTCTTTCTTTAAGTCTCCATGACTGGCCATTATTTTTCTTTATCCAACACGAATATATTTTAATTAAGTGCTTCTAATAATTGTCCTCACTTTATTCGTCAAATGTTTTTTCTTTTAAACGTCTGCCTTGAAATTTTTTTTCAACAGCATCACCAGCGGAGAGAAAGTAATTTGGGTCCATTGATTATTGTACTTTTATTTGGACAATTCAGGTTTAACTAGCGTTTACGTCTGCATACTCTTTTGTGCTCCCTTTGCCAATGCACTTGTTGGCAGTCAGTACTGCAGTATGCTGTGTTCCAGCAGCAGTGATAAATTGCTTCGGCTTCGCAATTGTAACACTAAAATTCAGTAATAAGATTTAAAACATCATTTTTGGATTGGGACAGATGCAGTTGAATGAACGTATCTAGATGATTTCAGATGCGATTTTTTTTTAAATTTCGATGAGAAGTTGACGAGACTGACGATGGGAAAAACGTGCACGACAATTTATGATCAGGAATTCTTCGAAAATTCGACTATTATTGAGATCATCTTAGGTTTTCATTGACGCAGCGCAAGAATTCAGAAATTATCAATCGAATTATAGCAAATTTTTATAAAAATCCATTTTAAGGCGATTTTTCACTAGTAGGATTCGATAGATAAACCAGAAATTTATGCAAATAATGGAAAATTTCGAAAAATAAAAAATAGTCCTAACGCTTCATTTTTTCAACTCTTTAAAAGGATCATTGATTCAATGGGCATAATTCTTATTCAATGAGGAATAAGGATTATGCCCATTCGGAGGGATGAATATTTGAACCTTTTCTAAAAAGAATTTTCTTGCCTACAAAAAATGTCTCCATGAATTTTCCTGAATGCAATAATCCCAGAGATATTGGCAAAAATCCAAAAAGTGATTTCTATACAATCTTATTTTATATACCATAATAATTGGCATAATAAGAAGAAAAGCATTAATACCCATTGCTTTTTCTTGATTTCCGAGATAACTTGCTGATGTTTATCAGTCAATTGCCTCAGAACTTTGGCATGCTCAGCCTGTAGTCTCTCTAGTTCTCGACACTTGTCAAGCTCCATTTCTCTCCGTAATTTCTCAAGTCCAGTTGTAGTTGGCTGTTCAGATGTTCTACGTTCTCTTTTCACCTGGAAACATATCACATACTACTCGAATACTGCGCCAGCACGTTTTTATCACATTCCTCATCAATTACATTCTACCTATTAATTATTGTCAACGTTTGGATTCCAGAAGTAAATGAAGAGAAGTATTTTGCTCGAATGGTTTAGCGAATTTTTTTAGAGTTGATTTATGAAAATTTGTCAAAAAGTCTAGACACTTTTTCAAATGGAAAATTTGATAATTTACCGACAAGCTTAGAAAAGTTCATTTGATGAATTTTCATAAACCCAAAAGTTTTTTACATATTCAGAGAAAAATTTCACTAAGTAGTAAAATTATGAAGAATAAAAAAAGTAGTCAAGTATAGTAAGAAAAGTCAAGGTCATGTATCACATTCTTATGATTGGGATATTATATCAAGAAAATGATAAAAAAAAACCGTTTTTGTACTACATAAAGTTCCATATAAAGACATTCCTTGACATTATCATTCAAGATGCATCAATCTAGGGAAATACTCCAGTCAATGAAGACTTGAATTCACGATTCAAAGGAAAAAATTCCTCCAAACCACGATTTTGAGTTTGCAGCCCTATATTAGCCAATCCGCAACTTTGATTGGAAAAAACCGCGGACGACGAAGTTTTAAAGAATTTTATAAAGAGCGAGAAAGCATAGAAGTACTTTCATGTTAAAAGGAATGGTTAATGAGATATCTTCAATAAACCATAAGAAGACTCCTTTGATTGTTCAAATAATTTTTTCCTCTGCGAATTTTTGACTCCAAATTCAAGATATCATTGTTTATCCATCAATGACGAGAATAAGAACCAGAAAAAAATTGTATGCCATTTTGTCGTCGCAAATATGCTCTATTGACCGGATTCAAACGCGATTTATCAGGAATTTTCTTACTTTACTGATGAATGGACCGACCAAACGTTGACTGCAAAATCTAAAAATAAAAAATCAACTTATTGATTTCAATGAATTTACCTTGGCTGGAACAACATCAGACTGGCTCTGATCCGTCTGTACCAAAACACACTTGGTCCTTGGTTCCTGCGAGCTAGATGTGACCATATCCTCCTGTGAGCCCTCTTTCTTCAATCCAAGTGGACAAGTACTAGATATTTCCCTCGGTGGTTCGTCCTCAGCAACTGGCAGCAATGGTACTTGTCTGTCCTCGCTCGTTGACCTACTGCTACCATCCTCATTGATTGGCTTCTTCGTCTCTTGACTCGTCTGTGAGTCGAAATTTCCATCGGAATTCAACCTTTCAACTTTCACTCTCAAGTCTTTCATAATCTGTTTTAATGAAGCGCCATTAGACGCTACCTTTGTTCCGGTGTTCCTTATTTTCGGTGGTTTTGGCCCATCCTCATCCTTGTCATCTACATCGCAAGTTATGTAACGATTTTTACCCATTCTCTGAAGAAGTGTCTGATGATGCTTCAACTCCTCGAACGCCTTGGTCCAAGCACTTGTACGTTTAATCTAATGAAAATTGGCGTAATTTTTTTATCTTTAAATTTTGTTTAAGTCAATTTTTTTTCAAATGATTAAAAAAATTTACAAATTCTATTTAATAGTGTGAATAACTCTGTTAAAGGATGATAGTAATTATCCATGGGAACCGTGTGCATACCTGCATCTCCTTCCATTTTCCCTTTTCTGACGGCTGTGCAAGAGATTATTTTTTTACGTTTCATTTATTACGAATTAACACCGTCTATTGTGCATTGAAATCACCAAATTTCCCTGTACTCCATCCCTCTATTTTTGGGAATATTTTGACAGCAGTGAGGAATAGCGAACAATCAATTGTTGCATCGTATAGTCAGGGAAATTTCGATGATAATGACATGTGGCAATTATTCGGATTTTTTTAAGCAAATAAATTATAGTCAGAAAAATGTTTGAAAAAATTGCACTCATAGTTTTTTTGATTTTCTGCATGTGCACTCTTTTCATTTTTTAGATGAATTTATTTGCTAAAAAAGAAAAGCAAATGGGAATTGTTGGATGCCTGCTATTTTCAGTTTCATAAATTTTGGATGGAAAATACTGCTAGTGAGTCTATTGCAATTTTCAAATTTGTGACATATAAAGAAAAATTTCTTGAGTGAAATTTTTTTGGAAATATCTTCGAAATGAAAAGATTTAGAGGAAATTCTCGAAAGACATTTTTTTGTAGAGATTTTCACGACCTATAAAAAAAAGTCTTTCGATACATTTGCCTAAATCCCATTTTCCCTAGATATTATTATAAAAAAGGGAAATGTAATTCGTTCAATGATTTTGCTTCATCACTTTGCTATTAAAAACCCTTTTCCCCCCTATTTCATTAAATTTTAGCGTAAAAAAGGCTTTTGATAACAGTCTTCCACCTCGAATTTCCCGGATTTCACGATGAAAACATCCACAATTTTCTCTACTCCTCCTCACTCTCAAAAAATCCACAAAATAATAATAAAATCGAGAGTTACATTTATGTATCTATTCTACTTCTACTGTAAAGAAACACTACATCTAAATAATTTGGCATTTATTATTTAATTACGTGCATTTTCTGCCAGCGTATACCCTCATCATCTCATCTCTTACCTGAAGACTTTGTATACTAGCGGTGATTGGTTTAATGAAGATTTTTTCAATGTTTGCTCTCATATGATGGCCACCGAAGAATCTAACATCGTACAAATCATGCTTTATTTCCATAACTTTTGCTGGCCAATATGGATAGCCCTTTTGTTTAGCATAAACTAATTGATGTGGTGGATCACACGGTATGCAGAACCACATTTTTTCAGATTTTTCATTTGATATTCGATAACAATCAGCACAACGACGTATTTCTTTTAAATCATAACAACAATCCTGATACATTGTCACACCCATTTCACCCACTGTACTATTTTCTGCAAACAAATTATTCATATAAAAGTTTTCCAATTAAATTGAGATTCATCAATTGAATTCAAAAAACGAGATGGAAGAATTTTGTTTCTATTCTCTAAAAGAGAAGAAAAAAAAATGAGAGGTAGGGTGAGTGGTCTAGTGATCGAACATAAAAAATTCGATATTTCCTAATATATTTAGCAGTTCCATGGCCTTTTGTTTGAGTTAATGAACACAATATTGTGTTTCGAAGATTAAAAAAATTGAATAGCTCGATCACTGGATGAGTTCAAATACTGGTCAACTCACCCTAATTAAAAATGAGAGTAAATATTCCTGAATTTGATTAAAATAATAATTTAAAAAAAATACGTACTTCCATGATAAATAATAATATTATGTAAAATATTATGTGCATCAGCCTGAAATTCAGCGAGTGACTTGTACTCATTTCTCTTAGTTTTGGCCTCCATAATCGTCAAGTCCATATGATTTTTAATAAGAACACCTGGCCTCCACGAGTCTTCACCCTCACTAATCCATGTTGGTCCAGCAAGACCACCTGGTGGTACTTCAACATTTGTATTATCACCAATAATCTTTCTATTAGTAATTTCTTGTGGCAATTTAGCTTTAAGATGACCGCAAGTAAATCCAAGAATGTGATTTAATGCAACAATATCAGAATAATTATCACCATTAATATTTTCACAAAATTCACATAATTTGGTCTCAATAACATTTGGTACATGGCATTCAGTATGATAAACTCTGAAGCACTGTCTACATGTCTCCACTTGGCCTGCTTTGTGGCAGTCATAGCAGTACCAATCGTGTCCATCACCTTCACATGGATCAAGTGGCAATCTGTAACTCTCTTGATCTATACCACCTTTTGATTGTACTTTCTTTAAAAAGACTAGACCATCAGCTACTGCTTTATTTAATTCATCTTGCGCTGCATGCTCAGTCATACCATAAACTCTAGCAAACTGTCTAACAATACGATCATTACTGGGTAAGCTCCTTTGGTTTATCGTCATTTTTATTGCATCCCATATTCTCTGGGTCATTGCAGGATCTGTTTTACGCCGAACTGACATTTTTGCGTCTTTCTGTAAAATAAAAGGAAAAAAATTCATTTAATTAGTTTTATTCACTTGAGAATGATTGGGAGGTACAATCGGAAAAAAGCTCAATTTTTGAATAAAATCGTTAATAACAATTTATACAAGATGAAATTCTGAAACCTGATTCGGTGAATTTTTATTATTTTTTACATTCCTTCAAATATTAAAAAAATTGAAGAAATGTAATAAAAAATAATGAAATTCTTTTAATTTTTAATTAATTTTTTTTTTCTACGGCTCATTTTATTCCTCATTATATTCTGATGAATTTTCGATAACTTTATCGTTTACGAGATATTTGCAAAATAATCCACGTGTTTTTTTAGAATTGGCTTATTTCCGATTTCACCACTGGTTATTATCATCCCTGATACTGTCAAAAGCACGCTGTAGCTCTACAATCTAATATTTCGAATGAATATCAAGTTATTCAATTTCACCCTCCAAATATCATTAGTAAACTTGAATGAAACATTCTCCATACACTTCTGATATTTAATGCAATTTTTGAATTAATGAAGTTATTTAATCAAACAATTACGTCAACTCAATTCATAAAGTTTCTGCGGTTATTACGGATATGATTAATGCAAACATGTTTAACACAGGATAATGCATTGCGGGATAATGAATGTATATTGATTGAATGACACGAGGCGATGAGCGGAGATAATTATACTATGATATCAATTTTTTTTAAATATCTCGGAATTTAAAAGAGATAGAGGAATTTTCACGAAAACATTTTTATCAACTGCATTTTCCACTGCAAAAAACGCCGAATAAAAGCGTTTATTTCCTTTACTTTTCGCGATATTTCACAAAAAGCGTCAACTGAAATGGCCTCATATGACATATCGCCTCCTCCTGATTATTACTAAAAAAGACTGGGGCAAAATGGGCCATTTGAAAAAAATGATTCAGATTTTTTTCTCAAAGTGAAGGAGTTCGCGAAAAAATTTGAAAAAAATTGAAAATATGCTCCAGTATGTCCAGATTGTTGGCGAATTTTTTCAAATTTTTTCATGGAAACTCCCATTTGTTACAAAAAAATCCAAGTCATTCTACCTCGCGAGTCCGTTTTGTCCCGCCCTTTCCTATCCCTGATTATTCATTATTGATCAAGTTATTATTGAGCCCTCATGACTCCACTGAGTACAGTTAGCTCCATCAATGATTGCACTTGCCCTCATGCAAGTCCCCCATAAAATCCCTCTGGAAAAAAACCCCATCGAGTCCCATTCAAACCACGACTTTTGTGATTGAAGGATCCACTCAAAAACTCGCAACTAAAAAAAAAAAATTCAAATAAAAATTCACAAGCACTAAAAATGAACGCAATAATTCTTGGTACTGCCGGTATAATGTTGCTCCTATCGAGCGCAACTTCTCTAATTTTCCTATTAAAAAGAAACTTAAAAAAGTGCATTACTTCATCGATATATCTTCTGATAACTTCGGATATTCTCAGCAGTGTTTTGACAGCTGTGCTCCTCTTCATCAATCAATACAACGAGATTATATCAGAAAGCCATGATGATGGATCGAATGATGTAATGAAAATACTAAAGAAATTGAACGAAACTACTCAAGATAATATTAATTGTGATTTAAAAACAATTATAATGAATTATTCGATATTTTTAGTTCCATTTGTTAATTCATTTGTCTCACTATTGTCAATGTCAATTCAATACAATTTTGACGTTGAAATTTTACGAAAAAAGTGCAGAAACATTATGAACACAGTGGAGAATCGAAGTTCAGTGTTAAATAATATTGCAGATAAAAGAAACACATTTACTGCTTGCAGTGTTGCGAGTCAGTGGCTACTTCCGATTATTTTAACGCTAATTTTACAATTTGCAAAGCGCGAAGAAGTGAACAATAATAATCGAGCTTCCCATATTACTTGCGCATTAACAATGAATTTTCCTTTTGAAAGTTGTTACTCCGTTATCACTGAAGACATTGAATATTCCAACTACAACTACAATTTAACTGATAAGGATAACTACATTGACAATTTATCACTCGATAAAATTCAAAAAAATTCCAATGAAACTGATCAAGTTGTTGCTAGTATTTACAACATTGTGCAGACGATGATGAACAATTCGGAAGGAAAATTCGAAAGACCAGAGAGTCATTACAACCAAACGCAATTGTTAAGCATCACGAATTACACGAAAATTCCAGAAGAAACGGTTGATTATGAAGTCGAGCTGTTTGAAGAACTGATGAAAAATTCAACGATTTCCACTGAATATCCAATTGACAGTTTGGACAACAACAATCCGACAACTACGGAAATGCCCACGACAACTTCGATGAAGATTGAGTTGAAGTCGGATGTGGAAATACATAGAGATATTATGCAGAAAATTCAAAGCGTCAATACCAAGTTGATCGTGAAAAACAGAAGAAAACCGACGATTTCACCGATGGGGAGACTGTATTTGGGTGATGAGATTCAGGTGAATGAAGAATTTCTGGACGAGATGAATTCAAAAGATCCGAAATGCTTGAAGAACGAGTGCTTCATATCACCGGATTTCTTGAAAATTCATCTGCTCTTGTTGCTGATTTTTATTTATTTTGGACCGATTCTTGTTTCCGCGCTGTTGAACATGCGTTCGAGACACGTTTGTGTTAATGCACTTGAAACACTGGAGATTTTGGGTAAGAAGACGTCGAGAAGTGGTTTAGCAACAGCTTCGACCTCTTCGGAACCTTCGAAGTTCGGATGGTTCACAGCTAAACAGGCTGATGAGACTGAAGAAGCAGATCCACCTGAAGTCAAAGAAGAAGGTGAAATAGTGAAACAAGATGGGGATTGTCTTCAGGGCATGAAGGAGGAAGCTGAGGAAATACGGAAATTGGCGGATACGTTTAGGTCCTCATTGGTCATGGGAATTGCTCTGTGGACACCAATGTTTATGGAGATTTTTATGAAAGTCTTTCTCTGCTCGGATCCACCAATGTGGATCATGAACTGTTTTTATCTTCTGGCAATATCTTTTGGGGCTGTGAGGAATTATCTGAATCTGAGGATCTTGAGGAGCAGCGAGATTGTTCGGGATGCATTCAAGAAGACGAATATTGTTCATCCGTCAGGAACGAGAGCTGATGGTCAATGAAGGATTCTCTATTATAATCGAAATGAGAAATTTTCGAAAATACTTATCATGAAATTTTTTTCTGTGACTCAAGTTTCGAGGGAATTTATGAAAAGTGATAAGATTAATGTTTAGATATCTTAATCTGACACTAAGGAAGATAAAAAAATTATCATAATGACTTTTTTGTAGTATGAATTTTCCTCTACAAAATAATATTCATGAAAAATCTTCTATTTCCATAAATTTTCGAGATATTCTATGAAAAGTGCGGAGTGAAATCGCTTTATTTGATGCGTAATTACATTTGAGGATTCGAGAAGACCAAAACTTTTTAATCCATCAAAAGCATCAATGAAGAACAATAATGGAGAAATTCTTAAAAATTTCGGGATAGTTGAAGAAATTTGTTTCATACATTCTCTTGCAGATATCTTTGAAACGAGTAGATTGAAGAGACATTCACAATATTTTTTTTTTTTGTAGAGAATTTCATCGGCTACTAAAGAGGTCTTTCGACTAATCCCCCCAAATCCCACTATTTCTAAGATATTCAAAAAAAATAATACGTGACTATGACGCTTCTTCTTAACTCCTTCACTATCAAATTATAATTCCGACTGATTTAGAATTTGAGAGAGATAGAAACTCCATGAGACCCGTTTTTTTAAGAGGCATCAGAACTACAAGAAATTCATGTAAAAGTACAAATAAATTATTACAAAAAAAAATATTAAAAAAATTTGCACTCATAACTTTCCAGAGTTTCGACATTCGATATTTTTCATTTTTTGAAACTGATTTATTCATTAAGGGGAAAGAAAAGATTAAAAATTGGCAGATGTCTGCCATTTTTAGTATCATAGAAATACCCAATCTTCCTTGATTCTGAAATATTTGCCAACAATTGCCAGTAAATCAATCGAATCCACTACTGAATTACTTGCAGAGCATTACGAGAAAATGCCCCAATAATAAAGAATAATGAGATTCTTCAAGAGCAATTGAGAAGAAGATAGTGTCCAATCGATATCAGAATTAACTGCTGCACGAAGTGTCCTTGAACGATATAGATCAATTAAAATCTCAAGCAGATAAAGTGAAATAATTAATATGAGCTCAACTACTTGATTAACAATCATGAAAAATTTCTCAATTCATTATTCATAAATTAATACCTAATAATTAATATAATAAAATTGTCCTCAAGACTCTTTTTTTTTACCAAATATAACAAACTTCTTGGCTCTCTGGTAACCGGAAGCTCTTGAGACTACGTGGGGTGACGTGGTGAACGTCGTATGTGAAAAATCGATCAACCCCCCTTTTTCCAAAGTATCTGGAAGCAAAACCAAGGAAAATAATAGAAGACATTATAGCAATAATCATCACTTTGATAATCAACAATTACCTTTAAATCCTTCAGCCTTAACTAACTAACAATAACAAAAAACTATTGAAATTAATTTTGAAAAATGATGAAACTCTATTGACTCAACAAAAAAAATATTCCTCAAATCAAGATAATTTTCACGGTATTGTCACGTGAATAATAAACCATTAAACTTGATGATAACCGTGAAAAATGTGAGATTAAAATTGGAGTAAACCGACAAAATGTGGAAGCCCTTGAAGGTCATATATTACCAAAGGGCCATAAAAATCGATCAAAATAGGCATCCAAAAAAAATCCCTAAGGAACTAAACCCCACCAATTCTATTCACGCGACCATGAGCCTCTTCCAAAATCACGTGAACAGAGGAATGAGGAAAAAAAAAGAAGAGACAAATAAAAATTGAAATTCCCTCAACGTGAGGTAAAAAAAATAAGATAAAGTGAAGAATCCAAAAAAATTTTAACACTAAAATTACACAAGTACTTAACCAAGTGTTCAGAAATTTCCGCATAACTTTACCTGTTCAAGTTCATTAACAATTAACCATTAACGATAAAAATTCATGTAAATTAGTAAATAATGAGTTGTACGGTTAGATGCGTACCACTACTGCGATGACTCCTCTTTAATGATAACAGAAAAAAAAAAAAAAATTAAAAAAAAGAATAGGAAAATTCACCAAAAGCCTACGACAATTGGCACAGATTGCAGTATCATGTTTATAACTATTACTATATTACTATTATTATTATTGTTATTATGATTATTATTATTTTCGTGTCTTTACGGTGAATGACCGAAGGGTTGCGGGGAAACAGATGAAGCAGTTGCGTTTAGCCACGAAGTTTATTCGATTTTACCCGCAGGCGTCAAAAAGTATATATGATGATTATTACCTTTTCGTCAAAGACGCGCACGTCACTGCCGATATGCGGGTTTTATACACTAAACACTTTACCAAAGAAGATATGTATATATGTGGAAGAGAGACGATGGAATAGACGACGATGTAACACACACTGCTGCTGAAGAAATTTATTTTTTTCAGTACACACACATACAGACATACACTGCACACAGCAGAAGAAAATCTAACCTCAATGCTGCGTGCGCAACACATGCAGACTCAATGGAAGTCGAGAACAAACAACACACACATACACACACAATGTGCCGGGAGAGATAACAATCGCCGATAATTAAATATTGGTTTTTAAATAAATATTGAAGAGTACATGGATTTTAGGGAAATGGAGGGGGAATAAGTTGGGGATTTATTGAATTTATTAGGGGGGTTTTTTATTTTAGGTGGGAGGAAATTTTTTTGAAGCTTGCGGGCAATTTATTGCAGATGCGTTTATTGATCGCCTTAAGTATCACTCGACACTGTGACTTCTTGTCCTTCATGATTTTCTAATTTTGGAACGTCTTATCGTACTTGTCTCTCTCAACTTTGTACTTTATGTTAGTTTTAGTTTTTTTTGTAATTTATTTGTGAAGGTAATAAAATTGAGATATTTGAATTTTATTTTTTAGCGCTTTTTTTCTGAGTAATTTTCTCTGAATTTCAAAAATATTTGTTTTTCTTTTTTAAAGGCTTTATTAACGTTTTTGTTGAAAAACATTGATTTTTAGTGTTGATAGCCCCTTTGGAGTCAACAGAGTTTTGCATTTACATTGTTACATTTTAATGAAACAAGAGAGATAAGAGGAAAATCATTGTTATTTATTTTTGAACGAATCATTCAAATCGCAGATGGCGCCACTTTAGTTATCGAGTGTTGTTCCGGTGGTTTATCAACAATGACAGTAAATTGGAGCTGTGAATTATTTACTTGTTGTTGGTTTGTTTAGTGTTGTTTTAATTGATTTTATGAGTTATTATTTGAGGAGTTGAAGGAGAAGGTGTTGGTGAAAAATTTGAAATTGTTGGAGGGTTTCAAGGTATTGGAGCGCTTTTACGAGAGGGGCGGGTCGTGAAGGTTATGTCCAAAGGTAATCAGCAGTTTTCTCGGCTAATTTTTGTGACAGTACGGAGAAATTTAAAGGGATTTTGTGGAAGTGAAGGAGAAAAGTGTTTGGAGAACTGAAGAGAATCGAAATTAGTGAATGACATGGCTGAGGAAGCTGAAGTAATCCCCAAAGATGATCCGGTTGATGGTGAGTCTTGGGCGATAGTTTATTTTAAATATTTTTATTATTTTTTTTTTTAACTTTACATTTCTTTAAAAATATGAAAAGCAGATTTTTCTTGTAAGTAAATGAATCATTTTTTTTTCTCTATCTTTTTTTTTTTGGAAATATCTCAAAAAGTGATGGAGATACGCCCCTTTTGCTCCAATTCATTTTTGTAGCTCTTGCAATTCTTTGAAGAGAAGAAATTGGAGTGAAAAAGGCATATCTCCAGTCATTTTATTGAGAATGATCGCAGAGATAAGTCAATTTATCATGATACTGAAAATAGCAGGCATCGGTTATTTTTTTTTAGCTAGATTTATTGAAAGAAATAAAAAAATACATTCAAAAATTCAAAAAAATAAAAGTGCTAATTTTATAAATATATTTTTGTTTATTATAATTAATTTGGTTCAAAAAACCAAAAATTTTTCAGATGTCTGTAACTTTTATTATCATGCATTTATCTTGTTCTAACGCTTCGCTACTGATTTGATGATGATAAAACGATGTTTTTCCGGATTTTCTTGAAATTGAAGATAGAGTAATTTACGTATTTCGGATTTTTTAAATAATGAAAAGGTTATCATTAGAATTCCGCTTTTTTAAAGGAATAAATCCATTTTATCTGGGACTGAGTTGGTCTTGAATATCTCAAAAACTATTGGGAATTGAATGACAATTGTTATGGGCTTTGTTGTAGAGTCAATTTTACCAGACGAAAGAAGTTCTCATCAAAATTTCTCTATCACTCTCAGATCCCGAGATACTTCCAAGAAACTCATGTTTCAATTCGGAAGGGAAATAAATAAATTATATTCAGGTCTGAGTTTTTGTTGAATTTCTCAAAATCTACGAGGAATAGAGAAAAACTTTTAATTAGATTCATTGTAGGTCTAACTTTCCTGAGCAGAAGTGGTTGTCACCAAAAATTCTGTATCGTCACTAGATTTCACGATTATTGAGAAAAAAATTCAAAAAAACTACATTTTATTCCTCCCCTCTCCCAGACTTAAACAGAACGATAAAGCGGAAAACGATTGGATTAAAACAAAAAAATTCTTGAAGTACTTGAGCAAAAGAAAATGAAACGCGAAAAAAATCAATTCATTTATTAAAAATAAAATTTCGTCGAATTATGTACAAAGATCCGCATTTCATCATAGTTATATTTCATGTTTTTCCTAAATTAATTAATTCTAATTTTGGATGTGCCCATTCGGGAAATTCATGTAGATTGAATACATAAACTCCCCAAGTACTGAATGTAGAGACTGTGATAATTAGTGTAGCTATAGTTGGTCCAATTCCAGCAATAATGAAGTCCTTTGTTTGAATGTGACTTGCTGCACTTGCTATTGCATTCGGTGGTGTTCCAACTGGTAGATGAAATGAGAATGAGCAACAGAGCGCGGCTGGAAGCATTAGCTTCAGTGGATGAATGTGAATAGCTACACACTGGAACACAAAAGAGAGACTAATTAGCTGCAAATAAGAACGTATCAAAATTATGAATTTTTCGGGTTCATTACACATTCAATCATCGTAAAATATCTCGAATTTTCAGGAAAATGGTCAATTTCTGTGTTGACCTTTTTTTTAGTCCTCAATTTTCTTTACAAAAAAGTCTCAACCAGAATTAGTTCATTTCTCATAAATTTTGAAATTAATTCAGAGTAAATCGGATAAAAATTATGCAATTGAATAATTAAATTTAATCTTTTCAGAAAACCAAATTACTCAGAATATTTGAATTTTTCTGAATTTTTTATGTTCTGAATTTCTATTTGAAAAAAAATTAATGAAATGTAATATTGATAAAGAAGATAAAATATTCAATTATTTTAAAGCAAAGAGATCATCAAAATTAAGGGGAAATGAGAGCTAAATTCTTTGTTTTCCATAAAAATGATAAATTGGGTTGAAAGAAAATATATTTACCATCTCTGCCAATACTGGAAGGATAATATTTGCGACAGCAACATTAGCAGTCAATTCTGTAGCTGTTTCGGCAAAGAAACAAACAATAAACAGTATCATAATTTCATTGAGACCCTTCAAACCAGATAGTGATTCACCAAGCATTGCAGACAATCCGGAGTCAGCGCTACCAGTTGCAATGGCAAAACCGCCACCAAGAACGAATAAAAGACTCCAGTGCATTTTTTCTTGGATTGCTTTCCAAGTTATCAGAGCTGGAGCTGGTTTTGTTGGCCTTTTACGGGGATCTCTGTTGAATGCGTGAAGAAAATCTAGTCTAGAAGGGATTACGAAGAGGATAATCGTCAGGGCAATTGCTGACGTTGAGTCTTTCACTGGCCTGAAAAAATAAAATAAAAATACGATTTGAGCGACGAAGTTAAAGAGTGAAATGCTGGAATCTAGAGAAGATGAAGAAAATTTTGGAGAGACCTTTATTAGAGCTCTGATTGTCTTCTGAAAAAATGTTACTAGCGAAAGCTCGTTATCTCGTTTCTTCATGAAAACTCAATAAAGAAGTTGGAAGAATCAACTAAATAAATTCGACATTGGATCATTTTTTTAGAAATTGAACTCGAAATCCAAGAGAGATAGAAGAAAATAATCAGATCTACAAAAAAGATAATCACAAGAAATTTTCATCTTTTTCTGATTGTGAAATATTCAGAAGAGAATAAAAAATTTCGTTCACTTGTAACGTGTCGAGAGTCGCACGTTGGCTATTTCTTCCATTTTTTATTTCATTAAACATGAAAAAAAATAAAATAAGAGATTTTCATACAAGAATATAATAAGAGACACGATCTAAGCATTTCCGGTGGCGTATAAGATCGTCCAGCTCTTCTTACAGAACTGCTTGACTGTGAAAATCCACTTTATCTATCTTTTTTTTTGAAAAAGACGGACCCAATCGCGGGGATTAAGCTTATCGAGCAATTTTAAGAATTGATGTGACTGGAACAACGAAGTCTAGGCACTTCGTCGACTACCCTCGACTGGTGGACACCTTCGAGTGTCCACTGGCGAAGACCGAGGAAAGACTTCAATTCAAACCGAGCACGTCGCGTTTGTTTGTTAGTTTTTTAAATACGTACAAGTCTGTGAGATAAGATGGCCATCCTCTGACAAATCCAGGTTTCCTGAAGAACCAGAGGAGTACAACACTGATGAACAAGAATCCAACAACTGATTCATACCAAGTGATTGGACCCAATTCTTTGTATCTTTTATCAATAACTGCACCAGCAACTTTTTCGCCTTGTATCCCAATGTCAATTGCCTTTGCATCTTTACTGTTTGGCCTGAAGAGGCCCATGTACATAACTTGGAGCCACAGCCATGTGAAGAAACCCATGAGAATCATTGCTGGAACTGCATAGAGCATCCAGGAGGCAAAGTTTATGCCTGGACTGTGCTCGAAACGCCTAGAGGAAGATGTCATAATTAATAAGAGAAATTTGATCGATGATGAAGAAAATAAGGAGTACTTGAGGTCCAGGAGAAATCGGAAAAATTCTATAGGAGACCTTGTTGTAGAAAAATGAGAGCCAGAAAAAAAAGCTATTGATGATTTTTTTCACTCATGGATTTTGGGATGTAGATAAAAACATGGGTTCAAGTTTAATTTTTGAAAGTTTTGAAATTTTCCTAGCAATAATTTTTCTTGTGAACCATCTCAAGATGTTAGGGAAAGAGTAATTTTGTCGGGGTCAGCTCTTCGCAGGGAAGACGGGAAATATTACAAAGAAAAGTCGTTCAAATCTTAGAAGATATTTTTTAAATATTGAAGAGTTCCATTCTTTCAACAATTAAAATTTTGCTAAAGATGGATCTTTTCCCCAAACATCTTGAGGTTCAAGGGAGATGAGAGAAAATATAAAATGATGCTTTTGTGGAGGAGAATGAGAGCCACAAAAAAGTTCTAATGAAAATTCCTCTAATCCTTATAATTTAGAAATGATTAATCTCTAATGAAAATTTGAATAATTTCAACAATTGCTAAAGGCTTTCGATGAAAATTTTGTCAGTAGAAAAATATTTCCCCTGAAGTTTTCGTATGCATTTTCTCTGCTTCAGCATTTGTTGGAGTTAAAACAGAATGTACTTACTCTTCATAAATTCCTTTGAGGGTCAAGTTGGTTCCACTCCCAACAAGTGTACCAATTCCACCTATGCTTGAGGCATAAGCAGCAGACAGATAATAAACCATGGTTGTGTGTGTCGGCTTCTTTTGTCTGTCAAGTTATAATAAGGATGAAGCAATTCGGTTGTCAAGAAGAGCGAGGAGATGAGTGAGAGAAAGACAAGTGCATTATTTTATGAATATCTGCAGAACTGAAAGGTGTAGAAAAAGAAGGTCAAGAAATCTTTTATGCAGAAAATTCGATGCTCTACAAAAAAGATCTCTTATTAAATCCTAAATGGTGATGATTTTTGTAACTTTTTTTTCTTTTTCAATTAATTCACCAAAAAATTCTAATTCTATCTCAATAATCCTCCAATTTACCTTTCTACACCCTCTTCCTCTGGTGCCGAATCGTCTGTCTCGAACATGTTACCAAGTCCTTGCTAAGAAATAATAACAGAAAACATTTTCTTAACTCTTCATTTTAAAAACGAGAAAAATCGATTTAGCAGTGAAATAAGTTTTTCCACAATATCTCAGAATCTTCCAAAAGAACCGTTTGTAATAACCATTTTTGTAGAAAAAAAGGAGAGCTACAAGAGAGGTTCCTTACAGCAATCTCTCTATCTTTTAGATTCCAAGATATTCCATAAAAACCAATTTCGAACTGCAATTCCGAGTGAATTCTGCATCCACTTTTTTCGGTACTTTGAAGATATTTCGGAAATTTTAGTGGACTCACCGTTTCAAGTTCAATCAAAACAGTTTCCATAATTGGTAGCATCATAGCAGTTGCAGCTGTGTTTGAAATCCACATTGATATGAACATGGTCACCGAAAAAAGTCCCAAACTCAATCTGAAATGAGAGAATTCAAGAGAGTACTTGAATTAATGATGAAGAATGTAATTTACAATTCTTCTTCTTTCTTTTTTTCAATGCTGCGATGACTGTAACTTACCTCCTGTGACTGCAGCCAATTGTTTTTATTATTAACAATGCGACACGCATGTGTAAACCCGAATTTTCAATTACAACTGCTACTACTAAACTTCCTAAAAACATCATTGTTGTGTCATTCATGTAACAATCAGTGGTTTTTGATGTACTCAGAATTCCCATTAATGGATAAAGAACAACTGGTATCATTCCAGTTATTGGAAGGGGTAGAACTTCGGTCACCCAAAACATTGCCATTAATGCAACAACATACAGACATCTGTACATCTGCAATAATAAATGAAAATTCATTATGTTTTGAAAATAAAATTCAGGAGATATTTTTGAAATGAGAAAATACGATTTTATATTCATTTATTTGATATAATGATGCTTCTCATTTGAGTGATATTATTATAAAAAAATAGAGAAGACCGAAAAAAAAAATTGAAAATTTGTCAAAACTTGAAAAGTAATGAAGCAATTCAGTAGTGAGGAAATAAAATGAAATAAGTCGTTTTTTTTTCTGTCAAATCCTTTTTTTGGAACTTCTAAAATCCTCTACAAGAAAATATCATAAAAATACACTCTATCTCGCTGCAGACTTGTTTTCGAGGTATTCTTAAAAAAATATCGGTAAAAAAATCGACTGATATCGTTCTACCTCTTCATTACAGTTAAAAAGAAGCGCATCAAACCAGAATTATTTTTTGTGATTATTGTAGGGCGTATATCTCGAAACTTGAACAAGATGAACCCAATTTCTACTGATTTTCTTCTCAAATATCTCAGGATTCAAGAGAGATGGGGTTAAAATTATAATGACCTTTTTTTTTAGAGCCCAAAAGAAAATGCGTAAAGCTACCATAATTTCCGATTTCAAAATTTCGTGAAACATCAGTATTCTGAATTTACAATAAACGCAGATGTAACAGGTGATTTAGAAATCTCAACTAGAACTCTCTTTAATATGATAAACACATGAGTGAAAAAAAAGCGGGAAAGGGGTTTTCAAGTGCTGGAAGGTATTCGGACCACTCATTAATGCTAGAAATGCTAATTTTCAATAAGCCAGGAAACCCGGCAATTTTTATATATGTGATAGTGTCTAGGAAATCCTTCTGTTTCCTATGCTCTTTGTAAATTAAAAAATTGATAATAATTACCTCTCCATGATTCAATATAATTAAAGGGAGAAGTATAATCGGCCATAACACCAACACAAAAGTTCTCCAATAAATTGAAACGAATCGGCAAAGAAGAGTGAAAAAACTGTCGTTTTTTCTGAATGCGCTGAAAAATTAGAATAATAATTAATTCTCTCTCTTCACACTTAACATCAGAAAAATATTAGAAAAAAAATTCAAATCTAATGTTTACTTACACTTTATTATCGCCGTCCATTTTGATGCAAGTATTCTCTACCTTGGTAGTCATCCTACTGCACTGACTCCATTCACGTTACTGAAACTGAAAATTTTTGCGTGTAAATGAATTTATCT
This sequence comes from Aleiodes alternator, assembly GCA_963921955.1. NCBI lineage: Eukaryota > Metazoa > Arthropoda > Insecta > Hymenoptera > Braconidae > Aleiodes > Aleiodes alternator. The sequence goes on along the minus strand of OY998100.1, from coordinate 8,368,903 downwards.
GAATGACCCAAAACTACCTGATCCTCTACTCAGAATTGTATTCCTTCAATTTCATTGGTTGATGAGTAGTGTACACAATGAATTGTTACCAACACTTGAGAGAAAATCTATTTGTTGATTAATCGTTCAATAGAGTGATTGATGCACCAGATTCAATTCAATTCAATTTGGACTGATAAGCATCAGTAATTTATGGTTCATCAAGACAATAACAATTGAAATTATCTGTTTGATGATGATGTTATTTTTTTTTCTTATCATATCACAAGGAAAAATGAGGTGAAATGGACATCCGGGGTGAAATTGCATCTATTTGAACATTAGATTTCAGTTGAAACTGGGAAAACTTAAGAAATTTCGGCGAAAAACGAGGCTGAAAATTTTATTTGAGGAAATTTCTAGAAAATTCGATAGTTCGTTTTAGAAATTGAGGGCTTATTTCTTTCTACATTGGAATAAGTCATTTTTTTGCTTTAAATAAATGAAAGTAGTGACTAAATAAAAGGCTAAAATATAAATATCTAATATAATTGAAAAAAGTTACATTTTTTCCGGATTTTCAGTTATAATAATTTTAATGCAAACATAAAGAACCAGGCTGATGATGAACATTTCCTATCGACTCTGTTAGTTTTCGATAAAATTCTGATGATTTTGAAGGAATATCCTTCCAGTGAAGAATAGTCAAGAATAGCGTCATACTCAAGAAATTTCCAGGAATTTATTGAAAGGAATATGATCTACATTACAATTTGAAGAATCTAGGTTTTCAAAATAAAGGAATGGTCTAATGCAAGACCAACTATCGGTATTTTCTCTCTTTTTTCAGTAATTTCAGTATAGTAACTGCAATGGCACCTGACCCCCATTCCTTTTCTGCTTTTGTATTGTTCCAAGAGTTCTCGAAATTCTCGATTATTTTTAAAGGTTCCAGAATTTTCTAGAAAGTCCTGAAAACCCTTAGGGAAATTTTTTTAATTTCTGGAAAGTCACAATAATAATGTAGAGATATTGGAGCATCTTTACAAATTATTTCAGATTTGTTCATCTATGAAAAGCTTCTAGGCGTTCCCTCCGAAAAAAAATCCATGTTGATTTTATAAAATTGAAAATAATGATGTTTTTACTGTTGACCTGCGTGAAACAAAACGATGTTCATATAGAAATAAGCTCAATAATCACATGCAGATTATTTCGTCAATATTTCTGAAACTAGACAATTTTCGTGGATTCATGAGACATTTTCACAGCCCATAAAATGCTCTTGAAGAAAGATCTTTCGTCATTTTTTACGAAACTCACTCAATTTTCTACAACAATGGCTTCTGTCACTCAATAATGATTTATTTACTGCTTCTAAGCACTTACTCCACTTTGTTTCTAATGCGACGATTTGTTTGAAGAATTTCCCGAAGTTTCGACGGATTTCCGTTCGGTACCTCCCATTAGGGACTCGCACATGTTCAAGATTCAAGAAAATCAAAATATAAAGTAGAAATTATAATATTTTGGTCATTGCGCCTTTTATTGGTAGTTTTCAGTTAGCGGCATTTCTTTTTGGAGATTTTTTGAATGACACATGAATATTTTTAGTGGGATCCCAATTAATAATATCAATTGTTTTCCCAATATTAGTGTTGATATCTAAAAACTTTATTGAAATTGCGGTAATTAGAGATTAATCATACACTCTCTTTGACGCACGTTCTCATGCATGCAATGGACGTATGATCTGGAAAACTGCCATCGGGAGTATCGAAAATAGAGAAAACGATTGAGATCAAGTACCTCAACAACAAGGCGCCTGATTAGATCTGTTCAATGAAATTGAATGAAAATTCGTGAAAACTGCTTACAGGGCATGATGAAGCTCAATTTTTACGAATTTATAACGCAGAAGCAATCATTCATTTCTTAATTTTTTATCATTTTTTATAATCCTATAGTAAAGAGGAACCAATTAAACTAATTTCAAAATAAGGTGTTCTAAAATGCTCTAGAAACAACCGGCAATGGATTAATCTTGGCAACTTAATCCACATTACTCGTAGATAAGATATTTGATAACAAAAAAGTTGAAAACGTCAAATAAAATAAACCTATTTTTTTTATTTTTTTTAAATATGTGGGGAACTGAGCGAAATAGTTAAATTTTCATAGAGACTTCTTTTGTAGCATTAGGTTTCTTCCAAGAAAGGTTCTCATAGGAAAATTCCCTATCACGGCAAGTCTCCGAGATATTCTTCAAATTGGATTTGAATAATTGGGTTCCCTATTATAGCAATGTGCCTATTTCTTCTTTTGCACTTACCGAGGAGTGAATTGAATTAATTTTACTAAAAATTAATATTCGTCTAAAAAACAATTTCTCTTGAAAATGTTATAAATCACGTGCAAAATGAATGCTTCGGAATTTTTTCCATAAATTTCATTTCGAATTGATCGCATATTAAATTAAAGTAGGACAAACCAAACACCGGTTTCAGGTGATTTGAAATGGCTCGTGTGCAGAGTCTGAAGTTGGTATGCGGGAGGTCCCGGGTTCGAATCCCGGCTCAGGTTGCACTTTCATTCATTCGGCCCCTCTATTTTTCAGAGGAGTTTCAAGGCAATTAAAGGAAAGCATCGATTAGATTCGCTGAATGAATGAGTGGTGTTCCCTGAGTAGCTCAGTTGGTTAGAGCACTCGTCCACAGTACTAAGATACCCGAAATTTCGATCACTTTTATTACATTCATCTTGAGAAATCAGACAATATAATGTGATGCAGTTGTGAATGATCTCGGATCGATGATGCATTAGTACTGAAAGTCACTTAATCCTCGGCTCATCATCTCATGAGCATTTCGTCGCATTCTATTGTTTCCATTTTTTCTTACTATTATTGAATGGTTGAGCGAAAAATTCTGAAACATCAAATAATTTCATCCATTGGAGTGCTCAACAAACTTTTATATTTTTCAAATGACATTCCGCAAATTTGATAAAACGATGAAATAAATTCTACAAGCTAGTGGAAGTTTTCCCATGTCGAATGAAGGTGTTTGGGGAGGCATGTTGCCGGAAACTCGCTAAACGTACTTAGGCAGTGCAAAGGGAATTCAAAAACAATGCAGCTAAAATTTCACGGCGGTGAGTCTCCTATCACCTAATCAGAGTCGTTAGATCGCTTAAGGTGATGAGTCTAAGGCTAATGCTTGTGAATTTCCTCAATGAATTCTTATAAAGTGCAATTCGGAATCATTCAAATATCAAATTTAAATGGAACGACGAAAGCATCCATTTCACGTGATTTGAAATGGCTCGTGTGCAGAGTTTCAAGTTGGAATACGAGAGGTCCCGGGTTCAAATCCCGGCTCAGGTTGCACTTTTCATTCATTCAGCCCCTCTATTTTTCAGAGGAGTTTCGATCGAGTCTAGAGTTGCGCAGATATTCACTGATTGAATGACAGGTGTTTCCTGAGTAGCTCAGTTGGTTTAGAGCACTCGTCCACAGTATCAAGATATCGGAAATTTCTATCACATTTTTTACATTCATCTTGGAAAAAAAATATAATGTAATGCGGTTATAAATAATTGCGGGTTGGTGATGCGTTAGCACTCAAAATCACTTCATTTCTAACCTTTATCTAGTTTTACAGACTGAGAATAGAGGTCAGAATCGAGCAGTTAACGTTATGTAGGAAATTATTATTGTTTCAATGGAACTCATTTAGCGAGCAACATTCTCTATTTTTCCCTTTCATTACTCAAATATTTCCAGAATTATTCTTCGTAATGTCTGTTTAAGTTCAAATGAAAATCAGTTACAAAATCATGATTTCGGTGCCTGTTATCTTTACTTGAAAAACTTTCCGTGGACAAAAATACTTTTCCCTCAATTGTTCAATTTCTCTAAACACCCAAGTCCTTCAATATTTAAATGCGCATCTTAATAACCCAATAATGTTGAGAATTTGATGAATGATGCAACAAGGAATGACATATTCTTATTTTAACTTGACCTAGTTTCTGGAAATTTAAATAAATAAAATGTACATGAATTGAGTATTTCTATGTGTTTATAAATAGCCGGAAACGTTCAATATATCTTCTTTGTTCAGTTTGGTAACCCAAGTTTTTTCCGTCATTCAATCCAGTGCGTCTTTTTACATGAATTCTTGCCTTTCCATTTTCCTTGGGACATTCGAAGGGACAAGTTCTTATTTTGAACCATTCTGAACCGGAATTTTTTTCCTTTTTGTTACAAAGACCATTATCATGGTGGCCCCGGTTTCTGACACTTTAGAGCTAGTTTCTGATAGCATAAATCGAAGGGAACCACTTTCGCTCATTGAATGTAACTTAATTAATTTTACACATATTTATTGCGCCGAATGAGATCAGCAATGGAATATTCAAAAATATATTGTACATTCAAATATGACTGAGAAATAACTCGTGTAACAGAGTGTGTCTCTGTTATACATTTATATTTCTCATGTGATAAAGTGGAAAAGCTGTGAAAAAAGGGAATTAAACAAATGTAGAAGGCTGGAAAGCCATAAAGTGCTGAAATAAATAATAATATAACTGAGATATTTGCAAAAATTGTCAGTTACTGGGAAAATGTCAGAAACCGTGACTACCACAGTATTTTAGTTCAGAAAAATATATATTTCTTGGATTTTCATTCAAAACTATAGTTTTAGTATATTTCACATAATTTCCTCTGAATAACTGGAGCTTTATTCAAACATGGTTACACCATTTTCAAAATCAATTGTATCATCTGAAAATTTAGTAGTTCTGAAATATAAAAAAAGAGAAGAACAACTTAATCTCGTGAAAGTCTCAATGTTTATTTTTCATGATTCAAATTTATCAAATCGATGCGAAAAAATTTGAGGCAGTATAACATATTTTCTAAAAATTTCCGCTTCATCTTATTGTCACGGTTTTTTTTTTCTTATATACTTTTTTAGGAAATTCAGATTTTTCGAGATTTTTCTTAGAAAATACCTTCAATTGACGAGTTTCATCGAAAAATGTCAAGAGGCCTTTTTTGTGGCGAATTTCGAGAGTTACAAAGAAGGTTTCTTGATCAATTCTCCTAAACCTCGTCATGTACGAGATAGGATTCTAAAACTGGACAGAAAGTGATTTTTATCCTTTTTCTATTTCACCCTCAAGTAACGAATTATCTTCGACAAATGAAAAATCAGGATAAAAAGCTACTCGAACCGAAAAAAAATTGGTCTCACGTTAATTTTTATGCCCTCATTTCTACAAATTTCTTGATGAAACCATCTGCAAGTTCAACTAATTCTTTGCTCTCAACCAATGTATCCTCAATCTAACCAAGAATTCTGCCATCATAGAATAAGATGCAACTGATAGACACAGATAATCAACACATTGGCGTTTTGAATCTTTTTGCCCCTTCCACACCTCTCCCTTCTCTAGTGATCTCGCAATTTTTTTGTCGCCTTGGTCTTGCATTGTTCCACTTGACCTTTCGGGGTCAACGATTCAACGTTTTCTCCATTTAATAATGTTGCATTAATATTTTCCAGCTCGAACCGGGTCAACCGGTGATGATGAGAATAATCATCCATGAATAAAACGCATATTAAAATCATTTCTTGATGAGAAATTGCGAAAATGACACTTCATATTAGGTAGTGATTAAATTCGAAAAATTCAAGATTTCTTGAGAGGACCTTTTCCAAAACTCGGCATTCCCTCCATTAAAATCCCTATGATAAGAGATCCTCTATCTCTCTCAGATCTACAAATATTTCAAATAAATTCATTAAAAAAATAAAAATTTTAATTGAAAATTCCAATTTTTTGATGCTTTTTCTGTTGAAATTATTTCATTTTCCTCTACAGAAAAGGCTTACACGAAAATTCTATTACACTTGGATTTGCAGATATTTTGAGGAAACTCAACTTAAACTGGCACTTAACACAAAAAAAATTTTGTAAATTCAAATAAAAGAACGTTTTTTACAAGTATCAAGGAATTCTTGTAATTACACTTTTTTAAATTCTCTTTTTTCTCTAAAAAAAAAGCTTCATCAGAATTTTTCTATATCTTTTAGATCCAAAAACATTTCATGAAACAATTAATTTCTAATTTTACAACTTCACCTCTCAATTTTCTCCTCAATCGAAATAATTCGAGGAAATACAAATAAATGAACAATTCAATTAATTTTGCTATACCGAGTGCAATGACTTATTCAGAACGGAATCCACGACCCCAACTGCAGAGTTCAATATTTCTTTGCATCACTTTTCAAACGTCAAGTATCTTCCTCTTTTCATTTTTTTTTTCCTGTCCCCTGAAAATTTATCTTTTTTCAGCAATTATAAAAGAGGACACGACTCTGGTTTCTCTTGAAATGTTGGCTGGACGACTTCTTCAGGCAATACACCTGTCTACAAGAGCAAAAAGTCCCGTGACTTGTCCATCACAAATGGTCAATTCATCAAAACCTCCATCCAATAATTCCCAATCATTTTCTTATTATTCACGAATAGAATAAATTTATCATTTTGATAAAAGTGATATTTCGAAATATTATAATTTATTTATTTTCCTCAAAAATTCATGAATTATTTCAAGGTTTACCTTCATTTCGGACACGTGTCAATGAATATAGGGAATTTAAAATTGTTGAATTAACAATTTTTCACATTAATTAAAAACAAAAAATGATAAAACTGGAATGAAACTTTTTATACATTAAAATTCACAAATCACAGACAACAATCACTGGATAATTATAATTAATCGATAATTTTTTTCTTCAAGAAAAAAAAAATTGATTTTTTTTCTAAATGATCATGATCGATTTAATCATGTAGATCATTTGAAAAAAATGAAAATTTTAATTTTTCAAATTTTTCTTTTGACTTTATTTTGAGGTTTATTTTACATCGAGAAAGAGGGCCAGAGAAGACTAAATGTCGTGAACGTCTGATCAAATACTGTGGAACATTGTGTTCACTCAACTACTCGTCTTCGGCCCCCTTCCCATACTCCCCCCCGATTAATCCACCATCCCCATTTAGTGCCTCAACCTGAATAATAAATGATGAAAGAAAAAAAAACAAGTTCATTCATTTGATTTTCCATATATTTAAAATGAAATCAAATCATTGTTTACCATCACGAAGTTGTAAGGTTCTCTTTTGCAATTAAATTTATAAAAATTTCGAATGTTTTGAAATCTTGTTTACCCCTTTTTTATTTCAACTGTGTTTTATAACACAGATTTCATGTCATTTTATGGAATTTGTTGACAATCACTTCCTCCTTCGTGATCTAAGAATTATTCTATAATAATCTACAATCATTCAGATTAATTTTCATTGTGGTCAATAATTTTGTAAGCATGTGTTATGTGAATTTCTGTTTTACATGAAAAGATCTTCTCAGTTACGTATAAATTCTTCAGAGATTTTTCCAGTTGAATGCTTTTTCATTCAGATGAAAATCAAAATTTTACTGGTGATTAACTTTTCTTATGCAAAAATTGATTTTTTCGAATCCATTAAAAATTGACTATTATCAAAAATAATTCATCAATACATTCCTTCCAAAATAAATTCTGGTGGATCATCTCTGAATTTATGAGAGATACCAAAATTTTCTGTATGTGTCCTTCTTATGGAGAAAAATCAAAGCGATAAAACAAATTATTACAAAAATTTCTGTATCTTTCATAGATTTCGAGATATTCAACAAAAATTCGTAATTTTCCAGAAATATTTTTTTTTTAATTTCAGTTTTTATAAATCACCCCAAAATCTGTTGAAGATCGATAAAATTTTTGCGAGAAACTTTTTTATAGATATAGATCTGAGCTATAAAAAGGTTGGTTTTTTCAATGCTTTCCAAACGTTAGATTAATTTAATCAACAATTTTTGGCTGTATCGGTCATTGCACAATTGCACAATTAAATAAAAAAATAAAACAAAATTTGAAAAATATCAAATATACCAACGTTCCGGCCAGCTTTGTGTGGCCCTCATCAGGGTGTTTACTTTATTACTGAATATCTGGAAAGATTTTATAAACTAATTATAATAATGATTCTAAATTTTCATGTATTAATCTATTGCACATATTATTTTGACTCAAATTGTTTTGAATTTGCTTTTATACGGTTTTTTTTTCTTGCTAATTTTTTTCTATTTCCCATGAATTTCAAAAGATTTCATAAAAATCAATTCATTACTAGAGATATCAATGAATTAATGCATTACGAATTGCGCAATTAATTTGTTTCATTAAAATGCAGAAATAAAATAGACCGAGATTGGAAACAACCTATTGACATCAGGGAATGCGTATTAAAACGCAAAAGAAAAAAAATTATACTCGTGTAAATGTTACCTTCCTGATTTATTCACTGATAATTCTGATAACAAGTTCAATTTCAAAATTGACGAGAAGAGAAGAAAAAGAAAATTACCAACGTATAATTAAAATTTCAATTTTTCGTTCATATCAGAATACAAATTTTTACGATAATTAAATGAAATTATACGATGAATTAAACGTAATCACAATTATTCAAGCATACCGTGCATGAAGATTTCTCGATAATAAATACTATACTATATACAAGTCCAAGGATACGTTTAGTTGTCTTGAGAGTCAAGATTGAATTACAAAACTTGAGCAACTGATTCAGGAGAATTCATTGAAACTAGGGGATTAATAAAGGGTGAATGAAAATCATGATAAATTTAAGATCAATGTAATTAAATTCCGTTTCAATTTTCCCTGAAACTAAAATTGGTGAAACGGAACTATCGAATGGAATGCGATATCTCGAATGAAATTCGAGATATTGCATCGATTAATCGATGTTTGAAAATGATTGACTGGAAGTTTACTGTTTGGCCTCATCAAACTGCAACAAGTGAAGTGGAACTATCGAATAGATTGCGATATCTCGAATTCGGTGCGAGGTCTCGTATCGATTAATCGAAATTCAGAAACTGATCGATTAGAAGCCGATCCGCTCAAACTAAAACAGGAGAAACGAAACTATCGACTGGAATGCGATATCTCGATTTCAATTCGAGATATTACTTCGATTAATCGAAATTTTGAAATTGATCGATCGAAAGATACTGTGATATTCCAGAAGGATTGCTGCAGCGCGCTTTCAATCGCTAGTCGCCTGAAACTAAAACAAGTAAAACGGAACTATCGAATGGCAAGCGATATCTCGAATTTGATGCAACATATCGCATCGATTAATCGAATATTTGAAAAATGTTCGATCGAAAATTGATGTGATATCTTTTTTCCGCCTGAACTGAAACAGGTGCAACGAAACTATCGAATGATATGCGATATCGCGAATCGATCAATCGTATCGATTGATCGAATATTTGGAATTTTTCGATTGGGAATTGCTGCGATATTCCCCTTGAACTAAAACAGCTGCAATGGACACTATCGAATGGGATGCGATATCTTGAATTTGATACGAGATATCGCATCGATTAATCGATATCTGAGAGTGGTCGTTCAAAAGCTGCTGTTTTTCAAAGGAAGAAATATTAATGCAGGCGCGCTTCTAAATTCTAATCGAATTAAACGCTCAAGAATGAGATGTTATGATTTGAATGAGGAATTGGTATTGATCAAATTTTATTCTCACTTTTTAATTGACAAAATTAGTGAATAGAACGATTGGAGCAATTCAAAATTTAATTGGTCACGTACAATTTCGCGGCTATTCACTGTGTCGCCCCTGAATTACATTAGCCCAAGGCCACAACCTCTGAGACGGTCCAACGTGCTTTGAATTAATAAAAAAAAATATACGAATTGCGGTCAAAAATTGATCATTGAGGTTTTCATGCATTTCTTAAGTGACATTAATCACATTTGATTTTTTTTTTATTTTTGCGGGAAATCTCTGGAACTGGAAGGGATATTTTTTTTGGGAGACCTTTTCCTTGGAAGATTATTCGACAAAAACTGAGAATTTTTCTGTCAGAGATTGCTCTTCATTATTCACCTTTCTCATAAAGTTCACTCATTCATAGCAAATGTTAATGAGAAATATTCATTACGAAAAAATGATCCGTAAAAGGAAATTTATGATAATTTTTTTGAATCTATTTATTCGCCTGGCATTATTCACCTTTCTAATAGGGTTCAGTTATTGATAGCAAATATTGATCTTTTCTGACAAAGATTTATCCCGAAAAAAGAATCTGTATTGAAAAATTTCTAGAAAAAAAATGACAATCAAAAAACTGAGGAAATTTTTTCGAATAAAATTTCATCTTTTTTCCAATTTTTCCATTTTATTATCGAATTGAAGTAGCGATAAGTCAATGAGGTGTTGGAGATCTAGGGTCAGTATAATGAATTGTGAGTTTAAAAATATCTCGAATTTATCGCAATTAATCTTGATAATTCTATTTTTATGACGAGAAACCAAGAATTGTGATCAATGCGTTAATAATAGAGCTGAAGTCCAGAAATCGTGTCATCGCCTTCGATTCAAAAGGGCCCAAGTGCTATGTATAAGCATAGCACTTACGCCTCTTTGTTTCTAAAGCAACGAAATATACATAATTTTTGGAATGTCTTGGGAACTACAAGCTTTTGAAATTTCCTTAAAAAGAACGTTTCTTCGTATTTTTTTTTGAATCTACTTGATTCGAAGATATTTTCAAAAATAAGTGCACAAAATTTTTCCGACTTATTTTACATTTCCCCTTTACTGATTAATTTTTGATTCGTTTAGAAAATAGAAAAGAGCAGCACTATAGACCAAGTTTCTGTAATTCAGTGAGTTTTGAACAATTCAGGAACAAACGATGGCAGAACGGACTTGCGGACAAAATGAACCTGAATTTTTTGTCCGTATGAACTGGTCCACCAAAAAATCTGAAAAAAATTGTGAAGATGACCCAGTATGTCTAAATTGGTGGGGATTTTTTCCAAAATTTTTCCTGATGATCTTCACTTCGAAAAAAATTCTGATCCATTTTGCCCCACGAGTTCATATTTCCTAGCTTCCCGTATCCAACTCGTTTTCGGCTATTTAATCTCATAAAAACCCAGACTCCCATGGCATTCTTTCAATTCCCCCAAAATTAAATCAGATAGGGGAGGCTGCCCTTTTCCGAAATAAAGAATTTTGCCCGTCAGTTTAATCATAAAAAAAAATTCTTTAAATATCGTTTTAACCATCCTTAGTTATGTAAAAACCGATAATTTTATAGTTCATAAAGTAAAATTATCTTCACATCTTGAGTCCACAAACACAGCGTGTGTGGATCCTCATATAGGGAAATTGACGATTTACAGCTCGGTATACGTTTATAATCATAAAAAGTCAAACAAGGAAGAAATAATGTATGAGAGCATCGACCGATTAATTTAAACGAGCGAAAATCGAATTACATAATTGATGATAATCTCGATTTACCAATATTCTTAGAAAAAGTGATGGAATTTTTTGGCTAACAACGCTGTCTTGTGTAATTGTGGATGAATCCAATGAAAAAATGACTATTGACAAACTTATAAAAGCAAAAATAATCAAAATGATTGAATGATTAATAGCTTGAATGACGACAATATCAATGTTGATACACATCGAAAATGTGAATTCATTCACTACGCATTAATGTTCTGAGAATTAATTCTTTTGATGATTTCTCTTTTTTTTTTCATCATTTTATACTCACACGTGCGAGTTTCCTCAGTCTTCACGGCCATTGAGATTCAAACTGTCTTCCCACTTGCTATTGGCAATTATTCAAAAAATACTTTGAGAATCAAATAAATCAGGTGAAAATAACAAATCCACTCACTGCCTTTTTTTTTGCTCAGATTAATCTTAGAATTTAATTCAAATGGAAAGAAATCAATTGAAATGAAAATTTATTGGATTTTGATGTAAAAGTACTTTTTCCACTGATATTACGTGGGAGAATGTGCAATGAGCTTTTCCCACCCCTTCGGTCAATGCTGAACTGCCAATGTCGCCTGACGTCATTTACTTTTTGGCCGAGAGTGGGAATTTTGCATAATACGGAACGACAATGACATTTCACTATCATATACTTCAATTTTTTTCCAATAAATCACGAATTTTTTATGTTGTTTCAATTTTTTTTTTAATTTTCTTCTTTATTTTTTTGATTTAAATAGAAATTTTTCCATTTTTTTTCATGGCAATGTGTGGAATCTAAATGAACGCTATAAATTTTAATAACTCCAATTTGTTAAAGTGGATTAAGTGCGTAATGTTTGTATTATCAAGGTGAAACATTGAAGAAGAATTTTTTTTAATTTTGGTTCACCACTAAATTAGTTCTATAAAAATAATGAGGTAAATTGGGGCAATTATAAAATTGATGAAATTTCACAATCATGCAACAATATTTTGTTAACAATGAAAATCCCAGAATTTTATTGACAACAATCTTAAAATAATTATCAACGTACAATTAATGATAAAGTGGAAAAAATGAGGAAAACTGAATCAAAAACAACTTTATCGAAATTTGTGAAGAAACTTTTTTCGTAAAAAATTTCATTAGCAAAAAAAGATCTGCAAAAATTATCTAAACTTCTAATCATTTTGTCGCTATCCTCAAAATACTTCGCAATTAGTCAAGGGCATTCTACTTATTTATTGAATCAAGAGACCTTTTCTGTGATCTGAATTAATAAATTCGTGCACAGAACAGTCTCAGTCAATAATCAATAAATTATTGATTTTTGTGATGTACATCTAACTTTTAAATGCATTTTACTCAGATTTAAATTGAATTTAATTAATTAGCATTAATAATAATAATAATCTCAGGGCAGTGTTTGCAATATTTTGTTGAATTCGATTTCATACCTACCCCAGTAGTATCGCAAGATCATTAGTTTATTTTTATCATCATTGATATTAAAAATTGATGTTCATTAATTATTTGATTAAAATTTTTAGTAATATAGAAACCCATAATTACTCAAATAATGCTAGCATAACCGTGTACTAAATTATGAACTTTTCATAATCGGATTCATTTCCATGTTGATGATTATTGATTATCATGGGAAATTGGAAGGTTTTTTTTTATAAAAAAAAAAAAAAATGAGATATTGATAATGCCAAAAGCTTGATGAAGTTTAAATTATAGGCAGAACGTCGCTATCCTAAGAATTGAAAATCGTATAGTCTAGTTTGAAAAAAAAAAAAAACTTCCAATTTTCCATGATATTCACATCAATATGTACTTTTGTCTGAATCCGATGGGTATTCACCTGGAGTCTTATTGTAATCAATTACAATTACTATTTCAAATACAATTAATTTTTTGTTTCATTTCTCCATAAAAATGGGAAATACCAAATTTTCAGACAAACCGATTTTATTTTGTCACCAGTTTTTTTTCGAAATATCTCGGGAACTAGGTGAGATCGTGCTATTCTGCTTCAATCTTCTTTTGCAGCTCTTGAAATTCACTAGAAAAAATGAAAATAGGGTGAAATTGCTTCATTCCTATCAGTTTCCACGTCTGAAATCTTCATAGCCGTGAAAATTATCGCAATTATCTCACAATACAATCATTAATAAATTATCTAAAAGATTATCGTGAATTCGTCGTTATCTCAATAATTATCAGAAATTTCTATTAATAACTCGAATTTCCAGGAACTTTTTGTTTTCTCGATAAATCAGTTAATAAATACTTTTTTTTAATTTTATTTCAGAGAAGTACAGAGTCTATGCCAGTATATCATTTGCCCTCATACTGTTGGCAATTGGAGTACCACTCTGGTGGCATACAACAGCTGTACCACGAGTTGCACTACCATACTCAGGAATTGCTGAATTATCAAATTTGAATATCAAAATTCTCTGCAAAATTAAGATTTTGGGATCATCGAAGAGCCGATTGGAATTATTAACCAATGAAATTTCACGTGAATTTGAAAATTCTGGTGAGTTTAATTTTAATGCCAAGTTGAAAAAATGATACCATTTAATAAATTCATAAATATAGTCAGGATAGATAGAATAGAGAGGGAGGTTCATAGTCCAACGTAAATTGCTCACAATTAATGGGTCGAATGCCGCGTGTTCCTCTTGCATAATGAGGAAGTGCAATGATATTGTCAGGTTCAAGAACACAATTTGTATGATTAATTTAGAATTATTGTTTTGTGGTACTTTATGGTTCATTTCAATGAATATTACGGGATGTCTTGGACATTCATTCACAAATGAATGAATATCGTTTTCAGTCGTTTTGCGTCATTGTTCTTGATGAATCGGAAGCACTCCGTAACTTTATGATCAATTATCTGTTACAATGGATCATTTCAGAATAGAGACATTAAGTTTTTCGACAATGAGAAGAAAATTTAGATAATTAAGGAAAATTTTATTTTTTTATAAATTTTATAAATATCGAGATTTCGAGAAGATAGGAAGCACTGAGTCAATTTTATTATTCCATTTAAATAATTTGCTTTTGTAGTTTTTTTGAGCAATTTTGATTGACTAATTTACTAATTTGGTGAGAAGCTCGTTTATTGCTCTGGCGCCTCTTATCAAATAAGATTCTCACACAAGTGTCTATCGAACATTGATTTTTACGTATTTTCCAAAAAATAAGGAATTTTTTTATAATTAAACATTTGGGGTTTTTCCAATCCAATTTCTTTTTATGAAAGATGAATTTTTTTCTTCATTTTTTTTTTTTAAATATTGTCATTCTCCAACTTCCATTGACTCAATAGCAAGATAGCGCAATTCAAAGAAAATTGTGTTATCTCACTTAATTTATGAGAATTCTCAAAAAAAAAGATGAGAAAAAGAATTCGACTAACTCTGTTCTACCTCTTGACTATTGAATCTCTTCTCTATCAATATTCAATTCTTGTAATCTTGGAGAGATTAAGATAAATTTTGAATTATTATTTCTCAGAAATTCTGAATTTATCAAATTTCAAGACAACAATTGTTAATCCATATCGCCCTTCCCCCTATTGTAATTGTTTTTTTTTTCAGAGCTGTACAAAATTGATGTCAATTACAAAGTGATATCAGGAGATATAACAAACTCAGCATTTACACCACAAGATCACGAGAAGATTGCCCGTGATTTTCATACAGAGGTGGGAGAGATTTTATTGCTGGAGGCACCAAATTTGGGTGGAGTACTTGTTGGTACTAATCGTAGTATCTTCTTTCCTACTGAAACAAGTGAGAATTTTTTTTTTTTACTATTTTCATTATTAAATGAACTAACAGAAAGTCTGATACTTTTGTGTAATTCGATGTTTCACAATTTGATTGACAGACTGCTTTCGAATAAATTCTATTACAGTGTCACTTGATGATTTTTCATGTGACGTAACTAGAGCATATGCGTGCACTTCCCTTTTAGAAAAGAAAAAATTGGAATTTTTCACGCTCTAGTGCACGAATGGGTGGGGAAATGAAAGGAAATCAATTGAGAAATTTTATGCAGATTATTTTGGTAATATATTCGGAGGGGTAAGCTTAGGCAAAAGTAGTGAGAGAGCTTTTTCATAGAGAAATTAATACTTTATAAGAAAAATCTCTTGATAAATTGCTATAAATCCTGTAGGAGCGGAAAAATTCGGGGAATAATAGTGGAAGAAAGTGATTCAAAAAATTATGAGTAAATTATTAATGGGTAACGAAAAGCTTTTTGTGGATTGAATTTTCGAAACAATTCTTTAAAAATATTTATTGTTATTTTTATGATGAGAATTTCAACGACTGATGAAGTCAACGCCAAAGTCGTTGCTGCTATGATTTTGTGGAAAAATTGTAATTATCGTTAAATAATCACAATTCATTGCTGAGATTTTCCATTTTTATTTTCTTAGCCCTCAAGACTTTTCAATTTTTCCCGGAAAAGAGCAATTTTTTACCCCTTTTATCCCTTCTATAAATATTGAATTCTTGAAATTTTAAAACAAAATTTTTGAAGAAACGAAATATTTTTTAATATTTCTAGTGAATTTTTAGTTAATTATTGAATTATATTATTGGTTTGGAATTTATCATGAATTATTCAGGATTTCAAATACTCCCCCTCCCCCCTTTCTCGTTGATTAATTTCATGTAGGTGGATTTAATGACAAAGGGAATCAATAAAAGTTGACCTCCGTCCATAATTTTTTTTCTTCTGATATCTCGGAATTTTGAGGAAATGTGGCATTTTCTGTGAGGATCTTTCCTCATAAATCTCATTTGTTTCTACAAAAAAAAGTTCTAGAAAATCTACTGAAGCTACTTTATTTTTCATGTGATCTCTAGTTTTCTCCTACAAATTGAAACTCGTAATAATTCTTTTTTTTCCTTCTTCGATGCAGGTGGACCAAAATTATCACAAATCCTCTCTCAATGGCTCCTGAGAGACAAATCTCTAGCGTTAACACGAAATGCATTAACAGAACCAACAGAATATTCTCTGGACGAGGAGAATCGACGGAGATTTCCAGCAAGTCCAGCTTACGATGTTCTTCTCACAGTAATAAATCCTGATCCAGAAAAGTTGAAGATCAATTGGAATCTGCCTGAGATTGCCGAAGGTTTGGATCAGAATTTCCATTGATTCTCATTCTTTTTCAATTTATCAGAGAACTAATGTATATTTTAATTATTTTTTCAGATTATTTAGAGCCTTTTCTGGATCATGTAGCCTTGATAGCGAATTTTTCGGTTAAATCACAGTGGCTCTATCTAATGCCACTTGATGTTCGTCCGAAACAAGTACCTGATAGCAGTCTTTTGGGTCGGCATTATGCCTTATCTGAAGATGTTCTACCTCAATTGATAACTCCATTGGAGAAAAAAATTGGTAATTCTTTTTGAACGTCAAGAGACCTTTTTTTATAGAGATCTTTATGAGCTCAAAAAAGAAATATTTCTCGATAAATTCTCCTGAACAATGAAAACCGGATAAAAATGAACCGGAACTTTCTTTCGGATTGAAGAATTTTATGGATAAATTAAAAAAAAAAAATCTCCAGTTACTCCAGACACATATTGCAGCATCTTTTCTATTTTTTTGCAGCTTCTCTAGTTCAGACATGTACTCCGAAAAAATGTCCGGTTCGTTTTCCTTCGTGGGTCTATTTTGCTCTAATGTCACCCATGCAAAATGAGCTACCCGCAATTTTCAGGCTCATTCTACCCCACAATGTCGCTCTTGAATAATTCCCTAGAATATAAAAGAAAATAAAAGAAAAATAAATGACATAATGAAATCGGCTGAATAAACCCTGATGGGATTTTCAAAGCAGTTAATAAAAAAATAATAGTAATAATATTCAGCTTCCCAGGTGAGTCTTCATCCCTGCATCAATCTAGTCACATACATGGTACCCTGTGAGAATGGGCCAATTCACATTTATACGCGAAATGGACGTAGATCAAAATCATTGAATAATATTGAGGCATTTCTATCGCCACGATGGGGTGGCGTTGTCATATCAAATCCAGAGACTGATTTATGCTTGGCAACGAAGGAAAATGAGCCTGTTGAATTTACTCCGGATCCAGCAACAATAATGGGTGTATTTTTGTCACAACTGAGGCTTTTATTGGGTATACCAGAGCCCGTAAGTTCACTTTAATCCACAAGCATTTGCCTTTTTTCATTCTGTCTCTACCACTCATTTAAATTGATAACACAATGTTTTATTACAGGAAGACACAATTCCAGGGGCTCAAGTGACTCCTCTAGTTGGCTCGAAGCCAAGAGAATGGGAACTTGATGCTCTCTTACGTGTACGCTCCATTGAACAACTAACTTCAGCTAAACTAACGTTGCAATCATTAGCACAATTACTCGAAGAAATAAGTAATATTGTTATTAATGATAATGTTGGTAATAGAATTAATAGAGCACTTGAGCTTGTACAGGTATCAGCTGGTAAATTGGAAAATGGAGAATTAAATGAGGGATTTTTACTAAGTAAAGATGCATTTGTGACTGCTGAAGCTGCATTCACCGATCCATCGCTATTGGCACTTTTGTATTTTCCTGAAGATCAAAAGTAAGATTACTTGAAAAATTATAAATTTTTCAATTGAATTTTCAAAATTTTTAATTTTGGAAATCTGGAATCAGTAAAAAGTGAATTATAATCGGAGTTAGTCAATTAGAGTTGACCCAATTTTGATTCGGAAAAAGTGGAGGCTTGATAATTTAGTAGTGAATAGGTAAAGCACAATAAGTATTTTTTTTGGTATCCAGTTTTGAAGCATATCTCAATTACTAAAGGATACAGCGAAATTTTCTTCAAAAGTTTTTTTCTAGAGGAAAATGCGAGTTATACAAATTTCGCTACCTCATTTAGTTCACAAATTTTTCTCGAAAAAGAATAGAAAAACGGATATAATTATCCGGTTTTACCTCTTCATCACTGAATTATTTAATCGCGACGAAGTAAAAACCTTGAGTTATACTTTATCTATTTTTCAGCAATTTTTTCGAAATTTTTCTTGTATCCTTTATTTTTTTGAAAGAAAAAGATCCCAAAAAATTTCAACATCTCCATGAAATTTCGGAATTTCATCATTTTCGGATAATTTTCCTAAGCAGGAAACTGAGCGAGATAGCATAATTTTTATGAGGATATTTTTGTTAGAGAAAAAACTGCTGAAAAAAAAAATTTCACAAAAAATTTAATTATCTCATTCAGTTTCCAAGATATTTTTCACGAATTAACCGCAAACAATAGGCATATCTGGTTTCACTTCTTCAGTACTGGAAAATACAACAATAAAAAAAAATGGAAAAAATTCTTTTTCCAAAAATCATTTTTCCAACAGTACAAAATTGGAAACATGAATATTCTTCCAAAAAAAAAAACAAAATTCATTTTACAAACATTAATTATTATTTAATTTCCAAATTATTCATTAATTAAAATTGTTTTAGGTACGCTGTTTACATTCCTCTATTTCTACCTGTGATGATACCAGTATTACTCTCACTCAAGAAAATAAAGCGTTACTTCTTCCCAGGAAAAGAAAAAGTCGAGTGAGAATGTGCAGCTTAATGTTTTCATCTAAACTGGTATTGTAAAAAAAAATGTTTTTTCCCTTTTTTTATGTCCTTATAAAATACAAAAGATTTCATAGATTTTAATTTTTCGTGTCTTTTGTACATTATTCAAATGAGGAAAGCTAAGAGCATTAAAAAAAAAAATAAGCCACTTATAAATATTCCTCCTTTTTTTTCTATTATTCTTTGAAATTGAGGGGTCTGGACAACATGTTACGCGCAATTATTTTTGACAATGAAACGAAATGAAATAATAATAATAATTAAAATAAACATTTTGAGCCGCCAGTTGTGTTCGTATTGAACAACGCTAATGTCACTGAGCTTCGAAAAATTTGGAGATTTCTTTTATTAAATCAATTAATTATCTAAATTTCAAGCATTCTCACTTAAAAAATTTTTTCGTTGACAAAAATCGTTAGAAAATTCCTCTAAAATCACTTGCATTAAAAAAAATAATAATAATAATCATTCATGCGCACTGATCGACAGTATTTGATGCACTCACTCTCATTTACTGATTTCCTCCATCATATAAATCAATTAATTATCATTAGCTTGTTAGGAAACAACTAAGAATTATATATACACGTATATCAATCCTCAACCAGTTACTAAAAAAAAAAGTTATTTAAAAAAATGTAGACATTAAGTTTTACTTAAAATGAAAAAGAAAGAACAGCTACCCTGAGAGACCTCTTTCCTAACTTCAGATTCTTGTTTCATTTTTCGTTAAAAAAAAAAAAAACCTCAACCGCGTTTAGTGCACGAAAAAAATTAAAATATATAAAAAAAATAATAATGAAAGACCTCAATTAAAAAAAAAATGCACCAAACCAACAATCAACTTTTGCGAAATATCGATAGGTAATTATCAAGCCCTATCCCAGTCTTTCCATCAAGCCAGAAAGATTTTCCTGAGTGAACTAAAATATATATTTAAAAAAAAAAAAATCTTTTCTACATTCGAATAACATTTTAGTTTTCAAAAACATTCGATTATTTTTCTTCCCTAAAATTGAACTAATAATGATTTTCAATGATTTAAAAGTTAATTCAGATATCCAAAAAAAACAGAAAGAAAAAAAGAAAATGATTCATGTGATGAGAGTGAATTGCGATGTTAAATTAATTCGTAAATTAGAATAAAATCTAAAAAGTACTTTGAAAAATTAAACTTAAAAGAGATTTAAGACTTTAAAATGAGAAAAATAATTATAATAATATTTTATAATAATAATAAATGAATAAAACATGATGGGTCCTCATCTCGATTAAAAGAGGTCTCGTACTGAGGGATAACAGTTGACAGAGGCAGTTTGCGAATGAATTAAGTCCAAGTTATAATAAATTAGTCGTTGGATGATCATAACCAGTAGAAAATAATAATAATAATAGCAACTATTTTCTTGTGCTTTTGAGATAAAAAAGATAAACTAAGAAAACATTTTGAGAAAAAAAAAAAAGAAAAAAAAATGAAAAATAGATTTTTGTCCACGTCAGCAAGGACTTTGAACTAGCTGTATCGCTTGCTGAAGTGCATCAGCGATATTCTGAAATACAGGTACACCTTCGCGCGTCGCATAGTCCGACAGGTACATTCTACCCCGGTTGTAGTCTTTCACGGCTTGCTCAGTCAGCTGAAATGAGAGAATTAGAGAATTTATGTAATTGATAGTTACTTTATCTATTCCACGTATTTTATTAATGGAGATCTTAATTTTTTTGTGAATGGGTAATGAATGGCTAATTTTTGAGGAAACACGTGCGCGAAAAACAGTTGCCTGAGTAAAAATTGGGGAAGTTCTGAGGAAATTTCGATTTTTTTTTTCGAGATAATTTCGAAAATTCTGAAAAATTTCAAATGAGGAAATATGACTGATTTTTATTTCAAGAAAATTTATCAGTTTTTTTTTGGAATAACTTGAGCTATAATTTTTGTAGCACAAAAAATTAGAGAGCAAGTTGAGGGAGATCTTGTTCCATTAATTTGAGGGACTTTTCGCTAATTATTCATAATTTTCAAAATCACCAAAATCGATGGGAAAGAAGATCACGTTTGAAATGATCATTGATTTCTTGCGCTACTATACTTAAAACTGGAGAAATCCGCAAAAAATCTGAGAATTCTTGGAAATAGCCAAAGTGAGGATCTGAAGTTTAACGTTTAACTGCTGGAATTTCCAGAGGAAATTAAAAAATTAATTCTGAGACATGTTTTCCACCAAGAACTTTCTCAGCTTTCTAAAGACACTATCCATTTTGCCCCACTCTCCCCATAATAATTTTCGAGGAGAAAAATCAGAGTTATAAAAAAATTCCTCATTAGAATCTCGCTGAATTCATTTTTTCATCCCACTATGACATCAATTTTTGAAAAATATTTAAAAATCCGAGAGACAGAAAAATTTTTGGAGAAACTTTTTCGTAGGAAAAAATTGATAATAAAAATTCTACTTTCACCCTTCAATCTTCAAATTTTTGAAAAATAAAATTCAAGTGAGACAATCTAAAAGTCAATTTTACTGACATTTTTTAAAAATATTTTGAATTTGAAGGAGATAGGACCTTTTTATAATAAACTTTTCCGTACCTCTTGTTTTTGTGAGGAGAGAATGTAATGACTAAAACCCATGTCAGAGTCGAGCCTCCTGATATTTCATCACCTCATTACTCAACTTTTCAATCTATCTAATCTCTATATTATCTGATACTCAATATCAAATGTTAAATCGATGAGACACGGATGAAATATACCATTGCCCAAGGCTCCAATCATGACATCATCGTAATAATATAATAAATTAATTAAGAGGAAGTATGAGGGAATAGTTTTTTCTTTGATCCAACAATTAGTAATTGAAATTGATTGAAGGTTAAAATTACCTGTTCACCGGAGACGATGCAAGTGTCCGGCATCAGTTGTACACACAGAACTAACTTTGCGCGTAGTCCAATCAAATAAGCTGCCAATGCCGCAATGGCAATACCCCGTGAATGTTGGGGCATTATCAATAGAATAACACGAGAACTTCTCATACGTTGTAATTCTTGAGGTAATTGCCTCACCGTGTACTCGTTCATACTTGGCCGGTGCAACGTCAGGCCCATTGACCTAAGTTAATTAAACACACACACACATTGCGTTGTTTTTTCTTTTCTGCATTTTATTTTTTTTTCAATTGTACGTTTTTTTTCCTGTTTTTTTTACTCACTCGATCAACGGTGCTGCCGATGACTCCAACCAGAGCAGATCCTTACCAACGACACCAACATACAAATCTCTCTTCTCTGATTCAGGCACCAGCGAATGTGTCCAATCTTAAAATTATAGAGAAAAAATTATAAATTAAATTCATCGAGTGCCCATAAAAAGCAATAGTGCTTTTTTTTGTTTTAGTGAACATTCAGAGGGTATTGAAGCGAACCGTCGAAAAGTCGAGGAAATTTTTTATTAAAAAAGTTGTTATTCTCAGTTATATGCTCTAGACATCAATCATTTTGATCACGAAGATTGTTCATTGCTTGAATTCTAATATTTTTATAATAATATCATCACAATTTTTTTATTTTACATAAAATGAAAAATTTCCGAGGCTTTCTAAAAATCTAGGAATCATTATCATAATGGAGTAAAATGGATCTTTATTGAGAATTCGTGGAAAAACAAATTTTTGATGAATTTGGTTAGTAGCGAATCTTTAAAAAATATCAATTTTACGCGGTTTTTTGAGATTCTGACAGTTTATTTGTTGTGATTCGATTTTTAATTGAATTAACTCGTAGACCCCACATTTCCATCATTTCCTCCAATTTTTATAAAAAAGGTTCGGCGATAATATTGCAAAAAACTACTTTTTGAATAAGTTTTTTTTTTTATGTAAATCTAATTTTTTTAAATTTTTTTCTTATCAATAATTCTCATCAGCGGTATTTCACCTCTCGAATTCTTTATCAAACTCTCCATTTTACCCCTGGATTTTTCACATCAAAACAAGATACTCTATTCACTTGATAAAACACTATCTACTTCTACAAGAAACAACTGAAATATAGCAAATTTGCATAAACTAAAATACCGTAACAAACGAGTTAACTGAATGAATGAATAATGTTATTCGTGCGAGGCTCAAAAGCTATTTTAATTACTTGTGTCAACTGTGTTTCATATAGTTTCATAAATGAAAATTTTTCTTTCCTCTTTTTTCTCATTTTCTTCTCTTAAATTAAAATACCTAAGAATCGATTAAGGGGGTGTACGAAGGCCCTACGAAGAAACTTCGTGGCCTTTCTAGATAATATACTCCATACTGAAGGTATCTCACTTTCACAGTTAGTCCCATTTGTTTTGGGCCTCCTGGTCCATTCACTCGCAAGTACACAGAATTGTTCAAAATTAATGCGTTGATCACTTGGATTATCCTTGGAAGTTAAATTTTTCACTAAACTCTCATAAGTCTCTGCAATCATGAAAAGAAACAAAGAAAATTATCAATTTAAAAAAGGGGGAAGAAAAAAAAACGTGAGGAGAAATAGAAGAGCGATGAAGTCATTCATCCAATTCTAAAATTTGTTTTTTCTTTCGTCTCTTTTGTGGCATTTGTTTTTTGCCTTTTTTATCCCTATCTTTTCTCTTCTTTCAATGCCTTCAGAGACATCAAGAACACGCTGAATGCATCCTGAATTGGTTTATCCAAAGGCCAATGCACATAGACAACATGTTTCATTTATAGAAATGACTTGAACGCGTTTATTTAATCGATGACGAGTACTCAAACGATCTGTTGGCATTACCTGATTTATTCACGGCATTGAGAAGCTCCGAAACGGACATATTGCACTTTGTATTTGACTGCATTGCAATCCAGGCCTGGAAAATAAATAATTGGAGAATTAGACTGGATTCTTTTTTCTTTTTTTGCTTCAAATCACTACAAGACTGAGGCGTTAAAATAAACAGCACATTCAGAAAAGGAGAAAAGTCGAGAGGGAATTACTTGCAGATTACTTTCAGAGTTTTTTCTAAAGTTATTGGATTCAGGAGATTTCGTCAATCGTTTTTTTTTTTTTTTTTGCGAAGAGAGGAATCATCTACGAAAAAAATCTTACGAGAAATTTTCCTAATGACTCACGGTCTAGAATGGCAAATCCATCAAGATTCGGTTGTGATTTCACATGATCGAAAAAAAAATTGTGCTGAAGTGTAGCTTATTTTTGAAATATTGAGAGTCCTTCTTTGTAGCTGATGAAATATTTTGCAAAAAAGAGCTTTGGATATTTTTCTCTAAATCTATCCAAATCAAAGATATTTGCGAAAGAAGCTACATTGTGATTTCGTCACTTATTCTATTTTTTTTTATTTTTTCCGATTTTTTATAAATATCTTTTTTTGATTTCGAAATATTTTATGGTGAATGATGACAAAGAGGAGAGATTTTTTTTTGGTCTTTTTTTAATAAACGCTGCTTACTCACATCCCCCAAACGTACGCTGCCCGTGTCATTTGTGTCAATGGACCGGAAAATTTCCCTCAGTGCTCTGAAATTAGGAAAAAAAAAATTACGATGAATCCATAAATATCTTGAACGAAGAATATATATATAGATGCCAAGATTTACTAAATGAATGGAAACAAAGAAAAAAACAACGTTTCACGTCATGCAGATACAAATACATTACATTATATCAATTCCATTTTGGGTCATGGAGATTTGCGTGGGCCTCATACCCTCCTCCTGATTCAAATCTTGCACATTAACAGCTTCACGTAGAATCTGTGCAAAAAAAAAAAAGGAATTAAAAAATTATTAAATATTAATAGTTAAATCTTCATTTGAAAATTTTACAAGGGGACATTTCCATTTTGTGAATGATGCTATTAATAAAATAGAGACAAAGTGTTTTTACGCAGCAATTTAATTTCATCGTAATAACACAAAACTTGAAGGCGAAATTTTTGGATGAAACATTCAATGAATCTCATTTTTTTTCTTTCTGCATCATTAAGATAAAAATATGAACTTGATAATATTTTTGAATATCAATTATTTTAAAAATACAAAATTTTGTCATTGATATTTCAGTAACATTTTTAGAAGCATTGAACATTGAATTTAGCTGGTGAATGATAAGATGAGATGAGTCAATTTTATTTCGTCATCATTTTTTATGGAATATCTTGCTTTCATGTAAGATAGTGAAAATAACGACCTTCTTTGTTAAAATCAGAGCTACAAATAGGAACACTAAAAAAAAAAAAAATTGTCTATTCACATGACATTTTGACATATTCCATGAAAGTGGGCTGAGATTGACATATGTTGCTTCACTAAATGAATTCGATACTGAAGTGGGACCGGATAATTTTTTTTTCTCGTAGATTCTTTCGTAAATTTTTCTGAAAGTCTCTCTAGAGGGAATTTCCAAGAAACCTTTTCCTTCTAAAATTTTGAGTCTAGGAAAAAAAAATTCTTTTCAAATTCTTCTAAACTTAAATGTTCTCAAGATATTTCTAAAATAAATTACACTAGTTTTTTCAATTCATTCGTTTTTATCATTCAATAAAAATGATTTATCATGCATAAATATATTGGATTGAATTACGATGATAATTAATGATAAAAAAAAAATTATGTGGATTACCTTGGATGTGCCATTGAGTGCCCCAGATACATTTTCAAATATAGGTATTCTTTGCCTCTCCATGAAGTACTCAAGTACCAGCAGGCCATTCATTAAATCATAATATTCTCTAGAAAAAATCATACACAATTGAAAAAAAAGAACATTCTCTTCTAGTTAATTCATTAGCTCGTATTTTTTTTTGTTCATTTCGCGTTAATAATTAAACTTACTGCGCAGAAATTGTTTCTCCAAGTATCGTCTGTCCCTGTCTGTAGGGATAAACGACAAGTATGAGGGAGTCACTTCTTGTTGCTGCCAATTGTGCTGCTTCAATTATACCAGCAGTATTTCGTGTTTGATTGTCTATTACAAATAGTAATACACGAGCATTCTCTTTAGCCTCGTATTCTTGAGCTATCAATTCCGGTTTCCATTGTGGGACTTGCTGAAAATAATTATTCAGTTATTTTTTTAAATTATTAACAATTGAAGTTTGTTATATTATATTTAGATTGATGTGTTAACATCTCAGGAACTATTAGGTTTACTAAGATGGAAGTAAATTTGCCTGAATCCAATAGTTTCTGAGGTATTTTCCAATATGTAAAGTATATAATTTTTTTTGGCAATAAAATTAGCACACATCTGACTTTTTTTTGCATTTTTTTTTAACAAATAAATGTTCATAAAAAAATATTTAAAAAAATTTGCATTTTCATTTAGTAAAAAAAATAAAAATTGCCAGATGTCTGCTATTTTCAGTCTCATAATTTTTTTTCTAAATCACAAAAATTTCATAATTATCTAAAAATAATTCACCGGATTATAATAAGTAATTCCAAGTCGCTGGAGTGTTGGTATGGCTATTTCTGATCTCCAGGTGGTGGGATTACAGGATCCACCCAAAAATACTTCATATGCCATCCTCTCTGCAATGAAACAATGAATAAATAATTAGAAATATAAATTGAAAATAAAATTAAATTGATTTGAATTTTTATGAAATACCAACTTGCAACAATTTTGTGATTATTATCCTTTCCATCACAGTGCAACGAGTGAGTGGTGCTCATAGGAACGGCTGCTCTGTGTTATAATGGAAATAAATCAAACAATTAATTTAAAATGATGCATCGATAAATTTAGTTGTAGAGTGGTAGAAGATGAGTCGAAAAATTGTCATAAATTCTTTAGCTAATATCTTTGAACAAAAATTGAATTGAGTAGAAATTATTTGCGAAAAAAGGATTTTTGACTAATCACATTCTCCCTCAAATCACATTTCATGCGAGATATTAACTTAATTATTTACGATTTTTCTGACTTATCGCACTCCAACACTCTGCAATTAATTGAATAAATTAAATCCTAATAATTCCAATTAATTTCGCAGATGGATTTGATATCGCAATGCAAACGAATTAAAAGAAGAAGAAAAAAAAAGAACCAAAATTGGAGCCAGTGAGCAAATTAATATTTTCCCAAGAAATTAAGTTAAAAAAAAAAAAATTAATTGAAGCAAATAAAGAGTGAGAGAACAAAAAAACACGTACTTTGAAATATCAAATCCTTTTGCAACAAGGCAGAGAACGTCGCGTTTCGGCATCATTAAAATCTTTCAACATCAAAGTTGGTTAACATTATGATGTCTGTGTTACCCTAGAAATAAAGGAAAAAATAAAAGACAAACATTCACACTGCAATCCAGTTAAAATGACAACACAATTATGTGATTAGAGTATTTATGAAGCGAGTGAGTCGGAGTTCAGGAAGAAAAATGACTGTTAGATGAGGAATGTCATGTAGTTGACATTTGATGGGTCAATTGTAAAGAATAACATGCATCATTGAATAGCCAGGGAAATTTCTACTTTTCTCAATTAATTCATTATTTATTCGTACAATCAGAGTTTATGCACATAAACGCAAATTTTCATACGATTATTATTTATCATTTGTTTTTCTACAAAAAAATTGAGTGACACTTTATTTTTGTTTCAGTTGAAAAAAAAATGTAGGAGACCGGGGCAAAATGGATCATCGGTTCTAAATGAGTGAGGGATTTGATTCAGAGAGAAGGATTGGACAGAAAAATTTGAAAAAATTGAGAAGACACTGGAACATGTCTCCCCTATTGGTGAATATTTTCATTTTTTTCTATAAAGGCCTTCAATATTAAAAAAAATCCCAAATGATTTCGTCCTACAATTCCATTTTGCCCCGGTTCTCTCTACATATGTATATATACTGTAATTTTTATATTCATTAGATCTTTCTTATCAACGAAATAAAAACTACGAAAAATGTTTCTCAAAAAATTGTTCAACCTTTCAGTTTTTATAATATTTTTATAAAATCAAGAAAAAAATTGTCTTTCTATTGATTTAGAAATTGAAGTATTTTAATCAATTTTCATAATTTTTTTTAAACAACTGGAATAATTTAGTGTATGACATTATTTCCAGAACTTCAAAAACTTCAATTTCTCGATAACTAGAGAGAACATAAAAGCAAAAATCTATTCCCATCGATACAATAAATCAATAAAAATAATGAAAAAAAAAAAAAACTTAATTACCCTCTCTCGCACAATAGCGCAAGTTTTTTAGTGAATTCACCCAAATCACCGATCATCATAGATGCATCAGGACTCTTCACAGAGCAGTCCTCAACCCGCGTCAGCATTTCACGCAGCCAATCCCAAGATGAATTTAACTGCATCACGTATATCCGATTTGCCTGTGAAAAAAATGGAAACCGAAGCAAAAAAATAATAATATAAATAAAAAATAATAGAAAAAAACAAGAGCATTATTAGACATCCGACTCACCTAATCGTGACTAATAAATTAATTGTTCGCAGGGTATAAAAGCATTGCACGTGGCAGAGCCATCGACCTTGATGAGGCAGATCATGAAGAATAATAAAAATAATAATGAATAAACAAATTTACTTTTGTTTCTTGTAATGCAACAGTAAGCAAGAAGATTCAAAACAAATTGATGAAAAAAAAAAAAAAAAATGAGAATAAAAAAAAATTAAAAAATTATGCTCATAATGCTGCAGGAGTGATTCAAAGCGTGCAAGTGTTTCTTAGATTTTTCTTTTTTTTTTTCTCTCTTTTTTCCATTAAAAACTCAACTGACACAGACTCGGGGTCCGGCAATTCGGGTGGACCTTGAGTGTAACCGTGAAGAACCTTGCCCCCATTATTCCATAAACAGTGCTCAAAAAAAAGGAAAAAAAAAAAAAAAGTAGTGTCACTTCAAAAAGACCGGCAAATTTTCCACCTCGCAATTATCCAAATGAAACTTCAAGTTTTCCTGTCACGAACAGAAACAAATTTTTTTGTTTAAAAAAAAAGCAAAAAAAAAAAATTCACTCATTCAAAATTGCCACACATTCAAATATTTTGGTAGCGATGTGGTGAAACGAGAATTCTAAAAATTACTTTTGCAGTAATCCACGAGTATCATGAGAACAAGTAGATTTTAAACGAATACAAGACTCTCTTTTTCGTGCAAAATTTTTCTTCTCTACAAAAAATGGTCTTTTTGTATTTTTTGAAATGAGTTAATTTTCGTTGTGTTTTATTTTTTAAAAATATTTTAAAAACGAAGGGAATTAGAAGATTTTTCATTGAGACCTTTATTATAGAGGAGAATCTGCCCTAAAAAAAAGATTCCCAAAAAAAAATCTCCTATCTCGCTTAATTTCCAAGATATTGAGAAAAAACCTAAATTCCTCACGATTACTCCGAAATTTATCAAATCCTAAAAATTTTCAAATTACTCTTTCCCACGTCACTACCACTCATCTCATTCTTCTTCTCCCTTCCTCAACATTTTCTATCGATGAAAAAAACAGTACGTTAGTGGATGTCAACAAAATTGTAAATTTTGCTCACTGGCCCTGACCATCTCCATATCCATGCACAGAAAAAAAATAAAAAAAACCATTTAAAAACCCGTATAAACTAACCTTGGCAGGGCCTCGACGCTGCACATCCACAAACAGACACCAAGTACTGTAATCGACATTAAACTTCCTCTTTCAGTTTTCATCTCACACACTCTATCATTAATTTCACAACAATTGATAGAATTAAAATTAATAAAAAAAAACAAAAATAAACTTAAAAAAAATTAATCATTGATAAATAAATCCAAGTATACAACTGAAAACACCACTTGTATTCAATTTAATTACATTTTAAATTAAAAAAAAAAAAAAAGACAAAATTAAAAAAAAAAAAACATGTATATGATACACTCTTGTATCGACCCCCTCCTCAATAATTCTACTATCAGGAATAAATAAAGTTCAATCCGTTTGTACGAGTTCCCACCGCAAAATAATCGACGACAGTCAGGCCTCGCGTACTCCCGCTATTGCTCATACTTATTTATACACACCGTTATATTTAAAATGAAAGAACCAACACACGGCGTTTTATATACCGCTACACACGTTACTCTCTCAAACTATCCAAAAATTTTATCCATCTCCACATTATTCTCGTAATAATCATTTTGATTCCCCCTGAGAAAAGAAGAAAAATTTGAAAAAAAAAAAAAAATCATAAATTCATTGATTTTTCTTAATTTTCTTTTTTAAATTATGAAAAAAAGAAAATAAATCTCATCACCTTCACTTCTATTTGCACAAATCCCTCAGCAGTAGAGAGCAAAAAAAAAAGAATTAACAAGAACAATGACAAATAACCGATAAGATATTTCATAAAAGTGTTTGACTTAAATGTAAAAGGAAAAAAAAAAAGTTTATTGATAAACACACATACACACACAAATACAACTGAGGAAAATGCGGTGAAAACAAGAGTGACAGCGAGTTTTGTGTCACGTTCAGTGGACTTTTATAAACGAATTCCCCCACACAATTTTCTGTGACTTACACATTTCAGTTTGTGATCCACACTGAATCCACCAACATTTCCCCCGCTTTTTATTATTTTATTCCTCCTTTTTTTTTTTTTTTTTTTAAATTTGAAATTTTATTTAATGTATAAAACACGACGAGAATTTATAGAGTCGTGCACAATATCCTCGCCTTCCGCATTTTCAAATGGAAAATCAACTGAGTTGTTGTACAGTGCTGAGATAAATTCACTGCTTCCTCGAGAGGCATTAATTTTATTGCAAATAGAGAAAAAAGAAGAAAAAAAAAACAAAGGAAGAAAAAAATAAAAACAGTATCACTTTTGCGTATACAAATGCATTTAGCACTTTTTTTCATAGAAAAAAAAACAAAAATTGTAATAATTAAGAAAAAACAGAGCAAGAAATAATTTGTTAACTCACTTAATCAATTCAGGTTTTATTTTTTTATTTTTTTTTCAATTTATTTAAAGAGTTGACTTCGTTGTTGTTATATTATCAACAAAATATAAACTATTTCAGTGGTAACAGCATTTCCACACAGTCACACACACACACTTTGGAGAGCTGTTGGGGTAGCAGGTGAGGGAAAGAGACCGTGAGAGAGTGGATTTGGGAGTGGGACGGAATGAGGATGGAGAAGAAGGTGGAGAGAGTGAGAAAGACAGAGAGAGAAAGAGTGTGGAAGAGTTCAAACTAACAGAGGTAGGCAACAAACAAGTTGTAGATGAAAAAGAATTGGGAGAATTGGAGGAAAATTTTTTGAAAATGAGAAAATAAAAAATAAAAAAGGAGAAAAAGAAGAGCAGAGAAGGAGAAAAAATAATGAAGAGACAGTGAAATAATCGAGTGAGGGTTTTTTTTTTGTTTCTCCTCGTTTTTTTCTATTTTTTTTGTTTTATTCTCAGGTTTTGCGTGTGCGTCTTGCGGAGCGCGCGCACACACCGACTACACTGCGGGGAATGACGTAAACCTCCAACAATGAAGCGTGATGTCACACACAGAGTGGTGGCTCTCTCATACACAGACACACACAAACACACGTTGGGCCTCCAAGCTTTTTTACCCCCACCACCACCGACACACAACTTGCAAAAAATCTCATGAAACTTTTCTCACTCGGTTTCTATCTTTCTCTCTCTCTCTCTCTGTCTCTTTTTCTTTCTTTAGTGCAAATCATTTGAAATAAAGAAAGAATGAGATACACAGAGATTAATATCTCTTTCTCACTTGCACATTGGTATTATATCGAGTGGTGGTAAAAAAGTGAGTGGAAATGGTAATTTTTTTTCTTATTCATCGATATTAACTGGTTGGTAAAAGAGAGATGGAGTTATGTGTTACACTCTCAAAACGTTCTCCCGCTTCTTCTTTGATCAAATATGGTATTGGAAGTTTGGTAAATGTTGTAGAATGTCTTTTGATTTTTTACTTTTTTTTTTTGTCATTTGATTTTCGAAATCGAACAGAGTGATTTGACTGTTTTTGTTTCATTTTATGTTTTTCAATTATCTTTTTTTCTTTTTAGGAATTCTGCTGGGTGAATTTGAAGAAGAGAAAGGTGAATTTTCTTCATGATGATTTCTTCGGTGGATCTTAATCATTTTTCAATTGAATAAGTAATATTTACGTGCTATCTTTTATTGGAGATTTTTTTTTTGAATTGTTTAGTGACTTGATGGAAGAAAGTTGCTGGGGGGTCAATATTCAGGATTTCATTTTTCTAAGTAGCCCAGAGTCTGAGAGATATCGAAATTTTTGTAATTTTTTTTTGATTTTTAAAAAAAAGAGTTACAAAAATTTCATCTAATTTTATTGAATCGAAAAAAATTGTTTTTTTTTTGCAAACCAATTTCGAAATGAAAATCAAAATAATTTCGAAATCAAAAAAAAAATAATAATTTATAAAATCACTTTCAAAATAATTTTTTTTTTCTTGAAATAATGAAATTTTTTGAAAAAAAAAACTTGCCTGCGATATCTCAACTTTTCCTTTCATAAATCAATTTATTGAATTGGAACTTAGTTTCCTCGACTTCCCTCGTGTTCCAAAAAAATTCGCAGACATTGAGGCAAGCTCAGATCAATCTGTCTCGCATGATTGCCATCGATATCATTCTATCAAACACAAAAGAAGCCTTTGTGAATTGCATTCGTGAGAAAAAAAAATCACCATCCAATTTCTCAAGAAACAAAGATCGATTTATTGTTCCTCGAAGTGATTAATTATGAGGAAGCAGAAATAATAGGAAGAATATTAATAAAATGAAAAAAAAACCATTTCTCAACTGGCAGGATGACGTGATGAGTGAAACGGGATGTAAGCACGTGGTTATAATACAATAGAGAATAAAAAAAATGAAGAAGAATTTTAAAAAAATCTGCTGTTTTTTTCACATGAATTTATCATAAGAAAAAAAAAATGAACGCATAAATATACCTGGTAAGTATTAATAATTCCCTCGTCATCCAGTAAATCTTGACGGAAGCGACGTAGAAGTAACTTTGTAATAAATAAAAATGCCAAATAAAAAAATTATATTTGAATGAATTATTATCACAATAATCTATGATATACATTCAGAGGAAACTGTAATCTAAAAATGATTTTTCCTATTCACACTGAGTTGACAAACTCGACGATGTGTAAAGTGAAAAATGCATTTTTCAAATATTTATTCCGTGATTAAAATTAATCTATGTTCATTTCAAATAGACACCCAGCACGAGACACTTTTGAAAGAGCAAAAAAAAAAAATAGAAAGAAGAAGGAAAAATTCAATACACAGTCTCTCTTGAAATGTTCCTACTCGCAAAAAGTGGGAGAACGTTGTAACTGAACAGGCAAAACGTATTTTAAAATATTAAAGATTAAGTGAGACAGATGTATACAATAGATATGTATAATATAAAATATATATATATATATAATACATTAAAACGCGTGGTGCGTGGCTTGGTTGCCTCATTCTCTCCGTTTTTCTTACCGTCCAGTTTCCTATTTCTATATTAGGAAGCGCGGTCAGTTTGACAGTATTAGCTAATTCAAAAAAAAAAAAACTAATAACCGATTGAAAAAATTAATCAATTGTCTGGAATTAAATTGATTTTCCATTCAATTTTTCAAACTAGAGCATTTTTTAAATAAATCCAACAATTATCGTCACGATATCAAGGTGAAAGACGACTTTGAGTCCATCATCGCAGAAAGCAGTGCTCGTTTTGTAGAAAACCGCAGAAACTCAAAATCCCCGAATTTGAGATTGAGCGGAAAATTATTGTAATGAAACATGCAAAAACGTTGAAATCAAAATTTTTCAAAAAGTAAATGTTTCTGTTTTCTCTCGAGGAGATTTTGCGAGTCGCAGCATCAATAAAGTCTGAAAACTGAACATTTTGGAGGGATGGATTGCCAGAGATTTAATTCCGGGATAAACTTAATGTAATGCCAACAAAGTCAGATGTCTGCTGTTGAAATTTGTGATTTGTATTGCCGACAACAGATTATAGTCCAACAACTACAGGAATCGACAATTCCATTCTACGAAGTGTCATAAATGGTTTCTTTGTAGTTTCAAATCCTAATCATTTTTTAAAAATCAAATGTAGAATTTCAATTCATTATAAAATTTTGTATAATTTTTTTTTTCTGCCAGAAAGTTAGTTTCGTAATATTCAGAAGTGGAATTTAGTGGAGGAGATTTTTTATAAGGAAAACAATGTGAATTTACACTTTACAGTTTTATTTTATTACACTTTACAATTTACAGTTTTTGCGTTAGAAATTTGTTTTCACCGCAAAAAAAAGGACCTCAAAGCCATCGACGTCATTTTGTTGAGTGCTAAGATAAAAATAAAGACTGAGAAATAAAGGAATCAGCATTGTAAACATTAGAATCTTATTGAAAGAGAAAAAGAAATAAAGTATCCACTTGAAGAATTAATTTCGATTTTCAATATAAAATGATAAGGAATATCGCGAATATGAGGATGATAGTTCAGTGATGTCATTTCTCCAGTTAGATTCAATAGAAAATGAATTTACTTGTTTTCTTTACGATTTTTAGGAAGATTCCATTCAGATAACCATGAGTGATTCATCAAATAAGGAGAAAACTGTTTTCCATTGCCCGTTGTGCTCTAACATTTTGGATAAACCGATATTGCTAATCTGTGGAGATGTGTTTTATGAACGAAGTATCAACGAATACAATCGTGATGGAAATAAAAGCTGTTCTACTTGCGATGTCATACCATGATTAGCGAGACAACAACGTTTCTCAATTGCATCTGAAATGATTCAATTATGAGGCGCTGAAAAGGTGAAAGGAGTGGCAGATGGAGCGAACGGTTATCAACGTATCTCAACAATAAGATAAGACAACTTGAATGCATCTTCACAATTTGGTCCACAGTAGAGCAATACGACCAATAGATAGACGATTAAGGAAAAGTTGAGGTTCATCGAAGCGTATAAAATAGGCAAATCATGTAGAGGAACTGCAGAAGAGAGTGACGCTGAGAAAAACATATACTGAAAAGTTGAAAATCAATTAAACTTGATTAATGAAGAAATAATTAATGAAAAAATGAAAAAGACTGAAATATACCCCAAACCACAACGGATAGACAGTAGATAGTGTACTCACAGAGCAAGGGCCAAACCCAGAGGCAATGGCCCTTGCTCTGTGAAACTGACCATTTCTGCTCTATAGAATTCTCATAACCGTTCGCGATGCTGTTATGAAATTTTGCAGGCTCTTTTATGACGACATAAGCAGTGTTACTGCCAAATTTCATCGAAAAATACGCAATAGAAAAAAAGTTATGAACATTTGAAAATTGGGATTTCTATGATGGCTCATTTCCTTCGAATTTCCCTTCATCCTCATTTTTCACCCATTTCCCGAGGGAATACGAGGTTTTCCTTGAAATTTCGCAAAGAGTTGATTGAAAACATGATGATGGGGGATTCTGAAGGGCCAAAAGCCACAACAATTCGGGATATCCAGTATCCGCGGAATTTTCAGGCCAAACCCAGAGGCAATGTCCCTTGCTCTGTGAAAGTGACCATTTCTGCTCTATCGAATTCTCAGAACCGTTTGCAATGCTGTTATGAAATTTTGCAAGCTCTTTTATGACGACATAAGCAGTGTCACTGCCAAATTTCATCGAAAAATACGCTATAGAAAAAAAGTTATGAACATTTGAAAATCGGGATTTTCATGACTAATTTCCTTCGAATATCCCTTTATCTTCATTTTTCATCCATTTTCCGCGGGAATACGAGGTTCCCTTTCAAATTCCGCAAAAAGTTGATTAAAAGCGTTTTGACCTATCGATTGGTATATTTTCAATTACTCCCCTTTTTTTCCCATTTCATTTGCTTAAATTCAATTCGGCTTTGGCACGGCTTCAGGTGTCGATTCTTTCGTCCGTATTGATAGTTGTATACAATAGCAAAAGAATCCACGTACGTAGCAACGATAGCTGAATTCTCCCTCCAATGTCCATTCTCCACTTCTGTAAAAGTCTTTGAATAATCGCGGCAAATAAATATTTGAAAATATTATTTTCAGTGAAGAGTCCCGCGACAGGTGACGCTACTCGACAATGGACACTTTCAACTCGGCTAATTCCGTGGTATTCCGTTCTTCATACTTCGATGAGTTCGTGAATTAGTTTTCGTAGAGAATCGGGCAACTTTGGAGCTTATTGTAAACACGTGTGTTTAGTTTATTTAAATAATTCAATTAATTGCATTTTATTGTATTGAATAATGCTATAAAGTTCTTTGGAATGTTTGGAATTATCGTGTCTGGTCGTTTGGTGAGTTTGCCTTTTTTTTTTAATTTTAATTTGTGGAGATTTAGGAAAGTAATTCAGATGAGAATCTTACTCCATGCCACTTGAGAAAAGAATATTCTAGTAGCCGGTAACGAGGTGTCAATACACCTCAGAAACGTCAAATTTTGAGATGTACTTTTATCATTTTTTATTTAAAATTTATGAATTTATGAATGCAAATTTAATTATTTTTTTTTTCAAGGTGGAAACCAACATTCCACAGATTAGTGAAAATCAGTTTTTGATCAATGTTCCCGATGCTGACGATGTCAATCACATTGTAGTTTTCTTGACTGGGGCTTTATCGTTTCCAGAAGGAACTGGTGGCTCAGGTGATTATTTATGTTAATTTATTAAAATTGAATTTTAATTACTCATTATCCTACGGAAAAGATGTTAGGAAAAATGACACTGAAAATAGCAAACATCTGACGATTTTCTTTCTTTTCAACATATAAGTGATTTTTGAAAAATAAAAAATATACATATGTTAAAAATTGACATTACTGTGAGCGTGAATTTTTCAAGTATTTTTTTTGTAATAATTTATTTTTATAAAAATTCGAACGATTGTCAAATGCATGCTAATTTCATTATCATTGGGAAAAGCCTAATTTCGTGGCAGTTTAATGAAAGACTTCAATTCCTATAAATTTGACCAATTTTTGGTTTTCCAATAAGCAATAGCAAATTCCGATTTTTTTTGTCTTTTGTTGTAATGAATGAAGTTTATGGATTTTAGATATTTTCAGCACTTTCGTTTAAAAATGTTATGATACAATTGATTTTAGCTGCATAGATTGTAAGATGTTATAAGAATAATCTAATTGGGCTTTTTTCATTACCTTCCAATGATAATTGAAAAATTTTGGAGCAGAACTCACTGGACTATAGTATTTTTCAGCGGAAGTTTCCCATAAAATTCCTACAAATTTCGGAAATTGATCAACTCTGCTGTTGCTTGAACGAAAAATTTCAAAATTAGGGAAATTACCTTAAAAAATTGAATTTTTTATTTTACGAAAGTTGGCTTAGCGGAAAATCTTAAGAGACTTTTTTTTGTAGATAATTCTATAGGTTTCTATACCTGTTCTAAAAACATCGCATGTACTGCTCAAATTATCACGTCTATTATCAGGTCCCATTTTTTCTCAGTAATTGACCAGAATCGCGAGCTCGATTGAATGAAAACAAAATAGAAATCGGAAATAGAACGATTCTTTGAAACAATTATCCATCATTGTTTGTATTTCTCAATTGAACTCGAAGAATAATCATCCAAAAAAATTGGAAAAATGAATAAAAAAAATAAAAAATCATGACATCATGTTCCGCGCGTCTCTTGACTCTTTTATAAAAACAAACAAATAATATGTTCAATTCTTTTTCAGTTTACTTCAGCTGGCCAGATCCAAATGCACCACCGAACTGGCAGTTTCTCGGCTACATATCCAACTTGAAACCCTCAGCTATATTCAAAATATCAAATTTAAAGAAGAATCATGAATTTGAAAATGTTAATGCTGGAATATTTGGTATTGGTAAAATATCGCATGTTGCACAAATTGGTATATCGGTTGACCCATTGAGTGTTATTGAACCACTAGCACTTGCGGTATCAAGTGCAACAACAAATACATTTATGGAATTTGCGCAAAAAA
Source organism: Aleiodes alternator (assembly GCA_963921955.1). Lineage (NCBI taxonomy): Eukaryota > Metazoa > Arthropoda > Insecta > Hymenoptera > Braconidae > Aleiodes > Aleiodes alternator. Next base: position 8,330,782 of record OY998100.1, on the reverse strand, counting down.
TGATAACTAGTTTCTTAAATTACACGTCAAGTTTCTCAGTTACACAGTCACAAATGACACCAAATCCAACTGAAAATTTTGTACCACTCTCATCAGTACAAGGATGGTGTGAGAAATTTGAACGAAGATTACAGCAAAATCCAAATTTTTGGAGGCAATTATGATCTCAAGAATTTTTCACATTTTAATGAACAATTTTTTTTTTTTAATTGTTATTTTTTTTAAATCATGTGTTCATGAATCAGCATTGCAACATTTTGAATTCCGTTACTAATAAATATTTCGTTCTACTGAAATTGATATTTCATACTTTTTTGCGTGGAAAATTGAATAAAGTGGTAGAACGAGATGAGTCAGTCAAGTAGTAAAGAGATAGTAAAAGGCAAGAAAAGTGGGGTGAAATGGGGATTTTATTGGAGTTCCAGAGAGAATTTCTCCGTTGTGAGAATTTATGATAGAAAGAATATATCGGAATTGAGTTGTGTGGGTTTTAAAATTTTTTTTTAGCTTCTTGAGAATTTTTCCAATTTTCATTGTTACAGTATGAGGAATAAGAAATCGACAGAAATCAACAGAAATCAACGCTGAGCTCATGTCTTGTTTATTTGTGGGTTTTTGAGCAATTTTTTGGGATTTTCAGGAGAGATTCAAGGAGAACTGAATTTCTATAAAATGTGCAATAATTTCCGTAACAATTGAGAAATGAGCTCAACTGGAAACTGGTCTCTGACTGAATATCGAACGCATTGAAATCTTTAGGGACAACGGAGCGTTGAGATTTTGCAGCCAATAAAATTTTGGAAAAATCCTCAAAAATTAATTGTTAAAAAATTTTCCATGCGAAAACTCTCTCAACCGATTTTCATTAACTGGAATATTGAAATTCCACCTAAAATTCCAATCTAATTCCGTTTTTGTCTGCAAGGATCAAATAATTTATCACAATTTGTGGAATTCTTTTCTTCATACTCCCCTAAATATTTTGTTCAAAAGTACTTAATATCCATTGAGCTAAAAGGAAAAATTCCAGGATTTTATTTACCTTTTTCAATTGGAAAAATTCAAGATATTTTCGATCAAAGTAATTATTCCTTAATCTCTTTACTACTGAATTAATCTAGGTTTATCATCAATTTCTAAAGAATATCTGAAAATCTATGAAAGATTTTGAAATTTTTGTAGCCTTAAACGTTCACAGTAAAAAAGATACTCCAATTCCTCCATCTTCATTATTCTCTGGAATATTTCGAAAAGAATGACTCATCTCGTTATAAAACTTCATCTTTCAGTTATCATAGGCTAATTTCTGTATATAAAAACAGATGCCTGAGTGTGTTTAAGGTCCTTTTGGAGCAATCGATTTGTGGTGAATAAATTTAATAATCAATTCAATAAGTAATTAAGTACATTTTTTAAGAATGTTTTAGTAATAAATTTAATAATGAACACAAAAAGGAACAATTTTATGCGTTGCAAATTTTTTGTATTATTTAGTAAAAATTGCAAATTTCTCAATGTTCTTAGAGGATGACGAAGAAAAAACACTAATCACACCTGAATTTGCTAAGCATGAGTTTCAAATATTTGCAATTTCATGTCTTAAATTTGTGTTTAATAAAAAATTTGTTCGGAAAAACAAGTACAAATGATCTGAAAGAAATCGTTGTACAACATTCTGTTTAATTAATGTTTCTATTCCTTGTAATTCTTATAAGGACTATGATGAATTGATTGCAGATAGAACAATCCAATAATAAATTGAATAATCACTAGTAATGAATTTTATAAATAGTTTGAATAATTTGCAAAACTTATACTTCATTGGATTATTTTGCGAGCATCATGAAAAAGAGTAGACGCACGCAGAAATGTAAAGAAACCTTTTTTGTAGAGAATTCTATAGATTACAAAAGAAGTTTCTTAATATAATTTCCTAAACCCATTAGTGTCTCAGATATTTTTGAAAATAATTCTTACATAATTTTTAAACTTGATTTCCTTTATTCTTGATTATGTTATGATTAGTGTTATGAACATGTTCTTGATGGAGCAGGCAAGACGAAAAGAGTTCAAAATTTTTCTATAAGAAAAATTTTTCTCTAAAATAGCGAATGGATAAAAACATTCAAGACATCCAGTCTTGAGGTTCTGTTTAAACCTTTTTCTTGAAAAGTTTTGTTTAAGCTTTTTCTTGAAAGTATCTCATTTCAGGAAATAGATTGAATTTTAATTAATTTAAAAAAAAAAATTTTCACCATAAAATTAGTGGAAACCGGGCAAAGTAGATTTATGGAGTACAAGTATCTGTAATTTTTTTTCGGAATGAAGGACTTCATGAAAAGAATTTGGAAAAATTTGAGAAGATCCTCCAATATGTGGAAAATGCTATAGAAATTTTTGTGATTTTTTCTGTAGAAGCCTCTACTTTAAAAAAAAATCATGAAATATTTGATTTTGTAGGTACATTTTGCTCTGATTTCACTTAGTTAATCCGAGCCAACGATGATTGTATTCGAAAGTACATTGTTTCACCTACAAGCCATCTCACAGCCTGAATCATGAAAAATGCATGGTTTTCGAGATATCGAAAGCGATCGGAGTGAAATTAATTGGAATTTTTTTTAAGAACGAAAATCATTACAAAAAAAATTGAAAAAATCAATAGAAATGTAGCAATGTTACTGCATCTTCTCAATTTTTTCAGAATTTTTTTGCAGAGTCTTTCAAAATTTGGAAACGTCTTAGATCATTTTGCTCTGAGCGAAGGTGCTTCAATAATTAATCCAAAGAAATTATGTTATCATATTATTTTCTTAAAATCTCCAAGACGAGTAGAGTTAGAGATAATTTTCGAGAGACTGATTGCAGAGAGAATTTCACAGGCTGTAGAAATCATCAGATAAATCGATAAAAAAAAAAAAATTCTCTGACATTGGAGACTAGAGCAATGACAAATGACGTATTAATCATTGAAAAATCAAATTTATTATTTTCCTCGATACTTTGTATAATTAGATTCTGCAAATCTGCATTTTATTAGATTATGATTAAATTGAAAAAATCATAAATTCTTAGTGAAACTGATCCCAGATCAAATATCATTGACTATGAAGTCCCTCGACCTCGATAGACGTCAACAATTCATTATATATTTATCATTCAATGCCCCCCAGAGAAGTTTTGCATTGCAGAATATCAAACTTCATGATAAAAAAAAGGAGAATTTTCATTATCAACAATGTATGATGAAAAACTTGGCGGTAAAATAATGATAAGTCCAAAGTCCATTTTTATAATAGATGAATGAATGATTGTTATTCTGTTCTTCAAATGCTTCGTTAAAACAACTGCATCATTTTCATATAATTAATACTCGATATCTCGTGCCTCATGAAATTATGTTTCTCATGTTTTGCGAATACCCATAAAGTTATTGGATTTATGAGAATTTATGAAGAACGAAGAAAATGAGGTCTGCAGGAAAATTCAACTTTTTTAAACTGATTTGGGATCGTAGATTACAAATCTCTTGGTTGTCTTTCCCTTTGAGTGGGCCTTCATATTGTTATTAACAATTTGATTGTTTATATCGTTATAACGCTTCAATTATAACACTTAGAGAAAAATTGTTCGAAAAAAAGTTGTCTGTCTCCTAAAAATAAAGAAAAGATGTCTCTTGAGTTTTTTTGATATCTTTATTATTAAGGAAGCTACAGCAATCAGAACATAACGCGATAGTTATGTTCTTAGAAAAATTTTTTCTCTAAGTGTCATAATTAAAGCGTTACAATGATTTAAACAATTAAATTGTTAATGACAATATGAAGGTCCACTCGGAGGGAAAGATAATCAAGAGTTTCATTAATCTATGATCCCAAATTAGTCTAAAAAAGTTAAGTTTTCCCGGGGACCTCATTTTCGAAATAAAACCTTTTCAATTAATTTTTTGTTTCTAGGTCTTATTTTGCTTCTTATTAAATTCTTCAAATTCTTACTGAATTAGTATTGAGACATTTATGTTGTATACGTTGTTATTCAAGATTTTATATAACAAATTAACTTTTTCTCCTATTGTATCTCCCTATCATCCTTAACGAAAACAATACTTGTAAAATAATTATTAAGATTTTTAGTGGATATCTCTGAAACTATGACATTTATGGGAATTTATGTAAAAAAAAAGGGATGACGTACATATGCTCCTGCACCCGTTATTTAATCAAATTTCCCTCCACAAATGAAAATCAAGTGAGCTTTGATAACTCATTCATCCCTCGATATTTACAAACAATTTTATCAATGATGGATAAAATATGTGCATGTCAATTGTCAGAAAAAAATGTTGAAGAAAGTATACGAAAAACGAATTGCATTACGTCAATGAGAAAAATAGGAGAGATAAACCGTAATTATCACAATCTCAATCATTTTTATTTCTAATCAATTCTTTGTTTATGCTATTTACATTCTTCAAGTGTTTACACAGATAATAATGGGGCAGAGTGGGATTAATTCAAGTACTTGAGTTCTTGAAGATTTCTCTTGAAAATATCTCAAAATTCAATGAGGATAGAGATTTAGAAGAGTTTATCTTTCAATTTTGATGTATTTAGGAAAAATTGAAGATTACGTATATATCATCGCCTTAGAGCTAAAGGGGTGAATTTGTTATGTATAAGAATAGCACTTACGCCCTTTTGTCTTTCAAACGATGAATTTTTTTTGAGATATCTCGTGAATGACGGGATTTTGACGAATTTATCAAGAGACCTTTTTTTACAGCTTTTGAAATGCTTCACAAAAGAAGTCTCTTGGCATTTTCCTCTCAATTCAGAGAAAACATTGAAAAAAGAAGTTACCTCCGATTTTTCAATTCATCTGATTTTATCAAATCTTTCATTGACTTGAAAGTCTCTGAAAATTTTGAATAAGAATAAAGTTAAAAAAAATATTTTAATTCAATTTTTTCAAAAAAAAATGACAAAAAAACGTGTTATTAAAGACAGTAGACATTCCCAATTTTTGGATTTTTTTAAATAAGTAAATTATTACAGATTATAGTTTTTTGAATTTTCTACATGTGCATGTTTTTCTTTTTTTCTTTAAATAAATTATTTGGTAAGAAAAAAAAAAAAATTCCATGTCTGCTGTTTTCAGAATTACTGCTCAATGATCACTCTTAAACCCGCTCCAAAAATTTTGTTTCAACTTAAAATGACTCCAAAAAAATCGTTGGTGAAATTAATTCGTAAAAGCCGCTCGGAAAAGTCAGGACAAATGATCATCACCCTTTATAAGGATTGAAAAATTATAGTCACTGCAAAAAGCTCGAGAAAAAAGTTTAAAGTTACTCCAAAAAATTTCTACGTTGTGTTATCTATATATATAGAGTTACTTCAAATTGAACTCAACCGGGTGCAAATAGGTATACCGAAAATCTCAATGATAATCTGCTCAATTAAGATAGAAGGACGATAAAAAATAAGTGAAATCGATGGAAAAGAATCTCATCTTCAATCAGATGTTGACCTTGAAATGCTCTTGTGATGAAAACCAGAAATACCCAGAGGAGACAAAATTCAGAAACCACGAAAATTCAATGGGGGAAAAAAAATCAAATAGAAAAAAAAATCATGCCAAACCCGTTTTACCCCGTCTTCCCCTCCACCCCACAAACCTATTGCGATTCCAGTGATTTTCCTTTCCTCATTTACAATTCTGTGAGAAAAGAAATTCTGTCTGAACTCGAGAAAATTTCTCGTAGATTAATTCATAGATGTCTTTAAAACCAGTAGCTTCAAAGGAAAATATCAAGAAACCTTTTTTGTAGCTCATAAAATTCCCTACAAAAAAAGCCTCTCACCGAATCTAGTCCGATGAAGAGAAGTTTGAGTTCGTCACTCGCCTACCACCTTAATTTTTCCTTCAATAAATCGGTTTTGATCTATATTTGAGCTATCTCTAATTGAAAAATCCCAAAAGAGTGACAAAAGGGTAGAAAAAAAATCAAAACTACCCTAAAAATGTATTTTTTTGCCAATATCTCGGAAATGGCAAATAATTCGAAAAAAAAGTTCCGAACAAAAGTTGAAGATATCAAAATTATCCACAAAATTGTTTTCAACTCTTTCTCACCAACTCATTCTCCCCAAAAAAAACTCCAAATCGTCACAAAGACAAAAGCCCCTACAATTCTGTTGTTCCTTTGTATCTGACTCATCCCTCCCCCTCTCCTCAAACTCGTCCAGTAAAAATATTCCACGAAAATTCGCACACAATTTTTTTTTCTTCCATTTACGATTCAAAAGTCGCGTGCTCATGCACATGTGAGTCGTTGGAGAGCGAGCAAGATAAGACAGCTAGCGCCTCCAATCGGACAGCCTCATCAACTTCACTCGTCTCTTTTTCCCCCCACCACAAGAGGCTCCTCCCCATTGCCACAAGACTATCGAATACCGGCGTCAGAAAGAGGCATGGCCCCCGCAGCTTGGTAATACTCGCAAGTCACCCAAGTACCACAACAAATCTACGTATCCACAGTTAAAATAACCCCGGTTATTTAAATAACAATCTCATGTTTTAATTAATTCGTAGTTAACGAGTTTAAAGACCCTGGAAAAAGTGGTTTAATAATTCACCAGTTATTACAATGAATAAATTAATTGAATGAAAGAAAATTTTTTTTTTTTTTAAAAAGAGTGAAAACTTTTTTTATTTTTTTTCTTTGTTTTTTTTTTTTTTTCAAGTCGAGGGTGGACATTTGCGTTGTTACGATCGTGCGGACATTACGTATTATGTGTGTATCAGAAAGGAGACAAGTTGAAATAAAAATAAATAAAAAAGGGATAGAATACACGCCTCAAATGTATTCTCATGTGCAGTAGTGCTCACGCATATATCGATAGACACGTAAAAATAAAAAAAATAAAAAAAAAGTTTTGTGGTTTTGGTGCGTTCCACGGGGAATTATAAAAAAAAAAATTGAGACACTGGATTTTTTTTTTTTTTTCATCGAATGTATCGTGTGTCTCTTTTCCTCGTCACCAGCTTTCACGGCAAAAAAGGCGTTTTTCAATTATTTCTCGCAAACTCAATCGCATTGCACTCATTCGCTCCAAAGTGAGAGACAGAGCTATATATACGTCTGTTCTTACGTGTGTCTGTGTTTTTTCGATCAAAAAGAAAGAAGAATATATACCTTCAGGCTTATTTGTCCCGTGTGTGTCCAAAGTAACTTTTATTTGTGAGAAGAGGAAAAAAAGGAAACAGATAAGAACATACGGAGATAACGGGGTGGGCTCGAGCCCAGTTGTGTGTTTCTCTCTCTCTCTCTCTTTTTTTTTTTCAAGTCTCGGGAAAACGTCATTTACACAATGTATCGTTGCCGATAAAAGACAAGAAAAGAGAGAGGAAAAAATAATAAGTCAAAGTTACGGGATATATAAAAATGTCTAGATGATTCTTTTATTTATATTTTTATTATAAAACGAAAAAAAAAATGACGAAAAAAAAATAAAAATTGTGTGTGTGTGTTTTTTTTTTCTCTTTTGTGTCTCGATGTTTTGCAATGAAAACTGGTCTCGTTGATCGAGTAATACTAGTTTATGAAATTTTGAGTTTTCAACGGGCTTGTGCTGGTCAGTGGAAGATCTACGTGTTACATGTGTGAAACTTGTGTCTAATCAACACACAGCTGGATTAATGTCTACCATATAATTTGTTGTTTTTCATTTTTTTTTTTTTTTTTTTTTTTTTTCAATCATTTTAAATTGAAAGATGATAAATTTTGTGGTTGAGTGGAAATGGTGAAGAGTAATAATATTGTGGCATCCATTGACATTCCATCAAAGGTGTAAAATTGTGTACAGAAAAAAAAAACTAAACAAAACTTTTTTATTATTATTATTATTATTATTTTCTTTATTTGGTTTGGTGTTGATCAACGTCGATTACGAGAGTGAGTTTTCTCTCTTTTTATTGACACTCTAATTTTTTTATTTTTATTTTTTTTTCGGTGATGTCTACGTTATGGGAGGACTATCGAGAGCCTATGGGTTTCGTCACGTAGTCCAGATTTTGAAAATTAATTTAAAAAAATGTCCCAAATTATCTCGACCTGTGGGAAATTATTGGCGCAATTGGACATTGACCATTTCCGTTGGTGGGAATTTTTTTTTTTTTTTTTGGAATGTCTCATTTCCACTTTTTTTTCTCTTGTTTTATCCTCAATTCAGTGGGCTCGTGTACATTCGTCTTTACGAAGTGAGACCGTTCAACTCTTTTGCACTCAGGCGTTTCTCCTTGAGAACCGAAGGACGGCCTTTAGAATCGACGTTTCGCCTCTCCTTTGCCATTTTCTGTTTCTTTTTTTTTTTTCATTTTTTTACGATAATTTTGTTTTTTTCTTACTATTTTACGATTTTAATAGAATGATGAAATTCTCGAACTTTGAACTCACAGAGTCTGCTCTTTTTTTTTCCTCTTTTTGTATTATTGTTTTGTGAGAAGTAGAGAAATAAGTGGAGTTTCACAATTTTTTGTCACAAGCAGTTTCACTTGTACATAGGATGTTACCAGTATTTTTTTCGTTGTTTTTTTTTTTCTTTTACTGCACACAACAGATGTGTCCTTGTGCGTGATCTAGTTGCAGATGTCTTTCTAATCTTAACTCATTTTTGTTTACAATGTTTTTTTTTTTTTTTATTATTCCTTTAACCGTCAATGTCAAAGACTCGTGCACAATGAAAAATGAGGATGAGTACGTGGAATGAGTAGGAAAAAAAAGAAAATTCTACACAGAATTGGTAAAGCAAGATGGAAATTTTCTATTTATTACTTTTTATGGAAAATTTCGAAAGTTGATGGAAATGGAAATTTTTTTGTAAATTCACTTCTCTCGCTTGTTTTTTGTTAATATCCCGGAATTTAGAAGAGATGGAGAATTTTTGTAGCATGACTCCTTTTTTTACAAAAAAAGGTCCTTGCAATAATTCCTCTATATTACCACAGATTCCTAGATATTCCTAAAAAATGCGAAAATGCGAAATAGAGTTATTTTGGCCTCTTATTCATCTCCTCAATGAATCCTTCACAATTTTCAAATTAAGGAGGGGAAAAAATTAAGGACCCCATGAAGAAGAAAAAAATATTAATTCATTACCGATGAGCTCTCGATAGTACACATGACCTTTGATATTTATTCATGAAGATTTTTCGTGTCAATAAAATACGATATTTGCCATTTACTCATGGGGGAAATTGTGTCAAGGTCAAGTTCAATGATAATAGCAAAAAATAATTTTTTTTGTATCTTCACAATTGCTCAGTTATTGTTGTATTATAATGGTTATTAATTTTTTTTCATTCCAGAACGTGATGGAGAGTTCCGAAGAACCAACGAGCCTTCAATCAATCTGTCACTTACGTGCGTCTGAATTATTTCCAAAGCATGGACACTTTGTTACTGAGGATCCAACATTAACTACACCATTTACACCATTGAGTGGTGAATTTGTTGTTGCACTTGGACGTACTTCTGATGGTGTTTTGGCATTATCAAATTACAGAGTTTATTTACAAACTAGTCAGGCATGTTACAATATACCATTGGGTCTTATTGAAACACTTGAAGTGAAAGAGATATTCTATCTTCATATAGGATGCAAGGATGCACGTTCTGTCAGGTATTAATAGATTAATGAATTCATCAGTAAAGAGATAAAACAGGAAAAGTTTATTTTCTTAAATAATATAAAAAATAAATTGGGGACACATTAATTTCATCTTGTCACTAGTTTCAATGAAATATGTCAGATAATTTATGGAAATACGTCTTTTTTCTTTAAAAAACAGTTTCTCAACGAATTTCAAGAGCTACAGAAGAAAAAATTGGGCAAAATAGCTCCATCTCGCTTAGTTTCCAAGATTCTTCACAAATAAATAACGAAAAAATTTATTTGCCCTGTTTTACTTTTTTACTACTCAATTGTCTTTATTATTGGGATTATTATGTTATTGAGACACTTAAAGAGTGAAGAGATAAAACGAGATGAGTGTCGGTTTTTTTTTTTGAAGTTGAACTCTTGACAATATCGTGCAATTTAAACGAGACATAAAGAGAAAGGCCTTAAAATATATGAAATCTAAATGAATATCGAATTCTATCGTTTTATCTCTTCTGAACTATCTGGGGGAAATGGGTTGTATTGTAGCAATTCTCAGTGGAATTTTCCGAGCTTCCCCAAGGAATCGATAAAATTCTCAGAATTCATTAAAATAGTCCTTGGAGGAAAATTGCTCTGTCAATTTCACGGTGGAATGAGCTTTTCTGGACTATTTCGGAATGAAAAGGAAATAGAATCATTTTTGGAAGGATCTTTTTTCGAAGATTTTTTTTTTATTTTACGGAAAACGTTTCTGCAATAATTGCTCTACCTCGTGTAGATTCTAAAATAATTCCCAAAAAGTGGATTGAGAATACTTTAAGTGCAAAATTGTTGATCATTAATTTTTTTATTTATTTTCAGTTGTGCATTCTCAACAAATGAACACTGCTTGGAGTGGTTCGAGCGACTTCACAAAGTGACTTATCCAAGGAAGAGCATAGAGGATATTTTTGCCTTCGGTTATTATGCCTGGTCAATGGAAGAAGGAAGAGATTTTCCCAGACTTGGGAAAGACAATAGTTCTTATATCGCCACGTTCAATTCAGAAGTAAATAAAGGCCATTTTTTAAATTAAAATTATGTGCGATAATCCGAAATTTGTGGAGATGATAAATTTGTGCCATGAATTTCAATTATTCGCAATGGTAATAGATTGTGTGTGAAGAATTTTCTGAGTTCCATCTTTGGAACATCGAGGAGACATTAAGAAAATATCAGAGATAATGTTCTTCATAAGTTTTTATTCCTTATCGTAAAATCAATGTTTTCCTGACCTGAATCAATTAATTAGATACAAGTAGATATACATTCTTATGCGTGTGACATGATAAAACCTTTTCCACTTCATTAACTTTTTTAAAAATACACGAGACATTATTATTAATACGGAAATTGAAATACTAACCGATATTCGTGATTATAAAATTGATCAAAGGAAAAAAAAGGCTCATGCAGGGGAAAGTGAAGTGAATTGCAGAATTGATTCGTAGTAATTTTTTACAAAATTTTGAGCAAAGAAACGTTCTACCTTCACTAGTTTTCTCTTCGCGATTCTTTTTTATTTTGAATGTTGTAGCAGAGAAAATAAAAAACGAATGCTTTTGAATTATTTTCCCATGATTTTTCGAAAAAAATTATACAATTTATCTTGTGACAATTTTTCGTTACGACATTCGAAACAGGAAATAGTCGCGAAAATTGAAAATTTTTAAACAGATGCAAAGGAGTACGTACTTTAAAAAATTTCTAAGATACGTTCTGAGTATTTGTTTTCATTCAATTTTGTGGAAATTTGGTCGGAAAAGAAGATCAGTTGATTCCAAAATGACGTTGCGTGGAATATCTTAAAATTGGCGAAAGATGGAAAAATTTTTGTGAGGATCTTTCTAATTTTTTGAAACGTCTCTACAAAAAAATTTCTCAGACTCTGATCCATCTATGGTGAATCTGAGCATAAAATGGACATATCTCTTTTTCACTTCACTTTTGATTTATTTGAAAAAGAAGAAAAAATTGGATTTTCCAATGAAACATCAAACCTCTCAACGCCCCGAAACCCAAATACCAAAGTATTGATGAATTGCCATTTGAACTAGAAATTGCGTCATGAGATGAAGCCTCCCAACACGATACTCATCCCCAATGTCTACACTGGGAAAATGTTATTTCAAATAATGATGAAATTGACGGATGTTTAAAATCTTTTGGATTCCATTGGAAAGCCACAAAAATTTCTATTGGAAAGTGCCGTAATACAATTCCCCTTGTTCACATACAAGACAAATATTTATTTTGAAAAATTCATTTCCGCAGTGAAGTGATGAAGGAAAAAGAGCTGAAAGTCACGAATCAATAATTGACAAAAAATCTCCTGAGAAACGAGATTTAGGACAATTTATGAAGCGGCCATTTCTGTAGCTTTTGAGATCCTTTACAAAAAAGGTCTCGTGATTTGCCTTTAAATCTCTTCAAAGTTGAAAAAAAAAATCACAATTAACTGATGAATTTGTAATTTTTATGCCCAATGAAATTTTCAAAATTTCCCAAATCCCTCATTTCTATTACAGTCAGAAACCCTATTTCCTCAGCGTAATTTCAATGAATTACAAATAAATAATGACTGAATTAATTTCAGGTGGAGCGATTAAAATTCAATCTTCATGGAGCATGGCGTATAAGTAGAATAAACAAGGATTATCGTTTGTGCCCATCATATCCACCTCTACTTCTAGTACCAGCCTGCATTACAGATGAGACTCTCGAGGCAGTTGCCAAATTCCGTAGCTATCGTCGTATACCAACAATTGTATGGAGACACGTAACGAATGGTGGTGTTATAGCACGTAGTAGTCAACCAGAGGTTGGATGGTTTGGTTGGCGTAGTACAGAGGATGAGGATTTATTGAAAGCCCTGTCTGATGCATGCTCGTACGATCGTGGTGACACAACAATTGATTCACCTATTAATTACTCTGATCCTGGTGATGATCCATTACCAAATAATAGTACGAAAAAAGTACTCATTATTGATGCAAGATCGTATACAACAGCTGTTGCTAACAGAGCACGTGGTGGTGGATGCGAGTGTCCAGATTATTATCCAAGTTGTGAAATACAATTTATGAATTTACCAAATATACATTCAATACGTAAGAGTTTTCATGCTGTTAGACAGCTATGTGCGTCTGATGCTGATCAACCAAATTGGCTGAGTTTGTTGGAGGGCACGAAATGGCTACAGCACATGTCTGGATTATTGAGTGCAGCAGTATCCGTAGCATCAGCTGTTGAACGTGATGGTAGGCCAGTACTTGTACACTGCAGTGATGGATGGGATCGTACACCACAAATTGTTGCATTAGCACAGATATTACTTGATCCTTATTATCGTACTATGGAGGGCTTTCAAATACTTTGCGAGAGAGAATGGTTAGACTTTGGACACAAATTTGCTGACAGATGTGGACAAACTGTTGGCTGTGAGGATACTAATGAGAGATGTCCAGTTTTTCTACAATGGTTGGATTGTGTGCATCAACTTATCAGGCAATTTCAGTGCAGTTTTCAAATGTCTTCAGCGTATATTGTAAGATTTATCTATTTTTATGGGAAAAGATCTATTTTTTAAAGTTTTTTTTTGTGATTTTTTTATAAAATTTTTCTTTAATTTATTTCCAGGTGAAACTCGCACAACATACGTACTCACAATTATTTGGCACATTTTTGTGTAATGGCAAACAGGAGAGAACGCAGCTGAGGATAAGAGAACGTACTTTCTCGGTTTGGCGTTTTTTAAATTCAAGCTCTTTTGTTAATCATCTTTATTCACCCACGAAAAATCAGGTAATTTTTATTTACCATTAAATAGATGAAATGATAAATTGAATATAGAAGAATCGTGTGAAAGTTTATTAGAAATTTCCTTTAGAAATTATAAAATTTTGCATTTTTTAATCAATTTTATAAAAGTGAATTGATGGAATTATTTTTGAAAAATGATGAAGAAAGTGAACAATTCCTTCATGAGAATATAATATTTGAATTGTAATTTTTACGAGTGAAAATTTCTCCGGCTTTCTAATGCCACTCAGAAAAATTCCATTGCCTCATTTATCTACAAGACTATTTGATGTCAAAATGAGTTTATTTATCTATTCAAATTGTGGTATTTAATCAGTATTATTATTTTTCTGCTGTTTTATAATGATAAGATAATTGAAGGAAATTCGTATTCAAGGTATTGTGGCCAAGTTGCAATGTACGTGACCTCGTACTATGGACTGAGGTTTACTTAGGCTCAAAAGAGATATCACCAAAGCCTGACAAACAACGTGTATCACTTATTGACATCGAGGCAGGTGAAAATGAAGAGCCGCAGGGCCAAATGACAAAAACACGTTCCTATGGTGATTTAATACATGCCCAGGATCATGTGACTTATCTACACCGCAGACTGAGCGATCCCAGTATTTCAATTGAAAAGTAAAGAATTTTTTTTTCATAATAATCATCAAAATTCCATGTAAATTGTTGAAATTGGAAAGATATTCAAATTATTTTTGAAGTTTAGTTTTCCTGGAGTATCTTGAAATGTGAGGGAATTAAGACAATTTCCATTGATCTTGAGATATTACGGAAAACATCATTCTTAAGCAAAACTGTCTGAGATATCCAAAAATCACGTGTAGCTCATTTTCAAAATATTTTGTTAACGAAGAGGTTTAGAAACATTTCAGAAGTGAAGAGGTGAAACAGGATGAGTCGATTCCTTTCACCCATGGAGATACGTCTTTTTCACTCTAATGCATTTTTCTTGAGAATTTCACGAGCTAAAAAAATGAATTAGGACAGAAAGGGCATATCTCCATTAATTTCCGAAATATTCAAGAAAATTGATTGAATGAAAAAATTGACTTATTTCACTTCATCCCTTCGCTACTGATTGATCAAAAGACCTCTTTTGTAGCCCTTGAAAGATTCGACAAAAAAGATTTCCTGACATTTTCATCTAAATCTGCTCATTTCGCAGGTATTTGAAAAAAAAACTACATGTGATTTTTCAACTTTCTCCATTTTATCATTTCGAAATTCTCTAAATTCATGTTTAATCATTTTTCCTCGTTGTTTGATTAGAAAATTCGACTCGATGAATCTCGAGAATGAATTAGATAAGACTGAAGAAGAAAACACAGATGATAATATTTGTGGAGCTGAAGAAAAATCAACATTGACTGATTTACGTGAAAATAATTACAATAAAAATCAGTTGTCAACTGAGTCACAGGCAAATCCATCAGTTGATAGTTCTACAGATACTTTGATACCAAATAGTGAACCGGTATTGGCAGCAGTCAACGGAGAAAAAGACGCGTAAGAATTTTTATTGAAATTGAAAAATACATAATGAAAAGAAAAAAATTAATCAATAAAATTTTATTAACAAAATTGTATTGATTCAATTTTCATAACATCTCTCGGAATGTAAGAAAAATGAGAAGATTCTTTAAGCTCTAATTCTTTCAATGAATAAAGTGTCTACAAAAATTCTCCTATCTCTATCAAATTCTGAGATTTTATGCGAAAAAATTGGAATGAAATTATTAGATCTAAAACTCAAGTGGAAATGATTCCTAAAATATCTCGTATATGATAAGCTTCAGGAGAATTTCTCAAGAGACCTTTGTAGCTCTTGAAACTCTCCACAAAATGGATCTCTTGATATTTTCTTCTAAAACCAACTCTTTTATGAGATATTCCCAGAACAAACTACGGATTTTCCGCTTATTTATAATGGATTAATTTGTTCCAGACCGCAAATGACACTATCCCAGGATAATATAACTCCCTGGCTCGAAAATAATGGTGTAAATGGTAAACCATGTTCCTGCAATCGTTCTAATCAAGAAGGAAGTGAAATAAGTGAAACAAGTGTACCACTAACATCACAAACACCAAGCAGCATTTGTCCAGCATCACCAACACACCAAGAGATTGGCCTTGATAATCCAAATAGTCTGGATGACGTTGATGGATTACCAGTTATTCAATGTGATATACAGCTACGTGTCCAACAGATCATCGTTGAACACAAGGTCGGAAAGGTGTGATATTTAATCAGGGGGTGATGATCTTTAGATGATTTTTTTACATGTTTTCTTCTTGTTTTTCTTTCCTCTTTTTTCTTCATCGTTGGGGAAAAACAATAGGTCAAAGAGGAGGCACTGAGGAAGGAGCTGCACACAACGAGACTGGCTTTGATCAAACAGCTGTGTAATAATCATAATGCTGATACCGATCGTATTGATGATATTGTGAGTAAAATCACGTGGTTTCAATGGAATTCTGGATGTTTTTTGTTTTTTCCCCTCTGAGAATCATTAATAGAAGTGTTTATTCAATCAATTTTTAGAATATATCTCTGAATCTGAGAGAAATCGTAGAATTTTTGAGTTTTCTTTTCTTAATTCTTTAAAATATACTCCATACCAAAAAAAAATGAAGGATCAATTCGATAAAAATTTGAGATAAACATCTGCAAATTGATTGAAAATAAGTCTTGACAAAGAAGATCATCAAAGATGAATCAATTGAGATATTTTAAAAATAAATTCGTTTCATTGTTCTTTTTTCAGGGGTCATTGCCCGATTCTGTAGGCAGTGCGGGTGATCGAGGTGAGTCATTACCCTCAGATATGTCCTGGGAGGCTGTAGAGGAGCTTGGACCTGCTCCAACCCTGTGGGTGCCAGATCATGCTGTTAGTAGGTGTATGGGTTGTGATACAGAGTTCTGGCTTGGACGTCGAAAGCATCATTGCAGGTGAATATTTTTCTTGCGAATTATGAAAAAAATTTGAAGATAAATGGAGAATCATCGATGAGGTCATTGAGAACTTGAAGCGATGAAATAGGTGAATCTTACTTTCGAAACGAAATCCACTTGTTTTTTTCATCTATAATTACAGGTGTGAATAATGAGCTTTTTTCCATTGCTGATTTTTTTTCTAGAGTGTAAAGGAACTATTGCTATTAAAATTGAAGTCCGAAGAAGATTAGTGAAAAAAAGAAACGCGGATGATTCTGCAACCATTGAAATTACTTGCAAAACAAGGTCTCTTAATATTTTTTTTTCTGATTCTACTCACTTTGCAGATATTCGCGGCGTAATTGAATAATATATATTTTTTTAGAAATTATCAAGCTTCATTATTTGTATTATTTTGCAAATATGTCAGAAATTTTTCGATTGAGGGGAAAAAAATCATTAGATCTGCCTTGTAGCCTGGAAAGTTTTATACAAAAAATATCTATTGACATTCTCCTTCAAGCTTGCGTATTGCAAAGATATACGTGATATAATTTACATGTTTTTTCTAGAATACTGTCTCTTTATCGTTGACAATACGTTTGTGCAGTAAAACCTAAGCAATTTTTTTGTAAAGAAAACAAATTTTTATGTAACAACCAAATTCAAAAGAAATAGATTCATCTTGTTTCAACACTTTTTGAATTTATTGGATTTTTTTTAAATATATTGTGTAGCAGCTGAAGAAAAGCTTTCATTATTCGGTTAAAGAGATTTTCATTACGTAATGCAGACTAAAAGGATTCTTTTTTTTCAATCGTGACAATCTCAATAATCGATAGAACTCCAAAGTTATATAAGTTTCTTTTATTTTATAAACGTTTGAGATAAAGAGGAACATTCTCTATTCATTTCATCTTCTCTATTTATATTCTCATGCCCTTTTCAATTGTAATTGAATTTTCTATAGTGACTATTGGAGTTATTGGGGGAAGATACATTTAAGAACGAAGTAGTAAAACGATTTAAGTTTTACTGCGATAATGTACTATTTCTGGAAATGTCAAAAGTCTATTTCAATTTTAAAATATTTTTAAAAATGAAAAAAATACAGAGAGTATTATAAAAAGCTTTTTCATAGAGCCAAATCAATAAAAAATCGAAGGCTATTTAACTTTTTTCAAAAATCATTCCACTATTGTTTTTCATTTTGAAAGGCTGAATAAAGGATCAAGTAGAGTTTAAATGTGAGTTTATCAATAGCATATTGATCCTAAAAAAAAATTGTAAAAATTTGATTAAAAAAAAAAAATAACGCCACGCGGTGTTCCCAAGCGGTCACCCATCCAAAGTACTAACCGCGCTCGTAATTGCTTAGCTTCGGTGATCGAACGAGAACCGGCGGACCAATTAGATATGGGCGTTATTGATGTAACAATCATAATTCTGAACATATTGATTGTTATTAAATTCAGTCAACTGTTACCTTAATTATTAATCGGAAAACAAATTGAAGAACGAAAAATAATAACCCATTAATGATATTTCTGGAAAAGGCCAATAAGAAGTAAACGAAGAAAAAAGCCTGAAGGAAGATACAAAATTTTTTATTATAATCTTTTTTGTAATCCTTGTATTTCTGTACAAAAAGCAAGTTACTACAGAAAATACTCTTTTCGAATAATTCTATACATTATTTTCACGAAATGATTAATAAATAGCAAAACGATTTTCTCTCGGCCACAATAGAAAGGAAAATCGTTTTGAAACATTAAAAAAAAATTAAATCCACGTTACATCCTTGAATGGTCCATTTATTTTTCAGATGCTGTGGCAAAATATTCTGTGCTGACTGTTCTGAAAATTCAACTCCTCTGCCATCCGAGCAACTATACAATCCCGTACGTGTATGCAGTGATTGTTTTTCACGTCTTCATCATCATCACACTAGTTCATGCCAGTGCACAGTACGTAACAATGATAGAAGTGAAAATGATCAAACAGATGAACAACTATCAAATTCTGAAAAAACACTGGTATGTCCAAGAGTAAAAATGTTGCCAGTAACTAAAGAAGGCTGCGCCGAGGCCTCGTATCAGGCTAATCAACAACAATCACAACCGTCCCCGGCAACGAGCCAGGCTGTCAATTAAACGACAAAAAAAAAACAATTAGAAAGGAAAAGAACAGATATAAATCCATTAAAAAAAAAAATATATGAAAAACAAACAATGGACCTGACACTGCAGACCTCACGGACGACGATTACCCAATCAAGAATGAAGAGAAAAAAAGGAAAAACATTAACAATATAATTTAACAGAATCCTAGTTTGAAAAACAAAGATAAAAAAAAAAGGAAAACAAAAATTAATAAGAAATCGTCGTATTTATACATAAAAATTTTTAAACGACATATATATATCAATATATGTATATAACTATATATATTATATATATATGATGCGCGTATTAATAATGAAGAAATAATTTGAAAATGCGCTAGGCTGAAAACGTTAAGCGATCTAATATTTATTGATATAGAATTAAATAATATTTGTACGACGATGTGTATAGGCTGCGGTTATTGAGAGGAGATCGCGAGTATAAAAGGAATTACGGAATTAAAAGTATCAACAAATTTTAGTTTCGAAAAATTATTATTTTATCGAATTAATCATTGAGCGATTAAACAAAATTAGTAAATTTGAGTTTATGACGATTTTTTTTTGGTAATATCTCGCAATCTGAGGGAGGGATAGACTTTTTTTGGCTAATTCCGGTCTATAAAAAAGGGATTAGCTGAAATTACTCTAGCTCGCTGGATTTTCCAGATATTCTGTGAGAATCATCGGAGGAAAATTTGAATTATTCCATTGGTGGCGTGGGACTTGAGTTTATTTTTTAAATATCTCGAAATCTGGATGTGAATCAAATAGGAAAAATTTTTATACCTTTTTTGTAGAGATTATTTCGTCCTACAAGAAAAGTAATTACATATTTTTCTCTATTTCTAATAGATTTCGAGATGTTCAACAAAACGTCAGAAGATAGGGAAATTGACTCGTCTCGTTTTATCACTTCATCATGGTAATGAATGGTGAATGATTTTAATCAGTATACGAGGTTGTAAGTACACCTTGAAATTTATGTGAAAAATGGTAAATCGTTTTTAGCATTGAAATAGAAAGGAAGAAAAAAAAATAATAATGCGATTTATTTGATAGGCTGTGACAGACGTCTCGTTTCCGGGCACGTTCATGATTGAACTGATGCAGTGATTGAGAAATGATAATTAAAAAAAAAAACCTTACTATTTACATTGACGGTTCAATGTTTGCAAGATTTCATTGTATTTATATATTGTGGCCGTATTATTAGGGGAAAAGAATGATATTGGTATGAATTAGTAGGATAATTTTATGTTCGATTCTCCTCTCACTTTTGTTTTATTATTTGAAAAGATTAAAAAAATGTGGGCTGATTTTTTAATTTAATTTCTTCTAAAAATGCGCGGGACAGTGACATTAAAATTGGAGGATATATTCGTAGTAATTAAAATTCAGAATAAAACCGAAATTACCAAAAAAGAAAATTTAAATAATTATTAATGGAACAATTGAGATTAAAATTTAATGAGAAAATGAAAAAAAAAAATCTCGGTATTTGTCGTCATCGAATCGCGCAATTGTGTATATAATGTATTACTAATTAATTCAGTTTTATCTCTGCGAATCACTAACCAAAGGGTAGTTTCTTCTTTTATTTTTTCTTTTGCTGTGGAGGGGAATTTTTTTTTTTTTTCTAATTTTTCTTCGACGTACCTGGATTATTAACAATGAAATTCGTGAGACGTCGCCGGAATGAAAATGAGAGAAGAAAGGATAAAAAATGAAGATTATATGATTAATTAATGGAAAAAAATGAAAAAAAAATGAAAAAAATCGTTATTGTCAAATTTGTTCACTTTCATTTTTTTTTCTTGCTAAGATTAATTTATTCCTCATTAATTATTTTAAATAATAAAATACTTTAAATCTTATAAATTTTCATTATGATATTCTTAAACCCGATGAATTGTGAAATGAAACATTTCGTAAGAAGGATGTTGCATTTTTTATCATGTTGCTTGCGTCTTTAGTGTCGTCTGCCTTTTGGAATTGAATGAGAATAACGAGGTAGGTTGTCACGGCACCTGCCATCTGCAATGATAATCAAAGACAATGCATCATTGATTCTTCTCATTCACTGAATGAATAAAAAAGGAAATTTTTTTGTATCATTGGAAAGGAAAAATACGTATCAAAATTAGATAGAGCTTATTTCCAGAAGGTTTCGTGAAGTATGATGAACTTATCCTTGAAATTTACTACAAAAAAGGTTTCTTCACATTTTTCTCGAAATCTACATATCATTGTTGAACTGATTTTGCAGTACCACTTCTCTAATAACTTTTGTTTCATAATTTTTTCAGGATATCTCTAAATCTGAAGGAGATAGAGAAATTTTGCTAATTCCCTTTTTTTTTTTTTTAGAAAAAATTAGAGCTCAAAAAAGTGTTTTTCAAATTTTTTCCTCAATTCCTATATTTTTCGAGGTACTCTACAAATGTTTTTACTGCATTAATGAATTAATCATGAACATACCGAGGTGACCAGAGCCCTGTCCAACGAAAATAGTCCACATGCACTAAAATCCAGTGGTCTGTGAAGTAGTTGAAGCGAAAAAATTTCAAGCTGCTTGCGCACATCTGGCTCCCAGTTATATGTCAACAATTGACTAACTAATACAGCTGTTCTTTTTGATTCCGTTGTTGTTGTATAACATGGCTGTACAACAATAAGCATTCTGAATATATGAAAAACACACCAGCCAACTTGTACAGCTATGAATAATGCCTCTTTGTCACTGTTAGCCTCCATCATCAAGAAATATGGAGTTATAATCAAATGGAGAAGACAAGTGGTTGTTATTACGAGAATTGGTACACCAAATGCTTTATTTATGAGAAGATTAATATCGCACATTGACGAGTGTACGCTTATTAAGTGAGATATTGTATCTGTAGTTTCTCGAATTTCTAGAAAAAATTGAAAAAAGAGGGAAATAATTGATGACAAGATTTGTAACTTTAGAGATTTTCAATGAGAATTCAGTAGCGAAGAGATAAAACAGTAGTTTTTCGAGAATATCTTGGGAACTAATGGAGATACGCTCTTTTTTTGATATAATCCTTTTTTGAAAAGATGACAATGCATGTCTGGAAATTTTTATGATTTTATTTAAATGGGATAAATTGTTATTTACAGAAAAAAAAATATTAAAAAAAATTTCACTTTTCTTTTTTCAAATTTTCTACATGTAAAGTTTTTGTTTTTTTTTTTTTTCAATATTTGATTTTTAAAAAAGAAAAAAATCTTGAAAATTGTGAAATGTCTGCAATTTTTCGTATCATACAAAAAGGGTGTATCTCCATTAGCCTTCGAATTATTTGGGAAAAAAGATCGGTGATAAAAATCGAATTATCCTGTTTTATCCTTTCACTACTGAATTATGTGGAGATTTGTTTTCGTGAATTATCTCGGGATCTAAGCGAGATGAATAAATTCTTGTAGACCTTTTTTGGAGAGAAAATCAAATCTACAGGAAAGGTCATTACAGAAATTGCGCTCTCATGGATTCCGAGATTTTCTGCAAAAACTGTTTACAATGTTTTTTTAATTATTAAAAATTCTGCATTTCTGCACTCACCTCCTTCACCAACGAGCCAATCAGAAACTTTTGGAGTCCTGAATACCCGTCCAGGTCTTCCCTCTGTCTCATTCCTCATAAACGTAAATTTATTGTTATCCTTCGATTCACTGCTCACGCTGATATCTTTCCTGATAAAATTCCTACCAGTTCTTAATAAACTCTCTAAACTTTTATTCAATCTGACAAAACGTTCATTGAGATTGTACGTAGCAATTGTGTATTGTATTTCGATCATGAGTGCCTGCAGGTAGAGGAAGTATACGGGTGAATAATTTATTGGGCCTTTATCAGGCATTTTTCTCTTCAATTTCGTTTGCATATCCCATACGTAAATGTCGAGGCACGAGAGTGTTATCAAGTAGATTAGTGCAGACGAAGTTATTATTATAGCAAATTTACGGATTTTTTTGGGGTTGATGTATCCAACTCGTTCATCGGCCTGAAACAAATTCAATAATTTTTGCAGCATTTCTCAGTAGGAAATTAATTTTATTTTTGGGAGATAAAGAATTTTTTGTAGGGAAATGCTAATCCTACAAAAGAGCTCTCTACATAAAATCCTCTCTTTTTCTGAGGCTTTGATATATTGTGCAATAAATGGATTAATAAAATGAGTTCAACGTTTTTTGACATTTTTTTTTGCGAAATATCCTTGAATTTAAGCGAAATAGAGAAATTTTGGTAGTATCTTTTTTCGAATCTTCCTACAGAGAAGGTTTTCACCAAAAAATTTCCATTTCGCACTGATTTTGAGATATTCCATGAAGAAAATAAGGGAAATTAAAGAATTTACATGAAAAACATATTTTGTAGATCGAATCCTTGCCCAAAAAGTCACTAGATCAGTGTCAATTTTCATAGAATACTATAAAAATTGACAGTGAACTGGTAGCGTCTCATCAGTACAAGACTTGTCTGCAATCCACAGATGGAAAAAAAAGGAACTTACATCAACCAGACGTGCAATGATTTCCTGCAAGTACTTCCATCGAAATGGTGCGCCAAGCACACCAACAGATGCTAGAAGAGCAACAGCAACAACATCTCCAATTGTAACATTCATAGCAGTCTGATGTTTCAATCGTGTACTGTGTTCCCATCCATCTCTGAGATCTCTCCAGAGGCCCCAAATTTCCGCGCATATGAAGAACAAAAGGAGACAAATCCTTTTCCATAGAAAATGAGAAAAAAAAATGATTTGATATTATTATCAAAAGAACAAATGGAACTACTCACCCGTAGACAATGTCAATGACTTGAATTTTTCCAAAGTATTTCCCCGTTGTTTGAAGGGTAAATCTTACGGGTAATAATCCAAATCCTTTGCTGAGATAATAAATTGGAAAGAGCCCTTGATAAATATCTGATTTGGTCTGTTTACTCATTGTTATTTCCTGTTTATTGCTGGCATCACTCTCTTTTCCGGTTACTAAGAATCCTTCTGAATTTTAATAATGAATTAATCAGTGAGGGGAGAGATAAAATGACATGAGGGATTATTTTGATTGATTTTCAATTTTTGGGAGAAACTTGAAATCTCAGTATTGGAGAGAATTTGAGGATTTAATATTAATATGCACTGAGGTGAGAAAAAGGGATAAAAACTATTAAATTTAATTGATATTTATTGTCTCATTTGTCTCATTGGTCTTTAGCGAATATTTTTTTGAAATAATTGAAAAAGTTGTTCAATTTATTGAATTTAGTTCATTTAAATTAATTGACGATTTGAATTGACTAAATTTCATTCATTCAAATAAATCAACTGTTTGAATGAAGGAAATTCAGTAAATTCAACAACTTCTTCAATTATTAGGGAAAGGGGTGTTTTTTAAGAATCAATGAAACAAATACTTGATAGTTTTTACGACTTTTTTTTCTCAGTGTGGATATGTAAATTTGATACAGAATCAATAGTGAAGAGATGAAACAGAATAGATTTATTTGAATAGTGAAAAGGTGAAAGAGGATGAATCGACTTTTTTTAATTTTCTTCTGAAAAATATCTTGGAAATTGAGCGAGATAGCGCGATTCTTATTCGAACATTTTTTCTACAAAATTTTGACAGCTACGAAGAAAGTTTTCACTAAAATTTGACAATCTCGCTAAGTTTCCGAAATATTTTTGCAGAATTCTCGATTAAAAAAAGGGAATTTCCCTATTTTATCACTTCAGTACTTTTTTTTTCTTATATATATTTTGAAAACTGGGCGAGATAGCGAAATTTTAGTTGGAATCTTTTTTATAGAAAAAAAATGAAGACTAAAAGAGAGATTGTCACGCTTATTTTGCTATCTGACTAAGTTTCTGAAATATTCTTTAAAAATGAAGTGTAAAGAAAAATCTGATTCGATTTTATGTCTTCACTATTGAATTGTTTCAGTGTTTTCATTAGAAAGCTAGGAGAATTTTCCAAGAAAAACACGGGGCGGAATTGATTGATGAATAGAAAAACAAATCATCTCTAACAACTATTATTATTGAATTAAAAAATACACTATTATTACAAGGGAAGAAGAACCGATTTGACACTTGATATGACTGACACTTGAAAGATTGTTATCATACGGCTGTTTGCGCCCTAGTCATAAAACATTATAATTCAAAACTTCGCTCATTTCCAAAGAACATAAAGATTGAGCTGTAAATAATTTTTGTGGCTCTGAAATTTTATTTTTAATAAAATTTCGTTTTTAAAAAATTGGAATAGGGTTTCTCACACTCAAATGGGAAACTTTCGGTTTTCAAATTGAAACAAAAAAAATTATGTTTTAGAAATATGGTAAAAAAAAGTTATTCAAATCAATCAGATTTGTTTTATTCGTGAAATGCAGTAGTGAAACGGAGGAATGAAATAACTCAATTTCCCTGGCATAAAAACTTCAAGAAATTCCGAAATTCACGAAAGATGGAAGAAATTCAGTTTGACTCTTTTTGCGGAGAAAATTCAGAACTACAAAGAAAAATTTTCTGAAATTTTCTCTATTTCACACATTTTACAATATTCCACAAAAACAAATGCTGATGAGAAATTTTCGAGTTTCCAAATTAAGGGGAAGATTAAAATAACTCAATTTCACTTGCACAATTTTTTCAGAATATCACAGAATCTATTGGAAATTGAGAGTTTTTCCCAATAATCTTGTTTGTGGCACTTATTTCCCTCTACAAAAATGGTTTCTATTCAAATTCTCCATCTCCTGCAGATGCCGAGATATTTCTGAAAATACCGGGTACTGATTTGAACTTGCAAATTTACTTGTATCACTTTCCGCGTATTTTTCATGAAAAAATCGCAGTAACGATCAGAGATGCAGCAATTTCTCCAATAACCTTTCGTTTAGTTCTTAATTTTCTGTACAGAAGAAAGCTCAATTCAAAACAATTGATGTTGAATCAAAAATTGACTCGTACTACTGGCCTATCAATTTTCACGAAATACTCAAAAATTCAAATTGTATCAAAAATAGATGATACTGAAAATATCAGATATCTGATAATTTCAGATTTTTTGGAAATAAATAAAACATTGAAAAAACGAAAAATATGCACATGTTAAAAAATGAAAAAACTGAATGCAAAATTTGAAAAAAAAACTTTATAAAATGATTCATTAAAAAAAAAAAAAAATTTCCGGACATGTTCTAATTTCATTATCATGGGAACAGATATATTCTCCCATAAATAAGTCTATATATATTTTCTCTAGCTCTTCCAGACTCTTGAATGTCTCCCAAAACAAGAACTTCTCACTTTTAAGAGTTCCGAAAAAAAAATCTCAATCACTTCAACGATCCACAGATAGAAAATATTCGTGAAATTTCACTCACTTGCTCTGGGTATTGCCTGCTTGATGGTACCCCAAGACACATGCATATTTGATTGAGAAAATCGAGAAAGTAGTTTTCTTTTTCTTCCTTTAATTTATAAGAAAGAGAATAGAAATATTATCCTTGAAGCTCTCACCTTCACAATGTGAGTCAGCGAATTGAGTGGTTAACCATTCGTTGTTTTTAATAGAAATACAGGGAATATGCCCTTATCATGATGATGGAATGTCGTGTTGTGAAGAAAATTACAAGTTGGAAATGTGCTTTTATCCAATTTTTTTTCTTTTTTTTTATTGTACTCAAGAAGAAGAGGGGATTGTTGAGCTTCAAGGGTTGAGCATAGTGTGAGTATTTGCCATGTGTCAATTTAAATTATAATTATTGTTGACAATTCAGTTGGTGATAAAATGGAAATATGATCGTTATCCTTGGTAAACAAGCAGTTTTTTTTTCTGCTGATAAAGTGCATGGATTGAATCGATTTTATGCAACTAACGATATCAGTGGAATAAAACTTTCTTTAAATTACATTTGAATTAGGGAAAATTTCTTCAAGTAAAAGTACTTAAAAAAATTTTCGTAAAGGAGAGTTATCCCCTGAAACTTTTTTTTTGAATTACTTCTGAAGCTTTTTCCTAATATTTTTTTGCAAAGTCAACAAAACATAATGAAATGGGTGGTTTCACCTCCTGGACTTGATGCATTTCCACACTTAGAATACCTAAGATGTACTCGCAACAAATCAAACTGTTTGGAATTCCAAGAACTTTAATTTCCCAAAAACTCTTTGACTTTTTTTCCAACACTTTTGTTTTTTTGGAAACATAAAAAAAAATGTTTCAGCCCATATCACCCTCGAAACTCATTTCGCACCATCAGCCCTTAATTATTTCAATTGAAAAATTATTTTTTGGTTACTTTTTTGCTGGTAATTCTGAATAAATATTCTAGGGCAAAGATATTTCAGTATTGGAGAAGTGAAGCTGGATCAGTGAATTTCTTATCCATTTATTTGTCAAGAATATCTCAACAATCGAGTGCGATAGTCAAATTTTTGTAATAACGTTTTTTACAGAAGACAATCAGATTCCCGAAGAAGAGATATAATTACTTTCAATGCTAACGCATTA
Organism: Aleiodes alternator; assembly: GCA_963921955.1. Classification (NCBI taxonomy): domain Eukaryota; kingdom Metazoa; phylum Arthropoda; class Insecta; order Hymenoptera; family Braconidae; genus Aleiodes; species Aleiodes alternator. Next base: position 8,303,601 of record OY998100.1, on the reverse strand, counting down.
TCAACTCGATATTATCGACAAGTATTACAAATTACGATTCTTGATTTTTTAGGATGAATGTCAAAAAAGTGATCGAAATTTCGGATATTTTGATATTGTGGACGAGTGCTCTGGACCAACTGAGTTACTCAAGGAACACCATCATCCATTCAGTAAGTATTTCCTTATCCTCACTTAATGTTGAACTCCTCTGAAAGATAGAGGGGCTGAATGAATGAAGTGTAGCCTGAGCCGGGATTTGAACCCGGGACTTCTCGCACTCCAACTCGACGCTCTGCACACGAGCCATTTCGAATCACTACAAATCGGTGCTTCTTCTGCTCTATTTTGATTCAATATGTGAATGATTCGAAATTGAAATCCATAAATTCATTGAAAGAAATCTAGAAGCATTAACTTCGTTTTTTTTTTCATACTTGTATATTTTTTGAGCTTTTCTGAAAATACGTTCAATTTAATATTAAAATTAAATTCGTAGAGTATTGGAGGCTTAGTACTTCCAACATCAAGCTTCACAGTGGTATCGAATAAAAGGCATTATTTCAGAATTATTCCTGTTATTAAAGATGATAGCTGAATAGTACAGAGTTGAAACAGGATAATACTGTTGTTCCTGTTATTAATTTATAAGAAAATTTTTTTTTACTGGAAATTTAAAAAAAATATTTGAAGGAACTGTATTGTGGTAGTGGAGCAGTCAGCCTGGATCTACCGATTATTTATACATATACTTTTCAAGAATATCTGAACAATCAAGTTGGAGAGTTCAATTTTTGTGAGAACATTCTTTGTAGAGGATAGTCACTTCTCTGGAGTTCTTCTTAAAAATCATTTAAGTGCTAATCATCACTATAATCCAACACTAAGCACAGCCGCATGACATTACACTCCTGGATTTTTAAGGATGAATGTCAAAATTTGATTGAAATGTCGGATATGTTAATGCTGTGGACGAGTGCTCTAACCAGCTGAGCTACCCAGGAAACACAGATCATTAGTTCAGCAAATTGTTTTAAGGTCCTCATGCCCCCTGGAATCTCCCCTAGTAGATAGAGGGGCTGAATGAATGAAAGTGTAGCCTGAGCCGGGATTTGAACCCGGGACCTCTCGCACTCCAACTCGACGCTCTGCACACGAGCCATTCCAAATCACTTGCAATAGGCGCTTTTTTTGGTCCACTTCAGTTTAATATCTGTATGATTCTGAAGTGAACTCCAATAATTGACATTTGTTCTGAGAAATCAAAGAGTGATATGATGCGGTTATGCATAACGTCGGGCTTGTGCTGCGATAGCACTAAAAGTGACTCACTCTCTTTCCTATAGTCCTAATTGTGCTTCACAAAAAATGTTCTTACAGAAACTGGACTCGATTTTCGAGATATTCTTCGAAAATAAATGGCAAAAAAATCTGTGGGGATTGGCTTCTTCACAACTGAAAAATCGCTTTTTGAAGTGTTTTTCCAAATTTCTAGTAAAAGAAGCGCACATTAAGACAATTTTACCCACAAATCGATGGCTCTATACTATTTAACAATTAACGATTAACCCTCTGTACTATTTAATTATCACGTTGAATAACAGGAATTATCCTCAAATGATGCCTTTTACTTGGTACTACTGCACAGTCTAGTGAGGGAATTACAAATCCTTCAACACTCCACGAATCCGATTTTGATATTAGATTGAATATATTTCTATGAAAGTTCAGAAGAATATTAAAATATAAGAAAATTCTTCATGAAAATTTTATAAATCACGTGCAAAGTTAAGGCTTCGAATTTTTTTTCCGATATTAAATTAAAATAGAACAAAGAAAGCACCGATTCCAAGTGATTTGAAATGGCTCGTGTGCAGAGTGTCAAGTTGGTATACGAGAGGTCCCGGGTTCAAATCCCGGCTCAGGTTGCATTTTTCATTCATTCAGGCCCTCTATATTCAGAGGAGTTTCAACGCTGTGGTGATGTGATGGAGGAAAATTTGCTGAATGAATGAATGGTGCTCTCTGAGTAGCTCAGTTGGTTAGAGCACTCGTCCACTGTATTATCATATCCAAAATTTCAATCAATTTTTTGACTCCCATTTTGAGATATCAAGAAAAGGGAGAATATGACACCCAATGTTATATTCTCCCGATGTCAATTTAAAAGCCTTGATTTTGCACGTAATTTGTAAAATTGTCACGAGAAATTTTTTTAAATATTTTCACATGTTTTAAACTTGCTAAGAAAACAATTTAACTCAACATTAGGATCGAATTCGTAATGTGTTGGAGGATTAGTAATTCCCTCATCAGATTTTAGAATGGGAACATGCATTACTTCAATCAAGTCGAAATCATTATTTTCATCACGTAAAAGGCATTATTTTAGAATAATTCCTCTCAGTAAGACTGATAATTGAATAGTTTAAAGTTAAAACAGGATGAGACTCTCTCTATTGTAATCGATTTATAGGATAAAAATTTTTTTATTGAAAATTTAAATTTTTATTTTTAACTATATTTCAATAGTGAAGAAGTAAAACAGGATCTGCGTATTTTTTTTCATCTTGAAAAACGAATGAGATAGTCCAATCTTTGACTTTCAGTGTTGACGCATAACCAAAGCGACATTATGCACATCCACATCGCATCGAATCCCTTGATTTCTTATGATGGATGACAAAAAAGGTGATTGGAATTTTGGCTATGGTAATCCTGTGGACGAGTGCTCTAACCAACTGAGCTACTCAGGGAGCATCATTCATTCATTCAGCAAATAGTCTAATTAAATGTTCGGAAACTAAAACTCCTCTAAAAGATAGAGGGGCTGAATGAATGAAACTGCAGCCTGAGCCGGGATTTGAACCCGGGACCTCTCGTATACCAACTTGACACTCTGTAACACGAGCTATTTCAAATCCCCTGAACCTGATGCTTTCTTTGTCCTATTTCAATTCGATACATGAATAATTTTGAATTGAAAATCATTATTCTGCTCGTGATTTACGAAATTTCCAAGAGAAACTTCCTTTTCCGTCACGAATATTAGAGAATCCCTTCTATCTACTTCCCGGAAAATGTGAATATAAGCAAAAGACAATCAGAATTGAAAAAGCTATCCCTACAAAAATCGCGCTATCTCGCTTATTTTCCGAGTTACTCAACTAATAGATCCATTTGTCTTGTTTTATCTCTCTACTACAGAATTGTTTTCATGAATATCCCAGAAAATCTCCTCCAATTCATAATTCATAATCAAAACACTGGCAATTTGTATTTTTCAGCCTTGAGTGAGGTCATGAAAATACAAACAAATGACACGTGTGGGGGGTGTGTCATGGAGGTGCGACCAATAGTAGTATTCGTCGTAAAAAGAGGGAAAAATTGATGTTTACGAAGCATTATCAGGAGTTTTATTCTGACAAATGTTTGGATTGAGATAAAACAATGTAGTTTACATAAAATTACGATCAATGCGAAACGGAGTGAATATTCCAAGTGGAATTTTGTACTCATTGTGTCTTTCTTATTGAACAAAATGCACTTGTAATCGATGTTAAAAGCGTTATCAGAAGTTAATTCGCATATCCATCAGTTTTTCATCGGAGTTCTGCAACAAAATAGAGAAAAATGAACTTTTATATTGCGGATATCTTCAAAATGACTGAGTTTAGGAAAAAAGATCAAAATGCCATTTTTCTAGAATTTTATTAGCTAAAAAGGAGATTCCTTGATTAATTCCCGTGAAACTCATAATTTGAGAGATATTCCCAGATGATTAGAAGAAATTATCAAATAATTCTGCGAATATCTACGAGAGGAGCACTATAAACAAAAAAAAATGAGACATTTTTTGCAGTCAATCAATTTTGCTACAAAAAAAGGATTTTGATTGATATCGTAGTGGCCCAGGTTTCTGACAGTGTCCCAATAACTGACAATTTTTGCAAATTTCTTAATTATATTCAAATGTTGAATTACTGAGCTTGTTGACTGCGACAAATCTGTATTGAGATGATTAAATTAAATTCAATGAGCAAGTAATTGTTGTCTTCGGTTCATGCCATCAGAAACTAGATCTAAAGTGTCAGAAACTAGGGCCACCACAGATTTCTCAAAATAATCTGCATTTCATTATTAAATCCATTCCCTTGAACTTCACCACAAAAATGTCAACAATAAACACAATAATGAACTGTTCACATTTTTCATAAAAATAAACATCCACTTCTTTCATCAAATAAGAAGATTAATTGCCATCACGATTTGTTGATGATCTGTGAGATATTTCAAATTTGTTTGCTTCTCGCGCGCCGCATGGGTGCGCGCGCAGTTTTAACTTAAAGGCCACATCAGAACTGACGCCAGTAAATACAACTTTGTTATTTATTTTTTTGCAACACTAGATAGAAAGAAAATTCAAATGATAGATCAAAGAAAAGCATAATGATACTAGTTATTGATTTTCATATTTAATTATTAATAAAATAAATTGTGAATAGTTGAATTATTATTTTGTGAATTGTTGTGACGACCACAATAATGGATAACCTAAAAGGAATTTTTGTGATTTTTTTGCTTTGTTTTTAAAATTTAATTTTCTTTTTTTTTATTTATAAATTTTGAAAAAAAATGGACATGTGCGAGGAGGACTGGGTGATTGAGTGCTCGGACGATGAAAAGTATGAGGTAGATCCGAAGGTAATGTACTTGGATTTTGTATTTTATTGGGCAAAATTTTGTTGATTTTTTCATTTTTTCATGTAGGAAGGATGGTCGCTGAAGCCTGAAGACATTCTGGCAATGATTGATGGACTTGAGTGCAATAATCAATGTCTGGAGCTGGAGTGGAAATGTCCTGGAAGGAGAGGACCTTCTCCTGAACCTACAAATAATCATCAACAGGAGCACAATCTCCCGGAATTTAGGTGATTTTATTACTGTAATACCCCCGGTTTCTGACAGTTTAGAGCTAGTTTCTGACAGCTTGAATTGCATACAGTAACTATTAGCTTATTGAATGTAATTTAATTCAGTACTGAAGAGGTAAAATAGGATAAATCGACTTATCTTTGAGGTCATTTCGAAGGAAATATCTAGGAAACTAAGCGAGATAAGGTGATATTACTCAGCTGTTTTTATAGGGAATTTCAAGAGTTACAAAAGAGTTCTAGGGCAAAATTGCACTTTTTCGGTTATTTTTCGAGGTATTTTTGAAAAACTTAATGAGAAAAAAAAAGACTTATCTTGTTTTACCTCTTCACTACTGAATTATATTTATCATTGAATTTTTTCCTCCGACCATTATTTTGGAATATTTCCAGTTAAAAAATCGGTCATTAGTGCTTATGAAACGAAATTCTGATTTTTATTCATTTTTGTTTTTGGAATTGACCACAATGGTCAATTTTTCAACTAGAAATATTAATTATATTAATACACATGTGTTGCACTAAACGAGCTCAGCAATTGAATATAATCATAAAAATTTTCGAAACGATAATCAACGAAGACGTCATGGCCTGAATCAGAGGACCACAATACCGTCAATGGCCCAATTAATGCCATCGGCCCGATTAATGCCACTTTTCATACATTTTCATGATTATTGAACTTATTCGATTCTCAGCTCTAAGTAATTGATAACAGTGGCTAGAAAAAAATTCTGAGGACACCGGACAATCAAAATATCCGATATTTCTCTACTAGATATATTTCTAAAATTAATTTGTTAAATGCGACCAGCCTGCTCAGCAAAATAAAGCCCTGAAGCTCTTCATGTGGGGTTAGAGTACCTCATCAGTTCAATGTGTGATATTGATAAAATTTGAGTATTTAATAAATCGAAAATTGTATTGATTGTTAGCAAAATCATTGGACATTCATGTAAATTGACGAATACTTCAAAAATAACGACCAGTGATGGAAATTAACTGATGGCAATTATTGGGACCCTCTATGGCAGAAATCGGGCCATGGTGGCATGAATCGGGCCATGGACAAAATATTTTCAAAAATATAAATTAAATCATTTTTATCATTAATTCAGGAAAATAATTAATGCAAATGATAGTCCAGACCCTGAATTCTTTCGAGGAAAAATCAAATTTGAATTTATGATAAAATATAATTTTTCTATGAAAGATATGCGGCAGAATAGGTCTCTTGGTGGCATTAATTGGGTCATTGACGGTAATAGAAAAAATATAATGAGAGAGGACAAAAATTATTGAGAAGTGATTGGAATAGTAGAGCACAAGACTGGTATACGAGAGGTCCTGGGTTCGAATCCCGGTTCAGGTCGGCGGTTATCATTCATTCCCTCAAAGGGGAGAGCTTTCACATCAAAATTTAATGAGTGGTAACGTTCCCTGAATAGCTCAGTTGGTTCAGAACAATCGTCAAAAATATTAAAAAATTCGAATCACATTTTTTGCTCATCAAACAGAGAGAGAAGTAGAACAAAAGAGCAACCTCACTGACGAGTCGTGGGATGAAACGCAAACAGTCAGATAATGACTTTTTAAATTGTATCAAAAATTACCATGTCACACGTATGAAAAAAAAATACGGGAAAATCGCAGCGTATTCGCTAAAAAATTCTACCGGGATTCCGTTGGAAATTTCATTTGTTCTTTGCTGATTCAAATTTAAAATTCTGCAGTTTTCCGGTATTTTTTCGCGGAATGGAAAAATTCAATAACAGAAATATTGGATTGATGGAACGTTTAATAATTTTTATTGGAAAAATCTCCTCAGAAGAATTGTATGGAGTAATAGAAATCCATTGGGTTCCTCAGGGATTTTCCGCTGGGATTTTCTTTTGATTTTTTTCACTTTTTAAAGATAGGATAGGAGTTTTTACCATTTAAAAGAGAAAAAGTAATTATTCCACTGTTGACATTTCGTGTGAAACCTTCACTGTGAATCGAGTTTTAATCTTTCCCTAATTTATTTCTCTGAGTAATGAATGAAAAAATGTGATTGGATCTTTTTGAGTCTTTTGGCGGGTGTATTGTGAGCAATTAAACTATTCTGGAGACACTACCATTCATTAAGTTTTTAATGTGCGAGGCAGTCTGAACGGTATTCTTCTCTATTAAAGAGGGGTTCAATGAATGGGAATGCAGCCAGAATCGGGATTCGTTGAAAATTGGATTTTCTTCTTTGAGAAAAAATTATTTTTTGGATTGAATAGGTTTGAGAGAAATATCACGTAACCTTCTTTGTAGAATTTTTGATAGATTTCTTATGAAAAAAAATTTAGTAGCGAAGAGATGTAACGGGATGAACTGATATTTTTAATCATTCATTCTTTACGAATAGCTCGGAAACCAAACGAGATAGGACGATTTTGTGCTAATCAAAATCTCTTAAAAAATTATTGGAACGAAAAATTACTCGTATTCTAATTATTCTAATATTATTTTCAGTGATACATCGAGACCAGAGGAAAAAGACAACTTTGATTTCATGGACGAGATGTCATCTCCACGCTTACCAGTACGTCGTACAGGTGAAGTAGCTCCGAAAGGTAGTGCCAAGAAAAAAACAGCAAGCTTCAACGGTGTACTATCCACAATGTTACGTCATCGTAGACTCGAGCAGCAGGAGATAAACTCGAGTCCAAAAAAAAGTGAGCCAAACTCACCAAGCGTTAAATCCCAATCCACGTAATATTTTCAACACTCAAGTGCAACTAAGTGATAATCCTTGAAAAATTGACTTTCACAAACTTTGAAAGAAAATAGGTGATAAGAAATGGAAGAGAGGATACATCAAAAAATGGAAAAATATATTGTAAACTGATTTTTTTGCAGCAAGCTGGGTTATTCTTATTTTTATGTTAAATCGCATTTCGTACTGCAAAAAAAAATGAAAATCATCAAGTGTTACCTCTGAATAGGTACTTTTTATCCTCTGTGAGGATACGACGTCAGCTCCCCATGGGAAAAAAAGGGAAAATCAAATAAATATGAAAAATATGAGCTGAAAAATATTGTACAAATTTGAGAGAAAATATATGTATATTTCATTCAGAATAATAAATTAGTCACAGTGACCAGTTCTCGTGCTGTTAGCCTGGGAAGCCCATGCAGGAAAGCCTGTTATATCGTAAACATAGGCACCCCATGTTGGGAATAGAATGATCAGTGTCAGGAAACTGTATATAGATGGTCCACATCCACCGGCTAGCATACTTCTGATTGGAATGTGTCCAGCAGCTGATATTATTGCATTTGGTGGTGTGCCAACAGGAAATCGGAAGGCATAGGAACAACACATTGTAGCTGGTATCATGAGATAAAGTGGATGTTGTTCTATTGCTATACTCTAGTTTAAGAAAACAGTTGGTAAATTATTATTATTTTTTTCTCATTTTCTGATAAAAATAAAGGGATAAGTGTTATTTGTGAATTTTCATGCTTCTCGATATTTTTATGGAAACAGTAAATTTTTTAAAATAATCCGTGACGGCTGGGTTTATCTGTTTTGACGCGGTTTCTATGAAGTGATTTTCTCATTCTTTTTGAAGATACTGAAAAATAGCAAACTTCTGACAATCTTTAGATTAATTCTTTCTTTAACGAGTGCATTATCCTGAAAAAATTGAGAATATGCACATGTAGAGAATTCAAAAAATTATAAGTGTGAATTGTTTCAATATTATTTTTATGATAATTTATTTGTTGAAAAAAATTCTAAGAACTGTCGAATGCATGATAATTTCTTTATGATAATTTTTGAGTAATTTTTTTTGAGAGAAGTGGAATTATATCTCATTTGTACATAGTCTTTCTTATTACTCCCCTTTTGCACATATTTCTCTCCGGCACGACGCAATGATAAATGAACTAACGAAGACATTCAATGCATTTTTTGGCAATCCCTCAATGAATACAAGCTACAAAAAATGGCGCTGTCTCGTTTAATTTCCGAGATATCCTCAAAAAATGGTTAGCAAAAAATGAGTATCCAATTCCACTTCTCCGCTACTAAATTCAAATTTCCATTTACTCAAAGAAAATCATTTCCTATAAAAAGAAAAAAAAAATCAGACTTTTTTTTCGACTATATTTTAAGCTTCTGTGACAACCTTTCATGCAGCTCTTTTCTCCTTCAACAAAAGCCTCTATCATAAAAATTTGCCTATTTGTCACATATGTCAGACATTTCCTGAAAATTCATCACAAATAAACCTGACTTATCCCTTCATAAAAAAATTTGAATAAACATTTATTATAATTTTATATTTTGATAGAAGAAAAATTACTCATCGTGCCTCACCATTTGCGCCACAACTGGTAGCATAATATTAGCAATTCCAATATTGGAAGTGATCTCTGTCACGGTGCCAATGAATAGACATAGTATGACTAGGCTAACAAAGGGCGGAAGCGTACGTAAAGGTGTCATTGACTGTCCAATACGTTTTGATAGGCAGGATTGAGCGCTTCCGTGTGATATCGCAAAACCTCCACCCAGCAGAAACATCAAACCCCATGGCATCTTTGAGTTTATCACATTCCACGTGATTAAGCTCTCTGATGGCTTTGTCGGTCTTTCGGCAGCTTTAAAATTCATGAAAATAAAATTTTTCATTTTTAGGTGATATCTGATAATTTTTTTTATCACTAAAAAAATGCTTATTTTTCAAATTTCATTTTAATACCTGATGTGTGCTACTTTTTTCATTATGATTTAATGAAAAAATCCCTAATTTATGGATATGATTATTGAGATGAAAATTGAAATTAGTCATCATATCAAGATATTCACTAATTGAATAAAAAAAACAATCAATACTAAAGTAGTAAAATTCGAAAAATTTCGAAAAATTTCGGAACCTAAGTGAGATAAGGCAATATTACCCATCTTTTTTAGTAGAGAATTCAAGAATTACAAAAGAAATTCAGGATGAAATTGCCCTATCTTGCTTAATTTCGAAGGTATTGACAGAAAATTAAGTGAGAAAAAAATAGACTTATCTTGTTTTATCTCTTTGCTATTGAATTAATTACTTACGATCATTGCTGAAAGCCTTCAGGAATGCCTTATCTTTAGGAAAAAGAAACATGAGAATTGTTATGAGTATAACAGGTGTCGAGTCTTTCACTTTCCTGTAATTAAAAAAATATTTCTTTCGAAAAAGTACATTTATATATGTGGTTTGTTAGAGTGGCTATTCGTGATTTATGTTCTAACGAATAGCTCAGCAAAGAGCCTTCTCAATAATGATGAAGAGAGGTCTTTGATAATGCAGGCTTTAATTGAACAAAGAGGATTGTCCCATGGAGCTTCATATCGTAGGCTTTCTAAAGGTTTACACTAATACTATCAGAACCGCAATTACCTGACAACGTTGTTGATAAGCCGATAGAGGATTTTAATTATTCGCGAATTTCAGTTCTTTTCTTGAGCCATTGACTTTATTTTGAAAAATATATCGTGAAAATGATTTATATAGGTCGGGGTAAAATGGAGATTTCAATGGAGACCAGGGTTTTTGCTATGATTCCATTGAAAATTTGTTTTTTTTTCATATTTTTCTTCGGTTTGAAGGTTTTGAACGAAAATTGGGATCCGTAACAAAATAACCATTTATTAACCATATAAGTATTTATTGATTTTAAGATATTTTTCTCTAATTGATATCTTAAGTCAAGGTACTTGTTTTTACAGTGTTACAAGCGCATAGTAATGCCAATGCATTTCATACCAAACGTACCAACCCTTCTTCATTAATGTCGCGGATGAAATTGAAAACAGCGTAATGCGGGGAATCCCTCATTAGATGACCAGTCAAGGGCTAAATTCCGTAAACGGCTAAAGGTTCAGCTGAATTTGCCAAAAGTTTTCCTCTCACTTTACATTTTCACTTACGAAAACTCAAATCGATCGATTATGTGGCAACGTTGCGTGATATTTGATAACGTGCGACTCTGAATTTACACATTGAGGAGATAGTAATCTAGTACAGTAGCACATAAATCTAAATTTCTCCCCTCTTTCACGTAAGCCAACGTTGCCGCTTCTCTTTCGGTGACTCTATTCATTCAAAAGGTAATGAGAGGGTTCATTTATTCAGAGAAGAGGATTTTCTTCATTATGATGGCATGGCCGGTTTCAATTCAGTAATAAAAAGGGTAAAACAGAATGAACCCTTTTTTTTCATCTCATTTATTTTTTGAGGATATCTGGGAAACTGAGCGAGAGAGTGGAATTTTCGTGAAAATCCATTTTTTTTAACACTTTAGTCCGTCCACAAAAATGTTCTAAATTAAATTTTCCCTTTTCAGTCAGTTTCTGAGGCATTTACTCAATAATGATCGCAGAGATAAGTCTACTTGTCTTATCTTCACCTCTTCACTACTAAATTACGTTCTGAAATTACTCTGTGTGCTCAGAGAATGCTTGAATTTTCGTACCATTCTCATTATGAGGGAGATCTAGATAAAGCGGACCTCTGGGGTCAATTAAACTGGGTTTTTCTTTTTGAAGTGAAAGTCTTGACAAAAAAAAACATAACAAAATCGTGGAGATGTTCTGGCATGTAGATATTAAATAATTTTTCAAATCTTTCTGTAGAGACCTTTACTACGGAAAAATTAATCGTTCACTGGACCTCGATGGTCCGATGTCTCCCGGAATCTCCTTTTCATCAATTTTTTCCGTGATGAATTTTCTAATTCCTCCAAAAAAAATTCTAAATTGTCTAAAATGATCTTTGCAGCATAATTTATTGAGTTTCATCATTTTTTCGCTATTTTCTAAAATCATTTCCAGTACTGAAGAGATAAACTAGGATGAATTGATTGATTTCTCCAATAATTTTCAGGTATATTCCGGAAACTAAACGAGATAAGGCGATTTTCGCGAAGATTTCTTTTGTAACTCCCAATATTTTTGACTAAAACAGGTCTTCATGGAAAATTTCATGAACGTGAAAAAAATTATCTCAGAGATTATCACTTTTTCTGCACGATTTTCGTTATACAGAATTTTCTAGTTCCCAAAGGAATTTAAATTTTCCTTTCACCTCACTATCGAATATAGTAGCAAAGACATTAAATAGAACAAGTAATTTTTTTTGCCAATAATTTTTCAAGAATATCTCGGAAACTAAACAAGAAAGCGTGATTTTCACGGAAACTTTTCTAGTTCTTATTTTTTGTCCACAAAAGAGATCGTCATAAAAATTGCGCAATTTCGCTCAGTTTCTGAGATGCTCTTCAAAAAAGAACGGTAGGACATATTGACTTATTCTGTTTGACCCCTTCACTATTGAATGGAATCCCATTTTCCGGAAGGAAATTCCCTGGCTCTCCAATGGAGTCCCTACCTTTTAAAAAGTCCTCAAGCTTTATATTTCGAATGGAAAAAAGAAAAAAAAACATTCGGAAACTTTTTTTCTCATTTCAGAAAATCAGTGAATTTTTTTTTTTAGAAAATTGAATGAAGAAAAAATACTCACATTGCTGGAATAGCATCTGCCCATCCTGGCATGAATCCTGGAGCTCTGAATATCCACAATAATACGCACAATAAGAACAAAATTCCTACTCCAGACTCGTGAAGTGACATTGGTCCAAGATGATCATATTTCTCTTTCATTACCTAGAAAATAAATGTAAAAATAATGTGAGGCCATTGAGTTCATGAAAGATACTGGAGAAAAATTATATTTTCCCAGGAAATTACATTGGAGATGACTAATTAAAATTGCATTAATTATCTCCAACGATGAATAAATTTATTCATAAACTTTTTCTCTTCCATGTCTTTTATAATCTTTCTTTTTAATTCAAAGGCTATTGTACAACATTGCTACAATAGCACAACTAATTTGCCAGGTAAAATTTACGAACGAGCTGTATGACGATGCTCAGAGTCATTCACTACAGTTCTTACTAAGGACAAGAAGAGAACAAAGGAGTTTCTGAAGATTAAATTCTCTCCTTCATAACTTTTACGAAAAGTCCTTCTCTCAATATTTTCTTATTGTTCATGAATATTTTGTTGCTTTTGTAGTAGAAGGATAAAAATTCAAAGAGAATGCTCTTGTTCATTGAAGAAAATATAAAATTTTAATGAGGAATATGCGTTGAATTGAATCAAATAATTGAGTTCCCTTTCTTTTCTTTGAAAAATCGGATGTAAAATAATTCTGTAGATATCTCAGCAAATTATCAGTTTCGTTAGAATTCAGCATAGAGCTTTTTTTTGTTCTATTAAATTTTCTACGAAGAAAGTCTCTTGATGAATTTTGCTATTTTTAACGATTTCAGAAATATTCGCAGAATAATTCAATTAAGGTAGTATCCTAGCTGGCTCGCGTTCTGTTAACTCGTAATTTTTTTAAAGCTTTAGCGAAGATGACATTTTTTTACATTTTTCTGAATTTTCGCATAATTTTTGCCCGTGTAGCTTATGTTACAGTTTTTATGACAGTTCATCATTCATATTTCATAAACTTTATGAGACATGAATTATTAAAGTTACTGAAAATAGTGGTGGTGAGGATGAAATACCTTAAATCAGACCAAAATAATGAAGTCATTAAAAAACCGCATAGTTGACACATTATTTACAAACTATTGACGAAGAGAACAGCATCCTAATCAAATAATAGAAGGAAAAATATTCAATTTTCCGTCCATTTATTAAGAAATTGTAATTAGAAGGGAGTCGTACTATTTGCCTCTTTTTCTATTCCATGCATGAAATAGAAGATTAGTAAGTAAAAAAAATATGAGAAACAAAATAAAATTATATTCTCAAGCTGAAGATATGACATTTGAATAATTTCATCATTTTTTTCGGGCGAATTCGAACAAATTCCCTTAAATTATCAGCAATTAATTAGAAACAACCCTTCAAATCGTCATTAGTTCCCTTTTATTGACTGGAATCGAGGATACTACCTTAAATGATTAAATGTTATTTTTTTAAATTCTGATATGAATTATTCTGCAGATATCAGTTTCATCAGAATTCAACATGAGACTTTTTTTTATGCTATTAAATTCTCTACAAAAAAGATTTCCTGATAAGTTTTCGCATGTCCAACAATTTAACAGATATTCGTGAAATGATCTAATTAATTCAGTAGTGAATTACAAAATAAGTTCAAAAAACCCATATGTTAATCTGGAAATACCTCAGAAACTTTTCGATTTCGGAAAATTTATCTGAAGACTTTTGAAGTTCAGAAAATTCTCTACAAAAAAGGTCTCTTGTAAAATTACTCTAAAGCCATTAGCCTCCGAGTTATTTACAAAAGAATGCGAAGCATTTTCCAACTCATCTCGACCTCTTTACTATTGATTTCTCATTTTAATTAATTCGGTTTTATTTCTATCGACAAAAATATTGTGCCAAATCCAATATTTCTGAATTATTGAAGCAGTGAACTAATTCCTCAATTGAATTACAGAATTATTCACATTCTTAAATTTTCTAAAATTTAAATTAAATAAATTATTTTACTTGATTAGCAATACTCTCTCCCTGTGTTCCCATTGTTGCTGCACGTGCAGCAGCACTGTTTGGCCTGAATAATCCAAGATAAAAAACTTGAACATAAATCCATGTCAGAAAAACGTTTAGAAGTGCCGGTGGCATAGCCCATGTTGACCATTTCATAAAACTAATACCCTCTGCATCAGGAAATGTTTGTTCATAAATTCCTTTTAGTGTTAAATTCGTGCCAGTACCAACGATTGTTGTAGTACCACCAAATGTTGCACAATAAGCAATAAGAAAAAGATATGCCTTTGTGGTATCAGTTGGCTCCATCAATCTGTTGAAAGAGAATTTCAATAGTTAATTATTGGATTAATTACCATGATTATTAATAATTTTGGCATGTCATGGAATATTGGAAGAATTAAATGAACAATACTAATTCATTGTCAAATCGCAATGCTTCGTTTATAATTTAAGCTTCCTCAGGCTCTTGGCATTCTACCATGAATTATATTGTCACATTAGAACTAAGCAATTTCATGATAGAACCAATGACTTGTAAATAATTGCTAATAAACTCTTCTGAATCATAATCACAACAATCACATTATATAGAGCACTTGAACCACTTGGAATTTCGAAATTATGGAATGAATTTCTTAAAATACGAGGTAATTCAATTTTCCTCTGTTTTTTGAGAATATTTCGGAAACTAAGAGAGATAGAGCAATTTTACAGAAACCTTTTTTGTACCTCTCATTTTTCTCTACATCAAAGATTTCCACAAAATTTCTCGTATCTTCCATGTTTACCGAAATAATCCACGAAAACAAGTGGTATATTTTCAAAGTAATAAAAATTAATTTCTTTGACAATCTCCACTTACGGTGGACTATCAGGATCCTCTGGGTCTGATGGTACCTGGTTATAGACTCTGCTAAAACCTTCCTAAAACGTAGAGCATATTAGTTACATTCATAGAGAATAATGTAGTCTATTGAGTATGAATATAAATGGGAAATTTCATGCTATGAGAATTTTGATAGCCAAATACCTAAAATTATCTGAAAACAAAGAAGATTTGATTAAAAAAGTTAAAAAAAAAGGCTCTGATTATTTTCTAATTATTTCAAATTAAACAGCACATTACAAGAATTTTTATTCAGATCAAATCGTATAATTTTGAATTAAGGCGATTTTCTAATGATCAAACTTGTCTGAAATCAACTGTTTGGAAAGTGCAATTAATTCGGACGATATCGATCACCACCGCCTCTGATAGTTGAGCCAACGGGGTAAACTGTGTAGTTTGAAAACTAATGGAGTAGAAGCGTATTCATTCTATTTACTCGGATATTGTCTAGTCATTCGTAAACTTCTCGGGCTTAGTCTTGAAGTGGTGGAAAGAGATTCCCGGGGGAAACAGAAAATAATATATTTTTGTATTTAATTAGATATATTTAGGTTCTCGAAAAGTGTGAAAAATCCTCATTTTTAGATCTGATCAGATCTAATCATATCAAAATTAGAAATCTCCCAAGTTCTAAGTATATCGCCAACTTAAACACGAAATAGCATACGTGTTATGTATATACAAAAGTACTTGCACCCTTTTGTTTCTAACGCGACGATATATAATTATATCTGATGTAGATCTGGACCATTCCATTTTGGAGTTCTCGGATTTTATCAAATCTGGTCAGACCTAATCGAATATCTGCCTATATCTCCACAGATATGACGTTATATCTAGTGAGATATAACTGCAGATCTAATTATATTTTAAAAAATTTTCCGGGCTAGTCATTTTTTTTAGAACTTATTATTTTTGATAGTATCTCCAGAACGAGTGGGTTTAGCGAAAAATCTATGGATATCTTTTTTGTAGAGAATTTGAAGGGCTACAAAAAAGGTATCGTGATATATTCTTCTAAACCTTACCGTTTCCGAGATATTCTAAAAAATAGTGAAATTTGCAAATATCGACAAAATGGACCTTCTCAAGTTCTTCCAAAATGGCGAAGATGATGGGGATCATCATGGCGCATGCAGCCGTATTTGATATCCACATTGATGCCATTGTTGTAACAACAGTCAAACCAGCTAGTAATCTAATATGACTGCAGCCAACACATCTCATGACAATTAGTGCTATTCTCAAATGAAGATTGCAGTGTTCAATTGCAATTGCCAGAACAAGTCCACCAACGAATACCATTATTGTGTCATTCATATAGCAGGCACAAGTTTGACGGCTGTCTAATATACCCAATGTTGGAAATAGAACGACTGGTAAAAGAGACGTTACAGCTAGGGGTACAATTTCAGTCATCCAATAGACAGCCATTATTAGTATTACAATACCACATCGTACTTCCTGTCGAATTGAAGAAATGAGAAAATAAGAATAGTCAGAGTTTGAATGGGAAATTTTTTTTTTCCAGGTCATGATTGAGAAAAATGCTTTCTTACTGGGAGGTCAGAGATTATTATTGCGGGGAGGAGAATCAGGGGCCAACCAATTGCCAAAATACTTCGCCAGTATATACGTAAAAACTCTTTCAGGCGATGGGAGAATGTTAGGTTAGATGGTAAAGATCTGCGAAGAAAGAAATTGAAAGTATTAATTTTCGAATTGTTATGAAATTTTGAGATTTAAATCAACCTAGTTGCTAAATCCATTTCAATGATTTCAGATGATACTATTTGGAGGTGAAATAGATTCTTTTGGAGCTGGTATTATGATTATTATTATCATAGTCTCTT
Organism: Aleiodes alternator; assembly: GCA_963921955.1. Lineage (NCBI taxonomy): Eukaryota > Metazoa > Arthropoda > Insecta > Hymenoptera > Braconidae > Aleiodes > Aleiodes alternator. The sequence continues at coordinate 8,286,384 of OY998100.1, read as the reverse complement.
TTAAGAATTGAGGCAGATGTTTCGGAATGACAGATGGAGGAGCTAAATTCGGAAACAAATTTAAATCGAGGGGTGAATCATTGAAAGCTCATCAGATGGAGTTGCGGTTGAAATGAGAAGGTGTGAGAGCTTTCATGATTCGAAAAAAGATTTTCATTGTGAATGAGTTAATGAAAGGAATTATCCAAATGAGAGAATGAATCATTGAAAGCTCTGGGAGTTAAGTTTGCATGGCAGAGAGTGAGTAAATGTGACTAAAAATATTTAAATCCTTTGGTGCATTATTGTAACCTCATTATTAAAAAAGCGTGCACTGAAGCTTCGACCTGGGACTCATGAAAGCTTTTTTGATTCAGAAGAATAGTTTTAGTGAGACCCACCAAAATTAGAAGAGTGCTTCTTCTCCTTGGGAATTATAAGATTATATTGAAGCTTTTTTTGATTGAACTGAGCTTTAATATTTATTTTACTATTCCCACGTTCCATGAAAATACAAGTAAACGATATGAAATAATATACTGGAGATTGATATGTGGAAATCATTTGGGAATCAAACAGTAATCATTAAAGCTCTCAGCAATTGAATAGAGATTGAAATGGAAAACGATGAGAGCTTTCAAAAAGCGATTTTCCGACCAGTCGATTCAGAAAAATGAGAAAAGCAATGAAATTCATATTTCTTGATAATGTTTGAGCTTTATTGAGTCAACAGTTGTTTTCCTGTGTTTGATGACTCATTCTAATACATTAAATCCATTTCTCGAGTCGTTAAATGATGCATTATTTTATTCATCTCCTAAATTCCAATTAATGAATTACTGAGAATTTACTGAAAATTTCCAGTTTCCGAATTCTGATTGAAAGGCTGGAAGCTTTTCTTGATTTAGGAAACTTTAATATTGAATGACTCAATTGAAGGATCATGAATCATTCTTCAGGATGTTTGCACTTTCATAATCAATAGTGACGAGAAGGAGCGTTCAATGACTCACCAGATACTCTACAAAGCATCGAACTGGTTCGAGCTTTTGCCTCTGTCTGAATGAGAAAATATCATTCAATGATTCATGACTGTGTCCAGCTACCAAATTTCAATCAATGAATGATCACTAAAAATATCCAGCCTTCCAATTCTAATTGAAAAAAACCGGGAGCTTTTTTTGATTTACGAAGTTCGAATGCTGAATTACTTAATTGAAGAATTATAAATTATCCTCTAGGATATCTGAACTTTCACAGATCAATAGTAACAGGAAAGCTCGTTAAATGCCTCACTAGCGACTCTAAAAAGCTCCGATGTGATTCGAGCTTTTGCCTCTGTGTGAATGAGAAAATACCATTAAAATACTCTCCAAATCAACAAAAAAGCGCATATGAAAAGCTCCTTTTGTAGATAAATATCAAGCTGTATAAGTAAAAACAAATGAGCTTCCTTTGACTGCATCAACAGCTTTCTCTTTATTTATTCATGCCCAAATGAAATTCAACCATCTGTAATCCATCCGTTTCAATTATGAATCTAGAAAAAGTGAAACGAAAGAAATAATCTCACAGAAAAATAGTCTCCACTAATAACTCGTGAGTCACTCGTTTCTTCCACAATGTTTTTACCTTTCTCTCCATTCCATTATCTATTACGATAGTGAATGCGGATGAGTCTCACAGGAGCTTTTTGAATATTCAAATGATGCTTTTAGGTATATCTTATGACTAAAACACGGAAGACAAAAGAAAAATAAAATTAACACGGCAAGTGCTTTTTCGTTAAGGGCTGTGCACGTCTGAGTCAGAGAACCCTCGGTAACACAGAGTTCAGTATCCCATGACTCATAGCCATTCTACATTAGCAAGCATTTCCACACGCAATACTAGCATGCAAGAAAGACAAAAGCCTCATTACACAAAACAAAGGATAAATTTTATTGTTTCAAACAATGAGAATAATTTTCTTTTTCCTTTGCCCTAATGAAACATTTGTGTAAGCTCAAACAGTAAAATGATAAAATAAGTCAAAAAAAGCTATTCAAGTTGACGAATTTGTTTTTTCGTCAGTTTTTCATTTGAAATGGTTGTTTTTCCTTGTATTTTTTAGTCTCCCTTTCGTAAAAATGAAACTCCGGAAATATTTCAAAGGGCGTGGAGGGAAAGTACGGGGGTGGAAGCTCTGAGACAGAGGGGGAGGAAATGAGGGGAGTACAGAAAAATAGTAAAGAGGCAAGAAGAGTGAAAATGGGAGAAAAAACACTGAGAGAAGAAAAACGAATCGACGCTGGGGAGGATTTTTTTTCATCAGTTCTGGTGGGGACAGGTAGAGGAAGAGAGGGGAGATGAAATAATAGGGGTGGGAGGTCTTCGAACCCCTTTTTCTCCGAGTTAGGCTCTACCTAGGTTTTAGTCTGCATTGCGCATTCACGAGACAGGCGCATCGTATGTGTATTCGCGTTACGTACGCCGTTCAACTCACTTGTCACTGACGACGGTACATCGTCCCTGTCGACGTCGCCGTCGTCGTCCCTCGTGTCTGGAGTCACGCGGCAACAGCAAGAATTTTTTTTATCATCGATTTAACAGAGTAACGAGAGAATAAAGAGCATTACTAGTACTGCAAAAATAAATTCGTCAGTTTGAAGACGAAAATTCAAGATTTTTCGACATTTCTGAAATTTGGGTTCTCTTTTTTTAACTGATAAAAAAAAACATTTTTAAGGTGAGTTATGTATTTAATATTAATTAGTTCATCTCCAGTAGATATTTTCCGGGTAATTGGACAGTGGTAGGTGGAAAAAATATTTTTGACAAATTGTTGATATTTCTCTCTTTTTTTTGGGTTACTCAATACTCTCTCGAGTGGTTCAAGGTAACTCGAGGGTCCTCTTGATTTATGACATTTGGGAGCAATTATTTAAGCCCTCAGGTGCGATCATATTTCTCTCCTTTTTTTTCGTGACATTTCAATTACACATTTGGAGCGTAAAAAAAAAGGGTCGAAAAAAATCATTTATTATTGACCAGTGGAATGAATCTCAGGTCTGATGTGTTCAAATGAGATAATTGAATTTGTTAGTTGTCGTTTAATGTCGTTAACTTCAAATCGATGCAAAGTTAATTGGGCTGCTGCCATATACCACCGTATGACAATGGGAATTATATCGACTACTCTCTCTATCCCTCTCTCTGTGCACTCGTAGTTGCTAACCCGAGCGACACACTCGCATGTTCACCTCTTTCCTCCTCGACACTCCACCTCTATTCGTTTATTTTTTTCGTCATATTTTTTTTTCCCTCCCGCCCAACGAGCGATGAATCGATGCACTTATCTGCCTCATTCCTACTTCCTTCCTGGAATACAACTAAAAAATTCAGATTCTATTCGAAAAGCTATTGCGTGTAAATAGAGCCTGTTTTTTTTTTAAATCATTATTATGCATTTAAATTCTATTTATTGCAATTTTTTAAAATAATTACACTGAAAAAAAAAGTGGTAAAAAATATTCCATATTGATGAAATTGCTCATTAGCAAATATTTTTTGAAATAATTAAAAAAGTGGTTGAGTTCACTGAATTTAGTTAATTCAAATAAATTAACTAGTTGAATTGAGTAAATTCGCTGAATTCAACAGCTTTTCTGATTATTCCAAGAAAATGTTTGCTAAAAATACAATTGCATCAATACTTGATAATTTTTACCACTTTTTTTCATCACTGTATGATATTCCAAATATGTGGAGGGAATAATTGGATTAATTTATTCATCAATGGTGAACACATTCGACACTTGGAATTGCATCAATGCAGACATCCGTATAAATAAATTGTTGGAATTAATTGAAATTTTGTTTGATTCATTTTTGAGGAAATTCTGAGGGATTCATGAACTGTTCGAATATTGAGAGAAATTGAAACTGTTCATCGAGTCATTTTAGTTTAATAATTTGGTAAGATAAGAATATGGTGAGATTAGTATTCATTCTCTGGGGTGAAGTATTTCTGAGAATGTTATTTAGGGAGGCTTGGAAAATGAGGGTGAAATGAGATGAGTGAATGTAATTTGAGGGAAAAAATCTAGGGGCGATGGAAAATCCTCATTATTCTTTTTTTTTTTTGTGGGGAAAAATGAGAGCTACAGTAATTACAGAATTTTTCCCTATCCCTTGTAATTCTTGAGGTATTTCTAGAGAATTAATTATGGAGGGAAGATAATTTTGCTTTCACTTGGATTAAAACCGTGATATCGAAATTTAATGAATATAGAGAACTCTATTATTTGATATTTAATTTTATAAATTGGAATATTCAAAAAATCTTAGATGAATTTTTGTGAAATTTATTCATTGAGAATACAGATGATATGAAAATATTGTATTACGTTATATTTTATTAAATTACATTTACTTTTTGGTATTTATTTCAATTCGCTTTTATAAATAACTAGAATTTTGAATAATGTATGAAAATTCAATGGAGCTACTGATTCTAATTTACGATCAATGAAAATTTGATTGATGAAAGTTTATGCATTATTTATTATCTCATTAGTATTTGGAAATGTTAATTTCTTGTTGAAATTTTGATGCTCATTAAATTCGAAAATTCGTGTACTCCTTGAATATTCATAAAAATAGATATTTCAAGCATAATCCATTAGTAAAGGAGTGAACCAAAATAAGCTGATATTCTCGTGATTAATCATTGAAGAATATTTCGGAAATGGTGTGACATTTTTGTTGATATTTTCTTTTGTAGAAGAGAATAAGCGATACAAAAAGAAATTTCTATCAAAATTTCGCTATCTTGCTCATTCTTCCAGACAAAGAATTATCACAATGACAAATCTACTTCATTCCTTCACTACAAAATTCCATTACGATTTCAATTAAAATCGTATTGTGAAAAAAAATCGTAAATTCTGGAGACTTTGGGCTCATTCAAGCAAAGAAATTTCAAACGAATAAAATAATGTCTCAAAGTGAAAGAGAATCTCAATTTAAAGAGAAATTCTTCAATCGAGTAACTCAGTAGCGAATAGCTGAAACAGGATAAGTATTTTTCCAGACGATTTTTCACGAATATCTCAGAAACTGAATAAAGTAGAATGACTGTACCTTAATTTTTTTATTGATGAACTTCAAGAGCTTCAGATATAAGGGCTAGGATAAAATCGTGCTATCTCCCTTAAGGGGTGAAACCACTGTAGAATTTTCAAAAAATAGATATTTTTTTCTTGCTTCACAAATTACTTTGGGCCTTCCAGAATACGGGAAAGGAAAGTTATCACCTGAAACCCATTATTTCACATGAAATTTTGAATTTTTCCCAAGGCATTTCTCCACATTTAATAGCTCAAGTCAAAAAATTCAATCGTGTTTTTCTGGAAACATGATTTTTTTAAATGGTACGCAGCATAACTCCAATAATTTTCATTATTTTCATTTTGAATTTTCCACAGCATCTTGAAAACAATATTTCGAACAGCAATACGTAAGGGATTTCCAAAAAATTGATTCGCACATTTTCTATTGATAAAAAATTGCCGTTTTTTTGCTCGAAATTTGAATTTTTTCATTCAAATGGTCACCAATCCCGCGAAAAACAATATTTTTTATATCCCCTACATATTCCTGTAGCTATGTGTATCTAGACTGAGCCATTTTTTTTTTCAATTGAAATTTGCACCAGTTATAGCACCGGAGTGTGCTAAATTCGAGGGGCCTCGCAAGAATGGCTCTTGTGTCGTCCTAAATATATGCTCAATCACTCCCTCAAATATCATTATATTATTGCCACTTTTCAATAGAAAAAAAATCAGCCATAAAACGACTCTTTCAGACTTTGACAGTGGTGTTACCTTTTAATTTCCTAAAAAATCATCAGTTAAAAAAAAATAAAGCTGTCTTATTTCACCTCTTCGCTACTAAATTTGTAGCCAAAACCCTACATTCTGTAGATCTCCCAATGTTTTCCCTCAGTCTGCCAATTCCCCCATTACTCTCACCTTCCGAATTACCCCATAAAACCTTATTACCCCCCATTCTCCACCAATTCCTAAAAACCCGGTAATTCTCTTCGCAGAAAGTCCATTTCCCTCCAATTCTCCACTCGAGGAAAGCCCATGCAAGAACTACAGAAGTAAACACTCTTAAATATTGAACACCCGTCGTCGCTCAAAAAACTCAATATTCAGAACGTTCAGCGAAACATAAATTCTACGGTGATAAAAAGTACTTGAAAGGCGTTTTCCACTCCACATACAAAAAAGAAACTCACTTGTCAGCTAGGCCACGTTTCTCCCACCTCTAATCTCTAATCATTCCTCCCCCCCCCCCCCCCCCCAACTACCCCTAAGTTACCCTGCACTTCTCGTTTTAATGCCTTCGATCGTCCACAAGATATATCAACTCTCTGATGATAAACAATGTACAGTATAGTTTCGAGTTAAACAATATAAGCTGACGGTAGTCGTGGTATTTCTCTCTTGAAAGCCCTTCTTGTAGTATGCCCATGTATCTAGACACACTGAGTGAAGTCTATGGGTACATAACAAAAGAGGCCTTTCTCCACATTTACCCCTTCGTGGCAGTACATGCACTTGGAAAATGTATTATATACAATGGTTAAGAGGAGAATGAGAATACGTGAGGAACGTTGAGGTGAGAGAGGGTGGTGGAGAAGCGCGAAGGGGCAAGTAAGAGAGGGGGGTTGAAGCAGAAGGGGAGAGAGAGGGTTTGTGAAGTTAGCGGGGTATATCGATCCCACGCAATATTACACAGTTACCATGTTGTACCTCTTTTCTCTTCCCTTGTGCACCAGGATTCTATTTACCCGCATCTTTTCTTCCTTTTTTTTTACTCTTTCGAGACGATTTATCAAGACCAAATCCCAGGGCTCTAACCATAAACATCCAAGGGTGCATTGTTGTACGGTAAATGCGATCAAATGGCGCTGGGACAACATTTATACTCTCTTTGCATCTCCCGCCACGATTTAAACACACGTCTGATCGAGATTATGGATAACATACCTTTTACTTCGGAGTTTCTATGTGCTCAATGGGGGCTTTGTGGAAATCGTGCAGGTAATCTAATCCGGAAATCACGGCTTTTTTCTAGGGGTTTTTTTTTTCGTTTTTATTGAGGCATTTGAAAGTTTTGAGGTTTATTGATGATATTTATGATGTTAATAGGGTTTAGGCGGTTAGAGTCAGTTTGATGTAATGATAATTTCTTAATTCAAGGATATCTGGAGTTTTTTTTTTATGAATGTCTACCGGAATTCTGATAGCAGGAAGTGGGAGGCTTGATAATTTTGTTCATGTTTGATTTTTTCATTTTGAGAATATATAGCCGCATTGGATACAAAGTATTGTAAGTGCCAAGAATTCTACATTTTAGAGTCAAAGAAGCGTATCTCTTGAAACAATAGCGAAATGTTTGCTTTGATATCCTTGGCCTCATTCATTTCAATTGGAAATTGAAATAACAAAGCTTCGTAATTGCCATTGTCGAAATGAAAAAAAAAGTATTTGCGCACTCAAGTTTCTTTGTTCTCTCGGAATTCAGACTACCGTGAAGGCAATATTTGGACTTTCGCGTTTTTGTTTTTTCATTTTTCTTTATTAACAAATTCTCATGTGGTGGTTGAATCTCCGCTGTTCTTTCATAGAGGGATTTTGAATTAAAATCAATTCATTTATTGGACAGGCTGAATGAGACATAGAATAGGCGTGTTTCACTGCACATTTACCCTTATTAATGCAGAAGTTTTGGACTTACGTCGGTTTGCTATTAGTATTTCTTCGAAAAGTTGGGTGAAATGAATAAACTACTAAGAACAGAGATGTGGAAGTCATGGAAATTGAAGTCTAAAGACTACACGTCTTTGGACTTCAATGAGTGGCACTTCATTAATTTTCTTCCTCCAGCAATAGTGGAAAACTCTCAAAAAGTTGATTAAGGCAAAGAAACACATACGCTCAAGTACTAATATGAAAGAAGAAATTAAGAAAATGGCACTGAAGCCACTTTCTTTCTAAATCGAGGATGAGACGGGAGAACATGAGAAAACAGTAGTAAGGATTAGAACGCGTTAATTGTCGAGCGATCGGAAATTTGAGGTATTCTTGTTTTTTTAAAGGTCAAAATAATTTTCAAGGATATGCAAACGCAATCCTTGCAATGCTGCATCCAAGAAAATATTTGGAATTAAAAAAAAAATTTAATAACGTGAAAAATGGCGCCAAACATCACCCCCTCAAAAAAAATTAACCTGGGTGGTGGGTTACATTTCAGTCCTTCTGTTCATCTGAAAAATAAGTAGCAAGAAATTATTGATCAGTATGAGTGCAGTTATGGTACATACTAGAATAAAAAAGAAAAAAATTGAAAATTGACAGAGTGACGCACTTCTGAATCTTAAATTCTCGAAATTTTTGTAGAACTTGAGATTCAAAAGCGTGTCATTCTATCAATTTTCATTTTTTTTTAACAGCATGCGTGTTATATATATAATATACCTGAGAAGTTTGCATATCCTCGGAAATTATTCCGACCCTTAAAAAAAATTCCTAAAAATACCTCAAATTTCCGATCGATAGACTATCGGCCACCCTTGAGTTGTTGCTTTTTGTGAAATTGAATGAAGTGGCGCGATTTTTCTGAACATTTTTCTTCATAGATTAAAATCAGAATCACAAAAATAATATTTATGAACATCATGCTGTCTCGCTTAGTTTCCAAGATATTTAATTGACAATGATTTCTAATATAAATTAACGTGTCTTGTTTTATCCCTTCACACCTAAAAATAGTCTGAAGGGTCACTTGAAGTAGAAGAGAGTCATTATCTCATTACGGCTAGTGTTGAATTCCAAAGAATGTAATCAGATCATCTTTCACATAGTGCTGCTAATGCTTCTGCTATTCGGTACGAGAAAACATAAATTCCATCTTTTCTTATACACTGATGGGATTTTTTCCTACTAGCATGACTATTCCTCAAAAGTGAAAAGTAACTATTCCAAATCGATAATCGCACCTAGAATTATAACAAAAACAGCTAAATTATAGTTATATGTACTATCTGATAGCTGCACTTGATAAAAATTTGTTCGCTGTTAATATATTCCATAGTCAAGGTCTTTTCTGCTATATTTTTAGTTCCACAGTTCGAAAAATTCTCTCAGTTTAGTTTCCTACCTTATAGATTACTATATTCGTCAAATACCCAAAGGCTACGCGATTATTTCATGACATGGTTTTTCTTCATTGTTTTTAAAATAATTTTTGAAGCACAGAGATAAAGTGCACTTTTTCCAAAGAGTCTCTCTATTACGGAATTCTGTGGAGAATTTAGTCAACTAATAAAAAGTACCTTGAGATTGCTTCTGAAATATCTCTGAAGTTAATAATTTTGAGAGACAACATTCCATTTCACATTCAGGAAGGAGATGAATCAAATTGTTCATATAAATTGTTTCGGAAATATCTTTGGAGCTAGTGAGTTTAGAGGAATTTGTCAAGAGACACTTTTTTTGTGGGAAAATCTATAACTTGCTTGATCCATCAACTATTCGTAGAGCTACAAAACATTAAGAGCAAATCTTTATTCGGATCAGAAAATATTTATTTGAAATTCATAAATTGACAATTGGATTGAGAGATGAATTGATCAGTTTCAAGTGAATTCTATTACATCTGGAAGGTGATCTGAGTGATCTATTTGAGGTGTTTGTTCTGAGTATAGATTCAGAGAGTGTCCATTAGCACTGATTGGTTGCACGTCATTGGTTTTATCGTGAATTCAATTAGTTTCAATTTGACAATATACTATGAATGTCAGGAACCTGAAGAAGCTTAAATTATAAGGAAAACGTCGCGATTTGACAGTTTCTCAGTGTTGTTCATTTTATTCTTCTAACATTCCATTCTGCATGTGAAATCACTTATTCCATCATGGAAATGAATTCAATGATCAAACTTTTATCACATTTTTTCGATTCAGAACATAACTTCCGTGGATGAATTATTATCAGGTAATCATGAAATTGTGATAAATTTAGTAATTCCTCTTACAATTTTTGAAAGTATCCCGTAAAGGCTAAAATCGGGTTTGAAAAAATTTATCAGGGGATTTTTTTTGTATTTTATGAAATTCTTTACAAAAAAGATTTCTTGACGTTTTTTGTTAAACCTACTCAATTCAAAAATATTTATAGAAGAAAATACATGTGTTTTTCCATTCGTTGTACTTCATCACTCCAATGAATTTCAATAATTGATTTTTAAATCAATTGTTTACAGAGCTCGCAATTTTTTTCAAATAAGTTCAAAATCCTTTAATCCAGTGAAAACGGTATGTTTTTCTTCCTCCAAGAAAAACACAATCCAACGCTTTTTTTCCATCTAATTGAGTTGTAGATTTGGAATGCATTCAGGAGAACAATGGGAATTAATGGGTTGAGATGGAAAAGTTTATCACGAGGATTGGCGGTGTGAAAAAGTTTTTCTCTTGAATATTTAATCACGAATATTATTACGTATAACTGAGACAGATGAGTTGTCCAAGGTTTTGTGTTTTAGTTAATTGCAACATTGACACTGAGATTCAGGAAATTATTTATTTTAAATGCTGCTTTTTAATTGATGAATGAATCATTCTGAAGGAATTATGACTGATGATCTTTTAAAACTTTATCACCTAGAAAGTAAAGAGGAATTATTTAACCCAGAAAAATACTTCATTCGATTGAAATAACTTTTTTTTAATTTTCTCTGTCTGTAACAAAATGAGTGAATAAAGTTTCCTCTTTTCTCATAAATCAACTCTCTGAATCTGAGTTAGAAAAAATTATCTCAACTTCCATAAATCTTTTTTTCTTCTATTAATAGTAGAACATGAAATTTTTTTTTTTATTGAGATTGAGTAGTAAAGTAGTGAAACAGGAAAAATTGCAATATGTAAAAGTCATTTTTCCTGCAGTATCTTCGAATCTGAAGGAAGAAGAGAAATTTTTGCGATTACCTTTTTGGTAGATCTCATTTTTCTTCAAGAAAAACGTTATGACAGAAATGGCTCTATCTTCATTAGAACTGGAACAATGACAACCATTTCGTTTATCATTGATTTTCTTCAAAAATTTATTAACATTTTCTTTGAAGGTGCTAAATATTCTGTACAAAGAATGTCCCTGCGCATATTCGGCACATCGGAAACTAAGCAAAATAGCACAATTTTGTTGTGATATTTGTAAAGAATTTTAAGAGCTACAAAAGAGGTTCCAGTAAAAGTTCAGCCAATTCTTTTAATTTCCGTGATTTTTTCAAAAAATTACTGAAAGAAATAATCATTTTATTTCGTTTCACCTCTCCACTACTGAAATCACACAGCAGATTTTTCTGAAGGTATTCCAGAAACAGTATCGTTTAAAGAAAATTTATCATGAGATTCTTTCAGTTCATGAAATTCCCTACAAAATAAGTTTCTCGACATATTTCTCTAAACTCACTCGTTCTGAAGATATTTACAGAAAAGTTAACGATGAATTCCTCCATTTATTTTATTCCACTGTTGCAATCCTGAATTGTTCTGCAAATACCTGAGAAATCATTTCAGTTATCAGAATTCATCAAAAGACTTCTTTGTAGAGCATAAATTTTGTAATAAAGAAGATTTCTGCACATTTCTCTTTCAACCCACTAGTTTCTGAAATATTCATCAAATAAAGGAAGCAATATTTTTCTGAACAGGATTCTCCCATCACGAAGGAGTTTCAAGAATTTCACTGAATTTTTTTAATGAAGTTTAAACATAATACATTTATTTCCATAAATTTTACATAATTCATGTCTACTGAGTATCCTCAAAAAAGTTCTGGATCCACATGAATCTCTGGAGAATAACATGAAAATATTGCGGGCGATTACCGTGGAAATCTGAAAAATCCAAAGCCCCAGAAATCTCCTAAACACAAGAGAAACCCATCTTACAAGATAAATATTGTGATTTTCAGGCTTGAAAAATGTGGGGCAGAGCTAATATGGCTGCTGTTGTACTTCTTTTAGCATGGGCCTGTGCTCTCGCCTGCGGTGAAGGTAAAAATTACATCAATTGAATGAATGAATAGTGAGAGAAAAAGCAAATAAATCAACAGCACATACATGAATAAAACAAAAATAGCTCACTTTATCTTACGTTGAATCCAGAAGGAAGTAAATATAAATTATACTGTCCACAGGGAGTAGCTCGGAGGTAAATTCAGTAGAGGTAGAGGCTGAGGCAATCTTGGAACGTGCCATCACGTGGCTATGGAATCAGAGAGACAGAGATGCTGGCTGGGGCAATGACACTCATAGGGTTCTACTTGCTTTACGTCTGGCAAATCTATCACATGACGATAATATACCACCGCCTACATCACTAGAGGTTCAACTCAGTGCTAAACAAATGGAACTTGAAATTGTCCTCTTATTGTGGAGGTAATTTATGCTTTATTCGTGAACATATATATATATATAATATATATATATATATAGGAAGTGAGCATTTATTGGTGCTTTCTTGAATCAATTAATTGAATTCATTTCAGTTGATTGAAAGGTCTTTTTTATATTTTTTCTATTCAATCGGCTAATGAGCTGCATTCGATTCCAAGAATTCTAATTGATTGTGAAAGCACAGAAATTTGGTTATTATTTGTTTAATTGGATTCAAATTGAAGTTTGAAATATGAAAAAATTCGATATTTTAAAAAAGAATTTCTTGTTAGTTTTCTTTTCGAAAAAAATTGCTTTATTATTATATATTTCTATTTCTCAGTGTTTCTACATTATTTATGAAGTTGTGAACGATAAAAATCTCTTAATAGGAAGTTAAAGTGAACGTGAGAAAATATTAAAGCTGAGTGACTCAAATAGCTCATGTGATAGAGCGCAAGGTTGGAAAACGAGAGGTCCCGGGTTCGAATCTCGGCTCAGACAGCTTTTCTATCCGTTCAGTCCCTCTATATTCTTGGAGGAGAAAAGAATGTGTGAAGGCTCTAGAAATATAACCTTCTGAACGGATAGTAGAGGTTTTCTGAGTAGCTCAGTTGGTTAGAGCACTCGGCCAAAAAATTAAGAAATTGAGTCACATTTTTTAATGATCTTATGCAAAGTTGATGACATTTCTTTTTTCATGAAATTTTTTTTTATCTGCTGTAAACGAATAGTTTTGTGAATTCCATAAATGGAAAGAAGAAATTTCTGTTTTAAAAAATTATTACCTTTAAACTCAATTTTGAGAACGATTATTCACACTTGAAATAGTAACAATCTGATTCAATGATTAAAAAGCTTTTTTAGTTCTTTGAGTTCAATTTTCTCGATAAATGTTTGTTTTTGAAAATCATCATTGCAGTGATCCAGAGCGGCTCGCAGATAGAGCGCACGCTTGGTATGCGAGAGGTCTCGGGTTCAAATCCCGGCTCAGGACACATTATCATTCATTCAGCCCCTCTATTTTCCGTAGAGGAGTTTCAAATGGAGGGCCTGCAGTTTAATGGCTCTACGCTGAATGGATGATCGATGTTTCCTGCGTAGCTCAGTTGGTCAGAGCACTCGTCCAATAAAATGCAAAACCTGGATCACATTTTTTTTCATGTATAATATGAATATCAACATAAACTTCTGTATTCAACGCAGATTATTCCCGATGAAATTGAATCGAAGTGTCGGATTCATTATCTTACGAAAATTTCCGATTAGAGTGTGAGAAATTTCATAGATCATGGAAATATTCAAATAGGTTAGGACAAGATTATATGGCAAGTGTTTCGAAATGATCCAGGGCAAGTAGGAAATAGGGCTCAAGACACATTCTCATTCGTTTATCCCCTTTACTCTCAGAAGATTGGGAATTATAGGTTATGTCAAGGTACTGCTGAGTGAATGATCGATGTTCCCTGAGTAGCTCAGCTGGTTGAAAGACTCGATCAAAATAGTAAAAAAATTGAAACACATATTTTATGGATTGTATGGAATATTTGAAGATAATCTATCATTATTGCAGCTTCTTTTTCAATAGAAAATCGTTTCGTTTATCTCATAAGTATCTGTGATGAAAATATGAGAGATATTGTGGATTATGAAGAAAGAAAATGGCTCAAGAAAATACTCAATAGTGTGATATGATCTAGCGCAACAGTAGAGCGCACGCTTGGTAAATGAGAGATCCGGGTTCGAATCCCAGCTCAGGTCACATTTTAATTCTTTCAGCCCCTTTATGTTTAATAGAGGAGGAACAACTTCGAACCAAGCCTCTCTGCAGTTCAAAAGCTGAATGAATGATTAATGTTCCCTGAGTAGCTCAATTGGTTAGAACACTCATCCAATAAATTTAAGATAAAGTTGGATCAAATTTTTTATGCTTTTTGCAAAAAATTCCTCCAATAAACATCTATTGTTATTGTCTAAGAATTTTATTGAACTCAAATGTCAATGAGACTTTGATCTCGATATTACTCTCGATTTTCCTGCAAATATCTTCAATGAAAATGCTCCCTGAGTAGCTCAGTCGGCCAGAGCACTCATCCAAAACATTAGAAACTTGGCACATCACAATTTTTTTCATTTTTTTTTATTCAATTCACTTGAATACTGATATCCAGAACTCAATTCACGTTAATACTGTATAAGGAAAATCAATGTCCTCTATAGTGGACAAAAACAGTCAACGGATTAATATCCCATGACAATACTGGTACTGTAATTTTATTTAACAAATAGCTCGATGAAGCGCAAGTTCCTGGTAATTTATCAATAGCACTTTTTATAGAGAATTGTATGAGTTACCAAAAAGTTCTCCTCATCTTCTGACGAAAACGATTTTTTCGTTTTAGAAAATCCCATCAGTTAAACTCAACTTTGATGATATTTATTTTCACCTCGAATATCGATAATCTTTCTGAATGAGAGAAATGTTTTTATTTTTTCTTTGACTCTTCGGGCAGAGTTTCCCGAATAAATGCTTGCATTCAAAAATTATCGATATCGAGTGATTCAAAGTAGCTCGCAGATAGAGCGCACGATTGGTATGCGAGAGGTCCCGGGTTCGAGCCCCGGCTCAGGTCACACTTTCATTCATTCAGCCCCTCTACTTTTCGTAGGGGCGACTCAACGCTAATCAGGGAAACGAGAAAGCCCTCGCTGAATGGAATGATTGATGTTTTCTGAGTAGCTCAGTCGGTCAGAGCACTCGCCCAAAAAATTCAAAAACTGGATCACTTTTTTAGCCCGGAGAAGTGCAAACTTGGAGAAATTCACTTGAATAGCACTTTTCATAGAGAATTTCATAAGTTAAAAAACAGCTGACCTCGTGAATTGTCCCAGATCGAATGATCTCAACGAGATAATGGTGATTAGATATTTGACTTTATCTAGTTTACAATTCTACTATACTAAGAGGTTCAGTTTTGTTTTATTTGTAAAATATTCCATAACCAACGAGAATTGGGAGAATTTATGAAGAAACCTGTTTTGAAGATCACAAAATTCCCTACAAAAAAGGTCTCTTGGAAATTTTTTTAGAATTCAATAATTTCAAAGATAGCATCAAAGAAAAAAACCATAAATTTCGCCATTCCTCTTGTACAATTCCATAGCTAAATGAATTTTGATTAATATTCTCAGGCACCGAGAAGTGGGTCTTTCAGCAGTAAATTTGGCACGTTACACACTGGCGTTGAATGCACTTTGCATGGACCCGAGGCAGTTCCATGGACATGATTTAATTGGTACACTGCAGCATCAATTTCATGGACACGATTTTGGTAGTACACTTCAACAACAGGATCCACCGACTGATTACGATTTTGCATTAACCACTCTTGCTGCCTGCAGTGCCGAGGCTCATGTACGAAAGAGACAAATTCGACGGCTATTAGATATCGCAGATGCTGCACAGTATCATAATATCGGTGAGTGCTTGCGCATTTGCGAAAATTCCAAATTTCATCTGGATAATACTGATAAGAACATGAGACAATATTTCATGGAATAATAGGGAGACATAATTGAGCACAGACGCATTTCAATCAAATTTGCATAATTTTTGGTGAATTTCAGAATTATCAGTTAAAAAAAATGGAAGAACGACATTTCAGATATAGTTATTTTTTTTGGAAATATCTTCGCATTTGATTATTATTATTATTATTATCATTATCATTTCAAAATTACTTTGAATATCCTAGAAAATCTCAAATAATGACTCATCATTGATTTTTTTATTTTTATCGATTATTTGCAAATAATAATAATAATAATAATCTAATCTCTACTAAATAATTTCCATCTCGCTTAGATTTTGAGAGATTTGCGGAAAACTAATCTCAATACCTTTCATGAGAAAAAAAAATTTAATAAAATTGTATTAATTGAAAGAAAATTTGATTCGAAAAGATTCAAAGTGGCGTACTGGTAACGTATGCAATTGGAAAACGAGAGGTCCCGGGTTCGAATCCCAGCACAGGACACATTTTTCATTCATTTAGCCCCTCTGAGTTTTTTAGAGGAGTTCTCAAAGATGTGTGGGATGATACAACAATTTCGCTGGATGAATGATTTATGAGCCCTGAGTAGCTCAGCAGGTTAGAGCACTCGTCCAAAATATTGAAGATTTGAATCATATTTTTGCATTCACCACCAACCATTCAATCGACACAATTTAGATTAATATCGGTACATGAGATAATATATCAGAGTCAAAAATTCGAAGGTAAATATAGGAACTCGCAATAGCTCCAGACATGTAATCTGATGATTGTGAGTTCGAACCTCCCTTGCGCATTCGATATTTTTTTTCCGAATATTTGACGTTGATAATTATTAAAATTTTAAGATGGGCGCTATTCTGCACAATTAACCATTTAATTAATTCATCAATTAATATTTTTTTCTTTTTAATTAGATACTGTGGCAATGGTAGTTTTGGCTCTGCGCTGTATCGTCCAAGACCACAGACACAGAAATCTCCATCATTTCGTACGTAAACCATCAATGGGATTAGCACAACGTCAACGGCTTGACGGTAGTTTTGGTGATTTACGTACAACAGCATTAGCAATGCAAGCACTAGAGGAAGTTGAGAATGAACCTGCTGATAATTGGAATAAATCAGCTGCACTGAGTTGGCTTATGGCACGACAACGTAACGATGGTTCTTTTGATGGTGATGTTCATGCAACTGCCGAGGCTGTTATGGGTGTAGCACCAAGAAGTCTAGCTAGTATTAGAACTTTGGATTGTGGCAGGGGTGACATAGTTATTCCACGTCTGGCACCAATTGACGGTAACTACTTAAACTGAATTTTCGAGTTAACCATAATATTATTTGATAATTCTACTTAGGTAACAGGTTTGTGGAATTAGGCGAACAGTTGCTACGCTATTAGCCGAACTCTTCTCTTTTTTCTCTTCAGGAAGTATGAATTTCTCGTGGGAATTGAATGAAACAAAACTTGGTAGTAAAAGGGTGAAAGGGGAATCGATAAATTCTGTGAAGATTTTTCTCAAATTTCTTCTAAACGAATAATCTCAGAGAAATTTATCAAGAAACTTTTTTTGTAGAAAATTCGGTGAACTGCAAAAGAGATATTTCAATGAAAATTTATGTAAGGTTTTTTC
Source organism: Aleiodes alternator (assembly GCA_963921955.1). NCBI lineage: Eukaryota > Metazoa > Arthropoda > Insecta > Hymenoptera > Braconidae > Aleiodes > Aleiodes alternator. The sequence continues at coordinate 8,268,729 of OY998100.1, read as the reverse complement.
AGTTTATTCTACTTCATGAAGCAGAATAAGCTGGAAAATCAAATAAAGTGATAAATTTCTTGAAGTTTTTGTTGTAGATATCTTTGCAGAAAGTAGCTACAAAAAAGATTTCTTTGTGAATTTCGATGAATTTTTGAGTTTTAGAGGCATAGACGAAAAAACCTGAGGAGAACAATGAGATGAAAGGAATAAACGAATTTAATGTTCATCATGTTACAAATATCTCAAGAATGAATAGATTTATGAGAATTTATGTAAAATTCTTGAAGAGACAGAACAATTATTGTGACAGAATCTTTAGGATAGTCACGAAATAATACATCTGCTCCTTTTTGGATTATTTTCTCCACGTCACTGCTCAATTATTCTATTACTAGTTATTCGATCAGAATTTTTTTTCTTGAGTTGTATCTGGTACTACAAAAGTTTCTTCATGCGGCATCGGAGTCAATAGAAATTCAAATTCTGTCAGTTTCGCAAGAGGAAATGCTATTAGTTAATGCAGGAACGAGAAGACTCGTGAATTAATTCGATTTTAACTTCAGTATAATGGAAAATTCATTGATGCTAATGATAATGAGTGGAATGATGTTTATGAAGAGAAACAAGATGAAATGGAGTTGATGCAATTTTGTTTTATGCAAAGTTTTTTTTACCAACCATTGAAAAACCGTATTTTTCAGTAGAAATCTGACCATTTTAGTCTTTTTTTCTCTTAACAACAAATGAATTGTAAAAAAATTAAAAGTATGCACATGTAGAAAATTAAGAGAAAAGTATGAGGGCAAATTTTAAAAAAATGAAACTCGTGAGTTTAGAAAAAAATGTAACAATACTTTTTGTGTAGGGAACTTCAAGCATTTCAAAAAGATCTCTTGCAGAATTTTCTCTAAGCCTCATTGCTTCCCAGAAATGCATGAAATAATCTGACTCTGCTCTTTACAGCTCTTCAAACATCACTTCACTCTCAAATCCTCATTAAAAAAAAAAAACAAATTGAAAACAAGATGATTAAATTTTTATTTTTAAAATGAAAAAAAATCAACTTCACGAATGAGAGAAGATAAAATTTCCCATAAAAATATTCATTGCTGCAATCTGGGCGGAAAATTTCCTTCACATTTCCAGTGAATCATTACCACTTTATCTGCCCATTACAGAGATATACGAAGTGCATAGTCGTTATTTTCTCATTCCATCATTTCATCATTAAATCCAACATCGTCGTTTCACTTGCTGCCATTATCAAGGCATCTTCATTTTTTAAAAATTTTTCTTTCTGTTAAAGATGTTACATCGCCGGAGAATCATGGAGAGAATCTCATACCATCTAGTACAGTAGCAAATGGAGAAAATAATATGAGCACAGAGGCAACCATAACGACCACAACTCCCCATTTAGTTAATGTATCTTACACACTATGGGTTGGTACAAATGAGACTTATCATTTGATAGTAACAGCACCTAAGAACGACACATTCTACAATGTTATGTTACTTGCTGCTAAAATGTCACCGGACTTTGAGTTCACAGCATCAGAGTGGCCAAATGGCCACTATGTACATACTTTAGCAGGCTACAAGGAGGAACCAATGTCATATCACTACTGGCTGCTTTATAGACTGCCATCACCACCAGAATTATCATCACCACCGGGAAATCAATTGGTTGCACCTGGAGGTAAAATTATTTGAAAAATTTTAATTGTATAACGTAAAGCATAATTTTTCAGAAACTTCTTTCTAAAGCCACTTGCTTAAAAATATCAATGGCTAAATAACAGAATAAAGTTTCGCATATGCTTATACTCAAATAATACGTTTTTCTGTAATTTAGCCATCGATATCTGTAAAACAATCAACATGCTATTTTTTTATTTATCTTGTCCTATTACTTTTTTTTTTTTAAATATCTGAGAAATTACTGGTTTCATGAGAATTTATCAAGGACTTTTTTTTTATAGTACACGAAATTCTCTATAGAAAAGTTCTCCTGACATTCTTTACCAAACCGACTAATTCTTAAGACCTTTGCAGAGTAATAGACGTGAAATCTTGAAATTTAGCTTCGCTTTCATTGGTTGACTGTTAGATCCTTCCGCATTTAAAAAAGAAAAAATTCTTGTGGCAAGAAAATGTATTATCAGATTTTTTTAGTTCTCTTTATCACTATTATTTTTCTAATATTTTAGAAACCATAGGGTTTGCGATCATGCATTCAATTTTTTTTTGCAGAATTTATGAAATTTATGATAAAAAAATTCCTCTCGATAAATTTCCATGAACCTGTTAGTTTCAATCATGAGCGGAAAATATGCACAGGTTTTCGTTCATTTTTTTGATGAATTTTCTCTCACGTTCAACATCAATTCATTGTTTATCAGCAGAATATTGAATAAGGTTCATCGATTTTCTCATCTCGCTGGACTATATCATGTATATTTATAGAGGCGATAATAATATTTCTGCTAAAAAAAGAATTATCGTGCAATTTATGAACGTTATGAATGTTCTGCATGATTTAACGATATTCATGGAGCTGACGAGTCAGAAAAAATTAATGACAATGCAATTTTTGATTTCAGGTGTTGATGATCTTCAGATCAGCGAAGGCGAGCACTACTTGTTCTGGTATAAAAAATTGTGAAGAATTAATGATAATAATTGTATGAATGTTCAAATGAATGATTTTAAAGCCAAAGGCTGCGTAGGTAAATATTGAGTTCACCATGAATATTAAGGAATTAAACCAAAGGAATTTTAAAATGATAAATATAGATTATTGAAATGGTAATTAATATGGAAAATACATGACTTGTTACGCTGAATTAAGGAGCATAACGTTTTGTATGAAATCAAAGATTAAAAAATGAAATGAAGAAAAAAAACAAAAAACTTCAATGCACAAGAATATTGTACTTGATATGATATTAATTAATATTTAATAAATGCGATAATAATAATCATAAGTAACTAAAAAAATCATGTGCTTTTATTTAATTCACCCGAAAATTTTTGGAAGATAAAATTATCCTTGGAGACCATGAGATGAGTTTCCTTTTAACGCTTTTGGTTTTTTTCATATTTCCGAATTTATGGGAAAGGAATTTTAGTGATGACTTTTTTTTGAAGAAGAAGATGAGAACTGCAAAAAAGACATCCACAAAAATTTCTTTATTTCTCTTAGATTGTAAGGCATTTCATGAGAATGAATTTCAAGGGACAACTGCGGAAGACCCAGTGGATTTAAAATCGTCGCATTTATTGCTTAGTAATAATCATGATTTTTTGAAAATGAAATAATAGAAGCATCGACTTCCTAATATTCTTCGTTAGTCGTTGTTATAACACTTTGCCATGACGAAAATACTAATAAATATCGTCAAACAAGCCTTCCTCTACTACTTAAAGTGAAATTCAATAGTTTATTCTGGAAATATCTCAATCGTGAAACTTTTTTTGCAGTCCACAAAATTTCAACAAAAAAGGTGTCTTCCGATTTTTTTCAATACCTATTCCTATCAAAGATGTTTGCAGAATTGCGATAAAATTTCTAGGAATTTAACTTGAGTAATCCACTTTTGAAGGATCAAAAAATTATCAAAATCTCTATGAAAAAAAAAGGAATTTTGATATTTTCCTCCAAATCTACCCTTTTCAGAAATACTCGCAAGATAAAATACAAGAAATTTATTGATTTATTTGAAGTACAAGAAATTTCTTCATTTACCAATGCACTATTGATTTTCGTTTCTCCTCTTCTCGACTAGAACTGTATTTCAACTTTTCCAACTGCTGCAGCTTGTCTCACAGCTCATGATAATCGAAGAGCACATCACGTCTGTACTCTTTGTGGTAACGTTCATGGTCATCAACTGATACTGATAAAAATGAAAAGCTTTAAGAATTTATTTTATCACGTGTGAATTTGGAAGGGAGTTCTCAATCGGTTTGTACCATCATCAGTAAAATGCAGTTCAAACAGAACTGCAAACGGTTAGTTATCAACAGCTGCTGCAACTGATAGGGGGAGGTGGGGCAAAATGGGCATCAGAGGTAAAATGGACACATCTAAATTTTTAGGCAAATATTATGGAAAGCTCTTGACATTAATAGAAATATTGGCGGTGGATTGTTTTTGATGATTTCATTGGAAAGCTGAGGAAATTTTAAGGGGGAAACGAGTGCCGAAATAATTTTTTTTGAATTTTTGACGATTTTGACTTTTTTGAGTGTTTTAGAGGTTTTTTTTTTGAAAATTTTCAGTTTTTTGAGAATATCTTCGGTTCTATTTGTCGTAGCGTAAAAATTCCGATGGCAGGTGAAAAGTGAGATCATTTGCCATCGACTCATAGGGTTTTCAATTTAAAAATATCGATTTTTAAGGTATTTATCGGCATTTTTATGAAACAGTTTTGTGAAACAGTTTTGGGCCTATAACTATCCCAAAAATTGATATTTTTCAATTCAAAACCCCATAAATCGATGGGAAATGAGCTCACCTTTCATTTGAGACCAACCCCGAATTGCTACGACTAATAGAACCAGAGATATTCGCAAAAAACTGGACATTAAAAAAAAATAAAAGGCTCACCCCTCAGAAATGCCGAAAAACATCGAATTTTCAAAAAAGTCGAAAAAAATACATCTGACACTCGTTTTTCGGCTAAAATTTCCTCAGCTTTTCAATACAATCATCAAAAAAAATCTATCTTTAACCGTTGCATTATAGTGTCCATTTTGCCCCACTCTCCCCTACAAAAATTCCTCTCAAAAAATTCAATCAGAATTTTTATCGTCATCCAATGAAATCATTTATCAAAAGAGCGCACAATTCCCTGAATGTTTTCATTTATTTAAAAAAATGCGGGGAAGATCTCAACCTTGTTAACAGAGGAAAAAGCTCTTTTGAATCTCTCGCAGACGCTTCTCCATTCACCCACAAGATGACATTGCCAGTATTTTAAAAAAATTCAATACCTCCACTTCACGAAATTTGCAGAATACTTGGAATGAAATCCGACAGAATGAACTCAGTAGATGGACGATAAAATATCATAGATTTGTTCTCATGATCAACTTTCATATTAATAATCTCAACGAAACGTTTGTCCGATAAATTTTTCATAAACTTGAAGAACGTTTGCGTAAATTTAGTCTCCTTCTTTTCATTCTCCTCATCTAAATTGTGAATATAGATGAAAAAAAAAAAAGAAAAAATATTATCAAATATATTAAATCACTTTGGACAATTAAATTTTTTGAAAAAATATATTGTGTTTAACTTTCTGCAGTCCACGAGTATCTGTCTGGATTTTGTAAGAATCTTATGTGGTGAGGATAAGTGTCGTCGTTGGGTGTAAAAGTCATTTCATGAACTTCCTCATCCACAGTTGGACCCACTTCCGGTTCTACTGGTTGACCTGCTTCTGCAACCGTTGAGACATCCGGTAATGGCTCTGCTGGATTTGCAAGTACTTCCTCGCCTATCTCAATGTCACTCATAATTTTTTTCTTTTAAATTATTTTTGAATTTCTAAATTTTAGTTTATATTTTGTGCTTTTTTTTCGTTTGTTTATAAATGCCTAAACTGTCGTGTTTTGTGTGAAGTTAATGCTGAATAAAAATGCCGCGGTGTAAGTCGATATATTTTTTTTTTCCAGACACGTCGGATGTTGTATCGCTCGTGTTTTTAAACATTCATTGTCCCTGTATTGTTCATAAATTCATGGAGCATAGCTTTTTTCTTTTCTTCCTGGTCAGTTGGTCGAGAATGGAGATGTCTGGTGCATCAGGTGAGAGGAGACTAGTTTTTTTTCAGTTTTATTTACTATTTTCCAATATTTCTTTCACGGGAAAAATTCGTTATTTTTTGACAGAATTTTTTTTTCAATTTCATTTTGAAAGTTTGTTGGTGATGTCGATGAACAGAAATTGTCGGGCGGTTATTTAAAAAATGCTTGGTATTATTACGGATTGAATGGAATTTTGAGATCATTAAACATTTGTTATAATTACTACATTTGGGGAAAAAAAGAGTGAAATTAGCAAAATTTTATCACCAATAGTTCCTTAAAACTTTTTTTTTATGGTAAATCATGTGTCTAATTTTAAAAAAAATGTTGCAGTCAATTTTGGGAAAAAAAGAGGAATTCAACGCAATTTTGGTTGATTTTACCGATTTTCCAAGAACTGACACTGCAATATTTGAAAAAATGACAATTATTTTTGACAATTCAGTCATTAATACTCTCTCAATACATGGAAATTCTGAAGTGTCAATCAATGAACTTTCAGATTTTTAAAAAATCATTTTTTCTCGAATTGAACACAATTTTTGCCGATTCATGCACTAATAGGTTAGTGGGAGTAAATGATTTTTCGTCAATATGGCAAAAATTAAAACTGAAGCAATTTCTCACTTCAATCGATTGTTGTTTAAGATTATATCGAAAAATTAATGAAAAATACGTGAGGTTAATGAGAAATAATTTTAGCCTCAATTAACTGCTTCGAAAGAAATGAAAATATGTTTCAGAAAGAAAAAACTAGAATTTGAAGCCATAAATAGGAAAAAAAAAACTTTTGACGAGGATTTTCTTGAAATTTTTTTCGTAATTTCGCGGAAAACATTTGAAAAATAGTATTCTGAAAAGTTCCGTTGAGATCTATATTCTCCCGGATTCCGGCTGAATACTAAAACTGAAGTACAAAGACGTCGAGTAAATACAGTAGTGAAGTGCTAAAACGAGCTGAGTAAATGCTGCATTGAGATCGCATTCTCAACATTTTTTTTCATTTTTCAACCATGAAGCCACAATGGAAGTAACTCTCAGCCGCAGTCTGGCATTCAAGAGTTCTACGCGTTAGTCAAAGAAATCAAAAAATTCACATTCAGATTTTTTTGAAAATATCTCGAAAACAGTAAATTTTGGGAGCATTTATGAAGAGACTTTTTTTGTAGAGCCAAAAATTCATTACAAAAATGCCTCTTAATTGTGTTTTTTCCTAAGCATGCTCGTACAGCAGATATCTGCAAAAGAATTGACGAATACCTTCCGCAGTTATTTCATTTCAGGAATTCACTCTTTGATTAATCTGCAAAAATCTAGAAAACTATTGAATTTACGGAAATTCATCGAAGGACCATTATTGTAGCTCAAAATTCTCTACAAGACAGGTTTGTTTAAAACATAGCCAATTCCTCGCGGGAAATCGGTGACCAATCACCAAACACCTGATCTACTGGGGTAAAGATCCGAATTACCCCCCCCCCCCCTCCCTTCCTCTTATTGTTCATAGTTTTCAAATTTAGTTCGAAGAATAATCATCAAATAAAATTGAATTAATAAATTTGACAAAAAATTATGTGATCATTTGTCATGCGTTAAAGCACGCAATCGTCCTTATTGTTTGGAATTCTACGATTAGTCTATTTATTTAAAATGAAAATTATCTATTGACGGACTTTCTTCCATTCAAATAATCGGTTTCGCCTCGCGGCTCAGTTTAATTCAACTATTACTACTTTTCACAACCATTAAACGCCTCCTGCAGTCCACCCTGAAAATCTCCGATTAAAATCAACGCGTTTAAAAACAAATTTCTCGGATTTTATTTTCTAAACCCACTCATTTCGGAAATATCCATGAAACAATAAACTTAATTCGAGAGCTCAATATTTCCTTCTATTTCTAGCACTTCCATGGTGGATTCTCTACCTCATCGTGCCCGTATTTGGCGAAGGAATTCCAATGGACTTCGCCCTAGACCTGGAGCATGGCCTGAGGGCCCGGAATTTCGAGGCGAACACTAGCGATGGAGGATCAACAATTAACATCCACATAACCGATCATCCAGAAGGTCACATCCTCCTCATAGATCCTGAAGATCTCCTCCCTGAAACGCCCAACGCTACTCTCAACGCAAGTACCTCCTCAGTTCCAAATAAATCCTGTGACTGTCTCGAAATGCCTGTAAATAAAGAGATAAATCAGATGGAGAAGAGAATCGACGAGATTTCATCGAAAGTGATGACATTGGAGACGAAATTGGAGAGACACATGATTCATGATTTTAAAAATTCGCCTAATGTATTTTTTACACCTCCAAAAATGCTGAAACCAGGAGATGATAATTTCAGAGGTCAGAGAGTACCAAACAGAGTAGAATTGATGATTCCCATCACAGAATCACCAATTTTTCCAAGTACACCATTTTTGAAGAATTTATTTGCAATTGATACCACAAAAACATCAACAACAACTGTAAAACCAAAAGTTGATCTTCTGGATCGTTCGAAAAGGCGAATCGATAGAAATCAATTAATCAACGTGAAAAAACCAAAATCAATGCCAATATGTAGACGTCAATTGCCAATTGAAAATTCAAAAAGAAAAGCTAAACCAGAATCGAGTGGTAGTCATCGTAGAACTAAGAGAACACGTCGTGATGTATCGACCAATGGAAATAGGCTCAAACGAGATGTGACTATGTCAGAGTGGTTACGTGCCATGTATGACTACCAGAAGCATCTTGGAGAGATGAAAAATTTACAGATAAAAACATGGCTGACCAACAACGTGAAGAGAGATAATGTGAAGGTCAATGATGTGCAAGTTTTTTACAATGATGGAGATTCATTGGGAAGTTTGAAAAGTTTTTATCGTGGTATTGATGGTGTTTTACCATCTTTGGGAGCAAGTGGAGATAAGATTACTTTGAATTCCGGGGATTTTGAGGATAATGATTCATCGATGAAGAAGCATGATCAGGAGGGTCTTCTGCGATCATTTAAAATCGAATGAGGAGAATTTATTCAGGATTTAGTAGTGAAGAGGTGAAACAGAAGGAGAGAATTTTTTTTGGCTTCCATTTTTGAAAAATATTTCAGAAACTAGAGGAAATAACGAAATTATTGTGGAAACTTTTTCTGCAGCTCGAGAGATTTTCTGCAGAAAAAATATGAGTGGAAATTGTACTATTTCGCTAATTTCTGAGGCGTTTTTAAGAAATGGATGCGAAAAAATTGATTTATTTTGTTTCTCTTCAGTACTGGATTTTTTGAATAGTCTCGAAGAACTTTAACAATCGTTATTTTTTGGAAAATTTTACTGTATTAAATTAGAAACGATCATTGGAGTTTCTGGTGATCAGTTTCAGTATGAAAGAGTAGATACAGATGATTAGGTTTCTTTTCGTTTATTTATCAAATAGTGAAATGGTAAGAAATATATGTAGATCAATTTGAAAACATTTCGTGAACAATGGGGTTTGAATGAAGTAATGAGGGAATATTCCCTGCAGCTTGTAGAGTTTTGGATTTACTCATTTCTGAGATATTCGCAAAAAAAGCTGGGTGTAATTCCTCGATTCATTCTACTTTATCAATTCCTGAATGATTTGATAGTTGAGGGAATTTAGAAGATACTCCTCACATAGAGAATTTTGTGAGCTACCAAAGAAGTCACTTAATCTATTCTCATAAAACGTCTTGTCTTTAGAATATTTTTCTCAAAATTCACTCCTAAAACATGATAATTATTGAAAAAACTTGGCAATTATTTAACAGATTTCCATAACTCATTTCGTAGCTTCTAACACTCCTTTCTCGAAAATTCTAATTTTTCAGAATTTTAAGTACTTTTGACTTCTCGTTCTACCATTTCACTACTGATTATTTTGCTTCAAATTATTGTCAAATGAATCATTGTTTAATGAATTCCAACTTCTGTTTCCATTCGATAAATAAATATATATTATTCATCTATAAAACAAAGTCTACTAAAATTCATTGAAAATAGAACTCTGATAATTTTTTTATTTAATACAAATTTAGTAAGGCAATATTTAGGATCACAGGACAAAAACCGGAAAAATTTTGCTGATCCCTTTCACAAATGATTTTGCCTCACTTCGTATGTGCACTGGGTAATAGTTGATATTTCCATTATATTTCAGCTTTAATCATTTCATCTCCAAATTCTATAGTTACCCATCACTTCCATTCGCAATTTGTTCAAAAATTCATTGCTGCAGTTCAAAATTGAAGTTGAAGATGGTGAAGCAGAGATTTTTGGAGGTAGAAATAGGCTCATCTCTTTATCTTTCTTCATCCATTCTCTTTTCTTTGTTAATGAAGTGCTACATCTCATTACTTATTTTTCATGATCAATCTCTGCCATATTTATTCCTCAAAAAATTCTATTTCCCTCTAAATGCTTTCCCACAAACTCTCACTCTTATTAGCATACTCAAGAGCGTGCAGCAAGCAACAGACATCTCGAGAAACACCTAAAAACAGTAAATAAAAAGTCCTCAATTTCTATCCACCTTGAATAAACTCTTTTTATCACAAAGCATTACAAGTAGGTGGACGAAGAGAGTAGAGTCAGGTGGTGGTGGGGTCGCGTGTTTCGTTTTGAAAAAGGAAAAAAAAAACTACAGAAAGAAAATAAAGCAAAAGGTAGTAGTGAAGGGGGGGGGGGACGGGTGGAGAGAAAAAACAAGAAAAATAACGAAAAAGTTGTACGCGAGTCGGTGTAACAGGTGGTTAACTGCTATAAAAGCATTGCGAGCTCTGAGGGCACCAGTGGGAGGATGAGGAGGAGGGGGAGGAGGGCTGAAGCAAAAGGGGGATGAAATGGAAGAGTAGAGAAATGGAGAGATGGAGGAGTGGGTGGAATGAAAAAGGGTCGACTCACTCGCTCCACTTTTGCTGGAGGAAGTGAAGGGTAACTCTGTGTCTTTGCACCTCCATTGGCGTCTGACTGTGCACGGCCATTACCACTTGAATTATTTCACTTCTTCTTTTCGGTTTCCTCTTTCTCTCTCTCGTTCTCTCTCTCTCTTTCGTTTTTTTTTCTGTGCACTTCCTTTGAACTCTGAAGCGAAGTGGAAAGATACTGGCGAGAGTTTTCGAGTATCGGGGAGTGATGGATGCCTTGGGTGTTCGCCTGAATGAGGGATCGAATCATGGGTGGTAAGAGATAGAGCGAGAGAAGAAAAAAGAAAAATCCGAAGAAAAAGAAGAAAAAAAAGGCCAAGAGTCAGAGATATCACGTTCAATGGCTCGCTCTTGTGGAAGGTTAATGGATGAGAAGGAACGCAATGCGGGAGTTCTTGAAAAATAAAATACATTTAAAGAGTAAGGAGAAACAAAAAAAAAAAGATTGAAGCATCAAGTGCAGAGGGTGAAAGGGATGAAGAAGGAAAAAAAAAGAGAGGAGAAATTATCATTTTTCTTTTTATGCTTTCGGTAATGATCCGAGAGACCCCATAGCTGTTCTTATTATACCCACATTATTTCTCATTGACTAAACCATTGAATTTCACCATGCAGCTGCACAAATTTTCCTTTTCTTTTTTTTTGTATCATTAAATTAAGTATGAATGTTATTAATCTTTCTTATGAATTTAATGCTTTCTTTTTCATTCAAGTATCATTTCTCTCTTTTTTTCTCCTTAATCAGAATCTTGTTGAGGCGATTTCTTTCTCATTTTTTTTTTCTTTTCTTTAATTTTATTTCCATTTCGTCGAATTAAAGACGAATGGGAGTGTACACGTGACTGGAGTGTGTAGTCGTGGTATATGTGGCCGATCAAAGCCAAACGGGCCAAGGGAGAATTGCGGGATAGGGGGGAAAGAGGGGAGGGGGGGAATATTTAATCGTTTGATGAGCGTGAATTACTGGAGACGATCCGGTTAGAGGATTTGGTAGGCCACTGGAATTGGGGCCTTGGCTCTGATGCCTTGCTGGATTCTCTGGATCGTTGATTCGACATTCCATGGATTTGGGTTTGCCTCTCGCGTGTCCACATACTCCAATAATTCTGCCCTCATGATTAGTTCCTTTTTTTTCTTATTATCTTGTTATTATTATTATGTTGTAAAAGTAAAGGAAATGGCGAAATTAAATTAAATCGTTTTTTTCTCCCTCCTTCTGCTGATGAATATAATGTGGATGTGTTTTTGATAGGCTCGTAAAGGCAGGTAGTCTCGTTGCGGTGTTGGCTCTGAATTGGTGGAACTGAGAGGAGGGAGGGGGGGAATGAGCCTTTATATCTACCGGCAAATTAGAGGCCGGTGAAAATTGATAGGGCCATTCTGAATGGGCTCCAGGGCGTTTTCTGCCTCAAATCATCTCTCTTTAATATTCTGCTTTTTTTTTCTATACTTTTTTTCAGTTGATAGGGATACGTGCAGTTCTAGTTTTACAATATAGCAATGGGAATAGTTGGACGCGTTCATTTGGGATCAAAGGGGATTTTAGAGAGGAAGGACACTTTTTTTTGGTTGCGAATTTTAGGGAAACGATTTAAAATTTTCTTTTGATTGATTTGAGGATAAGGGGATTGGGAAAATTTTTGGGAAGAAGATCTTTTTTTTTTCATTGGAAAATGGACCTGTCGGTCAAAATAATTCGGATTTTTTTTTTGGAATGAAGGACTCTACGAAAATATTTCAAAAAATTCATTAACAATGTCCACATATTGGAGAATTTTTTTTTTTATATTTTCCCATGAAGTCCTTCACTCCGGAAAATCCATGAATCGTGTTACCCTGAAGGCCCATTCTGCCCCAGTCTCCCCTATTAATTTCTTCAAAAATTTGGGAAAATTGAAGTGAGAATGGGAAGAAAAAATTTTTGGGACATTGAGATTTTCAAGATTATTATGTCGACAATTGGAAAAATTTGATTGTCTTGCAATTTTATTTCACAAATTACAATTTTTTAAAATTATTCTTACAAATTCGATAGTTTTGCAAGAAAAAAGAGAACATCTTTCAGGTGAGTGAAATTAAACGTTGCTACATATTAAAATTACAATTTAATAGAGTATTAAAGTAGGACAGAAGACAAAATTGATTTTAGCAATAAAAATTACAGATAAATCATCAATTAAAAAAACAAATTATAATGTTGTGTAGTCTATAATCTACCAATGCAAGATAATCAAATTTTCAGAAGACATTTTACCTTTCAAGTAATTCACTACTTCAAATAAACTAAATGTAATCATCTGGATATTCTCATTTTATCATTGCACTCATAAATTATTTAATCATTTGCCAATTATTGAATAATTCCTTTATGAATTTCTTCAATTTGCCAACAATTACGCACGTGCAGTTCCACTTTCAATGAAAAAAAAAAAAAAATTAATAAAGAAGAAAAAATATATATAAACGAAATGCTACATGTTTCGTTGAAAATTGCAGTGAGTTGTAATAATTGAGAATTGCCACTTACTTTACTCCCTCTACTCAGCGATAATAAACTTTCGTCCAGGCATGTTTTCCCCGAGTTACTTAGGGGAATCACTTAATTAATTGCCCTGTGGAATTGAAAATCCGCGGTTTGCCCCCGAGGAACAGTCACGAGGCAAGCAGTAGTTGATGAGAGAACGGATGGCAGTGGAGAGGGATGAAAATTAAGAGAGGAGATGAGAATAACGATGGTAAGACTTTTTAATGCCAGTGGTATGAGAGGATAACAAGAATCTATTTAAAAGTAAGCTGAGTATCATTTGATTGAGTGTTGCACCTGCGCGCAAGATGGGATAATTGTCGTATTGGGGAGTGCCAATGATGGAATCTGATTAGTGCCTCCAAGATCACAGAGCGCCTTGGGAGAAGCAACCTAACTGAGCACCAATTTGAACTGATTATACCAGGTGAAAGTCAGAATACAGCCTCGGGAGTTACTCAAAGTGATACACATTGATTTGCGTCTGAATATGCAGCATCAACTCAATAATTATTGCATTCAAGTTTGTATCTGTAACACATTTAGAAGGGGGGGGGGGGGGGGAAGGACATTATGGGTGGAATGGATGTTATGGAATTTTGGGGGAATTTTGAATTCTTAGGTAATGAGGAGCTCTTGGAATACGTGAGTATTTTAGGTTGAACTTTTTTGATGATTGGAGTGGAGAGCAACGGAAATTCAGAATTAAAAAAGGGAAGGAGGAGGGGGGGGGGGTGAGGAAGTGGACGAGTGAGGTAAAATCATTTTTTTCCTTTTTTTATGGGAAATGCTTCTAGAATTCAGTAGTGGAGAGGTAGAACAGGATAAGCCTATTTTTTGCGAAAGATTTCGGACACTAAGCGAGATAGCGCAGTTTTGCGGCGAAGCTCTTTTATAGCTCTTGAAATTATCCAGAGAAAAAATGAAGTGAAATGGGCGTATCGACTTTAGTTTCCGAGATATTTTCAACAAATATCGATCTATTCTGTGTTGCCTCTTCGCTACTGAATTTCATATGCATATTCAAAATGAAAATACAAAAATTTTGGAATTCTTCCTAAATTTCTGATGCATTTTTTCTGAACTACTCAGATCAAAAGAAAATGAGCTGATTAAAACCAGAGATATTCGAAAAAAATTTGAAAATTGAAAAAAAATGATAAAAATCAATTGTGACACCTATTTTCAAATCAATTGTGTCACCTATGTTTCTGATATTTTCATTGGAATACTCACATTTTCGCGAATTTTTCGTGCATCTACTTGATCAGCAACGAATTTTTTTTTTCAATTGGAAAAAAATCACAGAAATGATTTTTCTCGTGAAGAGATAAAGTCAGATAAGTCGACTTCATTTCGAAGTTAATTTTCAAAAACTACCTTTGGATTGAGGAAAGATACTTAAATCCCCATAAAAACCTTTTTTGGAATCCGGAGAAAAGCCTATAAAACATTTCGTTTCTCTGTTAGGATCCGAGATATTTCGAATGAAATGGTCCTCAATAAAAATCGACTTACGCAGTCTTACCTTTTTGCTGCTGATATGCGCATCATTTCTGTGAAAATCTCTAAGCCATAAAAGTAAGGAAGATTTTCTGTGGAGAAGGTCGCTCACGAAAATCACGAACCTCACTTGAATAAATGTGGAAACCTCCTGGCTGGGTCCATAGTGCTGAGGCTCGTAAATATAATGCACATTGTTGTTGCTATTCATGTTGATAAGTACCTTGAAATCTTGGAATCTCTTAAAATCATGAATAGAATCGCTCAAGCTTTTTTAGATCTTCATAAACAATTAGGTGAGTGATTACTGTTAGAATGAGTGATTACTGTTGAGTAAAACACTGCAATGTCAACGAAAACATTTTTGCATGGATAGAAATTTTTTTTTGTTTTGTTTTTTTCATGGATCGAAATGAATTTTCGATTGGATATAATTCATTTTATGGTGACTATATGCTAATAATGTTAAGAACCTGAGGAAGCCTCAATAAAGCAGGCAAAACGTCGTTCATTTGACAATTATTTAGTATTGTTAAATTCATTTTTTTCAACGTCCTATGATCTCAACATAATAATTATTAAGCATGGAAATGAGAAACACAATTGATTATGTGAAAATTCAGGAGATTTCTCTAAACATAGTCATAATTGGATATTCCATCATGTTTAGCAGAATATTTTTTTTCAATAAATAAATTTAATATAAAATGAAAAATATATTACGTCGATATATTGGCTCTTTTTCTATTTTTCCTTCATGAAGGTAACAAATTATCAGCGAAGTGATAAAGTAGAACAAGTTGGAAAATTTTCATGCATCTTCTTTTAGAATATCTTCAAATCGAGCCGAGTTCGAAGGAAAATCTCCCGAGACATTTTTCTGTAAAGAATTTGATGATCTACAAAAAAAAATTAATAAATTCTCCTAAACATTATCATTTATGAGATATTTTGTCAGTGAATTACACGTGATTTCCAGACTTACTCAATTCTACCACTTCACTACGAAGATAGACTAATTAAAATTCACAAAATGAAAATGTTTATGAAATCCCTTATTCTATAATGGAATATCAATAATCTTCATTATGATTATAATATCATGGCACTTTGATATTGAAAGAAAAACTGTCGATGATAATTTCTTCAGATAAAAGTGAAACTCCAAATCAACTAATCAATAAATAACGATTTCCCAAGCTAATACCATCGATAAAATGATTTTTCTCCGATAAAAAAATAATTCCCCTCAAATAGTCATATTGATAGGCGAAACCGGC
Organism: Aleiodes alternator; assembly: GCA_963921955.1. Lineage (NCBI taxonomy): Eukaryota > Metazoa > Arthropoda > Insecta > Hymenoptera > Braconidae > Aleiodes > Aleiodes alternator. Next base: position 8,252,695 of record OY998100.1, on the reverse strand, counting down.
TCGAAATGAACTAAAATGATTTTCTTAATTCAGCCCTTTATGAGAGATTCTGGGGAAATTAGTCAAGATGCTCCAAAATGTCCACATCATTATCTCATTTTTCTGTAAAGATCTTCAAAAAAAAAAATTTCACAAAATTCATACCAACCAAAATTTTAGCAATGTGACTAACAACAAGTTTACTATTTGTCTCAAATAGTGATATACTCGTCGAACTGTCAATTTCTAGAAACGCGAACAATTTTGAAATCTTGGCACGCATTCCCAGTATCCTTGAAAAGATTGCCGTTTCCTGTGGGAGCGTTCTCGATTACGTGACTGTACCATAGAAAAGCACAAATTGTCCACGACAGAAAAAAATAGAAATAAAAGGTTGAATAAAACGAAGAAACTCGTATAAGCGGTGGGTAACGAGATTTTAATACCTCTCGCCAAGAACGTCGGATGATAGTCGCAAATGGCGTTACGGGGGTGTTCGTGTGTATGCTAATTCTACGCCTCAATTAGCAGAGTCGACAAAGCCAATGGGTCGCCTTAAAAAGTAAAGAGACCGAAGGTAGAAATATAAAAGAATTACCAGCACTAATGACACCAATTCACACCTACCTGTTTCTTTTAATCCGTTGTTAGAGGTGTGCAGGAAGATCCCTCGATATGGACTACTAATGAGGACATAGGAAAAAAAAAAGAGAAAGACAAATATCGGCACTGAAAATTGCAACGATCTTTCTTAATGATTATTGCAGTTGAGGATGAAATTATTCCTGCCGAATGGAATTCAGATATATAAGATGTTTATTAGAGTTGGACGTGAAAATATGAAAATTGTAGAAGAAAGCTATGATGATGTTGAAAGTTTTTGAAAAATACTAGTACAATTTTTATTGAGTTTCTAGTTAGAGCTTGAATCTTTCACTGTAAGGAAGAACATAACAAAATTTTCCATATTTGAATATCAAGATTTGTTAAGAAAATTCAGTTGTGAAGCGCTGAAATACGATAAACCAGAAAATTAGGTGTCAATTATTTTAAAAAATTTGATTGGTCGAGGCTTAAGAAAATTCATCAAGAGATCTTTTTTGTAACTCATGAAATTGTGTCCGTAGAGAGCATCTTTTAAGCTTATCCTCTGTGGCCACTTCACTGATGAGTGAGAAATGAATTATTTATACTCAATTCAGATATAAAATGGTATAGGTCAAGTTGAAAATTGTATGTTTCGTAGATTTTTCAAAACATATTTTCAAAAAGGGAATCCAAAAAAAAATTGAGATTTATTTTTTTTGATATTCTGCTACTCAAAAACAGTGTACTACTAGCTATTTGACATAGATGACTGTCATATCACCGAAACAATAAATCAGGTGAAAATAAAACGCATAAAATATTTGTTCCACGGCTCAATATATTTACTCTTATATTGACTGCGTAACTAAGTACATCGAATATGGGATTTTATTCATTCAGATTTCTCAAAAAGAAAAAGGAAAAATGAAAACTTTTGGCATTAATAACCATTCGAGTGTTCAGTAAGAAGATTGTGACTTTATATTTATACATTATGTTATCTCTCATGTTTAAATTCTTTCTCTTTCTTAAAATCATTTTCACAATAATTTTTATAATCATATCTACACAACACAATCACACGATCATTGGCGCTGATCTATAATATAATCTTTTTACCTTAAAACAATTTCTCACTATCACTCAAATCATTCATTAGCATCACTGATGCAACATATATACCTAGATAACATCAAAATAAATCTATATTCTCGGTAAATAGCAATAATTCTTTGTATTCTTCGGTAGCACAACTATATACATTATGGCGTATTTTTCATTTCTCTTATATTCATTGATAATCACTAGTAATTAGGTATTAATAATGTACATACACTTACAAATGAAAGAATTATTCATTTCTTTTCCCTATCATGATAATTAACCACCGCAAAGGAGAGTTTTAAAAGAGGATGTATTTTTTTTACCATGGCCTCCACATGCTTTCTTCATCTTTGACAGGTTGTTGTCCAATTGGTGATGTAACAGTTATTACACCATCACTACTATTATGACTAGGTGGTCTTTCATCACTAATTATTGTTGTTTCAGTCTGTCCAACTTGATGTTCAACTCTTGCCTTCAATTTTTTCGATGTAAAATCAAGTGGTTGCTCAGTTTGTTCGATTCTCGGACTTTTTGGTGGTTTAGCACCGTCCGTTGTCCATTCTTGCTGTAATTCATCGTGTGGCCTCTTAACAAGCTTATCAGTTGCCTTGAGCAATGACATATTGGTAGCTGCCCATATTGCAGTCGGTGGATTTGGACCAATACTTATGCCATTGGCAGCAGCAGCTGCTGCCAATTGTACATAGTGACTTGGTAATAAAAATACAACTTGTCCATCTGGTAAACGCGACGGTATAACCTGTACAACTGACAACATATTTGGATTTTGTCCAGATGTTGATGCCTGATCAACTGACATATTACCAGAATTATGTGGATCAAGTGTTACAGAATTAACCTGACTAAATGCTGATGTTGGCCTACTACTATTATTATTTTCATCACCCGCTGTTGTACTACTGTCTGGTCTTGTTGTCTCCATTTCTGGTAATTCAGTTTTAATTATTGCCTGATTCAATACTGCTGCTGTACTGCAGTGCGGCACTGCTGGCTGATGATGATCCAGTGGATTTGGACTAGTTGTACCCTGCATACGATCATTAACACTACCAGGACTACTACCCATACCACTGTCTGGCCTTGAGCCCAAGTCCAAGTCTAATTCTGATACACAACTATCCAAATGACGTAACAAACGTTGCTTAACAGCTGGATCCATTGGTGTTGTATTGCCAGTTATTATGTCTGGCGCATCGAGATAACGGCTGACCTGAAATTGACAAGAAAAAAAACATGTTTCAGACATTGATTCCTTAATTTTAGGAATTTCATTGAAAATTAAAGAGAATTTCAACTAGAATGTGCTCTTAAAATAGTTTTGTGACGTCACGTTTTGGATATCATTGTGGTCAAGAAAGTATGAGTCATGCAGAGTACAACCTCTCTATTTGCATATATACTAATTCAAATGGGAAAATTAAATTGAGAAATCAAATTTTCGAAGGAAGAACCCACACGTCTAATTAAACTTCATCTTTAATGATATGTGAATAGAGAGGTCGTACTTCAGGATTCATTTTTGATTTTTCCCTGAATCAATATTAATTTCATTTCTCCTTCTTCAAAATCAGTTCACTTCACTCATTGATCTCTCACATTTCAAGCGCATTATAATAGTTGCGAACTTAATACTAACTCGACCACGTTTTCATCATCCGATACACCTCCGTCACATGTCAGTAACGTGACTATGATTTAAGCATTATATGACCGGTCAGTGACGTATCAGAAAAAGTTTATGTATCGCTGTATTAGACAATCAATATTATTGCAGATTTCCGGATATTTTGAGGACGATTTAATTAATGAAGCTGATTCTGCCCATGACTTCAAGAATTAATAAAGAAATAAAAAAACCGGTATAGCGTTTTCCAGCGGAAATTTTCCTAGCTTTCCAATAAAAGTTCAATAATTTACGAAATCCATTAATTTTTCCAGTTTCTAAGAAAAAAAATCCTCAGTGCGGAGGGAAAAAAACAAAAAGAGTTGAAGAAATAAATGGAAAAACAGTGTGCAAAAGGTTCATAAGCTTTACGAGCAGAGCCATTTTGCAAGGGCTGGCTTTTATTACTATCATCCCTCTAACTCTCTCGTTTATTTTACACGGTATATGGTTAGATATACGTATCGTATGTCAACGTATTTGTGGGTGTGTGTGTGTGTGCGTCAGTGACAAGCCGCACGCGACATTTTACGATCGCGTACTCGGCATTTTTCAGAGCATGTCGCGTCTGTTTTATCGGTCCATGTCCAAGAAAATCGTCCTCTCTTTTATTTTATCCTTCGCGGTTTCTCCCTCCTTTTATTTCTTCAATCCCTACTTTACTATTTCATCGAACGAAGAACGAAATCATTTGAACACACTGCAATGCTCAAAACACTCTAAATGACTCTTATTGCACGAGTAGAGGAGAAAAATCATGAAAAATTGATAAAATTGAATTATATCTATCATACCACTCAAGAAATTTGTCATTTTATTTTTATTTAGGAGACTTTTGACGGAATTCCTATCAAGATTAGAATCTTGTTGTTTAATTAAATGAATCTCTTCTATTTTTGAATAAATAATATAGGACGCTAGAGGAGAACGAAATTTAAAATTATATGCAACATATAATTCCTTTTTACTACGGTAGAGAAAATTAGGAGAAAACGGACTTGTCGAGCATAATGAACGTGATTTTTTTTTTTAAGAGTGAAGGCTTTCCTGAAAAAGAATTCAAAAAATCCTTCAACATTGTGGAGACACTTGAGCATCTCGAAGATTTTTTTCAATTCCTTTTATGGAAGCCTTCGCTTTAGAATAAATCGCAGTTCATTTTGCCTCATGGGTCCATTTCGCCCGATCTCTCCAATGTATGGATCCAGAGCTGCACTTTACTAAATATCGTCCAACATTGCTATACAACCAGCTGCTCTTAACGTTCAGCTTGCATGTACAGTAGGAGTAAAACTTTTGTTGCCTTCGTACTCGCTCAACATCTTTAATTTGTTACAAATTATTCTCACCTCACGGGAGCAGTCCTGGTAACCAGCTTTATACCTCGACAGTCCAGGCTGTGCAAGTGACCTCTGTCGTTGCAGATGTCGCACCGTAAGCTCCAAAATATCTGCTTTCTCTAGTTTACTATGTTTAGTGTTCTCCAGCCGTGCACTGTCTAATATCAGCGCTTTAAGCGCTGCCAGCGACTGATTTATCCTTGCACGCCTTCGTTTTTCCATCAGTGGTTTGTTTGCCTGAAAAAAAGAATTAAAATTAAATTAAACATTATTCTCCGACGTTTTTAGAAGTATTTTCGTTTTTATTTTTTTGTCTTCTAGCGAAATAGAAGAAACAAGATCAGACGAAGTCGCGGCAGTCGAGCGTGCCAGTCTCAAGACGTTTTTTTTCCTGTTCTTTTTTTTTTTCTTTTTAAATCTACAATGTTTCTTTTTTTGTCGTCTTTTGGCGTTCTCGCTTACGCTCAAGTTCCTGGACGAGTGCTGGCAGTTTGCCGGGGCACGAGTTCGACAAGATTGAAGTTGAAACACTGCCACACTGACTCTCAGAGAATCCAATATAACACATCCGACAGCTTTTTGATAAAATTTAAGACTCTTCCTTTCTTAATAATCACGAAGAATATCTCGAGAGTTATATATATTTTTTTTTCCTTCAATTTACAGTGTGTTAGAGAATTTCTACAACGAGTTGTGCGTAGAAGCGTGATACGAGGTCATTTATCGTCTCGTAACCAGTGTGTTGGCACTTTAGATACAGGACAGAAAGAGATGGAAGCTAATGCTCTCTACTATACCGGATAAACAAACGAGTCAAGCGCATTAACACTTGTCTCTTCGTCTACTGCGTATGAAAAAAAATAAAATATTAATGCAACTCTTTCCATACACTTGACTGGAACTAATTGTTTTTTCCATTGTATCATTCGGTAATGGAAAAACCGGCGTTACGGTTTTTTTTTTTTTTCAATTGAAAATTCTTTTCACTGGCAGTAACATTGTTCAGAGATAATAGAGTGCAGAACATTTACACTGAAAGACAGGAGTAGACGTTTATAAAATGCATGAAATTACGAGAAAAAAAAATTCATTATTTAAAATTTTTCATCTTTTTTTTTCTTTGCTTTCAATGTATTTTATATTTTTTGAAGTACACTTTAGCATAATGTTTCGTCAGACTCTCCTGCGTATGATAGTGGGGAAAAACAGGAGTTTGTGATTTTCAAAGCACGTTTGCATGAGTCATTCGTGTATTGTACTACTACCATGCAAGACTAAACTCAATATAAATTTATGCTATGGTATTTGTCGTTGTCTGTCAGAGAAGGAAATCCCTGGAACACGTTTCGACCTTCCACGTATTTATTTTGCTCATTTTACGTAACGAGTTATAGGCACCCAAAGGCACCTTCGGTTTCATCAAAAAACTTTCCAAGAAAGACTTTATGCCTTTTTTTTTCATCTCTTCCTTTTTTTTCTTCAAAGAAACAAGGGGAGGGGATTAAGAACCCTTTTGCAGATACGCGCTTCGACGAACGGTAATTAAGGTTCCCGTCAGACCCTAGTTAAGTACCATCAATTAAGCTCTCTGACGTTCGTCAAAAAGTCATGACAAAATAAAATAACGAGAATCTAGGTCTCTTTCTCCATTTTTATTATTGAGACATTTGAATTCTAGTCATGAGTTCTTTGAATGAACTGGAATTTATGACGTACAGCTTATATATATGCACGTGGTGTATCGGACTTTGAGTGCAAGGCGTGTTACGCCGATAGGGAAGCACAGAACCGAGGTGTTGTCGACGATAAGTGTGGGCGTGTGATCTAGCGGCGCATATGCTACCCCACCTTGCATCCGCCAAACAGTAAAACGACATAACACTTCCAACGACCAGCTTATATAGAACTTTGGCACATATGTTAAGTGTATACAGAGGAAGCTGGGGTAAAATGGATATTGAGGGTAAAATTGACATGTTTCATTTCGGGTTGAAAATCGAACTCGTTTCTAATGAAAATCGTTAAAAAGGAGCAAGAATACTTTCGATAATTTCATTGGAAAATTAAGAAGGGATTCAAAAATTTCGGAGCTTGAATTTGAGAATTTTTTCGAATCTCAGTAAAAAATTTTTGACGGAATATAAATGGCACAATACGTTTCGACGAATATTTCCGGAAATGAACGAAATATCGACATGTTTGCTAAGATCCTTCTTTTGAAATTTTTTTAGAGTTATAAAAGAGGTTTTTATTCAATTTTCACAACGTCACTTGGTTTTCGAGACATTCTCAGAAATTATTACTAATATCATGAATGGAACTGCTATTAGTAGGATTCATCTCTATGAACTGAGAACTAGTTCGGGAAATTGGTTTATATGTACGAAATAAAATGGGTAAAAGGATTTTCAACAGAGTTTTGATGACAGAGAGATGAAGGAAACTCTTTATAGAGTTTTCAGCTGCTCAGGAACTTTTGAAGAAGAATCATTAGAATAGCAGTCTAATGCATGCTACTCTCTTTAGCTCTTGACCAATAATTTATTTCAGATTTCTGGAAATATCTCGGGTTCTCCGAGTTATAGTTAATGTCATGAAAATCAGTCATCTTCCCATACATATCTATAAGAATGATCGAAAATCAATTTAAAGATACTCAAATTGATTGGAAGTGGGCTCATCTTCAGGCTGATTTTTGACTTTTTATAATGCATCAATTAGACCCGGAAATGATTGAAAAAACGAAAAAAAAATCCGAGAATGGAAAGAGCGAATTCTCAAATTCTAAGAAAGCAAAAGAATACATTCGACATATTTTCTGTATCAGACATCTTCCCAGCTCTTTAATGGAATGATTGGCGAAATCTGATGCCAAACAATTATTTTGAAAAATCTAAGTTGCTCCACTACCTCCTACATTGTGCAGTTGAGAGAAGAGAGCAGAGAATTTTTATGCTGATTTGAACAGTTTTTCACTATTTGCTGAGTTTCTCCTTCTGATTATTACACAAGGAATAGATTATACCCAACCCTACTTCTGTGCTGCAACAATTGATCATACTCGAAATATGATCTGCTGACTATCATAAACACAAGAGTCTGCAATTAATGAAAAATGTGATCAATTGAGGGCGTGATGAATCTAGTACTGAAGAGATGGAATAAGACAGGTAAATTCATTTTTGTGATCATTCTTCGTGCAATATTAAAAGAAAGTGTTAGAATCTTATGAGACCAGTTCTTGCAGCACTGATTTCCCTCTGCAGAGATAAATAACTAAAAATTCGTTATTTCCTTTAGTTTTTGAAGTGCTCTGCTCAAATAGTTGCCAAAAAATTGACCGATTCAGTCCTATCTCTTCACAACTGAAGTGTTATGACATTCCTTAGTGTCTATAAGGAGCACTGAAATCTTGAAGATGACCATGATCAATCACGAAGAAAAGGATAAGTTCAATCTTGCCATTTGCAAGCATCTCGCAATTCGCAAACGTACCAACTCCCTCTAGTGTCCATGAAACATACAGAGCGCATGCGCACAAGAGCAGTCACTCCCAAAATCTAATTAATTGCGCCCTCTACCTACTTGTCTATTGGTCAGTTTGACTGAGGAAACTCCTTAGATTCAGAAGGTTGAAATGCCGAGATAACTTGTGAATAGGAAGACAGTACAGCAACTGACTGAATTCAACTCAAATGTCAATGTTAAAATCTGCTCTCCAATTGGACGATTTCAATATAGCTAATGAGAGCCGCTCAACTACTGTGACGTCACGATGAATCGCAAATTCATCTGAATGTTATGGCTGCATGTTATTCCTGAAATTCCAATGATTTGAGGAGGAAAAAAATCGTGCAAGTTCGTTACTGCCATTGGTTCACCAACTTTTTCGCCTTATTTCCACGAAATTTCCAAAAAATCCGCCAAAACCTTCCTTCCAAATGTTTGAAAAACGAAGATACTATCGATCAATTAAGAGTAATACAGTATTGTTTACATTCCCTGATGTTTTGGTTGTGTCGCTGATGTGCCACCCCCTTCCAGCGTATCGATTTCACCGAGATAATCCCCACTAGGCACGTGCCGCATTGAAAAAACCCGGATGTCGTGCGGTCACTGATACGCTTCAGTATTTCTTCATTTTTTTATTCTCGCTCTATATATTATTTTCTCTCCACATTTTTTTTATCATTTTCCTCTCCTGCCTTTTCCTTCCGCATGAGAAATACAAGAAAAAAAAACGTGAAAGTGATCAATAGAGCGTTGTGAAGTAAAATGCCATGCAAGTAGTTTTGCACCAGTTGCAATAAGTTTTATAATCATTATTGGAAGATTAGCCCTGAGGCTTTGAAAGCATCTCTCTCTCTCTCTCTTTTTTCCCTACCACCTACATCTCTATTCTGTTCATGAAATGTAGATTCTATTTTACCCCGTTCTATGTGTTTCGATGTGGGAGTTGTTGCACGTGCTACGGGCACTAGCAAAACGGAGGGGTAATGGAAGACAAAAGAGACTGGGGGAGGGGTGAGTGTGTGTGGATGATAGGGAAAAAGAGGGAGAGAATGGCACGTGCCTCGTAACATGCGGTTTCGGCGTGGGGTCGAATAACAGGGGCAATGGATTAGAGTTAGACTTGAACAGGGGAAAATTACCGTAGAGCACTGGCTAGAGAAGACAAATCGAAGGGATAGGGGGGGGGGGGGTGATCTCTGTATGAAATTGGTGAGGGGTGTGACGTGATGAAAGTGCAGAAGCGCGAAAAATCATGGGCGTTGTGTATCTTGTATGACGTGACGAATTATTCGTGCACAGTGGTATACTATTCGCCATCTAGTTGCTGTGAAATCATCAACACGCCTGACGTGACAAAACCATTGCCCCGAGAGATTTTAATTGCTTCTGGTTAACCGCACTCGATTGATTTTTTTTTTCCAAAATTTTTTTTTTTATTCTCTACCACCGGCTTTTATTGCATCAAATGAATGACTTTGACGAGCAGTATTTTGAAATTTAGAGATCAGAATTTCATTTGATTATTGGAATAAAAAAAGAGGATTTTTATTCTCAATTTTTTTAGACTTTTTCTTTATAAATGCATGCAAATATTATAGAAATTTCTAATTTATCTTTTAATTGTAAATTTAGAAAAAATGAAACTTACTCTACGTCCGTCCGAATGTTTTGGGCTCGGGCTTGGACTTGGACTGGGACTAGGGGCCGGACTCGGTCCCTGTTGTGTTATTTGATGATGCTGCTGTTGCTGATTACTCTGACGATTAGCGTTAACAGTATTTTTTTTCTCTTGGTGCCTAAGTGAGTGTAAACGCGCGGTCATCCTTTAGTAGGTCCACACGGACCTTGTTAAACGTGAAGAACACTTTTTCACCCACAGTGCTATGTAATAGATTATGACCGAGGCATTAAGCATTGCGTCTAAGCACCAGAATTTTTTTATTTAAAAAAAGGCCTTTAATACCCAATTTATCATATGAATATTGAGTTCAATTGTCCTCACATTCATTTGAATTACTGAATTAAACTCAGTAATTTATTCAAATAAATGTCATTAAAAGATCACACGAATTACGTGATATTTTTTTTGTTTCTTTCAATGTTTATTCAAACGTTGAATTAGCGTGATCGGAGGAATAATAACGTGCTAGACATACACCACGTGGCTTCAACATGTGCCCCGGAACCACTTGTCACTCTCAATCCAATATTTCAATCCTCTCACTTCACCTAATTTCTGAAAAAAGTTTTCTCAGTAATTATGGGTTTAAAAAATCCAGTTAATTCACTTTAAAAAAAAAAAGCCTCCAACACTCTTGTCTCCTCGCAAAACTCCAATTGTGAATTAGCCAACTAAGAAATAAAAAAAATAAATAATAAATCACCAACAAGTGCGAAAAAAAATTCACATCACTCTTCAAGTTCACGGATATTCAAAACATTTGAAATAAACCGCGCAAATGAGTCCCATTGAATCTTTATCAAATCAATGTAAAAAAAATGGTCTTTTAGTTTTTCGAATTATTTAAAAATACAAGATATATGCTGTGTTTATTCAAGAGAAATTTGCAATGATTTTCTGCAAAAATTTGACGTTCTCACAGAGTGACACGTACGAATGCCGTTGACGGACTGTGAGGCAGCAAACGGCTCGCGCGCCCGTAGTAGTTGTGGATACGTAGGTGGGGTGTGAAGAGCGGTTGAACACCAAGGGGGATAGAGAAGCGAGGGGTTATAGTGGGAGAGAGGGGGGGGGGGAGAGTGGGTAGAGTACCGGTAAAGTGAGACGGATACAGAGAGAGAGAGAGAGCACGACCGCGTCGAGCGATCGAATCTTCGTGGAGAGAGGGTGGATGGGCTGGAGGGGAGGAAGAGCACAGCGTGAGTTTCGAGGGAGTTGAGCACGTCAGAGAGAGAGTAGAATGCTGGATACTGAAGAGAGGGAGAGACAGAGAGAGAGAGAGAGAGAGTGTGCGGTTGTAGAGGAGTGTTGGGAGGTGGCGAGGGGCTGGCGCGCCACGTTTATACTGGCGGCAGCAGTACGGTAAAGGGAACGCCACACAGACAAGGGGACAGAAGAGGTAGGAGAGAAGAAGAATCATGGAAGGCTTGCGTTCACGCTCACGCGCCCTTGCCTGCGGCCAGGCTCGTTCTTTGGCCGTCTCTTCGCACGCTCTTCTTTGTCTTTCTCTCTATCTATCTCTCTCTCTCACTCTTCTTCTCATCTGTACCGCCGCCTCTACCGCACACACCCAACTGTGAAGACCAAGCGGCGCGAAATGGAGGAGAGAAAAAGAGAAGAAAAAGTAAAGTAGGGAATAATGAAAAAAAAAAGAAGCGAAAAAGCAAACTGAAAGGCACGTTGGCAGAGTGGACGCGTGTGCGTCGCCTTCCGTGATGCGCGAATGTGATGTCTTGTATGTGTATGTGTGTGTTTGTTCGTGAATATGCTTGGGAAATTCTGGGCAAAAGAGGTAGCTCGAAAAAAATGCGCATTTACGAATTATTAAAATCAAAACGAGAAGATCTGAATTCCAATTATCATCGTTTTAGCTTATTTTTGCGAAAATTTCGATGCAATGATCTGCTGATATCTCGTCACTTTGTAATTTATCAAGGTTATATTACAAAGCACTTAATTTGTTATCTTTTGTTTCTTTTTGGTTATGACTTTCTAGTTTTGCAGTGGCTTTCAGTATCACCCAAAATTAGTATCGCACGGTATTTAGTATGTGTGAGATGATGCAGAGGCGTTTTGGATGAGCTGAAACCCATCGTGCTGGGGCCATAAAGGCCTCCAGCGTAGTTGTACGCAGAAGGTGACTTGGGATAGGCTGCTGAGGAGGGCGGAGGGGAGGGGGGTTGAAGGAGAGTAGAGAGGAAGGAATACCCGTTGGCACGCGCGGCCAAGTGCTATTCGCCTTCCACCCGCTGTGTGTGTCTCTCGCTACCCACGCAAACCAACCGATCCCCACGTCTGACCCCTTCGGTTCTCTACCCACTCGCTCGTTTCTTTTTTTTTTTCCTCTTCTTCTTTCCCCCTCAACTCGTTCTCTCTTATTCCTTTTTTTCTACTCTTGTGTGCACGCCGGCGCTTCGTTTGACGCGCCGCGTCCTTGTGTGTATGTGTCGCGTTGGCCTCCTCTCGTGGGTGGGTTCCATAGCTCTACGTACGTTGAATGCAGAATGAACTTTTTTTTGCTTTTTCTTCTTTTTGTTTGCCTCCTCGCAGTTTTTTTTATCCTCTCTTACTTTATCTTTATTTGGCTTTGGAGAATGTTTTTTGAGGTAGATATAACTTTGCAGATTGTCTATAGATTATACTAGAAGGTAAAATTTTAGAGGCTGAATTTAGGTTTCCAGTGAGGTGGAGTTTAGAATTCAACGTAAATTACCAAGTGGCAATTTGAATAATCGGAGAAGACTGGTATGTACTAATTTTCGTGGTCTTCTCACGTGACACATTGGCTTGTTTCTACACTCAAAAGCCTCTCCTCTCTCTTTCTCTTCCTCTGTTTTCAGGAGGTAATGAATTTAACGGGTGAGCTTCCTCGCATTCCTTCTCGCGTCCCCATATCGAAAATTCAAAAAGTTTTATTCAAAGGTGAGAAAAAGGGGGGAGTGAAAATTATTGGAAGAGATCGCTGTGGTTGGTGAGGTGGATTGGGAATTCAACGCCTCCGTTGCATTTTGAAATCATACTTGTATAAAACTATCCTCTAGATATATATTTTCTGATTTCCACTTTTATTTCAAGGAAAACCCTTGTGGCTGTCTCTAGGATTTTCCGATTTCACATAAATTTCTTTTATTTCTTTGTTCATTTTTTTGACCCACTTTGTATCGAAACGTAAGAAATCGGTATTGTTTTTTCTACTTTTTTCATTTTCTCTATTTCAGTATCTTAAATTTCGCTTGCGCATTCCGAATTGTTTTTGAGATTTGATTCCTTGATGATTTCTCAATTGTAAGTCTGGTGATTATCAATATCATGAAAAGGTTTTGACACTTGAAAGTCACGCAATGAAGGGTTATCAAAGCCTTCCTCTTTAATAACATCTTAAGGGGGAACGGAACCTCTTGTATAAATTGAATTTTTGAACTAATTATTTGACAATATTTATTAATATTTTTGTTATAAAAAAGTGGCAACGACTGACGAAGGAAATCAGAAAGTCGATGCTTTCGGTATTTCATGAAGAAAATCATGATTATTGCTAAACGAAACGAATTTGAAAATTTGAAATTTACTGGGCCTTCCTTTACCCCTCAAGGAGAAAAGACATATGGAATTTTATATGTATATTTTGAAGAAGAGCAAGAATCAGCTCAGAAACATTGATTAAAAACAAAAAAAGTGCACAAACATATAAAAATGTATTTTAGCAAAGCACGTCTTAAAGTAAGACTTTCATGCATGACACAACTTGTTAAAATCACTTTGTTCATTGGGTCATTCGGTAAAGAAAGATGTAGACAACCTTAAATGAATAAATACTTTAAAAAAAATGAAAAAACACATTAAAATCAAATTTTTTCAATGTTGGACAGAAATGATTTTTCTTCACTGTAAATATGATGAATTTTGAAGTCACTTAATTATCGGCTATTCTCATGTCTCCATACAGTTAGAAATTCATTTAATTCTGTGCAAAAAGCTGTGCCGCACTAAAGCGGTCAGCCGTCTACTTGCTAATCATACAGCGCGCTGTTTAGATTGCCATAACAAAGTCTGCCTACTTAATAAGCTACTGTTCGGGGTCTTTGACTTTGTCTCTGTATGAGTTCATTATCACATTAAATATTTAAACAAAACGTTTATTGTTTTCCAAATAAAACAATTAGCATTATCTCGTAAATACAAATGATAAAAGTGTCATTCAATAAATAATTTTAGTCTGAAAAATAAACATATTTATTTCATATTTTTAATTATCTATTTTATTTTCGGCAATTTTTTTTTTTCTAGTCAAGTTGATTTCTCTCTAGGATGCACTCTAAATATCCACACGAGAATGAAAAAGCTCATGAGTCTCTGCGTGTCGGCGAGTCGCCGGGTTTTCTCCCCCTTCCCTCAGTGCCCTCACATTTATGGCGATCGCGGGCGTATAAACGTGACGCGACCACGGGAAGGCTTGATTTATGATGCAAAACTTTTGGTACACGTCGCACACGGCGTAGGCTTGTCTAAAACTCGTTTCCAGCTATATCTATATACACATGAATATATATATATATATAGTAGTAACCCGTTCTTTGGTTCTGCTCTTTCGGGGATTCGCTCGGGTGAACGAGTGAGGTCTCCCACGAGAACCACTACCACTCTGGGCTCTGTCCAACGGATTGGGATAGATATATACATGCAGTACCGTGCGCTGCCTCTCGCCATTCCGGAATGTGCCGTACCTAGTACCTCCCTGTATCCCTCGATTTCTGGTTATCCAACGGGTGTTCTTTTCCACCCAAAAATATCCGCAAAAAAATCACCCAATAATCTCTCAACGAATGAAGAAACGTGAGAAAGAGCCATTTCTATTTTTTCTAAATTGCAATACTGTAGAAACAAAATAAAAAAAATTAACGTCATAAATTTCTCATTTTTAACAAGAAAATTAGCTTCATTTCTCCATCCCACTTTCCTCCTGCACTAAATTTTATCACCTCAATCATTTCCATTTTTTTTTAAACCCACAAACAATAGGTAACCTCATCCCCCCACTCCTGTCAAGCCAAGAATAATGCTCCCACTGCGGCTAGTTATATATAGTACTCGCACAGTACGACGACATAGGCTACAGCGCGTGAATTCTCGCGAACCTCCAAAATGCAAATACATCTATTATATACATATATATATTTATGCACAGAGTCACCCACTAATCGTGGGAAGTACAAATCGTCGTGTGTGGGCGACAAGGACACTGTCCTCCGTCTATTTACCTTTCTTCGTGACCTCCTCCTCTCTTTTCCTCGCCCTTAAATTCAACACCATTATATGATCGATGTTGAATAATTTTTTTTCTTCATGCAAAAACAAACTGTGCCAAAGTGTGTACCAAACTTCGGTAATACCTCTTTCTCTCTCTCTCTATCTCTCTCATAGACTGTTATTTATGATTTTTTTGCCACCATGTTTGTAGTATAGAAAAGGCTGGTGGCCTTGCCAGTTACCAAAGGCACGTTCTCAACTGTATACACACATATATGTATATAACACGCATGTGTCAACTCCCCGTAGTGTCTATCTTGCTTCTGTTGGCTACTGTCTGCTTCACTCTCTGTGTCTACACACATAGCGAAGCCTTTACCTGTGTTTCTGGCAAAACAAGAAGAAGAGAGAACAACAAGAGAGAGATGGAGAATACTGTTGTAGAGTTGGTGTGTGGCAACGCCGGATAGACATTATCCGACACTAGGCGAAGAGGCTCATTAACGTTCTTCGTGTAGATGTCGCCTCCGGACTCTCTATATCCCTAAACCCAGGGCTTTTATCCCCCTTCGCCCTTTCTTCCCCTTTTCTGCTCTCACGATCCTAACCTCATCCGCCTCTCTTCTCCCATCAACCCAAAGCCATTTCCACTTCATGCTGGCTTCAAACTATCGGCACTGTGGCGAAGCTCTTCAACGGCAACCCTGGCCACTGGTTACGTGGGTAATCATTGGCGCCTGAGTAAGCCGATGCCACATATACATGCTCACATAAAACACATATATATGTATATATGTACAACGTGCAATATAGCTGTGTTACAACGGGCTTCTGATTTTGCCTCCGGTGCCGACGATTTCAACTCTCGTATCTCTTTTCTCTTTCTCTCTCTTGTTCGTTACTTTCTTCTCCTTTATTCTTGTTCGCTTCTCGTACAGTTATCTCATACGCATCTGTGCGTGCCGGAATATACGGTCAATTGGATTCGATGCCGGCGAGACTGGTTGATTCCTTTTTTTTTTTTTGGTGCGGTTTTTTTAGTTATTAAAGTTTCCGAGCAGTCATGTGGCCTCGAAAGCATTGCGTCATTGATCCTTCTGAAATTTCATGCAAAAAATTCGGGAATACATGGGGATTGGGTAGATTCAGGGGAAATGTAGGTTTATGTAGAGACTTTATGGTTGCTAGGTAATGTTATAATACTAGTAATATTGACGAACCCTTAAATGGGAGTAATGAAAAAAAAACTTGGTTACAATCATGAAATGTTATTGGAGTTCCAACGATTATAGTTGGTTATTAAGCACCTGTTAAGCTAGTTGTACACAGTACTGGTTGAAAATTGATGAGTATTTTCAATGCTGAGACAGTGCAGGTGAAATTACTGTGTTTAAGAGACTGCAATAACAGTCAATTTTACTAGTTATGAAAGTAAATAACTGAATTTTTCTTACAATCCTCCATTTATTCTTAGAATTAATAAGATAAATTTCATTAAAATTGAATTTTTCCAAAATTCATTTGATAACGTAAAAATATAAAATTTTTATTCTCTGTGGAACACATTAATTTCCATTCTTTCATCAAAGCTCTGGAAAAAAAATAGAAGTATTTCATTATTCTTCCAAAAAAAAGGACTTGTTTCAGATAAAAATCAACTTTGCAAAATCCTTCATCCCCGAATAATTGAATTAAAATTATATAAATCTTCAAATAATTAATACCAATCAAAATCCCATAAATCATAAACTTTTTTCTTCGAAAAAATAACAAAAAAAAAAACAACAAATTGAATTAGCATAACGATTTGCGCAGCCGTCACTGCAACAAAAAAAAGGTAAAAATTTTAATAAATAAACAGAAATGAAGAAACACGAAAATTGTTGAGAGAACGAAATTATGAAAATGGGATTTTAGAGTGCAGAGAAGAGTAGTCAGTTTGAATGAGGGGGTGTGAGAATATAGTTGGGTGAGAATCGAGGTGAAGTAATGAGTATAGAGAATGAAAGAGCGAGAAGAAGAGAGAAATAGGAGACTGGCGGTGGCACGAGGACCATTAATGATGCATAGCCCGTTGGCGTTAGCCTGGCAGTCATAATGACCCCGGCGGACTGGCTCTGGCCAGAGAGAGAGAGAGAGAGAAGGAGAGCTCGATAGGCTGCTTGGCTGACTGCCTGGCTCGTGTCGAAACGCGAACGCTCGGCTCTATCTGCCATTTCGATTATATATACTGTACGTCCATATAAACCTACCCGCGCGGCATTTCTCCCTATGTACCACCTAACATTAATACATATATACAGGCTATACCCATCAAGAGCATATATGGCGTATGTATAGACGATGAGTGTGAGAGTCGTGGCTGCAAATGGCACGCCTCCTCCCCAATCTCCTCGTGACCGTTATTCACATGACTCTTTTTTTTGCGGATTTTTTCCTTTCTTTCGTTCTTTTTTTATACAGGAAAATCTCGGATTCTAGATTTTTCTCTGGTTTTTTTTTCTGGATTTTAGAACTTTTTACGAAGGGTTTATTTACACTTGTGTGAGTTTTCGAAGAGGAAAAATGTAAAAGAGAGGTGAGTGATTAATATTCCATTTTTCGGGGATTTTGTACTTTTTTTTACCAAAGGAAATTGTTTGGGGACTGTACGTGAATTTTGGTACGTACATGCAAGTTAATTATACATTGTTTGGTTGGAACAATTATGCGATCATGGAACAGTGATTAATAGACAAATTGTTGGGGGGATAATCGTGATAGGACAAGGATGGGGATAATTGAGAATCATTGTGAGTATTGTAACAATCATTTTTTGCTCAATTGCACCTCTTAGGGGATTAGGGTATTAATATGCGGGTATAGATCTCTACTTGTCGTTTACTATACGGAGAGAAACATCCATTGAAAAGTAGTGTACCTTCTCATTAAAGGAGATTCTACAATGACTGCAACGCAATGAATTCCGTACGGAATTGTTGCGGCTGGCTTATGTTTGCGAAAAAGTGTCGTATGGCAACGGACGCATTCCCTTATTCCACAATCTAGGATTTACCTTAACAAATCTGATGACTTCTTTTTCCTTCTTACCATCCAATTTCAAATTTTTCCCCACTTTCATTCGAAAAACGCACAGGATTGTTGAAAAAATTGATTGCAATTACTAATATTTAGATTAATCGAGGTTATTGTTTGACAGGGAATGCGTCCGTTGCCGTTCGACACTTTTCCGCAAACATAAACCAACCGTAACGATTCCGTACGGAATTCATTGCGTTGCGGCCATTGTAGAATCTCCTTAACGGATGAGACGTATCGGATGGGGGGCAAAGAAATAACAAACACTCCATACAAATTACAGTCCGGCAATCACAATCCAAAGTACATCTACACACACTTCCATATGATGCACCTGATTTTCTTCCAACTCATTGACAATTGATGCGAGAAACCGTATTTTTAAAGTACTAAGCATGTAAATCTGGTTGATTTCTCTTCAATTTTAGTGTGCCACTCAATGAATTTTCATAACTCGCCCTCTTCTCCAATTCCTTAAAGAATAATCGAAATCGGTAAAAGAAATAGAATAGTAGTGTGAGCTTCTGTCATTATCTAAAATGAATTTATTGAATAAGTTGAATCTTCATTCTGAAGATCTCTGACTTTCAACCCTCTGGGAATTTGAAACAAAGAGTCTAGACTGCTGTGTTTATCAATGTTTTTTTACGAATTGCCATTTTCAAATTGGCAATGGGAGAACTTTAAGAATCTCCACAAATGCCACTCCATAAACGTTGTGAGGACTGGAAAAAAACTGAGTTCAGCATAACAAAGTACTTTTAAAAACTGACGCAAGTGATTTTTATAACTCTTTTCGTACACCCAAAGTTATACCTTTTTTTTTTGTTCCCGTTACATTAGCATGACTGGTATGTGCACGTTTTACGCCTGCACATACCGAACTATGTATACTATAATATCAGCATAAATCGGATAAAGGGATAAATGGGATGAATGTATATCTATATATATGGGTTGTAACCAACGAAGGAAGAGAAGATAGATAAGAGAAACGGAGACTGGAGTAGTCGCCACATTGTCTGTGTGTTTAGTACGTGTGAGACTTGAGTGAGGGCAGCACACGGTGAAAAAAAGAGAGAGATGATAAAAGTGAGATGGGGGAAAAAAAAATTAAAAAATGAATGAGAGTGAGATGAAAGAAAGAGATGATTTGAGCGTCAGATAAATTACCGTGGGATAAAGGCGAACGGATGAATATTATAAAAGAGAGGGATGAAGAGCCTCTGTTAGTGCGAAAAAGGAGAGTGAGGGGAGGGAAAAGGCGAGGGTGGTTGCCATTACTGTAGGCATTTGCATACAAACGTCAAGCGGGGTTTATGCCCCCATTAATTATGCGACGAGACCAATGAGCCCAGTATTCCATACTGCTCTATATACCTCCCCCCCCTTTCCAACTCCCTGTCTATCTCTCGCGCTTGTCTCTTTCTACCAGTTACTCGTGTTGCATGGGCGTTTTGTATATATTATTATTCGCGTAATTCGCACAACCGAACATGCCCTCTGGTCATTGTGTACGGTTGTCGTGGGTTATAACGACGTTATAGGAGGCGTGGAATTATCTTATCGAGCCTATTTTCGTTTTTTTTCCTTCTTTCTTTAATCATTGTCATTGTTGCTAATTGTGTGTTCTCATGATGTTGATTTTGCGAGAGTAATACACTAGTTGGTTGAGAACATTGTCTTTTTTTTTCATCAGTGATGAATAACTAGAGAGATCAATATTTTCGGGAACCAGCATTATTGATCTTTTTCTAACAGAATAAGTACTCCTATAATCTCTTGCATTTTTTTCTGTAAATAAATTTTTTTTAACCCTAGACTGAGCACCATAAACGAGCTAACGACTTTGGTCGGGTGATAAGGGATTCCCGGTGATGTTATTCTGGCTGCGACGTTGCCGAAACCACTCTATACTGCCCGCAGGCGTTTAGCGAGTTTTCGGCAACGCTGCTCACTGCTCACGACTTCATTTATGAAGACGAAAACTCCCCTAGCTACAAGAGTTCAGTTTATTTCTTCATCGACTTTGTGGGATCTGCCATTTGAGAAATATCATAGTATGTTGAAAACTGCAATGAATGTGGGAATCCATCAAAGGTGACCTGCTTAGGGTTGATCAACATTTTGCGTTTCATTATCGAAGTGTAGATGTCCAAAGCCAGATCGAACATTGTTCACTGATTCCACCCATTTTCGATTAATCCCCGACGAGAACCAAATCTCTTGGCATTAGAAGCATAACAGGACGCATTCAATATACTGCAGTGAGAACGATGGTTCGTAGAAATACAACTGCAGTGAAGGGGAAGTGCTAGTATCTTTGGAGGGTTAGGATATTTTATGAGTAGGGCGCAAAGCGGTAAATCCCCAGAACAGTTGTACACGTAAAATGAACTAGAAAAACAATATATGTCAGATGGTGTGAATCTTCGATGTGCTACTTTAATTATTGACCGTAGATACTGGTATACTTTTCTCAGGTTTCTGCGTCACTCGAACTTTATAGATTTTGAACACGACCAGCTGTAACATCATGCAGACAAATGAGGGTGCACAGCGTCTAATTCCGACCAATCAGAAATCACATCACGCGACATCCATGGATCTTGTAGAATTGAGATTCTGCATGAATAGACGGAAATTTTTGAGCATGTACTTGTCCATGGAAGTACATGCATGTAACCAGTGTCGGTGCAAGTGAACTGGGAAGGGGATTATGGTCATTTAGCGAGTGGAATGTACACAGAAGGGTATTGTTTTTTTGGACGTAAGGCAAAATGAACTAAGAATTTTTCTCTTAAGTAGAAGCTTTCTTTCAAAAATTTTGAGAAAAATTGAAAAGATGCTCCAAAATATTCACATCATTGGTGAATTTTTTGGAATTTTTCCCTAAAAGGTTCTATTCCAAAAATAAATCCAAGCTCATGACACTCTGCTGATCGATTCGGCTCACGTATTTCGGAATGCATACTGATGTTTATATAAATTTTGACCATATAAATGAAAATTGTGGCCAGACCGCGAAATCTACCAAATTCATAGAGCTCCACATATTGATTCCCTTCACCCTGAATGGAATAAATATCCACCAATGTCCTTAATATGAGTGCTTTAAGGGTGGAAGAGCTGATTCTGCAGTTTGAGTTTATCGGACGACATGTCCAATGATTATTTATCACAAATTGTTCTTCAAATACGAGTCCAGGATTGTTTTTAAAAGTTTCAGCGATATTTCCATCAAATATGAATCTATATGTCACTTTTTTCTGTGAATATCGGCATTAGTCTGAGCGGCTGTAGGAAGACCTTAAAGACGATATCTCCATTTCTTGGACCTCAGTTTTGTGGGGCTAACTCTTTGAATTTCCATTAAGAATAGAGTCTCAATAGCTGAAATAGATGAAAGATGATCCTATTTTCCAGTTGGCAAAGCCTTCAACCTCCTGCGATTGAAAATGGAGATACCGTCAAAAAACTGGTAATGTCAAAAAATTGCCGTACGTTTCGAGTTTGAGACAAGCAAAAACTAAAATATCATATATTTCTGGATAATTATCATAGAAAAATGTTCATTTTTTTCTTGTAGAAGAATTAAAGATTTCAACAATGATTTTCATGAGAACTTTTTGTTATAAAAGATATCTCTCGTAAAAAAATTCAACAAAATCCAACTTATCATGCTTCAGCTCTTCTCTACTGTGTTATGGCATAAAAATAATAGTTCGAATCCAACACAAAAAACTCCTCATCTTAGATTAAACATCTGTAAATATGCTTATATCTGCACCTGTGAACCAACACATACACATTTTTTTCTATTTCCTTGTAATCAGCAAAGCTCCAGTGAATTGTTTAAACCACATTCAAATGAAACAAGACTTCCTCATCATAATTATATAAAAGAATAAGATAGAAATAAGAGCAGAAAAAGATGAACTTTATGTATATGTTTAACGCCTCATATAGTCCAGTGGTTGGCCTCAGAGCAAATGCCAGAAGGGTGGTACATAAGCTTGGTGGGTTGCATCTCAGCTCGTTGGCTCTTCTCAAGCAGCATGGATCGTCTGGCCTGAGGTATAACGAGGACGTAAACCAGTCCTGGCATGGCTCTGTGAACGTTGCCTGGTTTCACCAACCAGTCTTACCTTTATACCTATATATCTGTATATATAGAAGAAGGGAGAGGAATTGGTATACGTTCTATCCACCTCAGCAAACGCTCGGCAGCTCCATCCGGAAACGGAAGGAGTCTCGATTCCAGGAGCTCCTTGCTGCCAGTCCCCCCCCCCCCCCCCGTCTCTCTCTTCTCACCGCTCAACCCCCATGTAAGCCAGCTTCTTTCTTTGCTCCTTTTTTCTTTTTATTTCTTTCCTCTCTTTTACTTTTTCTTCTTCTTCCTCTTTACTCTTTTCCCCTGCCGCTCGTTCTACCATCTTCTATTTCTTCTCTTACGATGCTCCTTTTTTCCTCCCAATACGGCGCCAACAGGCAAGTCTCACGTTACCCGAAGGATACTCTCAAAAGACTTTGTGAAAACTGTCAGGGTATTCTTCAGCGAACGAAAAAGAGAGAAAAAAATTAGACGAAAAGGAAGAACGATGTGGAAAAATTTGAGGATTTCTTATTTTGTTAGTTATAGTTGAAATTTTTTTTTTAGGAAAGGGGCTGGAATTATTGTTTGTTAATCATTTTTATCAAATATTATTATGCTTTTGATAACAATAAGTTCCTCTTATTCTCTTTAAATTAAAGAAAAAATGAGTATTTTTATTTTTTACTTTTTTCCCTATTTAAGTTGCATAAAATTAGTGTAATGCTAATAATAACAGTATGTTTTGTGGATTTGTGTAATTTTGATATTTTTTTAATGAGAATCGATAGTTGGAATTTGGTAATTCATAATCATTCAAACAATTGTTTATAATGAATAATTAATTATCCCTTATATATGATATTTCGAATTCAGTATAATATATCGTAACAATTGATCGACATTTAAAAACGATCGATCGAAAATGGCTGTTTTTGGGAAAGGAATATTGATGCAGACCCGTGTAATGCGTTTCGCATCGCTCGTATTGTAGAACATTTTATGGAAAGATGGATTCCAGCCTGAAATTTCGTATTACATTATTCACAAGGCTCCTCAAATTTATTCATCTGTTAATCATGTCAATATTAACTTCCAATTTGTAAAGTCAAATTTATTAGCAAACCTTTTTTTTTTTGGTACTAAATAAAAATTCAGCACTTTGAGATGAATACTTCGGCATGAATACATTGTACGATATCAAGTATATCTATTTGGGAAAAACAGTATCCAGTATCAAATAGGAACTGGAATATCAATTCATCTCTTTTCATAAAACAATTTCGGAACCATCCGAAAAAAAAGAGGAACTAAATGAGTGGTGATGATATTGTTCATGCTATTAGTGATAAAGCAGCAGTGTGTCTGCATTATTGCATTTTATAAAAAATTCCGCGTGGAGACGCGAAATATTTTCAACAGTTCCATCGAGAAACTGAGAGGACTTTTAATGGGAAATGCATGTCAAAATTACTGTTAAATTTTCGTTCCAAGTGGAGTATTTTATCCAAAAGTTTTAAAATACATTTTTTTTATTCGAAATATTTTTGAGTTTTTATCAAAATATCACCAGGTTAGATTGTTGTCTTCTAGAATAAAAGAAAAAAAAACTTTCTCATATTCAATACATCAAATGTATGTTTATATGATGAATATCATATGAATCTAAGGGAAATATAGTGAAAAAACATTAGTAAAATTAACATTTCATAAAATGCTACATATTTTCAGGCATTTTTTTGATTTTGTACGCTCAGAACTTGAAAATTCAGGCGGATAGAAACAGTCATGCCCTCAATTTTTTCACTAAAACACTAAATTTTCGAAAAATTGTGGAAAACTAATTTCCACAAAAAAAAATATGGATAACAATTTTAAATGCTCTCGTTTTTTTTTCAAATAATTTCCATAATATAAAATATTTAAATTGCGCCAAAATTAAAAAATTTCCATTTTATTTCCAATGTTCATTTATCCTATCTCTCCCTGGATCAATTATGCTTTCATACCGACAAAATGAAGTTTCCTACAACACCAGATATCCACGTTAAACATGCGTTTGAAGTGTGTCTCCCAAAAAAGTTTTAATGGAAAATTTTCACGATAACAAAACCTCCATTCGGAAGCAAAAATGACGAAAAATGGAATAGTCGTTTTCAGCTCCAGTGCAGTCCAAGAGAAGCCTCAAAAAAAAATATACAGCAGTCAATTACTCTCTCCCAAACGAACCAATTCGAAAAAAAACCCAGTGAAAAATTCTCATCAAAACGAAAAAAACCGAAAAAATGTTCTTTCAAATTTCCGTGCTTCCCCATTTCGAAACATTCAACACGCACCTCAAAAACACATGCAAAAATGCTCCAAGTCAATTTTAAACAAAACAAAAGAACAACGAAAAATATATGATTGTAAAAAAAACATAGGAAAAAAAAGCACAGAGTGCACATATAAAAAAAAACTTGCCCTTTAACTATCGTTTAGTTATCGTAGATCTGGGCCATAACAGGCGGTAAAAACGAGAGAACAAGTGAGAGAGAAGTACAAAAAAGAAAAAAGAAACGTAGAAAAAAGTAATACATACAGGCGCGAGAATCGCGAGGGCGTGACGTCGAGCCGAGGGGAAAATATAATGATATTGCGAGGGGCTGTGTGGGGGAGAGCAAGGGTAAAAGTAAGCGAGACAGAGTCAGAGAGTAAAGAGGGTGGTGGGAGGGGGAGGGGGGGGGGGGGGGGGGGGGAACTGCCTCCGGTGACTCCCGCGCGCCTTTAATGGCCCTCGCGTGACGCGTTGACTCGAGCACCATATATACATGTGTGTAAAGTGGAATGAGTGGCCCCGAGGAGTATATATTCCAATGTGTTAGTCTCTCTCTCTCTCTCTTTTTCTCTTTATCCTTCTCTCTGTGTGTGCAGAAACTCGGCACGACAATTCTGCCTCAGGGCAATTCAGAGAGAGAGAGAGAGAGGGGAATTATACAGACGCGTGTAGAGAAGCGAATGCCGCTTTGCAATTCTCTTTTTCCTCTCTTTCTCTTTGTGTTGTACTATCGTTGTCTCACTTGCTTGATTCAAAACACTGTCTGTATGTGTTACGCCTGCGGAAGAGGGAATAGGGGGGGGGCGGACGAAGAGATCCCGCGATAACGAGCCGCACGCATACACATACAAATACACACGAAGTATAAATGTACAAACACGAATGGGTTTTCTACGTACATGTACGTATAAATTTGACTGTATATGTGTCCTATCCATTCTGAACCTGGGATTACACTGAGGCCATGTAGAGCGCGTGGGAAACCATGACGCGTGTATAAGGATGGTATATATGGCCCTCCAATGCTCTTCTCGTTGTTCACTTCTTTGTTTTTCTTTCTTTTTTTTTTTTTTCATTTTTTTTCATTTTATTTATTTGGAATCTTTGGAATCTCTGATTGCAAGGATTTTATTGGAAGGATATTTGTTGAGGAGGAATTGCTTGGAGAGGTAGGTTTTGCTCTGTGGATATTGAACTTGTTTCTTTTTTTTTTTTCTTTTTTTTTTCCAATGAACATAGAGAGAGAACGGAAATGTCAATTGGAATAGAAACAAATACACTGGGTTTTTTTTTGTGACATTGAAGAGTTATTTTGGTTTGCTAAGTCTGAGTTACGCAGCACCTTTTTGGTTTTTTACTGATTTCTTTGAACAAAGTGAAGACTTTATGGTCGGTTGATAATTATGTAGTGGAGTGGAAAGGATTTTAGATGCAGTGAAGTTTTGTGGAATTTTAGAGAATTGTTTTTTTTTCTCCTTTGTAGGAAGCAAGGATTTTATTCGAATCACTGGTTTTTGAAATATTCGCTAAATAAATTCCGTGTTTTTTTTTCTCAAAATTAGCATATTTGTAATTGGACATTGATCGTCGGATAAAATTATGAAGCCTATTAGAAATGCTAATTTTCGTTTTTTTTTCTCGTTCGCTCAACAGAAGACTTCACACGTTGTAGGTATAAAAAAGTGGGCTGTTAAGTGAGAAAGTAGTTGAGATAGTGATCATGGTCGTAAATCAGAAAATGGACTACTCGATAATTGTGGAAGGAAATATGTATCTGAGCGGTAGATAATGCAAGGTGTTAAAGTGAAGGAACTGAACAATTTGTCACATTATTTCTTCTCTTTTAACGATGATATGTAAGGAAATTGTATGAATAAATAATTTCATCCGTTGAGTGATTGTCATTATTTTCATGAATCTGTCGAATTCTACACTGAGAAAAAAAATTCATGTAGCAAGGAAATTGCTCATTAACTGAATTTCCCATCACAATTTCAATATCTATATATATTGAAATTTTTTGAAGTTAAGTAAATTTTCTTCAACTAAGTAAATCTTTTTACAACAAATTTTTTTTCTCAGTGTATGAATGATTCAGTTTTGCTGAATGCGAATGATTCTTGCAAATTTATAGTTTCAATGCAATGATAAAAAAAAAAATTGCGGGAATCGTAGAATCTTGCAAATCTTTTTTCGCAAAACTGTTTTTTCTTGAAAAAATTCATTGTAAATTTTTTTTTAGCTTCTTCCATTTTGAGGATATCTCATAATGAAGACATTTTTTAAGGAGTGTTAAAGGAGAACCTTCAAAAGATTTGTTGCGGATTCTTTTGCAAATATTTTCGAAACAAGTGGAGTTGAAGAAAATTTGGTAAGAAACACTTTTTTGCAGAACATTTGAAGGGCGACAAAACCTCCTCGCGATAAAATCTCCTAGGCTCCGCGTTTCTGCCGATATTTCTAGAATAAATTACACAAAAGTCTTTTATAATTCTGCTCCCGAATTGCCTCTGTAATAAGACTGAATGATCAAAATGGAATTATTTGTCTTCATTCAAAAATTTTGCATATAAATTTAAACTTTTCTCGGCTCTGATGTCACAAACTCTTTCGGTAACTCCATTTATTCGAAAATCGAAGAGGGATTTATATATTTGAACTAGAGAATTCTCTTAATTCTGATAGAGCCTCCAGCTATCATTACCTCCAGGATTACTCTGTGATCCAAAAAGAATTAAAAATATTTGCATAATTTTTCACAAGAATACAGAAAATTTTGAGCTATTTTGCCTGTTTAGCAGCATGTAATTTCATTCGTTTATTCTTACTGTCAAGATTCTCCCCAATTCCCCCAAAAAATTTGCAATTGGATTGTAAACATCATCCATTTGATGTTTATCAACTCTTCAAGAGAAGTTGATAAACATTTTTTCATGAATATATTTCGAAAAGTGGAAGTAGGGTAAATTTACAAGAAACCTTTTTTCGAGAGAATTTTGTAGAAAACAAAAAAAGTCTCTTCATAAAATTTCTCAAACGCTATCGTTTTGGTGATACTTCCAAAATAAACTGAATGTGATTTTTGGAGTTATCTGTCTTCACTACTTCGCTCCTGAATTGCATTTAAATCATAAAAAAAGCATCAAAAGGAATAACTCCTCCTTCATTAACAATTGTTAACATTCTCCAAATTGCTACTGCCAATTATCTACTGAAATACACAATGAGCCCTCCTCCACTTTTGTATTTCAAATTGAGTTGAAATTTTTGAGATTGAATGAAGTCTGAACAATCAAAGGAGCTTGCCAACTCTCCAACATATCGCGTGAATATGCATCAATGCCTTCACTGCTTTCGTGAAGTTCACTCCAGATCCACTGTATTAAACAAACGCATGTCAAACATAATGTTCGTAAAGAGAACAAATACTCCTGAGAGCTTTTGGACAGTTTTACACCTGAAAATTGGAGTACTTGAGCTTTTAAATGGAACTGTTAATCTAGCAGTTGAACAGAGTTTTAAAAAAAGGGGTGAAGATAAATTCATTTCTCATGGTAATGAAACTTCAAGCTTCAAATATATTGCCTGAGGAAAAAATGAAGCGTTAGGTGCAAAATAAAGTTTTTTCTTCAAGTTTCTCTTTTTTTCTTCTTCCATGAAATCAGACTACTATTTTTCTTCCGATTCATTGAGTGAATAATTAACATTTATTTGGGTGGAAGATGCATTTTCTTCAAGTAAAATTTCCCACGTATTTTTCATTAATTTTGGAAAATGAATGTGAAAAATTTAATTCATCTGGAAATTTTTTTTTTCAAGAATTGAAGTGAACAAAAATTCACAAATTGGAAAATAGTAATAAAAACTATCAAATATTTATGCCATTGGTCCTTAGCAAATATTTTTTCGAAATAATTAAAAAAGTCTTTGAATTTACTTAATTGAGTTAATTGAAGCAGATTAATTAATTGAATAAACTAAAATAAATTGCTAAATAAATTCAACTACTTTATTAATAAATTCCAAAAAATATTTGCTAAGCACCAATGATATAAATATTCCATAGTTTCTACCACAATTTTTTTTTCATTCACTGTAGAATAATTCATAAAGAGACTTTATTTAGTTGAAAATTTTGTACATCCCAAAAATAGTCTCTCTAAATTTTTCTCTTTTTCCCGTACTTCATTGAGCGAAGCGTGAAAAAAAGGAATAAAAAAAAAAAAGTTTACAATTTTTTACCGACTCTCTATGCAATAGTGAAGTAGAGTATCATAATATATTTTTCATCCCACGAAAATAGAATTTATCGAATGGAAAAAAAAAGTGAGAGAAAAAAAAAAAGAGGAAAATGGTTTCACGACTCATCCAATTGTGCGGAGGGCTTCGAGTATTTTCGCCATGTAAAGGAAACCGTACATTGACGTGTCTCATCTCTGTCTTTCACCGTATGGCTGTATTCTCAGACACAGCCCTCTCCCCTTATATTCAAGTAATGCCAGTGGTGAGACCCTCATTGAAGTCAGACGCAGATCAGGCTTCTCTTCTCACCAAACACCCCGGGTTCAAGGATAAGTCCAAGGTGTTTTTATCATTTGAACCAAGAAGCAAAAGAGAGAAAGAGTGAGAGAGATAGGTAGATAGATGAAGTTGAATGTATATAGATAGTGGTTTTGGGGGGGTGGGTGGCCTTTGAGGGAAAACCATGGCGACTGGAGTGCTATCGATTCACGACGGCAATTTCGTGCTGCAAGAGGAGAAGTACTCTTCTCTCGCCCTTTGGCAATTTTTACATTCTTTTTTTTTCTCCCTCTTTTTTATTTTCGTTGTGTGGCTTAGGAACGTAATATATCTTCGGAATTGTTGAAACTGCATTGAGGCACTCGATACACGAGAAGAGTAATTCACGTTTTATCTCTCATCTTTATCATTATTTATTGCTTACTTTAATTCCGTTTTTTAACTCAGTGTGAAGTGGAGAAATGGAGATAAACTCTCGTGAAACTGTGGCATACTTTAAATCTGTATTTATTTTGAGTGGATTTTTGGGAAATATTTTGAGATGCGAGGGAGATAAAGGAATTTTTGTGGGAAAATTTTTTGTAGAGCGGGATTGTATCTACGAAGAAGGCCATCGTAAAAAGAAGTTTATCTTGAGCGGATTTCGCAGCACTTTCCGCAAATTTACGAAATCTTTCTGTTAAAAATCATAGTTTTTTTGTGTGAAAAAAAAAGCTGGGAAGATGCTTCAAGAACAATCATTGATGATTTTTCAGAAAGTTAATTAAACATATTTTTGAAATTATGAAGAGAATTTTGAGAATTTTTTTGCATATTTTTTCGCAGATATCTTCGAAACCATTGAATATAACGAGGAATTTCAAGTATTTTGATAAATTTTACATGGAAATGATTAGGAGACCAGGCACAAAATGGATCTGTGGTGCAAGATGAACCGAAATCTTTCTCGAGAGTGAAAGACTATTGGGAATAATTTGAAGAAAATCACCCATTAATTTAAAGATGCTGGAGCATCTCGATTTTTTCCAGGTTCTTTGACAAATTTCTCTGTTCTGCAAGAAAATCTTGGATCATTATGCTTTGGAAATTCATTCTGCCCCGGTCTCCTCTATTGTTTTTTTTTCATTTTTAAAGACTTTTTCATTGATGTTCATGTGGAGAGATATCGAAATATTATTCTATAAAAAGAGGAAAAAAATAATTCAAATTTACATACTAAGTTGTCGATATTCACATGATTTATTTTACAGGGCAGCTAATAAGCCCTGAGACTGGGCTTCTAAAGTTTAATAAAAAAAAAAAAAATATTTTACAGGATTTCTGACATGAATATGTTTTGCAGTTGTTTCAATTGATCTTTTTTTTCTTAATCACCCTTTTTCTGGCCTGATCTTCGGAAGGTTAAGATTTTCATGCTACACTTTTTCAGAAATGTATGGATTTTCATTAATCCCATAATTTGTGGCTTCGCTAGAAACATCTTAATACAGAAAGGGGGAGTACGAAACTCTCTCAATTGTCACCCCTGTAGTCTTTCGTCTACTTTATGACTTTTTTCTATTTCCATCATTTCTTATGAAAGGCAATATACGTTAATTCATTTGTAGAATTGTATTTTTTTTGGACTCAATAATTATTTTATTCTATTCACATGAAAGAATTTAATTTTGAATTTTTTTAATTTTTAATTCAGTAGTGAAGAGGTAAAACAGGATAAATCGACTTATCTTTGAAGTCATTTCGAAGGAATTATCTCGGAAACTAAGCGAGATAAGGGGATACTACTGATCTGTTTTTGTAGAGAATTTCAAGGGTTACAAAAGAGTTTTAGGGCAAAATTGCGCTTTCTCGGTTATTTTCTAAGGTATTTCCGAAAAACTTGATGAGAAAAAAAGAGACTTATCTTGTTGTATCTCTTCACTGTTGAATTGACATCAGCTTCATAACGAATTACGATTGATATAATTTTTCATTTACGTAACTGTCAAACACTTAATAATTCATCAATTACGAAATGATTTTCATCGTTTATTTATGTGTATTCCAACGTCAATCCACGTTAAATTTTTTTAGTGGCTACCTTTAATCACTTTACTAGTGAAATTTCGGATTATTCACACGTCTCCTTGTCTTCTTTTATTTTTAGAAACCATTTATACGGATTATTCTTAATTATTGTGAAGCACAAACAATTGTTTTCCAGCACATTGAACAATCTGAATGTCGATGAGGCAATTATCAATTGAGAAAAGGAATTAAAGGTTTAATACTGAATAATGAAGAGATACAATTAGTTTCAATTAATATTGTTTATCTCTTCTTTTAATTTGTTTCCCCCAAATTGAAAATAAAAGGACTCATTTCACCCGATTATGCGGATTAATCGTATTTTGAAGATACATCTTGTGAATTTCGTTCAAGTGAGATAATCTTTTTTCCTCCTCAATAATTGACTTCTTGAAACTCTACAAATCATCAGATATCGACAGAAAAAAATTAATTGAGAATGTTAATTTTTCACTGAAAAATAAAAGGTTTTCTTGGTTAAAAAAAAAATACTTATCAATAATATACACTCATAGAACTTTCCATCGAAATGAATAAAAGAAAATCATGAATTTCCAAAAAGAAGAGCCATAAAAAATTCCCCCCATAGCCCACGTAAAAATTCTCAATTCTCAATCGCCCATAACTTGAATAATTAAAGCCTCAGAATACTCAGAATCAAGAGGTCTAAAAAAAAAAAAATTTTATCCCCCAAAAGCACAAGAAAAAAGAATCCCATCTTCCTCCTAAACTTCCTTCCAGCCCTCTGTCAAAAAAAAAGACCCCAAGGTACAATGGAATCCGAGCAAAAAGTAAGGAAAAAAGAGAGCAGAAAAATAGTCTGAAACTCAAACGGGAAGCTCCGTCGAGAAAAGCGGATGTGAGACGAGGTGACGGCGTGCCCATAAAAGCGGATGCTTCGACGCGGCCAGTGGAGACGAAAGAGGCAAAAAAAAAAATAGGAAGAAAAAAACGAAGAAGAAGGAAAAAGTCCAACCGAAGAAGAGCAAAAAGAAGAGTAAAAAAAAGAGCTACACTCGGATCACGCGGAGTCGAGTATGAGGGTTGAAAGGGAGAAAGAGAGAATAGTTGGATGAGGAAGAGTGCAGGGGGATGGAGAGAGGGTTTGAATGTCGGGCAACGTGCGATGCCGTGACATCCTCGTCGTTCGTACACTCTCTCTCTCTCTGTCCCACTCTGAGCGCCACTATCCAGCAAACTCTTGGGGGCTCGGGTTCGAGCTCGCCGTTAATCCGTTTATCGCGTTACCGCCACCACCATTTCCCCTCCCCCACCCTCCTACCCTTCCTCACAACTCCAAACCATCTCTCTCTTTCTCTCTCTTGTGCACATATAAAGCGTTATATATGTAGGTATATATGGTTAGCGAGAGAGGTGGAGAAGGCTGGATGAGAGGCTTGAGGGAGGATGGGGTGGATTTGCGCGTTGAGCTCACGTGCGGGCTCACTCGACGATTCTCACTACTGTGTATGCGTCGAGGATTTAGGGATACGTGTGAAGGGGGATGAGGTACATATATACCAAACGCGTGGCAAACGAGACCGTCATGGAGCTATGAGCCCGAGGGGTGAGAGGGCGGGAGAGGGGGGGGGGTACTTTGCGTATGGGAAATAGGTATATGTATGTAGCTGCGGTTAAACGATTCGGAAATTGTGAAAAAATGGGGCGGGTATGGGTAAGCTTTTTTTTTTGTTTAGGGATTTTTTACAACGAAGATTCTTCTGTCGCTTTTATCGCTTTTGAATGGAGGCTTTGTTAATGTGGAGATGTTCGATTTTTTTTTTTCTTTTTTGAGGAGGAGTATGGGAATTCGGAGGAGGTGGTGCTGTTAATGTAAATGGAGTGAGAGAGGATGACAGCAAAAAATTGTATTTTTCGGAGGGAATTTTGGCTAATGGAGTAAAAACTTTTAGCTCTAACCGAAAATTCGAGGAATTTAGGAAACGAGTGAGGTGATATGGGATGTAGTTTGTAATGTATACTATCTTGCCCCAACTTTTCTCGGTGAGAATGGAATTATGAAATAAAATTATGGTTGTTTTAATGAGAAAGAAAATTCTTTGAGCTAAAAGTATCACTTTTTTGGAGATAAAAAATTTTCATCTATCGTAAGACTCACCAGTGAAATTTTTCTGTATTATTAAGCGACGTATTACTTTTTATTTTTCCTGAAAAAAATTCATTTAGTGGAGTTGACAGTATAGATGGTAATATTCTTCAATATTCATACTCCACTTTCAGACGTAGGGATAGAATTTTAATTTCGTTTTTGAGGTATTAAATTTGTTAATGCAAGTGCACCAATTTTGGTTTCTTCAAATGGAGATTCCATGTATCTGGATTGTTTTAATTTCGTTATATGAAAATTTTAGAGAATTTACTCGGATTTGATGAATTTGACATCGTGTGTTAATTGCTCTGACGTCAGACTTGAGAATTCCTTGAAAATTTAATATTTTCGCCGACAAGTTGGGTCAATTTTTTTTAGCAATTCATTTTAACCTGCGATTTATTTAACGAGATTTCCTTCTCGCTCATGGAGATGGGACTGTGAAGGAACTTCCATTTCCTACGTCATAATTTACTCTTTTAGCTTGATAAAATATTGAAAAATAGTAATTAATTGAAAATTGTAATCTTCCTACGCCTGTCTGAAAATCGAAGAAATTTCTATCTCTGCATATTTATTTTAATTTGAAATAAATTTTTTTTTTCTCATGAAAGAATAATAGGCGTGAATGTTTTCAGAGAGATGAATTTTAAAAATAATGATTTTTTAACAGAAAACAGAATAGTTTGAATATGTGATATTTCCAATATTAATTTGTGATATTTCAAATAATCGGAGCTCTGGATTTTTATTTTGTTATTTTTTTATTTCTACCCAATTTTTTTTAAGCCAAAAAAATCCGAGTCACAGCAATTTAAACTACAAAAAATTGTTTCATTGTTTATTGTAAATTGATCAGATAAATTATATACAACATTGGTTAAAAATTATTATTTTGAAAAATTCCAGAAAATTGATGAAAATATTTGTTACCATAATATTGCCCTACTTTTTCATTCCATCACTATAAAAACGAAAAAAGCATATATTCATCTTGTTTGTAATTAAACATTTCAGAAGGAAATATTTTTCACGAGCCGTCTGTATTCTTTTTCTCCAGTTTTCTCATTCTGCTTTCTCTGACGATGGAGTATTCTCACTCCTTTTTTCGATTCTCCTTGTTTTCATCCTTTCCATTCTTTTTGTTTCTCGAGATACGAAAGAATGAAACTACTGCGGAGATTAAGCCTTCATCAAGGCACTTGGACTGGAATAGCTGATAATTGCAGAGGGGGTAGAATTTTCCTTCATTCTATTCTTTCTCCTCTTTTTTTTCTCGTTAAAGTTCTTTTTTTTTATTTCTTTTTCATCAAGTATCTACATCCTCTTTGAGACCGTACAATTTATGGATTCGAGCAATTTTGTGAAATTTAGGACGTGGAAAGTTGGAGATGGCTTTTTATTGATATTTTGATCTTTACTAAATTGAGTGCTATATTGATGGGCGACAGTCGAGTGAAACGGAAATGCTCATGAAGCCATCAAGATAGAATTCATCTACTCAATTTTATAGAAAAGCTGAGAAAGTTTTCAATGAAAAGTATTTGTTAAAATAAATTTTTGAAATTTCTTGTGAAATTTCATTTTTGATTTTTTCAATGGAGATAGAAGGGAAACAAGTGATCGTTCAGGAATTAGGAGAAACTGAGACAAAACGGATCCGTTGGGAAAAATGAGCTAGATTGTTTTTGAAAATTAATACCTTCACGAGAAAATCTCAAAAAATCTCATATTGTTGGCAAATGTCTTCAAATTCCTCCATACACTGAGAAAGAAAAAGTGGTGAAAACTATCAAATATTGATGCCACTGATCCTCAGCAATTTTTTGTTTGAAATAATTAAAAAAAGTTGCTGAATTCAGTCAAATCAACTAGTTAATCTTTGAGACTCAACTGAATTCAGTGAATTCAACAATTTTTTGAATTATTTTGGAATTTTTTATGCTAAGGACCAATGGTATTAAGTGACATCACTTTTTACAGCAATTTCGATAATATCGTCGTCTTCAAGTGAAAGGGGCCTAAGTGCCAAAAACACGAAATTCTAGTGTTAAAAGAGAGTATCTCTATTTATTGCTCCAAAATGTTTTCCACAGTGTCCTGGACGTTATTTGAGCAAATGAAAATCAAAATAACAAGGGGCCTTGAAATATATTTTCACTTTCTTAAAAAAATGTGACATAAAAATATAGGGGGTTAAAAAAAAAGAGCTTAAAAAATGGGAAAAATATTCGCATGTATATGTATGTCGCAATATATGTATATATTTATACTAATGTAACATTTGAAATCAGAACCAATGTATATACATGTAAAAATACAACATTTGTATCATGCTAATTAGCTTCAATGGAAGCTACGATAGCTTTTAACTTACGCCTTATCGTTATTATCTTTTACCCTAGATGCAAAATGAGCTCATGTTCAAGCCATGTTCCCCGTTTGAGCACCACAATAATCAGAGCCAAACCTTTTCCCATAAATCTGAAAAATTCGAGAATAGAAAAGACTAATCCTAATTTCTTTCCTCTTCCCAAGATTTTCATTCGTTAGAATATTCAGATGTCAACTGAAACCCACTAATTTTCCAAATAACTTTGAAATCTACATTCAAGAATGAAGTGCAGCCCTGAAGGGAGAGATTCAGTACATTTGAAAAGTTGACTGAAACACATGAACAAATTCTTCCATGTGCTAGACTTTTACGAGTTAACATCTGCAACTGAAACTAGTCGAAAACTTCCATCAAAGGGAGGAATCAGTTCAAAGAGAAAGTATTCGTATTCTGAGTAACTTGAATTGCCCACTTAACTCTCAAAATTTTCGAGGAGACTGTTATTATGGTTAGTAAGACCTCTAGTTAATATTTCGAAAGATGGTTTTGGTTTTCTAAATGATGGTTTTTCATTGAAGAGTTTTTTCATTTAAGAACTTAGAGCAAGCAAGCAGTTTTAACATTATTTATAGAATATTCATAACTTTATAACCACTTGAGCAATAAACTTCAATAACGAAATGAAGGTAAATCATGTGTTTTCCCTATTAATGTAAATGGAAGTGAGATATTTTCATGGAATGAAATCATCAGCATCGGTTGGGAAATGAATTTTTGCATTCAAATTATAATTCCACTACAATTACATTTTTTTCTGGGGGATCTATTCGTAATTACAAATTTAAATTCTGGGCAAGAAGAATAAACTTTTTCTTCACAGTGAAAGCCTTCATGAAAAGGTCTGGAAACAATTCGTGAAGATCCTTCAGAATGTTTATATTGTTGGACAATTAAAAAAAAATGGATAGAGCCCTTTGCTTCAAGAAAAAACTGGATCATTTTGTGCCGACACCCCTAATTTTCTTTCGAAGAACTTGATTTCATGAAGAATGGAAAGAGCATTTGGAATTTATATCGCAATGTGGTACTGTGGAAGGAGATTTCAGACAAGACGTAGTTAGATTTGAAAATTCTGATGTCTGACTATTTCTCATCCGAAATCTACTTATATGCGCTGCATAGGAAAAGAATGGTTACAGCTTCAACTGAGTCTCGGTTCATATTTTTCAATTCATGTGGCATATTGATTATTTATTAAATAGAAATCATTGAAGTAACATGGTTAGAATGTTTGAAAGCTAGTATTAGAGTTGTTATGAGTAAAAATCACAATTGACAATTGGAAAGAAATTGTAGAACAAGGAATTTTGTTATCACATTAAAAAATATTTTAAAGGGAAATATTATAAGAATACGGAAATGAAAAATATTGGTAAATATTATAGTTTGCGAAATAAAATGAACTCAAAGAAATGAAAGCAACACTCAATTAATACAATTTGTTATTATAATTACTTCCGGAATTACAATAGTATTCTGCACTTTAACTTCAAATAAAAGGGACAATATAGGGCTAATATTTCTGAATAACAATAACAACCATAAATGCACGTTTCAAAAAAAAAAGTTTTTTTTTTCCTATTCAAACGAAGATATAACGGAGATAATAATTCTATGGGTGGCACTGTGTGTTCCTCGTTTTGGAATATCTGCAGTCGCCAAGATTTACGTGATGTTTGTATGTGTAAAGAGGCGGGAGATTGAATTGAGGGGTAAGAGAGGGAAAACAAAAAGGGACACAGGATTGAACGATATGGGAGGAAAAAGGAAAGGGGTGTTTGGGGCTGCTCGCACTCTCCCTTGCGACATGCCACGGATGATTGAGCACCACTGACGCGGGAGTAACGGCGGTTTGGGACGTAGCCGAGTGGCCATGGCGTGCCAGGGATGATTAATGCGCGCCGCTGCCAACCCACCCCATTGCCCCTACTATTTTCCGGGAGAACCAACTTCGGACTCTACTCGCCTCTATGCCCTCATCTGTCCCCACTTTTCTTCTCTCTACATAGATATTCTCAATTGTATGGTCACTGAGAATTTATACGGACAGGTGTCCACCCTCAAAATTTTATTTCTCAATTTTTTTGATTATGTTTTTTTTTTCGTGCATTGATTTTTATTTTATCGAATAATTTTTAGTATATGCTCGTGCATTCCGTTGATAATGAAGGAAAATTTTAATATAAAACTGATAGAATGAGATTATATGCATCACCGAATTGTATCATGCCGGAAATATCTGATTTTATATTAAAGAATAAGAGGATTACTTAACGAAATGAAAATTATTGAACCAGTGTGAAATATTGCTGATATTATTATACTTTTTTCCTTTTCTTCTGATTTTTTTGTTGAGTTGAATTCATGAATATTTTTATAATGTTTTTAGGAGAAATCGTTACCTTAAGAACCATAGTATATTAGACTGCGAGTGGGTATGGCCCCCCGCACGAGTTCTCCGTTAATTAGTGTAGATTTCTATTTTTCATTTCAAATTTTGATGATTTTTAAAAATGATATTAATAACATAAATATTTGATTATTCCGTTTTGCTTATATCCCTTGAATTTTAATGATAAGTGACCATGAATGATCATGCATCCCTACACGGAGAGAAAATTCTCGAGAAAATCATGATGCTCAGCTCCATAAAGCAGATGCAAAATACATGCCGGGGGCATCTTGAGTCAACAAATGGCAAAAATGTCCCTTTGTCAGGAATTAATGCATGGGTCGATTCACTTTTTAGGGAAAAGTGTCTTCAAATTTTCCAAAATCCAAAAAAATGTGAAAAGTAATGAAAATTTTCAATTATTTTTTTGGACTCGGGGGCTTATTCTATTCCTCATTACATTTTTCACAGATTCCCTGAATCAGATTTGAGAATTTCAACTTGTAAAGATTGTTATTAAGGCTCTATATAAAAATTTAACTTTTTTAGTCCAATAGTACTTCACAATTATCCTTGAGAGACATGCGCACGTTTAAAATAAATATTCAATAGAAATTTGATACGTTTTCTTCATGATAGTCTGAAATCTGAAACAAACAACAATAATGGTCATTAGACCTTTTCGTTACTTCAATTTTCATTGAAATACATGAGGTTTGGGACACAATGAGAATTTCTTTGCTACAGTTTTGGAAGATATGCCACTTTAATTCTGAAATCATTTTTTAAAGTTTCTTTGGCACTTACGCTACTTTGCTTCTGATGTGATGATATTGAAGATATCAAATTTGAATAATTTTCCCTCGGAGACAATAAAAAACAGTACGAAAGTGTTTGTTCATGGGAGAAATAGACCGGAATGATCTCTTTGACGCACCTCTTCTGAAATGACTGTTATTACTTGCTTGTAGTTCATTTCTGTCAGGAATCACTCAAATATAATGGAATCATTAATAATAATGAGGTACACGGATAAAATTGAAAATTATGTCCATACACTAAGAAGAAAAATTTTTTGTAGCAAGAAAATGTCCTTTCAACAAAATTTTCCTTTACAATTTCTATATCTATATATATTGTAGTTTTCTAGAGTGAATTAGATTTTTTTCAATTAAGTAAATTTTTTCATAACCAAAATTTATTTTTCTCAGTGTAACTGAAAAATTGTGTTCAAACACTTCAAATTTGATGAAACTCTATTTTATCCTGTGTACAATGGAAAAATTTATGATTCTAAAATAATTATCATCATGGATTCATTATTGAGAGAAACTTAATACGAAATGTCGGAGAAGATAACTTTGAAATGGACTAACAATTAATTTACGTTGCTAATTACTATTGCAACATTGAGGTTTTGACGTTTCTCTATCTTTATATTAATGATCATTAAGACCTTTCTTGTACCATTTCATATTCACTGATTATTCTCTCGTAATTTTGAAAGGATTATCATTCTTTCTTTGACTCTTTCTTGGCATCCTTTAAGTCAGACTTCAGTAATTCTTAACGAAAGAGCTTTTCAAATGGATCAGGACAGAAATATAGACAGCATAGAGAGACAGCAATATAAATTCACACACCTATTAATGAAAAATTAAAGAAATTGAATGAATTATGCTGATGACATAATTTTAAAAATTCTATTAATTCCCAATGGCTAGAGATTGTCTATATGTTCGAGAAAAATGATAGAAAAATGCCGGATTTTTTCGGAGCACCCACTTTTGCTTCATTTTTTTGAGGGAATTGATACCTTCAAAGACTCCAAGAACAACTGAAACACAGCTTTTAATTTCCTTAATTTTTCTATTCTCAAAATTATAGGCGTAGACTCAAAATGAGAAAAAGCTGGGGTAAAATCGATTTTTTCAGATTTTCATTCCAAAATAATACTCCATCCATTGATATAATATTGAGATAAATGAATAAAAAAACGAGTAATATTTGAGGTGTTCAGCACAGTTTGAAAATTTAAAAGGCACTCAATTATATAATGATGCCTAAGGACCAGGTATAACCATACTTCGTCCCTCTGTGCAGACGACTACCATGTTCCTACGGTAGTAGACGTGACCGTCTCCGGACAACTGCATTAAATTATTTCGTCAGTTATACCGCGCTTCCGGGCCATCCTCTTTCAAAATTCATCTCTACCGTTTCGCAACGACGTAAAAGGATAAAAGTGTTCGCTGCTTTTTGAGGAAAATGAAGCGAGAGAAAAATGGCGTTGAAATATAAATTTTGAAAATGAAAATAAAATGAAAAATATGACAGAGCTTTTTTTCAAATTCATTGGACTAAAAAAGTTGAGGTTATGAAAAAATTCAGCGTCACTCGCAGGTCAATCTAGTTTTGTTTTCCCATTTATCTGACTCTGTACTGAGTGTGTACTCACGCTTCAATACGAATTAATAATCGTCACTTGCGGATAAAGAAGAAATACGTCGATCATTTCATACTCTAATTTTATAAAAATTGGAAATTCATCTGATTTTTTTTCCTTCAAAATTACTGTCCTTTCTAAAAAAATTATTATAAAAACCAGAATGGAGATACAAAAAAATGGTAAAAAACCGGAATATCATTCGAGGCGGAAATAATTGATCCCCGCAAGTTTTTCTCTTTCTATCCCCATTTCCATCCTTTTTGCTGCTTTGTTCTCCTCATTTTATATCATTCAGTTCAGCTCTGAATGCGGAGAGGTGGAAATGTGCTTGAAAATCCCTCTGCATTCCAGTTGTGACAGGAAAAGTTGGAGGGATCGTGCAACAGTTAGCACAGAGTATTTTTATTTTATCCTTATTCATCCCTTCCATCTCATGGATTGATGTAGATGTATAGTTTTGTAATGTTGGGGAGCCCTTGCTACAACGATTATGAATCCTCCAGACCTCTTCAGACCTCTTTCATGCTTTGGTTGAAACGAAAAATTTGTGGATTTTTTTTGGCGTGAAAACATTTTCTCTTCTGGTGAAATTCTTATTTTTTCGCAAATACTTTTGCCAATTTTTTTTCATTTCAGTCAGCGAATTTTTGAGATTTTTCTGATGAAATTAATCAATACGAAAATCATTATCAATCATTTTTTCGGACATTTTCAACCTTTTTTCGAAAATTTCGAAGAGATCACGAACTTTCCGACTCAATAATTTTTCAGAAACGACTATTCTAAAGTTAGAAAGCTCAAAGTTTACATAACGAAGACTACCAAGGCCAGCAGTTAATTATTCGAGCATTAAATGCGCACGACAGTTGACGGTGTATGCGGGAGAGTCTGGGCGATACCCTTAAACGATGAAACCCACTGGGGATGAGTTAATTATACGGCTAAACATTCAGTCGCGTCGCAAACCCCATTCTACCCTTGTATATATACACATTCCGCATAAACCCCCTACAGGCAGCACAAAGTTTCCCCACGTGACATCGTCCCCGATGGAATGTATCACACTCGTGCATCTCAATCAGGGATCAGCCAGTTCTTTTGAAAATGGAAACATCAAAGTCACGAAGGGAAAAAAAATTAAAAATCATAATTGAAATAGAAAGAATATTATAAAAATTATGTTTTAGAAAAAAATAAATATTATTTAATAATTGAGAATAGGAGAGTTTTTTGTTTTTTTTTTTATTACTTGAACTACTCTTCTTCACTTTTATTATGTTTCACAAGTTTGTGAATATTGAGTGTGTGATTATTCGAACCCGAAAAGATATATAT
This sequence comes from Aleiodes alternator, assembly GCA_963921955.1. Taxonomy (NCBI): domain Eukaryota; kingdom Metazoa; phylum Arthropoda; class Insecta; order Hymenoptera; family Braconidae; genus Aleiodes; species Aleiodes alternator. The sequence continues at coordinate 8,210,799 of OY998100.1, read as the reverse complement.
TTTCAAAGAAATTGACTCATCTTTTTATTTCTTTAATGAAAACTTATCAACAAATCCACTTTTGAATGATAAATTCAAATATTAAAAAATTTCAACATTGAAATGGAAAAATTAATAAAAATATATACACTTGATAAAATGAATTTCTATACTCGAAGAACGTTTTGCCAAAAATATTATACTGTAGGCAAAATTCTAGGAAAAATTGTGAAAATGCTCCAGTACATCTATATTGTTGGCTAGTTTTTTCCCATGTTTCTGTAAAAGTTTCAACTTTGGGGGAAAATTTGACTGATTTTGACTCGGTGGTAAAAAACCTACTATTAGATGAAATATAAAATGCAGTAAATAAACTAATAAATGAACAATCAAAATTACTTTCCACTCCATGAATAATTGAAACCTTCAATAGTTACTCAAATCGATGATTACATTAATCATAATTAATTCCAAAATCATCAAAGATTAGAATCAACATGAAATATTTACTTGGTTATTATGAATAAATTGAAATACAATTATTCAGTCCAACAAAATCAATTTTTGAATAATTTCGTGAAATATTTCACCGTAATATGAAGGAAAATCACAAAAAAGAATACTGATAATCGTTCTTTCAAACAATTACCTATATTCATACATTTTTAATTATTAAAAACCATTAAGTCAGATGAAGGAGTTATTTCCCTCACAAAAACTGAAAAATTTGGTATCTAAATATTCTCCAACAATATGATCACAAGAATACAATATTCCTTCATAAATCTCAAAAATCCATACTTCTCGCAGGAAATAATACTTCATTGAAGGAAATAAAAGTTTAAAAATAGATAAACAAACATTATATTCATATATATATATATTCCATTGAGTTTTCGTTTGATGTGTATGAGCAGGAATGAGCTGAAGTCACGAGCTTTTTTAAAATTCCGTTCGCAGCTTCGAACCGCAGACCGCAGTGGGTGAATGTTTAACGTGGGCACACCAACGGGAGTGCCGGATGTAGCGTGCAGTTACGACATACACTATAGCTGTGCAAGAGAGAAATAGAGTGAGTGAGTGAGTGTGGTAAGTGTGTATGAGAGTTGGACATAGAGTGGGCCACCCTCACCGCCCACTTTTACATCCCCAATGGTGCAGTCTTCCAACTTGCTTGCTCACTCACCTCTTTCTCTCTCTCTCTCTCTGCTGCTCGTAGAGGAAGTTTTCCCCGAGGGTGTACAGGACACGTGTATGCATAAGTAAAGCCTCCGACACTCTCCTAGTTCACCGCCATATATATATGTATAGAAGTTGGCTGGCTCACACTGCAAGCTACGCTAACTAACGTCCAAAAACCTTCCAGCAACTACTATCATCTCTTGACTTTGTTGATCCTCTTATACTTGGCGTCAACTTTGTTGGGATAATTTTAGTGTGAATTTTATGGCAACACGTAGGGATTATAATTTTTTTTTTTACAAGTTTCTTCAGTTGTTTGGTGATGATGAGCTGAATTCCATTTGACTTATGGACAGAAATACGGATTATCCTTCTTGTGAATAGAACAATTCCATCGGTAGTAATATAACGATTTGTCATTACTAGAATTGAATTTGAGTTCAGCTGAATAGTTGAGAGGCTACAAATGAGATTAAGGTAACAGAAGGAAAATTGTTTTCACTTAAATTCTTCTTAGGTTCATTCGTTATGAATCAATATTTGAGCTGATAGTGAGTCAATATCCGATCATTCAGTTCAGGTTTTCTTGTGTTTTTTGAGCTTTCTGAGTTTATTCGAAAGTTTTCAGCATCCTTAGTAGCTATTTTCAGAGAGAAGTTGATTTATGCTTATATAATGGAGTAAGATCAATATTTTTTTTGAATGAGAAAAACATTTTCTTGAACTGTTAATGAGGATAACTCGGAGGTATCAATGAATTCTTGAATGATACATTGATAAAATTCAATGATTCAACCTGCTTCATTAATCGAATCATTAAATTATTAATTTGTGAAAAGTTACGATCCCTTTCAACAACTTCATCTATTAAAAAATTGGGGGAGTCCATCTGATTGAACTGAATGATTCTCTCAATTGAAATAGAGTCTCTGGCTATTCTATTCAGGATTATGCTATATTTTCAATCAAAAGTCATCATTTTCACGTGATTTTTCAAGCAGATGCAGTAAAATTCCCATTATAGTACGCCGATTTTATTCATAAATTTCAGTCATCAGAAATCTTCTGAATTGTTCTGAATTTAGAACATCCATTTGCTTTCATCAGTTTTTCATAATAACCCTTTTAGTCTCCATAGCTGCTTAAAATAAGACACTTTCAGTCTTACCGTTGGTACAAGATATTTCTCGTTTCTTGTGTTACTTGGATGAAGTGACATTTTGAAAGTATGAAACACTATCTTTATTGGAGCGAAAAATTACAGAATATTTTTCGTACATCACGCTTCATTTTTCAACTGCACTATTCTGCATCCTTCCAAATTTATGTTCATTACAGGAAACAATTTTTATCAAGGAATAAAGAAGAGAACAATTCATTCAAACATTTTAATGATGTATGGGGATAGAAAATTTAATTCGCAAATGATCCTCTCAAACTTGTTACATTGTTAGAAATGATAATTCATATAATACATCCATTTGAAACAAATAGATGAGAAATAAGGTATTTTCAATTAATCTGATGAAAATTGAATCTTTATTCTTTATTCTGTTATGATCATTTGAACCCATTAAACTCTGTTGAAAAATTATCATTAAAAAAATTAATTGACAAACAAGGAAACTCAACGAATATTTCCCTTTGAAATTCATCTGGTATAAAGAATAATTAAATAGCATTTGAAATTTTTTTTGCACATCATGATAAATTCAAGTTTATACATAATTTAATCATTTATTTCAGTTGGAAAATAACAATTTCTTGTTAAAATTTTAATATCCATTAAATTTGGAATATTATATGCTCCTTAAATTTTCCATGAAGAAGATAATTTCAATATAATCCTATGAGGTTCAATAAAAAATGTAAGAGTGAAATTTAATATACATATTGATACTGTTTTTTTTTCCCGGCAGTGAACCTTAACTTTTCATATTCTTCCCTTCGTATATGATATCACCTCAGAAACAGAATGCCGTGAGTGCTTTTTCCTCCTCTTTTTTATTTTGGAACAAAAGTGGTATATGTTTTTTGCTCGAATCGAATTTCGTTTTCTTCTTATAATAGACAAGTGGAAGATATATCTCAATTGCAGATGCATGCCAATATGAATCCTCAATTTTCATTTGAAATTATTGGTCATTAGAAAACATGTATGTATAGATGTTTTCTAATAAGTGATCAGTAAGATAGGTTTCAAAGACAATGATTTGAATAATATATCATACATGAGAAGGCAAACACTGACGAAACCAATACTGAATACTGGTTGACTCCGTCGTAAGTTTATTCTTGAGCTAGGATCACTACCGGTGGTCTAATTAATGCACATTTTCTGGCAGTCACTAATATTCCAATCTGTTAAAAACCTTTATCAGGCAAAACAGCTATACTCGATTTTCAATAGTTTAAACCTCCAGAGGATGATACTATGTCAGTCTCAGATACTCGGTCACTAAGTTCAGGTGAAATGAAATTAATAATCCAATCTGGGGTACAAGATACTAAATATTTCAACGTGTTACCTTTTTTGTATTTAGACTAGGTTAATGATTGTTCCACTGGATATGTTAGCTTTTCGATTTCGATTTCCAAACCATGAATTATTGATTGTACTTCAGCATACAAATTTTGCAATCGAAAAATGGATTCATAAAGAAGAATAGGAAGAGTAGGCCAAGAGTTAAGTATTCGGTAGTTTCCACCCAGCATTTCCAGTTCCAAATCGACATTAATTGGAGAATTCCAATATCAGCCGTAACTTGGCAACTAAACCACAAGATTCCGTGTCGAAATTTTGCGGTTCTAATGATGTGATATTACACTTTTCGAGAAGAATAATAAGTTCAAAAGGATATTCAGCAATGGTAGCTTCCGTCCCTCAGAAAGATTGGGTCTCGAAAGTTTGGTTGCCTGGCAATGAAGAGAATATACATCTGGCTCTGCGCTTCAGATCTCTAAGCACCAATGCTTATTATGTCCACGGTCATGCAGAGAAATTTGAGGGAAATATCCGATTAACTCTAATGGCCGAGGAATATCTGCCGGATTATTTTTCCCATTGAGATGCCGACAAATCGGATTTTAGTACTTGTGTTGCTCTAGTACAACCAAAAGTATTTGGTTATCCTTGGCAACAGGAGATACTCAACGAGTGGATAATATCCGGGGAAGTTTTTCAGTCCTCTGTATCATGTGACGTCTAATTGTAATAGGCAGATCGATCTTTCAGTAGATTATTCACTGCGAATTCTGAATCTACAGGATAAATCAGAAACTTTCAAAGAGAAAAATGGAGTTTGAGAAAAGTATAGAATCTTCCTCATGATTACTGAATATTTTCATAGCAAAAGAGAACGAGGGTTTTTCTAAATGCTCTGAATTAAAGAAAAGGAAAAACAAAATGAGAGAGAGAGGCAGGAGAAAAATATAAGGGAAATGGGTCAACGAGTGAAGCCCGTCGATCGCACATCGACTTTTTGGAATAAACAGCAAGTTTGAGAGAGAGAAAGAGCATGGCCAACTCTGGATCGTTAGGGAATAATGAGGAAACCGAGACGACGTATACGGAACCTAGTATCGAGGAAGATGAACAAGATCCACGAGGGTGTTGTGTAGGAGGAAAAAAAGTGAGGTGAGGCTGAAAAAAAGGAGAAAGAATGGTATACGGTACAAAGCAAGGGAGTAACAAAAAGAAAAAAGAAGCCAAGGAACCCGTGTGTTTTTTTGCTCTCTCACTCCAAGAGGGTAAGAAATAGAGCAAGAGGAGAGGGTAGGAAAAAGAGATCGGTCGGACTTACGTAGGTTGAAGAAGGAAAAGACGAATAGAAAAAAAGAAAAGAAAAATGTGCTCTACCGAGTGAGGCAGAGTCTCGGAGAAAAAGAAATTAAAAAGGCAAGACTGTGTAGAACTGGAGAAGAAGAAGAAGAGAGAGTGAGAGACGTAAGCGAGAACGAGTGGAACGGTGCGGCAAAAACTGAGAGGAAAGCGCGCACAGAAAAAAAAAGAACTGAGAATAAAGAAAAAACGTAAAAAAGAAAGAGCAAGAGGTGAGCGAAAAGAGAAATAAAAAGAAGAGGGGAAAAAAAAGAAAAAAGTGAGTTTCTGGGGAAAAAGCTGAGGTGAGGTAAGAGGAAAAAAAAAGTGTAGGATAAAAAAGAAAGAAGAGAAAAGGTAGTGGTGAAAAACAAGAAAAATGAAGGGAAAGGGGAAGCCAGTAGTCTCGGGTATAAGCTACGAGACGGCAAACACGACCGAGCCTTCTTTTACGTGTTCTATACCCTCATGCCTTTATATACTCAACTTTTTTCATCGTATATTCGTATTGGTATGAAAGAAATTCTTTGGAAAAAGTCCATTTTGGCTAAAAGCTATCTCCTAATTTTCCTTCGAATTTTCATATTTATTCGAAAGAGAAGAAACAATAGATCATTCATTTTGTTTTTTCTCTCAAACAGCATTTATACAAATGGAAATGGAAGAACACTTGTTATTTTCGTTTCCAATGAAAAGAAAGAAATGAAAAGTACACGTAGGTGTCTGAGTGAGTCGATCCACACGGTGGCAAATGTAGGAGAAAGAGAGAAACCAGGGGATAGAGAGAGTCAAACCAGCGAGGCTTCAAATTAGATCGACACGCTATATAGAGGCGTCGCCAGCTCACGTTCTACTTCCTACACTGCGCTATTTCTTTTCTCTCTGACTCTTTTCCGCGACGTCCGCCCGAATCACTACGATGAGAACGCCTTATACCCGTTTACTTTTCTTTTTTTCATTATTTTGTTTTTTATCCTTTCTGCTCTCTGTTTTTTTTCTTCTCTTTTCACTTCCTTTACTTTGTTCTTTTCTCTCGTTTTATTCTTATTTCTCTATGTGCCAGCCTCTTCCGCAACGATGCCGACAGCCGTGGGGCGAAGATGAAAGAAAAAGAATTGAAAAAAAAAAAGGAGAAAGACCGGGAGGAAATTGCTGGCTGCAACGAGGTTTTGGTCCTCACTTCTTTCTCCATAACCTTGTCCCCTTCTACAATATGACTAGCTCTATCTCACGTTTTAAACTGTTGAATAAATTAAAAGACTCCATGAAGAATTGTGAATATGTCTCTTTATATTTATATATTAATAAATTATTATTCTTTACTTGTGTTTCAAAAAATAACTGGAGTTACTATCTTTTTTAAGGTATACTATCTTTCCTCAACGAGAGAAACGATGACGGGACTGAAGGATTCAATGAATTGTCTGATCGTGCAAAACTAAAAATAATGGAGGTATCCAAGTTTGAAAATAATTTTTTTATTTTTATAAATTATAGTTGGTCAATAAATCCTGCTATTCATGAGCTCTATAGTTCTTCCTGGGATGACTAGTAGTCCAGTGCATTTGTTCTCGAATCATTAATCACTTTTACTGTCTAATACCTTAATTCGTGTATTATCGGAACAGCAAGAACGCTAATCTATCACTGGCTCTACCTATGCAATCTGATCAGTAATCTGTTCCGAAATTTCAATGAATTCAGAAGCATAATCAATCACTAAGCTCGTATAATTTCATAGGGGCACAGCTTTACAGACAAAGTATCAGTGTTTTTATTCCAGTTGGTTTATCCTTCTTTAGGTCATCCGTGTCACATCATGTACTAACTTTCTATACGGTTTGTCTATAGTAAACTCTAATAAGTTGTTTTGGATTTTACCAATCGGAAATGGACAGTCAGACCATTACTTTCACAGCCATTGGACGCGTGTTGTACCGTGGGATCGCTTAATCAGCTTTGGTACGATTTCTCTGCTCCGTAAACATTGTTTGATGGATAAGAATAATGAGAATCCAATGGATACTTCATTTTATTTTTAATTTTTATTAGTATATCTTGGGTGAGTCGAAGTGCAGTTTTTTTGTTATTATCATTGCATGCATTCAATTTTTTCCGTTTATTATTCAACTCTGATCAAAGAATTAGTTGATATTATTATTTTTGGAGGAGATCAAATTCTCAAAAATCATTGAACTGTATAGTCATTTATTTGTATTTCAGTTGAATCCTTGTGATTGCCAATGGAGTTTGGCTATACTGAGGAAAAAATTACTATAAGTATAATTTGAAATGAGAGCACACTGCTATCTTAAATCAATCAATTTTGCATATGTATAGTTTCCGATTGGATAAAATTAGTTTTATGGTGACTACATACTGATAATGTCAAGAACCTGAGGAAACCTGAATAAAACGAGCGAAACATCGTTCTGTTGACAATTACCTATTATTGTTAAATGTAATTCTTCCAACGTCCCATGATCACTAGATCTAAACAATCACTTTTTTTCAAATAAATTTATTTGGCAGAAGTGAATCAACCATTCTTTGCCTAATGAATATGGGAATATAACTGTTATGTATTTGACTCATATAAATCTTATCTGAGAAAAGTAATTCTTTTTTTCCAAATGTAATGATAATTCTTCATATAATTTTTCGAAAGTTTGAGATTCAACTTGATCAGCACTCACAAAAAATTTCATTAAAACACTGAAGATCCCTATCAATTTTTTTTCATTGACGACCAATTACTGCCAGGAGGAAAAAAAATGAAATCATGCAAGTTCTCCATTCTTCATTTTTCAATATTCGTTGAAATGATATAAATGCATGATTAATTGGCCTCGCAGAGCAGTAGATGTTTTCAACTATTTGAAATAAGAGTATCATGAAATTTTGATTTAACTAGATAATTGAAAATAATATTAATTGGTAGACAGCAATATAGATATTAGTCTGGCTGCCATTTGTTTTGGCAAGCTTTGTTCCCTTTCCATCAAAAATTGATTACAATGGTTAAATTTCATTGCAATATAATTCTAGTTTCTATCCTAATGCATTCATATTTTCGACATATGCCATTTTTTTTTTCTTTTTGACATATGCAATTAGTCTCTAAATTTTTATTGTATTTTATTATCCTTTTTTCTCTGGAAAATCGAATGGATGATATGATTGAGATAAAACAGCAATAAAGAAGCATTTGTTCAGTCTTCATAATGTTCGTGATTTTTTTTTCTTTTTTGTTTCATTTTTCGTAATCATGGTAGTAACAGGAAAAGTTGGAAAACTCTGGAGAAGGATGAGAGCAAAGTGAAGCGATGGAAATAGGGGGATTGAGTGGCGGCTGGTGGCGACGGCTCTCTCGACGCTCGTCCAATCGTGCCCTAGGGACTCTACGGCATCGCGATCGCAATTAACGACGCCGCGGGATAATTGCAACCTAGCTTCCAACCCATTCTCTCTTGTTACTCACTCTCCATTCTGAACGTAACGGGTCTTATGCTTACGAAAGTGGAGAAATTACAATCAGGAGAAGTGATGAATATGATTATTATTATATTGAAATTCTGCAGAATTTATTTTATGAATTATTTATTTTTCAGTGGAAAAAATATATAATTGTATAATTTCATAGTTTTTATGTAATCAAGTCACTTTCTCAATTGATTTATGTTACTCTTATTAATGGAATTTGTTTCAATTAGAATATTTTGATTATTCAGTAAATTCTATTGATGAAAATTCAATAGAATTGTGGTTTGTTGAAAGGAGAAAAACAATTCAAATTCATATTTAGCAGCTTTGAGAGAGTAGCCGATTTGATCTATTGATAATTTGACGGATATTTATTTCTAAAATGAAAAAATTCCAACAGGTAGATCAGTTAATGGAAAAATGAAGAGTAACTAGTTTAACGCTCAACAGAGACGCAGCAGCGTCACCATATCACCCGCTAATTTCATTGGATCCTGTTGTGCGCCATCAGGCAATCATCATCACGCTTCATGAAACATAACCTGTAACGATGTGTGGCTAAAGAGAAAAGCGATGACATGATATATCGCTTGTACTATGAAATTAGAAGAAATTTCCCAGATTGAATGACCAACAAGAATTTTTTTTCACCATCAAAATCCATCATTAGCTGCCTACCGATCAGACATCTCGTGATTCTTTTGATGTTGCAGCAATGGACCCGCGATTCCTTCATTGAGTATCAGTTCTGTCTTGGAGTGGTAGAATAGGATAAGTCTAACGGTAAAACTTACGTCTATCTTATTTAAAAAATATCTCGTGAAGTTTCTTCCTTCCAACTAGTTAAGTTCTATTTCACTGATGAATTGAGAGATAGGTATTATTCAATAATCATCGTTTTTGTTCGGACGAATAAAAGCTACGGGGATATTAAAAAAATCAATTGACATATGTTTTTTATATGTTAAAAAAAAAACGGCAAGATTCATCGGCACATGCATTTAGGAGACATATAGAGTCGTTTTTTGGCGGAGGAAACGATCCCAGAAGGGTGAATTTGACGCGTCCCAGAATAAGCAGGCTACATCCGAGGAGGCGAAGAAACCCAGGCGGAAGACCATTAGCCAAATTGTGAGGCGTCTGCTCGTTGTACCGCTCTATTACCCTCCCTCGTCCGATATCCCGGAGATCCTTCTCCACCTCCTCTTTCTCGTCTGTTCTTCGCACTCCTTATCCGTTATCCATCGTCTATCTCTCCTCCGTCATTTCTCACTCACTCTTTGGTGCCTTTCAATCCCCACGAGACGGTGAAATCGACGACCCACGGATCGTCCATCGATCTCTCATGTTATCGACGTGTCTTAATCCAATTGCATCATACCCTAGAATTTCTTCCTTTGGAATTGACGGAGAGAGCGTGAAAAACAAAGGACGAACAATCTTGGAGTTTCTATGAATTTTTTTTGAGTTTGATAAATTAAGAAATTTATTGGTGGAGTTTTTGTTATTTCTTCTGACATATTCGCTATTGGTGACTGCTCGGATAATCTTGCTAATAATTATTCTGAGAGAATGAGACAAGTTGCATTATTTGTCACAAATTTTCTTGGGCCCAGGTGCATGAAGCTCGATTAGCACTAATCGTCGATTAGCTGACGGAGTCCGTAGCCATTTTAAGCAGTTTTCGACCGTTTTTAAGCATGCCGACTTGAATTCTTCCTAATCATGCCAAGTTAACCGACTGAAATTGATCGCTTAAAATTAACTTCACATGTCACTTAACTAAGTCAGCATAGTTAAGTGACTACCTGACTATTCGTGCCTCAAGTAGTCACCGAACTTTTGATTGGATCGGCCCAAAAACTTCTGAGGAAAATGACAATATCAAAAAATTCTTCATTGAAAGGTTATTCAAATTCACGTATTTTTCGGATTGGCCGTAACCGCTCACACAATCGCAATGAAAAAGAGAAAGAAATAATTGCGCAAAATCTATAGATTTTGAGAGATTGGAGATTTTATTCAGTTGAACAGTGAAAAACATAAACTCACCCAAAAAATGCAAGATGAACAGAACAGGAATTAATAGAAATGTCAGAAACATTTCTCAATGAAAAAATATATGATATGATGTAGCTAAGTTCAGTCTGGGTGGAGCCGAGATCAAACTTTCCGGCACTAATCATAAATAAATTACTTATTTGTCGAAAATTAAAAAAAAATCAGATGTGGGCGAAAAAAAATATTATTCATGATCTGCCCGAAAACGTAGAGTTACCTACATAATTCACAAAAAATAATATACCTAGTGGAAGAAATTTTCAATTTTTCAAAATAATATCATCTAAAATATCCTCCTTTTAGTCTCTAGTAACGACTCTATCTCAAAGACCTCATTAAATAATAATTTCTGTCAATTGCTTCGAAACAACTTGATTAAGCTGTACGTACAAGGTCTCAGTAGTTGACTCGATACCAGAGGAAGGGGTCAGTATACCCCGGAGCATGTAGCCATACACACACACACACACACACACAATTATAAGCTGGTCATACAGGTCACATTGTCAACAGCACGCGCGTGCATAATGCAAGGCACGCGTGGGCACACACCATCGAGGGTGTTATCGTTATCGACTGCATATATGTAACTATACAGTGAGTGGTAGGGAGATAAAGGAAAATCATGGGTATAACACATAGTCCTCGCGTGTGTTCGTTTCATCGTTCGTCGCATGTGCACTCAACCCACACCATCCTGTAAATTATACATAGTGAACGCGTCCCACTGTGCAACGCCCCCAACGTTATCCCCTCGTACGTGGCCAGTGCAAATATTATTGCGTGCCCTGTGGAGGATAAATTTATGATTGTCGATTTTTATCCGGTCTTTTTCATTTTTTATCCTTTTATTTTTAAAGTTTTCCATGCCACTTTGTGATTATTTTCCTTTTTATTTCTGTGCACTTCACCAGAGGTGAATGATCGTGATGGTTTTGGTACAAGTAGAGCGCTACCATCAAGAGTTATCGATCCTGGGTTGACATTTACCCTCTAGCACATCTCTAGGTAAAAAGAAGTAGAAGAAGGAGAAAAAACCCAAGAGCCGTCAGGGCCCACTCAGCCATGTGGCACGTGATCCCGCGTGTCTTCCTTTTTTGTTTCGTTCTTTTTTCATTCGATTCTCTCTCTTTTTATCCTCTCATTCATCCTTACCTTTCTCATCGATGAGTATATTCGCGGAGCGCTTTCCCAACGGTTTCTCACACTCCAGCCCCATTCCAGCCTTATCATCCACTCTTTTTTTCATGTCTCTCGCTTCTTCTTTTTTCTTCTTTTTTTTTTCCATTTTCCTCTCTATCTCCTTGTCTCTCAGTCTGTCGAAATATCTCGAGGGATTTTCTTTTCTTTTCCTTGGTTCACGATGAGGAGAAGTGCAGGGAAGAGAGCAAAAAGAAAGGGAAGGTACGTGTTACAGTACTCTTCATCGTTTGTCGAGGGGACGAACGTGACTGTCCGGTGATTTTGTGATTCGTCGATAAAATGCGAAGAGATAGTATCTCATACACATGCACTTATGTGTGTATGTGTGTCATAGATGCCCATTGGAGACAATAAGGAAAAGATTCTTTATCCACAAAATATTTTATTTTCCTCAACGTTTTCATCCATTGGGAGGAATAAAGTACTGTAGCAGAGAATAAATAAAAGAAATTACTTTTTTACATCTTCGTGGTAAGCGTCGATTGACACCCCTCTTATATGAGGTGAATCGTAAAGTGTGATACTCTCTCTCTATCTCTCTGTCTCTAGGTACTAGCGATAAGGAGGGTTAAGAGATAGGAGAAACGACGTCAGTTGGTGGTAGGGCAAACGTGTGAATAGGGTAGCAGGAGGCATAACCGTTACCCTCGCGACGGGGATCCAGTTTATACCTACACGTTGCGATTACAACCTAAACTCGCGAATGGCTCTCTTGAGAATGAGTGTGAGAAGATCGTTGTCACAACGAGCGAAGACGAGCTGAGAAAACCAGATTATCACAAAATCAACATGCAACCCTGCTTAACTTTTTAATTCTTTTTTTAAAAGTATTTTCTCAACTTTTCTCTGTCTAACTTCATTTGTATCAGTGGCTTCATTTGAGGCTGATAATTTTTTCATTCAATAGGGCGAATCAGGGCGATATGGATGTGTGAGGTTCCATAGAGCGGAATTTTTATTTCGAGTGGGATGGTCTTTATAAAATACTCTCAAAAATATACCTGACAATATAGACACGTTGGAGCATATTTTGAATCTTTTTCAGATGTCTCTCCAAAGACTTTCACTTGGAGAAAAATTCGTATGATCATTTGGCCCTTGTCTCCCCTATTGAAGAAGGAATATTCTAATCTTTGCTCTTGACGTTTTGTTAATTCAGATCTTATGAGATAGAGAAATCAAAAAATGAACATTTCCTTAAAATTTATAATTTTTCGAATAGGTGATTGTTAATCATGATTGATTCAAAATTTATTCATTAATTTAAAGAATTTTATCTCATAGCGAGATAAGTCAAATTCATAAACTCTCAGTTGAAATTCCCCTTTAGCGAAAAATTGAGGAGTGAAGTGTTGAAAGCAGATAACTCAAAATATTTCGTGTAAATTTTTACGGAGATATCTTGGGAACAAGTGGGTGTTGAAGAAATTGCTGGATGAGTTTCGTGCCTTTGAATTAGGTTTGACGTACTTCACTCACGTCAGTCATATTCAGAAGTATCGTCGTGAAGTGGTCGACAAATCGTTGAATTAAGCGAGCTAGGGAAAAGACTTGCAAATTGCAAGTGCGAAAAAATGTTATCACAATCGTCAAAAACGCTCTCCGCGACGTGTAATGTTCATAGTTTTACTTTGTTTTGTGTGGAAATGAGGTTTTACCGAGCACGAAGCGCGCGGTAAAGGCCTATTTCCCCACAGAATCAAGTAAATAATGATTTCCTTCAAGAATTAAAATTCGGTCATGAATGTTACATCTTTAGACTTTATTACAAGCAATCGCAGACAATCGCTTCATTATATCGATGGTTTCAGTTCGAATGGATTAGCAAGGAGAAGATCCCTTGACACATGCATTGAGATTTACTCATTTCTGCAGACAATAGTAGGATAATTTTCACGAGATATTATTATTATTATTATTGCATGATAAAATTCCATTTTCTACCAATTTTCTATATTTTTCGTTCAAGCGTAAAATATTTTCTACGAAAAAATGAAAGAAAACCAAATAGTAACATGAACATTAATCCCATATAAAAGTCGTCGCGTGGTAAAATAATCTCAATCTAATAGAGAATTAAAATAGCTAATTGAGTTTTCTGTAGAATTATAAAAACTTCATAATTTGTCATAAAAAATTGAGAAGTTCCATGAATATTTTTAACTTTATTGTTTTCAAAAATCAGGATGAAGATAGATCTTTCATTTTTCAAAATATTCTTCGAAAAAGTAGATCCAGTGCCATGAAATGGATATCTTCCATTTTTTTTAACATAATGATCACTCATTCAGAGTTACTGGACACTCCATTTACAATATTCATTAAACCGAGAATATCAATAACTGAAGCAGAAAGGTACATCCTCTTGATTAGTGACCTAATAACTCAAATTCCTATCGTGACCCATTAACAATGCCTGCGTGTGGTCGCGTATCTTCATTTATATAATAATAACCCATGACACATCACAGCACGATGTGCCGTGCTGCAACAAATGGACTTGCTGCTCATATAGAGAGCAGAAATAACTCGATGTTTTTAATTTGACTCTCTTACTTGTGTCTACTCATGTTTCCATGTTTTCAATATTATTTTGAAGTCGCATCGAGAGTTCAGCATATTGTATATATTAGCAATGTACTCAACATATCCATAATAGAAAGAAGCCAAAAAAAAATGGAAAACTTGGACCTCTGGGATGTTACGCACCATCAGCAAAGGATGAAACAAAGAAGGGTGGAAAAGGGTATATAGCTAAGTAAGGGCATGGGTTGAGATGAAAGTGAGGATGGAAAAGCAAAGAGACTGTGGACCGTCGGGTACTCAGTCACTCAAGCCCAAAGCCCCTCCGCGTCCTCATCTAGTTCGAAAGTACAGGATACCCTATACTTTCCCTCTCTCTCTCTTTGAGAACCCTGCCATCTCCCTCAAACTCTCACCAATTTCTCATCTCTACTATGGATACACCCTGTCTCTTTTTACCACGGTAGAAGTCCTTCGTTGGTACACAGAGTACGAAGCCCATACCCACTGGCATATACATGCAGTAGTCATCCTCTATCTATCTCTCTTTCTCTCTCGCTCTTTTTACCCCATTCCACGTTTTCCCTCATCCTACTCTCCTCACAAAATCCCCCATACCACCAACTGCGCACTACACTTCGCCTCGGCACTATCGTTCTCGCTCCGGCGTGTACCCGCCCTCTCCGTGTTTCCGTGGGCCCGTTCCAACCACCCCGTTCCATGCCGTGTCCCGCAGGGCATGTCCCTATACTACACTGCCAAAATATTGTCCAAAGCCATTACAAAATTTTACCTCCAAGTTCGTTGTAAAAATCCAAGAAAATTAAAAAATTTATCTCTGATAATATTCGAAAATCATTGAAAATATATGAACAATTATTTTTATAATAATTAACGCAATCCCTGAATTTCTATGATTTTCCAAATGTTCCCAGTTGATGACAATAATTTTACTGCCGACAGAAAATTCCCATCCCCTTTGGTGGCACGCTCCGCGGCACGCCCGACCGTCTCTGTTATACTGCCGGCAGCAACCCCCCCCCCCCCTCCTCTTTGCCACCCACCTCATCTCCTCTACTCGCCAATGCTTCTCTCTCTCTCTGCATCTCTCTCTTTCGCTCTTCGCTTCGTTGGACTACAGTGTGCTGCCGTCGAGCGTTTCATACAACCTCCAACTCCACACCCTTCGTCCCTCGCAGCTCAAGCCTCAACCATCCCCTTCTCCTCTGCCCACCTCGTTTTCTCGTCGCTCGGTAAGCTCAGTACCGCCGCCACCGAGGCACTACGGGGGTTTGTACCTCGAACACCCCGCGAGCCGCTCGTTAACCTGCTAGCGCGCCCCTAACCACTGCCTAGAGTTGGGTTGGAATACCACCCCCCTCCCCCCTCTTTCTCATCCCTCAACCATTTTCATCCTGCCGCACTTCTCGTCTCGTTCCACTACACTTGGCTATATGCCTCATCCAATCCCTCCTCTCTCAACCCACGGACAACTCTTCTATCTGCACGGACAGCGACGAGCCGATGATGACGTACGGGCATTTTTGTACTCAACTGTTTCCGCGGTATATTTACATATCAATATTCTCTGGCACTTGTGTGGGTGAATGGTAGGTGACACGGGAGGAGCAAAAGGGGTGCACGAAGAGATAAAAGTAACTGAGGGTAATCGGTGGAACGAGAAACTTTGCGTCATTCTTTATCTCAGGATGCTGAAAAAAAGAAAAACGTCATTTCCCTTTGCCTTTCCTTTTTTTCCCACAGATTTTGCTCGATTTTTAGAAATCTCTTAAGAATTAAATTATTGATGCTTGCCATTTTGAGGTGGGTTTACCAATGGATTACAGTGAATTCTGAATAATATAAACTGTGGTGAGAAAACTAATGGAAATATCCAATTTTCTTTCAGTTTTTCCATTTCTACTCGGAAAATTTTTAATTCGTACGCTAATATGTTTTTTTAAATAATTTGTCGAATTAATAAAATGTCAAAGCTTGTGATAAGAAAAGTTTCACCAATAATTCATGTTTCAGTTGGAGTATTTCACTCAAAAATCCAATGGATATCATCTTTATGTCACTGGAAATAGTTGTCATAATATTCAGCGCATCGAAATCGATATGGAACTAATTGAGAGTCATTACAAGCACACGTTTTTGAAGATAAGAAGAAAAGAATCGCTCCTCCACCATTCTGCAGTACAAATAAAATCTTTATTGTCTAATTCTCAATATATTGGAGGAGATCTCTATAAAACCTCCAAGTTATTGACCCCAAGAACGATGGATGACTATGTGCTCATCTTGTTTTTTTCGATCTGCAAATTCGTTAACAACAGAAACATCACAAAAATTTTCTGCATTTCTTATAAAATGTGGATAATATTATCCACACATAAAATGTGGATAATATATCACCCTCACCTCAAACTCCAATAGTTCTCAAATTCTGACGTCTTTTAACCCACTTGAACATTGAGGTCGTTCTATCTGAAGGAAGAGTATGAAAATTGAGGCACTGGACTCTCTAAAATCATTTTCAGTGCATTCATTACATATGAATATCCATTTCCATGTATCCAAAATTCATTTAATCGATATCCAAGCATGAAATTCTCAGTATTTTCATCTAATTATGAATTCAACGAGAATTATAAAATTATTTGGTAAATTTTCGATACAGTGGAATTCTCCAAATCTGAAGCGTCAGACGAAGGCAATTAGAAGAATATGCATATAATACGATATATAGCATGGAAAAAATCAAGATTTCTCGAGAATTTCAAAATTTAATATTAAATAGTCATTTTTTCTTTTTTTTCTGAAATTCCCTGAATCTGACACATCCTGTTTGTCCTCACCACCTTGCACTCATGTTCCAAAAGCATAGAGGTCTGCACAGCCAAGTGGGGAGTGAACATTGGTATAATTTGAGAATTTAAATGCCTGCTCAAATAATGTTTCTGGAGTGGTCATCCTGACTAACATAATCAATTGTAGTGGAGGACAGGATCGCTCAGGATAAGGCGAGAATTGACTCATGTACAGGGAGTGGTCCGATTTAGGGGAATTCTACTATATTTCCTTAAATGATACGATGCTTTATGCACATCTTTAAACATTCATTACACTTATAGAACGAGCCAGAAGACACGCAACCATGTAGAACAAAGTAGTCAATCACGTCTACGTACTGGCCAGCAGATTGCCTCATTCAATCGTGGATTATACCAAATTTTCCTGTCGTCAAAATTGAAAAATCTACCGAATTCGCTCAATGTTTCAAGTTTTGCCATTCATTCTATGTTAAGGGGTTACACAACTGTAGAATTTTCAAAACAATGATTTTTCTTTTGCTCCAAAAACTACTTTGAACCTTCCAGAATATGGACAAGAAAAGTTATTAACTGAAACCCATTTTTGCTTCTTTCGAATGGAAAAATAGTCTCCATTGTCCAATCGATCCAGCCAGAACCATTTTCAATTTTGAACAGACAATATTAATAATTATTTCCACGAAAAAGCCCTGACTCGAATATATTACATATCATACTGCAGAAAATTTTCCTTTTTTCTAGTACAAAAAAAAAATAATAATTTTTTCCTCCATTTATAGATGCAACTAGCGCGCATATACGTTTCCTTTTATTTCAAACTTTATGTAGATGTTCAGTGAAGGCTCAAGGGACGTGGTCACATCGTGAAAATCGCCACGTCGTTGGTAGCACCTGTGTCGCATCCGCGCCATTGCCGTCCACCCGTATAGCCATTATACAAAATCCCGCATAACCGTTTCCCCGAGAGTATTTTGGCCTTCACCATTCTTTCTCTCTCTCGCCTGTTTTTTTTCCTCTTCCACTACCTACTTTAGTGCATCCTCTTTCCAAACCCTCTACCTCGCCAGTTTAAGTGGAAAAAATCCTCTCTCTCTTTCTCTTTTTATCTCTATCTCCTAAAAAGGAAAAATCATGCTCACGATGTCTCACGCGACAGGATTTAGTAAGCGACGGATGCCAACGATAAAACGAGGATAGAGAAACATCCACATACATACACACGATATATAAAAGATTATGTAGTAAATACATATATACTGCGTTAGGTTTGTACACTCGCGTGGTCTCTAACCATTTTCGATTCGTGCGGTGCAGTACTCTACGTTGCCAATAAACGTGGTGAGCACGGAAACGAGCGGTCGCTCGGCACACACATTCATATAGCCCACGGCATGATGAGCAATGTTCACTGCCTGGTCATCGATGGCACAGTCTAGCACAAACAAAAAATCTACCCGCAAAGAAAGAAGAGGAAATGAAAAAAAAAAAATTAACAAAAAAGGAGTTCAATACATTGATGCAGTTCTACGTGAAATAATTAAACTGCAGTTGTTGTTTGGTGCCAAGTGAAGGAACAGTCGAATCTAACAATGACAGGCAAAAAAAGTTTGAGAGCATTCGAACAGCGAAAAAAAACAAAAACGTATTCGCTAAAACCAAACAAAAGAAGCAAATACTAGAATGTGAGTATGAGATTATACGGGGAATACCCGTATTCTGTTCGTACATACGCCGTAAGCATGAAAGAGGCGCTCACGTCGCATACTGGCTTCGGGGAAGTTGAGTTTCTGTCGTACGGAGAAGTAGAAATACTAGTGGATGAGGGGTATGAGAACGTGGGTTTCTATGAGGGAAAAAGCCCCCGTTGAGTGTGGCCGGGGGGTGGAGAGGCTGGAGAGAGAGAGGAAAACGAAGCTTTGGATGGGAAAAGGGGTTGGAATGAGAGACTCAGAGAGGCGATAGCGGCGCTGCGGCGTAACGACGCTATAACGCGAGCCGCCGGGTGATTACCTACCACCTCCGTCTCTCATCCCTCCACCCACCAGCTGAACAACAATCTCTCTCACTCACTACCACGGTTATAGCTGTACGGCTCTTCTTCGCACCGCAGCACTATACCACCCACACTGTCACGCAGTAGTAAACGAGGGCTGTGGGTGAGAGGGAGGGAGAGGGGGAGTCAACGTCGACGCTCTAAACGTGGCGCCCTCGTAACGACGCCACCAGGGACCCACCGATGTGTCGCTCGGCGTCAAACCTACCCTTTCCAATCCTCTCTTCTCTCTCCCTCTCTCGCTCCTCTCTCTTTCACACTCTCTGTTGCTCACGCTTCCCTCTGTACTTCTTCTCTCCATCATCCTTCCCCATCTCACTTGCCCTCTCGTATATATGCGCTCTCGCCGTTAGCATCGAAACGGTCGCGTCGCCCTCGTTAACCCTTATCCCGACGAGCATGAGACCCTACCGCGTGAGGACTCCTGCGGCAGAGTGAGAACGTTAAAAAAAGAAGAAAATAAAGAACCAGCTGGCAAAAAAAATACGATGAAGAAAAAAAAGAAAAAAATAGTAGACGAGAAATTTCTACCGTTTTTTTTATATCTTTTACTTTCTCTCCTTTTGTTGAGGGAGAATTTTAACGGAAAATTCGTTGTTTTTTTTTTAATTCATTTTTCTACGAAACTTTTTCTTTTTTTGAATTTGCAAAAAATTAACAAGCGATGAAAATCAAACGACACGGTGAATTCGTTGAAGGGGAATGAAACAATTGTAGCGTGTAAATTGAAGGGTCGCGTGGAAAGATAAAGAGGGCTGTGGAATGGGGAGTTGAGGGATGAGCATCATAGGGCATATAGTGGTGAGCTTCCGGAGGCGATACGTAGCACGAAAGGGTGACTGGGGGGGAACAAATTTTCAGATGACTCGCGTGGTCGTGGCAAATGGAGCAGAAGTTCCACAGCTGTAACCCCTTTTCGACGGTGATGTATATGTGATAGCGTCTGGTTCTAACGCGTAGACTATCAGCTCTGTGTATAATTGATTCATCGTTTTAGGGAATGTTATATTGGTATTGAAGAAAGTGCAAACGATTACATTTTCAATACTATTTGTATTTATTCAATTTCGCTTTGGAGTTACATGGATTCTCCTTACTTAAATAATAGATATTGATATTAGTTCATTGTTTGTTTTCATGAAGTTACCAGACTTTTGAATGAAGACAATAAAAACAAAGCCGTTGAGCATATATAGTTGATCGAAATTTCTTAAAGGATTGGATGAATGTAATTAGAATTTTGATGGATCTATATCATAATTCATTTGAAAACCAGTACATTGACAATTGAATTCAACTTTTTCGGAAATTATGTGTTTTTTGTTTTTAAGAATATTTTTTTCTAGAATGATTCTTGTTTCCAATTACATGGAGAATAGGCCATTAATGTATTTCTTCCGCTTCGAATCTTTGGATATCATGAACATCCAATTCATGGAAATTGCCGATAGCGCAAATATCCGTGTACATTAACATCTAGCGAATGATTTTTCTGCAATTATCTTTATAAAGGTAGTGAAATTGGCGAGTTAGGAGGTAAAACAATGGTCCCGTACGATGGATGCCCTCGAAGGATTATCGTTGAGCATGAAACACCATTGAAATACAAACATTCATCATCAAATCCTGATGTACCAATCAGGAATGTCTTTTTGTTGACCCAAGTTTCAGTCAACGTCCGTACTTCTTCGAAGACTCGATCGATTTCTCTAGAAGATGTGATCGATAATATACTGAGATTCGGCATTCTCCGAATTAATGAAATTATACCATCTTGAGTGATATTCTGACAGCCATCTAATGAAAGTTCAGTGATATTGTGGGGTATTTGGTCCAAAATGGCATCTGTAACGACTTTCTGATAAGAAATATCGAGCTTTGTCAATTTCGGTAAGGTGAAAATAACCTCTAAGGTTCCTTCTGAAATTAACTCTAGAAAACATGCCAATCAAAAACTCAAATGAGAATCAATGTACTTTGTAGAGTTCAGTAGAAAAATGTTGAAACAAAGTCTTACCATGAAATGCTAAATATTCCAAGTTGGGACAATTAAGACACAGTGTCTGCATAACATCTTCGGACATCTCATCAGGTACCGTTAGCGCTTTTAGATTCCGAAATGGTTGAATCAAGAGAGGAGTATCAGAAGAGTCCTCCTCAGTTTCCATAACATGAATCTCTAAATTTTCAAGTTTCGGCATCCGGCTTAGAAGCTCCAAAGTTTCCATTCTTGCGAATTGAAGTTCAAGTTTGCGGAGCGATTTAGCACATCTCAATGTCTGTAATGAAGTGAAATTTTTACTTTAAAAGTATCCAAACTGAAATTTCCATTGATCCAACGATTCACAAAAATATTACGTTATTTTTCCAGTAATGTGCGGTCTCTGGCTCTGGACTAAAAATTATCAATTTTTCGAGTAATTCGGGTTTCGCCAAATACTGAAAATATAACTCCACTGACTCATCAACTATTGTCAATCTTCTGATATTACGGTTCGCCTTGAGGAAAGATGCTATTGCACCTGCCCCAACATAGTCTATATAGTACAGATCTATAGACAGCAGATTTCTACAAAAATCAGTTATGATTGACATGACGCAGGAATTCAATATTTTATCTCCATCATCACCACGTAAAAGCAGGTAATGTGCATGAGCACCACATCGAGACAAGATTGACCGGATGATCCTATACTGAATAGTTCGTACTTTCACTCGGCGACCTCCCATTTCAGACGGGCTGGTTCCAAATGTTACTCTGTCCATTCCATATTGGAACATTTCAACATTTTTTACATCTTGCCATAATGATTTGGATAATCGCTGCCAACGTTTGTTAACTGAAAAAAAGAACATTTCAGTATTGTCTACATAGAATTCACATTTTCAATCAGAATTACCAAAAATTTTCGATTCTCACGTTACATTTTTCATTGTGTATTGGACATTATCGAGCCTTACGATAAACATCGTATCGACATTGCGATAAAAATCAGCATGCAATGGATTAAAAATGAGTCGATTTCAAGAATTGTGAAGATACCGATTGACAAAAATATTAATTCTCTCCTCAAATCCCTAAACTGTAGTTCAGCAATCTTCATCCATTCGATTTCATAATATACTAGGATTCCCAAAGAGTTTCAGTTAATTTCTGAAAATTCTCATAGTGTTCAAGTACAATTACAATGATTATTATAAGGAATTGCATACCTCCTTCGATTCTGATTAAATCAATCGGGTTCAAGGGCCTAAATATTTTTATTAATAACTCATTCGGCAAATTGTCCATTGTTGCTGGTGCCTGTAATATTATCTCTGTCCTTCTTTTGTTATTTTTTACGTTGAACTTTCTCTTCAGAAAATGGAGAATATGGAAATAAAGGAATAAGATGAGTGAAATCATTGGAAATAATATTTTTCACAAGAACTATTAGGGATAATTTCTCCTCTGTTTTCAATTGTTCTACACTTTCTGTTCTTAACTAGAAATATTATTGATGTTACTATTCGATTCTTGCAGTAAACAATGATTGCACTGTGGAACACTTGTCGAGGCCAGACGAGGCATAAGATCAGTGGTGATCATCCGAAAACAATCACTTCAAAGCTTCAATGGTGGTAAGTGTACGTAATTGTGGCGCTAGTGTATGAAGTTCTTAAAAATTGGTGGGAAATTTGAATAGTGTCTTCAAAATGTTGAACAATCGATAGAGTCAACTGCATAAAGAAAAGAATGATGAATTGAGAACAGATGATTTTTTAAATTTATCGCTAGATATTTGGATACTCTTCCATCTAAAATTCAGATGTCCGGTAATTCCATTTTCACGTAATATCCATTTTACTCCACTTTCTCCTACTTGAACTCAATCGAGTTGGAACTTTTTGAAAAGAATGAATCAATCTGTCGGAGTATTGGCTGCTTTTTGAATCTATAATGTGGATTTATGAGAAGCATGAAAATATTTGGACACAACTTTACAAGAATTATCTGTTAAAAATTGTCTATTTGTTCCCTCATCAAATTTACTGTATTATTTATTTAACACTCCAAAGGCACTATTTGAATTTCCCACCATTTTGAAGGAATTGATGCACTAGCGCCAAGAGTAGCTACGTTCACCGCTGATGAAGCCGGAACGTAATTGTTTTTGGATGATTACCACTGATCTTATTTCTCGTTGCAGTGTTCTACAGTCGCAATTGTTATTATTATTTTATTACTTAATAAATCGAATAGCAATATTTCAATAATATTTCTCAAAAAGCACAGAGTGTGTTCAACCATCAAAAACAACAGTTGCTCGAGAAACTATTCTCTTCTGATAATTCTTTTGGAAAATATTATTTGCAATGATTCTACTCATCTTTCTTCTCTATCTCCATATTCTCCATTTCCTCAAGAGAAGGTTAAGCGCAAAAACTGATAAAGGAACGACAGAGAAATCAAGTTTACCGAAAACTATTGATAGTTTACCAAATGAGTTATTAATCAAAATATTTCTACCATTGGACCCGATTGATTTGATAAACATCGAAGGAGGTATCCAATTCATTATAATAATCAGTGTTGTTGTACTTATACAAGGAGAGGAATGTGTTGGAATTTACAGATGTTGATGTTCTGATGTCGAGTGAACTTTGAAAATCGAAGATAGGATCGATACTCTTTCCTTTTTTTGGAATTGTTACAGTAACTGAAAAAATATGAAATTTTCAGAAAAATCGATTTTCTCCTATTTTTAATTTTTCGAAAATATCTCGCAAACCAAGTGAGATTAAGTGGTTCTCCCCTCATATTTTTTTGTAGAGAATTTTAAGAGCTACAAAAAAGGATTTGAGCAACATCGCTCTATCTCTCGCTTAGTTTCCGAAATATTCTAAAAAACCTAATGATGGAATAAAATCGATTTGTAAGAAAACTTCATAATTGTATAAGTAGTCCTAATTTTCCGTCCCTTTCTATTGAATCTCTATGATATCTCTTCATAATTTCCAGTTGACCATCACGATGTGTCGTGGCTTCTGGCAATAATGAGTAATTTTCTGATAAGGAATTGTGGAAAATACTCAAATATTATTTTCAGTTAACACACGTTGGCAGCAAGTAACTAAATTGCTATGGCAGAATGTACAAGAAATTGGGATGTATGGTTTTGATGAGGACGATGTATCATTCGGAAGCTGTCCATCGAAAATGGGAGGACGTATAGTAAATCTACGAACTATTCAGTACAGAATTATACGGTCAATTTTATTTCGATGTGGTGCTCATGCCCAATGCTTACGACTACGTCGTGGGGGCGACGACGAACCTCTGAATTGTTACGTCATGGCAATGATAACTGAATTATGTACAAATCTGACTCATATAAGCATTTATCATATAAGCCATATAGATGCCGGTGCATTGGCATCATTCTTGCGGTCGAACAGCAATATGAGAACATTAACGTTAGAAGATTGTACTGTGGATAAATATTTTAGGTATCTACCAAGACCCAAATTTCTGGAAGAATTGGATATTCACTGCGCACAATTGCAGAAATATGTCTGGATGAATCAGGTAATATTTAGTTAATTGCTATATAGATGAAAATCATAATTTCTCTATGCTATTCGCCATCATTTTAACTGCTGAGCTCATTTTGTTACAGACATTGAGACATGCGGAATCTCTTCGAAAACTCAGGTTCCATCGTGCGTCGATGGAAACTTTGCGAATCATATGCAGTATATCAAAACTTGAAAACTTAGAAATATATGAATGGTTGATTGAGGACGATTCACTTGATGTTTCATTATTGATTGAACCATTATTAAATCTGAAAGCATTGACTGTACCATCTGGAATGCCTCAGGATCTTATCCAGACATTGTGTCTCCATTGCCCAAACTTAGAATATTTCAAATCATATGGTAAATATTTTTTTTATATTTTTTGTTTACTGAAGAAAGGAATATCAGTTGTCATTCCACGGAATTCAAGGTCAAATCTCGGAAGAAACTATGGAAGTCATCTTTACTTTACCGACATTGAAACTTCTGGATCTTCACTCTCAAGAAATAATTACAGATCAAATCTTGCAGAAAATACCACACGGAATCACTGGACTCTCGTTAGATAATTGTCGGGGTGTAACTGAGAATGGCATAATCTCATTGATTCGAAGAATGCCAAATCTCAATAAATTGTCCATTGGAAATTATTCAGGGAATCAGCAAGAAGTATGGAAAGAAGTAAGGGCATTGGCTAAAACTTGGATCAACAAAAAGTCATTCCTGATTCGTCTCGTTCATGGATTTGACATTTCATATTTCGATGGTATTACAATCAAAACGATATCCATGTGGGACGATTCATATGATCCGCTGATTGATTTACCCATTATTCGACCACCTAATTCATAAATCTAAGAAAATTGTTCAAGGGCTAATTACAGAAAAATTGTTGACAAAATGTAAATGAACACGAATATGAATCCTGAATAAGTTTGACATACTTTATTATATCCAGTAACATATTTCTCATAGCATGTGACATGAATTTCTGTATTTCTCCAAAGCTTCATTTGTTTAATAATTATCGGTGGATCTAATCAGTAAGCGTCCATAATGAGTGATCTACAAGTAATAATAATGAGTACTAGTACAATGTGTATTGCACAGTTCATCCAAATTCTTAAAAAGAAGTTGAAATTCCACTTGAATGTACTCAATCTGGCCGAAAGTTGTGATGAACTGCATATACTCAATATCCTCCTTTTATTGTACTCATTCAGAAGTCTGGTAACTTCCTAAAAACAAATGACGAACTACTGCTAATGTATTACATGCATCGACTATCATTTTTTCAAAATAAATACGAATAATGCTAAATTCAATCGCCACCATTTCTTGAATCTCAATAAAACATTCACTAAAACGATGAATCAATTTTACACATAGGTCTGATAGTTTACCCGCTAAAACCAGACGCTATCTCATATATACATCACTGTGGAAACGGGGTTACAGCCATAGAACTTCTGCTCCATTTGCCACGACCACGGGCGTCATCCGAAAATGTTCCCCCTTATCCTTTCGCGTTAATCGAGATAGTGAAATTTGCATTGAGACCTGGTCTTAAAAAAAAAAAAAAAATGAAGATGGTTGCGAATGAAATCCTCAGAAAAATTGCGCTATCTCGCTAGGTTCCAAAATGTTTTCGAAGAATGTTTCTCAAAAAATCGAATTTGCTACTGAAATACTCCAGTAATCAACACATACTTCGATAATTTGAACACCTTAATTACCTGATTCATATATTAAATACCATATCTCGCCATAAGTGTGCATATAATTACCAAACTTTGTAAGCTCTTCGCTTGGAAAGGACAAAAACAGCTCATGATAGTCTCAATACAGTTGCCAATAGCCAGAACTACTTGAGTGTTTCTACAAAGCATTGATACTGAGTAATGAAATAGAATTCTCATAAAGACTCAAAAGGTCTCTAAGTATCAATGCCATCACGTTTGTACAATATTCATCAATTATTGGTTTGACATATGATTCAAATAGCCCATCAGAATCACCAACAACTGCACAATGTATGTAGCGTGCATATCGCATTAAAATTTTACGTATCATCACAGGATTCAGTGTGTAAACGTGAAGTTGTGAAGTTCCTTTACTTCCATGTGTTATGAGGATTTCAGAACATATTGGTGATTTTATGAGGAGATCGTGGATAGATTGCTGAAATTCTTTGCTCATTCCTCGCCAACACCTGCAGACTGTAATGATGATAAAATATCTGGAATTATTTCATCCATTTTCCTCCAAATTTTGATGAATTCATTCATTTTTGAGGCGGCATACAAGCGTTTCTGAATTCCGTTGCGGCTCATTCTTTTGGAGGTCATTTCCAAGATTACCTTCGATTTTTCAGATTTTTTCATAATCTATGGTATCGCAGTAACATTTGGAAACGCTTAACAAAAATCGAATTTCGAATTATTTGAAATAAAAGTGATTTGAATGCGATAAATGGGCGAAGGAAGGTTGCTGAAGATAGATTTGAGAAAAAAAATTGAAATAAATGCGGAAACATTTACCAAAAATCGAATTTCGAATTGTTTGCAATGAAGCTGATCTGGAGTAGATTGAGAGTCACAGATTCAGTGGTAAAAGGCTGAAACAAGACAGATCGGCTCATTTTTTGTAATTACGAGGTTTCACAAGAAAGGACCAAAAAAAGGCCATGCTATTTTTTATTTAGGATCTCATAAACTAATCGAGATAGCGAAATTTTTATGGAAATCTCTATTAAAGCTCTGAATTTCTTTTACGAATAAGTTCTCAGTTACAGTCAAACTTTGCAATAGTAATTAAATCATCAAATGTGAATTTTCATATCTTTTTCAATGCGTATTCGATTGACGACATTCAGTTGCCATTATTTCATATGAGACCTAAATAGTGGCGGGAATCCCCGAATTTTGTAACGAACAGAGTGATTGAAATCATGTAAAGACGAGTGTCTGATGAGAAAAGGTGGAAATTTTGAATTTGAGGAGAAATTCGATTCGTTTCTTATTTATCTTTGAAAAAAAATATAAATATCGCTCGGCAATAAATTAAAAAATTTACAATATGTTAGATTTTTGAGTCTACCTTAAGGCGATATCGGTGCTCCAATTGGGCTCGGCGACAAACTAACCTAACCTTGCGCTCCAACCCGATGGTTCGATTGTAGAATCAAAATTCTGCGGATATATCTTTTTTACTGAACATTTGCAGAACTCAAAAAACCGGTGTAAGTGATCAACAAAATACCTTATGTCATTCAGTGCAGTCTAAGAAGTCCAAAAATTGAGTACAATTACCTAAAAATCCTACTTTACATTGAATACTGATAACATTCCTCTCGTTTCCCTCCAAATTCCACAAATTGAATGACCGTTTTTTTCCCGACACTAATTCGATGATGTTATACCTTATTAAATTAAATACTTCAGTACTGTTACAACGAGAGAAAAATTCAGAAAAATATGCGAAATATTTTCCTCAATATTTTCTTAATAATATTTCTCTGAATTAAATAACTATCCAAGGCAATTAATTATACGTAAGCTTAAACAATTATCCTTTTTTTTCAAGTAAAATGAATATTCATTCAGTGTTTTGTTGATTTCATGAATTATTTTTCGCAGGATTTCAAGTGATTCATTGTAAATACTACAGTAAACCACAAGCCTCATGCCTCGACGTAGGAGCAACAGTATGGAGATTGATGATCAACATGAGGAATCAGATACATCCAAGTAGGTCACAACGAATAAAAATTTGCATTTGTAAATTGAAATCTCAAAACCAATTTTTTTTCTGAAAATATTTATGTATCCATTTTTTCAAGTATAATGTTCATCGAGGAAAACCTTATTAATATTTCAAAAACTATTGAATCGAGTGTATTTATTCTCTGATTTTGCATCGGAAATTCAAAATTGTTTACGGTTTTATTCAATGAGAGGAAAAAATGGAATACGTCAATTTTATTATTATCATTAATTTCCCAAATAATTTTTTGGAACCGAAGCGAGGTGAAAACATTTCTATTTAATTTTTGTAACACATCATAAAAATGTTCTCATGCAGGATTTTTCATTTCTATCATATCTTTTATCTTCTTCTATTGTTATTTTTCAGTGATGAGACACCCTTGCAGGCTCCACCTGTGGTAAGGTCTCCACGACCGAAATCACAAAAGCCTAGGACCTCTACAACAGACGATGCTCTCTTCAAGCACCCGAAGACTGTACCAAGTGCTCAAGCGCGTAGATCTCGATCAAGGACAAGCAAGAATCAAAAAAGTTATCGAGAATCCTCAGAATCTGGTGAAGATGCAGAGCGCTCTCCATCACCATCTGCAAGTCCCAATCGCAGTAGACGTGCAAGAAAATCATTACCTGTCCATGAACCAGGAGACAAAGACAGTCTTTTCAATATGATGATGGAAGTAGCTGATTTAAATACTATTGTCAGTGACTGGATCAAGAAGTACAATGAAAATCGTGAAGAAGCAGTTGTTGTCTTACTGGAATTTTTCGTGAATTCCAGTGGCAATAAGAGTAAAATAACTGTAGAAATGTTGCAATCCATGGAGATGAGACAAATTGTTGATAAAATTATCGCAGATTCAAATGACAACAGCAAAGACTGCCCTCTGATAGTGACGAACATGCGTCGTGGAGAATTTCATAGTAATTTTGGGAATTTCATCAATATTCTCATTCACAAATGTGAAAATTCAATTATCCACGATGATTACTTGCTGAAGATCCTGGAAAACTTTCTAATCGATTTATCAAGTTCTGAACTTCGTGTTCTTCGTCATACAGCTACTCTGGCAGCTCTAAAGGTTTTGACAGCATTGACAGAAGTTAGTCTAACACCAAGTTCCGAATTTCGTGAGATCCAACGTCAGTTGCAGTCAATTGATTCGGAACATAAATCCCGAGAAAGAAAAACAGCAGAAAAAGACAGTATCAGGGCTTTGAGAGTGCAGCGTGATAAATTGACGAGAAACTTGACCGAAATTTACAACAGAATATTGAATTTATTGGAATCAATATTTCGTAACCGATACAGAGACATCCTTCCTGACATTAGATTAATGTGTGTAGAAGAATACGGAATTTGGGTAGATAAGCTTCCGAGAAAATTTTGCGTTGACAAATATCTTGATGCCATTGGTTTCAGTCTCACTGATAAACTCACTGATATGAGACTCAAATCATTGAAGATTCTTCAATCACTCTACGCAACAGAGCAATTGAGGTCATCGCTCGTAAATTTCACAGATAAGTTCAAAAAACGTCTTCTTGCTATGCTACTTGACAAGGATATCAAGGTTGCTGTTGAGTGTGTTAAATTATTCACGATAATTTACAAAAATCATTCAGAAATTTTGAATGACGAGGAGGATAAGGATATGATTTACGAGTTAATCTTTGCAGAAGACAGATCATTGGCTGTTGTATCTGGTCAATTTTTGATGGAAGTTCTGATTTCGGAAGATGAAAAGCTTGTTACGGAAACAGAACGCAGTAAGAAGAGAACATCGAATACACGAATTATAAGAAATATCGTACGATTTTTCATTGAGTCATCACTACCGGATCATTCGGATTATCTCGTTGATGCACTAATTGACAACGAGATGATGAAAGACTGGAGATCCATGACTGATCTGCTGTTGGAAAAACCCGGATCAGAGGAGAAATCTCTTTCTGAGGACCAAGAAATGGCTTTGATAAAAATCATGATAAGTTGTATCAAGCAAGCGGCAACTGGGCAGTCGCCAGTTGGAAGGAAAAAAAAGGCTCTTTCTGATAGAGATCAAAAACGAATTGCCATATCTAAGAGAAAGCTCACGACACATTTCATGGAAACCCTTCCACATCTTCTTCGAAAGTATCGTAATGATTGTGATCTGTTAGGAATGTTCTTGATGATTCCTCAGAACTTTGCGCTCAATCTCTTCATGCAGGATCATGAGAGTCTTCAATTTTTGCTGGATGAAATTACAGAAATTGTTGATCATGCAAGCGACGAAAAAGTTATTGAGAATTCATCGAGTACATTGCAGTACTTTTGCGATGAACTCTTTCCAGGAAGAGCACAGTGTGATGCAGCAAGAAATAAAATCATTGCTTCACTGAATCAACACTACAGAGATGCTGTTGATGATTATACAACGTTGATTAGAAGTGGTGAGACCACTGATCAAGAGGCACTTGATAAAATTATTATTTCGTTGAAGAAAATCGCTATTTTTTACGCTCATCATAATCTGAATGGGTGTAATCTTTGGGACTTGCTCTGTGAAGTCCTTGAAAAAGGTAGAGATCCATCAGCGAATTTTCCAGATGAAGCTATTGGATATGCTCTACAAGCTTGTTACTTTGCACTAATTTGGGGAAAACAGAGACTCAGTGATGTCGGTGAAAGAGGTGAAGCCACGGCTGTAAATCTGAAGGAACGTCTGGACAATTTCATGAATACTTTGAAAGGCTTTCTTGATGCTGAAGACAGCAATGATGTTGCTATGGTTCGTGAAAAAGCTTACAGGATCATTACTGATCTTCTGATCATCTTCAACAAGTCATTGAGACTCGAGGCGAATCCATTGTTACACCAGATTGTTCATGAGCCTTCTTCTGATATTTGTGATATGCTCAGTGTCTTCGTTCAGAATCATGTGTTCATTGAGGAAAATACTCAGAATGCAGAATATCTCAGTAAAAAGAGGTGCTTCCTGATGGCTTTCTGTCGGCTCATTATGTACAATGTTCTTCCAATTAAGTCAGCTGATGATATTTTCAAGAATTACGTCAGGTGCTACAATGACTATGGGGATATTATAAAAATGACATTGGCCCGAGCTAGAGAAATTAATAGAGACACTTGGGCACTTACTATGCAACTGAGCTTGAGCAAACTCTTTGATGAAATATTTGAAGAGAAAAAGGGAAATATAGAGGATGAGGATATGAAGAGTGTCAAAGAATTGGCTAGAAGTTTTCGATTATTTTTCGGATTGGATGCTGAAAAGAGGGATGAGATTTTCATGATGCATCTGGGTGGAATCAACTTCATTGCTACTGCTGATAGAGATTCTAATGGAATCCCAATTAAACTTGCTTACTTCGATGTGCTTGCTGAGTTCTCCTCAAAATTGCTTATGAAGGATAAAGAGAGAATGTAAGGATTTTTTCACTTTGTTGAAAATATTCAGATTGTTCGGAACATAATATTGGGTATTGCAATTTGATTTTATTTCAGATTGGAGTTCTTAAACCGAAAATTATCAACGGATTTATCGTCGGGTGGTGACGAATGGGCACCATTAATGAGGTACGAAAAAAGCTTGGGTCTTGTCAGAGAGAATGAGACTGAGGATGCTGGAAAGAGAAGATCCACGAGACGTAGCAGGAATCAGCCAATTGGTAATATTAAAAAAAAATGTTGTGCATTTTGTATTCTTTTTTCTTTGAGACTTGTCTCGATACAATCATTGTTTTGATTGATTTTCAATAGTTCCGGAGGAGGCAGAACAGGAATGGCCGGAGGCAAGCTCTGATTACAATAGCAGAAGGTGAATTGTTTAATTTTTACCATTAGAAATTGAATAATCGTTGTTAAACTTTCTCATTCTTACTGTTTTGAATGATTTTATATTTAATCTAGAGAAACTTTTTTTCTCTGTCATATTAATTTTTTTTTCCATCTTTCTTGATATTGACAGTGACCAGTCAAATCAGAAAAAGAAGGAAATTCGTGGAAATAGGAAGAAAAAGGGGACATTGAAGAAAACACCGTAAGTACCGTAATAATTATTTCTCAGGAATGTTCTCACAGTTGGAATGTTATACTCAAAATTTCAAGAACTGACCCTCATAATTGTTTAAATCTTGAGTTAATGACAAATATCTCCTGAGAATCTACTTTGCCTCACTTTCTACTAATGAAAACTAATGGAGAATGAAGTGAACTTCTAGTGTTTCTCCCTTTCAGTAATGAAGACGTAGAAAAAAGATTAGTTAATCTATTTCTTATATATTATTTTGCAAATATCTACGAAACGACTGAATTAAAGACAATTTCCTAGTGACCTTTTTTTGTAGAGAATTCTGCCCCTATGAAAAAGGTCTCATGATAAATCTTCTAAACTTTATTGTACCGAGATATTTTCAAGATAAATCTCTCATAATTTTTTAACTCATCCTTCTTGACTACTTAACTATGGAATTTTGCGAGGAACTTCCTAAGAAATGGAGCAAATTCAGGAAAATTATATTCTTTCAAAACCCACAGATTGGCCACGACAAAAAAGCGGAAAGCTCCAAAAGCCTCAACACCTGGTGCAGACATTTCACGCTCAGCAAGTTTCCACACTATTCCTCAGAAGGTCCAAACAGAATTGGATGCAATGAACATTACTAATGTGTGAGTCTATAATTTTTTTTTTTAAATTTTTATTTGAGTCTCTAATTCATGCTAATATATTTTATTTATTTTCAAAAATAAATTTTGTTAATTTTTTTTTTCAATTTATTTTTCTTCAGGACTCGTGAAAAAGCAAGCACTTCTCAACAATCCGGTGAAGAATTACATATGGTAACTCCATAAATTTTTAGCAAATAATTCATCAATTATAACAAATAATGAATTGATAAATTTTATTGTTTATTTTATTTTGAAATTAAATTTTAAAATAAAAATAAAATAAAATTGATAAATAAGAAAGAACTAATTTCAGATAAGTACGAACTAATTCCTATTTTTCTTTTTTCACAGGAGGTAGACTCGGAATAAGAGGGAATTTGAGCATACCAAACATTTTCTCTTCAAAAACTTGAAGTTTATTGTAGTTTATAATTGTATTGTTATTCTTTACAATTCGTCCCGTACGTAGATATTTAATATTTTCTCTAAATTTATCCATGTAATCATTGTTTATGGATTATTTCATGTACTTGTATTCGCCTTCAGTAATAATTACGTTGATACGTGAATATCGAATATTTCAAGTACCATAAGCTAAATTATCCAATTTTATTGGATTTAGGAAAAAATATGTTCTATGATTCTCTAAAATAGTGAATTTCGATTATTATTTCACGTAAAATTCACTCCAAAAAGTTTGGAATTGTGAAAAAGGAGCGTCGTTAGTTGAATATGGAATATTAAAATTTTTGGGACGAAATCTTGGCGAAATAATTATTACCAATTGATTGTAATGGGGAATGTTAGGAAAACCTTATTACGAAAAATTTTGTAACAGTGTTGTTCATTTGAGTCTTTGCAAGAGAGAATAATTGAAATCATTGAAATTTCTCCATAGTAGATGTTTTCTCTTAAAAAGAGAATTGAATGAAGAAAATAGATACATGTTTCAATGAAATTGTTCCAGAACGAATGATTGGAATGATTCTGTAGGAAAACTGAAGAAACTTTTGAAGAAAGCAAAATTGTGGTTCGGGAATTTTTGCAAAATTCACCGGTTTTGGCTAAAAGTAAAGGTTTAATTCTTTCAAATTCCGAAAAGTTTTCTTAAATATTCACAGTTTCTTCAAAAGATCTTCAGAGAACAGAATATTCAAACTCCAATTGAAAATATCTGTAACATAATGGTTTAACTCATTTTTTCCCAAAAAAAAACATCAATTTATCAGAAACTAGGGATTCATGAAGAATTTTCCTACAAAATTATTTTTCAATAATTTAAACTGATCATATTTCTGGTGTTGGAATTTTAGGCTTACTATCAAACATCTCACTGTTCATTCAATTAATTGCTAACGCAGCAACCACCCGGAGCTCCTCGACAGAAGAGCAACGGCTTTTCCAATTACTCTCAGCTCCTCGTTAAAGAAAGCAACGAGATATCGCTAACCCCCTATTTTTTTCTCCTTTACCATCTCGTTTACTCTATCCGCATTGGTCTACCCTTTTTGAACGATTCGGTCGTTCTCCGTAATAAATTGAAGCATCCCCAAAGTTCCATAGAGTCTTTCATGGAGATCTATATATATTAGATTCAGACTCCTTCACCTTCTTCTGCCCAGACGAATTAATTATCTTCGTTCTCATTCGATATTCCACAATTTTCTTGATCCTCAAAGAATTTCTCTTCATCCAATTAATTGCAACTATTAATAAATTCTCAGTTTGGAACATTTTCCTTATTCATTTTGAATTTTAGGAATGTCTAAATGCGAAGAGCTATGTTCAGGATATCTGAGGATGAGATGGAAATTTCGAGAAATTCATTTTTTAATGTTTCTTCAAAATAAATAGTATCTCTAAATGAATTTTCTAGTGAATGAATTCTATTTTCTTTATATGCCTTTTTATATTTACATTTGATCCAAGCTCTACATTTTCTAAACGTTTCTCTTAACATTTAAGAAATTTCAAAATATACCGACAGAATGGAAACTAGTTGTTTTTTCTACACGACAAAATACGAATATCGCATTGGTATTAGAATAGAATTTACAGACAATTTGAGTAAGAGAGGAAATCACGAAAAAAATTTGCAAATGTTGCAGCAAACAATTTTCCTCGTTCTATATTGTGGTACGTGTTCTTCAAATACTATGTAGATGAGATAATCAGTTTAAATAGCTTGACTTTGGTTTCCTGAAAGAGTGGAAAGAGTCACCGTAACAGAACAATTTACTGGAACTAGAGTGTTCGTGCGTATAATACTTGATAGTCTTGAAGTAAACTTTCCCTAGTATCAAGCGAACTTTCGTCCCTTGCAATACAAGTATCGTGGTATGGTGGTATACAAGTATGGTGGTATACAAGTATTCCTAGGACAACTCCTAACGAATCATTCCTTGAGCATCTGGAAATCATTCGAGTTTGATTTCGACACATTTAATCAAGTCATATAATACTTTTTTTCGAGGTAGGATTTTTTCTTTCCTCAAGATTAAGTTGAGATTATAAATCATCAACTGGACAAAATTGATATAATTTATGGATTCCTTCACTATAGTCTCAGAGAGAAATTTCGATGATGAGGCGTTATTTGCTGCCGAGGATATCGATCTCACGAGACTACTCCGCCAAGAAATGATGACGTAAAAGAGAGGTCTGTCGATAAGCGTCCAGAGGAAAACGAGATGTGCTCTTGAAATCGTATACCCTCCCAACTGGTCGCCCTATCAAAGCTCTTTTCCGTTCGAAGATCGGAATGAGCATGGAGCTCTTTCGTTCGTGAGATGAGGAGCATCTCTGAGGGTTAAAAAGATGAGGAGAAAGAGTAAAAAGAAACTCACTGGATGGAGAAGAAAAGAAGTAGGATGAAAAGAAGAGAGAAACAAAAGAATATTTACGCTTTTACCAGGGGGTATCATTCCCATGGGGTCTCAATCCAGAGAGAGTTTATGGCATCGTTATTAATAACCATCCCTTGAGAGTTCGTGGCAATGCCGATGGTTGAGAATTGGAAAAAAAAACATATATTTTTTAATGTGTGGAAAACCTCAGAACTCGCCTATGGTTAAATTCTGATGTTTCGAGATTTTCAAGTTAATTACTTCCATTGCATTGACATTGGTGAAGGTATTTTCGTAGTTTCAGTTGGGTTTAGATCGACAAATTCGAATTTCGAGAACAATTCAGCAACAGCGTCGCATTTGTATAGTTTGAAAACAAAAGTCCGGCCATAACTTTCTTTATCAATAAACTTGAACAAGAATTCATGAATGTTAATTATTGAACAACTCTGATAGTAAGACTATCACTTTATCATTATTGTTCTGAATATGATGCCATGTTATCATGATCTTTCCAATTTTTCGCGATCTGGAATCAGTATTTATTGCATCAAAGGGTTGATACTCATAGGAAAACTAGTTTCAAAATTTCATTCAGTGAAATCTCTGGAGTAACGAATACAGTACAACCCCGCTATTTGCAACTTCACTATTTGCAACTACCCCGCTATTTGCAATTTTTACCCCGCAGTTTGCAACTTTAGCCCCACCTACTTGTCCTCACTACTTTCTACCAGAGATTGAGAGTGCATTCGTCACTTCCATGTGTTAAAGAGGTCTTTCAAATATTAGTTTTTTTCTAGCTGTCCATTTAAACCATATTCAAACTTGATATAATTTCAAATGATTCATTCTTTGTTTTTATGGAATTTTGGATGTGCATATTTATTACTTTCATGATACAGATTCAAACTACAGGAAATACAAGAAACTGATTTAGACAAAAAATACTTCTCTAATTAATTGAAGCCAATCCCATATTCATTTTATTCCATTGATTCAAAAATGGGTGTATGATATATATATTCACAGATGGAATAACACTCAAATTGAGAGGTCAGTTGCAAATAGTGGGGTTCTGATGTCGATATGAGTTGCAAGTAGCGAGGTTGTACTGTATGTCTGAATCTCGGTGTTCATCACTTTGGATTCCAATGTGTGATAACTGAAAAGCAGTAATTGAGAATAACATAAAGCAATCACATTTGTGGACTGAGAAGCAGTCTTCAATTTCTCTGAGTTCAATCATGAATTCGTTTCATGAAAAAAATCAAAGATTTCAAGAATGCTTCCAGTTTTCAAAAAATTTCGTGAATCGATCGTCGCAATCTTACAGGCAGCTGACAATGACCAAACTCTATACTTACTGGACATATAACATTTTCTTTTTCATGACATCCAATTTTCGAACCACCTACACTACTAAAGAAGTTCAACTTGAAAAAATTCACACGTCCAATACGCGATTCTCATAAAAAAAAACATTTTTTTTTTATATTGAACCATAATTCTCCAGCATTACATGAATATTCTAGCTCCAAAAATATTCGATGTAGAATATTCGTGTCGAGCGAATATACCTGAGGGAAAAAATGAAACACACAAATAAAAGCGAAAAAAAAAAAAAAGTAGAACCGTTGGGAACCGGGTGAAGGTACATATTTACATGGCGAGCGTGCTATCTCTTCTCATCGGAATATCGAGAGTGCCGCAACGCGCCGATAGTCACAAGGGAAGCGAGGCTGAAGAGACGACTGCCAGAAGCATAAAGGCGAATGACAGAGACAGAGATATAGAGAAAGAGAGACAGAATGAAATGGCGGTACTACTCGATTCTCGGAGCGTCGGTGTGCCGCGTGTGTTCACGTTTATGCGAATCTCTGCTATTTCGTTCCTCCGCCTCTTATTTCCCCCTCGCTATCTAGCTCTCTCGCGCTTTCTCTTTCCCATTTTGGATCACATGCTCTTCGTTGAATATAGACGATGAGTCTAATGTACACGCACGTGTGCCTTCTCTTCATGGCTGTATGTATTAAAGTACGACGTAACGATGTACCCCAGGAATTTAGCCTGCATCGTTTATTGGTCGTATGAGTGTAATCTAACGGGTGATATACACGTTTTTCCAAGATATATAACGTGATTATCATGATAAATTAATTTACATGTTCGAAAAATCTATTTGACTTATCGGAAATTTTTCTCTTTCAAGTGATTATTCATATTCAGTTGTCTGCTCATTTACCAAATCTCCAGAAAATCAAGAGGTACAACAGCGGAAATAATAGAATGTAATATTATTCATTCGAGGAGCTCATTTATACTTAGTCTCAGGGGAATGACCAGTTGTGGAATGAATTTTCAATAAACTTTACTACTTGCTTGAGTTTTTTCAATTCCTTTGATGCTTTATTCGCTTCCATAAAGTTGACGTTTGACCCCTTACACGGAGAGAAAATTCGTTGAATTTCTGCCCAAAGAGTGGATGAAAAAGTGCCCTGCCAGAGGCCAAACGTGGGCCCAAGTGGCAGCACCGTAAAAAATTACCCAACTTTGCCTCAATAAGTCGGGTATTGTCGGTTGTCATCGGCTATGACGAAAGCCAATGCTACGAAGGGCCCTTTAAAAATTGCCCCGTTGCAAGGTAAAAATTCACCCAGGCACGGAACTTTTCATACACTTCCCTGTGGGTTTTTACCAATGCCAGCGGGACAATTGTTGAGTTGCATAAAAATTACCCTGCCAACGGTTTAAAAATTATCCAGCGTTTGTAACTTTTTTATCGACCGTCGGGTAATTTCTGATTAACTGACAATTCGGCCCACGCATCACCTTCTAGCGGGGTAATTTTTCATCAATATTTCTCTCCGTGTAGTGAGCAGTTGTTGAATTACAATCAGTTGGTAAACAGATGAAAAATAAGGACAGCCATGATTGTGGAACGAACAGAGGATACTTCTCTGCTGGTTATATTTACGTAATATATATATGGAGAGGAGTTTTTGGCAGTTACTGAACCTTTTTGGTAACCATGGCACATCTTGGTGGTGAACGAAAAATTGCAGAACCATATTTAGGTAGCAAAAAGGTGAAACGAGGCAACCCTAGCAAATTCGTTCTTACCGATGTATTATAAAAGAGATTCGAATCAATGTATTGATAATTCGAATGTGAATGATTCTCATATGATTACTCAAGTCTAAATACTGCTAATGATAGAATTATCCAATTATCATTCCTTATTTTTACTCATCCTGATCCTGAATTCCTGTAGATTAAAGAAGAAATCATTCATCCATCGAGAAGAGAAACCTCTTACTCATTATTTTTCTCACTATTGGAATGAGCAAAATTATTAATTTGATTATTTTTTACATATGACTCAAGGTATTGGGGTTGTATGTGTGGTCTTCTTTTTGACCGATGCATAGGCTCCAATATCTGTTTATGTTACGAATGACGTCATGTAAACCATAGGAGAAAAGAGAACCATGGAAATCAAATTTGTTCGTTAAAAGGAGTCAGTCTTTGACGACACTTCGTATCGAGAAGTATTTAAAATAAATGCTCAGTTTCCAACTCAATAGTTTTAAAGTTATTTTTCTGCCTTGCCTTTCTTCCATATTCCAACACTCACTAAATGATTAAAATCAAGATAAATTCTCTACATTTTTTAGATAATATTATTAGTCACATCCAATATTCATTTTGGTTGATGAATATTTTATTTCTCATTAACGGAATAATTTTTAATTTGCTTGAATGAATTTTCCGATTTTCTTCAAGAATAATTTCAAATTCACAGTAATAAATTTTTTTGGAGATGTTCGTGCGTTAAATTAAATGTTTATTGGTGTCAATCTCTTGATCATTTCTGAAGAGTTACCTTAATGTTTCATTCACTATTAAAGTCCCCGTGATTTCTTTGAAGAGGTTTGATATTATATCGCTCCCTTACCTGATATATACCCTACTATCTATTTATATTTGCTATGTGACAGACAGAATATGAGCTGAATGCTATATTATTCATATCCTTATATTGCTCGTATTTCGCACCATACGAGTTTCTTAATCCTTAATCCCCTCCGCGCCAAAACTCGAACCTCCCTTAATCTGTTCGCG
This sequence comes from Aleiodes alternator, assembly GCA_963921955.1. Taxonomy (NCBI): domain Eukaryota; kingdom Metazoa; phylum Arthropoda; class Insecta; order Hymenoptera; family Braconidae; genus Aleiodes; species Aleiodes alternator. The sequence goes on along the minus strand of OY998100.1, from coordinate 8,170,689 downwards.
AATGTTTCCTATCATAGAAGTACCCAAATAGTACCTGCCATGAAAATAATGGAAACTTAAAATTCTCTAAGATAATACCTTTCCCCTCCATTTCCGAAAATGAACATGAAGATCTTTGCGTCTCAAAACTTTAGCCAGTTATCATTCAGGCGGCTCTGCAGTCAGATATGAAAATTTTGTCTTCAAGTATTCTCGTTAAAATGAAAGTTTTCTTAGGATGCAGGTGATTTTCTGCACTGGAAATGCGCCAACGCCATAGCGCTATCGGTTGTTCTACAATTGCGAATTGGTGAGTAGGATTGGACTTCGCAATATGGTATGCCAATAAACAGCAACAAAGTAGTACTATAGTGATTCAGTACTATTTGCCTATGTAAAAGGCGGGAGTCAATCTTATAGGAACAAGCAGGACCATAAGTACACCCAAATAATTGAATGATGAGTATGAGTTGAAATATACTTGAAAATTCGTATCCTTTTATTGGGCCTGTTTCATCTGAGTTACTTTGGATTAGCTGATTTAAACGAGGGAAAAATTAATTCCAGCTGGAGTTAACCTAATTCTGGATTATCTTAATTCAGTGGTGAAGGGAAATATAGGAGGGATGTAGATAGGGGAATAGTGATTACAGTGATAGAATTCATAAGCTATAAAAATTGTTTCATCCATCGGAGGGAAATCCGATCGATTAAAAGCAAAGAAAATATCGATGGAAAGCGCATTTATTGCTCTTCTTCACCTTGGGTACTTATTTTTCAAGGAGGGCAAGGGGTCCTCTCATCCCAACGTCTTTCATATGTCTTCCCACCCTCTAATTAAGATAATTTGAAATTAAGTTAATCTGGCTTCAATTTCGCTTAAAAGTAAGCCAGTCGAAATTGGGTCGGATGAAACAGGCCTTTATTTTGTTACATTCTATCTGGTACATGGTGATAATCCCCAATTCGAATCAATCGAAGCGGCACTGTTTGCATACATTGAACTCATATCGTCGGACGATTAGTGGTCGAATCAATCCTTACAGCTTTACCTTCGTCCAATGAAGAGCCTGTACGATACAAAAAAAATATCATAATTTGTTCGATACCTCGAGGTACCTATTCACAAGTCTTCTCGGAAATCATTCTATTGGATTCTTTCCATGCAAATGAATTTCAGAGATGTAAATACATGAACATGAACTGCATTCGGTACCTCGCTTATAAAATAAAAGTATTGAATTTTGTTTAATAATTGTGATTTTTTACCAATTCGAGATAGCTTTTTTTTGTCACATTGACGAGTGGTTTGCGGCACTGCCGTTAGTCTTGGTCAGTCTGCATGTACGTATATCGAGAGAAGTGGTAGTGTGAGAGAGAGAGGGAGAAAGTGATAGAGATAGAGTAGACGAAGTGAGAGAGGGAATACAACCAAGTTCTCGTCCATTAATTACGCAAAACGCGGACGCACATTGTACGTCCATTGAATTAGCCTCGTTGGCCACGTCTATGCTCGTCTGGCAAGCCTAAACCAGGCTCACTCAGATCGCTGGCATCTACACAGAGACACGTTATACGCCCAAAAATTCCTACTAACCAGTGTCACACTATTTCACTCGCCCGTATCGACTGAATACATTAAACTCTTCCCTTATGTATTTTATGTATTTACGTTACGTTCATGTACACGAGATAGACATGAACATCGTCATATATTACATACTCAGATGTAACGAGTGGAACGAAGACAGAACGAATTTTGTGAAAAAAAAGTACCTATTAACCGTAAGTTGACTAATGGAGATTTCTAAACAATGTATTTTTTTCTTTTTGTTATCAACTCCATTCTCACAATTGAACATTCAACTGAAAGAGAACATTCGAGGTCAAAATTCGATGCTTTGCCACGTGGAAGATGGTTGGCCTTGCGAAATCCCCACCCAATATCACCTCCCACCCTTTTGCCGCTTAAACTACAGTAAGAGTTTTCTAGTTTGGCAGTGTCGCCTCAGATCCCAGGCAAGTTTCCGAGTATCCAACTTAGGCCAACCAGTGAACGGATTCCTCAAGATACTCTACAAGTTCCGTTGAAACATTTCGGAAGCACCCACACACACAAAACTTGCCTCTCCATCGTTGAGGTTACGTTTAAGACCAAAGAGAATGTGACGAAAGTGTGGAAAATAAACTCAATCGTTCAATGAAAGAACGTAGAAAAAAATTATCACGATTTTCCCTGAAGCTAAATGCCTTTTTTTTTGCAAATCCACATTCTTTTTTTCTCCCATAAATATTTTTTTTTTAGCCTCACATGCATCGCTAGGCCCCCGGCTTTATCCGAACTGGCGTTAGCAAAGCTTTCCGTTGATCCTGGAAGCACGAACCGCTTCGAAATCGTTGTCGTTCTGGAGAAACATGTATACAGATATACAAAGAGCGATAGAGAAAAAGAGAAATAAAGGTAGACTCAACACTCTGTGTGTCCCCCTTTTTCGAAATATTCTGTCTCACTTGTGCAGCGTTAGATATCTATGTGCCCTCGCGTAATAGCCTCGTCCCTAGCTTGCACGATTCCAGATACAACAGAGTCTCACTCACACATTCATATACAACTGTCTCACTTACTCTCATAACGCTGACTATATAGCAAGCCACCCCCTCATACCAGCCATCCACTTCTACTCTACTCTGCTCTACTCTCTCTCTCCCTCTCTTTCTCTCTCCCTCTGATGCTCTTCACCGAGCCGCGCGCGCTTTGGGAGCTCGAGGGCGAGCGATAAATGGTGCCGCGCCACGCCACGCTCTCGCTCGACCGAGCCGCACACGGAATATACCCACGAGTTTTAGCTACTGGTTCATTCAAAATAAGCCATTTTTTTCCGTTATATTTGATAAATATTTTTCGTGGAGAACCGCACCCAAATGCCTCTTTCTCTCCTAAAAAATTGTTGTTGGAAGTTAAAAAAAAAATATTTCTTCATTTTAATTCTTCTTTTCTCCATGCTAAATGTTTTTTACTTTACTTGAAAAGAAAATTTTCTTTTTTCTGTGAAACATTAAACTGTTCTATTTTGAATCAGCCTGTAGTGCAAAGTCGTGGCAGCGGGTGGCCACGGTTAGACTGAGAGACGCGATGAGGGAGCACGAGCAGCAGCAGCACCACACCATTGCTACTAGCATAGAGAGGGTGTGCTATGGATGGAGTTTGTAGTGGGTATGAGAGAAAAGAGAGAGAGAGGGAGAGAGAGAGAGAGCGCCAAGCGCTCGGTTATTTATCACGCGCCGCGCGGTTCGCCGATCGTATTTCCCCATCCCTCTTTTTCCTTTCCTATATACCCACTAGTCGTTCTCTCTCTTTCTATGTTTCTCCGTCTCATTTCTCTCTTGCTCGATGCTTCTGGTGCTTTTTTTTTCCTTTTTATTTTATTCTCTTTTACTTTTTTTTCCTTTCTTTTTCTCTCTTGCTCCTACCGTTTCTCCATTCTCTCGTGTCCATTCCTTCGTTCTCGTTGCCTCCTGCCAGTAGTCTCGCGACGATTCGTGAGACCAGGGGACTCGTTACGACTTCTCCACTCCCCCAACGTACAGTTTCACTGGATAGAAGGACCCTGGGGACTATTCGTGTCACACTCCCACGAGTCAACTCCACTCGTCTCCATTTTTTTTTCTTTTTCTTTCCTTTTTCCATTCATTTTCTTTTTATTCCTTTCTTTCCTCAACGTCACGTAACATCTGACCGAAACATGGAACATCCTAGCATCAATTAAAGCCCACATCTGAATGAGGCAGATGGAAAAAAAAGCGGAGCGTCTGACTAAACACGACTTTTCTCCTTGAATACTGGAATGAAAAAAAAAGAAGAAGTTTGCTATGGGGTATATGCCCTCGAGTGCAAACGTCACACTGGCGTCAGGAAATTAATTCTAGTATCAAGCTATGGGGGAAGATGAGACCAGGGACCTACCCTATTTATGTGAATTGAGTGTATGTAAGACTGTTAAAAGGGGAGACAGTAGGAAGGGAGAATATATTACACACGTGCGTCAACTCTTGCCACGCGCGTACGCCCTTTGCGGTTCGTTACGTCTAGTAGCCGTGAAAACTGATTTGTTCTGTCCCCAAATTGATTCTCTCAATGAAATGATTTGTTGATTTTTTTTTTTTTGAATAATTGATCGACTTGTTTCTCAGGTGTTTGAGAGGAATGATGAGGCCAAAATTTGTACAGAATTAGGATTTTTCACTTATTGTCAGATAAATTGAGAAGAATTTCAAGGAATCTGCTTCAATTTAAAGAAAAAAACAACTATTCAAAAATGATATCTCAAGTTTTGGATTACATCTGTTTATAAACTTTCTTTAAGATGGAAAATAAAAAAAGGCGAATTGAAACTATCAATCTTTCAAAAATGAAGAAAATTGAAGCCTCTTCCTGAAAGTAATCATCGGAATTCATCTCAGTCCATGTAATCAACGAATTGAGTTGTGAAACAGTAAAACAGGATGAGACTATTTCTGTTGTCATTCATTTTTTTCAACTCATTTCGAAAATTAAGAAAAATAGTGCAATTTCATCTGAATTCTTTTTTTGTTGTTCCTCTACGAAAAAGATCACGTCACAATCGTCCTATCTCGCTTACTTTTCGAGATATTTCACTGAGAATGATCAGAAAAATCGATGGATTTGTCCTTTCACACCTCTTTACCACTGGATTTTCCTGTAAATGATTTGATTATCAAACATTTATCGAATGCAAATGCATCATTACAGAATAAATCAAAAAAATAACACCTTCTCATTTGTTGTTGACAGCACAAATGTTACGGTGAATCATTTGTATGAAATTTCTACATGTTCCAGTTTCTCAATTATATAAATTAGACATGGCATATGTAACAGTGAGTGGGATGTGTACCTCGTAATACCAAGTGTGACGCGATCAGACAGACAAGTGGAAGTGTGGAACTTGGGGTGGAAATGTAAGCGTTTTGTGTAGCGCACCTGCGTCGCCCTTTTTTTTCCATTCACCCTTGTCGTTTATACATAATGCGGATCAGTGCTCTTGTACACGTGTGTTTTCCAACAAAGAAGAGAGAAAAACAAAAAATTGAAAGAAAAAATCTTTTTGTCCTGATTGGTGAATCCTTACGAGCATGTGGACGTTTTTTTAACGAATAAAAAAAATGTACGGGCTTGTGTTATTCTTTCCTTCTGTGTATTGTTTGTTAGAGATAAAAGTGACGCCAAAGAGAAGACTTTTGCGTACATAACGACCGAGGCAAATCCGTTTGGGGTATATATTTCTCTTGTTGAGGATAGGCTTTATATTTATCGTGGCAATAAGGTGACGCCGAGGCTTCGTCGTCGTCTGCTGTTCCGGCGAGGAAAAAGAGGGTGGAGAAGAAGAAAAAGAGGAAGGAGATGGGGGAAATGGAGGAAGAGGAGTGGGGTATTTCGATGTCGTTGGGACAATCGGTGGCCGTCGTTAACGGTGATGACGCGCCGTCCAATGCCGTCGGCACTCTGATTCCCAAGTAACGCTTTTCCACTTCCCGACGGTGTGTCTGAAAGCCACAGCACTCGGTGATTTCCACAAAAATTTCACGTTGCTTTTTTCTTCTGGGGTGATCATTTCCATTACGATTTTTTTCCAGATAATTGAAATTGAATTCATTGATTGATGCAATAATTTGCGGTGTACATAAAAATTCATTTAATTTTGGGAAATATTTTTTTGTATGGAGAATCGCAACGTGCAAATGCATCGTGTAGACATAAATTTCATTGAAATTTAGAAAAAAAAAAAATCAATATTTTTTGTGGAACAGAATGAGAGATAGAATGGCCAAAGTCTCGAGAAAGAGGAACAAATCATCAACTCAATTGATTTCGTGGAATATTATAAATATTTCGTCCTCCAATTATCGATGATCTAGATAGTATTGTCCATGAGAATTTTTTTTTTAATTTTAGTCGGATATTCGGGTAATTTTTCGTGTGATACAATTTTTTCAAAGAATAATTTTCCCCCGGAAGAGAATTTCAGCATAGAGAAGCGTTGGCATATCATGAGTCAGTCTTACTTTGTGATCAGTTTCCATGAAACACCTCGTAACATGAGTTGGATGGAGGAATTTCCCTTCTAACCGCTTTCAAGGGTGTAATCTCTCGCCATAAAAAAAGTTATTTGAGAAAAATTCTCCATCTCCCTGCAGTGAATTGAAGGTGGAGTTCTAGGGCGATGGCAGCTAGGTGAAGTGTTGCAACTGTTTCATGCAAGAGCATCAATTTCAAGCCACAAAGCGAGTCAATTTATGCAGCTTCCGTTTTGAACAACTCGTCAAATGACCCTTTGAGTCATCAAAAACAACCACATGGATAACCGGAGCAATTAATACAAAAATATCCGTGACAAGCACAGCCAGGAGTTTAATATATTGTGGTTCATTTTTATTTTTTTTATTTATTGTGGTTCATTCTGCCGTAAACTCAATATCAGGTCTTCGACTGTGATAATATTGTAAATTGCAAGTTAGCCACATAGTTATTCTTGATGGTTACATTTACAACGGCCTTCACATTTCATTAATTTTCAAAGGAATAATATATTTGGACAAATGTATTTACTTTTTCGTCAGGATGACCAGCATTGTACACAGAGAAAATTACTTTCTTAATTTAAGAATGTGCAGTCACTTAATTTAAGAATGTGCAGGTCACTTAAATTAAGAAAGAAAAGTCACTTGATTTAAGTGAGAAAAATCACTTAATTTAAGTGACCTGCCATTCTTAAATTAAGTGACTGCACATTCTTAAATTAAGAAAAAAATTTTCTCTGTGTAGTTCAGCAAAAAATATTTATTTGTACGGAAAAAAATATTTTCCATGTTCTTTACAAAATCTTTCTCCTTATAAATTATGATCAATTGATTTAAACAATTCAGCGAAGTTAGTTCTATGTACCCTTCTATTATATGACAAGAAATATTTCATAAATATTTGAACGTTAAAATTTTGATAACGCATTATAGAATTTTATCATAGAAATACTTATAGCAATCGTTGTTTATTCGTCAATTTCATCCGAGAACTGTTTAAATGTGCAGTACTCCCCTCATATCGCGACCAATGGAGTATTAAGTCAAATTGACATTCCAATATTTTTGTCTCTTCATTGAATCTGCTCATCACATAGAATGATCAAAAAGAAAAAAACTCGAAACTGATGGAAACGTTGAGCAAGCCCCCATAAATAGGCGTGCACTTGTCATCCATCGAACCACGCAATATTTCGTGATAACGAAACGATCATGTGGGGTAGTAAAATTGTCAAGGGGTGCATGCACAATATATACTATTTTTCGTGATGGTACTAGAGGGAGATGCGAGGGGAGAAACCGTTAAAGAGGCCAGTGGCGTTGCCGACAGAAGGGTCGTGTCACGAATCGAAACGGCGCAAAGTATTTCAACCCTCTGTGCTGGGTCAAGGGATGGTAAATGATAAAGAGAGAGAAAGGAACAGAATGAAAAAGGATAGTGTGACTCGACGCAACGCCAGCTGTCACTTGGCGTTTACGTTGTTAATGAATCGGCGATACCCAGTAGGGTGCTCGATTACTGAGATTAAAGAGGCTAGCTCGACACCCTAGTGATATATAGAAAAAAAAAAAAGGGAACATTGAACACCTTATGAAAATTTAGGAGGTAGAATTTTGGGAATTATGTGATGGCAAAGGCAGAAAAGTTCCTGTTGAAAATTGAATGAAAATTCATTTATTCTCTGTGCATTGTGGAGTAGAGGAGACTGGGGCAGAATGAACTGAATTCTTCCTCAAAATGAGAGTCTAGATAAAACAATTCGAAAGAATTCACCAATGATATAGGTATGAGGTATCTCGTCATTTTTTCCGTAAAGGTTTCCACTCAGAGAAAAAATCTGATTGATTTTGCCTTAAAGGTCGGTTTTAACCTGGTCTCCCCTGATAGAGTTTTGGAATTGAATAAAAAATAGGATGATTATACGTCAGTGTCGTTAGCAAAGAGAATTGAACTGGGAAATGAGAATCAGTGAAATGAGAGATACTACTGAATTACAATAAATCTGTTTTGAAGAAAGTATCAAGAATTTCATAAAGCTTGCACTGATTTCTGCCAAAAAATGATGGAATCATTTACAGATTATGTCTTGGGTTTTGGGTTACATCCTTTTTTTTATTTTTCCAATATTCAGTTTTAGCTTATATCGAACTTTCCAGTATTTCTCTACATGCTGATAATTTTGAGTCCATAGACAGTTACTTGTCGAATTTCCATGTCAATTTTAAGTGAATCTGGAAGATGTGCAAAAATATAGATTTCAAGATTCATCAAAAAGAGTTAGATCTCCTATATAATATGCCTAAAAAATATTTTTTTTTCTTTTAATTTTCATCAGAAGTTCAATTGACTCCACCCTACTTTATGAATATTTTGATACTTTTCATTGATCAAGAAGTGATGAACATCGAGCAAAGAAGGAAAATTGAGAAAAAAAAATGTGACAACATCAAGATTTCTTTATTGCAGGAGGCGATATTTCCGCTTGTGTGCAATAGCTACCAGGTGGAATGGTAGGGGTAGTTGGAGGAGAGGGAGAATAGCGAATAAAATGTAGAGAGAGCTTTTGTGGGAAGACGAACGGGGGTCATGCCACTAAAAATGTAAATGAGCGATAATTCATTTTCAGGCCACAGAGAGACAACATACAGGGGATGTAGATGAGAATCAGTGGACATGTGGAGGGGAATTAAACTTCGCTATATTATCGGGTTGAATGTGTCAATTAACTTGTTCACCGTGTGTGACCTTGAATTTTACATAATTATTTTTTTTAAATAATATGTTGGATCAATGATGATGAAATTAACATCAATTATTTCTGGCTTCAGATTTTTTAGAAAATAGATTATACGAAGATTTTATGAAAAATACTTTTTGCATGAAAATTTTGGTTAGTTACAGCTCTTATTTATTCTTGAATTCTCAATATTTGTGAAAAATGTGGAAAAAGCTGAGTTTTATGGAAAGAACGTTTTTCTACTAAGTAACTTTTCTTTGCACAGATTTTTTTAAAAGAGACGTAAACGTAGAGAAGTCTTAGCAAAGTGGAAGTCAGTGGAAAGGGGAATGGGAAACGTAAGGAGGGATCCATCTTAAAACGTGGAAGTTAGTGAGATTTTTTTCTTTTTAAGTTGAGACACCTGATAATTCTTGTTTCGTTAAATTTGTTGAGAATTAACATAGAAATATCCATTCTGTCTCATGAGGTGAGGAGAATTATGAATTTCCGGTTGGAAGTCGAGTTGTCATGAATGATTACAACACAACCTCTTTATTTGCAAGTTCGCCCTCAATACGTTTCCCTTCTCACCACGGTCTCCGTGTTCTAATCACAACTGTAGAAATAAAAGTAATGATTTTAGGAAACGTGGGATGAAATTTTTTACAAAAAAATCTTTACAATTAAAGTTAAAGGAAGAAATGTAGAATTGACGACCACCCGGTAGATCGTAACTGGCGCTCGGCTCACACCGTTAACGGTGGCAGCAGGCTCCACTAGTTTCCGTCCCGTTGCCTTCAGGGCTCTTTTTCTCCCACCCACGCCCATCCTATCCACTTGCCACAACCAGCAGTAGCACACCAGCCGTCTGGCATACTCGTTTCATCGTTCCCACCCGCGCCATCGGTCTCTCGGGGCTTGGGCTGTATACGATGGGGCTTTAACGGGAAGAGAACGGAACGGGGGTATAGAGAAGAAAAGATGGGGTGGCTGCATCCGCTTTGTTCCACTGCACGCGGTGCTTCTATAATATTTCTCTGTGTCTTGGACAGCGTAAAAGCTGACCCGATGACGTCTTCTTCTAGAATTGGAAAGAAAAATAGGGGATAAGAATTTCTTTGTATTTTTTCCTAATTATGAGGGAATATTGAAGGGATGGGAATTGGGGGGTAGAATTGGAGGCTTGCAAAAAAAAATAATATTCCATGAGAAAAACAGAAGTCCACCATTACGGAATGTTCAAGATCCTGCCAATGAAAAGCACGGGTGAGCCTTTATGGGGTGCATTGTAAGTGCAATGCCACATTTGCTGGCTTCGTACTGACGATACTATGAAATCCTTGATATCGTAAAAAGATATTTTGATACTCAAAAATGGGATTGAAACTTAGAGGAATTATAGTTTTCTTAGATCAATCAATTGTTCTCTTCTCTTAAAGGCTCAACTCATAGCTTTGCAGATCAAAAAAATTTTGAAAATTGGCATGCTTGTTCCTTCGTTTATCACGCTCACGACGAAGTGATGCGATTCACCGCACTCATTAAAACTACTTTTTTACACTTCATTAGAACCTACTGTTTCTTGACAACAAATGAAATGCCAAAAATTTTGTTTCAAGATCGATCTGAAACCCTCTGTGGATAAATGGAGGGAACTGAATATACCATACGTGATGTATCCGTTCGAGCCGCGATTATGCGCTTCTATCTTCGCCACCCCTTTCGCCCTTTCATAACCTTGATCATCTTTCAGCTCTGTTGGACGAGTACTTCACTCGCCTACTCCTTGACTTATTTACTCGGCAATGAGCAAAAGGGGCAAAGTGTGTAGCAAGGCGGGGGTGAGCTTCAATTCCAACAGGGGTGTGCCATGTCGAAGGCTTGGAGCCTTCTGAATACAGAGTATAGAGGTATAATACGTCATGGTACCACCGGACTGGTCTAATCTCTTTGCAAACACAGAGAATCCCAAGTAACGAGGGTGATTTTCATTTCTCTCCTCTCTCCCCTTTTGAAAACAGCCAAACACAGACATATGGCACTTGCTACAATTGTTTCATTCTATATAAATGTTTATGACTTTTTGGATATTAAAGAAAAATTACTCTATGTGCACCATAAACATTCGATGTAATAAATCAATACGATTATTATTCTTCAAACACAATCGTTTGAATGTGGCCTACTTTTATAGCTATAAAAATGTTAATGTTGATTTATGTAACGGACTTTTTAGGGATGAAGTTTAAATGAATATATCTTATAATTATTCAGATTGGAGATATTCGCGAAGAACTAAGAATTTTGCCAAAAATTTTAGCTGTCAAGTTTTCTTGTGGAATTCTCCTAGTAAATTTCTCTACTTTTTCGAGACATTTAGAAATTTTGGTCTAGAGAGGCTTCATTTTTAGGCCATTGCATTCATTTATCCCTAAATAATAAGCTTTTTAGGTTTTACGATAGGTTTTTTATTTGGAATCAGTCATTCCAATGCAAATGGTCCATTTTTCAGGATAAAGCAGGAGAAAAAATGAGGATTCGCGCAGATATGATGAATTAATCCATACGATGTACCAATGGGTTCGTTAATACCTCTGGTATCAAACATCAACTTAATCCTTCAGTTTTTTTGATCAATGGGAATCGAGTAAACAAACATTTTGAGAGAATTAGAATGGAAAATTTGTGGGAGCGAAAGAGAAACAGAGAGAGTGTTTTTAAAATTCTAACCATTATTGCGTGTATCAAACAATGAAAAAAAAAAACACATTTATGAAATATTCCAGATTACGTGTGACGTTATGCTATCCCTGTAAATCCTCAATGGGGTACGTGGTGTGCCATTAATGACAGTACGGGAATCGTGTTTTACGTGGGAGTGGCAACAGCCGTGTGTGTACTCCCACCGTGTAATACTCACTGCCACGTCACTATGATGGTAATTACACTGTACTTTTGTTTTCCGAACGAAGCGTTGGGATTAATATTCCATAGCGATGAGGCATTCATTATTGAGAAAAATTATTGTTATTATTTTCCATTCAAAATAAATGTTTTGATGATTTTGGATGGCGCATTAATATAGGATCATTAATCAGATGTCGGAAATCAATGGCAAATGATTCGGTTGAATGGAATCAATGATGTAGAAGTGAAATGAGGCCAGTTTATGACTAAGCGAGTGAACTTGACTAGTTTATTTGAGTCAACTTATGAGCTAACGAACTTTCGGGGGGGTATGCCAGCTTTTTTACATTATCTTGGAATTTCCAGCTGAAATTCATTTTTCAAACTTGTAAATAGCAGAAAATAGTGTCCTCAGAAGTCTATCAACTTTATTCACGGAAAACATGTGATGAGTCTGAAGTTTACTTCGAGCTAGTATAAAAAGTCATTGCCATGGGTAACCATTTTCTCCAGTATCAGCATCCTCTTAGTGTTCCTTGCAATCTTGAATAAGATTTCAGAATGGTTAATTGAATTATTAATGAATAAACATGTCCCAAGCATAATGGCAAATATACACGATACTTGTGACAAAAATAAAAATTACTTGAGATAAGTTAAAAAATGTTTGTGAGGGGCATAAAAAAATACTTACAAATTTGAACAAGTCTATGAACAATGGAGCATCCGATATCAAGCTTATTTCGAATTGTCAGAATAGTTGTTAGCACGTCTAAACTGCACAACGTGATTTGGAATTTAGTTAATACATCCATTTATTCCAGCATTAGTCCGAGTTTCTTTTTTTTAATATCTGCTTGAGCATGAGTAAACTCGTTTCCACTGATAATTACTGTATAAAAATGAATACTCTTCAAATATTGGAAAAAAAATTAATAAAGTTGCAGCTTGCACTGGATTTTTCTCTCTTTTATATAAAAAAAAACTTCTCGGATAGCAGCGAGATTTCTTTTTTTTTTTCAAACTGGATGTTCCCAAAGAGAGGCAACACGGCTTCGTCGTTCTCCATTTATTCCTTTATTACATATCTATGTGTATACGCCTATGTATGTATCCCCATTGGGATGGCCGCAACGGGCCGGAAAATAGGCTCATCTGAAGTGCGGCAGCGCCACAGGCTACGAATAAAGTACACTACATGGTGAATGTCCTAGGGACTGGGTGAGGGGGAAGGAGAACCATTTTCCCTCATTTTACTATTCTGCTTTTTCCTCGTTTCCTCGTTCCATCCAGCGATTTACCTTAAAAGAGGGAAAGGGGCTGGAGCAATGGGGATGGGCCTCAGATATGGCTGGAGAAATGGGGAATGAAGTAAAGCCCACATAGAATCATAAAGTGGAGAGAAGAAGAGCGGGAGATTGAGCGGGTGGGGGTGGTGGTATATGAAACCCTTCGTATGGCAGCACGCATTGACGACACCTAGGTTATATATATAGGCACACCACTTTACACGCGCCAGTTATTACATATATATACACCTGTGAGGCTTGTATACTTGCACATATGTGCATTTCATTATAACCCATTGGGATTTCTCAACGATCATGGTGAGCAACCTCCTCCCACTTACCTTCCTTCCATGGATATTTGTGATTCCTCGGTGTATACGCGAGTTACGAATGAAAAAAAAATGTTTGAAAAAAAATAGAGAGAGAAAAATTACTGAACGCTCCACGAGTTGCTGTGGTGAGGGGAGAACAATTCATTTTGAGCAATAAATATAGTAGAAAGAGATCTTGATAGTAAAAAATAGTGTAATTTCAAGAAAATTCTTCGGAATGCACTAACATCCGAAGAGTACAGTTTTCTGAATTGAAATTTTGATTTTGTCAAAATTTCCACTGGCTTGAAAACCCGACATTATAATTATCTATAATACAAAATGAGTATGAAAATGGAAGGCATATATTGTAATATGCGTGCAATCATATTGTATAGTTATCTAAATTTCTTGAATTTTTTCTGATGCTGAGCTTTTGAGATATTATTATGTTAATGATATCCTGAACAAAAATGTTGCTCCCCCAATAAAAAAATAACAATTTGAAATAACAATTTTGCACTAAAAAGTGCAATTTCCAAACACTCAAGTTCTAATCAAAATCCAGGGTGTTTCAACTATAATATACATTTTCCCTCACCTTCTTCTATAAGAGAAGTGATTTGGTGGAAATGCGCCATTGAGCCAATGACGCGTGAAATTTTTCGGGAAAATAAATGATAAAAACGAATGGAAAAAAACAAGATATTCACATACCAAATTTGACCGAGATCAATGAGAAAAGAGAAACGAGAAAAAGTGGTGAATGAGAAAGGAAAAAAAAAAGGAAAAATAAAACGTGGGGGCTGATTCTCGCCAGAGGGGGTGAGTTTTAATCATGCTGTGCCTTTGAGGCTTTGCCGGCGATTACGTCACTAAACCTGCGCTAGTGGAAAAAGGACCTTTTAGTCTTCTTTCTTCTCTCCATTTTATTTCTTTCTCCTCCCTATTCCCTTCTGAACAGGAAAGAGAATTCGTCGCCGGGTTGATTCCGTCAGAAGGCTGCTACCACTAGACGACCATTTCAGGTTTTCTCTCCTTTTTTTCCTCCTTTTTCGTTCTTTCGGACTTTCATTCGCCATGGCATTACAGCCACTAAGCTTACTCGGAATAAAAAGAATCCTGACATTAACCGACCCAGCCTTCTTTCGCCCATTTACAACTTGTGGAACAATAAAAGGCAAAATATTCTCCTTTCAGATGGTAGAAACTATTGACTGAAAGAGAGAACTGTGGTGGAAAAAATTAAACTTCAAGATTCAAATGTACATTAATTCTTTGCAAAGTTCAACGGAAAATTAAAGGAAATATAGTATATGTTCTGATTCGAACAATCAGTTTCCCGAAAATTTCTGTTCTTGTCTGGAAAAAAATATTCTTAGCAAAAGTATGCTGAAAAGTGTTCTCTCAAAAGTAAATAAGTAAAGTTCCTGCAGAAACTGTGCAGCTTACCCTCACTGCGACAGTGCATTAGAGAGACTGTGCAGCAGAAAAAAGCACTCACAACATCTCCAACTTCAATGTGAAGTGGAAAATGATGATAGGGCATTTATCAGAAGAGTTTCCAGGAAATGGCAGCGGCAGAATCATCTACTTCTTTTTCCATTGAGTCCCGTTTTGGTCTTAGGTTAATCGAGTGATTGAAAATCCCTACAACTTCTATTGGACTCTTCAAAAGTCCAGAATCTTCTGGAATATTCACGATATGGAAATCGATTCCGACGATTATATGAAAAATCCGCAATATGTATAATTGTGCCAAGTCACTATCGTGTGGAAGAGACGCGAATGAGAGTGGTGGGGAAACATTAATTGAAATTATTATGTTAATGAGTGCAGCATACACTGAGGAAATTTTTTCCTACTAGCATGACTATTTCTTAAAAGTGAGAACGAACTATTTTAAATCAATAATCGCACCTACAATTATAACTAAAACGGCTAAATTATAGTCATGTGTACTATCTGATAGCTGTCCTTGATAAAATTTTGGTCACTGTTGATATATTTCATAGTCAAGGTCTTTCCTACTATATTTTTAGTTCCATAGTTCGAAAAATTCTCTCAGTGTACCTATAGCGCAATGGCGAGGTATCACTACAAGCACGTTATCTCTAGAAAAAAATTCACATTTCGAAATTCATGTGAAAAGAAATGCATAAGACTTTTCGAGGATGAACCTGTAATTCCTCAATCTGAAAATAACATGAGATATAAGTTTCAAAAATCATCACTTTGCGAGCAGCATGTCAACATCAGATTGTAGACCACCACAGTCCAGCCCAAGTTATATGCATCATTGTTTCTCATATCCTGCAGTAAAATAAAGAAAGAGAAGTAGTTTAACCAAAATATTCGATTCACGTTCCTAAAAGGTTTATCTGCTTTTCTTGGTTTGTTGATAGAATTAACACCGTCAGATGGAGTCAGTCGAGTATTTTTTGTAGCACCAAAAAGGGAAGGAGGGAAGAGATGAAGAGGAGATACTCCAGAATATCTGTCGGACGTCACTGTGAGAACTCAATTCTTCCAAGCTCTAGTAAGATTCGTCCATGTACTTTCGCATTTCCTTTTCATTTTTATCAACAATCCCTCTATTTTTTATTTTCTTTTCTTCTTTTACCTCGAGAAACCCGAACGTGAAAGCAAGCACGAGTGGTTTGAAATCGCAGAAGGCAAAAACGACGATCGAAATAAGAAGGAAAAAAGAAATTGGGGGTGGATGGAGAGTTGGACGTTTCCGATATGGAGTATATATACGAACTAGTCGAGTATAAGTTGAGCGCAAACCCCACCACTACAACTGCGACTCAATCGTGAGCGTCTCTCCTTTCCCAAGCCATCGAGTACGACTGAATCGTCTCCTTTCCATTTCGCCTCGTCTTTCTCCCTCATCCTACCCCACATTTAACCATCAAAGGGGGATGAAAGGCAAGAGGGAACGACACACGATATCCGTGGTTGTTCCTCGTAACCTCGAGCCGTGTCGGCAATCACTCTAACCCCACGGCTTTCACCAAGGTTTTCGAAGGACGTATCTACTCTGTCTAACCGTACTTTTCCGTCCCTTTGGATTTCCACTTTCTTCCATACCCTCATCTGGTCGCTCCTTTCGTACAATGGCTTTCTCTCTCCACTGAAACTGGTCTCTCGTCGTCTTAACCCTCGAGGCGAATCTCTGAAATATATCTAGGGACGACTTTGGCAGTGGTCTTTTCTCTGGACGCCTGGATCACTTGCTTGGGATATAAATGAGGGTCTCATGGGTTTTGCATGAATGATATTGGAGGTGGAGAGATTTTTCTTCTTTTTCGCAGGGATTAAAAGTTACGGCGTATCAGTAGAATCATTGAGATGTTTTCATGTTGTCTTTTAATGGTTTGTCAACGCAGTTCAACATGATAACAGCAATTTCCACTGCATAGTCGATTCTGTTAGGTCGTTCATTAGTTTCGACTGACGAAAAGTGAATAAAAACTGATAATGGTTATGAAGAGGGCAGAAGAAACTATTTGCTCAGAATATTTAGTGAGCAGTCATTGAGGGAAGTGAAGGAAGGTTCGGAGAGACAAATCAGTTGGAGGGTATATGTGTCCAAAATTTATGAATTATCAAATGATATCAATCGTTCATGCGTTCATTCATTCTCTCAAAAATTTGACGAATAACAAAAGGAAATGAGAGGTCCAATAGTCCTCGGAGCTCAACATATACGGAGAGAAAAGAAATAGTGATGATTGCTATGTTATAACAATGGTTACTATATCACATAGTACTGAGTGCTATATCACCATAGTACACACTACATAGCAATGAGTCCTATGGACATGGTAATGGTTGCTATGTCCAACATAGCAATGATTACCATGTTAACATAGTAATCACCGCTATGTGGCCCGACGTGAAAGCATAATGTTGAGCATAACAATGGTTATTATTCTATTTAACTCCGTGTATAGATAAAAAATTTGCTGCTAACTATGCTTTTCAGAGAATCATTCTTAAATTTCCCCAACAACAGATCTCATAATCCCGATTTTTTTCATTGCATAATAAATTCGTAAATTTTAATATGAAAAATATGAATAACAAAGAAAAATATAAGAAAATGATCTGAAAATGTTTTGAATTGAACGGAGATGGAGAAAGCTCTGTCGTTCCATATAGAACGGAGGCTATAGCGTCCGCTATAATATCCGTGGTGTAGAGAGCTTGGCTGGCTGGTTGAGGAGAAATGGGAAGTAAGGGAATTGATGTTAAGAGGGTGGGATCGGGTACCACACGGACGGAAATGGAGCAGCTCGGGTCCGGTGGGTCGGTACTCAACGTTACCGCTCTAGCTCCCAAGAGCCATAGCCTTGCCAACGACCCACGCGAGCCAAACCATCCTCTCACCACCACTCACTCTTTCCTCCTTTCTTCCATCCTCTTCTTAACCAACCGTCAGCCTGCTTTCCTCCTCCCGTCCGTCTCTCGACACTCATCAACCCCGTTCAAGTAGAACGAGCTGAGAGCAACGACGACGTCGAATATATTACACCGACGTTTTCTCGCGGAAAACGCTTTCTATTTTTTCCTTTTTCCCTTATATTACACTTCTCACTATCTTTCTCTCTTCAAGTCAAGCTAAATCTCCAACTTTTTCTCATTCATCCTCACTATTTTTTCTGTACATGTACTCTGCGTTGTCGACAATTTCAAAGTCAGACGAGATTTTTCCCTTTCTCGTATTTCATGAAAGAGTATAGGTCTACTTCTTGGGAAAAGCAGCATAACGGATTTATACGGATGAACAAATCTAATTATGCTTAAAAATGTGTGTATACCTGTCTTAAGCATCCATGGAGGAATGAAAATGAAAAAAATTAGGGTTGTGCCTATAATAGAGGGGCATTTTGTAACCTCCAATATACTTAGATAGATGAGTATGAAAAAAAATTATGCAGGAACAAATTTTGAGGGAAAATCATCAAGATTTTTAGCATATGTGTGTTGTCCAATTTTTCTCTATTTTTTTAGTGAGGACCCTCACATTGGAAAAAGTCCTGTTCCATTGAGCCATGGTTTCCCCTACGTTTTGTATAATTTTCTGCAAATACTACTATTTTTACTGTGAACGTTGTTCTCACCATAAATGAACATTCACTACATTCTATCTACTCGCGATTAATAAATTATGAAAATAAATATGAATACTGCACCTCGAATTAACTAAACAGACATCATTTGTTGTTTACTGCCATTATTATGGCGTCATTTACGGCTCCGCAGATATTTTGAGCCGAGAAAAGTTTTTGGCTCTGCTCATGACTATCTCCAACCCCTTCAAACACTACATCGAAAAGCGTCGACTGCATCTCACTCTATTCACCCGAGTGTGCTCTTAACGTGCGCTGCAGCGCTGTGAGCCACTGTGCTTGCCAAAGATAGGTGAAAGAGTGAACAAGGACCACAGCCAACCATTGCCCTCAAATTCTCTCTCTTTGTCTCACGCTGTTACTCACTCCTGCTCTGGAAACTCAAGAGCACCGACAGCAGAGGAGTTTCATGCCTCTCACTCCACTATATATCTACCCTCTGGTACGAACGTGAGTATTTCCTCGCACTCTCACTACTATCGTCAACGTGTAAGCGTCGAGGGCACGTCGGTGTTATGTGAAGCGAGGAAGATGCGACAGAGCAGATAGAACCAGTCACGATTTACATTCTCACAGAGTGTACAGGGTGAGAAAAATGAGAAATGTCGATTCATTTTGTTTTCCTTTTTTCGTCAAATTCAAAAGGACAAATTGAGAAAGATGAAACTTATTTTCAAAAACATAAATAATTAGCGCTTGTATCATTGAACAATCGTCCGGAATTTTTTGCTTTCAGAATTCAGAAATTTGTGGAAACTAGGGCTGAATAAATGAGACTTTTTTCGTAGTGAAGGTGTTCAAAAAAATATCTTTAGAAGAATTGGGAAATTGGTCTCGTATATCTATATTGTCGTCTAATTTTTGCAATTTTTTTCGGCAAAATCTTTACTCTAATAGGAATTCTGATTTATTTTGAGACGTAGTTCATTTTGCCCCGGTCTATCACACTAAATCGTGTGACATATTACCATCAAGCGTTTAATGCTTCTATTTCACACATATCAATAGGATGGATCTGAGCAATGACTTATGACATTAACAGGATCCTCATGCTTTGATTTTTTCATATAAATTGGAGGAAGAGGAAATTCTTGATGTGAACAGTTGTAGGGATAGTATTTTTTGGGGCGAGCTCCAAATAGCAGATGTCAAGGGGCTGCATTAGCATGCTACTCAATGAAGATCACCTCCACACTAGAATTTCCGCAGAAAATGCAAACATCGAGCGAAGCTCATTCCTCAAATCCTCGTCGATGGTGAAAAAAAAGCCTTTAAAATTGTTTTTGAAAGCAATCGCGTTTGACGAGAGAGGCAGCAATGGATACCGAGGTTTGAGTGTCATTGCACGGTAGTTTCAAGTTTGGTCGTTGCAGTTCACTTCGCCCGCCGCTTCATGAAACGCCACCCACATCTGTACAGTTGTCCACCCATCCTCCCCCAAGCCCCTCTGTCTATAATGAAACGCAGAGGAGTAGGAGGATTGAGGGTATTGCACAGTTGAATTCAACCCGCTTTGTGGCGAGACTTGGGTCAATCGAGTTTGTATGGAAACAAACGGGTGGCGAGAGAATATATAGAGAGGAGCGAAAAGAGAGAGAAAGAGAGATTAAAACCAGAGTAGCTCGGCACAATGATGAAACTCAAATACAATCATTCTTTTTACTTATTTTTCTCACTGATCCGCCCTTCCCTCCTCCACTTCATGCATTCCATTTTACTCTGTTTCTTCTGAATCTTCCGAGAAACTCAGCAAATGAGTATTCAATGAATATCGATGGACAAGTATTAAAAAGGAAAGTGTTTAAATGTTGAAATTATTAAAATGTTGATTTTTTTTAAATTTTCATTTTGTGCTCCTAATGGGCACACTGCGATGAGCTTTCTCGCGCTATTTCGGAATTATCTCTTCAGTCCATTCTTGTATTCACTCCAGAGTAAATATCTTCAATGCTGAAAGCCATCCCCTCTCGTACTTGCAGGTTCTTTTATTATGGTGTCATCAGTACCAAATCCAAGCAAAGATAAAATCTACCGTTACATTTGACACCCGAAAGGTTGAAAAAAAAACGACATTCGAGATGGAAAATGTGTTTCGTAGGGGTGAAAGAGTGGAAATGTGAGGATCAAACGATGACACACGGATAGAAAACCACGGTACAGAGAGGATCATCTCTTTGACATGAATTCTACATTACAAGAGGATAATTCGTTACTTCATCAAACCATTGCATCTCGACTGGGTCAACAAAAATGAATTGGGTATATATTTATTGTTCCGAGTGTAGGAAGAGAATGGTTCTATACGCTGAACGAGAGTTTCGTAAATATCATTCTATGGTAGGCCTCTATTTTGCATACCTCGAGATGAAAAAATAAGTCCTTCAAGTGTCGAAAGGGTAGAATTAATCGAAGATGTCTCAAATTGGTTGGCTGGTCCTTGGTCAGAAGATGTAAGTCTTTTTTGAAAAAAGCCAACGATATTAATTTAAATTAAAATTATTATATTTAATACTATGTTTCAGGTTTCGAGTAAATTGTATTGACTAATTTATAATCACTATTGTTGACAAATATTTATGGAGTTATTGAAATGAATTGTCTTCTATCAAAATTATTTTTTATTAATTATTGATGGATATTTAAAAAAAGAACCCATAATGCTGCGCAACAAATTTTGAAGGGAAGGTAAGGGGGACATGAAAATATTACGGTGTGTTATGATAGGGAAGAGGGGGTTTAAAAATTAGGATAAAAACGTTACGTAATATTTGAATGTTCCCTAACACTGAACGCCATCCTACGATAATTAATTATGTTGAAACGATGTCAATACTATTTGAATTTTTAGAATTAGAATTTCGCGATGAGAGAAGGATTATTATTAATAATTCATAAATCGTGATGAGTCAATCAATTCAGTTTCAAATCGGTTATTTTTTCAATGATGACTACAGTCATCATGTTATATATGAATGGGTTGAGGGAGGGTTATCTGGAACGTTCTTCAGAAGTCGCAAGATGATGAGATGAGAAATCTCCAGGACGCAAAATTTGAATCATCGGAAAGAATATACTTGTTGAACTGCGTAGGAATATACTTGATTGAAGCAAGTGCAAACTGAAAACATTCAACTGGACTCTGTTCTTGGATGAGACGTCAATCGAAAGAATTTTTATGATAAACAGAAATTAATAACTACTAATAACATTTATTCAATTACCTTTCACCTACATACTTTTCAATTATGGGAAATTTTACTGTGAAGAACTCAATCGATTTCGGTATTGAATATCACTTGAAGCAAGAGTGTCTATAGGGAGAATCATCAAACTATTAGGAGATGAAATAATGATAATTCAAACCTAGATTGTAGATTCATAGATTTTAATCAATAGACTTTACGTTGCATAAATCCTTTCCAAAAAGCATTTGAACTTGATTCTCAGTTTTATTAGTATTTGATTTTATTTTTATTCAAATATATGGATTTGTAATAGGAATTGATGAAGAATGCACTTACAGTTACATCAGAGTTGAATGAGAGAATCATTTTTAATCATTCGAGAAAATTCTTATTATCATGATCGGTTGACTATCTTCCATCCAATTTCTCCAATATTACATGGATATTGATGGTAAAAATCACGAATAGAGATAGATGAAAGTATATATTTTTCAATGATTTGATTCTCAGTATATCTGAGAATATTCATGAGTAAGTGGAAAGAGGAATAGCAAATTGAGAAATGTATTAAGTAGTAGTGAATTATATATTTTTTCCATTTCCAACATTTTAATCTAAAGTATCCATGTAAGTTATAAAGCAGAAAATGACAATGACTCGTTGAATGAATGTATTACTACTGTGCATACCTGGAATCCGGAAAACGTAGAAATCTCTCGAGAAGAGCGGCACATACAAGCTGGTAAAGTAGTTATTGAAACTAGCTGTTGATACAGTAGATTTCATTTTGGAATGAGAACGGATTTGCATTTTACGGTATACTTGTTCTCGTTGCTGTCTCAACTAGCCATGCCTCGACTGACAAGGCCAAGTTTGTTCACGGTGAGTTTGTCCGTATGAGAACATTTGTTAGCAGTTTGTGTTCATTGATGTCTTCGCATGCAACAATATCATCAAGTTTGATCTCAATCAAAAATGACATCCGGATTGGAATTGTCCTGCCGTGACATCCGCGACAACCAAATGTACCGCGGGAATAGTCAAACATGGAAAAGGTAGACATTCAACGACAAATTGTGTACAATCATTAGAACATTTGTTATACACCTTTCTTTATGTTCCAATGGGACATTTCAATCAACCAGGTAAACATGTCATCCCATCTGGTGGAGATTATTGTCCGCAATGAGGATTTTGTGGACATTCATTGTCGCCGAACTGAAGGGTACCGTCGATGAATCATGATGCATTGAATCTGCTTTATCGATTATCTAGTTACCATCGGCAGCTTATCTGTCTTATTGACAATGAATGGCATCATACAATAGTTTCCAGACTCTTCGCGATTCTTGGAATCATACATTTTATAATTGAATCGCTTCATCATTGCAGAGGCCTGTTTTAAGTTAATACAAGAACCTTGTCTTAATGGAGTTTATCTAACCAACATTAAACACTGTAACATTTCTGATGATAACCTGTTCCTCAGTTTGTTTTTCATTACTGAATGAATAAAAAAGGCATGTTCAATACTTGCATTTGAAGAAGGCTAGCAAAGCAGAGCTGCTGCAAATTGGATTGCATTTTTGAACTGTTCATTCCCCACTGCATCACTATCTTCGCTCATTTTATACATTTTTTTCCTCCCAAACATTTTTTCCCCTTAGAAAACTCCCAGCACAGTGTTCACCCATCAAATTCGGGGGGGGGGGGGGGGGGGGGGCGAGGGGCTCAATCTGGTGACACTGATTTTTTCCCGCCTTACCCATCGAAATTGGGGATAAGGAAAAATTTCTTCTTCATCCACGGTGCGTACTATCAGCTCCAGCAGAGACTACAGCAGATCCAGTTAATGAGGGCAGTGATGACGAGGTAAGACGAGTAGATAGGGTTATTGTTGACCTCTACATATTCGGCTGTCGGAAAAGTACCATTTAATGAGAATTCAGCTCAGTCGTTTGAGAATCATTCGGGGAAATTTCGGAAAATTTTTCAGAATTCGGGAAAAACAGTTAATTGATTATGAATTCTTTTGTTAACATATGGTTTGCAGTCGAGTAATGGTAGAAAAAATAGTATAAATGAAGTAGTATCGTTCGGGGAATGTAGTAATATCCCTCATTCCATTGGGAAAAAAATCTTAATTATCATTAACAATTAAAATTCATTCACCATTCTCCGAGTGCCATAAAAAATCATATACCAGTAAATGTACTACATCGATCCTTTATAAAAAGGAACAAGAACGCAAACAATCGATATATCGAAAGTTGTCACGATTAAAGTGAAGTCCTCATTCCTCATTGGTCAGTTAAATTGTGAGTAGTATAGTACGCGTAATATACAATACTAAAAATACCTAACAGGCGCACTGGAATATGGAATCAGGAAAAAACTTTCCAGTTTCCCGCGATGATCTCGTTAAATAAGCGAGATAGAGCGAAATAGACATTAATATGGAGTCAGGAAAAAGTTTTTTCAGTTTTTCGCGATTATCTCGGTGAATAAGCGAGATAGAACGAAATGGACAACAATATGGGATCAGTAAAAATGACAATGTCTGCTCTAAAGACCAGAGGCCCTTGCTCTATGAAATTGACCATTTTTGCTCTATCGAATTCTCAGAACCGTTTGCGATACTGTTATGAAATTTTGCAGGCTCTCTTATGACGACATAGACAGTGCCACTGTAAAATTTCATCAGGAAATACGCCACAGAAAAAAAGTTATGAAGATTTGAACATCGGGATTTTCATGATGGCTCATTTCCTTCAAATATTCCTTCATCCTCATTTTTCACCCATTTCCCGTAGAGATACGAGGTTTTCCTTGAAATTTCGCAAAGAGTTGATTGAAAACAAGATGTTGGGGGAACCTGAAGGGCCAAAAGCCGCAACAATTCGGGATATCCAGTATCCGCGGAATTTTCAGGCCAAACGCAGGGTCAATGGCCTTTGCTCTATGAAAATGACCATTTCTGCTCAATCGAATTCTCAGAACCGTTTGCGATACTGTTATGAAATTTTGCAGGCTCTCTTATGACGACATAGACAGTGTCACTGTAAAATTTCATCAGGAAATACGCCACAGAAAAAAAGTTATGAAGATTTGAAAATCGGGATTTTCATGATGGCTCATTTCCTTCGAATATTCCTTTATCCTCATTTTTCACCCATTTCCCGTAGAGATACGAGGTTTTCCTTGAAATTTCGCAAAGAGTTGATTGAAAACAAGATGTTGGGGGAACCTGAAGGGCCAAAAGCCGCAACAATTCGGGATATCCAGTATCCGCGGAATTTTCAGGCCAAACGCAGGGTCAATGGCCATTGCTCTATGAAAATGACCATTTCTGCTCAATCGAATTCTCAGAACCGTTTGCGATAATGATATGAAATTTTGCAGGCTCTCTTATGACGACATAGACAGTGTCACTGTAAAATTTCATCAGGAAATACGCCACAGAAAAAAAGTTATGAAGATTTGAAAATCGGGATTTTCATGATGGCTCATTTCCTTCGAATATTCCGTTATCCTCATTTTTCACCCATTTCCCGTAGAGATACGAGGTTTTCCTTGAAATTTCGCAAAGAGTTGATTGAAAACAAGATGTTGCGGGAACCTGAAGGGCCAAAAGCCGCAACGATTCGGGATATCCAGTATCCGCGGAATTTTCAGGCCAAACGCAGGGTCAATGGCCTTTGCTCTATGAAAATGATCATTTCTGCTCAATCGAATTCTCAGAACCGTTTGCGATACTGTTATGAAATTTTGCAGGCTCTCTTATGACGACATAGACAGTGTCACTGTAAAATTTCATCAGGAAATACGCCACAGAAAAAAAGTTATGAAGATTTGAAAATCGGGATTTTCATGATGGCTCATTTCTTTCGAATATTCCTTTATCCTCATTTTTCACCCATTTCCCGTAGAGATACGAGGTTTTCCTTGAAATTTCGCAAAGAGTTGATTGAAAACAAGATGTTGGGGGAACCTGAAGGGCCAAAAGCCGCAACAATTCGGGATATCCAGTATCCGCGGAATTTTCAGGCCAAACGCAGGGTCAATGGCCATTGCTCTATGAAAATGACCATTTCTGCTCAATCGAATTCTCAGAACCGTTTGCGATAATGATATGAAATTTTGCAGGCTCTCTTATGACGACATAGACAGTGTCACTGTAAAATTTCATCAGGAAATACGCCACAGAAAAAAAGTTATGAAGATTTGAAAATCGGGATTTTCATGATGGCTCATTTCCTTCAAATATTCCTTCATCCTCATTTTTCACCCATTTCCCGTAGAGATACGAGGTTTTCCTTGAAATTTCGCAAAGAGTCGATTGAAAACAAGATGTTGCGGGAACCTGAAGGGCCAAAAGCCGCAACGATTCGGGATATCCAGTATCCGCGGAATTTTCAGGCCAAACGCAGGGTCAATGGCCTTTGCTCTATGAAAATGACCATTTCTGCTCAATCGAATTCTCAGAACCGTTTGCGATACTGTTATGAAATTTTGCAGGCTCTCTTATGACGACATAGACAGTGTCACTGTAAAATTTCATCAGGAAATACGCCACAGAAAAAAAGTTATGAAGATTTGAAAATCGGGATTTTCATGATGGCTCATTTCCTTCGAATATTCCTTTATCCTCATTTTTCACCCATTTCCCGTAGAGATACGAGGTTTTCCTTGAAATTTCGCAAAGAGTTGATTGAAAACAAGATGTTGGGGGAACCTGAAGGGCCAAAAGCCGCAACAATTCGGGATATCCAGTATCCGCGGAATTTTCAGGCCAAACGCAGGGTCAATGGCCATTGCTCTATGAAAATGACCATTTCTGCTCAATCGAATTCTCAGAACCGTTTGCGATAATGATATGAAATTTTGCAGGCTCTCTTATGACGACATAGACAGTGTCACTGTAAAATTTCATCAGGAAATACGCCACAGAAAAAAAGTTATGAAGATTTGAAAATCGGGATTTTCATGATGGCTCATTTCCTTCGAATATTCCTTTATCCTCATTTTTCACCCATTTCCCGTAGAGATACGAGGTTTTCCTTGAAATTTCGCAAAGAGTTGATTGAAAACAAGATGTTGCGGGAACCTGAAGGGCCAAAAGCCGCAACGATTCGGGATATCCAGTATCCGCGGAATTTTCAGGCCAAACGCAGGGTCAATGGCCTTTGCTCTATGAAAATGATCATTTCTGCTCAATCGAATTCTCAGAACCGTTTGCGATACTGTTATGAAATTTTGCAGGCTCTCTTATGACGACATAGACAGTGTCACTGTAAAATTTCATCAGGAAATACGCCACAGAAAAAAAGTTATGAAGATTTGAAAATCGGGATTTTCATGATGGCTCATTTCTTTCGAATATTCCTTTATCCTCATTTTTCACCCATTTCCCGTAGAGATACGAGGTTTTCCTTGAAATTTCGCAAAGAGTTGATTGAAAACAAGATGTTGGGGGAACCTGAAGGGCCAAAAGCCGCAACAATTCGGGATATCCAGTATCCGCGGAATTTTCAGGCCAAACGCAGGGTCAATGGCCATTGCTCTATGAAAATGACCATTTCTGCTCAATCGAATTCTCAGAACCGTTTGCGATAATGATATGAAATTTTGCAGGCTCTCTTATGACGACATAGACAGTGTCACTGTAAAATTTCATCAGGAAATACGCCACAGAAAAAAAGTTATGAAGATTTGAAAATCGGGATTTTCATGATGGCTCATTTCCTTCAAATATTCCTTCATCCTCATTTTTCACCCATTTCCCGTAGAGATACGAGGTTTTCCTTGAAATTTCGCAAAGAGTCGATTGAAAACAAGATGTTGCGGGAACCTGAAGGGCCAAAAGCCGCAACGATTCGGGATATCCAGTATCCGCGGAATTTTCAGGCCAAACGCAGGGTCAATGGCCTTTGCTCTATGAAAATGACCATTTCTGCTCAATCGAATTCTCAGAACCGTTTGCGATACTGTTATGAAATTTTGCAGGCTCTCTTATGACGACATAGACAGTGTCACTGTAAAATTTCATCAGGAAATACGCCACAGAAAAAAAGTTATGAAGATTTGAAAATCGGGATTTTCATGATGGCTCATTTCCTTCGAATATTCCTTTATCCTCATTTTTCACCCATTTCCCGTAGAGATACGAGGTTTTCCTTGAAATTTCGCAAAGAGTTGATTGAAAACAAGATGTTGGGGGAACCTGAAGGGCCAAAAGCCGCAACAATTCGGGATATCCAGTATCCGCGGAATTTTCAGGCCAAACGCAGGGTCAATGGCCTTTGCTCTATGAAAATGACCATTTCTGCTCAATCGAATTCTCAGAACCGTTTGCGATAATGATATGAAATTTTGCAGGCTCTCTTATGACGACATAGACAGTGTCACTGTAAAATTTCATCAGCAAATACGCCACAGAAAAAAAGTTATGAAGATTTGAAAATCGGGATTTTCATGATGGCTCATTTCCTTCGAATATTCCTTTATCCTCATTTTTCACCCATTTCCCGTAGAGATACGAGGTTTTCCTTGAAATTTCGCAAAGAGTCGATTGAAAACAAGATGTTGGGGGAGCCTGAAGGGCCAAAAGCCGCAACGATTCGGGATATCCAGTATCCGCGGAATTTTCAGGCCAAACGCAGGGTCAATGGCCTTTGCTCTATGAAAATGACCATTTCTGCTCAATCGAATTCTCAGAACCGTTTGCGATACTGTTATGAAATTTTGCAGGCTCTCTTATGACGACATAGACAGTGTCACTGTAAAATTTCATCAGGAAATACGCCACAGAAAAAAAGTTATGAAGATTTGAAAATCGGGATTTTCATGATGGCTCATTTCCTTCGAATATTCCTTTATCCTCATTTTTCACCCATTTCCCGTAGAGATACGAGGTTTTCCTTGAAATTTCGCAAAGAGTTGATTGAAAACAAGATGTTGGGGGAACCTGAAGGGCCAAAAGCCGCAACAATTCGGGATGTCCAGTATCCGCGGAATTTTCAGGCCAAACGCAGGGTCAATGGCCATTGCTCTATGAAAATGACCATTTCTGCTCAATCGAATTCTCAGAACCGTTTGCGATAATGATATGAAATTTTGCAGGCTCTCTTATGACGACATAGACAGTGTCACTGTAAAATTTCATCAGGAAATACGCCACAGAAAAAAAGTTATGAAGATTTGAAAATCGGGATTTTCATGATGGCTCATTTCCTTCGAATATTCCTTTATCCTCATTTTTCACCCATTTCCCGTAGAGATACGAGGTTTTCCTTGAAATTTCGCAAAGAGTTGATTGAAAACAAGATGTTGGGGGAACCTGAAGGGCCAAAAGCCGCAACAATTCGGGATATCCAGTATCCGCGGAATTTTCAGGCCAAACGCAGGGTCAATGGCCTTTGCTCTATGAAAATGACCATTTCTGCTCAATCGAATTCTCAGAACCGTTTGCGATAATGATATGAAATTTTGCAGGCTCTCTTATGACGACATAGACAGTGTCACTGTAAAATTTCATCAGCAAATACGCCACAGAAAAAAAGTTATGAAGATTTGAAAATCGGGATTTTCATGATGGCTCATTTCCTTCGAATATTCCTTTATCCTCATTTTTCACCCATTTCCCGTAGAGATACGAGGTTTTCCTTGAAATTTCGCAGAGAGTCGATTGAAAACAAGATGTTGGGGGAGCCTGAAGGGCCAAAAGCCGCAACGATTCGGGATATCCAGTATCCGCGGAATTTTCAGGCCAAACGCAGGGTCATTGGCCTTTGCTCTATGAAAATGACCATTTCTGCTCAATCGAATTCTCAGAACCGTTTGCGATACTGTTATGAAATTTTGCAGGCTCTCTTATGACGACATAGACAGTGTCACTGTAAAATTTCATCAGGAAATACGCCACAGAAAAAAAGTTATGAAGATTTGAAAATCGGGATTTTCATGATGGCTCATTTCCTTCGAATATTCCTTTATCCTCATTTTTCACCCATTTCCCGTAGAGATACGAGGTTTTCCTTGAAATTTCGCAAAGAGTCGATTGAAAACAAGATGTTGCGGGAACCTGAAGGGCCAAAAGCCGCAACGATTCGGGATATCCAGTATCCGCGGAATTTTCAGGCCAAACGCAGAGTCAATGGCCTTTGCTCTATGAAAATGACCATTTCTGCTCAATCGAATTCTCAGAACCGTTTGCGATACTGTTATGAAATTTTGCAGGCTCTCTTATGACGACATAGACAGTGTCACTGTAAAATTTCATCAGGAAATACGCCACAGAAAAAAAGTTATGAAGATTTGAAAATCGGGATTTTCATGATGGCTCATTTCCTTCGAATATTCCTTTATCCTCATTTTTCACCCATTTCCCGTAGAGATACGAGGTTTTCCTTGAAATTTCGCAAAGAGTTGATTGAAAACAAGATGTTGGGGGAACCTGAAGGGCCAAAAGCCGCAACAATTCGGGATATCCAGTATCCGCGGAATTTTCAGGCCAAACGCAGGGTCAATGGCGATTGCTCTATGAAAATGACCATTTCTGCTCAATCGAATTCTCAGAACCGTTTGCGATAATGATATGAAATTTTGCAGGCTCTCTTATGACGACATAGACAGTGTCACTGTAAAATTTCATCAGGAAATACGCCACAGAAAAAAAGTTATGAAGATTTGAAAATCGGGATTTTCATGATGGCTCATTTCCTTCGAATATTCCTTTATCCTCATTTTTCACCCATTTCCCGTAGAGATACGAGGTTTTCCTTGAAATTTCGCAAAGAGTCGATTGAAAACAAGATGTTGCGGGAACCTGAAGGGCCAAAAGCCGCAACGATTCGGGATATCCAGTATCCGCGGAATTTTCAGGCCAAACGCAGGGTCAATGGCCTTTGCTCTATGAAAATGATCATTTCTGCTCAATCGAATTCTCAGAACCGTTTGCGATACTGTTATGAAATTTTGCAGGCTCTCTTATGACGACATAGACAGTGTCACTGTAAAATTTCATCAGGAAATACGCCACAGAAAAAAAGTTATGAAGATTTGAAAATCGGGATTTTCATGATGGCTCATTTCCTTCGAATATTCCTTTATCCTCATTTTTCACCCATTTCCCGTAGAGATACGAGGTTTTCCTTGAAATTTCGCAAAGAGTTGATTGAAAACAAGATGTTGGGGGAACCTGAAGGGCCAAAAGCCGCAACAATTCGGGATATCCAGTATCCGCGGAATTTTCAGGCCAAACGCAGGGTCAATGGCCATTGCTCTATGAAAATGACCATTTCTGCTCAATCGAATTCTCAGAACCGTTTGCGATAATGATATGAAATTTTGCAGGCTCTCTTATGACGACATAGACAGTGTCACTGTAAAATTTCATCAGGAAATACGCCACAGAAAAAAAGTTATGAAGATTTGAAAATCGGGATTTTCATGATGGCTCATTTCCTTCGAATATTCCTTTATCCTCATTTTTCACCCATTTCCCGTAGAGATACGAGGTTTTCCTTGAAATTTCGCAAAGAGTCGATTGAAAACAAGATGTTGCGGGAACCTGAAGGGCCAAAAGCCGCAACGATTCGGGATATCCAGTATCCGCGGAATTTTCAGGCCAAACGCAGGGTCAATGGCCTTTGCTCTATGAAAATGACCATTTCTGCTCAATCGAATTCTCAGAACCGTTTGCGATACTGTTATGAAATTTTGCAGGCTCTCTTATGACGACATAGACAGTGTCACTGTAAAATTTCATCAGGAAATACGCCACAGAAAAAAAGTTATGAAGATTTGAAAATCGGGATTTTCATGATGGCTCATTTCCTTCGAATATTCCTTTATCCTCATTTTTCACCCATTTCCCGTAGAGATACGAGGTTTTCCTTGAAATTTCGCAAAGAGTTTATTGAAAACAAGATGTTGGGGGAACCTGAAGGGCCAAAAGCCGCAACAATTCGGGATGTCCAGTATCCGCGGAATTTTCAGGCCAAACGCAGGGTCAATGGCCATTGCTCTATGAAAATGACCATTTCTGCTCAATCGAATTCTCAGAACCGTTTGCGATAATGATATGAAATTTTGCAGGCTCTCTTATGACGACATAGACAGTGTCACTGTAAAATTTCATCAGGAAATACGCCACAGAAAAAAAGTTATGAAGATTTGAAAATCGGGATTTTCATGATGGCTCATTTCCTTCGAATATTCCTTTATCCTCATTTTTCACCCATTTCCCGTAGAGATACGAGGTTTTCCTTGAAATTTCGCAAAGAGTTGATTGAAAACAAGATGTTGGGGGAACCTGAAGGGCCAAAAGCCGCAACAATTCGGGATATCCAGTATCCGCGGAATTTTCAGGCCAAACGCAGGGTCAATGGCCTTTGCTCTATGAAAATGACCATTTCTGCTCAATCGAATTCTCAGAACCGTTTGCGATAATGATATGAAATTTTGCAGGCTCTCTTATGACGACATAGACAGTGTCACTGTAAAATTTCATCAGGAAATACGCCACAGAAAAAAAGTTATGAAGATTTGAAAATCGGGATTTTCATGATGGCTCATTTCCTTCGAATATTCCTTTATCCTCATTTTTCACCCATTTCCCGTAGAGATACGAGGTTTTCCTTGAAATTTCGCAAAGAGTCGATTGAAAACAAGATGTTGGGGGAGCCTGAAGGGCCAAAAGCCGCAACGATTCGGGATATCCAGTATCCGCGGAATTTTCAGGCCAAACGCAGGGTCAATGGCCTTTGCTCTATGAAAATGACCATTTCTGCTCAATCGAATTCTCAGAACCGTTTGCGATACTGTTATGAAATTTTGCAGGCTCTCTTATGACGACATAGACAGTGTCACTGTAAAATTTCATCAGGAAATACGCCACAGAAAAAAAGTTATGAAGATTTGAAAATCGGGATTTTCATGATGGCTCATTTCCTTCGAATATTCCTTTATCCTCATTTTTCACCCATTTCCCGTAGAGATACGAGGTTTTCCTTGAAATTTCGCAAAGAGTTGATTGAAAACAAGATGTTGGGGGAACCTGAAGGGCCAAAAGCCGCAACAATTCGGGATATCCAGTATCCGCGGAATTTTCAGGCCAAACGCAGGGTCAATGGCCTTTGCTCTATGAAAATGACCATTTCTGCTCAATCGAATTCTCAGAACCGTTTGCGATAATGATATGAAATTTTGCAGGCTCTCTTATGACGACATAGACAGTGTCACTGTAAAATTTCATCAGCAAATACGCCACAGAAAAAAAGTTATGAAGATTTGAAAATCGGGATTTTCATGATGGCTCATTTCCTTCGAATATTCCTTTATCCTCATTTTTCACCCATTTCCTGTAGAGATACGAGGTTTTCCTTGAAATTTCGCAAAGAGTTGATTGAAAACAAGATGTTGGGGGAACCTGAAGGGCCAAAAGCCGCAACAATTCGGGATATCCAGTATCCGCGGAATTTTCAGGCCAAACGCAGGGTCAATGGCCATTGCTCTATGAAAATGACCATTTCTGCTCAATCGAATTCTCAGAACCGTTTGCGATAATGATATGAAATTTTGCAGGCTCTCTTATGACGACATAGACAGTGTCACTGTAAAATTTCATCAGGAAATACGCCACAGAAAAAAAGTTATGAAGATTTGAAAATCGGGATTTTCATGATGGCTCATTTCCTTCGAATATTCCTTTATCCTCATTTTTCACCCATTTCCCGTAGAGATACGAGGTTTTCCTTGAAATTTCGCAAAGAGTCGATTGAAAACAAGATGTTGCGGGAACCTGAAGGGCCAAAAGCCGCAACGATTCGGGATATCCAGTATCCGCGGAATTTTCAGGCCAAACGCAGGGTCAATGGCCTTTGCTCTATGAAAATGATCATTTCTGCTCAATCGAATTCTCAGAACCGTTTGCGATACTGTTATGAAATTTTGCAGGCTCTCTTATGACGACATAGACAGTGTCACTGTAAAATTTCATCAGGAAATACGCCACAGAAAAAAAGTTATGAAGATTTGAAAATCGGGATTTTCATGATGGCTCATTTCCTTCGAATATTCCTTTATCCTCATTTTTCACCCATTTCCCGTAGAGATACGAGGTTTTCCTTGAAATTTCGCAAAGAGTTGATTGAAAACAAGATGTTGGGGGAACCTGAAGGGCCAAAAGCCGCAACAATTCGGGATATCCAGTATCCGCGGAATTTTCAGGCCAAACGCAGGGTCAATGGCCATTGCTCTATGAAAATGACCATTTCTGCTCAATCGAATTCTCAGAACCGTTTGCGATAATGATATGAAATTTTGCAGGCTCTCTTATGACGACATAGACAGTGTCACTGTAAAATTTCATCAGGAAATACGCCACAGAAAAAAAGTTATGAAGATTTGAAAATCGGGATTTTCATGATGGCTCATTTCCTTCGAATATTCCTTTATCCTCATTTTTCACCCATTTCCCGTAGAGATACGAGGTTTTCCTTGAAATTTCGCAGAGAGTCGATTGAAAACAAGATGTTGGGGGAGCCTGAAGGGCCAAAAGCCGCAACGATTCGGGATATCCAGTATCCGCGGAATTTTCAGGCCAAACGCAGGGTCATTGGCCTTTGCTCTATGAAAATGACCATTTCTGCTCAATCGAATTCTCAGAACCGTTTGCGATACTGTTATGAAATTTTGCAGGCTCTCTTATGACGACATAGACAGTGTCACTGTAAAATTTCATCAGGAAATACGCCACAGAAAAAAAGTTATGAAGATTTGAAAATCGGGATTTTCATGATGGCTCATTTCCTTCGAATATTCCTTTATCCTCATTTTTCACCCATTTCCCGTAGAGATACGAGGTTTTCCTTGAAATTTCGCAAAGAGTCGATTGAAAACAAGATGTTGCGGGAACCTGAAGGGCCAAAAGCCGCAACGATTCGGGATATCCAGTATCCGCGGAATTTTCAGGCCAAACGCAGAGTCAATGGCCTTTGCTCTATGAAAATGACCATTTCTGCTCAATCGAATTCTCAGAACCGTTTGCGATACTGTTATGAAATTTTGCAGGCTCTCTTATGACGACATAGACAGTGTCACTGTAAAATTTCATCAGGAAATACGCCACAGAAAAAAAGTTATGAAGATTTGAAAATCGGGATTTTCATGATGGCTCATTTCCTTCGAATATTCCTTTATCCTCATTTTTCACCCATTTCCCGTAGAGATACGAGGTTTTCCTTGAAATTTCGCAAAGAGTTGATTGAAAACAAGATGTTGGGGGAACCTGAAGGGCCAAAAGCCGCAACAATTCGGGATATCCAGTATCCGCGGAATTTTCAGGCCAAACGCAGGGTCAATGGCGATTGCTCTATGAAAATGACCATTTCTGCTCAATCGAATTCTCAGAACCGTTTGCGATAATGATATGAAATTTTGCAGGCTCTCTTATGACGACATAGACAGTGTCACTGTAAAATTTCATCAGGAAATACGCCACAGAAAAAAAGTTATGAAGATTTGAAAATCGGGATTTTCATGATGGCTCATTTCCTTCGAATATTCCTTTATCCTCATTTTTCACCCATTTCCCGTAGAGATACGAGGTTTTCCTTGAAATTTCGCAAAGAGTCGATTGAAAACAAGATGTTGCGGGAACCTGAAGGGCCAAAAGCCGCAACGATTCGGGATATCCAGTATCCGCGGAATTTTCAGGCCAAACGCAGGGTCAATGGCCTTTGCTCTATGAAAATGATCATTTCTGCTCAATCGAATTCTCAGAACCGTTTGCGATACTGTTATGAAATTTTGCAGGCTCTCTTATGACGACATAGACAGTGTCACTGTAAAATTTCATCAGGAAATACGCCACAGAAAAAAAGTTATGAAGATTTGAAAATCGGGATTTTCATGATGGCTCATTTCCTTCGAATATTCCTTTATCCTCATTTTTCACCCATTTCCCGTAGAGATACGAGGTTTTCCTTGAAATTTCGCAAAGAGTTGATTGAAAACAAGATGTTGGGGGAACCTGAAGGGCCAAAAGCCGCAACAATTCGGGATATCCAGTATCCGCGGAATTTTCAGGCCAAACGCAGGGTCAATGGCCATTGCTCTATGAAAATGACCATTTCTGCTCAATCGAATTCTCAGAACCGTTTGCGATAATGATATGAAATTTTGCAGGCTCTCTTATGACGACATAGACAGTGTCACTGTAAAATTTCATCAGGAAATACGCCACAGAAAAAAAGTTATGAAGATTTGAAAATCGGGATTTTCATGATGGCTCATTTCCTTCGAATATTCCTTTATCCTCATTTTTCACCCATTTCCCGTAGAGATACGAGGTTTTCCTTGAAATTTCGCAAAGAGTTGATTGAAAACAAGATGTTGGGGGAACCTGAAGGGCCAAAAGCCGCAACAATTCGGGATATCCAGTATCCGCGGAATTTTCAGGCCAAACGCAGGGTCAATGGCGATTGCTCTATGAAAATGACCATTTCTGCTCAATCGAATTCTCAGAACCGTTTGCGATAATGATATGAAATTTTGCAGGCTCTCTTATGACGACATAGACAGTGTCACTGTAAAATTTCATCAGGAAATACGCCACAGAAAAAAAGTTATGAAGATTTGAAAATCGGGATTTTCATGATGGCTCATTTCCTTCGAATATTCCTTTATCCTCATTTTTCACCCATTTCCCGTAGAGATACGAGGTTTTCCTTGAAATTTCGCAAAGAGTCGATTGAAAACAAGATGTTGCGGGAACCTGAAGGGCCAAAAGCCGCAACGATTCGGGATATCCAGTATCCGCGGAATTTTCAGGCCAAACGCAGGGTCAATGGCCTTTGCTCTATGAAAATGATCATTTCTGCTCAATCGAATTCTCAGAACCGTTTGCGATACTGTTATGAAATTTTGCAGGCTCTCTTATGACGACATAGACAGTGTCACTGTAAAATTTCATCAGGAAATACGCCACAGAAAAAAAGTTATGAAGATTTGAAAATCGGGATTTTCATGACGGCTCATTTCCTTCGAATATTCCTTTATCCTCATTTTTCACCCATTTCCCGTAGAGATACGAGGTTTTCCTTGAAATTTCG
This sequence comes from Aleiodes alternator, assembly GCA_963921955.1. Classification (NCBI taxonomy): domain Eukaryota; kingdom Metazoa; phylum Arthropoda; class Insecta; order Hymenoptera; family Braconidae; genus Aleiodes; species Aleiodes alternator. The sequence goes on along the minus strand of OY998100.1, from coordinate 8,133,945 downwards.
CAAAGAGTTGATTGAAAACAAGATGTTGGGGGAACCTGAAGGGCCAAAAGCCGCAACAATTCGGGATATCCAGTATCCGCGGAATTTTCAGGCCAAACGCAGGGTCAATGGCCATTGCTCTATGAAAATGACCATTTCTGCTCAATCGAATTCTCAGAACCGTTTGCGATAATGATATGAAATTTTGCAGGCTCTCTTATGACGACATAGACAGTGTCACTGTAAAATTTCATCAGGAAATACGCCACAGAAAAAAAGTTATGAAGATTTGAAAATCGGGATTTTCATGATGGCTCATTTCCTTCGAATATTCCTTTATCCTCATTTTTCACCCATTTCCCGTAGAGATACGAGGTTTTCCTTGAAATTTCGCAGAGAGTCGATTGAAAACAAGATGTTGGGGGAGCCTGAAGGGCCAAAAGCCGCAACGATTCGGGATATCCAGTATCCGCGGAATTTTCAGGCCAAACGCAGGGTCATTGGCCTTTGCTCTATGAAAATGACCATTTCTGCTCAATCGAATTCTCAGAACCGTTTGCGATACTGTTATGAAATTTTGCAGGCTCTCTTATGACGACATAGACAGTGTCACTGTAAAATTTCATCAGGAAATACGCCACAGAAAAAAAGTTATGAAGATTTGAAAATCGGGATTTTCATGATGGCTCATTTCCTTCGAATATTCCTTTATCCTCATTTTTCACCCATTTCCCGTAGAGATACGAGGTTTTCCTTGAAATTTCGCAAAGAGTCGATTGAAAACAAGATGTTGCGGGAACCTGAAGGGCCAAAAGCCGCAACGATTCGGGATATCCAGTATCCGCGGAATTTTCAGGCCAAACGCAGAGTCAATGGCCTTTGCTCTATGAAAATGACCATTTCTGCTCAATCGAATTCTCAGAACCGTTTGCGATACTGTTATGAAATTTTGCAGGCTCTCTTATGACGACATAGACAGTGTCACTGTAAAATTTCATCAGGAAATACGCCACAGAAAAAAAGTTATGAAGATTTGAAAATCGGGATTTTCATGATGGCTCATTTCCTTCGAATATTCCTTTATCCTCATTTTTCACCCATTTCCCGTAGAGATACGAGGTTTTCCTTGAAATTTCGCAAAGAGTTGATTGAAAACAAGATGTTGGGGGAACCTGAAGGGCCAAAAGCCGCAACAATTCGGGATATCCAGTATCCGCGGAATTTTCAGGCCAAACGCAGGGTCAATGGCGATTGCTCTATGAAAATGACCATTTCTGCTCAATCGAATTCTCAGAACCGTTTGCGATAATGATATGAAATTTTGCAGGCTCTCTTATGACGACATAGACAGTGTCACTGTAAAATTTCATCAGGAAATACGCCACAGAAAAAAAGTTATGAAGATTTGAAAATCGGGATTTTCATGATGGCTCATTTCCTTCGAATATTCCTTTATCCTCATTTTTCACCCATTTCCCGTAGAGATACGAGGTTTTCCTTGAAATTTCGCAAAGAGTCGATTGAAAACAAGATGTTGCGGGAACCTGAAGGGCCAAAAGCCGCAACGATTCGGGATATCCAGTATCCGCGGAATTTTCAGGCCAAACGCAGGGTCAATGGCCTTTGCTCTATGAAAATGATCATTTCTGCTCAATCGAATTCTCAGAACCGTTTGCGATACTGTTATGAAATTTTGCAGGCTCTCTTATGACGACATAGACAGTGTCACTGTAAAATTTCATCAGGAAATACGCCACAGAAAAAAAGTTATGAAGATTTGAAAATCGGGATTTTCATGATGGCTCATTTCCTTCGAATATTCCTTTATCCTCATTTTTCACCCATTTCCCGTAGAGATACGAGGTTTTCCTTGAAATTTCGCAAAGAGTTGATTGAAAACAAGATGTTGGGGGAACCTGAAGGGCCAAAAGCCGCAACAATTCGGGATATCCAGTATCCGCGGAATTTTCAGGCCAAACGCAGGGTCAATGGCCATTGCTCTATGAAAATGACCATTTCTGCTCAATCGAATTCTCAGAACCGTTTGCGATAATGATATGAAATTTTGCAGGCTCTCTTATGACGACATAGACAGTGTCACTGTAAAATTTCATCAGGAAATACGCCACAGAAAAAAAGTTATGAAGATTTGAAAATCGGGATTTTCATGATGGCTCATTTCCTTCGAATATTCCTTTATCCTCATTTTTCACCCATTTCCCGTAGAGATACGAGGTTTTCCTTGAAATTTCGCAAAGAGTTTATTGAAAACAAGATGTTGGGGGAACCTGAAGGGCCAAAAGCCGCAACAATTCGGGATGTCCAGTATCCGCGGAATTTTCAGGCCAAACGCAGGGTCAATGGCCATTGCTCTATGAAAATGACCATTTCTGCTCAATCGAATTCTCAGAACCGTTTGCGATAATGATATGAAATTTTGCAGGCTCTCTTATGACGACATAGACAGTGTCACTGTAAAATTTCATCAGGAAATACGCCACAGAAAAAAAGTTATGAAGATTTGAAAATCGGGATTTTCATGATGGCTCATTTCCTTCGAATATTCCTTTATCCTCATTTTTCACCCATTTCCCGTAGAGATACGAGGTTTTCCTTGAAATTTCGCAAAGAGTTGATTGAAAACAAGATGTTGGGGGAACCTGAAGGGCCAAAAGCCGCAACAATTCGGGATATCCAGTATCCGCGGAATTTTCAGGCCAAACGCAGGGTCAATGGCCTTTGCTCTATGAAAATGACCATTTCTGCTCAATCGAATTCTCAGAACCGTTTGCGATAATGATATGAAATTTTGCAGGCTCTCTTATGACGACATAGACAGTGTCACTGTAAAATTTCATCAGGAAATACGCCACAGAAAAAAAGTTATGAAGATTTGAAAATCGGGATTTTCATGATGGCTCATTTCCTTCGAATATTCCTTTATCCTCATTTTTCACCCATTTCCCGTAGAGATACGAGGTTTTCCTTGAAATTTCGCAAAGAGTCGATTGAAAACAAGATGTTGGGGGAGCCTGAAGGGCCAAAAGCCGCAACGATTCGGGATATCCAGTATCCGCGGAATTTTCAGGCCAAACGCAGGGTCAATGGCCTTTGCTCTATGAAAATGACCATTTCTGCTCAATCGAATTCTCAGAACCGTTTGCGATACTGTTATGAAATTTTGCAGGCTCTCTTATGACGACATAGACAGTGTCACTGTAAAATTTCATCAGGAAATACGCCACAGAAAAAAAGTTATGAAGATTTGAAAATCGGGATTTTCATGATGGCTCATTTCCTTCGAATATTCCTTTATCCTCATTTTTCACCCATTTCCCGTAGAGATACGAGGTTTTCCTTGAAATTTCGCAAAGAGTTGATTGAAAACAAGATGTTGGGGGAACCTGAAGGGCCAAAAGCCGCAACAATTCGGGATATCCAGTATCCGCGGAATTTTCAGGCCAAACGCAGGGTCAATGGCCTTTGCTCTATGAAAATGACCATTTCTGCTCAATCGAATTCTCAGAACCGTTTGCGATAATGATATGAAATTTTGCAGGCTCTCTTATGACGACATAGACAGTGTCACTGTAAAATTTCATCAGCAAATACGCCACAGAAAAAAAGTTATGAAGATTTGAAAATCGGGATTTTCATGATGGCTCATTTCCTTCGAATATTCCTTTATCCTCATTTTTCACCCATTTCCTGTAGAGATACGAGGTTTTCCTTGAAATTTCGCAAAGAGTTGATTGAAAACAAGATGTTGGGGGAACCTGAAGGGCCAAAAGCCGCAACAATTCGGGATATCCAGTATCCGCGGAATTTTCAGGCCAAACGCAGGGTCAATGGCCATTGCTCTATGAAAATGACCATTTCTGCTCAATCGAATTCTCAGAACCGTTTGCGATAATGATATGAAATTTTGCAGGCTCTCTTATGACGACATAGACAGTGTCACTGTAAAATTTCATCAGGAAATACGCCACAGAAAAAAAGTTATGAAGATTTGAAAATCGGGATTTTCATGATGGCTCATTTCCTTCGAATATTCCTTTATCCTCATTTTTCACCCATTTCCCGTAGAGATACGAGGTTTTCCTTGAAATTTCGCAAAGAGTCGATTGAAAACAAGATGTTGCGGGAACCTGAAGGGCCAAAAGCCGCAACGATTCGGGATATCCAGTATCCGCGGAATTTTCAGGCCAAACGCAGGGTCAATGGCCTTTGCTCTATGAAAATGATCATTTCTGCTCAATCGAATTCTCAGAACCGTTTGCGATACTGTTATGAAATTTTGCAGGCTCTCTTATGACGACATAGACAGTGTCACTGTAAAATTTCATCAGGAAATACGCCACAGAAAAAAAGTTATGAAGATTTGAAAATCGGGATTTTCATGATGGCTCATTTCCTTCGAATATTCCTTTATCCTCATTTTTCACCCATTTCCCGTAGAGATACGAGGTTTTCCTTGAAATTTCGCAAAGAGTTGATTGAAAACAAGATGTTGGGGGAACCTGAAGGGCCAAAAGCCGCAACAATTCGGGATATCCAGTATCCGCGGAATTTTCAGGCCAAACGCAGGGTCAATGGCCATTGCTCTATGAAAATGACCATTTCTGCTCAATCGAATTCTCAGAACCGTTTGCGATAATGATATGAAATTTTGCAGGCTCTCTTATGACGACATAGACAGTGTCACTGTAAAATTTCATCAGGAAATACGCCACAGAAAAAAAGTTATGAAGATTTGAAAATCGGGATTTTCATGATGGCTCATTTCCTTCGAATATTCCTTTATCCTCATTTTTCACCCATTTCCCGTAGAGATACGAGGTTTTCCTTGAAATTTCGCAAAGAGTCGATTGAAAACAAGATGTTGCGGGAACCTGAAGGGCCAAAAGCCGCAACGATTCGGGATATCCAGTATCCGCGGAATTTTCAGGCCAAACGCAGGGTCAATGGCCTTTGCTCTATGAAAATGACCATTTCTGCTCAATCGAATTCTCAGAACCGTTTGCGATACTGTTATGAAATTTTGCAGGCTCTCTTATGATGACATAGACAGTGTCACTGTAAAATTTCATCAGGAAATACGCCACAGAAAAAAAGTTATGAAGATTTGAAAATCGGGATTTTCATGATGGCTCATTTCCTTCGAATATTCCTTTATCCTCATTTTTCACCCATTTCCCGTAGAGATACGAGGTTTTCCTTGAAATTTCGCAAAGAGTTTATTGAAAACAAGATGTTGGGGGAACCTGAAGGGCCAAAAGCCGCAACAATTCGGGATGTCCAGTATCCGCGGAATTTTCAGGCCAAACGCAGGGTCAATGGCCATTGCTCTATGAAAATGACCATTTCTGCTCAATCGAATTCTCAGAACCGTTTGCGATAATGATATGAAATTTTGCAGGCTCTCTTATGACGACATAGACAGTGTCACTGTAAAATTTCATCAGGAAATACGCCACAGAAAAAAAGTTATGAAGATTTGAAAATCGGGATTTTCATGATGGCTCATTTCCTTCGAATATTCCTTTATCCTCATTTTTCACCCATTTCCCGTAGAGATACGAGGTTTTCCTTGAAATTTCGCAAAGAGTTGATTGAAAACAAGATGTTGGGGGAACCTGAAGGGCCAAAAGCCGCAACAATTCGGGATATCCAGTATCCGCGGAATTTTCAGGCCAAACGCAGGGTCAATGGCCTTTGCTCTATGAAAATGACCATTTCTGCTCAATCGAATTCTCAGAACCGTTTGCGATAATGATATGAAATTTTGCAGGCTCTCTTATGACGACATAGACAGTGTCACTGTAAAATTTCATCAGGAAATACGCCACAGAAAAAAAGTTATGAAGATTTGAAAATCGGGATTTTCATGATGGCTCATTTCCTTCGAATATTCCTTTATCCTCATTTTTCACCCATTTCCCGTAGAGATACGAGGTTTTCCTTGAAATTTCGCAAAGAGTCGATTGAAAACAAGATGTTGGGGGAGCCTGAAGGGCCAAAAGCCGCAACGATTCGGGATATCCAGTATCCGCGGAATTTTCAGGCCAAACGCAGGGTCAATGGCCTTTGCTCTATGAAAATGACCATTTCTGCTCAATCGAATTCTCAGAACCGTTTGCGATACTGTTATGAAATTTTGCAGGCTCTCTTATGACGACATAGACAGTGTCACTGTAAAATTTCATCAGGAAATACGCCACAGAAAAAAAGTTATGAAGATTTGAAAATCGGGATTTTCATGATGGCTCATTTCCTTCGAATATTCCTTTATCCTCATTTTTCACCCATTTCCCGTAGAGATACGAGGTTTTCCTTGAAATTTCGCAAAGAGTCGATTGAAAACAAGATGTTGCGGGAACCTGAAGGGCCAAAAGCCGCAACGATTCGGGATATCCAGTATCCGCGGAATTTTCAGGCCAAACGCAGGGTCAATGGCCTTTGCTCTATGAAAATGACCATTTCTGCTCAATCGAATTCTCAGAACCGTTTGCGATACTGTTATGAAATTTTGCAGGCTCTCTTATGACGACATAGACAGTGTCACTGTAAAATTTCATCAGGAAATACGCCACAGAAAAAAAGTTATGAAGATTTGAAAATCGGGATTTTCATGATGGCTCATTTCCTTCGAATATTCCTTTATCCTCATTTTTCACCCATTTCCCGTAGAGATACGAGGTTTTCCTTGAAATTTCGCAAAGAGTTTATTGAAAACAAGATGTTGGGGGAACCTGAAGGGCCAAAAGCCGCAACAATTCGGGATGTCCAGTATCCGCGGAATTTTCAGGCCAAACGCAGGGTCAATGGCCATTGCTCTATGAAAATGACCATTTCTGCTCAATCGAATTCTCAGAACCGTTTGCGATAATGATATGAAATTTTGCAGGCTCTCTTATGACGACATAGACAGTGTCACTGTAAAATTTCATCAGGAAATACGCCACAGAAAAAAAGTTATGAAGATTTGAAAATCGGGATTTTCATGATGGCTCATTTCCTTCGAATATTCCTTTATCCTCATTTTTCACCCATTTCCCGTAGAGATACGAGGTTTTCCTTGAAATTTCGCAAAGAGTTGATTGAAAACAAGATGTTGGGGGAACCTGAAGGGCCAAAAGCCGCAACAATTCGGGATATCCAGTATCCGCGGAATTTTCAGGCCAAACGCAGGGTCAATGGCCTTTGCTCTATGAAAATGACCATTTCTGCTCAATCGAATTCTCAGAACCGTTTGCGATAATGATATGAAATTTTGCAGGCTCTCTTATGACGACATAGACAGTGTCACTGTAAAATTTCATCAGGAAATACGCCACAGAAAAAAAGTTATGAAGATTTGAAAATCGGGATTTTCATGATGGCTCATTTCCTTCGAATATTCCTTTATCCTCATTTTTCACCCATTTCCCGTAGAGATACGAGGTTTTCCTTGAAATTTCGCAAAGAGTCGATTGAAAACAAGATGTTGGGGGAGCCTGAAGGGCCAAAAGCCGCAACGATTCGGGATATCCAGTATCCGCGGAATTTTCAGGCCAAACGCAGGGTCAATGGCCTTTGCTCTATGAAAATGACCATTTCTGCTCAATCGAATTCTCAGAACCGTTTGCGATACTGTTATGAAATTTTGCAGGCTCTCTTATGACGACATAGACAGTGTCACTGTAAAATTTCATCAGGAAATACGCCACAGAAAAAAAGTTATGAAGATTTGAAAATCGGGATTTTCATGATGGCTCATTTCCTTCGAATATTCCTTTATCCTCATTTTTCACCCATTTCCCGTAGAGATACGAGGTTTTCCTTGAAATTTCGCAAAGAGTTGATTGAAAACAAGATGTTGGGGGAACCTGAAGGGCCAAAAGCCGCAACAATTCGGGATATCCAGTATCCGCGGAATTTTCAGGCCAAACGCAGGGTCAATGGCCATTGCTCTATGAAAATGACCATTTCTGCTCAATCGAATTCTCAGAACCGTTTGCGATAATGATATGAAATTTTGCAGGCTCTCTTATGACGACATAGACAGTGTCACTGTAAAATTTCATCAGGAAATACGCCACAGAAAAAAAGTTATGAAGATTTGAAAATCGGGATTTTCATGATGGCTCATTTCCTTCGAATATTCCTTTATCCTCATTTTTCACCCATTTCCCGTAGAGATACGAGGTTTTCCTTGAAATTTCGCAAAGAGTCGATTGAAAACAAGATGTTGCGGGAACCTGAAGGGCCAAAAGCCGCAACGATTCGGGATATCCAGTATCCGCGGAATTTTCAGGCCAAACGCAGGGTCAATGGCCTTTGCTCTATGAAAATGACCATTTCTGCTCAATCGAATTCTCAGAACCGTTTGCGATACTGTTATGAAATTTTGCAGGCTCTCTTATGACGACATAGACAGTGTCACTGTAAAATTTCATCAGGAAATACGCCACAGAAAAAAAGTTATGAAGATTTGAAAATCGGGATTTTCATGATGGCTCATTTCCTTCGAATATTCCTTTATCCTCATTTTTCACCCATTTCCCGTAGAGATACGAGGTTTTCCTTGAAATTTCGCAAAGAGTTTATTGAAAACAAGATGTTGGGGGAACCTGAAGGGCCAAAAGCCGCAACAATTCGGGATGTCCAGTATCCGCGGAATTTTCAGGCCAAACGCAGGGTCAATGGCCATTGCTCTATGAAAATGACCATTTCTGCTCAATCGAATTCTCAGAACCGTTTGCGATAATGATATGAAATTTTGCAGGCTCTCTTATGACGACATAGACAGTGTCACTGTAAAATTTCATCAGGAAATACGCCACAGAAAAAAAGTTATGAAGATTTGAAAATCGGGATTTTCATGATGGCTCATTTCCTTCGAATATTCCTTTATCCTCATTTTTCACCCATTTCCCGTAGAGATACGAGGTTTTCCTTGAAATTTCGCAAAGAGTTGATTGAAAACAAGATGTTGGGGGAACCTGAAGGGCCAAAAGCCGCAACAATTCGGGATATCCAGTATCCGCGGAATTTTCAGGCCAAACGCAGGGTCAATGGCCTTTGCTCTATGAAAATGACCATTTCTGCTCAATCGAATTCTCAGAACCGTTTGCGATAATGATATGAAATTTTGCAGGCTCTCTTATGACGACATAGACAGTGTCACTGTAAAATTTCATCAGGAAATACGCCACAGAAAAAAAGTTATGAAGATTTGAAAATCGGGATTTTCATGATGGCTCATTTCCTTCGAATATTCCTTTATCCTCATTTTTCACCCATTTCCCGTAGAGATACGAGGTTTTCCTTGAAATTTCGCAAAGAGTCGATTGAAAACAAGATGTTGGGGGAGCCTGAAGGGCCAAAAGCCGCAACGATTCGGGATATCCAGTATCCGCGGAATTTTCAGGCCAAACGCAGGGTCAATGGCCTTTGCTCTATGAAAATGACCATTTCTGCTCAATCGAATTCTCAGAACCGTTTGCGATACTGTTATGAAATTTTGCAGGCTCTCTTATGACGACATAGACAGTGTCACTGTAAAATTTCATCAGGAAATACGCCACAGAAAAAAAGTTATGAAGATTTGAAAATCGGGATTTTCATGATGGCTCATTTCCTTCGAATATTCCTTTATCCTCATTTTTCACCCATTTCCCGTAGAGATATGAGGTTTTCCTTGAAATTTCGCAAAGAGTCGATTGAAAACAAGATGTTGGGGGAGCCTGAAGGGCCAAAAGCCGCAACGATTCGGGATATCCAGTATCCGCGGAATTTTCAGGCCAAACGCAGGGTCAATGGCCTTTGCTCTATGAAAATGACCATTTCTGCTCAATCGAATTCTCAGAACCGTTTGCGATACTGTTATGAAATTTTGCAGGCTCTCTTATGACGACATAGACAGTGTCACTGTAAAATTTCATCAGGAAATACGCCACAGAAAAAAAGTTATGAAGATTTGAAAATCGGGATTTTCATGATGGCTCATTTCCTTCGAATATTCCTTTATCCTCATTTTTCACCCATTTCCCGTAGAGATATGAGGTTTTCCTTGAAATTTCGCAAAGAGTCGATTGAAAACAAGATGTTGGGGGAGCCTGAAGGGCCAAAAGCCGCAACGATTCGGGATATCCAGTATCCGCGGAATTTTCAGGCCAAACGCAGGGTCAATGGCCTTTGCTCTATGAAAATGACCATTTCTGCTCAATCGAATTCTCAGAACCGTTTGCGATACTGTTATGAAATTTTGCAGGCTCTCTTATGACGACATAGACAGTGTCACTGTAAAATTTCATCAGGAAATACGCCACAGAAAAAAAGTTATGAAGATTTGAAAATCGGAATTTTCATGATGGCTCATTTCCTTCGAATATTCCTTTATCCTCATTTTTCACCCATGTTGTAAATACGTCAATAACTAGGTAACATGATGAGGCTGTAGACAAAATTGTAGCACCAATAAAAGCAATATCTTTCTATCTATCCTCTTCTCCGGATTTTTCATCTTTTTTTCTCATCCTGGACATTTTGACAAATGATTTGAATAATAAGAAGAAAATAATTAAAAACAATTGTTTCAAATTTTTAACATTACTCTTTATTTATCGTTTATTAGTGTAATATGCAATGATATATGTACGCATATGTATACAAAAAAATATGTATACATCAACATATAAATATGTACACTCAGTACTTGACAATAGCGACTGTTATAATGTATCTACAGTTGTGTGTTTGTGTGTATATGTGTATCGTACGTTTCCCGCGATTTTCTTTGTTAATCATTTATTATGCTCATTCAGTTGATGAATTGATTTCATAGTACTTCTTCAGCACTCCATTATTAAATCTCAATCGCACTATGTTTATTTAATTTTTTTCAATATTTTATTTTTTTCCATAATAAATAAGTTATAATCCTATATAAAACATTTACCTTTCGCCATTTACTCCACAATATTTACAAAGGAGGGAAGGGATAGGAGGAAATGTTCATTATCATTCTAATTAATATTTTTTTCTCCTCATTAAATAATATAATATATGATAACACTCATCTCAGACTTTAGTATACACTTCCGAGCTAATCCGGCAACGCAATTAAATACAACCCAGTCTTCGTTTTTTTTAGATGCATTTTTCTTCTTCAATGTGGATCCAATGCTAAACGTTGTCATGATTACGTTATAATGATATGAATAACGTGGCTGTAGCTACTTAGCTGCCAAGTCTAAAACTTTATTTTTTTTCATCTTCAATTTATTCCATTTACTGAAGGAAATATCTGTTGACAGGATTTATTTCATCTACCAGTAATACAATTAGCCAAATTCATTTTTTTTTCATCGCTAAAATTACCGTTTTATACTCGTAATTATGTAGATTAATTAGTACGTTTATTTTATTCGCGTTAATTATTTTTTTCTCCTCGTTAATCTTCAACTGTCTAACTAGACAAAGGCTTCATTTGAACATAAATTCAGTGGTTGAGTGATGAAACGTGAACTCGGTGAATATCTCAAACACCTTCTCGGAAGAAATTTCATCCTCCAGAGAAAAAAACTTCTAGGAAATTTTTGACAGATCAATAATCTCCGAGATATCCACGAAATAATGGAAAATTGATTGCATTTCATCAATTTACCACTGAATTATCGCTTATCAAAACATTCTATTTTACAAAACTATACGAGCCATTTTGTCAATCACATTGAGATTAGCTTTTCATTCAATTATATAAAAATAATACATTCTTATCTCGTCAATTGGCAAAATAGTTCGGCGTGTTATTCGCTCATGGAAATTCATGAAATTTTTTATTTCATTCACATTCGTTTCATGAATTATTAATTCTAAATTACAGTTCATTAGCACAGTACATTTCCCAATAACAAATTAACATTTTTTTTTTCTTCTAAATCGACTCGAAAAAAATGTCAATTCATATCTTGGATTCTCATGAGTTTGATTAATACAATCTGTCGAGTATTTTTCTTCTCAATTTGGCAAAAAAAATGAATGATAATATATTTTTAAAAAGTCTTAATTATAGCCGGAATATTTACGTAACTAGCCTCGGAAGTGTGGCAGTGATTTTATTCAGTTAAAAGTTGTTAAAATTATTGCCAAATAACAATACTCGACGTAACTGTATTGGATAAAAAATTTCAGTTAATTAATTCAGTGATGAAGGTAAATAATTTGAAAAATTATATTTTTCATATTCCATAGATATCCAAGAAAAGATAGGATTGAATTGAATCGATCAAGAGATCTTGTTCGACGGCAGAATTTTTTTTGCAAAAAAGTTCTCTCCTAAGTTTTCTCCAAGTCCGCTCATTTCGAAGATATTTACAGAAGAATACATGATAAATTTTTTCAATTTTTCACTTCGCTACAGAATCAAAGGAAACTCCTTCTGGGACTGTTCAATTTGTTTTTTCTTTTCTAATAACATATGAACTAATTACACTTAATTTGAGCGAATACATGGCATCGTGGGATTATCTAATTTGTCTTACTGAAAAACTTCATTTTCCACGTTTACCAAAATCGAAAAAAAATTAGAAAAATTTACAAGTCTTAGATTATTAATATATATTTATAATCACTATCACTACACTAATATCTAATTATTACATATAATAATTAATACATCTTATTGATCTGTATTCACAAGGGTATATCTACATTTTTATATGAGAATAAGTAGATTTTGTAACTGGAGGTCAGACAAACATTATTAACAGAAAGTTTTGCTTCCACTTTACTAGTCACTCGAAATTTTCCATTTTCATGAAATATCTCAGCAAATCATGGAGATAGAGCAATTCTCACAGAAAAATGTCTTGAAAATATTCCATTTCCCATTATTCACAAAGATATCCAATGAAAAGAGAACGAGGGAATTCTCAGAGTTTCAAATTTTCGTAATCCCTTGGAAAAAAAATGAAATTCACAATCATTAAAATCTTTACGAATGAGATTTCTCCTCCTTCATTGACCTAAACACCTGGCTCTTATCTGGAAGCTTCATAAAATCATTTCTCCTCAATGTATTCACATTTTTAAAAACATTAATAAGCAGCGATTGAATCATCAAACGCATTAAATCACATTCTCACTTATTTGTCGAAGTATATTAAACGCAGTATAGCTTATACAAATGTTTCATAATTTTTTTTCGTTCATCATAACTTAGTCTACGTCATTTCAATCCCCCTTCGCTACTCAATTAGCACTTTAATATTAGCTGTAAATTAATAGCTAGTGACTAATTCCAATAATTAACTTTGTACAATGTATACAAAATCAAAGGAAAAAAAAAGAAAGAAAAGAAACCACTTGATATGGATTATGCACCTTACTCCCATTATTTCTCATCATTTATGCGTTTAAACACTATCATTAAGTAATTTGTTAATTATGTTTTTTCTTTATTCATGTGGAAGAGACACTGCCCGATTATTTCATATCGAATAACATGTGTTTTGTTTCTTTTTCTTTTTTTTTTCTTTTCTGAAACCTCTTAAGAGTTAGGAACGTTATATCGAAAATAATGTCAGTTATTTGTCGTGACGATGGAGAAATATACAGGCTAATTTTAAAAATAAATGCCACGTTTCTTTTTTTTTTTTCAATTTCTTCTTTCGTACATTATTTCGATTTGTAAGATATAAATGGCATTTATGAAGTGAATTGTTTTACAATCGAAATTCAAGTCCTCTCAGATGTAATTTTCTCCTTCATTTTTTCCCTGATGTTTTTCTCATTAACGCGCATGAAATTCTGAGGACCCATTTGATTATTTAATTCGTTAGAAAAACATAGAGTATGTCATTTGTATTCTTTGAAAATAGGATAGTGTTGATTAAGTCGAATACTCCATATTGCTTAGCTGTCACGATGATCGCTAAGTCGCGTTGTCTCAGTTGGGGCATTTGGATTGAATAAACTATTGAGCTTGTTGTATCTTTGACTACCGGAACTACTCATTGTATTTGATGCCGATGAATTATGCTGATTGTATCCACTTCGTGGAAAACTTGGCACTTTGTCTGTGAACAGAATTTTATTTTTAGAGATTAATTTTGTTCAGTAATTAATTCAAGAATTAAGTAATTTAAAAAGAAAATTGATTATTACCTTTACTGCGATTATGCCTAAGTCTCTCCTGTGAATTAGCTGGACCACATTGCCTTTTTGGAATACATGAGTAATTACTGTCGCTGCTATAAGTAGGTGATGATGTACGATTACCCCTTCTCCTTGGACTTCTATTATTTCTATTTCTTGAATTATTTCTATTATGCCCGCAGCCAGTACCAAACTGATTATTATAATCCATAGTATCAGCGTAAAGACAGCTTGATTCTGAACAAGAACAGCACAATTCAGAGTGTGTATTAGAATCACAAGATTTTCTATCCCACTCTTCATTGTCAGGCTGATAAATATTATCATTTCTAAATAATTCATCGTTGTGACGATAAACATCATCGCTGTGTGAATGATTTGGTAAATTTGGATGACTATAACCAGGATCATGTGACTTAGTTGTTCTATAATCATCCTTTATACCATTCTGATGACCATAAATAACCGAACCACTTTCGTACTCATTCTCTTGATTTTTGTAATCATAATGATTGAAACCTTGTGGAAATGATGGTACTGGCGGTGGATTTGTTTGCGGTGGTAATGTCGTGTATCTTCCTTGTTGTACAGCATGATTATCATGCTGCAATGAATTAACAACACCATTCCATGGTGTTGGTGATGAGGATGATGTGAAATTATTGCCAATTCTTATTGGTGGAGTCGGTGGACTCTGTGAATTGCATGAATTTGTGCTATCTAAATCATTTTGTACATTTCTTTTGCCAAGATGCGGACTGAATGCTGCTAATTGTTGCTGCATTCTGCTGGATATTGTTGTACCAGTTGGTGGTGGATGTTCTGGCGGTGGTGGTAGCATGTCACACCAGTTTGGCATACCGGTTTGGTTCTGCTGATTGTCATTGGTTGGTATTCTGTACTGTGGTCGTCGCTGAATGTCGTTGTCGTCAGTGTAGACGCTGCTGGCGTTATCACTGCTTGGTGATAGGGTTGACTGATTATGCTCTTGGTTTGAGTCGAGGTTTGAATAATCTGGTTTTACGCAGGAGTCACTTGAGTTTGACTTTTGTCCGCTGCCGTCCATTGAGTCGGGGCTTCTGTTGCCGACGCAGAGGGTTGTCGTTGCGTAAGGCTCTGGTGGAGCTTGTAGTGGCTTTCTGGCATTGTAGAAAGTGGTTAGGTTGACTTCTGCATACTCCGAACCAGCCATGCTGACGATACCAGGTGCTAGCATCTGCTGATTATTGAGTAGCTTAGTCTCGCAATCCTTGTCGTTTGAACCTTGGAGAGTATTTGTCGGACGCCAGCCGCGCTCCAACCAGAGAGTATCTTTATTTAATTGACAGATATCGCTGGCAGTGCCTACTGGTACGTCAAGGTGTCCCAACTGTTTATTCAGCGCCTGTCGTCTGCGGACGTACAGAACACCAGCAAGTCCAGCAACTACAGTGAAAACCATTGTTATCATGAGAATGAGAAACCAGGTCTCTGATACTATTGATATTCCTCCGTGACTCGGATCGGTTTTTGGTGGTAACTGCGTCAGCTGTCCTGGGTCCATATTAAGGATAGTTGGACTCGAAAAGGGACCGAGGCCAGCTCTCGTTGATCCAGCTACTCTTGCCGTGTAGAGCCCACCGGTTGTTAAACTATTGATAATGACCGATGTTGTGGAAGCGTTCAGGGACATCTGCCCGAGGACTTTGTTGCTGCTGTTGCTCTTTATCTGGATTCTGTAACCAATCAATTCTCCATTTTGCTCATTTTTTGGTGGTGGTTCCCATCGGACGAATGCAGACGTCATGTTGATCATTCCAACGTGTACATTCTCTGGCGCTCCTGACGGCACGTCCTCTAAGGTTGTTGCTAGCTTAACATTGCTCGGTCTACCCTCAATTGTCTTGTAGAATGGCACGAGAAAGAATTCGTACATTGTGTACTTGTTCAAACCAGTTAGAACGTAACTCGTTGCGCCAGCGTTCATTACAGTCACCATTTGGTACTCTGGTTTTTCTGATATCTCACGGTAACGTATGTACAGACCTTCAACCAGATCAGCTGCACCGAGGATGTCCCAGATTATTTTGACGCTCGTGCTGCTCTGGGGTTGTACTTCTTTTAAATGGAGTATGTCGCTGTTTAATCTGTCTCTCGCACGGATTAATTCGATTTGGGGAACGGAGTATTGATTTTGGCTCGTCGTGTGTGCTACGTCGGATAATGGTCCTGGTAATGATAGGCCATGGCTGTTCTCTGCACGTACAAGAAAAACGTATTTTGTATCTGATTTCAAATCAGTAACTGTGTAAGTATCATCAGTTACACCAGTAGCTGCAACTACCCAGCCTGTGTTCAGATTGCTGCTGAAGTACTCAACATTATAACCAATTATTTTACTCTTTCCTTCGTGACCTGGACTCCATGTCAATGTGACTGAGGTACTCGTTATGTTTACTATTCTTGGTTTACTTGGATTCTGTGGCAGTGCGGACATGTCAGGAGTCTTGTGCAGGGTTGTTGATGCACTAATGCTTAGTGTTGCTGACCAAGAAGTGTTGCCAGATTCTGAAGAAGCGATACACGTGTAAAGACCAGCATCTGCTGCCTGGAGATCGTCGATTATCAGAGTACCATTGCTGGACATCGTTATGCGGTTGGACAGAGATATAAGGACACCGTCTTTGTGCCACTGGACCCGTGGAGTCGGGGTACCGACTGCACGACAGGGTAGGTAGCCAGTCGTTTTTACTGGCAGAGTTTGATTTGCTGGACCGAGCTCGATTATTGGCGGCGGCACTTCCTCTATTGGAGTTACCTGGAATTTTCAACAAATATGTGAAATTTTTGGGTTATTTGGATTCGGTGAGATTTAAGGGGATAGAGTACAGTAAATTCGATAATTGGTGAATGATTCAAGTAATATTAAAAGCGTAATTTGTCAAATGATCTTTTCTGGTGATAAATTCAGCCTCTCCAGAAAGAGATCTCTTTGTGAATCAATAGAAATCCGACATTGTCGAGATATTTGTGAAATAATTAGGATATTTTCTTCATCTAGACTTAGTTTGTACCTTTTCATTAGGGAATTATCATAAATTTTACGCACCTGGAGAAATATAGTTGCTGTGCTAGCTCCAGCCAGACTTATAGCACTACAAACATAGTGCCCCTCATCCTTTTTATTAGCTTCCTTGATGTGCATACTACCGTCCTCATGAATTGCATATCGTCCTTGATAAACATTACCAGGAAACATGAGCTCTTGTGAGCCCTCTCTGGACCAAAATATCGATGGTTTCGGTGCACCTCTTGCTGAACACGCGAATGAAACATCCGAGCCAGTACTAACAATCTCGTCCTTTGGAAAATCCGTGAATACTGGACGTGCTGTTGAGACAAACAAGTAAAAATAAATTAGATCCTACTTAATGTTTGTCAAGTGGAGTTCAATTAAATGGTAATTTCACATTCTCTGGGGAAATTGCGGTGTGTCTCGATTGGTGGAGAGCCTGATCCTCTTACAGATCGTAATTGAAAGGCACTTGAGACACCGTGGAATAATTAATAAACAACTCTCGACCAAACATAAGAGACAAAAGAATAAATGACTTCAAGTATTCGCATTATTCTCTCCTTAACGATTCATTTACGATGAGAGATGAAAAAGTTAATTTATTCTTCAGGTTTTCATTAGAAAGCAAAGATAATAGATCATCAAAATGATGCGGATTGAAAAACAAAATTTAAGGGGTTTCGTTTCTTTCAAATAATATTCCTCCTTGATCCTTTAAAAAAGGTTCCAATTAATAGTTTTGATTCTCAGTGGTGTAGCGTTCTACAGTTATGCAACGTCCGGCCAACTCCAAGTGTACCGGATTGTTCCATTAATTTTAGGGAATTCAAGTTTAATTCAAATATACATATCGGAACTATATTGCCGATATTCTTTCTCTTACTAACATTAGGATGAGTCGCAAAATAATGACCATAAACTATTATTGAACTAACACTCTATTCGAATTATTTCTTTCTTCAACTACATTTCTTTCTTTCTATATTTTTACATTTTATTTTGAAGTTGTAAGAAGTTTTCTCCACACAGCAGTCTTATCAACAGGTAAAACTGCTGAATAAGATCCTGTGTGGAGTTTATAAAAAGCCAAAACGGCAATAAAATTTGCTCAGTCGTGTTTCACAAGTTCTCGCAACCGTCTCGCAATTTATTTTCTATCCTCCAAAAAGAATAGGAGCAGAAGTTTGCTCTATTCGACACATCCTCCCACCAAAGGTTGAGCAGACGCTTGCTCACTTTTGGTTACCCATAATAATTCCATAAAACCCATACGACCGATGCCTAAGAAAACCCGTCGGGCGGGAAGAAAGTTTCAATTGCGGAAGTTGGCTGCTCAGTTTCATAGCATCCGCACGGAAGAGACTCCAGAGGCACTAATCGAACGACAAATCGCTCGTTTCGATTCCAGAGTTCGAACACAGCAGTACGTCGATAAACTCAGTGTCCAGAAAAACGAGAATTCCTTCCTCCAGTGGACTAACGGAAAAAAGGTATCGACGATTGACTTACCTGAGCCCTCTAAGGGTTATTATACCAAAGAGTATTTGGAAAATCAAATAAGAAATAAATTAAGACCAAACGAATCAGACACGGATAAACCCCAAGGCTCTGTTGAGTCTGCAAGCAGCTCGCATTACGTTCCCAAGGCTGGGACGTAACATTTTGGTGTCAGAAGTGGGATAGCTGCACCGTGTCTGATTTCTCCGTTATCATCACTAAATTCTTCTACGCTCTCTGTCAATCTTATCTGGTAAAGAGAAGATGAATGCGGAAGAGCTGAAAACTCTAGCTGAACAGCTGGAAAACAAAAGACAAGAATTAGAAGTACGGGAGAAGGATATTGATAATAAAGCTTCTAAACTCTCGGAAGTGACCGGAAAAATCGAAACACTCACCAGAGTAGAACAGGAAATTGCCGAACGCGAACGAAAGGTCATTGAGAGAGAAGCTCAGGTTGAAGAATTGATGGAAAGAACCCGAGACACAAATGAACACCCAGAGGAAGTTTCACAAACCTCTGAACTTTCCATTCACGACCAACTAGAGTCACTTAGACTCGAAGTAGAAAGACTCGGCCGTAGTCAAAGATTCTACAGCAGCAATCGCTTAACTCCAAATCCATCTATCACGATAAAAGATGCACTATCGTACATACCAACATTCGATGGTGAGGGATTGTCTGTCTCGCAGTTCATGAAGACGTGCCGCAGAGCATGCAACATGATCTCAGATGAAGCAATCCCAAATTTCCTTGTGCTGATTCGGCAGCAATTCCGTGGGAGAGCTCGAACCGCAATTGAAAATCTGGAGTACGAGGACATCGACACATTGGAGCTACGATTACGCGAGATATTTGACCCGCACATGTCAGCGAATCAATGTAAAGCGGCTTTGGAAACCACAATTAAAAACTCCAATGAACACATAGTTGATTATATTAACCGTGTAAGAACACTATACGGAGATATTCTCAATGCTGAAAATATAGAGAAAAATCGAGCACTCACCTACACAGAAAAGAAGAAGATAGAAGCAGATGCGATTAACGCATTTTTCAGTGGCATTCCCCCTCATCTACGCATCGAATGCAAATTAAACCCACACAGCACACTCGAACAGGCTTATGCAAGTGCAATTGCAGTTTATAAAACAAACGCACGAGATTTGGAAAAATTTAACAACACTAAAGCAGTGTACACAATCAATAATGATTCAAAAATAAACCAAAGGAATGGTACTGAGAACAAAAGCCCACTTTCGGAGAAAAAGAAAGAGACAAAGTGCAATTACTGTGGTATGATGAACCACGAAGAGGCGAATTGTTTCAAGAAACAACGGGAAGAAAAGGCAAACAAAGGAAAATCTAGGAAGCGAAGAGATGAATGCAAATGCCCGGTTTGCCGATCAGACGGTCACGATCTAGCTGACTGTAGAAACCTTGAACGCTTTTACCGATTGAAAGAGCAAATTCAAAAAAACGGGGTAGGCTCGAAGGAGAAGAACGACGGATCCCAAGAGTCAGCGAAAACCCAACCGTCGACCAGAGAAAATCAGAATGGTGCAACAACATCATCAGCGAGGCCCGAATAGCTCAAATCAAATTGAGGAAAGAGAAGATACCAGCAGTGACCTTGCATTCTCCCGATCTGAAGAGGCATGTTATCATTATGCTAGACACCGGCGCTGAGGTCAACCTGTTGAAAATCTCTTTCGTAAAAAATTCGGATAAAATCAATCATACACCAATACTCCGCCTTCAAGGAATTACGCCAACTGGAGTAGAAACACTAGGTAACATTAAAATAAGCCTATACAACGTAATAACGGAATTTCATTTGGTCCCAGACAACTTTCCCATTTCATACGCGGGAGTTTTGGGGTCTCAATTCTTCGAGGAAAACAGGGCTAACTTGTGCTACGAAAATAAAACATTTTCATTTGGGGAAAACGTGATTGCATTCAACATCTCAGAGATCAGAACGATTCACCCTGAATCAACAGCAGCTTTCTTGGTTAAGACAACAGATGACTCAAGCAACACCGGATACATCCCGGAAATTCAATTCAGCAAAGACGTCATCGGGGGAGGAAATATGAATGGTAACTACAACGGAAAAACATTTATCCGCGTAACAAATTCATCCAACGAATCAGTACAATTACCAATGCCGGTAATTAGATTAACGAACGTGCCATGGGCAACTTCAGAAACAGAGGACAGACCCTCTCACCCTGACAGCTCCATGAGCACCCTAGCAGAAAGAATGAAGGTATTCAGAGGCACCTGCCAACTAGAATCCAATAAATTCATGGATACCAGCATCCCTGCACTCATCAACCTCATCAAACCCCAAGAAAAGACACAAGAACGCGCTGCTAAGGTCCTCAACGAGATACAGCTTGCAGAACTTAGTGAAGATGATAAAAGGAAAATGGAAACGATTATCACTGAAAATCAGGATTTATTTCACCTGAAAGACGAACCACTAGGAAGTACCGACGTGGCACAACATAGAATCATCACTACAACGGACACACCTGTTTTCAAGAAGCAATACCGCTTTCCCCCACACCACAAGGACGAAATCAACAAGCAGGTTAAAGACTTGGAGGATAACGGACTCATCAAAGAGTCAGAGTCACCCTATAGCTCTCCCATCTGGATCGTACCAAAAAAGGAGGACGCCAAGGGTAACAAAAGATGGAGAATGGTAATAGACTATCGTGAACTGAATGCAATAACAGTAGGCGATGCTTATCCCCTCCCAAACATCGTGGAAATCCTAGATCAACTGGGAGGAGCCGAACACTTTTCTACATTAGATCTAGCTAGTGGCTTCCACCAGATCCAGATACATCCGGAAGATACACCGAAAACAGCATTTACGACCCCATTCAAACACTACGAGTTCGTCAGGATGCCATTTGGCCTCAAGAATGCTCCAGCGACCTTCCAGAGAGTCATGGATAGGGTATTCATCGGTCTACAAGGTATTGAAACTTTCATTTACATCGACGATATTGTTATTTACTCAAAGACAATTGAGGAACATCTACGAAAATTTGAGAGAATCTGCGAAAGATTGAGGAAAGCGGGACTACAACTCCAGCCCGAGAAATGCAAATTCCTGGAAAAAGAAATTGAGTATCTAGGACACATCATATCCAGCAAAGGTGTGAAGCCAAATCCAAAGAAGATAGAGGCCGTCGAAAAATTTCCAACCCCTAAACACGTCAAGAAGGTCAGAGAATTTCTGGGATTGACCGGGTACTACCGCAGGTTTATTGACAATTATGCTGATATAACACGTCCTCTCACAAAACTATTACAAAAGGATGTTCGATTTAAATGGGGTCCTGAACAAGAAACTGCATTCGAACAGCTGAAACAAATGCTCTGTAAAGCACCCATACTTCAGTATCCTGATTTCACCAAGACATTCATCATTACCACCGACGCCAGTAACTACGGAATTGGAGGAATCCTCAGCCAAGGAGAGGTAGGGAAGGATCTACCTATCGCATACTGCTCTCGACTATTGAACAAGGCCGAGAAAAACTACTCTACAATTGAAAAGGAAATGCTAGCCATATTTTACGCAGTAACACATTTCCGAGCGTATGTATATGGTAGAGAATTCACCCTGGTAACCGACCATCGACCCCTGGTCTGGGTGAGTAATGTAAAAACACCGAATTCGAGGATAATTCGTTGGCGATTGGATATGGAAGAATACAACTACAAGGTCGTCTATAAACCAGGGAGGATAAACAGCAATGCCGACGCGTTATCTAGGAATCCACCTGGGGCATCAGAGGAGGAATGCGACGAAATCCCATTCACCCAGGATAACGTAGTACAAATATACATGATGAACCAATCACCAGACGATGGAGATGACTCGTTTAATGAGAATAAGAAACGGAGAGCCACGGAATCTCCAGACCAATCAACAAGCCAGAAACGAAGAAAAGAAGATGTCCCAAGAACTGAAGAATACAAGGTAGGAGACCTCGTATGGGCCAAGATGAGGGGATATCCACCATGGCCTGGCCGTGTGTCAAATCCACCCGAAAACTTAACAAAGCCAGCCAATGCGGGGAAAACCTCAGTATACTGCATACTCTTTTTCGGTACAAATAATTACGGATGGATCGAAAAAATGCATATCAAACCTTACGAGGAATTCAAGGAAATCTTCATTAAACCAAATCAACGCAAGGGTCTCAAAGCTGCAATACAAGCTATTGAGGACTTTATCTCCAACGGACAACTGATGGAAGACGGAACAGATCCCGACCTTGAAGAAATTGAAGAAAATGTGTCAGGAGCAACACAGGCTCACGGAGCGCACACTTCAACTTCCCCGGAG
This sequence comes from Aleiodes alternator, assembly GCA_963921955.1. NCBI lineage: Eukaryota > Metazoa > Arthropoda > Insecta > Hymenoptera > Braconidae > Aleiodes > Aleiodes alternator. The sequence continues at coordinate 8,110,896 of OY998100.1, read as the reverse complement.
CAACCACCGACCGTCACTCGTGCTAATGAAGCTGATAGCGACAATGACCACCAACCGGAATGCGACAAAAATCTATCAGACTCTCCACTAGCACCAACAGCACCCGAAGAACCTCTCGCCACCAACGACACGAGCGTTGGAGGAACAGAAGAGGAACACCACACCGATCAAGATCAATTTTACCAACATGAAGAACACCAGGACATCTCTCCCAGCTCGAGCTCAGACTCGAGTGGTGAAGAAGATGACAACACGGAGATGAACCATGATGAAGTAGAGCCGCAACCCACGAACAAACCACGGAAACCGGATCTCTACCGTCGAATAAACGAAAGGGTCATTGAAACAAGAGATGCATTGAGAATGATGAAGGACAATATTATCATTTTTTCAACCATAAAAGGAGATCCTTGCGACAAGGGAGCTGAAGACCTTTTTGGTTTCGTCGACATACCAACCAGTCGACTCACATTGTACAGAACCTCTGTCTGTGAGTATGAAGGAAAGCACTGCTTCATACTTGTCGTGAAAAGAAACATCCAAGACGACATTACTGAAGACGAGCTACAAGAAACATTAGCCTCTCTTCGTAATGCCGTCGAAGACTTAGGGGTCACATCATTCTCAGTGGCTAAAACGGACAACCTTTGTGAACTACCATGGCAAGACGTGCAAACGGCTCTAATCAATGCATTTGACGACATCTACATCACCATCTGCACATGTGATGTGCGAGTACCAGAGCCCTTCGAAATTCCCAACATAATAACAGAAAATCATGAGGGTGCTGTAAACGGGCATAAAGGCGTCACCAAGACCTACAAGAGGATCAGGCAGAACTATTACTGGTCTTCTCTTAAGAGAGATGTCGCAGAATATATCCAAAATTGCAGAAATTGCCAGTTGAAGAAATTAGTCAGGGTGAAGACTAGACAACCTATGGTCATTACTGATACCCCTCAGGCAGCTTTTGACAAGGTTGGCATGGATCTTGTTGGACCCCATCCAAGAACGAAAAAAGGGAATCAATACATATTGACAATACAAGACCTACTCACGAAGTTCTCATTGGCAATACCAATACAACAGGCAACAGCTAGTGACGTGGCCGATGCTATCGTGAAGAATTTCATATGCATTTTTGGGGCACCCAAAGCCTTCCTAACAGACCAAGGTACTTGCTTTATGGCTAAACTCATGAAATCAGTAGCAAAAAAATTTCGAATAAAAATGTACCGAAGTACTGCCTATCATCCACAAACCAATGGATCCATCGAACGCTCACACCATGTATTGTCTGAGTACCTGAAGCAATACATTGATAGATCAACTGAGTGGGATGAGCTATGTGAACTAGCACTATTCTCCTACAATACTAGTGTGCACGAGGGTACTGGATATACGCCATATCAGCTGGTCTTCGGGAGACTGGCTCGCCTCCCTTCCAGCGACAATAGAAGAAGTAAATTGGCGCCTACTTACGAGCAATACCTTTCTACTCTTTATTCAAGACTCGAGGAAGTACAACAATTGGCGAGAGAAAATTTAATAAAGGCTAAAAATAAGTCTAAGGGATATTACGATCGGAATACGAATCCCGAAAACTTCAAAGAAGGTGACCACGTATTTCTGCTGAACGAAGCAAAAGGGCCTGAACCGAAAAGGGCCGACCAATACAAAGGGCCATACAAGGTCATAGAAATCTTAACGAACCACAATGTCATAATAGAGATAGACGGGAAAAATAAAACCGTCCATTCAAATAGGTTAAGAATCTCTAAGATGAAAAATAATTAAAGTAGATTGTCTAACTTCGTTTGTTACAGATGTACCTATTACTCCTATTACTGCTGTCAACCCAGACCACCAGTGGATTGATTGGCTACGACTGTGCTGGGCCATCAATCAACGTGACAACTTTCTCATTGGTTGATGTTGGAGACTGTGAAGTAGACAGAAGTGAACCAAACTATACAACAACCAGAATTCAATTGTTGCAACTAGTCGAACACAGAACCAGCGAGGTCATTCAATGCAAAATCGAAATAGACAGGACAGTAACATATTGCGGCATGCACAGCCATACTTCTGCAGTACTGAATGGCAGACGCGAATACACCTACGATTTTGACTATCATGCATGCCATCGTCTTCTTGAGTCCAACTCCATCAGCATCAATGGTGTCGCCAGTATTGATGAATTGAAACCAAACATGAGGAACCATCGAACAATAATGCTCGCAGGGAGGAAAGGAGCAGATGGGTCCTGCAAAGGCGCTGATTATTCTGATCAGAAAGGATCCTGGCAAAATGTCATCGTCGAAGCAGTCGTGAGGATTTCATACGTCCGCTACGAAGCCCAAATCAACCTGAAGACAAACAAATTGAAATTACAAACTGGAGGAGAATGCGATGCCAACGAAGAGAGTTGCAGCCGAAATGGATATTGGGCATCTTGGAAAAACGAACAACCTGACACTTGCAAATTCACCCAATACAACTCAATTTACACTGGAATGGCAACAAGATTCGAGGCAACCCATCAAGAGACTGAAATATATTCAGTTACAAGTCGGGACATCACTTTCGTTCTCAACGTAGTCAGAGAATCACACATCTGCGGGTATACAATAAAACAAACAGAAATCCCCAAAATATTCATTGCAGAATATAAAAAGGGGATGGAACCACCAACAAGTACACAAATACCCACCGAGGAACTGGATTTGTTCACCTACATCAACTCTAAGTTCGTATACATCGAGAAACACGTGGGTACGCAACTGAAAAGCCTGTATCGAAACACCAGACTCCACCGTTGCGAGGCCGAAAGATCAATCTTGAAGAATACACTCAGCTTGGCAATCATCAATCCAGACGACTTCGCTTTCAAGATCATGAAGGGCCCTGGGTACCACGCAACAGTAGCTGGTGAATTAATTCACGTGGTGAAATGTACTCCAGTCAATGTAACTCTCGAAGGAAGAAAGAATGCTGAATGTTACCAAGAAGCTCCAGTCACATACAACAACCAGACCTTGTTCCTATCAAAAAAATCTAAAATATTGATGAGGAAAAGTACATCCTTCTTTTGCAATCCACTTCTCCCCGTTGCTTACAAAATAGATGATAATTGGTACTATTTGAATCCAGAACCATTGATCGCACCTGGACCACAAATTATCAAACCAAACCATGAACCAACTTGGAAGTATGAATCACCACAACACTTGGCAACATCGGGAATCTACGGCAGTGCTGCTCTAGAACGACTCAGAGATAGAATCATGTCCAACGTTGAGAAAATCGCGATCCTCGACAACTTCGCTCACATCGCAGGAGGCAATGATGTACCTCATTCACAACTTGACCTCCGAGGTCTATTTGACGAAAACACCATGCAACATCTTGTAAAGGGCACCCTGAACAATATCTGGGGACATCTTATATCATTTGGATCAGTCAGTGCAGCCATAATAGCTATCGTCTTCATCCTAAAAATAATTAAAAACATTATCGATACAATTATTAATGGATACGCACTTCATAGTGTCTTTGGTTGGAGCATAAAATTATTGGGAGCATTATTTGGCTCACTGACAACATTACTCCTGAATAGTAAACCATCAAACGAAGCAGACACCCCCGAGTTGAAAGAAGTAATCATCCAGGCGGAGGAAGGAGCATCAACTTCCCGAGGCAACCCAGAAGAACCATCCAGTTTCACACGTGGAGAGAGTATTCGACTCACTGGAGTAGACCGTACGTTATTGAAGAAATTGAGGCAGACATAAAGACGCTTAGCAGTCATTATGTCTACTCTTTCCCCCGGAGCTGCAACGTCCGGCCAACTCCAAGTGTACCGGATTGTTCCATTAATTTTAGGGAATTCAAGTTTAATTCAAATATACATATCGGAACTATATTGCCGATATTCTTTCTCTTACTAACATTAGGATGAGTCGCAAAATAATGACCATAAACTATTATTGAACTAACACTCTATTCGAATTATTTCTTTCTTCAACTACATTTCTTTCTTTCTATATTTTTACATTTTATTTTGAAGTTGTAAGAAGTTTTCTCCACACAGCAGTCTTATCAACAGGTAAAACTGCTGAATAAGATCCTGTGTGGAGTTTATAAAAAGCCAAAACGGCAATAAAATTTGCTCAGTCGTGTTTCACAAGTTCTCGCAACCGTCTCGCAATTTATTTTCTATCCTCCAAAAAGAATAGGAGCAGAAGTTTGCTCTATTCGACACATCCTCCCACCAAAGGTTGAGCAGACGCTTGCTCACTTTTGGTTACCCATAATAATTCCATAAAACCCATACGACCGATGCCTAAGAAAACCCGTCGGGCGGGAAGAAAGTTTCAATTGCGGAAGTTGGCTGCTCAGTTTCATAGCATCCGCACGGAAGAGACTCCAGAGGCACTAATCGAACGACAAATCGCTCGTTTCGATTCCAGAGTTCGAACACAGCAGTACGTCGATAAACTCAGTGTCCAGAAAAACGAGAATTCCTTCCTCCAGTGGACTAACGGAAAAAAGGTATCGACGATTGACTTACCTGAGCCCTCTAAGGGTTATTATACCAAAGAGTATTTGGAAAATCAAATAAGAAATAAATTAAGACCAAACGAATCAGACACGGATAAACCCCAAGGCTCTGTTGAGTCTGCAAGCAGCTCGCATTACGTTCCCAAGGCTGGGACGTAACAGTTAGGTGCTGATGAAAACTGAAATCATTCTCCATAAAAACGTTTTCTGATCAATCGATCTTTAGGAAAAGTGAAATTAATGGCAAATGATCTCAGCTCAAATTAAAAATCAACCACACTATTAAAATCGACAAAATAACACAAAAATGAAAATTCCTAGATAAAAGTGTGGAATGTTCAATTAAATATGTTTATAAAATTTTATTTTCTGAAATTTAGTTGGGATGTGATTTCACTGAAATTAATCATGATACTTACAGTGTACTGTGAGTGTTGCACTGGCAGAAATAGCACCAACTCCATTCTCAGCATCACAAATATATGTACCAGCATCCTGTGGTGTAACACGTTCAATTTTCAAACTTTTATCATCAAGTATGTGTGCACGTCCAATTGGCATTTTTCCATCATGTCTACGCCACAAAATTTCTGGTGGTGGATCACCACTGACACGGCATGCAAATTGTGCTGTTGAATCAACTAAAACAGTTTGATTCTCTGGAGTTGCAATAAACGATGGTTTAACATGTACTGTTAATGTTGCAACTGCTGATTCTTTGTCACCAACCATATTATGCGCAACACACTGATATTTTCCTTGATCAGTTTGTTTTACATCGGATATCACGAGATTACCACCGTCAACAAGTGTTATTCTGTGAATAAGAGAAAGAGAAGAATTATAGAATTTGTCTACTGAATCATTTTCGATATGTCTAGAAAATTTAGTTGGAGTTTCCTGCGAATATTTTGGGAATTATTGATCTTGCAGGAATTTAGGGAGATATCTCATGTGAGAAATCAAATTTTACACGAAAAATTTTTCTTTTATCTTCATCCGTTTTGGATATTGTTGCAAAATAATTTTGATACAAATTAATTTTTGGCTTAATTTTTTTGAAGAGTTCTTTTTCATCATTTTCTAATCAACCAATACTTCTGAAATTATTGTTTGTCGAGATCTTTACGAATTATTCTAGCTGTCGATTTTCCGACTTATCCAATTTCCCAGCTCGTCTGCTCAATCGTTCATCCAGTGACTAGAATGCCTGATTGCATGATGATTTAACTTGGAATATTTATTGACAAGTGTTTGAGTGTTCAACGATGGCTGAAACAGAGTATCGAGTGTCTGTTCTATCTCTAGAATACAATACCTATCCTATACACAATGCAAGCCAAACCAAATCGCAATTAAGCGGCTCTACGTTTCGAAATTCAACGGAAATACCATGGCTAGTTGTTACTATTGCTATATGTTGAATAGCGTGTAGTATCCGTGACACCAAGCCTCGACACAACATCGTGGTAAAATCGATGGCTTCTCGATTGTGTCCTTTAATTTATAGTATCAATTAATTTGCTACTGACAGAGCCAAAATCCTGGCTGTATACACTTCCTCCGTGAAGGCAGAGAGAGAGAGAGGAAGAGAACAACTGTAACCGTCCCCGTCAGATTTAATTTCTATCAGTCTCAGAAATTTATTACTTCCCATCATTCTACGTATTTGAACCATCATGGCTTGAAGATCATTCGAGCTCGGAGTGAAAATGTAAAATCAAATACGTCAATTTCACATTGCAGTTCATTTTCAGTAGAGGGTCATCATGAAAAAAGTGGAATTCACTGAGTTTTTGAACTAAATTCGGCTACTTTCGACCAAAAATCGGCTGATTTCGTCGACACATTTCCACGTTTTTTTCAGCTCGAATTCGCTTTTTTTTTTCTAAAGGCGAGAATTTTTTTGGTTGAGCCTTTTCTTGAAAATCAATCATTAATCAAATTGATCGGCATTATCGACCAAAGAAATGAGCCCTCATTCTGTATTTTTCTCTATCATTCAGTTGAGATAAATTAGAATTAAATAAAATGAAAGAATTTAATCAGGTTTATCCAGTATTCTAATTATCCATGAAAAACGACTACAGAAGTGACTTCCACAGTAGAACTGCTACAGAGAAGACCGCATGTGTGTCAAGTAAACATGGTCAGTCAACCTCCATTTTATGTAGATAAAAGGTAAATGAAATGGGCCGAGTCATTTCAATTATTCTAGTGAAGTTAGCAGTAAAAAAACTTAACTCGTTGAGTTAAAGTCAACATTATGATTTCCTTAATTTTCTCATTGAAACATAAAACAGAAAAAAAAATTGATTCAATTGAATACAAATAATTTGATAAATTAACTTTAATGGAGATGATTTCTCATTAATTTTTTCTGTTCAATCAAACATATATTAAGGCTAATCTTCAACTTCTGGCGCCATGAAATCTGCGATGAGATGATGAAAAAAAAAGGAGAATTTAAGAAGAAGATGGCGAGAGAAGCGGAGAATTAAGGAGGGTGAAAAAAAAAGAACGAGAAATAATAAGTTTCGTACATCTACCCGCGGGAGGAGAATCTAAATAACGAGTTCGTCTCATCCGCGGCACGGTCAGACTGTAGATAACGCTGTAAGAATTATGGAGGACATCCTTTAGCGCCATTCTCATGCAAATGCGCGGTAGATTACGAGTCCTTGTGTCTTCGGATTATTACCATTGGTAACCGTTCCTTTTCCACGGTGTACCCACTCTACATCTCTATATCTCTCTCACTCTCTATATTCCCCAACTATCCGAGAGAAGAAAAGGTGAAGCATTCCTCTCGCTCTTATTGGCCCTAAGGCTAACGTTAGTGAAGGATATATACTATCTCTCTGTAAAGGTCCTTGGTATAAATTCCATTTCGTAGTGTAAGAAGAGACACGAAAATTAATCGCTCGAAATTATTCAACGCCCTTACATTCATTCCTACTCACTTTATAGGTACTTTGTTGGAAATTTTTTATCCAGCCTAAAGTTGATGTATATTCCAAAATGTAGTTCATTTATCTACATTCATATTTTGCGGAACTTGTCAATTAGTGCCTTTTTTTTTTTTTTTAATTTAAACTCACCTCTTAGTCGATTCGAAGTCTATAACGTTGCCGTTCTTCTTCCATTGTAGGGTTGGCTCTGGATGACCTCTCGGTGGACCACACTCGAGCAGTGCTGTCTCGCCTGCGGCAACTCGGGTATTTTGAGGCTGAGCTCGAAATTCATCGCGAAGTACTGTAAATCGAAAAAAGATTATTTAGATTTCAATGCTAGTTATATGGGGCTTTAGAAGAACATTGTATGAGATCTTTTATATAGCTCTGGAAATTCTCTACGAAAAAGGGCTCTTGAGTATTTTCCTTGAATCTATCAATTTCAGAGATAATCGTGAAAGAATCTGAGGAAAAAAATTGACTCGTTGCATTTTACGATTTCACTACTGATTTATTTTGTTGATATCTCTGAAATGAGCGGGTCTAGAAGAAAATCTCAAGAGGAGTTTTTTAAAGAGAATTTTCGGAGGCCACAAGAAAGGTTTTTCTGGTAAATTTTTCAGAATTTAATAGTTTCTGGAATATTTATGGAATAATACAGAGCAAATGGATCCTTCCGGTTTGACATTATCCTCCCATTAAATTTTTTTTGAATTCTAACTTCAGAAATATCGAAATCACATTTTTGTTGGCAAAATGCAAAGATAGAGCTCACCCAAAATAAATGAATTTTATTACAATTTCTCATGAGAACTCTTTCAGGGCCAAAAGTTCAATCTCTCTTTCGCATACACACGTCATCCCTCGCGGAATCCTATGGCTTTTCCTTTTCACCTATATGTAATGTATTTTCCAACCCTGTATAACGGACTCTACCAAACACGTCTGTGTGTACCTATATATTCTGCCCCTCCTTTCCTTCACTTTAACACAGGTATAACAACACTCTCAGCTATCCTGGTATTTCCAACTTGAATTCGCCTTTGGCTCTGTTCGACTTCTCTCCTTCGTGTTTATCGCTATTCTCAGCCTCCTGACGTATACCATTACCATTTATCACGAATGCGACTCTCTCAGACCATTTACGAAACACACGTTAGTATTGGTAGTAAGGAGGGGGGAAAAAAGGTAACCAATGGCATCTCTTAAGAATTGCAGAATTTCACGCCAGATCCGTTTTCCCCCAAATGTTTCCTATAAATTTTACTAAATCGAATATTCGACCATTATTTTTTTTCTCCTCTCTCCAACAATTTTTTTCCTCACTCGAAAAGTACCCAAACACATGAGGAAAGATTTATAGAGGTATACATACGCAGATATTGCTTTGCACATATTTTTTGAATATTTTTGGTATATGGAGAAATGGGGTGGAACGGAAACATCGAATTTTAATTGAAGCTTTTATGTTTTATGTCATCAGGATTGGTTGAAGTGAGAGTGGGAAGGGTCGAGGTTTTCGAGGATTTTTCTTTTGTTGATTCTGCTGGAAATCTGGGGAAATTGCTGGTGGAAAGAGTGCGTCACACTGAAAAGAAAAAAAAGTGGTACAAGTTTTCTCGCCTCATTTGCGGGATGAAACCATAGTGGGCGTATGGATTAATAAGATCATTTTCTAGCTCATATTCCGAGATTTTTTTGTCAAACCTCACAGCCCGAATTTTCTCTACAATCATTCAATCCGAATGAATTTCTCGCTCTTAAAAAACGAGGGAAACTATTTCAATTGAAAGGAATATAACATTTCCCTTAAATAAACATTCATCAATAAAAAATAACTCATAGAAACACGTTTTCGTGTTCAAATAAATGAGAAAATAGTAAAAAAAACAACGATGACCCAGTTTTCATATTAATTTTAATTGAAATGTTTCTTTTATTCTTGAATTTCCCCTCCTCCCTCCACCCTCTATCGTCTGCAGTTTTTAATTACGTTGGCATGTGTTCAGAAGGGTTTCATCATACAATATATGAGCTTTTATGAAGTACAAAAGAATTGAATTGATGAAAAGAAAGAATAATATGTCTTTCTTTCTTTTCGATTTCTTTTGTATAAATTTTTCTGGCTTTATACACAAAACGTGCATTTAGAAATGGTGCACTGGCTACCGAAAGGAATTTCTCATTGAGAGTATACAGTTTTTTTTTTTTTTAACTTGTACTATTATTCTCACCTTTCTACAATGGTATTTAATTAGTAAGGATATCATAACAAAAGCTACCGACGAAACTTTACGAGAATAGTGAAAAGAATCCTCCTAATGAGCCACGGATAATTAACAATAGATCCTGCAGATGTTCTTGTTTGTTTAATAACAATGAGATGATGAGGATTAATTAATAATGGGGAAACTCTTTCAAATAATGAACAATCAACAATCATTATTGAGTAAATCAAATCAGAAGTGAAATATTCATATTCATTAAGGAAAATTGATATTCAAAAAATATTGAAGTTGATGGATCTCATGAGAAGAATTCTTTTCATCGGAATTCCAGTGAAATACGAGCAGGAAAATGCAAAAATTCAATCGATCCTCCATCGATAGTTCCAGGAATAAGTAAAAATGATTTTAAGAAATCTAGAACTCTTTTTCCTAAAAGAAAATTTCCTCTGTTATTTGTGAAAATTAATTTTTTAAAACAGAAGTCTCCATCCAATCTCGATCATAAACTATTTAATCCTGGAACTGATAAAATTGGTAAATTCCTCCATTTTGTTATCCCTAAAATTCCGATAAAAATCATCCCATTAACCTCTCCAGCATCACTCTGGCAAAAAGAAGAATCGTTATTTGTCACTAAACGTCAATTAGTTGAAGAACGAATATAAAACATCAAATGTCAATTTGATTTGACACGAAACGATTATTTGATTCTCATTGTTTTCTCTCTCTCGTTTTTTTTTTTTCGTTTTTTGGGTTTTCCATTCGTGTACGAGTCGTATTCAGTATGCCAGTGGTCAGGAACCGTGAGCAAACAGACACACGATAAATTACTCCAGAGATTCGCGATGTATATAAGTCACGCAGCAAATACGATGTACCACCACGTTCTATCCTAGTAAACATTGTACATTCGAGACACGCGCCACTCGTGACGTACGGCCGACACGTGACCGTTTCGTTCACCTATCTGTACATATATATTTATCGAAGGAAATGTACGAAACCCGGGGAAAATCGACATGGAGTGTCATAAAGCGATCGAAGAGAAACACTGAGAGAACAAGTAGTGGGTCATGGCCGGGATGATGTTCAATTGTTCTATCGAGAAACTAGAACTTTCCCATTGTTGCAATACTGTCGACGAATCGCTACGGGTGATTTCAAACGTGTTAACGCTTGACCTAGGCTTTTGTGTTATCAAATGCTACACATGGTATAACTTAAATCAAGTAGGAAGCTGTGCTTAGTCGTCTGTAATAGATAATGATTTAGCCACGTGTTATTTCAATTGTCGTACAATTAACAGCAGCGTTTGGTGACTGAAGTGAAAATTTGGAGAATCTCGTTAGTGAAAATTCGTTTCGGATGTCATTGTAAATGGGAAAAAAATCTCCAGCTGAGGCCATTGAAAAATGTTTCATGAAAGAAAAATAATTATGAAATCCAGCTTTTTCGTGTCTCAAAAGCGATTCTTCGCAGTCTAAGAGCAAAACACAGGGAAAGATCTCAAAGAATGTGAATTTTTATCGACGAAAAATCAAGTGAAATTCTATGAAGCAATAATGTTTTCGGACTATCAAAATTTACCGCTCAGAGGTTCGATTAAATTCAGAATACAAATCGTTGATTTACATGAGTACGTGACTATAATCGATTAGTATAGGCCGTGACTGATATTAGTTTGTAGTGACATCGAAATACTTGAGTAGTTGTGATGTATCATTGAGAAGACACTTTATGTGTATTAGTGCTGATTCGAAGTTAGACAACGTTACGAACACAGTAGCAAACGTGTAGGACCATTGAAACCTTAGCAAAGACCCCCTAGGAGGATATTTGAATATCTGTCCTCCATTCTACGATTATACGTAACCACAGACTCTCTTCTCGCTCCCCCCCCCCTCTCTTTCTCTCCATCCCCTCGTTCCATTGACTTTACTCGTTCGGTGGATTAAATTGCAGATTCTGGAGTCTCTCGGAAATTTACTTAATGGCCAAAGTTACTATCCCACCTTTACTTGCCTAGAGATTTGACATTGTGTGTGAGAGTCGTTGACACTGCTAGTCAAATAATTGGCAAGTCACGTGGTTAAACAAAATGGCTATTTCAATCAATCAGAATGATTTGTGTTACTGAATTTCGTTGTTCTGTCTATGATTTAGAGGAGTTGAAGAGTTTTATGAGGACTTACGAATATTTTCAGAGTGTGTGGGTTTATGGAAATTTGATGAAAGACAGTTTTTTGTGAGAAATTTGATGCTACAAAAAAAGTTGTCTGATAAATTCTCATAAACACAATAGTTCTTCATAAAATAATGAATATCTGTTGAGGAGTTCGTATTTTAATGCGTTCGGTTTTTCCAAACGAGCGGATTTTGGGTGATTTTTCTAGGCCTTTTTGATATAAAATTTATGTGCTGCAAAAAAAGTCTTTTGACAAATTTTCCGAAAAAAAAGATATTTTTTCTTTATTATATATAATATATATATATATTTATATGATGAAAATCAGATAAATAACCCACACCGAAAAACCTAGTACTTTTCGAGATACTCACTGAACAAACAGAAAGTGATTCCACAGGTCGTGAGGATCAATTGAGACAATATTCAAATTCACGTGAAAGTGACTTATAATCTAATGGGAATCGGGTGACACTCGATGGGGGGCGCATTGCTTGTGTTACTGCGTACTTCTGGGGTAAGTTTTCCATCACTATGTATAGTTAATGAGTCAATTCTGATGTTTATACCGTGTGAGGAAGGGGAAAGGTTAAGTGTTAATGGGAAAATCTGGTGCAATAGAAACGTAGAATATTTGAATATGTAGGGGGAATCGGTAATTACTCGAGTCGTATCAATTTTTAAAAATCCATATCCATTGTTGCTTGCAGCGATACAAGTGCATGTAACTTGACCTTTTTCCTGTCGTTGTGTATTGTATTTTTTTTTCTATTCGAATATCAATATCGTAGGTTTCACGTTCCGTTTTTGTTATTTTTGTTTCGTATTTTTAGAATTAGAAAAATTGGATATTACGAAAACAGAGTTTATAGCACGAGGTTGAATGGAAATATTGAGGAATAAAAAGTTCATAAAAATTTCAATTTCTGTCATGTAAATGAACAATGTGATTTATTTATTGGAACTATTTTGATTGAATTGCAGGTAGAATTAGATTTTCGATATATTTCTACATTAAACAATCGATAGGAGAATTCATCAGGAGACCCTCTTCGAAAAGCACAAAATTCCCTATAAAAAAAAAATTTTCCTGTCAGTTTCCCTTAAGCTCACTCGTTTCAAAGATATTCACTAAATAACCACTAGAAATCTTCTTGATTCACGTGATTTGCAGATCGATCAAAGTTGAGGTTTTCCTTCGAGCAAACATTGAAATTTAAACGCAAGCGCACGCATTTTTGCCCCACAATATTCAACATTACAGAAGTAAGTTAGCTGTGAGTTAATACTGCAATGTTGTATTCACAAACACAGAGGAATGGAATGCAATTTATTTAATTTAAAACACAAACGAGGAGTGGGCAATCCGATTTAAACCAACGAAGCGAGTGTTTATGTGTGCATGAGTGCAAAAGTACACTATCAAAAGCTCTCCCAACTCTCTTTCTCGCTCTCTCTCTCACTCTCCATTACCAACTCTGGTACCGAAATATTTAATCGTAATTCAGGTGTTGGTTAATTAAGCTCGTTTTCACCAATGGTTAACTCGTATAAAATTCCGTTATGAGAGTAAAAAGAGAATGTAGAAAGAGGCGTATGAAACTATGCAAACAAGAGGCTAAAAATGAAACACAAGTGTGAATAATAAAAAAAAATGAAAATATTAGTAGAGAGTAGAATTGAGGTGTTAGCCTAGAGGATTAAAGCACAGTCGGGGTTAATGGTACGATGGAGTCTAAGTTATTGCCAATTAAGATTAAATCCAGTGATTCCTAAAATTATACGAAATGGAAAGTGCGAATTGTGGGCGAATATTCGTTGAATGGAGTTATAAATTTTTTGAAATTTCCATATCAATTTTTAGTTAATATGAATCAATCGGATTATTGAATTGTGAGAATCAAAGAAAAATTTGAATAAAAACTATTGGATTTTAAAATTATGTGATAACAGTTAATGAAGTTCAGAGAATTCATAAATTTCATTATCACTGGAATAATTATTATTCCACAATTTTCTTATCAAAATTATGCGAAATATTCGAACTCGTAACTTTTGCTGATCACTCTCGTGTTTCATGAGAATGGACAGATAATGATTACGATGATACTAAATGTGAAGAATACAGTAAAGTGAATGAAACGGGTTTTGAGTTCAAAATAATGTTAGTATTGGAGGGTTTTATAAATTAGTGGTGTAAATTTATCTGGGGTGTTTGTCGGAGCGTTGGTGCCTCGATTTACATAGGAATGATAGTGTAAGTAGTGCTTATTTATGCCCCCCATATACGTAGGACCGCACGCGATATCGTTTTGACACGATAGCACTGTATTTGTATGTGTGTGTAGTGTGCTTACCAATAAGTTGCTCCTTACTGACTGAATCAGGTAAAAGCCAATATCTTTTTTTTTTCCAACTGAATAAACATTGTTAGCAAACTTATCGTGCTTACTATTCTGCTTATCGAGCGGAAAAAAAGTTATTGCAAGCACAGGGATTACGGTATTAGTAAAGTGTTATTTTATTGTTCTCAAGTGCTTGTGGAGCTTATCGTGATGGGCAATATTTTAAATCAATTTTTTTTATCGATCATTATCGGAATAGTCGAAAGCTCAATTTCTAAATATCGTGAGAAACTAACGGTCACTCTCATTTCATGAATATCTTGGGAATGAGTAGTTGTAGCTGAATTTGCCAGGAAATACATTTTATAGAGAATTTTGTGATCTATAAGAAGGCCTTCTGATAAAATTTCTCAAACTCATCAGTTCCAGAGATAATCGCAAAATATTTTGCGCGCATTCTTTAATTTTAAGAAAAGAAAAAAATCTTTAAAAAAGTCCCAATTTTTATAATTAATGAACCAAATAAAAATCCATTAATAAAAAGAAAATGGGAATCAGATATCGCGTGTATTCAATACGAAATAAATAATTTCTATTCAACAACAAGAAATGAACACCGGAAACAGATTGATATTGGGGGGAGAGTGGTGGGGGGTATGGTGGATATCATAGTGGAGATGGGAAAATTGACATCAATTTACACCCAACGTGAATATCGTATTACTGCTTTGCTTCACTTTCGGAAAAGGATTTATCCAAAAAGCAATCTAGCATTGGTTTCGTCTACTCTATGGACACATATACATATACACAAACTGCGATTTATATTTACGAATATTCAGCTTCCGGGTATGTATATGCAAAACACGTTTCTATGCCAACGTTTATTGCAACGATATGATGGTATTGTAGAAGTGTTGCTGTTAGTGCGCCTCGTTTAACCTACCAACTTTTTTTTTTTTCATTTTCATTGGTATATCGTTTTTCCATAGCTGGATTTTAGGGAGAAAAACGGGTATTTTAGTTACGATAACTACAGATTCAAGACCACCCAATACATTTGCCCTAACGCTGATTTCACATGATTGTTAAATTCTTGCGAGATTTTTTGGTAACAATAAGTCGAATTGTACTGTATCCTATCAGTGATGAAGATAAAAATCCTGCTATTTTTCATTTTTTACATTGGAAAAAAGAGAGCAAGGCAACAGTTGTATAATGCAGTGACATCCGCAACTGGGTCACTCGGGGCTGTTACCAGGCGATCAATCTATCTGAAAAATGTCCTCTATTGATCAATTAACTCGCAGTAATTTACTGATAGCATGATTGATTGAATTCAAATATTTTTTCCACACTTCCTGTGGTTGACAACAAATAGAGGATTATCATAGGAAAATTTAATAATGAAATTCATGAATATTTGAGGGGTGAGGACAATATTGATGCAATAGCTTGCATAATAATGAGAAAAATCAAAATTCCTATTGACTATTGAATGAAATTTCTAAATACCATTTTTTGAGTTGAAATTTTGAAAAAACCATAAATTTTATCATCTCTCAAGAGTTCATTATTCTGAACAAATGTGAAAATTTTCCTGGAGTTGCCACATATCACTTGCCTGAAGGCAATACATTCTTTTTTTTCTTCATCCACCGCCCTTGGAAATTTCATATTCAAGTCATGAAGAACTTTATCACCTTCATTCCAACTACTTCCTGTTATGCCTGACGTAAACGATGTTATACGTAAGGATAAAACGTGAGAAATTCAACAGTTCTAGATAATTTAACACACGAATATTTTGCTTTTTTTTTTCATCGTTGGATGTGGATAGAGAATGGTTTGGTGGATATCGTGGTAGATGAAAAGGCTAATCAGCTAATGTCTCCGTTCGTCTAGACCAAACGAACCAAATAGAGATGGAGGGCATTACTCGGGGGAGAATACGCGCGTGTCTCATAATCTCTACACGCCTTCCAACCCTCTACTGATGCTTTTGCCCTTCGCCAAAGTGTTCGCTACTTATGCTTTGAGGTCGCGGATGGGAGGACAAGGGGGAGCGTGCATGAGTGACGAAGCAGGAAGCAGAGTGACATCAAGGCTTTCGTGTGTTTCGAAATAATCAGTAACAAAGTTACATTGCTTGTGTATGACCAAGGATGTTACTTTTGCTCTCCCTCACTACATTTCTATGATGAAAACCTTTAGCTTGATTGTATTAGGAGGATTCAACTAACCGAAGAACTTTATCCGCACTTAGCCCCATGGGTGTATGTAAGATATTCTTCACTTCTATGATTTGTATCAAAGAAAAATAAGAGTTTCATCATTTTCATCCTTATCAGAAAGATTATTCTTGACATGAAGAACCGTGAAATTCAACAGATTTTTGGAAATTATTTCTTTTGCATTATTTGATGTCAATTAAATAATTCAGCTTATCATACTCTATTTATATGAATCCTTGATTAAGAACTATTTAATCATGAATTATTTACACAGAGCTGACATTTGCCAAGATGGATGAGGTTGTATTACCGCTAGCGTGTTTGTAGCTATACAACAATTTCCTTATATACAATATTTGCCGCGATCATAACGTACCGCTGACGTCGCCTAAACATCGGGTTAATTAAAACGATTCTAGGCATATACGTGAACGCGCGCGGATTAGCGCCCTCGTAAAACGAGATTATCCCCCAGTGACGAAGCGTGCACGTTTTCACAATTCTTTTTCGTTTTTTTTTTTTTTTTCATTCCTTTTATATCCATCGCTCGACCCGCGAGACTTTATTGCACTCCCTCTCTTTTATTTCTTTTCCTTTTATTTTTTTTAATTTTCTTCCTCACACTTTGCTTCCTTTTTTCCCACTTTTGATTCATTTTTTTTGCCCGTCTTTCTCTTTCATTTTCTACGAGAGACTTATAACTCTAGGTGCAGTTTCCACCTTCGGTCTTGCGTGAGACGAATGAGGTTCTTGCCACGATGTCGTTATACCTCTATTTTATTATTATTATTTTTTTTTTACCCACAATTTTTACATCATGTAACAAACGAGGTTGATTATTATTTTCTTTTTTTTGCTCCTCATTCTCCTTTATTTTTTTTAACTTTTCCTCTATTTTTAGAGAAAATAAAGTCGTATTACGAGCACGTGGGCTGGATAAGAATGTGAGACATATCATAAATTTCAAAATGACCTGCTCTGTATCGTTGCAACGATTTAAATGTTCAAACACGATTTTAAGTTTTTGTTTTTTTTCTGTCTTCTATTTTTTACTTAATTCTTCTCGGCTTCATGCTCAACGTTGTTATCGCGAATTGCTTCTGCATTTGGTACAGGTATCGGAGGAACATGTGTGCGTTGCTCACTGCATTGCTCCGGTCTGAGTTATGTCTCTGGGTTACTATTATTATGGTACCGGTTTCGTTGTTCTCAAAAATTGGATTTGTCTGTGGTTATTGATCTGCCTCTTTTAAATGTCAATCCAGTTATGAAATTGCGGAAATTAGATGGGATAAAGTTCGAGATTCAACGGTTTGTGATAAAGTTGAGGGTGAAGAAAAAAATCTGAACAAACTCGTTGGCTCTCGGTGAAATAATAGAGCGCAAAGTTTCGTTTCTTATAACGTATTACAGAGAATTTAGCGGGAAAAAGTTTGTGGCTTTGACTTTTAGATAATTGGGAGGACAATGGCGATGAAATTAGAATTTTTCAAAGGTTTTTTTGACATCTTCATTAATGGATCATTGAGGGAAAAAATGACTTTAGCATTAAATTTATGATTTTTCTTCGAAGCAAGAAGAGTTATAACGATAAATTATCATTCTGACTGGAAAAATGTTGATTGGTCTTTTTTTTCCGATAGGTATCACCTGCGGCTACGAAGTAATCATCAGAGGCCTAGTGCACGAGTAATTTATCAATGAAACATATGGTATATCACTGCATGCAATGTAATCTACAGCACTTCATTCGCATAAATTCAAGTTCATTTCATTATTCAAAAAGAAAACTGGGGATTTTCTGCAATCAAGAAATCTTCAGGTGCTTTTTCCAAGAAAAAGATTTGCCGTGGGAAGAAAACTCTATTGTCTCACCTTGTGACAATGCTGGTAGATTTTTTTCATGGACTGATGAAAAAAAAGCAAACACAATAGCTCTCGCGGAAGTTGGCTTTGAAAAATTTCCTTGCGCTTTTTTTTCAACTTCACTTTATTCTATTAAAATGAATTCCCTTTGGAAAATAATGCAGAAAGTTTTTTTTTCTGAATTGCATTGCAAATATCGCGGAAACGTGAGAGTTTAGGGCAATTTGTCGAGAGAGCACTTTTTTTTAGAAAACTCCATGGCCTCAAAAAAGGTCTTTTGACAAATTTCCTGCAAACTAATAGTTTCTGAGATATTCCCAGAATTCTTAATAATACTGAGGAATACCGAGCCGGAAATACCTGTTCAATTATCGCTGTCCAAGTTCATTATGTTGAACTGCCGAAAATTGAATATGACAATTCTTCAAGAAATATTTCAAGCAAAATTAGAAGCACTTGCATACATTAGAATTAAGAATGATTCAAGATGACTTTAACGTTTGGGTCAATGTACTATCGATAAATTCAGTGAGAGCTCCACTAACTCTCAACACATGTGTCCTATTTCTGGTTGACCAATAGTAGATACATACCAGCTGTCACAAGTCCAACATTCATGTACCATTCAAAAAACAATTCAAAGTGAGTGAACTAGAACTCAAGTGCAAGTGTCTTGGCATTCAACAACTTTGAATAAATAAAGTTTAAAATCCGTAGATATTTCCTACCCTCATCCCCGTTGAGTCATCGTTTCTCCGTGTGACCCGTACTGTTGCTTAATCATCGTTAACACCCGGCTTTGTGGAGGGGGTGGGAGAAAGGGGGCGTAATAGTTACTGTGGGGGAGGTTAAAGTGAGAAAATAAAATTGAGAATGAGAGAATAGTTTGCTTCGCCAAAAGACCTTGGATACTTTAACACCCGAGAGAGGGGAAAGAGGCAGCATCGTTGAGAAACTGGGAATTGCTCTTACAATTTATTTTCCGCGTCGTTTTCCAAGAACCCGGAAGAAGTATAACCTACCCTCCTCCCTCTTTTTTCACTGTTCTTCGGCCTCTTTTTCCACCACCATTTGATCTCTCTGCTCTACGTGACCGTTCAGAGAAAGAGTTTAATTAGACTTCCATCCCCATTTCACACGCTCTAAATAAGTCTCTAGCTGCTTTTGGACTTCATTCGCTCGGAAAAATTTATGTTGGAGGAGAAAGAGGATGAGAGGAGCCCTTTTCCCCCAAGACCCTGATGAAAAACAAACTGCTGGAATAACCAGTGGATTTCAATTGAATATTGGAACTGAGAGGGAGAAAAGAAAATTGTGATTCATGACGTGGATAGATTCTTTTTTTAAGGAGAAGGCAACTATTTCAATTTCAATTGAAAATAATTTCAGTTTTTGATATTCTTACTAATCTGATCACTATTTTTCCATGATTACTTATAGTGCCAAATGAAGATATTATTTTTAACTCACAGATGCATTTAAAAATCTTTGAAAAAATCCTGAAAGTCTTTTTTTTGCTCATTTTTGAAGGCAAAGAATCTCATGCGAATTAAAAAAAAATGATGTTTCAATGAAATCATATTTTTATTGATAACGAATATTAATTTTAACAATCAAGAGTAATTGTTTTTTGGTTCAGTACATTTTACAGCTTTTCTCTAATAAAGAAGAAAAACGTACACTTGCTATTAAGCGCACAAACACCCTTCCTTTCTCATGTCAAAGCCAAACCGAAACATTCCCGACTCTAAAATTCTATTGATAGCCACTTTAATTGACTAATGATCATTTTCCCAATTTACTCACGAAATTGATGAAAGAAGTGAATGGAGATCATAAAATAGGCGAGTGACCCCTCCAAGTGTCAAACTCGTGGGTACAGAACAACGTTCCTCCAATTAACAAATTGTATGTTGGATCTGGAGCGAAAGAATTGAAGAGCACCCCTCTTTCTCTCTCTTTCCTTCTTTCTTTGTTTTTTACTCTCAGTTTCACCCTCGGACAAACTAATGAGTGCTAGACACTTGCACGGTACGTGTATACAAAGGAGGGGGGGCATATTTTTTGGAATAAAGTGAGTTGGGCTGGAAGAGGGTGGATGGGGTAGTGTGACACGTCAGGTTGAACAGTTTGCATCGTGCAAAATGTGAAAGGGTTGGTACGAGAGCATCGAGGCAGGGGGGATGGTTATGACAAAAAAAAACAGAACTCAATAGTTAAAGGACATCTCTCGAGGCGACGAATGGTTTCATTCCAACCACTCTGTGCTTTTTTTCTCTTTTTTTTTTTTTGATGACGGTAGAATTTCTTCCGGCTAACAATCAGAGAGGAGCTGCATGCAATGAAACAATAGATGTATATATATACTCCTTGCATCCATCCAAAGAGCATAATCTGAGATTCACTGAGTGCAGGGTCACGCACACATACACCACTTGTGCTTTAGTCCTTGGCAATAGATTATTCAACGCTGTACCTACATGAAGTCCTTTGGGCTGTAGAAGCCAGATGATAAAGGCAAAAGAATGAAAATGAAAAAAAATAAAAATAAAAAAGAAGGAGAGAAGGAAAGGGTTTCTTTCTGCCTTGCAGGCTTTTTCCTTTTTCTCTTATTCACCATCATGCTCACAGACTCTTAACAGCGTGCTCGTTAGACGTTCTGATGATTAAACTGAAAGTTTGTTTTTCATCCGAACACCAAACGTTGTTTACTCAATTCTTCATTCTTTTCTTTTTTTTTTTTTTCTTTTAATCGAACAAATATTCAAGAATGCACATACAATTGAGAGGAGTTTTTTTTTCTCAAACTATCCAATGATTTGATCTTGGTTGTAGGTTAAGAGAAGGAGGAAAAAAAAGGCAAAGTGCATTGTGTATTGTCCTCCTAGGTATGAAAATACACGTTGGACAAAAGAACGGATTTAACACCCAACCATTTGCATTTGCGCTGGTGTCTTTGGAGAATTGAGAGAAGAAAAATAAAAGGCAGTTGGTACTTCTTACCATCGTATAAAATAAGTAAATGGAGAAAGGTAACGATATACAATGAGATAAAGGTATTCGAGTAGCCAACACAGCCATTTATGGATATTGTGACTCTACTGACGGGTAAAGGGTCATACTTTGGATATAATTCTTGCAGGAAGACAATTTTTATCCTGGTACATAATTATGATGATGAATTTTTCGAATTTTACAAATTGGTGCTGTAGTAGAATCAATTTTTCCAGAATTTTCCATAGTTTTGTCACTAATTGTTGGATAGAATCCAGAGAATTTGAAGAATTCATCAATTTTCTTAACTCATCTTCCTTCTTCAATTGATAATCTTACATTATTTATCATCTTGGTATTGGCCAACCATCATACCGGCATAATCATCATTCAAAAATTATGGTATAGCTTGTTTGAGCTATTTGGAGTGGGTCTTGGAATCTAACTGTTGCTCATATACCAGTTGTATCCCATTCGGTGGATTATACAAGAGGCGCACATACTCTCCCACACCATATTTGATATAATTAAAGTCCATAAATAAACACAATGGTACAAGGTACCACCGGGTGCAGCCTGTGTAGTATCTATAGGAGAGAAACCCGGTAGGTAAGGGCATTCAATGCAAATGCCAAGGAGGGTTTCTCTCGCCCATGATTCGTCGTCTTATACTATATCCAAACTCGTGGAAGCCTACTGGGGTTTTCCTTGGCTAAAACTCCTTGTCGACAGATAGATGGGTGCACGTGTATTTGACTTTTATGGTTTAAGAAAAAAAGAAAAGGAACATAATGTCAATCAACGCAACTGTATTGTGTATTTTTGCATTATCTCTTTCACTTGAATTATTCTCTTTTTTTTTCAAATTGAATGCACATGTAGGTCTGCAGCTGTTGTTCTGGACAATTTCTTGTTGAATATATTATGTTTTTTTCCTCGTTGAAAAGATTTATCAGTGCATTATCAAATTTAAATTTCGTAATTTTTTTTTGGATGATTTTATGAAATCATTAGGCAAATTGTTTTCTGCATAATTCGGGAACTGTTGAATTCAATGAAATGGTATAATGTTGTTTTCATGCTCAAGTACATAAATTCCTTGGAATCCATCGGGTTCATTATCTTTCAAAGGATATTTTTACTAACAGTTTATAAATTACAACGTAAAGATTTCGAAGCTTTAGTCTTATATAATGACTCGTCTTATAGAGTAGTTTGGAGAGCGCAAAGATCTAGATGTTTGCCAAGAGTGCAACAGAGCAAACTTTCAACATGGGCCTCATTTTCCATGGATTTTCCTCCTCCAGTATTGGCGCTAATCCTACTTAAGAACTTGAAACGAAACGTTGAGTCGTTGGAGGAGGGATGCGCATCCAAGTCTCTGCAGGTATGTATATATATATTTATATATATATATGAACTACCAAGGAAAGTAAGCTTACGATTAATTAAAGGCATCTCCACAGTAGAGTGGTGAGTGTATCTACTGTATTGTCGTACTTGTGGCACACAGGTTCTACCTTCTGATACTATCAACTTCGAGAAGGAGCAAAATGTAACTTGCCCTCGAACAAGGAAAACAGAGGAGAAAAAAAAGGAAGAAAAAAATGTTATGAAAATAAAGTAAGAAGATTTCTGCTTAATGAAATCTAGTTGAAGTTGTTTTTTTTTGCTCTTTGTATTTAACAATTTTCTTTTATGATACTTTTTTAAAACTCGAACTTTGCCATTAGCCTTTTACATTAAATTCTAATAACGAATTTATTTATAACTGTGAAGATCAAAAATTCCTGCTATCAGAAAAGTTTCATCTCGAGTAAAAGAGATTTCTCATGTTCGAATAGAAAAAATTATCAATTTCTATGAATATCGTTGAAGCAAGTAGATTTATAGAAAAATGTCAATACACCTTCTTTACAAAGTATTTTCTGAGCAATGAAAAAGGTCTTCTAGCAAATTTCCATAAATTGATAGTTTCCGAGATATTCGCAGAATAACATGAGAAAGAAATTATCAAAATATTTATGTTCCTTTGTCTTTAACTGCGAATCTCCGGGAGAGGGATTCTAATTAGCCTTCCTCCTCGAATCCAGACAGAAGCTTTGATTACCTAGATTGACACGAAGGACTAATCTCTCGGCTGGTCTTTGAAGACCCATAGAGAACCAGAGAATAATTAGTTACGTGGTAAAGAAAGGAAGAGGGAACATGGGAATGCATGAAAGCATTAGGAGAAACCAGATGACCATAGTCAACCAACTATCCTCACACTGAAGCCATTCAGGCATGTCTGAAAAGAGGGTCGAGAGTTGGATTGGATGAATTAGGGAAGAAGGGTAATGCTGGGATGGCTGTCGAGCTTGAAGATGTATCTGGAAATTCTCATCGGAGGGTATTCATTGAGGGACATCCGTACTGCCGTTAATCGGACAGAAATAGTATGATTGCTCCTGTCATTTTCATAAATTGCACTGCAAGATATGCTTGATGCGTTTTTTTTCTGATTTCAGACGGATTAGATGGTGAAGGATGCTTTTGATCGAAGAAGAGAAGCTGATATGCTCTCCTTTTCCAGTTTGACATTCGTTTACAAGAGCACAAAAGAGAAGTTTCTCACTTCTTTGTCAGAATTCAGTGTAATTTGAACGTTTACGATGAATATTCCAATGGCAAAGAGCGACGCAGAAGAAGCGAGATTATTCAGTGAAGGATTTTTCGGACGCTCATTACAATCCGTGATTCGTCCATTTGAAACACGTCACTGACGAAAATAAATGGAATAAAAAGCCTTTTCATATTTTCAAAGCTACCGCAAATGAACTGACAAAAACGAGTATTTTCAATGTAAAGACCATCATCAACGAAATTCTCCATGTACCTCCCTTTATCATATTGAATCGTAAGTATTTTTTTTTTGTGCCTCCTCTTCATTCAACCGAGAGATAACATTCGAAGATTAATTTCACAACCACTGGTGATTAATCGGGTCCGTATGTGCGTACCTCGAAAAAACGTTTTCAAAAAGTGCTGGGTCACTACGAAATTCCGCCTTGTAATTGGCAGTATCTGGTTTTATCTTCAGTTGAGGGTTGACGATTTGGGTTCTTTTATTTCAACGGAGATAAATGACACTAATGTCCAGCAGGTGAATGAAGAGATTTGTTCCGAATCCTTTGACAATGAATCCTGAGCGGGAGATAAAGATATGGTAGCATCCAAGAGTATCAGGCAAATGGTAATCCCACTCAAATGTTCCATGGACACGTGACCTTTTCATTATAATTGGCATTAAAGTAACTTCATGGATTAGCGTTATCATCGCCTGTCGATTTGGCAACTGTATAATTTTTCGTTGGGTGTGGTGAAAAAAAACATCGAGCATTTGGATTTCCGGGGGCATTTAGATAAGGAAACCCATGGTCAGATTTGTTTATCAGCATCAGCCCAGAACTAATCGCTTTCGATTTGCCCGCGATGTAGACAACTTTTGATTAATAGCAACCGGGGTATATTTAATGGGAGGATAAACCAGAATGGACTCACCGAATACGCTGATCAATAATACTGAATCTCTATTTGAAAGCCAAAATGTTCTCTCATACCTGCAACAGAATAAAAAAAGTAACAATTAGATTAGTTAAGAATTGAAACCGATATCTCAATTACGTAGAATAATTGGTAATAGCCGTTATCAAATACGAGGGAAAATCCGGAAACGATAGTATTGGAAAATTTTCCTCAATTCAGCTAGTAAAGTGGGGAAATTGGTGAAAAGTTATTTTCACGAGAGAGAGAGAGAGAGAAGAATTTCCCCCTCTTCACTTCAACCAGAGAGTCCTCACTCTGGATGGAAGCATCATCATCAGGTTTTGCTAAAGAAGATCCGAGAGTCTCTTGGCAATTTCAACGTTGCGATTGGAGTGGAGGAGAAGGTAAGGGGGAGGTGAAAGCTGCCGGAAACGGACGAAGAGAGGATACCGGTACTAGTGCGAGATTGAGATCCGAGTTGTCGTATATAGTGCTCTGGGTGCAATTATAGTCGACCCATTTTCCGGACAATAACGAACGAATCGTTGGGGCTCTGGAGCACCGCCAAATCCGGGTGAGGAGGTGGATGGGAAGGATATATAGTAGTGAAAAGAGGCAGATTCACGTTCGCTATTCCCCAGTAGGAGGAATTGGTGGATGAGGGCGAAATAGTGAGGAGGGTTTGTTAAAGCCGGCTTAAGTTAGGCAAGGTCGCGTGGGAGAGCGAATTTATTGCATACCAAGAGAAGAAGACTTGTACGATTTTACATGCAGGTATATATGTATATACATATATCTGTAAAAGTTTGAATAAAATAGGCAGATATCTAGGGAAGGACGCTCTGGATATTGCCAGGCTAAATGGAAAAGTGCAACGGTTATTTTCAAGGAGATGCTTGAACGATATCATTATCAGGGAGACAAAAGACTTCTCATTTTTTCTTATCCCCACATTTCCGTAGACAGGTCAATTGTGAGCTTTTCTAGAGAGAAAAATTTTATTTAGATCTCTGCAAAATTACCATTTGTAGAGAAAAATCATCCAAATTGGTACACTAATCAATAATTTCTCATTTGTTCATTTAATTCTGTAATTTGCATTATTATTCTCCCTATACTCACATCCTCCCACACAGATAGTGTTTTTTGTTGTTCAATGGGAAAATCTAGTTTAGATCCTTCGAAGATTAATAGTTGACAAAATTATCGATACGCATAAATCACCAATCACATATGGCAAAAAGTATCATTAAAAGTAGTGCAATAATTCAAAAATTTTCATCTCAACTAACAAAATTGTACCATGGATATAACCGAATGATATTATCTATCAGCCTTGAATCTCGTGATATCACAAACAGTCATCGCAACAGTTACACCCAGTTTCATTTCTCCGATAACTGCAAAATACTGCCGGAATACAATTGCCCATAAATTACACTGCAAAATTTGATTTTTGTCGGGTGTTTTTTTTTTACTTTTTAATATGAGAAATCATACACACGCGATTCGAGTGGTTGCGAGTTCGATGAAGCGCATCCATTCTAGTGCATCTGTGGACTCCAGTCTCCTCTGTTGAGCTGCACAATGGAAGATCCGATAAGATGTGGTGTTTTTTTTTACCACAATTTTTACAATTTTCTTTCATTCTTTTTCAGCACTGTACAACAACAATATGGAGCACGCTCCATTAAACTGGAGGGCGAAGAAACTACAATGCACCTAAGGCAGAAAGGGGCGGAAGAGGAGAAACGAGTGAGTAGAAGAGTCTCTTCCTACTGGGCTCTGCCAACTGCAGTAGAACAGTATGTAGTAGTAGCTTTTTCTCTTCATGGCTTTCGTATCTAAACGATGTATCGAGGTGACGCGCGCGTTTTCTGTTCCACGAGATACCGATCTTCTGAATGTCTACTCTTCGGCGCTTACTCGATCGATAATGAATCAAATATATCGTTCAAAGCCGCAAGCGAATCTTCGGTCCATCAGTGAAAGAAGAAAAGAAACTTCAAACTATAAAAATTCTCTCTCTCTCTCTCCAGGCATTTTGCCCATTTTAAATGATCTGGAGGAAATAAGAAAGTGAAAAAAATGGCGAAGAAAGATTCTGATGAAATGGAGAAGAAGCGGAAGTGGCCTTTTTTTTTCTTCCTTCTTCAGTACCGAGGAATCATTAATCTCTGTTATGATTCTTCGTTATATTTTGTTGAATGGAGCTGTGCACACAATCTGCGGAAATTAAGAGTCTATGTGCGGCGATGTATAGGCACACTGCCCTTTAAAACGGAAACAGCAGAAACTCATTAGTAAGACTCGGTCATTCCCACCGTGCGAGCTGTCGTCGTTTGTTCATTTGTCACTTGAATATATATGTATATATGTATATATATATCTATATATATATTTACTCATTTCGACCTTCAATAATTTGTCAGCGGCAAACAGCCCGTGGCCAATTTCACCAGGAATACACGTCATATAAATTGCATACCATATTCTAGATGTACTTTGAGCCCAATTTTTTTTTTTTTCATCATTAAAAATTCACTATCCTCACTCTATCCATAATTATCCATGAAAAATTCATTATTTAAATTGAAAAAAAAACTTTTAAATTTACTGTCAACGAAAGACATTAATAAACGCTTCATTGTCGCTGTTTCAAAGCGATTAATTCTTTTTCTCTCCGAAACTTAATAAAAAACTTTCATCCGCAGCTAACGGCGTTTTGTTTCCATACGTCAGTTGAAGAATTAAAAAGAAGAAGAAAAAGTGCGATTAATATTGCATTCCAATGCACTTTGTGTGAGAGAAAGTGGGTCACAAATTGTCCGGGATTTTTAACGTATCCACCATGAGAAGGTGGAATTAAAAAGAAAAAACAAAACAAAACAGCTTTGAAGCTCACTCGGAGGTCTCAATTAAGCCGACCTCGTGTAGAGTTGTAATAATTTTTACACACATACATGGATTGAATTTATTCACCTCGGAAAATTTCCTGATAAAAGTTTTAATACGCATTTAACAGATGGGGAGAAGCTTTACCATTATAATAATGTGGCTCGTTAAAATTTCCTCACATTTTATCAAAGCCACTGAAAAGCGTTTTGCATTTTTTGAAAAAATTATCTCAAATCGTCCTTCATTCATGAAAATAATAAATCATTGATTTGATCAGAGTGAGTCGTATCGAATCATTTGATCCATCCGGCTTTAACGCTCGACTTGTCATGGTACTGTTCGCGCATTAAATTTAAATATAATCTCTACCAATAATCATTGATCTCATAAATTATAATTTTTCTCAACAAATCCTACCAATCGTTCACTAACTCTTGGCTTATATGATTTACCATCAAGTCAGTCAGAGCTCAAGCATTGATAATCAAAACGTCAATTTCATATTTCTAAATGAGAAGAGTACTATTATTCACTGTGCTTTGAGAGGTTTGAAGAAATTTTATGATGTCAGGTTTATTGGCCTGTCAACTACTTAACGGCATTCGGACATCATGACGTACTACAGAGTGTTATTTCTTTTGAGGTTTTAATGGATGCCTTGGTTTTTCAAATCACCAATGTGTTTTATGAGCCAATTGACTTGGTATTTTCAGACATTGGCAATACAAAACATCAGGTGTTTTCTTTCATGTGAATAACAAAAAGTGCCTGCCTCGTAATTCACAATACGTTGATTCTTTTGCCAATTTCATTAAGGTTCACTCTTTATTTTTCTCTTCTATTTTCATTCTTTCTGTTATTTTTTTTTTTCAAAAAATTTACCATTAAACCTTCTTGCTTTATGCTTGTGAGCTTTTCTTTATACTTTTAACGGTTGATTCTGTCTGTTAAATGTCAGCGATGTCTTATTTGAACTTTTTTTTCTCAGAATTGCATAAAGTTGTAAATTGTGTATCATGTAGCGAAGAAAGAAGTTGGACTGAAGAATTTTTGCTACGAAATGTAATGGCCTTAGTATTGCGACATTTGTTCTCTCATTATTGCAGAACTTTAATTCGATTTCAAATTGAAAAATGTGAGTTAACTTTTCGAATTTTGGCGTGGAAATGTAGGAGGACTCACAATGCAAACGAATTCTTCTGCTACACTATCAGAGAAATCTGTTCTTTCATCGTTGCCCGATGTAAATATAATCTTAAGTCAGACGCTGGAAATGAGCAGTTTGAATTCTGGCGCGAAGGTGTAGAGGTCCGCGCTGCTGCGCGCGCATATCGAACTACGCAATCGAGTGGTTCTCGTTTATCATTATTGGATTTACACGCATATGCCGCAAATAATGAAGATTTTTTGAGGGAAATTTTTTCTCAAACGTTTTTTTTCATCATTATAAACTTTTACTTCAGATTGAAGAATTACCGGAATATTCACATTGGTGTGGCATTTGCTGAGGCTCCTCAGATACCTCAAATTGGATCAAGTTCCCAACTCTGTAAATCACTCATCTATCGCTAGATATCAGAGAAATCCATGATACAAGAAGTTTCGGCAGTTGCGATCGAATTTCCAATCCACTTACATACACTGCTGAGGAAAGATTCCGCAGCGATTCATGTGACATGATATATACGTTGATCAATATCTTTCTGCTATTTTTCAATTTCGACGAAAAATAGGTGAAATAGTGCGAAACAAATATAGGGCAGTTATTCGAATCCCTAAAAATGTTTTATCGACTGTAGAATTCAATATAAAAATGAGATGAATCATATGTAATTGGTGAGAACAAAAAAAGTCACTCAATCATCATCACATATGGGGGCGCATTGTCATGTTAATAGACAACTTCCCACTGGTGGTGAAAAAGTAATTCTAATCGATCATTCACGAAAAAAAGAAGTACTTGAGAATACACGTCTCATAAACGTGAGTGCCCAATCCATGTTGGCACGTGACTGTTCATTGTCATAGCCATTGTGATTCTTTAATATTCATTTATGTTTCTTTTTATACAGATTAAAGACAATAATACGATTATATGCACTCCCTCTTTCAATCGTTACCACATTGATTTCACCACCAATTACAAATGGAACATGAGTAATAGACAATGTGAATTTTGCAAGTTTCAACGTAACAATGGTGCACTAAGGAGAAAAGTTTAAATAGTTTTTGCGGATGTAGTGTTAAAAGCTTGCAGAGTTGAGTTTGATGTAAAATGTTTAGTGATAACAGAGTGCAATGTGTAAAGAAAAAGGATGGAATTTTTCCTCTTCTTCTTATATCAGAGGCCACTTTATTGGAGCACTGTACTCGCTCAAGTAAGGAGGCAGACGAAAAGCTAATAGCTCTTCCGCGTTCGAGCTGAAGCCACTCGCGGGTAGCCTCAGCATCCAAGAAGCACATTAATCTTGGGTCTTCTACGTGGCTAAAGTGCTTCCGATCCTCCATTCGCCTTTGCCCCTTTGCTTTCCTCGCTCTCTCTCCCGCATACTTTTCCATTCTATACTTGGGTTTCCTCAGGTTACGTGTGGAGGAAGCTACTATCTTTTTTTCTCGCTGAGCTAAATTGAAGGAAAATTTAGAAAAAGCTTCCTTTGTGTTTAGGCGTTATGGAAAAGGATGAGCAGAATCACAGAGTTCAAAGTGTTGAGAACAATTTTCCAGTTGTCACTATTTTTTGGTGATTCATTGAATCAATCAAGGAAATTGCTATAGCGCTATTGAATTCATTGCAATAATTTTTAGGCTCATTTGAAAAAACATGTTTTTTCATAATGCTGCATGAAAAAATGAGTAGATTGACAGAAAATTTAGAGAAAGCTCCATTTGTATCTAACCATTCTGGAAAAATAATGTCTTCTTTTTTCTCTGGTATTTTCATTTTAAAAATATCGCTCATATTTTTAGGCGACAAAACCACTAAGGAGTATCACGACCCAGTAAGGATTTTTATTGAACAACTGGAGCATGAAGAGTATCATTTTTCTTAATACTTCGTGAATCATTGAGAATGCAAGTACATTTTTCACGATACAATTGAAAAATGAAAAAGTGCTTCTAGTGCTTTTTTTCTTCTTTTAGGAACTGGAAATTCAGAGTACAAGCGACTTGATTACTTTTTTAACCGATTTTTTTCTCCCTTTACTTGCTCAAACGCTAGTTTCGGTGTGCGCACACAGGAACATAAATTCATGGAGCTCGACGCCATTATATTCTACCAAGTGGGTAAATCACATTTTCAATAACTGGAGTTGGTAACCACCTTTACATGCCATCCGAGGAAAAGAATCTATACATAAAGTGAATTTTTTCATTCTCTCAACACTTTTTTCTTTTCTCATCGGTGTGTCATTTATTTTAAAACAGCTTTTATAGCAGATTTGACCTCATTTTCCAAGTTGGAAATTGAAGTGAGTGAAATTATTCCGTTATTCTATCAAATCGGTAGGAATTATTTTCACGTATTCCTGTAATATGCAAGTGTCAATGAATGGACGAAAGATTTTCAGGTAAATGGGTTTATTTCTACATTGCAGAAAGAGGCAAATGGCTTTTTTAATCGCTCGTTACAACTTTCATGGGCTGTGACAGCCTTCTCGATCGTTAACTGAAGTATTTTAAGAATTACACATATTTATTTCATCAAGTTTCATTCTATTTGTAATCAATAAATTTTTACGAAACGAGGCATTAGATTTTACGAGCATCGGGATCTCCAAGCGATTATCTGTAATTGAAAAACATCAGCTTCGATGAAGTGCCTCTACATACTGATACTTCGGACTTCCGCATGTATACAAACAGCAGTTAATTCTAGCTAATCACGGTAAGCTCAACACTCACCCACGCTCAACTTTTTGAACACGTTGTTCTTTTTTAATCGTATTTCATGAACGTATTTTTTACTACAGTTTTCCCATAAAGTTTTCATTTTTTTTTATGAGACAAAAGACACTCGGAATATGAATTGATGAATAATTTGTACTGTAGTGAAGCGTAGAGTGATTAACATTCAAAGAACAAGAGGAAGGCGTAACGGAAATGTCAGTCTGCTTCCCATTTAAGTGAGACAGACAATTCTTGTGGATAATATCAAGTTTTGGAGTGATAAATATTTCAGTTTTTACGATTTCATTGATTCCATCAAATGGATAGATAAAAATGTCGTGAAAAAATCGTATAAAGCAATTGATTTTCTCAATTTGTAACGATTTATATATATAGCATTCGCATCATCTCCAACACCATGAGCTCAAATTTTCTTAAGGAAATAATCAATAAAGCTGTTTTATCATCATTTAAAAAAAATGATTTCGTTAAAGAAAACTCGATTTTTCCACCCGTACACTGGCTGAGAGTACCCAAGGGAGCATCTCCATGGTATTCCCATTGATGTCTACAAATATCGTCGCCAATTTACATATTTGATTGTGATGCCTAGGCCGACACTTGGTACCAACTGTGAATTGCCCCACCAGTGTTGTAGGATTTCACCAATTCCACTAACACTCGGAAAATGCAAATCGTTTTGTGTTGCACCAAAACTGCGCACAAGTGCACAATGTTGTAACGTTGTAGTATTCCCCAGCACGCTCGTTCTCCCAAAACTGTTAACTGGCAGCATCGTCTATCCGAGGCATCTTGTGCCCAGACAGAGAAATAGTTCCCCAGTGAATTCTCAGTGCCGCTTGTGGCTACTCTCGAATTAACAATTTTCCCCGCATTTTTCCAATTTTATTCATCTTGTCTAAATGGCTCAGACCTCTTCCATATTCCAATGGATGTGGTGGGTTGAGGAAAAACTCTTGGAGGAAGCGGTGAGATTGAACAGATCATTTTGTTTCTTCTTCATCTGGGATCGTGAACTAATTTTCTCGGAGAATTTTTTTTTCCATCGTTTGAACACTGCAGCGAATATCATGCCCACCTCTGCCCAGGAAAATTACTAATCCTCTAATTGGAGAATACAAATCGTTTTATTAACCAGAGTATTCCTTTCCCACTGTATTTGTCTTTTTCTCTAGTAGAATTGAAAAAAAAAAGGAGAAAACAGGAGAAAGCGTCTTGGAACAATTAAGCCTCCCTCGCTTGAGCCTTCGAGATTGGTACAAATGAGAAATTAGCAAAATAGCAGAGAGGGTGAAACAAATACAAAAGGGTTGTCTACAGACACGATAGTAGAAAACTTTTATTTAACTCAATTTTTATCTCATGAATTTTTCACTCGCAATATTGGAAATTCCGATTGTATATTCCAATCGATTATTCAAGACACGAGTCAACGCACCATATTTATCGACGAATACAATCCATCTTTGTTACTATTGTCTCTTTTATACTTAAATTTTTTTTTTCCCTCCCTTTATTTTCTTCTCTCTACTTCGTTTTTACATTCGAATATTATTTGTTTTGTTCATATTCCTGTTCTACTCTTTCTTTACTCAAACGATTTGCAAGTCAATGCGGTAAACTCAGTGAAACTTATCGGCCTATCCGATATCTTCTCGCAATGTCTCGCTGCAAGAAGTCGTCAATACGAATTGAAAAGGAAAGAAAAAAAAAAAGTGCAATGGTTTCACGCATCCTTCGCTTCTTCAACTACGTGATGTCAGAGACTCTCTCGTTTCTTTGGAAGTGAAAAGAGGAATTGACACGTGGCATGGAATTCTTTCTATCATTGTCTTGTTATCTTTGAGAAGGGAATTTTTTCGTTTTACTTTGAACCGTTTTTTTTTCACCTCAATTTTTCCTTGCTTTCACTATGATATATATTCATGCAATTGCTCCTTTTTTTTTCCTCATATGCGTATATGTGGGTGTGCTGATCGTCCTGAGAACACGCACGTTTCTCAAGTTTGCGGTTGAATGATTGCATTTCGATTTATATCTACGGATTTAGCGAGGAACGAATTGACGCACGATAAAAATCAATTTCTCAAAGTTTTTTCATATTTTTTTTTTCTACATTTCATAGAAATGGAAAAATTGGAATCTGATGAGAAATTGATTAATAATTCTTGAATTATCAATTGGATATTCATTTCCATATAATGATTATTATAAATGGATAATCATAATATACTCATTAATTTAAATGGAATTTGTGAAATTTTCAATATATTCCATGAAATGGTATTTTCAATCAACGAATTTATGAGTAGTTTCATTAACTGCTAGTACATGGATTATATGAGTAATATGAATTATTTACTGTCATTGAAGAGATTTGAATAACAAATTGAGAGATTACATAAATTGAATAATGAAGAATTGTGGAAAAAAAAAATTATTAGCATAAAATCGAAATTAATGCAGAGATAGTTATCTTCAATGTTACAATAAATTCTCACTTAGTTTTTTTATTCACATGACGTAGCATGAGAAATGTGTGGATAAAACTGATAATGATAATAATGACAGTGTTATAAATGATCAGTTAACATATCGAATCTCATGGGGTTAAATATGTTGAGGTTTTTTTCGAAAACAAAAATGGCAAACAATTCACTGCAAATTGAGTAGTTATTGGAGTTGACATTAAACAGAAAATTATGAACATAAAATATTTATTGATACTTGTATCCCGTTATTATATAGGATTTAATTGCCAGAGTCAAGTACTCGATTAATGACCTCTGCATATCGAGAAAAAAAAACGTTTCTTCAATGATAATGAGCAATGAGTGATTAATTTTAACTTTACGCTAAAATTTGAAGAATCGATAGCGAATAAAAATGTAAACATCTCGGAAACTATTGGATTGATGAGAAAATATCAAGATACCTTTTTTTGTGAGGCAGAAAATTCTCAATAAAAAAAGATCTCTTGACATTTTTTTCTTTAATCTACTCGTTCGCAAAAACTCACATTTTGATCGGCCAGATATTTGTCAAATTATCTCTTCTCATCCTTTCTCTCAAATTTTCTGGTAAAAATTAACGTTTCGATCAGTTGCGATGTATGCTTGAGTTTCCCTTTCCCCGTAATACCAATTTATTCAAATAAATCATGAGAAAATGGGCAATTATTTGTGATTGGGTGGGGACAAAAAGAACAGAGTGGATAGAGTTAATCAATTGGTTGAGCATGACAGATTGGTTAATTTTCGCAATCACAAAATGACAGGTTACTTATATCCCCAATTAGTAAGCGTGACCAACAATAAAGTTGTTTTAAAACCTGGTGATTGGCTGATACAAGGATAGATCTCATTAGTAATGTATTTTATCCCTCCCCTTCGACATTCATTTGATTCTTATAAAATTCTCAGGCGCCGCTTATCCGCCTGACTGCCATAATTTCTTCAGGTTAATTTTTTTTTTTTCTTTTTCGTTTTTTTTTTTGCACTTTTTTTTATTCACTGGAATAAGGCTTGCTACTATCGCACAACCTCTGGCGCCATGACTGCCCAACTCGTTATATATTAAATCCTCTCTGGTACACTTAACGACTATTTTACTTTTTCCTCACTTACCTGGATATCAAAGTATATCCAGAGATTGTTACGCTTGAGGCAATCCAGGTATTTTCCTTTCTCTCATTGGTTAATGCATAAATAAAATTAAGACAGGTGTACTAATGCGTGTTCTAAGTATTCATGTCGTTATTTTTTCTTTTTAGTCATGATTTCTTGGGAACATTTTTATAGATGTTTGCTGGTTGAATTGATAATTTTGAGTGGAGGGGAAGGGAGTGAGAAAAATTCTAAACAAAAATTACGTGGGAAAATTAAACGTTTTTTTCTTCATTTGGAAATTCATTTTACTCCTTCCGGAATTAAAGGATCCGCATCATTTCGAATCGAAATTCGATTTTCGTCGAAAATCGGAAGAAGTGTGTCATCAATTTGCTGCAGGAATAGATGAAGTATTAATTTATCGGAAAATAATCTTTCATTCTGATATTCTGAGTCTTGAAAAAATTATCTCATTAGATTACATCTGTAGCTACAATGATTTAATCTGTATAAAAATAGTGAATTAATTTTTTTTATTCAACTGATTAAAATATTGGCATTTTTATGATTTATATCCCTTAACCTCGCGTATAAGTAAGCAGCCATATATATGTATGTTTCTCCTTGAGAGGTCTTCATCTCCGAAGATCACGATCACATGATCTACGGGGCCCGTTGCCTGCTTCCCCGGCGGTCCCCCGGGGGACGCTCGTAAAAGTTTGACACGTTAAAAAAAAACGAAAAAAAAAAAAAAAATACGGGAACCATGAGTAGTGGGGATGAAGAGAAAGAAAATACGAAGCGGCGCGCGGTAAGACTCATCGAGTTTTATGAGTTTAGTTTTCAAAGGGGCGTGTCTCTTCCGCCAGACACCGCGGCGTGATATTTTATTTTTTTTCCTCCCCCTTTGCTCCTTCTTTGTGAATTTTTTTTTTCCCTCCTTTTTCATTTTTCCATTTCGTGCTGCATACTTTGGACGAAACCGCTCGGGCATTGTCCGCTTCATTTTTTCATTCCCCCAGGGGGCGTTAAATCTGACATTTCACGAGGGTATTACGAGATTTTTTTATTAATTGGTGAATTTTATTATTTCTCCTTCTTTCTTCTTTATTTCATCAAACTCTAAATTTCAAGTAATAAACTGGAAAATTGGGCTCAGTCTCACTGAGTTCAAGAACACACTGGTTTACAGTGGGCTACTCAGGTGGGTGAGCATCTGGTACATTATCTAACTGTCCGTGATTCTAATAAAACCCATGCGTCATGGTACTATTTCTTTTCCACGCAATTCCGCGTTCTTTACTCATTTTATTGCTCTCGTAAATGAAAGTCACTGAATTTCAATCAAGAAAAAAGATGAAGTAAATAAACGAATCAATTCTCTGCAAATATATAGAACAATCGATGACTTTTTCTTTATTCCAATAAAATATACATACATTTATTGATGAAATTGATTCTTTGCTCTGGATAATTCCAAATTAATTCTAACTAATTTGATCTTCGACTCTCAATAATCATCAAATTCAATCATCAAGTTACCGTAAAAAAATATTGTTTCATTGCAAGAAATATTTTTAGAAGTTTATTGACAACTGTATTTTGAGCACTTTCCTACAATTTTCTATCAGCATGAAGCGTTTCTTCATATGGTTCACTTTGTAGTTGACGATGGATCTACGGTTTCATGTTGAAATAAAAGAAAAAAATACGGAAAAATAGAAGAAAATTAGATAGCTATCTTTGAGCTATCTTAAGGCACTCGATATGGCTCAATTAGTCTAGCGGAAAGCCAGACGTTGACAAGTCTTATCTTCCGGCTCTATCGTGGAGTCTCATGTGCCTACACGTTTTGGCGAGCAAGCGCGGGCTCTTTGAAATTGGAGAATGATTCTTATAATTCTGTCGCTGGCTGCCTCAGCGCCATCTCTTTCAGTGAAAGAAGAAGGAAAAGAAAAAGAAAAAACAGAGTGGTTTGAAAAACGAGAGAACACTTTTGTAGGTTCAAAAGAAATTTTCATTTCTTTGTTTTACTTCCTTCAAAGATAACAAAATTTGGAGTGAAGTAAGACAAGATGAGTTAATTTCAGCATGTCAGTTTTTGGTTTTTAATAACTTGGAAACTGAGAAAAATAGCAGGATTTTAGTGATTACGGTTTGCGTCCTGGAGGAGCGGAAGTAAAAAAAAATTATTATCTCCTTCATTTTTCAAAATATTTCAATTTGAATTATCGCAAATTATTGACAATTCTCGTGAAATAATTGAGATTACAAGACCAATAAAATACTCGAAATTGTGACAAGAATTATGTTGAATTTGTATCTTGACAAGGTGTTACTGTCAGATAAAACATTTGTTGAACAAAAATTTTATCCGCTTTACAGTTTTTTTTTTCACCATGTTTTTGTGTAACAAAATAATTTTCATCTGTCAATTTGACATGAAATACGTGAGTAAGGATCAGTGAGAATGCGAATGCGCGAGGTCCGAAAGTGCGATAAGAATATTACAAACTTGGAGTGGTCCAAAAGCCTCTCTGAGCCCTTGGAGGATACCATGAAGATAAGAGTAAATGTGCCAATCTAAACGTATCCAGTTTGTAGAATAAATTACATGAGAATCCGCTTGTTTCACATAAATCTAATATGATCTCGAGTTTGCTTGTGTTTGCAATAATTAGAGGCGATAAAGAATGAGAGACAAATGAAAAGAGAAGAAAAAAGACATAAGACGATTGATTATTATCGTGGATTGATCTGCAAACGAGTGAAGAACACTGGTTAAAATTATTCGCCAAGACATTTCTCTTTGCACTCACCAGTAACTGCAGCGATTTTTTTCATTTTATTATTATTTCTTTCGGGCATTGAAATGCATAAGCACATGTATATACAGTTGCCGGTGTAATGAGCCTACTGCTTGGCATCTTTGGCTTATCTCACGCTCCAACATTCGCTCAGAACGCTGCCGCCACCTTTTTATTTATCTCTTGCTTTTTTTTTCATTCTCTTCATTTTTTTCCTTTTTTCCTTAAAAAGAAGCTTACTTTCTTTTTTTCATCACTCATTCGTTCGCATCAAATTTTCCGAGAGAGGTTCCAACTTGTTTTTCATTTTTTTTTTTCGCCTTTTTCACTCACTCCTTGTTCTCCCGGGACTATCTGACGATACATGGATATCCTTTTAGCCACGCGAGACGCCTCCGATCGTACATATAAAAACGAGTTCTCTTTTTTTTTCACATTTTTTCGTCTACAAAGGGACGATATGCGTTAAAAAAATTGCCAAGTCAATTTTTCAAAAATTTATAGACAATTCGCTGGAAGAATTTTTTTTTAATGGGTTTGCTATCTTGGTTCAGACAAACTTGACATAATCTGTGAGTAATAAGAATTTCATAATTATCTGAGTTTCTCCACAATTATCTCGAAAACGATGAGATTTGGAAAAATTCATCAAAAGACTTTTCTTGTAGCTCATAAAATTCTCTAATAAAAATTTTTCTTGACATTTTTTTTCATTCTCGAAATAAACTACTTATGATTTTGCGAAACTTTGTTGGATCCGACAATTAATTTGATGAATATGACACAGCGAAAATGACAAAATCAGGCACATGTTAGACTTGTACTAATTTTCATTAAAAAATTAGTACAATAATCAGTTTAATACAATAACAAGCTGTTAATTTCAAAAACCTAATTTGATATATTGCTATTAATTATTCGGATCATTGAAATTCACTCAACTTTTAATAACAATTAATCATGGTTAATTCACCGAATAAATTGTCCACTATGTGTTTATACTCGGGGCTCTGAACAAGAGAGGGTGTCTGTGAAATTGACCGTGGGATAGGCGTCTTGATCATCCACCAAGAGTATGAGAATAATTACGACGTTCAATACATCGAGAAAGTGCGAGAGAGAAGGAGAGATATTGAGTCGCCAAAAAAAAAAATTGACTAAAATAAAATAATATATGCAGATAGTGGGGTGTAAGGATTGAGAGGGTAAATTTTCATAAAGGGTATAGGCGATAATTACGAAACGTTTAAGAGGCTCTTGCGGTTCCGGTGTATTTCCATCGCGTGGGCCGAAGTCGATCTAATAACACCTTTCAGTATACTATATTCATGCAGACAACTGACTCCATTCGATATAGATATACCATGCGTATTTTTTTCTCTTTTTTCATGACGTAAATCTTTTTTCAATGTATAAATTTTTATTCTCTCATCGACTCGTAGTTTAAAATAGACAAAAAAAACTGGAGGGGCGTTTTTCCTTGCGAATTTCGGTGTACTGGTCTACTTTAGAATGGATATGACCCTTTGGTGCTGCATCACGAATTTCCTAGAGCAAATTAACCTCAACCCCTTTTTTTATGCGCTTCATTTTTTTCCGAGACATTTTATAGAAATTTTACTGAAATAAATCGGTCAATTGAGTTTTCTTTATCGAGATCACATGCATACATATATACATGCAGACGTGGTTTAAGAAACTATCGGAAAAAGTTATAAAGCTCTTGAAACCCAAAGATTTCTTGAAGAATCGATTTTAAATTCTCTGGGTAAATACAATAGCTTCCCTCATATTGGAGGGTTAATAAAAAAGGTTTTCATCGCACAGACAAACTGGCTGAAATGCATTCAGTCGTCTGGCACGCGCAACCGATTTATCCCCAGCTTCGCAGTTGGCGGTTCGCTAGATGATGTGTATGCATATGTGTGTGTATGTTTTTACAGAAGCAAGGGAAGTATGCAGGCGCCTCTGTATCCGCGTTAGAGCGCGATAACGCTCCGGGAATGCACTATAAAGCAGAAACAAATGACTGGTGTGCCTCTCTCTTGTCTCATACTGTGACAGCAGGACCATGGGATAACTCTGAGGCCTCCCACTTTCTTTTACCTCTACCACCTCTTCCCACTCTTCACGTACTCACTCACTACGTGCACGTATGATATGTCAAGTGGGTTTATCACTACATCTTTAAGTTTTCCAACAGGAGTTATGTATTTCAGAATGTGTGTGTGTGTGTGTTTAGGGAGACGCGTAGTACAGTACGTCGCTTAGTCCCAGCACGAACGAACGATTTGTCCTCCCAGATGGCCAGGAATCACGGAAAATTCGAGATTAGCCGTAAAAAAGTGAAAAAAAAGGGGAAAAAAAACTGAAAAGTTTTCTTCTACTTTTTCATGCGATTTCTCTTCATTTTTCTTGAGTGTTACATGATTTATCATGTTCTAGTACGTTTCATTTGTTTTTAGCAAAAAGGCAAATTTATTCATGGAAATTAATTAATTTTTTTTTATCAATTAAGAATGAAGTTCTCAGCCGAACAAATTAAATTCAGAGAATACATAATTTATTATTATTTATTTGGGATTAAAAAAAAATCTTTCTCAATGATCACTAAAAGGATGTATCCGCCGACCCGAAAGATCCTAGGGAGTTTAGTTTGTTGATATTCTCTCATAATTTCCATTCCACGCTCCGCCCATGTTAAAATTATTGTAATTTTATTCACACATATACACACACACACACATGTACATGAAATGAATTTAATTTGTTAAATGCCTACAACAACAACATTTCTGTACAGAATTATTTTCTGTTGTAAATGAAACACATAAAAAACAAGGAAAAAAAAAAAAGAAAATTTAAATTCCTATGTTTTTCAAATGTTGTCGATTAACAAAACCACGAGAAGATTTATCACTGCTATGTAACCGCCCCCTCTTCTATCCAATGAATTAACCTCCCTATTCTCAATGGCGTCCGGTTGTTTAATTCAACGTTTCCACGTTGCAAGCACACACGACGGAAGTACACAGAAGAGGTATGAAAAAGAGGAGGGGAGAGACGAATATAGAGGGTAATACAACATGGAATTGCGACATAAAATGATAGAGATATGCATTGAATTTGAGGTTGTAGTAGTGTGTTTCGGTATTTGATTGGATAATGTCGAGACAAATTAAACCAATCGTTCGGATTAATTCTCTCTAGTATCCGTATATATATATCTACATTTTTTTTCTATTTCTTTCTAACAGAATCGAGCTTGTGTACGTGGATGGCTCTGGCTCTGCCTACTCTCAGTCACGACAAATTGTTCACGCTAATTGGGAAAATCGAAGTAGAAAAAGAAGAAAGGGGAAAACAATGAAAATAAAAAAATCAAACTTGAAAAAAAAGGAGGAAACGCAATAGCGACGAGAAAGAACGTGATTGCGCGTCCATTTGGAATACGTTTGGACGAAGATCAACGAGCAATGAAAATCCGGTAGATTTATTACTTTGAAAGAAAGAAATAATAAAAAGGTAGAAATTAGTTTATGTCGCATGAAAAACATTCATAGGTTTTTTTATGATTTCATTTCGTTTCAGGTATTATTTTAATGGTTTCCGCTTTAAACAAAAAAGCCCACATTTTTTTAATTTTTGAAGTGCATGTGATAGATGAGAAGAAGGATTGAAGCAGTCCCCTGGGGGCTAGTTTCAATAATAATCGCAACGATCGAACGTGAAAGCTCCCACTCTCTCTCTTCTCGGGATTATTTTTTTACATCTTGCCATCGGCTCTTCTGCATTTTTTATCCTTTGATACACGGGTTTGTGCTACGTCATTTGTTTCCCCCATTTTTATTTCAAACTCTCTTCCTTTTTTTTTTTTTTTCATTCATCTTTATTTTTATCTCGCAATCGCTCATGAGAGACGGAAAATAAACGAGCAAACGGGGCTTCGGTTTAACTGTCGCATTGAAGAAGGGGTCATCAGTTTTGCATAGCAAGGTTAGGTGCACGGGGCTTTTCAACACACGTAGTTCTTCCTTTTGTTGATTTTTTCTTTATTTCACAGTAAACGAGATGAAATAAAAATATAAGGGTGCTGTAAACAACAGATGCTGTGTCATTGTCTTTTAGTTTTAATTGAAGAGAAAACTGATTTGTGGTAGGATAATTAAATTGAGCACATGTGCTTGGGAATTGGATGCAATTACGTTTCTCAATTGAATGGTTTAACTCAATGGAGAACGATAGTATTGGCATTATTTACACGAACAAATAAATCAATTAAATTTTTTTGGCGGATCAATGATTTTCAGTGATAATTATTGCGGAAATGAGTGTATCGTGAATTTTTTCCTGTTACGTCTAATCTCTATTGGTAAATTCCGATTGGCGTGACGAAATTCGAAATGTCCATTGTCCTTTTTCACATCGTAAATGCTGTTTACTTCAGTTTTCAGCACTTTCTTGCGTCTACTTTACACAAATGTGGGCAGAAAATGGTAATAACATTAGTTGATGTCATTCAGTTGTTCTCCGGAAAAAACTGGTAGTCTATCCAGTGAAAATGGCAAATGTTAACCATCGTGATTACGAGGAAGTGAGTTTGGTAAAAGGAGCGAAGTATTTTCGAGTGAGAATGAGGGATATATGTATATGTAACCGAACGATAGTTAAAACAGAAGAACAGTTGAGGGGTTGCATGGAAGTCTACGTCCGCTCAACATTTAAATTGCATTGTTTCTGTCGTGAGCCATGCACCATTCGTTCACTCATAGCTTTCGAAGCGTCCAACAAGCCGGATGAATGATATAACACAGTGTAACGCTAGAGAGGATTCTAAAACAGAGACAAAGACTTCTCTTCTCATCTTTTTTTTTTTCATTTTTCCTGAGTATGAGAGCCATAAGTTTCATCTGATTGCTCTGGGAATGACACGAAGCCCCGGGCCATCAGAATCATCGAGTGAAATCGATAATCCGCCTTATATATATATATATATATATATATATATATATATATCTCACAAAAGCCCCCAAGTTATTCTCATTTTATCTTGATTATGTGTACTCTTTCTCTTTGCTCGTCTGTGCTCTTGATTACTGTGGAAACGTAACAATAAACCCCGAGTTGGTAGCTCATTATGTGGAGAAATCAATCACATTATAGAAGGGGATTGAGGATAGAAAATTGCACGGGTTAGGATTTTACATCGGATAAATTGCGGTGATATCTAGAGATCTGGATGGTTGCAATACCGGTAGGATACGATGGAGTACTTGTTTTTTTTATCTACAATTTACGCAATTCTACTCTGCGATTCCAATCGATTGATCCAGTACGAGATGGAGGGTAATCAATGTGATCTATAAACTAACGCATACCTGAGAGGAGTATCTTGTAATAATGAGCAGGGCCCGGAAGTTGTTAAGGGTGAGGCTAGAATAGAGGCAAATGCAGTGCAATGCGAATTGAAGGCAATGGCGGAACTAGTGGAAAATTAACGTAGATGTTATTTGATGAATGTCTTCGGAATGAGTAGAGGAGGAAAATGTCAAGAGAATTTTTTTTTTGTGGAGAATTGAGTGATCTAATTTTCATTTTTTATGAATAACCGTAAATTCAACAGTCTCTAAAATATTTTTGTGGAATTATGCAAAAACAGTAGATTGAAATAATTCGGAAAATTGTAAAGAGTTTTCTGATTTAGAAGAAAGGAATATTTTTCACATAACCTATACTTTATTTTGATAATTTCCTCTCGTCATCCATGGTATCAATCTATGTATCAAGTTCCAGAGTACCTGATAGTCTAGCGCTGTGGATATGGTAAATGATTTGCACGCGGTAGACCCGTACAAAAATCCAGTACAAAAAGTCTGATCAGTCATGAAATATGCCTGATTAAGTGGTCAAAAACCTGACGAATAATATTTGAAAAAAAAACACAAGTTCTGGACCTTGATAATCAATTTAATGCCTAAACTAATTTATACCTGAGAACTGGTGGCAGGATCTTCAATCCGGGCACATTTGATCCTGCGACGTTTGATCCTTTACTTTCATCGTCCTTTTCTTGTCATCCTTTCAATTTGATCCTTAGCTATTAAATTCATTCTAATTTTGTTTTTATTTTTTACTGCATAGTTGAAACATCGAACAAAGTTTATTCATTCTGTAAGTTTATCATGAATTTCTAATTTTTTTTTTTTTCAGGATCAAATTGCTTTGAATCAATCAAAACTTTGGACTCAACTGTTACAGGATCAAATGTCTCGGATTAAATTTCGTGTAACCTGAGAATCATTCCACTCTACTAGTGATGATGATAGTTTCGAAACATACCTGAAACAGAAGAAAAAAGAAATTGATTAATTCATTGTTCAATTCCCGATGAATTTAAAGATAGATACATGACTTAATAGATTTCATTCTTTTAGTCGGGAGACTCATTCGAGGGAGGTACACGCAAGGGTATATATCCCCCGTGGAGTAGTGGATGTCATGCGGCCACCTACAACACAGCATCCTTCTCCCCTGTGCTCCCCTTTGACATCGTTGGAGGTGCCAACACCGCAAGGGCACTCGATCACTCAATTAGACCGTGGTGTTAGTAGGCGTG
The DNA here is from genome assembly GCA_963921955.1 of Aleiodes alternator. Classification (NCBI taxonomy): domain Eukaryota; kingdom Metazoa; phylum Arthropoda; class Insecta; order Hymenoptera; family Braconidae; genus Aleiodes; species Aleiodes alternator. Next base: position 8,066,161 of record OY998100.1, on the reverse strand, counting down.
GCTCTCTGACGCACTCCAACACATATATCACATCACTAGCGTTCACACACTTGCCACCAATAACCTATCAGCCAGAATATAGATGTACAGTGTGAGTATATATATATATACACATATATATATGGGGTAGAAGAGGCCGCCGAAGGACCTTCTCTGTCCATATGTGTATAGATAGTACAAGTTTCTGAAGCACTTGACAGCCGATCCGTTCTCGCGCGTTTCATGAATTTAGCCTCAGCGTCTGGTCAATTACTGCTCATCGGGAGGTCCAATGAGTTCTGTTGTTCGTTTTGATATCAAGCTTTGTTCTTTATTCTCTACCCCAATGACAAAAAACTATATGGCATCTCATGCATATGAAGATTTTTACTATTCAGTAATTGAATAATCTCTGACATGATGTCATCTTGCCTTTCTCAATCGAATTGACGCTTTTTTATAGAAAATGAGTTGAAAATTTCTTGTGGATCTTCTTCATTAATATATTTGATGGCACGAGCAAATGATTCTGTGAAATCAACTGACTACATTCAGCGAGTCAATGCATGTGGTTGTTCAGCTTTAGTAATTAATGGGATTCCAAAATATGCTAATACAGAGGTACCGCGCCTTCGTAACTATGTTTACCATCTTCGAATTTTGTGCTGTGCACTAGTTGATTCTTTGTTTTTGCCACTCTTCCCCCTTCCCTGGTCCTTCTCTTCTTCTGTCTCTTCGACGATGCATTTGCATAGTTCGAGGACGAAAGGATTCTCTCGAACCTTGATATTTACCCCTCTTTTTCCCTTTCATCAGTGCATACAATGGAGGGAAGTCAGAAGCCAGAGTTGCGGACAGCGTGTATGTGTCGCGTAAAGATTAAAGATCGAATACAGTCTGTCCACATAGGAAGGATCTTTTTTCATTTCCTTTCTTTTTTAAATGTTTTCTAACTTCCATTCGTCTTGCTTTGTCCCAGTCATTGTTGTCCCTTTTGGATTAACGTTCAATTATTTCGTTTACTTGGGGGCTACACAGTGAAATGCCCCGCGGGAAGTAGACACAAGGTACAAAGGAATAGTTCTGTTAGTTATTCATCAAGTGGTGCGGTAGTGTCAGGCACCAAGGACGCATCAAGACGAACGATCGTGGATACGATCGTTGATGGATTTGATTATAATAATTATTAATTAATCAATCAGTCCTTGAATAAACAGGCAATAGATATGATTAATTAATGCAATAGAGGGACACGCTACTCTGTAAATAATCTGTAATTTTCGTGTCACTCAGAACTTCTCTTCATGATATTGTTAGTGAAACTGAAGTATTATCTGCTACGAATAATCGATGTAAAAAAACACAAAAAGTAAATGAATGAATAAAATAAACTAGATTGAAGTAGGGAAAATGAGAGAGGGAGTGAATACGTGTCGACGTTGCCAGTTGTACGTGGAGGTTTGAACGCGTAGAAATGAATAGACTGCAATACCATTCCCGCGTTGAGAGATAGTCCGACAATTCTGCAGGATCACGCGATGTGTACTTCATCCCCCTTCTTCCGGAAATATAATAGAAATTCACCACACTGTGTTGGAAACGCCATTCCTGGCACCCAGCTATGTCGCATCCCATGCTTTCTTCTTTTATTTTGACTATTTTTTTTCTCTGCTCTTCTCCACTGGGTTCCATGCCAATCCGTCGTATCGATTGCATCATTCCACCCATTCTTTAAAATCGTTGTATGCCAATGTCGTTGAAACACGCGAATGGTCAGGGAAGACCTTCAGTAGCCCTTATGGAGGTTGATTCCATCCATTATTGAGTTGCACCAATAGAAGTGAAGTTCTAAAAGATTAATTCCTTTTTTCTTTTCGTTCCTTCGTCTGTCAAGGATCAATAGAATGTGAAGGGTAGCAGGAAGTTACATACAGGTATTAATCTTTGGGCAATTTCATTATGAATCAACAATCCATGGATCGATACTCGTTTACACCCACTTGGACCATTCCAACTGTATGTTACAACAGGCAAAATGGTACGCGTGTTATCGATTCTAACTCTGGTCGTTAGTTTTATCTCAATGGTGAATCTTTGTGGCTAACGAGAAACCTGGTACCTAACGATTCGATAGGTGTCTATATATATACGTACACCACAGAGAGACATTGCGCAAAATTTTATGACCATGGGAAACAAGATGTTATCGACATTTTGTATGCTGCATTTAACGCTGCAATTCATTTTAATTCATTTTAATGTACTATTGATATTAATAGATTGTATCCGATGAAAAAAATAAAAAAATTTTGTTAAAATGAGACTTTATGCTTCAGAGAGAATTTCGTTATCGATTTTCTTCTGCCATAGTTTGGTCGGTCTACTTTTTTTTTTGGGAAGAATGTAAAGAGGAAAATTCCCTCGGAAATTCGTTGGAATATTGAATCTCCGTTCGGTAGTTCAGTAAGGGCGATGTGTTTTTCTAGGGATTGCTCCAATTTCCTGGTAGACGAGCCATGAAATAGAATAGCAAAAGTGCGTATATATAGGTATATTTAGATAGATAGAAAACTCATCGTTCCACTTCAAATCCAATGGACATCGAACTAGTTCGAGGACTGTCACCATTCGAATTCAACCAGCATTCAATTTATCTTCTTTCTCATTTGTTTTTTTTTTCCTTGTTTTTTAAATCCATTTATAAGGACAATTGTAAAAGTAGAATTGATGTGTATTCACTGCCAAAATCACATGGATTTACGTGGAATTTTTCGTGTATTTATATCATTTATTTTCCTGTGAAAGAACGAATAATCCTCATAACTCAGATTGGTTCTTGGGACACAATCCAAGCGCGGAAATGAGAGCCAAGTTGTAAAAAAGATGGTGGAGAAAGAACAATGTTGTACAACGAGAAGGGACTCCTACTAGGTGGTGAAGTTTTTCAAGTAAAGGAAAAGCCAACGATCCTTGAAAATACGCTGTGTGGTCAACGAGCCGGTTAGTCCATTTGATGATGCTATATCCCACTAGGCAAAGTGTTCTATGGTTGCTTTAGTTTTCCTTCCACTTTGACAAAAGACGAAGGTAGAGGTTAAAACTTTTCTGCACTCCTTAACCCAGTTTTCTCACAAAACAAATCACAAACTCTATTTCCGTCTCCACAGCATCATGAAATTGTCTATAAATTCAAAGGCTAAAATTTTCTCAGGGAAATGAATGGATTATATCCGATGTTATGGAGATTGTTTTACTGAATTTTTTATGAGTATAAAAAAAATCGGAAGAATTTAGTAATGAATAAATTTAAATGAACAACTGGTCAATCGTGTGAATCAGAGAATAAACAACAGGACCAAATGAATTTCCTGTTTCCCTTCTGTACAATGTTCTGCGTGTGTTTGCTTACACAAAGCTTCGCCCTCAGTTTAACTGGAGGGAGGCTAGTAATACAAGGGACGGTGATTCTCGATAAAATGACATAAACGTCTTAATTAAAGACCTCATCAATAGAGAGGGATGATTTGAATGAGCGGCATTATAAATTGTGAATGTCATGAATTTTCGAATAGTGCAAATTACATTCAGAAAGCTTTAAAAAAAACACCTTTTGAGGGATAATTCGTGCTTATGGAAAAAATTCTATAGCTAATGGTTATTAACATGTGGGAATCATAAAAACATTGCATTAAATCCCCACTAAATTGATAACTCAATATTGTCAATTAGAACCTGCATTAGATAAATCATGTGTATCCAGATGATCTTGAACTGTTTCTCCAATAATCGATATTTACGCATGTGGGACGAGTGCATTAATCCCTCTAATGTAACACGGTTTGGCCATTAGTAGTGCATTTCTCCAGCACCCAAGGGACCCGAGAAGAGGGGGGCTTTGACCAGGGAACCCACTGGGTAACCCCGCAGGGTACTCTCACTCGGTTCCATGTGACCATTGTTTCCGTAATTTCTACAAAATAGCTACTTTTTTTCTTCGCCTCTCACCCTAATGATGGAAATGTGAAAAGTATCGGTAAGCTGTGTCTCCAATTTTCGGTTTCTGGTCCCTTACAAATGTGTAATGCTATTGCCGTTAATTGCAGCTGACACGTGACCAGTAGAATGAAAAAAAAAACATATATTTTAATGATTCTATAATTGGGTGCCAATTAGATGACACAAAAATGTGGACTTGCATTTGTGTTTGCTCTTATTTTCTTGCTTTATTTTTTCTTTTAAACTTTAAATGAGCCTGTGGATGAGGCGTGTTATAACACATTTGGGAGTGTGTAAAGGCGAATTAAATGGGGGAAAACATAACACAGCCACCTGTAATACGTATTAATGGGCTCCTGTGTGCATTTTAGGAAATGCCCGGTGAGAATTCAGTTCGATCGGGATAATTGGAAGAAGATTGGTGGGCAATTTTCAGTTTCAATGATGCAACATATATACACACACACACACAGGTATCACCAGAGTAACACTACTTTGGTGTTGATGGTCTCTTGGAGCCTCTTACGAGTTGATTGTCACTCACATACTTCAACCAGGAAGGAATAAGCTAAGATACTTATTTTGTAATTGAACGATAATTTGGCTTCGATTGTTTTACCATTTACAATTAAATTTTGTATTTTATTATTACTTGGAATGATAAAAATGAATTATCGACTTATCAGGAGAATTCTGTATTTGGAGGTAATATTTTCTTTATCCAATAAAATTGTCTCAGCAAACACACTGAGTTGGTGAAGGGAAATAAAAAGCTCACGAGCTTATGTGCTCTTCACTTGTCTGCTTCTTTCTGTTTTTTCATGTGATCTCAATTTATTGTGTTTACATATAGACGATCACTTATATCTCTTTTTCTTCTATACCTCTTAAACTGCTGACCTTCTTTCATCATTTCATGACCTCTTTCTCTCTCGCTGGCTACTCAGCCCAGGATTCATATATTTTTTACTGAATATATCCTTGTTTTTATACATCGTGTCGTTCTCATTCACGGATGAAATACTCTCGTCTTCAAAAGTGTACACTTGGCTAATGGCAACTACTCTATTTGACCGTTTTTTTTTTCCTCCAGCTTTCCGTCTTGTTTTTCCATCAGTGAGGGAAAGGAGAAGCAGCGATGTTCTTGCGCGTCTCGTAGGCGCTCTTGCGAAAACATAAAAAATAGAGGGTGAATTTTCTACCAGTTGAGACAAACGAGCGTCGATAAGGTGGCAGTTGCGTTTTTTTTTATTCTCCTCTACGCTCTCCCACTATCTCAGTAGGACTTTTTCTTGAGAGCAGTTTTTTCTTCCATTTCTTTGCTTCTTTTTTATTCATCGTGAATCTTTCTTTTCCTCGTTTACCTTCGTGAGCAGCCATCGTCTTTCGTAACCCACGGACTGTCTCTGGAAATTCCTAATTCCTTAATTTCTTAACGATCACCAGAGCCATTAACGACCCTTCGTGCTTACTTCTCCTGTGGAACATTATATGTTTTTACTGCTCGTATTTTTTCTCTCTTTCTCTTCTTTTCTTCCTTTTTTTTTCATTACCGGCGCGTTTCGTACCAATATACACACTTTTTGTGTGTCTTCTCGTTTATACGGTACAATTAGCAAAGTTGGATTATACGAGCTGGGGAAGCGACTCCTTTTTTGTGGGTGAAGAGAAGAGAAGTCCGTTATTGCTGACGGAAGTCTTTACTTGAACGGCTGGAGAGCGCTGTAATAATAATCATTACTGCCGAACGCATGATTATTCAATTGAACCCAAAAAAAAAATCGGGAGAAATTCTGTAACGGAAAAAAATATTTCGAGTAACTCAATAAATTTATGGCGGCTCACTATCCCATCCTTTTTCCCTCCAATTCTGAAAGGGGACGGTCACTATGAAGCACCACACACGACTCTGCTTTTGATAAGCGTCGAAAATATGATTAGTTCACATAGATAACCGCAACGATTCCCTCGGCACGTGAGCCGCCCAGCGTGCGACGAAAAAAGAGAATGGAAGGAATCTCTACATGTAGTGCAGGATGACAAAAAATCTCGGAGTACCTTCCCCAAGACTAAACGGCTTTTAGGGACCGATCGAATCGCCGCAAATTGGGTAATATAGTGGGGAGGCTGATGGCCAGCTACGGATCACAGAGACAATTGCTCGCTCATATCGTCTGGCGGCACAACGCGTGCCACGTGATGATAATTTACGTTGTGAAAGAGTGCTCAATTTTTAAATGATTTTTTATGAAAGGAAAATTTTTTTCACGAGGCTTTATGGGATTAAGCGAGTCTCAGCGAATTTAAATAGAGGAAATTACGGAATTTTTTGAATGGAGACAGACAGAACATTGAATTCAATGAACATAGTATTGGTACGTGGAATCAAATCTTCTTTTGCAGTAATATTGCATCAATGTATGTTTGCGATGAATCGTATGAACTGTTGTCAGGTGCACCTGATTATAGCATCTTTTATTCTGACAAAAGCACATCAGAGTCTACCTTCAAATCAACTTGCTGTTTTATTTTTGTAATTTATCCGACAGCTTCAGCTATTTTTTTTTCATTAAAATTGATACATTGGAAGAAATTTCGATGATTAGTTGTAAGGACAAATTTTGATGATTCTTCAATTCTAAAGTTACAATATTTCAAGCAAAAAGGTCTTTCTTTCTGTTCAGAAGACAGCATATCTCAAGACTTCAAAAAGATTCAAGGCAAAAATTCAAATTCTTTCAATTTCCTCCATTAACAACATCATCACTAAAGCCTTTAAATAAAGAAGTAGTTTTACGTACCAAGTTCCTCGATTTTCAAGCCCATTATCAAGATTTCATCAGTACACAAACAAAAACCAAATTTATCGTTCTACTTTCAAGAATGTAATACATTTACAAGCTTTGCAACTCAACTCATCAACTTCCTCGAATATTTGTCATCCAGTGACGTATCGTTCTGTTCGTGTAGGAAGTTTTGCGAGTTACACTGTAACACATGAGCAAAACGTGGTATGTGAGTGTATGCGATGCCTGAAAACTTTTCAGTCACCGTTTTCCACCGTTTCTCGGTATAACTTCGTACCACCAAAGATAAAGAAAGTTCAAAAAACAGAAAAAAAAACAAAAGAATGAAATAAAAGAAAATAAAATTGAGGAAGAAAGTGAACGAACTTTGACATTGACGGAAGGAAATGCTTCGACGTTAACGTTTCACGAACTTTTTGAAAGGTGAAGAAGAAGAAGAAGGGGCAAACTAAGTGAGGTCTTTCGTGACCACAAGATTCGGAAGTGAATCGTCACCAATATCCGGGAAAATTTTCATGTGGCAAAAATCTTGCTACTATTCTATTTTCCTCTCTTCATCGTGAAACTTTGTATCTGATACACGCAGGAAGAGCGAACGATAAGTGATGGCAAAAAGTCCCACCAAAACTTTATCATTCTCAAGTGTCAGCATATTTAAGAAAAAAAAATTTTTTCTCCCTCTCAAAAGTAATCTATTCACTTCCATTTGCCAGATATTTTCCCCGGGAGGTATTCGATTATTCTCCACTCGCGATTATCCACCAAGATTGTGTATACTTTTTTACCAGATCCACGAAAGGCCAGACTTGTATATCATTATTCCAACTTCACAGGACAAGCTCACCCTCAAGCCAATACCATTACAATTGGAACAATAATAATTCTTCAGTTATGCAGAGGATCCAGGAGCACATGGAATGGAATGGAGGTTTATCGCCCAAAGGCATTTGGAATAATGAATAACAGGTTTTCTTTTCATTTTTCTTTTGCTTCAACTGGTATACACATCTTGTGTCTTATTGTAGAGTACTCAAAGTGACAATGGCCATCTATTTCTAGATAAAACCATGGCTTGAGTAGTTGCAAGTAACTGTTGCAGCCCCCCACAGGCGTTAAAAGCTATTCCAAGAGAGTGAGCAAGCTGCAAAAGAGCGAGAGAGACGCACCCTACTGGATCTCACATACTGAGAAACAGTATCTCTCAAGGAATATAGTCCAGGAAGAGGGAGGAGTTGTTGAATGTATATATGAGAAAAGTAACACGGGACAGAAATCTCGTAAATGGCATTTCATGCGGATCTCACTGTCTTAACCAATAAATGTCCTAATAATGTGCAAGAAGTATATTTTTGGTTACAAAAAGAAAGCCTCCAGCATTTTTTCACCCCACAGTGATGAAAGATTCGGTGAAAAAGATGGTGATCTGAGATGAGAGAGTACACTGTTGAAATTTTTCATTACCATGTTGGAATAAAATAAAGCATAATTATTGTTGACACATGAAAAAGCTCGGTTCAATAAATCCCACGAGTATTCAAAGAATAAGCTGTACATAACTGAGTTTATCAAGCACTTAAAAATAATGAGATAATGACTGTCATAACAGACACGCACTGATTTTCATGTTGTTTCACTTTTCATTTTCTTTTTGTCCTCGTATTTTTTTATTTTAAAAATGAGGAACATTGTTATTAAAGATAAGTACCATTGTGTGGTGCATTAATTATTCTATTATTTGATAACCGAGGCATTGGCCATTGCTCAACTCTCTTCTTCTGCACTCTCTTTTTTTTTTTTTCTTCAACATGAGGGAATATTACACACAGTGTAGGGGCCCTACAGGCAGAGAAGGGTGCGTATAGATATACACAAGACATACACCAAGCCCGGATATGGCTTGCCGTTCTCATTTGAATATAAATTACGTTGGCCAGCATGTAAGTAACGGCCGCCCGGTTATTGTTCCGGTAAATTCTTGCACGAGAGGATACTTCATCGAGAAAGAGAGAGAGAGAGGGTACAGAGGGGATTGTGCAAAACGCCATAGAGCACGCGCCCCCGGTAGGTAGATAGTGCGGTGGCTTCTTGCTACTTTTTTTTTCTCCTTCATTTTTTCATTAAACATTGTATTAAAACCAGTGTCATGTGAAGAAAGAATATTTGAACTCTTGCGTGTGTCTGTGTGGGATGCATAAGCGGACGGTTATTAATTCTCGTAAACTGCTAGCAGATACGATAAAAGCCAAGCTCTCATATTATTTTCATCTTTCACGCTAAAATCTGATTTTTCACCGGTGCACACGTAACTATTCAAATTTTTATTTATTTTCTGCCCCCCCCCCTCCCCCACACCACAAACATTGAGGCTACTTTGTACACTTGGTTGGCATGGTTAAACAAGGGAAATTATGACGCCCCTGGTTTTTGAAATGGGTAGGCGTTACTAGCAGAAAAACCGGTAGATCGCTTATGGCAAGCTTGTCGCTTGTCACTGAATGCCACCTCTTCTTAGTTATTTTACACACATATATACAAGTTACCATGAGGCTTGTCGTACTGGATGATGGATGTTACTGTGGCCTTCAAACTACCATTCACCATGTATCCTCTCCTCAACTCCCTCAGGAGTATCAACCATTATTTTTCCATGCTTTCGATCAGACCTCCCAATGTACTTCATTCTTTACCGCAAAAAGAGAAAAAAAAAAAAAGATATTCGCTTTTTCTCAATTTACATAGTGAACATTCGTAAATTTTCATCGTAATATATTTCTACTTCTTTAATAATAGTTCAGTTCAAACGTATCATCGAAAAAGAGTGTTGGTTACCTTTGGGCGTCTTTATAGCTATTAGCGATAATTTGACGGGTTATCGTGAATCTTTAGTGCTAAGAACCTTACCAGAAGGCTCACGGGCGTTTCACACAATTCTTGGAGTATTTTACGCGGCACCTTTCCTCCACGTCTGCCTCACCCACCCCATCTCACACAGGTGATTGGTATATAATAGTTTTTCGAGAGAAACCAGAGAAGTTTCACACTGTCACGCAAACTACCCACGTATAACACGAGTTCTTCTCGTTTGTGTTTGCCATCGAGCTTATCGGGTTGAAACATATTGCACAGATCTTTGCCTTTTTTTTTGAATCATTTTCGTTTTTTTTTTTTTTTTTCTTTAATTTTATTGTTTTAACGATATTTACCATATTGGATGGTAAATGGTTTTTATCAGATTCAGAGTATTTTTTTTTTATTCATCCAACTTTATTTCATGGAGAATTAAACTCAACGAACGATGAAGTTTCATTTTACTGCTTTGATTTCAATCCATGAATCCTCTACCATGGAAATAAATTTTGTCCCTTTTTTTTTTAAATCAATTTCGGTTGGATTTCGTTGGCGAGTATTTTTTTTTATCAGTTTTATTTATTTACATTTGCAAGTTATTTTTAATTTGATTGAAAAAAGTGCAGTAACTGTTAATTTCTTTTTTTACATACGCGAAGACTCTTACATGAAGAATGCTTTTCAGTAAAACTCTCCGGAAGTTACCTTTCTCCGAGCACTTAGGCGCAGAGAAACTGCAAAACACTTGGTTTTTCTATTATTTTTCTTTTTTTTCTTCAGTACCATTTCTAAAGAATCTCTCACGTAAATGGGAAAATTCTTGTGCGTTTGCAAGCTCCCTTTCAACGGCTTTTAACGTTTCAAGATTCATATTTTTAATCCACCGAATAACACATTTTGTCTTCCCTAATAAGACAGAATCTAAAAAAATAAGGGAAAATGCATAAAAACTGTAGAAAAAAAAATTCAATCCAAAGTGAAATAAAAATGTATAAACTTTGGAGTAGCACTTTCTCAACTCGTCGAGCCGAATGATTATCGTTTATCTCCTTTCTCTCTCTCTCTCTCTCTCTCTTCTCTTTATGCACATTAAAATAAATTCATTTCTCTTCACTCTTCAAAACTTTCACAGAATTTTCGTTAATAATTCTATGATTCCAAGAGTGCAAGAGTGTCTGTTGCTTATCGTTCCGGGCACTTCTCGTCACGCCCAGCCGCGTTCTTCCGCACGTGCTGACAATAAATTATAATAGCATGCGTGTGCATCTCACACCCGCATGCGGCGCCAAAATCCTCAGGACTAAAAATTTCAAAGAAAAATTATCTCAACCAGAAAAAAAAAATAAAATTCACAACTATGATAGAATAATTTGACCGAGTTCCGTGATTTTTAAAAATATGTTTTTCCTTAATTCATTAATTCTACCTTTTTGCGCTTCCATTGTCTTTTCATGACATTAATCCCAGTTGACGATGCACATGGCTGACCACGTCGGAGCCAGCACGTCAGGGACATTCACTCCGAAAATCCGGTCTTTGCCGCTGCTACTGGGGTTGGTATGTGTTTTTGCTACACCACGAGAAATTTTTTTCGCGACATCCCTTCCCAATTCGTTTCGGCCATTAAACACGTACCCAACGGGTTAAATATATATATAGTTACATATATTTATATATGCAATGTATTCTCACTCGCTCTTGCCCATGGGATACATATTCGATTTTACCCAGCACAAACGAGCAAACGGTTAGTTCAGTCGCATCGGAGCGCATCTTAATGAGACGAGTTTGCTTGCCCCCTTGTCATAACGAACTGAGTGCCAATCAATTATGTTTGGATCACGTTGTATTTTCAACATAACTAACGAAATGCATGTAATTGTAACGAATGCCTCGAAATGTTGAACAGACATATAACAAATTGCTGAATGCTCTCTTTGCATCACAGAGAATACGGAAGCAAAGAATTCTGTTGTATGCACACGTTCCCACAGCAACCATTTCAACCCCTTTCCCCTCAACCATTCTCTTTATGCAATATCGTATCACACATTTGCCACCCTCTATGTTCTATTTCCCTCTCTGACTGCAACCGTTGCATTACCACCTCCATCGTGCATTAGAGCAATTATCACGATCGCGTTGGCCCGTTTATCGGCTCCAACCAATTGACACGGACGATAGCGTCTATTGGAGAGAGAGTCGACGATAAAGCCATTGTCATTCAAAAAGCCACTCATCCTACTCCATCACGGTATCTCAATCTAACCGGAAAATCATTTTCATGTTTTCAATTGTCAATTATTAAGTCAACTTTTCTGAATGGTAATTTGATTATAGAAATTGGAATATTCAAGATTTTTAGTGAATTTTTGGGAAAGGCATTAAAGATGCACTTTTTTGGAATTTCAGTTCTTTCATGATATCTTAAAAATTATAAGCAAAATTTTCAACAAATCCTTTTCTACTTTTGCATATTTTTATTCTCATTTTTAATCGAATTTCCTGAAAGAATTTAACGAAAATTCTGAAAAATTCAATTTTTTTTTCAAATTCTACGAGAATTTCAATGGAATCATTGAAAAAAATTCTATCTCTAAAAGTCTTTCCATTTATTCTCTCCTGCATCAAAATACCACCAACAAAGAAGCCTTATGAAGCACTTTTCTTCCTAGAAAATAGAACAATTTTTCTGCACAAGTACCAAAGACTCGAGAATATCATTGCAGAAGCTCAATACAGCAAAGAGTAGAATTGAATTTAACCAACATACAGAGAATTCCCATGTAGGTTTTCATTTTCTTTGACGATCTTGTTCACACGACATCGTGTCCATTAATGTACATACCTTTTTCTTTTACATTATTCCACTCACTCCATTCCTCAATGTCTTCTCTCTTTTTTCGCTCCTTTTACCCTTTTTATTTTCTTCCCTTTTTTTCTTACTCACATTTCTCAGTTCTCCACTACTTGCACTTACACATATTTTACATCTCTGTCGACCCCGAGCCATGTGCCTTCTCACTTTCCTGTTAGTTTTATGGTATATATTTTGAAGCCACAGCGTCTGATGCATTAATCTGCCCACGGGATTTAAACTCGCGCAGATGTATATAAAGCCAAACAGTAGAGGACAACTTTTGTATGTTGGGAGATTCCTCTCGACTATCCTCATTTACACACTGAATTTTCTGAATGTGACAAGCCAAGATCTGGCGTTGTACTCATCACCTCTGGTGTTCTATTACGTCCAAGAAAAACTATGAATTGCGGCGAAATTTTTTTTTTTTTAATTCGCGTATTTCAATGGTTCTGAGTTCACAGAAATATCGTGGTGTTTGCTTGCACGAAAAAGCACAGAAATAGGCGGTTACTCGATAACAAAAAACATCAAGTACATTAAATTAACGAGAATCTTTTATGTGCTATTTACGAACACACAAGATGTTCTATTCAAAGATTCACGATTACTTTCATGTACTTGTGGAAGTCGATGTTTATTTAATGAAAAATGAATTACACAGTGGGGGGGCACTACGGGATTCTTCGAAGCTATTGCGATTGAGTTAATGATTGGAATTATTGAGGTATGTAGGAACGTTGAGCAGTAAAGAGGCGCAATGTCGTGAAAATATCTTGGGAATGGAAGAGTTTACAGAAAAAATTCAAGAAACATTTTTTGCAGAAAATTTTTTGGACCACCAGAAAGATTTCTTGAAGAATTTTTATCGTTTTTGAGATATTTACGAAATTTTTTCTTGGCTAGTATCTTAAAATCTGAAGGAAATAAAGAAATTTTTAGAGACATTTTATGTAAACCAAAACGAGACCTACAAAAAAAGGTGTTCATAAAAAATTTTGTATCCATCAGATTTCGAGATTTTTCAAAAAGTAATTGGCAATCTAATTCTATTTATTATGGATGATTAAAATAATTAGACTTTCGAGTTATTTGTTCGTTAATGAGTCACAATGAGTTTCATTTCCTTAATTGCCTATTGTTGATTCCGAGATGAAATGGAACAAAGAAAAATTATGGAAATTACTTTTCATTAAATTCAAATTATTCATTTGAATGAAAAAGAAGCTCATTATCTCATAATTACTCGAACGAATAAAAATAAAAAATCACACAATTTATCGTGAAAATCCCGTGATTTTAGTCACTTCATATGATATTCTCATGGAATCATTGAAAATTAAATAAAGCCATTACACGAAAATCATTTCCTCTGATTTTAGGTCAATGGTATTCAATATTCTGAACACACTACCGGAATACCAGATTGTTTGAATAATCATTAATTAAACACTAATTGAAATCGTGAAGAGTTTTAAATCAAATTAAATGACTGCGAGAATTGTCAAAATATGGTGCAAGTAAATTAATCGAATTATTTCGTCAATGAAATTGTCAGCGGCAAATGAAGATATTTGAATGAAAAAAAAAAAAAAACTACAGATAAAAAAAGTGGAAAAAAAAAAGAAATTAGAGATTGTGATGTGGCAGGACATTTTGATTATAGCTGACTCCGTGGTCCATGACGCATTTCCGAATGAACGGTCTAATGCCTCGACTGTTTGTCTGGGGCATTTACGTTCGTGCGCATGGGATCGATAGCTTTTTCAGTGGTTCGGTATAATGGTAGGTTTGTCTGGGGGATATCCTTTACTATAGCTGTACATTGTTCATGAGCAGTCTAATCAAATCCGCCGGGAGTTGAACCTGCACGTTGAGGAAAAAAAACGACACTCAATTAAGTGCGCAGCGCTTGATTTGGGGACTCTGAAGGTGCGAGAGGGATGAGCTCGGAAGGTATTCACTGTTTTTTTTTTTTAATATCTTCGAGAACAATGAGATTGACGAGGTTTTGTCAGGATACCTTTTTTGTAATGCGTGAAAACATTTGCTAACAAAATCTGTTTAAAATTCCTTCTAAACCGAGTCATTTGAGTGCGGAAGATCGGAGCAAATCGGACCTGCAGTGAAAACTGAACCAGATTTTCTTCGGAATGAATACCTTCAGATCGAAAAATTTGGAAAAATTACCCAAAAACGTAAACCTTTTGAAGCATCTCTCCAATTTTTGTCAGATTTTTTTAGACTCCGATCTCCTCCAAAAAAATAAGGATTTTACTGTTAGTGCCATTTCAATAAGTTCAAAAAAGTTAAAAATGAAAAAAAAAACGACCTAAATTCTCTTTTCATTTAACGGCACCTATTCGAAACAAATGACCGAATTTTTCCTGGCATTCGTACTTGCACTCAATATTGATGCCCTTTTTATCCGAATGAAGTTCTCTCATTTCACGAAGTTAAAAATATTGACAATTGATGACAGTCCTATAAACCAAATTTCCCACTTTTTTCCACCTCTTTCTCATTCACTTTGACAGCTTCATCGACCCAGTTGATGACAAAACGTTAATACCTCACGTGAAATATGTCAAAGGGCTCGTCCATCAAATCGTCATTTGCCAGTGGATGAAAAATAGCCCAGAAAAAGAGTCTATAAAAAAAAAATACTGTCGTCACTTTATCGAGATGTAATTCTTCGTCATTGATTGGGCCCTCGGGTGACTCTATAGGAACTACGTTTGAATAAACGTTTCCCCGTCAACTTGTCATTCGACTTATCCTCCACACACATACACACAAACAGATAAACGATTCGTATTAACCGCTCGCCAAACCACCTGACCGTATAATCCTCCGCATTAATCATTCCACATGATTTTCCCCACCCATGCTGCACTAACATAAAAAAAAATTAACTTCAGCTCGAAACGAATCGAAAAAAAAATCTTTTAAAAATTACATAAAAGCAAAGAGGAAAAAAAATCCTGAGAATTAAGAGTAAAAAGATAAATTCACGGAAAAATAGTGGACCAAACTTTTTTGTATGTTTCAGCGAATGCAACTACCTTTTGTGTTGTGAAAATGATAAATCTACGAAATCACGATTTCCTTGTATTCATTTTTTCCTCCAGCCAACCCTTCTCCTGTTCTACCCGCCTACCGCTTGCATCCCCCTGGTTGTCGCTTATTTAGAACTTTGGACCTCTGCACTGTCACAGCTTTTTAATGCTGCCTCTTTCTCTCTTCCATTCTCTCTCTCTCTTGCCCTGCAAAAACCCTCTCCCTCGCCATCTTCCTCTTGGTGCCAGCCCAGTTCGAGTTATACGGCAAAAGTTTTATCTTCACCGTGATGTACGAGCAAACTCCACTGTTTCTTCCCGAGAGAGAGAGAAAGAGAGAGAGGGGGAGTCAATACGGCTGAGAGCAGGGAGAAATACTCGTTGGGGGATTTTCCTTGCATCATCGTACTATATTTTACAAGAATTTTCGAGGAGCCTCTCATCTCAACCGAAGTGATAAATCGCCAGGTGCGAATTGCAGGTGTTGGTTCATTTTTTTTTGTTTTCGGTGCATTCCACATGACTTCAATCAACTGACACGAGGATTTTACGAAATTTCTATCCAGTCAAAGTGTTTTGGAATATTTCCATGTCTTTATAAATTTATTTTATGAGAAGAAGGCAAGAATCACGTTTTTTGGGTGAGAACGGAAACTTATTTCACTACATGAATTGAGAAATGGATTGAAAAAATCGAACTCACATTTTAAATAAATTCTTGCTATGGCTTATACAATTGCATGATGATTGATAAATTTGCAGCTATAAGGAATTTCCGGAAAATTCAAATTTTTTAGGTTGCCCCATTTGTACAGCACACTTACGTTATTTTTTTGCGATAAAGAGTGGCACATAAAAAAATGAGAATACTGAGATTTTTTGACATATAGATAAATAAGAAAATGTTCTCGACTAAAGCTCGACTCATCACAGCATGAAAAAAAAACTTTCATGAGATGTGAAATTTCTGGAAAAATCGAGAAATAATTATGGGTATTTCCATTTCACTTGATTGAAATCACTTATCACTAATTTTTGTTGCTACATCTTCCTCTTTTTTTTCAAACGATTGAATCGTATCGAATTGCGTATTCCAGTCACTTTCGACACATTCAATTAATTAATCAGCATTCCATCAGTGTGTTCCACTGGTGGAGTCACTTGCATATTGGCTTGTAAAATTTGTTCATCAACCACATATGGCTTCGGGACAAGTCTCCATGTGTTTGTGTCTGTATGTATCATACTTTAGCTTATGTGCGAACGACAGTTTATTCACGAGTTGGGCATCAATCGAATTCCATTCACCATGTTTTGATACATTCAATGACTATGTGTACTGCATTGAGTTGATAGCATAAATGCCACCTCGAGGGCATATTTTGTCAACAGGGAAAATTAGTAAATTAGTCAGAAATTGCACACACACATACACGAGAGGTTACAACGAGTATGCACTAGGTTGACCTAATTGTTCAATTTTTTTTTTAAATAACTGGCGCAGTGTAATAATTTTTAGTTACACTAAAAAGAAAAAATATCACCACGCCACAGCATTTAATTTATTATTACAAATTTCATAATTGTTTGATGAAAATGGAATTTTTGATTTTATTCTTAACCTTTTGACACAATTTCCAGATGATTCAGAATTAGCATGATTCTATAAAATTTTAAATAGAATTTCAAAGCATTAACGTTAATAAACGAAGTCTCTGGAGCTAATTGTACTCATCATTTCCTCCATTTTACGATGTACCTAATAAATTAAATGCTCACCTAGTCATTTTTGAATGCCCTAATCTCGACATACTAAAGCACTTCACTGCTCACACTCTAGACCCATCTATATTAATTCGTGTTTCAAATCCGAGCAGCTGTGAGTTTCATAAATTTATCACCATGAATCGCATCCGATTCTAAAATCCTCATTCCTACCTCATGCAGAGCCCAACCAACAGACCCACACACAATCACGCACTCACTCGATCCCTAGAAAATTGAGCTTCAAACTTCTCAATTTTATCACGTGATTTATCATTCACTTCCCACTCCACATGAACAGGTCATATCTTTTTTTTTCTTACTCCACAAAACAGCTTCAGGCAATTTTCAACTAATTATGTTATCATTGGTTCTGTTAAGAGAATAAATCAACGAGTGATGAATTCTTCACGATAAAACGTTTCGAATACTTCAACAGTCATTTTGAAATGAAAAAGAAATGAAGGATCAATGAACAGGTCAATCGGACAGTTTTAATATACAGAAAGGTTCAATCGATCTTATATTTAATAAGATTCCACACGTCTGCATTGAGTTACAGAAAGGTAGAGTGGGCCATTTGCATCGACTCTTTGACTTCATTAATCATTAGAACGTCATAAAGACCAACCATAATTCTCTTCACCCAAATTATAATGAGCCTCACTCATTCTCTTCGAATCGATATCTGATTCAGCTAATGTTCCCGAAGGGTCTTTTGGCTTATCGCAAATCTTGTCGCGTGGTTCCTCTTTTACCTCTCAGTCTGACAAAACGAAAAGTTTCCAATTAAAGTCCTGCGTCATTATTCATTCGAGTTTAATTCAGACGTCTATTAATCTATTCTAATTATTATTATGTCACATTTTTTTTTATGATTCAATCCAAACCTTTTGATGACTCATGGAAATGAATTTTAATGGTGTAATTATGAGGTGTTTTATTATCCATACCTGCAACAGAAAATTAAACGAGTAATGAGACGGGGCAATTGACGATGGAATAATAATTATAAAATGGATTATTAAATTCATCACAGGAATGTTCATTTGACTCAAGTGACTTCAGCAAAATCACATTAATTATGAATTCAATAAAGAGCAGAGTGAAAGAAAAAAAAAGAATTGAGAAATTTACAGCACATCAGATAATCGAGAGGCGCTATTAATACGGGACAATTAATAATCTCATAAAATTGAATGTCTCGTTATTAATCGCGTCGGACACATGAAAGCAATGGCTTTTTTTTTTTAATATTTTTTTTTATTCTTTCTTCTCTCATTTGAAGCTGAAAGCCGCGATTCCTGAACGCCCTAAAGCGATTAGCGTCTTTTCACTCTCTCAAAATTTCCATTCATACTGTACCATAATTTTCCCCCCTCCCCTTCTCCATCATCCCTGTAATATTGTTTCTGTCGGCATTAATGGCGAACCAACGCAAATTAGTCCACCAATTAAGAATAAGCCGGCACTGAAATGTAGGAAGCCACAGAAATGACCCGTATCAAAGACGATCTTTATCCCAAAACTCTGTCTCTTTCTCTTCTTCTCATCGACCATTCCCCATGACTTTTTTTCCCTTTCTCTCACTCTCTCTCTCTCTTTATCCCCCTTGACTCTGAGGTCGTATCTTCATGAAAAGAAGCCCGCAGTTACGTCTGAGAAATGGAAATAAAGATCTTTTATCTTTGCGCTCCTGTGCCGCGTTCCATCGCGCTTTCTTGTCGTTTCTTTTTCTCATTTCAAAGTGCAGTGACTGAAATAAAAAGGAATGAAATGAGGAAGAAAAAAAAAATAACAAAAAAGAGGCCCTACGGGACTGGTGTCTCTACTAGCCTTGGTAATCACAGAAAAAGGCCTAATAAATTGTCTGCATGTAAATTTTATTGTTCATTACTTGTTCAGTAACTGTGTGAATAAATAAATGGTACAAATGATGTTTCTTGCTAGCGTTTAATTTTTTTCTTCTTTAATCCCTTCAATTTTTCTACCTATTATGGTCAATGATCCTGCGTGACAATGCATTTTAGTAATATCCAGTGGTAAGGTATCCTCGCGTTTTTGCCCCCGCGGCGAAGAGAAGCAAAAAGTGGCGGACCGACGTGTAAGATAAGGGATAGTTGGACATGCGATCCGTGCATAAACGGCCCTCCCCATTTATGAAACACAAACGCCTTTCTCTCTCACTCCTTTTTTTCCTTTATGTGTGCAAGGGCCAAAATCCAATGGATTCCTTTCAGTAGAGGACCTTGAGGCCTTCAGAGTCAAGCCTTAATTATCCGCGTGTCGGTTTGAGATTGATAACGCCTCCGTGTTATGTGCAGGACCCACGCGTTAATATCTCCCCTCTCTTCTGGGTTTCTTTTAGCAGATCAGATATCTCTCAAAGATCCGTTTCTCAGACAAACCGAAAAGACCGAGGAGGAGAGGAAGAAAAGGAAAAGAAAAAAAAACACGAAAGAAACGAGAGGGTGTAGTGAGAGACTGGTGAAGAGAGGAAAAAAATAAAACTAACGAGATCAAAAACAAAAACAAGGCATTTGAGAAAACCGAAGAGGGTCAAATAAATTTAACCATGTAGTCGTAAACATCGTAGAGTTGCTCATAAAATGTGATTCAGGAACGGGAAAAAAAAGGAAACAAGCTGAAAAAAAACGCTTGATGCGTTGAGTAAAAATGTGGGATTTTCTACGAATTTTTTACGATGCAGTTTAGTGGAGAAGAGGAAGATCCACTGTTGGAATACTCCTGTTGATGCAGCAACATTTTTCCCAAGTGCCAGATAAATACGAGGGATGTGAATCGTCAATGGATAGGTTTTTGATATTCTATTTATAATTCAAGTTTATTTTCTGAATGAATGACGATGATGAGAAGCATATTGTGAAATAGAAATGCACTTAGCGTTGAGGAGCAATTATGCTGAAGAATTCGAGTGATTCTTTCATTGATGAATAAGGAAATGTTGGGGCGGAAAAATGTCATTGGACGACAGAGATAGGTGCATAAGTGTGAAGGGTACTCGACGATGTGATTTAGAGTAAATGAGGCCTGTTGTTCACCACAACCGAGCGAGTGTGCATCAGCAGAGGCCAGAGAAACATAGTCGTTATATACACGATGAGAGATCAGTCAGGTTAGGAAATTCAGAGGCAAAGGGATCGAGCTCCCAAACTCGTGTCAATAGCCCAGGTGATGTACATAGGTACAGTTCCTGCAGCGTTTCTATATGACCACCGTTGTACGTATGTACACGAGTACGTACGTACATGTTCCGCGTTTTAACGCCCGATCGAGATTTACGAGCCCATTGGGAGATTCTGCATGTGCATGAGAGAACAGAATAGAGAGAGAGAGAGACGAAGAGAATTGCTGCTGCGCAATTGACAAAGTCGAGAGACATTGGAACTCGCTGATCGTTGATGCGGATGCAACGTTAATTCGAGTAATCGAATCTAGCCCATCTCCAATCAAAAAAGCTCTATCTGGTAATCGCCTATCTGTCTTTCTTTATCTGTGTTTCAATGAAATGAAAGAGGATAAAGATAGAGGATTTTACTGATGGAACGTAATTGCATCTTACATAGTTCATTTCGGTGATTTCACGTAATTTCTATTTTTATCCTGATTTTTTTTTTTTTTTTTTTGTGGTAGGGTAATTTGATTGCTATTCTACTGATGGAAATACGGAATTTTGAGAGGATATCGTGACTAAGTGCTCCAATAAATTACTAAGTTAAATTCGGAAACCGTTCGAGATTTATGAAAATCTCATTTCTCCATCGAATCCGTGAAATTCAATGATAAAAGGCAATTATCATGGTAAGACAATCGATAAATCAATGAATAGAAGACAGTGGATGGGCAATGGAAGAGGGGTACTCAAAGTGAAACGTTAATGGTCACACCCGGGCGAGACCAAACAGGAACAAGGAGCGTCTGGTGTGTCGGGCCGATTGACTCTACCGAACCGGAATCAATATGTCCTTTTGGGAAATTGTTCGGGTGATATTGTGATGTCGAGGTTTCAGTAATGGTGGAAACGATCGTCTGAATACTTGGTAACGCCTTTTCACAATATCATTCTTCTCTTTCTCACTGTTCTTCTTATTGTTCTGACTTGATAATTAGGATAACGCTTTTCATTTGCTTGGACAAATGAATAAATTTGATAGGCCATTTTGCAGCAATTGCTGCTAAGTGGATTTACCTTTGGTGAGAGATTAAAATTTTCAGAAACCACATTACCACTGTTCTATGTATGAACAACTACTACCTGAGAGTAGCTATCTGCGACACTGTTGAGGTATATTCCACGTGTGTTAAACCCGTTATTATTTGCACGTTGCAAAACCACACTAGAGCGCTTTGGCTGTCATGCAAATAGACTAATGAGCTTGTTAAGGCGTGATATGAAAGCCCGCCTTGTTGCTTACAAAGCCCACTACGACGATCATATTTTCCCTGTTGCCCCTCCTCCTTTTTGGCTTGTGCATTTTTTCTCTAAAATAGTCCTCAATTCTCGAGTTCAATGTGTAAGCGATTCTTTATTCCACTTTCTATAAGTGAAAGATCACTTTGAACTACTAGAACTTTACTATCGGCTGCTTCATCAAGTGTTGTTTTGGCCTTACATATTGACCTTTTCGTCTTCTCGAACGAGATCAAATAAACTACGTAGTTTATTCTATCTGAAGACGATTCAACTATTTAAAGACTCTCATGCAATGTCATAGCTTCTACCTGCATTGTTTCATTCCAGTTTTTCTGTCCCATAGGTCTACAAGTAGTCTTCAGTGTTACAATAAATTCTTCCCATCATGAACTTTCATTTTAATTAATAAAACATGTGAAAGTTATCCATGAATGATGATTCATTCCCATTTTTGAAAAGTATTAGGATATTTAAATTCATTAGCAGCACCATTTCAAAATAATTTATTCACTGATATTCCCACAGATTCACCAATTCGTGAAACGCAAAAAATCAAATATAATGAGATAAAAACTTCTTGATCATGAAATAACTCTACAAATTCATGTTTTCACAGATAACGCAACGAGTAGTCAGTCAAAAACAAACACATGCTCGCCAGGTCTTCACAAGTGTCCAAGTCTCACGGGTCCCATGATATTCTTCGGTGGGTGTGATAGGACACAGGCATGTAGGCGTTAAAAACCTTGAAAATTTTCCTCTCAGAGATCTCACACCTAAATCACTGAGAATGCTGCGTGTGGATATTCCCGGGGAACATTTAGATCTCGAATTCGAGTGCCTAAAACACGTGGGTGGGTTTTTGGAGAGGCAAATGCACATCAGATCTGTTGTGAAGGAGCGAGAAAGATAGACAGCAGAAGCATGGAAAAAGAAGGCATGGGCAATAATATCATCGAGGGGACCTGTCGTCGTCCACTATCACTGCAAAGATCCTCCATAACTTTTCGACTTGGCATCTGGAATGAATCAGGTTACTTGTTTATGTCTCTGGAGTGTTTTAATATGGCTTTCTCACTCTAATTTTTTACATTACCCACATGACTGGTTTACGACCCAGTGCGTTGATAAATTGGCGCAGTTGATGTCATCATCATCATCATCATCATCATCATTGCTTTTATTATCTTTCGTAATAATCAGAAATGCAACATCATCATAATCATCATCACCCGTGGTCTAGTCACAGCGTGGAATCAATCAGTGTACTCGTTCTTTCAGTGCAAATGTAAATCATATTGCGCAACAAACACCACAGCTCACTCTGGAAAAACTCCCCTTTTAGTCTCTTTCACCAGTGGTATTAACCCCCTCGAGGCTTCTTAATTTTCTCAAGCGTGCTTCCTCCACACTCTTTCACTATCAACAAGTGCAATCTACGATACCGGACATGTTGGCAATCTGTTACTGCTCACGTACTTATCTCCATGTGATGGCTACTTGTCAGACTTTTGAAGTCTAAAAATTAGCTTCTGAGTGACAACGACGTTAATGGATTTGATGCAATTAATTTTGGTCCATCAGATAATGGAGTACCTAAAAGTCATTCGATTGATTGTTTTTTGGATATTTTTTTTTTGAGAGTTCCCCCGAAATTTCAATAATACACCACCAACTTTATGGTATTGAGAAAAAATGTCTCCCTGCACTTTTTTAGTTTCACATTGAAGAGATTAAGCACGAAAGCCATTTAAATTCCCTCTACGTAATGGAAATTAGAAAGTTTAGAGTGATAAATTCACTTTCATTTTGAGAATTCAGATTAACATGAAAAACCATGTTAATCATGTGAACCAAGCGTGTTTCATTTCTCTATCTCTGTTGAATATTAAATTGAAATATGAATGAAAAATGAAGAAAAAAAAAAGTAGAGAAATAATAATATACCGTATTATTCATGAGTGGGAAACATGGTGGACGATTAAACGATAAATTACTAGCAAAAGTGACCATTTTCCACTGATAACTTAATGTACCCAGACGAAGCAACATTATCCCCTGTACTTTGGAATTGGAAACAATTTTCTGTGTGGTTCACTCGCGCCTTTACTCGCCCATAATTTTGCATGTTTACCGGCATAGTGGTTTGTTTGCGATGCGATTTCTGTCTGTGTTTCTGTATGCTAACGTGTGTGTATGTCTAGTTACGAGAGAGAAAACTAAACTGAGTGGATTGCAAGATTCTTGGAGTACTACTGTAAAATGTATGAGTACAGAACGATTCAACGATGATTAGAATATACCGCAAAAATTCAAGTGAAATTTTGAGAAAATTGAAGTTTCGCAATATTTGTTGCATATTCGTTGAAGAATTGAACGATGAAAAGATGAAATGGGAAAATCGAGTTGACTTCTCTCTTTGATAATGGTTGAGTGATGATCTCGGAAGAGATCCTTGAACTTTTTGCATAAAAAATCGAGAATTACAAAAAAAATTAACACAATAATTGCCCTATCTCGCACATTTTCCGAGATATTCGCCAAAAACTCATGAAACAAACAACTCGATTTTCCTCATTTCACCAATTCACTAAGAACAGAATAAAAAAGTGCACGAGATGAAATTTGAATTGCAAGTTCACTAACCTCGATTATACCCAATCGATTTTTCTCCTCTATTACCAATAGTACAATTTTTTTTTACCTTTTTTTTCCCACAATAAACATCATCTTGACGGAATTGAAATTGCCTCGGGCGTATGAGTAATATAGTTAGAATGCAAAAAGAGGAGCAAGTCAAATAAAAAAAAAAGGAAAATAAGGGAAGTGCACGTTGAGAACGAATGATGGAATGATATAAACTTCGCGGACGATTGAAATCGATTATATTTCTGTAACGATACTCGGGATAACTTTTCCCTGCTCATTCGTGTTGAGACTCGAAGAGAAAAGAGAAATGTATCTTGGTAAAAATCGAAGCTCCATTATCGGTGAATGGCGACGATCTGGTAGAGGAGAGGGGGATGAGGGAAGAGGCTGGTTCGATTACCCCTTGGTATAAAACAGATATCCTGGTAATCATTACCCCGCAAATACGCTCGAGAATATTAGACACAAGTGCAGAGGGAGAAGATAAAATAATCCATTGGTAAAAGAGACAAAAAGACATTTCTTTTTACTGTGAAAATACGAATAAGAGATAATTCGATTATTAGATGGCTGGACCTTATTTTTCCGAGAAATTCGCTCTATCGAGGGTAATGGACCTGTTGGATAGATGAAGAGAGGAAATAAAGAGAAGAGCTTTTTTCTCTTTTTTCCGAGAAGATACACGAATATCGATGAATACATGAAAGAGCACTGAATGCTCACTTCCGGCATGATTTTGCGATAGTTCGTGACTTCTTTTGCGCTATGACAATGTGTACATATTGCAGACTGGAATGTTAGAGAAGAAAGAGCTCTCTTTTCACGTTCACAACTTAAACGTTTTTTTTTTCCAGAAAATAAAATTCACTGAGAAAAATCAAATGACAATGAGATTTTTTACGAGATAGAAAATGGCGTCACTCTTTTTTTTATCAATCTGTGAGGAGTTTTCTGAGAGAATTTGAAAGCATGTGGAATAGTTTACAATTCTCTACTCTCATTTTTCATGTAATTTTCCAACCTCTATCTCATCCAGTAGTAAGAGGCGAAGGAGGGTTAAGTTCATGCTTCAACTCTACTCACTACCTCTGCGTTTCTTACTCTGTATTTATGTACTTTTTCTTTTTCAAGAGAGTACCCATCATCATATACTCCAGGATTCCTTCACCGGTGGCTTCTAATGTCTCCGTCTGACTTATATTACAACATTTATCCTTTCAAATAACGCTTTGAACATTCAAATTTCTCGATTTCCAGGTTTTTTTTTTATTTCTTTTACTAGTTGCAGGGAAAAAAGAAAACTTGTCCCTTTCCGAATGTTACGTGACGCACAAAGACGATATTTTTAACGAGACACGCAGGAGTAGAGGGAAAAAAAAAAGGGAATGAAAAAAAGGTAAAGAGCTCGAGCGCGACACAAGGGAACGAAGAGTGAGGCCAAAGAGATGCAACACGAGGGAATATAAAGCGTGCACTTTCAAACTGCCGGGAGGTGATGTCTCAGAGAGTCTCGGAGGAGTCGGCGGCCTATACCGCACTTGGTTATATATATATCTATATATATTTTTTTCTTCTCATTTTCACTATTATCTGTCTCTCTCACTTTCTTTTCATTTGCAACACCTTTTCGCCCATTACCTCCAGGCACAGTGGCAGTTGATCATGAATCATATTATGCATTACAGACAATGTTATTTTTTTCAAAATTTAATTTAACCTACAATGATTTACACTTGGTTAAACGTGAGGGGTAAATTAAACGGTGAAAAGAAAAATTTTGATTTTTTTTTTCTCATCAGTTTTTATATTCATGGGAACATTTCTATTGTGTGTTTTGTTAATAGTTATACGTGTTTACGATAAATTAGGAATTGATGAATCATGCGTGGTGGAGGAACGAATTTTGAGGAAATGCAGGAATTATAAAAACAGAGGAAACGAAAGGAGTGACACTCCTTTACAATCTGTCTTCGTCTCTCGTTTTTTTGTCACAAATGCCGAACGTGAATAATGCACATCACGCCAAGTTCTCACACACAATCATTTATGGAGTTGGTAGACAAGTGAGAAATGTGAAAAAAGAATGAAAGATTTCATTTTACTTGTCTTTTACCGTGTGACTTGAACTCGAAAAGTTAACACTCAAACTGGCGCTTTTTTTGTTGGGAAAATATTATTTTTTGAATATTTCGGAAATTATGGGATTCAGAAGCATTCGCCATGAGACCCTATTAAAGTCGTAGAATTTTCCAGAAAAAAAGTTTTTCTGCAATTTTTTAATGCATCCATTCATTTTCAAGATTTTCTGAAAAGAATTTCACCAGAAAAATCCCAAGATAATTGTCACGAAAATTGTGAGTAGACAAATTCGTAAATAACTTCGAAAAGGATCAGATTTATGCATATTCATGAGGAGACCTTTTTTTGGGAGTCCTAAAATTTTCAACGGAAAATGTCTCTCAAGATTTTCCCTTAAACTCATTAATTTTGAAGATAATCTTTAAGGAATCATCAAGAAAGTTCTCAAGTTATTTATCACCACTGAATTGTCATGTTACTTGTCAAATTAGAGAGAAACATTGAAATTCACTTGAGTAAATTTATTCCTGTCCCATTAATAACTCCATTCAATTATGGATCTTTGAAATTCACTGGGAAACAAGTAATTCAATTTAATACGAATTTGGGTCATTTGAAATAAACTGTTTCGGTATTTGTCAAGAGATGATTCGTCTATTTTTGATACATCCAAGCAACAGTTCGGAATGGAGTATATATTTTACTTGAAATCGACAAATTAAAATGACACGTGTAGACTATTTGATTTTTCAATTTTCATTGAATTATGAAAAAAAAAAAAAGTTGGCAATCAAATTGATGAATAGATTGACGTAATGCTAGTTATAATTGGATTACATCAACAGCAAAAACCTCGTATCATTTGAAATCTTAACTGGCGTATTTTACAAAACTGACTCATATTCTCGTTAACGCATCGCTCTCAACTCTAATTTCATTATTAATCCATCTCAATCATTCGGCTGACAGAAACTATACGAGTATCTACACGCGATATTTCAAATGCAGAATTATTATTCACCGGGATATTTCAATTTTTTGATAAATAGATCCAGTGAGTCATTAATATTCAGTAACTGCAGATGATTTTGATGTGGAAAAAAAATTGGAGATTTCAGGACGTAACTCAGACGATTTCATCAAACTTTACAACTGTCTGAATATTAATTTTCAAAATTCGAAATTATTGAATTGAAATGTTGGAGTGACATTCCGATATTATCGAAGATCCTTCCTCAATGAGTTTTAAAAATATGTCTAGAATTAAATGAATTTAGAAATGAAATGTATTTTATTTTCTGAATATTTTGGAAAATATCAGGTTTTTTTCGAATTTACCAGAAAACTTTCTTCGTAGAACTAAAAATTCTCTACAAAAAAGGTCCCTTACCAAATCCCCTTAAACCCAGTGATTCCAGAGACAAATGCGGAATAATATTCTTAGAAAAACCTAAAATTCTTCATAAAAATTCTCCAAAAACTCTCTGAAAAAAAATGTTCCTTTCCATAGAAACATAATAAGCAATTAAATAGCCATGAAAATTAATGCCCTCACTCATGATCAAGTGCCTCATAAAATCAATCCAAAATACCCTAGAATCTTTATGTTTGTTGGCTCATACAAACGAGCAAATAAATCCAAAATTTATCGAGCGTCAGAGAGGACCAACATTTCAGCACGTTCCATCAGCACTTTAGAATTGCTCCATCAACCTCTTTCTCTCTTTCCACCCGAAAATATCCGTCTGCATTATTCTTCTCTTTTCAGTCGCTTTGGAAAAAAAATACATACACAAATATATATATATATATATATATATACATATATACATAACTATATAAATGTACAGTAAAATAAATTCGTGTCTTCCACTGTGATCCACGCTTCATCCACTCGCAGTTATATGTCTCACAAAGCGAAGCCTATTCCACTATGGCAGCAAGAAAGATACATTATCGTTGGGCACACGCTCACGTTTATTGTTACAAGGAGTTCATTCGTGGCTGTTGGAAAGTTTAAATGAAACGAAAACGAGTGGGGAAAATGTAGAAAAACAAAAATTAAATTGAAGTAGAAGATGAAGTGAGAAAAAAAAAAAAAGAAATGAAAAATGTCATTTTAAATGCAAGCTAAACTTGTGTTTATTCGTGATAAAAATAGAAACGAATGATGGCAAGTGAATGCATTATTATATACTAGGTGCAATGTACTTGTAGATATTTGGATTATCTCACAAGTATTATATAAACAATTTTACCAACACTGTTAACTAATTTAGATCGTAGTTTAAACAACTTTGACAGTCATAAGTTTATTGACAGGCTCAGTGTGTTTTGGTATCATTGGTGGTAAAAACGCGTGCGCCAAGTTGGCGCGTGGCATGTTTCATATGACCTCGGTTCACTCATACCTGTAAACCTGGTGAGAGATCAAACGTATTCAAATATCGCGTGTCGAGGCGCCAGGATATATATACACTGTTAACAAAAAATCTCGGCTCAACTCTTTTTTCTCCAACTCATTTCAACTTTCTCGTTTCAATTCTGACGTTGAAGCCAAACGAAAAAAAAATAAAAATAAAATGAAAACAAAAAATGGTGGAAGTTGAAATCCTTCAACGCTTCAACGATCAATTATTTCATATCAACTTTGTAATTGATCACGAATCGTGACACAATAAATCTGCAAGAGACTAATGAAAATGCTAACGATTCGGAAATGAAGGAGGAATGGTAAGCCATTGAATTCTCATTGCTCGCATACTCGTTAAAGGATTAGCAGAGAAGAAAGAGAGAGAGAGAGAAGATGGGCTTAATTAAGCGCGAACTGCCACACTGAACATCTCTCACTTAATTCTCTTGTTCTTCCTTCCGGCTCCTTCACGATCTCTGACCTCTTCTCCACGTCTCACTGAAGCTCCCTCGGCTTCGCGAGAGACAGTAACAACTTCCTTTGCAATCCTTTAACAACTGAATAGAATTAGCAAATAATTTAATTGTTTTTAGCGTATCTCTCGAGATAAACTTCAACTTCTGATTGAATCAACAGGAATAGTAGTTGTACAAATAAATCGATTAGAACCGGTTTTTCTGCAACGAGATGCGTGTGGATAGAGAAGGAGGAGAGAAAGAGAGAGAGAGGAAGGAATGACAGGAGAAAAGAATGAAATGGGAGGGAAAAAATAAATGAAAATATTTCGAGGGGGATACAAACCCTCCTGGGTTTCAAATGTTGAGAATGACTCCCGTGGGTTGCTTGGAGAAGAGCCCTACAACAGAACTCAACGAACGAGGGCCACTTGTATTCAAATGTTCTCCGGTACTTTCCCTCTTTCCCCTCTCTTTCTGTCTCTTCCTCATTTTCCCCACTCACTTGCATTCCCTCGTCAGATTCGTTTGGCTGTCTGCAGGGGAATAAACATGGGGAGTGGAAAATAAAGGGAAAAATAAATAAAAATAAACAGCAAGTGAGAACGAAAGAGATGGCTAAAATGGACATTTATAGTAAAGAAAAGAAGAAGACGGAAAAAAAATGGAATAGAGAAAACACGAAGTCCTGGAATCCCTGGTGAGATCCAAAAAGCTACCTCAAGTATATATATATGCGATTCTCCAAAAACCATTTTGCCAGTGGAAGAGTCCGACTTTTACGATTATGCTTCTCCTTGTCCCAAACTCATTCTCTTACCCCTTGGTGCTATTTTACGTAGTCGTATAAGCACAAGTGTAATTAAACTGGGAAATATTTAAGCTCTCATCCTCCTTTTAACACACAGAATGGAGGAAAGAGACAGGAAAATGTGAGAATTTATATGAGACTTTTGAACGTACCAGTTTAACGTGCTAGTAGGATAAGAGGTAGAGGTGGAACAAATAATTTTGGACGTTGGAGGATAAATCGGCTTGTAAAAATCTCACGTCATGAAAATGAGTGATTAGCTCATATTTTCTCGAAATTAAATCAAAAAATTATTGACGTAATTACTTTCACTAAAAAAATGACACAATTCAGGAAATCCCTTAATTCTATTGAGTCTTGAAATAAACTTTGTCTCAGGAGAAACAAGAAAAAAACTTATTCAAATCATGAACAATGTAAATCCATTGAGATAACAATTTGTTTTTCCATGCATAGCATTGTAATTTGCATGAAAATTTATTCATCAAGAATTGGAAACATTTTGATATACCCAGTGAGACTTTAACAAATCCCAGGGCCATTTAACCGAATAAATTTAACCTCATCTCCATTGGACACTGGAATTTCCTCAAACTCGTACATAATCTGGCGTTTAGTTTTGATGACACACATACACACACATACATGAATGCGTCAGTTGATTGTTGGTTGAAAATCCATGTATATTACTCCCATGGACAAGAGTCCAGGAGTAACGTATATATATCCATCAGTGTATTTGTATGAAGCTCTTTGCATCAACCAAGGGAGCAGTAAATGCGTTTCAAGTATTAAGGATAGAGGTGGAAGAGGGAAAACGTTGGATTTACATAGACATTTGAAGACACGAGGGAGACGGAAGTCGTCGTGAAGTTTTGACTGAGGGTAAGGAGTAAATGACTGAGAAAAGAGGGAGGAAGGAGCTTTTATATCCCTCTGTCTATATACATGTAGTCCTGCAGCTTATGAATATTGTATCAGTCTAATCCTCCCAGATTGTGGATATATAAGTCACGGTTTCCTCTTTCTACGCTATTACTATTTCCCATCGTTGTTTTATAACCTCCCAAACAGTTTCCGCTGTTTACTACTAAAATCGAGAAATATTTTCCGAACGCTTAAACTCCCTCTCGACGAAAAACAATTCAATAGAATAGCACATTTTTTTTCTGCCCTCATACTCGAAGTCTTCATTGAATAGAGCGGGGAATTTTTTAACATACGAATTTTTCATCTGCGTTTGAATATTTTCAAGTGTGGATGATGCACTAGAAGATGAAATGAACTCTGGATTGAAAATAGATAGAGAAAGAGAACTAGAGAGAGAGAGTGTGTGTGTGTGTGTGTGAGTTGAGGAGATCCTCAGCATTGACGTGGGAGGATTGGCTACTGCGACAACATTGGGGCCAATAATTGCCAGATTGTTTGTAATTGCGAGCCCTTGAGACGAGTGGATCGGCGACTGGTTGAGTTGAGCCCCGAGAAACGGATGAGATAAAGAGAAAAGAAAATTCAACGGAATAGAGAGAGATAGAGTTACACACACTGAGGGGTGTGTTGAAGAACACTGACTACTGCCTGATCAGACAATACTGGTTAGCGAATAAAAAGAAGAGATACATGGAAAAAAAAACAATGTATAGGAAGTGCAAGATAGAGGATAATGGTGTACATCAATGTAGCATTGTTTTCTTTTGAAGTGGACACAATTCCATTTTCTTTCATCTCTTTCTCACTTTTTTTTATTCTATCTTTTTTTTTCCTTTCCTTCTTGCTCTCTGGATGATGTACTACACCTGTGAAATTGAGAAGCTACCGCTGGCTAAAGGTCAAAGGGAGAGAAAGCGAGGGATAGATATAGGTAGAGAGACACAAACATTGTACATCCTTTCTTGCAGAAAGAGCTTTCATTTTCATTAGACAGCGTCTTGTTAACTTCCGGTGAAGAGGTGGAGGTTGGAGGTAGAATAGGATGGTATTAAAGTAGAAAAGCCCAGAGTTACCAGTGGAATTTGAATTTTAAGGTAGGTTGTGTTCTGCTTACAATGTTGGCATGCATTATCCGGTGGAAGAGTCCGAGAGGGCGCACAGACATAGGGATGCTACCAGACATTGGAGATATATAGTTCGTAAAAGAGCATAGTTTTAACTATATATATATATACAGACGAAGAGGAGGAAAGTGCGCTGGAGTGTAAAGCCCAAGGAGCTCTCAAGGGTGTCCAAGGATTAATAAACCAGTGATGCTCAACGCTGTGTTCCGGATATCCGTCGAACAATGGGCGAAGCTCCTCGGCTACGTTCCAAGTGATATATCGCGACCAAAATTACATTCCCCTGTGTCACGAGTCCAGGATGAGGGGAATTTGCAGGAGAGATACGTCCTATTGGAGGTAATCTTGTCATAATCATTGGAGTACTACTGTTGTCAGTTGAAAATTGAGTTGATTGAAAATTCTTGGAAATTATGTAATTAAGTGTCTTGTGAGTGTAATTGAAAGAATAAAACTTGAAACCCAAAAGGAGTTGTCTTTGTTAAAACTGAATAAACTTCAGACAATACACATCTCTCTTCTTGTTCTTCTTTCTTTTCATGTAATTTTCCTGGATAAATTCTAAATTCCCTTCTATTTGAAGCGTTGTCTTGACGTTAACTATATAGTAATTAACCGAAACGATACAACAAAGCAGCATTTAACGGCGTTTAGTCAGCGCGGTGTGTGTTACTGCCTGCTTGTAACCGTTTCTCTACGCTGCGGGGACTGCCAGAGTACCGATAAGGTCCACAACACAATGCTCCAAATCCCGTATTGTCCGCACTCAATATCCACCCCCACCCTCTTACCCTTTCTCCCTGTGTCTCTCTCTCTCTTTTCTTCTATCCCTTTCTCTTAAACAGTGAGAGCATTCATGCACAGTCGGCTTAATTATGACAAAAATCCATAAACGATTGTGTGTGTGTTTCAGGGAGGAAGCCATTTTCATTGTTAAAACGTTTCTCAGACGTTATTCAGTTGGCTAGTGACTACCGCGAAAGCTGATTTAGTGTTACGAAATTTCAAATTCGTATGTTTATTACAATAGATGGATTAAATTGATGCTATGAATAGAGGATTTAATTAGATAGGGGATTTCAACCTGCAATTCACTGATTATGAGACAACAATTTTCGGGCGAATTTCTATGGAATTCTTTTATCGGGTTTATCCTTGCGTAATCGAGTCTTTCAATGCGACAGGAGCAAATGGTGGAAAATTTTATTTATTTAAATAAGTACATAAATTTCTTTTGTGTGCATTCCTTTAAGACACATCCTTAACTTTAGCCTCACTTATAGTTCTTTCCATACCACTTTTGTAGGATCAAATGTTTTTTGCTTTTTTCCCCTCGTCCGTTGCGTTTGGCAGCTTTTGTTAATTTATCTACTGTTATCACACATTCTTTGGATTTTTGGCCTTTTACCATTTACATTTTCACTTTGGCTTATTCCCCATTCCCCCTTCGTTTATACCAAATTTTTCAATTTTCAGCTTTCCAGCAAATGGTGGAAAATATATGTGAATTTCTGGCTATAAAAGACACTGTCATTTATGATTTCACCTCGATACCATAAAAATAGAAAGAAAATAATACACAAGCGGCGAAGACAAGGTGAATTTTATTTTATGATTCATGAAAAAAAAAATTTGAATTCACGAAATCCTTTTGGCTTTTGTTTATGCGAAAATGTAAAAGAAGGATAAACAGCATGCACTTCGACACCAGGGGTCGGAATTTTATGACGTGTGTTTCATATAAATGTAAAATGTCAGATGTTAGAGATAAATGTAGAAGAGACGATAAAAGAATCCATGTCTTTCTTTTCCTTTTTTTTCACTCCACTACATTCTTATGGATATATATTCCAGGATCTACGAGGACAATGGGAGTTTATGTGACTCCTCTTTACCTACGAAAAATTTGCTGATTCAGAATATATATATATATATATATGAGTTTGTGAGAGATATTGCTGGTGAAATTGAGGAAATGAAATTCGTGAAATCTTTGAATATTAGCTGGACGAAGAGTTTGAATTTTCCCTCAGGGACTTTGTTTTTTTTTACCATTTTCTTATTTCTTCGAAATGTAAAAACAACTTTGCTGCCGTGAAATCGTATGGTAGATATTCGTTCAGTGGAATGCATTTCACTGTGAGAAGAAGAGATTTCGAAGAAAATAGAATGAAGGAAACGAACGATAGAAAGGGAAATGTTTAAAAAAAAAAAGAAAATGGAGTACTTGGCAGACATTTGTCTGTCTGTTTTATACATAGTATAATATTTTTCACGAAGGCATTCGCACGTCACTCTGATGGAATGATATCCAGGGAAAAGATATGAGCATCAAAAAAAAAGCATAAAAACGAAAATAAAAAAAAAACACACGAGGGAACTATCTATCTACTTTGTGCGGGATTTATTTGGCTTTGGATACGAGAGTCACTGCTTTATAATATAAAGCGTTGTAAATACGTAGACAAAACATTTTAGGGTGTAAATGGCGGTGGATTAATCTACCACCACAATTTTTCACGTTTTTCCGGTTCTTTTATTTATTTAAATATTAATAATTCAAAGTGGCTATTTCTCAGTTTTAAAAAAAAATGTATACGCTCATGAAATATCTGTTAGGATGCTTCACAAAATTAATTACAGCTTAAATCACTCGTTTAAATTATTACAATAATTATCATGAAATGCAACTTTTTTACTGACCATTTGACTCGTCCATTCAACTTTCGAAAAGAACTGCAGGCAATTTCTCTGAGCTGTTAGTTGCAACTCAATGAAATGGCAATTTTCTAGACTGAATCTTGAGAACTTTAAACAATGCAAAAAGAGTTTAAAGAAAATACAAATTTAAAAAGTCTCAAGTAGATTTTTCACAATGAAAGAAAATCAAAGTGACTCTTTAACCGTGTTTATCAAGATAATTGAATGTCAAACAAACAAATTTATAACGAGGAGAAACAAGAATTAACGACATTGTTTAAATGAAAAAAAAAATTATATAATTGATCACCGTAATAATTCCCTGAGCACAGCGTATCCGTTTATCAGTTCCCTCCAATCCCACAAATTTCTTCACAAACGAAGGATCATCGTCTGCTCGATACCCCTCGGGGTACACTCCAGTGCTTCTCACCAACTCCTCTTTCCTATCCCCCTTCTATCTCAAAAGGTAAATCCATAGGTCTACCACCTCCACGTAACTATCCCGAAAACCCTCTGGATGAACGGATGCTACGTGTATGTATGTGATCAAGAGCTCACAGCGTGGCGTTACCTCCGGGGAGAGCGAAGAATGTGTCTTGGCAAGATAGCGTGAGCCCCCCTTTACCCCCTTCCCCCCCCCCCCCCTCTACATCTTCACTCCTCCCAGTGGAAGTGTTCTGAATAACTTTGTTAGTCTAATTTATCGTTGAATTTACCGTCGAATTATTAATGGCTCTTGTGAGCAACTCGATAGAGAGAGAGAGAGAGAGAGAGAGCTACTGTCAAAATTCTCCTCTTCCCCAAAATTATAATCAAGATGTTGGTGCCTTTTGAAAGAGAGCTGGGCAAAAAAAACAGTCGTTCGATCGTTAAAATTAGATACAACGTAGAGATATTAGTGGGCTTTCCCTTCTACCTATTTAGGGCTGCTTTGATGGGGCAAAATAGATATACGATATCAACGCTGAAAATACAGGGAGGGGGGGGGGATGATGAGGTTGTGTGTAGCTTCAACGACGAACTGTTGGATTAAAAGCTGCAGCTTCAACTTCCCCTCGTGCCGAACGCCTTCACTGCTAATCAATACGCAGCCAGGAGGGACGCGGGTGTTATCTTACCGTTGGGCGCTTTGTGAGGCAGAGGAGGGGTGTGGGGGAAAAGGGGGTGATGTAGCCTGGATGCCCGCGTGCTCAATTAATCCAGGAATTTCTCGAATCTTTCATAACAACCGAGGTACAACGGATGAAATTGTTACGAGACTGTCTAAGCAATTTCTAATTGTCTTCACTTATTTGCGTAGTGGAGTATTATGATGGAGTTATTATTCTGTCACTCAGAGTTTTTTTTTTTTTTTTGGAGGTTTAATTCGTGGATAATTATGTTGAGACGGAATAGGGGGAGAAAATGGTGATAAAAAAATGGGGAAAATTGGGGTTTTAGCAATTAACTGAAAAGCGCTCAGTTTTTCTTATTTTTTCGAGTCATTTTTTCTGGCATCTATGAAAAAATATTGAAAAATTGTGAACATGTTCCAGCATATCTCCATGGTCAACTCACATTTCTAAATTTCTTCACAGAGGCCCAGACTCCCCTAATTTTTCTCGAATTTCCCCTATTCTATTTATATTTTTTTCACACTCTATGATTATTCTCTCTCATTCCCGTGTCGAAATTTTATGACAGATTATTTTTTTTTCTTTGGGCAAAATTATTTTATAGCTATTTCTTATTGCCTTTTTTTCGTAGGTTTTATTACTGCACTATCATGGATATCCAATTTTCCGAGCACAACGAGACGAGTCAAAAGAGAGATGGTAAAGAGCAAGGTCACATGGGGTCGTGGCGGATGCAGGCTTTTGCATGGAGGCACTCGAGAGCACTCGACGCGCGACTCACTCATTCCTGCATGTACTCTTGTATAAACCTAGTTGTATATATATATATATATATGTATAGAATTTTCGTCTATGTATAGTGGTATCTGTTTCACTCGCTGGCGGTACCACGACTCTCATGGGATTGAGTCAACGACGTGGCTTTGTCAATCAACGGCTGCAGATTGAATTAATTTCCGTGACCTTTCGAAATATACGCATAACTCTAATGCGAGTATAAAATATAGAGTAAAATTTTCTATGGCCTTTTTTTCTGCAAAACCTTTGAAAATATTCAGTCAAGCCAAGTAGTAACTTCCTTTTTTTTGCTTTCATTGAAATAAATTCTATCGAATGTCATGTAATTTCTCGTTGAGTGTATTCAGGTGCTTCCAAGCTGGAAATAGGGTTTCACCCCTTTCTTCCATCGAAAAAAGAGAGGGGAAGAATGGAAGAGGGAAAGTTGAGACTTTGACGCAGCGCTGCAGTGCTGCGTTGAGGCATCACACGTCGTCACGTGTGGCAGTGGAAAATAGGGAGACATCAAACACACGGTGTTCTGTCAAAAGTCATTCTTTCGAAAGAACCAAGAAATAAAAGATAAAGGAAGGGCTGGTAGATGTCATCGATGATATATCACCTCTCTCCCTGTACAACATTATGAGGCAAAAGAGGGGTATAGTAACTCGGTGACAATTTCTCATCTGCTCTCTTCCCATGCCCTTAAAATACGTGAACGAAGTTTTTCGAATTTTTACCGGAATTTTCTCTCTCTTTTTCTCAAAGAAGCTGCAGTGCAAAATCATGAGGAATGAGGGTAAAGGGTAATTTCGTAATTTTACAATGACTTGAATTGCGTCACGTAAAATATTCGATTGGACGATAGGCAAGTATGACATGTCAGACTGTGTGAGTGACGGAGAAATAAGGGATACGTAAGAAGGTAAAGGTAGAAGAAGAGGTGTACCTTCCAATACATGGGCGAAACAAGGACTGGACTCAAGCGAAGACCGGAGATAGTGTCAAACGTGCAGTGAATAGTCCCCCACCCTTTCCCCCTCTTTTGGAATGACTCGGACTTCTTTCTGAGAGTGGCGGTTTCTTTTTGTCGGTTTTGCTGTACACAACTGAATGCCGGGAGAATTGTAGAATGACATTTACGATGGCTTGGTAGCCAACTGCAGAATGCATCTCTTGACACTTCATCGTTTTCAAATTTTTCATTCTCAGCTTTTTTAGACAGTATAGATTTTTTTTTCTTTTTTTACGCGGGGTGAAGGAATTCACATTCTACCAGAATAAAATGACAGAGCTTGAGCAAAAGGTAAACTGTTCAGGGTTAATTCTCTACGTCGACCTATCTCTGTTGTGATTCATATCTCTCCATCGAAATAGAATGTGTGAGAAGGACGTAATATTTTAATATCCTGCGGTGTCACGTCCACTGAAAACTGTTATCCAACGATACTGCTTCTCGTGGTTTCCGCTCCCTTTCAGGATTTTAGTATGTAAAATGCTTCGGGGGAACTTTGAATATGTGAAGTGTAAAATTATTTGGTAAACCGCTTTAGGAAATTCGATGGATGTATGCTAAGCTATTCGTACACGGTGTGTCTCGGGTACTTAGGAAAAATTGATAGTTCAATTATTCAGCACTGTGTCAATTTGGATGACGGAATATTCAGTGCTTTCGGCACCAGATGGGAGTTTATTCTTGAAGCAAACGGAAGCCGTTACGTCAACGGGAAGGACTTCGTCAAGGAAGGTTTGTGTCTGGAGAATGACATTTGTAGATGAATTGTGATGGCAACCTATTTGTCTATGAAGAGTTTGAAGGAAGAATACCGTTCACTATCGCCATTTTAGTTTACGTTCCCATGTTTTCGAACTATTGGTTACGGTTTTTTTACCAGATTACTCCTGAAAATATTCCTTTAGCAATAGGGCTTGGAAGAAATTCATCAAAAGACCTTCTTTGAAGCTTGTAACATTTTCTGTGAAAGAGATCTTATTTTTCATTCGAAACTTACTCAATTTAGAGACATTTGCAAGAGAATTTATCTGCAATTAATACGCATTTCTTGAGCTTCTTCCGTGAATCTCTGAATTGAATAGATTTGGGGGTAAATGTCAAGGAACCTTCTTTGTAAATAGTTCCACAAGCTACAAAAGAGATTTCTCAATGAAGATATTTCGAAAATAGACTACCTTTTCAGGACTAATATATATCGTTATTAAACTCCAAGGGCTCAAAGTACCATAAACTCTGTACTCACAACACTCGCAGCATCATATCTTCAAAGTCAAAGGAAGCTTACCTGAAACAAAAGGATGAAAAATAATAGTTTAGTAACATGAAATTTCCAAGTCAAGTTATTGTCTCACAAAACAAAGACAAATTTGCAAAAGAATAATAACAAAAGAAATGAAACGAATATTTCATTGTGGTTTTCCAAATGTAAGTCACAGGGTCTTATTCACAATACATCTTGTGCATCAGTGGATCATCGAAATAAAATACAGATAGAGATGAGCTGAGGAGCGAGGACATAACGGTCTCTTCGATCTTTTGAACAATGGTCTTTGTTGCCTCAAAAATAACCGCTTGTCGCATGACCGAACAAACACACTGGGGGTAAACATCCTCCGATTTTTGTATACAATGTAGTTTAAAAATAATTTATAAAGATTTACAAGAGCATTGAGTCTGCTCTCTCTCTCTCTCTATCTATTCAACATCAGAGGTATCAAGATTTTATGTGACACATATCTTCAGATGTTATTTTTATTTCATTGCCTCTTTTTTATTTTGCTTCTCTCACTCATCGCGCTTACAAGTGAAAGTGATGAGTGGACGCGTCGAGTGCTTTTAGCAATGGAATGTCACTGAGCTTTTGCGGCCAAAAATTCTCCGATGTCGTCGGTAATTCACTGCCGAGTT
This sequence comes from Aleiodes alternator, assembly GCA_963921955.1. Classification (NCBI taxonomy): domain Eukaryota; kingdom Metazoa; phylum Arthropoda; class Insecta; order Hymenoptera; family Braconidae; genus Aleiodes; species Aleiodes alternator. Next base: position 8,026,435 of record OY998100.1, on the reverse strand, counting down.
TCATCCTAACTTGATGCTCAACGTTGATCGTAATGGTTATACATCAAGATGATGAATTTCACATGAATAAAAATAATAAAAATTAAATAAGACACGAGAAAATAGAGAAGAATCATCATTACATTGTAGCATCCATTTCAAAATATATATATTGTGTATAAGAATTCTCGGTTATACAGTTCCAGTTGTTTGCGGAGAACTCGAAATTTGACTTAACCAATCCAAAAATATACACACACGCCCTTCTCACCGCAAAAGTACAGTGTTATATGTACACAGCTGATGAAACCCTTTCAAAACAATCGTAGAGAGGTAAAATTGGATGTAAAAGAAAGAGAGAAAGAAAGAAGTAGTAATTTTCGTCTAGACTGAAAAACCCAGGCCGCATCTTCTTTTGGAATCGTAAAAATCATCGTAAAAGCCTTAACATACACTGTCAGTGACAGAATAACAAGTATACGGCTTTTCCTTTTTGACAATGCACTTAAATACAGATTAAAAGGATCACATTAAACGATCAATCCTGAAGATATAGTGGGCTTCCTCTTTTATCGTCGTAGCACAACAATTTCATGATCTCTGAAGAAAAGAAACCACTACTTTTATCTCGGTAGACGAGAAAAAAAAAGGAAGAAATTACAATTTCCATTCATCTTCAGAGATTTAAAATTCAATTTAACAAATTACAAGTAAAATGAATTCATCACTGAAAATAGATATAAAGTGATTGTCCTTTTGTGATAATTCTACGTTTCAACATCAGATAAGGAAACACTCGATGTGTATAAAAAATTCTTTTGAAAGTGTTTCAAAAGAGAACCTTTGGAGATAATCTCGTTGGTGACTCTGTGTGGAGTCCTCTTGAGTTTCTTTTACAATTTTTTTCTCTATCTCTTTCTCTGAGGTCCCATCGAATTGCACTAATAGCCCAGAAGTATTATTGGATAACGTTTGTACTCAAGAGCTCGAGCTTCTCTTCTGATTTCCAAGAAATATGAGAGGAAGGCGAATAATAATATAAAAAGAAAGCCAAAATTCACGTCAAAAGAAGAGACGTAATAATCTTCACCCTGAATCGCAAAATTATACAGCAGACGAGTACTTTTCAAAAAGAATCCAAGTACGTATCAAGTGTGAAGATGCTGAGGAAAAAAAAAGAAGAAGAAAGGCTATCAGATTCATCACAAAAGAAGATGGTTAGTGGAGTTGAATTTTTTTTCTCATTTCTAAAATTCTTTTTACTCATTTTTTTTTGTTAACTTTGCCACTGCATGCACATTGAGTTTATTTTGGTGTTGCAAACGGCTCATCCTATCTTACAAAGACCCATTCATAGTCCAAGCGAGAGGCACGGGCTCGTAACCACCGGGCGTGTTAGGAAGATGCAAGAGGAGACACACAAGCAAGAAATGAAGTTGAGAGAAAAAAAGAAAAAAGAGGAATGAGGGAAATAACGGAGAAGAGAAGGTAACGAATATGTGTGCTGTCGGTTTTTGAGGCAAAAGCCGAGATGTTTTAAAGTGAGGGAAAGAGGTTAGAAAGACAGATGCATAGCAGCCATGGCTGTCACTCACGCGTCAAAGGATCATTCCCCATTCAGTTTCAACGGAATGAATGCGTTGGAAGTGGCTTGAATCGTCAAGATACCGGGGCAAAAACGTCTTTCACCAAAGTTTTTCGCATCCAAAAATACTGAGATTTTGATCTTCAAACGTTTGTATATATCCGATTACAAGGACAAACTTTTATTTGTTCTTTATTTTTATGCAGAGAATAAATAAAAAAAAAGATATTGTCGGAGAAGAATTCATTCTCTCTCTTTTTCTCTTTTTCTCTCTCTTATAATTCAGATACTGCGATTTTTTAATACAATTTTATGGTTTATTTTTGGAGAAGTTTATGTACAATCCTGGGATCGATCAATCCAACGGAAATATACCCAATGGAGAACAGATTTAAATAGAACTGAGTGATTCCCAAGAGATAGATATGTGTGGTTGTGGAAACTATTCCCAGTACTCGTTTCATTCAATCTACACTGTCACGTACATTTGCTCTCCTCAATTTTATCAGTGAAACGGAAAATTTGATAACGTGTAATTTGTCGATTGATATTGAATGAATGGACGAAAAAAAAAAGTGGAAAAAGAATTGTTCTCTCCTTTTTTTTTTTAAACGTTCATTTTACGAGGCTGAATGATTGACACAGCTGTTGTTGCTTGACAAAGAACACTCTCTCACTCTTTTTCTCTGTTCGCATGAAAAACTCATGCTTGAAAATACTGCAATTTAATAATCTTCCCGATTTTCTGATCGATTAGCTAGCGGCGTTATTTTCTCCATTCTCTAGTAGTGTGTAAGAGTTGGTGCAAAAAAAAAAAATCTGGCAACAATTTAATATAAGTTCGTCACTAGGAGGGGAAAGAAGAGGGTGTAAAAGAAGCTGCCGCCGAAGGGATGGATATTTGAGTAGTTTTTTTTTTTTTTCATCCTTTTCATCTTTCTAGACAGCTGAGCATCTTGTGCTTCAGTTGGCAATAAAAAAATTTGAAAGATGAATATTACAAGAGTGCATTGTGCTGACTGAATCATCAAGAATTTGACGTTTTTTTTTCCTTAAAATTTGCCATAATAGGAATATCATTGATTCATGAATTTCCAATAAAATGTCACAATAACGTCGAATAATTAATCAATTAAACCAGTTACCAATAATTATCGACAACTTGTCAATTATAACTTTAGACTAATCAAATGATTATTCAATATTTAATTAAATCCATTGAATTCAGGACACGCAATTTGACAAATCCATTCATCTTTTTCTTTTTGAATAGGAAAATCTGATGAATCTCTATTGCAAACATCCAATTTTCGGAATTGAATGACAACACTTGCACAGATTTTGTGAATGTCACTGGGCACGTGGCAATTAGCTGAAACGAGAAACAAACAGAATGGAGCTGTGGGGCACGTGGCATCCATTGTATTTCACCATACAATCCAGAGAAAATAAAAATTCTTATTAAGACCCTCATATTCACAGACACTATTAATTTCTTATCCTTGTTCGGTTGAATCACAGTCGTACACATGTGTCATAAAAAAAAAAAAAAGAAGCGTAGTAAGGGAGCGTGAAAAAAAAAGAACTCTTATTCTAATAGTTGGCAAATGGGTACAATGGATGCACTGTGCACCCGTACCCGGGTGATGATGATAATGGTTTGGGGAGTGCGAAGAAGCGAGGAGAATGAAGAAGAAAAAAATGAGAGAAATGAGAGAAAAATAAAGAGTACATGAAAAGGGTGGACTTGGAGGCCTTTCGGTGCGAATACTGGTGGTGCGACAGATGTACGGCACCACGTGCCCGCGATTCGTAGCGCTCTCTCGGTACAATGTAATGTGCTTCCGAATAGTACAAAGTATATATACATATATATTTGAATAAATGAAAATGGCCTAATTGAGTAGTCAGTGGGCGGATAGAGCTCCGGCAATGTGAAGGTGCATTTATGTTGACTTCATTTTTAGCTTCACCGATATTACCTCTTTTGCTATTCAAATAATATACATCTCTTTTTTTTCTTCCCCTCTTTTCCTTTTTTTTTCAGATTATTTCCTTGTGTATTACCTTCGTCACGTTTCAATGGATATTGTAGTAAATAAAAATATTATTCAATGAATAGAATTGGGTTCAATGGTTATCGAGAATAGATGCTCTTTGATTACGAGCCTCTCGAGTGAGACGAAAGAATGGAAGAGGAAAAATTAACGAAAAGCAACAATGAATGAAATGTAACTCAGATATTATCGTTATTCGAAGATGGGAATGTAATTGAAATTGATTTGAAAACAATTTTGGCGCTCGAGAGGAAGGAAAGAGTGAAATTGTGGAATTCAATCGCAGGCACTCAGTGAAAAGAGAGGAAGAGAGAGACACTCAAGATATCCCCGGACTCGTTCGGTTGGTGAAAACTTAACGAAGATTAAGCACTAGCGGCATTACATCCATTTACTGCTTATTTACTCTAATTTATCTTCATTTCCATCCACTATGCTTGTCTGTACATACCGCTATGCTACCGAATGACACTGCGTACTTGGTACAACGTTGTCGTACGCAGGATAACAGGGAAAATAATGGTAAAAAAGTAAGATACACTGTCCATTATTCCGATTTTATAGAATTAGAGAAATAAAAAAAAAAATTGAAAATACAACTTTTGTTTTTTCTTTTTTCTCATTTTTTTTTTTATGTGTGAAAGGGGAATGGACCAATTTTTCATTATTATCAACAAAGCCAACGGAAAAAGGGGTGTGCGGCTGTGTGTAGTTTGATAATGGAGACTGACTGTAGAGTAGAAGGAAAATAAAGGAAAAAGGGGAAGGGGACAGGAGAGGGGAAAAGGGACGAATCAATCTTCTGTAATCGGATGAGAGCATCCGGATTGTGTGGGGATGCAATTGTCAAAATCAAAATTCTAAATTCAAATATCGCACTCGAAGAGAGATCGCGCTCATCCAGGAAAAGGAGTGAAGGCTTTGTGTGTGGGTGGAGAGGAAGATGGAGAATATTCACTTTGGAGAGAACGTGGAGATGAGAGGAATTGTTGTAGGGAATGACTTCGCCACTCTATTTTAGGTGGGGAAAGAGGAGGGAGACATCCAGCTGTGGGATCGCCGTTCGACCCTTCGTGGAAATTATTCTAATGATGGTAAAAAAATGGGGGAGGATGGTTACGCAAAATCCTTTGCCACTTGAGCTTACCCCTGAATTTCACATCGTGAGTACACTTTAATCCAATGAATTTGTCATAAACAAAGAAGAGAGAATGCGGATGATGATGTCAGGCTGATGGGATTGTGATGATAGGATGATTTTTTAATCATGTGGATTAAGAAAGAGTTTTTGCTATTATTTTTGTTGATTTTTAATCTCTTCAAGTGTAAATATCTTTGATGCAAATCACAGTGAGAAAAAAATAGTAGTGAAAACCATCAAAAATTGACGTCATCAGTCCTTGGCAAAATTTTTCCTTTGATAATAAAAAAATCTGTTGAAAACTATTAGATAATGATGTCATTGGTCTTCAGCAATCATTTTAATTGAATAATTAAAAAATCTGTTGAAGTTACTGAATTCAGTCAATTCCACTAGTTAATCTGTTTGAATTAACTAAATTCAGTAACTTTTTCAATCACTTCAAAAAAATATTTGCTGAGGACCAATGGAATCAATATTTGATCGTTTTAAAAAGAAAATTTTCCTCAATGTTGGCTTAAGAGAAAATGTCTCGAAATATTTTTTGTAACCTATTGAATTTGCTACAAGAAAGATCTCTCGACATTTTTTTTCGGAACCTACTTCGTTTCAGGGATATTTTCAATATAATCTGTCCTACATTTTCAAAATTACCACAATTCAAATGTCATCATCAAATATAAAATTCTTCAATTATTCATTATATTAATGAAAAGACAATTTTAGTTCTCTCGAAGATTGAAATTTATCGTATATTTCAATGCATTGATTGCAAAGTTTAAATTGAATATTCTCACTTAAAATAGTTATTTTCCTTCAATATGAACATTTTCATCTTCCAATTTCAATTTCTCAGAACTTTCAATATTTCACTTGGATCTGTAAAATTAATTTTAGTGTCAAAATTAGGGCAATGGCACTTCTGGCAGTCTGCCCATTAATAGAAAACTTTTTAATATTTTCTGTTGAAAGGATAATATTGATTTTCAGTGGATTTCAGAACCATGGCGATTGAATCAAAGCCTCACAAGAAAAATGAAAAAAAATAAAATGAAAATTGATATTATCATAGTTCAATTATTTTCCGAGAATTTTTGCATTGTAATGTACACATTAATGATCATCCCACATTGTATCTGTGCAACTGAATACCAATCCAATGATTCGTTACAATGGGTCATGCAGAGTAGTGCAATTACATAATCCGTGAACAATGCATTCTCCTGTCCAATTACGAATTGTTTAATTCTAATGATGTAATTCAATATCCAGTCGAAAAAACAGAAAATTCATTTAAACATCGAGAGAATAACACCCGCGATTTTTACGTTCAACAGCAGGAAATTCAGCTAATTCTCTTCACTGTGAGAGAGGCAACAGTCACGCCCATTATCAATTGTTTGAAATATCTACAAAATGAGATGATTACGGAAAATAGTCGTCATATGATAATTTTTTTTCTTTCTAAGACATAAATGATTTTAAAAAAGCTATAATTGTGAATTTTCAAAACATTTTTCATATAATAATTCATTTGTTGAAAAAAAAAATCAAAAAATTCGTAAAATGTTTGCTGATTTCATTATTACCAGAATGAATAGGTTCAAAGTAAATTCCTAGAAGATTTTTTCTTAGATAATTTCATTTTTCCCTAAGTTCCATACTTCCTGAGATACTTGAGAAATAATCTGCACGTGATTCCCACATTATTCCCACAAACTCAGAAATTTCCCGAAGAATATTAGTTACTACTTAGCAGTAAAAAAAAACAGCGATAAAATCCATGAATTTTTTTGCAATTGCCACTGAAAAAATTCCACATATATCCACAATCTCTATGAATCATTCAGCTCGAGGGCTCAACCGAGTTTGCATCCAGGTGACTGACATTATTCTCCATGAGCGCAGTTCCCTAATCTGTAATCAGTAATGCCGCCACCACGTCATGCCGCACGTACAGTGTTGCCCACCTTCCTCAACTGCAGTTGGTCAATCTTTATGGGTACGCTCATCAAGGCCTTCTACGTAGGTAGGTGGTCAGTATGATTGAGCAGTGATGCAAGTTAGCAATTCACATTCGTTTCAAATTGATGAAATTATCTCCGGTAGAAAAAAAAAAGTCATTAAAAATTCACATCGTTACTCCCCGGAACTCGATGCAAAAGTTTGAATCTATCGTGAATTTTGAGGAGTCCAGGGGGTTTAACATTGATCTGCCAGACTCTGAGTGAGGAATGAATGCGTTGTCGAAACCGTCAGCCATGTCAAATGTAGCCGACAGTTGATTGTAAACAAATTGACGTGGAAACAAGAGCACACGGAATTATTTACCCTATGGTGGCTTTTATATTCTCCTATATATACTATATACATATTTTCTCTTAATGGCAAAACAATGCAGACACTGTGTTACTGCATTATTGATTTTTCCTTTGTGAAGAATGGTTGAGTGGATTAAAAAGCCATTTGTTTGATAAGTACTTTGGTTCTTGTAGAGATAGAGATTTTCCTATTTTTCCCACTGTATTGGATAATAAACAGAAGAGAAAGAAGAAAAAAATGAGTATTCGATCTGTTATTGTTTGTTTTTTTTTTCTTGTTTTTTGGATTAACTCATACGAGTTTCCGGTTTATCTGGCGCCCGACAGACTAATCGAATTCGGGTCGTCAGATCGTTGCCCATTATTGTGCAATGATAAATTATTGACAAAGTCCACTGTTGCATCTTCAACCAAATGAATGAACACAAATCGATAACCGAAACTTGCCAAGGCGGAAGTGAGCACGATAATTCTGTCAGTGAAAATAAAAATAAGATTGCTCTATTTCTCGAGTCATTTGATAAATGAGCCTTTTAAACTCTAATAACTTTTTTCCATTAATTCCACCGAAATTCATAATATGAGCGTGAGAAAAAAAAAAGATGGAGAAAAAAAAAAGGTCGAGTCTAATCTCGGATAAATAATTTTACAGTTGTTATCATGGATGCATGACACTGTGTATCGCACTTTTGATATTTATGGCCTCACCCGTACCGAAGGCCAGACCGATGACCCCAGACCTACAGGGTAAAGAGAATGAGAAGAAAAAAAATGTTGGTTTGAAAAAAAAAATGTATCACTTTGCTAGAGGCCCGGGGATCTTCGAGACTTATGTATACGGTTGGTCGACTCGAGAAAGTACAGACTTACCTAGTGCAAGGCAGAAAGAATAAAGAGAAAGAAAAACAAAGCAGGAAAAAAAACACGAAAGCCCAAAGATCTCGATAAAGGCGTTGCAGGCCCAAGATCGATTGTCGCTCGAGATTCTTCGCTACCGCCGATTTATTACACTCTCTCCACCCTCGATTTTCTCCCGCTCTTTATTCACTTGCATGTACGAATCATATATATATATATGTTGATTCTGCAATTTTTCTTACTCAAATCATCAATTCTAATCTAGCCGGAAGTTTTATGAAATTTTTTTACCTTCGATTTTTAATTCAACTAGCGATGAATTATAAATTCACAGGGAAAGAGACGAGAGTATAGGCACTCGCCATGAACAAGAGGGAGAGGCTGAGATAATGAATATAAAAAAGGAAAACAAAAAAAGGGGAAAAAAATAAAGCACAAAGAAGGCGTGCAGTCAAGTTTCCGTTCATGGAGTTGATGCAGGACGACACCAGTGTAAGGCAGAGAGAAACAGGCAAAGCCATGGCTACTACCAGTATCGGTCATCTCAACGCCATATTTCATGCCCTATCTACACACTCGGCTACGCCTATATTGTGGGGTAAGTTCATGCTAGAATTGCAGTTGTTATATATACCGCGAGGCAAACGGTCAACTCAAGCAAAATTTTTTTTTTTTTACGAAACAAGGTAGGGTGTATTGTATCCCGTCTTCATCCAGATGACTCCACTCGATTCTCTTCTGAGGCCTTTGGAATGTGGACCGTATGCAAGATATATCCCCCAGGTGGGTTATTTAAAAATTCAAAGAAAGAGTAAAAGGAAAATCAACTGAGAGAGTCTCTGGCCTTCTTCCTAAGTCATACGTCACGATAGGAGTGTCCAGATGCTGTGTATGTGTCATACAATTCCTACCCTTTATTTCCCCCCCAAGTGATTTATGAATGCTCTCTAGCGTCGAAAAATATTGAAATAAACAGGCGGTGGAAGGAAAAAAAAAGGACAGCCGTAAATGAGAGGGCATTCTCCATAAAACAGATATAAAAGTAGAGTTAAAAAGTGAAACAGGCTTGTTATAATCTCTTCTTTACCAGGCGGTGCATGATTTTTTTGCGCGAAACCGGAGCTAAGGACCATAACTTTCTTTGCCCTTTTCGCTCTGTCATTAAACTCTTTTCTTTATTCAGCACTGCTTGTGGCTATTCAACTGGTCCCTCCTTTCTCTCTCACTCTCTCGGACAGAATCCCTACGTGAAATAATTGGCACCAAAACTTCAAAACTCTACGGGCCAAAACTTCATCCAAAACTTTGGATTTACACACTTTCAAACAGTGTTGTGAACGACCATTTACTGTACTCGTTCCACAGGTAGAAACAGGTTGATCATCAACAACAGCAGCAGTTATGTAACTTTGTAAATTTCCGTGGGCTATTTTCTGCAATTCATCCGCAATAAGAATGGCTTAAAATGATCTCTACTTGATCTAAAATGTTACTTTGCTGGTTTGCGTGCTTGAGAACTCAAGTCAAAAGCATCTGCAGTATTTGATTATCAGTCATCCAAGTGTATGGCTTTGATGAAGCCGAACTTCTGACCAGAAGCTGCCTCAATTATCATGGAATCTCCATTTAGGAAGTAGCGAAATACCATCTAGATGGTTAGATAGCTGAGTTAGGAAGGTCTTCTAATGATTTTGAAAGCCATTTAAGTGAATTCCTTCAGGATCAATAACAAGTTAATTTTAATGGCTTCTTACAAATTCTACGCTTCTTAATATGATCATTTCCGTTAGAGTATTATCATCATGATTATTTATGTGAGTGGAGAAATTCGTAATTTTAAATTGGAGAGATAGATGGAAAATTGAATATCCATCAGATTCAATGCATAATTCACTCAGTTGAATTTACCAATTTTCTCTCTCGTTCACATTCAATAGCACAGAATCATACGATATCATCGTACATGCTATCTTTGAGGCTGTTCGTGATTCACTTTCAGTACTCACTTGGCCTCTTGGTACAGGATGCTTTGGTGGCTTCACCTTCGTCTTCACTCTGTAGCAATATTCAATTTACTAAATTACGTAGGTCCCGGGTACGATACAGTGTTAAAATTGTCTGTGCGCGCGCACTATCTGCTTTAGCTTCTTTCATCAACGTGTGGCTTTTGATAAAGCCAATACTGTCAGGATCCGTGAGAATAACGAGGAAGCTGGAGGATTTTCTTGGATAATGAAGAAGTAACATTGAGATGTTGAATCACATAATGTAATTTCAGAAGTCTCTAATTATCGTCTTGAGTTACAAAATTCGTTCGTTTATTTTGAACATCTCTCATTTTTCAGAAAATATCACGTTCTGCATGATGAAAATGTAATAAATTTAGTTTATGAAGAGAAATTATGAGTGATCAAAGATTTTCAAGATCTGTTCATCGGAGAAATTAAAATTTAAAGCTTCCAACTCATCTTTTATGAGAATGCTATAAAATTCGTGGCTCTCCTCTATTTCATATCGTGCACATCAGTTGTAAAATTTTCCAACAAGATAAACCAGCTTACAGGAAGTAACTCAATCTACAGCTCATGATCCTGATTTTAATTCTACAATAACACAATTTGTGTTATCCTGAAACTTTGTACATATGCTTATGAAGCAAATCTTGGATGATGATAATGATTTAGTTTGTAGTACAGACAATTTATGGAATGGGGGGGAGAGAGAAGTTTCGTAATTCGTGCGTGGGGTCTTGTGATTCTCGGAAGTATCTGTCCTCTCGTCTCTCCTCTTCTTCGTGTGGCTTTAAATCGACTTATCGACGCCCTCGGGCTCTACGCGCTCCTCCATGCTCTCTGGAATCCTTCGGAGGAGGGTTACGGTGGCGAAATTCAGTTTCAGGGCTATCTCGACCGTGGCCCATCTAAAATTGTTATCCGGCATTTCTCAATAATTGATCAGACTGAAGAATGTATTTTATTTTAAAATGTGAGATATTTGTAATATTTTTCTTGGATTTTTTAGAACTTTTTCTTTGATTATCAGGGATTCAACTGAATGTGATGGATTTTCCATTTTTCCCCAGAATTGATACATTTTCGAATAAAAAGGAATGGAATGGAACAAAGGAATGGAATCCTTGAAAGAAGCGTTTAAGAGGGATTCTACAAGACAAAGTTACTGTCAGAGAACAACCACATGATTTTCTCCCTTCAAATAAGACAGCTCAGTAGTGGGAGCTTTTATAAATTCATCCAGGTATTTCAGCGTCAAAAAAATTCACGTCACGCCCCCACGATTTCTTCAACATTCGTTGTTTTTTATTCTCCCCCTCAATGTTACCTCCTTCATTTTTTATCATATCTCCTTCTCTTTTATATTCGTAAAGTACCGTAGTTACAAAATATTTTGATTGAAAATAAGGCCAATGAATTGATAATATTGATTCATCAAGATTCTGATTTATGATTGAGAGAATAAACTGAATCAGTGTACTTGGATGACAAACAACGAGATTTCTACAGAATTTACGATTGTTAATTTTGGAGTTATCAATAAATATATCGAGTTGCAGACAGGTTTGTTTGTGCTCTTGATTATCCACTTATTTACCACGTGTTTCTTTCGTTTTTTATGTGGCAAAAGAATAACTTTTTCTTTTCTCTTATTTTTAATGAATACTATACAACACACATTCAATATAACTATCACGTACAGCTTCCTGAAACACGCGGTCAGTTTCCCACGACATCATTTGGTGGATGGATGTCACACTGCACCCACTGGACATTTTGAAATCATGATTATTTGATACAGGAATTTTCAAATTGATGTGAATATGACATATGCGTTGTTGCAAATGTGAATGTTCAGCGCCATTTTGGCATCTCTTTGGTTGAAATTATATTGGATTCATTAAATTACCGCAATCTGAAATTAATCATCACCATTCTCGAAAAGTAAAACCTTTGAAGTTCTTTCAATTTCCTGATTTCCCAACTGCAAAACATGTCTCCGTGTCGAAATGTCTCACTGCCACCATCATATCTTTCAATCAGGGACCCCATGTGACTGACCCAAACGTCTCAATTTCAAAAGCAAAGGCGCTTCTCTCTCCAACAAAGAGAGAAAACATTAACTAAAGCAGTCTGAAACAATTTTAACTTCTTTTTCGGTAGGAATCCAAGATTACAGAGATAGACGAAAAGGTTTTTCAAGTGATTCTTGAGATTAAGAACAGAGGGTACGTGCCGAGGTGTGACCAAGCGGACGTATAATTTTCTACAGTCGTGCCAGTGTCTTAATTAGCCCCTACTCCACTTGACACCCGTCTTTCCCCTACTGGCAAACCTTCTTGACCGGGCACAGAGGGTATATTTCTCGCAGCCATCCCTCCACTCTAGTCCACCTACTTTACTACTACAGAGGCTTCTTCTCGCGACTCATTAGTTGATGGAATCCTTCCACCGTACCTCCACAAGCTGCAACTGGGTTCTCTCCTTAAACGCAGAACTGAACATCTCTCTCTCTCTCTCCTCATTCATCCCTCTCACACTTTCCAGCATGACTGTATCCTCTACTGCTCCTGTTATTAGCTAATGGAGGCAAAATCTACTGGGCGTGATAAAATGAAGCGTTAACACCACCATTCTCCATGGAAATTGGAGAAATTATGATGCTACGAGAAATCGATATGGCAAAAAGTTGACCAAGTAAGTTAATAATCATGTGAAATTTACTGATTCAACATGTTGAGGTATTTTATCAAATAATTAAATTCAGCCAGACCTTTCATTCATTCATTTGTTTGAAATTATTTTCTCATTTATTCTGCAACAATGTACACAAATTTAATTATCTTGTTAGTAATGAAAAGATTTGAAATACCACATTTATTTTAACAGTATAATATTCCATGGGAATTTCGTACAAATTAATTATTCGTTGAATATTTCTGGTATTTACTGTTACTATTTCAGTTAGCTTCAGAGTTCATTCAATTAATTCAGTAGAAAATAACTCTCAGCCATGTATCTCGTCAAATACAATTTTCCGATGCTGTGAAAATATTTCATCAAGAAAATTCACGAAACAATTATTATTTTTATTACTATTCAATATCAACAGAATATTCAGTATTTTCATGAATTCAATTTCAATGTTAAATTCCATAGTTGACTCATGGTATCACAATGACAGATTCTTAATTTCCTTTCCTCATGTTTGAATAAGAGAATTGTGAATGTGAAATCGATTTCAGTTACGGAATAGAAAAAAAATCTAGTTTTGAATGTTCAAATAATCCAAGTCATGTTTCACCTCTTTTCATTATTCCGATTACATGAGAATGAGCCTTGATGAAGATGCTATGTCATTTTTCTTTTGTTAATAAGAACATGCGCATGTTTCAATCATTCAGACCTGATTATTCGCAGTTAGTTTTTTCATCAAGTCCATACGAAATTAAATATTTTCACATACGAATTGAGGCACTTTCTGCCTTGTCACTCATTGCTAATCTAATGTAGCTTAGAGTTAGACACACATACAATATCTCCAACACATCTGATTCATTTGACCTTTGATGAAAAGAACCATCCCAATAACTCTTGTTAGATGAGAAACAAGAAAAAATCGTTTATCTGTCAATCATCACGCCCAGCTATTTGTATCTCATGTAGGAAAAGTAGATAAATCAATAACCGCATGACAGCTTCATTGAGAGATTTCTGATTAATATCTTCGTATGAAGAAATTATTTTTATTTAATCAATTTATAAATTGAAGCTGATGAATTTTCATAATAACGTTAATAAAAAGGATTTTCTTGGAATATCTTGGAAAACGATGAGGTTTAAGTGAATTTATCAAGAGACAGTTTTTGTAGCTGTTAAAATTTTCTACGAAAATGGTAGCTCGACATCTCCTCATGAATCCACTGATTTTATATGAGGCATTCCACGGTATTTCAATCACTTTCTGAGTGATAATTCTTGATTTCGCTCATTTTCAGATATGGTGTGGAAAAGCTCAAGAGAAATAATTTCCCACGGGAGGGAAAAAGAATTGAAAATTTTAATATCATTTTCAGTTTTGAAAAAAGGCTATGACTGCTCATTTCTACCCAACTGCGAATGCTCGCATCTCATTAAATATGAGTTATATGAGAAAAGTGCAAGAATATTTTTCGTGGTGAAAGAGAATAAAATCACATTAACATTTTTTGCAATGGTTAGAATGTAATTTTCCTATTTTTTTATCAACTATTGAAATAAGAAAAATTGATGGCAATTATAGAATGTGCACTCTTAAAAATCTGACAAAAATATATAGTAGAGATTGATTTATTTCTGATTTTCCTGTAAATTTTCGTGGAACATTATTGAATCGTTTGCAAAATAATCGCTTTTTTCATGTTCTCCATACAAATATATTGATTATTTTCCATTTTTACTCTCAAAAATCCAAACTTTCCCTTTATTTCTCTACCAATACAGAATTTCGATTAAAATCGAAACTTGATGATTTGATATCACCATTACGCCTTCTAATCTTGAGGGAACGAGAGTGTATCACTTTACCGAACGAGAAGTGTCTGCAGCTAAAGTTAAGGGGTTACCGACCTCGAAAGATGTTCCCAGCCAAAACCGCTTCGTATTACCCTCTTATGTGAGTGTCTCAGTGGACGCATCTTGGATTACATCCTCGACTTACAAACATAAGTAACATAATTCGAACATTATACGCCACTTGTCTTTTCAACATTAGTGCAATGGCACTGCTGTTTCAAGCATTTCCCAAATGAGATCAGTGAAGTTTTGAATGTTCTGGTAGTTGTGGCGAATCTCCATTGGGGATTCGTGAATAAAGATTCGAAGATGAGAGGAGCGAGAGATGAGAAAGAGGTGGAAGAGAAAAAATTAGAAAAAAAGAATTGGAGGAATGAAAATAAATAAAATAAGAGAATCCCTCGTTAAATCTCCTGGGAGGTCGAACCCTGGAAAACAATGGGCCACGGCGCCCAGTACAGTCAGGTGGAGGAGGAGAGTCTGAGGGAACTATTTACGCCACTGAAAAACACAATGCCCATGGACTACTCTACATATGTCCCTATTAAAGCAGCAAGCCACGCATTATAATATACTCCACGTCTTTCTTCTCCACAAGAGCAATAAGTAAACGAAAAAAGCGAAGAGCAAAAAAAAAAAACTTGCAAAAAAAATTCGAATAAATGAAAATCATCGTCCACTGTCTTTCCTTTTATATCTCTTCTCTACCACCTCTGGTAACTTTCGGGCTGAATTTCCAAGAATAATGTACGATAGAATAGGGGCAGAAAGGGCTATGGTTCGACGATAAATTACGCCCTCTGGAAAAAGAAACTCGGCCGACGGTAATACCCCTTGGGTTACCATTCTTTTTCTTGGCCCCAATAATTTTTTATATCTTCGCCAGAACGCTTTTCACTCTGGTACTCTCATTCCCTCTTACTTCTTCTTCTTACGTATTACTTTTTCTTTTTTTTTCTACTCTTTCTCAATTCCTCTCCCTTCTTTTCTCAAAGGATTGTAAAAATCTATCCCTTCTACTCACTGCATAATGCAGGAAGGAAAAATGGAAATTTTCGGGAGTTAGGAAAATGGAAAACGATTCACTCGTTTCTCGTATCTGGAATACGAGAAGAATGTGGTATTATACTTGGGAGGTACTGTATGTGTTACAGATAAAAACTAATTGCACTGCTCAAGGATATATATATATGGAATTGTAAGAGATTCTTGAGAATAATGGTTTCTCTTGGAAATAGGTTAACACGACCAATAAATGGAGGTTCAGGAAAAATTGCGGTTTATTGGAGCATCTAAAATAGGCAAATCACGTAGAGAAACCGCAGAAAGGAGCGATGCATAGAAAAATATATGATGAATAAAGTGAAACTGGCTTGAACTTGAATGATGAAGAGATACTTAATGGAATTCGAGAAAAAAGTGGAAAATACCTCAAACCCCCAGAAGATGAACAGTAGCATATTCGCAGCGCCATAATTATGAATTTTGATCAACCAGTATGTAATCCATAGTGCATGAATCTATATCAGTGTTGTAATCAAAAATTGAAGAGAAAGATATAGAAGAATGATTCAATTATTTACATAATTCTGGATGAAAGAAACCGTCCATCTTTTTGTCAGTGTTTATGTATTGGTCGTAATAGCCTAATTCTTTCAAAATTCTGTAATTTTTCGTGAGATAAATAGTTTCTCTGAAGATTCATTCGGCCAATCAGGAAATTGGACTTCAGCAAAATCCTTAATCTCACTTCTTCCAAGTGCTTCTTCTTTTCTTGGATTCTTACACTATCTACACACTGAGAAGACGTCGTAAAATCCACTCAGTCTATTACCTCAATGCAACAACTTTCTTGGTCATCCAACTTTTTCTATCAGTCCCCCCCTTTTTTCACTCTCCGCAGATAAAGTTATTTCGAAAAATTACAGGAAAAACCACGTACATACATAAACTCATCGAAATAGAAACTCATAAAAGTCATGATACACGATACAGAATATATATAAAAAGGAGAAAAAAAAATAATCGATGGTGCTTGAAACGAAAATGAAAATACTCCAGGGGTTTTATACTATACCAGCTGAGTTCCAAACCGAACCAACATAAATCAGAATTATATTCGTTGAGTCTCTATCTCTCGCTTTTCCTGTTCCTCCGCCAAACCCTCTTTCCCCTCACAGCCGCTCCTTTTTTTTTTCGCCCATATCCCAGGGTACTCTTGGTGCTATTGGCATATTTACCGTGGCCATTGCCAGGAGAACGTATTGCCACCGAATGCGTCGCGACAAAACCTACGATACGAGTGCCATCGATTAAAAGCCTTCAGTGTAAACTACCAAACTAACGTAAATAATATATTATTCAAAATTTATCATGAACCTCGGTAATAATTGTTTTACTCGAGTACCCAACGTTTGCTCATTTTCCGGTCTCAATTTCCAGCAACAAAAATAATTATAGATGTACTCAACTAAAAAAAAAAAAAAAAGGGATTTAAAAAAACCAGGCACATATAAATAAAAAATTTTTTACATTATGTAATTAAAAAAAATGTAGGCCGCTCGGTGAAGGCTAAAAAAAACACTGCACAATAACACCAGAAATAAAGTATAATTTAAAAAACTGCATTTACGAGAGTTTTGTATTTTTTTTATCTGAAAAACGTTAACGAGAGTGTAAGTTGTATTTCCGCCTGTTTTTCCGGATTGAGGTGAGAGAAATTAAAGCTCCAAGGGATTTTGTTTATTCTGCGTGTGTGTATGTGTGTACGCGTTCATCTGTGAGTACAAAGAAACATACACACATGCAAAAAAAAAAATTCTCGTGACTATCGTGCAAGAGTGAGAGAAAGTATATTAAACAAAAGGATAAGATAGCGCAGTAAAAACTTGAGTGACGGAAATAATACATAATGCCTTGGTTTTCATTTTTGCTTTTTATTTTTTTTCTCCACCATCGTCTATCTTTATAATGTACAATGAGAATTGTAAACAAGCCAGTGTACTCTCGACAGCCGTATCACAATTAATGCTAATTGTCCTCGTGAGCTTTTACATGAGAATTATGCAATTTGGTGATAGCTAATCGCTTGTATAACCGCAATATACAAAATAACATGCATTTACAAACCAGCCCTGTAGTTACGAGATTTCCGTGAAAATCCACTATGACCCGGAAAATCCGAGGTACAGCTTCATGATTAGCATATATCCATGATATCAAGTGCTGAGAGATTCAGTGGATTTTCGGAATCCTCTCTCATTTGAGATTCACAATGAACTTGTGTTTCAGTAGCGCTAAGTACACGAAATTATTGCGGTTTATATTTTTTTTCACGCTTAAAATTTGCACAAAAAATTCTGAAAAAATAGACTATATTCGTTGAAATGTCTCCCGAACTATTATATTTTTTTAATAGCAAATCTTGCTAAGTTGATGAAGAAATAAACTAAATTTTAGAATCTAGCAAAATTCATTTCGTGCTAAATGAAGTTGTTTGATAAGCTACGTTGCCGAAAACTCGCTAAACGCCACCAAACAGTGTAGAGGGGATTTGGCAACGTCGCAGTGAAAATAACACACCGGGGAATCCCTCATAATCAGTTTAGCATCATGGAAATATTTAGAAAATGATCAACTTCAGAGGAATTTACCAACAGACTTTTTTTGTAGAGCACAAAATTCTCTGAAAAAAAATTCTTTTGACATTTTTGTTTGAAGATATTCATGTAAAGAAAAGATCCTTTTACAATGAGGAATAATGAAAAATAACGTATTATTATTCTAAAGATCAAAATGTCTTGAATTTCTTGTCAAGTTAATGCAAAAGTCAACTCACGAAGTCAATTGAATTCTTTTATTAAAATTTAACTGTAATTTGTGTTTGTAACTGAGTGATCTCTTTATCTTCAATGTACCATGAATGCGTGTACAATGAAAATTGAATCCCATTGACAAGTTGACCTCAGTTCAACCCTAGAGCAAAAGCATAGCAAGTACTATATCTATATATATTTTATATATAAATGTGGTGATATCCATCGATATGTCTGCATACGACGGTACATTCCATTGAAAATCAGCTTTTCTGCTTTGGCATTACGAATTTCAATGATTTATCGAGGTTCACGATTCGCAGGGGTATGCATAATCGATTCACATCCGTATATACTTTTCGATTGTGAATCGCAAGAGATGGTGGAGAAAATAAGGAGAGAATGCGGAGTGAAGCTAATGCAGAGGAGCTTCTTCTACTTCTTCTTCTTCTTTTCCTCTTTTTCTCCTTTTATTTTCATGGAGGACAATTTGTTTCCGCCGATTTTCTACGTCCGATAAAACCTCATGTGACGATTGGGCACCCGCATGGACTCAATTTCACGATTCAAGATGACCCAAGATAGCGCAATAATTCAAATTATTTCGCCAATATCTTAAAAACTGAGATTTAGAGAAATTCGTGGAAAAAATACATTTTCTTTCCTAATATTTTCATCTGAATTCTTTAATTTCAAAAATTATTGAAGAAGAGTGCATTATTAATTTATCGAAAGACTTTTTTTTCGAGTGAAGGACTTTCTGGAAAAATTTGAAAAAAAATTGAGAAGATGCTTCGACACATTTATATCGTTGGATTTAAATTTAAATTTTTGCATCAAGACCTTTTCTCTCTAAAAAAATTCCCAAATAAAGTTGTCAATATTTGCGCCCTCCCCCTTTCTTTACAGCAATAAATACTCCCTAAAAAAAATAACCCGACATTTTTCTCTAAACCCACTCATTCCCAAGATATTCATCAGATAACATAGGCAATAATCTTCGAATCGTCTCGAAAAATAGAAAAAAAAAGTCAATGTCTTACCTGCTACGGTGAGGGTGGCATTTCTGCTGCTAACACTGCCAGCTGGATTTTTTGCAACACACCAATAAACTCCGCCATCTTGTTCCTTCTTCCCATGCATCACACGTAGAAAGAAGAGGGATCCGGTTGGTAGAAGTACACGATGTGACTTGGCATCGCCTGGTGATGTTTGCACTGGTTCACCATCCTTGTACCACTCTATCGTTGGCTCTGGTTTACCCTCTGCTTTGCAGTTCAATGTAACTGGCTCATTTTTAGCGACAGTTATATCCGATGGATGCTCAGTTATCCTCGGCGATCGTAGTTGAGCTGTAACAAAAAATTGAAAAAGACAAATGAGCATTAAACGAGTGAATCATTTGTTCCAAAATAAACCTAAATTTAGTTGTTACAGAATTCTCTTATTTTTCTCTTCCCCCTCAAATTTCTACTCTTGATAGACGAAGAAGGGTGAGAATGTTGGTGAATCGATTTTGTTGAACATTCACGCACATAGGCCCTAATGTTCATCGTTCATGCAATGTGCCTGTGTATACCCTCTGTCCGGTTCGTTCAATCAAAACTTGCCAGACACGGAACCGTAACATTTCACATCAATTACTGATACATTTCTTTATTCTCCAAACGTAACTCGAGTGCAGTAAAAACATTTATTATTATTAATGAAAAATTAAGTTAGTATCTCAGAGTACGGTCGATAAAACAGAAAAAAATGAAGATTTCTAGGTTAGTTTCCAATTAATTACTGATAATTTGGGGAAAACGTGCTTTAATTTACACGAAAAAGTGATTAAACTATTCGAAAGTTATATATCTTCAGCTTGCAAATATATTTTTTTTGTTTCTCGAATTTTTCTTACATTACTGATCTTTTATCGCATGCATGAGATAGAGAGAGAGGCAAATAGTGACGACTACCTTCTAATTAAAATTTCTCAATAACTATACGAAGAATTGATTTTTTTTTCTTTCTATTTAGTTAAGACTGTGTTTTCTTCGTCAATTGTTTTTAAATAATGGGTCAACTGTGTGGTTTTTCAGTAACTTTGATAATGCATATCTCATAAATTAAACGGGCAAAAATTATGAAAAAAATTCCGAAAAAATGTAAAAAAATATAATTTTTGATACGGCATCAAGAAAAAGGGGTTCGCTGTACTCGAGTTCGCTCGAATACTACCCCTAATGTAACAAAGAAAAATAAACATGATTCAACCCTAAATGAGGGATATTCAGGGAGTTTGAAAAAGTCTGTAGTTATAATCGCCGTAAAACCGTAACTCTGGAGTGTATTCATTGCTGGAATGTTTGAACGCGCGAAACGCAGTGGTCTGTAGCGTTTCCGCAATTGAAGCACACCGGGTTATATTAAACTGAGGGAGAAAGGGTTGGAAAAAAAAATTATTGCGTGCGTAGACGGTAGTACACACGCAATCTGCGTTACACACAGACACACATACACACACGTATAATGACAGCTCGTGTGCATTTTGGTAGAAAAGGGTAGTAGGTAAATACACAAGCGTTGTGGTTTCTCTTCCATTTCTCTAACTTCTACTTTCTCTCTTTTGCTCGAGCTCTCTGCATCGTCTCTTCTGGTTTCGAGCATTTGGAAGGCTCGAAGCTTCGCGGAAAGCCGCTACATACGTTGAATCAAAAGGACTTCGTAATCATATTTTATTCAGGGATATGCATAAAACATTGGTAGAAAGGGCATTCGCGTAGGTTCGTTCGCGTCCACTTTTATTTGAAAGGGTGGAGGCATATTTTATCATTCGTTGCCACAGTCTTTCGTTTCAACATTTTTCATTATTTCTTCGCTCCTTTTTTTTTTCTTTATTCTTTAACTTTCTTTTTCACTCTTTTGATGGCTCGTTTTTCTCAAAAAATTGCGACATTACACAGTTGTCTGTCATTCTTTTAACTCTATCTGTAATTTTCTCGCTTCTTTTGTCTCTTCTTACTTGTTTCTCTTTTTTTCTTGTTTTGCCTCGCCATATGCAAATTACTATCGCGCAAAAATGAAATATGGATCACGCGCCCAAGAACTCCGGAGATATGCAGCATGTATGGTGAATTTTTAAATCTATTTTACTGGTGAATTAATTTTTTTTATTTTTTTTCAATTTTATTCATCCCTTTCATTTAGCGAGTTCATTTCTCTTTATGGGGATGAAAGAATCCGTGGAAATACATGCACTTGATGAATTAATTTGTTTATAATCCATGCATGAAAACATGGATGAATTTAATTCCACAGTGAAAAGGATTTGCGGGTGAAAAAAATAAATTGGAAATTCAAAGTGATATGAGAAAAAAAAATGATGGACCGATAATAATTTCCGGAGATATGTGAAATTCCCATGTTCGGATAATTAAAAACAAGGGGGGGAATGGAAATAAATTGTTGCTGTTTAGGTTGTGGGGTGTGTCTGAAAATTTTTGTAGTCTCGTGATAAAGACATTAACGTTTTTGGGGTCCAGAAGAGGAACAATGAAGGAAGGGAAATATATTTGAGCGAGGTCTGCGTGTGAAACACAACGCAGTTTATTACGACATGTCTTTTTTCTTTCTCTCTCGTGCGCACATTTTCCCTATTGCTGCCGGTGCTCTAGGGTACATTGATGAAAAAATGATTAGCAGGAAAAAAAAAAGAGAGACAGAGGGATGAGGAAGAGTCCAGCTGGTCTGATCCGTTTCGATGTATCAAACGATAACTTTCACCCCTGGTGAACGATAAATCGTCTGTTTTATCTTCGTTAGGAGTCGTTTCTCTCATTCTTCTTCAGATTATTATTTTTTTTTTCACTTCACATCTCTCTTTTCTTTTCTGCCATTTTTTTTTCATTATTCCAATACAACTCAATTGTGTGCCACGCGAGAGACTGAGAGAGAAATGAAGAAGAGTCGAACAAAGACTTTATCATTCTCATGATAAATAATAATAATAATAAAAAAAAAATGCTGGTTTTTTCCCCATTGTTTGGTGCTCGTTACCGGCGTGAAAGATCCGAGATTGAGGACGCCTCAACGTGAAATTTCATGTTACCTTTTGAAATAAGAAATTGGGGGGAAAAAAAAGGAAAAATCTTGAATAGACGTATTTTCTGCCCTCGAGGTGGAAAAGACACAAAAGAGGAGAGGAAAAAGGTAACGTTTCCTCGCGTGTTCGTTTTTCAAAATTTTGCTTAAGGAAAAAATTCATTAGTGGAGTAGTGTAGAGGAAAATGAATCTGAAAATCACGTGTGACTTGTGTTGAAGATATTTCGGAAAAAGAGAGGTTTAGCTGAATTGATCAGACGAATTTTTTTATAGAAAATTCAATGAGCTGAAGAAGAGATCTCTCGGCTTTTCCTTTTAAATTCACTCAATTAATTTGAAAAATTGAGAAATTAGAGAAATTAGACAATTTCAAAATTCAAAATTAACTTTAAAAATAATTTGAGAAGAAAATATTCTGTAAACATCTTAAAAACAATGAAATTTCTGGAAATCTTAGGAAAAAGCCTTTTCTGTAGTTCGCAAAATTGCTGCATATTTTGGAGATAAAGTGAATTTTTTATCCACTGTCTTGAATTATCTCAATTATTTCCTAATTATTTCAAATCGGTAATGGATTTTCTAGTTTGAAAATAACCAGGTGCAATGTCTTTTTTTTGTGGATACGATGATAGCCAACATGGTGAGTATGCAAACTATCTGATCGCCTTCACGTACAGATTGTAAAGGGCCATGGAAATATCTGGAGAATCCATACAGAGTCGTTCGATATATTCACTTGACTGAAGAACGGATTTGATGGTATTTCATAGATAGCCAAGTATTTCAGTGGATTACGTTACCTCTATTCCTCCAAAAATTCCTGAAATACACCAAAAACTACGAACTATGCATAAATTTAACGAGACAAAGAGGAAAATATAAAAGAACAAGGATAAAAAAAACTTGATGACATACATTTCGTTTCAGAATCACAGATTCTTTTTGGTGAGGTAATGTAAATGTAAAGCGGTTTAAAAATCGTAAAAATTTGTCGCTGGAATCGCATACTCTGGTTATTTTATTTTCCCTTTTTTTTTGCTCATGTTCTTATTGCATTCATTCTTTTACTAAACATTTCATCCAAAGTACAGTCGTAGAATTGGTGAGTAGTTCTTTATGAGACCACTCAATGCCTGGGAGGAATAGGGCGCCTTAGTATATATACTCAATGGTAGACGATGTCGACGACTTCCACTGGGAGCATATTGCTCTGTAAACTGGTGAAATGTGAATATAAGAAGGAGAAGAAGAAATGGAAATAAAATGATAAGAATAAAGATTCATAAGTATCTTTATTTTACATTTCCGGATGAATTGAGATGTCTAAGTTGTTGCAACGTATTTTATCACCGGAAATTTCCATGAAATTCAGTTATTGCTCAATGAACTATGTCGAGTTCAATGTTTTCACGTATTCTGGAATTTTTTGAATATCTCGTTAGCAATAAGATTTACAAGAATTTATTAAGGGAACTTTTTTTCAGAGAATTGAATTCTCTAAAAAAAAGGTTTCCTGATAAATTAGTGGAAAATTTATAGTTTCAGAAATTTTTCCAGAACAATGGAAAACAAATGATATTCATAGCAAAATTATGAGAAACGAAAAATTCAGAGTGAATTATTTTGTAAATAAAAAAAAGAGGTTCAGGAAATTTATCGCAAGATCTCTTTAAATGTTTGAGAAATCCTCTACAAAATAGGTTTCGTGAAAATTTTGTGTAACCCACTTCTTTCCTAAATAACTGCGAACTTTACTACTAAATCGATTAATCGAAAAATAGCAATGTTACAAGTCCGAAAAAAAAATCACGATCATCTTTGAAGATTATCCTCAAAATAGCAAACATCTGACAATTTCTAGTCATTTTCTTTCTTCAATAGAGGAATTATTAAAAAAAAATGAAAAATATTTTTTTAACATTTTTTTTTAAGATAATTTATTTATTTAAAAAAATCCAGAAAATTGTCAGATGTATGTGCATCTCATGATTATTTTTGAAGGAGTTACCTTTCGTCAAGAAAACACTAGTACGTTAACCCTCACGATCGAAATTTCAGTCGGATTCTTCTTTCCACTGTAAAACTTCCATTCAAAATAAAGAAAAAAAAAGAAACATTTTGTACACAACGTGTCTCGCGTTCCGTCACGTAAGAATCCTTTCTCCATGTCTTCCCTGATTTTCTGTGGAATTCTTATCCTCCATCGATTCATCTCACGTATCGACACTGGAAAAACACCGGCCCCCAACACCAGTGACCCCAAAAAGCTTTCCACCAATTACGTGAAATGATTTTTCCTCCACTCTCGTAAACTCTCTTTTTTTCTCAATCACTCTTTCTTTTCTTTTCTTTTTCTTCATTCTTTCCTGACAATTGTAAACAGAGTCACGGGTTGAACTACTGTAAATCCTGATCATTGATACCCGAATGGCTTTCAAGTTCCACCGACTTTACGTCGTTCGGCTGTCCAAGATAATCAGACTTGTTACTCACGTTGAATAAATCAGTTGAGGGCCTTTGAAAAGAGATTGGCAGTTCAGCAGCGATTAACGTTTAAGTAACGTCGAAATTGTCATTTCGATAAAATCGAAATAACACAATTTATGTAACTTCCAAATCCAAAGATTTTATTTTATTTTCCCTGTTACTTTTTTTTTCCTTTTGAAAAAAAAAAGAGGCAGAAAGAAGGGAAAAAAAGAAGGGAAGACACGTGGATTTTCGTGTAAACCAGTTTGGTGACAATAAAAGAAATGAGAAAGGGACTTTTGGAAGCCAGCTGCAGTGGTTATTATTCTCGGGCGTGAAAACCGGACTGTAGCAGACAATGTCCTGCGGTTTTTTCTCTCGTTGCTTCATTTTTACAAGAAAAAAAATACAGAAATTTACGATTATTCTCGTCATCGACAATCACGATCTGTTCTCGGGTGTTATTCATAAAATTTGCAATATAATAAAAGGGCTCAGAGAGGAAAGAAAAAGCCGCATGAATAGAGTGCTGCAACTTGCGTACAGTGCAGAAATCAGGGCAATAAAATTTCATGTCCATGTTGGTGTTCGAGAAATTGAAGATGACTTGAGATTTGAAATGAGACACAAACATACAGGAGGAGAAATCGATAAAAGAGATTGAAGTATTTTTCTCTTTTTTTTTGCTTCTTTTATTTGTACATTTTGTGAGAGAATCTTGGACCCATGGAACACCACAAATACCCCCCACGACTTATTTATTCCGAATAGTCCATTGCCGGAGCCAGAGAAGCCAAAAAGAGAGGATAAAATAAAAAAAAAAGGAAAAAAGACGAAATTGCTGCTCTTCACGAATTTAAATGCGATCGTACGAAATCCAATGAAACGAGCGTGCACAATGGCACCCGTTTGGAGCTTCCTGGAATCTATCTGAGGTTGCAGCAACCAATTTCTATTTCCAAGTAGATCTCTTCGAAAAGCCGTATATGTATACGTTTTTCACTGGTTTTGAGTCCTTGAAATTCCAGAAATCTCCATGGTTGCCATTGAAAAATGAAAGGCTATCCTAAAATGTAGGAAGAAGCAAAAAAAAATGAAAAATTCACTTCGAACACTTTTGCATTTGGTGAATTTAGGGCTCACTTCTATTAATAAGGAACGAGCCGTGGAGAATTGAAAATTACGAGTGGGGAACATGTGTCAAAATTGAAATAAAAGGCTGGGATGTAAAAAAAAAAGGTGGAGGAGATTGAAACGAAATGGAATGAAGAAAAAAAATTGAAGATTCAGAATGAGAAGAGAGAGAGAGATGTGGAGAGACAGGTTAATCGTGGGCTTTCACATTGCGATGATACGTCACGGAGTGGACACACATCAAGACATCATTTTTGATCGTTTAAAATCAAGTGATGTATGTATGCAGAATCATTCAAGATTCTTTACATTGGGGAGGAAGATGAAATGGACCTCCGGGCCAAAATGATTCAGAATTTTTTTTTTTTGGAGTGAAGGACTTTGAAGAAAAATTTGAAAAAATTTGAGAAGATGCTCGAAAATTTCTATATTTTTGGTGAATTTTTTAAATCTTTTTTTTGGAAAAGGGCTTCACTCTCAGAAAAAAAATCCTTAATAATTTTTCAAAAAAAAAATCCTTTTTTTGCCCTGATTTTCTCAATTAAAAGGGACTTGATGCAAGTTTGTCCGGGTGGGGGTAAATGTGCGTGGGTGTTTGCGAGGGAGCCTGACTAGACTTGAGTATGTAGGAGTAAGTGACTTTTAATCCAAAAATATTTAAATCTACTCAGCACATCATCGAGGTACTGTAAAAAAAAAATGAAAAAAAGGAGGGAATAAATTATTTGCATCATTAAACTAACCGTGGGCTTTGAATTAAAGAAAGATGAAGTTAAAGAAAAATATGCGTTAAACATGTGGTACACCTCATTTATTTTGAATTAAATTCTCTCTTTCAATTTATACCTCTTTTATTTTTATTTTCTTTCATTCTACCTAATTTTTATTTTTTTTCTTTAAATTCAACTGAAGATTAATGTAATGAAAGAAATCGAGTTCATTGGGATGGTGGTACGAGGAAGAACAAATACCTCAAGTCTAAAACATATAAATCTCACCCTGTGGGAAAGGCATTGCCGCTTGCGATCGCGAGGAAGTGCGCGCGCACTCAAGCCGGCACATCTCTCTATAAATGTACTTCGACTCGACTGCACAAGGGAATAGAGAGTGAAGCACACACCACGGATAGCTTAATTAAATATCTCTAGTTGAATCAGGCAAGAGAAGGGAGAAAGGAGTAGGAGGTGAGGAGGAAAGGAGCTACGTTGAGTCGATAAATATATTCACGTTGTGTATACATATACCCACACATCTACAAATATATGCGCAGACTTGCGTATGTGTGTTGAGAGTATGGAAAGAGTCAGTAAGACCCACCGCGGCTTTCTACCCTGTCGCTAATTAATAAGACTTTAACGGTAAGACGGTTACGAGAGTGTACATGTCTGTCGTGCACGTTCATTCGCCATTTTCTACCATCTCGTGTATGCGACATTTCGAATGGCAACAGGATGAACCATCCACCCTGGGGATATGTCGATATGTTGTGTTGGATAAATGTAACAGTTCCGATCAATTTCGAATTTAAATTAACGGAGATTGAGCAGAAAAATTGTGGATTTTTTTCTTCTTCATTCTTTTCTTTTCTCTCATTGGAAATAAATAATTAATTGTGCTTGTGAATATTTTTTTTTTTACATTGCATTAATTTATTTCTCAGGCAAGTGGTATAATCGACCCTCATCTCATTAACCCCTCAAGGATATCAGGAAGTAACGCATTTGTGATGCTCGAAAGAGTACGAGAAAGTAAGAGAGAGAAAGAGTTTTTAGAGTGAATATTAATTGATGCAATTAAGCACACTGACTATCCTACGCTGGGGCCAGTGTTTTGCAGAATGAAAAAATAAGAGAAAGAGTTTGTAAGGAGAGAGGAGGAAAAACGAGGAGGAAAGAAGTGAGATGACGACAGTGGCAAAATTATCGTTTCCCTCGGCAAAATCCCAGGGGGATGATTTACCTCCACAAATCTTCTCATCCACTTCTTTCGTTTATTTTTTTTTATCAACCATAATTAGCTTAATTTATCTTCTCATTGACATTGCACTTGTGGAGCTCAGTGATTCTAATTTATTAATGTAATATAGAGAAATACCCCCTATTTATGTTTTTCAAGAGCAATGGGAACTCCCGTCTGGTTTATTTTATTGGTTAATTTCTACGAGCTGAATGTTTCTCTTGTTTTTTTGAATTCTCTCGATTCGCGGATTTTTCAGGTTTCATTTTTTCAATTTTTCTCAATTTTCATTAGTAATTGCTCGGAAGTAATAATCAACAATTGACGATTTTCTGAGTATTAATAATTATTTTAGTTCTGAAACAAAAATGAAATTGATATATTACTTTTTTTTATTTATTTATCGAGATGCCAGAAAAATGATGAAACCAGTGGAAACTTGGAAATATTTATTTTCAAACTTGAAAATAAATAAAGTCAATTAACAAATAACCTGCAGCGTATGAAAAACATTTCATAAATTTTTGTTTTTAGTTCAATGATTTAATTGACTTTCCATTCAATTTGAAAAATGATATTAATTCACTGATTTTTGTAGGAAAACAAGGCATTGTACTGAAAGTTCAAATTATTGAAATGGAAGTAATGTATTTTTTTTTGAAATTTTATTGAATAAATCGAATGATTCAATAAATCGGATTTTTTAATTTTTTTTTTTTTCATGAAAAAACTGAAGTTATTCCTCTTCAATAAAGTAATTTACCAAAGACCATTGATCCAATAATAAAAAAATCACCCGAGGCTGATTGATAATCGTTAATTACAGGTATAGACGAGAAGAGATGCAAAAAATAAAAGCCAAGAATTTAAATTTATCCTTCTATAATTTATACCATCAAAATTTAATTGAATATTTTCTTATAAATCAATGCTAAAATTAGAAGAAAAAAAAAAGTAAAATTCTAACAAGTCAATTTTCATAATTAACCTACTTGATTCAATCAATTTGACGTAAAATAAGAATGCAGAATTATTCACTGCAGATTTAATCCATTTTTTTCCATCAGCTCCCAAATTAACAAGTAATTCTCCATTGAACTGATAAATTCCAGCACACTAACCAAAAGCCCCAGTAACAAAAAAAAAATGAGTGAAAATAGCTAGAGGCAAATCGATTGTTTAACTGACGCATCTAGTTCACCGGGTTTATCCCATTTTTTAATTCATTTTTCATCCCGAAACATCGACCTTCTCCTCCGATATGTGTAAAAAAAAAAAGTTAAAAATAAAAATCTCTCTGTCAATTATTCTATTTAATAATGCATGAATTCACGAAGCGTTCTACTTCCCGTAAAAATTTCATTAATTCATTACGAAAATTGGCCTCCAATAAAAATAAGACGGATTACTGAATTTCCGTTTGGGTGAATTTTTTTTTTCGGGGCTTTTTGACTCCTTATCCTACTTAGAATCCACTCCCCTCCCCTCATACTTAAATACGAGTGCGTAAATTTATTTTCTTATCTAAGATTTCTATCGGAATTAGTCCAGTGGCCCCACTGAAAGCAAAATGCATGTGACTCACAAACATCAGGGATGAATTGGATATCCCAAAAGCCGATGATTCATTGCACATGGTATTTTTCATAAAATTAACCAAAAAAATTTCACGAATTTGTGGAATTAACCGTGCACTTTGCACTTATCGTATCATCACATTATTACAATTTTTTCACGTTTATTTATTGCTGATGACAATTTTTTATTATTAATCGCGGGGAATTTAAAACGCTTAATGTCTCATTTCTGGAGGCTGAATATTACCGTAAACTGCAAAGAGCAACCCCCCCCCCCCCTCTTCTGTACCTGTTAGCCCAACGAAACGCGAAAAACGCGGTGCGACGTGTCGGACGTTCATAAAAATTCATGGTACGGGCCCTCGAAAACATAAATTATTTATATCCTACCGGTTCGACGATTATACACCGGCTCACTCGAGCCATCGGCTCGATTATTTCACGATTATTATTTTTCATCCCTCCTTCTCAACTAAAAAATTTCTTTCTCGTCTCCATCGTGCATTATTTTCCATTTTTTTTTCATCCATTTTTCTTTAATTCGTTCCTCCTTTTTTCTCGCCGTTCATGAAGGAAAAATGCCACGTGACGAATCTATCGTGGCAATAACCAAGTGCGACGTTGCAGAGTCGAAATTCATCTTTATTTCACTTAATTACCATATTGATTGGAAAACACGTCTTAAACCTCAATATACATGTTACGTTGGTATTAAATATTCTTTTTTTTTTCTTTTTCTGCGTTATTGTGAGTGCAGAGCTACTTGTTATTGGCAAATGGCCGGGACTTTTTTTGTTGTTGCAGGTTACACGATATTCCTGCATGACGTGAAATCAATATCGATCATGTACGTCAAACAATCTCTGGATATACAAGCCGCAGTGAATAATTGTGGTCTGATGGATTTAAAGAGAAAAAAAAAATCTCATACAACTCAAATGTTATAACGAAATCCAGGGTTTTTTTGGCGAATATTCATTGCAAATAACTGGGCAATTGCCTCAGGCTAATTTTTTCCCCTTTTTAGTATACATAGTACAGCAGTAATTGTGTGCATTGTAAGGGTTTTATTTTTGTTAGTAGAATATTCCGTTATTATTTTCGGGGAATCCTTTGTTTGGATGGGAAAATAATTTGGTGGTCAAAGTTTTTCTTTTATTTTAACTATTCCGGTAATAATGGTGCTTCATCAATGGAAAATTGTGGGGATTTATGTTTTTGGATGAAAAAGAAAATATGGAGTGGTTTATTTGAAGGATTTTTTCGAATACGTGAACAAGAAGATGAAGGAAGCTGTTCAAATGATTTGGAGAAGAAATAGTTGGACATTTAAGTTTTGTTTCACAAATGGACGACGGAACAAAAGTGCATCCAACTTTTTGCGGATAAATTTCTTCGAGCTTAAGAAAAGATTTCTTTGAGAAATTCTAGTGAATTCAACGATATTCGATTTTTTTTTCGAAATCATGGTGATGATAAAGAAATTGCATGAAAAATAATAGAATTATCTCGCAAATATCTCCGAAACAAATTGGTTTAAAGAATAATGCCAGGAGAGCTTTTTTCTGGAGAATTTTTTCGGTTACAAAAAAAAATTTTGAATCCCGGTTCGCTCACGAAAAAATATCTCCAAAAATCCCCGTATCTCGTTTCATTCCCAAGAAATCCGTCAAAAAACAAAGAAAAAATTCTTCAGAAATTAAAAAAAAATATCAATATAATCAGAGGCATGTAATCATTTCTACAATTGTTTACTCTCTTCCTATTTCATTGGCTACAGGGAATACCTAATGATGAGTTCCCGTACACCCAATAGTTATCGTGATACAATGTTCACGGTCATGAAAAAAAAAAAAAAATGAAATTTTTCTTCCAATGGAAAATGAAATTCTCCAGCTGTCTCACTCCCTCATAGATACATTATACTGCTATTTAGATAACTGAATTACGAATGAATTATTAGCCTGCGGCATGTGCACATGGTAAATGTATGTAATTCGATATCATCGGATATACCTATTTTCCTCTCTCTCTCTCTCTCTTGCGTGCATGCATCCTCATATGTTACGCCTGCATACAGAGCCCAGACTTGCATTACTCGTGGTTATATGTATCATTAGGTGCGTGATGGTCTCTTCGGAAAAGCTCCACCATTGTCGTGCTTATTCATAGAATTCTCTACCGCGTTGTAATAACAACGCAATCACACACACACACATACAATATTATTAATTATTAAAATTATTATCATCAATTGAACGAATATTGTTAGGATTATTAGTAATTGTTGAGCTTTTTGAATGTAATTACCACAGTAGAAAACACTGTGCGGCAGATTGAAAGAGAAAATTAATGTGCAGACACAAAGGTTAATGCACTGAAAATTTTGTGAGGCCAGACAGTAGCGATATGCGTATAGTCTGGCAGGCGGTTTAGCCGCCGTTGATTTAATTAACAATTGCCCTTGGAACTATGAGCGTTGAATAATCGTAACAGTACTTTTTAACGATTTTACCTATTCATTTTTAGTGTATATCCGCGCGTGAATGTCGCTGGAGATAAAAGTATTTTTATCCTTTTCTTTTTTTCAATGGCATTGAATTTGAGGGAAGCGATTTTACAATGCGAGGAAAAAACTAATTTCGGAAAATTGATAGGGATGATGAATCAATAATAAGTGACGAGAAATTTGGAAATTCTGCATTTAGTTTCTTGAAGAATGGACCTCCGGCGTAAAAGGATTGCAGAATTTTCTCAGAGTTGAGGACTTTATGGAAAATTCCAAAAAAATTTGAGAAGGTACTCCAGCATATTCATTTCATTGGTGAATTTTTTCAAATTTTTTCATGAAGGTTTTCACTGTTTAAAAAAATCCTGGATCATTCAACGCCACAGGTCCTTTTTGCCGCATTTCCCCCTTTCCCCGAAAATAAATGAAATAGCGAATAATCAAAACTCTGAGATAGCGAAGGTTTCATTTAGACTTTTTCATAGAGAGAGCTACGAAAAAAGTTTCCATTATTCTTCAAAATATTTCGAAAAAACGGAATTGAAATGAAAATGAATTCCCTCCGTCATATCTCTTTACTACCGATTTCACTTCAAATCGGTGCGAAATCGACGTACGTGTGGAGAAAAAATTACTTCGATTCGTCGCCAAAGGCAACAAACATGAAAATAACAAGAGTTCACAAAGATTCCAAATATATACGGATTTTTACGAACATCTGCTCATCTCATGATACTAACTTTTGTAAAATGATGCGACGAACGATCGTGTTTCGAATGTATCGATGCAACCGGATATTACCATTGGGGTTATAAAATATTGCATGCCAGTTTGCCCCAGAGCAACAGTTTCGATTCAGTCTGATTGCTATGGCCTCGTTGTGTATGTATATGTGGAGGGTTTCATCATGTACATCATTCGAGAGAATTTATTTCAAATGCGACAAACAGTTATTGTTTCACGAGAAGATGTTCAAATTGCTACGAAGTATCCCCGACAGTAGATTATGGAGCTCAATCATTACAAAAGTATAAGAAAAAGAGTTGACACAATCGTGAGGATTGAAATTCGCTCATTTACTATTTAAAATAAATTATTATGTTTTTTTTTAAATAAATCAATAAATTCCTTTTTCAAGATTAAAATAAATTTTCTATTTTCCGGCTTTAAAAAATATTTTCAACCAGAGTCTATAAAATTCAGTGTATTTTCGATCCCGCTTAAGCTCCCGTCGATCCAAGACCAAATCCCCGTATACAGTGGATATTTAATGCGGCCCAGCGTATATCGATTGTGTGTGTGTCTGTACGTTCATGTACTGGGTGTATAAAGCCGAGAAAAAAGAATTTCAACAAAAAAAAGGAAGTAAAGAAAAAGGATAACAATAATAAGAACGAAAAAAAAAACCTAAAATAATAAAAGAGATAAAATCAAGTGAATCGATTTACGTAAACAGCTGACATGGTCCATGCAAAAAAAAAAAGCTCAGGGCTCTCTTCTGAAATTGTTGGTGATTTTAAAATTGCACTATTAAAAAAAATATATTTAATGTAACGATATACGAACAGAGACAGCCCACGGCAATACGTGATACACCATTATTCCTTTATTTTCATTTATAATGATACTCCCACCACTCTGGCCCTGTTTTCCATCTCTCTCTCTCTCGCTTCCCTCTTTCTCTGTCCAAGCCACCATTTTTGGCCTGATTTTGATTCATGCCATGTGCATCATTTAGGCTGCATTACGTGGCGATAAATTTTCGGCCTATGCCCCGATCGTTATTTCGCGGAGGGGCTATAAATATGTCGCTTGGCTAACCCAATGTTGGCCGATCTACTGGTCAGGAATATTCGCGTAGGTATACAGATTGGTTGGAAGGTTCATACCTTTTTTTTTCTTTTCAACTGCTCAAGAAATTCCTTTTTACTCTGATTTTGCTTCGCCTTTATTTGAACATCAAGTAGGCGAAGCAGTCGGGAAAACTAGTTCAACTTCTGATATTCAGATGATCAAGTTGGCTCTCAAAGGTATCACAAGAGAACACGTTCATTTTGTGGAGGATGAAGCGATGAATTACTGCGTCGAGTTTTATTTTTTTCTCATATTTCGAAGTGAAAAAATTTGCAATCATCATGGGCGCCTCACCGAGAGACACACCGTGATCGAGTGTATACACTCATAAATTTCGTGCCACGCGATAAATACAAATCGTGCTATAATTTAAATCGAGTTATATAAAGACACGTTCATGGTGATTTTAGTCACGATCTTAGTCGTACTATCCCACTTGGTTGCAGCTAAACTTTATTTATTTCTGTGTTGTATTTTTTTTTTTTGAGTGAGAGACGACTCTGGATTCCCGGAGTGTCAATTTTAATCGTGTCTATTTAGCCAGTTTAACATGATAATCTTCAGACTTCAGCAAATGTTGAGCATATCGTGAAACGCAGGGAGTGTTTCTGGCGTCCAATAGACGTTATGGAGAAAAATACAAGGTGAAATTGTTTGGATGAAATTTTTTAGATTTTTTTTTCTAACAAATCACTTTGCTGAAAAAACTTTCATTAAGGTGATTCGTTAGAAGACCAAAGTCATTGAAATCTTCATGAAAATATCATGGTAGAGGCATTCTGATATTCTGAATCTATCCATAAATTTGAAAAATGATCATTTCTGAAAAGTTTGAGGCTCATAACCTAATTTTTCATGTCAATGTGACAACTCCGTATATACAGTGTATGTGGCATAAAATTCAAAATATCATGAGAAACCCAAGATTAGACGAGGTTGGATCAATTAAAGTTGAAATGTTCAACATATAATGAAACACTAAGTCCAAAACCATAAGCAGTAAGCTTCTGCATGCTGAGAATAGACCAAGTGTATATCCGGCGCCAAACGAGCGTTATGCGGATCCAGTGATAATTGTTACCTACAGAAAATCGGTTTGGGTTTACGCTACAATATACGCAGTTTGATAGTTAATTTCCCTCGTGGTAGCGATTATCGTACCTGCTCGTTACGCACCATCCAGAATGTCCCTCCCTCTCTCAAACTTCTATAGATATGTTACCCTGGCATTTCAGGCGGTAGACTGTTGTTTACACCCGCAGTTACACGTTTAAGTTACATTACGAGCGTTCATTGCGGCGTCGTGAATTCCATTCTCTCTCACACCCAAAAACCATTCTCCCCTGGAGCCCTGCGGACCTCTCTATAGCACCTTCTCCATTTCAATCTCTATAGGTAGCGACAAATCGACATGATACCCGTATCTACAAACAACTAGACACTCGCATAATCTACGGCATTGGCTAATGCTAATATTCTGGTACAATATAACACCTTTAATGTTCAAAATAGTGGGAAATACGAGATTAGTACATTTGTGTGATATGCTTTATCGAATTTACGCTACTGTGTATACTAGTAATTTTGGCTTTTCCAAATGTGTTACCTGGCATACAAATTCAAACCACCAATTTCACGACGTAGTTCATACGACTATTTGACGCTGTAGAACTCCTCGAGTTTGTGCACTTTGTAACACAACCTACAATTTCCTTCGAATCAATGACGGTTAATTTTAATTAGTTCAATTGCAGTTATTACAGCTGTTAATTGAATGTGACTCTAATTGAATTGCTCAGATGTTACCAGAGATTGGTAATGCTTGCAGAAAGGTTTGGATGGGAATGTTCGATACGGAAACAGTAAGAGGATCAGAATTACAGCGGCTTTTGTACACTAATAACATCGTTTCTTGATGACTCTCTCTCTCTCTGGTGCTTCTGAAATTTCGAGGAAAGATTTCTGGAAAATCACAGGCGTTCAATGAACCAGCCACTCTGGAGCTTACTCGAGTGGATGTGTTACTTTAGTGTGTATGAACACAGCAGAGACACCAAAGTTCCCACGTATAGGTTAACATCTGTGAATATCTGTGTTGATAGGGATTTCTCAAGTTGTCTTGCAGATTACGTTGTTTCGAGAGCTTAGTTGATGGTCTGATAATAGCTACTTGATTATTAATAGAAACTTGCAAATTCATTGAGAAAGTGTTAATGCAGGAAGATAGTTGATTTTTAGTAATGATGACATGGAATTTTTGGGGTTTTTCAGTAAGGAAAAATTGTACATGAAAAGTTTGACGGAAGTTTTTTCTGTTTGCAGAAGAGGAAGGAGTCTCGAGGGGTCTCGATGTAGAGAAACAAGTTGGGGAAAAATCTCAGGGACTGAAAAGAGGGGGCCTCGAAAGTGAGAGGTATTTGCTCGCTCGTTGGGCTTGAGGCTCGTGTGTCTGGATAGAGAAGAACGAGACAAGCCGAGAGATTCGCAGTGAGAGTTTTTTTTTACTTTTTTTTTTGGAAGGGGTTTGGGTAAAGTGGTTGCTTGGGAAAGTTGAAGGTAACGGTCACCCTGGACACGCTCGCTCTTCTGTACTATTCATTTTTTTCTTCTTTTACTCTATCTCGAAAGAGGGAAAGAACAAAAATAAAGAGGAGTGATAGAAGTGAGATGGAAGGCAAAAGGCAACCCCGAGAGATTTTACCTTCGCTTCCGCTGACAGCGGTAAGTGACGTCCAGACGGAGGCTCGACGTTTATACACACTGAAAGGGATATTTGCGGTGGTAGAATAAAAAAAAAATTGTCCATTAAACTTTACCACAGGTCAAACAAGAGCCTGGAATAAAAAATGTACCGTGTCACTTTGATATTGTGAATAGGCATAGAAGATGGAATGGTTTGATGATGATGAAGAATGGAGAATGTGAATCATTTGATTTTCTTGCTAGTTAAGAAGACACTTGGAGAGTGTATCTAATTGCAGAGCTTCATGGTTCATGGTCAATTCTCAATCTTGACACTCGGTAGATTTTATTTAGATGATACAAAAGAATTGAATCAACTGATGCAAAAGAAAATCTACCGTGACAAATAAGGTTTCATTCAGCTGATGGCAATTCTGCTTCAGTTTTTAAGAGTAACACAAACTCGTTCTCTGGATGATAACTACCTGTCTCATTGGTAATTCAGTTGGTACAATCGAGAATATAAATATATCGTCAACATTTAATTTGAAGCAGTACTTTTATTAATTTAACATAAATGCTAATAAAGCATGGAAGGTAAAGGCAATTTAATTTATGCTGATTAGTTTTTGGAATTAAGTTTCATTACTATGATCACACATGTGACTCGTTAAAAACTAAAAGTGCTGAGGCATCAGGAAAACCAGGACTAGTACTCTGGGAGTACTGAAAGTTATTCTCACAGGTCAAACTATCCTTGGACAGCTAACTTTTCTCGTTCAGCTTGTACGTATAGAAAAAGTTGTAACTCGGATATCGGCCCCTGTGGTCTTTTACCGTTCATCCGTAAAATCGTTCACTCTAAGTGAAACCACGGGGATCTCAGTACGGTTTATATTTCTCCCTTAGAATTGGAATGTTCTTCCTTTTTTTTATTTCCTCTCTGTGATAATTCTCTTTTCTCCTTGATTCGATGTAGTTTGAAGAGACATAAAAACATACCGATGAGTAATTACTGGATTCCTACTGTCCATTTAGCAATTTTATTAATTAAAAAAATAACTCGCATGAGAAAAAAAATCGACAATTTTTTATTGATTGATTTTTCTAAGATGAAACCTTCAACTTGAAATAGGAAAAACACTCTACAAAATTATTGAGAAGTTGTTGAAGGGGCATGGAATAAACAGAAAGAATGAGATAATTCTGAAAGTTTTGCGAGAATACGATGTCGTCAGAGAAGCACTTCACGAGGCTGAGAGCACACAAAAAAATATAACTACACTAGAAGAAACTAGACATTATCTCCTCGCTAGTATTCTTGTATGAAAAAGTCACGCTGTGTGGTCCATGAATGTTTTTTTTCCCCGGGTCCCTCGGACTCTAACAAAAATAGAAGACATCTTAACTACGGAAATAGGGGACGTGCGTTAAAGAGACCGCAAGGGAAAAGGAGGCGACCTATTTGCCTGTAAAGACAACAATTTTTTGGCTCGAGGTTTTCCGTCACTTTGACGTGTCTTTCCTCAATTCATTCCCTCATATTAGCGTCGTACATTTTCTCTTCTATTACCAATTGTGGCTAACACAGGTTGGCATGGTATCAGTGAGCCTTGAGGACTCTTGCACCACCCACATACACACTTGAATGAGGATAATTTTGTGAATACCCCCGTATTTTCAAGGGACTCGTTGATTTTGCTGTATTCCTCTTTGACTTTCATTCCATGGGTCTTTGTGAGTCCTTCACCGCTTGACCAGCTCTAATTAATAATGTCGTTCAACTGACAATGTTTGACCACTAATTACGTTGGCAAAGACATAGAATGCTCTCAACTATACAAGACAATTTGCAATACACAATCTTGGTCATTAATGAATATTTTACATAACCATGATGATAATTGGCTCTACTAATACAGTTGGCCTATTTTCTCGAATAAAATCTACAAATTGGAATTGATATAAATAATTTAAAAAGGAATAAACGTTTAATTGTAATGATTTCTCAAAGTATCTATGATCAATTGTCGGTGAATATCAGAGACCATGTCAAATTTTATTTAAAGTAACCAGTGCACTGATATGGATGGACTACCCAAACCGATGAATTCACTAAATATTTATGAGCCAAACAGAGGCAACATCTCAAATCAACTTTCAGAGCAGCCAATCGAATGTCAAGAACCACTTGTTCTTTTTTTTTTTTTCTTTAAATGCTTCTGCTTCTCGCATTGAATTTTAATCTATAAAACCACCACTGGTTCTTCGCTTGTATAAAATTCCGGTGCGTGTACATTCTGGTCATATCAAAAGTTTTTTGCAATTAGATTTTTTTTTTTAATCGTTCGCGGCAGATAGAAAAATAAAAAAAATACACAGCCACACGTTGAATCTAAACTAGCATCTGGGGAAATACGTGTGAACACATTTTGATGTAAAAGGGAAGGTATCAATGTCCATGAGAAAAAGAACGTAATGTTCGACAAGGCTTTGTAGAATGGAGAGGGAATGGAGCAACTGATGGAAGTGATGCGGTCAGTTGTAGAGGGAAAAGGGAGGGATAATTCATTCATGACTGGTGCATCCCTAAGGGCTGTTCCCAACAATGCGCCCCATTTAATTAATCAAGATATTCACGATGAGAGAGAGAGAGAGAGAGATTGCAGAGGTATGGGAATGTTTCGAAACATTAATGATGCCTTTTCATGTGGTAAAACGTTGTAACAAAGTGTTTTCAAAAGACTACGGATGGGTTATGCTAAACATTGTTTATCCCAAAAATTTAACTCTGGATTAACACATGGCTTCGTTAAAATACCGTGAGTAACTCAATAAATGATACAACTTGCTGTATTCCTTTGTGTGCCTGTCTTTCCAGATAAATCAACGGTCCGCTGTCTATCAGAGTCGTTAAGATTGTTCACGGGATGATGTCATCTGCAGATTACGCAAATTTTTATGTTCACGTATGCGGTAGAAGCGGTTTAAAAGGAAAAAAACATGCAGATATTTGCGATAGATGGAATTTTATATTCCTGTAATTTTTGCCAGAGTGTAAAAGAATCTGCAAAAAAATTTGAGAAGATGCTCCCACATGTCTACATTATCAGGTAATTTTTTTAACGTTTTTTCTCTCTTCTCTCTCTTCGAAATTCATTAATTTACAAACAATTATATGAAAACGTAAAACTGATAGCGCGATGAAAACTTGATAGCATTAACTAACCAATTATCATTCACTTCTTCTTCATCTTGAAATTGATAGTAACGAGATAAGAATGATGGCACTTTGTTATAAATCAAGAATAGTAATATCTGAGCAAAAAGTCATTTGCCCCGTTATCTACAGTGATAGTGTATGTGTGTATATATAGGAAGTGTGGTAGCTGAAATGAATTTCTATGAAGGGGTTTTTCTTCTGGCCGCTATAACCCAAGGATACGTTGAGAATAGCGATAACGAGTATTAATAATCTCGTTTGGAGTTTGAAATTAATGTAGCACTTTGTTCGTTGAGGCTAACCATTTTCAATTACAGGCAGATAAGGGTTTTTTTTTTTTTTTATAAACTTCTTTTCTTCTGACTTTCAGAGATGATTTGGTGGCTCATTTTTTTCATTAGTTAACATTGAAAAGAACGATTTATCACAGCGATAAGATTAGAAGCATTGACCATCGACAATTATTTAATTTAATTTAATGTCATGATAAATGTTTGTGGCTGTTTGTATTCTAGAAAGGATTATGCGAAGGGGAAAAGTTTTGGGAATAGAATGGAAATGTAGAGAAAACGGTACGTTTGTGAAGCAATGGTCAAATGCAAAAAGGGGGAGAGTAGAGACGATTGGTCAGTCCATTAGGAGAGTTTTGGAGGGTGAAAACTCAATCACTCTCAGACTCGCAAACAAAAGGTACATGGTATCCAGTGAAACAGCGAATTCGTATGCGACGATGGGAAATGGCTGTATCGGCTGGCTGAAAGCAAACACTGAAGACATATATACACATTTAGTTTCATTGGAAACTCC
Source organism: Aleiodes alternator (assembly GCA_963921955.1). Lineage (NCBI taxonomy): Eukaryota > Metazoa > Arthropoda > Insecta > Hymenoptera > Braconidae > Aleiodes > Aleiodes alternator. Next base: position 7,985,818 of record OY998100.1, on the reverse strand, counting down.
GAATGGTAGGAAAAAGGGATTTGTATCAAATAATTTTGTCTTCCCTTTAACAAAGACCAATTCATTAATATTCATGTAGATGTTAGTGGTAAAAATAAAATAATACTCTTGGATGAGATGAAATATGATTAATAATTCAATGGAAAAAAAAGAGCCAGCAAATTTTTCACTCAATTCCATTTACGTTTGACTGACGTTGATTAGGGAATTCAGGATTATCAGACATTCACTCATAAATTATTTTTCACAACTGGAATAATAAAGTTCTTCATGTCCGTAATCTTCTCGAGTTATTAACGTTACGTATCACTAGCGGATGGGTTCATAATAAACTTATATCACTGAATTTTAGAGGAAAATTATCCGATAAAGGAAAACTTTGATACTTTTTTTTTTTGATAAATCCCCATTTAATGATCAATAAGTTGGGAAAATAGCTTTGAAATAAAAAGGGGAATTAAAAAAAAAAATAGATCCGGTCAGTAATTATGTCTCTCGTAGTAAAAGCCCGGAAGCAGTGAATTTGGTAACTCTCTCGTATTTGCCTCGGGGAAAGTTGATGTTGTTAATTATCCAGTTTGTTTTTGAACTTTCCCTTTATTTTCCGGCTCATTATCATTTTATCCGAGCTAGCAAATTTTCAAATAACACGTAATACACTGTACATGAGAATTATCAAAAACAAACAGAGGTAGAGAAAATAATTGAATAAATAAAATATGATAGAATTCTTTTTTTTTTTATACGATGGAATATAATAACAGCTATAAGAGTAAATAAAAGAGGGTAAAGACGAAAAAAAAACTAAAAAAAAAAGGGAGAAACTAAAATGCATGGGAAAGGAAAATGTATTCACGCGTGAAAATGTTTTATTTGCAGATCGCTCGGTGAGCCTCTTGAAAAATGCAGGACTCAGAAGCGATAGATGTGCACGCGACATACATGATGGCTACTTTTCAAGTAAAAATATGAAGAAACATATATATAATTGTGTGTACAGTGAAAATGTATCATTTTATCATCATAATATGCTTGTAGAGACATATTGTAAGAGCTTGTGCATTCGTGCAAGTGCATACAAAATAAACTTGTATCATTGGGTTCTGTAAAGATGAGCCAAAAGATGCTCGTAAAATCGAAAGAAAAAAAAGTGAAAAAATAAGGAGAAGAAAGGGGTAAAAGAAGGAGGAAAAGACAGTTGGTTGAGAATGGACATGAATTATTTATGATATGTGATAGGAATCTGATGTGTATGCCATCTTCTCTTCCATTGCCAACTTGTATGATACATAAACTTACAACTCTACAGTCTCTAATATTTTACAAACTCATTTATCAATGTTTGAAGAATTGAATTTTATAAATTTTTAAAAAGCCAAATTATTTCATTGGAATGAGGATTTTTATATTTCTTTACTCTTACGAGGCTATTTGGAAGGATTATGTGCTCAACTGACTGAAGGAAAAGTGTCTCTTCTATCTCAGGAAATGCTTTAATCTAACTCACGCTCAATAAAATTCATCCGCACGTTACGATGAAAATGAGAGGTAAAAGAAAAAAAGATTGTTTCAAGGAATTAATACACAAGTAAAACTGATAGGCGACAGACGATGTCGAGAAACGATAGTACTTTTAAATATTCCTGTCTCTTGAGTTTATATGATTTTGTATGTGTGTATGTGTACAACCCATAAAGTTTATGGTCTCTTCTGTCGTTGGGGGCCTCAAAAACATTCTGGAGGGTCTTTTTCACGACGTTTACAAATCGGGGTGGTATACAGCGTGGAAAATTGTTAAAAGTTAGTAAAAAGTTCGTTTTTTTTTTCGCTATCTTGTGGAGAAAAAAAAATGAAAAAAGAAAAATTGTTCAAAGGAAATTCATTTATCGAGTTTTACAACGTTCAACGTTTCGAGATGAATCATTGCCCTGTGTGTGGGAAAACTCAAAGGCCATCTGCAGTTGCGAATAAAGTGATTAATCGTTTTAAAAATAATTAGAGACGACATGTGCCACAAGTACTCAACGACGAAAATAAATTAAACGGGAAATTAGATCTTCCCCTTTTACTCCACTTCAGAATCAACCGCACTTTTGACTTATACGCTTTATACGTATTCGCTCATTTTTCTTAGTTTTTCACTCATTTTTATCATCATCATCATCCCTGCTTCATATGTTCTTTACTTTGGTACTCTCACGTGAAATACTGTCCCGTGTAGTTTGTGGGATTCGCACTGAGTCCCCAGGGGAAATAAAGAGGCAAAAAGAGGAAGAGAATAAGCCACGGTGAATACAAAGACAGTAAAAGCCGCTGGCAATGAGAATTCGAGTAACAACGACATATATATACAGAGGAAAAGTCAGGAGTATTCGTCAGATGATTAAAAGAAGATTAAAGTTGAATTTAATATCCTCTTAATTTAGATTTTTTTTACTATTTGCATGGAAATTATTATCAGACGAGTTTATTGAAAAATTTTGATGCACTATCTTGGATGAGTGTCAGTGGGTAAATTTGTCTTTTTTTTTTTATCTCGTTTTATTTTATTTTGTCCGAGAGATATCGGGAATCGATAGGGAGAAATTTAAAAGCCTCTTGTAGTAAATTCATACAGAATTCTCGAGGCATGGTATAAAGATTAGAGGGACCTACGTGGGCCCAACTCTTCACCAAGTGTTTTTATTTGAGAGGCAGAGATAAGAAATAGGCTGAATGTCGGGGTGGCCATTATGTCAAATTAGGTGGATATAAAGAAAGCAGTTGCTCAAGAGGATGGGGGTAGTACAGCGTGAATCTTTGGATAGATACCAAAAATTTCCAGTTTCAAACGACAAGAGAGAGAGAGAGAGAGAGAGAGAGAGAGAGAGAGAGGGAGGGAAGAGAGAGAGGAACGATGGAGATAACGATTTGGATGAAACTGTCTTCAGTTACAGTGCCAATCGCTTCTCCCTCCTTTGCCTCAGTCTGATAGCACAAGAAAGAGAGGATACTCAACATTTTCTACTTGGCCGTTTGCAATGGAAATAAAAGGAAATACGAGATTCTTACGGCATCAAGATTTACGATTATTTTTATTACAATTGATTGAAACACGTGGACAATCGAATATACCTTTTGGTATTTTTCAATGAATTGAATAGCTACCGAGTGATTTTTTTTACGATCGGCGAATTGTATTTCAATCCATTAAGTTTATTTCGATTCGCCAGTTTTTTTTTTTAGGGCAGGTGTCATAATGGGATTGAACGAAAATTTCCACCGAGTTGATTGTAGTTTGATTTGGAGGATCAGAATTTTTTTTAGGGGTCGAGATTTTTGCCAAAAAAATTCTTTTTTAATGACAACGATAAAAAAACGATGGCGTATCTTCACAAATTAATTTTTTTAATGGATTTATTAATTCATCCGATATATTTTTTTAAGAGTGACGCCTTTACAAAAAAGATTCGAGAAAATTTTTCAATAATATTGACATATTAGAGCATTTTCTCAATTTTTTACGAATTTTTCCATGAAGTCTTTGACTCCAAAAGAAAATTCTTAATCATTTTACTTCAGTTTCCCTGAGTTCCTTTATTGCAATTAACTGCAATTATTTTCAATTATCAGAGCCAATTTCCTGGAAATGATTCGCTCTGCACAAAACTTTGTATCATAAAATACTTGAAAGAACCATTTTCCTTCAACACATAATCCTTCACAGCTAATCTCCAAACATTAGTGGAATCCTCTTCACCTACATGCAATGATAATGCAAATTGTTCAACCCAAATACAGTCTTATCAATGAAATCAGGGCAAAGTTGACGTGAAAGAAATTTGTATCACGAGTTTAACGAGAAGAAAAGGCCATAATCGAGATATGAAATGGCAAAAAGAAGAAAAAGTGAATAGAAAAAAATCTTTTCCGCATTTTCTCAGTCAGAGCTGAACTCCGGGCAATGAGAGAAGAGAAAGAAAGATACGAGAGAAAATTGGAGAATGCAGAAAGTAAGTTTTGAGAAAAGAAAGTAGGGAAAACGAGAAAAGACGGAATATCTTGGTGGTCGTCTTTGGGGTTGACCTACTTTACGAATTTCATGAGAAAACGACTATTTTTTTTCTTATTCCTCTTCTTTTTCTACCATCCAACTGCATTTTTCAAATTCAATCTACATTGAAATAACTTTTAGCCAAGATTTTGCAGTCAGTGCACATTTTCTTATTTTACCTCTTTTGTGGAATGCGAAAGAAATTGTAATCATTCGTGAAGTTTATGAGGTTCCGTTGTGCACGTACATTACAAAACTTCACGAAGAATATATTTCACTAGATCTCATTATTTTATCACTTCAGGAAGATTTGTATATTGCAAAGAAAAAAGACATTTATCTGAATTTTCAACAATTCAAGTGAGATTATACGACAAATCAAGACTATTCCGACTTACGAAAATTACATTCACATGAGTCTACAGCTCGATAAAGATTATTTACACGAGATAAAGCTTTGGTCCTTGCATATATAAACAAGGGACATTGTGTGCGTTTGGCCTGATGTTAACTTAAGGAGACATTTGTATATTTGTGAAGCAGATTGTTTGCGGCAATGTGATATACATGTTTCAGTTTATATCTTAGTTCTCCAGCAGCGCCACCTGTTACTTCTGACGCACACATTATGGGCGCACACGCGCGCGCGCATTAAAGTTTTCATTCCCCATTTTCACTTGAAAAACATTTTATATGCATTTTAACGATCTGTAATATGAAATTAACCGTAATAAATTGATATTTATTTTTCATCTCAAATGTTTTCAAACGATTCACTTGAGTAAAGATTTACTCTGCAGAAATAACCAATTACATTTTTCAGGTAAATTAAAGAAAATCTTTTCGTTGTATTTACAGAATACTCGGTGTATTACGTTTTTGCTATTTTTTTTTTAAAAGTTGAATTTTTATTTTTATCTTTCTGAAAGACTTTAGTGCACGCCACGGGAATTCAATCAAAAATTTCCGCAATTTATGCAAAAAGTGAAAAATTGATAAATTTTGTAATTACTCTCATTCGAATATCTCGGAAACTAAACGAGATAAGGCGATTTCATCCTAGACCTTTTCAAAACAAGATTCTTGAGAAAAATAGTTCTATCTCACTTAAATTCCGTGATATTTTCAAAAAAAACTATGTTTCACCTCTTCGCTACTGAATTGATTTATGAAATCGATTGTAAAAAAAAAATGTAAAAAATCTTTCAAATAAATTTTTATCTTAGAATCAAAGTGGCGTAAGTGCTCATGCGTTGCATCTTTCCTTTTCTAAGGCAATGAAATGAATAACATCATATTAGCCATTAAAATATCGCTATTCCGTCTCCGAGATATTGAAATATAGTGAAAAACCTCCAATTATTATTAAAAAAAAAAATAACTTTTTCGAGAAAATTCTGCCCATTTTCCTCATCTTCTAAACAAGTACCATTTATTTTGTTTTAGACTGTAGCAGAGTTTACAGGACGGACGAGTACAATTTAAATGTGTCACATCGGAAATGAAATAGGAAATGAAACAACGTGAAGCTCAAGCTGTCATGAGAGTTTAGTTATACACAGATTTATCAGTGTGCATTGCTCCTGATGATTTTTCTTCGTTCTCTCGTAGCCTGCGATGTACGTGATGAAGCAGTAAGCACCCCAAGGGGCCAAATCCACACCTTCTTCATCGATCGGCTGATTGGAGCTTCAGCACCGAGAGTTTAGGAGGTATCCAAGATTGGAAACCATAACCCCAGAACGTTTAGGTTCTTAGCAAGAGAGAATACATACGAACTCACTGAACGAAACTCATCGGACTACTCTCTTTCGTCAAGCTATATAAATACGTCTCGATCGATTGAGCAAACTGCACGGAGTTTTTTTACGAATTCGTTCTGGTTTTTCTTGATTTTTTTTTCTTCTTTTTCTTTTGGACTTAAGTACTGTGAGGAAGCGAAAAAAATTCAATTCTCTGACTTTTTTCATTTTCATTCTAAGCTGGATAAGCTTCTGGCTCTGAAAAAATTATGAGGAAGTACATTGTTTCAACGTAATCTTTAACGAAGTCGTACTATAGTGAAGCTGAGTATTTCCTGAAGAAATGGGAAGAGTGGAAGAAAATTCTTCGGAGGAGAATAACTGATGTCGGTTTAAATTATATCGATTTTCTGGAGTGAATGAATGTCGAATCAAATGGATTAAGTGGTCGCATCTGTAGAGCATTGAAATCCTGAATTTCTCGATTTTCTCAATAATTCAAACGTTATTTAATTCCTCTCCTACCTTTACCTCCTCGGGAAATCGAATTAATTATCGGCATTGTTTCCTCACCTGTAACAAAAGAGAAATTCATTATTCAAAAGAGAGTAAAGATATTATTGGAAATATTATGAATATCGAAAAGAGGAGAGAGGGGGGCGAGTTTGTGAATGAAATTGCATACTTTTCTCCACTGTCACTAAATTACCATGAACTGTGATGCAACCGAAGAGTAACAGAATAAAAAATGCAGTAAAAAACGGAGAATATGAAGAGTCAAATATTCGATGGGGCTAGACCGGATGCGGAAACGATATTTCCATCGTTTGATATTCCGATGACGTGGTCGAAATATTGGAGAGTGTCTGTGGGACACGATTGTGTGGTATCTATAAAGAGGAGAGATGAGAAAATCAATTCGACAGTTTTATGTGCCGCGCCGTTGTAGATCAGTATTGAATGAAATCGTGCACACTGGAGGAGATTCCAGCATCACCCGTTGGTTCAAGGGTTCTTCACTGGTCGTTCAAGTCGGAAAATTACGCGATAGAAGTCTGCAAGAGAAGGGGGAGTTGTACTGGTAGAGTACTCGGCTTCCGCAATGAGTCTCGGTTCATTTGCGTGAACTAATGAACTCTGGGGGCGTTGAGTCAGCAATATGCGATTAGTGCAACAACTGTGCAGACAAGTACTGACTTAAACTCTTTTTTAAATTCATTCTCGCTAGGAGATATTTTTTTTATCAATTCTCTGAAACGACTGAGCACATTTTGAAGCTCGGAAAAAAATAGGGAGAAAGGTCATTGCCTCAGTGGAAAATAAGCCCGTCAATTTTCGAGAGTTTAAGAGCCAAAAAGTGGAATATTTGAAAAGTATTTACACGTTTCGTCACTCTGGATTTGCGGAGGGTGGATGAAAAAAAATTGGGAATCGCACTTTGAATCAAGAGCGAAAAAGAGTCGATACTTGGTTCGAATGTACAGGAAATTTCGTTTATATTTTTAACTTCATTGGATAAATGGGATATACAAAAAAAAATGATAAAAAGTTTCAAATTGAAGAGGCAAAAAGTTAGGGTTTTTTTTCGTTTTCTTATTTTTCCTTTTTTCCAAATTATTCTCCACTATTCTGTACGTACAGAGGGGGGGGGGGGGGAGAGGCAGGAGGGAGGGTTATATACGGATCGATATGGCACACGAGATAGAGGCTGGTGAGGGCGGATGCCGAGCTAATAGCCGACATATTACTCGAAATGGACGTGACGTGGGCGGTGTGGGTGCGAGACTCGTAGGGGCATATCTGACTTTTGTGTGTATCGAGATACAGTACTATAGGGCCATTGGATTTTATTTAATCTCGATTCATTCTCATCTCTTTATCTATCTTTTCTCTGCTCTTCTCTCACAACGATTGAAATTCACTGTTAAATTCATTTCTCTGTTACTTTTTTCCTTTTTTTTAATGGATTGAATGATTATTTTGTGTGTATTGATTTTTTTTCTTTTTTTTTCCGTGCGATAAAATGGAAAATAAGGGGTTTTTCAAGTAATGAGATTGAGATAAATATGCTCGAGTGATAATTCACATTGTGTTATCTAGCATTTGAATAAGACACAATGGAATTATTGGATGTATTCATGCTGAAAAGTGCAACGACAGATATTCGATATTCTCCACGAGTTATGAAAATAAAACCGATTAATCACAATGAGCCCAATAAAAATTCATTCACTCCTGATTTTTTAATACAAAAAGAAGAAAAAAAACTCGGGAAAACTTTCTCTGAATTTTTTTTTTCCTATTCCATCATGTTATGCGGCTTCATGTCTTCGCAGTGAACTTTCATGCACTTTCCCTTTCACCGGAATTTTTCCCATTTTTTTCCTCATTGTATTTTTTATTCACTCTTTTTTTTTTCGTCGTTGGTAACTCCCGTAAGTGCACTTAAAAAATGGAAAAACACTCGAGAAACGACTGTGTCGCAGCTGTGCGACCGTGAATATTCCCGTTGGCGGTAGGCGCGTGTCGCTGCAGAATATATATGCACGGGGAAATGAGGGAGGAAAAAAAAAGCGCAGAGGTGGATGAAAGAGGAGTGAAGAGAGAGAGAGAGTGGTACAGAGAGTCAGCGCACTATTCCTCTTGACAGGCAAATCCCACCAGTGTCCACCGAAATTTCTTCTCTTTTTTTCTACGTGTGTCCCAGGGTCATTTTATTTTCACTTTCCGTATTTTATTTTCCAACGGACGCACCGACTGGCTTGGCAAAGAGGATGAAAGGTTGGACGTGAAAAAAAAGAAGAAGAAGCGGCAAACGGAAGCACAACAGAGTGTAGACGCTTGAGAGAAATGAGAGAGTGAGGAAGAGAGTGAATTTAAGCCGATGTGCAGTACTAAGCAAAACGTAGACACACCACTAAGCCATGTACGATTTTTCCATTTTTAATTCTACCTTTTTCTCCATCTGTATCTTCGTTTTTTCTCCAACAAGGATTTCGGCAAAGGAGGGGGAGGGAAAAAAAAGGAGAAAATGGAAAACAAAACTTAATCTCACCAGATTAGCCATTCACAAAAATTCTCTGGATATACATGAATATGATATTCCACTGGGACCAATGAGAGCACGATTCGCCAAGGATTGACCAATAGTCAGACTCCTTCGTCATATATCCAAGGGATTACATGCCGTTCTTCCCCCGTCGACCCCGGTGCTTTTCATACACCGAATGGATTATCGATCGAACCCGAGAGGTTGCACCTCTACAACTTCTATAGCCTTGCCCCTGGAAAATGAAGGACCAACCTACAACCGGAAAAAGGGTTTTGCACCCTTCGATACCAATATACCAAGTTGCTTTCAATTTCTCCGATGATACGAATGGCGTCTATCTATTCAGTTGGTCAAATTGGTGGGAGGAGGAATTGAGAGCATTTGATAAAAAAAAAATTACGATGAGGGATAATTGAGATTTTTTTTTATTGATTTTTTAATGATAAATTAATGAGTCTACTTTTGTGGATTTAAAAAAAATCAAATGCTTGTGAAAAAAAAAAATTGTAACGTGACTTTACCGATTTACTTTGCCAATTTCCCAATGCTCTTTTTCTATCCCTCTCCACTGCCTTTTCCATCGACATCTTAACTCCACTCCTATTTGAAATAGGTTATACCTCCAAGAGAGTAGTATATCGAGAAAAAGTCTAGGTGTTATCGTTGGTGACCTCACCGAAAAGAAGGAAATAGAGGAAGATCCCATGTGTACGATAGGACACGGGGTAAAATATAGCAATTCGCTTCATCGATTTCCTCTCTTTCGCTCTCTTCCAGCTCTTGGGATGAAAAATCACTTTATCCGTATCGATGTTACTTGGAGTACCTTATGTGCCTAGACCTCCCATGACCAGTGAGTGCCAACTTTATGGCCCGAAACGCGTTTCCAGTCAAATGAAAAACATTGGTCGCTCTTCGATTGCCGATATCGTACCCTTGAAACACATTCACAAGCCTCCCAGAATTTATTCTTCCTTTTCTCTCTGAGGAGTTTATGGAGCGAAACAATGATCGCTACTTAACCTCGAAAATACTCGGTGATCCTGCATTTTTCGTCTATTTGAGCAAAAGAACAATTTGTGATTTCTAGATTCCAATTGGAAATGAAAACCAAAATTATTTGGGAATGACATCAATGAACATTGAGGAATTTGAAAGTGGTTAGAGAAAATGAGTCGATAAATTTTAATATGGATTCTTCTGCGCAGAATTTCAAGGTTAGTGAGTTTAGGGATAATTTGCAAGAGACTATTTTATAGATAATTTGATCGACTACAAGTCGACTTTATTTTATGATAAATAACCAAAGTGTCGATACGTGACGTCTATCCTTTTTTTCATTTTGGGATTTCAAAACATGAAATATTGAAAAACATTGTATCTTAAAACACAAGTGCATGTTTTTCTTTCGTCCTATTAAGAAGTGCGATCAATTCTCTCGCCAAGTACGTTAACGCGAGTCTCTTTATTCTAGACAACAAGCGCCAAAAGGTGACTATTTGTTAATGTCAGCAGAAAATTATGATCAAGGTAACATTCGATTCGGAATGACATGTAGAACACTTTCCTCCCACGTCAAATTGAAATCTAAAAAAATTACCACCATACAAATTCAATGCAATTCCACAGAAAATTCACCATTTCCATTAAAAAAGATTGATCAAGTACATAGTCATCCAGAATTATTTCCATTAATTGCTATTTCGGAATGTTGTATTTTACCGTTATCCCAACCTCAAAGTTCTCACCTGTTCCTCATGTATTTTCACCTTCGCACAATATCGAGGGACATTTCTCTTCGCCTATCAAACAAGATAAACCAGAATGTGTTATCGGCATCTGACGCCGTTTCTCTAGTACTTCAAGCGCGACACATCCCTCTAACACGGCTACAGGCCAGCGCTGAGTACCGTTCACTCATCAATGTATACCAATAGAGAGATCAGAACGAATCGAGACAGATTGATGGTTGAACAGAGATAAAATGATTATCGATTTTTGAATGCAACGCAAGAGAGAGAGAGAGAGAAGGAAAGTGACAGAACCCAAGAGGTATTGTGTGTGTCGATAGCCACCGTGGGTTTTGTGTCTACGTATATTCCCAATGGAGATTGTTTGTAGTATTTCTGAAGAGTGAGAGAGAGAGAAGAGCTATCGCCCTGGGATTATACCATCGCAGTGGATGTATTTTGCTGACGTAGCCTCCTTGTGTTTTACCTCGTTCTCGGTGATTTCTCGTTTGTACTTCACGTCGAGAGAGGGATAATAAAGGAGAAAAACGAAAGGGGATGTATTCAGCTGTTTTGCATTTTTCCTTCTTTTTCATTAAGTCTCGTTCCATAGATTAGGTGCCTCTGAGTACTCCCAAAATCACCAGAAAAAAAGGGAAATAATAATAACTTTCTAAAAAAAAAAAGGAAGTGAAGTAGCAAATGAAATAGTCAGTATATATTCTACAGTCGTTATTGCAACTGTAGTTGTGTATCAGATACACTTGAGAATTCCCAGTATGTTTCAGAATGAGTAGATGTTTGAGTGAAATTGCGTACTCATTAAACGCAGAAAATTGGCTCAAACGGAAGAAGAGAACCAAGGTAAAAGCTTGGTGAAGAAGTGAACAGCTGAAAAATATGACTCTCGTATTCGTTGAGGTAGTACACAAGAGAGCTTTTTTCTTTCTTCAATATTAAGAAAATGTGGAGGAAAAAAAAGCATTGAAAATATTCAGTCGATTTAAAAAGGGAACTTTCGCGGCCAATAAAATCACTCGATTCACCGTTTTTCCCTTTCTTCACTTCTTTATTTCAATTCCATTCTTTCCAACTCATCCGCGCACAACGCTCTTCGGTGAAGCTCTAAGTCGTCCTTCTTTCTACTCTTTCAATCTCATTTTTTTTCTCTCCTTTATACCCTTTTTTTTTCACTTGTTTTCCGCGTTTTTCTTTATCTCTCGTGAATTCATTTTTTTTTCGCTCCTTTTTTTTCACTCGTTTCTCACGATCTCCTTTTGTTTTCAATCCAACGTTAGAAAGAGGCGAACAGTCGACAATAGACATTGTGGCTAAATTAAAATCGCCTCCGGTGTTTTTTATCCCCTTTTTCTCCCTTTCTTTTTCCATACTTTTGCTGGATGAGCAGAGTGTGCTACCATGCGAGTTTAGATAGAGTACAAAAGTATGGTGTTTAAGTCCATCTAACAGGGACACAGAGAAGTGAAGAAAATGAGGAAGTAGCTTGAGGCGTTTAGTTTCATTTTAACTCTGCATTTATGTATATGTGTGTCAGCCTGAAGCTTTCGGTGGATAAAAAAAAATCCAATGGAATTCTTCATTGCTAGTGTCACTGTCTTCCTTTTTTCTTCACCCAGTAGAAACAGACTTTTCCAATCAACAGAAAATTTAGGTCACTTTTCAGCATAAGATTCTTGTGAAATTCTTTCACCAGTGAAATATCATTTTTTTCCTTTAATCCTCGCATCTTCACTTGGCATCACTGTCACTGATATTTTACACTGTGCAAAAATATTCAGTGGACAATTGAATACTTTAATTACTTGTTACATTGAATTGCCAATGTTATTAGGAAAATTTCATGTAATTACTGAGTTTTAATTAAAACGATGCTGATCAAAGAAAATTCAAAGACAATGTCTCGTAAAACAAAAGGGCTTTCAGAATTTAATAATTATATAATTTATAGAATGAGATGATATCATTGCATTATTTTCGATAATTTGCTTGTTAATTTTAATCAACAGAGCATAATGCAGTTGTATAAATATTATTATTCCTGGAGTACGTTACAGCATTAATGTCAACTGGTATTTCAATTGAATTCAAAGGTGCTTAGGTGCATTGAATTATTGCTTGTAATTAGCATGAATTATTCTACTTACGAATTCAACGATTTAACCTCAATTAAATTTTATATTCACAAAATGAAATGCTTTGAATTCTACACACAATTCCTCATCGTTTCTATTAATCAATTGATTCTTTATTTTTTTTCTTCAAAGAAAAATGATTAATTATGTTTAGATTCAATGCGAATATTGTGATTCAATGTTAATGGATATTTTGGATCTGAAATTCAATTAATTTCAGATTAAATTCAATCATCATTCCATAACTCAACAATAACATAAGAAAATCAACATATAGCATGTGAATTGTTGTTATTACATGATACTCAGACATCTTGAGAGTAGAATTGTATTCGTTATTCGTGTACGAAACCAAAAATGCTTTTTGTGATTATTATTCGTCAACACAAACGGGTAGTGAAGAGTATTCAAGAAATCCTTATTTAATGACCTCATTTGCCTCGTCAACGTTAACAGAAGAAAGGAGAAACGGAGGACTCTGTAGGTACTTTAAATATGTATATATATATATATATATACGTTGAAATGGCGTTTCTCGTAATCTCGTCAGCTTCAATGTCTACCTAGGCTCTCCAAATGGCGTTGAAATGGTAGAAGACCTAGGTTTTAGTCCAATAATTGTACTTTTTAAGGACACAATCCTTTCCTCATTTCGTTTTGTTGAATTTATGAATTTTTAAAGGAATGAAAAAGCGAAAATTTGAGATGGAAATTTTAATTTTTGCAGATATTTCTGGAATAAGCAGATGCAAATCTGCAAATTCCACTGGTACCAAACCCATTCACTAAAATAATTAAATTTATTTATTCGACATTTCCTTTTTTTTTTTGAAATCTCTCGGAAATTAATAGAGATAGGGCCTTTTTGCCCGAATCTTTTGTGGAGCTTTTAAAATTTTTTATATAAAAAAGCACTAGGACGAAAAAGGCATATCTGTACCACTAATTACCAAGATATTTTTTTGAAAGTGATCAGAAAAATGAAAAGCAGTGGAAATAATAATGATAATAATAAAATACTTTGGTACTTCACTTCTGAATTAATCCAATAAAATCTATCCCCTCCGTAATAAATTAATTATTCATGATATCAGTGCTAAAGAATTTTTACACTTCAAATAATACCAGGAATTTCTGTATAAATTCTAAAGTCATTTATTTTCCATATTATGGTCAAACGGACAGTAGCTTTTTGATGAGTAAAATAGCCTTTTTCATCACTAATATGACTCGAGAGGGCTAAAATTCCTTCGTCATCTCCACCTCTCATTTCCTTAAATCCCCGGCATTTTTTCTCTCACCCCCGTCAGGAAAATCTCTTTAAAAGAGGATAAAAGAATTTTTCAAATTAATTGCATCCAATTTTTTTTTTCACCCCCTTATTTTTTAAATGTTTCCCTCCTCTTTCCCTCTTCATTTTCTTTTTTTTTTCTACTCTTTTGTAAAATTAAAAGTCCTGTGAATAGAACGAGAAGTATTGATCGCCTCGTTTGCCAGGCTGTCGGCTCCTGCGCCTATCATTCTCATTCGCTCTAATTCGCCGCCCTTCGTATACTGCCGTATCCATGAGTAGAATCAGGGACGAAGCGGAGCATGGAAAGTGAAGCGAAGATAGGACAAAAGAGGAAGTGGATAAATGAATGAGGCGCACAGGTGCCCTTGTCCCCGTCGACCCCTTAGCCTCTGGATATCATCCCAGTTGTGTCTACGTCTATACTCGTAGATGTCTATATATGCATGTGTATATGTGTCTGTGTATATTGGTTGCCCAGAGAGTAAAAGGCTAGAGGCTAAAAGAGAGCGCCAATGTTTTCCTACCTTCCTTTTTTTTTTCTTCTATTTTTATCTTTATATTCTACCCCTTTCGTTCAGTTCATTAAGTTCAATCTCTGGCTTTCCGATGTGTGTACCAAGAGTTAAACATCGAACGGCGATTCTCATCGTATGTGAAAATAAACGAATTTTTCATGTGCCCTTTTTTTTTTATCACGACGTAAATGATATTTTCACATACATGCACACAGACACACACAAATACGTAAACAAGAGAGAAGAGCTTGGGATAATTTGTACGTGATAATCTTTCGTGACGGCGTTTGAACCGAAAAATAAAGAAGGCAAGGGTTAACACGATAACGAGAGCAACAGGCCAACGTGTCTGATTTCATTTGCCACTTTTATTCAATGAAATTATCCAACGACTGTTATATTTTGACCTTTTTCTTTTTTTTTCTCCTTTCGAATTCGGAGAAACTGAGTTTGTACATAAATTAAATAATCAAATATTGACGATGGGGTAGCCTCGGGGCTTGGGGTGGTTTCGGCTGAATTGGGGGTAATGCTCAACTTATTTCACAGGCGCCAGGGGCTTTTTTCGATGAGGAAGAGGAGAGAAGAATGAGATAGTTAAGGTAGTATCACAGCAGAGTCGAGTACAGTTTATCTCTAATTTTTTAGATGCTGTATCAAAGATGATATTTTTACGGATTTTTTCATGATTTTTGTCTGTGTAGTTTATGAGATATGAATGATCAAAGTTACTGGAAACAGCAGTGGTGAGAATAAAACGCCCTAAATTGGACAGAAATAATGAAATCACTAAAGAACCACACAGTTGACCCATTACTCAAAAACTATTCGGGGGAGAACAGCATTTTAACTGAATAACAGAGGAAAAAAAATTAAATTTCCCTACAGTTATGACTTTCAAATAGTTCAATCACTGTTTCGGATAAATTGAAGCAAGTTTTCCCGAATTATCAGCAATTAATTGGAAACTAATCTAAAAATCCAAATTTTTTCTGTTCTATCGACCTCAACTTCCAGAAAACAAAGGATTGAAGGGATTCAAGAAACTTTTATAATTTTTTCGTCAAAAATTTATGATAAATTTCAACAATAATTAGAAAAATTCAATTTGAAGGACGAAAATGCAATGAATATCAATTTTACGATAATTCAACTCATTTCTGTGTTTAGTCCTTTATGTTACACAAAATAATCGGGTAAACTCAACTGGTCGGGTGGTCGAAATACGTTGTAGTAATAATTATCCATGGCACTTTGGCCAGCAGCCATAGAGTACTAGCACGCGACTATGCACAAAACCCTTATAGTACTGTGCAAAGTGTTTGAGTCACTTTAAATTCTCATTCCAAACTCCCATTCTCTATATAAAGTTACGGGATTATTACGTCATCACCACGAAAACGTGAAGATTCGTTGTTATTACCTGGAATTTATTACGACTATTTTAAGATCAAATGAATATTTAAATTATCCAGAATAATGCGAATGATCGTAAATGATATGGAAGAATGGTTTCCATATTAGATTGAGGAAATGGGATAATTCGAAAGAAATTAAAATTTCATTGCATTATGAAAAAACATCACTTTTAATTTTCCGAAGTGATGATTACCCATAATTTTCTGCAATTTTCCATTAATTTTTACCGCGTATTCCGCGAAATTCAAGTGAAAATTGTGAAGTTTATGGTTGGATAAGAATTGTTCAGTAGTAAAAGGATAAAACAGGAGAAATCCATTTTTTCTCGTTTATTTTTGAGAAATATGTCGGAAAATGATCGAAATAGCGTAATTTCCATGAGAACATTTCTTGTACAAGAAAATTAGAGTCGCAAGGAGAAATTGCACAAAAATTCGCTATTCCGCTGAATTTTCGAGAAATTCAATCATCAAAATTCGCAAAGATGAAACGACTGCTCCTTTCTTAGCTGTCATTATTATTAAAAAGGCGCATGTAATTCCTCCAAGTAATAATTATCTGCAAAAAATGGAGAAAAAGTGATGGGACAATATTCTTTCCCTAATGCAACTTCCCATGCACTCCATAATGATAATGATGCTTTTCAACATGGCTGAGGCTTTTAGTTACATGCTCATGATGCAAGAAAAGCTCTCGTTCTCCCAAGAATTTTCCTTATAATGACAAGCCACCCATGGGTACTCTTACAGGAGAAAAGAGGTTTAAGGACTCCCAGCAACACACAGTCTTTAACTACAATGAGTAAAGAGAATAGAAAAAAACGTAGGAGCAAGAAAAAAAAAGTGCACATAGAGAAGCCATTACAAGCACAAGGAAAAAAATCCCTTGGTATTGTCAATTGTGGCCTAAAACACACTATTCTAGAAATAGTTTAGTACTTTCTATGAAACTATATAATTACATAACCATTCAGTTGGACTCCAGTAAATTGCTTTAATGGCATACTGAAATCTGAGAAAATTACATTTTCAACGATTCTTATCGCTATTTTTCCAACCTCTTGTATTTTTAAAAGAGTCTTGACCCTTTAATTTCACTTTAAAAACAAAAAAATAAAGAAAATTGTCAGGCTACTCACGAGTGAATAGCTTTCTGGATAATTAGCATGAATCCAGAGAGAGTCCAAATGACGCTACCTTTTTAATCACACTTTCTGAACTTAAACAGTGAGTCGTTAAATTTATTTTAAAACACAGAAAATGGTTGAAGATAAAATAGATGGTAATTACTTTTATTTTCTTATTTGGAATTCTCTGCTTTAAGAAAGAGAGCCATTAGCACCGTGAAATTTATCCTAATTGAACAAATTACCGAGTGATTTGGTTATTATTGCTAATTACACTTTTTCTTTTCATTGCTAAAGATTCCATGGATTCATTAATTTAATTGCGGTGAGATATTTCACATTGGAGAGAAAAGAAGGAGAAAAAAAAGAGGCAAAAATCAACGATTCGCAAGGGGGGGGGGAAGAAGGATGCAATTAGATGCGTAAATATTGATAACCATCGCTTGATATTTGAGACGATAAGTCCTTTATACACACACAAACACAACTACTTTGTTATTCCATCGTTTGGAACTTATACTGCAATACACTTGTATAATGGCTTCACATAGAGGGTTCGGGGGAAAATTGCTCTGTTGCAATAAGGAATAGCCGTATACACATGGAATTCTACATGGATCCCTGAGTAATCCCCGAAATATGTACGTATGAGAAGGGGGAGAGTTGCATCCATGAAGCTTAATTGCATTTCCTCGTTGTATCGACTGCCTTTCTGTGTTACTCCTATGTATATATAGATTGTCCACCAGACGTTTCGACTCGTCGAATTGTTTACGTGAGTAAGAACACTGCGGCAGAGAAAGAGGGGGGAGGGGGGGAAGCTAATAAAGCTACATTCTGGCTATTAGCGAGACCTCGTGGCCTGAGTCAAACGCATGTATGTTGTGTTCTCGTGATTGGTTGTAGATACATTGTAGCGACAAATGGCCCGGAAGAAACCTCCCTTGTATCATTCCAATTCCGTTGATTCACTTGTATGCGCACAATTGATTCACACTGCTATTTATTACGATAATCGAATTATCGATAAGCTCATGCAGTGACCTTGATCAGTGGATTAAGAAGAATTTTTGATTGATAACGATTACACTTTCTGATATCTTTGCTCACTGACTCCGGAATTAAAGTATTTGTTTTTTTTTTTTTATTTGGGAAAAATCGGCGGCTTCATGATAGAATCTTTAAAAAATTGGGAAGGTGTGACAGCATGTCTATACTGTCTCTGAATTTTTTTTAGATTTTTCAGTTCATTCCTTCAATGTAAAAAAAAATTCACTCATTCTTTGATGACTATGATACTATTTTCATTAATTTAGTGATATTTAGTTGTTTTTGCCGATTTTTCTATGAAAATTTGGCGAAAACCAAGTGAGATGTGATCGTAGCTCCATTAGTTTCCGCGATATTGTTGAGAAATTAGTGGAAGGAAAAATGGAATTAATGCAATTAAGGGAAAAAAGGGAAAATTTGTAGATTGACCTTGAACAGTAGATTTCCCAGAATTTTCGATTAATAAGGATTCTCTTTCACGTTTCCACTTATCAATTCTACCCCCGAACTCATTGTTACTCTGCGCTGTTGTTCTTTTTCACTTCTAGACCGCGAATTTGGTGGAAACCAGAGGCTTACATAAAAGTGAAAGAGAGACGGAAGAGTTTTTGAACTCGCGTGCATTTGGCTTGAAGCCAAGACACGCCGGGGCTAATTGTTGCGAGAACTGCCCCTTCGGAAACCATTATCCACTGCGTTTTCCCACTGGAGTGTCCACCATTTTCAGTGATATAGTCCCAGTTTATGTTGAATTCTTTCAACCACAAAATGCGAGAAAGAAAAAAAAGAGGAAATTCTTTTTTTTTTTTTACAGATTCACATTAGCCAAGCCGAAAAATCTGATAAAAAATAGCCATGTGGTCACATTAATGGCTTGAATTTTTTTTTATTCACTTGGAAATGAATAACGATTTTGCGATATCAGAAAAAAAAATCAATAAATGAATGGATTCATCCAAAAAACAAAAAAAAACAAAAATTTCTTCAATATAAAAATTTGATTTTTCAGGAAAAATTTATTCGGCAGTATTAATTGGACGTCGTGACGCATCCCTTCAAATAAAAACGAAAAATTTTCTTTTATTATTTTCTCTTCGTTTGAAACAGCGTGAGAATGAATTTTTCCATCTTTTATTAACCCAAAAAACGTCTACTCTTTTACGGCTCATCAAAGAAGGGAAAAAAAGGAGATACACACCCCTCCTTTGCGCGTAAGGAAAATCGTAAAACTCCAGAAATTTCGTGAGGGCCCATCTCCTCTCTCTCTCTCTCTCTTGCCCAGTTATTATTTACTAGATTTCACGGAATGAGTCAGGAGGGTTATAGAACATTGCGCCCTCCTCTTTCTGAGTAAAAGAAGGAAAAAAAACACGGGTCTAACCCCAGTGGCAATATAATTCGGGCTAGTATTTCCTTCGTTTGCCACGTGAATATTATGTGGTTGAGAGGGGAGGTTGTCTGACTGCGTGTGATGACTGCCAGGAACGTATAATGCTTGAAGCGTGGAAAGAATAAAATAAAATGAAATAAAAAAATGACGAAAAGCCTCGAATAATAAAAATGTCACAGCCCATAATTCACTAAGCTCTTAAAAAAAAAAAATTGCCCTTAAAACCAATGAAAATTATTCAATTTTCATTTTTCAATGAATTTTCACTATTTTTTATTCCATTGAAAACACTCGAAAATTTCTCTTTCTCGTGACTAAAATATTTGGTTGGAGTTTTACGAGAGCTTTAGCTACGGAATTTTTTGTACGAAATAGAAAAAAAAAAAAAAACTCAATGAATTTTCACTGTTCAAACCAGTGAAAAGCCAACTATCCAGACTATTTAATTTGTCAGCATTTTTGTTTTACAAATTCGATTGTCATTGCCCTCTCTCTCTCTCTTTCTCACTCTCTTTTTTTTATTCCCGAGGGATTTGATCACTTTGATTTGTTCAAATTCCATTCTGACAAAGGTACATTGTTTAATTTACATAGAATTCAATGGGTATTTCTTTTATTCTGTTCAGTCATTAATTCGAATGGTTTTTTTTTCTCGAAATCATTCTTTTTGTGCAATCTATAAAGAGTGAGTGAAAAATTAATTAAATTCACCAGTCAATAATAAAACATCGAGAGCCCATAAAAAAAACCGTTTAAATCTGCTTGCGTTGACTATAGGCTAATTTAAATTCGGAGAAACTAAAAAAAGATAATAATGCCCATCGAAAAAAATAAAAGCTATGACCAACAGTTGTACTCATGTGTTACGTGGCATTGCTGAAAGCCGGTACATTCATAAAGTAAGACTAAAAGTTCATAAAGTAGGCGAGCCCTGTCTATCTATATCGCCGGCTCTATGTGCTATTAATAAACGTGAAAAAAAAGAGAAATGAGATCGATAACCGCGTATTTATGTGGGCTGTTGGGCGTGCGACGAAACTCGGAATCCAGTGCATTGACACATATGAGGTATAACAATAAAAACGTATGAATTTTGTAAAAATAATTCAATTGAATTTTGATGAGACGGAAAATTGCAGACCTACGATAATTCGTATAATTTTTTTGTTTTTTACTATTTTTAGAAAAATAAAAAAAATTTCCGTGTAGACCAATAGGAGAACTACAAGTGCAATTTTTTTCAACAAGTTTATAAATAATAATTTATTTGTTAAAAAAAAAATACAAAAAATTGTGAGATGTGTGCTAATTTTATCAACATTTTTTACAAAGAAGGTTTAGAATTTTCAGAATTTTTTTCAGATTTCAAACTATTTTGAAAAAGACAATCGAAACGAAAAATAGATTTTTTCTTTCGTCTTTTTCCTACAGAATTTTTGCTCAACACAATGAGTTTGAATAAAAAATTTCTCCCCCAAACGAAATTCGAGAGAAAAAAGAGGTGCAGGCCCATGAAATTTAATATCTACACCGAGGGGTAGGTTAACTGGTGGGGTCGCTGCCACTGCTGTTCCTCATATTTAAAAAGGAAAAAAAAAAAAATTGGAAAACTGAAGAGAGTCAACGAACTATGTAAAAACGTTGGCATCGATGGCCTCTCTCACCGCGACTAAAACTCCCGTAAATCCTCGAATACGATAAGAGTTAAAAATTGTTGATGGTCTCTCGGAGACTCTGGCACTGGTATCTCTTACTTGCCAACATGGACGAGCTCCAAGCAACTGATTTCCGCTTCTACCCCCTACCCTCTTGCATTCATCCCCAGGATCTTCAGAGGCTTGGCTCTGACGGTAACTTCTGGACGTTTACTGCGGAAGCATTTGTTCTCGGTGTCGAAGACACAGTCTCCGAGAAAAAGAGGGAGAGAGCCAAAAAAAAAAAAAAAAATGATAAATAACTCAAATGAAAGAAGGTAGAGAGCAAGTATCACGTGAACCCGGAGAAATTCAACTGCATTTATTTCTGTTGACAAAAGTATTGGTGTATTCTACAATTTTGTCCGTTGCATTTATTCATGATTTTCCACGAGTTTGTTGTTTCTGTTCTGTTTCTATACACAAGTGTATTGTTAAGGTAGTATGCCAGTGAACTCGAGTGCAGTTATCCCTTAATTTTTTTGATGCTGTATTGAAAATAATATTTTCTCGCATTCTCCTGAATTTTTTCATTATTTTCGTTCGAGTAGCTTATGAGATATGGATTATCAAAGTTACTGAAAAAAACGATGAAACGCTCTGAATCGGACAAAAATAACGAAATTACTAAATTGACTCATTATTTGAGAACTATTGGCGAAGAGGCATCTTAACTAAATAATGGAAGAAAAAAATATTCAATTCTTCGTATAGTTATTGAGAAATTTTAGTTAGAAGGTAGTCGTAACTATTTGCCTCTCTATCTCATGCATGTGATAAGAGATTAGTAATTTGAAGAAAAATACGAGAAACGAAAAAAATCATATTCACAAGCTGACAATATAACTTTCCAGCAATTTGATCACTTTTTTCAATAAAAATTAAAGCACGTTTTCTCAAATTATCAGCAATTAATTGAAAACTAACCCTCATTTTTCTGCTTCATCGACCATATTCTGAACTACTACCTTAAATTATAATACAAAATAATCGACCCGCCCCTCCGAAAATATTCAGAATATTACCGAGGATAATGCACGAAAGGAAGACACTGTTCTCCGCGAAAAAAAAGGAGCGATGATGGAAATCCCTCCCGGGCCTGTACGTTAATTAAAGTAGAAATTTTCACCATTCAGGAGCTTTATAAACGAGAATAGGACACGAGTGAGAAAGAACACAGAAAATTGTGGACTTTTCATTAACTGAATTGGGTTTTACTCTCCATTCTCTGAGAGCAAAAAATTTTTCTACAATTCATTCTATTTTTCCCTTCCAACTATTCTTTTCATTTCTGGGTGAAAAATGAAATTTAAAATGAAATTAAAAAAAAAAAAAAAGAAAATGAAGTTTCACGATTCATTTAGCGTTTTGTTCTACTCAACAGTGAATGAGTTAATTCAGTGTGGATAACCGGAAGCTGCGTGTTGACTGGTGAGTCAGTATACTTTCTATCTTTCTCTCTCTCTCTCGCGTTCATTTGAAAATTGACCCACCCACTCATTCACTTTTTCCGAGCCCCTCTCCCGTCCTGTCACTGTCTAGCCCGGGCCCCAGTCGCTCTGCCATTGAACGCCACTGTTCTGGAAAACGATGTGGTTTCCAAAACCCTTTTTTTTTTACCCCCTTTTTTCCGTTTATTTTCATTGGATTTTTGCTGAGGGAGGCGAACGTCAATCGAAACTACGTTCGCAAACGTTCAGTCGCAAATATTTCGACGTTTTTTTTCCCTGTTTTTCAACCATTTCCCTCTGAATTTGTTGAGCGAGAGACGAATTCGAGGCTCTCTCTCGCGTTAAAAACATTGCTACTTTTTTTTAATCTGTTTTAGTTTAGATAAAAGCATTGAAATAGAAACATTCTGGTAATTTAGAGAATACGTTTCTTTTTTACTCTTTTTTTATTCCCTTTTATTCATCTCTGGTGCACGCGATTAGAGGCAAAACTTGAAACTCGAGAGACGGAAGTACCAAGGGGAAGAGAAATTGTGAAAATTAAAAAGAATTTGAAAAAGTAAAGGAAAAAAAAAAAAATAACACTCAGAGTGCGGATGAAGAGAAGAGCTGTGCGAGTTTAGTCTGTGTGCCACAGTGTGGTCGATTAAAGTCTCGTACGTTGCCTTTATTAAATCCCGTTTTAATCTGGGGAAAATGAAAACGCGTACACTCACCAACCGTCCGCGAGAACGTCCCGTTAATCTCTACACTAGAGAGACTGCTGGAGCACTAGGGGCGTGGTTATGAAAACACGACGCTCGTGAAGATAGAGAATTCTGTTTTTTTTTTTAATTCTCTTGTTTTGGTTTTTGATTTACAATCTCTGTCCATCTCCAGTGGATTGGAGTCTTTTTTTTTTACAACTTTGGGAAAACGATGATTTCTTTGCAACGCGGGTTTCGAAATTTTTGGAATTCTTTTTTTATTGAGTGGATCGAAATTCTCTGACTAATTGGTTGCTGTGTCGTTTTTTTTACAATAATAAATTTTACGGTCTTTTATGAGAGTTTAAATTATTTCTCCTTTTTTTTTGACAGAGATGATGGGAAAATGAGATAAAGGAAACTGTGGAGACAGTCCACTGCACTCTATCATGCTTCTAGGGTTTTCACCGTTAATTAAAACGATTGAAATGTGAACCTCTTCATTCGAACTCGTCCTTGAGCCAACTTGGATTATTTCTGCTCTATGATTTCCAGTTTTTTTTTTTTATCTATTTTCTCTTCATCTGTGTCTTTTTATGAAGAAGGTTTATCTCCATGGGGGGTATTGAAGTTGGATTTTTGTATCAATGAACGGAATAAGAGGAAATCTTATTGCAGTTCTTAAGGCGCATTTTTTTTCCACATTAAATTTTTTTTTAATAAATTTTTTCTATTTTTAAAGTGAAAATTCAGTGGGAACGTGAAGCCTTGAAGTTTAATTTATTCATCACTAATTTTCGAATAATATTTCGGAAATTAAGCGAGATAGCGTGATTTTGGTAGGCCTCTCTTTTTAGAGGGCAATGAGAGCAACCAAAAAAAATTTCTACAAAAATCTCACTATCTCGCTTAGTTTCCGAGTATTTTATGTTTTTTAAATGCGAAAAAATCTATTTCTCAATTTTTTACCAAAGAAAAAAATGAATTTCCTCACATAATTTCTCCCTTATTCATGATTCTCCTCTTTCCATAATCGTCTCCAATCAAGCCCAATTACATACCTGCAACAGAAGAAAAAATATTTACGTGAATAAACAATCTTAAAGTCCATAATAAGAAAACAATTAAATAATTCTCCAATAATCGCAAAACAAGATCAATAAACACGAAATAATTGACGAGAAACGATGCAGAATTAATTGAAAAGGGGAAAATTGTTGATGTACTGCTCAATTCAGAGTAATAACCGAATAAAAAAAAAAGGAAAAAGAAAATGGCGCTGAGGATGTACGTGATGGTGGATGGAGGGAAGTGCACGTGACGGTTTCTACGAGTGTAAAATCCGTTGGATTGTGTTGCGTGAAAGTCTGGATGGATCTCGTGAAGAAGGCAGCAACGAATCGATTCGCTTGAATTCTATTATCTTCATTCACTCTATAAACCCGCCAAAATGAGTATTCAAACTACACTGAGAGAAAAAAAGTGAGTAAAAAGTATCAAATATTGATACCATTGATTTTTAGCAAATTTTTTGTCAAAAATAACTGGTGGAATTGACTAAATTTAGTCAATTCACCGTCTTTTCGCAATTATTTCGAAGAAATATTTGCTAAGGATCAATGGCATCAATATTTCATAGTTTTTATCACTATCCTTCTCTCAGTATACAATTTCCATGACTATACATATATTAACTCTTTATTAATGCCCAAATTGACATTAATGATTTCGAATTTTGCCTCTTTCCCTTTCACGAATATCAAATAAAAACAATCCACCAAAGAATTGGATTTAGTTCTATAAAACTTTACTACACACAGGGCTTCTTTGGAATTCTACTCCCGTAGGCAATATACGCAGGCGAATACTCTCTCTTGTTATAAAAGGGAAAAAGAGCCTAGACACAGAGATGCTTTTTTTTCTCGGTCAAGCCTACCAAGAATATTCGCTTCTTCCCTATTCTCCCTTCAAGAAACAGTTTCATTACTTTCGATCCCTAGGACTGCAGGAAAAACCGAGAAGGGGAGGAAGAAAAAGAGAGAGATAGAGAAAGAGAGGAGCTGTACTTTTCTTCTAACACCGAATTCCCGAGCTGAGGGAAAACGTAAGACAAGCAAGCTCGAGGGAGAGGGGTGCCACACGCGCCCTCACCCTCGCCTCAAGGGTTGTCCAAAGCTCCTCTCTTCGGATGAAAAAGGGAAGAAGAGCAGAGGGAGACTTGCGAGCGAGAAATCGTCTTGAGAGTATCGATCGTTTGCTTCACGTGATTCCTGCGGGAAAGCCCACTTCCCCTTATTTTTTTTTCCACCACCCTCGGACTTGACACGGAGAAAAGGGGATGGGAAATACGCTGAGGAATGAAAACGGTTTGCTTCCAAGGAGCATACATTTTTTATCTAATATGGAGAGTGTACTATTGTGCACATATAGTAGGGTATTAATTCAGAGTCACGCGCAGCAAAGAAGGTCAATGGCTATCGATGGAAGATGATCAATTATTGAAGAGCATACTCGAAGTAGAATTGTTGAGGATTTTTATTATTATTCCCTGCATTTTATGGATAAGTCGATTTTTCTTCTGATTATATTTTGAAAATTTCATGGAAAATAAGCTATATTAGGCATTTTTTGGTGATATTCTTTGCAGAGAAACATCAGAGTACTGTAATAAACAAATTTTTTTATAACAAATGAAGTATAAAAAAAAAATAAAAATGTAGAAAAATTTTCAAATATTTTTTTTTATAATAATTTATTTGTTAGAAATAAAAATCCGAAAAATTCTTCATGTGTGCTGATTCTATTATCATCAAAAAAAGGTGTTTTCCCTTGTTACTTCTGAATTTTTCTCTTCTTCAGACTGAAGAATCTCCAGTTTCTCACATTTTCTTGGACACGTATTGATCGTCCATTGCGTGCACGAGTCTCACCCCAAAATAGAAAGAAAAATAAAAGAGGGGTGTTTTTTTTTCCTCTCTCCTTGTGGGTCAAGTGCAGAGATGAAGTGAGTTTCTAAGACGTAAAATTTCCTCGAGAAAACTGTATAGAAGTGAGAGAACTAGGTGGAATGAAGGGGTTTT
This sequence comes from Aleiodes alternator, assembly GCA_963921955.1. NCBI lineage: Eukaryota > Metazoa > Arthropoda > Insecta > Hymenoptera > Braconidae > Aleiodes > Aleiodes alternator. The sequence continues at coordinate 7,959,403 of OY998100.1, read as the reverse complement.
TTAGAAAGGCCCGGGATTCACTAGCTCCTTAACTTTTCCCAACATTGCCATGATTAAGGATCATAAGAGGGAGAGTGTGATGCGAGGAGTTCCTGCATTTTCTCATTATCTCCAGGGATTTTGCTCTGCCTCCTTGTGTATAAAGTGGCGGTAGATCCTCGAGAACTCAAGGAATTGATGAGAAATAGTCACAGTGGGGAAGTAGAGAGAGAGAGAGGTCCATCAAATTAACAGGAGGAAAAAAATCAAATATTCAATCTTAGAAATTAATGAAAGGATAACGTCCATGAGGGACTCTGATTCACTCCAAGAAATAGAGTCCCCTCCCCCTTTCCCTCTTTTTCTTTCTTCCTTCTATCGGCTGATTTTCCTCCCCGAGCCACACGATTCGCATCAGTAATAATTGATTAAAAAATCAAGTGGTCTCCTGAATCCGTCTCTTTTGATCTTTGACATGGCTTCTCTCTTCCATTCCCCTACCATTAGTCCTCCGTCCCTGATGTCTCTGAGGATCGAATTCATTCGCTTGGCTGAGCTAAGCGGACAAAGACAGAGAGAATAAAACGACTGGAGAAAGAAAAAAAAATCTCCAGAAAAACGTTTCAACCTCTTTGGAAGTTTTTCTCCTTTTTTTTTGGTGCAAACCGTCTGGCGTTATTCTATTACACATACACATAAATTTATCTCTTTATCCTTTTCATTTATATCTTTTAATTTTGTTCCAGTCTCGTAGTTTTTTTTTCCTTCCAGAAGACTAGACTCAGGGAAAATTAATTCTTGTGTGATAAAAATTTTGCTTTTCTCTTAGCTCTCACTTGAGGCGCACAACAACAAGTAAAAACCCCCTTCTCATTCCATTTGGCATTAGTTGAGTGCAACGAGCACGTTACAAATGTAGATTAGGTAGCCTCTACCCGTGGTTTTAACGACCCGCTCCACGGTTTAAAGTGCATGGGAAACGCGCCCTCTCCAGTAATTAGGATGTAAATCAGATTCCGATGTTGAGGAGAATGGTACGAAGAAACAGAGAAACTACCGGGCCGTGCACGAAGCTTGCAAAACAGAGATTCGATGCATTTGATAGAAAAAAAAGGAGAAAAGAATAAAAAAAAAAAGAAGAAGAGGAAAAAGTTGGAGGAGAAAAAAAGGCGGGAGACTTATTGATATCCGATCCACGTTTAACATTGAGGCGAAAAAAAAATGTAAAATGTTGCGCGGAGAGAAAAAAAAAAATAAAGAGAGCATTATTCTTTGAAGGGATATGTCGATTGACCTGGAATCCCTCATATCGTGTTTCGATTTTATCCAGAGTGAATAGAAAAGGGAGGTCACTGGGGGGTGTGCCAGAGGTTTCCTTCTTTTAATTTATATCATTGTTGGGACCGGCAGTCGTGGAGGCTACGTACTAATAACAGTTTTATAGCTCTTGTGGGTAAGTCCCTCGCCCACGCATATGCGAGGCCTGTGGTCCCAATGAGTCTGCGGTTAGGCCCAAACATTGTAACTCAAGATAAAGAGAATAAGTTTTTTTTTGTTTTGAAATAAAATTGAATGCGTCAGGTTTTCATCGTTTTTTTTTTTTTTTGTGGCGATGGTGGAAGAAAAGGCAGCTATTGGCAATGGTTCGTGCCATGGTCAGGCATTAATATTAGCTAAATTTTTGTGTATTCCATGTAGAGACGACAGTTGATTTTGTATCTGTGAGCAGTGGGGTGAAGGTGTTTGGAACGATCACCTCTTGTTTTCTGTGTATACGTAGGGGTCGGAGAAGCAAAGTTTTATCGTCCAATAAATGTGTCGTCTACCGGGCGGCGCCGTACTACACAACGGGCTTTGCCTCGGCGAATTAAAATGCAACGCCTCGTAAATCTATTGTCTATTCCCGTTTACAGCCCGATAGAATCGAGAGTAAAAAGGAGAGAGAGAAAGAGAAAAAATTGAATGAAAATAAAGAAAATGCGCCGAAAAAAACGTGAAAAGAGTACCCAATGGCAGAAAAAATATATTAACAATATAGACAAAGTAGTGGAATATGAAATTTTTTACATTAATTATATATGACAAATGTATAATAAATGTAATAATTCATGTTGCGTGTATTTTATTATTGACAAGAAAAAATGAAAATTCAGTTATAGAATATTCAATCGAAATTGATACATATTTTACCAATAAAATTTACAAGTAGAGATAAGAAATTCATATACGACGAATATATAATGATAATCTTGTAAGATACATAAATTCGATACAAAAAAGATACACATAAAATACATAATATAATTTCATCAATTCTAAATAACTATGATTATATCTTTGTCGTATATGAAATTCATAGCTTTACTTTCAAATTTCACATATGAAATGTTTTCTATTGTAGAAAATACTATTTCATTGAGGTATTTTGCTTTATTCGTTCTCGATACAAGATGCTGTCTCTCCAGCTGCTAGTCCCAATCTAAATTCTAGCTTCTCCTCCCTATCCCCACTACTTTTTTCTGTAATGAGTATTTGTATCTTGTCATTAACATAAAATATGCATTAATTTCGGCAAAAAAAAGAGTTCGAAAATTTATGAATGTATTTTTTCGAAAGGAAAAAATTGTAATTTCATTAGCAAAGTTGGTAATTACAATAATCCTTTGATTTATTCGAAGATCTGCATTTCGAGAAGGTTATGGAGGTCTGCAAAAAAATCTCCTCGTTCATGACAGGTTACGATGAGTGTAATGAATCATTATTCCGTAAATTTCACCGCAAAATAACTAAAACCCATTCGAGTTTAGTGAGAAAAAAGAAGAACATTCAAAGCAGTGGCAGTTGATTTGAAGGTGAATGGTATATAGAGCCTGTCTCGGATCCAGCTACCAGAGTTGATCGTAAAAACGAATTGGTTGGTTGGATGAGGTAAATTCGACAGTGTCCAAATGGGATAACCCATTAAAAACGCAATTACAGTTGAATGCCATTGGCGCGAAAGGATACTCGAGTTTATTTTACGACTCGTACGTGTTTGTATATTTACCTTTCGGAATAGAGCGTGTAAAAAAAAGTGGAGAAACGGAATAAAGAAGAAGAAATTTTATCAATGAATTGGTCGATGCATTAGTATCGATAATGGCATTATGAGTAGTTCAATCAGCGTAAATATCTCGTATTAAAGTGTTTAGACTGACACGAGCGTGGGCAGTAGAATTGGAAGCGCTTTCTTTGCAAGGTAATTCAGGCACGCAAAACGATTTATCAGTAAAAGCGAATGAAAAAGAGAACAAAAAAAAAAGGGGAGAAGAGAAGAGGTCTTCAGGGTCGAACGTCAGCTGGTTGTCTTCACACGCTGGTATTACGCCCACTCATATTTATAAACAGCATGAACCCTTTGTCATTCTTTAACACACAATTAATATCCACTGCATAAAGTTTGTGCATCGTAAAATAGATAATGTTTCTTTAGTTAATTATGAAGAAGGTTTGAACAGGAATGAATAAGGTGAATGAAAAAAGTTTAATATGCAGAAGAAAGAGGGGGAGAAGTGAAATATATTGTAGAGTATTGATCAACCTGTGGCATTCATGAAAATATTCAAGACGCCACATGTAGTAAATGGTAAAAGGTCGAGGCTTCACTGTACGCAAATCCCTTACTTCTTTTCGGTTATACATTTTCTAAGGCATTCACCAAAGAGTAAGAGAGACATGGTAGAGACTTTTCAAATTATTTTTCTTCATACCACTCCACTATTTTCCAGAGCTCCTCGAGTATGAACGTGACGAATCGTTCAACCAAGTGTGTATGTGTATGTGTGTGTATGTTTCCTTGGATCGAAATTTCTTAGCAGTCATTTCACACGCGGTACTCCCTATCCTCGTTCTTTTTGTATCCTTTTTTCTCCTGTCCGTTTCCTCTTGAGTCTCCTCAGTCCATTCTGCAACGTTCAACACACCCGGACAGTATTCCACTTTTTGCACAAATTTTTTTGCTGCATGTGTCGGCACCACCGTGCAACTGGTCAGTCTACTTCGTAACTCTTCGTGATATCTTGAATGATGCCTTCACTTGTGTATACACTCATGTCAATCACTTTGAGATATGAATGTGTAATTGAGAAGCACAACTCCTCCTTTCGCTACAGGATAAATTTACTCGGAATTCTGGGTCAACAATTTCCCCAAAAAATTCACTGTTTATCATGCAAAATTCGGAATATTTCCAAAAGCACCCAAACGATAAGATCCACCATGACACGTAACCGTTACGATCTCTCACTCGTTCTCGAACACGTCCCACGTATATATGTAAAACCTGCCGGAAGGTCCTCACAAAATGTAGACAATAACGTTATTCGTAAGCATGACTCCAGGGATTTTTTCGTCTTTTGTAGATTGGTAAGAGTAGCACACAGTTGGTTTTGTCCGCCTCAGGGGATGTTTCGCGACAAATTTATTCCGGTAATTCGTGTGTGCGGAAATTTCTCACACATGCTGCGACAACATGTTTATCGTCCATTAAACTCGTCCTAGGCGATAAACTAGATGAAAATATCACACCCATACACATGAAAAAGAATTTAGAGTGAAAAAAAAAAGAAAAATGAACAAAGTGTTGAAGTAGACACATTCCAAACGGGAAAAGTTGCAACGAGAGTACTTTTTCCAGTAGGAAACTCATTGAACTCGAAGCGGAAATCTCTAATCCAGGGAACAGCAAAATGCAACACAAGAGTATAAGCGAAAGAGTCGTTCCTCTCACCAACAGCCTTGTCACGCCTTTTCTTCGTTCTTTTATTTAATGTTTTTTTTTTCTCCTTATTTTTCCACCATTGCACGAAGGACACTGTGTGTCCGTGTACCCCTGAGTACCGCCAGTTATATAAAAAACTCCTGGAAAACTTGGTTCTTTCTCTTCTCTCCATTGGACCTTCCGCTTATTTCTCCGACAAACACACAAACTACCACCTTCCCTATTCCCAGTGTGCAATGAGATTGGATGAGGGGACCCACTGCACGAACAACAAGTTGGTAATCCACGTTCTATGGTCTGTCGGTACCTACTCTTTTTCTCCTCTTACATGCAACCTCTTTTTTTTTTACCTCCTCTCCCAACTGGAATAAAAGAAATGAGAATAAGGAGCGAAGAGGATCCAAACTTGATACTTTCTTCTATTCTCTCGCTAACAAAACTTCTCTCTTGTACCTTTTATCAGGAAGGTAAAACAAAAAAAAAAAGAGAATTGAAGTCTGCGAGTCTTACTCTTGGATACGAGAATACGAGAAACATAGGTTGGCTAAAAGCATGGACAGAATATTCTCTCTCAAGTTCTCACCAGCAATCTACCCAGCATCACAAATTGCTCGGGCATTTTGATGGCTGAACACTTGGCTTTTATTATTCGTAAACATATACTCAGCGGTCTACTTCAAATCATCCGCACAACTTCTGAAGATCAACGGGTTCAACATGCACACAGACATACACATAAGCACAAGAGTATTTTGAAAATCATTGCCTTGTAATATATCGTGAATGCCGTAAACTCTTGTACTGTTACAACTTGGATGAAATCTTTTATTGAGACACTGGGGGCTGTACCAAAAGTATCTACGAAAAATCTCTGTTTACAGTCCAGGAAGTTCGTGACACAAACTATAAATTCAAGACAAACGTTCGTGTCAACCCATTTTCCATGTTTTTTTTTCTCTTCTTCTCTCACTTCTCTTCACCCTTCTATCATTTCAACAACTTTTAAAATTCAATGTTGGCACATGTTTGTAAAGAATAAACCACAATTCTCTCATTAGGTCGACGTCCACGTGGCACGAAAATTATCTGACAGTTGTGTAGAAAGAGGAGGCAATGAGGGAGGATGAAACGAGGCCGTTTCTCACCAAAGGCTAATTAGGCACCGAGGCGTCGAACTCTGACGGTCCCCTCTGTGCGTTAATCACACACACATACACATAAAGACAGGCGGTGTGTGCACCAGGTTTGATTTTACAACAGAGAACGCGCGTGCTAGACGTCTGTTACCCAGCCGTCCGTGTCATGAATATCCCCAAGTAACTCGCCAACTCGAAACATGCTTCTTGAAATTCGGAAAAGAAGGAATTTAAACCGTATAAAGAATGAAGTGAGCGAGCAGAAAAAAACGGCGGAAGAAGAGAATTAAGTTATTCCCGGGAATTATGATTCCTCTCTGTGGTATGAAAAGTTTTTTTCCTTTTTTTCCTTCCTCTTCTTCTCAACGAATAGTCCTCGTGGGGGATTTTTAACTGAGAAAGTTCTGGAGTTAGACCCACGAGAGCTGGGGGTAAAACTAACTGGGTATTTGTAGAGAGACTGTGGAAAATAGAGAAGTGAGATGGGAGATAAAGAGGAAAAGAATACATACTTGGGTTGTGTACTCGAAGAAGTGCCAACGATTTTCTCTTCTCACATGGTAGAAAAGATGGCAGGGGAAAAGCCCCTCAAGAGGCCCTTATCCTGTGTTGGAAAAAGGTGGTACTCCATCAGGAGCAAGATTCTTCCTAATGAAAACTACAGGCTCTGTTTGTGTGGGTGTGTGTGTGTGTCAGTACGAGGTTGCGTCGAGTGAAAAAGAAATGGTGAAGGGGAAAATAAAGAGCGGGTAAGGAGGTACTGAGATGAGAATGGGAAAGAATTTTTTGGGGCTGGGGCAAAGAGGGGATTAGAATCTTGTAAATCATTAGCTTGAGGTCCTGTTCCGATGTATTCTGGCATCAGAAATTGCAATAGACTTGAGTAGGTTTAAGTAGCGTAGAAGAGAAGTGGAATGATAAAGAGAGAAGGAGAATGGGGAAGATTGGAAGTTAGGAATTAATAATGATAATGACGACGTCAAGAGAGGAAGAGATGGGGCCTTTCAATGATGGGAGGTTGTTTTGCTTTAATAAACGATGGGAGATGTTTCTCGAAGGGACTCTCAGGGTTTTTTTTCTGCACAGGGAGAAAAAAGATTACCTAATTGCATAGAAATGGGAGGTATAGAATATACATGGAATAGAGAAAAGGGTAATGTACAAAATAATTTGTTTTTTTTTTGTTTAGTGTTCTATTTGACCTTTTTCTGTTGTAGTGGAAATACAAGAATTTTCTTAATAAGAATGGCAGCACAGAGAGCACAAATGTCTTGAGACTCGTTCTGAGAAAATTGGACTGTCGCTTTAGGGTCCTTAAAGAGTTGCCAAAAGTTTAATTTTCTCGCAGTACAAGGGGATCCGGTAGTTTCATGCAAAGGGAATGTTACCTTGGCCTTTCTCGCGGTAATGCATAGCGCCAACGTTGCCTGCTATTTTATTACATTTTTTTTTTTCATTGTACATAGGCAAATGCAGCGTTGAATTGTCTCATGCCTGAAGGAAATGCTGCATAAGACACAGGTGCAGCACAAGCGCAGTATTGTGCGTTACCACGTAAATTCGTTCAATTTGAATATAATTCAAGTGACAGCTGTCAAAGTTGGAATCTCTCATTCCATGTTCATTCAACTTGCAAGAAGAAGGATGGATCTCAATAAATTATCGGTATTCATGCATGGATGTACGTTGTTCAATTTATCATTTCTCAGAGATGAAAGATAATAATCATGAAGAATCTTTTGAATTGACAAGAAAATTATGACTTTATCTCTTTCATTAATTATGATCTTAGTTATTATATGGGAGGCGGGCACAAGGATCTGGAGATCAAAATGATTCGGAATTTTCTTCCAAAAAGAAAGCCATTCCGAAGAAATTTCGAAAAATTCACTAATAATATCCACATATTGAAGCATCTTTTCAATTTTTTCAGATTCTGCTACAGAGTCTTTAAAAAAAAAAAAAATACAATAATCATACTGCCCCGAAGGTCCATTCTGTCCCAGTTCCTTCTACTATCTATTTTTTAATATCTTTCGAGTTCATTAGATGAAAATATTCATATCATCAGTTGTTCAATTCAAAAAAGGCGCGTTAGGTTGCTTCCTGTGTTGTGCATACGCTTGTGTCTTATATAGCATGACTCTAACTCCTATTCGAAATTTTATCCTCCCAAATAGGAACATTTGCCCGATAGTTGTGGACATCAATTGCAACGAAATTTCGAGACATAAAATGAAATGAGTTAAGAAAAATATGTAGATCTACATTGGTAGAAGGAGAATAAAATAGGTGAGAGGCGATTGACTGAAATTTATTGTGAATTGACGATGGGATATCCGGCATGTGCTGAGAGACGATGGCCTTTAAGGCAATCTATGGATTGAAAACCGCTTGAAATCGAGATCATAATATTTATGAAACGTTTTATGACCTCTATGGCATGCGAAAGACTGCACTCCTTCTCTTCGTGATACTGTGATATTTATCGTGTCATCGTGCTAACACCAAAACCATATTTTTAAAGGATTCATCTCTCATAACTATTTGACCATAACTTTTGCTGAATTGACCTTATCTGTGTATTGAAATTATTTATGAGAACGGGGTCAGTTAGTTTTTATGATATTTTAAATTTTTACTTAATTATTATTGAAAATTAGTCTACATCCGGTATGTGTAGATAAGAGGCGTTTAACTGTTGTATCAAAAGCGTAACAAATTTAATGCTTCCACTGCTGGAAATCATGGATTAATATTCCAATCATATCATAATCGAGTGCAAAAAGAAGTGAAATTGTTGAATGAAGAAGAAAATAAAGGCAGAAAAAAGGGATTTTAATCAAAAATGAAAAATTGATCGATTCTACTTGAAGAGATCGAGCAGCTTTGTCAATTGAGAGAACGCGACGGGGAAGAAATTCATGGGTTTACTAATAGGGGAGGATGAGAGGTGGAAATAATCCCGCGAGACAGTCGAGCGCGTCGTTCCGTGAAATGGACGGCAGGTTTCCCAGGTGCAGGAACTCCGTATTATCCGTATGAGAGAGAAAGAGAGAGAGGGGGGAATCCCCCGCGGGAGGAGAGGCCGGAACGCTTTGGAAAATTTGCCTCATTTCACGTTGAAACCATCTCTCCTCTTCACTACAATATTTGGTTATAATGAAATAACATTTTCATCTTTTTTTTTTATTCTTCGATTTCTTTCATAAGAAAGAAGGGAAATGCTGAAATCATGGAAAAATATTTTTTCCATTACAGTAATTGAAATACTTACTCTGATGGAAGAGTGAATGTGATTGTCGAGAATTCGTATTATTACGAGAAAGAAGAAGCTTCAATAAAAGAAGAAAAACTGTAAAAAAAAAGAAGGAAATCTTCTTCGTCTTTCTCCTTTCGTCTTGGTAAGAGTCATTGAAACGAGGAAGAAAATAGAAAATTCAATTCCCCGCATAACGGTTTCCCTTTTCTTCGTCTTATCGGAATAAACTTTCAATTCTCCAATTTTTATTATTAAAAAAAAAAAAAAAGACAGTGGCACTTTATGATTAATCGCTCGGCCACCCACGCCACACTTTTTGATTTCAAGGTTCCACTTCTTTCTCTTATTATAAACTAAAACTTTTTCTTTTTCTCTCTCTCTCTTTTCTCTATAAATTGAAAGAAGGCACTCGAAATAAGAAGAAGGATTTCTTGCATGAAATGAATCCAATTACTGAAAAAGAAATTCGTAAATCGGATTCGTCTAAAACTCCTCAACCAATTACATAAAAAAATCCTTCAAGTGACCCTCTTGAGGATGAGGATATGAAAGTAAAGGGCCCTGGGTTTCACTTTCACCCTTGATATGAAAAAGAAAAACGGTGAAATGTACTCCCCCAATATTTTCACAGAACTTATACTTTTTTCTCTCTTTTTTTTCGCCCTCGTCACATGTTCATGTCACAGAGGATCCATATCCAACGGCATTTTATTCCTGTCCACTCAATTTCCGATCGCCACCAACGCATTCCAATGGTTCTTGAATTACCTTGAAACCGATATGAGAGTCTCTGGATGAAAAAGAAAATGTAGAAGTTGAGACATCTTTTTTTGTCCATCTCCCTTTCATTCTTTTTCCTCCTTCCTAGCACAGCGAAGAGGGAAAGTGATACGAAGCTGAGTGCTTTGCTGCCTAACCTAACCTCTTAACTGCGTATTTCGGGAGGATATATTTATCTTTTTTGTAATACGCGGAAGAAGTGATTTCTGACGTGCAAAAATGAATTCTAAATTCACTTCAACAATCCTTCAATACGAGACGCGTTTCGATGTGCCTAGGAGTGAGTGTTACTCAACAATGCAGATGAGTGTTTATTCAACTGAAGTAAATAACGTTTATGATGAGAGAGAGTGAATGAAATATTGCATAAAGATGAGATTATAAGAGTTTCTTAGGAAATACACGAATGTTCTGGAATTAATTTTGAATTCTACCGCAAGTTTTAGGTCAAACAATGAGGAATAAGCGTAATAGATGAACATCAAGCGGTTCAACTAATTTGAAAGAAAAGGAAAGTATTAAAAAATGTAAATGCTCATCGAAATTACTGAAAGATTCTGAAATCACAGAAAACATTTCAATTCTCATGTTTCCTGTGAATAAACTCATCGAGAATTTCATACAAAACATCTCCTGGAAAATGGCAGATGTATGAAATACATATCCGGAGTTATTGCCTTTTTCAGAAAATCGTTCACAGAAATTCTGATGAAAAGTTCAAACTCTTTACTTTACGAAAAAAGAAGAACAAACTTCAAATATTCTATAAACAACTCTAAAATGTCCTAGAAAAATTAAAAACCACATTCCTCAAACATTTAATATTTCTTGACTAAATTCAAACCGAATATTCCCAATCCATTAGCGAATTCAATAGCACCGGCAAAATATAGCTGCACTTGTATATTCCCGTTCTAAAATAGGTAAATTGAACAAAACAGAGAATATACGTGTACATGATACCATCGTCAGTGAGTTAATCCACTCGTGTTTCATGATTCCATAGTGAAGAACCGAGTGTTACCCTTCCTCCTCCCAGTAAATACAGAAAACCATACATATGTATCGTATGATGTTGATACTTCGTTACGGCGTTTGGGTAATCAAGAGAGAGGTTACGCGGATGATTTTGGATACTGTCCACCTATTGAATGGCTCACCAATCAACTGTTACTTTGGCAGTATAGTGGCAGAGCGAGATGAGACTCGATACAGATGGTAAATACTCGTGTTTGGTTCGAAGTGCAGCTGATTACTCAATAACCATGTAATGGATTGACCATTATACACCAAAACACTAATAATAATTTAGCCACTTTGGAGTTTGACATGTTTTATCGAATGCAGCAAACATTATCTTCGATCCACTGCAGTCCTTATATCTCATAAATTGAATTTCAATCATAATCATTGGAAATTAATGTGTATAACACCATTTACCATAATCAATTCATCCATGCATCAAGCAGAATTCTATTTATGATTTGGTAGATCGAATGGTTTAGTTCATCTATTTTGTGCTCAAATATTCAAACAGAAGAATGCTAATTTATTCTACCACTTCAGCAATCTTCAATCCTCCAACTCTTGCCTTTAGTATTTCTAAGCCAACTCAAGCAGCCAGAAGAGATTTGAGTGCTCATTCAACAGTGCTACTCGTTCTTCTGGTTTTCTATCCACTGAAGTGTTGGAATTTTTATTGTCACTGTCAATACTTCATTTCATAATTCTCTTTTGTTATTAATATTATTTTTCATTACGACAGTCCAATCAAAAGTTTGAGCATCTACATTGAATATTTATCAGTCATTCTTTTTCAAATCTAATTTACATGAAATTCTGAAAGTGGTGATTGAATTTCATTTAAATGGTGAAACTTTGGTTATTCGATTATACTCGGTGGAAATATTTCAATGAAACTTTTATCAGTCTATTGAGATTTTGTGGAAAAATATGATAATTCAAGGGTATAGGGGAATGAATACACAATCAATCGGTAATCCAGGTCAACGGCGGATTCTTTGGACATTCGAGATGAGTTGTTATTGATATATTCTTAAATATAGGGGAGATTGAAGAAAAATGGACTGGATTCGCTTCCAGAGTGACGGGATTTATGGAAAAAATTGGAAATATTCTCTAACAATGTAGAGGTGCTAGAGCATCTTTCCATTTTTTTTTAGATTTTTCATGAAGACCTTCACTTCTAAAAGAAATCTGGTTTTTCTGAGACAACTACTCATATTATCGCTAATTATTTGAGTTTTCCAATTATTTACTTTGAAAGATATGTAGTCTCAAATTTCAGAAAATTAGCACAGAGCAAAAGGTGCAATATCAATATACTAAAAAATTCAGTATTTTTTTGATTTAATATGAGCTGAATATCTTAATACAAAACCGCATGAATATTTTCAGAAAATGATAATTAAATACAGTTACAAACAGATGAAACAGGATAAAAAAAACTTTTTTTGCTCAACAATTTTTCAAAATTCATGTAAATACGCCTTTTCTTCACTAATCTTTTTTTTTCGTAATTTTAGAAAGTTTCTCAAAAAAGAAGCAAAAAGGCCGTATTTCCATTAGTTTTTGAAATATTCTGAAAAAGGATGAAGAAAATCCACTCACTGTTATTTTATTAACTGACTTATAATTGATAAATCCATCAAAGATATATTCTCACAGTCCCATGTATTCCATCCACATCAAAGAAAAACATGAAGCACTAAATTCTTCAATGATAGATAGAAGAAATGTACGTTTCATCACATCTCTCCAATGAATGATCATGCGTAAAACAATTTCACGTAATAATAACTACGTGAATTCTCAGGTGAAATCGTTTTGCAGACGAATAATTGCGAGTGTGTAACGGTATGTTGCATCATGAAACATCCCCATATTAGGCAAAGACTTGTGTGGTTATGCCATATTAGTGAAATTCTAATCCATTCAACGATCGAGTTCTGTAGACCATTTTCTCTCCGCAATTGGTAGTTGAAGTTGTTTTTTTTTCTTCTCTTAATTCACCAGAAGATTGTACTTTATGAGAACACAGTTGTTCTACACATCTGGAATTTGTATGTGAATGAATGATGACAAGTAATATCATTGAATCCATTTGAAGGGCCCTCATCTCAACTTTTTTGTTTCCCTGAACACTTCGGGGGATCTATCATATCATCTTGATAAAACCGTAGCAGTGTTGCTTGGTTGAAAGAAGACAAATTAAACGGACACGTGACATTGCGAGTCGAGGGAATGGCTTATGAGACTGACGCGTGCCTTTCGATTGTTGTGGGTGCGTTTGCCGTTTCTGTGATTTCCCAAGCGTTAAATTTCGGGGCTATTGATTTTTCCACAAAATTCTCTCCACCCCGGAGAAAAAAAAAAAATAAAATAAAGCCTTGAAAAATTTCCCCTTTCTCTTGATTTACAACCAAAAAAAAAAAAAAAATGAAGGAAAGAGGAAAAAAAACGGATGACAAGAAAATCGACGGACGCACTGTTGTGTACATACACGCGACGAATACATAAGGGCACCATGTCGTACCCAGGCACGATAACTGCCTGTACGTGCGTGGCTGACTGTCGTTCGCTACGCATAATCGATAATCCACGCGTGATCGTCCTTGAACCTCCGCGTAAAAATCACACACCACGTACCAATTTTCATCGATAAAAACACACAGAAATTTTGAATTTTTTCGGCAAAAAAATCGGAATGAATGGAGAATTCAAATGTTGGAAAAAGCCCTTTTTTTATTCACATTACTCACGACGTGAGCAATAAATTCCCGTTAGTTTTCCCTATCCAGTGTAATCAAACTTTGTTCCCTCTATCGCCTAATCGATTTATTTACCAGGGCAAATTCATGGGCTGGGTTATGGTTTTGTGTTTGCCTCGGATCGATCCTACACGTTTCCTAACTTTCTTCTCTTTTCTACCCCTCATATCTCTTGCCTTCAACGAAAAACTTTAGGACTATGTGTGCAGTAAAGTGCGCAGTTGCGTGCGTTGTAACACAAGGTACATTAAACTGTAACACACAGCCGAAGACTGTGCGGTAATATAAAGAGAGAGAAAGAGGCGACATGTGCCCGCATCAAGATATCGCACCACCATCACACACAAGTGAGTCCTCCCACCCACCCACCCAGCCCTCTTTCTGGTGGTTTTTAGCCTGTGACACGGTCGTTTTACGAGTAAAGGGCCTCTCTCTACCCATGTGTCTAGATGCGCGCGTGTGGTGCGTGCGTACTTAGAAGAGTAAAAAAATAAAAGGGAAGTCAGACACGATGGAGTATTCTAGCGTCATATATTTTGCATTTTTATTGCCATTGAAGTCTGTGGCCCCTACTTCAGCAACGTATACACTAGCGAACAAGAGAATCCACCCACACGACATCATTTCAACTACGAAAAAGAATGAAAAAAAAAAAAATGAAAAGAAAAGAAAGATGAGAAAAAATAAGGAGGCTCTTTAACTTCTTCACCTGTCATATCGCTTTACCTTTTGAATTTCACCAGACTGAATGTCTTTTATGTTCTTTTTTCCCCGTCTTTTTTCATCGTTTCTTCATGGTGAAGATCAAGTGTCTTTATCTGCAGATAGGTATTAATGCTGGACAGGGCTAATCCCTCGGTAATTAACGACCAGTGAGTCGACGGACAGAGGTGTCGGGATGATGAATTACAGTGATTGTTGGTGGAAAAAAAAATCTCTACAGAGTTTCGCCTTTTTTTTTTTTTTGGAGTCGGTGAGAATGAGAAACAAATGGTTTGTAAAAATTTAATGACTCGACGATTTATATTGCGAAAATTATTCATGAATTTTTGAAGAGATTTCATTTATCATTGGGCTGTGGATGCAATCGATTCTGTCTATCTGTGTGTGTGTATGTATGTATTTATCAATAGACATGTTATTATGGGTTATCCGGAAAATTCTGGAATATAAGCGGATTTTCATAAATGATTCTTCATTCATCTACTTGTGTGTAGGAAAATGTTGTGTATTTTAGGGGGCGCCTGTGAATGCAATTGTGATCAACACGTGCGATCACATAGTTACAATGAGACGGTGCAAATTTACCGATAGTATTAATTCACGAGTAAAATGCACTGTACAAATATACGAGAGGCATTTGGATTGGAATAATAATAAAATTTATGTGGGGCGTCCTTATAGGGAGTGAACGTCACTTCTATACGACCATTGTAAGTCAGAAAATTTATTCCGTGTTAGTTAAAGAATTAACAGACACACTTGGAATGAAGGACTTTACTTATTCAGAGAAAATTTTTTTTCTTTTTTTGCAGCAACGATCAGTGTGAGAACAGAATACCGTTCTGATGTTTATGGAAACTGTGGGAGAGAGAGTTTTATGGTGTAATGGAGTTGGATTAATGTCAATAGAATTTGCAGGAGGGGGACAATGCAATAGTTCATTCCACTCGGCCAATGAGAATTCCGAGGATTTTACAGTACTTTGATGATAGAAAGAGGAACTTTGACGCTTGTTTACATGGGTATTGGGTCATAGATGGGGAGTAAACGAAATGTTGACTGGCCAAATATCTTCCGGGCAATGCAACTTTCCTTTGTATATTTGCTTGTACACTTGTTTTTGTCTTCTCTTATTTGGCACAACTGTTCGATTGAAAATTGGGAAAAGAGAATTTTAAATGAATTTTTTAGGCTTCTTTGAATCATTTTACATTGTGTTGCATTACAGAGGAGTGAGACAGAGGTTCTAGAGCCAAATTTTTTTAATAAAAATTTACAATTACTTCCTCCAGAAATCTAAAAGAATTTAATGATTTGAAGATTTTAATGATTCAATTTTTTTAGAAATTTTAATGTCTATTATTTTTTTATTGGAATATGAATTATGAAATTTTGCGAGTTTTTAAACTTTTTCAAAATTTCGAAATATTGATTTTTATGGGAATTTTCATTTTTTTCCGAAATTTTCACCTCTAAATGTTTGAGAAAACTTTGAAATTATGAAAATGTTGAAATTTTTATCTTCAAGAGAAAAATTCCATATTTTGATAGTCAGGAGAAAAATTGAATTTAAAAAACTCAAGATTTTGGTTTTCGATGGAAAATTTTCACAACCGAGAATTTTCTTAAGACGATTTTCTCCCGGAAAATTCTTAACGCAAGATAAAAAGGAATTCCATTAGCGACATACTTGCGAAGTACCTCCAATTTATTCGCAGCATCCCTGCCACGCATTTGTGTTTTATTCATCGGCGTCTCGCTGCAAATTTTCCTCCCTCACTCTTCCCAAGACAGACACACACATGGCGTCAGAGTCGAGAGGTAGAAAAAAGCATGAAAGTCGTTTGAATTAAAACCAAAAAAGCAAAAAAAAACAAGGGGAAAGCTTATGAATGGAGGCTGGTAATTATGGCGTGCATTACTTATGAAAACCGCCGAAGGCAATGTCTACGCATCACCCGGGGACGACGTTCCGCCGAAAAGTATGTGAATAAAAAAAAAAAATAATAATATTCCCTCAGGCATATTCTTTTGTCCAAGTTACATTCGAAATTCTCTTTTGCCTTCAAATTTTTTGCATACGCGGCTGCTCTACTTGTCACTCGAATCCACTGAAGAAAAAATGCAAACTTGCCGCCTTTTTATCCTCTTTTATTGATAAATAAAACGTTAAAAAAAAAAGGAACAATGAACACTCAGCTGTTGGTTTACGAGCGAAGCGTCTTAACTATCGTGACGTCACAGAGAGAGTCTTTTGCTCAAGTATATCTGTTTGAGAACAACAGCCTCCTTTGTGTTCTAAATGTTTTACTATGTCGTCACCTTAGAAATAAAGTGGCGTAAGTGCCATGCATAAGCATATCACTTTGCGCCACTTTGTTTGTGAGCCGACGATGTAGTACATACACTGTCTCTTTATTATCACAAGCATTAACAAATCCCCGTAATATCAATTCTCTGATGGATAATAACAGGCATAAATCACAATTCAAAACATCTATAAAACCCTTAATTAAAGTTCACCAAGTTTATCGTCCAAAAAATAAAAGAAAAATCATAAAAATGAAATTAAGAAATTTATAACCTTCTCTTATTAACTACTGAATTGTCCTCTGAATAATGTATTAAATTGAAAAAAATTTTCGATTATGCGTGAATAATCACGGGTTAACTAATCTTGGATACCATTAATTGACTCGCTCGTTAATTTCAAGGTTTCAAGAGAGAACTCGAAGCACAAAACTTGCATCGTACAATTGCCTTTCTTCCTCTCTCTCTCTTTCTCTTTCACGTGATTATTATTGAGCCATCTATTGGTGAGGCCAATAAGCGCGGTGGTCGTTAGCATAATTAAGGATCGATAAGAGCCAACGATAAAGCCTAGTGCATGCATACACATTTTATTTTTCGAACGATTGTATGATCGTTAATTCTAAACTTTCAATCAATTAAAAATAAAAAGAATGGAATGAAAAGTTTGAGTCATGACTTTTGACTTTTATTAGAGGGAAAAAAATGGGAAAGAAATGAATTGATTTGCCCTTTTGATTCTCAAGTAGAAGGGCCAATTTCAAAAAGACCAATTATGACTTTAGAAATTTTCTACTCTCGATTCTATTGAAATATTTCATAATTCATCGAGTGAATATCGAAAAAAAAATTTATGAATGAATTTATGTTTTTTTTCTTCCTTTTTTTTTACTTCATGAATTATTGAAAAACTGCTTTGTTATATTTTATTTACATCAATTTCCATTGAATTCTCAGGAGATAAAAAATAGCGAGAAGAATACATATTTGAGAGTGAATTCACATTGAGAACCACTGACAGACCCATACACGGACAAAACACAGAGTCAACCTGGGGAATAGAAAATATATACATATATATAGTACAAAAGAGAGGGATGAGAAATCAACCCTCGGGTTTCTACGGCATGGTATAAGGGAACCTTGTTAGAGAATTACAGGGCTAAAATTCCAACAGGGCTTCTCTTCTTCCTCCAGGGAGCGCAAGTGAGTGAGAGAGGTCTGAGGTTTTTGCTTACGTAGATGGAATATATATATTCCACCGACCTTGATCCTAGAGAGTAAAAAAAATAGTGAGAGTGAGTACCGAAGCGAATGTAAATTCATTGACTCGATGAAGAAACTCTGATAAAAAAAAAGAATTGAGATCAAAATAGAAGCGGAATGGACCTACTGGAAACAATGATTTGGGATTTTTTTTAAGAGTGAAAAATCCTACGAAAAAATTTGAAAAAATTCACAAACAATGTCGACATATTAGAGCACCTGCTCAAATTTTTTCAGATTTTTTCATGAAATCCTTCACTCCGAAAAAAAATCCTGCATCATTTTGCCCCGACAGTCCACTTTGCCCCAATTTTCTCCGTATTATTCAATGATCAATGCTAACGACAAAGTTGCGCAAAGTTTCTCGCGAAGTTGAATATACATAGATTCCCTCATTTGTTTGTTCACTCAGAGTTTTCAATGATTAACGGAAAGAGAGAGAGAGACTGCAGATAATCGGAAATGAAAGATCAAACTATTGGAACTTGGAGTCCGAAGTTTCCCCGAGTCTCTGCAAACTATTAATTCTGGTAATGAACGATTCAGTGCCTCTTCTCCCTGTTAGTAACGAAGGAGCATTATCGATGCGTAACCAATACATATACACAAACATATATACATACACGTAAATCCAGTTGAATTACAGAGGAAACTGGACGGGGTGAGGTGAGGAGAGGTATAGGCTTTTGGTCTGTGCCCGAAGCGAAGCAATCACGGTGCATTGATTTCGACGTCGACTAATCGAGCCACCGTCGATGCAAATGCCTGCATTTTAAGAGGCCCATAAATAAGGCCCATACTAAAATATACATGCCAGGACCATTATTATTAAACGTGAGCTAGCATTATACTGTGTGCTCGAGAAAATCGAGTATTTCAATGAAACTTTCAATAAAAGAAAGTAAATGGTAGTTGAAAGAATGAAAAGAGTCAATGGTAAAATAACAGTTATTCTGTGATGAATTCAAATGCAATTATTTTGCCGACATCAAACAAACCTTGATTATCAATCATATGTTTCATGAATTACACGTATTGATGCAACGATGAATACGGTGATTTAATGTACAAAGTGGAAAAAAAAAGGAAAAATAAAAGAAAGTACATTAAAGAAAAATGGTCAGAATCATTTGAGAAGTAAACGAGTAACATTTGCAAATTTTGTACACACATATAAACATGAAGAAGTGAATAGTGTGAGATTGTAGTCGCGTGTTCACGGCTGCGTACACAAGTTGTTCAAACGTAGAGGAGATTTATAGGTAGTTTTCGCCTGGCACGCGAAGGATTCGGTTATATATATTCACACACATATACTTGCACTTTGTGTACGTATATATTTAGGTGTATAAAACGCGGCGGTTTTGCACTGTAACCCAACGCTCTCTTCCGGATCTTTGAACCGTGACTGAACCGTTCTTCGTAATCTTCTTGCGTGTGAGTTGGATAAAGAACGTTTTGTTTTGAGACATTCTCTCCTTTTTATTCTTTCTCTCACTCGAAGACTTGAAAAGTTGGCGGTGCACTTTAAATGCATTAAAATTCGTCATTTTCCCGGGGGATGAGTATCATTGTATCCAAGTGTTTGAGCGCAGCAACTTTACAATGAAAGTAACAGTTTAATTTTTGTGTTTTCAAATTTTTGCAATATAACTCAAAAGAAGATTTATGAGCTTCTTCTTCTTCGTCAGTTTACTATAAAAGTTTTTTTTTTCTCGACAAAAGGAGAAAATAAATATTACAGCAGAGAATTCAGTCAACCGGAAGAGACCGTTTGAATATAGAAAAACTTCGGTAGGCTTGTGTCAATGACGTATTCACTGTCTACTTGTGTCCCCAGTGAGTGTACTAGGTGTTGAATGAATAGAGAAGGCCTTTCACACTGGTCCTAGGTCTCAGAGAACCGTGGAAAAAAAATAGAAGAGGAGTGAGAGCAAAAAAAAAGAGAATCTCGTTTCAGCTGCCCCATTGGTGGCCATCTATTCTACGAGGGCGGCACCTGGAAAATACGTATTTTCATGCTGCGCAAGGTTAGAGAATTTACCCTCAACTCCAGAAGATACTCATGTGCAACAAGACATTAATGTGAATACATAAAGCCGCATCTGCGTAGATGTATGTATGTGGTATTTGGTGACTCTCCAGGTAACGTTAAACACCTGCGTACAAATACATCCATTGGATAATTTATTCTGCATTGATCGGCAGTTTTGCCGAATGAGAATGAAGAAGAAGAAGCAAAAAAAATTGTAAAAATTGCTGAAAGTATGAGTTTTATCATGAAAATCATTTCTCATGTTCCTTAAAATTAATGTGATCGCAATTTTCTGAGAAAAATGATCTTAAAAGAAAAAGAAGGACGAGAGACCAGGGGTGGTAAATTGTTGATGTGAATTTGCCATTTAATGTGACACTAGATAGATGTTAGTTACTCGATGAAAGTCAGTGGTTTTTTCTTTTACCCAAGGAAAAAGCAACTATCGAATAGGTGTCAACCCAGTTACAAGACCACACGATTGCCTTTACCAAGACGATGAAAAGGGGGTGAGCTAGTCACCCAAGGAGGTTCATAATGGTAAAGTGCAGTAATACGATCACTCTTCAGCTTTAGATTAATAGTGTTCACCACTGATGCCGCGGGCACCCTGACGACATGCCCGTTTCTCGTAAGCTTGATTTCCGGGGCATGGGGCTTTTTCTTCAGCGCAAGCTCTTACACAGTGGCTACGACTCAAGACACAAAAAAACAGACGAGGGGAAGAAATAGAGGGTAGGTGAGAATAATTTCCTCAGCACTGTATCCGAATGGCATTCGCTTCTCTCGAGGGGGTTCCCAAGTCATTTTCTTTTCTTTTATTTTTTTTTTTTTTTTTTTTTTTTTGACGCGCATCTAGACGTAAAACCAAGATATCCGGCTGGAGGGATGGAAAATACGAGGGGAAGTTCTATTGCAGCTTATATCAAGCTTTCTTAGCCATTTGGTTTATTCTCTTCTTCATTTTATATGAGAACGAGAGAGGCAACAATGATGATATTACAGTGATTCTCATTCTAAAATAGCTATACTTAATAGTATAGGTATGAAGGAAGAAGGGATATTTTCAAGGATATGATAAAAAAGACTTGAAGTATTCTTGGCATTATAGATACAGTGTTATGATATTAAACTTGTGAAGAAAGACGTGAATAGCCTGGAGGACAAGGAAGACGTTTTGAGTTAAAATGCGTCCAAGCATCAGATTGAACTTATCGTTCTTCAGTCTCGATGAGAGGCAGTTTTCTTCAAAATTTTTTTCTTTTTCCTCTCCTTCTCTCTATCTTCTAAACATTGTAGTATTCAAAAAGCCCTCCCGGCATATCGAAACTACACTTTGGCTCACGAGAATGAGAGAAGCGTGATACACAGTACCCAGAATTGGATAAGAATGAAAACTAGCGTATACCGTTTTTATCGTCAATCTTTCATCTTGTTCCAGGTCAGAGGACATGTACTGGTGTGTTCGTTGAAAGAAATAGAAAGGAACTTGGCCGTTTCCTAATGCGGAGCAAACACAAATGGAATCGAATCGTTCCGATCTTTTCGGGCTCTGAAGGTAATACCATATGTGGAGAATCTAACCTATGGGAAGAAGTAAATGTATAGGCTTGTGTATGTATTGCCAAGACAACGTGTATGGACTACCTCACTTTTAGCCTTTTCTTCTGGGACAAATCAATCTATTCGCATGATCCTTCCAATCTGGTGAATGTCTCCGTGAGGGTAGAAAACTCACGCCAAATCTACGATCTCGATCTCATCTCACTGGCATTTGAAGATGGCTTGATGAGATTGTGTATTATTCACTTTATTCACAATGTCTTTCAGTTTATATTGGACGTATTCCAGGGAAAATAAAAAGGGCAGAATTTATCTCAAGGACCTCTTGAAATTCCTCTGTTCTGTGTATTTGAAGATCAAAGAATTCTACATCAGCCCTCAATGTAAACGATCACTAACCTGTGTCACTGATTTTTTAATCCAGGAATATTGAATTTAAACTGGTTGGAGACGGTTTGGTTTTTGTCAAAGCTATTTTCTCATGCTATTCAAACTCCCTTCTGATTGCATGAAAACAAGGAGAATAGATGTGTAATTGTATGCGTGTGTGTTTGCCTGTACAAAAGATGCGGACGATGAGAATCCCTGGATCGAACGACGTACTCTCTCTGGGGAGCTGTAAGACGTCTTGCCGCAGACCTCAGTGTGCTCTTCCATTGGAGCTGAGAGATGGGCTATGTCTATTCCATGGGTTTAGAATTCTTAGTGTGGCTGTATACCAAGACGAAACGCCATTTCACCCAGTGGTGCGTGTTTATGCCCCATGCATATATCTCTACGCATGCGTTTCAACTGTCTGTATTGACATTGCAAGATTTCAATTAACTTCGATTCTACAGAGAATAACTTCAGAATGTCCACGTGCTTCTTTTACGTATTTTAATTTACGTGGAATTCGCAGTGATGATGGAATCAAAGAAAATCACATCCCCGTGAACATTGAATTTCAAGCATTAAACTGTTGTTCAAAACGAGACTACAGAGGAAGGGGAAATCAAAGGAAAGTGAACAAAAAAAAAATACAAGTTGAAAGAAAAATAAGTTGAATTGAAAGGCCCCGTCTGACGTCGACCCACGGGATACTCGCGACTTTATTCTATCTGATATTTGATTAAAGTTAACTTTGATTCTTCCCAACGAGACTGAGTGAAAAGTGGTTTGAGAAATGGGTAGCTCTCTCTACTTCTTCTGTTTGTCCTGGTGATTCCAAAGAGACCAGATACTACTAACTGGGCGAAGAACAGTGTGGGTTATAGAAGAGAGGATGGGAGTAAACTTTTTAATTCAACTGGAGTTATAAAAGCAAGTCGGTGATTTCTTTGGCAGTACCAGAGCAACTGGAAGAATCGAAGTGGCTTTTGTATATAGTTTGTTTGAGTATCTAGCTAAATGAATTTGAGGAGTGACACTTTGAACTGAATGAATGTCTCATAAAGATTATTTTATTTTTATTTTGTCAGGTAATATTTGCTTGGTTATTGGATAGCTCTATGAAATTGATGAAAGTAATTGGAATGAGAAAAAGAAAATCCTATTGCATTTTCTCCCCTTTAATTTCTGTCGATGGTTAATGAAAATGGCTGCGTTAAAGTCATTTGAACGGAGCTGAGGCGAATAAGGACTATTAGGTACGTACGTGAATTACCGATCATTACTTGCAACACTCCACACATACTGCCAAACTACTGCCAGGGGGGTCTAGACATCAACGAGGGAAGAAAACGGAACGCGTAAAGTTTCCTGATTACCAAACTTTTCCGATTCGACCAACGACCAAGTGGAAAGAGGCAAAAGGATTTGATCAGAAGTCTGGATTCTCTTTTGGACAGATACTGACTCGAGAAGTAGCGTCCATTCCTACATCTAACTTTGGTAAAGACCTCAGATTGCACAGATCAGAAGTAAGATTTTCGGGAGCATCACGTTCATTCATTTTTTTCTTTTTCCTCTTTCTCTCTCTTTGGCTTCATTTCTTTTTCGTCTCTTTTATTCTCAATAGTAAAGGATATTTACGAGACAGTTGAAACTACACCTCGTAAGTAATGCGGAAAAGGGAGTAAAATAATAATAAAGAAATGAACATTCGAAATGGTTAAAAGAGTAAAATAAAAGTAGTGTTGTGTAATGAAAAGATGGCGGTAGAAAACGATGAATCATGAATAAGCCGTAATTAATTAGGCTGGATAACATTAGCATCAACGGCACGCGAGACTCTCCGCGGGCCCATAAAAACGTCACGTATATTCTCGCTATTGCTTGTGTACCCAAACTTACTCTCTCTCTTCCGGCATTGTTAGCAGTTTGCTTTTCACCTTATAAACCTGGGATTTTCCGTAAACATAACCATTTACAAATGCAAAATAGAGGCACCTCTACGGGTTGTACTAATAAAAATATATTTTACAATCTTGAATTCTATTGAATTCCTTGAATACAAAATATATTTCAATTTTATTTTTATTCACAAAAAAAAAAAAAAAAACTAAAAATCATAATTTTTCCCGCTCAAGTGTCTCACTTAATCCACTTTTACGCTCAGTTGGGGACCAGAGTAGTTTCTAAATTTATGCGACGACGCCTTTGAACCACAAGACAAGTCAGCTTGCTGAGTGCGCGTGTCGCGTTGTGTTACGGACGATAGTCCGGTTAAGTAAATTTTGAGAGTGCACTTTAGTATGCAAAGTGGCACGATTCATCCGTAACTACTTTGCGTATGTGTATGAATATGTGCAGTTAGTTGTTAAAGTATATGGGAAATTGAAAATGTTAAAAATATTGGGCGTCAAGGCGAAATGAGAGGGTGTTAGATGATGGTATGAGAACAAACGAAGGTGAAGAGGAGAGGAAGGAGAAGAAGGAGGAGGAGGAAGGGCTATATATTAAAACAAGGCCGGTTGCTCGCCAGCTGGAATAACGTGCACTTTGTGGTTTTACATTTAATGGCCTGTGCTGGACCAAAGAAGTGAAATGGGTGAACAAATGCGAATCAACCACATGCAAATCCAGAAGGAAAATATATATTTTAACTGGTGGGATTTTTCACAGCATTTTTGGCAATTCTTTTTTGTTTTTCCCTGGCTGTTCATTTTTTTTTTCTGTTAAATTTCATTCCATTGGGCAAAATAGTGGGCTGCCTCTTTTTTTTTTTTTACGTTATTTATGTGAAGCTGCGTGACGTTTAATTGGTTTTTAATGCCATCCGGGTCTCGCAGAGAGTGTCTCAGAGGTATTGCGTGCCAGTTATGTATTATATATACGTACATACGTTATCGGCTTAACCGTAGTCTCGTTACAGAAGGTTTCTCTCTTTCTATGGGGAAAAACCAGTAGTTAGATATGAAATTCTCTCTCTTACCTGAAACAGACGAGAGAAAAAGAATAATTACGAGATTGGTTAGATTGGGTAAAATGCATGTGTGTATGTGGTGAGAGAGAAATGCTCGTAAATAATCGTTAAAGCAGCGCGAAAATTGCGTTTCACCGAATGCAAGAGGCGTTTAATGCTACATTTATAATTGCCGCGCGGGAGGGAGAATGAAAAAACGAAATATCTATCACTGAACACAAAAAAAAACGAAGAATTCACGATTAATTTACTTTGCATCCATTAATCATGAAACTTTGGATAGTATCGATGAAACGCAGTTATAATTCACATAATTCCGATGGATAAAAGGTGACGGGCAATTTTTCCCCATTCATTTGTAGTATTTCGATTAATTTTAACATCGGCGAACTAGTCCAGTATTACACAATGTTTCATTCGATTTCCACCAATCAATGACCCATTAATTTTTGGTAACGCTTGTAATTGCCACACACACAAATGAAATATATCCTCTTATCAAAACGTTGAAAAGAAAGAGAAAAAAAAACGAGTAAAATGCATTAAACTTCTTTATTCCGAAATTGGGTCAACTCTGATTGTGTAGAGAGTACTAAATTAATGAGTTTTATATCAAAAAAAAAAACTCAGAAAACACAGTGTTATCCCTCTTCTCCGTCCGCCTTTTCATCAACATGTAAACAATCAGATAGTTTTCATTCCAACATGAATAGAACAAACACAATGAATAAAACCGTCATAAATTGTATCATTGTTCTTCTTTTTTCATCAAATTTTTATCATTTCTCTTTTTCTTTGTCTAGACGTTATTAAATTCTGTATCAATACTCGCGAATTTGGTATCGACAGAATACTGCACATAGAGAGGCATACACAATAACAGAAAGAAAAAAAAAAAGTGAGTACCAAAATACGTCCATGACGCTTCTGTGCACAAGTACAAAGGTTGAGGATCATGTTTGGGTTTTTCCTGTAGAATTTTCCAGTTTTATGTCTCTGTCGATGCACAAATTTTTTTTTGGCCTATTTTATTGCACCTATGTAGCTTCACAAAATGCTTTTGATGTGTTGATTCGGTGTGAATACATGCTGGCATGATAATGCCAATGACACATCATGTAGTTGGCTCCCTGATATCCATTTTACTAGGATGCTTTTCCAGCTATACACTCGTGCAGGCTTTGATCATTCACGCGATCGTATATGGACTAGTCGCATGTGTCCACTTGCATTCTTCCTCACACATTCTTCTGTCTTTTGTGACTGTAAGAGCATTTTTTTTTACCATGTTGCCGATGATGGAGAAGATTGATCGAGAACTGTTGGCCCAAATGCCAAAGTGTGTTCATGTCAATATGGATGCTAGTGAAGCACTTCTTTCAGACTCGTCTGAATCATCGAGGATAAAGAAAATATAGAAGTTGAGAAAGAAAGAGCGTGAAGACTCAAGCACGTGTACAATAAATAAAATGTATTATGTATGTGTGTATGTATTATAATATGTGGGCGATATCCGGCGAAGACACAAACACATTAACAAGAGAGTTTAACACAGTCATTGACCGTTTGATACTTTCATTGTAAATGTAAAAAGATGATTTGCCTAAGATTATGGAAATTGAATAGCTATAAATATTCGTCTAGACGTTAATAATAATTTACAATGCATCAAGAGTAGATAACCAAAGTTTTTTTGCGTGACAAAATTTGATGTATGGCCAAGAGAGTGTCACTTACCAGGCTGCTAATAAAATTTTATAATAAACTAACCTCAAGTGGTTGTGATAAATTGAGAATTGAGTTTAGCAAAGGAGAATAAGAGACACACAGAGAGTGGAGATAGATGAAAATGAATGAAATTCAATTGGCTCAATCGCATGAGTATCGTTTCAATTGAAATTGTTGAGTGAGATACACACAGTGCGGTCTAATGCCGCAGTGTGATGATCATTTATCGAATAATAGAGAAGAGAGAGAGAAAGACTCGTGTTTAAACGAGAGATTCATAAATCTAAAATTGTGTCTGCGGTATATTCGCTTTGACATATTTAAACCTTTCATTAGAATATCAATTTCACGTTAATAAAATTTAATTAGTGCTGAAAATCCCTCCTCTCTGTATCAATTTAATTCACAATAGACACGTTCATTGTACATAATCATACGTAGGGATTACATTTAAATATTCATGTAATTTACATAGATACACAAATTACTGTACTTTTGAATTCTGTGAAATGCGAGTGGGAGAAAAAAAAGGGGGATAACTAAATCTATCAGACATATCATCCTTGGTATCATTTTTCGGTATCAAGCGGCACGACCTCAATTAAAATAATCAAGACCGGAGTCTTCCCTCTCATCAGCATAGAGGGGCTTGATTCTGATGATGATGATGGGAGAAGAAGAAGAGAGGAGAGATGAGAGAAGAGAGAATGGGTCAGAGGGCAAACTCGAGGAGCTCGAGGCAATGCCGCCTGTGGTATCAACAAACATGGTATAACGGTAGCTCAGTAGCTACCAGAGTCATTGATACACTCGAGAGCTCCGGAAACTGCCATTACGCTGTTTTAATGCTCAAGTATTTAAGCGTCGAGGGACTCCTAGGAAGTGGGCGGCGGATGATTGTGGGGGTCTAGAGCAGCGAGTGAAGGAGGAAAAGAAAGAAGAAAAAAAAAGAGAGTATTTCATCTCACTTTGATTCAACTTGAAGAGCGGGAGGGGGAGGCTTCGAATGGACCCCAGAAATTGCGTTCCTTACAACACAAACCGACAGATGTGTACCGCCGAGAAAATCGACCTAATTGCATGGACCATTGAGAGAAAAAGAACTAGGCAGCTGGCAATGTTAAAAAAAAAGCCTCAGAAGCTCATTTATACTCTGGTATAACTAATTATCGAGTTATTATTTATCCCTTTTTTCTCTTCTCTTTCTTTTCCTCACAATCATACACACACACACACCATAACCAGTATTTTGAATAGAAAGACATTTGCATTGGAATTGAATTTCAACTACAATTGGTAGGCCAACATTTGTTTAACGATCGAATAGTCAGGCATTGGCTACCGTGTCGTAAGCCTGTCTGAAATGTTAACGATACGATCTCTCAGTGGCGCCGGTTTTAACGCGCTTTTGCAGTAGTACAGCGGCTTCTTTTGCTTGATTCGTCAATGCGATCGGCTGTTTCAAATCTACAGTGAATCCTATATTTTTTCAAAAGCTCCATCACCAGCAGCGGATGTCTTCTTGCCATTATGGAAAATCTCTCGTAAAACATTCTTGTAAATTTGTACGAAAAAAAACGTGATAACCTCGTTTCCAATTAGAAGAAAACACATTCAAAAAGTTTCAGTACATTGGGAGTTGATGAGTTTTATATAACTGACGAGTGTTTCAAACGATTGCGCGGCACTATGTGTACAGTCATTGCTGTCTCACTCTGTACGGAAGTGCATTATCGCGCTTGAACACTCACTTTAGTAAGTGCCATGTGAAAGAGATGTCATTGTACTGTGAACTGACGCTTATGTCTATATTTTTCTCCTGCTCTCCCCCCCCCCCTCTCCCACTTTCCTCTCTGCTTTCACACACTTACATGTGGTGCATCATCATCGTTATATTCTAAAAATTTCGCACGACTCAAATGCAAATGTACTGATGCCACACCACGTGCTTATAATTTCATCTCTCTCCATCAGTAGAGAAAAAAAAATTAAATCCTGACGAATTCCGCAAACAAGCCTGCTACATCCATTTAGTTCCACATGGTTGTTTAAACACTCCTCCATCATCCATATATCGGCCAACTTCATCTTAATCCCCCAATCTCTATCCGTCTTTCACGCAAATAAATCACACACACACCCAAACACATATACATGAGCATTTGGACCACATCCACGAGAAATCGGTAGCCGATCTCTTGGATTCCTCCTCTTTTTTGCCCCCCGTGAGAATCACGATCCCGTTCGTCACGGAGATTAGTCCCGCGAATTGTCAGGGTCATATACTGTCTCTCACTCACACACAAGAATAACACACATAAGTATGAAGACAGCCCCCATGTATTTATGGACTGGTGTAAATTTGGTCCGGGGATTTTCCCATAGTCTGTGATCAAGTTGGCAAAATAGTACACACACTGACATCGAAAAAAAGAGGGGGGGGGAAGCAGAAGGGGAAACGATGCACAAATCCGTAACACTAACTGCTCGTGGTGGCCATTACCATTTCCATGGGGTGATACCGTCAACTACTGTGTGAGCGCGTTGAACCCCATCGAAAAATCGTTTCTTCCTATTTCAATTCTCGTAGTTTGGTTATACTGTACCCCAGAGATTCGTTAGCATCCATTGGTGTAGCTTTTAGTATGAAGACCCCCTGAATCATTCTCTCAGACACATACAGCTGTGTATCGATGGCTCTCTTGTCCCCTAAAAGCCTTTCGTCATTGCGGTTTTTTTTTCCTTCTTTCTTTCTCTTAAAAATCAAAGAAAGAGAGATAGACAATGAAGGAAGAAAATAAAGTAAAAGAGAATGAGCATGAGGTGGTGAGGAATTGCAATGGAGAAGAAAAGTTCTACACTACTTGAAATCTCACTGGCAGGCAACTATTCTTTACTTTTTCCTTCAGTTCCTCCAAGTGTGTTCGGGTGGGTAAAAGTACTCCACCCATGCCACACCCGCTTCCGGTTCTTCCGGCCGATTTTCTTTAGAGTTCACTTCTCTCTTTTGCCATTATGTACACCTTGTGGAGAGAAACCACACATTCACAGGAAAGAATCTAAGAAAGGCGGAGACCGCATACGCCGCAATCGCCGTACTCTCTTACATACTCTACTGTGCTTAAAACTATCTTTCCCCCTTTTCTTGAGATTGAAAAAGCCCAGTTTTCAAAGAGGAATCAACTATTCTTTTCAACTTCGAAAAACTCCCAAGTTTTCGAAACACATTTGGAGAAATAAAGTTTGATTTTATCAAACTTATTTTCAACTCCCCTCTTCATGTTTTTAAATAAAAAAAAAGGAAAAAAAAAACGAACGTTATTCCATTTCATTTATATTAAAGATGAGCCAATATGGTAAAATTGCTTCAGGCAATATCAAACCACACGTTATAACCGGAAGTTTGATATTTTTTCAGTAGAGTCAATCGTTACTTGCCTGAAGAAGTAAAACGAATCCAAACACACATGGAAGAGGGCAGTTAACGATCCCTTTTTACCCACAGGGCATTGGGCAGTTAATCACGAGGTGTTCGCTGCTGGGAATATCGAACGATTTTACCCACCCTATAATACATCTGTCTCACTCACAGGAGAATGATTGTGTCCGAGGGTAAAATACGCCTGCACAGGTGTCGAAAGAATCACAAACGACTATTCCAAGTGATAGCCAGAGGACATTGGATGCCTACTAGATACTAGAAAATAGTTGAATTTGCCTGTGAGAGGAATTTGTGATAGACAGGTATGAGCAATTACGCAAGCAACATATATATATTCAATGATTTTTTTTTGTAGTGCTCCTTTATTAACAATTATACGTGAGACCAAGTGACTTTGGAATTAATGAATCGGCTTTCTCTGTATCAAAGTTACTTTACGACCCCAGCTAAAATACCAGAGAGACTTTATATGCACATATGCCGATATTGTACGGTATATTTTTCAATTACACGGTTCAGACATTAAAGTATCGTGGGAAAAATTATTATCCATGATTCTCTTTATGCAGTTTCAACTAAAGAGGGAGGCTTGAATTGTGTAAAAGCGTCAAGCGTGGATTATCGATGCGCATATACATACTGTGTGCCCAGACGGAGCTTCAAGTTAGTCGTCGTCTACAACGCCCCCTTTGGCGCCCAACTTTGGCTACAACATAGGCATATACACCCATCCACCTACAGGCACAGCATTTGGCTAAAGTTCGCACTCGGTACTAGCATAAAATGTTTCGCAGTAACTTATAGATATGTCCTATGCGTTTTGCCACCACGCACACCACCTCCCACACACACACACACTATTTCAGTAAGACTTTCACGACGAAATTTCTGCACCAAGATGCCGTAGTGAACAAACAGAAAGCGCCAAAGTAAAGTTTCACTCTCAAGTTTTACCTCCAAACTCTAATGATAATGGCTGCGATAGAAGATGCATTATTTAGTGACGGTTTTCTGGTACAATGCGGTAATCATTATAAATCAAGCCACCAGTTGGTCTGACACCGCGGGGTGTATCCGCGGTTACCATCCATGCGTACACATACAAGCCCAACTAGAGAGAGAGAGAGAGACTACCGGAAACCTCTGAACTTCCTGGATGAATTCTGGGGCTCTTTCAAAAGCTCCCTCCCTCTCTCCATGCTTCTTGCATTCTTCCTCCCTCTAATTCAATGCGATTGTATTCCGGCAAACTGCAAAACTACATACATCAGTACGGGCATTAGATCTGAATAGCCAATAGTTTACTTTTTTTTTTTTTTGGTATGAAAAGTCAAAGGGCTTTCATCTTCATTGTGAGTAATGAGAAAATTGTACCTTCTCTTGAGTAGTTGCTCAATCGAGCAATCGAGTGCTCGCGTGTGTATGCTCCGCTTATTTGAAAAAAAATATATATTTCGAGGGAGAAAAGAAGCATGCATAAGTGGAATGAGCCTAACGAGCAGTACCCCCACCCCCTCCTCTTCTCTCTCTGCATATGCGCATTAACATGAATATTTTCCATACGAATACACCATCAGCACGCGACCAACAGTCCAACGGAAAATGAAAAAATCAATAGGGAATCAGGAAGAACAAAATATCGATCCGATTGCGCATTGGGGCACCGGAGGCCCCTTTGTTCAATCGGGAATGGGGAACAGGCAACAGCTATGGGGTACACACTGCCACCGGTTATCCGCTCCCCCTTTTGCCTCTTTAACAACAGAGTTTTGTGAGCTACCCTCCTAGGCGGCACGCGCCGAACGAAGTACAAAAATTATCAGCTAGTAAAGTTGAACGTTTTTTTCTCCTCCATAGAGTACAGAAGGGCCTCCCCACTTTTCACTGGTTGCTACTTTTTTTTTTTTTGACATAAAGTAAATGGGGCAGTCATGAAATATTGCCACATACGACTTCAGTTTATCTATCTGCCATGCCATGCAGCACTGTGTCGCATATATATGTTGCTCTTTCCATATTTTTCTAGGGAATCGAATATTTCTAGCAAACGCACTCTGTTTACCACTCGTAAAAAAATATATATTTTCCATATACTCGAGATCAGCGAGATGTTGGCACATTCCCAGAAATAATGTTTTTTATTTTCCTCTGTACTGGAGAAAAAAAAAGGAAACACAATTTTTAAATTATCAAAATAAAAAAAAAGTGTGCTCCAAAACCGATAGTATACCAAAAGCATTGATCATTTCTCCATGTATCTGCCTGTGAATATACCAGAAAGCTTTCTCGTGTCAACATCGAGGATGAATGACTCTGAGAGAAAAAAAAAAGCTGAAAGAAAAAAAAAGAAATTGGAAGCTCGAATCAATGGGAGGGAGAGGCCAAATTCGTCTTCAGTTGAACCCTCCTGCTCATCGGAAGGAAATAAAGTGAGCACAATGATCACGCCATAGTGTGAATTAGGTCGTGAGGCTATTATCATTTCCAGAAGGAAATCAATACAATTCATGGATAACAAAAAGAAAAGGGCAAAATATAATACAGAAACGATTGAATGATTTTGACAGATAAATTAAGAGAATTGAGGCATTTTAGAGGATATTTCAAACCTAATAATAGTGAGGGGGCAGTTGCAATGTCCATTTCGTGCATCCGAGCTTGAACCATTACACAAAGGGTGAATAGGTTCCACCGCCGGCAATGAAAAGAGACAACGAATACGTTAACCAATGAGTTAACGACAGAGAACAGAGGAGAAGAGAAACCGGAAGTTTCTCGAACTGCAGAGAGCTCGTGCCAGTATCTATCTAGGTGGTCCCCCAATGGTCTGTCGACGTACTCCGGATACCATAATCACGCTATGTTACCTTTTTGTCTACATTGTGAGTTAAAAGAGTGATAGAGAAAGAGAATTCACCGAGAGACAATGGATAAAGAAACAAAAGCGATTAGGTGAGACGAAATACGTTGGGTGCTGAATGATGAAGAGAGAGAGAGAGAGGGGGAAAATATACTCTGGACTTGTTGGATTGAAGAGAAGATACACGGCACGAGAGTAGGCGTGTTCGTGGCTGCCGCGGGCTATGTACAGACGAACTAGAGAGCTCAAACGAGAATAATTAATTCGATAGCTGATATACAGAATATTGAAGTACCTCAGGCACTTTAATTTGGGGCTTTAGCATCCATTAGTACTTCTCTTTCCATGTTTTTTTTTTAGATATTTTTAATTCTTCCCTAAAACTCCCTTTTTCTCTCCTCGGTTTCCGAATTTCTGGCGAAGGAAACCCCTTCAGCAGCGGCGAATATTGGAGAAATTCAAAAGCGTTAA
Organism: Aleiodes alternator; assembly: GCA_963921955.1. Lineage (NCBI taxonomy): Eukaryota > Metazoa > Arthropoda > Insecta > Hymenoptera > Braconidae > Aleiodes > Aleiodes alternator. The sequence goes on along the minus strand of OY998100.1, from coordinate 7,925,952 downwards.
CCAACATTCTCCCCTGCAATATAGCAGTCGAGTGAGGCTAAATCCCAGAAACTACTCGTACCAGAGTATTCGAAGCCCTCCAGGCGTGGTCCGAGAATCACGGTGATTAAATTCATAGCAAGGGCATACCCAAAGCCCTGAGACAATGCATATATATACAAGGAGGATATATCGTGAAGAGGCAGTATAATTAGATATTGCAGTAGTGAACTGTCAGAATAAATACCAATCGATCTCTGTCAGATTCACAATCATTCAGTATGTTAATGCACCTGTATTTTCCACGACTATTTATCACTCTAGTCAGTAAAGACTTGGAACAGGAGGGAAAAAAAAGGAGAGAAGCAGAGTCAAACCACAAATAAGCATGATAACGACAATCAAGATGACGTTGTTATATAGTATTAACGTAATTTGCCGAGTCCTGGGATCTTCGTCTAGACAGAGAATAATCCTCGGTATGGCGGATATGCTTCGTGAAATATTTAGCGACTCCCAAGCACCCACAACGGCTTGGTAATGGGGATAACGAAGACGTAGGAGCATCAGAGATATTCGTGGAATATATATACAGCACACAGCAGCTCGCCTGACATACGGCTCGCTGGTTACGGTCATGTGCATCACTTGGGTATAAACGCATGTACACGCGTGTGAGCAGAAGGGCTTTAGGTAGTTTGGCAAGTTGGTATAACACACATTGGAGGTCTTGGGAATGTGTTTTCCTGGTATCCACAGCATACGCGCTCTGTTGCCCCCCCCCCCCACTCTCCCCTCTTTCTCTACTAGTATCGCATGGTTGAAACATCTAGTAGTTTACTATGGGGCATCCTAACCTGTGCTCTCTCCTCATGTTTCTACCTCTATTCTCTCTAGCATCAGTTTAGTGTTGTAATTTTCAGCTTTGTGCAAGAATTGTGGCCTAGACAAGATATGATGATGCAAATAACAGCCTCTTATAACTGTTTAACACTAACAATTTATATATATCTTCACTTTGTCGCTTTGTACTTGTATATTTGATGTATTCATCCGCACCTCCATCTGTTGCGTTTGTTTGGAAACCTCTTTATGACTGTCTCTAACTGTTGCCATTCTAAGGTTTCAGGTCTTTGTACTCTGGACGTCATTAGTGGTATATTCGCAATGCAATGAGAACTCTTACGCTGCAGAAATTATGAGATGTTGCATCAAGAAGAATTAACTATTGTGGATCATCAGGGTTGTTTATGAATTGAGAAGGAGGACTGAAAGAATGAATCTGATTGGATCCTGATTTGAAGGCAGCTTCAGAAATAAAAGGTGATCAGTCAATGTCTTAGCTGTCTATCATTTCTCTTTTTGAAAACATCTCGGAAACTCAAAGTGATAACAAAATGTTTATAGACACTTTATTTTGAACCTCTTAAGATTCTCTGCAAAAAAGATTGAACCAAAATTGATCTAACGCGCTTAGTTTTCGAGATATTTTTAAAGAAATAATACCAAGAAAAATGGATTCATCCTGTATTTCATCTACTCAATCAAATTGATCATTGGACTTGCTGATGAACTTTTTGCTTATTAATGAAAAAAAATCAAAATTGTAAAACTTTCTCAAATGCTTCGACTATCATCACCAAGAGTAGTCATTAATGTCCTATCAACTGGTCTTGTACTGTACATTTTCCCTAGTTGTTTACAGGCGCCTCGTAAGTCCTGCCTTCTTCTCACATTTTCTCGTTTCTCTGGCGGCCAACTCGTGTTCACCATGACGCCATGGAGCTCGATCATACCATCGATATTTGCATACCAGAAATGCAAGCTTGATTTATCGATTGATAGCAGAACGCGATAGGTTGAATCATCTGAGTCATTAATATTTTATCTGTTTATAATGCGCCTAAGAACATCACCTCAGGCATCATTCTTTCATTATTTTTTTTTATTAAAAAAAGTGCAATGTTGTGACTAATAATTAGTATTAATTGAATTCCAAAAAAGGGAAAAAAAACTTGCATCACGCATGTGTAAGTCGTGAACTTTTAGCCCTTAATAACTGCCGGTTTAGATAAGATCGCTCACTTTATCTGTAACCACTGAAAAAACTTTCTTTTTTAAAAAAATTAAAAGAAAAGAAAGATAAAGAAATTTAAGGAGAATTGTAAAGTTGAAGATCCCTCAATGGTTCACAGCACGTAATCTCGTGACTACTCTGACTGGCCCGGAAATTTAATTAGGATTCTTATCGACGCGTTACTCGATTATGATAGATCGGTCTGGAGTACTCGCCAGACTTTTAAAAGTTGAATGAAGTGAGAATAGCAGATAGAGTGAAAAGCGTAAATTTTCAATTTCCATTGGAATAATTGTGATCGAGAATATCCTGGTAAATAAGAAAATTTCGAATTTCCGGATAATCGGAAGATACTTATAGCCTCAATGAGTTCATTGTCCAAGGCTATTGTAATCATGTGAATTAATTGAAAATTCAATTAGTTGAATTGTTCATCGATAGGCAGTGTAAGTGAATGGAATATCGTTTCATTGGACGAAACTGGTATATTCCATTGCAGTACGTCAAGCGCCTCCTTTATTCTTTGCTCGATCAATTAAAACTGTCAGAAGCGTCTGGACGTTTGTACGACAACGACGCCATATTAGTCTTTCTTCTCCTTTCAGCCCCCCTTTGCTTTTGGCCACTCAAATGAGAGGGAAAGTATTCTATACTAAAATGAACGTCTTCAGAAATTTGAGTCGATGAACTCTTACATGTGTGTGTGTGAGCTTATTTCTCTCTTTTTTCTTCGGCTCGAGCACTTTTTTTCCGCTCTCCATTGCTCATCTTCATTCCCCTTTTCTCCTACCCCCCCTTCTCTTCTCTGCCGCCCACATAACAAAGAAGTATCATGCTGAGAAAAGAAACTTCTGTATCAGGCAAAAATTATTTGACTCCAGCTACAGAGAGATAAATAACACCGGCTTAATTTCAAAGTTCTCCTTTTTTTTCCTTCTTCTCTCTGACCTTCAATGTTATAGTTTACTTTACTTCTTTCAACTTTTCTTCTACCCACTCAACTCGAATAATTTGAAGCTTGAAAATATGTTTCTCATCACGTGTGTTTTGTTGAAAAAAAGAAAAAAACTTTGTTTTTAGAAAGAAGCAAATGAAAATTCTTCACCACTGGGAGGTAAATTATGTTTACACATTGAAGAATCAAACAAATTTTTTGAAGAGGATCGGTAGCCAAAATGAAGACAAGTCGACTTTAATAAAAAAAAATCATCAAAAATTCTTGAATAAATTTTAAAGTCAACTGCAAAATTTTCAGCAAATTGATTCTGCCAATTTTGTGTAAGTAATTAAGTAATTATTGCCTCGATGTTCTATGTTTATCCCTCAAATGTTGAAAACTATACAATTGGGGAAAATTAATGAAGTTTGTATTTTTTAATTCAATATGAATCCATTTGTCAAATTTCATCGAATCTGATTCTGTCGTTCGTCAATAATTAAAACAAAAATAAAAAGGAATGGTAACTGTCACAGTCTCACTCAATGCAATATTTCAGTTTATTTCACTTTCACGATTGAGTTCATGCATTCTTGGTCCCTGTGCTCCATTTCTCCTCTCATCTCCCTCTCCGCATCGAGTTATCGATCTTCCTTAACAGTTGGATTATTCTGGTTGTTATGTGATTATGAGAAAATTCAATGAATAATTTAAGAAGCTATTGGATAACGTTCAATCTAGATTTGAATGATCCTGAGATTATCATGGCGTCAGGTGCTCCAGCCGATTGAGCAATTATCTGCCAGTCAGTCAATCCTTGTATCGCATTTGAATTCATTCAATTACACAAAATAATTAGAAAGAATGAATTTCTCATGAAAAATTCCTCTTATTTTGAAGATTTCTTTCCTGGAAGTTAAAATGTAAGAAATGATTCATCACTTTATATTCCACTCTGTAGATATTTAATCGGATTAATCTTTATTCGACAATTTTTTCCATTACTTCAATTTAAAAAAGAAGATGAAAATGATTGATTCATGTTTTTTCCTCCTCGTCGAGACAATGGCGTTTTTTTTCTCGAAATCTTTCGAAATTTCGTCGCCCACTCCATAATAGGCGAAGCGTAAAAATTCCTCTTAAACCTCACCTAAAAAAGTGATTAAGTGAATTCAAAAATACCACAAAATAAAAAAATCCAAATCCTCCTCAAGAATAATGTGATTCCGTCAATTCAAACTATGTGGGTGTATCAGAGAATGTCAAACACGATCAATTCTCCTCTAATTTATAAATACTTGTACAATGTTAAGCCTATTTAGTAGAACGATAAGAGGATTAATCGATCAAGAGAAAAAAAAAAAGATGAAACGATGAGAGACAAGAGATGGCTTTCTTGACCCTCTCGTCATCATCGGGCTCTATGTTGAAATAATGTGAAACTCCACATAAATCTTCTGCTTTGTGTTCTCTTCAAGAGCCGAAAAAGAATCATAGTGATACGTTTTAACTGTGATCTTGCTCTAATACATTCGATGACAGCTGCGTGAATGTCCCCGAGGACGGGACGAAAAAAAAAACGAGTGTCTGTGCAGTATAACTAAACTAAATTTCCTCGAAAAGACTTAGTAAACATTTTATTTTGATACACACAAAAAAAAGCAATGGGGAGGGCAGGAAGAGACAGAAAATACCACAAAATTCTCGCATTAGCGGACACCACGAGCCCAGAAGTTTTTCACTCTCATTCATCCCTCGTACTTGAAAAAAAAACAAAAAAAAAAAAACTCGACTCTAGAATATGAAGTTGTCGTGAAGCGCGTGTTAGCGATATCTCAAGCCGCACAGTCCTCCTCACTGTTCTTTAAAGCCCATGATAAATAAAGCCCCAGGCTCTCCTCCATCCCCCCTCCTCCTTCTCTTTATTCGCCCTTTTCTCCTTATTCCTCTCATTTTTCCACGATTTCTCTACTGCCAAGCCGATAGTTGCGCCCCAACACGAGAATCCCATTTCGCATTCTCATTCATCTATTAATAAATCGATTTGTCTTTTCATTCTGACTTCTTGCATTGTGTTAATGATCGTACATTTTTTCCAGCTCTCACTATTACATTGATATGTTGAGGATAGTGCGAAACACCCAACACTTTCGTTAAACGAATAAAATAAAAATAAAAAAATATGTAAATTGATACCCACTGGCGTCTGTTCGCACGACAGGATATTTTTTAACAGATAAAATGAATCACACACATCGCTGTTTATATTCACAGTATCCTGTTCTACGTTTATATTTAATTTCGAGTGAATCTCATTTTTTTTTTTTTTTTCGACTCATTTATCCCAAAGTGATTGAGCAAAAACACATTGCCTCGTGAATTAATTGAATTTTTTTTTATTAATCTGTCAATACGAGGTTTTTTTACGGTAGTGTTTGTTTTTTTAATTAATAATTCGATATAAAAATTTATTAATCCAACAAATAATAGCGAAAAAGAAGAGAGAGAGAGTCATATCAATGACTAATCTATTAAATTCCACGTGTTTGGTCACCGCATTCGATTAATATAATGCGATCCACGGGTTAGTATTATAACAATTGACTGGCGTACGAGTGTATAAAGTAGAACCAATACACACATGCACACAAAACTCGGGGAGTTATGCCGCATATGGCACCATCAGCAACATATGGATGTACTCCTTTCTCTCTCGCACGGGCAAAGTGTACGCATGCACGCACTTTATCGGTCGCACAGAATGCACATACACACACACACATTGACACATTTTGTGCATGTAAAGATTCGTACGAATTATGGCTTTGTGTGTGTGTAGATATATGTATTCACTCTATTTCAACGCTCTATTCGGTCTGATCGTTATTGTGCAGACCAGTCAAGTGACACCAGATCCCCGCAACGTGTGTAACATAATTCATGATACTGTGGCTAATAATAGAAATTGAATAGTTTTCAGATTTCTTTCGGATAATTGATATTTTTATTGATTGTGGGATAATTTTGAGAATATGCCAGAAATTATAAGATTTGAGAGATTAAAAAAATGAGTCTTTTTGCAAAAAGTATTGTCTCTTAATGAATTTCCTTGAATCCAATATTTACGGGAATAATCGCGAATAAAAAAAATCCGGAAGCCTTTCTAAATTAATGGTTACGAATGAACGTGGAAAAAGAGAATTAATGTATTATTTACGGCAGTTGGCACGATAAAGTAGAGTTGGAGTAAACGACCACTTGGTTTCGTTGATTCAAGCATTTCCTCTCGTTTTTTTTTTTTTTTCGTAACAATCGTTTTCTTATCGTAGCAGGTAAACTGGCACGAGCCAACTCCACAATAATCCGCGTTTTAGAATCATGCTCCGGGACTTCAAGGTAGTTAACAATTGTATCCGAAAGGGATGTACAAAAATTGGATACTTCAATGACAAGCTTTCTTAGTACATATATCACTTATTAATTGTCATTCTCATGTATCATAAATTCATTTATTCGATATTGAAGTATGAAATTTTGCATTTAATTATGAATTTGACGAAAATTAAAAAATTCTCTACACTTCTCAAATGATACGATGCTGTATGCACACATTTGAACATTCTTTACACGTATAGGACGATAGAGAATGCACACAAAATTGTGCCAATCGTTGATTTTACCGAATTTACTTGTCTTCGAAAAAAAATAAAAATTGTGGTGAAAAAAATGAATTAATTTCCAATTGCTCCAAAATAGTATAAGAATTTCTATATATTTTTTTTATGAGAATCACTTAACTGGATTTTGAGAGAAAGTAAAACCTCTGGAATTTGATTGATTTTTGAGGTTCTGCCATTTATTTTGAGTCAAATTGACAAAAATTCCAATTTCACTTGAATCTAAATAGGAAGAACTACCTCAACCCTTCCGCTCTATTTCTTCTCTCATGTGTTTCGCAAATGAAAAAAAAATACCATGAACAATAAATAGAGGATCATCGAAATATTACTGACAGCCAGCAGTAATGAATCCACGTTACATTAACGAACCAGGTAATCGCACTGGTACCATAATAATCCAGTAGCCTCGGGTGTCCACATATATATATATACATATATCGTGGCCTCGTGAAAGCCACGGCGAAAGCTACCACTCGACCCAACGTCTGTCAACAAACCCGACAGAATAAGAAAGAGAGAAAAAATATAAGAATTACTAAAGAGTAAAAGAGAATTATGAATAACTGATTTCAGAAGATTCCACGAGGCTCAACAGAGATAAAACATTCACAAGAGATTATAAAAAAATAAGGGGGAAAAGTGTCGCCGTATATATGAAGCCATGATACCCGGAGTGACTGTGTCCGCCCACTACAATTGAAGAGAGAGAAGTTAAAAGTTTCGCGTATAATTAAAACGTCATGAGTTTCACTTCACGTTGTGGAAAAATAATGGCGCGACAAATTCTGTAATTTTGTCTTTTCCGTGATGTTTCATAAAAATTATGCAACTATTTGAAAATTCACTTCAACGTTCAAGCAAATGTCATTTCTATCTCTTCTCTTGACTTAATTTCTAGGCGTAGAAAGTTTTTGATGAAAAGATGTTTTTTTTTTTGCATTCAAGCCATTGAAATCATTATTCCTCACCTGCGACATGTCCTGGAATTTTTTAATGCCCAAAGAGCTGTTGGTTTTTTTATACACGAAAAAAAAAAAATCTTGTAATTGATATTTGTTACGTGGTACATTAACGTCTTAATTAAGGCAATATTACGGTAATGAAGGAATTTAACTCAAAGAAGATGAAAAAAAACCGGATTCTCGCTGAATCTACAGTACACAGAGGAAAGACACAATTCAGCGTGTCTTCTTCGAACGCTTGAATTAAGATTTTATTATGAGATTATTATAAAATACGTGAATTTAAAGGTGAATTATAATACTAGTGGCTTGTAATTATTTAATTTATTAACATTTTTTCGAGAGATAATTACTGAGACACGTTTTTGGAACTTATAAATTCTGATTTTTATAATTAAATTCAACGAAAGATTTTCACACCTCACACTAATACATTCTTTGCTTATTTTTTCACACTTTTAATGTTTCATTGTTTTTTTTCTTTATACGTGCGTGGAAAGTACCCCTTTTTCGCCCTATTTTCCGGGCGGAAAATCGAATTTATCCCACTTTATATTATAATTTTTATACGCACGCCAGAAAAGTAACTCACATTTCAGAAACGAAAGGGCCTATAATAATATGCATAACAGTGCACTTCCGCCTTTCTTTTTCGGAGTTGATTTTATACGCACGCTCGTAACAGTCAGATAAGGTTACGTTGAAACAGCGAAAATCACTCATTGGGTTTTAACAGTTTCCATGGTGATAAATCAATAATGAGGATCTAACCTATTGTACATGTCTCAATTCACCGGTGAATTGCATCAGAAAATCAATTTATTTACGAGATTATTTACAAGAGTGAAAAAAAAATTATTTATGAGAAAATAGAATAGATATTTACGAGAGAATTTTTCAATAATGAGCGGTACAAGTGATAGTGAGGGGGAATCCGTTCCGTCACACATTCTCAAAAAAGCAGAAGAAGCTACAAATAAATCTCTACCTCAAAAATCTCGAGAAAAATATTGGAAAGCCTACGAAAATTTCCAATCATGGAGACAAAGAAATAAAATTAAGAAATTGAATGAGAGCGTATTTCTAGCTTATTTTAATGAATTGACAGAAACTCAACAACCCTCGACTTGTTGGTCTATTTATTCCATGTTGAAGAGGACAGTCGACACAAAAGAAAAAATCAATCTTGATAATTACCCAAGTGTGACAGCCTTCTTAAAACAGAATGGAGTAGGACATACAAGTAAAAAATCAAAAATTTTCACTCCCGAACAAATTAATAAATTTCTGAAAGCTCCAGATAACCAATATCTCGTTGTCAAGGTAAGAATATTTTTTTTATTAGTTATTATTTAAACAATATCATAGAAACCAAGTGAGATAGGCTGATTTTGCTTGATACCTTTCTTGTAGCTTTTGAAATTCTCTACAAATAAGGATGAGCAAAATCGCTCTATCTCGCTCAGTTTTCAAGATATTCTCGTAGAATAGCTGAAAAAATTGGCTTTAGTATACTTTACTCCTCACTATTGAAATTATAACGAAAGAAACTGATAAATATTCAATTGAAAAATTGCCTGTGATGACAGCCAAAAAATCACGTTTAAACAATTCTCTCAATTCACAGGTAGCCATGGCTATTGGACTCTCGGGGTTGTGTAGAAGAGCAGAGCTCTCGAATATTCGAGTTAATAATATCGACGATAAAGGAGATATGTTGGTGATCACAATTCCTGATACAAAAAATCATCGACCACAGTCATTTCTTGTGGGTAAAGAATTTTATGATATATACAAAAAATATGCTGCACTCCGACCACTCCATTGTCCACATGACAGATTTTTCGTCAATTACCAGAACGGTAAATGCACCAAGCAGGTCATTGGAATTAACAAGATTGGTGCATTTCCTAAGATGATAGCTACGTATTTGAATTTACCAGAGCCTGAAAAATACACTGGCCACTCTTTTCGGCGCACATCGGCAACCTTTTTGGCCGATCAAGGTGCAGATAATTTGACATTGAAACGTGCTGGTAATTGGAAAAGTGATAGTGTAGCCGCAGGATATGTGGAAAATTCTTTGCATTCCAAGCAAAAAGTTTTTAATCTCCTTAAGCGCGCTATCACCCCAGAAACATCAACTTCAGTTAATGCCAGAGCAAGTACATCAAGCTCGCAACATTCAGAATCATGTACTTCACCATTGCGCAAGAGAACTATCATCCCAGAAACACAGCAGTCAAGTGACTCAGATTTTCCAGATCCAAACACAGAGCCTCATCTAAACCTTTTCTCATTTCAATCAGACGACGGAATCACATCAGTTCAAATAAGAAATATGGAGAAAGAAAATCTCACGATGAGTATGATGGGAAATTTATCCTCAGACACTCCAGGTCCGCAAGATCAAACTACGAAAAATATTAATGTTGATATGATGGACACAATTGGAAACAAAAATGTTTCATTCAGTTTCACTAGTTGTCCGAATTTGCAAATTTTCATAAATGAGAAGAAAACCAATTAATTATCCTAAGCTTTTGAATAATCACACATTCTTTTCTCTCTACGGAAAAATTCTTCTTCCAACTCCATTTTTTTTTGTTGAGATAAAAAATATATTAATGTTAAAATATCGTTAGAAACAAAGGGGCGTAAGTGCTATACTCATGCACAGCAGTTACGCCCCTTTGTTTCTAAGGCGATGATATATATTAAAATATTGTAACGTATTGAAATGTTAAGATTTTGTGATACTGTGAAATGAAATAGAACAACTCTAATTTCATTTTAATAATTTTGATTTTGTTTTTTTTTTGGTTGGGGGGGCTGCGCCCCCCCAAACCCCCCCCCCTCCCTTCACAATTCACGCACTTCTAAAGAAAAATAGTATGAACAACTCGTGCGGAAGTCGCATATTGCCACTCGAGCGGCTGGGCGCACTCGCTTCGCTCGTGCGCCCAACGCCGCTCTCGTGGGCAAAATGCGACTTTCCGCACTTGTTGTTCAATGTACTATTTTCTCTTTCATATTTTTTCCCTTCTCATTCCTCGTCCTAATTCCTCATGAAAGAGGCCTTTCGAGGGCATTACAAAGAACGACACTTGATTCTAGAAAAAAAAAAAATTCACTACTCCTCAAAGTTAAATATTTAAATGAAAAATCCATCTCATCCGCAAAGTGTGTCATGTGCGAAAACAAAGAAAAAATACATGAATATGGAGAATTAATGAGAGAAAGAAAAAAAAATCTCTCTTTCTCTCATTTTCCCCCAGAGTAAATCTACTTGGTGCAACAGTTTCTCCTCATGAAAAAGTTTTTACGTAGCAAAAAATAACGAGTTGGAGTTGCCTTTCCAAAGAAAGAAATAGAGAAAAGAAGTAAAGAAGGGGAAGGGGGACGTAAGGGCAAGCAGATTGGCAAAGTTTAAACAAAATGTTGCTGGTGAAATCTTTTCTCGGGATCTAACGACAATTTTATTCTCTCGAGAGCAGAGAAGGAAAAGGCATAATAATAGAAATAAGAATCTCATTTGGATAATGTGGATGAACAATGAGTTACTGTTTCTGTTATTGAGTTTTACGTTTTCAAATTGGTTTGAAGATTAAGGTAGTATCTCGGAGCACGATCGATAAAACAGAAAATAATGATGATTTGTAGGTTAGTTTCCAAGTAATTGCTGATAATCCAGAGAAATGTGCATTAAGGAGTTTGGGGAGTGATTGTAAATCGGGTGTGAGGGGACAAGGGAGGCTATTGTTCTCCAGCAGTGATCCAATCGTAAAACACTAAAAAAATTATTTTTCAAAGATTTTTTGAAAAATGATCCGAAAGTTCCGAAATAATGTTTTCATTGTTTTAGGATGAGGGAATTTTTCTTTAAATCAACGATTCAACGCAATAGAGCAATGCAATCAATTTCTGGAAGTCAAAAAACATCGAAAAGAGAGAATAACCGCGACAACGTTGTGGTCAAATTATTATTCCTTTTTCTCCGGTTGACAGCACTGAGAGCATTCGTCTCTCTCTAACTTTCGGGATGTGATAATTAAATAATTCAGTAGAAATCAATACATTTATAATGGATCGGGTAACGAAATTGAAAAAGATGAAGCGGTGGAGCGGTAAATTAATAAGTGAAAAAGATTTTATTCGAAAATTCTGATTTATTCAAAATTATTCTAAATTTTCTGATGTATATCGCTTAACCTCTGGATGCTCATTTGAAATTACGCGCCAAATAAATGCGGTACAACGTTGCCGCATTGCATTCACGGATGAAGAAAAATGTCTAAACTCGTCGATTTTTCATAACATTGAATTAAATATCTTCGTAAAAAATTAGACAGTTTAGAGGAAATTCCACCAGAATATTAAAGAAATATTCAGTGATCGAATCTTAATTTTTGTTTGGTTTTTCCATCGTTTTCTGAGCAGTTATAAATTTAAAAAAATAGAGCTCAGAAAGCTATTTCTACTAAATTATTTTTCTTTAATTGTTTAGTGCAACAAACAGTGCAAAATTTTTTTTCCTATAATATTGACGATTCTGAGAAGTGTTTCAACGGGTCTTTGACATAATAGAATGAATTTTCAAGCTATAATTAATTTTTTTCAAATGTTGGGTTATGTCACTTTATCATTTGTTATCATTTTTTTTCGTCGTAAATAATTAGATGAAAAATTTGAAAAAAATTGAGGTGATTTGAAACGACTTGTTTCATCCCTGTTAAAAAAATCAATTTTTTCCCGTCATTTCGAGTTTACTCCCCAAACTCCTTAATTCACCCGAAAAAGTAATTGAACTATTCGAAAGTCATATCTTCAGCTTGTGAATATAATTTTTGTTGATTCTCGATTTTTTTCCACATTACTGATATCCAATCACGTGCATGAGATAGAGAGAGAGGCAAAAAGTTACGACTATCCTCTAATTCAAATTTCTCAATAACTATACGTTGAATTGAATATTTTTTTCTGCTATTATTTAGTTAAAATGCTGTTTTCTTCGTCAATAGTTTTTAAATAATGGGTCAACTGTGCGGTTTTTCAGTAATTTCGTGATTCCTGTCCGATTAAAGGCGTTTCATCCCCATCACCGTTATTTTTATTAACTTTTATAATTCATATCTCATAAACTAAATGGGCAAAAATTATGAAAAAATCCAGAAAAATGTAAAAAAATATAATCTTTGATACGGCATCAAAAAAATAAGAGGTTCACTGCACTCAAATTCGCTGAGATGCTACCTTAATTCTCATTTTAATGATTGTTCCCTAGAGATAAGGAATTGACGATATTCTGTAATTTTATACATTTTTTAATTGCCTCTATAAAATGTTAAAAAAATTGAATTTTTCAATTGAAGAAAGTAGAACAGATGAAAATAAATAAATTACTGTAAATTTCTTTGCGTAAAACAAAGAAAATGAATTGCGCTTCATCAGTCACTCTCGTAAAATTGTTTACGGTTAATTTAATCGTCGATAGTCTCAAGCATTTGCCAATAACTGTATATATTTATATATAAATTGTTGATAACTCAATGACTTTGCACCCAAGAGGGCGATAGATACTCGCAATTTATTCCAAGAAAATATCCGCCATTTAAATTGGAGTGAAAGAAAAAGAAAAGAAATAAGAGAGAAATTCAGGAGGAAATAAAAGAGAAAGAGAATATGTTAAGTCTGGACTCTTGACGATTTCGTTAGAAATTCAAATTCAAATGCCTCAGCGAGACTTGCGTAAACAAACGAGGTGGACTGAAAAGCGGTAGTTGGAGTGAGGTAAAAGTGCTTGAAAACACGAGGGACAGAGAGAGAGAGAGATAGAGATAAAGAGGGAGTAAGAGAAGGAAGAGTTACTTGAGGGATGAGGGAGTGTACCCGCTGAGTCTAGATGGCACTGGGCTGAAGCAAATATTTACGATAGACCAATGTCAGTTGAAGTAAGAGAGAGAGAAAGAAAGAGTAAAATAAGAAAATAGGGGGAGAAAAATTGTGCGGTAGTGCACTGGTATTTTCCTCGTTATTTACTCCAGTAATATGGACCACAACTCCAGTGGAATTATTAATGACCAAAGAGGAGCCTTGCGTCAATACTGGAATTCAAAGAATTTAACAAATTAAATTCATTTAGCGTCAATGAATTTTCAATTTTATTTAAACGTAAAATAAAAGTGTTGGAGAGTTTCTCGTTGGATTCTCGTGAAATGTATTATGTGGTTGGGAAAAAGGAGAAGAAAAACATTAAGGGCGTTGTGTTTTGTACATTTATAGAGAGAGAGAGAGAGAGAGGGGGAGTCGAGAACTGACGAAAGACGTGGAGACGTCTCGCCGAGGCGCCGCAGGGGCGAGCAAGCGTGCAGCCAAGTGATAATGCCTTGAAAACGTGTACTAGGGACCAACACACGCATTCACATGGCTACTACTAACTGTGGGAATGTGTTTTGGCAAGTGGTGGCATCTGTGTTTGAGCATTGAGTGAAAACTCAGTAACAGTGACTATAATTTCACGGAAATAAAGAAGTACGAAGAATTGTTTGGAATATCCGAATGTTTTTCTGAAGGGTTTGTGTGGATTATATCTCGGGAATTTCAGGAAGATACAATTTTTTTTAGTGGCAACAGTTTTTTTTAGGACTAAAGAAGACCTGAATAAAAAAAGATTGCTCAGAAAACAAAAAAAAAACCTGTATCTCTATCAATTCCAAGATATTCTCAAAAAATCGCAAAGCCATCGCAACTCGTTTCTACCTCTTCGTTACTGCATTCGAGGATCTGTTTTTGTTTTTATTCCTCGCGAACGAACCATTCAAAGAGCAAATGAAAAATACTGCTCCTTCAAGATTTTTTTTAAGTGCGCCTGAAATTTACGAGTTGCTGTCATTTCAAAATTGAAGTGGAAGAAGAGAGATAACTTGGATTTTTGATTGGCCTCTGCAAATTCTTTCGTCACTTCAATAACTCCGAAAAAAAATCCTGGGGTATTCTTGTTATTTCGAGGGTGAGAAGAAACAAGAGAGAATCAATAAACCCAGTGACACCGAGAAACATATTAAAAAGTTGTTTTTTTTAAAATGAAAAAATAAAAATTTAGATAGCACACAAAAGTGTTGGTATCTTGCGAATTAAATATTAGCCATTTCGAACAAAGTTATTCTCCTCTACAAACATATGAGAATGAAGAAGAAGAAAAAAAAAATATGTTCACACAATTAAGTGGTAGTTGTGCCATGGCAAGGGCCCCCATAGATTTCGAGGTAGTGGGACAGTGTGAGGATTAAATTCTAGGAAAAAAAGACCGGCTCTTGGTTGTTTCTTGTCTCGCATTTGGACAGAAAGAAGCGAGAAAAGAAGTCAATGTGAAAAAAAAAGTAATACAGAGAAAAGAATATTTTGACTCTTTGGAGGCGGGTGAAGGCGTGTATGAATAAAGATTGGCCCGATGGATTCAGCCTTCAGTGCGTTTACCAAACGATGCTGAGAAGTGAGAATGAAGAGGTGAGTGAGGTGAAGAAGAGGGAATTAAAAAAACAAGAAAAAAGAAGGAAGAAAAAAAAATAGAAGAAAAAAGAGGAAGAGAGTGTCTTCCTGCAATCTTCGTGTCCGTTGGAAACTTGTGCGCGCACGGGACTTGGAGTCGTGTCACGTTCCCTTTTCGTGCTTGGTTCTTGTGTCCCGTGCGCGCGAAGAAGAGAAAACGGGATCGATAAAACGCGCGCAGGGAGTTATGAAGGTATAAATGGTGAGCTATCATGCGCATCCAGGGATTATTTCGATTGTTGTCAGAGATTTGAAGGGGGGGTTTCACCATTCCTTTTTCTGTCTGCAAAATTCAACCTGTCTAACTCCAGAGCCAAGGATAAATTAATCATGAATTTCTCATGTGAAATTTATCCGCAATTTCACACCGCTCGTTTCTCTCTCTCTATGTAGAGGGCTAAAAATGAAAAGTGCTCTTCATGTGCTCTTCATGAATGAAACACGAAATTGTCCCATAAGACGGTAAACAACGATTGCTATAAAAATTTTAAAAAAAAGTATATCGGAGAAAAAAGGCAAAGAGGTCTTGCATCTGCAGAGTAGAGGGCGCTACTCGATCGGATATTCGAGAGTTATTCCTCTCTCTCCCTCTCCTCCGAATAAGTTAAATTGATAGAGCCCATGGCGAAAGAACTAACCCAAGACTCCTCGGAAAAATGAAGAAAAAAAGAGAGAAATACTCCCCAGGAGTTACTACCTTATTTTGCATATTTAAATTGAATGTGTCGATTCCTTCACTACGATTGACAAACGAAAAAACTCCAAAGTTAGGAAAAAATACGAGATTTCATTTTCCCCCGAAAAAACTTAGATTCTCCCTCACAATAATTGAAATAACTGAATCAATTTAAGATTGAAGTGCAAACACAATGGAAACGATAGATAATAAGTGTCAAGTGTTGAACTTGAAATTATTATCACCTGCTTTAACTTCACCTGCCACTCGAGTTCTCTCTCTGTACACACAGTTTATCGTTTTGAAAAGAAAAAAGAAAAAAAAGGCAAAAATATATACCCTCCTCGTGTTCTCTACGTCGTCGAGCATTGATATCAATTATGCAGGATATGAAATACGAATATATCCATGGTTATAGATGGTTGTATTTCAAGCGTTGATAATATGAGCCCCGATGGGGCAGTGCACGAGAAACCGCACATAGAATAGAGAAATGGAAGGTAGAAAAAAACATTCATTTTTTTCCATTCTCTATACAGAGAAGATACAAACTGTATTCAGGAGTAACACAGTCGTGTGCTATCTTTGGTCTCTACTGGCTACGGGAGTATATAGATTTCGATTAATTATTCCCGCCCGTCGCCCTGTCGTCCGAGAAAAGCACGGCTTTAACCTGAGCCTCTACATGTATGTGTATGTGTGTATATGTATGTGTATGTGTGCACAACGATGAAGTTTCTCGTGAATAATTCCCTTCCGTGTGTCGTACTCACTCTTCTGTGTCTCTAACGTCTGCACATACACGGAATAGCATGGAGGCACTATTTTAATCGTCAAAGACGAAGTATTCCAAAGATATATATTGCAAATAATGCAAATGTTTCAGTGAAATAATAACGTTTGTTTCGATAGGCTCAGGTTCATTGGGCTTTTATTATAAGTTTACTTTTAACAAACCGTTTGATTATCGATCTATCACTCCACGCGAATAAAACACGCGGATCGACAAAGAGGATATTCAGAGGCTCGAGGGGTACACTGAACTCTAGACGAATTAATTTTTTTCTTTTTTCTTTCTTGTCTCCTCTATTACTCTATTCTCTGTTAACTGTTGAGGTTAGAGAACAAAGATAGAATATTTCGCTGGGATACTCTCGACGAAAGTTTTTCAACAGTTGGAGATAATCGAGTAAAGACGAAGTGCAGAATTAACATCTTCAACGGACGAAGAGACCGAAATTCGATGCTCCAGACTTGCTGAAGAAAAGGCAGCAGGAAAAAAAAATGTGCAAGAGCGAGAAAGAGAGAGAGAGGGGCATGGGGGAAAAAGAAGGAAAAGAGGAGTAAAAGCGTAGTCTGACATGGCTTGGTACTGAAGACGGTTACACAAGGGCAAGATACAATTTTCTCGGAGTCCAGACACCCTCGGCTTTATTCTGCCTTTTCAAAAGCCCTCTATTTTCTTCTCTCTTTGGTCTTCTACTCATCCAGCAGTTTGAACTTTTTGACATGACATAACTTTGCTAGAATTCCAGACCAACTGCATACTGAGTGAGTGTTTTATTTCTTGTTGAATTTTTTTAAAAATTAATTACACGAATCATTGTTAATGAAACGCAAGTGTGAAGAATTTCGGAGCGAAGCGAATTTTCGAGGGATAATTCTTTTTTTTTTTTGTGAGTACTAACCTTTTACTGAAACTGCTAGAGTTACGGTGAGAATCAGGATAATGTTGTGCAGCTGCATTTTTTATAGTATCCAAAACACTTTTCTATTTTATCGAAATTTTTTAATTTCTCTTATTCAATAAAAAATAAATCGGTATGCAACCGTTTATCACTGCAACACAATCATCGTACTAACACTTGCGCCTATTTTCCCCTCCAATCTTCGTTGGGCTAATCCACAAATTAAATACACCACAAAACACTATTCAATGATAATAAAATATATAACTTCACTCTTTTATATTCGTTGAATGAAAGAAAAAATTATTGAATTGAGAATTTGTTTGTAGGTACACTCTGTTTATTATCACTCAATTTATCATTAAAATTAATTTTTAATTTCCCAACCCCTTGTTTCGGTAGTTTTTGTCAATCGATTACAACTCGAGAGAATTTATTTTCATTGACAATTGTCATAATCTAAAATGTTTAATTCATCACTTCCCATAATAAATTGAATTATCTCTATCACAATTAATCATTAATCACTTCAAATCACTAAATATATTTATATATATATATATATTCTTTTGTTATTTAATGTAATTCACTAAACAACAAAAACACTATCACACGTATCTCTGTTTACAATTAGGTTCATCGTATTTTTTTTTAATAAACCCGACAAAAAAATTACATGAACTCCGAAAATGTATTTACAAAGTTTTGCATTAATATGTCATTGTTAAAATGTTTTTAAAAAAAACATTTGCAATTTGACATCACTGGATAATATTAAAACTCCATTAATCCATTAATAATCCGATGTTTTAATCAAATAACAAGCTAATTATCATTCAATAATTACTCGATAAACATCGGCGAATAGAAATATTATTCCAGTGAAAATTCGTAAGGATGTCTAGTGCAATACAATCCTGACAACACGGCGGTCGTCTTACGACTGCAGACG
Organism: Aleiodes alternator; assembly: GCA_963921955.1. NCBI lineage: Eukaryota > Metazoa > Arthropoda > Insecta > Hymenoptera > Braconidae > Aleiodes > Aleiodes alternator. Next base: position 7,907,453 of record OY998100.1, on the reverse strand, counting down.
CTGTGATTCGGACGCTCCGCCACGCGCCCCGATGTTACGAATCGACAAACTCCGGGAATACTCGGCACTACCGATACCGGCTGAGGACAGTGGGGAAAAGGGGAGAGAGAGGGAGAAAAGACGGGGTAGAGGCGCGCGCGCGTGCGCGCATCACACACACACAGCACGCAACTGAGAAAGATGAAAACTATATAGGGCCTTTAGTGCAGAGAGAAGGGTTGAGTGGCAGGATTACATTGCTTGGGATGGGTACTCTCTACACAATAGAAGGTCCCGCCAGCATCAACAACGGATCACCGTTTCATATTCCATTTCACCAATTTTTTTCATACCCCGTGTACCTTTCCTCTATTATTATTATTTTTGATGCTATATTTGACACTCTCAGCAAATTTTTTTTGGTATGTAGAAAAAGTCTGGACGTATTTTTTTCTTTGATTTTTTGATATAGGCGAAAATGAATTGAGTTTTTTTACTGTTCAGTCGTTCTTCGTTGACTGGAGTTTAAACTTTTCGGATGATAATGGAAATAGCAGGCATCTGACAATTTTTAATCTTTTTTTCTCAGCAAATTAATTGATAGAATCAAATGAGAAATAGGCAAAGTAGAGAATTCAAAAAACTAAAAGTGCAAATTTTTGAAATATTTTTTTTTGAATAATTTACTTGTTCAAAAAAATAAAAAAAAATAGATGTCTGCTATCTTCAGTGTTATCGTTTCGGAGTCATTTGAGTAAAAAATAATTGTGGTTGGGAGAAATGAGAGAGGGTGGAGGGTTGAGGAGAGGAAAAGTCTTATTATGATAAACTTAGCACACCTTTCACCATTCTTATTCATTTGTTTGAACGAATGAGTTATTACAAAAAATATATTTAAAATATTTGTACTTGCAGTTTTTCGAATTTTCTAGATGTGCCTATTTTTTATTTTGTTTAACCCCCCTAACTGACTATTGTCGTTATTCGGTTTTTTACGCTAGAGACATTAAGCAATATTATATAGATTATAAATGAATTTTCCATTTTCCTCTTACGAGTGCCGTAGGCTAGACTCACGTCACGCAAAAAGCAGTAAAAGAAACATAAAAGTTCAATTGTACGCCATAATATCGCTCAGTCACTCTAGCGGAAAAATACAAGTAAAGACGATAATCAGGTGGGAGGGTTAAAAAATTTATTTGTTAGAGAGAAAAGAATAATAAGAATTGTCAGTGAATTTTTATTGTACATTTTTTGTTGAATATTTAAGGATATACTGAAGATATCGAGATTTTCATGAAAACTTTCATTGTTTTTGTTAAAAAAACTAACGAATTCTTATTGATCTCATGATTTGTATCAATAGCAATAATTGTAGAAAGGTTGCAAATTTCAATTTGAATCAAGAAGTTCGTAATATTATTGCGCTCGAGAATTTTTGAGGTTCTGAATAATTAATTAGATGACATTAATAGCGAAAAATGAAGACAATGATAGTCTATCGATTATTCCTGAGGTATCTATTCTGAAAATAACGAAATATATAATTTAAAGAAACGAAATGAATGCAGAATTAACATCTTCAACGGGTGGATATACCGAAATTTGATGCTCCAGACTTGTTAAAGGTTGTAAAAATTTAAAGTCGTTTTATTTCTGCAGCAACAAATGCAGCAGATTTTCTTAATTCAATTAAACTAAATAGGGTGAATTGTCCAGGGTTTGAAATCATTCAGTTATAGAATTATTTAGCGTGGGTATTCTGGAAAAATTATCAATCCGGCGAAATATATTTTCTTGTGGATTCCTTGCTGCTTCACCAAAAAAGGCTTTCATGATAATTTCCGTAAAAATTAACCCTGACATAAAATTGAAGTACCTCACTTGATGTCTTCACTTAAAATTCGTGAAAATCATTTCGCAACGTGATAGAAATCAAGTAAATTTTTTATTGATGGAGAAATTGATTGTCAAAAAAGAATAATCATTGAATGACTAGACAAAATTACTATTTGATTATGGAAAAAAACGGATTTCTGCCAAAAAAACAGCAGTAAAAGCTATCTCCATTTCCTTCGTTTCTAAAAATGAATAATTCTACTGTCCCTCAATAAAAAAAATCCACAAATGATATGCGCCTCTTAAACTCAAATCCAGTAGTCCTCTTGACACTTGAAAATTTATTTTTCTTCGATTTATTCCTGCGGCTATGAGTTAAATGAAAAATAAAAGAAAAGCCACAGTCACGTAAATTAGCGTCTATTTGGCATAGAGTTAATACAATGAAGACAATCAAGTCCTCTCAGTTGAGTTTGTGTTTTGTTGCACGAATAGCTTACTTCGTGACTTAAAACGATTATTACCCACGAAGACCCGTTGTGTTCCGCGTGCTGGTGACTTGTGCCGTATTAATCTCGCCTTCGTAAAACTAACGTAATAATACAACAAAGTTGTTGAGCCAAAGAGAAAGAGAGAGAGAGAAAGACAGAGAAAAATAAAAGGAATAAAGTTACGGGGGTGCCCCCAACGTACTGGTGAATTATAAGCGATAAATCAATGAACGTAATTTTTATCCATAATTTATTGTATCAGTGCTGACCGTTCCTACACATTTTATCGAATATACGATTTGCCCTTGAGCGATATTATCGTTGCGTTTAGTGAATTAAAATTTGAGTATCAGAGAGCAAGAGAGAGGGAAAAAAAAGAACGTCAATAAAAATGAAACAATCCATAATTTTCTAAATCAAATAAAATTTATCCAAATTAAAGAATCATCAATCAAAAAAAAATTAACAATATATCTTTTTGTGAATCATTCTCACTGTGATTATTTACAAAAGAATCATAAAGTATATTCCATGCTCACCTATTCTTTTTTTTTCTCTATCTCATTGATAAATTCACCTCTATTCTCCATTGTCCTGAGCGGCTTTTAACCTTGCGGCCACAATAGAAATGGCCATGATACACAACCAAGAGATTCTTCCTCCCTCTCTCTCCTTCTTCTATCTTTCACGGTTGTGTAGTGGCGTACAGGTTAAAACCAACGGATTAATCGAAAAACATTGGCTTCAAATTTCTCCAGGAGAATCAGTAAAAAAAAAAAAAAGGGAAAAATTCCCCAGCAGCGATTTATTTTCAGGTATAACCGTCTAAAGTTGAGTGATTATTAACAGTTTAGCTAAAGGGGTGAATAAATTTGTTTCTCCTTCACAGACCGCCCACATAGAGAGTTAGTTCTTTCAACTGTACCGCCCTTCGATCGTCTAGCAGGCACTTGTGAGAAAAAAAAAGGGAAAATAATAATAATATTTTTTTTTGTGATAGAAAATACAGGGCAATTTTTTTTCATTCCCCTAACGCTATTTTGCGCCGAAATAGACCAACCATTAGTCCCATGTTATGGTGACATTTTTAGCTTTTTTTTTTTTTTAATGCCCTTTGTGAATTTTTTCTCCTCTCATTTATTCTTCAGAGCGTAACGTAGTGTGTACTATTGAAAATATAGACTGTTGCTTATTCCTGAGTCTCCGCCTATTGCCGCGATTCTTTTTACATTATAAAGCACTGGGGCCCACCACTCAGCGTTAGTACTAGGCTTGAGCCCAGTTATATTCACGAGAGTCAAGGATCCATGACGAAATCACGATCCGAGTGGCAATAAAGAGAGAATAGGTAGGAGTCAGTGGTGGGAGTTGTAAGTCATTGAGGGTGCGACAAAAGGGAAAAAAACAATTTGATTTTTTTTTTATGCCGAAGATTTTAGAGGAGTGAATGTTGCAGTGGAGGAAAAAGGGAAAAAATATATAAATAAAGGCAGTAGTGAAAAATATGGTGGTTTTAGAGAGCCTACCGCACCCTTAAGTGCCCTGGCGCCCCTTTGCTTCTTTTGGCGACTGGATATCATACATCAGGGTGTCGTACTACCCAAAGCTTGGCTAACCAAATTCCATTTAGGCTTTTTGGAGAAAAGGGAAACTCGGAAACTTCTGTCTCACTTTCAGTGGTTAACACGATGTTGACACGATATAATGTAATTAAGAAGTCGCTTAAGTAAATGCATTTTGGTGTCTTTGGCATTGAATTATAAATTTATTCAGGGCAGGAAGGATATTTGGAGTGGTGAAGATACGTTGAATTATTTTTGTTTGTGAAATTTATTTGGGGAATTCAATGTCAAGATTTTTTGGGAATTAATGGAAAATATTAGAGCAACTATTTTGTTTAAAATAATATGCCAGAGTACGATCGATAAGACAGAAAAAGTGATGAATTGCAGTTTAGTTTCCAATTAATTGCTCTTAATTCGAGGAAACGTGCTTTAATTTACCTGAAGGAGTGATTCAACTTAGAGTCATATCTTTAGCTTGTGAAGCTATTTCTTTTTCGTTCTTATAACGGTTTTCACATTAAGAATCTTCTACCCTATGCATGAGATAAAGAGAGAGGTAAATAGTTATGACTACCTTCTAATCAGATTTTCTCCAGAACTACACGGAGAACTGAATATTTTTGTCTTCTATTATTTAGTTGAAATGTTATCCTCTTCGCCAATAGTTTTCGAATCTTGGATCAACATTGTGGTTTTTTAGTAATTTCATTATGTCTGTCCGATTTAGAGGATTTTATCCCCACTTGCCTTATTCTCAGTAACTTTGACAACTCATATCTCATAAACTACACGAGAAAAATTATGGGAAAATTCAAAAAATTATCATTTTTTATACGGCATCAAAAAATGAGGAGTTGACTTAACTCATGTTCGCTGGGATACTACCTTAATAAAACATATTTCATACAGCAAGGCTTTTTTCCAAAAACATTCCGAAATCTAATGAGTGATCCGAAAAAATTATAGAGACTTCTTCAGAAAATCTTCTCCTGCTTTCCAAAAGAGATTTCTTTGGAAATTTACGTATCACGTCTAAATTCCGAGATATTCTCCAAAAATGAATACGACAATGACATCCATTCATCAAAATTAAATTTTCTACTTGAAACTGTTCAGAAGATCCTAAAAAAAAAAAAATATATTAACTCTCATTATTCGTAATACTTTTAATGATAAAAGTCTGCACAATTTTCCTGCAGCATAAATTACTCAGCTTAATTGATTTAATGGACTCGACAAAAAAAATATAAATTCTTAATTCAATTACAGTAGAATTAACTCGTAATTTTATCATCACAATCGAAGAACTCATGAATTTGTGATTGATATTCGTTGATACTTCCATTCATTCACTTCGGCTCTATAATAATTTGACGAGAATCCCTCGAGGGCAATAACTATGATCCAAAGCCGAGAAGGGTCAACTTCGCATGGAGACTTAGTTCCAAGTTGGTGTATTCGTAATACTATCCTTGTCAGTCACATCTGCCATCTTTTACCCTAACTGAAGACTAACTAAGTGTTAAATGAACCTTGGTCACTGGGGCCCTTGTTTCTACTTTGGAATGTATCAATGAAAGAAAGTACGTGATGAAGACCGCTCTTTCGCAGTGGGGCTTCTGACTGACAATGAAATAACTTAATTCCTCAACCCTTTTAATGAAATTATTCAGTTCGATCCTGTTATCCTTTACTCAGAAGAACTTTTTTGATTCGTACGTTTCGTCTACGTAAAAAAAAATGATAGAATTGATTTTCTGAAGGTCTTGGAACATGTGGATTCTTGGATACCTGCGTCATTCTGATCTGTATCGTTATTTGTTAATTTGTGCGGCAAAATTTAAGGTCATTTCTCAAACATTTGGGATTTCATTAGGAATCGGTATAGTAGACTTTTTGTAGTGTTTTGGATATTTTCTATAAAAATTTGTAATTTTGAAAATTCTTAAAACATCTGGAATTTCGGAAGAAATTACATTGGTTTAATGGACCAATGAATGCACGATTACGATTGTTATTCATGAACCATTCAAAATATCATGATTACTGATAGATTAAAAATTAAGAAATATTAAATTAAAATGTAATTATTTAGGGCAGAAATATGAATTTTATCGGAGATTTTATTTAGAAATCTAAAAAGAAAGAATCCTAAAAATGATTATTCCATTAAAAAAAACGCTTCAGTCATTCAATTGTAATCGTGTTTTCATTGTTGAATTGACCTCATCTTTATTCATTTTGAATGTTATAATTTGATAAATTTCTAATTGTCTCCTCGAAAAAATTTCTCTTCAAAAGATTCTCTATTTCGCTTAATTTTTTATGTATTCTCCGAAAATTGATACCAAAAAACGACTTATCTTGTTTACCTCTTCACCATTCACTGTGTCTCATTAAATTCAAGAACGCACGTGTGGCCATTAATAAAATTAACCTGTGTTCCAAGGTACAATTATCAACTTGACCTTTCCTCTAATTAGAAATGAAGAAATTTAAAATTACCGTGAAAAAAAAATTGAAAACCATTCTAAATTAGATAATTTCCCCCTTAAATTTCAATATTTCATAAAAATTACTCTCTCATTATCCGTCTATGATTACTACGAATACACTAATAATTCACGTGATAAACTTGCCGCTATATAATTTGAGGGGAAAAAACGTGAATTCAAGTTGGATGTATGCATGCGTAACGCAATGGAAACTAACCTCCTACACATGTATAAGATTCTAGTAAAACTTGACCGCAAAAAATTCCCTCAGTGGATTATCATTTTTTACTATAAATATCACGGTAGGCAGGCATTTGAACGCGATAGGCCGATGAATATCACCACGTTAGATCAGTGGGTGGGGCTGATAGGCTCGAGCTAAACGCCCACGAATTATTTAACTAAAATAATTTCTTTTTTTAGAGCTAATGAAACTCCTGATTTCCCTTCAATACGATGCCGCACCGGAAATGGAAACATTGTGCAGACAAATAAACTTTTTTATTGAGTCTCTGGTGAGTTGAAATATCATTAAAATTTAACTTCTGTGAAAAATACAGTTAAAAATTTTCTTAACTTTTCAGATGTTCAGATTACTTTTCATGTTTTTTTTTTCCAATGATTCGTTGAAAATATCTCAGAGACTCTACGAGATAGAGCGAATTTTGTTTGTAACTCTTGAAAATTCGCTAGAAAAGAATAATGGAGGTAAAAATACTGAAAAAACGACAAATTTTTAAAAATCATGAATTTGAAAAAAAAAATCCTCTCTTCTTTAAATAAAATACACCAAAACTCTTGGGACATGTCTGTTGTCAAAATTCAGACAATACTTGACTAGAATTCTTCAGTGCATAGGAAAAAAAATTCCTACAGCCATTTGTATTTGTGTATCAGGAGATGCGGTAGCATCTCTCGACAAGTACGAGCCCAAACACTTTCTGCCAGGCAAGGCTACCGCACTCCTATACGGCTAAATACGACTCGAAAAATTTCAATAATTTTTTCCAAAGTCAAAATTCCATCTCGTGAGATGATTTTCCGGTAATATATTGTTTTTACCATTATCTTCGAGTTTGTGTAAAAAAAAAATTGAAAAAACGATATTTTATTATTAATTAAAAACGTTGGCCAGAATTCTTCTCCAATCGAACTTTCTTTGGGACATTGTAACTGTGTTAGTGCCTCACCGACACTATGTCGAAGTATGTGTCACACAAACGCACGCAGTAAGCATCAAACACGCCTGGCTTCGAATGCAAATATCTCGAAAACTATTGAAAATTTATCGAGACATGCAGTGAATAAAATTTAGGGGATGAATTAACGAATACAATAAGCAAAACCCCGTTCTTCTACGACTTGTATTTTCCGAGATATTAATTTTTTACTGAAAAGTTTGACAATGACGTGCGCGACCTATAAGAAATTACACGTAGAGATGAGAAAGGTTAGTACGAAATCTACGTTACCGTTCGAGCACTAAGAAAGAGACCAGACTATGCTTATCGGCTTGCAATATTTCTACGTGTAAAACTCGTAACTTCAAAGTTATTCTTGTTGGAAAATAAGCTCCAAAATCATTTCAAATTTTGACAGATCATTCTTTATTATTTAAATGATGAACTGTCAAATTTTGGAAAATTTCTCATTGCAGAGGGTTTCCTTCTAAACAACCTAAAAAAGATCATATTCCAGAAACTAGTCGTAGGATAATGGTGTTTTGCCCATTTTGTTCCTTAATTTTTTCCCTAAATTTCATTCGCAGCATGTCTCGATAAATTTTCAAAAGTTTTCGAGATATTTCAATTTCAAATCAAGTCGATCAGCACGCATCTAGATTCGATTTAATCCATCTCTATGACATTGCTCATTTATAAATAAAAAAAAGAAGTGAAATGGCAGAAAAAAAAACGCTAGCGCGTTTTAAAAAAACGTCGACAAGTACGCGCCCCAATTTTATTGAAAAAAAAATATATGAAATGAGAATAGGTAGAATAGTACAAGTCCGGCGATCTACCTGTGCATTCCTTTTTCAAATTAATTCATCATCTCATTATCCGGGTACTAGATGAAATTGGCATTGTACAATGAATTTGAAAAATTGAATAGTAAAGAAATTAAACAAAAGAAACGTACTTGGTGTACCAAATGAAGACACAGATTACAGGTACACCAAGTACGTTTCTTTTGTTTAATTTCTTTACTATTCAATTTTTCAAATTCATTGTACAATGCCAATTTCATCTAGTACCCGGATAATGAGATGATGAATTAATTTGAAAAAGGAATGCATAGGTAGATCGCCGGACTTGTACTATTCTACCTATTCTCATTTCATATATTTTTTTTTCAATAAAATTGGGGCGCGTACTTGTCGACGTTTTTTTAAAACGCGCTAGCGTTTTTTTTTCTGCCTTCAAAAAGACTACCACTGCGGGATTTCTTTCTCCATAGAAAAAAATTTTTATGCAGTCACACACAATTGTTCACCTGCGTACTTCAATCCTCTGCCCCCATTTCTCTCTATTCGAAACTCCTGGAATTTAAAACACCCGTGACCTACGTCCTCTTTTTTATTTATTCATTCTCTTCTTCTTCTTCTTGTTTTTTTTTCTCCTTTTTTTCCTTCATTCTTCAAACCAAATTTCTCCCTCAATCCGGGACATCGCAAAAGTGGGCTCTTCCTGTCGATTTTTCATTCCAACCCAAAACCAATCTCCCGCTTATCGATCAACATTGGATGAGCGTCTTCAGGCGGAAAATCAGGATTGAAGAAGTCGTATTTTTCTTTTCCCTCTCTATTCATTGCCTTTTTTTTTCTTCTTTTTCTGAATGAAAAATCCCCGGGGAATTTTGTTTGACATTTTCAAATTTTAATTAAGAGTTCTTTCAAAAGTTTCCAGCATTTGTTCTCTCAATTCTATTTTCCCTGAAGAAAATGAGAGTGAGAGACACAAGAAAAAGGAAAAAAGGGCCAACCTATTATCGCCTTAGCGATACACCATCCGTCCTTTATCCCCAAAACACTTACAAAGATACTATCACTTTCTACAGCACCAGATGCTACGTTTTCATCGTTTCTACTTTACATTTTCTCCAAATACACATTCACACACAAGCATATACCTAAAGTTTCGTTGCTCTTATCCAACACTCGAGTTAATGTCTCACACAAATTAAATATATCTAGGAGATAATAAAGAATACTGTGAAATAAATTCTCCTGGTTCATTAATCACTCGAGTTTTATCTACTGTCAAATAAACTTTTCTTTTATCGTTCATGAAGAGCTTTTAAATTAGATATTCATTTGTTGAAAATTATTTTGGAAATATCTCAAAAGCAATTCTCTACAAAAAAAGTTATCCTCAAAACCGAATTTCGGAAACTAAGCGAGATAGCGCTGTTCTTGTAAGAACCTCTTTCATAGCGAAAAACAGAGCTACAAAAAGGTTTTCATAATAATTGCCCTGTCTCGATCTTTGGTGTCACTCTTTTTTTAATAATATCTCGAAAATGAATGGAGATACGCCTTTTTCACCTACCTCTGTTTTGTAGAGAATTGCAAAAGCTATGGTAAAGGATGAAGGCAAAAAAGTTTTATCTCTACGAGTTTCCGAAATATTCTCAAAAAACGACGAGTACAAGGTATATACATAAGAAAAAAAATTCTCAAAAATTTCGAAAAAATCGGATTACATGCATAAAGAGAGGAACCAGGTGACGTGAGTGACCACAATACCTCAAATTTCCGCATCTGCTGAATGAACTAATAAAAGGGAAGAAACGTGAATTTATTCATAATTAAAATTTGAAAAAACTCGCCCATTCTATTGTCATTTCCGAGACACATATATTTCACTCCGGAACAACAGTGACCCACGTCAACAACACATATATACATTTTCCTCCATTTTTTTTTTCATTCACCTCTATCCGTACCCCTTCACCGCGTCATAGTTTCGTATTAGCATTGGCCTCCACTTATTGTTTTCATTCGATCTGCACCACCGGGTTTGGTAGTGAACGACGGTGAATCCACACTCCCCCCTGTGTTTATACCACTACACAGTATTTGCAATTCTGATATCCAGTGATAACGCATTCCTATCATCCACGCGCACACACCGTACACCAGAGATTCACAACCTGTACACCACTGTCTCTATCCCTTTTTTTTTCCTCCCAAACCATCATACCAATTTTTTCCTTTTTTTTTTTGTTCATCCTCTACATATATCCATGAACTCTCATCCCATTGGCCGTTATGCCTGCGAGTTATTGTTTTGACTGTCCCGCGGTTTCGGCACGGGCAAATATTGATTGAAACTTGGGGTTTTGCAGACCAGAAAGGAGCAAAAAAAATTATTTAACCCAATAGAAAATGAAAAGGTAGCAGCAAAAAAAAAAAAAAAGAATTCGTTTATACATCCTGGGTAAAAGGGAATTGAAAAAGTTTGGTAATATGTTTTTTGGTGGATGACACAACGGAAGTGAACACAGAGCTATGAAACTCGTGGAATTTCACCGGTATTATTGTGAACGAGTAAATCAATTGACATTTGGTGTACACACGACGACAGTTTATCGTTGCAGCAATAATTCTTGCTGGAGGGATTTCGAGAGGCGAATGTTGGGGCGATTGTTGCCATTAGACACTGGGATAACGTTAACCAGGAATGATGCCATTAATGTCTCAATTCCAGGTGATTAGAGTATCTCTAGTTTTGAGATATAAAAAGAGAGGCGTAACATTGGTAAATAGATCATTTTACTCTGTCGACTATAATAATAATAATTTGGAAATTAGCTCCGTTTCTGACCAAATGTAAGCATCCGAATACTTCTTAACAATCTTTATGCAACTGTGAAATGGCAGAGTGTATAATCATGTATTTACGTCGTTTTAATTTAAATAAGCTTAAATTATGAGCGAAACATCATGATTTCTTAGTATTGCAGACTGTATTCTTTCAATGGCCCATAACATGCTAAATCACTAATTCAATCATGGCAATGCGTTGGATAATAAATTAACACAGAAAGTTTAAACAAATTTACTAAATTCAATATTTCTGAGTTGGCAGCGCTATTTTTGCCCCTTTTACCGTAGCATACATAGTGTAATATTTTTCCCATAATCTCTGCCCTTTTCCTCAAATCGCACGACAAACATAACAACTTTTAAATATACACAGGTTGTACGTCGAGTTACCTGTATCGTCTTGGCACTCGGGTAATTAGCAGCATAATTAATGATTACCGGTCATCCTATAGCAGCAAGATGGCGCGTTATAAATCAATTAATAATGTGAATTTTTTTTAGCCAAAAGTGTTGTGCGCGAGTGCATGAGAGAGATCGCGCGTAGCACAACGAATATTAATCAAGCGGCAAACTGAACCGTTGAAGGTGCATCCCATGACTTTTTTTTTTCTATCATTTTCTTCAGGACTTTTTTCCACCTTTTTTTTAACTAGACTCATCGCCTCACAGGGGTTCCCCTTTCATGGATCATCGAGCACTACGTAGCCCAAGGCGTATCAAATGGTGCTCTGGAACGAAACGAGCTGAAGATACAGCTGTCGAAGAAGGTATATACTGTATTGTTGTGAATTACCCTGGAGTAAAACTTGACCGAGAATAAGAGAGTATTATCTCACCTGAAGAATCTCATGTAGAGTTTACCAATGATCACCCGAATCGACGACCTGCCTCACGATTCGATAATCGCTTCAGGCATATATATATATGTATATATATTGTGAAGGGGGACTTTCTTGCAGTCTCGACGATGTGGCCGTGCGATATTCTTCCGAGTCTCTTGGATTCTTCGTTCCAGGGTCAAACTGCTGGGGTCACCGATCGCTCGTGGGGTCTAGTGTATTCATGTATTTATATCTGCACACAAATACCAGTATGTCATTTGATCAATTAAAAATATTGATGAATTTAATTATGATTTTTATCAAGAATTCTTAAATGCTGAGGAGAATTTTGTTTTTTTTTCGCAAAAAAAAATCAGAATATAAACATTATTAGCCCATCTGTTTTCAAATGATAAAATAATTATATTTTAATCAGTCATTATTATTTTCTTCATTATCTCAAAAACTGTACAAAAATTAATGCCATTGTAGTATATTCCCTCGGTAATTCCTCCGGCAATTCAATGGAAATAGAACGCAATTCATGAAATCCATTACCTTTATTATCTCTGAAAAGAAAATTTCTTTCAGTGATTTATACTTTTGAAAAAGTGAATAATCTGATTATAAAATTGACAGTAAAAAAAAAATTTACTTTCAATTTGACTGAGTTCATGAATTTTTCATTTGCTAATGAGAGGCCACTTGGAGCTTTTAAAAGCCCCGATCAATTTTTCCCTGTAAAAGATAGACAGAGAAAGAGAGAGACACCAGAGGAAAAAGAGAGGATGTATTTTCTCTAGGTAAATGATCTAGCAAGATAATAATTCGTTACACGAGGGCGGGTTGGACCATTCTGTGTAACTACTTACGTAGAAGAGAAGCTATGTACAAACGTATCGTTTATTCCCTTTCATGTAGACCGTGACTGGTATTAATTTCTATGTGTGTGTATATATGTGTGTCTGTAGTGTTAGTCTTTCCTCGTTCATTATGCATCAGGATACCTCTGTACTAATCGGTAATCGCCCGCGAATACAGTGAACGGTTCTGACATACAACTAGCTTCAACTATAAAAGAGCAACAGAGTGCGAGTGAGGGCGAGGAGAAAAAGCAAAAAGGAAGTGAAAAAATTTGATGGAAAAGCACAGATCAGTGTAATGATGGCGTCAATGGCAATGGAGAAGAGCGAAGGGATAAAAAGAAAGGGCAGACAGAAAATGAGAGAGAGAAAAAGAGAGATTATACCAGTTCCGCCGGTAGTCACAGAGGTACTGTTAATGGACTCGCTCCATTATTGCCTCCAACGCAATTTTTGCAGGACTACACATGCGGGGTCCCCTCAGGGGCGAAAGATTCTTACTCGTGAAATTCGATTTACGATGCAAATTCTTAATTACTAACAGCGAAACTACTATCCCCATAGCCTCACGTTCATAATTAATTTTCATTTTTGTAGGTGGTACTTGAAATTTTCATGTTTCCCCTCTTTTTTTTACACTCGACTCTTCTGACGCATAAAAAATCGGTCATCGATTTTTCCCTCGGCCTCTTTTGTGTGCTCCTTCGAGGACGAGAGAGAGAGAAAAAAAAATAACACATTTTGGACGTTCGTGTTGTCGTCAGGAATGTGAAACTGGGACGGTCGTAAATCACGCGCCACTTTTCTCTCCTTGGTGTTGTTGGGTCTCCTCGGACTCTTCTAAAACCAGGCTAGTGTCCTCACAGTGCCACCAATGAACGGATGGTCACTGTCAAGAGCCTTCTAAACGTCTTTTATATTTTTCTCCCCTATGTTTTTCTTTCCAACAAAAGTTCAGTCTTCTTCATTCTTTTTTTATTTTCTTCATTCTTTTACTCATACTGGTGCACACGAGTTTTTAGGAAGTTTCTATTCACAAGGATGCACTAAATTTTAAAGTAGTCATAGAAAATTCTAGAGCTGTTTGGAAAATTTAGTTAGACTGGGATGGAAGAGAATTTAAATTAAATTATTAACTGGGGAAAATAGATTTTTATAGATTTTGGAGGCATTGCCGAGAGTTTGCTGGAGTTTTCATTACTTCGCTCTATTTTTTTTTCAGTTTTCAGATTTTTCAAAATGGGAGGCTGCAATCAAATGGCACGATGTAGAACTTTTCTATGATTTTTTCTCTCACAAATTTTTTTTTCTAGAGTTCGACTGTTTTCGTCGAAAATTCGAAACTATTTCGTATTTTTGAAATTTTGTGGTTGTTCGCGAGTCAAAAAATCTGGTTAAAGAGGAACTCATTCTACATCAATTCGGATACTTACCAATGAGTTTATTGAAATTTTTGATAAAACGAGTCATTTCTACAAAAATCCTCTGAAATCCATCAAAAATTACTTGTTTTTGAATGAGTCCTCAATTTTCTGCGCTACAATGTTCTGCACTATCAATCAAAACTGGAAATATCAGCATGAAAACGGAGAATCATGAACGATGAAAACAATTATTTCTTGAATTCTTGATCAAAACAATCAAATTTCAAGAAAATTCTTGGAAATAAGTTCCAACACTAATTGTCTAAATTCTTGAATGCTGTAATAATGTTTCCAAGTGAACTCCGTATTGAAGTATCAAAAAACCGTGAATCTTAATGTTTCCTATAAACTTTGCCACAAATACTCCAATACTATTCGACTTTCCTACAATTCTCAAGAGACTTTTCCTGTTCAGAATTTCTCAGACCTCAAAAAGTCTCTCGACAAAATCTCCCATCTCTCATTGTTTCCGAGATATGACCAAAAAAAACTCCACCCACCTTTGCTACTCGCCAATAATTCCACCCTGCGCCCCTATCATCCCCCACTTCTTTCAAATCAACCAGCAATCGAGAACTAATCGCAAAAAAAAAAAATGAAACCTTCCAAAGACGTTGAATCATCACATCATCACATAATTCACAATAAAAACCAACAATAAAATTATTTATAGCCCAAAATATATTCAGTGGTTGACATGACACCCAAGTATGTACGCTTCACTCATTATGTCGGCTGCATACTATCATGGCTTTTGTTTTCCCTGGTGATCTCATTATAAACCGTGGCGCTTCACGGGTTGTTGCACTTATGACGAACTCGCCGCTGGCATCTGGTCATTTATCTAATCCATGTGGCGCGTCATGTATATGAACACTATGTATATTTACTCCCTCCCTCCCCTTCTTGCCCCTCATCACAGCCAGCGTTTAATAATTATTCACGCTGTGCCCGAATGTTGTTGCAAACTCATTATCTCGAATTTAACTTTAGCCTCGTTTCATTGAGGAGTAGAGGAGAAGTACGAAGGAAAAAAACATGTGCAAGAAGAGAGAATTCTTCTTATAAAAAACCTCAAGACATTGTGCAGGAATTAAAGAAGGAACAAAAAAAAGAGGGAAAAATTGAGGGAGAAAAAATTCACATACGTGAAGGGCAAATATAGCTCGAGGGTAAGCACGAACGTGAATCGCGCAAAAGTCCAACTTGTGTGTATGTGTACATGTAATTTCAACTGACATGAGTGTACATATACACGCACTAATACTGATAAAAACTTGTGTTCATCGCGATGCGACTTTACGTAGGCTAGCTCACGTACGTAACGACGGACCCAAAGCCCGGGTAAGCTATAATTATGGAACTTATTTAGTATTATTTCAATTATCGCGTGCCACACGTACTAGACGATAACGCGTTGATATACCCACTGGCTTGCCTTGCACTGCTTTCACCTTCTCTCTCTCTCTCTCTCTCGCTCTTTTCCCCTATTTACTTGCAATCGCCCCGACTCCTTCAAAATACATTATCAAAGTCACGAGGTCTCTCGGAACCATCGTTTCCCCTTTACTTTGATGCACCCCGTTTAGATTCCTTTGCGTGCACATATCTTGATGCTAGAAAATTAAAAAGCTCCATCGATCGATAAGATAAATAGGTTCTTCTCATTTAATTGGTTATGTTAGAATATTTGAGAGGGGGAAAAAATAATTGTAATTCCAACAAAAGTACTTTCAACAGTAAATTCATCCAGCCGTCAATCATTCACAGGCACTGAATTAAAAAAAAAAGGATAGTTAGTGTGAACAAAAAAATTCCGTGATATGAATGCTTTAAAATGACATTTTATACTTCCGATTCTGTTGCACACACACGTATAATGCAAAAGTGACGTGAACAAAATTTTTACTTTTTTTCCACGGTCAAACTGTCACGGGAATCCTTTTTTTTTAATTTTATTTTTTTCCGCTTCACTTTGGTCTATTTTCAGGTGTATGAAACACCCACTGTGCTGACGTTCGTTACATATCATTGATTTTTCATCGGATATGAAGTGGGAGTGAGAGAATGAAAAAAAAAAAAAAATTGCATGCGAGTAGTTTTAGAATTGTATTTTCAGTGGAGCTATGATTTTAACTCGATTTTATTTTTAAATGGCTTACGTGATGAGGTGGAAAGGTTAATATTATTCGTGATAGGTATCAATGTACAATTTTAAACTATTTTAGATTCAAATAATCTAGTTTACTTTTTTTTCTATTTTTTTTTCGTTTTTTTTTACATTGTGGTGATATTGTAAATTACTGAAATTGCTTGTTTACTCCAATATTAGATAAGGTAATTGGATAGGTAATGGTTGATTACTTTTTTTGTTATGGCGGTTTTGTAAGTTCTTGGATTAATAGCACGTTGGTCGTGCCCTGGAGAGTTCAGCACTTTAATAATGTTTATCGTAGCGCTAGCAACAGCATTTTGACATTTTTTTTTAATTTTTTAAAGCAAGTATTCATTAGATTCATGGAAGAGTGCTGAAGATGATTACGAATTATAAAATGTCATGAGTGTTTATTGAGTATAAGAATAAAGAGAAGGACCCTAAAGGTGAAGCTACATAAAATGGGAACGTAGAGCAAATGCGAGTTAAAGAGCTTCGACTATTTGAGGCTCTCTCGATATAAATTCGTATAATTAAATGATGCTTTTGTTTTATTTATTAAAATGTTAAGGTAATCTCTCACTAGCTCAAATGGTAGGGGATCAGACATGTAATCTAAAGGTTGTGAGTTCAAACCTCGTTTGCACATTCCCGGTTTTTTCCGAAATTTGATTCCTTGACAATTTCTCGGTTTTAAGTCTGATTGTCAATATTTTGAAATGGTTCTCAGCCAATTCTGCGACGTTTTAAATCTTCCGTTTGTGTAGAGGTGACGTCTTTTATAAAACTGTCTCAAAGGTGATGCGACAATGAACACGTGCCGCTAATTTACATGATGCTACGAAATTAATTAATATATTCAGGGAAACTTTGTGACATGAATGCAGACAGGGGAGACTGGGGCGAAATGGACCTTCCGGGCAAAATGATGCAGGATTTTTTTTTTTAAGTGAAGGACTGTATGATAAAATCTGAAAAAATTTGAGGAAATGCATGAACATGTCTTCATAGTTGGATAATTTTTTTGAGTTTTTTGTCTTCGCGGCCTTTACACTAATAAAAAAATTCTAGTCTACTGTAGAATTGTCTTGAGTGCAATGCTACAAGAAATGTGGACGCAAAGCTGACGTGTGCCCTATATTATTTCATGGTCATTCCTACATACAGATGTAATTTCAGATTTTTTTCATTGCTTGACGTTTCATAGTCGGGTCGCGTTTACGTTTCATGTAACACCGTTCTTAAGGAAATCTTACAGCGACAACGTGTCTGTGTACATTTTTCGTTGCTCATCACCTCAAGCATTTTGCAAAAGGCAAACGTCTCTCTTTAACATTGCTTTACTCATTTCCTTCACATTGCAGCCCAATTTCATTCGGGAAGTAGCAGAGGAAGAATACAGTATTTCGTTTAGAGCACGAGCAATTGGATAAAACCGAGTCTTTAACTGTGGAAATATTTGGTTAGTTAAAAAAAAAATAGGATTAATAGTTCAAAATTTAGTTTTGAATGTGCAATTATTCATACCCCCACATTCGAGATAACTCATAACGAGGATTATGAACTCGTATAAAGTACTTAGTTAAATAGTGATTAAGAAAGTATTGGAGTAGTCATAATCTTCTTACATGCTCGTACGACATGCTAATACTATTTCATGAGTTATTGTCGGTTTTAACTTGCACTACTCTCACGAGTTATCTCGAACTTGTACAAATTACAATGTTATATAATATGTATGGGAATACGAATTATTTATAAGGTTTGTTCGGAATATTTGCCACAGAATACGTGAAACTCTATCCATGTAAAGAGAGAGAGAAAGGGAAAAAAAACGAAAGATATGTCATCAAGACAAGAAATTCGACGTGTAAATTCGCCCCTAGGGTCGTCGAGTCTTTGCGAAAAGTTATTTGTGACACGAGCAACCACGTGCGGGTGATAAATTTTGCCCTATCTTCCTTCCTTTATCTGTAACAAAAATAAAAACATCGAAGTTTTCATAGATTCGAGGACTATGTGTTATAAAGATAGAGGAAACGGTCCGGAATGGCTTTTCATGAGGATCCTTTGAGTTAATAATTTTGGAATGAGCTCGTTGACGGAGGGGGGGGGGGGTAAGGTGGCAATTATTTCAACATTTCTATCAAAATGTCAGAAGATTTACCAACGGAATTGACATTTGAAATTCATATTTTTTTTATGTATTATTAAATAATTTAAAGAGATTTTATCATTTTATGTTGGAAACTCATAGGTTTCCAAATTTTTTTTCTCAATTCTTCTCTCTAGATCTAAAAATCAGGTTCTGAGTAAAATTTAAGATACGTTACAGGCCTTCATAGATGAATTTGAAAAAATTAACCAATAAATCCGACATGTTGCCTTTCAGCAATTTTTTCCTGAATTTTTCATTAAAGTCTTCACCTCAAAAAAAAATCACAGTTTATTTTGCCCCGATCTTCCCTAAATACTTTGAACTTTTATTTCGAATCTCTTTTTAAAAATTTATGAATTTATTTTTCAGACTCAGCTCTCATCATTGCAATTTTACGTATTCAATTTTTAATTGTAGCTAAAATCGTTTTTCATCGACTCAATTCATCATGAATTAATTATCAGCATAATTGAAAAAGATTTCATCAATTCTTTATGAATCAGTCTTCTCGTACTTTTAATGGAAATAAATTTTTGATGAATGAATCGCTCAGAGAATTACAAATAATCATAATGAAAATCTAAAAAAATCCTTTTGCCGAAAAAAGAAAATTTACAGAATCTTTAAAAATTCATAAATTTTTGATAAAAATCAACTACCCAAGTTTCGTTGAATTCATTCAATAAACCAGCATCTGTAAAATTATTTCCCTAGATATTCAATCCAGAAAAAGAGAATCTCATAAAAAAGAGCCTTTAGAGTAGATAAACAAGTTCGGACCACTCCGAAGGTGTTCAATAAGAATAAACCATGGAGAGGCCACTCCTGACATTTCAACTCTGAATAGAAACTCTACAGGGCTGCGGTTGCCCGCATGAATGCACTCCTCTTATGCGCCCACTCAAACCGATTATACTCAGTACTACAGTTCAGATGTTGGTAAGTGTGCAAATGATTTCCCTCTCTGTAATTTTCAAGAAGCATGTACATCAATTTTCCAATGTCTAACCATCATATTTCCCCCCAAGTACTACCACTAATTCAAACACACCTGAGAAGAAATATTTCTTGTATTTTGCCCAAGTGATCCATCCAAAAAATCCGAGAATCATTACAAACACAATACTATCGAGACAATCCATCAACCAAGATGAAGCCAAAAAGGAAAAAAAATAAGAATGAGAAAAATACTGAAAGAAAAGTAAAGAATGAATCGTTCCCCTTTACAATGACAATAGAGAGGAAAGATTCTGCAAATCGCTCGATTGCGTGTTTTCTCCATTCAGAGCTCAAGAACTATGAAAAATAAAAGTCGTCGCAAAACGGGATCCACCTCTTTTTATTTTTTTTTTCCTTTCTTTCTCCTCTTATTTTCTTGAATCATCTTGTTGGATATTATACAAAGGCAACCTGAGGAT
Organism: Aleiodes alternator; assembly: GCA_963921955.1. Taxonomy (NCBI): domain Eukaryota; kingdom Metazoa; phylum Arthropoda; class Insecta; order Hymenoptera; family Braconidae; genus Aleiodes; species Aleiodes alternator. Next base: position 7,887,417 of record OY998100.1, on the reverse strand, counting down.
TCACGCGACTCCCGGATGAACGCCCACACTTCTTGCGGATGCTTTTGGTTCCTCACTGACGCTTCTGGGACAATACCCAACTGGATAGCACCCACTGTCATTATTGCGGACAGTAAATTATAACTGGTATTATTAAACTTCGTTGCCAGTTCCAGAAAAAAAAGGAAAAAATCTCAACTTCAAATGGAAAAAACTAATAAAAAAAGATGAAAAATTACCGATTTTTTAAACCCCATTGTTCGTTCACATAGATTTCAAATTCTCCAAAAGCCCTTGGACGAGATTTTTCATATTAATAAAACGAGAAAACCAATTCAATACTAACCTATATACTTTACGTTCGTTTGATCGGCAGAAATGTAAGGATCCCCCGTAGACGGTTTCTGTTTAACCCAAATGCTCTGGCTGGCTTCTTTCCAGATCACGTTCAACATTTTCTGGAGCACTCCTCTTCTCTTCCCCCTCTCCCCTCTCCATACTTCACAAGAGGATGTAAAACTAGAAATTCGTAAGGAATTGTTTCTCGTCCCAGTTCCGCGATCATTTCCGCCAGTACGATTCTCAAATGGGTATAGCCATCTTCTGTTGCACAAGTCCTACATTCTCCTGCACACACACTAACACAGATACATTCATCCTCGAGCCCCCAAGATATTTCAAAAAAGTCGTACATCCCTGTACTTTTAGCCTAATTTATAATGAAGACCCCGGCTATGAGCATGTATAAATAGAAAAGGGCAAAGAGAGAAAAATCAATTGAAGCGTTTGAGAAATTCAGTAAAAGCACAGGAGTGAGCCAGTGGAAACAGGGGATGAAAAAAAAACGCTTAACAAAGTAAAAGAATTCCCTTTAATTACAACAGTATTATGAAGGTACACTATTAAATGTACAAAAGCACTGGAATGTAAACACATCACTTGACCTGACCCCGTTCATTTTTATTTCGTTTAATTTCACTTAATATTTTTTCAGTATGAGCTCTGCTCTTTGTTATTTCACAGCGTAAAAGCTCCATCCTTCTTTTTCTGATTTTTTTCCTCTCTCTCTCCTTTTCTCACTCTCTTTCGCGCTATGGGAGTGACAACAGTGGCAAGAATGTGGGTCACGTGCACTGAAAAAGTTCATGGATATACTCTTGGACATTGCACTTATCCTTTTCCTCTTTTACTTGAGCTTGTGAGTGCAAACGCGATCCACGTCACACACACATATATATATATAGGGGAATATGTGTGACAGTACACTAGAGATCCAGTGTCAATGCAGTACACCTCTCTATACACTGTATTATTATTTTCTCCTTGTATATATACAATAAGGGGGGAGTAAAGGGGGTGAACTGGATGGAAGCTGGTTGAGAATACACGTCCCGGACATTCGATCTGTACGTGTGTGACACAAACCAAGGCACTTTGGTACCCTCTGAAATTGGCTGTATCGTGCTTCTACTGTCTGGCACTGCTGTTACTATCGGTGCGGAAGGCTTGCCCTTTACTACTTCACCCCCTGGATACAGTATCTGCCGTCTACACGAATTTTCCCAGTTACGTTTACAAATTCAAAATACTAGGAGATTCTTGGTGGATCGAAATTCTTGATGGGCCAATGATACAACTGCTGGCACGGTTTTTCCCAGCACATGGTGAGTGAGGTTATTCAATTTGAAATCACAAATCTGTGTCGCTGGGTCAGGCAGTGGAAGGTAAATCGTTTTGCCGATGGAGATACAGATGATTTGGTCCGGGGATGGACGGAAATTGTTTGGGGTTTTGGGAAGAGAGAATTTTCATGAAGATTTTTTAAAAGCTTTTATTTACTGCAAATTTTGTTTGATACTTTGTGGTTTTTTTTACAATCTTCTTCATGAAAAGTCTAGGATTATGGGGTATTCTAAATGATTTTAATGTTTCAAGTGGTAAAAGAAGGTTGCCGGAGTTAGATTTGAGAGAAATTTCGAGAAAATTTTGGGAAAATATAGAAACATTTATCAAGACTCGAATTTTGAATTGTTTGAGATAGAATTGTTTTTTTTTTATTGTGGAGGATATTTTGAGGAATGCATTTTTCAAGAAAACTTTCCCTCGGGTTATGACTAGTCTCAAGTGGCTCCGGCTTGCATCACATTAGTCATGGTCTTCGAGGAAAACTTCGTTGCAGATATCGGAGATGTTTATGTATCTCCATAAACACACTGGGGGTACACTAGGACAAAGGAACCACTATGCTCGTGGTGAATTGGCCCAGCAACGAGGAAATTCGAGGACAGTCCTCTTAGAGTCTTGGATCCGGAAAGACCTCTTCGGTCTTAATCTATTCTTCATATTACGTTTACTATCTATTTTAAAAGGACTCATGAAAATTATCTGAGTGTTCACATCTAAATCTTTTGAAGCAATGTTGATTAATGATTATAGTTTGAATTCAATATTGATATAAAAACTATTCATTACAGTGTAGGTTATGGAAGAAAACGCAGAGTTGGAGCAGAGCATTTATTCTTTTTTTATTATTTTGATGTATTTACTGATTGGAAGCTATCGAAAAACTGATTGCCTAATGACGAAAGGGTGACTCGTTCTTACAGGACAAAGAGCCTTGCATCCTAGTCTCTAATTTCCTTCTATCAATTGCTTTGTACATGCTTACAGAAACTTTCCTAGAAATACTCCACTCATTTTCTTTCTTCGGTCCATACAAATGAATCATAGCGTGTTACTTTAAATACATTATAACATTTTGAGATTATTTTTGCTCATATTCCAGTAATCCAGAAAATGAAGTCGAATTCCTTTGCAAAGTGACGATCTTCTTGGAAAAGAGCTTAAAAATTCAACAACAATGTAGACATACTGGAGCACCTTCACAAATTTTTTAAATTTTTTCCATCAAGACCTTTACTCTGAAAAAAATTCTACTCCATATTGCCTTTGTTTTCCCCGAGCGTTGAAACTTTTGTGAATTTCGAAGAAACTTAAATTTGGTCTGATAAGTATCGAAGCTCCCGCCAAATAATCGCTCGAACCAATCGATTCTCATCATTACCACATTAACATCGAATAAAATTGTCCTCTTCCCCAGAAAATTCGAACTTCTACATTTTCTCCTCCATTATTCTATCTCAATCGACCTCCCACAGACTCCCGACATTCTTTTTTAACATGTCTCTCTCTCTTTTCTGTTCAATGAAGATGGCGGCTTGAATCTCTCTATGGACCAATCATGATAAAAATCCGACGTTTCGTTATCTCAAGAAGTTAGTTTTCTTCTTTTCCAAACAGTAGAATCGAAGTTTCGCTGAGCTCAGATTACGAGCAATCGGGATACATTCTTTTCGATCCACAAGGAATGACTACGGTGGACTTTATCCATACGATATCTATCGTAAAAGAGAGCTTCCAAGTCCATGAGAGGAACTAATTTTTATAGGGTTATCATGATTCACCGGAGTTTGAAAACAGATCAGACTCAAGGAACAGAAATAAATTGTTGAGGAGCTCAGACTGAGAGACGAATTAACGGAAGGTAAACTCTTTCCTTTATACTGCCAGACATTTTAGTAGTGAAGAGGTAAAAAACAGGACAAATCGTATTATCTTCGTGATCGTTCTCAATAGAAAACCTCAGAAGCTCGTGGAAATACGCCCTTCTCACGCAGTTTTTTTTTTATAGAGAATTTTAAGAGATACAGAAGGGATTGAGGCGAAAAGGAGGAGATTTTGAAAACTAACGAAGATACATTCTTCTTGCCCCAAGCCTTTTTTGCAAATAATTTTAAGGATGTTCTATAGGTATTGTAAACGGTGGTTGTGCGGCATGAGAGGGGCAGTGATTTCGTCAGTGTTCCAATCCCTGAAGATGAAAGAATGAGTTCTTAAATTCCTCATTGAAATTATTTTCTAGGGAATTGTGGAACGCTGCGGGTATTTAGATATTATACTATTATGATTAGATTTCACAGATACTTTTTTTATGCTTTATTTAATTAGTTTGAGAATTATTTTGAGAAAAATCGTTGCATTCTAGGAAATTCTGGTGACACAAGTTGGCAGCACTCACGCGCCAGTGACAATTTTTCAATCATTTTCATTGATTTTAATGCCAATTATTGACCTGATCGTCATATAAGAATGTAACGTTTGTGCAGGGGGTAATTTCTCACTTAAACAAGGTATAAAAAAATCCAAAATTTTGTATTCAGTTTTTTTAAGAATTTGAGATCCTTGGAAAAGAATATCAATTCTTACATTTTTTAATTTTGATAAAATACCGGTAGAATGTCCTTAAGACCCACAAAAAAAATATCCGGAAAAGGTCGTATTCCAACTCAATCAATTTTCGAGATATTCTCAAACAACTAAATGACAAGAAAATAGACTGATCCTATTTTTTCACCTCTTCTTTACTGATTTTCTTCATTTCTCTTCTTACTTACGGTAAAAGGTAGAGTGATAGTGAGAGGTGGGGGTATTTGGTTTATGCGATGGCCAATATGACTTGGGTGAGGGACCAAACACTCCAATATGTCGCCACCGGGTCGCGACGGGTCGCCACATGTTGCGACTAATAACGTCATAGATCAGACCACCTCGCGAACTTTGACTTTGCTTGCCACGTGTAGGACCAAAGGGGCAAAAGTGGAAGTTAGAGAGAGAGGGAGAGGTAGAGAAGGTATCGTAGCTGTAATACCGTTCGTGTATGTGCCCCGGAGGACCGATTGCTTGCCTATAATGTTCTTGATCGACCTGACCCTCTCCTCAATCACGCCTCTGTTCAATTCAGCCTATATCACTGGTATATTACAGTGAATTCGAGGAAGTAAATCAACCATTCTCATTTCAATATTTTTCTGCTATCCCGTGGAGAAAAAAATGCGACTCGTTTCCATTGATATATTGTATTCATCTGGGGACTTGAGTTTTTATATGGAAATTTGGAAGAATATAATGGGGAAAAAATTTGTTTTTTTAGATTTTGGATTGAAAAATTCGTTAACAAAGGACTAAGACTGGATAAGCGCACTGAGAAAATGAAAATAGTAAAAATTATTAAATGAATTGTTTGAATAGTCGGTGAAAAAGTAACTTTTTTCCAACAATTAGTTTTTTTCATTCTCACGTAAATTCACTTAACTTACAGTTTTTTCAATTAATTTAAAACGGATGTTGTTTTAAAAAAAAAAAAATTGTTGATGTTCGAAAAAAATATTTGCTAAATGCAAGAATGTTCATTTTCCAGCTGATTTGCATAATACAAAAGTTTGAATAGTCACAAGTAAAAAAACTCGAAATTAGTCGCATTTCATTAAAAAAATCATAAAAAATTTCCACAGATTCAAAAAAAAATTCCAAAAAGCATCCATCAACCAAGAGTGCCACTTTAAATAATGAAAACCCTTAGTATTATTTTAAAAGTGCACCTACGAAAGTGCTAAATATTTGCATTTTCCAGTTTCAAATGATATCTTCTTTTTTTTTTATTCTTCCCAAACCCGTCAAAATTCACCATCGACGATCTTTCTGACGAACAGTTGGAAAACTTCAAATGCTGAGATAGAAATTGTCGAGCTGTTAAATCCATTCGAATTTTTTTAGCACGTCCCATGTGTCCATACGTATGTGTGTATGACTGGGGATCCGGGTCCACAGATCGCAAAAGGCTGGTCATGAATAAAACAAGCCAGTGGCACGTCAAACTGGTGGACACACGCGATATCGGGGATTGGTGTAGGGTGAACGGAATGGAATTTCGCGTTTATTCGTATTGAACACTTTTCAGCGCGTTATTTTTTTACATTGCCAGCCGTATCTAGATGATGGTCTTGTTGTTCACTTTATTGATGGAGTGAAAAAATTGTTGAAAATATTTGTCTTCCTCTCTCGATTCTCCACATTTTTCTCTCTGTTTATGCAAATATACACAGCGTGTTGATAAAGACGAGCATGAATTGAGCATCAGGTGGTGAATGATAGAGAAAGCATTTCGTTCCTGCGATTACAAATGATTGAACTCCGGACACTTCAAAAGCAAGACCACCGTTTGATGAACGACAAAACGAGTACAGAGGCTCTGATCGATTGGTAGCAAGAGACAAGGGACATTGACATCTGTACACAAGAGGTGAAGCATTGGATTGTGATGTTTCTTTCTCTCTCTCTTTTCTTTTTTTTTCCTCCATTTCTATCGGTTCAGTGTTCTTTTATTCAAACTGCGACCATTACACGGAGAGAGGACACACACTGGTGGAAACCGAGTACGTGCATTTGAATCGTTTCAGAGTAATCCGAGTGCTTTTATTCGATCAGAAATTGAGAAATTTGATTTAATCCAATAAATTTCGATTTTTGAGGTTCAAATGACTCAAAAAATGTGTTTTGTCTCAATAAAATTTATGGTTAAACCAACCGCATGCTCACTAGAATATTTTCAATGCCCCCCCCCCCTCCTCCTTTTGGTATCTCGAGAATTGTCATTCAGAAGCCAACAGCAGAATTTATCGAAATCCAACAAATACGGATTTATAATTGACTGGATTTACTTTGTAACAGGCCAAATTTATTCACCAAGAGTCCATGATTTTATTTGAAAATTCCATGGTTATTTTTAAGTTAAATAAAGGCTTAAATAAGGTGGGAAGAGAAGTCAAACGTTGTTTGTAAAATAAGTAGAAGTAGAGAGACATGGGACAAGCTGCAACCAAAGTGCTTTACCTTATACCTGTCGTGCACCGGTATAATGCATACAAGCACTTGAGAATGGAGGCCAGAGTTCGTGAAATGGGCCTATAAATGGTACCATTGGAATTTAAGGCAATGAGAGGTCCATGACAACGAAAACACCTACACGCACCATCTCTTTCAGAGCAGTTTGACACTAGTGTTTATTTAGATTTAAATATTTCCGCTGAAATCTAAAGGTACTAATGAGGAATTAGCACGGTGGAACTTTAGCCAATGAAATTAGTGTAAGGTAAAGCGAATGTTCTCTTCTGATGGGGAGAGATTATCCAAATGCCATTGCAGTAATACGAAAAAGAAAAAAAAAAGACTGAGGATAATGAAATGACGGGAATTTGGCTGATGCAGCATTATTTCTCTGTGCGCATTGAACTACTTTTTATCTCAATCCTTTTTTGAATAATGCACTGCAATAAAAATGATAAAAAAATTCATATAAATGTATATTATTAAAGATATACTCGTTGAAATATGTTGAGTAATTAGAACAGGGGGCTTTTACCATTTTCCATGTAATTCTACGAAAAGTCCAACGGATTTTGGGATACGTCCAGTGCAGACAAAATTCACGTAAAGGTATATGCTCTCTCATGCACTTCAGCTGGAATATACGCCTGGATACATTCTGGGATGCATGTAATATAAATACATATTCAGATATACAGTAACGTTGTATGTTCGATGTACTTCTTTCTTTATTATATTTTTTTTCTACCTCCTCGCGGCTGTTCACATTTGGCAAACCCTTTTACGTTTCTCAGTATATACGCTTGGCTTCGGTGGATCCAATCTGCTTATTGCCCATTTGTAACTTTTTCCCTGTGCTTCACCAATGTTGCACTTTTTTTCGTTTTTTTTTTTTTATATATATAAAGCTGCAATTTTTTTTTCCACCTCGTTTTCTTTATTTTTCACTCTATTTTCTTCTGAGCCACTGGGAGAAGTTTTCTGCAGAAAAATTGCATACACTTTCATAGCTATAATACAGTCTTCTTTTAGTTATTCTTTATCCAGGAAAGTGTTTCGATGAATTTTCAGTTCTTTTCACTTCAAGTTTTTATTGAATTGGATGAAATGGTCTTTTTTCCTTTGTCGGTTCATATCACTTAATCTTCTTGGATATATGTAGATAATGGAGAGAATAAGATATACCCACGCTTGTAAAACCGAGTAATCCTATCAAAAAGTGCGTACCACACTTTCCGCCGAGGTGATGGAAATAACAGCTTGACCAAACACCAAGATATAAGCCACAAAGTCAAGTGAGCACGACACGACCACCTGGTTAGGCCAATCGACATCAATGGAATATTCAGGCATTACAATTTTAACGTGGGTGTTTTGTACGGTTATCGTTGTCTCAAGTGGTTAAATTAATACCCAAAAACCGCAGTAAAGTATTCATGACCGTAGATAATGAGGAATATCGTATATCGATGGATTGGAATGGAAATAATTTTGAAACTATCCTTAATCTCTCTAGCGGGAATTAGAATGGGAGTGTATGAAAGAATTTGAGAGGAATTGTAGCGCATTTGCTGGAGAATTTTATTGAGATTCTTTTGGAAATTCTGCGGGTTATTCTTTTCAATGATATTGAAAATTCTGAAATTCAATAGGAAATGGGAGTCAAATGGATTCCAAATACCTTTTTCGTAGATAACTTATTCAGTTGAGATTTTTTCAAACGAAAAGTCTTTGGCGTGAATTTTCGACGGTTTCTTTTGTCTGAAATCTGAATTTATTAGTTCCATTTTATCAAATCGTTGTCCTAGGAACAAAGTGGTATTAGTGCTATATAGCATTGATGCCACTTTGTTTCTAAGATGACGAAATATTCCTGACTGAATTTTCAATAGTGGTGACTGGGGCAAAATAGACCACGATTTCTTTCGGAAAGAAGGCCTTTACAAAAAACTTTAAAAATAAGTGTGAAGATGCTCCAGTTTATGTTCATTATTAAAGAATTTCTTCGATTTTTTTCGTGAAGTTCTTCCGCTCGAGAAAATTTTCTACACTAAGAAGAAAATTAGTGTAAAGATAATGAAACGATTTTTTCAATAGTCTTTAACAAGTTCATTTTCAAGTGATTGAAATTTTTCAAAATTTGGGGAATTCAATAATATCAATAATTTTTTGATTGTTGGAAACCAATATTCGCTTGGGACTAATAAAACAAATGGCGAACTGGATAAATTTAATTAAAATAAGAAAAAAAATATTAATTGTTGAAAACAATTATTTGTTGAGGATTATCAAAACAATTCATTTCATCATTATTACTACTTTTTTCCCCCCAGTGCCATCTTTTTACTATAGTCGTCTTCACAATATTCTCTCAAATGCGCAAAAGTCTAGAAGCAATCAAAAGCAAAATTATAAGAGAAAAATCGGCAAATGACTCAAAGCGAGTTGGCTCGAGTGACGTGCCGAAAATGCGCTGTTGTCAAGTCATCCTCCTCCTCCCTCTTCCCGTGCGTGCCGCAATACAGCATGCCGGTACATCCGACAACAGCGCTCCACTTCAACACAGTAGCGCTACGCTAATGCGATCAACGAAACCCTATGATTCACCTCGACCAACGAAGCCACAATTTTGCCACAGCCTCTGAAGTTCAGAGTCTAAACAGCCCCTCAGACATCAATCCACCCAAACAAAGTATGATTGGGTTGATCTGAGAGCCAAAAAATAAAAAAAAAACAACCAATACACGTCTGGGAGAATCAATAATTACGTAAGACTACGATATCCTGGAGCGCTGAGTAGTAAGCTGGCCAATCAATCACTGACATTACTTAGCGACCGCGGCCCATACCGTAGGACCTGTTCAACTCTGTACTTCGTGATTGATTGACCGGCTTTAAGTCTACTGCTACTACGACCGTAATTGATTCCGCGCTTGGGGCTGGTGCCCCTTCCTCCTCACTCCAAGACTACAATCCAACAGAGAACTCACCCAATATCTCTGTGGGATATATACCATTTGCTAGAAGGAGAAGGGGGGAGGGGGCTCTTGAGTATTCGATTAGTCTCGAATTTCAGGGATACTCGATATGGGATACACTGTTACGGCGATTCAACTTGATTGTCGATAATCGCTTGCAGATAAAACGATTCGCTTCTAGAAGTACCTCGTTCTTGTTTCTTCTAATTTCAGATATTGTCGTTTATTTCCTTTATTTTTTGGCCCCATTCTCCGCTAATAAATTTGCGACAAATGTTTCCTATCAAATTTCGAAAATTTGTTCAGCTGAATATCATTTTTTTTTTTTTTTTCATGAAGCAATGAACATCCGAGGAAAGCCCGGAGGATATATTTTTAATTTAGACAAAGTGTGTTTGAGAGGAAAGACCTAAAATCATATTCGTCATGGGTGGCCTAGTCTACTAGTGGAGTTCTTCTTCATCTTCTTATTTTTCCTTCTTTTTTTTTACCACTGTGTTCCTACATTTTTTGTACTATTGGTTTAGGCTCCCGATTGTTTAATGAGCCCAGGTTGATTTTGTAGACTCTCTCTCTTTTTTTTTCTATCCCTTCAAGAAAAGGGAGAATACAGTTAATGTCACTTCATTGACGAGTTTTTATATGAATAGAGTATTTTAAATTTTCAACTGGTAGCGGGATGGTAGAAAATTGAGTAAATATATTATATTTCTTCTCTTATTCTTTTTAACTTTTTTTTCTTTTTATTGTCATTTCATTAATCAAATTTTACATACGTGAGTTGGTTTATAAAATAATCAAATGTATTAAATGTTACGATATAACAGCCGGAATTTTCATGCTTTTCACGTGGTTTTTGGTAGAAATCAATTTTGCAAACGATGTGAATTTATGTTTATCCTCTTCCCCTCCTCCCCCCTCTCTTTACCACCATGTCAATGACAAATTGTAATGGGAAATAATTCACAAACGAATGATTAATGTGATTTAACTTCGTTTATTTGCCTTTTTTTCCCCCATTTTTTTTCTGTTGTTTTCCTCTGACAGATGTGTATTAGCAGTTTGACTTGAGGCAATAAAAGTCATGGATTTTATTAAATTGATACTCAATAACATGGTATATATATATGACATTCATCCTTGGGGGCATTATTTCACCTTGGTGAGCTAACAATAATGATTTATTTAGACTCAACTTGAGGAAATTTATTCACAACGTCAGCGACTCACTTAGCACCAGACCCTCATCTCTGGCTATATTCTTATCGCATCAATAACCGTTGGCTTACCTCGTTACTCAAACGTCGTTGAAAATCTACCGGATAAATTTATCAACGATTATTTCAAATTTTCCACGTAATTTCATCAGTTATTGAGAGACAATTGGAAGGAATTTTTTGAGTGTTAAAATTTGAATTTCCACGTTACTTACAATAAAGTTTACATGTCCATTCAGAAACTCTCTCTAAAGTTGCCGTTTTGTCTTTCTCCCTACTCCTTATGTAAAGCATTCGCCTTTGCACAGTTTAATTCCTAGAATGCTGAAATATGTCCAAATCTTCAAATATGTATAAAAAATGACGAAAGCTTTATTAATTGATTGAATTAAAAGGATTTGAATCTTTGATTGGCGAAATGGATTATTTACCAGTGCCTTCATATTTTTTACCTTTCAACTTATAATTTTTTATTTCATATTCTTCAATGTCGCGCTTCTGACACTCTAGTTAGGCATATTTCGCGACTGATCAAGACTTTTTGTACTGGATAGATGGTTACATGTCAAAATAACACAAACAAATTCATCACAAAACATGTTCATATCAAAGTTTGAAGGAAAATTATAATTGTAAATAAAAAAAACAAAAAACTTTTAAAGAAAATTGCAATGTGAAATTATTGTTGAAAAAAGAATGCAATATTGTAAGAAAATTTTGTTTACCATTTGAAATCTTTAATCTAATGTCAAACAATAAAGCCATAATTTAATTTCAGAATATAAATGAATCGGTTATTGTTATTGTTGCTGATAGTACACATGCAGAATTTTCCTGTGTTGAAGTTTTCTGTGTTGAATTTTTGTGCTGAAATGTCCAGTGTTAACATTTACCTGTGTTGCACAGACGTGATACCTTTTTTTCATGTATTTTTATATAAATATCCTTCAGTAGGCGACATATATTTAAGATTCCACGTTTGTAACCCCAATTTTGATGAGTCCAGCAAAAAATTAGAGTTGCGGACGAATCGAGAAACTTTAATGGAAGTCTACTGTATTTGATGATCAGTGCATTTCGTACATTTAAAACTATCGGCAACCGTAGCTGAAACCTCGTTCATGAGAGTGAATAAAAACTGAAAAATGTCAATTTCAATACATATGTCATTTACATTTGTACTGCTCGAGATGGCATTCAAAAATTCCCATTTCAATACAAATGTGCATGAAATTGATATTAAAATTTGAAATTCATTGTTCATTTACGCTTGTAACCAAAGTATAAACTACAGCCTCTGATATCTTTACATGTACAAAGTTCCAACCCCCCTCCATGATTTATTGAAGAATAATCCGAAAAAAATTCTTCGAGCATTAAAAATCATGAGCAATGTTTCTCTACACATGGACCAATTCTTTTTCCCCTCCGTCACTAATTTTTTTATCGCTCTTCGTTTTTACTGACATCTAAATGACTTGCTAAGTGCAGGAACGAATGTGCTGTTGACAGATTCGCTGGGAAGATTTTAGTATTCAAATGTAAGAAACAGACTCTCATGAAACTGCTTCCTAGACACGAGGCTCTTTGAAGAATTCCGATTCTGGACTCTTTCAAGCGGTTTCATCATAGAAACAGCTATCAAAAGAGATCGAAATTTCCACTCCAAGCAACACACGCACACACACACGTGCAGAGAACAAAATTAGGTAAAGTAGTAGTATAACGTCGTTTTTTTTCCTTCCATCGTTTTCCCTAAAACGTGGGACACGTCCGGCGCAGGTGCTCGTACACTTTTTCGTTTCTTTGCTTTTCAAAAAAAAGTGGAGAAAAAACACGATCTCTTTTTTTCTGATGGTATAGCCTGTTGGCTTCTGTTCCGAGTGGTCTATATGAAAATTCTATTAACGGCATCAAAAGAAATTCCATGTGGATATATTCCCCTAGTTAGTGCTGTGTTGATCTAAGGCAATCCTCTGGAATAATAATAACACACGACAGCCACGTACTCAGTTGCTTCTGTAGCACGCGTGTGTGTCCAATTTCTCCTCTTCATTTTCCCTTCCTAAAAATTCATTTTTTCATTTTAATGTTATCTTTTTTTTTCCCAACCATTCACGTTTTTATTTCAGAGCGGCAGACGGAGGATCGATCAAGTCTTCTTAAGAACGTCAAATTTAATTACATCACATTAATTTTTTTTTTTCATCATCATTTTGATGATCATTGCTCAAACATTAAAACTCGGTGGATGAAAATAATTTTTTTCATAGAATTGTGAGGGAAAAAAAGTGGATAAATTTTCTCGTAGTTAGAATTTAAAAAAAGGCCATTTCCAGTAATGGATTCATGCTGACGGGCATGAATTATCAGCAAATATTATACACAAACGTATACAAACGGCAGAGGTGATGTGCCTGCTGGACGAGTGCCCTTGCAATAGCTCATTCTATCTCTCTCTCATGTGGTTTTGAGAACGACACGACGTACGCGTTGCTCTTACCAAAGGACAGGAACGAGATGGTAACACTGAGTGAGTGGATGTATTTACTGAATATACGCATTCCCTTGGACATGTTAAATGAGATGCGGATATATCTGTATAGCTACTGCTATGTACTCAACTGCTAATTAACTCTCTACCTAATGGATATTTTTAAGTCATTATGCCGACTTATTCAGAGCTAACTGGGGATGATATATATGTATGTTTTTTTTTTCAAAGAAGATTTTCAATTTAATAATTGAGTCGTGAATAATTGTTAATGGAAACGTTGGGAGGAATGTGATAATTAGTATGGTAATTTTCCGATTTTTATGAAGCAGATGAATAATTAATGATTATTGCTGGTGTCATTATTTCTTCTGAATTCTGTTTTTTCATTGGAATTCAGCTGAGAATATTTTCTGAAGTTTATGGAATTTTTTAGGAAAAGGACTTTTCAATATTTCTCTGTGTGGAATAATATTAGAAAGGAAATTCAGTTCATGGAAGAACGGGAAGAGAAATTATTGAATTAAAATCACTAATTTTAACGATTGCGAAGAGGTGACACATGAATAATCCATTTTTGGTCATCACTTTCTAAAGAATATGCTGGAAAATAAGCGAGATGGAGTGATATTGCCTTCATTCGTTTTCGTTGTCTTGAAATTCTCTACAAAAGAGGATCGGAATAAAAAAAGCGTACTTTCATTAGTTTCCGAGATATTCAAACAAAAATTAACAAAAAACTAATTTAAGATATCATCACAGTGCAAAATCTTCATTTTTTTTGATCATCTGATACTGTAGATGACTACGAACATTCTACTGGCATCTTCGATTGATCGCAAGTAGAAAATTCACATGAAAATTCCTTCGTCGAAACTTTCAATGCATTTTTCTTGAAATGCCGTTTTTCAAAACGGTGTACACTCTCAAAGGAAGAGTTTTCAAGCTATCCGTTTCAAATTTAAACTCAACATTCTTCGCACCATTCTTCATCCTGCTATGGAGTCTTTTTCCTTCCCCTGAATCTCCATGTTTTCTAACAAAAAATCGTTAAAAAGAAGCATTCAATTCTGGTCCATTCATACACAGAGAAAAATGTTTTCTTAATTTAAGAATGTGCAGGTCACTTAAATTATGAAAGTAAAGTCACTTGATTTAAGTGAGAAAACTCACTTGATTTAAGTCAGTTTTACTTTTTTATATTAAGAAAGTAAAGTCACTTGATTTAAGTGAAAAAAGTCACTTGATCTAAGTGAGAAAAGTCACTTAATTTAAGTGAGTTTTACTTTCTTAAATTAAGAAAGAAAAAGTCACTTGATTTAAGTGAGAAAAATCACTTAATTTAAGTGACCTGCCATTCTTAAATTAAGTGACTGCACATTCTTAAATTAAGAAAACATTTTTCTCTGTGTATTTTCATACGCGATAATAACTCCAACTAATCCCCAAATTTCCATAATTATCCTGAATGAGATGATTCAGTAGCCCCAGCAATTGAAGAGACTTGATAATCGACTTCTCCACAAAACACGAATGGCAGTAACAAGAACCTATAAACGAGAAGACATTATACGGTAGGCCAACGATGTGTCGTGCCAGTGGTAGCGTAATAAAATCTAATCTAGCTCAACTAGACATGTAACTGGTGCAGGGAGGAGCATTCCAGACAATGTGACACAATAGAGTCAAGGTGGTAGAGCGAGAAAAGGGAGAATGTGTATACATATGTGTGGGTCACTGAGAGGCACACGGAAGATGGGTTGTATAGCTGAGGATACTACTCTCTCTCTGTGGCACTTTACGAGCCTTGGGGGAAGCTGTCTATGTTAGTGTTTGTGTATGCTGCTTTGGTCCTATTCTCTCGAGGAGTCTGCTGCGTTACCAGTCCGACAATGATGACGTTGCTGCGGTGGTCGTACGTATCGTTGTACGCCCTTGGGCGGTATTTCGCGTTACCAACCTGAAGACCTGTGAGAAAGCTCGTTTACCCAAAGAGAGAAAGCTCACTGTGATGGGGTCCAGGGCAACCGGAACCTATTACATATGCCTCGTAAAACTTATGACTTGAAATACCAACGATTCTCCTCTTTGTTTGTGTCTGAAGAGTCGGCAGTTAAATTACAGTGGGACTATTTTGTTTTGGGGCTGATAATGTTCATGGAGAGGAGAGTGGTTTTTTTGGGAGAAGGAAGGAAAATGACTATTGTTGGGTCATTATTGGCGCCGTGCGGGCGCATTTTGCGGCAGTAACTCCTTTTTTATCATCAGGCTGAAGAGTTTTACTTCTGGTTCTAATATTGGAGCTGCTGAGCAAGTAGCGCATGGAGAAAAAATAAGGAAACAATCGATTTTATGTAATGTTGAATTTTATATTAATGGAAATTTTTGTATTTTCAACCTCAATTCGTCTCATGAAGCTGTAAAATTTCATGCAATTTCATATGATTATCTCCAGTAGTTCAAATATATTTTCGATTATATATACATAACTTTGTTCATTATCCACAGAATCTATAGAATTGATGAGTTTTTCCTGTGTGTGTTTCTTAGGATAAATTAAGTGCATAGGAATATAGAATTGTGAATATTTCTGGAACTAATAATGTGGATAGAAAGTTTTTCGTGGCATCCTGGATCTCGAAAAATTTACTTCCCAATGAAATCGAATTCCTTTGAATCCGTTTAGAAAATTTGGAAATTTGATTTCTCCACCATTGTTTTTTTCCTATTCATTTTTTATTTAAATCACACATCCATATGATAAAAACACAATTATGTAAATATCACGAATGCCCTTGAAATATTCAATCTTGTCACAGACCAGCTGCCAAATTGACGTAAATTAAAAAAATTCTTGACCAGATTTCAAAGTAGGAGTCTTCAACTCTAGTTATCATTGCAGACAATTCAAGTTGTTAAGTAATTCAGAATAACTCCAATTCTGAAGTATTCTTTAATGCATAAGACCCCATACATATATATCTTCGATGATGGAGAAATGGTAATAATGTGTGGTTAAAGTTTATGTACTGTATGTAAGAACAACATCGTTGACTCCATCAATCACTCGGTAACTCGACTTCAATTCCATGAAATGGTTAGATGCAAGTTAAAAGGAAGAGAAAAAAAGAATATATACCACCAAGGGCTTGGATGATTTTATGTCATTGCTTATAGAATGATTGATCGTTATTTATTTCTCTCTTCTTTCATAGTAATTTTAGAAATCCGATGAAAGTAAACCAACTGATTTATCGATGAATAATCCATCAGATTATTATATTATTGTTTAATTGAATTGAAAATATGGATGGATGAGAGATAATGATGTGAAGGAAAAAATGCATAAGGAAATTGCTGCATTGAAAATATATTCTTAAAAGCTTTTTGTTTTGTAGAGTTGAGGGAAGAGTCTCGTGGGATGGAGACAAATTCATGAAATTTAGTTGAAAACCGTCTGTTACGAGGGCTTTTAACGGGCGACCGAGGCTATTCGATAGTTACCATCCGTTAGGGTAAGACTTCCTGAGTTGATGGTAAAAGATCCTAAAGTGAGTGAGGATTTAATGTTCTTAAAATAATTTTCAAAGTCAAAGTTGTGTGAAAAGAAAGTGGATTTTATATATATATATATATGAAATTGTCTTTAGTATTTTTTCGTTTGCTCATTTTAACTCAGCATTTCTTTTATAAATGAAATATTTTAAAACCCATAGTTCGAATGACTCACTGCTGAGGAAGATTCATTTAACTGCTTTGGTACACCCAAAAGGCTCGTTCAGAGACCAATAAAAGCTAAGATTATGAGCTTTAAAAATGAACATTCTCATGTGTATAACGATTATTTCGACATCATTCTTTTACGTCCGATGATTCGAGAATTGTCATCGAAAATGAGAACGATCGTGATAAAAGAAAATTCTTGGGTATTCTGGAATTTATTGCAAGGATTATTGATGAATTCGGAGAAAATTCATTCTGCCAATTCTGAGGAATTAATTATGCATGTTCGTGATTTAACGCCGAGTCAATTGAAACATTGGAATAAACAGATGGTTACAGTTAATGTCCCGCACACGCGATATCAGAGGTTATCTCACTCGCGCATTTGATTCGTGCATTCTTCGTATCTGCGACGAATTGAGATGATGCTACTATGAGCGTCAATTTTACTTGGGAACGTTCATGTTAATCAATGTTAAGATTACATGGCTGATATTTTGAAAATATTTACAAAAAAAAAAATTTTCTTAGAAAAAAAGTCGATAAAAATAATTTTTTCTTTTTTTTTAAAAAGAAAATGATTTTTCATTGGAATAATCCTCCATTAATTTTCTGAGAATATCTCAAAAGTTAATGGAAATACGCCCCTTTTCGCTTTGAACAATTTTTGTAGTCCTTGAAAATCTCCACAAAAAATAGAGATAAAATGGCGTCATCTCACTTAGTACCCGAGAAATTCTGCAAAAAAAAATTAATGAAAAAAATTGATTTTTGCTGTTTTACCTCTTCGCTATTGAATTATTTTGTGGGGGTTTAATATATGGGGATTCATCAGGATTTTTTTTTTATAAAACATGAAAAGCACTACAAGAGACAATTTCATTAATTTAATATTAATTGAATTGATATTATATTACAATATTCCATTATGACTCGGAAATTCAGATTCATACAAATTTCCATCCACAAATTTCTCTGAATTTCAAAAATTTACGTTGAAATTTCGAGTGATTGAGGATAAAGCATCGATATTCCAACATTTGGAATACTTCAATGTAAATATTTCAACCAAATTAATTGAATTTTGATAACTGTATACCCATTTGACCTGAAATCCCGTACAATTGAAGGGTCCACCAAAATTTGATAGATAAAATATTTCATCTGCTGATTTATTCGCTACTCTCATTCCATCCATGAACGATCAAATAATATCACAAAACATTCCTGATAGGGACAAAATGAAATCCTCAATGACACTTGAATTTGTTTTATTCTAAAGGGCCTCGACTACTGGTATGTATTAAACGATTGCATTAGTAGATTGATCAACGGTCAGTACTCCTCAGATAACATGCACATGCATACCACACATAACCATACCAGGCAACGTCACATGCCACAGCATCACCCTCTCCATTACTAGAATTCCACGACAGTGCATTGCGCCAAGTATCTCTTCTCTTCTCTAATCGTGACGACATATAGCTCGACATCCTTGGCAGCTGAGAAAAGCTTTACTCCCTCTTCTATAACACTTCTGATGCGAACATTTTCAGCACTTCCTGTTGCTCTTACCCAGGTATGTCAAGACTCTATCTCCTGTGTCTCTCATTTTCCATCTCTCTCGACACTCAAGTATTTCGATGAAAGCAGCCGGCTCGAAAATAAGTGAAAAGAGAAGAGCCAAGTGTCAGAATATGTCATTTCTCTACTGAATTTTTGTTTTATTATAATTTTCATAATTTAAATGAAAATTATTATCTGAATAATGAACAAATAAATAATATTTGTCAGTAAAAAAGTCAATTAAATGGACGTATGTCCATGAGTTTTGGAGATATTTCATTGCAAATAATCACAAAAACAAGTTGATTTATCCTGTTTTATCTCTTTACTATAGAATTATCATTTTTTTTATTTTCGGGGATTTTTGTCACTTTATGATTTTTATAATTCTTATTCAGGAGATGAGGCATTGTAAATAATTTCTTCTCATTTTTGAATTTGAAATTCAGTAGTCAAGAGGTCAAGATATGATGAGTCCTTTTTTTTATTTAGTTTTTGAGAATAATAACAGAAATTAATAGAAATACGCCTTTTTCATGCCAATTCATTTTTATAGCTCTTGAAATTCTTTTTATTTTCTGTCCTGATCTAAAAAAAAAGGGCATATCTCCATCAGTTTCCGAGATTTTTCATTGAGAATGTTCAAAAAATGAAGAATTTTTTTTTTCACATTTTGAAGATTTGTTGTTCTCATAACTCAATAGAAATATAAAATGACATCACTAGATAAATGCTCAATTTCTTTCAACATATTTCGATGAAAGCAGCCGTTTCTAAAATAAATGAAAAAATAAGAGCCAAATGTCAGAATATGTCGTTTCTCTACTGAATTTTTGTTTCATTATATTTCTCATAATTTAGGTGAAAATTATTATCCAAATAATTTTTCAAATGGTACAAACAAATAGAATTTATCAATAAAAGAATCAATTGAATGAGCGTAGCACAGTGCCACAGCTGTACTTGTGCAAATACCGAAGGAAAAAAAACGTGTGTCCCACCATTTGTTAGAACGACAAGAGCAATTGTTTTTATTTGTTTTTTTTTTTCCTTCTATCCGGAGAAATCAAACATCCGTGCGCCAATACGTCGTGTCAACTGAGGCACACACTTTTTTTTTTTTCGTCAACATGACATTTTTTTTCTACATCCAAGTCTCTTCTTTCTTCCATGCAGGTATGGATGAACGTTCTCACTTCAGATTTCCTCAGGGCTGAAAGAAGCAACGAAACGTACTAACGAACAAAATTTTCCTCACGAGAAGAGGCAAGAGATGTCATTGAACGTATATCATACAATTACAAGTAGACACTTGTGAAATAGTGTTAGTGATACTTGCCTTTTTTTTTTTTTTAACTCTCAACGTAATTAAAGGACAGTCGATGGGTGACCCACTTTTGAGGAGAGTTGAAAGGAAAAAAGAGAGAAAAAAAAAAGGAAATGTAAAAAAAAACGTGCGCATTCCTAGTGTCGAAGTGTAAGAGGCAGGGAGGTATTTAGGTTGGGAAAGAAAATTAATAAAAAAAAAGGGTTTCTGATTTGATTAATTATCAGGAGTGACTGGAAACGGGGAACTTCATACAGAGCCAGACAAATGACACGATGTGTCTTCATGACTGTTGAGTATATCCAGTTTCCCTTCTGCTGCTATGTACTCTCTCTCTCTCTTTCTTTCACGGGATGTTGGAATAAAAAACAAAAATATATGTGAAAGAAGAAAGCAATCTCCCTCGGCAGCTTGGCATGGCTAACGGCAAGTGGAAGAGATAAAAAAAAATTGAGTAAAAAAAAAACGAAGGTATTACATACACACAGCTTGGTGGTGAAAAAAAAAATAAAATTGTGTGGGTTATAGTTGGATTTTGGAAGCCAAGCCAATGCACACATCTCATACGAGAAAAATGGTTCTCAGGATTTTTTCACTGTCACGTACGGCTTGTTGTTTTAGTTGCTGAGAAACGAGTCAGAGAAGTTGCGGTTAATTTGAAAATAAAACGTTTAACTGCTCTGTGTTTGTACATTTGGCTATTAAAAAATTCATGGGAACAATTTCGTCGATGGTGTTCTGCGAAAAATTAAAAGAAAACTGAGAGATGTTCAGGGACGACTGTTGAATGTTTGCTGTTGAATGATTTCGAAAATCGTATGTATCATTCAATTTAGTGAATTTTGACATTGATCTTCAGATTTAAAATGAAAGGAATATTTTCAGTGACAAATGCTCAACTTGGAATTATAGTCAGTAAGAGCCCATATGTGGAGGATTTCTTTTTATCTGTAGAATAAACATCCAGTAGTGAAGAGGTAAAACAGTATAAGTCTATTTTTGTTGTCATTTTTTTGAGAAAGTCTTCATAACTAATGGGGCTACAGAAAGCGTATCTCCATATATTTATTTATTGATTAACAACAACCCAACAGTTGAAGCCAATAATAGGATTGATATTGCTCGATACAGATATGACTACTAGTATAAAAATGAGTGACATGATGTCTTCAGCAAAACAAATAATGAAGTATATAGATGGTTTAGAAATAATTTCTCGCAAGAGTTATTAACTAACTTTACATGGCCGAAGTTAATATAGATTTACATTTAGTAACAATAGAGCCAATATTATCAGTAATAATATCGACCTCTGGAAAACGCTCAAGCAATATATTTAAACAAGTGAAGCCCTAATAAACTGGAGAAGAAATATATAACTCGATTCCTTCTTTCTTCTGATATAATTCAGTGCTATTTATTGAAAAATGAAGAAAATATTTTTTTTTAACAGAAGGATTGTTTTCAATTAAAATGAAAACTAGGAAAACTTGTGTTGAGAATTTTTCCATTATTAGGTATAGCTATACCATTCTTCTCGTGAATTGTCATTCTAAGAATAGTCTGAATTTAATAAAAATATTACTCATTTTCTTGAATGATGCCATCAATATAATCTATCAATTCAAGCCAAATTTTCATAATTTTTTCATTGAGTTAATTTATTCAAATTCACCAGAAATCTCACTGTCAGATAATGCCAAAGTGAGCAGTCCCTCCCTCGAATTATCAATTCTTACATTATTTATTATTGACATGAAATTATCAAAATGAATTGACAGAATTACAATTGAAAATACCATTAATTAATTCCAGTGTCAGTTGAGACTTCAAATGATACGTCAACTTTGGACCATGTTTGTGGTCAATTTGTAGCGATAGTTCGTGCATACTCAACCACACTAAACTGTGATACACAATTTGTGTTATACTACTGAAAGCTCATTTCTCGTTTCCCTTAAAAGCTCACAATCTATTTCTATTTTGCCACTGATTGTGTCAATCTATTTATCCAAATGGTGAATGTAAATGCTGAAAATTTTTTATGTTTCGATTAATCTATTTCCATAATTATTAATCACTTGAATCATGACATTTGTCATCTGTTATGAAGTGTACATAAATTAATGTCCCTTTTTCAATTAAAAAAATAAGTAACCAAGAGAAGAAAAAACTTGAGAAACAACTTTTTTATCTCTTTTTAAAAATAACTCAAAGACTAAAGATGGAGATATGCTTTTTTTATCTTGATCCTTTTTTGTAGCTCTTAAAATTCTCGGCAGAAAGGGTTCAAGTGAAAAAAGCGTATCTCCATTAGTTTTCAGAATATTCCATTGAAAATGAAATCATAAAGATAAGTCGATTTATCCTGTTTCACCTCTTTACTACTGGATTACTCAAATCTTATCAATATTCTAGATATTGGAGATAATTAATCGAGAAAAAAAAATTAAAATTAAAATCCAAAACAGTGAATTATAATTATTTCAGAAAAAAAGTAAATTCGGGGGACGTCCAGATTTTTTCATAAATATGTCGTGGGCGTCTCTCGACTTCATTTTTTTTAAATTCAATTTCTATTCATTATTTTCCATTCTCTTGACTTTATTGATTCCAACCTTTTTCACTGTCCCATCGGAAGATCTGGATATCTCTTAGCGCCAACTCATTATTTCTTTTACTTGTGTGGGTGAATTTCAGTCCAAGTTACTCTTCCCTCAAAAATCATATCTTTTTCCGTAATTTCTAGGAAAATACGACTCGTACTCTGGACAATTCCCTCATTTTAAGTGAATTTGAGTACATTTCACCAACTCATTGTAATACCATAATGTAATGCATACCATATCAACCGCATATACCCTTCTGCATTACTGTCTTGGATAAAAAATCATAATCTCCCTTATAATCCACTGTGAATTTATATCACTGTAAAAGTTTAATCATTAACTTCTTTAATCACGAAGGAAAATCATCACGATAAACTAAATATTGTTTGCATGCGCAGTTTGACAGTAAATCCCTCACGCATACTCATATAATTGTTTAATTCGCATACACTAAAACAGGAGAAAAGAAAAAAAAAACGTTTTGACTCTGTGTGTCGTTCGGGGCGTGGCTGAATGATTTAGAGTTTTTACCCGCCTACTGTTTAAATTACACGCTTCGTTGAAAATTCATTTTAACATGGAAATGTCTACTCTTGTGTGTATGGTCCAAGTCTTTAAGTGAATTTATATTTATATACCCTTCCCCTCCTCCTTCCCCTCTCCATCCTCTCTAACTTGTGTCTTCTTTTCTTTTTCATATTTTATTCAGTTTATTAAGAATGTTAGCTCATAGCTAATATGTCATGTGGATTAAGGATTATACGAAATAGTGAAATTGGTGAAGGGAGCAGAGGTTTTTGGTGCTGGCACGTGCACATCACTGGAGTTAATGTGGCTCCTCATGGAACTTTATTACTAACGAGTGTGTTCAACTTGTTTAGGTGCATCTCTTCACTTTTTTTTTTCTCTACTAATTGTATTTTGTCTATGTTATAACAGAAAATCCTTGGGATTACGGTGAAACACGTTTTGAATCGGAGATTCGTATGGCCGAAGATTAGATTTTTTTTTTTTCCATCACAATAATTCATTCGGGGGATTTTCCCCTTTTGGAAATTCGATACTTTTTTTTTCGGCCTTTCACTTCTATTTTCAAAAGAGAACTTGCACGAGTCCTGTGAAAAAAAAAATCGTATCGATAACAAATCATGAATGGTTTTTTTCGTAATTCTAGCTTTTGAACAATTTGTTGCACACATGTACGCACTGTGAGATACACATTTATTTTACGCTTGTGTATATATACATAATGTATAATTATCGTAATCCCTATAATTTGACGGAAAACACACTCTATACTGTATTTATGTATAACATTACCTATTCATGGCTTGTATGATAGGCATCGTAGCTCATGAATTACTGCATTAATACACATTCACATGATAAAGGTATTTGCATGTTAAAAAAATTGTTTTTTTTTTTTCCTGTGAAGATATGACAAAATTATTATTCCCGGATTTAATGGAGCAGTTTCTGATTACTTGCACTGTTACGAATTTTCAGAAATCCGATGATTTTCACATTCATTGTCCGCTTGATTGGGATGCATTCAGCTTTCTCTCCAATTTTGTAACAGAAAAACGATGATTTTGCATTTTACGAAAATGTAGAATGGTTTTTGCAGGTTTTTTCACAGGATTATTGGAATCCGAGGATTTTTGGTGGAAGAATATTCACGATTTGGGGCATCATGGAGTCATAAATAACGCGCTCCATTCTTTTTAATTTTATTGAAGAATTTAGTAGTAAAGAGGTGAAATAGGACAAGTCTTTTTTTTATCATTCAGTTTTTGAGAAATATCTGGGAATCTCATGGAGATTCGCTGCTCTTATCATGATTCTTTCTATAGCTCTTAAAATTATCTGCAGAAAAGAATTCAGTTAAAAAAGGCGTATCTCCATGAGTTTTCGGGATATTCTATCGTAAATGATCAAAAAGATAAGTCAATTTATGTATGGTTTTATCTTTTCACTATAGAACTATATTTTTTACATTGCAGAAGATTCCCTTCTTTTTTATAATTTTTACAAGATTATTCATATCCAATGATTTTTCGTAAATGTTCACAAATTGGGACATTTCGGTCGATATAAATAATATTCATCATTCTTTCAATTCAATCGAAAATTTCAGTATTGAGGAGATAAAATAAGATGAGGGTTTTTTTTGGTTTTTCATTTTTCTCAGCTTATTTTCAAAACTACTGGAGATACGCCTTATTTACTCCAATTCTTTTGAAGTTGCTAAAATTTTGTACATAAAAGAATCGGGGCAATGAGGGCGATCGCCATTAGTTTCCCAAATATTCCATTGAGAATGATCAAGAACTGAATTCCTGACTGAACTGATTTTTTCACATTATTCAGGATTCTTCCTCCGTTTTAAATTTAATAGAGATGCAAAAGTGACAACACTGAATGCCTATTTTTATTCAATTTTCCGATCTCCACGGTTAAAAATTTCTTGACACTGGGAATAATATTCAATACACAACTATTTTGTCACACTTGAGTTCAATCAATGTTCCTTCTTTTTTGGGCCTCGTCTACACCACAGGTATTCATTTTTTCCTATTTTTATTTTCCTCAATTTATTTTTCACTACTTTTTTGTATTTTTTCATTGATCCGTGACAAGAGCAAACAAGCCAACGTCAAATTGCAAAACCATGTTCGATCGAGCGACGAGAAATCGACAGAGACCGGGAATCAATCTTCCGTATATCCGGGTTTTTGGAGGCAGGAGAGTCAGCAAGAGAGAGAGAGAGAGTGAGTGTGTGTTTGTGCCCTTGGTCAATCGGCCAAAACCGCTTTTGTTTTTGTCATTGTCTTCTTTTTCTCTCTTCCTCTACTTTTTTTTTTTTTCATTTGCAAAATCCAACGAATTTATTAGTGGAACCCATGGCACAACTGCAAATCTTCCTTGTCTATCACGAGATTGGAAGTGACAACTACAAATTGGCTTGTCAAAAAAGCCTCACGCGCAAATAGGCCCTGTTTCAATGGCGCTTGTAATTTTATCTAGTTTGTACGGTTTTGTATGCTTGTAACACTGGATACTATCCAACAGTTGAATTTCAACTGAATGGCTTGGCATTTTATATAAATGTCCATGACCCATGGGGTTATTTTTATTGTAACCCTCATTGTCTCGGTTAGTTCAGTGTGTTCATAATGAAAATCATCTCACACAGGTTAACTCGTGAGCAGTACAAATGAGAAGAAGAGAAAAAAAATTTCAATTGTCAATATCATTTACGAATGGTTATTGTGATGAAAATTAAAATATTGATGAGATTGAAATTGCTGTTAAATATGTTTTAAATTAATTGGGGTATAAGTTTCTCATTATTTAATTGTGTTGTTATGAATAATAAATTTGAAATTCAGTTTCAAAGAGAACTTTATGCATTATTTCAATCGAATAATTTGATGCTTTATTTTGGGCGAACGTTGATTGAACTCAGTGGGTGCAACGATGGAGGTATTTTGTTTTAGACGGAATTTAAATTTTTTCAGGAATGAAAAACAATTGGGGAAGGGGTGGTAGTTGAGATTGGATATTTAAAATGATTGTTGTATGACAATGTTGAGGAAATTCAAGAGAGAGAAGATGTATTGGAGATTTTTTCGGAAATTGCAGGGATTTTGAGGAGAAATCGAAAGGTAAAACGCTTAAAAGGTTTAAACGCTTTTTAAATTTCATAAAAATTGTCTTGGAATTGAAAGCGAAAAATTGAAGTAGAGTTGATGTCATTTTTGACAGATTTGAGGATTTTTGATGTTTTCTTTTTGTGAAAAAGAAACATTTAAAAATTGAAAGAGTTGTGATTTATTTTGTATTAATCCGTTTTTTGCCGTATTTTCTGTTGAAAAATGATGGTTGAGTCAAAATGACTCAAATTAATGAGGAATGAGCACAATTTCAATGTTGTTCTTGAGTTTTTGTGCTACGGCAATCCAAATTGGAAATTTTTACAAAAACTTAAGAGTTTTCGGTGGAAACAGTTTAATTTTCAGAAAAAAATCCATAATATCAATTCAGACACATATTTTTTCTTGAAATTTTTTAAACTTGTTAATGCAATTATTGAGAAAATTTCAGCTAAAACTGTTTAATTCAAATTTGAATTTGAACCAGTATAATTTAAACATTGATTCGACCCAATTACAATTTTACCCATTCCCATAAAAATATCAAACAAAAAAATTCATTCAGTAAAATGAGATAAGTTTAACTCGATTCGAAGCTATTTTGTTGTGAAATATATTTGTCAAATAAAAAAAAAATCGAATTATATATATACTAGTGATGCAAACACACATTTTTTTCAGCAACAAATAAAATAAATTTGTTGAATCAATTTTTATTGATTTGACAAATTTTCCCTTCAGGGCATAAAAATTTCTGTGTCACTGAAAATTTCGAGATATTTTCTAAAAACTCACTGCTGGATTCCTTTTTTTCTCATTTTATCAACACTGAAAAATCGAGTGAATGTTGAGAATGTTTTGATGTGCCGCAATGTTGAATTTACAAAATTTATGTGAACTTGCACAAAATTGAACTTACCACTTAGTGTGTTTTACGTTTAAACTCAATGCAATAAATTTTATTTCACTTTTTCTTGTTGTTTCAAACAAACTTTACGCATTTCTGTGATTCTGTTTCGTATTTTCTTTGATGCAATACAAACAGATGTCAGCCAGACGCAGTGTCATATTCATTCTATTCCGAAGGAAATACTCAAATGTGAGACTGCACTCATGGGCTCACCCTCTCGGTGGTAATAAATTTTCCAAAGTGCTGGCTAACTATCCGAGAAACTATTTTACGGAAACTGCAAAGTTATGTGTTACTTGAAGTATCTGATTTATATTCATCATTAATATCAATCATTTTTCTGTGAATGAATGAATTTTTATATGATAAGAAACAACTGATATTACTCCCTGTGAATTCAACTCTCTTCGAAAAATTATTCTCAAGTCAATAATGAATTTTATCTCAATGATATTCGTAAACAATTCAATAGCAAAGAGGTGGAGCTCGACCAATCGACTCATCTTTACGATAATTATTCATTAAATATCTCGGAAACTGAGTGAGATTATGAAATTTTTGCGAAAAAGGTTCCATATAATTCATTTTTTATGACCGTTGTTTGGACTTTTTTTTCAGATGAATGGCTTATTTGATCTTGCTTATATAATAAGGGAAACCAAATAAGCCATTCATAAAAAAAAAATTCAAAAAAAAAATTTCGCTACTCCGCTTGATTTTCGAAACAGTTTTTAGGAGCAAAAAGAAGCTATGTTTTATTAGAACAACGACTTTTTGGATAAAAATCTGAAAAAAATTGGAAAATGCTCCAAAATGTCTTCATTGTTGGCTAATTTTTTTAATATTCCATTTAAAATATTCACTACTACCAATTAGTTATAATTGATTGTCAACTTAATGCAGAAAAAGATTAAATTTTCAAATTCTTTCACTCGAATAAATTGAAATGACATGGTCGTCCATTAGTGCACTTATCGTATTACTTTTACCTCTTCATAATTCAATTATATTTCTGTTCCAACACGGAATTAGTCGCAGTATAAAAAAAATTCACTAAATTTCAATTTCCCAGATGATAATTCAACTCTCCACTTTTTTATTCATAAGTCGATAGTGAAGTGATGAGAGAGGCAATCAGAGACTGTCAACTCCTCTATTTATAAGTTCATCCATTTTTCAATGTACGAGAATCAAATCAGATTAAGTGATGATTCACTAAAAATGTTCAGCTCCGAGTAAACTAAAAGATGTTCTTAAATTAAGCGATCGGTCTTTGACATAATTCCTATTTTCATGATATACCAAAGAATGTCACTCAATTTTCTCCAAAAATAACAAAGCATTATTAACCTCGTGAGAACCATTCCAACCCGAATAACCCAATGATCACAAATATCACAAACAGAATTTATTGTTTTTCCAGAAATAAAATTCGTTAAAATTGAGTTTTTAATATGATCATCTCGCTTCGGCATTCCCATTGTATTTTTTCCAGGTACAACCATTGGACTAGAAAAAAAATTCGCTCCAATTATTTCACAAATTGATGAACCGATGCATGTAAATTGAATATTCCAAAAATTTCTATGCTAACACAGTGCATAGAAGTATTTTATTAGCATCAACGAAATGTGAAATACCCTGTGTATTTTTTTTTAATTAACGAAATATTCAAAAGCTCTGTACTAGACTATAGGAGTACCCGCTGTTCGTTGAGAACATGGCATATCAAAAAAAAAAAAAAAAAAATGGCAAACCCAGCTGTAAAAAAAAGTAGTACGAGAGATTGAAAACGACGATGAGTATGATGAAAAATTTGGAATTCCGAAATGGATCATGCGAACAAATATTTACGAAAAAAAAAAAAAAATATTCCGCATTTTCATGTCGATGCGCATTGTTACGAACACAGGCGTGTCCATCGAACAAAAATAAATCTGAAGTATTTATGCCATGAATGCATTTGAAAATCCCAGAATTGAGCTGTATCAATAACAATTGTCTCAATTCACGATATAAATCGAAATTGTTTTGTAATGAAGTCATTTTGCGAAACATGTCATTGAGGTGAGGGCAGTCCAGGACACGTGACACCAGCCACACGATGTTCATTAATGAATGCAAGAGCAAAAGAGATAGGGCATGAAAATAGCAGAGTAAAAAAAAAAAAATTATACGTAAACCGGAAATGGATCGACTGGCCAAACACAATTGCAAACTTCCCTCCGTAAATAACCGGAAGCACTGACAGAAATATACCATAGGATGGTGGAAATTCTCGTGGTGTGTGACCGCTTTTGTGTGGCCTGATTAATTCGATGGTAAATATGTTGAGTGCTAAATTAACTTGGGTTTTATAGCTCACCGATCCGGCACTATCGATTGTCAAGGCAAAATTATTTTCAATTCAATGGCAATTGATGGTACAACAATAGGGAATTTTACGAACTTTGATTATCATATTGGGTTTATTTTTTTTTATCGTTTAGATGAAGGTGCAATTTATGAAATGGGTTTTTCAGAAGAGTTCCGGTACATATTTTCTCTCTATAGTAATTTTTTTTTTTTAGATCTCGGAAAAACGGGCAAAATGAACAATCGAGGCAAAATCATAGAGGATTTTTTTTCGGAGTGAAGAAGTTTGTGAAAAAATCCGAAAAAAATCGAGAAGAGGCTCTGATATGTCTACATTGTTGTGTAATTTTTTCAAGAAATTTTTACTGAAGAATTGAGTCTAAAAAAATGGCGGATCATTTTACCTCATAGATCCATTTTGCTTTTATTGAGTGCAACGTGGCAAATTGTGGACTCCAGCCAAGATTCACAATTCAATTGCATTCATTGAGCTGTCACACGACTTGCCCGAAAAATTCTCACTTTCTCTCTGAAATTCCGTCCTCAAGCCTCACACTGGACGGCTCACATGGACCGGTAACGAACTACACACAGAGTTCGATCACCTTCGTCCAAAAAGAAGCTTTACCCCATTGTCGAAATCTTGATAAAGAGAGTAGAAAAAAAAAGTATATGTGACCTGTGCAGTGAAAAATCTTTACCAACGAATCCAGCTACTTTTCACCTCCTCTGTTGCCATTTTTATCACAATGCGGAGGTGAACAAGCAGAGGAGTCGAGGAAAATATACGCTCAGCTTTATCGGTTTTCCTCTACTGATTCGACACATTTCGTGAGAAATTGAGGATCATACTTTATTTTAACACATGGATAGAAATTTTTTGACAAAAAATTTCACGGGAAAGTGACCGAAAGTTTATTGAAACTGTCCATTTTTTTTTTTTTTTCGTAGAATTTTAATATTGAAAATTTTTTATTCATATGCTTTCACTGAAGTTTTCGAGAAAAACCACACACACACACACAGTGATATGACGTTGGAAAAAAGTTTTAATCCCTCATAAATCAATAATCCTCCAGATTCAAACGAGTTCCATAGAACTCTTCTCTTTATATACAATTTTTTTTTGTTTGCTTTTTTAAAAGCTATTTTCGTTAAAGCCTCTGTAGTTTGGCTATTCAACTAGTTTTCCAAGCGTGTGACCTGATTTTCATGGAAAATCTCGTTGCCCACCTGTGCTCCTTCCCATCCCTTGTATATATGTGTATTCCAGTGCTGTGCACCGCGCAAACCACTTTGAGTATGTTCAACTACGAGATAGTGCATCAGCCCAAAGCTCAACAATAACCGTAAGCTCCTGTTAAATTAATTTTGAGAACGATGAAAATCTACTCACCGCGTAAACTTCATCCAGTCTCTCGGATTTATTACTTTGTAATTTCTTCTTTTTTTTTTTCCTACAAATCCATAGTGAACATGAGAGTTCAATGTACGGGTAGTTGACTGTGTAAAGGACCGATTCAGTGTGACGGCCGATTTGCCAAGGCAACTACTTCCGGGCACTGAATTTTTTGCGCCTCGTCGACCACTCTTCTAGCCTCATCCTTTTTCTTCTGTTCACTCCATTCACTCCTCTTTTTATTCGCCTTTAAAACGAGGGAATATGTGGAGACATCTACGATGCTCACATGTGTCTTCTCACTTTTTTCTTCACAATCTTCGCGTACAACAATAGAGAATGGAGCATCGACATGATATGAGAATCTGGAAAAAGGGATTTTTTTTTCAGGAGGGACTTGGTCACATCCGGAGGTCAGAAGTGCCAGAATCGTACAAATTCGTTTGGATCGTGTTCAGGGACATCTGGTTCAAATTTTGTCCAAAGACAAATAAGGCGCTCTGTCTTTTTAGTGGATACAAATTTTTTTCTGTCTCGAGTTATTAATGCGTTTTTCACCCCTGAAAAGAAATCAAACAAATAAAGAAACTCAATTTTTTAAATTTATTATAAAGTTTCGAATAGCGAAATGGATTAGGATTGAAAGTATTATCATGAATGATGTATTGAAAATGATACAAAATCGAAATCGTTTCAGCGAATTAACAGATAAATCCCTTTTTTTCAATTCCTGGTGTACTCGCATTCAAAATGCGATAAAATTGCAATAAAATGATTCAGTAGTAAAAGAGTAAAACAGGATCATTCTATTTTTTTCTTGCAACCCCTTATCTCATTCCCCTTATCTCACTTAATTTCCAAGATATCCTCAGAAAAAAAGATCACAATTTATTAATGTTTCTAATTCGAGTTTTTTGCAAAAATCAATCAAACAAATAGAGAAACCGAATACTTTTAAAAAATTGTTCTGAAGTCTTCAATGACAAATTTGATTCGAATTGAGAATATTCTAATAAATAATGCATTAAGAATGACTAAAACTGAGGATAATGTCAATGTTAATTTAATAATCTCAAAAAAATTTCAAATGTTTTTTTCCCAGAGTCAAAAAAACATCAGAACGTCTAATAATGATGAATAAATAATCCTCTAATTCCTAAGGAACTGGAGTATTTCACCCTCTGTACCACTGACCTCTCCATTTTCACAGCGCACATATCCCCAATTGAAAAGCAGCTTTAATCGCTTGCCCCCCCCCCCCTTTCAAATCGTCTGCAACATACGATATTAACGCTAATTAAATCTCAGATTGCGTATAACCCCTAAACACGTATCTTGCGAGAGTCTGTCATCGAATATCAAAGAAAGAATTTTGCTTGATACCAGAGACCCAGTATTATACAGCCTCTGTAACTGTCCCCTTCCAGCCATCAACAGCATCAAATCCCCCTGTACTTCACAATCGAATTTAATTATCTTAGCTCGTCAAGAATCGATCGTTCTTCAAAGTCCTTGCTGCATGTAATTTTCCAGTCCCTATAATTCAAAAAATAGAAAAAAAAGCAATTTTAACGACTCGAAAATCGGATTAACATCAATTTCATCGACTGTAAGAGCATCATCGCAGAAAAACAAAGCCACTAAAAATAAGAAAAAACGAATAGTCAAATGTTCAGACATGATACGAGAAGTTTTTCACAGTTTTGTCTACTCGTTATTTCAAAAAAAAAAAAAACCCAACGAGGATATAACGAGGGTCTCCGGGGTATCCTGCACTGTCGTCCGGCTGCTGAGCAAGGGGTCTTCCTCGTATTCCCTCTTTTATAGTATACACCGGTTTCCGCTTTTAACCTCCTTAAGAGCCCTGACCTCTGCTACACGCGATGAAGAAGTCGAGAGAAACACACATACACTGAAAAAAGATGATACCATGAATAATATCATATACACACATATATGCAAACAGTCCAGCTACTTGGTCCGCTTTTCTTGAATTTAGAGAGAGGTCCATAGAGATTTACAGATGTCAACTGTTTTTGTAGTGACAGCTGCAAAGGGCGGAACGTGCCAGCTACTAGGAAGGGGGTCGGTCGCAATAACACTGTTGGAGCGCGTGTATCATACAAGGCCCCTAGATTTTCGAGAAGGGAGTTTAGGTGAAACTCGTGCGCACATATATTTCGCACATGGAGAAAAAGGCCACCGACATGAATATCGAGTTACCGTTTCTAAATACCCTAGTATATACAGAGAAGTATATAATGCCCTTGACTGTATGACGATTAAATTGTGAAAAGATACATTATCCATTGAGTAATATCTACAGCACCGAGGGGACATCTGGAATGAGAGAAAAAAAAAGAGAGGGCGGGGGGAGGATTTCGCCTATTTGCACTTAATTCAATGAAATTTCCGTCGATTTGAGGAATAATTCGGGGGAAATTTCAGTGAACATTAGGATAATCGAACCTTTTTTCTCATTAATTCATCTGAATTTCGTCTTGAATAATTTCAGAATTCTATTCAGTAGAGAAGCGATGAAGCAGGACGAATCGACTCATCTTTGCAATTATTCCAATAGAATATATCGGAAAGTAATGGACATACGCCTTTTTTATCTTAATCTTTTTCTTAATTGATTATTTCGATAAGTAATGGGCATACGCCCTTTTTACCCTAAACTTTTTCAGTAGAAAGTCCCAAGAGCTACGAGAAAGGATCGGGATTTCGCCAATCAAAGGGCGTAACTCCATTAATTTCCGAGATATTCTTATGATTAGTATTCAATAACAGAGAATTTGACAGAATCTTCTGTTTAATTTTCTACTGATAGACTATATTTTATTATTTTAGTTTGCTTTGTTTAGTATGCTCAGAAAAAATTAAAGGTTTTAATTTTTCCTTTTTCTGTTCAATTATTGCAACAGAGGAGTGAGAATGACGTTCTTCTGTAACGAAAATGTATAAATTATAATTAAAAGGTTTTGATAAGTTTTTGAACTGGAAATCTATATTTTAATGAAGAAAAAGAAAATATTCTTAACAAAAGAAAAATCATCAGAGAACGCTACTGAATTATTTACCGGAGGTGTTGAAATATATTTAATTCCGAGCCAACTTCTCTCCATTTTATATCGAATTTCATTGAAAAAAAAAAGGAAATCAAAGCAATTACCAATTTTCTCCGAACAATAAAATCCAGAATAAAATATCTATATTCAGCTCTATGAAAAATTCTATTTTGTCTCATTTTATTTCTATATTAGCATAAGCAAACCTTTTCTCTCATTAACTCTATTTAACGTAAAATAGTTATAATCATTACTCGTATGTTTATCCAAATTTACCAAAAGATTTCGGTATGTTCTCTCCTTATTGCGTGCCAATGAATGCCCATGAGGATAAAATTAGCATTGAAATCCGTGGAGATTCGATCCAATAGATTGAAATTGGTTAGTCAACTCACGTACACAGTGGAAGATAGAGATAGAAAGAGAGAGAGAGAAAGAGGCAAAGAGGGAATTCACTCTCAAACTCTGTGTATATGAGGATCTTTTCTTGCAGAAGGCATAAATGGACTACGTGGCCAGGAGCAATTCACTCCCCGGTGCTTCTCTCCAATTTAATCCAAAAAAATATCCGAGGTCAACATTCGCTTATCGAAACGTGATAATGATCTCCAGCAAAACAATTCACGATGGATTTCGAAAAGACGTGATAATGGAACGCAACTATTAGCGAGGATGCACAATGGACAACACAAAGGAATTCTGCATTGAGAATTTCAGTCGTCCATTATTCCAGGCTTTTTTTTTTTAATATACAATACTTCTATTTACGTCAAAATAGTGGATTTACCCAGAGCCCTGTAAATCTGTTTTCATACAAAACTTTGGATACACAATGTACCATTGTATTCGGCAGAGTTGTTCCATATAGAACATGATATTTCTCAAAAGCAGATAGATGATAATGGTAAACCGCACAATAGAGTGAAGCCAGGCTCTTGATACGTTGGCTAATTATCAAAATATGGATTTGAAAACAGAGAGGCATAAAGAAGGAAGTAATTCCAGTTACATTAAACCGGAGAAATTTATTAATGTGCCCTTATGAGGGAATTTGCCGGAATATCGAGACGAAATGAATTGAAACAATACATACAGGGCTCTCTGTTATAATTGAAAAAAGAGAAAAAAAAAAGAAAATGAACCCGATGTAAATGGAATTGTAAAACATGGGCAAATAGCTGACAATATGGCCTGGCTTGATCAAACCCTCTCTTCCATGACTTCCGCTATTGGGTTTATATATATGTAACGTTGAATTACATTCAGTTGGATGGGAAACAATGCAAAACTCAGTTGGGGGTGAGCAGTAACACAGTGTGAGCAAGGTGCAACCGATCTCGTTTTTCAAATCGACTCATCGAGGGGGCCACATGGCATACTACATGGTACCATCTGCGTATGAAATGCTAATTCCTGCTGTGCGTTTTTTGATATTGTTCCTTCGTATCTGTGAACAGTATCGTTTCGAGTTTTAAAAAGATGGAGAGACAAAGGCATACATCGTCTCTCAACACTCCATGCA
This sequence comes from Aleiodes alternator, assembly GCA_963921955.1. NCBI lineage: Eukaryota > Metazoa > Arthropoda > Insecta > Hymenoptera > Braconidae > Aleiodes > Aleiodes alternator. The sequence continues at coordinate 7,851,885 of OY998100.1, read as the reverse complement.
CTTGTGCGGATATGGCTGAGGGCAGAAAATGTGGGTGATTAATGCACAAGGTGCATTAAAGGTGTTGAGTGTCTGGTTCATAGGAATTTGCATGATTTTTTTTTGATTTTATCATTAATTTGTAAGAATTGCGCAATTACGTGTTTAACAAATTTTTAAAAATTCATGGGTAATTAAAAACGTCAATGATTCAGTAGTGGAGTGTATTTATCAGTGATTTTTCTTACAGCAAAGGCTTCTACGGAAACTATTGCGAAAATTCACCAATAATGTAGACATGTTGGAATATCTTCTTGAATTTCTCTAGAATTTTCTGCAGACTCCTTCACTCCGAAAAGAAATCTTTGATCTTCCCTAGGAAATTCTAATGAAATTCACTCATTTACTTACGTTTTGCAGAGTGAATCTTATCAGAATTTTGGAATTAACTCCAGAATTTATTTGAAAATGTTCAATATTTTCTTTCATTTCCATTTATTCATTTCTATTTTACTGACCCTTTTTTTTCTGCAAAACTGATGGATTGGAAAGTCTTCATCTCCTTCAACCTAACCTGCAAATACAGCGCCACTATCGGCATTTACAGAAACACAAATGCAATGTGATGACGTCATACTCGCTATTACATCGTTGAAAAAGTCTTGACTGTAATTGCTAATTATTTATCAATTACCCATGGCTTTCATCAGTGCAAAAGTGTTTAGTATGCAAATAGCTACGATAAACATTTGAAAACATTTATTTTTCTCAAGCAACATGCATTTTTTTCGATTTTGCAATGTAATGTCATTAAATACATTTTTCTAATTGATTTCAACTTGTACAGATGCGTGTAAGGTAAAGGTTAGAATATTGAAAATTGATTGGACACAACGGTAATAACTATTGATTATTTAAATACTTGATTGAAACTTGCACAGTAGTATAATGGATACGTAGTGTATTCGATTGCTATTACCCGTAGGGGCTTTATGTTCTGACTGTCATTACGACTCACTGAGTCATTACACGTTTACTGCTCTACGTTATTGCATGGTTCAATGAAATTTTCCATTTGAGCATTGATTATTTCAAATTCAATTTTAATTCTCGTGCCCATTTTTTTTTTTAACTGCGAATAAAAAACTCTGGATTGAATAAATTTGACTATAAAAAAAGAAATCGGAAAAAATTGTTATGAAGACTAGGAATTTTTTAAGTTTTCAGAGGAGAAATGTTTAATTTCTAAATCCTGCATTTTTTTATTAAAATTTGGTTTTCCCAAATCGGTCCTTCATTTAATTAATTTCGGAGTGAAAAACAAAGTGGAAAAATCCTATTATTTTCGCGTTTACTGCTCTACGTTATGGCACGGTTCACTGAAGTTTTCCATTTGAAATTTGATCATTCCGAATTCAATTTGAAATCAAAAATCCATTTTTTCCTAGTGACTAAAAAATTCCCAAACGACCAAACTTGACTCCCCAAAAAACAAAAAAAAAATCTTCCACTATAAAAACCAGAATGAAATATCTATATTCATGAATAAATAACGAAACAGAAAAAAAAATATATATAAAAAAATTCAATGAACCAGACAACTAAAATTGGAGGATACCCTCAGTAGTTAAAGAATAAGTTTATCGCATTACAAAACCATTGTCCGGCGTAACAAATCGCTCGAGACCACCTAATCAGGAGTCCATTCAAGGGCACGTATTCGAAATCCGGTGTGTCCTTTGTGAGCCGCATCATTAAAACCGCGTTTAAAGGAGCGGTCCACTGAACTTTCAAAAAAAAAAAAAAAAAAATGGGAGTAGAGAAGGGGGAAAAAAGAGAGAGAAAGAGAGGTTTGCCCCGAGCGTAGTACAACGGTGCTGTTCATGGGTTTCGTAGCACTTTCTATACAGCACACAATGAGCCCACATAAAAGTATTCGCAGCTAGTTTTTGTGGGGAGGAAAAATGGTACATGAATTCATGGCTTACTGTGGCCCAATGCCTTTTCTATACAGTGGCCTATGGATTCAGAAATAATATTTTGAATTGTCTGGTATGTGTGCATGTGTGTATGTCTAGGGATAAACACCCCCGATTTCCAGATGCACCAAACAAAATGATAGAAATGCGTGTAATGCAGTCAAGGATTTATTGTGTAAAACCTGAGGACAGTGAAATAGAGAAACTCAATACCATTCACATTATGGTGCATCATTTATTTCATTTCAAGAATTTAATGAAACGAGGGTGGATAACATTTAAAAGATCACTTTACACTCTATAAAAATAGTGCAAAATCACCACAATACTGCACCTACATAATTTGTACTTCTTTCATCTTTTATTGATTCAATAAATTAAATTATTTTCATTCTCTGTGTCATCATAATTCAATTATTCATGAATTTCAATCAAAGAGAATTGGTTATTGAATTTCATGCGATTTTTTTTACATTAAAATTTATAACAAACCCTTCAAACGAAAAAAAAAAACAAGTATGAAAAATAAAATGTATATAAAAAAAAACACTCAGCATAACTGTCACAAAGAATTGTTAATGTATTTTATCAGCAATTTCGAGTGATTGAAATTAAAGTGGTGAGCTCACTGAAATACGTAATTTTATCAATAATAAAAATTAATTGTATCATTCAATTTAATTCACGTAGTATAAACGTGACAAATGATAAATATAGGCTATTATTTTGTACCAAACTAATCTCAGCTCTTCTGTGTATGTGTGTGTGTGTGTCCGTTGAAAATCCAATGGGACACTGAATAAAATGCATTTACCGTTTTGCATCCACTCGACTCTATATAGTGAAATAAAAATATCCGTTATATTCGCCACTATTTTTCATTGATGCCAATGCTTTACTCTGTCGATCCCTTTTTTTTCAACGTTTTTTTGCTTGATATTCCCCCCCCCCCCTCCTCTTCGCCGCCCAAACAATCTGGTTGCTATAACGATTTACGAAGGTATCTATATTGACTCTGGCCTCTGGTATTGATCATTTTTCATCGAAACACATTTTTTTTCCACCTTTTTACGACCGATACTCTTCATCAAACAATTCACAATAATTCAAAAACTAGATATTTGTTATATTCTCACGCTTCAATAGATGCCAGTCATTATCTATTTGGATGTATATATATAGAGCCGAATAATTTTTTGAAAAATGAAAGGCAGTTATTTTTTATTAAGCCCTCTCCCTACGTTTCATCTGTAATGACCAATGGCAAAATATTACGTTCAACAGTATAATACGTGAATAGAGCGAAACAGATGTGCGTTTATCGTGGCATTTGGAAGAGAATCGATGAATAATGATCGTAGCACATAAACATTTTGAATTTCTATAGACTGAATTTGAGCATTGTTAATGATACGGGAGGGCTTCGCTTGTTAGGACACAACAGGTATCAGAGAATTTTAACGTGACTGTTTCATGGTTTTCATTTCTTTTTTTTTTCATCTTTTATCTCTTTATTTCATTAATAACTGTGATTTCGGTGAGATTGGAGGGATCTACCTCTCGATGGACTAGTGCGATAGTGATAGAAACAGTGGAGTTTCGAATGAAGAAATGATGAAGATTATTAAAATTATGAATTTCTTATTTTTTATTTGAAAAAAAAAATTTATTCAGTAGTGAAGAAATAAAACGACAAGTCGATTTTTTTGCTGATTTCTAATGGAGCTTTGGGAGCCTCGAAAAAGGTAATGGTCAAAATCATGCTATCTCGTTTATTTTCCGAGATATGTGTCAAAAATGATGATTTTTTCAATTTTTCGTAGAATTTTTTTTTTTTCAATAAATCTAGAATTCAATCATCTACAAAAAAAATGGAGCAGAATAGAGTGATGGAGAAAACGAGATACAGTAGAGCCCAACAGGTAGCCAAAATAAGAATTTTTTTTTTACATTATATATAAGCCTAAAAAAAGTTACTTGAAAAACAAACCATATGATAATTGACCAATTAATTATTCCGCTGTTTATGAGTGTTAGTGTATGCCTCGCAATTTTCTATGTGTTTGTACATTTTTTTTATTGCAGTCAATATGTGATAATTATTAATTATCTGTTTAGGACAGTTTCCAGTTATTCATCGGACAATCTGTGTGAAATGGGGTGGAAATTGGGTTTACAATAAAAAATTTAGAGATGTAACTGAAAAAAACGCCATGACAGTATAGCCAAAATAGGAACTCGGTTGTTCCCCCACCTTTTTTTCATTCTTATTAATAACTCTGTGCATTCATTGAAATTGAAGGGAATTTTTCACTCGATATACAACTGCGATAGTGCCACAAGCACAGTGGAGTCCCGAATAAAGAAATTGGTGGAGGATGAAAAAATTCCAGTGGTTTTTCTTTTTTTTAGACAGTCTCATAAGTTAGAGAAGAGAGAAAACACAATCATGGCCAAAGTGTGTTTGGACACCCGCTGTCCAATGTGAAAGAAAAAGGGCGGCCAGTACCATCAATATAAGCTCCTTACCCATTCGACTGAATGAAATTGTTAAAAGAAAAAGAGAGACAGAATGAGGAGAAAAAAAAAGAAAAAAGACAGAATAAGTATCAACGGTTTTGGGATTCCTCTCGGGGATTTTCACACGACCCTCAGTGTACAAGCCATATCCGCGTGTATTTTTTCATGTTTTCTATTCACCTAGAGTGTTACAAGTATCTAGTAACGAAAGAGAAAAAAAAAGAAATGAAATAAAACGAGAAGAATAGAGGATAAAGGTGAAAAAGAGGAAATGAGGGATCCAGTTTTTTTTTTATAACTATATCATGAACTCTGAGCACCTGGTGTTTAGGGTCTAGGTAAGAAGATCCAGCCAATGAGACGCCCACAAATGTAAACTATACTGTCACGTGAATGTTTCTTTCTTCTTTGGATATTAAACCATTTTACTTTGTGAAATATTTTGAAACGGAGACTCTGAGGCTTTGGGATCTGAGGTCGTGGGATTGGGTCGGGGTTTGTTAATGACTGGGTGTGTGTGTTCAATTAATTGATACACGTGATGAAGGTGTAGTATCGGTTGCATAATGAGAGCATGAAACTTCATATATGCACTAGAATATATGGGGAAATATGAGGAGTAAATTTTGCATGGAGAAAAACGGACAAAATAGTTTCTTAAGGTAATTTCAGCGTTAAATCACTTTTATAGGCTAAGAATAATGTTTAATGATAAATCCCGAAGATTTAGAATTTTTGACTGTTTAGAATGAGAGATAATTAATGAAAAAGTTGGCAATTTTGAGGCTCATCTCCCATTTAAAGCCTGTAAGATTTTGACATCCAATTATTTTTCTATTATACCAAAAAAACATGCCCATAGCGTTTTAAATGAAATTATAAGAATGAAGAAAAACATTTTTAGAGCTGCAGGAAAGGATAATGGCAATATCGGCCTATTTGCTGAGTTTCTGAGATATTCACAAAAAAATGATTGATGAATTAACCGAGTTATCCTGTTTCACGAGTTATTGAATTCAGTAGAGAAGAGGTAAAACAGCATAAATCGACTTATCTTTGTGATCATTTCGAAGGAAATATTTCGAAAACTAAACCAGATGAGGTGATATTATTTATCTTTTTTCGTAGAGAATTTCTGAAGTTACAAAAGCTTTTCAGGGCAAAATTGCTCTATTTTGTTCATTATTTAAGGTTTTCGATAAACTAAATGAGAAAAAAATAGACTTATCTTGTTTTACCTCTTTGTTACTGAATTATTATAGCAATTATGTGAAGAAAATAGAATTCTTGAAAATTCAAGAGAAAATTTTTCCTTTTTTGGATAGGGGAGAAGAGACTGGGGCAATTTTTTTGTTGAGTGAAGGCCTCTACAAAAAATAAGAGGAAATTGACCAATAATGTATGCATGTTCCAGCATTTTTTTGATTTTTTCCAGATTTTTTCATAAAGTCTTTCACTCCAAGAAAAGTTCCTGGGTCATTTCACTCCAACTGTTCTCAATTATTTCCGAAAATTGATTGAAAAAAAAATTATTTCTAGTGTATTATCATCAGAGAATTGCATCAAAATTTTCTTAAACTCAAGTTCTCCTCACTCCACAATTGATCATCGAAAAAAACCGCAGAATCCAGAGAATATCATACGAAGATTTAAAAACTTTCTTTTCGAATATTCGAAAATACCCAGAACCATAACAATAAAAACAAAACAAATAATATGAATATTGGAAAGTGCCTTGTTTCTAAACATTATTCGGCTTATTTTTATCATAATTCTTGGAAGTACCATGTTCATTGTTTTTCTTACTTCCTTTTTGTTTGTCATGCAGGTGAATGTGTAGATAGTGGAGAAGCAACGTCGACCGTTTGCAAATATCCATATACACGTAGTCGGTTGGAAAACGGTCTCTGCGGCTTGCCTACTGAGTTTATCCAAACTCTGGTATGGTCGACAGGTGCCTCTTGATGGTCGGGAGGACCGTTTGAAGTGGCCATATAATCCGTGCTTCGAGAACTCTGCAAACATTTCCTCAATGTTCCGTGTACATATCGGGGACGTTTTTTTTTTTCAAAAGTATTTTTCTTTTCTCGCTATTACACAGTGACCCTGAATATCAATGTCTCGGTGAGAATTCTTTTTATTGAGCACTTCAAATGTCCCTGCGGGTGTAGTATTTCTCATTGTATATCTTGAGAAGGAAAAAGACGAATCAAAGAGCATGAACCTAATTATTCGATTGGTGAAAGGTTTTGAATGGAAATAAAAAAAAAATTCGAGTGAAGTTTTCAGCTATTTTAAAACAATAGAGGCCATAGGTATATTCTTTACGTATGCCGGAGTAATTCCAAATGACCTAGTACCCGACAACACAGCCGGTTATTTCTATTACTGGCTCACCACATCAAAGATATCAACAATACATATTTTATGGACTATTGATGGAATAACAGACAATGGAGACAGCTGAATGTAACGGTAACTCTTTTGATGTATTTTCGTAGGCTAAATTGAGGCTTTAGGATGACAATGAATTCGTTTGTTTTGCGGGGGGGGGGGGGGGGGGGGGGGAAGTCAGAATCATTAGAAAAATCGGTGGGAATAAAATGGGGTTTGATGATTATTTTATAGAGTAATGGTGTATTGCGGTGAATTTATAAATAGTGAGACGCACCTTTGTAATTTCTATTAAGAACTGAGGAGAAATATGGATCATGTTTTTTTTTTGGAATGAAGATCTTTATAAGAAAATATGTAAAAATTAGCTGACGAAGGAGACATTCTGAAGCATCTTCACGATTTTCTCGTTGAGTCTTTCACTAGAAGAAAAATCCGAGTTCTCAATGATTTAATGGAGAAGAAAATCTGGGAAAATGGAATTCACTGTGAAAGACTCGAAAATTATTTTATTAAGATAGTATCCCAGTGAACTCGGGTAGAGCTAACCCCTTATTTTTTAAATGCCATATCAAAGATGATATTTTTCCAAATTTTCCTGAATTTTTTCATGATTGATTCCGTGCAGTTTATGAGATTTGAACCATCAAAGTTACTGAAAATAGCAGTGTTGGGAATGAAACCCCCTGAATCAGACAGAAATGATGAAATTACTAAAAAACTACACGATTGACCCAATTTTTGAAAAACAATTGGCAAAAAAAACAGCATTTCAACTGAATAATAGAAGAAAAAAATATTCAATCCTCCGTATAGTTATTCCGGAATTTCAATTAGAAATTCTCTCTATCTCATGCATGCGGTGGAAAATTAGTAATGTAACAAAAGTTCAAGGAACAAAAAAAATTATATTTTCCAACTGAAGACATGACTTTCGAATAGTTTAATCACTTTTTCAGGTAAATTAAAGCACGCCTTTCCAAATTAACAGCGATTAATTGAAAAATAACCTACAAGTCCTCATTTTCTTCTGTTGTATCGACCGTAGTCTGGGAAACTACCTTAATCTACAAAAGTTAAGACTGATTTAGTATTCTGAATTTTTTCAGTCTTTCCATTCACTGATTAAATTTTCCAAAAATATGGAATTAATACCATAAAGGGCTTCTGGCAAAAAACAGAATAGGAAAAAGCATCACCAATTCAAATGGTTTTTCCCGAATAGAAAACTTCAAATCGCGATGAGACTTCTCATTAATATTCTTCAAAAAAAATCCAATATCAATGTTTCAGTGGTGAAAAAAATTGGCAGAAAAGTATCCGATCATCACAACGTGAAAAATCCGTTGTCGAATAGAAACTGACATCTTTTCTCTTCAATATCATTCATGTATTATTGATTTCCGATAAATATCGGTTCTCGACTTGTGACTCCCTCGATTTCCTGTGAAAATTCATCAAACGTTTATGCAATACCTGGAAAATAATTGAAATGAATAGCAGATATTCTTAAAAACCTAAAGTTTTTCAATTTTTAGTAAAAAGAAACAAGTTTTTCAATAAAATTCAGAAAAGTAAATTTTCCTAGTCGAATTGAATTCTGCTCACCCTTCCGAAAACTCTATTCCCAGTAAAAGAGATTTTCCCGAATCGAGATTTTGAATCGTTATCACGTGCCTCTACTAGACTACCTCTAGATGCACCCAAGCGATGAGTGTTTTTATTTCCAAAGATTCTCCGAAAACAGAAAGACAAGAGCACTCAAACGCAAAATCCAAAGAAAAAACGGACGCGCAATTTTACCCTCGAAGGCAATTTAGCGGAATTTTCCTAACCGTAGAAAGGTAGAGAAAGAAAGGGAAAAGGCATTGGTCCGTGCTTCCGCAAGCGAAATGCAAATTTCGTGTCCATACCAATGGTGAGCCAACTTTTCCGTCGCATTAAAATGAAAATGCTGAGATTCTTCATTTCTTCTCTTAAAGAAAGTGGTCTATGAAAATTGCTGAATCTTAATGCACCAATTTTTATTTTGACATTACGAAATTCTTTATCCAGCAAATAAATTACCGTCAGGTAAAATTAATTTTATTCCAAATACTTTTTCCCACTACTTTTACCAACTTAAAAAAAAAAAGCGTAGAGAACAAATAATTCTGACACTTTATTATTATCATAATTCTGCCTCAATTTATAAGTCGCATATCATGAATGACGTTTAAATTACGTGCATGCAATTTTTCACTGTAATAACCCGTCATTTATAGGAAAATAAAGTGACTCTTTTTCCTATACGAGACTACATATATTCTGCCCTCCCCAGCCCATACAACCTCCAGAATTGTCCTTTGATCTATAGAATTATCATTCACAAACGATCTCAGTCCCAGTGCATCAGGAACACGACATATTCAGAACAAATGAATCACCATAACTGCAATAAATCACACATTCATCTTTTATTTACCGAACATTCTGCATGTGACATAATATTTTGACATGCATTGTCTAACATCTAGAATGTAGGCACACGAACGTAGCCCTAACCACGCCTACATTATTCCATATGCACTTCCTCAACACCTTCGACACGTTCTGGAGGCCCATGAAATTGGTTTCCATTATTTTTGCCCCGTGAGCATTCAATGAATTACAAAACAGCAGAAATCCTATATGACAAAAAAAAAATGTATAAACACTTTTTTTTCCCCCGAATTAGTTTGAGTTATCGACTGTCGATAGCACGTGACCAGATCTTCAGAGTAGTAATTAACACTGCATTGGTCAAATCTATCTGTCATCCAACGTTATACGTGACTCTGCTGATCTATAGATATGGAATGAGTATATCCACCCCTCCCCCTCCCCGGAAAATTCACGTACCGTCTCTCACGTATGCTCCTGATGTGTTCAGTCTGGCATTTAACTTCACCGTAATAGCTCATTAACGTGACTGGTCATCCAGGAATATGATCGTGTTCATTATGCTGTCAATACAGGTGCATTGTACTCATGGTTATTTGAAATATCAGTAGTGATTTTAGCAACTTATTGTCCAAAAATCGTATGTTATCGAATGATTTTCCTGGACAATTAGCATTGTGATAGATCAAATGTACGAGAGAAAAGGAGAGAATGGGTAACAGAAACAAATTAGCTGGATTATACTTCAATAACATTTGTTCATTTCAATAATATTTTACATTTGCCCATTGTTATCCATGACTTTGTAACCATAATACAAATAGTTTAGTCCATGCTGTACAAATATTCGATGCTCAGGTGGTCCGACGTAAAATGAGCCACTGTGCACACATTGATTCTCACTGTCTATTGAGCGAAATAACCCCCCGCATCAAAATCAAGAGGGAGAGGTGGCACATCCCTTCGTAATAGATCCCCCCCTCCTGCCCATTCATACCCCCTTTTATTTTTTCAGTTTATCCTCTTTTATCCATACAATTCACTGTTCTCTTTGTCCTAATACTAATATGCCATGGTGCAAGGACTCTCTGTGCGTGTACCAGGTTTTTATGATTCAGTGGTACTGCTTTCTACCCTCAATGTGTATACACCTAACTCTTCCAAAGTACTTACACAGCTTAGAGACGGAAATCCTCGTGGATTAAGGCCCACTGTATCCCCGGGGTTCCACGACTCGTAACTATCTCCGGGGATAATTCGAGTGTGTGTATGTGTATGGCCATGTCGTTGTGCATTTCAACTAGCCTAGGAAAAGAGAAATAGAGAGGTAGAGATGGATGGAGAGGAAGAGAATTCATGTGACCCATGTTGTAGAGCCGGACACGATAGAATTTTCGCATCCTGTTTCGACAAATGAAAATGCATCCGGTATTTAAGCATTCAGTGTCTCTGTTGAATCATGCAGGAATAGAAAAAGAAATGAGAATTTGGATTAATGGAAAATGGAAGAGATGTTTGATGACGAAGTGGGTGCATTGGTGGAGAAGAAAATAGCTGAAAGATTACCGATACGGAGGACTATAAATAAAAAAAGGATGCTGATTATGCAGCATTTGTAAGCATCAACACTCAGTTTTTTCAGAATTTTTTACAATAAATTCTTGTGTCTTCAATGTTAAAAGTGCATATAATTATAAGCAAGTTTCGATTCTTGGAGAACATGAATCATAATTTTTTTCTGTGAGTTAATGGGATGATGTGAACAGAGGAGTTTCTCTGTCATTCATAGGTTGACGATGATGACATGCAATTTTGGAACAATACTTCTTAACTGGTATTAATTAATCACTAATTGCGCTTTTGAAAATTAATTATGACTTGTAAATCATCTTCTATGAAGTTGAAGGTGGATTGAAATGAAATTTAAAAAGTTCATGTGCGAATCTAATTATTTAATAGACAATAATAGTTTAGTATATAATTTCTCTCGGGATGATAAATCAATAATATGCATCTTAATGATAATTACACTGAGTAATAGGAATGCAGATGTGTCTTTCTTGTGACTTCACCCGTTGAATAAATTTGAACAGTGATTACAAAAAAATCCTTCATTTTTCCAACAAAAATGGACATAATTTCTTCTCTTTCACTCTCATTATGAAGGATTTTCTCTTTAATCATTTTTTTGAACTCTCTGATGCCTACGGAATTCACTCTATGAGGCTGAAGAATAGCAGAGCGCGAAATTGAAAGAAAATTCTTCACATTTTTATCTTACAAGTTATTTTCGATTGGATTTTTGGAAATTATAATGAACATGTAATTTTCCCTACGCTTAATTCAAACTCTTTGCCGCATCTCCCCATACTGCACTTTTCGATCAACTTTACCCTCAGATTTTATGTCTTTCCTTTCCTCTCCATGCAGTTAAACACAATTCATTCACACCTATCCGTTGAAACCATACTGTTTCCTTCTCAGAATGAGGATGAGGCATTTGTCGCTTTTACCACTTTTATCATCTCCCTGCTGTCTGCAAAGAGACATTGGCTATTATTTATTTAGGACTTCAACTTCATAATTGAAAGTAATATGTGCGGTTTCCATGAAGCAAATAAAACTAATTAGTTAGATCAAGGGTGAAAATGTTTGAGGAACATTGTGTCATTGTTAACAAAATTATGCAAACCAACACTACGGAGCTGTCTAGATACACTGTCAGCTTGGATTTCTCGAGCTAAATGAGATGCTTAATTCTTTATGATAGTCCATCCTTATTTACCCTTTGTGAGAGAAAGAAAGAGGAAAAGAGAGGAGGGGCCACCGGGTGTCTTGCTTGAGACCATATAAATCTGCAACAGTTGCAGCACATAGCCTGGTCCTTGTATATATACAGTTGTGCATCCAAACTCAGTATTAAGACTAAGCCTGTTATTTAAATGTAGATCACTGTCCAAGCACTTTCACATGTGAGTATTACTCTACAGAGTTTCGTAAACTTGAATTAAAGCCCAGAAGCGAATTGCCGTTTTCCTGTGTATGAATATATTTAAATTTTTCATATATAAATTAATTGACTGTGTCCATAAATTCGACGTTAACAACTTTAGTTCTCAACTTCCCTTAACATTGTCACTGATAAAGTCGATTTATATTTATTGCATTTAACTGAAACACACGTACGTACATTGAAAGAGAAAAAAAATACACATCGCTGCTGTTCTCTGTCTCACTTCGACTTATATCGGTCGCATTTTGTTTATATGGGCCTCTCTCGGTGGGATCGTGTCCCAAAAATTTTACGTCCTCGTAAAATGCCAGGATGCCACTTGGGTTACACGGAATACACTGCCAGTTCGTAAATTAAATGACGTAACGCATTTACGCTCGATCGACAAAGAGAATTCGAGGACTCCAAATAGTTGGGATGATACTCGTAAATTTTTTAACGGACTTTGACTGTAGCGCTTTTTTTTCTTTGTCATTGTTGAGGGGTTTCTGATTCTTTTTCTGTGTATTTGAGGGTATGATACCGGGTCATTCTGGTTGAATGATTTCTGAAATAATTCGGGAATGATTTATTCAATAATGTTTTGTGCTATCTGTTTTCTGCATCTCGGAAATTATTAGGGTAAAATAAATTTAATCCTTTCGGAGTGAAGGTCTCTATGAAAAAATTTCTAAAAAATAGAGACATGCTGGAAGCATCTTTCGAATTTTATCAAACCTTTTTTTCTGTAAGTCTTGATTAAAAAAAAAATCCATTTTATTCTGCCGCGCGTTTCCGGGAATAAGTCGCGTGGATCGGGAAGACTAGGGCAAAGTGGACCTCCAGAGCAAAACATTTTAGAATTTTCTTTCGAAATAAAGATATTTGCGAAGGAATCTTAAAAAGTATTGTAAAAATGCTCCATCATGTCCACATTGTTGAGAAAATTCCTCGAATTGTTTCGTAGAGGTCTTTACTCTCAAAAAAAATCTGGTCCATTTGACCGATTTTTTTTTTTTAAATCCTTCGAAAATATGGACATGCTGCAGCGTCTCCCCAATTTTTTTCAGATTTTTTCATAGAGATATTCACTCGGAAAAAGAATCAGATTCAGAATGAACTTTCCACTCTGTTCCAAGAAGAAAACTCATCAAAATAATGAAAAATAATTCGTGAATGGTGCATCAAATAGACGCTGCAAACTGAAATAATAATTGAACAATCATATTTAAATTAAATTATCAATTTAATTCATCAAAGTACAATACACATCCCCAACATTATTCTCAATAAATCGAGCCAATGATAAAATTACCTTCGGTTATCCGTCTACCAATGGGAATTTCAATTCATCCATTAGCCCACAACTTCTAACGTACGAACGTAATAATAACTGACGATGATCAAACAGGTATTTAATCCCCTAGAATATCAGACCTTTTGCGCCTGGTTTGATAAGCAACAAGCCAGACGAGTCTGAGTGAATTCCCGGTTCTGACAAATCAAGCAACTCAATAGAATCCATGAATAATCCAGTGCTGAAACAAACAGGTACGTCACCAATTCTCGCGCTTTTTTTCCGTAAAATTCATCGAATTAGTTGTTCCATAAAAAGACTTGATTGTAGATTAAATTTCCGAGGACCATTAACTCTTCATTCATCACAGTATCCAACGACCAATCGATCTCCCATACATTTCTCCCATCTATCACGACAAATGTAAATGTAATGGCCTTATCACACGTATTATTTGTCATAATTTATTCAATATATAACATAAAATGATAAAATAAGCAATAACAGATAAGACGGACGACGATTATTTGTTTCAATAAAGTGTAAGGGCCACCCACAGTGTAAAACATCAGTTCAACCACAATCTCAACTCTTACATATTATACTAAATACACTTTACATCTAGGACAAACCTGCCTGGGGGCACTTTGAACAACTACAAATAGATTAATCCTGCAAATTGAATGGATCCGGTGTGTATATGGTTTGATTGTGGCGTGTGTACAACTCATTCGGATAGTGAACAAATGTTTGACGACGGTAGTTTAATAAAATTATTACCTATAATTCATTCGAATTTGTGGTTAATATATCTATGATCCAACTGTGTTATTCGTGGAATGAGAATTAGCAAGTAATTAATGCTACATTCGAAATTATCAATTTCAACTCTGCTGGTAGTCGTGTTTATGGATGATATTACTTTGTATTGATGACTATTACATCCATCGTGCTATCAGCGGTTGTTGGTGATATTGCAACCTGAATGTATATGCTGGGAGGAGCAGTGCCACAACGTTCATGATGTATTTGTGGATGAAGCACGTGTAAGAATATTACAGTGATACTTGTGTCAATTGGCAGAGACCAGGATTTGAAGCAAATCTGTGCTCTTCTTCTGATTTTTGGGTTATTGATAGCGTGATTATGTATTGTTATTCTTGGAGAAATGGATTAGATGTCCAATTGAAGAGAATAGGCGTTTATTTCTTAATTAATGAATGTTGATGTTATTCCTGTCGAATCCTGATGGAGAGTAAAGTATTCTTGTTGTTAAATAAGAGAACTCCGTTTCTATGGAAACATGAGCGTACCTTTTTCATATTTGAATCTAGCAGGGAACTACAGTATATATACAGTATATATATATACAGTATATATATTTGAAACGTATACAAGTAAAGCACGTAAAAAGAATACTCTAGTAATTATTGAGCACTGTTCAGCTGGCATGCTCTTTGAGTTTCGTATTTCTGCCATTTGGGTTTTGAAAATTTGGTGATCATAGTATAATACAGTGGAATCCCTCTATATTAGACTCATTCGTTCCGGAGCATTCTCTATGTTTGACACGTTGTTTCGTCTTCATCATAATACACTCATCTCTCATATGTGTAAGTCAGTGCGGCTTAATGCAGAGCTAAATGTGCATTAAACTCAGTTAAACTTAGGAAATTTTGAAATTGCCGCTTAAATATTGTTGTTTTGTTCGTCATTCTGATGATCACTAAAATTCGTATATGGGGTAGTCAAAGATAGAGCGATAATTCAGTCAAATATAGAGAAATTCCGCTGTAGGTTATGTTTCGCTGATGATGTTTCCTGTTTATAGATAGATATTATGAATGTTTCTTCTCATCAGTGTGTTTGAGAAAGAAAAAACATTTTTGTGGTGCTCTATTGTTTGTAAAGAAATCGAATCTCAATATTCAAAAATTATCACCCTGCAGGCTAAGACGACATGGATGCTATACGCTATCATGTGACAAAGATTAATATGGTGAGTTTTGATTTTTAATAATATCTGAAGGACTATCAACTCGGTGGTTATTCTAGTTTTGATGAATGATTTAGGAGGTTGAACGGCTCCTTGGAGCACTTATTAATCAATTTATAATGCATCCGGATAGGCGACTATGCATTCATACTGATGTGGTCGTATATACGAGTCTCTGGACTCGTAAACAAGCAGTGGAGTGGAGGAAAATTGGTGGATTCTGGGAATAGGCGTATTGACACTTGTTTCGCTGCTTGAAATTGTACGAAATTGGGGGATTTGGCAGTGTGATTTACGGTTACGATATTCATCAAATAACTGTTCGCGTAACTCGGATTCCAAACTATCAAAACATGTCGAACCCATTTCAGAGAGTTCTGTGGAAATTGGGGAAGTTTGGGGAAAATAGACGCTTTGGGTTAAATGGATACGTTGAATTTTAGTTGAAATTTGATAAAATTCAGTTTTTTTCATATCATCTCTGAAACAGTGTTTGTAATTTTTTGAAAACATTTGAGAAAATGAAGGACATCGGCCCTTTTTCCTGAATCCTTCTTTGATAATTCTTGAAATTTTCTACTTATAAGAATCGGGGCAAAAAAAGCGTATCTTCATTAATTGTAGAAATATTCGCAAAAAAATGATTCGGAAAAAAATAGATTTTCAAAATATCAGAATGGTAAAAATAATGAAAACAATCGAATTTTTGGAAAAAAGATGGGAATTCGAACTCGAATAGTTTCAGTACAATATCTATTTTTTCTTTATAGATAATTTTTCAACTTGACCCCTGAGACCTCCATTTACAATACAAATGACGCATTTATAAATTCTCTACTTAATTTCACTCCGAATATCAAAATCATTTTGTCCAATACTGAGATAATGACTTCACCAGTAAAAAGACCCTCAATGCAGTCATCAAATATTTAACATCAACCTGTGGATCATAAATTCACCGAAACTCTAGCAGTATTCCAGTCTCCATTCCCCAGTTATATTTTTCAATAATTCAACAGAAAAAAAAATGAAATAGGGAGAGTGAGATTTTATAGATTTCCACCACTCGACTGAGACCCATTACGAATCTCATTCCCGGTGGTGGCCCTTGGCTTTTCTGGTTGGGGCAATATATCCGTGACTTTATACATCGGGCGATGCAAACTTCTCATATTTCTGACCATCTGGACCAGGCTCTCCCCAATATACATCGTCTCTTACTCTGTTATTACTTAATATCGTTTAATCCATATTTTCATCCCGTCTCGTGTGTGTTTGAGCTATCACAGTAACAGCCTCTTGAGTCTCATGTATCAACTACTTTATAGCAAACAAGCACTTTGTCTTTCTGACAATTCAGTAGCCAAGGCGTGAAATAGTTGATTTTCTTCGCGGATTTTTCTTGAAGAATATCGTGGAAATTAAGCGATATAGCGTGATTTGATTTTCATTCTCATTTGGAGCTCCTGAAATTCTCTACAGAAAAGGATTTGACCGAAAAAGAGCGTATCTCCATTAGTTTCCGAGATGTTTCTCAAAAAAGATGAGTAGAAAGGAACGACTTATCTCGTTGAGACAGCTTCTTTTTTTTTTATTATAAATCAGTTGTCTTAAATAAACAAAATACGCATTGATAATTTGACTAATTAATTTTGAAGATAAACTGAGAGGATTCGGGTTCGATGGGGATGACCCGTCAGAAGATTGAATTTCCAAGACAATACAAATGAAAATGGGCAAGAAAATAGACGAGAAACGCAGAAAAGTCCTTACAATTTGGTCGAATTTATTTGATTATTCCAATTGATTTGAATAACAGTTTCACTATTTATATTAATGATTTCAATCCAATGTTATGAATTTTGACGTCGTACAATAATTTTGATTCAACATAAATTCAATAGAAAATTGATTCCAAGAGAATTTTACAATAAAATCACAAGTGACACCGTTCGTTTACGAAACAGGAGTGTGTGTCCTGTGCCTTACCAGGTGGCTTTTTTGTATTTTTAATTCGCCGATAGAAACTGTGATTTTCATTATGGCGCTATTGCCGTTACGTGAGTGCTTCATTTTGACAACACGGGAATGAAATTCTAAAGTCTATGATTTTTGTCATTTATGTTACATAGTGATAATCAATTGTCAAACGACGGTGGAAATAGACTCTCTTATCTTTGCTATCACATCGTTTTACCTTTTCGCTACCGAATTTATTCCATAACCATTGTATTAAATTATAGACCTGTTCAAAATTCAGTGTTATCTTCATTTATATCAATTTGCAAGTCAATTCTTCCCGATAATCGACGAAATCAATGAATCTTCCCTATTGTTTATTTAATTCACCAACCAATGCACTCAAGTCGTCAAGGATCACGAACTATCACTACACTTTGTTTCAGTCAAGGTATTATTAATGGTCGTATTTCGAACGTTGTGCCTGAGGAAAAGCTTCACCAATTTTACGTCCTCACAAGCTGTGTCACCACACACTCCCTCACGATAGATTTCAGCAAAATGAACTATCTCAGTTTATATGTCCTTGACAGTTCATGTATATCCACTTGCAGCATGTGACCCTTTACTAGGTGGTCTGGTTATATTTTTCATTTCTCTCGGTCTCCTGATCTCCACTTCTCTCCATTTATCGTATGCATTTCTTAACGTTGCTTTGATCCGAGCTTGCAACTCTCCGATGTGAGCATTTATAACTGACATATGAAAACCACGGGGGACGCGCATGCGCCAGTTTTTGAACTACAACGGTCTATTTTTCTCCTATTCAAGTCTTTAAATTTTGTGAACACTATATTTTCTCTAATCGCTCAATTGGCTTAAAAACTTTGCTGGAATTTTTTGGAGTGTACTGAGATATTAAGTTTGGTGTTTTGTGTTTTCTCACGGAATCTTTTCTGCATCGGTTTGCTGTTATGGACTTTTGAGGTTATTCGCACAGGTATACTTTGGTCATGGAGCATATTTATCTAGAGTGTTCCACTGCCGAAGAATGGACGAAAATGACGTTAGTACCAGCGACATCTGTAATAGCTCTTTAATACACTCGGACTTGCCGGGTTTGCCGATAAATTCACTTGCCATATTATCATCAGATCCCATTGACTGTCAAAGAGAGTGTTTACTTCATGCAGACGATCTGCCTCCCACTCTAACTAAATATCAACCACTTGTCCATAAATCATTGGATAGACTGGATTCTTCTGATTCAAATGACACTACTTTGATCGCTGAAGTTCCAACTGTCACTGTCAATTTCCTTTCATCTACCCCTAAATCCACAAAAATACTCCCTCTATCACAACCAATCCGTGGCCGTCCATCAAACGCGAAACGTTTATTCAGGGAAAGGGCTGCATCACTCAGCAGCGTCTTGGACTTTTTCCAACAAAAAGGTACTAAACGCCCTTTCAATTCTCCCACGGAACAATCAAGTATTACAAAGAGAGCAAAAAATAAGGGTCAAACTGAGCAACTGAACTCTTCGTTTAAGCCTCGCTCCTGTGATTCTTCTTCTCTGACCTGCCTTCTCAACTTGAATGACAATTGCGCCATGCCTGACGAAATGCAAAAAGCTCTGGACCAGATGTTCAAAAAACTAAATGAAATTTCTAGTGAAATTAAACAAGTGAGACAGGAATCCAAAACAGAATTTAATGAGCTGAAAGAATCATACAACAATCTTAACTCTAGGATTAGTTCTAGTGAGCTCAAAGCAGAACAGCGCTACTCCAGCATTGAAGCCAGACTATCTGCTATCGAGAACAGAAGACATGATGGTATTCCTGATGATATTGTAACCCTAATTGACCAACGCGTGAAATCAACAACACAATGCACTTCTTTGGGTTCTTCGAATGACAACAACAATAATTGGGTGCAAAATCTCAACTCCGTCTTTCACAAACTGGATGCCAAAGAGCGCGACCAGAAAAGATTGAATATTGTCATACGCGGCCTTTTCTCTTCAAATGTGTCCACAACGGACAATGTCAGAGGCTTTCTGAATGAAAAATTCAAGGTAAATGTTGGTGTTAATGATATAAAAATCATCGCTGAACATGCACTAATTATCGTTACACTGGCCAATTGGGAAACCAAACAGTTAATTCTAAAACAAAAGAAAGAGGTTCTGCGCAACACGTCAATTTTTGTGGACATAGACTACACGGCTAGAGAAGCTGAAATAATGCGACGACTGAGGAAAATTGCCAAGGAGGAAAGTAATAAGGGCAACAGAACCTCACTTGGATACCTGAAGATTAAAATGCAGGGTGAATGGTACAAATGGGATGAGATTAAACAATCTCTAGCCCCACTCCCTGAGAGCATCAAGAACATTAATCCGCTAACTAAAAACATGACCAATCAGAATCAAACTCCTCAGCAAAAAAACTAACAGCGCAGAGCAACACCCAATCACCTATCATATCTAAAATTACCTTTTGGAATTCCAACGGTCCGAGCAAATTATCCAGCTTTATCGCTGAGTGTAACAATCCCATCATTTGCATCAGTGAAACTTGGGCGACTGAAAAGCTACATCATATATCGAGTTTCTGGGATACCAAATACCACCAGCATTGGATTCCAGCCAAAAGGAACAACACTAGAGGAAGAAGCAGTGGCGGTCTTCTGATACTTGTGGCGAAAGACCTCTGTAAATTTTTGCTATTAGTTTCGTGCGATTACTGGTGTCTCTTTGAGGTCAGCTTTCCCGAGCAGAAGGTGATAATTTTTTTCGTTTATTTTCCACCGGACATAGATTTGGCACTCACTCTTAATTCAATACAACTCATCCTGGATGAATGGGGTTCTAATTACCCTGATCATCCATGGATCTTTGGGGGTGACTTTAATTGCTGGGTTGGTGACTCCAATACTTGGCCACCTGAAGTGTTTGATACCACCGCTCTACATGGTGTACGTGTCTCTGAGCATAAACTGGTAAATAGTAAGGGCGTTTTGCTCGTTGAATTTATGGAATACAATAATTTCATTCTTTTAAACGGAAGATCCGCTGGTGATTTTCCTGGCAAAATCACCTATGTGTCGACCGGTGGTGTCAGCACATTAGACCTTGTCTGGGTAAACTATTCACACTTGCATCTAGTTGATGATTTTATCGTGAACTCGGAAACAACTTTGTCCGACCATTTTCCTGTCACTGTAAACGTCTTTAGTCTGGGTTCACGATCTTGCAATGAAATTCCGGTCTTAACTACTCAGAAAAATGTCAAACGCCTAAAATGGAAGCCCGAATTAGCCAATCAATTTACGGGAATGATTGAAGTTTCTCCGCGAATCAGCTTCAGCTTTAATGATGCCACAATAAGCCAAATTAATGAAAATCTCTGCCTAGCAATTGAAGAAACTGCCCTCAACCTTCAAATGCATGCCTATACTGGTTCTGTTATGAAATATAAGAGGAATAAGCCCTGGTACGATCCCACTTGTCAAGAATCGGAATTGAACTTAAATTCATTGAAATCACATATGAGAGATTCGAATTATGATGCACCTAGCCGTCTTGGTTTTTGTGAAGCGAGGAAAAAACATAACAACCTCTTGAAGAGTAAAAAAGATAATTATTATATTGAATTAACAAATAAATTTGCCAATGTACGTGACCCTAGAACCTTTTGGGATATTGTAAAACTGTGTAGAGGATATATACCTAGAAAATTTTTCATCTCATTGAGCGATTGGCACGATTTTTATCAGTTAGTCTACCCTCCCAAGGGACTAAATAATTATACTTTTCACGGTACATTTGATCCGGTACTTGATTCTCCAATTACGCTGAATGAAATAGTGGAAAACCTGAAAATATGCAAATCCCAGAAGGCTCCTGGTTCCGATGATATCTCCAATGATTTCCTGAAACATTTGCCTGAAAATTGGCTCTATTATGTCATTGTTCTGTTCAACAGGGTGCTGGAAGTGGAACAAATCCCGTCTACATGGGCAGACGTGCAGATGTCCATGCTTCATAAGAAGGGTGACAAAGGTGACCCTTCCAACTATAGAGGAATAGCACTCGTCAATTGCATTCCCAAACTTTTTACCACTATTCTCAGGGGTAGACTCGAGAAATGGGTATTTGGACGCGGAATTGTGCCTGAATGCCAGGCTGGGTTTGTCGCGGGACGTGGCTGTTTGGATAATCTTTTTGTGCTCAATTCAGCGATTAATTTCCAACTTAGACTGCCCAAAAGATCAGTTTCAGCTTTGTTTGTCGATCTTAGAAGGGCGTTCGATTCAGTTGATCATAACAAGCTCTGGCTCACTCTCTACGGACTCGGAATTAGTGCTAAGCTAATCAGGATTTTGAAGAACCTGTACCACCTTGCACGACTTAGAGTTAAACAAGGTGTCAATCTTTCTGAGCCCACTGACATCACTGCCGGTGTTCTTCAGGGAGAGTCACTAAGTCCCCTCTTATTCATCCTTTTTATTTGTGACATTCATGACTTCTTTGTGGAACGTAACGCTAGAGGCATACCTATTAACGGTCTTTGTGAATTGATTCAGTTGAACTTCGCTGACGACATGGTATTTCTAGCTGATAGCAAAGTAGAAACCCAGAGACTAGCAAATATTCTATACGACTATGTGAACCATAAAAGTCTGTCAGTAAATCTCGCTAAAACTCAAATTCTTGTGTTTAGGAACGGTGGAAGGCCGAAAAACGAATCACGGGTAAATTTTGGAGAAAATAAAATCGAATATACTGGCATTTACGAATATCTGGGAATAGAGTTCGGAAGTTCTGCTTTGGGTCTTAAAGCAGCTCGGTCTGCTATTCAAAAAGCCCGCCTGGCGTCAGGTACCGTTCTTAGCATCCTAAGGAAGGCTGGGTCTGACTCTTGGCCCAGTTGCGTGAAATTATTCGATAGTATTGTCTCTTCTACCCTGACATACGGTTCACCAGTTTGGGCCTTAAGCTATTTGCCATTACTCGAGACAGCCCAACTTTTTTTCTTTAAGAAACTATTCAGACTACCGAGTTCTACACCAAGTTATTTACTGCGCCTTGAGTTTGACCTAGCCCCTATCGCAACGAGAATTTTTGACTTGTCAATTGGTTGGATAATAAAGATATTGGAGATGGAGGACACACGGCTGCCCAGGATTTGTCTACTCCGGCACCTTGATCTATTCAATAAGAGACATACGATCACGGGTGGTGCACAGTGGAGGAGATTCACCAGTCGCAACTGGGTGTGGCAGGTCAACAACTTGCTGGAAAAGGTCGATGCCGAATCTATGTGGGAGAACCTCTGCCCAGTTTACTGGCAGAAAAATAGAGAGAATATGGTTACCCTGCTTAAAAATCACTATAAAAACCAAGATTTGGCTAATCATTCCCAGTCATTCAATATCCAAATTCCAATTCCTCGCACGCTTTCCGATTCTATTCCTCCACACTTACTTCTCCGCCATCCATGGTCTCATGTGCGTGTTGTCTCCCAGCTCAGACTCGCAAACATGAGATTCATGATCCTCTCATCTGGCTCCTTATCCCAAAACATTATTCCCCTACAAAAGTGTCCCTTATGCAATCTCAATGAGCCTGAAACAGTGGTCCATATTCTCTTACGTTGTCCCTTTTACAAAGGTCCGAGAAGTTTTTGGCTGCCCACTTTTTCCAGTTCTACATTGGTAAATAGAAACGTCATTGAAGAAAAAAAAACTGTTGTTGACCTGTTACACTTTTCTTGTGACTCAGGCCAACATCTCAGAAATGTCTACCAGTTTATTACCGCCGCGTTGAAAATACGTAAATTTCATATGGAAATCTAACTGGAAAAAAAAAAAAAAAAAAAAAAAGAGAAAAAAAAAAAAAAAAAAAACAATTTTGCTAGAGATGAGAATGTGGAACGCCATAAGGGTGATTGCTTTGCTCGCTTTAATTTAATGTAATTAAACTTATTTAGCTCTAATCAACATAATTCTGCTTTACTTCGTTCAACTTAAATTTTATTAATTTTGCTCATTTATGCTATGCCTCCAATTAATCAGGCTCGATTATGCTTTGTACACAACTGTATGTTAAGTTTTCTAATTGGATGAGGTAAATAGGAAAAAAAAAAAAAAAAAAAAAAAAAAAAAAAAAAAAAAAATAGCGCTAATGTTCGTAATACTAAGTATAACTATAAGTTGAAACCAATGTACCCCCCCTGCCATAGGGTTATTCCCTGAAAGGCTTGTATATATAAATAAATAAATAAAATAAAACATATGAAAACCACAACCAGTCGTCCACAAATGTTACTTACTTAATTAATTGCTAAGGGCTCGCCAAAGAGTAAATGCAATGAATTTATTTGAAAAACTCGATCATTTAGAATCAAAATGAAAATGATTGTTGCAACATTGCGTCTTGCTGAGGAATATCAATTTTTAAAAATGAAGACCTTTAGTTAATGTGGTTTTCCTGACCATCTCTTTTTTTTTTCATTAGCTGCCCATCTCTTTACTGTTGATTTCATCATTGGCGATTTTTGGTCGACGCAAGTTTAGCGATATAATAAAGAACCATTAATTTGTCTCAAAGTTTCAACTCTTATCTGAGACTCTCATCAGGGGATCTTCGTTATGTATATACCTTATTTTATTAGCTAATCCTTAAAGCTAGTCGATGATGAATATTGTACATATATTGGGCCTCCCTTCACTCATATTTCAACAGTCTTTCACTTTGCGCGTTAATTTTTTTTCGTTTTCCTGTGGATCTCATTCAGTAGTGAAATGGTAAACAAGATGAAGTATATATGGTAATCCTATATGATTTAACCTTGTTTACCACTTCACTACTGAATTCTTCATCATCATAGGAGAATAAGGGATAAATAGGTTAGTATCTATGCCATTTTCTCGTATTGTTTTTGCAAGGATCTTTACTCCGAAAAAATAGTATTTCCCCAGAAAAATCTCAGAATATTCATTTTGATAAATCACATAATTGACTAATTACATTATTTGATCTGAATCAATTAATTCCAATCGGTCATCCCAATCGAGAATCACTGTTTTTGGTGATCAAATGGAGAAATCATCTCATGAAATCAATTTTTCAAAATTCGCTATTATCGACAGCTAGTGAGCCAGACCAGTCCTCTCAAATATTTAATTCCAGAATAACTCAAAAATTGATAATAAGTTCATAAAAATTGAAGAAAGTTGTCTCATCACACTCCGAATTTTTCCTGATTCTTCTTCTCATTCCTCCGATTAAAAACTTTGAAGGATTTTACGAGCGTCATTCGCTAAGGCGTTCGTCGAAACTTGAGCTACCACCATGCAGAAAGGATGAAGAAGATAGAGAGAGAGAGAGAGGAAATAGGGGAAAATTGGGAAGCTAGAAGTGAGAGTCGAATCGAATCAGAGTTCATCCTCGTAAATATTGATGAGCCCTACCGTAAAGTTCAACCACTCGTTTTACAACCCAGACCACGCTATCCGTTTACGTCGATCCTTCCTACTTCTGTGTGTCACGCGGTTAACGTAAAATCCACCTCTTTCGTTCTGATAACAAATTATCTTTAAACGCACATAGATAGCTTGAGTCGGTTAAACTTCAGTATCGTCTGCGATCAGATAATCTCTCAGGCACAAATTAACTTGTCGCATAACTAACTATCTACAGCTAGCTGTATCGAACATAAATTTCAATGGAAGGAAAAATCAATTATTCACACTGATAGTGGGAATGTAATGTTCTCTTATCAGAATGATAAATAATAATTTTTCAATAATTTTTTTCTTTTTAATATCCAGCTATATGAGAGATATTACATTCACTAAGCCCATGGTCCAAAAAAAATTGTCAATTTCACTCAATTAATATTTCTTCTTCTTTATTATTCATGAAACTCAGGCGAAATCATGTAGTCAAAATATATTCTTTTCATTTCGTAACTCTTCTTTGCGTAATAACAAACTCCAATAAAATAATGGGCGATTCATTCAGAGAAAAGAACTTTTGATGTTTATAGGTTGATTCTTCTATTAAAAGTGAAGTCCCTCCTAATTAAAATAGAAGAAGTTCGTCGCTACGGCACATTTTCTATGTTCTTCTTATAAATTGTAATATTGGAGAGAGAATACGCTACAATATTTATTTTAAATATATATATATATATATATATATATATATATATATATATATATATATATATATATATATATATATATATATATATATATATATATATATATATATATATATATATATATATATATATATATATATATATATATATATATATATATATATATATATATATATATATATATATTTATACTACAGGAAAAATCAGGGAAAATGGATATTTGTGACTAAATGTTCTAGGATTTTTGTTATGAGCCTTTTTTGGAATTGTTTTAAAAAATTACGCAATAATCCATGCATCTCCAAGCAAATTTTCCTCCGATTTTTCAATGAAATCCTCCACTGAAAAGAAAAATTCTGCATCATTCTGCCTGAGTCTCCCCTGAGTATAATTTTATGTATATTATTTTTCACTATCGAAATTAATATTATGTGAATTATGGAATATATTTTTACCATATTCATAATTTATATTAATTCCATTGAGTTTCCTCTTAATCTGCGAATGGATTTGAATTTAATAATTCACTATGACTGCCGAGATTAAACACCTCTAGATTTTATGCAACTAAAAACATAATTCTTTATCCCAGCCAAATGGCAAGGCTCGTTGAAGCGAATTACGGTGGTAACTGTATTTCAACTTGTTCTTCTACCTTCAGACCTTAATATACCAATGGCCTATGATTCTGCGCAAGCTCTGGAATAAGCCCCAGTAAGGTTACATTAATGGCCTGGGTTTATTCAAAATTTAAGCAGCTTATGTACTTCACGGACGTACAGCAGCAAATCAATTGACTAAACTTCATCCACATGTTTACAATCTTCTATTTCTGCATTGGATGACAATATTTTATCACATTCGGATGTCTGTATTTGTAACCACTGCATAATGATGTAAGTTTTCGAGGCAAATTATGATTTATCAAAAACTAAGACTGACTACATCAAAATAAAATAAATGTAGAAAATGTTTCCCGAAAATCGTTTATTTTTTTAATTTCATAATTTTTTTCAAGGCATCTGTTCTATTTGAAAATAAGAGAATTTGAATGAAACTTTTCAACACCAAAACTTTCTCTGAATGTCTCGAAAAAAAAAAATCCCCGATTTTCCCAGTCACCAAATCACATAAAAAAGAATGAAAGATCAAAGAGCTATTGAGCACAGATTTCTCCACAGATAAAGCTAAAGACTTTGGCAATTGGCCCAATTCCAGTAACTAAAAAGGCATATTCCTTTAGAGTCTCCTGTATACATGCAGATTCATCCGTTGTAAGTAGACAGAAATAAAATGAATCACTCTCCCACAGGTTCAGAGGGAATACCGTACAACGCACAAATCACATTCACGATAGTTTAATGTCTGCGATAGCCTATATGCCGACATACCCAGTTGTTGAGGGGCGGTATTAGCTTCTCTCTAGCTCCCACAGTATTCATTCCATAGTGTGCAATTTCTCCCGTATATATTCCATATAGAGTATCTCTCTCGCCGTTTCACCCCCAAGAAGAAAGACGATTTCCCAGTTGCGGCAAAGATAAATCAAGCCGGTAATTAAAGATGTGTTGAGATAGCCTCCACTGGTGCGATGGACGATACCGTACGTGAATCTCTCTTCTTTTCTCCCCTCTTTTCACTTGAAGCCACTGCCGATAAACGTGTGCACAAGCAATGGGGCACACATGCATTATACATTCGTGGCACGGTGCACGCGCACAAGTAGGTGCTGCAGCCAATGCGCTACGCCACCCACGTAGGAACTACGATTAGGCGTTAACCCGCATAAACGATGCACTTGCTGCACGCATCCGCTCTCTTCTTCTTCTTCTTCTTCTTTCTCTCCTACTTTTAACATCACGTCTCATGGTTTATTGCGTAGATGCGATATGTTCAAACGCTCTCTTGATATTTATAAGATTTCACTCCGTGTGACTCATTTATTTTCGTGTGGGAAAACTACCACTTAAATGGCAATTTTCAACTCTCTACAGCAAGGATTCCACCTCGTTTATTTCCGTCTCTCTTTCTCGTTTCAGACAGATAAACGAGGTGCGAAAGATTCAGATAGCTTCCTACGTTATTTTTTTTTTGTTTTTCGCCTCTTTTCGGACCATCATTGCACTCGAGAATTTTCGCTCCATTATATCACTTTGAATTGATCCCTCTTTCGTATTACGACTTTCTGGGTAAATTCCTTCGAGAAATCACAGCTTTTACGTTTTTCTATTTTTTTTTTTTCGAGAACTGTGTGTTCTGTGTGCCTCTGAGCCTCTAGACTATTTATGCTCCCCAGCATGGCCATTCATTTTGTTACCGAGACGGGCGATATTCCGAGCCGCGTGAAAATTCAAAGCCCAAACTTCATTCGAAAAGCTTGCACTTGGATAGCATATATATTTATATGTATATATATATGCATACAAACACAATAATATCGTCGGAAGTCCGAGGAAACCACGGAGCACCGGGTCTTTCGAGATGTGAATTTATTGCTGATGATCGGTTTGCATCCGGTCGTACGTGTACCTGTCGGCTCGTTACGAATTTCACAGGCGCACGAGTCTTCTCGTCTCACTTATCTCCAAAGGCAATATCTTTCGACTATTCACCCTGTGAAAATAAACATTTTCTTTTTCAATTAATATACCAGCAGTGTCAACATGAGAGGAAAATTTCGAGAGTCCTCGTGACTCTGGGAGGCTATTTTTAGAGGCTTGGAATATTAGATGACTCTCTGACATTGAATATTTTCGTAGATGTCAATGAGAATCATGGTGGAGACGTAAAGGATGAAAATAATTTTGTTCTGAAAAACCAAATAAACTTGCATAATGCTTAGAGAATATGTAGATTCTCTTTTTCTTTTTAACAGATGTGCCATATGGGCTGAATTTAGTTTATCCCTCAGTTATGTTCACTCGCAGAGTTGAATACTGTACTAAGAATTTTCACCATAGTTGCTTGAATTATTCTTCAAAATTGTTTATGTAATTTAATTTTCACCGAATATTACCAACCAAGTAGTTTCTGGATGTGTGTATGTGTGTGTCAAATAAATTTACGGTTTATGGTTATGTTATGGATAAAACGGAAGATCTTGAATTTTAGGTACAAAAGAAGACACAATATTTGTTCTGAATATTTCTAGCATGACGAAATGAGAAAAAAAAATAAGAAACAATGAAGTATAATGTGGTGTAAGCTGCAGTCGAGACACAAAATTCTCATCAGTGCTTGTTTCTTTTGCCTTTGTTTATCCTATCTCCGTCGAGATCTATGAATTATGTACACCTCTCTGTCATTGGCATGAGACAGATAACTTTGAAGAGACCTGTTTTTATAAAAAAAAATTAAAAAAAAAAAAACGATGAGAGAACAACGCCCGAAGTCTTTAGCTATTCATGTATTTTCTTTATCTATTTTTTTTTTCTAAATGACAGACGATCCAAAGAAGACGAGGAGGAGTAAAAAAATCCAATAAACTCGACAAAAAGAATTTTCTGTGTGTCAATGGATAATTTGTAAATACACAAGAGCCTCATTGTCTCGAAAAATATATAAATTTCACTTTCACGATGGTAGAATTATCTCAACCATTTACGTTTGTTCCTTAATAAGGAGAAAAACAGTGACCCCTTGCAGCCATAAGGCGATCGGATATCGAGAATGGAATAAGAAAAACAACGAGGGGTCGTGCACGATCCTTTTAAGAAAACGAAGAGTAAAGAAAAAAGAAAAATAAGAGAGAAAAACAGAGCAATGCATTTATTTTCAGTAGGGACAGAAAGAAAGAAAGAGCTTGAGTCTTTTTTGGGGTGAGATGTTCTCAAGTATTTTTCCACGAGCGCGAAGGACGCGTTATCCGGGCTATCGTTTTACAATGCTGAGTTGCTGACTGTGTTGGCAGTTTGGTTTGGGTTGAAACGAAGAAAGTTGAAGAGATGGGAGATGGAGAGATGCATCTCAGGGGCGACTTCAAGAAAAGGATAATATTGACTCAGCATCACTCGGAGTTTTACTGGAGATACTAGATGAGGAAATTGGGTTCACTTCCCTATGTTGTTCTAGAAGGATGACCTGAGCTCTGTTTTATAATCTCAGGATGCTTCTTTCCTATTACGTTGAGGGAGAAATCGTGGAATGTAGAAAGTACATGTTGGTGGAGAGTAATTCAGTAGCAAAGAGGTAAAACAGGATGAGTTGATTCTTCTTACTTTTTTATCTGAAAATGTCTCCGACAGTAATAGAGGTACGCCCTTTTTATCTTACTGCTTATTTGTCAGGGCAAAATCACCATATAGCACTTACTTTCCGAAATATTCTCAAGCGAAAATTGATGGAATTTTTAATTTTTTTATTTGAATTTTGAATTTTATCCGGTTATTTTCATATCAGATGAATTTTTGAAAACAAAGATTTCATGATTTTTCTTTATTGATTTTTATCTTTGGGTGACCAACCAAAAAATTTACACTAATGGCCAACCTAATGGGTATCGACGTACAATCTCGGAGTTTTTTTTGCGAATTTTCGCTAAGAAAAACATTATACCTCGATGGGCAAATGGGTAAACGGTTGGTAACACAAAGATTAAATAATTATTTCCTAATAATGTTTTCTTGAACAGGATCTTCCGATCGTCTGGAAAAGTGTAGACTTTCAGAAACCGCCAGAAAAATCAGGAATTCTTGAAAATTTCAATGAAAACTACTCTTATCTCCTGAAAATTTGTATCTGAAATATTCTGGTAGAATGAAAGAATTCCGTTTATCAATGCTGCCAATATTTTAGTCAAAAGGTATTTAACTAAAATCTCCCAAATTAAAGTAAAAAAAAAGTAATTCCAACGGTATTTCCTCGAGTCTTCACAACTGAAATATTTCAGGTTGAATTACGATGTTAACACCGTAACACGTAGGGTGAACGCGTTCTCGAATGATTAATTCTGGTATGATGTATGTTTCAACAAGCTCTCTCTCTCCCAGCAACGTAGCGTTTATCACTAAACATGGTATTTCATAAAATTCTCTGAAAAATTTACGATCATCTTCAATCTAAATTTCGTGAAAATTTATGCTTTTATTTAACTTGGAATGAAGATTTTTCAGTATCAGTGTGATTCCAATGGATTTGTCATACCATCAAAGTATCCCATCAATTTGAGAAAATTCACATTGATAATAATTCAGGACGAGTGAAACTACGTTATACATACCAAGTATGAGGACGAAAGCACGACATTCTCTCAATCATCATTACATTAGCAGTAATGATCCATTAGCATCCCGTCAAGTGGCTGTCGTTAATGCTCGTACAGTGCATCAAGGGAGTTGATAGTTGGTAGGGAGTGTCAAGTCCAACGAATATGATGAGCTTGTCCGGGAAACGTTTGAAACAATCACCGTTGGTCCATGGGCATCATTGGCTTCCGACCAAAGAGGGACTAGAACGTGACCATAATATCTAAGTTCAGCTATTCGTACTGACTGAATGCGCTTGTTGCAATAAACTCGACGTTTCTATACACATGAGCGCCGTGATGATCGACATGCTACACAGTAGAAGGCGCATTAGCCATCAGATGTGTTGAAATTTGAATGATGCAGAATCTTTTATCATTTGGTATGACAAACACGACTGCAGTGCTGTCTTCGCCCACTCGCAAAAATTCACTACGACAATTTATTTCTCCTTGTGGTTTGGGATGTCTCGCATTACTGGCTCGTGTATCGATGAACGGCAATTTGTAATAATTTCAAGCAACACCTTCTCTAATTTATGGTGGTGAATTTACGTCTCACCATAGAAGCATTCATCTGCCTGACAGGTGAAAAGAAGAGGTAGAGAGGAGCTCTTATTGGATCGTTGGAGGTCTAATTTGACTTAACTCAGAATTCTTTCTACTTCTCTCACCACTGCTATTTCTCACCACTGATTCATTCTGACGTTCCATAATCTACATCTCTTGGCGTTGCATTGGCACGCAAATCTCATGAAAAAGGAAAGATAAATCGACGTTTGGAGGCATTTCTACAGAGGCTTATCATTGCAACTGAAGATCGACGATTAACGATCTACAATTTGTAATTATTCTCAGGTAACATTATGAGAATTTTAATGCGATTTATGGGATGCAACTGGCGAGCGTGTTTGAGGAGGCGTGATTCAAAAATATATTTATGCACGAGTATTTTCGTCGATTCGTGCGCGACCGGATCCGAGGAGAATCGTTAATCATTTTACAAACAGCTCTAGATATTTCGCAAGTGGTATGAGGCGGTGAAGGTATTCGTTCTCTCATGTGGAAAATTTACATGCTTCTGTAGGATCATTACAGTTAGGTAGTATGTGTAATAATCATTTGCAACAAATGACTGAAATAGAATTTTTTCGATGATTTAATAGGAGGAAGTAAATAATAGGCATTTTGGTAATGAAGGATTTCCTCATTGTACTAAATTTCGTCCGATTAGTTGTTTGTATCTTCATGAAGAACTGAGATAAATTGAGTTTAAAACTCGCAAATCATTTTATTAATATCCCGAACTTAAAAGAATTTATCAAAAGATATTTTTTGTATTGGGTGAAATCGACTTAAAAAAAATATCTCGATATCTCTCTCGAAAACTACTTCCTGATTCATTGTCTGATGTGGATTTCTTTGGATTTCTTTCTATACTTTTATACTTTTTTTCTCCTAAAGCAAAGCACAATCACCCTATGAACTGCAACCATGCTTCAAGAATGAATGATTAAAGGAGTACAAAAGACAAAAGGGAGACAGCAGAAAGAGAATGTGGAATTTTCGAACATCGGCTTAATATAAACTTCCTGGAATGAATTTTCATCTGGAACTGGAAGTGTGTAAAAGACGTGTGGTTATCTTCTAACAAGCTTCAACCTTTTTCCTCCCTCATTCACCACTGAAGCTAATTCGTATACGCGTAAGAAGGAAGAGAGCCTGATGATAATTCACAAATCCCCAAGGGGTATAAACATTCTCTCTTTCCTTCAGACTGCAGCAGCCACAGAGAGCCTTTGCTGTATATCTACGCCCTTATTCACACACTTGGTGTGGGTTCGGTAGAAACTGGCGCTTAATTAAATAAAACATTCCCCCTCTCATTTCCCCTCATTTTCGAGGCAGACGGAGGTTTCATCCTCGTCCATCTAGAAGAGAACCTTTCTGTGTTGTCGAGTGGTTACACTTATACACTGTGTGTGTCATCTTAGTGCAGAGGATTTCTGGAATTTTGGAGACAACTGTGACAGAGGAGATGAAAGTAGTTGATGCTTTGAGAAAGGTAAAAGGAATGAATCTTCATGAAATCACATTCTGAGGGTGATTAGAAGATTTTGAATGGATTTTGAGGAATGCTGATCATTGTAGAAAATTGTGTATTGACTGTGATAGAGTGTAAGTCGAACATCCGCGAAAATTCTATCTTGACTGCCGTTTTGAGGCTTCAGTAGACCACAGAATCCAAAAACTGACATTTTCGATCGGATATTCAACTTCTGTATGGTTGGGGAATATACTCGTGAATTTTGGAGAAATCAAATCTCAACAGGAGAAAAGTTGTGAATTCTAACAAATTAAGAAAATCTGGAATGGAACGTACACTTTGCAAAATATTCAATCGAAGAAAACTTATATTGATAAGTTTCCTTTGATTAAATATTGAATTTTGGAAAATGAAGAAAAAATCGTGAATTTTTTATTTTTCGGAGTACCTTTTTCTGGAAAATGGTACCCATAGGGTGAAACTTGACGATAGTTATATGCTACATCTTAGAATATTCTTGAAATTCATCCCTAATAGCTTTTTCGTGCTCCAGGGCAGAAGAAATCTTCAGATTGAGAAATTCACTATTTTCGCTTCTGATTTTTCAAATTGAAATGTCATGGAGCAAACTTCGGTAAAGTTGAAGGAAAAAATTCGCAGAAGGAAGAGAGTTATCAATTTCCAAAAATAGGGAAAGTTAAGACTAAAATGTACAATTTCCAAAATTTCTAACATCAAGAACGCACTCAAGGGTTGACCTCGCCTATATTCACATTGGAGATGTGATCGAACTCGCCAGTTCTGTTGACAATCAATTTCTCTGCATAATTGAGACAGTGCAATATGCCAGTCCCTCACAGTGGTCTCCGCGTAGGATTCTAATGGAGAAACCGTATTGAGGTAAATGTGTAACCTCCTTACATCCGTAATTCTACGGAACCGCCTACACCATGGCAGACTGATGGAGCTCCTCGATAATTCACACCAATTTAATTCAGATACACTGATGCCCTATCCATGTATTTGTTAGTGTTCGCATTATCAGTATTCTCCAACTGTCTTGCATCTATTCGTAACCACAAACACGAATTTCCGTAATCCACTATGACTGTACTCACGGAGTTACCAATCGATTTGCAATTTTACGAGAATAACTAGGAAAACGTAAGTGGTATTATCGAGCAGAAGGGGAATACACGTGGGATCGTTACAGGTACGATGGCCACATTATGTCCAGTAGAATATGTTCATTGATTGGAAGCCTTCGAGACTCACCGCCTTAAACTAGGTATTAAGGATGTATGAGAATGAGCGTGGGGGAATCACTGATTTTTATGAGAGAAGAAAAGAATCACGTTACTTATGGGGGGAGACTGGGGCAAAATGGACCCTCGCTGCATGATGATCCAGAATTTTTGTTCCTAAAGAAGGATATCATGGAAAAATCTGGAAAAAATTGAGAAAATGCCCCAACATGTCTCATTCATTGAGTATTTTTTTCGATTTTTTTTGTCGAGTCCTTCACTCTCAAAAAAAATCCCCGATCATTTTCCTCAACAGGTCCATTTTGCTCCCGTCTCCCTTATTTCAACTTTAGTAACAGTGCTATTTTCCATCAATCTACATTCATTGATATAAAAATTCATAACAATTGTTCACTCTTCATTCATTTGACGTGATAATTCAGTTGTGAACAGACAGAATAAAATAAGACGATTTTTTTCCGCTCTTTTCCTTGCAAATGGCTTAAAAAATGAACGAGATCGAGCGATTCCATCCTGCTTCTCTTTCTATTGATAATGATTAAAAAGATATTGAATTGATGATCTATAAATGCAACTCTCCATTATCCCATAAAAAAATGCATTTAATGTCTATTTTTTAAATTTCCCACATTAAAATATCATTGGCATTAATTCGAAGATTATGATACTCATAAAAGTCTGAGAATCGATAAAATTTTGATATCGACATTACTACTTGTTGAAGTTGACATTGTTCCTGAACTTACTACTGTATCCGTTACAACAGATGATGTATGAACTACTGGCAATGTGTTGTTACCATGTTGAGCACAACTGAACGCCCACTGCTGCAGTATTAAACTGGACACTGGCATTATCATTCTACTTTTATACAACAGATGTGCAACTGCAACAATCCGTAGATAATTCATTATTTCATCACAGTGTTCACAATTCTAAGACCTGAGACATATAAAATTATTTTATTGGTCAAATCCATCGTTAATGTGATGGAAGAGTGTCATGAATATCTTGAATTACATTACACACAATAACAGAGTATTACTTCCATTATCTGAAATAGCTGCCAAGACAACACTACTCATACGGGAAATATCTGTAAGCCGTCGATCAATGTCCTTCACAATTTCCTTTCTGCAAACTCATGAAGAGAACAAATATACAGAAGTCAATTCAATCCCTCATAAACTGTTTCACGGATTGATACTGATTATGACGATATAATAACTTAAACTTCCATGGCATCCACCAACATTTCATGTGAAATGATGTGCAGTGAGAGTTATCATCACTATTAATTATAACCTAACATTAGTGAATATGCTCATTCTCGTATCAACTAAATGGTTTGTAATACACTGTAATCGTTAATTTCCTCGTTCGTTGTGGCACCTTGAACCAACTTAAATGGCAGCTTAGTTAGAGCTATCTGTTTGCCGCGAATTGCCCGATAATCGTTACTGACACTGTTAACTCCAACATTTGTACACTTTATTCACATTTTTAAGAACAATAAAAACAACATCACACGATGGATATTAAACTTTTACGAAAGTACACTATTCTATCTATAAAGAAGTATTTTTGGAGAACTCTGATATTGATGCTCTGTTGATAAGTTTCAAGTTCTTGCCAAAATATGATATTCAAATGTACATCGAATGTATAAGTCATTGAATCTTTATGTATTGAAGTGTTTATCTCCAAAAAAATCAACAAACACAAAAAATACTGGGTGGATTCATCATGAGTACAAAAGATGTGACTCCTTATTAATCCAAGACAGGAATGAATTTTGTTTTCTTTAATAAATCAGTCCCTAGCAGCTATGCGATTTTCATCTCTTCGGTCATACATCATATTGGGAGGGAAAAGGGGAATTCTGATTCTCAATATTGAACAGTATGGATATATCAGCATCTCAAAAACATAGTGTTAGGTATAAACATAGCACTCACGCCACTTTGTTCCTTAGGCGACGATGGTTTAATATACGGAATGTATCCTTTGCTGACTTTTTTGTTGGCCCATAATAACCCAACTGTGTCTTCTAATTAGGTGCATGATTGCATTGTGTGAGTGGAAGTTCGATGACGAGAAAGGAGATCGAGAAGGTGGTTCACATAACTTTGAATCTATAATATCCTGAGGTCCTCAAACTATACGTTGTCTCAGAAAAATTATGAAGATAGTTCCCACATTACACAAACATCTTGAAAATTCCTATTTTTTAGAATAAATAAACTGGCCTCATATCATGACCATATTCATCTGTACATACTTTCGTAGTTTTGAGATAAAATTATCAATAGTAAGAAGACTTTATTGGTCAACAAAAAGTCAGAAACGTCTTTTCAATTGCTGTCATACTATGAGTTGGTAATACTATGGGAAATTAATTAAGTTGAGCTTGATTAATTGTATGCAACAGATTGCAGTTTGTAGATCTGGTATAAACACTGTGGTTGCACAGTCACCAATGAGTAAAGCTTTGAATTCTGACCCCTTTCGCTGCTTGAACGAGAGGATTCTCCGCTGTGGTAGAGAAGCTTAATTGCCTTGAATTTAGTCCACGATCTCTCAGCAGTTAAATTTTCCGACGGAATTATTATTAAGTGTTTTAACTCCATTGACTAATATAAAATACAGAATTACTCGGGTAATTTTTGTATGTGGAATGGGGAGGATGTGATATACTCTTCAGTTTCAATTCAGTAGTGAAGTAGTAAGACGGAACAAATCAACTTATCTTCGTGAGCATTTTTAATAGAATATCTCGGAAATTAATGGAGATACGTCCTCTTTGCTCAAATCCTTTTCTGCAGAGAGTTGTAAGAGCTCGTTGTAACCACTACATACATACACATGCATGGGGAATGAAGCCGAATTCTCGGAATGCAAATTGAAAAAACAGAGGAGAAATTAAAATAACTGCAAACGACATTAATGTCAGAAATCCTGCCAACTAAATTATTCACAAATGGAATTAGTATGTAAACTCAAATTATTATTTTTTCTCTTTCTCTAAAATGTCTTTGTATCTCACCAATTAAGCTTGAATAAGGCAGTCTTCAAAGGTCAGAGGACAATAATATTTGAGACACAATTACACATTATCTACTTCTTATTCATTTCTTTTACTCTTTCCTATTGCCAGACCTGTCTTTTGCAATTCTCTTCTCGTCACGTATATTCGTTCATCACGCGATATCCTTTAATACGAATTTAATATTCAGTTCTGCAAGAGACGTGACATGCTTCACCTCGCGAAGTTCCACTGCACATAGTTCTATCTTTATACTTTAAGTATAATATATATACATTATTCATCCAACAAGACACGATTACAGTGAACTATAATTGAGAAATTAATTACAATTGTTAATGATTACTATGAAATTTCCAAACACCCTTCACTACGAGCTAATGAAAAAATTAAGATAAAATCGTGCGATTTTGCTTCGTTTCCGAGATATTTGTTAGAATCAATGATTAAAAAATAGAGTCATCCTGTCTTATATTTTCTCTGTTGTATCGATTAAGAAAATAGTGAAGTATTGTAATGCAGAATAAGCGCTTCATGTCAGCGAGCTTGACACGTCTCGATTTTTAACGTGAATTCCTCATGGAAGTAAGGCTTAGTAATGAATCAGTATCGATATGACCAAATATTTCTTTCTAATATCAGAAATCCTGATGGATTGGATCTCATTCTCGATATTGATTCATACGTACATTTCTGTAAATATCTGAATAATTTCGCCATTTCATAATTGTCGGATTCCTACTGAAGAGCAGGATGCTATTTAACTCACTGAACTTACATTTTCACGAGCAATTATTCTTCGGAATCCAGAATTGTAATCGAACTCATTGAATGCAGTTAAACCATTACTATGGGAGATTAAATTAGGAGCTTCAGCGGAACTAGATACTTCGATGATGGTGATAGTGGTCCATATCTAAATGGATATGGAAGCGTTATAATGAAACTTGATGAATGAAGTTTTGTAATTAAAAATGCAAGATACTGGTTATTGACATTGATAGAGAAGCCATTAGAAAGATGCTAAAAAATTCATCTACATTGTTATCCAACGCTTCACAGTGTGTATTTGCTGGAGAAGAGTACATGGAGATTCTTGAGGATGCATGGAGTATTTTTGCTAATTATTTCATTGAAGTATTAAAATCATAATATGATTTCCATACTTCAGTGAAACGATTAGCAAAATTAATCATATTATGGTTGATTAATTTTTGCGAATACAATAAGTGGGGAAAATTTTGTCTTATTAAATTTGTTAACAGAGCAATATAATGCAGAATCAAGAGCTCATTTGATTTACAATAATGTTGAGAATTGCAGTCACGAAAAAATCACAATTAAGGGGAATTAGCTAATCATTATTTTTAATTGGTTATTAATGAAAAAATTTCTTCTTTGATGAGATGCTTTGAGAGAACTGTAAAGTTAATTTTTCATGATTATAAACTTCATGTTTATCGAAAATGTTCCATTCTAAATTACATCTGATCTTAAATTCTGTCTGGCCATAAAAATTGAAAATTATGATACTGAATAGGGAGGTTATTGACCCGAATAGTTCCGTCAGCAAATAAGATCCCTTTTTACCTTCAAAAATTACTTTTAAACCCATGATTTGTACACCAGGAGTGCAACCGATTCCTATCGCACTAGTAGTATAGATTTTGACACCATCAGTACAAGCTTTCCTGCAGTTCTACTGCTACTATTTGTTACAGCCCTTCTACTATGACTATCCACACTCTCACTATACTTTTTTTCTCCCACTCCTATCGTAAATGTATACCGCAGTACACTTACCACGGTATTTAGAGAAAACTGTTGGATGTCAATTAGAACTGAACAATATTTCGATCGAGTCCACGATTCATACCATATTTTCACTACCTGTCGGAAATTTTCACAGAAAAGATCGATCCTATAATTTAAAATAAACAAAATACATAAATTCGGGGAAAAAATGTACCAATCCCTAATGTAATAGACGCTAACTTCGTAGCAGAATTGAAAGTATTACACTGTTTCTGAATCATGACATATCTAATTCACTATAAACAATTTCTATTCTCCAACAACAATCATGATGATGGAAAATCGAAATGAAAAATACAAATGAATGAATAAAAAAGAAAATCATATTCTCACTACATACTATCGTAGTTTATTTAATTTGTGTCGACTCCTAATATTATAGACGGTGTAGTGTCCGCACTCACCTTTATGAGATGTGTTTCTGAACAAAGTAATAGAGAAAAAAGAACTGAAAGGAATTCTTGATTTTATTACCACATACCTACCACGATGCACATAATTCAAAGATTATTCTTCAAAACTTCATAAATTAATTTTCCTTAGAATAATAATCGAATAACTTTTTTTGATAATAACCATTGAGTTGATATTTCACGATAAATAGAGGATTTGTGGTTAACGTTAATCGGATGATGGTGACAAAATTTAACGCGGCACCTGGGCAGGGGGTTAGCGTAAGTAGCCACTAATAAATCTGTTGTCACAAGAGTGAAACAGCAACGCGTGGAGAAAACGTACTGTACAGAGCAGATGCGCACGTTAACTTGGCTTTCTCTCTCTGTGTGCAAGTCTACGTTAGCCATAACGAGGATGTTTTGCTGGTTCCTTCCGCACGAGCGTTGGTACATTAAGCCCCAAAGAGGTTTTGTATGGGTTCCTTTGGGGGTGGTCCCAAGGCAATACATCCTCGGGAAATTGTCGTGCTTTGGTAACGAAACACATTAATCTGCGCCTCAGAGCTAACCCATTCTCTCTTACCGAAATTTAATTCGTTGATATAAAGTGTTCGTCTGTCGTTTTTCGTAGATAAAATCCTGTTGCTCTAGACTGGATGACTTGAGTGGATTTTCATTTGCTGAATAACTTCACATTTTGAAATTTAGCTGATTAGAAAAATTTTCGATCCTAATGACGATCAAATAGAAAATTTTTCTTTGAGAATCTTTTATTTAGTAATAAAAAAAAAAAAAAATCTTTTATTTAGGTGAAAGTTGACAATAACAATTTATTGCGTCACGAGCTCTTTCTAATTCTCCAAATAAAATTACGATTGCAATAAAAACTGTTATTCGAAAAATTACTATTTAGTAACCTAAGAGACATTCAGTGAATATAGCAAATATTGGAGCAAAATGATTCAAGATTGCTCTACAAAGTAAAAGAATTTAAAAAAAAATCTGGGAAAATTTGAGAAGATGCGCCAGCATGTCGATACTCTTATGTAATTGTTTCATATTTTTTCATAGAGGCCTTCGCTCGTGAAAAAAATCTGCTTTAAGAGGCTCTGAAAAGCCGTAAGACTGTTGATAATAAATGAAATAATGATCAGTCTTCTGAATGGAAAGTACGATAATTCTCATAGCCAAGGGAAAAAAGACTTGTAGCAAAAAAAAATTGTATTTGTTTCTAAAAAAATCGTGAAGGTCTCCACGGTAATTTGATCATCGAAGTTACTGCTCTCAAATTTTTTTTTTACATTTCTCGTGTTACTGCCTTCACCGAAAACTCCTGCGGTTTCATTTGAATTTAATCCCAAGAGTTTGTCGTTGGAATTGAAACATTTTATACGAAAGAGCATGTTAAGCATATGAATGCGTAATACAGTTGGACATTGTACGAGATGCGTTTGCTAGTTGTTCACCATGTAGCTCTGATTCGCAAAACAACATTTCAGCAATGTAGCTATGCTACATTCCTCGTGGGACATAAACCTAGGATTTATTAGGCGCACAACGAGCGTTTGGTTTCGACTGATGGTAACTTGCTTGGAATGGGTGGGAGAGGGTTGAGATAGACAGAGAGAGAGAGTATATATACGCTGTGGCTGTTATGAGAGGCACTGGACCACCTACACGGAGTAACCTCCTACCTCGTTTGTCTCGCTCCGCTTCTTGATCATCCTTGTCTGGTAAGTTTGGTGTATATGTTACGGTCTCGTACACAACCGCATTGTATATTATTCGTTGTCGTCAGTGACCACGGAGAGTTATATCAAAACTACTGTGACCAGTGTAGTGGTAGAATACATCACTTCCTTCGTCTATTTTCGCTTACGTTTCTGGATCTATTTTCGAATATCTAGATTGCTGCAGCTTCCATATTGTGGCCTTAGAAACAGAACGGCATAAGTATCACAATTTCCATTATTTCTTTTTAAACGGAAAGGCGAATATTTTTGCGAGACGTTTTGAGATACGTCCTATTCATCCTTTCATTCTTTCTTGTAGCTTTTGAAATTCTCTATCGAAAAAAGTAGAGGGCGGAAGGGGGGGGGGGGGGGATGTCCATGAGTTTTTCACATAATCCATTGAGAATAATCACAAAGCTAAGCCCATTTGTTCTGTTGTACCGCCTCACTACTGAAAGTGTCGTAAGTGCCACCCACAAAAATTGAAGAGGCGTATCTCCAGAACTTATGCTCATACAATTCACTCCATCCGAAAAAGTAAGTGTCGAGACACGTCTTTTTTCAATTCCACAACAGCGATTACTCCACTGTGTTCCTCTAATTTTTGTAATAAAATGAATTAGGTAAAGGATAACATGAAAAACATTTTATCATTATTTTGGAAAAGATTCTTCTTTCATTCTGGAATGCAGGATTTCTAGTACTCACTCTCCTTTGTTCCTAAGCTACTCATATTATTGTGAGAGCATCACGATTAGTGACTGAATAATTACAGAATATAGAACCCAGCTCAACACAATGGCCTGCGTGATTTTTTCTCCACTTTTTTCCTTTTTTTTTCGATATGAAATCGTGCCATTGTAAGCAGAAAAATGCCATCTCTTTTTGCTTTTCACTCTTCGCACTGACTTGTACAAAATCTCATGGATCGATACCAGTAATTACAGTGCGTGGAGGCATTCTATAGAGCAGATTCAATGAAGCCTGTGTACGTGATACGTTGAATAAAAAAAAAAAAAAGAAGCCCCAAAGAATCGTAACGTACTTCTTTCTACTGAAACTCCTCTTTGTTTATTGTTTCGTGTAGACTGGATATTCCTCATA
Organism: Aleiodes alternator; assembly: GCA_963921955.1. NCBI lineage: Eukaryota > Metazoa > Arthropoda > Insecta > Hymenoptera > Braconidae > Aleiodes > Aleiodes alternator. The sequence goes on along the minus strand of OY998100.1, from coordinate 7,809,524 downwards.
GAATTTTTCTTTGATGGACCCTCCTAGTGATGTGCCAAATGAACCATATAAAGAATAGAAAGATCCATTTCGTTTCTTCATTAGTACCATCCAATTGTACATGTGCCCCTTTTTTGCCTGATTGCTCTCGAAGTCAACGTGATAAATACCTTTATGAGAATTCTGACTCTTTTTGTACTATTCATTCTCCTCTTTCTGCAGAGCTCAAGACGTGCAGCTCGAGGGCAAGCTGATGTATGCTAGATACAAAAAGGGAATTTCGAATGAAAATCTGGTACAAAGAAGACAAAGAAAATAGGAAAAGATGTTTTTCAAGGTTTAAATATAAAATTGCAAAATGTTTCCTTCATTTTTTAAATTATTATCCCAGGATAATTTGAATAGCAAAAGACCCAAGTTATTTTTTATTCCTACGGTTTGATGGTTTAATGTTGATATCGAGCAGATAGGGTAAAAGCGTAATGGTTAGACAGCTTTGCCCAGTTGGAAATATACCTATTGCAGCAAGAGAGATGGTTACCTTTGATCTCTATGGATATTTATTTAAAGAATATGACGCTCTGTTGACTCGGGTATCCCTTCTGGCTGGTTGATCACTGGTAAACGTAGTCTGCACTATCTTTCCCGTGCCATCCCATCTCTCTCATTCATCTAGCTCTTTAACTATCAATAGAATTATAAAGTAACCATATCCAAGTATGTAATACGTATATTCGTCTATACCACACGATTTACCAATCATTTGTTTCTCCTATTTGTATATATTATCTATGTTCTTTGTTCACGTGACAGAATAACAGCTTCAGGGTCAACAGATACGAATCCATGATGTTCTGACTGATTCGTTTACAGATCAATGCATGACATTAAATTTTGAATTTCAATGAGAATTTCTTACCTCAGTCAAATTCCCCAAAGATGACTTTTATTTTCTCCATTCAATGATTCATCCTGAAGTATCAATACAAAATATCGACCCCATGAATATAAGTCTAGGAGAAAATATGTGGGGAAAAATAGCCCATGCAGAAATTGATAATTTTGATATGTCGATATTGTTACTGATAATATTAGCTCAACTATCACCAAATGTACATCTGCATCACTTCGATTATGTAAGATTAGTTATGTACTTTATAATTTGTTTGCAAAAGACACCTTTGTCACTATTTTCTCATGGTATAATCATATTTGTATCGAGCATCCTTCAATCCTGTTATTGACTTCAGCTGTCGGGTTGTTGTTAATCAAATAAATAAATACATAAGTCAATAAATAAATATATTTGAAATGACTCCAATGCAATTCAATCTCATCAAAAATAAACTTATATTCATTCTAATGATTTTCGTACTTTACAAGAATTGCCACCATATGCATAGAGTGTCCTCATGGGTTTATTCTGGGTTACTATAATGATTCTCATTATTATTTTTATTTTTGAAATTGACTCATGAACGAAAATAGTTAACTGAAAAATTAGCCCAAAGACAAAATAACGCGCGGAAAAGAAGATTCAGTTTTTTCTTCTGGTGTCGACATCTGAAACGAATTATCACATTATAATACTTAAATTCTTGAAAACAGGAAGAGGTAAGGGGGTTTGGATACAGCAAAGTATTTGGATTGCAAATTATTAATCAAGCTATTCTTTCCTGTACTTTCTCTTTGACCAAACCATGTGTGATGTACACAAAGATACATTTGAAATATTAAGGATGCTCATCCTTAATATTTCAAATGTATTTTTTAAGCATGCAAGTCGACTTGCAATGGTTCATGAAAACCGGTCACTTATATTGTTATTGTTATTAAGTGGTCATTCCGAAATGACCCCTTCTTCTCTATTAAGACACGTAAACTACATTGTTTTATATCATTAAAATATGTTCGTCAATTATCGTGCATTTGAGCGCTTCTCGGTATCAAATAATTCTCTCCACTCGCTCAAGACTATCACTCTACGAATACAAAAGATTCATGAATTTCTCTAATTGAATACATATTAATTTGATAATAATTTTTATATCCCCAATGAAAGTAATGCCATCGAAAAATGACCCATCACTCAAGTGTTTAATCAATGTCCGGTATTAATAGAATATGCATTTCATTACTCTCTACAACTGCGGTATGTCGATTTAAATTAAATAAAAAAAAAACAAGTACACTCTGTTCCAATGAATTATCCGAGTGATTTATTGCATAAAAAGGACAGCAATACAGAGAAAGAGAAAAAGTGAGAGAGAGAGCGAGGAAATACTGTCGATTGTACAATAAGCAAATATTAATCGTTGTTTAATGCAAAAGGCTTCTTGTTACCAGTGTCCAGTATGTTGAACCGCAATTAATAATTAATACCATGTGAATCATGGTATGTAATTAATCCGCTACTCCCATTCTCCCTCTCTCTCTCTTGCTATTGTCAATCGAGAGGAATGAGGGAATTTGCAGTCACACGCATTCAATGATTTGAAATTGAGGGAACGCATGTACAACCACAGTATACACATATCTCTGTACTATGTTCTCACTCTGGCCATTGATTTGTCCATCTCATTCCTCTGTATTTTATCTCTGTGTGTCTGTTTGGTCCCTTTGGTTTGTGTACATGTGAGCGCGCGAAAAGCACTGGAATACAAAGCAAACATCGTGCACATTGAACAGAAAGAGGTGTAGTAGAGAATGCGGGATAAAGCCTGATGGGATTTTACAGAGAGAAAAAGAGAGAGAGAGGGGGGGGGGGTGGGAGAGAGTCAGGTCTCGGGCGCGTGGGAGGTCTCCTCGCATTGTTTATGCCGACGTATAAAAGTGACGCATTGTTATTACCAGGGTAACGTGCTAGATGTGTAAATCAGGATCTATGCCTGTGCTGGCGCCTGAGAAATATTATCGTCTTAGTTTTCCGCTTCTCTTCTCAACTTCACGGTCCTTCCTTCTTCTCTTCGGCTTCTTTTTCACTATTTCTTTGCAATGAGGTTTTGAGCGTCCGCTTCAGTGGTGCAGAGGTATGGAGGGACTTAAGGGGTAGCAACGCCGCTATAAACAAGTCCGCTAGGATTTCATAGGGAATTTCAGAGGAATGGATATCTGAGATGTTTATTCTGTTCTTTATTCTTACTGAGGAGTATTTAGATTGCTACATGCTGAATATTTTTAGAGGAAAATAATTAAAGGAATTTCATGCTGGAAATGGTGGGGATAAGTGCAGGCACTTAAGGATGATATAAATTTAGGATTTGAGGATGTTAGAGGGATATTTCAGGAGTGAAGTGGTGGAGTAAGATGAGGATATTGAGAGGACTAGGCGGAATTGGGACATTTCCTGTGGCATCTCTTTTGTGGAGGAAAGTCGGAGGTACTGGGAAGGTTATCATTGAAAAAAAAAACATTATGTCTGAATGACCGAATTTTTAATAGAATTTCTCAAGTTCTTCCTTCTTCTTAATCTTTTTCAACTTCTGCTTGGGGATCAACTTGAAAATTACATTTTTGATTATGATCCACGTCATGAAAATCATAAAAGAAAAAAGAAATTCACTTTCTCGTTCAACTCTACGAGAAACCAAGGTGAAATGACCCAGAGTTAGAGAAAAAAAATCCGTTCCATATCTCTATTTCAGTTTTTCCAGAATTTTGTAAATAGTTTTGAAAGCATTATCGATTTTGTTTGCGAAATTTCCCTAGATTATTAATTTTTTTATATGAAGTTTCTCATGAAAACAATTAAAAGAATCGAAGGATAAAGCAGGAATATCGAAGCATTTTCACAATTTTATTGATTTTTTTCATGAAGATTTTCATTCAAAAAAAAAAAAATCCTGGATCATTTCGTCCTGCGGATCTGTTTAGTTCCAGTTTTCTCTGCCTTTGAGCCTCTCAGATAACTTCTTCATTGCATTTATTATAGATACCAATTAAATAAGAGAACCAGATCCACATACCTTTATTTAGCAACAATTGAATTATTCAATTATATTCAAATTTTTCTCTCACAATTGATTCAAATTCAACTGCAACGGGTATCTGAGCACTAAGTACTATTTAGTTTCCCACATTCCCTGAATATCTTTACCATAGAATCATTGTGGGCAATTTAACACTGAAAATAGTGAGAATAAATGCATTGCACTCGAGGCTGATATAAATTCAACTTGATACAGATGCACTTTGCAGAATACAGTAGAAAAGTGCATGTGAAAAATTTTTCTATTAAAATACTATGTCGAATAGTGCTGTGCGATATGATCCGTGATTTTATTGGGTAATACATTATGCTTAGTGAAAATTGCTGCCGTCGAGCCATAAAATTGAAATCCAATAGTACGAAAAAGGTGGTAGAAGAGTAGACTACGTTGAGAAGTAGTGGGTGTGGGCTTTTGGCATCGAAAAAAGAAGAAAAAAAACGTAGGAGAAACGGTATTTCACACGAATATTGGTCATTTTTCGTTTTAAAAAAATCGTCGTCTTTTATCCTTGAGCTGAGAAAATTTATCTTTACCTCTTAAACCACACTCGATAGAACTACTTACTTTTTGTCGTCAGCTGGTTGACCTACATTCGCTTCAAGGATCGTAAAATTGAGAGAAAAAAAAATACGCAGCAATCAAGCATCAGTGGTGAAACACAAAACTGCCTGTTGCAGAGTGCTTTTGTGTTTCTGTCATAAAAAGTCGAAAAAACAATGATACTTTTTTTTTTATTATCTAGTGATACATGTCATCTGATTGAAGAGCTTTTCTCACTGATGTGAAAACAATAACAGGTGATGGCATTCAGTTAAAACATACCACTCTTCAATTTTTTTTTTCAACTTTCAATTGAGGATTTATTTGGAGTACAAATGTACTTTGATAATTGGGAGATAATGGAGCGAAATGGAACAGATTTTTTTTCCAAATGTAACTTTTTTTTGCAGAAGATTTTGTTGAAAAAAAAAATATAGAGTTTAAGAAAATAAAAGAATTATAATTAAAAGAGGAAAAACAGAATAAGTCACATTTTTTTGCCATATCAGCTGAAAATATTTCCGGAACTAAGCAAGATGAGCCTCTTTGGCACTGGAAATTTCACATAGAAAATTTTAAGAGCTACAATAAAAAAGATGAAGGTAAAAAAAATTATTTCTCCTGTTTCATCTCTTCATTACTGATATATATTCAAAAGTCTCCGTAATTCAAACATTTTATAACAATAAAATTTCGAAAAAAATTCAACTCTCATTTCAGTTGAAAACTACGAGTCTGAAAATGATTGATTTTTTAGTTTTATCAACTCAGACAGAACAAAGTTGTATGGCCGAGTATAATCCCTTTCAAATGTTAAAGAGCTTTAAAATTTACAGATTATTATATGGTACTGTTATTATGAAATTTTGATTGCACTCTCACAAATGAAACTGCAGTGAAACATGAATGTAAAAGTTTACAATAGAGTGCTATATATCCATTGATAAAATGGAGCGTGAACCTAACAAAAGCCTCTGTCCAAAAACTTTTCATTTTAATTCCTATTAATTTTCCATGAAATATGACTTTTCGGTGCTTTATAGATTGTAAAATATAGAAAATGATGGTACAAAGTAATCGTTAATCTCGATACGTAATGCATTGAAAGGTCAGAATATTAAGAAACTTTTTGGTAATATATTTCCTAGTGAATATATCGATTTACACGTTTATAAAAGTGACTTTGGCTATAAAATTCAAAAATAACAATTCGTTAACTTCTGCACTCCATTAACATTGAAGGGGGGACAAATAATTAAATGACATCATAAATCATTCCTTCCATAACGCAAAGAGAAGAGAAGAGAAAAGAAAAAAAAAATGAAGGAAGATGAAATTATTTCAATACATGGCTAAATTAAATTTTCGTAACAGGATATAATTTAGAGTGTACGCAAAACTCATGGGTATCTTTGAAAGATGGCGACTGCTGATAAAATCCAGAGTAAGAAAATAAAGATCATGATGAAGTACAGAAAGAGAGGAATGAAGAGGAAGAAAAAAAAGAATGATCAGCTACTTCGATTGCCAACTCGGGCGGGATTTTGACGAGCATTGGGAAGGCGGTGATTTATAACGACCGTGCTTAAATATGTATGAAGATGTTCCACAGGCCATAAATACCAAACTGAGCGAAAAACAAAAAAAAAATAAGAAACACAAGTTGAGAAGAAAAAAAAGAAAATCAAAATTACATGTGGTCCGCGCGCAACTTCTGAATTGAATGCGCACAGTGACTCTATCTGATTCAACTGTGCACATGTATTGCTCTTCCCTCTGTGAATTATTTCAAAAAAATTAAAATTCTATTGAAGAGGGAGAGAAATCACTACAATATTCCTATTATTTTTTTTTTCCATATTTTCATAAATCTAATGGAGACTTCAACAAAAATCAACAGTGAAACTAATGGAGATATGTCTTTTTAATCCTAATCTTTTGTTTAAATATAATTTCCTGATGGTATTATTGATTTTGTATGAATTTTGGCTATTGTCGATAGTTACAATATGAAAATTACGTTAAAAAAATTCAATTGCTCCAACATTTTTCATTCTTTTTTCTAGTGAATTCTCAAAGCTACACGAAAAGCCGAGGGCGAAATCGCCCTATCTCGCTAACTTTCCGAGATATTTTGAGAGAAAATGACATTCTTCTCACTTTTCCACCACTGAAATTTTAATACGAACGGTTTCAGTCTCGTGTCACTCAAACGATTTTATCGTTCATAAATAAACTATTGTGAATCCAATTAATTTATTATTTTGTTAAATTAATTAAATTCCATATGTAATAATCAGATATAGTTGCCCCAGTTACAGACATAAGGCATAGAATAATTTTGGAGATTGTCATTCTCTTTTGACTTAAATAAATTCAGTATAAGCGAAGAGAAATTATAACAGAATTGTGAAATAAAGATATTTCTTGAGGAATATGAGTTAATATGCATATAATACGATACATCGCATAGAAAAAATGAAGATTTTTCAAGAATTTCGAAATTTGAGATTGAATAGTAATTTTTTTAATCAATTATTTCGTCCAACAATTTTTCTTAAATATCTCTGAAACTAATGGAGATATGCCATGTTTGCCCTATGCCTTCATCGGAGCTCTCAAAGTTTTCTATAAAAGGGGATGAATAGAAAATCACCTTATCTCGATAAACTTCCGATATATTTCTGAAAAATAAATGTCAAAAAAATGAAAATAATCTAATTTTACTTATTTGCTATTGTATTTGCAAATCAATTCGGATTTATAATTTTTCGATCATTTCGTGATATCTCTTTAACGGCAATTCCGTTCACAACCTATTCACAACCTATTCATAACCTTTCAACCTATTCAGATTATAGTAGTTGAAACCCATATCATCACGTAAAGCTGGAAATTAAATAATTAAAGGAATCGATTCAACTAAAAAATTAAATGAAATGAATTCATTAAAATACAAAAGTTTCTGAAAAAATTTTGGAGGTGCTCGGGATGAAATTTATTATTTTTCTTTTGATTATTTCATCCACAGTCTTTTGTCTTACAATCAGATACCCCTATATGACTGAATCAAACGTTTTAATTTCAGGTCTACAACGTGATTCTTTCGTCTCACGTCTGCTCCCAAAGCCTCCGGCAAAACACGTCTCACCCTCCTAAAGTTCCTATATAAGTTTTCAACGTCGAAGAAAGTGACTGGAGCGATAAACTTACTTTCGTAGGGTAAGAATAAGGTGAAAATGCCAATGGATGTGGAGTATAATTTACATCTTCTTACTGATGCCAAAGGAAAATTTCACGAGGGAGTTTGTGAATTCTCACTGCATAAATGGTAAAAGAGTCACACACAGTGCTATCTCAACGATTGCCAAGCATCACAAACTTAAGATTAAGTAGAATTTATAAAACACTTGAAATCCGTTGGGAGTAAAGATACGGACATTGCAGAAACTGCAGTGAATGAGAGAAGTAAAGTAGAAAAGTGGAAAAGGGAAAATAAAATAAAAATGAAGAGTCCAAAGAAATGGCGTTAAATGACTATCAACAATGCATTTTTCTTATGGCTATAGAGGAGAACTCCTTACTCTCTGTGTCACGTTGAACGACGTCGACCAAGCGTGCACAGACCCGTCGTTTTCCTGTAGAAAACTTTTTGAAGTTAGAACGTTCAAGCGAGTACGTCACGGCCAGAGGGAGCACGGGGTCCTTTTTCGATTTTCCTTTTTTTTTTCCTTCATTTTCTCCTCGTCTTCTCCTCTTTTTTTTTCCTTCGCTCGGTGAACTTTGGAGGTATAAGTTATACGGACACACGGCCCGTAGCGGGTAACAGAAAGAGCGAGAGAGAGAGTTAGGGGAGGAGAACTTGGGAGGATTGTGAGAAAGGAGCAACGGGGAGAAGGTAGGTTGAAGCAGTAGTTTTATCAAGACCCCTAGAGTCTACAGTACTTTCCATAAAATTCATATTAAAAGATGACTTTGAAAGGGCACCAGGGCTTAACTGACAAGCTAAGCAAATAGGATATATGACCGAGCGTCAACGAGTTGATTTTTTTTTTTTTCATTTTCCGTCCTCACCATTCGCCAAGTGTTAATATTAAGTTCATTAACCTGCCTTCATTATTCATCGAAGCTATTTAGAGGAAATTTTTTCAGGATGAATTCTCTAAATATGAAATAACATGGGGATGAAAAGGAGAAAAACAAAAGTTCAATCACTTTACCACAATATACAATTTTTATCTCGAGTACAATGTGAAGTTGGAGGTAAAAAAAAAGGAGAGCCACAAGAATTCACCGCAGTCTCGTATCTCAATTGGTCGAGGAATTTGTAGAGTAAGAGGATGTGGATGAAGGTGCAAGAGAGGGAGAGAGAGAGATGGTCTGACCATTTGGAAGTTTTGTTGGATGCCTAGAATGCTTTCTGCCTCGGTGAACTTGATCGTACCGTCTCTCACGCGTGCTCATGGGATAATCAATACAAGACACATCATAAAGACTGGCGAAGATACAGCTATTGGATTTAACATGTCAGCGGTCGAGCTGTGGGGTTTCTTTATCACCCTTATTTTCAGGGTCTTGAAAAGTATTTTAAGAATTGAATAAAAGTGAAAAAATCGTTTTTTTTTTTGCCGAGGTGGTTATCAGTGTTGAGCTGCGATTGAAAATCAATACTTTCGCAGATTTTTCGGATTTACAATTTTGAGATCTTAATTGAAGTCATTAGAAACGAATGGGCATAAGTCCTGGAGATACGTTTTTCTGATTTACAAAAGTGGCACTTACGAAGATTTCAGTAATGAAGATATAAAACACGACGAATCGCGTCATTTTTGTGTTCATTCGCAATTAAATATCTCGGAAATGAATGGAGATATGCCCTTTTTGCTCTAACTCATTCTTATAAAAATTTTGGTATTTCCAAAAAAAGAAATGAAAAAAATACACTTATTTTGCATAAAAATCTTTCATTTTTCCATTTTTTTTAGAGTTAAATGATGAATGAAGCATAAAAAATGTCGTATTGAAGCTCGACGACGAAATTTTGGAAAAAAAAAAATTGTCAACAGTGTAAACATGCTGAAGCATGTTTCCAATTTTTTTCAAACTTTTCGGTAAAGGCTTTCATTCTGGGAAAAATTCTGATTAATTCAGCTCCAGTCTTCTCCATTGAAATCAATAATTAATAACGAAGGAAGAAGTAATTCATTGAAATAATCAATTACATTCCTACCGAGAATGAAATAGTCATTTCTTGAATTTAATCCGCGTGATCAAAGAACGGTAACTACTGTTGACACTTCAATCTACCATTTTCACTGAAAAATGAACTATTTACATAGAAATAAGACGAATTTGTTTGTCTTCAATTCACATTTAGAATGATTAATTGATGGAAAACCATTAAACGTAACGAGTTTGTGTACAAAGCAAGGGTGAAACAACAACGAGAAAGTTTCTTATCGACGGTCCTCTGTTAATGGCGATTAGTGAATGCCTTAATGAACGATGGTTGAGAATAGGCAAACTCAAGACGTGTTAGGGATTGGAGGGTAGAGAAGAGACAGTTACGACGACACCTGCATTCTTGCTAATGAAATGTAAACCTCAAACTGTTATTATTGATGTCACCATTGCCTCGAGCGTGAATTTAATCCATCCAGATGGCGCAAATGCGACGTATAGCTGTTGAGAGCTGTGCCTCAGTGTTTTCTCGTAATTATTGAAGATTAAAAAAGAATTATTTTCAATTTTTTCACCTGTGGGACGAGAACCTAAGCTTTAAGTCGAAACTGTTGGACGGAGGTCTCTACACAAGGTATAATCTGCATTGAAACCTCTGGAATAAATATAGAAAAATCGATGACAGTAAAGACAATAGAAAATTCAGGAAATTGCAATCTTGATAATTCCTCAATTCAGATTCGATTATGTACATGAATAATGAGTGAGTCTATTGCTGATATTTCAAGTTTTTGTTTTAATCCTAATTTTAGAAGATATTCTAAAATTAAATGCAGGAAGGTAATGTCTGCGATGACTCGATACACAGGACAACAAAATAATCAGTTCTCTATCAGTTTCTGATCACTTGAAAATTTATGACAGAGAGGAAAATCAGTGTTAAGACAAATATAAAAAGTCTATAACAAATAATGCAATAACGTAACAAAGCTAAAGAATGATTTCACTACGAACCTCACCGAATATGAGTGTGATTTATAAAATGTTCAAGCTGAGAAAAATACTGTTTCACATGTTTCCCAATATCATCAGTAAAAACAATATTCATTGTATCTATATGCAATGTTGTTAACGTCTAAAAATATGTTGAAAAAATCATAAAATCGGCAGGATTTGTAATCCTAAGGATCTAGGCTCAAAACCTGGTCTTTGCCGATTGATACAAGAACTATTGCAATATTCTTACATGTGCTTCATCCACGGTTACGCTATGAACAGTGCTCATTGAATACCCGTCTTTAATTAGCATATCATTCAACGCACATGAAGCGACGTTAATTAAAATGCAAATTGAAGAAAAAAATGCATATGGTTTTGCAAATATATAAATATTAAGTTTTGATTTTTCATCAAGAGACCTCTTCTGTAAGCTCACACGTTCCTCAGATATTCACAATAGAATCCAAAGAAGAAAGGTAGAACAGAATATATTAATTTTTTTTTATTATTAATTTCCGAGGAATATTACGGAAGCTGAACGAGATAGAACAATTCGTATTAGAATCTTTTTTGCAGAGAAAAATTAGACCCACAAAAATCTCATCATCGCGTTTAATTCTCAAAATATTCAATTATGAATGATCACAATAAAAAGTCGCTTCATATTATTTCACCTCTTCACTACTGAATCCACAAAATATTTTTCAAATAATCTGCTTTTATCCCTACATCTCTCGTTCACAAGTTAAAACAAGAGCTCCCATTTCTGCCGAATTTTTGTCTTCAACCCACACTTTCAAAAAAACCTCTATCAAAACACGAACTTCCTCATATTATCATAAATGATTTTCAACGTCATAACGAAATTCAAGATCCCAGCTTCCTCCTAATAACATTGTATAACAAGATAGAATATTCATTACACCACATGCATGGATGTAGACAAATTCCCCGAAGGTTTCACGATACGAATTAATTTTCTAGAAATCATATTAGTACATAATCCCAAATAAATAGAACAGGAAGCCAAAAAGAACACTTATCTGCTTCCCTTCACCGAAATATTGCCTCTGGTAAGGCCAAACACTGTCCTGTGGGACTAAAGTGGGAAGTGGCGAAGAGAAATAAGGCAAATGGAGAAAGAGGAAATATATATTGTAGGCTTGTGTGTTCTATCGAGCTATTTGCTCTCTAGATAAACAAAGTACCAATAGTAACCTTGAATACTGACTGAGTACAGACGGAAATAGAAACAGTCAGATGTCTTGACGTTTCGTACTGAATAATGCATTGAACCAGAGGAAAATTGAATAGCAAACGTGTTTTGGTAGATAGAGTGAGTGAATAACAGTGACAACGATGATTTGCAAATGGTTTTCCCGCCAGACAGAAAGACTTCATCTTGTTATTTTTTTTTATTTCCGATATTTTCTTGAGGAAGTGCAAGTCAGTGAATTATTTTGAATATTCATAAATGTTGTGGTTTGATATAATGCAAATTGGTGATTTCTTAAATGTTCTCAATTGAAAAGTTTTACGTCTGTGTTTGTATACCTTTGAGACACAGCCATCAAATAGAATACAAATACTACTGCTCTTGTCATTTATATTTAAAATACTTTGGACAAACTTTCTGTTCGTATTTACATTCAATTAAAATTAATGTCTTAAATGCTTGAGTTCTCTTATTTTTTTAGTGGGGGAAAAAATTGTATTTATTCTTGATAAAAAAAATACGTTAATTGCACAGACTAAATGATGAATTTGTGAAGTAATCAATGAAATTAATGAAAAACTGATCTTTCATCATCTCTTAATCCAGACATTTGTCTCATTTATTCGCCTTTATTTTTATCCGAAGGCGGATTTGTTTCTACCAATAGATAACATCACACCCGTATAATACGGCATTCCATTACACGCATAATTCCACATCTGAAATCGATTGTCTTGGCCACTAATTTCCCATTACCCATTTTCTTCCCCTAGTTCTCCTTTTTCCAGACCACCCATGCTGTACCCAACTGCGCCCTCACACTTTTTACGTAACAAAATTACAACGTACCCTACAATTCATCCAATATATATTCTCTCCCTCTTCTCACTTTTCTATCCCTCCTATTTAGTTGAGGATATCTCGTCACACTGTGTCGAAAATTACAAACTAATGCAATTGCAAACGCCTCTAAGTCTGGCAACTGATTACATGAGATTGCTCCATTTAAGAGCAATTTTCTTGCAACAATTTAATTCAAATACTAAAACACATATCCCCGGTGTTTAATACATTTTAAATTGTTATCTATTATGGTCTTAGAAACAAAAGGGTCCATGTTTTTTTTGCTGTTATCGATTTTTTGGGCAATTCTCACAATTATTTGGACAAAAAAGTTGTTTATATGTACAAGGCGTATTTTCAGGACTTGAACAAAGAAGAATCCATTGAAATGGGCTTATTTCAAGCGAAAAAGATGTGCTAATAAAAAGGCGTGAGTCCCAAATCAAAACCTCTGTATATAAGATAAATAAGAGAATTGGGAAAACATGAATTCAAATTTTTCTAATACAAGAGTTTAAAATTTTTCAAGAAAAAGAAACAAAGAAACTAAATTTCCGAAATATGTTTTTTTAAACTTTCAAAATAGTATTCAATTATGCTGTTTTTTTCTCTAAGCAGAAGATATATTGTAATCGATTTTGTTCTCACTGTCTACGTAAATATTTTCCATTGAATTTGGTGGGTGAGAATGCTGATGTTTAAAATAAATTCTACGAGAAAATGAAAAAAAATAAAGAAGGAAAAACTTTTGTTACTGAACCCAAAAGAAATCCTGTTTAGTATTCGTCTTAGCTGGTCAAAAGTCTGCCGCAAAACATATATTGTACTGCTGTCGGCAAGACAAATAGAATTTAAGGGAAAAAAACAAGAAAAGAAGAAGAAAGAAAACACCTTGGGATCTGTATCTGAATTTCAATTGAATTGCTCTGTCGGATAAGTCTCCTTATCTTTTATAATAATTTATTCGAGTGTAAGTTTGATTTATAACGGCCCAGAGCGTCTGCTTTTGCGATAACTTTAGCAAATTATCCAGTACAATGTACCAGAAGGACTTACAAAAATACGTTATTATTCATGTTTAGTTGAATTTTTTAAAGCAATACCAAATGATGTACACAAATAGCGTCATTAGGTAAATTTAATGCACATCATTATCATTTTGAGATGATAAAGGATTCACCGCAGGTTATTGTGTAGTGCACGACAGTGGTTAAAGGGATGCTACGAATCAAGGGGGTATTGTGTTTTCGTATGAAAACCTTGACATCAAGTTTCTCGAAGCAGCTGTTGTCAAGTCGCATTTGTACAATAGATATTTGCTTATGAACCGCTAACTGAGCAGCATGAGAAATGGTAGCAGCTTTTTTTTTGAAAAGTTTTTCAGTTTTGAATTTGAATTGAATATTCAGCGGTAGGAAAAGGCTTTTATAAGGCATTTTTTTTAAATCGACCTACAATGTAAACATGCTGGAGGTTCTTCCCATATTTTGTTCATTTTTTGCGGAAGTCTTCATTTTGAAAAAAATCTCGGCCTATTCCTCGTCAACGATTTTTAACGGATTCATTCACAGAGAAAAATGTTTTCTTAATTTAAGAATGTGCAGTCATTTAATTTAAGAATGGTAGATCACTTAAATTAAGTGATTTTTGTCACTTGAATTAAGTGACAGGATAAGATCCTTTATTGTGTAGGATTTGGAGTAATGGAAAAAGAATTCACACAAAATTGCTCCATTTCGCTCAGTTTCGATCGGTAAAAAACAACGACTTGCACTAGTTCACCTTTCTGCTACTGAATGAATTAAAATTATCCTAAGAATCAGTTTTTCCAGATCATTTCCATCAAAAATGCTTCAAAATTGAATTAAATTATCCCAAATCTTTGAAAAATGAACTCACGCTTAAATCATGAATATTTACAGAAATCTAAGAATTTGAAAAAATCAAGAAAGTCAAATTTGTTGGAAATTAATCTTCAACAAACTCGTAGAAAGCAATATTGAAGATTAACCCCTGCTCCCCACGAAGAATGCTTAGCTTCTCTGCAGAACCATCTGAAGAATATCTTACCCCAAATTGTTGATACCCATCAATATTTTTCCTGACAATTCCAAAATACTTTTATTTCACCGAACAAATTTTCAAAATTCCGTGAATAATTTTTATATTCATGCTTTCGATCATTTACGTCAAGTTAATTCAACCAGAAGTTACCTCATTGAAACTACCCACTCATCCTTTTTTATTGTTTTCACAACAATTCCAGAATGAGTAATTTCATTGTAATGCAAACATCAATTTGATAGCAGCAGTATGAAACAAATTGTGTAAAGAATGAGATATTTTCTTTGATTGGCCTACAAATGCAACAGTTCAATTCGTATGCTTCAATATTCATGCAACACTAGATCACAAACAATATCCACCCAATGTTATTTTCCATGCCCACGGTCTATTTAATTATAAAACAATTATTATTTTCCTTTTGCAGAACAAACATTTTATAATCATTCACTGCAATGCCACAAATAGTTTGTTATTCAAATAATTAAAGTTTATTTATTATTTTTAATTTACTGTAGCATTTGTACTATCTATTATGAACTATTCAGAAATTAGAAATTATGAATATTTAATTATGCAAATTTTATTACTACTGTAGAATGGTTATATTGAAGTAGTACGAAGCATTCAAAACTCCATTATTCATAGTTTATACAGAGCTGAAAATTATTTTCCTCACACTGTACAATTTATCATTCTCTATTCATACTATTTCATTCTCTAACTCTATTATTCAACAATTCGTATATTCAATTGATACTACGATGATTAATTAGTGAAGCTGGACTTGCCCTGAATCTTAGAATATTCTTTGGTTCCATTATAAATTGAAAATGGTATCAATTTTTCCCTGAGAAAAGAGAAGAGTCTTAATTTTTCAATTAAATTAAAAAAAAAATTACGAATATTTCCTAAATATGTAAATTTAAAGGAAAATAGCAAAAATCACTTTCTGTAATAAACTTCATGCCTTTTGAGAAAAAGGTCTTTACTAAAATTGGCGTAAGCCCAATGATTCTTGCGATATCTGCAGAGAAACATGGTAAGGAAGACTGACAAAAGATGGATCTATGGGGCGAAATGTACTCGATTTTGCCGGAGTGAAGGCCTTCATGAGAAAATATGAAGGAATTTCACGAGAATTTTAGCATATTTTTCTGATTTTTCCAGATTTTTTGGTAGAGGGCTTCATTTTCAAAGAAATCTAGTTCATTTTGTTGCGGTCTCCCTCATGAAAAGAAATAGTTTTGGAAAATTCTATTCAAATAAATAGAATTTTGTGGAGATAAATCTTGAACCAATTGCAAGACAACTAGAAGCTCGCTAATAAGTAAAATAATCTCCCTCTAAAGAATTTAAAAACCGAATTCACTCTAGAATGAATTCCGATTAGTCAAATCCTCTTGAATAATTAAATTAACTGAGAGTCAATTCATCATGAGAAAAGGAAGTGAGATAGCAAGGGATGAGTAAAACAGTATAAATGCATCTCTGTCACTGTGAAAAGTAGTGAATGGGTAGAAAAGTATAAAGAAGAAATTTCAGTGGTAAAAACTTTAAATGAAGCACCATTGAGATAAAGTCCGTACCAACGGCTGTATAATTTGAATATGTAAGAGGTCGGGGAATCAATAAAATTTTGTCCCTTTTCAACAAATGAGTTAGAATGTACTTTTGAAGACCCCGAAGATTATATTCAACCTCATCCGCTTTCTGTCGAAGTCTGTATTAACCTGAGTATTAAGATATTCCACTGAGTAAAGTTTCAAGGCTGGATAATTTGTGAGGGAAACTTTTTTTTATGGCTCAATAATCTGATGGAGTAATTTTTTTAATTACAAAATTCTTCACCTTTTCTTTACGTAATTGAATTCTCAGTAACTAGAATCATAAAGCTGTTAGTAGGATTAATAAAAATTTGTTTTTTCTTCATTCTCCCCGATATTTTTAAATTTTAACAAGAAAATGATGTCAAGAGATCCCTCGATTTACCGAAAAATAATATTTTATTCCTCACGTATTTCACAAACTGGGGGAAATATCAAATTATTCCACTCAGATGTCAATTTATGGCACAAACGAGAGGAAATACTCCTTGAGCTGAAGCTATTTTCTTGACTATGGAAATTTAATTATATCTTCCCTCACCAAAACTTGGTTTATATACCCGTGAGAATAAGCAATTCATCGTATTATTCAAATCGAAGTGTGTATTCGTGTTCTTATTGAATTTGATACTGATGCAAATATTTCAAAATGCTTCACCCTGATTTGAAGATGAAAATTATCATTGTCAGGCGTTTCAAGGAACATTTCTGACAGCTGAGTAATTAATAAGAGGCGGAAGTAGTTTCAATGATTGATGAAACCGTAAAAATATTTTCATTTCTCTTTAATTAGTGAATTCTGTTTATTTTTCATTTCACGAAGAGAAGAAAACAATTTGATAGCGCAAATAAAAATAAGATGCCTCGATTTTTTCTTGCAGGAATTCTTCTTAAATATCTTGGGAACTACTGGAGATACACCCTTTTTTGTCTTAGTCCGAATGACAAAAATTTATCTGGTTTTACCTCTTCGCTATCAAATTAATTTTTGCTAATATGTGCCTTCAGAATCATTAGAGAATCACCGACAAATCTAATAAAACTTCGAATGAAAAAAAAATAAATTAATTAGAAAAATGAGATGGCGCCACCTCCCGATATTTTCATATATGTGTATCTTTCACTCTTGTTATACGTATGAGTTCGTGCAAGTTTTGTTTCCTATTCCATCCCTACTGCATCTCTCGTGAAATACGACTTGTTAATCCTCAATCTACACAAATAATCCATCAACAATATTTTCAAAAAAAAAAAAAAAAATGGCAAAAAGAAAAATTTCTGAGAGAACGATGAGTAATTTAAAAATGACCCACAATTCAGTAGCAAGGATGTAAACAGCATGAGTGAATTTTTACATTAGCAATTTCTCAAGAATGCTTTGACAGATGAGAAGGTAAGTCCTTTTTGTAGCTTTCAAAAATCTCTACAAAAATGGACCAGTACAACGTCACGCAAACACGCTTAATTTCCGAGAGATTCACAAACAATGATCAAAGAAAAAAATCGAATTATCCTCGATGTCAGCTGCAGAACTGGAATGATGTTTCAGTTTTCCTTTCAATACAATGAATAGCACAGTTGGATGAAAATTTTGTGCTTCACGACAAACGATGAGACCAAAAATGAAACATGATGGTTAGACAAGCGGAATCGCAACAACTCCGTTGTAGCTTTGTTTCCAAAAAAAAATGTAAAAGCGGTCAACGTCCGCCTCTACACTGGTACTACATAGGTGGGACGTTTGCCAGTAAAGTTTTCAAACGAGCTATACACACACACATATATACACACAAAGATACACGATGTAATTTGTATTTCAAATGTTTTTAGTGTCTACGCCAGTTTTCTCAGGACTCATAGAAAATGCTTGCTCACGAAATATTTGTCCTCACTATGAAAAGAGATACTCGAGTAGGAAAAAAACACGGTAAATTTATACGAGTTTAGTACTGTAACGTTTCATTTTTTTTTTTGCACCTGATTCATATTATACTTCAGGAGTAATGTTTCTATCGTCGACGGGGAAGGATGAGGAAAAGAGAACAAGTGGCTGAAAATGAAAAAAAAAAAAAAAAACAAAGACAATAGGAAAAATGATAAGTGTTCACGGGAACTCCTCCACCTGGGAGTTTTACAGCTCAGGAAAAAAGAGAAAAAGAAATGTGGAAAATTGGAACACAAACTGCTCAAGTTTTTCCAGCAGTGGGAATAAGAAATGAGAATTGTGGTATTCTTGAAAATTATGAAGGGCTCTCATGACTGTAAAATGCCTCCATGTGAGAAGCTAGAATTGCGATATGGGCTAACCTAATTTTCTGCAGATATCATGGAGATGGAAAAAAAAAGAGGGGAAAGGCACGTAGTAGTGGTAGAACACACTTTGAGGAAGCTCTACTCACTGGGCTCTTTTGGTAAGCCATCATACATCAGGCAAAAGCTCGCAATGTATAACTAACTGGGTAACCTTTTCTCCTTTCTTCATTTATATATATATATCTATATATAAATGTGTGTATTTCAGCACCTTCTGTCTAATGGTAAAGCCCGTGGATTCTCCATAAAACGGAGAAAACTATCCTCTCCTCTTATCAGGAGAGACGAAGGATTGTTCGGGAGGACCGGCTGAATTAAAGCCTGGTGACGGTCCAAGGAGTGTGGCGATGAAGCTTGAATTATAACTGAAAAGATATATTGGTCTGCGGGATCGCGGAGTAACTGACTAGAGTGCGCCACATAGGTTGTGCACCCCCTTAATACTGTCACAGCGGGCGAGCGAGTGAGATTTTGGTAATTAATGGTCCTCAGCTCTGGAGGCAGTCCCTGAAATTGCCTCAGTTTACGGCTCACCTTAAAGACCCCTTGACGCCCACTGTGCGAAATTCACCGATTCATAGAGGAGCGCAAAATGAATTTGGCGAATGAAAAGAGGAATTTAACGGGTCTTCGCTGGCTTAATCGACAAGGTGACACTTTAGAAGCGACAATAACTTGACCAGATCTATAAAACACGAACCTAATATGAATTCTTTAGAAGAGAACAGGAGCAGAATAAGTTTTAGCACTGGTATGCTGAAAAGTGACAAGAAAGTGCAATTTAAAAAGTGCAAAACCTATGAGTTGCAATATATTGAAGCATCCTGGTTGGCCTACACATTAGGCAGCTGTGAATACATGGAAATACTTGCAAATAAGTAGGAAGAGGGGGAAAAGAGATGAGTCTATGTAACTAGTGTAAAGAATTAGCTTTTTTTGAGCGCAAAATTTTTAAAACTATAAGTACATTAATCCCGATATTATGGTATGAAGTGTACAAACTCAAGTTCAGATAACGAAATCATAATGAAAGTAGATAAATTTACTTACACCTAGTTTTCATTGTAAAAACATAAGAACTGTGATCCTCAAGTGCCTTAGCCCTTAATCCCCGTGTAAATTTAGTATGAGTATCCTAAGATTACCTAGTTTAAGTGCGTTAGTGAGTGAAGAAAAACGTGCAAAAGAACAAATTTTGGTTGATAAACACATTTACTGAAGGGATAAAACTTTGGCAAGGCCACTCATTTTTAATCCCAAGGTTATGGATTTAAAACCTGATAGACCTAAAAATATTCGTGCGTGTACTTTGTCCATGAACATAACATGAATCCTCATGGCTAATCAGCATTTCCTTCAGCGTAAATATGGCAACAAAAAAATTAGAAAAGAAAGGAATTTTCAGAAATTTGTTTAATTAGGGACATTTTATTTCACGATTAAAATACACATGTACAGAGAGACCCACATGATATTGAATTACACTGTATTAAATTGAAACCTTTCAAAGTAGATGAGAAGTATTCGCGAGAATAGGATCAAAGCATGGCGCGTGCCAGCTGCAGAATACATCCCTCTACTTTGTCGGAAAATGGGTGTGGTTAGGTACTTCTCAAATGTAACCCTTTGTAAGTTACGGATGATGGATCATACGATAGCTTATTATGTTTGCACTTCCTCTGCACTCAAACGACATTACTTGTTCTTGGTTTCTTTGTGCAAAAAGGGCTGTCAATGATTGATCGGTTGTAGTAATTATTTTCAATTTTTGAAAAGTCACGAGTTAGAGTGATGACCATTTCTATTCTTCTTTCACGAAAGAAAGAAAATTCTTTTCATAAGAATGAACTCTTCAGGTGTGGAGATTATCGACAGGAGACTGAAACCCACGTGATACTGCACATTTTAATGGAATTCTGGGTGGTAGAGACTCAATTACTCTCATTAATTAACAATTGTGGAAATGTCGATTGTAGATGGACCAATTGAAATTTACCCTCTCAATGAAAACCTCAGAGACTTCTACCCTCTCAATCTTTCTATTGAGTTTCTTTCTTTAGACGAGACTATTATATCAATTAGTTTCGTCTCTTTCTTTTTTTTACACAGAAACTGAATTGTGGGGGGTCTTCGTGACCTGTCCGTTTTGTGAACTCAGTGCAATTTACTTTGTACTATTTATAATCCATGAAGAATAGGAGACAGTTGAGATCGATATTAATAACTGTCTTTGCTCATCGTGATATTTCCTAGGAATATTGACAGTTTGTCGATTGTCGCGCTAAGTGGAGAATAATGTAAATTGAATCATCGTATGATTTTTGTTTGGAAACTGTTATTATGTACTACTTCCTAAAACTCATCCTTCAATTTCAATGAGGAAGACTATTTTAAAGCTCGAAAATTTGTTTTTTCCAAGACCCAATTTTTTAATATTCGCAAATATTCCTAAATTTATATATGTAGAATTTATATGTGCCAAATCTATTTCACATATATGTGCATATATGCGATACATAAATGACATATATACATCGCAAAATATATTCTTGAACATATATATTGATAAATACAAAAAAAAACATATATATTGAATATATGTCGTATGATTTTTTATATATGTCACATATATGTTCGCATACATATTTTTTCCGCACGGGTTAGATCACCGCTACAAGTTTTTTCAAATTTTCTTGCAAAGTCATTCGCTCTCATTCCCGAATCTGTCAAAAGTTAAGTTTACGTCAATTAGAAAATTTCCGCATCAACAGTCACCTAGAAACTTAATCACTGAATTTCAAGATGAAACTGTCCCATTCTATCCACGACACTGACGACGAAAGCAGATGGAATATTAAGCAATAGAATCTTCTGCAACTGAGAGTGTGGAACTAAGTAAGTTCTGTTATCCCTTTAAACTATCATGAAATAAGTGACATTCACCTTTCTCCAAAATGCTAATTATTCTAACCCAACTGAAGATTAACTCATTTATGAGAGACCCACATTAAGAAACCAGTGAGCACATACAACTGTACCAAAAGTTAGAAACCTGATATGGATTCAAGTTTCTCAACAAAGTGGACTGGATTTCGTACGTAACTTCTAGTTACAAAACTGTTTCGGATAGGTTCCTGGGATGATACCAGTGAATTTAAAGGGGAGGTATGAAATTCCAGAAAAGCAGACGACCCTTACTCCTCCTATTAATCTTAAACCATGTGCTTCTCTCTCTCTCCATATTCTGTTAAATTTCATCTCTAATATAACTAATTTGACTATCAAACTAATTTTCAATTTTTCCCCATTCCTCTAGAATTCATTGGAACTTTCACAAACCGTCACGATTGAATGCATAATGATAACCACCAAGTGGAATAGTAGATGGTATTCATAACTCTGATGTTCTCTCAAGCACGTTTTCACAACTGCAACTTACGGTAATAGCCATCTAATGAGCTACGGACTTGAGAGACTTTTGGCTTCAATTAGATGGTATACACGTACGTACTCAACAATCTAGACGAACTCAATGCAGACGCTACTGAACCAACAACGCGTGACTTTAGTGCTAATTATTTCTCAGTCTCATCAAAGTCTCACAATGAGTTTAGTACTTGTGTTGGAATCAATTCCAGTGGATTATGAAGTTTGAATAAAATGGTGATGAAATGGAAATTGTTGCTGCTGATGCTGTAATGGAGCATCAAACTTTCATGGTGATGTATCACTTTTTTGCTGGACTAGGAAATTTTTCGGTGAGTTGGGTTGTCCTCTGAGGAGTCACTGGAGGAAGTGATACATCTTCAACACGAGGCTACATTCAAGGGATGAGGTGAGACAGAAATATTCATACTTTTGCACTAGAAAATAGAACAGAAAAGAAAAAGGGAGGAGATAGGAGGGGGAATATGCAAGCCGAGAGAAGAGTGGCTGCTACTGACAGGTGGCCAAGTGTGCTAGTGGCGGGTGCTTAACTTATTGTCCTACACGCTAGGATTATAACCATTAGCCAAATATTTTCCCGGTGTTGTCGCTTGTTATGCTCGTTAGTTGGCAAGTGTAATCCGTCGCAGGAGGACCCTCGTAATGTTCTCTCTTTTGTTTTCGACGCGCTTCTGGTTGGATGGTAAACCAGAGAGTTGGGTCTGTGAGATTTGTTTTTATCATTGCTGATTCTTCGCTTTTTGTTGGGAAGAATGGAAAATTTAGGATCAACTGGATGCAACGAAAATTGCTAATAAAATGATTGGCTTAGATGTAGTGAATTCATGCCTTCATTTTTCATGAACTAATCCTCCAAATCTCATGTACATGTCATGATCATTTCGATAGAATTGAATCCTGTTGTTTTCATATGGGACGAAATGAAAAAAACGATTTGTTTCTTCCCTTTTGTTTTGTTGGGAAGAAATTCCTTGAAAAATGTCTTTAGGTTGGAAATTTTGCATTTTTTTGCCCGCTGATTTTTTTTTTCCATTTCATTTTCTTTTAATTAATTCTATTGAAGAAAGAATAGCTGCAGATGAACATTGATACCATACCAAGATATATTTATCCCCAAATATTTGCATCTTTATTCATTCACTAATTTCACAAAACCATTCTTCTCTTCAATTAACTTGTGAACCACCCAGCCTCCTCACACTACTCGAAGATTTCTCAATTCGATTAACAACAATAACCTCTGTTCCTTGAATGGACTAAGCCTGAATAAATTCGCCGGTTATATTTTTGACAATAGAATCAGTTAATTCCGTAACGAAATAGAACAGCGGTTAGATATCATGCAATCTCAATGACACGGTCCAGAGGGAGCGAGGTTATTGTTCTGGTCAGAGGGTATTATTGGTGTGAAAGCTCTCACACTAGACGGGTGAATTGGGGACTGCATTGAATCGTAATAGATTCAGCGATAAGATAACATAATGCAGTCAACAATTTTCCCCTCAGGTTATTGCATAATCAGAATTATTCATAAAATATATGATATTAACAATGAAATTGAATTTTGTAAGGGTATTTTGCACTAGTGTAAATTTTGTAATGACAAATAAACCTCCTCTCAGCTGATTACATTATCCCAATTTCGATGGATGCAACTGGAGCAATAAACGATCCACTCCAGTCCTCTCCACATGCTGGGTCAGAGAGTGAGGGGTCGGCATTGATCAACGGTGTGGCGTTTGATCCGACGATACAGAGGCTGAGGGACGATCCATTTTGGGGATGCGGGTACCTGCCATTAGATCAGCTGATAAGGCAGATATAGTGCTCTATAATGTCCTAGCAATCCGGAAGCCTAATAGACCTCTCTCTGCCTATGTCCGACGTTACGTGGTATGCATCCACTGTGGGGACGCATTTCCTCCCATATACCATATGCACTATTATGAGCTTATCATTTACTATCAATAAACGCTTCACTCTCCTGCATTAGTTTGAGGTTTTACTTTTGATCAATGCATCCATCGATTGTGATAGAGAACTTTCATAAGCTGCAAAGAGCAATAAAGAAACCATAGAAACCAAGTGTTGCAAGTGGTCTTCTAGGTCTTTGCTGAATTTATAATTGATTATAAATCAAGAAAATCAAGATTTCATGATCAATATTTCAGCTTCTATGTGAAGCCCTCTTCAGGATACTAATTATTCATCAATCTACAAAAAAATTATTGAGTGATGAATAAAATATTACAATTTTTATTACAATGCTCATTTCAAAATTCGTTTTCAAGAGTAAACGTCAGTTCAATCGACATGCAAAATTGATCACTAGAATATTTACAGAAAATTCATTCACGCTTATACATAGCACTTATGCCACTTTGTTTCTAAGGTGACGATATAAGTATGCAGCGATAATGCAGTCAAAGTGATCATTGTGATTGTCCTAAAGTATTTGCTATCAATTTTCGAATGATAAATAAGTGATACTTCATCTCATACAATTTATTAATGGTTGTAAAAAAATATAAAATCAACAATTGTGGTCCATTGTAGACTGAATCCTTTCAAAAATTTGGAC
The DNA here is from genome assembly GCA_963921955.1 of Aleiodes alternator. Lineage (NCBI taxonomy): Eukaryota > Metazoa > Arthropoda > Insecta > Hymenoptera > Braconidae > Aleiodes > Aleiodes alternator. The sequence continues at coordinate 7,784,765 of OY998100.1, read as the reverse complement.
AAAAAAAATTATACACATTTTTTTTTTTGATTATTGAGATGAGAAGGTTGACAAAAATGGAGTCAATTGATGGATGAGCATCTACACAGCTTCTTTTGTGATGTTGTTGAGTATGTCAACCACTGGTGGTTGTAACCTTTATGAAATTTGATGGATCATAACATTCTGAAGTCATGTAAAAGACGGAAAAAAAAGAAACGTCAAACTCACGGAAACGCCCGCACTGAATACACAGAATTGAGGTAAAATTGAGCCAAAAAGAAATAGAAAGAAAGAAGTGAACGAAGGGGAAAAAAAAGAGAAAAAGACACGATAAGAATATTCTGTGGGAAACGAGGTAGAAATAAAGGAGAAAGCATCATTCGTCAAATAAAGAGTTCCCGTTACACTTGGGCAGAAGTCGCTTCACCAAATGCTTCATGCCTTTCGTGAGGTCTTATTTCTGCTTGTGCATCGATCGAAAAGATCGATAGTCTCCAAGGAGGGTTTGAAAAAAGATGGTCGCCAAGGAGATGTCAAATGAAAAATTCAGGGAATATTCTATGTATGAATGTGCATTTCTCAATTGGACTACCAATCGATTTTCCCTCCTCTACGCATCTCACCCCAAGAACGAGCTAATGCCAAATCTCAGGAATGCACGTAAATTATTCCGCAGTCGACAATTGAATGAAATTCTTCCAGACTCCTTGAAAAAGCCCAACATCCAAAAATTCGAAAAATGACTTGAATAAAAGAAACGGATGTAACTGAATTTGGATAAATTCTTCAGAATTTGTTTCTTGTTGGATATCATCCCTTTGCCATTTGCAAGCATTTCCCCGTACAGCATCTGTATTGAGTGCAGTGTCTCGGTATTCACTCGCCATATACCTCAGTGAACTGAACCCTCACCTCAGTGTCCACCGTCGTTCTGTGGCTACAATTCCAAAACCCACTCTTGTTTAACCCTCGCTCTCTTCCCTCTAGTAGAGTTATTTCCCTTCTCTACCACTGCCAGCTAGCAGGATTGATAGAAAGAGACTGATAGAGACAAAGAGAGGCAGACAGAGAACGCGAAGAGTAGAATAGAGGAGTTTGAGAGGCAGTTGGTTCTCTCTACTGGTAATGGCGCGTTGCACGCACGTACTGCCTTCTACTTTGGAATCCTGCACACGTACGCACCAATCACAACGCGGATGGGGATCGAAACCTGGACCACGAAAACCGTGTCCAACGGACCGATACAACACCCGTCGAGCCATGTACTACCGCGAAACAGCGTTCACAGTGGTCACTGGTCTAGTACATTTGTCGTTTCTCTCTTTTTTCCCCCCTTCTCCTCTCTCTTTTTTTTTTACCCGACAGATTACTCACACGCGACAGTTAAAAAAGATGTTGGCTTGGAGGAAGCATCGTGGGGGGTAATAAAATTGTCACTGGAAATTTTTCAACATTTACTTTTATTATTAACGTATTTTTCTCGCTTTTGTTTTACCCGTTTTGTTGGTGGTGCCTCGAGGTGTCCGTGGTACAGGAATGGGGTAATTGTTTTATTGCCAACAATTGGATTACAAATCCAACGCCGAAGGGACAGTTTCTACGTCAACTGAGATATTCCTTATATTTTCTTCTTGCGTATTTCTTCTGCTTCTTTCTCCCCCTTCTTTTTTTTTTATCTACAGCCCCTCTAGCTCGCCCTCTGGCGACAGATTACTTCTGCACATCCTGGGGAGCTAAGACGTGAGTGATGGCACAGTTTAACTCATCCCTCTGGTATTGTTCTTGCTCTCCCTTTCGTTCTTCTCTTTTGCAGTGTTTCACTGTTTTTTTTATCCCTCCTCTTCTATTATTGAACGTACAACAATGTTCCTCGAGGATCACACGTGGCTATAAAAGATGATGAGGACGTAGAATTCATATCAAGATTGAGTAGCTTGGAGAGACGTAATGTAGGATATTTATTTTCACGGTTAAATAAGAAAGTTTGAACATAGTGTTTTTACTTGTAAACTTTTATACTTTTGTGTAATTATTTTCTTCTTGTTGTTGTTATAAACTGGGTTATTTCTTCGAATTTATTGTTTTTGTCGTTGCTTCATTCTGATGGTGAAATTCTATCTTGGGGGATGATAAAAATGAAAATAACTAATGGAAATAATTATTATGTTACACAATTCTTAACAGGTATAAAGTATGTCTTCATTAATTTTGAGAATAATGAAAATTGAGATAATTGAATTGGATCATCACTGGATCTAAAGTGGTTACTCAGTGTCCACGTTCATGGGTTTTAGTAACATGATATTTTGAGAGTCACGGTAACATTCAAAATCATCTGGACATCTTCAGTGTGGTTGGCTCATGGATTATCAAGGCTTGATAAATTCAGTTTGGACAAGTGCGACTCTATTCCTGTCAGGGTGAATGAAAATATAGGTAGTGGTAAATGATACACCTTGGATATGAACTATCCTGCATATACCCACATGATAAGGGTTCAGCATAGGTTCAACATTATTCACTGTAACCGACCCGTATGTGTAATAATATTGAAGAGCAGGAATTTTACATGAATATTATTATACCGTGTGGAGCGTGAGGGAAATAGGGACTGATGTGTTGTGAAGATACTACGGCGCTCGGAGCTCATGTCCGAAATTTGCTTTTGCTATTAATAATTCAGTAGTCAAGAGGTAAACCAAGACAAATTGACTCATCTTTGTGATCATAAGCGATGGAATATTCCAGAAATTAATGGAGATGCGTTTTTTCCATCCGAATGGTTCTTCGTAGAGAATTTCAAGAAGTACAAAAAAAATAAAGACAAAATCACCCTATCTCGCTAAGTTTCACATATATTGTTAAAAATATGAGTATATTTACAGATCATTTTTTTGGTATTTAAGGATTTATTAACAATAAAAATTATTGTGACAGTCACGTGCTTTGACAGAGCACAGTCACTCTACTTATTCAATTATAATTACTTCCTTTCCTTTAACTCTTATATTAAAATCTACTCTTGAAATATTTGTGTGGAGTACTCTCCGATTAATAATGAAATTCTGAATGAAGCACTGGATCAACTTCAAGTAAAAGTGTAATCACTCTTCATCCCCTGAGCTCTGCAATTTTCATTATTTTTAGGTCACCTATATCGAACCCGATCTTTTTTGTTTTTTTATAATTTTCCACTCCGATTGGTTAACACTGACCATATTTCTCTTCATTAAAGGTTTAGTAATTTTCAGAAAATTAATTGGCGTCCAACTTATTAGATTAATTATTTTGTTGTGACCAATAGAGCCCGAGCAGCCATTGGTCCATACAACGCTCAATAATTTTCATTAAATTTTTAATTAGTTAAAATAATAACAAATTCATTGATCAAAAATTCATAAAATTGTTCAAATAAAAAATAATCCTATTGCAGCTCAATATATTTGATACCTGTTTTTTATTGTGAGGCTCTGTTCATTTCTTTAATGATGAAAAACCTTACAGAACTGAAAATTCTTACTTTAAACCTCCTTGAGCCTGAAATCTATCAGTATCAAGTGATAATAGATATAATTCAGATTGATTCCGATTATAATTGTAACCAATGAGTTCCTAACAATTCAAACAGTCTTTTTCGAACATTGTGTGCCGGAGTTGAGGACGTTTCAAATTTGATACTACTTCACTTAGCTCGACTACTTCCTCATGCTATAAATTCATTGATTATAATCCAACGAGGCCAAGCCCTCTTACCATCAACGCGTTTTTCCTCTCATAAATTAATTACACCAAATGAATAATTCTCATCGTGCTGGGTCAGCTAGTCTCTATGATCTTAAAAATCAGTTGAAATGGATGAACCAGTGAAAATGCTCGTTAAAGCAGACTGTAAGTGGTAAAGCTCGTTAAATTCTTGATCCTTGCTGCTTAACACTCTTCAAAGTATCCAAGGATACTAATCTTTCCACTTGTATCTCTGTCGTATTCTGTAACTACTAGATTATATATACTTGAGTTAGTTAGAAATCCTGAGTAAGTTCCCTTTGCTTTTACAGGAGCTTCGCCAATTTTGTTGCAACGAGCAGCGAAGGCTTCATGGGAAGCCTCTTCAATTTTGGGTAACCAAGGGATGAGTTGATTCATCGTATATATACAACTACTCAGTACTTGTCTGAAAACCAAATGGCGCATTAAACTTGCATCTACTATTTCATCACGGTAGGTGGTATATATTGGTATACATTGAGCCTAACCAAACGATACTTAACTCGAGAACTCAAGAAAATCATCTCACGTTTATAACAGAGTAGAAAGAGGTGAAGAAGTAGAGTAAAAAGTCTTCATCTTCTTCTTATGGAGTTGAGTTAACGGAGTTTTCGGTGGGATTAGCTCACCCTAACCATTACCCCGTGGATGTGGAGCTTCTTTTGAAAGTTTATCTCTACTTTGAGAGCAAGAGTGAGTTGAAGGAGGGGAAAAAAATGAGAATATTGAAGATATGGAAAATTTGAAAGAGCTCAAGTTATTTAGTCCAGCTATTCTACTTCTGCAGTATAGCATCAGACGAAACAATATTCTGAGCCACTTTCGCGGTTTCATGAGTCTCCTTTCACTTGTACCACCGGAGAAATTCAGATTGGTCGTACACTCCTGCGAGATGAGGGTAGGTAAGATAACCAGTGACTACGCTAATTGTGAATCCCCTGGGAAATCCTGTTTCAGTCGTCGTTGTTTGGTGTTGCTGGTATAGTGGGATTTCAACTCTGATTATGATTCAGAGGAGAGGATGAAAATGTAACAATTCAGTTGAATTATTCTTGTGAGTATAAGTACTTGAACTTTTTAGACACTCTTTAGAGGAAAAAGGTATAAAAAGTGTAAACACTGCGACTTCTAATAGAATTCAGTAGCAAAGAGGTAATACAGAGATGAGGCAGTTTTTTTTGTCAATGTTTTCGTGAAATATCTCCGAAAATAAGCGAGATAGCGCAATTTTGCATGAATTCTTTTTTTGTTGAGAATTTCAGAGCAAAATCGCTATTCCTCGATTAATTTCCTGTTTCACCACTTGGCTAGTAAATTGTTGGTGAAAACTTCGAAAAATTGCGGGAAAATAGAAAGGAATTTGTTGATGGTTCCAAAATTAACAGCTCAGCTTTATCCGTTCTGAAAAATTCGACGAAATAAATTGCCAAAACGTACAGTTATGACACAAGATACAGTTGTCTTTATCCTCCGCTTGTCTAGACTACTCATATATAGTATTGTCATAGAGAAAATGGAGAACGAACCTACGTGAGCAAGAACGGTAAAACCAACAATTTTCCTTTTTTTTCCCTCCATTTCTTTTTACACTTTCACCAGTGAAGCTCCCTCTTCTCTGTCTCGTTTTCTAGCCCTTAACGATCTGAGTACAGTGGAGAGGGTCAGAAAGGCAATGCGAGCAAGTAGAATTTCACACAGAGAGACAAGAAAGAATGGAAACGAAAAAAAAAAAAACCCCCAACACAGTTGACGATGATCTGGTATTTATGGGAGCACTCAGCGTGTTCAGTGATATACGAACTCGAGGCAAACTGCATGCGGTCCAGTAGGATATGTCGTACCAAAGTCAGCCATTATTCTCAACCCCAAGTCAATCTAGAAACTGTAAATTGTTGGTGCGAAATTTACCCAACGAGTGCTCTAACCATCGTTTACTTTGCAGCTTGTTCGGCAAAAAAAGGAAAAAAAAACCAAAGAAGCAGATAATTCGAGACAATTTATCTTTTCTTTGTTACCTCGAGCTAATCCATTTGTGAAGCACAGAATTTACAAAAAAAAAAATCATCGATTGTTCTACCCTTACACTCAAGTTACTGTTGTCTTATCTGGATCAGATGGAAAATTTTATGATAATGCATTTAATTTTCAAGATCCTGTTCATGTGATTGGCCATGAGCGAGGCGAGACAGAGTCAGTCCGAAGATAAATACGTAGTGTGATGCTTGAAGGCACATACCAACGCTTCTACATCAACGATGTTAGTGCAACGTCTGACACGCAACTTGTACGTATGCAAAAATCTTCACTTTATCGTTGCCAACATAACGCTGGTTGGTGGAAACGCAAATTTTGCCTCAGGGTATACACAACGTTTTGGTACCAGATTCATTTCTCTGTGCATGTACACTCGTTTGGATAATGTATGCAATACGTTTTAGTGAGTCCAAGCAACGATGTTTTTCTTAGGTTTTACAGCTTTAAATTTTATACCTGGTCACATTTGATTTATGATTCAATGAAAACTTTGACATTTTCGTTATAGAGATATTATGTCGTCAATTTATAAAGTCACAATAATTCAGTGATTCTGTGGAATACAGACTGACTCTTGTAAATGCCATTGCAAGAATAGAATGGGGATCTAAATTTAATTGGTATTGTTGATGGTGAGTCAGCGAGTACTCAAGCCTGACGTCAAGTTCACTCTTATGAAGAGCTCACACACAATTCCTGAGTGCACTAGTGAAAGATATGCATTGCTTGGTGGCAAAAAAAGAAGGAAAAGAGACGTTAAGAGCTTCAACAGCACGTGTCATCATTCTTGAAGACAATTCTCTTTGTAATTGTGGAATGAGAGGTATTGAGTTTTTTTAAAATCGTCAATGAACTCATCTGTTTACTCTATTCGGGAAAAAATAGAATTGGTCTTCATCCAAGAATTGATTGTACTCGCTCGAGCAGAAAATTTACTGCTGTTTAATTCTATGGTAATCGATCCAGAGCTCATGAGATCTAGAATGTTCCAAAAAGTCATTGCAGAAATTTTGTTTGGTTTAATTTTTTTATTAGTGAAGATTTTCAAGAAAAAATTGTAATTTTGCTCCAGAATGTCTACAATGCTGATTAATTTCTTCAAATTTTATTTTCTATATAATTCAATAACTGATCCAGAATTTCAACTATCCCAAGAAGTTCATTAAAATGTTGGTCTCATTGATATTTATGAAAATGATCTGTTAATTCTTTTTAAAAAATTTGATTTTTCTTCTTTATCTTTCATAAATTTTTCAGATATTTTTGAAAAATGAGATAAATCAATCTTACCATGAAACCAATTTTCATAATTATCTATGTAAAATAATCGCAGCAGTGAAATATTTATTTTGAGATTATTGATGAAAATCAGAATTCCAAAAAATTTCTCCCAGAAAGCTCTGAAATTGCCATTGAACTTTCCAGCTCAAACCAGAGCTATAATTCAATTCAAAAAGATTTCCTCAGGTCAAATTTATCCCAGAACATTCTGCAAGTGTTGGAAGCTTCTCAGGACTCTTCACCTCAAAAAATTCGACCCAAGCGACAACGCATCTATATCTGGAGAGAGTCATGGGGACATAAATCAGGGGTATGATGCCTCGAACTCTAGAAACGTCTCCGGAATGTCCCTTATGCGTGGGCTATGCACAAGACTAGTCGGAAACACTGTCCACATGAAGCTGTTATTTACGTAGCCTATAAACTCGGTTGTGCAGATGCATTCTAATGTTCTCCTCTCGAGAACACATCATCCTGAATGAATGTCAAATCATCCTCATGTCCATCAGTTATTGGAAATGATCCTCCTCTTTTTTTTTTAAAAATCCATGCATCGTAGACAAACAGGTTAATGAACTCGAAATGAGTCATTCGTTCGTAATAAAGACAAGGGAACTGGTGAAAAAAGAGGAAATCATATTAATATGCTTTTCAAAAATTCTCTATTACGAATGAATACTGTAGAAAACTCATTTTCACAATGTTGGATAGAAAATGAAGACTCAACTGTCAGCTGTTCACAATTCCAACGGTATGAAATCGCGTGGGAACCACCTCCGAGCGACGGGTTTTTCCAATGTGGGCCGTTGCCGCCACCACAGTGTGAAGTGGATGAAAAAAAAAAAAGATAGGAAAAATTCAAAGTCAGCCTGGTGCAATTAATTTTCATTTTGCTCAGTAAGGACACTAATGATTTCATCGAGCGGACAATCCGGCGCCTCGAGCTGCCAGCATCACCAAGACACGCACATTACAAACAGAAAAAAAAAAGATAATAATGAAAAACCAATTCAACCGGGGGCTAAAATATTTCAACTCCATAGAATGGAGAAAAAACTTTAAATCATTTCTGTTAGACATTTGAATGGAAAAACATGGATTCATGGATTCTCTCATCATTCACTATTTTCAGAGCAGAGAATAATAATAAAAATGGAGTAAAGTAATGCACACATTCTGTACATATCATTCATACATTGAGTATGCATTTCTGGATTTCTTTTGATGAGCTAATGTGAAGTCACGCGATCGTCCCAGTGATAAACGTTTTGCCTTGGTTCGTCGTGACTTGAACTGCCCGTCACATAGCACGCAAAGTCTCGTGGTTCCGCTTCTTTTTTGTTCATTTCCATGCCTCCTTATACCTTTCTTCTCACACACAGTATTTGTTTTTTTTTTTTTGCGTTTCTTTTTTTCTTCAAATCGAATGTCCATCGTACGAGTATGTTATACATACATCTTGTTGACTTGATAATAAATTTATCTCGAGCACCTTCTCACGACTTGCCTTTGGAGTTTGTCCAATAATTATCATTCGATACTTTATTGGCGCCTTCAATTCAAGAGTTGATTGCACGAAATCAATAAACAATCTTGAATTTTTCGTATTTAAAATTTAAAAATAGAATACTTTGGGCGTACATAAAATTGTTGTCTCAGAGACAAAGTAGGGGCAATTGGGGTAAAATGGAGTGGACTATTTTTTTCGAAGTAAAGAAAAACAACAGGCCTCTATGGAAAATGTTGGAAAAATTCGCCAACAATGGAGATAGGCTGCAGCAGCTTCCCAATTTATCTCAGATTTTTTTGTAAAGATTTTCTCTCCGAGCGAAAAATTTTCCGCTCGGAGCGAGACATAAGGCTTGGAGATACGCCCCTTCGATTTAAATAATTTTTTCACAATAATTTCGGAAAATGGTTAAAAAAATCGACGAAAGCCAAACGAACATAAGCTACTTTTTTTCCAAGCCGATGAAGTAATGGAACGTTTTACAATCTGCAAATCTTGTTCTCGTAATGAAACTCCGAGTTAGAATTAATCGAATTACGAGGCTGTAATTGAGTTGTCTGTGTTATTCCACCCTCCGTATGCACAATGCTTAGACCTAATCCTAGCAGCAATGCTCATTCTCTAAGACCCCAATATTAAAACCAATGAATGATCAATTTGTGGGACCCCCTGCATCCTTAATTGCGATTTTACAATTCTATGTATTCATAAAGTGGGGAACACGATCTCGATGAAGTGGAAAAAAAATATATAGTCTTGGCTTTTGGTTCAGAGCAATGGGGGTGAATCATGCCAATCAAACTCTTGTATTTCTCCTGGTAATTCCCACTGTACAATGAGAATCTCTTGGTAGTTCACAGTGGGGCGTCCACGATGGCGATAATGAATTAACTGCATGTAACCCCCTCTCAACATCATTAGAATAATCGAAAACACAATGTACTAGGATATGCAATCATTTTATGAAAATAGACTTTTTCAAAATTCAAAAGAGATTTCATTTTACTTGGCGATAAAAAATTTAAAACTATTTCTCCTTTTTACTACTAAACTCCTCAAGATTCCTCAACATTTCAAAAATACTCGGCTAAAATTGATGAAAACCACTATACAGTAATCACTTTGCTCTTCAAACTAAGAACCTCCTTCAATCTTCAGTAATTCGTTTTTTCTATTTTCTCTTCTTTCACGAATGAACGAAACCTGATGAATTCACTGTAGCACTCTCCGCGACCCTGTGATGACTCATAATTTTCCATTCCCCAAGGGGCAATCAATCGAAGCAAAAATCCAAACAGCCGCATCTGCACTATTTCTTAAGCACGTTAGAAGGGTGAATTTTCTTTAAGCCGCGGGTTAAAAAGAATTCAAAGTGATGCAATGAGATTCAAAAGCAACAACTCGGCAGTAACTCAATATTTTTTCGCTTGACTTTGTCGAGCCCTTAATATTAATTCAGTTTCTTTAACTGAAAATTTATCATGTTTTTTCAATTCAAGAATGAAGATGAAAAAAACGACTGAGCCCTGCCCAAACTTCCCAATGCTTTCTCTCTCTCTCTTTCTTCAAAAATTTCTTCTTGGAAATGATCCCCACAAACGTAGGTGAACAAAATCACAATAATTGTTAACATGCAAAAGAGAGATCACCCAAAATAATATTCTGTTGTAGCATGTTTGAGTCCTCAGTGTGTGGGATGCTGGTAATGGTCCTTGGCACATTGTTATTTCAAGTCCACGTCCTGTGTTGGGTAGAGGTTAAATGGCGTCATCCTCCTCTTTTTTCTTTCCTTCTTCATCTCTGAAAAGGCGTCCAAAGGAGTACCTTCTCCCGTTGTGTTGAGCTAGTGTAATAAAATTATCATTTATTTACTGACAAAAGAAAGTATAGGGCCACAGTGCGAAAGCGAAGAGAAAAAATACACCGAGAGAGTAAGTAAAATCGACAGTCGACAAGTGGAAGCGAGACGTGAGTCGAGCAACTGCTTGAAGTTTGATGCAAATATTTCAACTGATGCATTATTCAGGAAGGAACTATTAGAGTATATAAACTATATGTATATATATATATATATATATATATTCACTCGATGTCGCCCTACATATACATATACATATATTTTGGTACATGGCTCTCGAAGTGCAACTAGGCGTACTAAACTGCCGCCAACGACTGTCGCCTGTTTGTGTGCTTCGTCGTTGCTTGTTTTAATGTATTCCTTCTGGGCGGTTTGCCGCGCGGCAAAGTTTCGTGTCAAAATGGGCTCCTTCGTTGGGCGTTATTCGAACCAACCCCGTTGACTGTCTTGCATAATAAATGACCTTAACTGTCCGCGAAACTAGCATCATGCATTTTATCCATTCTGACACAGCAAAGAATTTTCCTATTTTTCACATAACCATTTTCACATTTACTCATTTTTCATCTGACATAAGCCATTTCATATAGCTAAAATGAATAACACACATATGTCAACTATTCTATTTCCCCAATGCGCAATATCGTATTTTTGCATACTTCATTCTCGAATTTAGATGCAGTAGCAGTCAGAGGTTCGTGACACTATGAATTTGAATTTTCTTTTTTTTCATTCCATCAACGAGAACATTTTAGGGGGCTCACTTGCAGTGGCTAATGAACGGTCTGAAATTGCCTGTCCTACCAAACCACCACTTGGCTGAACTTATACACCCACGATAACTGCCAGTCCAACAGGATTCACGATCTTTGCATATGCAAATTGAGAGATGTCTTAGACGCGCCAGTTAGTCTATTCGTGGCACGAGTGAATTGAGTACATAGACTATCAAACACAACGCTTACTATTTCGTGACTATTAACAATAGTGAAGGTGAAAAGGATTCGGACTCAATTCAAATCTTGTAATAATTATGATTTATGGTATTGGTGGAACAAATGCGACTGCATTGTAATCACTGTTTTGTGAAAATGTTAATAAACATGGTTTAACTACTGACTGTTCCTTCTTTTCAGTCTGTTTTATTTCACCTGGGTCTCGTACAGTACTGTCATTAAATTGGAAACGACCCAACGGTGTAGTTATGGCAGAGTCCCTAACGAACATTGACAATGCCACGAAAACAGGGGGAGGATAACACTGTTGGAGATTAAAATTCTGGTTAAAGGACCTCAGTGTTTTAACCTTTGCAGTGTGAAAAGAGGAAGCGCAATTTTTTAGAATTCACGGTTCTTTGATGATGTAGAATATTTGAAAGGTTCTTCGACAAGTTGTTATCGTCCATGTTTTTCATGCTTCTTTTGTGGGGGATTTGCTCTTTCAGCCATTATATGGAAATTCAATTTTTTTCATAATTGGAGGATTTAAGGTTGGGAGAAATCATTTGAATTTGAAAATATTTTTGGAATGTTGAGAACAGATGCATTTTTCTGTCAATTGCTAGGCACTTTTTCATGTAAAAAAGAAAAATTCAAAGAAAAATTTGGTTTTCATGAAATTTTTGTAGAAAACACAATATTCTTAGTTAATTTTCGAAGATTTCCAGCAAATCACACTATTTTTTGTTAAGATCCTTCTCTGCGATATTTATGATAAGGATAATCATATTTTCAATGCACTATTTGACTTCTCAAATCTGAGGAAAACCATTTGAATTGGCAATAGTTTCATGATAAAAATTTTTTTAAAGAGCATTCTGTTAATCATCAGGCACTTCTTCAATATGGGAAAGAAATTTAGAGAAAAAAAATTCTATTTATCAATTTTTTTACAGAAATTTGAATATCTTCATTCAATTTCCTCAAATTTACGGCAAATTACATGATTCTATATCACAATCCATTTCTACACTATCTATTATCATAAAAATCGTATTTTCCTTTCAGTGTTTGAGTTTATGAAGTCATTTATCGATTCTTCAATTCTTCCTTCAAGGAAATACATAATAATGATACAGAACAGATAAACGCTAGCAAGTTCCATTTACACACATGTTTAACAGCTCATATAATAACGTATGTAAATAGTGTCTCATGTAGAAACAGAATCTGTAAACGATGAGACCAAAATGAAATATAGTTAGTTTATACAATATCACATTTGAAATGTTTCAAGTACACATTTGGATGAGGTTTTTTAGAGGTTTAAACGCGATGCTATTTCTTTCAACGCCCTCGACGAATTGTAAAAATTAAAATAACCCGAGGGAAAAAGAGGAATAGGAGAGGGAGGCAGAGGGATGACATTTCCTCGAAGAAGCTGTATTAACTTACTTCGTAGTACAGGTTATAGAGAGTCTGACATACAAAACATACCGCTTCGTCTTTTAATAGACTTCCCGTAAATTTTTTCTTTTATTATTTCTTTTATTTTCTTTCTTCACAGAGATACCACAGGCGAAAGTGAGCTTGTGCCTATGAAAGACACAACATTTGTTCACACGTGTTTGCACGAGAAGGTTTTTTTTTTTTACAACTTGAATATTGATTTACGAGACAGTTTTCAGAAGTTGCACCTTTTTCAGTATCGCAATTGAAGAATATTCAGGATTATTTCTCTGATGGCCTTGATCTGAATTGAGAGACCACCGAGTTTTGGGAATTCTTGTCTATTCGTACAATTTTTTCATGTAAATATCTTTGATTTAACTTTTTCCATCCATTATCCACAATACAATATTAAGTTCTTCCTATAGCCCTTTTCCTACATTGCATATCTACATTCATGAAATTCTAATTAACCCTAGAACTACAAGCCGGGGTAGATATCTACGTCAAGTAAGCTTTGAACTCCATTTTTAAGTGAGTCGATGACATTATCAACTGAAGACCTATACCATAATTCAGTTCAAGGTTTCAAGAAGAGGTCGCGATCGCGAGACCCTTCAGTTTCTTTTAGATTGTGACGGATTGAATATGTGAAGCTGGTGTGGAATTGATATCCACCCTGGTTTGCAGTTCCCGTTAGTGAACTACAAGCGATTTTGGTGTCTCTGAATGAGTGAAATCTCAACTTTACTTTTGAGTATTTTGTATACGTATCGAATATCTCTTCTTCTGTACATTTTCTATGGCAGATACCCGGAATATATTCTTGAAAAGTAATATTTCATGGATTTTCATCTAATTTTTCTACACTGAGAAAAAAAATAAGGGTAAAAACAATCAAATATTGCGGCAAATGCTCCTTAGCAAATATTTTATTGAAATAATTCAAGAAATTGTTGAATTTACTGAATTTAGTTAATTCAAATAAATGAACTAGTTGAATTTATTGAATTGAGTTAATTCAAACAGATTAACTAGTTCAATTGACTAAATTCAGTAAATTCAACAACTGTTTTCAATTAATTCAACAACATATTTTCTAAGGACCAATGACATCAATATTTGATTGTTTTTCCTATTATTCTTTTCTCAATGTATAGATCATTTTTTTGAATTTTCAGACTCCCAAATGAATAGACTTTTTTTTCGCAAAAACATCATGATGGGATTTTTTCCTCGAAGCCTAACGGTCTTCTTTAAAATCGCGTTGAAAATTTAAAAATCGGGTTTTTAGGAAGAAAGTTTCAAATTTTTGTTTGTTAAATGATAGTTTGATCGTTGTTCAGCACTTTCAGCCATTCAAATCGATCTTTAACCAGCTAAACCGCGATAAAATGGAATTCGCTCTTCACCATCCTCTTTGTCATGAAAAAACGAAAAGATTGAGGTACTTATGAGTCAGATTACTGCTTTCAGAACGATTTCACGAGCAAAAAAACCTGTGGGGTAAATATTTACCCCGGTTTGTAGTTCATAGGCAAAAAAAGGGGTTTATAGTATAATATTATTAACATAAAATAAAAAATTGTCAAGATACTGGTCGATATTTCAATTTGTTGGTAATACTCTTAAAAATGGTCACGGAATCTCGAAAGGTATGAGATGATCTTGTCTGATAGATGAGAGCAGTAAGATGGAGCACAATCTGGCGTGTCACGTTCTTAATCATTTCAGTTAACAGGAAGGTTATTACATTCTTATGTCCATCCTGTATAACTCTCGATGAGAACCAGAGAACTTTCTCACATCTAATTTTATTCTTCAGCTTGTCATCTCTTTGATATTGAGGGAGAGATGTATTTTTCTCATCGTTTGATTGTCAAACGATATGATTGAGTTTCGAGATGTATTCTCAATCACTGGAGGTGAAATGATTCATTTCCTTTTGATGGAAAGTAGCGCATTAATAGTTCGCCTGAATTAGTCATCATCAAAACTTGGAATACGATATAGCTAAAAACAATTGCGACAGTTGATACCATAGCAATGAGAGTCAACAATAAGTAACACCTGTCATATCAATTCTAGGTGTCACTTGTAAAGTGGAAATAACTGAAATTTCAAGTTTTTCATATTTTCATTGTTTCCAACGAGAAATTCCTCCGCAAAATTTAATGAGAAAATGAGATGAAACATTGAATTAGAGAATAATTTGACAGACAGGAATTTAATTTATAATTAATGAATGGGATTTCCAATTCTAGTAATTATAAATTTACAGCGGATATGATTAATATTTAAATGAATCACATAAAAGTTTTTCCTCGATATCTGTGAATAAGGAATAATTATCATTGTTAGTGGCGGGAGAAGAGGGGGGGGGAGGTTCGAAATAAATGATGGATGTATCTTGTATTCAATACATCGTTACGACTTCATTCAATGCCACAACCTCCAGTAAATAATCTGATTATTCCAGAAATACTTTTCTTTGATACTGTTTAAAATTCAACGAATAAAAGTTAATGAAATTGGCAAAATATACGGAATGAGGTTTGACAGAGCGAGAAATTTTACGAGTGGCTGTTTACCGGACAGACGCATTTTTTTAATATTCCACGAATATATATATATGTCTTTTTCAGTGGCGGTTGGATATAAAGCAGACACTGCCAGGTCTGGTACGAGTTTATGGGCGACACCCACTCTTTTTTATTCATCGTTTGGTCACCAACGAAAAATCTATCCGGTTGTTTGCTCTTCACCCGACTTTTATAAAGGGCCAGCTATTCCAGCGTAATAAACTCCAGGTTGAAATAGATAAAAAAAAAAAGGCAAATAAAGTGAAATAAAAAAATGGAATTGATACCACGTGAGGAATAAATATTTTTTTTCTTCCTTAATCCATATATTGATGTTACCTGGATAGAACCAGAGTCTAATCAGCATTGAAATCTTTAAATTTTCTTTCATGATTCTTGACTTAACGCCATCGATACGGAAATGAATATTTATGTTTACTCCACCTTTTGCCTCACATACAGGAGAGAATCCCAATCTTGTTTTATACTGTATAAGCAAAAGATGAAAATGAAGCTATTCGTTATGTGGGTAATCGAGAAACCGGACGAGATAATGGATGGTCGACATCGTCCGGTGGTGGGTAACGTTTTCTAACTATAAATTGCAAAATTGCGTGCTAGAACATCACCCTTGCTATACATAGCGGTATTAACGTATTTCTGTGTACTGCTTTATCAGGTACATGTTGGATGAAAATTTTTTATAGGAAAATAAAATGTGTTGAAGTATTTACTACGAGTTAATATAAATATTTTTGTTATTTCAATCCACTGATCCCATCTTTTTCATACTAATTGATGTGATTATTACTATTTTGCATAAAATGCTCCTTTATGTATCGTTAACAGGGAGTCCAAGGGGCGTGAATGCTACAAACCGTAAAATATGAGGAATAAATAGACGATTCGAAGGCTGGGAGAAAGAAAAATGAAAAGGTAGCAGTTACGTCTCTTTAACTCTACGAAGACATATTCGTTATAATACCTTCTGTTTTTTGGCATGTGTATCTTGCATAATGAGTCTCGATAAGATATTGCAATAATTGAAAGAAATAATGGGATTATTTGATGGTAGAGTAGTGAATTAGGATGAGTAAATATTTTTATCCTCTATTTTCTTCAGACTATCTCGGTAAGTAAGGAAGATTCTCCTTTTCTGTAGCCCTTGGAATTTTCTATAAAAGAGAATCGGGGTAAAAAAGACGTATTTCTTGCTGCTAGAATTTATTCCATTTCTTTATCAACTTAGCAAAATACGTCATTCGAAAAATGCAAATTTTTTAAATCATTCTAATGAATATAGTCAAATTTTCGCTCGATCGATTGTTCATAAGAAAACGAAAATGACGGAATGTGGAGAATCCCTTATAGGGGATTCATGCAGTCTAGACTCTAGAATTCCAGTAAGAAAATAGATATCTTTCTTCAATGTTCCGAGAAGTGGGGAGTTGGAGTCTGGCATTCACATGAGGTAGGAACTGACAAATTCTAAACAGACATATAACATATCCGTCGGCACATCATAACCATTTGGGGTTTCACTCTATACTGAGATCTAGAATTCTCACTGTTTGGTGCTTCAGAAGTGCCTGTAATGTCGCGAACGGACGGGCATTTTCCCACTTTTTTTCATATTTTGTATTCACATATTTTATCGAAATTGGTTGAATTTATAACCAGAGGGTTCAGTGAAAATTTGAGAATAATTATCCAAATTATGAGGTTTTCGCAGGTGGAGCAAGGTGTCTGGACAGTATCATCGAGCCGCAAGATGCACGAGGTGTCGAGTCGAGAACCACTGGGTTACTTCCTCGCTGAGAAAGATAGTGGAAAGACTTGAGACATAGCAGGCCTACAGATGAGCAGATTGCTCTCATTATCCCTCAGTACGGTGTCAATTCCTTCCTCTCCTCACACTGCACGTCTCAGGCGGCTGTTATCCTCCCATTATCTACTTCGTTCCGTTCCCTAATACTCAAACCCCCATCAGCAGCAGCTTCCACACTCTCTTCCCCTCTTTTCAACGCGCCTGCAATAACCAGAAAACAGAGGACCCAATCCGTTCAAGCGTTGAATGAGAGTACACCAACTTGTGTCTCGGAACGTACCGGAGAATTTATCCATTCTATCGTCGATATCACATTCAGAGGGCTGAGACGATGTCCGTTGATTGGATTTTGAGTGCCTCTAACGTACGACGCTGATCACCGAAATCCAGGAAAGTTCGCTTGCGTATATGACAATTTGATTGTTATATATATGTAGAGTTTTGAGGAAGTTAGAGGTGTTGGAAAGTTCGAATACTGTCGGATAATTTAGGCAGTCATTACAGTAAACATGTCATATTCTTGCTGAAATTTTATCGAGTTTTCGGATAATTTATATTTTGCGGTTTATTTGGAACGGAAAATCGGGGCAAAGTGAACCAAATTTGTCTTTAGGTTAGAGGCCTCGAGGAAAAACCTGAAAAAATTACACGATAATGGAGAACTATCAACGCGTTTGTAGAAATTTTTTCAGATTTTTCTGTGAAATCTTTCACTCCGAAAAAAAATTCTGTTTGTCAATTCAGCAATTAAAAGATCAGTTCTCAAGGGAATTTCTCGGAAACGACGTGAGAATGCATATAATTTACTAGTGAAACATATAGGATTTTTTTTAAACCAATTTTTGAAAAATCAGCAAAGTTTTGAAAAATAATCTCATTTTTAACGAAAATTTTCGCTCAAAATCGTGTCTATAAAAAAAGTTGACGTTGGGAAATGAGCCTGAAAATCACCCGCATTATTATCAATTATCTCGCATTCTAAACGGTCAAAAATTCTCAATTTTCGACACTTATTGATGAACGTTACTCTTAGCCTATAAATGAACTTCCATTGCTAATTCAATGCAGAAAATTCTGGGCAGTATATGTTAGCGTGTGTATAAATTGACATGTTGAAGAGAACCAAAGGCAAAGGTCGAGAGATTATGATACATAATAGCTCGATACCAAATGCACATACCCCAGCTACATTCAAACCAGACAGGTTCATTACATAACACAATTCGAACTATTCAGCAGTCCGAAACACTGACTTTTACCTCCCATAGACGAATTTCCAATATCGTTAATTTCTCGATCAGCTACACCTTGACTGCTATTCCCGGATCTATCAAATTGATTCTCCACATGTGGGCAATGGAGTGTTATTTCTAATGAAAACATAACATTCTACAACTATTTCAAATAACCCGTGCATGTTCCCACAAATGAGAAGACATTTTTAAAATTTGTTGGCAGAAAACTGTTGATGAAATTATAGACCATAATTTATGATCGTAAAATTAATACCCGGGGATGTAGAATCCACAGTATCATTCATGGGCTTTTACACCGTGGGCGACACACACAAATCCAATGTTACTAAAGTGCACGACACCGGGTAAAACTGGAATTTGAAGTGTTGTATCACCATAGACTTTGGTAGTCTACAGTGTATAATACGTTGTATGTATATTCTCACCTAG
Organism: Aleiodes alternator; assembly: GCA_963921955.1. Taxonomy (NCBI): domain Eukaryota; kingdom Metazoa; phylum Arthropoda; class Insecta; order Hymenoptera; family Braconidae; genus Aleiodes; species Aleiodes alternator. The sequence goes on along the minus strand of OY998100.1, from coordinate 7,765,853 downwards.
AATGTTATGCCAAATCAGAGTACGTGCTGTAACGCGTGAAACTCCCCACTGTCCATAAATTGTAATTAACTCATAATGCAAAACCACGAACTCACACAAAACACGTATGTGTATCTCTCTAAATGTGACCAAACGGACTTTACCACCCACATTGCACCTGTATTGGTAACGAGGAAGCCGACTCCTTTCAAAGAACCATCAGGAAAAAAGTTGAATGGATTTAAAAAAAAAAAGTAAATGGCTTTATTGGATGCATGCTCTGTCTTCTAATTTATGGCGCTCGAACGTGTACTTGTGTTGCTTACTTTGCCGAAACTTGTGCCCCACTAGTGCTCATTATAAACGAGAATTCCATGGAAAATGTCGCTAAGGGTCGTGCACCAACTGGGTCCAAGAGGGAAAAGGAATTTAATTAGAGTAAGCAAATGATAGGTCACTGCTCAGGTATCAAAGGATAAACGAGTTTCATTCATTCAGCGCGTAAAAGAAGCGCCATTAGTCGCAGTAATTTGATGTGAATGGATTTGAAAGTTATTGGAAATTAAAGGTAGATGCATTGAAATAATATATATCGTTGCCTTAGAAACAGAGGGATGTAAGGGCCATTCTTATACACAGGACTTACGCTGTTTCGGCTTTAAGGTGACGATATTTATTACATGAAAGAAAAACATTCTAGGATACATGGAATGGATTTATCATAGTGAAAAAATTTAGGTAACATATTAAAGTATATAATTCTATAAATGGATTCTTTAATAGATATATAGGGTAAGGCCGAGGTGAAATGAAAAAATCGGATGAAAATTCTTGAGGTGTCTCAGTATGTCTAGGTTATCGCTGAATTTTTGCAAGTTTTCCTGTAAACTCCTTCATATCGAAAAAGATTCTAATTCATTATGCCCCAGTTTCCCAACGCTTTTAAGTCGTAAAATATTTATTTTCCATATTTAAAAAATAGATCATGTTCATGGAGGTAATTGCACAGTGATCCAAATTGTGTGATATGAATAGGCAAACTACTATGATGATATGCATACGACAGTGGCTTAGAACTTGAAATTCATAGCTAACATATCTCCCAGTTCTCCTTGAGAAGTTTGACCCAAAGCCAACTCTTTTGTTCAACACTGAACCGTCGAATCAATGGCCCCTTGTGACTTGAAGACAGAACTTCTATCCACAAACTGGGTGGGCTTTTGCATTTGCTTGCATATTCATTCGCGGCCTCGGTGTCTCCCTGGTATTCAAGAATCTTGAATACTTTGTCTATGGAAATACCACAAAACGAAAAGCCAGAATTCCGATGTTTATTAAAATGCCATAGCATGAGCTTCACCGAATGCTTGCTTGACAAATCGGTACATTTACCATCCATTGTAATGGTCAAATATTTTCACATCCAAATTTTGAGATAATTCCTAATTCCATAACCACAGGTCACTGAATATGTTGAGAAAAATAATTCTCCACTGTCCAGACATATTCTAATTCAAATTGTGGCAAAACAGTGTAAAGGTATGTAATAAGAAAACACGTTTTCTTTACGATGCACATATAATAACTGAAAACCTTAAATCGTCTCATACTTACACAACTACTCTATAAAACTTATGTTGGGCTGCAGAATTGCCTGATTTACATAGACTAGATAACTCCACCATCTTGTAACAGAATTGAATAAAAATTTTGTGGTGAAAAAATACACCGAGATTGTAAATTTCATGCTAACTATTTGCGAGATACTAGGGAATAATTCCTGATATTCGTTTGTAGATAAAATCGGAAAATTGCTGGAACAATTAAAGATGAACTCATGTAATTATCTCAATCGAACAATTATAAGGTATCAAAATGTCGAAAGTATATTCCAAGAAAATGAAAAAAATTATCCTGAAATCCTTCCACTTGTGATTAAAAAAATATCATGGCTCATAATATTAAAAATAATGTTTTGAATGTCTTATAATATTACCAATGCTATTTTCACTGCGATTGGCAGATCGAAAACCCTTTTCCTCCTCTGAATTTTTTTTTCAACCGTCAAGAGAAAAATGATAATTGACACTATTCAATTAAATCACAAAAAAATTCAATTAAATTCTTCTAAAATTTAGTGTGTTTGTATTTTTATTAAATCGTTTTCATACAAAAAACTATTCAATCAGGCTGATTAGAATGCATCCTCTCCCATGCGTTACCGCATCCTCTCCTGTACGATAATGCTAAGTTGATAATTCATTTGAATAATCCCCCCCAGATCGTGAGTCATGAATTTCCAGAATTCTTAAGCTAAATGGATAATAAAATTTCTATCACTCAAAGCTTACCTTTCTGGTACGTCTGTATAACACAATTATGATTGAAGTTGTATCAATAATTCATTGAATTCAACGACCACATGCGAAACTTAGGTGATAGGAAACACTTCGATCAAATTAAAATCCATAATCCTCAATAGTTATTTGTGATTGTGGAAAGCCGTAACACAGATTAATCCGCTTATCCTCTGATTGATTGAACGTTTGCCAATGACTGTGGCTGACGATCCATCACGTTTGAAACAATTGTTTGAAATTAATAAATACGGATAATTGAAATCACAGGGAGAGTTGTCAGGAATTAAAAAATTAACATTCCTGAATCATCAATGCAATTGACTGCAGATAAACATTCTGTTTAGTAGAAAATTGAGTAATATATTTTTATGACTTTTACATTAAATGATTTACGATTGAAGAAACTTTGTACTTATCATTTAATCTTAAATAGAAACTAAACGGAATGGTTTATTCAATTGTTTTCCGCTAATTTGAAATGGGAATCCCGCAGACTTAAATTGCATAATTTTACTATGAATATTGTAACTGATCGTTTAGACATGTCACAACGATAATTAGAGACTTATGGGACAGCCCCAGTGATTTTTTTAATCTTAACAGAGGAAAGTTTATGAAATACATGTGAATACTGATACATTCCCATATTCAGTCGTCGATGAATCACTCATCTATAATAGATTTCTCACGTTCTATCCAGCTTAGAGGATAATCCTTTCTTTAATTTCGTTTGAAATTTTCCTCATTTTTTTATCTATTGTACTTTCCAAGCCTCGACATTGACATTGTTATGTAAGAAGTGGAAAATTTTCTTTATGATTTTTGTTTGGGAATATCAGTCCTTGAAATTGATCAACGAAGGGATAAAATGAAATTTTGTTTTCTTGTTGAGTGAATATCTTTGAATTGAGTAGATTAAAAAGGAAAGTAGAGAAACCTTTTTCGTAGGGAATTCCTAGACATACAAGAAAATTTAAAAAAACGCTACGCTTCTTGTAGCAAATTTCAACACCTACAAAAAATGTCATTTGATAAATTCTTCTGAATCCCGTTGTTTATCAGGTATGTAAATGATAAATTACATGAGTTTTACAGATTCATCCTATTTGACCCTTTTACAACTGAATCCTGCAATAATTCCTAATAAATACCCCAAATTTCTCATTATATTGAAAAAAAATGAAAATAATTTACAAATGAGAGCTCATTTCAGTAGGTGGTAATGAATCTTCTTCTTTTCTACGATGCTTACATTTCATAAAAAATCCTCTCACTTTCTTAACAAGCTCTTTGTGAGTAGTTAACATTAACAGCCAGAGAAGAGGCTGAATCATTCTGCATATTTTAAGTAATATTAAATGATTAAAGCAAGCTAGAAGCATTCCAAAGAACCACGGTGCTCCCATCAAAAGATAAAGTCTCAAGAACAGAAAGTATTTCTTTGTAAGTATATTCTTCTGATTGCGCGTTGCAATTTTCGTGCTCCTCTGAATCTTAATAATCTTGTACGTTGTGCATATAAACAGAATATTATTTAGAAGTAGTACAAGCATTGGCAAAAAAAAGAAATACATCGAAACAATTGTACTGGGACCTTTCATATAATTTACATAATTAGGTTTAAGTAAAAAATCCTTTGGCACTTGAGGAATATAGTCGCAGAGTCCAGCAAGAAGTGTTGGTAGCAGTGGTCCACTCCACGAAAAAATGCTGTACATCATCAATTTTCGTGCTTCAACTTCTCCGCACTGAATTCCATCTCCAGCTATCCATCGAAATCTTATGATAGCAAGTGTCATATCAAAACAAATGGTATTGAGCCAAAAAACTGTGGCAATTGTAAAATATTGAAGAACAAGCCACAAAAAAATAAGTACGTGATCAGTAATTTGACAGCCTTGAAGTGCACAACAAGCGAGTAACTGTAGTATGACTCCTTGCATTAGGAGAGAGATGTTATGTCGGACAACCGCACGATTGTACAGGCCACGTCCCAATTCTGGTACAGACAGATAGACAAGTACTACGACAAAGCACAAGATCATGTGAGCTAAATTTGTGGGTATGTATGTCTGTGCACCCCAAAATACAATTTCTCCAATTCCAAGTATCGGTGAATGATTTTGACCGACACATTTTGCTATTATTTTCGTTCCATTTAATGTGTCAGCGATGCACGACATGTCCTCAACACTGAATGTTACATAGCTGTCATTATCCATGCTCATATATCTGTCTGCTACGAGTGATTCGTTATTGAGACACTTGAATTCACCTTCTCCTACTTTCTTAGCAACGATGCTTGATGCTGTGATGGTTGGACGAATTACACATGCAAGATTCTCGTTCATCAGATAACCTGACGGACAACACTCAACTGGGATCTCCATAAGTATCAGATTATTCACCTGTTACTTGTCGAAAAATAGAGACGCAAAGATTGAGATATTCAGTGCTGCTGATTTTCTCCGTGTGCAGCTCGAATGACATGCAATACAATACTGCAGGTATTGAGTCACCGCAACCATGACCGTACATCATTTTCCAACATTTATCTTCCTCATTCCTACTCTCAGTTATCGACACTCGATTGGTCAGACTTTACCGCAATGAATGAAGTTAGTGGAAACTCCATTACGTCACGTTTCCCTATTCAGACGAGTAAGTAGATTAATGTTTGCGTTTATTTCACATACTGCTACCGGCATTGATTTCGGACGATGACAGATTTACTTTACATTGTTTGTTATCGCTTCAAATATTTGATAAAGAGAGAATTTATGGGGCGAATAGTAGATGAGAATTATAATATTCGCGGCTAATAATATTGAGATTTCTGTGAAATGGAAATGTTAATTCCAAAATTGTAATTATCGGCATATCAATGTATTAGGAATTATGACTTCTTGGAATTAATTGTTATTCAGACTTGATGTATTTCCATTGGATTTGCAATATTATCGGGAGTTTTTTCGTTTCAATGAATCGCCAGAGATAATTATTATGCGTGACAGGATTGCATCGTAAAATTTCTGTTTACAACAAATTCGCTCTTCAGTTCGTTATACATTTATCCAAGGTCAGCTTGTTATCTAAATATATGCAGTGAAGAAAGGCAGTCTAACAAGGTAATTCTACTGCTATTGAAGCTATAATTAGCTCCATTAAATTTAGAAATTTCAAATCAGAATAGAAGAAACCAGAGCAAAATAGACCTATATGGTAAAATGAATCGGAATTTCTTCCGCAGTGAAAGCCTTTTCAAAAAAATCTGAAAGAAATCGTAAAGATGCTCAAGTATATCCATATTGTTGACCAATATCCCTAATTTTTCCCTCGCAGCTCTATTCTGCTTCAGTTTCCCCTATATTTCAATTATCAAGACACCTCAATTCGCAACAATTTCTTCATAAAATCATGATAACAAAGTAGGTGATCATGGGATTAACGTGCAAATATTCAATATTTTGTAAACATCGGATTGTTGACATTTCTCCTTTATTCATACTTATTCAGAATTTAAATAATCCAACCAAAGCACGGATAAGCTGTCAAACACGTAAAAAAAGCCACTGAATTATGATTTTTAAATTCCCTTTTTTTTTACTCATTCTGTGTATGTTGACATTCGCCGGTTTTCAAGCGCCTGTAGATACTTATGCGCATTGAAATAAAAATCACGTGACGGTCAGTAGTCAGTCGTCCAATGTGTGACTCAGCATTGAACACTTGGAGTTGTGGTGTTCAGTGCTGGAGAGCGACATTGCGGTGAGGTTTTCCGGGGGAGATTTGTGCATAAAATCTTCTGATGAGTTGCAGTCAAAAACCGGTGGTTCTCTTCGGTTTTCATTAATTGCGGAGAGTTCGTCGAATCGGACGATGGTCGAGTGCTCCATGGATCGGAACAAGGCCGGTGGGATACTCTCCATGTTTGCTGCAGTGACATTTGTCTCGTGTTTTGGATATGCGAATGCAGTATCCAAGTGTTGTGATGACCATTTCGTTCTGAATGACCTTCTCGAGTGCATTAGGAGCAACGATAATAGCACAATTTTATCGGAAGCTGTCAATCGAACGTATGACAGTTTTAACAGCTGCTCTCGTGGTAAGCAAATTGTGGCAATTAGTGATTCATTAACCCTCGATTATTCTTGGTCGATTCAACGTAACTCTGATAAATAAAGTGCTAGTCTTTTTTCTTTGATGGATATGGAATATTCCATATTTTTGCCTTGTCATTTGTATCGGCATTTATCATCGATTCGCGGTAAATCGTATTTTCCGAGTCGAGACAGCGCGACGTCATACGCGAGAGTTGCGGAAGGTCAATATCCATGGCTCATAGGAAACTTTTGGATTCTACTGTTTATTTTTGCTGAAATGCATCAGCATGAGCATTTTATTCATTAGAGTTTTCAAAGAATCTTTATGGCAAGGAGATGATGGGAGATACTGTCATCAAAAAGTTAAGGAGGCATGAGTGACTTGCAAGTGTTTGATAAAAACCGATTATTCAATTGCGAAAAATGGCGCCCTTCACTCCTGCCGTTTTGATCCTATAGTGATGATATTGAGTCCAATCAACTCTCTTTTTCATCTGCTAAATATTTGAAATAATGAAAAAAGAGAATTTTACGTAGCATCTTGGTAATATGTAGTGAGGATAAATGGACGAGAATTCGTTTCAGAGCGAAGAACTCTATGAAAAATTATGAAAAAATTCTCCAATGATATGGATATGCTAGAGCATCTTCCCGAATTTTTTCAGATTTATTCATTGAGAATTTCACTGCCAAAAAAATCCTTGTTCATTTTTTTTCAACAGCTCCAGGAACAAAAAAATTAAATGTTTAAGGAAATATTTGCAATAATTGACCAATGCGGAAGTGGATGGATAAATTGAAACATGGAATTGACATTTAGTTCCATTTAAAATGAAAGAAATAACCGGAATTACCTCAAAGCCATTGATTAAACTAATTGCTTATTGATAAAAAAAATCAATTCATCAATTTAATGATATCAATTTTCTATTTTATCAGATGTCTCCAGTGAATCTACGGGATTCAATATCACTGATACAATCTGCACCGACACTCTCATCAACGGAACAGTTGTCACCATATCCTGCGACAGTGTATTGAAAAATCAGGCAGATGGCCACTGCGATAGCATATTCAAACTCTTGAGTTTCTGGGGCGCAACAATGGTAGTATTCGCAACAATACTCTACACATTGCCATACGTAATCGTCATGATCGTCTATTGCTCTTACCCCGATCTGCGAAAGCGCGCCTACGACAAATCACTCATATCCTACAATTTCTCCTACGTAACAGTGAATGCATTGATCATAACAATTGGATCATTCGAACTTTGTCATCATCATTTACCGGATTACGTTTATGGTGTCCTTGGATTGATCATATTATACTTCACTCAAGCAACATGTATATGGTTATTTCTCCTGTGTTTTGACATGACGCTTGTCATCACCCGATTCCAATGGGCTCCATCAAGTAGTTCAAGGAAGAAAGATGAGATGAAAAAATTCAGGATTTATTCAATGTGGTCCTGGGGATTATCAACTATACCAGCTGTCATAGCAACAATCATGGAATTCATACCAGTTCTATCAAAAGATTCACCATTGAGACCGAATTTTTCAAAGTTCGATGGTAAATCCCACACAACCATGTTGATATATACCTTGACGATACCTGTGATAACACTTTTAACAAATACAATTCTGTTTATATACACGAGTTACAAGATGATCAAGGTCCAGAGAGATAACGCCATTTTGAATAAAAATAACATCAAGAATGTGAGAAAAAAATACTTTGTCTACTTGCGATTGTACTTGATTATGGATGCTCCCTGGTTGTCCGGAGCCTTGTCCGCTATATATCCGAGTCTGTGGATCCTCAAGTTCGTTCGGATCATTCATCCGATACTGATGCTTTATATTATATTGCCGAAGAAAAGGATACTGCATGTGATTGGCTGCATGAAGAGGAAGGACGGAGATTCGGGAAGAGACAGTAAGGATAGTGCAAGGAAACCATTGAATGGTGTCGGTCAATGTTGATTCTTGTAGTCCTTCGGAGAAGAGGTAAAACAGGAGAAGTCAATTTTCAGCTGATCGTTATTTAGCAATATCTGGAAAATAAATGGAAATAAGTTTTTTTTGGCTCCGATCCTTTTTTGTAGAGAATTTTAGGAGCTAGAAAAAAGTAAGGTGCTATACCGTTTATTTTTGAGATATGCTCGGCAAAAAAATCTATTTTTTCTGCTTCATCTCTTTACGACTGAATTCAAGTGATTCATTTCTGGATTAATTCAGGGGGCACCTCGATAATGTTGAGCGCGAATTCTCAACGTCACTTGTTGCGAAAAATCACTTGAAAGCGTTAACAAAGTGTGAAGAGGAAAATTGGGGCAAAATGGACACTTGAGACAAAATAAACTGCAATTTTCGTTTGGAGTGAAGGCCTCAACAAAAAATATTTAAAAAAAATTATGAAGATATTTCGAAATGTTTATATTTTTAGATAATTTTGTTTTAAATTTTTTGACGGAAAAGTTTTCACTTTGAAAAAAAACTGATTCATTTGTTATCGAAGGTTTCTTTTTCCCTAGAGTTTCCAAAAGACAAATTCTCTGTTCCCAATCATTCATTCATTATGACAATTGACTTTCAAATGCAATTGTAATTCTAGTTTTGTTTCTCGAGCTACAAGCATGAATTTTCCACCAATCATTCGTGAAAATCGTTCTGTCTATGTTTGCACATGTTTGTTTCAATAAATGTACAGAAAGGGTAGTACCAGAATTGTACAGGAACTGAGCAATTCCCTGTGCGGAAATGATGATGAACATTCGTGATAGACTCTTTAACTAGGTTACATAGAAATTGAAATACTCGAAGCAACAGTTTCAGATACAGCCCCAAGCGGAATTAATTTGAGAAAATATTTACCTATTTCTCTTATCATTATTTTAAGCGTATTTTTCAATTTCAATAATCAATATTCAATATGAAAAAAATAAGCGAGTTCATTTTAAATTGTTCCAGGCACAAAAATTCAATTTTACTCTGCTGAAATTAAAGCGGGTAGTAAAAATTTTACGATACGAGAGAATCAATAATTCTACTTGATCTCATAAAAAAAAGTTAATTCAATCCTTTAATAATAAAAAAAAAAATTTCTATATGAAAACCGAAAGAATAAAAAAAAGTTCATAAGCAGCATGAAGATGGGAATAAGAAAGAGGGGTTTTAGAAGTGAACTGGCAGTGAAATGCGTAGCTTTTGGCATATTAGGGAGCCGTAGAGAAAATTGAAAATCGAATCAGCCGGAAAATCGGATTACCCTCACGGCTACGACTTCTCAACCACAGACACAAGCATTGCGTCTGTACACACAGTGTTATCATCATTGAATCTCGAAGAATTCCTCTCACAGTGAAAGAAAAAAATTGTCGGGAAGAAATTGTAATATTAAGTTTCATTCACGTGTGATTATTAGTGTATGCCTGCATTTTGTTTTAATTAAAATTAAATATTTTTTGTATTGTCATTACTTTGTTCCTTATGAATTCTCTTCATTGCTTCAATCATTTTTATTCGCCATTAGTTCTATTGATCCTCCAGCACCGCCACTCGAAGAAAAAACTCCTCGGATCATCCGCCGTCACCAGCTAGTCAGGGATCGTTCAAGAAACTTCACCATCACATTAATGCAGATTCGTGGCATTTAGGGAGCTAGCGGAAAATTAGAGCGGTCCAACTTTCCGCTCGGCGAAAGCCCATATTTTCCGTTCATCTTAATATTCATAACTTAAAAAAAAAAAGATTTTTTTTTTTCAAATCATTTTTCTCTATTTTTCATTGAAAATATAAGTTTTTTTTATCAGAGATAGTTTCGAATTATCGAAAATATTGCTCAGTGCGAAATTTTGTCCTAATAATGTCTCAAAAAATTAATTACTATTTATATCTGTCGAAAGATTATGAAAAATTCATTTTTTGTCATAATTTCAAATATATTTTTTTTTCACATTAAATTTTGAAGAAAAAACATGAGGGGAGGTGAGATCGAATTGAATGACGGGGCAAAATGGGCTCAAATTCGAAACATATTCTATCTCACTCTGCTCCACTTTTCCTTGAGTAAAAAAATATTGAAACAGTACAAAAATACAAAAAACGTAAAGAAAAAAAAGACTGAGCATTCTTTCCACCGGGTCATGATAAATGCTCAAGGATAGTCTACGAAATATCGGTGCTCTTAAAAGTGACTTTCCTCATTACACAATGTTCCTTCTTATTCCGAAATAAGAGGGGTCGGCATGATGGACTCCTTCTCATATGCCTTTGGACAAACATCGTTTTATAAGAACAGAAAGAATATTACAGTCATTTATACAAACTGAGATAAGACCTCCTTAAGTTTTGTGTCCCGGTGGGAAAAAGCCATGCAAGGAATACTAAAAGCCTAGGGAAAAACCGCTTGGCCTATTGCCCAGAAACGAGAGAGAGAGAAAAAAAATTATCTTCATTTCAATTGAATTTGCAAATGCGAAAGAACTCTTTATCAGCCATTGCAAAAATTATTCTTTCATTTACGAAAAAAAATATCTTTTGCACTTTTCTTCGTGCTCACGTATAGCTATAATTTATCAAACATATGGCAACGCATTAATGTTATCTCTCGAATGGCTTCAGTTAGGGTCAATGGCGCGTGCTCCTTGTTTCTCAACAACTAAAATTTATTCAATCACAAGACAGGAGAATGTTGGAACGATTCGCTCTTTTTCTTGTGTATCATGAAGAATGACTCAATTTCGAATGCAAATGAAGAACATTCATATGAAAATTGGCATACGTTCAGTTTTCCACAATATTTCCCATTTTGTGGGAAAAAGAATTAATCCGATTTGAAGCTATTATTCAATGAAGAATGAAGTGGACATTTCTTACATGGGCATTTACACGCATTATCCCTGATTTTATTCACTCAATCGTGAAAGTAGTGTTCATTCTTCAAAAATTCACAAAACTGTTATATTTACCTTAAAATATTCTCATTGCGTATTCTAGATGAGTAAATTCTATTCTGTGAAACGCCTTACCCTTTCAGCTTGGCTAACGCTAAGGCATTTCTGCATTCACACTGAAGGAGACAGGTACAGAGGGGCATCTTTCGTCTAGATAACACAATGGTGAGACAACGAACCGAAAGAATAACTCACCCTGAATACAACTCAGCCAGAATTTCAGAGAAAAAAAACATAATATAAATGTTGAGGTGGAGCATTTGATGGAAAATCATACGTGCGAGTTTATGTGGTTGAAAGAGGTGAAACGATTGCGTATGTGTGTGTGTGTGGGGTTTCTCTCTTTTATATTTTATATGGTTTTATGCCAAAAAATAAATTTGGATGAAATCATATCTATTTGCTCTTCAGAATTCACTATTTTCACTGTTGCCAGACATTGGATAAATTTTTAGGATTTCTGGCAAACATGAGTTTATTCTATCTTGCGACAAAGTGAATGCACTCTGACGAATTCGAACTCGGTATGATTTAAAAATATTTTGAGGATTTTATTGAAGAGATTGGGAGAAAAATAATCTGCGGAGCGGATAAACCGGATTTTTTTGTGGTAACAGCTTTATAAAAAATCTGAAAAAATTAGGGAATAGTGGAAACATGTTGGAGGATCTTCTCAATTTTTATTTCAGATTTTTTCCTCAAAAGCTTCCATTTAGTTCTGTTTTCTAAGCCCCGTGATTTCATTCATTCATTTCTTGACTGAAAAATACCTCAAATCCTCGAAAAAAAAGACTGATGTTTTTGGATAATGTTATGAATAATTTTCAGTTTATTTCATCAATTTTTTATCTCATTCCATTTTTTCGCTCGGAAATTCAAAAAAAATTGAGTTTTATTCACGTCAAAAAACTTTATCGGTTCAATAATTCGTGTTTATTCAAAATCATACTAATTGAACACGCATATAGCTAAAACTCACGTTACCGCTGAGTTTGATTAAGCACCAGTGGCAGCAGCAATAAAGATTATAACATGTGAGAATGGATGCATGTAACAGTAAAAAAAACTGATCGTTTTCATGGTACTGTCACATTACTAAATATTGTCATATAAAGGTAAATTGTATTTTAATCGCTCGACGAGATGTTAACGGGGAGTCATACAGAGCCGAACTGGTTAATATTAACTGAGTTACTGGTATGGAGCTTTCAAATATCATGGATGGAGCATGATTCATAGCGATAATTCGATCCTACAAATACTGCTGATGTTAAACTGTACGAGAAAAACTTTAGAAGAAGTTAAAATTGAAATAATCATTGAAAAAAATTTGCAATAATTTTTTATATTATTTCGATCGTTTTTCCAATCGATCGGACCAAGTGTGTTGCAACTATTCTCGTAGCTATCTATAGATAGCCTCGATAGTCTATATTGGAGGATTTCTTCTATCGCTTCTCGATGTCAATGGGAAAAGTAGCGTAAAGGATCGCCTATAGGGTAGAACGAGAAACGAATGAGGACTATCTTCAGCCAAGAGTCAATGGCATAACCTATAATAATACTCTTAGCCCCATCTAGAAGGATTTAAGTGAACCATTTTCTTCCATCCCCTTCAGTCTACTGAGTCAGGATCATATGAGTCGAGGAGTGGCGCATATAGACCGCAGGAGCTGTCGCAGGACAATTCAAAATCATTGATTCCATTGTTGCACTACACACGTCTGAAGGGAGAGTGGAATAAAATGAGCATTCTATGGAAATGGTAAGAAATAGTTTTCTTTTAATGATTCCATTAGAAAGGTGGGGAAATTTCCGATGAAAAACGTGTGTCAAACTTTATTTTTGAGAATTTTTCTGAAGATTTGGCAAAAAATTTGAGAATATCTTTGGAATTTCCCTGTTTTTTTTTGTGAATGTCTCTGAATTGAATTACCGTGGTGGAAAAGATGAGGAACCAGTTTATAGATGAGTTTATAGCTTATTTTTTATTAATTTGAATGATTTTGGATATTTTTTTTCATATCTTTGGAGAACATCCGGAAAAATGACCCATTTTGCGACAATAATTTGAAGATTCTTATAAAAATCATGGAAAAATAAGTAATTGGATTGACCAGTCTCAAAAACTCTGAATTCCAAGATTGAAAAGTATTTGAATTCTATTTTCGACCAAAACATTCGAATCTTCAGAGAATTCCTGAAAATCAATAGCCTATGCAGTTCATCAAAAAAATTTCCTCAGTTTTTCAATAAGAAAATCAAAAAAATTCTTCCCTGAACTCCAATTAATTTCAAGCGATTCTCATCATATAAATAAAATCTACAAAATTCAAAAATCATTTTTCCCCAAAAATTAAGAAATGGACTCCCTCTCGAGACCCGTGAATATATCCTCATATATATTGTGATACACTATGGAACCTTTCCCCCGTATTTCAAGAACTGTAACCCTTGTGCTTGCGACAATGGCCATTTTCCTATATCGCTACGGTCACCTAACTTCGTATTATCATTGGCTCCTACGACAGTTTCACGGATAGAAATACGAATGGCTTATCGATATCCACACTATTCCAGAGCATCCACAGAGAATACTCAGGGAGTTTGTAGAATGGCCGTAGGAGGCTGTCTCCATGTTGAACTCACGAGTCCCCCGCGATTCAAGAGACTTTCAATCGCGTCGTTTATCGCTATCCGATTCAGGCACGATTCGATATTCACAACGCGTATCCCTCCTCCCCCTTGTACTCAACTGCGTTTTCTTGTCCTCACTTCTCCTCTTTTCCTCTCACTTTTATTCCTTATATTCTATTTTTTCTTCCTCCTTATATTACAGCTACCCTCGTGCAGGGAAAAAAAACTCTCCGCCCTCCAAAGCTTCCAAGCCATTCATGCTCATGGGAAACCTCTCGTAGGATTAAGTATATGGGAATCACGTGAATGGAAAGTGAATTAGAATGTTATCCTTGCAACGTGGCAAAAAAAAAGAAGAAGCGTCGGATAGAGAGGAGTGTTGGGTTACGCGCGCGTATACGCAAAAACTTGGGGATTTACGTTTGATCATAAAAACATGAAGTGAAATGAAAAAACATTCCATTTTCACTGAATCCATATGAAATAGAATAAAATAAATGGATTTTTTATGTTGCAATTTTACAGCTGAAAGGAAATTTTTTTTCACAGCAGCTGTAGAATTCACCTTGGCTTTACTAAATCTGCTATAAATACATGGAACAATAGAGTGAATTTATAACATTATAAAAAATTGAATTTTTCAAATCCACCAATGGTAGAGGATGATTATCATTCTTTAACGACATTTTCAGGATTTTCTGGATGAATTTTCGGTTGAATATTTTTGAGAATAAGGGCTTGTGACCTCTTTGACACGAGACAAATTTTATTTATGACTATCATAAGTCATCAAAACTTTAGACACAGAGAGGATAAGTTGTCGGAAAAGGAGGCAAATTCAAATCCTCAAATTTCACGAAACTCTCTGCCAGATCCTTTCAGCAAATTCATGACATAGTCATAAACTCAACGGATCCATGTTCCTCAAACACTCGTATTGTACTTGATCCTATACAGTAAGCTCCTTTCAATTTGTTCACATACTTTCTCTTTCACTCGTCAGTCTTACACCTTGATTCTTCATCCGAAAATTATCCAATTACTTCGAGAAACTATTGATACGGTTCTGATTGTTGGAGTTGGAAATTTGAAAAATCAAGTCTTTATCATGGTGTCAAATGATAATTTTTTTTACAGTAAAAGCTTCTATAGAAGAAATTAAAAAAATGACCCAATGCAAGTTTCATTCTAAAGTATCTTCCGGGATTTTTTCAGATTTTTTCGTGAAATCCTGAAAACCTCCAAAAAAAACTTGTTTCATTTTTTCCCAGCTTTTCCGATTAAAATAGAAATAATAAATTGTCTATCTCTTCCCAAAAATGAAATTTCAATTCTCTAAAATAACGAACAGCATGAAGGATTGTACGTAGCAATCACGGAAGTATGTGCGCTCGTTTCCCGAGTGGACAAAACTGATTAATGAAAAGCAAGCTCTATGATGAACTCTGCGGGAAGGAAGTTGATTGATCGTTTTTGGATTAGATAGTTATCCACCTCGGATATCAACAGGATATTAAACATGACTATATCTGAGAATTAATAACAAGTGGACCGTTGAGGTGTATAGTGGTTTTAGAGGAACAGGCTGAGTTGAAGTAGAAGTTTATAAGCCGAAATCAGTTTGAAGTTGCTTAGCTTGGCAAAAGCCATGAATCCTTGGGCTCTATATGAACTAGGTCATGGGTCTACACATTGGTTTCTGTATACGAGCATATTCCATACGGTATCTCTCTCCCTAGTGGTTCAATTCCATCGAGTTTGGTGAAGAGCATCATCCTCTAGAGATTTCCGGACACTCAAGGGAGTTTGTCTTGCTCCAGTTCCGCCGCTGAGTATCCTTCAGTACGTGGGACTCTACAGTATCTTCTGAAATGTAGAAGAGATGCCAAGACGACGCCCCGGAACTCTCTACAGCTCGCTGTCTCTTCTGGTTTTCGATGCAGCGCGGACGTGAAGTTCATCCGTCGTATCCTCTTATTCGATACTGTGTATGCGATATTTCTCAGTTGCCGATGAATGCATCACTTGTTTTCTTCATTTTCTGATTTCTCTTTTCAATAAGTTACATTCCAAGAAAACGTGGAGAGCGTCACAAAGCGTTTGGTCGAGTTGGTGTTGGTTAGAATCTGGCTTCACGGACTTCATCCAAACTTTTCACTCGAATTACTACAAGAGAATTTTTCGTTTCAGTAGAGTTTTTTTGTAAAAAATCTGAGAAAAATCTAAAAAGATGCTGCAGCATGTCTATGTTATTGGCTAATTTTTTCAAATTTTTTCATGAAGAATTACACTCTGAAAAAAAATCTGGACCTATTTAGATTTCTCCTATGTATTGAATTGGTGAAATGAAAATTAATTATGTGACAGGATGAAAATTCGCCTAACGTCACACGAATTATTATTTAGGCCATTTCAAAATTTTGCTCCAGAATAGCAACTCCTGATTGTTAAATTGGCATTAAACCCTGACGAATAACAACGACTCATTCATTTTGACCAATAAAACTGAAGGTATTTGGTATTGGAAGAGAAAGAAGGAGACAGGCTACAGGTGTGAATTACGCACTTCTTTGTCTTTAATAGAGAAAACAGCGTAAAAATTATTGTAAAATTCTCTCGACTGAAAGAGACGCACAAAGAGTTGTCAAAATTCTCAATGAATTACATTTAATTTGGGATCTATTGTTGTTGGCAATTAAATTATTGTAATCATCAATCGAATGTAGCTGAATATATTTAGACAAGGATTTAATTGGTAAGTTAACCTGAAAATTCTACTGTACTCGGCTTCACTTGCTTAGTCTGTTTTGTGATAAAACTTTTGTTCATTTTTAGAACCTCGCGCCTATCAAAATAAATTTTGGCCGCGTCAAGTGAAGGGATTTTCTGAATAGAATTAAAATAATTAAATCTCAATAAAATAGTAGAATTCAATATAAATTGATTGTCAAAAGAAAATCCTATCTCAATGAGATAGAAAAATATTATTCGACGAATTTTATTAACAGCCGTAATTTCATTGGACTCTGAAATGTGAAACGTTTGATGTTGATGGCTTTCGAGAGAAGTGGAAGAGAGTTACACAGTCTTATTGCGAATTGGCTTGGTTGCAGGGTTCACCTCATTTAGCCTCTTAACGTCGCACTCCATCGTGGTGATGTTTGGTCCTTAGACCTTAATTAAAATCATTACCCAACAAAACCAACTATTCACCAACATCCTCCTCACCCCGACTAACCAAGAGAAGAAAGGGTAAGGGAAAAAAGGTTGAAAAAAAAAGTTTGCTTCACTGACAAGAGCCACCACCTTAAATCTCTAATCACGTTGGAAGTTTACTTTGGCCAAACAAACAGAGAAAATCCGAGAATTCTCAACGGGTATTTCTAGACTGTGAATTTCACGGCAAAACGTTGAGATAGACGTCTTTAAATAACTCTTAATTTTAATTAAATGAAAAAAATGAGAAAAAAACCGGGTGTTAATGAGAGGCAAATGAATTTTTCCGAATCTTCTATTCATTTTCCGACAGTTTTCTCAATTGAGCAGATTCCATTTTCTTTCTTTCAAGAGTGTTCAATTATAGAGTTTCATTAAAGTAGATAAAAGTGGGTTAGAATAGATTTCAATTCTAACAAAAAAACATTCTTGTAAATGGAAAAACACTGTCAATTTCCGAACGAAGTGATTCGAGGTCTCACACGAATTTCCTCAGTTTTCCACTAGAATTATTGAAGAAATTCTATCATTTTTTATTGCCTGAAACATTTCATCTCAGATCTAATACATCCATTTCACTCTTTCCCCTACAATGTTGATAAATTTCGGTCAATTTGGAAAGTCGTTGGACTACGTAAAATACCCCTCAGGTGTCCACCCCTTTTAGGCAGCAATTGAGATGAAGGATTTTCGCTTCGTATGACTTCGTTGAAGAACGATGGTACTTTGGGCTAAGATGTGGGTGATTAATGGATGGATTAATGGATTAGAAACCACAGCATAATACCAGTTAGCAGGATAGTTTGGAGGGTGCTTTAGACTCAATTTAACATGGTAGCGAATATTTTAATTGGTGCTCATTTAGTTGCCCCCGTCATTCTAATCTGAGATTACAAACAAGCTTTTCCCATTTTTCAATGCAGCTTGCAAACAAAAGATGAGTCAATTTTGTTTCTGTTCATTTCATAGAGATACGCTTTTTTCAAAGAGCTTTTTGCCCTTTTCCTCTTTTTTTCAAGCTTTTAAAATTCATTAGAAAAAGGATCAAGTTAAAAATGGAGTATCGCCACTAATTTCCAAGATATTTCATTGTGAATAATCGCAAAAATGAGTCAATTTGTCAATGATAAATAATTCTATGAATTTTAAATCAGTTTTGGAGGTGACATCTCAATCAATTATGACTTAAAGAAAAATAATGATTTAAGTGACAATGTCTCCAGTTGTTTTTCTTCCTCGTACCACAAGGATCGACATCCCGCTGGTCTTATTCCATAAGATGTATTAACACTCCGTTGCCATTCACCTCGGAGGTCCTAACGGAACGAGGAATCGTAATTCGGCGTCGTTAGTTCCTCCAGAGCCTTCTTTACCCAAACACCCATAGTATCCCACGAGCCTCAATGTTATAGGTGAAAAAATTTCCATCTGAGACGAAACGAGGTGCCAACACAAGAAATATTCCCTCGACCCCGTGCGCGGTAACTCGAGAAGGTACTGAAAGAAAGAGAACCGCCGAAAATTGATTTATCCGCGCGTCACCTGCGATTTATGCACGGTGTGTCAGGTTACCCCAGCCTCTCAGTGAGGTAAAAAAACGAGTGAGACTGTTGTGTATAAACGCGATAATAACCAGGCCCCATCAACCAAGAATAAAACATTAACAGATTATAAATTTAAATACAAAAACATACAAAGCATTTATCACAATGTGTTTAGATACGAGAGGGAATATAATCATTGGAAAACATTGGCTAATTGGCTGAGTATTTGTACAAGAAGAAAGATGATTTGTTTTGTAATTCGGTGATCGTTCAGTGTCACGAGAAATGCCAGAATAGCCTGTCCTCATCATTTTTGTGGAGGAAATTCCGAGGGATTCAACGATATAACTACTTTTTTTCATTTTATTTGTTGCGTCGAGTCGGGAACTTGGTCTTTTTTTTTTTGGTTTGAGGGAAAAACAGCCGCAAAGCGGCAACAACGACCCTTCTCATGAATTTATTAGGGTATTATCATACTCTTATGCAGAGGATGGGAGAGAAGGGGAAAAAGGGGTTTTCGATAAATCTACAATAATATGGCGGAGGCCACGGCAGACCGTTAGTAACAGCCGATCGTCATGGTTAACGGGTGGTGAGAGGAAGAGGTGGGGCACAGGTTAAACGTGTTATAGTCTTTCTGTGTCAGAGGTTTACTATCGTTACTTACCCTTTGTGCGAACAAGTCGACCGGCTACTTCTCTTTTCGCGTATTTCCTCTGTTGAAATGTAACGACTGTCTTATGGTAATTTTCATCGTATATATTTCTACGTGGGAATAAAAGCAGAAAATTCAATTCAACTGCTTTTGTTGTACTGTAATAAATGTTGAGAGCATTTGGATTAACGTGTTATTGATATTTTTTGGAATTATATTAAACGATTTTCGATACAGTTGCAAGGTAGAGGTGACAATTTGGCAGAGAAGAGGTGAAACAGGACAAATTCATTTGTGATCTTTCCCAATGGAATATCTCGAAAACTGATGGAGATACGTCTGGTTTGGGCTGAAATTTTTTTGTAGAAAATTTCAAGATCTAAAAATTTTCTAAATGGAACGATGTTCGAAAAAGATTGAGTCTTTTGGTAATTTTTGAAAAAATTCAATGGCAGTTCTTCTGTGGAATTTGAAAAATACTCAGAGAAGAATGAAATAACACATGAGGAGGATATGAAAAAAACTTAGGAGAGATCTGGAGAAGGTTCAAAGAACTCTCTTTGGATCCAATGAAAAAAGAAATAATGAAGAGATTTTTATGAAATCTCAATTATGTCTTTTTTTCCTTCATCTTTCAAGTATCTTCCCAATTACGAAAAATTCAAAATTCAGGTCATAAATATCTTTTTTCTTGGTGTTGACTCACTCCATTATATTTCATCAAACCAGAACACTTTTTTTCGCGCACATTACTGATTAAATCGTTCATAGGTTTTTTTTTTATTTATTAATCGTTCATAGGTTGAATATTAAATAGTACTAATCTGAATGACGAAATTGTATAGAATTTGACATTTTCTATTATTTATTTAGTCTCGTAACTGAGGTATCAGCTTGGCTGATAATACTTTTGGTTATACCAAGTTATCCAGGCTCTGTTCATTACTGAATTTCAATAGGGAATTTCGATTGAAATTCAGTAATTAAATCGCTGAACAAACATTGATATAGATATGTTCAAGTCTCCAATATATTTACCAAATTTACTCTAAAAGTAGCATTAAAAATTCTCAGCCCTAATCTTCATGACATCTCCAGACTCCTTTTCAACTCGAATTTCCGAATCTAAATCCCAAACTAACATGAATTTACAGTTTTCTGAAGTAGAACTCCCCAACCCAAATTACGAATAAAAATCTGAAATGCATAGAAAAAAATCTTTCGCAAATTCCAACGAATTTTTCATCTCACAAGCAATGCAAACTCCCCTTTCATGCGGCAGTAAATGAATAACATCTTGATCGTTTCTGATACGAACAAATTCAATTTCACATTGAAGTATCAAACAGAATTACAGTCATCAAGTTTCTCATGAAATTTGAAATTACTCAGATTCAAAGGATTCTTCTTTATTTCACAATGTATCTACGGTGAAAGAATATATTCCAGTGAATTTTCATTTCCCGATACTGATATTGTATGCCAAAGTAGAGGATGGAAGTGTTTCCTTGATCCCAAGTGTCGAAACTATGAATTATGAATGAACATTATAATTTCCGCGTATATAGAACGTTTCACGCGCTTTTATCTAAATGCGATTTGAATTCCACTGGGTATGAAAAACCTCTCTCTGCTTCAACCATTCCTTTTCACATGTATATTTATTGTAGTATTTCTGATCTCTCCGATGTTTTTCCTATATCGTTACACATAAAAATTTCGATACGATGACGCTACCTATTATCATATACAGAAAACGATAATATCTTCTCTCGATTGTTTTCAGATTTACACTTGTTATTTCGAATCGGTTTATATTATTTCATGTGGAACTCTGTTACGTTTCAGTTTTAATGAAGATACATCACTGCATATTCTGCAAATTATTGACTGACTTGTTTTTAAAGTAGAATGAACTCACATTATTGCGAGAAGTGAATGCATACACATGTAGTGATTTGATATGAAATGAAGATAAAAAAATAATGATGGTTTTTTGGTTGATGAATTAGATCAAAATAAATACTATTTTGAAGATTCTTTTATTGATATCAATTTAGTAAGAAAGAAGTGAAACGGGATCGATCGATTTTCCATGTTTATAATTTTTTGGGAATATCTCGGAAATTGAATGAATTAATGCGATTTCGCTGTCCCTATTGTTAGTGATTCGCGAACAAGAACTATTAAAGTTCTTGTAAAAAAAAATATTGAAAAAATTTGTACTCACAGGTTTTCAAGTTTTCCACATGTGCTTACTTTTTATTTTCCTGAAATAATTCATGCGTTTAAAAAATGAAAATGATGTGAATAGTCAGCCTTGTGCTTTTCTCAGTGACATCTGCTGCCTCTTTACTGTTGAATTTGCAGGCGTAAAATTATGAACTTGAAATGATTCTTTTTTATTCTCAGAACTCTGCAACTCCTTCTTCCAACTGAATTATTTCCTCATTAATAAAATAAATCTTCAAGTATTCAAATTTCTCCCAAAAGAGTGAAGATACCCGAGTAAATAAAAGGCAAATTGTTTCGCGCCACATTTCCGTTATTTCGAAAGAAAAATAGATGAAAAAGATCAGAAAATCCAAGAAAAGAATGAAAAGACGAGCATGCCTGAGCTGGATCAACGCGGGCGTCTCTGCAGGCTGTCTGGAATTAAACTGCCCTTCGCTCTTGTCGTCAGTGCCACGAAAACGATTCCCCTCCAGGGAATTTTCGTACATATACGAGACTTATACAGTAGTCTCGTGACTTGGCTGAGACGTGATTTTAATTAGATTTCATACTTCGTTGTTCTTTTCTCTCTTCCATTTTTCATTCATGTGACTACAAAAACTCACTCACCATATGCAGGAGTAATAATAATTCGACATGATTGGCCATGAAAAAAAAAAATAACGGCCATTATTGAAATTCATTTTTGCATAATATTGTAGGGGAAAATGAATGGTAGAGACATGCATAATGCATACTCCGCGGAAAAATCAAGAACCGGTTGCTTTTTTTTCTCTTTTGAGGTCACTTCAATTTTCATTTTTTCCACCACAACAGAAAGAGAGAGAGGGAGAGAATATCCAAAGCAAACTGAGTTGAAAGTCCTTGGAAATGCATATTAAAATGCCAATATAAACGCTCCTACCGCTTGAATGTGAATGATCCGAAGATAATGTAAACAAAGAAAACAAACGATCATTGTGCGGATGATTCAGCAGTGTTCACTGCATAGGAAATGGGGGAATACCTATTTAGTCAATAAATGCTGCCCCTAGTGGACGTTCAAGGAACTTTGTGAAATACCATTCGATTTCGCTTATCTTCCGAGAAGCTTGAAGGATTGAGCAAATTATCTGGTATTTTTATGGAATTGTAAACAGATAGTTCCTGATAATAATTGTCAACTGAAATTGTATGGAGTGGGCACCATTAGCATAACTATAATCATTAGAAGTTCTACGGAGTGGCGTTACAAGTGGGCTATGTGGCATTACACGCTGACCACTTTACAGGTAACCCTCGTACATTGTGGTCTTGATGCGGTTTCAAGCGTACAGTTGAACCACATCCACTAAAAGCTAGTAGGAGCATTTAAAAGTGTAATCCGTGATACAAAAATGACATCATAGTAAGTTAATAGTGCAATTCAGATTTTTTTAGTCACACTAAGAGTCCTATTTGTACCACAAATGTTGGGATTTGAATTTTTACATAATGTGTGGTATTAAAAATTACTACACAAAAAATTGTAATAAGAGGCAGGCGAAAATGGAATATGGGCAAGTGTTCGTTAAAAAAATCGATTCATTTTTGAGTGAGTGTTTCAATTCATGAAATTCCATTTTCCATCATGTCTT
The DNA here is from genome assembly GCA_963921955.1 of Aleiodes alternator. Lineage (NCBI taxonomy): Eukaryota > Metazoa > Arthropoda > Insecta > Hymenoptera > Braconidae > Aleiodes > Aleiodes alternator. The sequence goes on along the minus strand of OY998100.1, from coordinate 7,742,548 downwards.
CTTTTCTGAAATCGATGGAGTCAATTTGGAACTACATAAATCGATGGTAAATAATTTCATCTTGGATTTGAAATTGATCAGGAGTCGCTAGAACCATTACATATCCCTCTCCCTCCTCACGATAAAATTGCTCATTTTTAAAAGGGGCTTGCAGCTTAATTTATAGGCTAAAAAACGCGAAATTTCAAAAAGTCCTTAAAAAACAGTTCTGAGCCATATTTTTTAATACACTCGTAAGAACAATCCTATCCCAAATATTTTCATTGATTTTGAACAATTTTCATAATGTAAAACATCAAAATTAAAATGATTCTGTTCGACCCCTTAGGTTCTTACTACTCCATCTTAGAAAATCTCGAATTTCTAAGAATTGAAGTGGAAGACGTGTTTCATATTTTATAGCTCTCTCTGCAAGGAAAAAAAGCTCTGAATATTCACTGCATGTGTCTGTAATTATTCAGGTGACTTCAAAATTCCGTTCATTAATTATATTAATATCCAGTGGCACACGATGCATTTCATTATAGTTACAATGAATTATTAAATCACTTAACTTCACCTGTACTATCTCATACGAATACCTATTAACCACGTAAAATTCAGGAGCAGCCAAGAATTCCAAGAATCATTAAAAATTGAGTGCAAAATTTCCCAACAGTCTGTGCATAGAAATGAAGATATTTTTGAAACTGAAAAAAATACATAGGAGAGTGATGAAACGAATCGTAACCTATTTGCCATAGGTTCATACGATTTCTCTTGGCAACTTGAAGCGGTACGAATCGATTGTTCGATTGGAAACGAATCGCTTGTTGCAGTCTACTCTTTTTATTATTCTTTTCTTCTTTTCATTTTATTTTTTTCACCGTTACATGCCAAAAGACATCTGCGGTAACTCTCATCCGGAAAGCGGGTAAATCGATTCTCCCCTGAATGTAAATTCAACAATAGTCACGCACACACATGAGATAGATGTTGTTGAAGATTTCAAATCTATCGGAATTGGTTCCATTCGATTATACGATCTATCTGTACATCGATTCACGAAATTGTCTGTTTTTTGTCAGGCTTCTCTCCCACCGTATTCTAAACAATGAATCTGGTACGTAAAATACGACGAGTTAGAATCAATGTATCTAGCATCAAGCTCAACCGATGCTCCAGATAATTTAGTAGTGAAGAGATAAAACAGGACGATACTGTAAAAAGAAGAAATGGAAACAACAATCAAAACAAGAAGAAAAACTTGACCAATAAATTAGGAGTCTAGAGAGTCATCTTCATCATTACGAATTTTTTCACCACTAGTTGGTATAAATCAACCCAGTAAGTTTTGAACGATAGCCTTCAATTTTTTTTCTGCGAACATCTTAGAAATTACTGGGCAGATACTGTACAGATTTAACACCAAACTTTGCGTTCATAAGTTATACAAACTGGCTAAATTCGAAGTCTCTAGCTCAAATATTTGTTGAGTTATCGTGCTGCCAAGCTTTGAAATCAAAAATCACAAAATTAATATAACTTCCAAAATGAAAAATCGGAGGAAATTTCCAATGAGATGAATCTCATAGTTCAAAATGGTTGCTACGCATTAATTTCTTATAGATAATGGTTTCAAGAACTCTTTCGTCCTATTTTCTTTCTTTTTTGGAAAATATTCAACCGATTATGCTGAAATTTTCCTGACAGCATTTTGCATATTTGGAGAAAAATTACGGTTAAATTTTCAGAGTACAAGTGTTCCAGAAAGAATGACGATATATGTCAAAACACACTCACAGAGACATGCCTTAAAAATATGATTTCTTGATATTTTGAATCATTTGGAGTCATATTCTGAAAAAAATTCGAAAAAAATTTCGCGTTCACAATTTTTCCATCCGGTATCAGAAGTGATTTTATTTTCAAATTTCTCTCACTCTGGTATTTTACAAGATGCTATGAGATAATTCATTAGCACTAGCAACGATCTTCTTATTCCAATTGGCTATATCCCCGTAGAGGGGCAAGTGCCATTCACTAGCAACGATGTATAGCATTCACGTATAGCATCTTAGTTATTGGGTTTTTGATGTCTTTCTAGTATAATACCTGCCTTTGAATCGAAGTGTCTTAGCCTCCAAGTGTCTCATTGTAGCCTCAACGTCTTAAAATTAGACATTTCATGCGATTCAATCAAATATCTTGAATTTCCAGACACACGATGCCATTTTGATGTCTTGCGCCTGAGTCTAAGACATTTATCAGTGAAATCAACTTATCTTTGTAATCATTCTTAATGGGTGTTACTAAGACCGCTAGAGACACTCAAATAAGAAAAAAGTAGTTGTAATCCAGATGGCGAAAAGAGACAGCCAAAGAGAGTAACAGTGGTGCAAATAATTGATAAATTGATATCTGTATAACTATTCGTAATTATTTAACCCTCTCAAAAACAATGAGACATCTCGAAAAGTAATGACGAAAAGCCTTCATTACCCTCTTTTTTTTTATAGATGGAGAGATTTTTTTCCAAAATCACCCTATCTTGTTTATTTTTCGGGATATTTCTGAAAAACTGGAAAACTGAAAAGTCGACTTATCTCCTGCATATCACTGTCCATTCAGCAGTCCGTATTCAATTCTCTATGTGGGGAAAAAAAACCGATTCAACCAGACTTTTCCATATTTTCTCTTTTCTATTTTTAATGACTAAAAATGAAACCCTCATGTTTACGCAATCATATTCGTTCCTGTTATGAAGAGAGAATGAAATGGCGCTGAATGCATGGAAAAAAAAAGAGAGGGGACGCTCGACTCCAGACAAAAGGGTTTGAGGCGATTTCACCCATCTCCACGTAATCGACCAGGAGGGCTTCGAGAGTTGAAATAAAAAAAAATGAAAAGATAAAAAATAAAAGAGAATATGGAAGATAGGGTTTGGCACGCGAGCCTCGCAATTCTCGTTTCATCGCTTGTGTTATCAGTTTCAGGTCAGCCCATTAAAAACCGTAAAGCCTGCCCTTCTCCCTCAGCCCCTGTATCTCGCTTTCCTTCTCTGGCATCAGGATAGAGAGCAGGTATATCGTTTCACACTCCATGTATGTTTACGATTACGGTTATGCCCATGTCGCTGGTGCAGTTGCCCTCAAAACTGCAATAGCGAGATAACCGTTTTCGTTGCTCTAGTAGGCACTAGCTCTCCCTCACGGAGTGAGGTACTCTGCTACTTCAAACGATAATCCAACTACTTGCTCCAGATCATCATTCAATGGCCATCATTTTTGAGCCATCTGTTATGCTCCAAAGACACAATTCTCAGTGTGTTGTCGTTGAAGCGAAGAGCGGATCACTAAGTGCTTCGTAAAAAAAAAGGAATACCCTAGCAAAATATATGAGAAAAATGGAGACCTTCGAATCAGCAAGTTCAACGTTCGTGTTTCTCGCCTATTCGGACGGAAATTGAATTTCAACTGAAAACCACTGGAACAGAAATGAGAATCACTAAAGTATTTGCTCAACTGATTTTCGAGATGAAATTCACGAAGAGTCTGTCATGCCTATTTCCACGCATCTAGTGAGTGCTAATAATTTTTTTTGAGAGCCGATCATTTCCTTCGTTTTTTCTCTAATATCTCCAAATCGAGCTCCAAAGAAGGCACAGAACTAAAGGGGCGTTTCTTCATTCGTTCTTCGATATTCTAAAGCAGGAAAGATAGACTTACACAGAGAAAAATGTTTCCTTAATTTAAGAATGTGCAATCACTTAATTTAAGAACGTGTAGGTCACTTAAATTAAGGAAAAAAAAGTGACTTGATTTACGTGAATTTCACTTGCTCAAATTAAGAAAACATTTTTCTTTGTGTATCCTGTTTTACCTCTTCACTATTGAATTATTTCCTCATTAATGAACCAAATTAACAGAAATCCAAATGGCCAGTAGAAAAGTGAGAATATTCGAGTCAATAAACGACAAATCCTTTCGCGACACATTTCCATTATTTTTCGATTCAGGGACTTGAAAATTTCTGTTTCTCACCTCTTCGAGAAAAAATTGAATTTCAATTGAGAACCACTGGGATCGAAACAAAGATCATTAAGAAATGAGAGGGGAGTGAACGAACAATTCCGCAATATATATGGATAGTGAGGGGGTATATATCCCCGGTTCTTTCCGTTTCAAGGGTCCAAATAGGGAGGCAAAGAGGGACGTAATTTTAGTGCTTATACCTAACGCAAAGTTAGGAACACAATGTTACGTGAAAGTACTACCAGATGGAAAGCATGAGAGCACCCTCCAGCCAAAGTAGCTAAGTCTTTTTCCCCTCTCTCTTGCTCTCCTTTTCTCTGTTCTGCAGATCCATGAAATAACTTGCAACCAATCCTCAGAGTCATTGGTAGAATTCATAGTGTAGTGAGGATCAGGCTGCTATCTCATGGAAATATGTGGAGAGTAATCATTGGGCTTGGCAATGCTCATTAGAACAAGCTCGTTCTATTCTGAGGTACTTACTTTCTATTTGCATTCATTTATTTTCAAATTTTTTTTCATTTAATTTCACTTTACGGTAGTCACAGAGTCGTATTATTCTGCAGTCAAAACTTTAATGCCTGGGAATTCATTCAGGCGTTTCATACAATTCGATCATAGTGTCTCATGAAACAACTGCCATTCCTCCTGGGTGTATATAATCTCGTGGCAATAAAAAAAAAAGGTACGTTCACCTCTCTTTTCTCATTTCAACACACGTACAGAGAGACTAAACTCGTCTAATTAACGCGTATCTACCCGAGCCAGGCTCCTTCGTTTACATCCTTTTTATGGTTTAATATCGTTCTTCTACCTACCTTCACGTCCATTTCCTCATTTCAGTACAACCACAATCATCACTGGTCACGGCTTTTTCCCCTCGCTCATTCTCTCATTCTGCTCAATAAATTTTCTTACTGTTTGTTGTAGAGTTTCTAGAAGAAAAAAGGAAAGAGGATATTATGATGTGAATGTAACCACTAGGAACATCATGAAAAGAGGAAACGTCGATTGATAAGGAAAGTAATTGGACTGATAGTGAAGGACAATCCCTTTGTTATACTGTCTTTGAAGATGCTGTAAAAAGTTGATATCTTGAGGATAGTACTTGAGCCACAACTTCCTTTCAATGTTCAATTACTGTAATTACATTGATGCATAGAGACAAGTAGAGAATGAGAAGATCGCGAAAGTTTTGATCGACGAAAAAATTATCATTGTACAGTTAATTCTGCAACAAAAGATGAGACTATTCAACTGAATGTGATATGAGTGACTGATAAAGAATAATGTCAATTTTGACGACGAATTAAACTATTGTATTTTTCATGAGTGCCGTAAATTAATAGCATTGTAATTTTTGTCTAGTCACTGGTTACGTGATTGTGTAAGTTAATTTCTTGAGTACATTCCAGAATTATTATTCATTATTAACTTTCGGGAAGAAAAAACTAATCCTTCATGAAGAAGTGAACTTTTATTATGGAAATGTTCTTCATACAATTCAACTGTAACAATGATACGGAAAATGTAGTGGACTGAGAATTTCTATAGTGCCCAAATCCAGACGGTTGCTATAAATTTTCGTCTAGTGGTTTTTGTGCTTTTGTGTTAGTCTGAATAAGCTTATGATTCTACTGCGGAATCACAAATGACGAATATTTCCTTTGTCATTGGATATCGATGAACTTTTTCAATAATCAGCGGCCAGGGTGTTCGGTAAAACAAATAATGCAATCAGTGAAAAGATTCAATCTCTCGTCATGCAATTATGATGAAGCCCATGATTCTGTGATTGCATGTAATTTGTGTAATATCTCCGTGTCATATGATTTGATCGATTAGTTGTTCGATGAATGTTGAACACCGATATTTCTACAATTGTGGTATTTGTGGGGAAAGAGAGAGAAAGAAACAATAGCAGTAGCGGAGTGGTAAAGAACTCGGCGTAAATTTCTTTCGAAAATGAGTTCATGCTGAGAATAACATTAAGACGTAATATTGCGTTCACTGAGGAAAATTCTCTTGCTCGGATTAAGATTTATGGAAAGAAAGTAACTTTAGTAATATCACTGAGAGCGAGAAATTTCCCATGTGAATGAGTCTACCCACGGTATTAGCAGTAACACATGTAAAAAGTGCGGAATAGTTTCATCGATATAGGTAGGAAAAATTGTCGATTCACCACCTTGTCTCTAAATTTCCATTTTTGGGCTGAAAAAAATGTCTAATAATTGAACATTTGCCGATCTAACTCAATGAAAAAATTCCGATCTGTTATAGACGCTCGTTCAAAATTGGGTTGGATGGATCCTTTTTAGAATAAAGGCATCTGGCCCAATTACAATGAACCCAAAATAGCATGCATATACTTATCTGAAGGAAACATCCACTCATTTCGAAAATGTTAATGATTATCGCCTGAAATTATTGTCAAGTAACGGTGAAGTTTGTGCAGCTATGGCAGTGCCCTTGGTTTCTCTTCTCGGAAGCTTCAACTCATCCACTCATTTCTAAACAGTTGAACCCTCCTGATTAGACATTTCATTAGTCACGCTACGAACAGCGCAACGGTCTGCTATATCGTTGATAAAATTCCATCAAAGTACAAAAAAAATGGAAAAAAATCGAAATTCATCCTCACTCTATACGGATTCTGCATTGAGAAATATTAAAGTGCAATGGCATATTAATTCGTATTCTCCACCTCTCCCACGTTACAAACCTTAATTCACGCGGTTTAATCAATTTTTCATTTTTTTTTTCAACTTAATTCTCCCCGTGTATGTTCGGATCAATTTCCAATTAAATCTTGAGAAAATATCCAACAACCATAGCTGATGTTAATCAATGATAAATCCGTTACTTATTAGTGATTATTCATTCAATGAATAGGCCAATGAAAGATATAATAAATCCAAATGATATTCACTCATTCTCAGCAACATGGATATTTTCGTATTGTACAAAATAGCTCGGGTGTTCAGGGGTCTCGTTACTTATTGTCGGTAGCATGGGCTAATAGCCATGATAAATCATGTGCGCGTGCATCCGTGAACCTAACCCCGTTATACAGAACCAAACTGGGCATTGTGTGATGCAGAGGAGATGCTGTGTGTTAGGGCTATATGCGTATTGTATATAACAAGTACTGAGAGTGAGGAAGAACCGCATGGTGAGAAAGAGAGAGACGATGAGTTTCGCGCGCGCCGTTGCACTTGCTCTCACTCTCGTTGGCGGACCCGTTGCGGGGTCTTCTCTCGCTAATTCCCATTAATTTGGTGGGTTTGGTCTGTACGCTGTAATCATTTTAATGTTTCGAATGCCGATCGGCATACGTACGCGATTATTATTCCTGTCGTTGTTATATTCCCCCGATGCGAGGTAGGGAAAGAGGGAACGTAGGTAGAGAGAATAAAGCTACTTTCTCATTTGTATATTCCTCTCGATACAACTAAAAATTTTAATATTGCGTTATGATTGAACGTGTAAATTGAACGGGGAGAGTTTTACTCGTGCGTTATTAATTGAAACTGTCATTATCATTTTTTTTAAATGGCCGAAGAATTTGAATGCGACTGTTATGAACAAAATTGAATGTGAAGAGAAATCATCTTTTGGGAAAAATTTTTGAATAACATTTAAAGAATGTGTGGGGAATGGTTTGAACCAATGCGAAGTCGGAAAAGAAGATTCGAGCAATCATGAATAGATGTAACGGTTTTTGGTGCTATATATCTAGTTGTTAGGATAGAACTTTATTTTCCTTATTTTTAATCACTTTCCACATGAAATAGAAGATGATACTAGAAATAATAGCCATTTAGGAAAGATTTTGAAGAATTCTAATAGATATTTTAGACTTAGAGTTAGAGTAGCGCCAGTGATATCTTTACATTGAGAGAAAAAAGTGGTAGAAACTATCAAATATTGAGGCCATCGGTCCTCAGCAAATATTTTTTTCGAAAAATTGAAAAAGTTGTTGGACTTATTGAATTCAGTATGTTCAAACAGATTAAGCAGTTTGATTGAGTAAATTCAGTAAATTCAGCAGCTTTTTCAGTTATTTCAAAAAAATGTTTGCTAAGCAACAATGACATCAATATTTGATAGTTTTTACCACTTTTTTTTCTCAGTGTATACACATCACTTACACTACATTGTTCCTAAGCCGACGATATAATTTGGTGAATTAAAATTGTGGTCATTCTAATAAGAAAAAAATACATTCTTTCAGAAAAAACATTAGTATACTCATGACTTTTCAGCTTTGTCCCCAAACTATGAATAAATCGTAACTACAATATTTCAGTTGTTTCAAAAAAAAAATATGTCATTTCATTCATTTATGTGGACATTCTTCCCTGGTTTCTCTGTTCCCAAGTTCAGAATAATCATGAATTGCTCTAGAATCATTTGAGATTATTTCTCACCATTTTGACGGAGTCCTATAAGTGAAATGCTTCACCCCATGTCTTCCTAATACAGAGCATATCTTCGCGTCAACAACTCTCCACATAAAAAAAAACAACTCTCCACCACAAGTATCACATTGCCCTCTCACCGTCTCATAATCAAACACTTCAAGTGACTGAATAAAACCCCTTAATTCTAAACCCAAGACCGAATTTTCGTTTCGTCAAGAGTTTTAGAGGAATCAGTTGAGATTGAACTTTGTGGTACATTTGGATCTTCAACGATGCAATGAGAAAAAAATAAATGAGAATGAGCATTTCATTCGTGGCATTCTGACTCCGGATAGATGGGTGCCAACTAATAAGACAACATGGAGTAGTTAAAGTGCGCGGGCGCATTGTTTGAACGGTTTAGGTATTTCAAAATCTATTTGAGACACACCATGGGGTTTACGCATAAATGCTCGAGATAAAAGAGGGGGTTAGAGCGGCGCCAGTAACCAGCTCGTGCTTTAATAGTGACACATTCACACTGTCGTTATATTTTTTTTAACTTGTCTCTGAAATATTCGTTGTTCCGAGTCACCGTAATGTGGTACGTGACATCAGCAGAAGGAGGAAATGCTTCTTCTTTTTTTTAATTTTTTTGTCAAAAAAAAAATCCTGTCGTTTTCTGCTCAACAGGGAGACAACGAGCCACCAACATTAAGTTGTATATTTATGTCTGTCTGTATAGCTGCATATATATATTTCATTAACCAAGCATTTGTTTTTTTAATTCACCAAAATTCCAATCGTTTGCAATGATTTCCATCATATTGAGACAGCATGAAGAATATTAATTACACAAATTTTAAAATCATTTCTTCGATTTAAAAATTGTAATCCTGCAGATGACATTACTGAGATTATTAATCACTGCATAAAAACACTTTTACCAACTTGACTAAGAAATGAACACTGCTTACATCTTTTAGTACAGTCAAGGTATTTTCATACATGGATTAATGTTACAGTGTAATATTGTATGGAATCACTAATGCATCTTGGCAATTTCTGAGTTCATACGAGTGAATATATTTCATTAATAAATTAGCATAAAGTCATTTATTAATAAACCGGTTATCACCGATTTATGAAGAAAAAAGTCATCCAGATGGTAGTATGGCAGTGAAAGTTATTTTTAACTGTGAAAAAAAAAGAGAAGCATGTACACCCGGCTGCATTTACAAACGAGTCACACTAAATATCATCAGCAGATCATTAGCAGCGGCTTATGAATATAAAATCGGAGATATAGTGTTGAATTATCCATTGAAAACATCTTTTACTCTGATATTCACAAATTTTTATTTCTCATTACGAATATAATGGAATGAATCAAATTCACACTGATATTTTCTGCAGTTTGAGGATTTTCGCGGCACATTGACCAATGGCAACCTTCCTTTGTCCACATTTGAAGAATTAGTTATCAAACAACAGTCTTCAGGTTTTCCACATGTTTTGTATAAGAAAAATGAAGTGAATTAGTTACTTAAAAATCTAGAGTCATGAATATTTTCATTTTCTTCTTAATTCCGAATGCAAAAGGTCGTATATTAACAAAATTTCCTGAAAAAAGTCTTATCATAACACTAGGTTTTCTGAATACGACATTCTGCATGCATTTTCTCGATATCTATTTTTCTTCTTCGTGATTTCATCAACAGATCATTAGCAGTGGCCCCTGAAAATGAAATCAGAGAGACAGTGTTGAATTACCCATCAAAAACATTTTTCACTCTGATAATCACAAATTTTTATTCCTCATTTCGAATATAATGGAATGAATCAAATCTACACTGACATGTATTCAAATTCATTGATGCGCAAATGGAGTTGTATTATGTCAGTCAATGACGTTGAAAATTCAAGCACAAATATAATAACCACGAGCTAAATTGAGAGACAAGATTCACAGGGAAGGGTAATAATGCGAAGCTTTTAGGTCACAGAGGAGATGTGCTCTGGATTATGAGCCCCCGTAGGTGAACAGAATTGCACGTGATATAACTGTATAATCAATAGAGCAAACAGAAAGGGCGCGAGGACTGGAGCGGTGATATCGTATGGAAGTGTATAGGTGGAATGTAGGATAAAACATTGGAGTATACGGGCTGAAGCAATGGCTAGAGGCATTCCACGACACTGGTTAGGCGACATTATTGTTCTATTCCAATGATTTCAAGATTTTCCCACTGAGTTCAACTTGTATGCTTCTTGCTATTAAGGATTTCGGGAAATTTTGGGAATCTGCGTTATTATTCCTTTGGATGCAGGTTTCCCGTGGAAAATCTTTTCTGGTCAAGGGGAATTCATATGGGTTAGGAGAATTTAATAATGTCAAAGGATCATATTAATTGTAGCGACGCCTTCAATAGCGAAGAGGGAAAATAGGGCAAGCTCATATTTGTGATCATTCTCAATTAGATATCTCGGAAACTAAGCGATACGCCTCGTTCACCCTAACCTTTTCTTGCAGAGAATTGTGTTCAAAAGCTGCCACATGAAGTATTGATTAATGTTGAATAAATAACTTTGATAAATTAAAAACAATGATAAAGTAATACAATTAATAATTAATGTGGATATAATTAGATGTTACGTTGCGAACATAAATTTGTATGTTGAACTTTCAACGGTAATTAGAGTACAACTACAATGATCTCGAATTATCTAGTATAACCAATCATTGTGACATCTATCAATCAAAGAAACTTATTATATTGATAAGTTGGTGATAAGACAGGTATTGATTCAGGAGATATTTTCGACAAAATCCATCCCCTGTTTTTAAGATTCTAAAATATTCTTTAAAAAATACTTATCATGTTTGAGCTTTCCGCTAATAAGTTGAAACCGAGGATTTCATCACATCTAGGATCTGTTCCAAATTGAGGCTTCAGATGTTAGTGACTTTGCTCCAAGGAACTAATTAGAAGTCATTATCAAGGCCCGGAACTTGGTCCGTTTGAAAGTATCAGCGGCTGTAGCTGATAAATTTATCATAATTCAACTGGAGGAATTCTATGGAAATTGTGGAGATGTTTCAGCATATCTATATTATTATCCAATTTTTTTTTCATTGTTCTAAGAATGCCTTTGATAACTGGCAACGAATATAAAATTAGAACCAGACAAAACGATTCGCTGCTGTCTGACTACTGAATTATTCGGCAAGAATCCTTCCAGCAATTTTCCCAATGATGTCGAAGACAGTTTCGAGGTCGATCCTAATTGGATTTCGCGGCTAAATTTCACCGACGAATTGGAACGTCCCGAGTTATTTGAATCAGTAATAAGCAGCTCCAAATTCAGAATGGAATGTCAAATTGTGACATGAAGTCTAGCTGCAGAACAATTCACGCCTGTACTCACAAATATAGTAGGTGATTGAAAATTCAGGAGAGTAGAGGACTTTGACTCTCATTGGAGGAAAATTAGAATTGAGCTAATGAATAACAGATCATTTTACACCGAAACGAAAATCCTAACTTTGATGAACCCTTGGAATCCGTTGCATTCAGATATTTTGGTGTGATTTTAGGAATTCATCAAATTCGTCAGAGTAAATCCTCAAAAATCAGGGAAAGTGAAAAATAGACGGAGACATCGACGTGAGTCACCCCTCGTGTATCGAGAGTACCAGAGGCTTGAGCTTGCTTTTGATCCCGTTATAGCGCGAAAAGAAGTTAAAAAGTTTTGGCGAATTTATCGTGTCCCGTTCAAAGTGACTAGAAATGTACAATCAGCTCTTGTCACTTTCTGGTATACGAATCAGCTAAATGGCGACCCTGTTTTTGATCATGGATGCGTACAAGAGGTCGAAATTTATTTTTGGAACAAACGCATACATATCCGTTCTTACCCACACAAGATTGGCAAAAAGCATCCGGTACAAATTGTAACCACTCCAAGTATTTACAAATTTATCATTCGTTTGTAAGTGAATGAATTACAAACTCAAGATAACTTGGATGAAAAAAAAACCATAACTTGGAGTATTTTAAGGAAGAGGCAGTACAATCCGCTCAAGTGAATGTTTTTTTAATAAGCCTTTGTTTTCAGAAATAATTACACTATATTACGTGCATTCATAATGTAAAGAAGCAAATAACGAAATATTTTTCTTGTCTATACATTCAAAGAGAGAACGCATTTGATGTTTTAGTATTCATCAATGGTTCAAATCATCGACTGAGATGCGACGTTGCCATGTAAGCAGATTCAGGGAACTTTGAAAATTTAATATGGCTGCGCAATTGAACGATGCCTAATTAAAGGTAATTTTCAGTCTCATTCGCGCGGAAACATAAGTTTTTTTTCTGATGAAATACATCAATTAAACTATAACAATTAAATTAATTCACACTATCATAAGCAACAAAATGCTTAATACATAATAAGGTAAATAATCACTTTGCTGTTCCTGCCAGTCTCAATAATTAATTTTACCATTGAAATTATCAACAATGTAAAATTATTGACTGCAAAATCTTCTAACTAAATTTGAATCAATATGAAAATAGTTTCAACACGTTAAAAAAAAACATGACTTGAAAATTAAAGGGTTTTTATCAATAAATGCTTACTTTGGATTGCTCTTATAGGCACCCCATGTCAAATTTACTCTTCGAACGACGAATTTTTAAAAAAATCAGTCCAAAAACTTGGGGCGAAATGAATTGTTAATGACAACTTTGATATTCTACAACAAATTCCGAAGAATTTGGAAAAAATTTACCAAGTACGACTACCTCTTTAATTTACAGGAATAACCATGAAAAATCTATGCATCAACTATTATCCTCAGTAGTTGTTGTGATTCAGTGGATGAACTATGGTTCTCGAGTAACTAAGTTGAGAGAATGCACCAACAGAGAGACTTAATCTCTCTTTGTAGATATAAACTCGTGGATAAACGTGTCTATGCAAATAACTGAATAACATTCAACGGTACAGGTGACTATCCACACAAGACTCGAGATATAACCAACTTGGCTTGTTCAACGTCAGAAACATTACGTCAATTATTTCTGTACACTCTCTTTATCTCTCTCCTTCTCAGTTTGTCATGCTACTGAATGCCTAGAACCTGTACCCAGTGTCCCTTTAATCTTTCAAGATGTCTATGCATTATGTATGTATAGAGTGGATATACGTCAGCGTGGAAATATAACCAGCATTCCCCAATAACTTGTAGGGGGAATGGAGAAAAGAAGAACCTTTTGGAGAGTAGTTTAGATGAGATAACCTGAGAGGTCAGAATGATGGGTGGATGAAAAAATCAAAATTTGTTATGACAGTTCATGCTGGCTTTTGGGGTAAAACTTTGTGCCCGACTACTCCCAGTGGAGCGATTGCTGGTAGAAAATTGAAGAAGAGCTTTTTGTCGTAAGTTGAGAAATTCATTGCTTCGTCTTATTTCCATACATTAGAGAGTGACAATTTTGTCTGACTCTGAAATTTTATTTGCCGGTGGAATAATTTGCAATGAAAAAATGGGAAAGAAGCTTTCTTGTATAAAAAGAGAAATGAAATCACAAATTTTATAAAGGAGATACAACATTTTTTCCTGGCGGAAAGTCTCCACTCAAAAATTTGAAAAAGAATGAGCATTTATGAAGATATGGTAGAGCATGTCCTCAGATTTTTCAAGATTTGTAGGTAGAGGCTTTCATTCTGAAAAATCCTAATTCATGTGAGCCTCATCAATAATTTCATTGATATAAAAAATATGGTTTTGAATACAACAAATTAATTTATTCATTTTTGAAATTAAATTGCATAATAATGATAATAATAAGCGATGTTCCATTTTCTTTTGATTATGACTTTGATTTGTTTTTCAGTGATAATTCAGCAGTGAAGAGGTAAAACAGGATTAATAAGTCTATTGTTAATAATATATATATATATATATATATTATAATAATATATATATATATATATATAATATATATATATTATATTATATATAATAAGTCTATTGATTAGTCTATTGTTCTCGATATTCTTTCGGTAATATCTTCAAAACTGAGCGAGAAAACGCTATTTTGGGCCATATTTTTTGTTGAAGAATATTCTTCGGGCTTTGAAGTAGCCCCCAACCAGAGAATTCCTACCTCATTTAGTTTCCGAGATATTTTCTAATAATGAGTAGCAAGCGGAATAAATCCACCCTGTTTCACATTTTCACTACAATATTTTCACTATTTTCCTTTATAAATAGACCGAGAGAAACCTAATTCTTCTTCGTATACATTCTCGTACGCTTGATGAGCCAAATAAGAAAATTAAAATAATGGAAAACACTTTTCCCCGATGATGCAGTTAACTAGAGTAAAACGCGTGTGTATTTCAGCTGGAGTTTGCTTTCAACGAGGGTGAAAGATAGAGGGTGGAAAGCAAGTAGAGGCTCTATTACCGCGTTTCCGCGAAATGACGAGGCATCTGAGGCTGTAGGTGGTATGCATAAAGTGGAGGGATAGTACACCATTCAGGGATATCGTTGGCATTGTGAAACAGGCGGAGGGGGGTAGAAGAGAGGAGGGCTGCCTGGGTTATATGGTGTATGTTGAGAGTACGACTCTGGCAGCAAACGTCGAGTGGCGCGTTATAAAATAATTCGGGGCTTTAATGGGCCAGGCACGGAAGTCAGGCAAACTATAAAGCCAGCACGTAGACAATATCGAGAGAAAGGCAGAAGTGAAAGAGAAAAAGAGAGAGAGGGCAAGAGAGAGAGAGAGGAACCAGGGACATCGTCCTCGTCGTTCTGCCACTGTACAACCGCATAATATCAAGCAGCCCCCTTTCGCCCCCTTTCGCCCCTTTTCTCTCTCTCTCTCTCTTTCTTCAGGTTTCCACTTGCTTTCTACTGCACAATCCACTCACCATCTCACGAGGCACGAACGGTATTATTAAATAATTCAACTCAGCAAGCCGAGCATGTCTCTACTCCCTCAGGAGGTTCCTTCGGAAATTGGACCTTCTGTTGTGTTTGCATTCCCAAAACTTTTTCACCTGCTTTCCGAGAAAGAGTTCGCAGACTCTTTGACAATTCGATCCAATTGAATAAACTCGATCGGTCGAGAACTCTGATTAGACTAGATGGAGGGGAGAGTTTATTTTTTAGGAATTATTTCAGAGTGTTTGAATGCATGAATATAAGAGCAGCGGTGAGAGGTGCAGTGGTAAGCCATTCTCCGTCCAATCTAACTGGACAACCCTCTATATACCGATCTTATGAACAATTCACGTGGCCACAGTGTTCCTATGCTACGAAACTGTCCCGACTGTAATTGAGTTTGTGGATTGCAAATAAAATATTGATATAGCAGGACTGTTATCGCGTTATGCATTTGTACAAAGTTAAGTTTAAAAACGAGGAGACATTATTTTTTGGCTATTTTTTCCTTCTGTACTTTGCTTTTAGGCTTAAAAGTCATATTGACTACTTTGCGTCATACTGTCAATGGGATCAGAAGTTTAACCCTCATATAATTTTCTTGTTCTGATGCCAAAATAATGTCTCGCCGTTAACGCATTATTGAAAGCCATAATGCCTCAAGTTCAATGTCGTTTAATTGCTTTTTCTGTCTGAATTTATCTTGTGCCTCGTAACAAACTTTATAATAGAGCCGAGGGGCTGGAAGCGAAAGTTTCACTCTCACTCTGAGTTTCACCCCTCTTGTAAGATTGTTGTGGCTGAATCGACATTAGTCATACGTCGATGATATTGAAATTTGTCGGATAAAATAAATGGGAATTGGAATTGTAAATTTCGATCTTTTATGTTTAATAGTCTGCTGTAATCGACTGAAGGGGAATAAACTAGAATTTTTTTTCGGGGTCACAAGCCTCTTTAAGAAGAATTAGGCAACAATGGAGATAAAGTAGAGAAACTCCCCAAATTCTTTCTGATTTTTTCGTAAAGCTTTTCTGACCGAAAAAAATTAGTTAAATTTCATAAAATGCATTTTCGTAAAAATTGATTTTTCTTGTTTAGCAAAAAAAAAATAATAATGCGGTGACATTGGTCAATTATCGGTCTCACCTCGTGCCAAATTCACTCCTGACATTGGGCAGTTTGGCTCTAATAATGACCCACTTACGACCAGGCTGCATTTTCCTACCAGAGTACGAGCTTTTTCACTGAAATGTCTTCGTTCTATGAAACCGAGCGCTATCTGTCATGGCATTTTACACAGTTGAGACTATTCATACAGAATCCGTGAGTACTTGGAATGAATTATCATCTCTGCTAATTTACTCAACGTTAAATAACTCGAGTCCCCGTGATAATTAACTCGTTTTACGTTCAGCAATTATTTTCCTTGTGCAAAGAATGTTTGAGAATATTTCATTTAATCTTAAATCACTCAGCTTAATGAGAATACAAAGAGCATTAATTAAATTAATATCAATAAAATTTAACAATGAAGTTTACCACAATCACATAATTATGAAAATTGAATTATTATATTTAATACCAGTACGTTTTATCCTTAACTAAATATTTGAATACTTCTGAATTTTCCTAGTGCGTGCAGGCATTTTCATAATATGCAAATACCAAATATCTCGATTAAAATTTAATAATAAACGCGCATAAATGTATTTTCTGCGAAACTCGGTGTTCTGGTAATAAAACGCATCTGGGAAAATGTAAAATACGTATGTAATTTTGTTTTTGCAAAATGGTGGAGGATTTACCTAGTCTATTAACCAAATTTCCTCCCTTCATTTCCACATAATGATGATTTTTTTTCTCTCCCTCAGTGATTCCTGATCCGCAAATCTATTCACCCCGATGCCTCTGAAAATAAATACCATGCGATGATATTCTCCAAGTTTCTGTACATAAAAAAAAATCCGTTTATCGCCGCATTTGATGAGATAAAACTTGACTGTCTCGAGAGCCCCCGCTAACATTTTTGACTCACAATGATCCAAAAAATTCCAGAGGGTAAAAATAATGGCTTCCTCATCCTAACCACAAGGAGCTTTCATCCAAAAAATATTCTGATACTCCATTGTTTTTTTTCCCACTCCCTCAAACCGTCAAATATCGTTTCAAAACAAACTGAAAAACTCAATGTTCTGTAAATCCTTGAAATGACAAGTGCGTGATTAAAAAATGAACGTCAAAATGTCAGAAAATCAAGGATTTTCGTGACACACACGAGAGACGATCAGCACCGGAGGATTTTTCCATTGGATCTTCTCGGAATCTCCGACAAGTTCCATAGGCGAGGGTGGAAATAATGGCTCCTACCACGAAGAAAGAAGGGAAAAAAAACATTTCTTTCCTTATCCTTCCTGTCGAAAGATAAACGCCCGTCTCATTCAATATGTGCATCACGTTTGAGGCAGATCGAAACTTCCCGCAAGGATGAGACCCTTGCGCATTCTGATCATCCAAACGCGCATTCTACTTCCTTCTCACATCTTTTCTTCTTCTCTACCACCTTTGTTTTATCTGTGAAAATTTTTATGTAAAAATGCAAAATAATTCACTTTACGCATTATTTGAGATCACAAAAACGACATAAATTTCAATAGAAATACCTGTGAAATTATTATTTAATTTTCATTCATCTTCTGTAATTCAGAAAGTTTAATTATCAAATTAAGTAAATGAATAAAACGGAATAAGTCCACTTTTTGTCATTTATTATTTTGAAGAAAATCTTAGAAAATCTTCAAGATAGAGCGATTTCGTTTCGATTCTCTTTTGACTTCTTCAAATTCTCAAAAGAAAAAATTTAGACAAAATAGAATAATCAGAGAGATAAGTCGACTTTTTCGTATTTTATCTCTTTACTACTGAATTTATTTAAGAGCTTTAAATAATCCGCAACACTAACTTGCGCGGAGGAGAGATTTTTCTATTGTCACACAGCGACAGCAAAAAGTTTTGCTGACATTCTTCCGGAAATAGCGTTTTTTTTTATCATTTGGTTCTCTACGGACACACAGTTGGAGAGTAAAAATAGGAGAAACTCGCAGATTCATCTTCTTGGCACGGATTTGGGTGTAGTAAGCACCCTTAACGCCGTTTCTCAATATTAAGTTTCTCCCTCTCTACTTTCTACAATTGAGACTTTCCTGGTGAATATCCCTATCCTCTACTGTTATATCAACATATCTTTGTTCGTTTCGGTCGTTAATGTAAGCTATAGGATTTCACTTGATAAATTGATGCATTAAGCATACTGTTTTCTTAGAGGATGAAACTAAATGAAAATGGAAGGATGAAGAATGTTGATTGTAGTTTTCAGAAAATTGGAGTTTTCCATTTATAGAGGTGCATTAGAGAATTCTCGATTAAATAGCGCACGAATTAGTGATATTGAGGATGTATTGAGAGGGGAAACTGAGGCAAAACGAATCTGTAAGATCCAATGAACCAGAATTTTTTTTCAGAGTGAAACCCTTCACAAAATCGAAAAAAAGACAAAAATTTCGACATACTGGAGCATTTTCACAATTTTTCGGATGTTTTCGGAAGGCACGTCACTCTGCAAAAAAATTCTAATTCTATCGATTTGCGATAATTCTTTCGCCAGTAGAAAAATCCCTGCAGAATTATTTTTTGTAATTAATATTACTCTAATTTTTACTTCTTTCCGTTCATCTGCACCCCATTCGTTGAAGATCCATAACTTGGTTTTATTTTCTCTGATAATTTTTTCTTATGTAAATTATTTTCACGTTAAAAAAAAAATTTCACGCTATTCCAACATTCAAGCGATAATGAATTTTTCTATTCCAAGTGTTTTGTTATTATTATTATTTTCAGTATAATTTTTAATGTCGAATAATTGCCCAGAGTTTATTTCTTCCCTCAAAACCATTTGACACCCGTTTTTCATACAATTGGTAATTTCAGGAAATATATTTGAAATGTATTTGCATTAATTACTGACCGCGTCTTAGTTTTCTCAATTTTTTGTACTTTCATCTCTTCTCTAAACAGGCAATTCGCTAACGGCATATTATGCGCGTCTCTCCTTCTTCAAAAGTAGTAAGTAGTAAAGTTGGTGAGAGGCAGACAGTAGAAAAACACGTCTACCGGCGGACAAACTGGGAATACTCATTTACACTGTAGCGTTTACTACTACGGTTAAACTTTAAAGACCATGAGAAAGCGGAAAATGAAAGAAAGAGGGAGAGAGAGATAGGGAGGGTGTTAACAATGCAGTTTGTCTAGAGCAGCGTATTTCTTTCAGTTGCGCTTGTTTTTGCACGAATTATAGAAAGGAAAAGGAGAGAAAGTTTGTGCAGTTAAAGAAGCAACAGTTGCTTAATATTTGATACATGAGTTTTAAATAAATTAACTTATTTAACAACAAATTACATTCATTCAGTTGATATTCAAATTCTTTAAAATCTCTTGCTCCTTTTTAGTACAAAGAATGCAAATTTTTGGTACAAAGATGAAATGAAAATGCGAAGAAATAAAAATATATTTTACGGCTACAATGCAGAAGCTCTGTGGGGAAAAAACGGGACTTTTAATTTCTCGTGGGTATTTTATTTATAGATCCATTTATCTGCCAGACTACCTACGTTTACTATTGTAATTGCAAGGTTACACAGAATATATTGCCTACAAATGTTTTCTGCTACACGAGATCTAAATTAGAAATACACGTGAGCATATCGGCTCTCAAGATAAATAAATAAATAACTGAAAAAATTAGCATTGCCATTATGAAAATGCGAGGAAGATTTATGAGGAAATAAGAAAAATGCTTCAAAAAATATTTCACCATATTGTTACGAAGCAAATAATATATTCTGAATTTTTCAGAAATCCTGGGATTCTAAAGGTTTATTTTGATTATTTGAAAATACAAATACATCGATGAATTCACCATAAATTTTCATCCTCTCTCATGAGAACTACAAATCTTACCAGCCAGTTATTGGGGTTCGCTCGCTTGGACGTGAATTGTGTTCGAATATATTTCTCAGTACCTCCTCGTCTTGATACCATTTTTTTTTTATTATTATTTCTATACTTGCAATTTACCCTCTCGACCCAATAATTTCTTCAGATCGTTTCTCCAATTCTCTTTCACCCTCTTTCCAATCATCTACAGAATGTACGTAACATATGTGCGTTAACAGTACGAATGTCAGCGCCCCTTCTGAGCATTATGGATTTGTCATTTTATTGGATAGTTTGAACCGCGAAAAAGCACTTTCCCTTTTTTTCCTCTTCTCCTTTTTTTTTGCCAACACACAATGTCAATATTCTCCGATGAAGAAAAAAGAGAGAAGTTTTCGGTAACACGTGTGTAGAAGTATATTTCACGATGTACATATAGATTTGTACCGATTGCACGTTTCACCAGCGAATATAAGAAAGCATCAATGCTTGAAGAAATAAGAAAAATCGATGTTTGACTCAACAGTTTGAAGGTACACGAACGTAATCGGTGATAAACTCACGATAAAATATATTAGATAAACCGTTGAACTTATGCGGAATACAAAAATACATTTTGGAGATATAAAAGAGTTTATGGAGCGAGCAAGCTCCGAGGTGAATAACAAATCGTGAATTTTTCATTGGTTCACTCTTGCCGATGAATAAGAATCCCCATTAAAAGTTTATAGATTCTGATAAGAATCGTATTATGGCGAAATTTATCTATTCCGCACTGAAATTCTCAAATGAAGCGTTTGAATTGTGGCGCGGAGGGAGAGAGAGGTCCGCGCTACTGCGGGCGCATCGAGAGTCACATGATCGCAATCAGCATTTCAATTGTGGCGGGTAGAGATGGGCGAGTGTCATATGATCCATCACAAAACGGTCAGGTGACGTCACGTCACCGAGTAGTAGTGACCGTCTCGAAATCCAGTGAATAATTACAGAATTTCAGTAGATAACGGTCATAAAAGGGAAAAAAATTATGATCGTCACAAATGAAAGAGTATTAATAAGATCATTTTACATCTATAGAGAAGTATTTTACCATCACAAAAAAATTTCATTTCCTGATATTCATAAATTTAGTTGAATTAATTAGTGACCATCACTCTACCTTCACAATTCAGTGACGTCATGTGACCCTCACAAGACAGTTATTATTTTAATAAATGATGTCAGTTGAAAAATGACCGTCATTGCTCATCTCTAGTGACTGGCAAATAAAAATAAGAATAGCTCCTGACAGTATTTTGACGATGATTAACGTTTGACTCAATTTTTTGCTCTCGTTGTAAGCTATCAGATACTTTTTCAGTCGGATCGGTGATACCAGTCACTCGAGATTGCCCGCGTTACTGCTTCAGGGCACAAGGCACCAAAGAACTCGTGAGTATGTAAGTGATTTTTTTCCAGAGTGTTTTGAGTAGAAAAGAAGGGAAAAAGAAATTGCGATGTTACACCTACGACAAGGTTGAAATCGAGCCTGGGTTATACAGTGTTGGCGCTTGTTCAAGTAAGCAGCAAAATGGTAGTTGGTTTGGTAGCTGAAGGCAGTACTGGGTACCTCATGTATCTGACTGACAATCTAATATCTAGCGTAAGCTATACAGCCATACAGAGGGAATGAAGCGCTTAGGTTTTATATTTCCTCACTTTTATGCGAATCATCTCAGGTGGTTGAGTGTTATCCCCACGGCAAATTATGTCTTGAGTGTTGTAGAGAAGATTGCGAGAGAGCACAACTAAAGGCACATTATATGAAAGGAACAGTGGAAGAAGGTAAAAGAATTTTATAATATTTCCATTTGACTATGGGGAATATGAAGGTTAGTTTTGCGAAAATTATTATTCTTTTTTCCTCGTGAATTTTTTTATTTCATTCAACATTATGAGGTGAGAATCGGAGTTAATGCACAATCTCAGTAAAATAGTAGTATTTTTTTACAGTGCAGTAAACATTTTCTCGTTTTAACATTGAAAAGGGGGAATAGAAAATCCACATTGTGATACCAGCGAGAGATTTTCTCAGTCAACAGAGGAAATAATTATTTTTAATCCAGTAGAATTAACCAGTGATTTAAAATTCAGACCATTTAATTACGATCATTAGCATGTTGATTAACATTTTTACTCTCTCCAGTTGGAAATGCTTTTCCAACTTTTCAGTATAATACATTGCTACACACGGTTGAAACAAAGTTGAAATTAATTGTGCATGAAACAAAACTCAATATTGTTAAAACTGAGTGGAAATAAAACAAAAAATTATGATTCTCTTTTTCAAAACACGCAACATATAGTTATCCTACTGTGCGCCACATGCGAGAAGTTAGTTCGACCGACTTTAGTCTTTTTCAGTAAAAGTATAACAACCTCTTAATGCGATTTTATGATGCTTCCATAGGAAAACTTTTGGCTGGAAAATGGCACAAGTCTCTTGGGAAAATCTAATTTTACCCCCCGTTGAATATCTTAATTTACTTAAACGTAGGAAAATGTTGAATTATTTTTTTATTACTGTTCGAAGTTTTGTCCCTCGAATTTTTATTAATGAACGTGTAATTTTGATAATTCATTGAGAATATAAAATTACGCAAATAAAGGGGTTATTCCATCGATTTTTTTATCGGAAACTATGAGTACAGTAAATCTGGACAAAACAGACCTGGGAAGCAAAAGGGATCAGAATTTTTCTGCGCAGTGAAGTGTCTTTCGAAAGAATCACCAAAAATTTGTGAAACCATCTCCAGAATATTTCTATTCTTGGTGAAATTTCTTAAATCTGTTCGTGGAGGCCTTCACTCAAAAAAAATATAAAAACTCTCGTAATTATGAGGTTATCATAAATATTAATGCAATTTTTCCTTCAAAAATTGATAGGTAATCCGTCAACAAGATTCTCAATCTGGACTATCAGAAAAAAATTGAATCATCAATATTTAAGTTGAGTCATAACATTCATAAATACTAAAAAATCATCAAAATTCATGAAAATATTGCCTCAATGCATCTATAATTATGTAAATTCACAGTTCCATTATTTCTTTTTTCAAATAAATGTTTCATGTTTCACATAATGATAATCATGACCTGCGTATGGTCGACAAACTCACATGCTTTTCATGTCTAAAATTAGCATTAACAAAGACAAATTGTTGAGGTCTCTTGCAACTATAATTTCATGGTTGCTAAAATGATATTTTTCTCTCCATGTACATCCTCGTTTTTTCGTTTCTGTAAAAGGTGGTTGTTCTCAGTGAATATATATATATAATAACCATCAGCTACAGTGGTAGAATAGAAACTCAGAGCCGAGAAAGAGAGGGATCTAAGCCACGTGCACACAACCAATAACAACTTTGTTCAAAGCTACCAAATGGTACTCCAACTCACCGTAGAAACCCAGTGAGAACAAATGCCAGTTGTAGGTTAGCTCTCACTTGGCGTTTTGCTCTTAAAATTTACCTATCCTCTTTCTTCTCGCACATTCTCACACTGCAGTTTCTCAATTCTCTCAAGAGCATAACTTCCAACCAAACATTGTCCTCCCGCCGCCTATACTCTAAGTTCAATTTGCAAGTTGCAACTATTGTGGTGGATGATGCATGAACTGGTTAACCACTGTTGGATTCTCCATAGTCGAAACTACTTTACACTTCTCGCCTCAAAGCAGCAAAAAGAATTGAGAGAGAGAAAGGCTAAAAATGAAAAAGCCATTGGACCTCTGATCGTTTTCCATAGCAAATAATTGAATAGTTTTCAGAACTAACACTAGTCACATCTGCATGTATATGTGGATATAGTTTAGACATTTGCAGCCGAGGAATTTTAATGCAATTTGCATTATTGAGAATTGGGTCACATAGTTTGTTTTTAGGACATTCTACGTGAATTATTTCCAAGTCATGGCATCATCTAACTTTATCAGTTCACTCAAATTAATCTCCTGCAAAATTCAGTGACGCTCCTAATTTCGGTCTTGTCAAGACAACGTCACTCCAGAATTCTTCACATTCTGCTAATTTTTTTTTTTTCACGTCATTTCAATGGAATTGAGAGTTTATTTGTGGTGTTGATGGTTAATGCACCTAAGCTCATTCGATTTTCTATTCTTGCTTCAATTCAATCAGTTCCAATATTTCAATCAATTCCATGAATTCTGCAGGGACTGAGTGCTTCTTTCGTATTTTCTTCAGCGTTTTCCATGATTCTGCTATTATGGATGAATCTTTCAATTTAGAGAATTAGAACGAGACATCGCTCGCATCGAAATTTACTTCCTAATTCTTTCATGCTGCTTCTGCTCTCTTCTATAACTTTTCACATAAATTCGCCTTGAAGGAATTCTCTTTAATTTTTTAAACGTCTCAAGTAATAGAGACTCAAGCGAAATCGTCTCTGCATAGTTCACGAGCTGCCCCTAGGTGGCCAAGTTTTCTCGCAAGTGCTGAAGTATTTTGCAGCAATGAAGAATTCTTCAACGAATTGAAAATTCTAGAAGAGGGCTCTGATGTCGGAGACAGTTGAGCAGATTTTTTTTATCGATAAATACATGATGTTTGGCGGTGGAATTTCTAGGGGAGGGTGGGGCAAGACGGACCACCTAAGCCGGCTATTACTTTCTGGGACTTCCAACCATCAAATCTGTCTACTCTTGTTCTATTTTGAAATAATTCACCGAAATTTCACCGAAAATCCAAACTTTGTTCTTTTTTTTGTGGGGCAAGACGGACCGCCTCCAAAAAACGGTTAAAAAATTTTTTTTTCTGTTATCATTGACAAATTGTTTTCAACACTCAAAATGTTTCTCTATATCTTAATCAGGAAACTTATTATCTCATTATATGGGACGATGTACTTCACATATCTCCATCTCAACAGGGACGAAAGATGATTTCGAACCGGCAATTTAATAATCATAATAAGACTCATACCCAGTTTTCTTGAATCCATGTGAGTCATCCTTAATATCGAAACGTATCTTTCGTACATCGTACAGGCCATATTTTTGGGTTTCCACTATTACGAAACGTACAATTTCATATCAATCAAATTTGGTTCATCAAGACACAGAAAAAATCGAATATTTTTTTTCAGATTCATAATAGACCTTGACGCTTTTCGAATTGCCGGTCATCACGCAGGGATGTGCAAGAAATCTCTCAGTGACTAGAAGATATCAGAAGCAATAAAGGATCTACACATCGCTTCAGGAAGACACAAATGGCAATAGGTGCATTCACCTTATACTCAACCGTTAATTATCAATGTGTATGGACCTTAAACGGAAGTACAAATGTACATATACAAAACGTGGTATTCGCTCGAAACGTTGCACGTAGCAAGGAATATTTCTCGAGAGAAATCATGTCACGCTTCCGACACATTCAAGCGTCTCTGGGGTCCTATCGAGTTGTAATTGCAGCCAGTGTAAACTAATTTAAGTGGCCGAGGAAATGCAACTTCACCAGTTTGTACAGCATGCAACATTTGTTCTACAAATTCTCCAGATTTAACGAATTTTCAATTATCAAGAGTTTCATATTGTTAACTAGAAAAATTTGAGATCAAAAAAATTTGAGAGAAAAATTAAATGAAAAGAAACAAAGGAAAACGTTTGAATGCAAGGAGAACAGAAGAGCGCGAAGGATGCTCAAGGATCGTTTCACATTAGTCAGAAGGCTCTGGCCCTACATGCACGATAAATATAATTGGACCCCTCCTAGTCAATGGTACGCACGTCCACTTGGAACACAATAAACCCACCCATCGATAAACCGAGGGCATTCACATTATATTCTAAGATTGTTTTCTAATATTTTTGTTCTCTCAGGTATGTTGAATAGTCGCCCGAAGGAAGTGAGTCCTTGAGATTTATATCGAAAAGTAAAGTTTGAAAATTTCAAGCCCCTTCGGGGCTGCTGAAATCTTGAAGAGCTAACGGCTTTGCACAGTGTATAACAACAATTGCAAGGCTGAATGTAAATTATGATAATTAAATTCTTCAATTTAATAACGTTCTTTCATGGTTTTATTGGATTGTTTACAATGGATTGATCGAAGTATGCGATAACTGTACAGTTATTAGACATCTGATGAGAAAAATGTACTGAATAATTTGAGAAACTTCTATACAAATAATATATTGTACAAATATAATAAGAAAGAATCATGTATGAAAATCATGGAAGAAAAATCATAAGTGATAAGTGCAAAGAACACGACTAATGGATATTATTAATATACTATAGTTATTCACTTTTCTATATTCAAAATATATATTATTTTCATGACAAAAACATCATGAATCTGCAAATTTGAAAATTAACGAGGTAACAGATGTGCTAAAACGTCTCCGATTATGCAGATCCTAATTGATATTAATATGCCCGATAATTCAAAGCCAGTTTATAATAACATATAATTAATTCCTATGAGCGCGCCCTTCCATACCATAGGGAGATCAGTGCGGTCGATCAGTATTGACCTTGAAATAATTAGAATGCGCGTATATATCTACAATGTCGGGATCTGTACAGTAAAAGGAAGAAGGGGTCGCGACTGTGTCGAGTGCTTAATCGAATATTGGCCTTATGTGCACGGTTCTCTCTTCCACAGCACTCTCCTGCAATCCTTTATTTCCTCATTAAGGATGACAATTAATTAGTATCCAGTTTGCACAATTACCGGGGAAATCCCTTCGATTCACATCGGCAATTGCAAAACTCGATGACCTTTATTTTTTCATTATCTCGAATTTTACTTCATTATTTCTTTACCCCCTCATTTCTTCGGTAATTTGTAATAATGAAACGTGAAGATAAAATGTTAATAACTTTAATCAGTTGAATCCAATCTCTATTCGAAGTTTATTAAGACGAGAAATATAATCATACAGATATTCATCGTAAATAGCTGTTTACGAACAGAAAAGCAATAGGAAGAAGTGATAATTTAGAAAAAAAATAATAATAAAAAGTTGTCTGTAGAATTTGTGATTTTTTTTGTCTTTGTGCCGTTGAAAGGAGGAGAATTCCTCAAAATATCATTGACAAAGTTAGAGACACGAGCCAGAGGCTAACCCAGTTTTCGAAACGGTCGATCGCCCATTCTTGACGCGGAAAGGATCCAAGAGATCAAGATCTGCAATTACCAGTGCGCATATACACACGTACATATATCTCAGGATAAGATACAGGGGCCCCAACAGTAGGCGCGGGTGCCTGCGGGTATCAGAAAGATGCATATCTCTTCAAAGTGGGCGTGCACCAACCCTCTTCCTCCACTGCACACATTGCCCTCATATACGTGTATATATAGATATTCATACATATATATTGGCATATACCAGCAATGTGCAGTATCATCGACAAAGAATTTTTCTCGGCGTGTTACAGTGCACGATAATATTAATTTGCACACACATAACCCGAAAATCACCAATGAAACTTTGCAAAATATTTCCAATTGCTCTGGGCATTGTGCATTGCGTGATGTGATGGTGGAAGTGTGCAATTTTTGTTAATAAAATTGAGAGAAAAAAAATAAAAAATGAAGAACTTCAAGGTGTACCACAGAGCCTGAGAGGTTCACATTGTTACTCTTTTATTTTCACGAAATTGCCGCAAAATTTTAATTCTATAATATACACCTACGTATTGCACGCGAGATTATTGTTATTCACCAGAGAAGAAAGTAGTGAGAACTTCAGGCTAAATTCATACGTTGTGATGATTATTAGAGTGAAACGGGTTCGTCAAAAATTTTTGATAGTTCAAATTGAATAGGAAATTTATTTACGTAATTTATCTATTTACCGTGTCAAGAGAAACAGTTTACCTATAAACACTAAAATGAAGGTAATGATAGTACTCATAGGTGAATATCTCCAATTGTTTCACGTATCTATGATACAGAGATAGTAAAATACTGTATTGTACCTCATTGTTACTTATTTATCACTGGAAATGGAAATTAGTATTTGGTGCTGGGTTATCAACTGCATAGTTTCGCAAAATTTACAGTAATATGTAAACAAATAAAAATTTCCTTCTTGTTCAAAATTTATAATGATACGTATATTTGTAATTGGTTGAATGAACATTTAGTACAAAATTCTTTATTCTACGAATTTCCATGTACACGATTTTCCGGACTATGGATTTACAATTTATGTTTCAAATGTAATAAATTATAGTTCTAAATTGTTCCGTTTTATTGGAGAATCAATTGAATTGCGTTTGACCTATAGACTCACATAAACCCCTGCATACACACGCAAGTTATGTTATTTGGCTTCTATAATCGAGTTCACTGATTTTTTTTTCCTTCTTTTTTTTCAATGAATAAATATCCATTCCACCATGAAACGAGGCGCCCATTCGGCGAATCGACTTTTCAATTTCTATTTGCTTCCTCAATTACACTCGTTCCCTCGTACAATGCAGAAGAAGAAAAAAAACGCCAATAGCCTACTCATTGAAAGAAGGAGTATGGACCCTTCTTTTACGTATCCACAATGGGATTGATTCTCTGATTAATTTAACTGTCAATAACGCATGATGAATTTATTCAATGAGCTATTTCAATTTTGCCATAACCAAAAACGATCTGAAGTGCATTGAATCAATTTATTTTTTTTCAATCGACTAGACTCGGTCTTGGAAATTAGAGAAAAGTATAAATGATTTTTTTCAAATTTTTCAAATATTTCATAAAGATTTAGTGAATTTTTATTTAATTGTTTATAATTTCCATAAATATGGATAGTATTTAGTTTTATTCTTGAAAGTATATTTAGAATATATGTATCTATGCATTATGCATAAAAAATATATCTGCTATATTGCATGAAAATATTTTCTCCTTTTCTGAGTAATCATTAGGAGGATTAAGAAGGAGGATTAGGGTAAAAAAACGGTCTCTCCATTATGATCACTGGACTTGTCTCCTTCTACCTCTTTACTACTGATATATAATATACCTGCATATTCTTGTACTAAAAGAATATGCAGCATGATGAAAATATTCGAAAATTCTCACATATTATACGAATATATTTCACTGACCAAATCGGCTAGAAGTAAAAATTATTCCAACATGATTGCTTGATTGTGTTTCGGTTCTATGAAGTTCCAAAAAAAAGGCACTAGTATCGAAAACCCAAAGCACCATTATCCGCAACTGTTGAAATAACCACGTAACCATGTAAATGGACCAGAGAATCCGGAATTTATTAGAAACAATCCAAAGTAACATCGACATGCCCTCAGCAAAAAGCACTATTCGTAATCCCTGTATTTCCATTAATTCAATATTATTGTCAATATCGAAGAGACAATTTGGAATTACATACGAATCTCTGCAACTCGTATCACCAATATCATCTGTAAAAAATAAATTTGTTTAGATTTGTACGATGACAATGTGTGTTGATTATTAGCGTTAGAGGTTGAATGGAATGCATCATACTGTACTGGATTAGCTAGAACTGTGCGATCTCTGTGTATATGTACACAATGTTGTATGTGTTACGTAGAGCAGTTTGATGCGATTAGTATTGTTCTATGTTCATTGTATAACCCGTTCCTACCTTCTCCCTCAGGGCTAGATGGCTGGCTTTAGCTCCAGCCAATAGCCACCATTACCACAATACTTTGGCTCCACAACAGAGTTCTATTATTTTTACTGCACAATGCAGCATACACTTGCAGATCAATCTACTATTGGTTATTTTTCCTCCAATTCTTTTTGACTGCAATCCGAAACTCACAATAACACAAAATTATCCCCACAAATTATTATCCGTTGATACACAAGCAAAACAAAAGAGCAAATATATTCTCTTGATGATATCGAATAATCATTAAACTACGGTATTAATTATATTCACACACTAATGAATACATGAAACTCTAAAAATATTTAGTTCATATTTTCCCTCGGACTTATACAACAAAATAATTCCCATACAGCTACTCAATGTGAATTACCACGAGTGTTATTCATTGCAGCAGGTAATTAATTTTGCAAAGGGCTTCTACTACGATTGATTACAGTAGTCCAAAAGTTAATTACCGTCATTGTATACTATCCACTGTAAATTAGACAATGAAAACATTGTGATTATTTAATATTTTGAAAGTTTACTTGATTCACAAAATTCTGTTTTAGTTAAGTCTTTAGAAATTTCGTAGGTTGTGGATATTGAAGAAAAGGTTCTAGGTATTTAATGCAAAACAATGTATTTCACCTGTATGAAGATAGTGCAAAAATTTATAGTGGACAGTGGGGCAAAATGGCTTTCTTAAGGTTGAAATCTATCAATTTAAATAGCAACACTTGAGCTAGTATCAATGCACTCTAAAACGGAAGAAAAGGAAATTAGGATGAACTCTTCTCTATGTGTATTGAGAAAACCATATGGGGCAAAATGGGCCCCCTACGATTCAATATTTTCTTTCCAATATCACTATGTTCCAGCTTTTTCCGAAGATATCGAACTTTTTTGTTTTCATATCAAGTAGTTTTTTTTATTCAATTAGCTGCACCCAAACTTGAGGGTATGTACCATAAAAATCAATTGTTTAGAAATTTTTCTATTTACTTGTGCCCTTTTCATTCTAGTGTGACGATGTATAAAAAAACAAACTATATCCATTCGGCCATGAGTTCAAATTAATTGTACGTATGAGAAATTCTTATCTTCATTTAACTGCAATCACTTGAAGCCCCACTCACATGAAGAATAGCATATGTGCTTGAAAAACGTGCTGTATTCTTCATTGGCTCATTCATAACGTACTTGAAGTACTTGTGAGATATTGTAGTAGTAATTTGCACCAATTCTTTCCAACGGGTGTTGCATTATTATCCTCTATACAGTACAGTACTTGAGATTGCACGTGCATTACATATATAAACGAGTATTAAAATGCCAGTCTCACACAGTTTATTCTCGATAGTATACGTAGACCCATGGGATCCTAAAAATCTTCATTTATTTCACATGTTTTCATATAGTTTTGTACACTATATACGAAGTGTCCTATTTTTTTATTCTCTCGTACACACAAAAGCTTGTATCTTCTATTGTTGGTGAAAACAACAAAAGGAAAATATGCGACATGTACTGCACCCGGACACGCTACTTTACGCCCCACAAAAGGCTTTACTAATGCAAGCCCTGGAGGCATACTTTTCCTATATTATTAGCGCTTGAAATCACCAACAATCTCCATGAAATTTTCAAATGTACGAAGTAATAAATTTAATGATAATACATATTATTAACTACCAGCATTATTGATACTGTGATCACGATATAAATACTAATTTTACTGAGATTATGTATCAGTGGTAATTTGTACAGTTGAATTGATCCATACGAGTAACATTCAGGAATCATGTGCATTGATGAATGAAGATCAAAATAGAAGATTTAAATATCTGTGATCATAATGTGATAGTTATAGTGGAATTATCGCTGCAGTAGGAAACACTTCAATTAAGGTTTGATCAGTTTATCGATTTTCACCTAATACACTGCATGAATAAAGATTCTGCCTTAATGGAAACTAAAGTCATTGAATTCTCATTAACTGAAGCTTATTGCATTTGTCAGGATAGAGACTCCTGTGTTTAAACTCAATTTCAATTATCGCGTCTTTTATGAAAGAAATAATTTCACTTCTTGAGAAATTTTATTTGACATTCCAGTAATAGAGGTGAAACAAGAATAAGGTAAATTTTTTGTCGGTGGTGTTTTGGAAATACTTTGGAAAATAAACGAGATAGCACGATTTTTACAGAAACCTTTCTACAGCACTTGAATTCTTCTCGAAAAAAGATTGCGCCAAAAATTGCTCTATCCCGTTTAATTTTTGAGATAATCAAAATCGAAAAGAAATTTAATGCAAAAATCGACTCATCTAGTTTTACCTTTTCATGACAAATTTGTCTTTTTTTGTGCAATAATTATTCACTCATCAATCATCGCTTTTCAACGTTGAATTATTATTTCAGTTCCATTGAATTTTCTTTTCTATCTGATCAACAATTTTGTCGTGTATTTAGTTTAAGAACTTCCTCAAAAATAGATTTAATCGAGGGCTTTGCTTCATATTTAATCTAAATTTGACATCGATAGCGTGAACGGCTTTCTAATTGCTACTGTGTCGAACTATGTGTGCACAAGTAGTTGTATATTATTAGGTACACGCTAAGAGTGAAATTGTTTGAATATCTAAAGTAGTTTTTTTTAATGATTAACATTTTTGCGAACACAGTATCAGAAAGATGATTATTGTGTTTCTGGATTAGGGCACGATGTTGAGTGAGTAAAGGAACAATTATGAAAAATCCATAAAAGCCACTGTAAAAAAAAAGTAAAATTGATGGAAGATTCAGGATTTTCTTCTTAGGTATAAAAGAGCCTTCACAAAAAAATCCTAAGGAATTGACGAACAACGTAGATATATGAAAGAATCTCCCCACATTTTTGCAGACTTTTTCGAAAAGTTCTCCATCCCAAAAAAAAAATTCACCTGCAGGTTCCACTCTGATATATATCATCGAACGATTATTAAAAAAATTCAACACATAGTCTTCTGTTACTCCTCGTGCACCGTCTCTTATATCAAAGGCTTGCGCGTATTCTGGAGGATACAAGCGACGGCTGAAGTTTTACACGAGTCGGCAGTAGCTGAAAGTAGAGGGTGGATTACACAATGCAACTCGACTCCTACGGCGCGTGGATGATGCACGAGTATTTAGACGAAGCGGACCTCCTGCGTGATATATGTATGCCACCATACCTTACAAGCAGCTTACGTAGCTGGGCCTCTCTCCTTCCTTTCTCATTCCCCTCTCTTTCAGTTCCTTTTCCCGTGCTCCTGTCACACTTAGAGCACGCATGACTTAAGGCCCCATGATATCATTACACGTCGTTATATTCTCGAATTCCAGAGTTACATTTGCGATTTATCGTGTGATAGTTTTGTTATTATTATTTGACCATTCCTGGTCTATGCAATTTTTTTCCGGATATGTTACAGCCTGAATTACTCCATACCTCGTCAGGGAATTTTATCGTGCATTGATCTACAAAATTAATTACAACATTTCAATTATAATTTTGTAAATTACAAAATAATACTTAAAATTTTTACCAAGCAGCTTGCTGAGAGAGACTAACAGACATCTTTAACAGAATTTAACAGAAAAAATCAAGATTCCTCAAGAATTTCAAAATTTGAGATTGAATAGTCATTTGTTTTTTTTTTTTTTTTTTGGAAGTCTTAAAATTATTAATCCAAACTTCACAATAATTCGATTTATCTCGTCGAGTGCAAGAGACATTCCGAGCTAAGTCGACGAATTTGGAGAAATTCTTCTCCGTAGACGATGCAACTGTGCAGACAGAGAAAGAAGTGGATATGCAACTCAATCCATTGATTATCGCACATAAATGTCAATTTATGTAGTTGCAATACGTTTCTCGTCTCTCCTGAAAAATTTGTTTTTTTCGACTTAAATCGATTAACCACCTCACTACTGAAAAAAGCTGTTGAATTTACTGAATTCAGTCTGTCCAACTAGTTAATCTGTTTGAATTACCTAAATTCAATCAATCCAAATCTTTTAATTATTTCAAAAAAATATTTGTTAAGGACCAATTGTATGAATATTCGATAGTTTTTACCACTTTTTTTGTCAGTCTAGACCTAACCTCTTTCTTGAGCAAAACATTTGTTATTGCTCTTTTAGTCGTGTGATAATTAGCTGCTTAAAATACTCGAAGTAAGCCATAAATTGATGATCCAACATTTTAATCTTGAGATGAAAAAAGACATCTTATTGGCGAACATGTTTTTTCTTTTCTCCTGTTATTTTTTTTCCTCGGAAATGATGGCAACAAGCTTCTCATATATATTTTGATACTTGTGACAGTATTTTTTCATTAAGCCTGGTTACATTGTCACCAATAACTCAAGCCTACTGAAAAACTTTTCATACCCTGAAGACATATTTCAGTTTGGTGACAGTACGCAGATGGTTCATTTTGACAGTTCCATATCAGCACCCTCTTTTCATTCTAACCCCTAAACCATTTCCCAATGATACTCCCGAAAAATTTTCCCTGCATGCCTATGAACTATATTCATTCGCTCTCTGGTATTAGCTAACGTGATATCAATCATATACGCCCTAATAATATATCTCGTCTCAATATTGTAGGGATGAATATATGCAGGAACAAATATCGCACTGGGTCATGTATGTTTAGGCTAAATAATTAGTTAGCGGTTTGAATACATCGCTGAGTTTATAATCTCTTCGGATGTAATGAGTTCTATATTCCAAAATGAATATGTATGTTGAGTTGGTGGCTTTCGTAGAGGGCTTTTGTTACATCTGGAGCTTATCTTTGATGCATATTTCACACCTCCCTTAGTTCACTGAAAATTTCTCATATTACAGGGATTCATAATTCAAGTGCCATATGGTTTTTATATTGAGTAAAAAATAAGGTCCCTCACGATAAATAGCAGAAACGGGCCAAAATGAACCAGATTTTTTTAAAAAGTGAAGGCCCTACCAAAAAAATTTCGAAAAAATTCCACAACGATGTAAACATATTGGAGTATCTATTATTTTTTACAGATTTTTTCACGAAATCTTGCATTTCAAAAAAAAATTCGTCAAGGATTTTACCCCGGAGGTCCATTTTGTCCTGGTCTCCCTTATAATAAAGGGGAGTCTTGAAAATTTGAAACGGTGGAATTCTGAGGAAATTGTGCGAAAGTCACTAACAATTTTCTTATCCTGGGAACATAAAAAAGCGGATTTTTCGGGCAATAAAGAGCTTCCCAAAAATTAAAGAAAAATTTCAAAGATGCTCTACTCTTCAATTATTGAATAATTTTTTCAAGAATTTTCATAAGAAATTCCGTTGTTATAAAACGTCAGGACAACTCGATCTTTCATTTCCAAGACCAATTTCTCATAAATATTCAGTGCCCAAAGAATTAAAATACTTACCGAATTTCCAGGATCTCTTATCGTAAATTTTATGCGATAATTCCCAAGTGTAAAACATAACATCACATTATAAAATCCTCTAAATCCTTATCACCCTCACAAAGTTGTACAAACTTTCATGATTTGAGGAATACGCAATAATTTAACATCTGAAATGATTATATTTCCACCATCGCCCTGTGACAATTGGCCCTTTTCTCATTAGCATCACCACAAATTGCTCGTATTATCAAGAGAACAAAAGAAGTAAAATTTCAAGTGTGTCTTGGGAGTCTGGATTATATTACAGTTATTCCCAGTTCGCGTATTTAGAGATAAAGGTAAATTTATAACCGCTACGCGAAAACGTGCCTAGAGCGAAACTCGAAACTTGAAATAGCAACAATATACATTGCTTCTCTTCCCGTTGAATTGCGATACAATTGCATAGGCTAGGATTATGCTCAAGATCAGAAGCTAGAAGTTTGTTTCATCGAATGAGGGGATGAGTGCAGGATTCTGAGACTTTCAAGGCTCCAGTACTTAGCAATATAGTGAAATAAAGGTTTTCGCCTCTACTCTCTCTCTCTCTATATATATTTTCGTACTTTCCGTTTATGTTACTTCGGAAAAACTTAAGAAGACCTATTTCAAAAGGATCAAATGCTCTCTACCGAAAAATTTACGTACGCCTCTTGTACTACGGGTTATAAAGACGTCAAAATTTTACGACAAAGTTGATTCTCATCGTATTGATCGAGGTCGTAAAATTCTGACAGACACTAAATCCTAAAATTCCAAAATATCTAATGCATGAGTCTCTCACTCCTCAAAATTCATAATAATAATCGGATTACGTGATCAGGATGGTAGACAGTGTGGGATGACTACAGATCTTTTACCCTCTGGACCTTCCACGCGTATTCGATGTGCTCGTAAAGATTACGTTAACTTGTACAGCCATTGAACTTTTATAGCGCTTCTATTTTTGTCCTTCGTCTTCACGAATTCATGAAATAATGGCAACTCAAATTCACTCATATTTACGATCATAAAAGTAGCGTAGACGTGTTTATGAATAATTGATGCCGTCAGGTGATAGTACAAATTGTTGTTTTTATATCTGAAAAAAGAGGAGTTATCGGGTTTCTGTCATTCAATCAGAGCAGTTGGAGAGCCGCTGAGTCGGAAAATTCGTTCTCAAATCGTCCATTTTTTTGTTCGGTTTCTCTCACTGCGAATTTCGTAGTGAAGAGCTAAAACAGAATGAGTTGATTTATTTCTTGATTTTTTTTGAGAATATCTTGGAAACTTAGCGAGATAGGACAATTTCGCCTCGATCCTTTCGTCTAGAACATTTCAAGAGTTATAAAAAATTATTCGAGAAAAATCGCCTCGCCAAGTTTGCTCGATATTTGCAAATAATTATCGGCAAAAAATCGATCTATCCTGTTTCACTTTCCAACTACTGAATCATTATTTCGAAATATACCGAAAAAGAAGAAATAAGTTATTGGGTTCCTGCCACCTAATCAAAGCTGCAGTTGGAGAGTCCGGAAATTTACAGACCGCAAGTTACAGCCGTGCGTTCTGCGCGAGCTTTACGACTTTCAAAAGCAGAGAGGAGAGAGGGCGTTGTGGTTGCACCTTCGTACAGCGAAGCAACTTTGCGTCTCTGGCACCACTGTGAACACCGAGAGGGCCATGGTGGGCTTTTGGATAGTGGGGTTTTCGAGTCCCGAGGAGCTTTATCCACGGTTCGAGGAAGCGACCGGATCATTTTGAGGTTGAGAGAATTTCTGTACCGTGGCACATAGCAGTGGCAACTCGAATTAATTAAACGCAGTCTCGTTTTATGACGTCGACTTTACTAATTAATTCGTAGTAATGGAGGGCCAACCCACAGACCACACCTGACCATTCGACGATCGCTGTAGAACAAACGATGTGAAATACCCGTGCAAAACTGAGGATTTTACGTTTAATTCGAATTTCAAGATCTTTTGAAAAAA
Source organism: Aleiodes alternator (assembly GCA_963921955.1). Taxonomy (NCBI): domain Eukaryota; kingdom Metazoa; phylum Arthropoda; class Insecta; order Hymenoptera; family Braconidae; genus Aleiodes; species Aleiodes alternator. The sequence continues at coordinate 7,705,101 of OY998100.1, read as the reverse complement.
TAGGACACTGTAGTTTCCATCTGGATAATTCACTTTGTCTCAGATTACAGCAATTCGGTGAATTTTCTTAATGAAAGATCATGGCAATGGATAATAGATCAGTAATTAAATGAAATTGGTTCAAGAAGTTTTATCACTGGTAGAATAAATATCCTCGGCAATTGAGGTTATGCTAAGGGAGATAACGGAGCGATGATTCTTTTTTTCCTGAAATTGGATCAAGAATTGAAATCCTAAAATTTACACTAGGGCAGAATGAATTAGTTTTTGTCGGGAAGGAAGGGCTTCACCAAAAAAATTAAAAAAAATTAAGCAGCAATGTAGACGTGTTAGAGCACCTTGACAATTTTCTTCAGAATTGTGTATGAACGCTTTCACTTAAAGAAAAATCCCACATGATGACTTTTCATATTATGTATTAATCAGGCCTTTCATATCAGATTAATCGGAAGAAGAAAATCAATTACTCATCTTCAAAAGTGTTCTGTGATGGTATTCTAATTCCTCGAAATCATTCTTACCCCAAGAAAACAGTTCCTAAATCTTGAAATTTTTTCACAAAATGAAGAAAATGATATTAAAACAAGCAGGAGCCCCACTACTTGTGCGTAATTTGAACATCGTACATTTAATATTCTGTCAATTTAATTGGCAGAAAACTTCCAAATGGATTTTTTAATTTTAAATCTACCATAATCGATCTGTGCGTGGAATGGGGGAACCAAAATGTGCCTCAGAGGGTTAAGCTCATCTCAAATATAATCAATCGAATAGTTCTGGAGATATAGCTTGCGTTTCGGGATGTTTCTATGCTAATATCTAAGAAACTACTGGACCGATTCCACCCAGTTTCAATACCAAACTTTGTGCTCATCAGATGTATAACCTCACATTTCAGGTCTCTAGCTCAATTATCAAGTTTTAGAAGAATCGAGATTTTTACGGAAAATTTCTCATAAGTATTATACTCGATAAACTAAAAATCTGAGCTCCCATCACCCTGGGAGTCAAAGATACAGCTCATAAGCGCGCATCTCTTCGCTAAGAGTGGACGCTGTAATTTCATTTTTCATCAAGGAAAGTCGAAAAAACAAATATTTCGACATTTTCATTTTCCTCAAGAACTATCCGGTCGATTCAGCAGAAATTTATGTGAGAGCTTGGGACACGCATGGTCAACATATGGTGAAATTTTCAGATCGCTAGCTAGCCCCGTTTCAGAGTTAAGTAGAAAATGCTTCGTCACACGCAGACACCACACCCACCCACATACATAAACACAGACATTTTTTCAAAACGGCGATTTTTAATGTTTTTGGTCATTTGCAGTCATATTATCATAAAATGTCAAACTCGAAAAAAATTACGATTTCAAAGCTTCCATTCGGAAGCAAAAACACTCCAAGTGATTAAACTTGATAAACTTCCCTCAGGAAACCAATCTCTAAAGATACCATCGGCATCATATACTAACTGGTAATACTAGCTACACAACTGAGAACATTTCTCACCGCACAGTTGAATAAATGTCGTCCAATTCAATTTAAATATATCAACTCGATGACAATTACGAGCATTAATAATTTTCTCATCTAGATCTAATATCAAAAACTTCCATGACCATTGGAATCATCGTTACAATAAATTATCTACATCATCCGTTACCCATAATTTCATTTCACATGCAGTGAAAGGCGTCATCGTGGATGTTAATCGCTACCATAAAATCCTCACGCTCAATTATAACAAGCGACATTTATATGCAGCGCGTGTATCATATCAGCCCACACCACAGGAAACTCCTAGTCCAGCATTAACAAAAGTAAACAAAAGTAAAATCACATATTCAGACAGATATAATTTGCTTCCAAGTCAGCATACAGTGTGAGATTATTATCGTTGAAAATTTCTCCATCATTATAAACTACTTCGTAATCGACTCTAACTAATCATTCAAAAATCCTCATACACTCATTGCTGACATAAACGCAAATGAAAAATAAATTTCAAAGTGGTGATATAAAAGAGAGGATAAAAACAAATAATCAAAGAGGTAAACCAATATTCGTTGAGTCATTAAAAAGAAATACTGAGAAGCTGGTAATTGGCTGAGATATCATCTCCAATGCAGGCACGACATTGGCTTGAATTTTGTGGCCTCCACTTGCGGTTATTGGTTTCATTTGCTTGCTTTATTTTTCTTCTGCTCTCATGAGACAGAATGGAAATAAATTCAGGCAGAACAAAAAAAAGACAAAAGCTAAATGAGTTTAGCATTACTGGAGCATTTATTTATGTTTACTCGATCACTTAGGGATATTCAGTATACATGTATTCATGTGCTTGAAAGGTGCAATGGAAGGTGTACCTAACAACACTAAATGACCAGTGGGTGGACGTTGTTTGCTATTGCGGGGGTGGAGCTCCTAACCGATTGTGTGGCACGTAAGAGAGAACGGAATTGAAAAGAATTCCCCCCACCCCCCCCCCCCTCCCGCCGTATTTTATTTGGAGGTCTCAATTCGCGTTGAACACTCGTATTCATCTGCAAACAAAATCAGCTATAAAATCCAATCATAAGCAAATAAAATAAAACTTGGGCCGGACTTTCTTGTTAATTTTTTCTGGAGAATATCTTGGAAACTCATAAAGATACGCCCTTTTCATCCGTATTCATTATGTAGTGAATTTCAAGAGCATGAGCTTCCGAGATGTTTGAGAACGATCATTGCAGAAAAAATGGACTGATCCCAAATTTTTTTTTACTGTGTGTTCCCAAAAAGCTCCCCTATGTGGACAATATCGATTCGCCATCAGGAGAAATTGGCCGTAGGGCCGGGCGAATTACCACCGGAAATCTGAGAAATAGCTGGGGATTAGTTGGAAAGTTTTTTTTCGAACTATTACCAAAGTCAGCCCAAGGCAGAGAGAAATATGACATAGAGACACATGTGTTCTTGATCTATATTATTTACGGAAGCATATGAATTATTGAGACATCTCAGTTGGGATGGAAAATTCAATCGAATTAATTTAATTTGATAGCAGTTTAGTTTATTGGAGGCTGGAAACTTTGTGGTACTACCCACTGATTTGTATGATTGAGTGTGTTAAGTCGAGACAGATGATAATTTGCTGGTAAATGATGACTCAGGTGACACAATTTGCAGAGGCTTGTTGAACTGACCAAGACACTTTGCAATAATTGAATCCAGTGAGTTTAGTCAAGTCGTATGATTTTATGGTAGGCGTTACAAACAAATGGCTTATTACGTGGGTGATTCGTTGTCTTTTTTTGAAGAATAAACATTGGTGTTTCATTTTGGAATCAGATAAAGTATTTAATGTTTGATGAAAGAAAAACTGCGTTTATTTGATGACGAGAGCTCTGAAATATTTCTCATTCATACGAGAGGTAGAATGTTGGAATATTCAAGTATTTATTTCTGACAATGCATTGCAAAAGCCAGAGCTATAAATCCGCCGTTAAAGGGAATGATATTGCTCCGTGGCATTCATTCGTAGCAGGGAAAGGCACAAGGGAAAAAAAAAGGAAGTATCTAATAAAGATGTAAAAGTGTAGAGAGAAATATTTCCACCGAGGCAGTATTCCAGCTCAACTGAGGCGCATTTGCGTTACCCGGAAAAGGGACCCACCTATTCAGGAAAGATGCATAGCCCAGACTGAACGCACAAGGAGAAACGTTCTTCGAGGCAATCTACTGAAATCAATGTCCCACCTGCCTTCATCCGTCTTGTTCGTAATCGAATCCCAGCGACTTTCACCCTGGAAACCGATTCCTTCGGTCGATAGTTATTTTGGAGGTATGGGGTGCTGACACTGGGAGGGTATGGGGTTCTTCGGTTTTACCAATGGATGGGAAATTCTAGGATGGAGAAATGTATTTCTGATGGTATTTTCTTGCTGGTGATAATGCGACTATTTGGAAGTAAGTTCATGAATTATCCATAGAATTGAGGCAAAATTTGAATTCGAAGGTGAATGTTATGGAGAAAAGTCTTGAGCAGAATAGATCAGAAAATTTTCAAGAATGAAGGCCTCTGGTAAGAATAAAAAAAATTGATAACGATGTAGATGTCCTAGTGCATTGTCGTGATTTTGCCAAATTTTTTGGTAAAGGGTCCAAGAAAAAGTTCTCATTTGTTTTGCATCAAATTTGAGGAAAATCTTTGAAGCTTGAATACTTTCACTGATTCTATCAAATATCTGAAGGCATTTTTGCTATAAAACATGATTTAGAATCAAATTCTGGAAATTTTTGAAAATTTGAAGGTTTCACTTTTTTTTCTTGAATTTTCCATTTTTTGAGATTATTTCTGATTCTAATTACCGTAGCACAAAAAATTGGGAATAACCTTGGAGCTGAGCTCAACATCCATCGATTGAGGTGGTTTCTGAATTAATGCTTAATATAACGAAAAAGCGGATTCTCCTTAAATGAATTATTCTGCCCCGGAATTATTTATTATTAACTAAGAAATGGTAGAGAATTAATCAGAAAGATATTGATTTTCCACGCTAAGATAATTATAAATGGAGAAATTTACGAAGAACCGAAACATTCCAATAATACAAAGCACGAAAACTTCAGCTATTAACCAAAACCTTGAATAACCTACAAAAAACCTTGAAACCTTAAATACTCCAAAAAATTCTCATCTTTCTAATAAAATAATTGAAATAAATATTTGTTCCATTAGAGCACCTATCTTGCCCCAATTTCCCCCATACATTTCCTTCTTTCGAATCAATTATTCAAATTCACCTTATTAAATTAATGAACTAGATTAGAAATGAGGACGCACTAGTACAAACTGAGATTCATGAATGTCGTTAGAACAATTGTAATGAAATCCGTGATGGACCAACTTGCGTAAATAGTTTAGGGTCTGTGGCACGTGACGTTGTAACTCAGCCCTCCGGAATAAGCCCATTTGAATAATAAACGAGGGACATGTATACCTAGAAAAGCCGAATTGTCAGGGGAGAAAAAGGCATGAGACACAACACAAGACGTCTGAATTCAGTGCTCCTCTGGGAGCACTGTGATCTTCGAATTTGACGGGACAATCATCTCTGCCAAGATGGCCCTAAATATTACATAAAATTTGTAACTACCTTTGTTCGATATTCCATGTCGACCAAATTGCAGCTATGAAAGTGTCGTTTGTATGTAGTTGAGTAGTGATGACATAAAAACGATTGAAACGTAATTCCATGAAACGGCATTTTCATTTCCTAGTCTAATACATGTCTGCGATAACGTCCGATACAATGGGCAAGTGTTTTCTCTTCGCAAATAGTAGAATAAAGAAATGAAATTGCCAGAGAAAACGAGTGATTCTTGTTTTTTGTTTTTCGTTGCCAAAATCAGACAACGAATGAGAACAATTTGCGATGACGTTTTTCAGATAAACCAGTGAGACACAAGAATGAAGTAATATACCCAAGAAGAAGAGATCTTCAGTCGGGTAGGCGCCCTGTCAGTTTGGGGATATTTTTTCCTCTTATCTTACCTTATTTATCTAACCTGACGTCAGAAGTGGTGAGACAAAGTAGTGTGATAGCAGAAACAGACTGTCAGTTCTACGGAATATGACTTCAACTAAAAAAGAAACACTTTTTAAAACAGGATAGCTCAATTTTGTCAGATATTTTTCAAGAATATCTTGCTTTTCTTCTTTCTTCATTAATATGCACTGTACGGGTTTAAAAAAGAAAAAATTTACAATTACTATTACGGTACAAGAAAAACATTATAACCACTCCCTTAATGCATTGAATGGATGAAGAAAATGGAAATGAGATACTTCATAATCACACACTAAATAGATGCTTCTACCATCTCTTCAGCCCTCAAAGAATCAAAGCAAAGTTCATGAAATATTGAAAGCGATGGAGCACTCGTGATATCAGATGGAAGCTGATTCCAGAATTGTGTTGCAGAAACCAAGAAAACCTTCTATAAACTGTCAGTCTTAATGTGGATTGAGATTTCTTGGCCTTTCTAATAATGTACTCTTGTAACATCACGACAGTTCAATATTTGATTCAGAAGAGTAAAAATTAATGTTAACTGGTTCATTTCATTGGTCGATACTCATTCGATTATCGTCGATTGAGTTGGGGCCTCGAAGCTGAAAAAAGGAAACACTGGATGAACGATGAAAAAAATGGAATAAACTGACCTGAGCCTATGGCTGAGAGAGACATTTCGGAGGCGTCAATAACAGGATTTGTCGGAAGATTACTCTAGAGGATTTTGATAGACTTCGGTTGCATGCTTGAACAATAAAACTCGTCCCAATGTGAATGTCATGAACTTAGAGTTCTTTATTTTTCTTTGATGGAGTTGCTGTTAATACTCGATGAGTTAGTACTCAGAGGACGGAAACGTAATTCATTATCAACACAGCTATCGAGAAAATATTAAGGAAATGAATGAAAATACATCCTTCTTGTCCCAATCCTTTCCTGCAGCTCTCGAAATTCTTGATGAAAATGCATCAAGGCGGAAAAGGGCGATCTCCATCAGTTTCCGAGATATTATAGAATTTATTCAACGGCTCCAATTCCTTCAAGAGGTTTTCCATTGTTCTATCAATCGAGAAGAGCCTCTCCATCGCGATGCAATAAAAAATGCATTCACCAATACATCTTTGGAGTGAATGTGTATCCGAAACCCTTAATTATCTCAAAGATACCACGGGCTGCATAGCCCTGGGGCTACAGTACAAGTTCGTGCAGTTTGACGTAGACATCCATCCCCTACCCCAAAACGCACTATCCCCAGTCATAGAGTACACCTACATAGAGAGTATGCCCAAGGGGTATGCCATGAACTCCTCACTGAACTCGAAATTAGTAGCTGGAGCTCGTTACGAAGATCTGAGTTCCATCATACGTCTACCACTAATCACATTGATGTATTGATATTCATGTTACTGCGATCGATATTATTCTGTGTTTCAGATTATTGAAACTGCCTTCAGGTATATCTCCGTATCACTAATTGTACTGTAATTGCGTAATTTAATCTTCAAGAACTGTAGCATCGAATAAATCTGCGATTCGGGAGAATTAGCCGGAAAAGCAGGCATGCCGAAAAAGGTTGTAACGTGCTCTCTTCTCAATTTTCACAACAATACACGTTAATCACCAAAAGTTGCCCGAAAGTTTCGTTTGAAACTTTTTTTCGTATTATTTGCCATTCCTGACATATTGGCAAAAGACGTCATTTTTGGGGTGGTTTTAATTTTTTTCTACCCCTTCGCCACCCTTTTGGGATTTTTCAATTAGAGATAATTAAAATATAGATCAAAACCGATTTACTAAGAAAAAAATTAAGCTGGTAGGTGAGTGAAGAATTAAAACTTTTCTTTATTCGACTAAGCCTCCTTCTATCGATCAAACGGGTCACGTGACCCGGACTTATCCCCACTTTTCTCGCTCCAATTTTCCACTTATCCGCAGGAAACTTGAATTCCTTGGGACTTCCCAAGGAGACCTTACTGTTGCAAGGTAGTTTACAATTTTTTCCAGATTTCTCTGTAAGTCCCATATTTTGAAGAATTTGAGGCAAATCGTTCGTAACAAGGGGAAATATCGGAAATGGAATGTTTTCAATAATTATATTAAAAATCTGAGGGAATGTTTGATAGAAATATCGAGTCTGAACTGAATTCAAACTCCGTTTGAAAATGTGACGTTTTTTACGGAGAATTGAAGGTGTTATTTCATTGATTTTCTGAAATTCATCAGTTTTCCATAATTAACGTTAATTCTGATTATTGCAGTACGGAATATTGGAGGCTAGCTCAAAGCTGAGCTCATTTCCAATAGTTTTGAGGGATCCTCAATTAATTCAATCGTGAAAAGATAACGCAGAATAAACTTCTCCTTTTTCCTATTCATTTTCGAAGAATATCTCAGGAACTTAGCGAGATGAAGTGATTTCAACTAAATCCTCTTTTGTAGTTACCAAAATGGTAAAAGATTTTTTAGCTTGTTTTTTTATCAAGTTTCCATGAAAATTATGAGATCCTCAATTATCATCCAGAAGCCTTCAATACCCCAGAAATCACTGAAAAGAGAAGTTCTCCAAACCCTCACAAAAAAAAACGAATTGCAACAGCTTGTTCTGACAATGGTTCAACTCATGGAATTCTGCGATTTTAGAAATATTAATAACTCCCATCAATACTCACCCTGAACTTCGAAATTCCAAAATCATGGTAATACGTTACATTCATACGCTTAATTACATGTCAGATGAAATCTAAACCGCTCAATCGATTTCCTGCTGCGTGTGCACCCCACGTGAATATATATTTTGCCACGTGTACAGCTGGACAGCCTCCATATTACACCAGGACGCGCCCTCCCTTTTGGAAACTTAATGTCCCTAAACGTACCGTCGTATTTATATCCAGGCCCTCCTCCCAACGCAGCAGCCCCAGCATGCCACTACATGTTGGTCTGTACAATTTCGGGCTACGAGACAGAAGGGTATAGGTATTTTCCCTCTCTCAGTTAGCATCCCTTATTTATGGAGGTACGCGTTCACTGGTAAACTCGCCTCCCAAAGCGCTATTCCAACCGCGGATTCACGCGAGATTCACCCCTTGGCAAATGCTAGTCCAAAGCCATTCGCTTGGTATGTGCTTTCACCTACGTTCTATGTAGAGAGGGAGTAGTAGATAAGTGTTGTTTAAGGTTACTACCATTCACATTTGTATTGCTCTATGGGGCTATTTATATCAACTTGTTTTAAATAAAATTGTAAATTATTCGGCATTTGGTGAATCGATATCTGATCTCGAAATACCACTCCTCGGCGAAGCAATACCAATAGCTTCTTATTTTCTTGAAACTGGTGGATTTTTCAGACCAATTTGGTAGTGAAGATGTGAAACAGAATAAGTCAATGTTATTGGCTGATTTTTTTTCAGAATATTTTGAAATTTAAGGGAAAGAGGGGAATTTGTTAAAAATCTTTTTTTGTATGTACAGTAAATATATATATAGTGAATTCCAAGAGCTACAAGAAAAGGGTTAGAGTAAAATTGCCCTATCTCGTTTAGTTTCCGCGACATTTTTAAAGAAAATTGTCGAAAGAAATGGTTGAGAACTCTTTCACTTAATTCTCCAGTATTAAAGATTTTCGGTTCAGTTCTATTGCCTCAAAATGTGGGAAAATATTGGAGATTGGATACTCCCGAGGATTCTTATGAAAAGTCAAGGAAATTTTTAATGGAAGACATGGGTCAGAATTTATATCTGGAGTTTTATTTGGAAATTGAAAAGTTCTTGCTACAATTTAGAAGTTTCACCCAAACTCTGAAATTGGGCCTCGAATTGATGTCTCAAATGCGCTAAAAATCCATCAAAAGCTAGTTTAATTGATGAAACATGAATTACTCAACATTTACTTATGGATATCTGGTCTTTGAACAGCTTGCAGGAAAATTCCAATAATTCCGGATTTTGGTAGAACAAGTGTAATGAATATTTAATTTTTTTGTTCAGAGATGTCACCAACTAAAGGAAAACACTTGAAATCTATTATTTTTGATGATTTTGTGGGAAATTTGAGAAAATACTGGATGGGAAACATGGCTTAAAATTGATTTCTGAGAATTTCATGGAAATTCGAAAGGTTTGGCCAGAGATTGAAGGTCTCGCCCCACTTTTTTCACAAATTGATCGAAGATCACTCCAATCCATGAGAAAAACATTATTCAGAATTTGATGAATCAGTATCTGATCCAGAAACAAAATTCAGAATAATACCAATAGTTTCTTATTTTCTTGAAACAAGTGTAATATTTGTAACCAATACCTTGGCATCCACCATGTTTTATTCTCGTTTCCACTCAAAACTTTTCAAATGTTCTTTACTTCAAACTTAAATAATATATATTTTATCCTGTCACCGTGCAATTCTACTTTCATAGCTTATGGCATTTCAAAGTTCGAGATACCAGTAAACCAGAGAGCAAGATATACGAAAAGTTTTTTGTTTTCAAAATGAAATGAGTACGGATCGATTTGATTGTAAAATCGTATGATTCGAAAGAAAGGAATGCATTAACTCGTCTTGTGGTGATTCGTTTAAAAGTTCTTCACCAGAGGGTAGAAGTCATTTCTTGGGTTGATCGTTTGGAGCGCTTATTGTGGCATCTCTCTGGAGCACTTTGACTCCGACCCCACCAAAAAAAACGTAATGCTCTCATTTCGTCGTACTAGACAAACTCATTTCAAACAAAGAACGTAAAATTTACATAATGTTCTGTGGGGGCGATTTTTTTCTTCTTTATATTCTCTGCACTATACTATTTCTGCATGAATTTAACACACAGAAATGAAAGCAATCAGCAAAATTTCAATAATTTTCAATTTATCATTAGCCCGAGTATACGTGAACTGCGAAATCAATACAGTTATTGGAATTTGAAGAAATATTAATGGATATGAGGCTTGTAATATCAGAGGCCGAGAGGTTATAGATAAGAAGCTTCGATTATCAATTGGTTCGTATAACCTTATCGAAATTTATTTTCATATTAAATTTCCATTATGTCTTCATTAATCATCAGTCTTTAATCAACTTTGGAGAAGGCAATTTATCTCTCGAATCGATATGAGAGCTCTAGTTTCCTGTGGAATCGCGTTAATGTGTTTGGGGCTAATGCAAGCTCGAGGTGAGACCCCAAGGAAATAATATATATATTGGGAATCTTAATAATTCTATTTTCATCGAAATATTTGAAAAATAGATATCGAATATAATCATTGCATATTACATATTGAATATCAATAATGATTTATGAAAAAAATATATTAAAAATATCAAAATTTCCAAGAAATTCGAAATAGTACAAGATTGAATTTAGAACGACTTAATTGTTCTATTTTTTACTTATCGTTGTTTGTTTATATTTTAGAAATTCATTCTTTGTATCCTTCATAGATTCTTCTATATCGTCAATATGTTACAATATTCATCAATATTAATAATAATAATAATAATTATTATAATCATAATATTAAAAATATATATCATTTCATGCGGATTTCTACAAAGGAATCGATTGAAACTGACAGAGAAAGTAATTCTTCTCAATTCCAATCGTTTGTTACAGCCGAGTGTCCTCCGTTTTATGGCCAAGCTCGACCACCAGGCTGGACACCACCAAACAGTAATCCCGTAGGTGCTGGTACACGAGTTGAGCACCACTGCGAAATACATACTTGCAATGAGGATGGTTCATGGTCAGCTACTAGGTATGTGAATGGGTTATTATCGCAGTATTAAACAATTCATCGGGGCAATGATTACCTAATCTATATTTAATTCTAATGTAATCTCAGAGGAGTTGAAAATTCTAACATAACGATTCATTTATATTAGATGTAAGCCACATACCTGTATGGACCAAATTGGATATCGAGATTATAATTTCACCCTAGCTTATCCGCTCTGCTGCCCCAGGCCCATTTGCAGATCTGATTATCCCGAGAAATGATTGAATTTGTACCATGAAAATTGGAAATTGTAAAAGATTTATTTGCAAATATTATTCGAATAAATTTTTGAAAATTATTCTCTACGTATTTTTTATTCTCAAAAACTATTGATTAGTCAATTTTATTTAATTTCACCGCACAGTTTATCCTAAGCCATTCTGTAATTTATTCAGCCAGAGAAAAATAGCACATAACAAGCTCTTTTTTTCATTCATTCCTTTCAAATTATAATTTCACGCAATAATTCATTCGAAGCCACAATGAGCAATTTCATCAGTCTTCATAAATATGCTCTGAGGCCAACACCAATTTAGCATTACATTCTGATGCAAAAGGCACTCGATGCAAATACAAATTTAAAAAATAATGTGAAAATTTATGGAATATTTTTCATTCACCTTTTATTTTTGAATCAAATAAAAAAATTATGTGTCTGCACATTCATCTTACATTAATGCTAATTCCCAGTCTCATTGTCTTGAAGACTTTCATTTTTTCATGAAATTTGGAAGTGGACTAGAAATATTCTATTCGATTAAAAATTATGAGGGAGTGTCTACCTTGATTCTACAACTTTGATGATTCACTCGAAAATTCCAATAACTCCCGGTGTTTGGAACTTTTTATGAGATAACTAGATGGAGAAGTGAATAAATCGTGGAAAAATCCTCTCCCCTTACAAGACATTCTAATGTATGTATCACTAAAATTGATTAAACAGCATTCAATGCTATAAAAATAAATAAAAAATTTTAAATTCCCTAGGAAATGAAATTTTAATGAATTTTTGACGAATTGTATTGATCATCTCATTATAAATTCCCAGCAAACACAAAATCACCAATTCGAATTGTCTGATCATCAATGCACCCTCAGCAAAATCCCAAAACATATATTGTTATGTTTAAAACCACCATACTTTACATGCTATACCATAAACTGAATGTTAGATATTAAATAAAACAATATTATCCAAAATATTCGTGTATCATAATGAGGCCTATCTATCCGGAATAATTGCGGCTCTCTGTTGTGGCCATCTAGAGTTATATCGCACATCCGGTGGAGTGAATCGCTTTGGATCGCGCGCGCCAACCAGAAACGACACATACGCAAGAGGGGACGCACACTGTGTGGTTAGCTTGTTTTTGGTAATTGGCCGGTTCGTGCTGGGCATGATAATGCAATGATACCGTTGCCTGTCCAAATTATGAGCATCCCCAAAGCATAAATTCATTAATTCGAATCGTGGAACAAAACTCAATTCCAGCGACACTCCCCATTTTTTTTTATTTTTTTAATTATTACTATTATTCCTTTCTCATCCCCATAATTTTCGGGGAATTTTGCACGAATATGCTCAACATTTCTATGGGAAATTTAACGTATAAATCATTGTCATTCACTCAATAATTTGTAATTACCAATTAATCATGGACATAGATTGAATAGGGTGAAGTGGTAATTAATCTCGGAAGAATTGAACAAAAAAGAGATCCAAGAAAAATCGTCCAATAAAACATTATCGAAGATTTAATTTCTCTGAATTTTATTTTCTTTCAATTCCTATTATTCAGAGTATCGAGTGCTAATCGAGTATGAATCAGAATTTTTTCTCTGAGATGAAGGCATTCCCCAAAAAAATTGGAAAAATTAGAAGACAATGCACATATGCTTGGTTATTTCTGCAAATTTCTTTTCACGCAGAAAAAATTATTGTGTGCAGAATCAGAGTTATTAATTTTTCTTATTAAATTATCAATGAATTCCTGACAATACGTATTGACCTGTTGAAATTCCCTCATTTTTTTTTAATCCATCGGAGTAGAATTAATAAATAACTTAACCGAAATTCCCAAAATTCAAAAATACCTCTTTCCATTGTCTAGACACATACTTTTGGACCTGAAATAAGAAACTTGATCTCATCATTGTCGAACGTGTCAATTACCTAGCTAAGTGTTGTCTTGTGGCTCGAGAGCAGTGGCAAGTATCTGATGAAAACTTGTCCCCTGTTTGTTTTCCAAAAAAAAAATAAGACGTAAGAAAAAGCAGAGAAATGAGAGAAAAACATTCTCTCCAGATAATTGCAAAGCTAACCTCATAGTTTACAAGAGCCAGAGAATGAGAAGATCGTGTGTCAGGTACATGACGAAAGCACGAACACACAAGACATTATTCCAAGAGTTAAAGCCCGGGGTTAGAATGTAGTGCAGAAGAGGTAAAGGAGGGGGTGTGGTACAGAGATTGAGTCTGGAAGATTCTGTGTAGACCGCGTAACGAGTTGCAACGGTGCTGATGCTTAGGGGCGCGCGAGCATTGCCAAGGAAGTACCTTATCCATGGCCTCGGGAAATGAAAAATATAATGGACAAAAACATCACTGAAGCTAGTCGCTCTACTTGCCTGGTCTCTACCGAGTCATATTCTACAATACCGGGTGGAGGGCCTGAGGATGAGGCACCTACGCGAAAATGTATAACACATTCAAGAGCAGATGATTGCAGTAAATAGAGAGAAAACAATGAAAAAAAAAAAAAAAAAATGCATACTTCGACCGGAACACCCAAGGCCACTTTGCATGAACGTGGGTTTAATCGAGATAATTGAAAAGCTTGAACTCTCGTTTCTCATTTATTTCAATGTTCATACCTGGGGCAGAGTTTATTTTAAATTGGATATTATTTATATTGACTTGGAGTGAAGAAATTTTTTCACTTTTTTTGATCTTATCCCCCCCCCCCCCTCCGCTTCTCCTGTTTTTCCTTATCGCAAATAACACGAGATAAAAGGAGAATCGAAGGAAATAAAACAAAGTAATATAACAGTATGTAACAAACTAGAATTGGGTAAAAGACATGTAGTTTGTTTTCGTAATATCGACGGATAGGATAGGAGATAGTAACGTCCTGAATACCAATTGGACCACTCAAAAAGATACGATACTTTCTTTTCTCAGATCTCATCTCAGTCGTGCCCACTTTCATGTCTCTCTTTCCATTCTGTTCGTCGCTTTATTTTCTTCTCACCAACAAAATTGTGTCTGGTATATATACGGAATACACAATACGCGGATGTATTTATTGTGGAGAAAGGGAATTTTTGCTTTGTTATCAGGTGAATGAAGAGAGTGTGAAGGATTTTTTGTGATGTCAAGAGTCAGAGAATCAGAAAAATATCAATCATTTATCGACGAGACATTAAACGATTTAGGTGCCAGACTTTGGGGGCAGTGTTAAATGTATATAATGCATCAGCAACTCCGCAATTCCCTCGTTATGATGATGCTGAATGGTTGGGTGATGGGTGAGTTGTGATATATTGTTCTTCGCAGAATGGGAATATCATGATTCTCGACGTTATCTTAACGATCTGCAATCAACGCCTCGGATAGGAAAAAAAGCAATTATTGTAGCACGAGAAAAAGGCATGAGGAGATATTCGAAATATTCCGGTGAGAATGGACGAATAAAATATAGTGGATACACGATTGGGAAAATATTGCATCATATTCAGTTCTGTACTCATGGCTGTACTTTGATAAATGATAAAGGTTACTTCTTTGTTCACATCTACTTCCTCCAACGCAGAAAATACGAATGGATTTCCAGGACGGGAGAATAGAAAGAATTGGAGGAGAAAAAAAAGTGAAGAATCTCGGTTATGGTGCACAGGGGGAGCATGCGGCATTGGACCTATCGACTCGTTTCTTCCAACTATGCACCCCGCAGTTTTCTTCGAATTCATCCTTACATCCCAAGTTTCACAAGCGATAACAGCATTTCCCCTCTGTATTCTAGAGATTCACCTCATTCCCTTATAGAAAAATCTCTCCGAGCTCATAGAGTTTCTCTCATTCGGAAAAGTGGCCCTGATATCATACGATTGAAGGAATTTTCGTTTCTTTTGTAGGTGAAAATGGTGGAGATGGCCTTTTCGATAAATGATTTCTCTTTATCTTTTTTTTTCATCAATTTTAGGGTCATGATTTCATACAATTTTATGTGGAATTCAGAATAGATGATTCTGAAATTAATATTAATTGGAAATCAATTGCAATGAATCAAGAGCTTCTGGAATTTTTTAGCATTCAGCGACAAAGACAGGAAACAGGATAATGCCATTTTTTTTCCAACAATCTTCCAAAAATAATTCGGGAATTAGTAGAGAAACGCTTTCTTTCGAATCCTATTCTTAATTTTTCAAATGTCTACAAAAACGGATTAAGATAAAAATAGTCTATCTCTAAAATCAGCAAAATAATGGCTTCATCCGGTTTTACCTCTTTACTACTGCATTCTAATAGAATATCACTGATGAATAGATTTTCTATCCTTCAGAAGAATTTCGAATATGCGCATTGAATGTCCAGAATATTTTTCTTCTTTTTCGCCAAGGAAAAATTTCTGAAAACTAATTATTATCTCCATTCATAGTTTGAGAAAATTCCAATTTTTTTTCTTAACAAAATTTCTGGAAATTCATCACCAGTTTTATGAAAAAAAAATTCATTAAACTTTAAAATGAAAATTATAATTTTCGGGCAAAATTTCGATCATTTGTCTCAAAATAGAAGGCATACATTATCTGTTTTTTCTATCTCTTTCTCCCTGCCCATTTTACCTGTCACGGTATTTCTTTTCATGTATCGATACAGCTTTGTTATCGTCCTCAACTGAGACCAAGCAACATGAAACAGAGTCTACCCACTAGTTTTCTATCCATCTCAACCAGCAGACGACGGTGGATGAAAGCTCGACAAATAGATCGTATCGACAAGAAATTCAAGGAGGTTCTCCATTCAGTTATCGTGAGGATGTAATCCCAGTAGATAAATCCAGTAAAGTACAGACCAACAAGCAGACCACTTTGTAACAGGTTGCATTGATACTTGTTAGAAAGAAGAATTCACTGGAAATACAATAAACACAACGCAAGTTTGTCTGATTGTGATGACAGCCTGATTCCTTTTAACTTCCTCAACAAATTGGTGAAATTCAGCTTATCTCTATATCTTCAAATTTTTTGCACCAGTCAATTCTGTAAATTCTTTAGGATAATTGATTTTGATTATCGGGTGCAAGATGATTTTTATATCAATTTTTCTTCTCGCACTTTCGGAGTGAAGGGCTTATCTACTTATCTACTAATCCATATATAAATCCACCGTAAGAATAATGAAACTTTCTTAAGGATAACGAGAAACTCAGTAGTGGAAGACTTATGCAGAACTTCTTTCAGTTAGCAGAGAAGAGAGATGAAAAAATGGGGGAAAAAATACGATTTTCTCTATTTTTAGGTCTCATTGGAGTACGAAATAAGTTACTTCCTCGGTGTAACCTCAATTTGATTCAGAGCACAAAAGCCAAACTCTAGATTCTTACCTACCAGGGTGTTCTTACATACGCCATCCGGTGTTTTCAACATCCCAGCAATGTTTCCCCTATCTCACAACGCGAGGAGAATCGAGGGAAAAAAAAAAAGAAAAATAGTAGAAAAATTGGGTCACTGAGGAAAAAGTGTGTTTTCTTGGAGGAGAAATACCCATCCACTGTTATCTTGTTTCCGAGTGCAGTGGGTATTAGTAACTGGGTCAACAGCATTTGCGACATACTGTGGCCATTCAAGTGCTTATGACCAACATTTAATTCTCTTACACTCAGCAATAACGAATCAAAACTACATCTCGCGAAATGAAAAAGAAATTGAAAAAGAGATGAAAAAGACCAAGAAATGCATTCACCAGGTTTTTTTTTCCATTCTACACTTCTTATTATCTTTGGAAAATATTTGCGCGAGTAGTTCGACGATATTTATATTATATCATCAGTTTTATTCGTTTTTTTTTTGTATTCAAGGCTGTAACTGCAAAGTATTTATGATATACATAAATGTACTAGATGTATCGGTATTCATATAATATATTTAATACAACAGACCGATTAGTGTGTTTGATAATTGTTAATGGGTCAATCAATGAATAAATCGTTCAGATATTATTGATGAAGACTGATTCATAATACTAATTACAGGAGACTGTTTAAAAATTACAAATTTCATAAGATGTCATGTCAGACATTACACTGACAATTTGGCTGTTCGGCTGCGTTTGGTCTCAGGGATCTATCAAGCTAAGTAGTTAAAAAATTGGGTCGATGGGTGAATACCCCACTCATAGACGCGAACAACAAATCGAACGGTAGGTACGCTTGCGAGAGAGCTAATGTGCTTTTCTCGTTAGTGTGACAGAAAAATACATCAGGGCATAATCGACTGGCTGTACCGGTCAGGGTCTTCCATGGTTTCCCTTGATGCTAGACGAATGTGGTACACTAACTACAAAGTCCACTCATGGAGTCACAAGAGGGGAGGACTCCAAAGGAGGGGAGGGGGATTTGAAAAGTTGTGAAGGGCGAAAAGATTATACAATAGATAAGGGGCTCAAAAATAATGAAGAAAATAAAAATATATATATGCAAATATATTGTAAATACTGTAACTATATTCCTTTGAATTTTACATATATATTATCATGCTCTCTCTCTACAATCACAACTTGTTACAATATAATTTGGACATTCCATTTCACTAAAGATCGATTTCTCAATTCCATCATTGACTCGTACGAGTTCCCTTGCGCTCAATTATGAATGATAGCCATTCAAACCTCTACCACTGTCCACCGATGATTAATGAAGCATCTCACTTCATCTAAATATACAAATCATCATTAACCAAACCATATCGATTCCACAGAATATAATTACCTAGCTAGATATTTCAACTATAACGGTCACTAGAGTTACACAAGATACTAGGAGACCTTCAATTTCTCGGTCACTGTTTACATGGCCTATTGAATTACCAACTAGTTTACGGGGTTAACTCTACAGGCTATATATAGTTCATCCATTAAGTTTCTTCGCGATTTCCTTTAACTCACAATCCGGAGTTTTGTGTTACCCATTGTAGTGCAATACTATTGAATCATCATATTATCATTTTTCACTCGTATTTCCCAATAATAGGTCATACAGATTAGTATAAAATTTCTTTCATTCCACAATTCTAATAGCCTCAGGATTTAATGCAATCTCCTTTCTTTTCACATTCTACAATTGAAGTTTTTTCCTTTTCACAAATGTACATTTTGCTCTATGAAAACTTTAATTCGATTTTATGATATAAATTTAGTTTTGAGAGTTCAATAAACGTCGAACGCTTTTCTCACTGATAAATTGTTTTGGGCTGAATTTATCACAGCTGAATATCTCTGGATAACAGAGGGAGTAGTCTGCTGGTATGTTAGTGAAAGTGCCGATTGGAAATCCACTGCACCTTCCAATCCATTAAGCCTTTTCGCATTGACAAAGGAGGGTATATACCCTTTTCGGCTTCACTATCGATAAGAGCACTACACCTCCATTTTCCATCTCTCTTCTTTTTTTTTATCGTTAAAAACAATTATTTCTGACCTGAAACCTCCTCGAGTGATCTTTATAGTGAATCGACCAACGAGAAAGCGAGAGACGAGGGAGATGCTAGGTGTGCGATATAATCAGCAGTAAATTCCAAGTAATTTCCGATTGAATCAAGCTCAGGATAGAAATGGTATCTGCTCTGAACGCGAGAATCTTCCGATTTAAAATCACTTACAACTGATTCTCCACAAATAAAATGGTAATAAAAGTTTTTACCCGACAACTGCATTAGCTGATTTAAACAAAGTTTATTCCCCGAATTTTCAGACAAATTAATCCATTGGATTAGCGAAATGGAGTTTTTTTTTTTATTGGTTGAAAAAAAAAAAAGTGAGTTTGAGAAAGGGAAACTTGACATTCTAGAAAAAGTAACTCAATCTAGAGACATTGATTCAATGGCTTCCAGTTTTACTAAAACGATCTCACTGGGAATTCATGTTATCGTCTGAATCAGAAAATGTCGAGTCCCCAAGGTACTTCAAGTTTTCACCCAAATGAGCGACCAATCCTCTCCATCCCTTACACCTTGTGCCCTCTAAAACTCTGAAGAATAGAGCTTTTTTCCCTCTTCCTTCACGTGATGGATTCCATGTTTAAGAAAAGATAAATCCCGCGGTGTAAACCCATACCCCAGTGTACCTACACACAGACACACGTAGCTGGCGTATATGTGCCGCTGGAAATCGACAAAAGCATGAAATGCCACCTACCCCCATTTTTCTTCTCAAACTGAAAAACCTTCAGCCGTCTTAGCCAAGCGAGTGTGATCGAATCGCACTCAGTTCCCCTCACCCTTCCACCGTTTTTCTACTTCTCTAAAAAAGGTTTTTCTACGGAGAACGTGAACTAATGAAAAAAAAACAAGACGTTGAAAAAAATGTCAAGTTTTCTTTCTTGTAAACAAACTCCTGACAAACAAATAGATCGTATTTACGTGGTTTTGAGAAAAATCAATGTTTCAACCTTCTAAAGTTGGCAATGAAGAGATTAAATTGTCTAAATCTCGTCCTTCATGTGAGAATACTATACTGCTTTCCGGATGATATTTCTCTGGTTCTTACGTGGCCGGATTAATGGCAGCACGAATTGGATTTAAAAAAAAAACGACGACGGATTACGGGATTCTACGGGTATATAACGATGGATTCTGAGGGCAGTTGGCACAGTCATCAGGTGATACATCTGAAGGAATCAACGATAATCAAAATGCTTCCTAAAATTGTTATTTTCTCTGCACTCGTAGCAGTCGCTCGAGCTGCTGTTATCACTGGACCGGGAGTTGCAGTGGCTCACTCCGGAGCAGTTGTGGAAGGTACACCATACGATCCTCATCCGCAGTACGCTTACAGCTATAGCGTTGCCGATAGTCTGACCGGTAAGTCACTTAATTGTCATTTTGAAGGCGCCACCACTGAAAATTCAGAAAAAATCTGAGAAAATGCTCCAACATATTTCTATGGCTGGGGAATTTTTTCAAATTATTTTATCAGCGCTTTTAGCCCAAAAAATCCTGAAAAACTGTAAATGTATCATTCCTTTCTGTCTAATTTTAAGGTGATAACAAAGCCCAGGAGGAAACACGAAATGGCGACGTAGTTCAGGGAAGCTACAGTCTCGTAGAGCCCGATGGTTCCAGAAGACACGTCTCCTATGCTGCTGACCCCATCAACGGCTTCAATGCCGTGGTCCAACGTGACCCAAATGTCCATCTCGAGGCACATACCGTCGCCACTTCCCCAGTCTACAGATCTGCCATCTTATCTCATCAGCCCGTTCAGGTAGTCCGTCAGTCAGTCGTGTCAGCTGCCAATGCCAACGTTCTACGTCAATCCGTAAGTTCAATCAACCAATCTTAATCCATCTTCCCCTATAAATAACCTTTATGCCCCCCATCAGACTGTAGTCTCATCAACATCTCCGTACGCTTCCCAGGAAGTTCTTCGTACCAGTAACCTTCATGGAGGTCAACCCATCCTCGGAACTTTCAACTATGGAACACCTGGATTTGTCCGAGTTCAATAAACAATTATCCCACGGAACGATCCACTGCCAACGAGAAAAACCTGAGCAAAACATCAAAAAATACGAATTCGAATTCCCTAGAAAATTTAGATCTATCGTTTGCAATTAATTAAAGTGCAATAAAATAAGAGCAAGGTGAACTGAATGTTCATGCACATGAATGCATGCGATAAACTCGTCAACGGCTCGCTGTGAATTAAGGCATAATGTTTTATCAATCTCAAACTCCATTATTATACAATAGAGTAGTGATTTCAACTACTTACACGTTCTGATAAAAAAAAAAAACAAGTAATTAAGACCTAGTAACTCAATCACTGACGACTGTCTCCAGTATGAATAAAGAACTTTAGGAAAAAAAAAAATGAAGAAAAAAAACTAACATTGTTTATTTCAAACTTCACTTCATTATTTATGCAACTATGTCAAATGAAATAGAATTTTCTATCGAATATCCAGTTAGTGAATCCACAATTCAAATACTGCATTTCACAGTGTCAGAGAGCGATGAAATTCACAGAATATTTTTTAATAAACCATGGCTGCAGTCGTTTGCTTCACATTGTGTTAGATAGTACACAGTAGAGGTAAGACTTTTGGTGAATATTTATGGAGATTTATGGGTCCGATGTACTCTGTTTTATACCGTAGTTTAGTTACGTCCAGAAAAAGGAATGTTCCAGTAGAAGAGTACAAAATTAATTGTCGATTTATTGTGTCTAGACTCGAAAGAATATGAAAATTAACATCGATCGATATTCTTCAAAGTCAAGTAAAATTGAGTACATTATTAGAATAGAATTTTCATTTATCTATATTCACGATGTATAAAACATTATTGATATTTTGATACTCGGAAATAGAGCAATAGCGTTAGGTCTCGACAACAATTTCCACTTGGCGTGTGGTTTTGCGGTACCAACGGTCAGAGACCAATGCATGAATAAGTAACAGCATCCAACTGCCTGGCAAACCTCTGCTCAGCTTCGATAAAATAGAGCGAGAGAGAAAAAGAGAAACAAATAGTATTTTACAGTGGCCTCAATCCAGTTAGAGAGCAGATGCCCCCAACGGAATGATAGAAATTTCAACTAAATATGTTTCTCTGTTTCAACCGTTGATTAATTATCGAGCCGGCCACTGGTGTAGTTTTACTCTGAAGTCTCTGGGCTGATACTCATGGCACATATAAAACGCGTGATAGAGGTGCCAAACGATGTGGTCTGCGGTCTGGCATGTATATGAATAAATGAGATTCAACGGAATGAACTTTTCGTTCAATTTTTTTTTTCTTCAATTCGGATTAATTGAAATAACCGCTATTCAATGGTTTGATTAATTTTACGGATGCACTCTACGTTGCTCTCGCTCGTTTTTTATCTGGTATAATGAAATGAAAAAAAAAAAAGATTCAATGAAATACTTGAAATATTCCAATACTAGTTTTAATTAGATGCATCGGGCCTGGATTATTTCAATGCTCACTGAGCAATCTGGCGCCTCTTCCGTGAGCTTGCTAATGAAACGCGGAGCTATTGCTGAGAATTGTGCCATCTCGTATATACTATATGTGTGGCATACATGAAGCTTTAATCCCAACCGACTATCTCATTTGAGTATAAAAGCAGAGGGTAAGAATATTCTTGGGGTGATGCTAGGCGTCCCTATCATTTTCTCGTGTGCTGTTCAGCCCAGTTTTACAGTGAATTCTCAATTTCTAAGATTAAAATGAAATTGCTAGGAAAAACGACTTATTAAAAATACTTTAGACCCCTTTCCATGTGGAAATAAAAAGGAAGAACATCAGTTCGGTACTGGCAAAATGAATTGAATTAAATTCTTCTTTTTTACTCAAGCACTGCAAATTGTTTCTTCTTTCTTTACTTCTTTGTAATAAAGAATTGAGTAAAAAAACATTTTCACGCAATATCTTCTTTCTAAGATGGCATTGTCAACGATAGTTGGGATATTACATTGTGTCTATTTTCTTATCTACAAGATGCTTTGTTGTGTAGCTTTTTCTTTATTCACAACTTCATTTAAATTTATGAGATAAGAAAAAATGAAAAATCTTCCATTTTCACGCATGCTAAACCAAAAAAAAGGTTACAGTTAGGAGGATTTTTTTCCTTTTCTTTTGTGTCTACATGAAAGTACTATTTTCCTGAGATTTTGTTTTTTTTTCTCTTCTCCGCAGATATTGACTCTCTTTTTTTTTTTGTTACGCTGTTCAAGAGAGAACGAGAGACTTTACGCTCGAAATCTTCTTGAAATAACTAATCCGTAAATTATAAAGTTTTCTTATTCTCCTGAGAAGGGTGACTCAGGGAATAAAATAAATTATCGAATTACTTTGATTAAAAAAGACCAGTAGATTCAAATAGAGGGGGGGGATGTTGATTTTTTTCCTCTTTTTTTCACCCGAGTTCGCTGAATTATCAGAAATAACTTTTACGAATATACGTGATCACCGATGGGTGACAAGCCGCTACGAGGAGAGGGAAATTCGTACTAAATCGGCATCACAAGAGAAGATTAATGCACAGTCGGTTTAAAAGAGCAGGAAGGGAGAATGGAAGTTGGTAGAAAAAAAAAAAAAAGAAAATGAAAAACTACTGTAGCGACATTCTCTCAATGTGTTTCAAAATCAATGATAAGTTTTACTACGTCTACGTGACTAGCCAAACTTTTTTGAAACTCGTTGAAATTACTTCTTGAGTGAGGGTGAAAACGACTGCAAAACGAGACAAGTAAAAAATCCAGTAAAATAAAGAAGGAAAAAGAGAATCATTCGTTTATCATTGAACGTACAGTGGCGCGCGTGAATTAAGTGTGCTAAGTAACGACTGTTGGAGAGAAAAGAAAAAAAAAGAGCCCGTGGCCAATGAGTGCAAAAAAAAAAAGCTTGAAAGTGAAGTTGGTTAGAGGGATAAAAGAAGTGAACAAAAAACTCGCCAGTATCCTAGACTCTTGTATCTATTTTCAGCTATTTATCCTGAAATGTAGCCATTCTGGTAAAACCAATTCGACTCCAGTGCTGGTGCGGACCATCTCCCTCCTCGTTTCTCCACATCTCTTTCTCATGAGCCATGGAAAATCCAGGCGAAAATCCTCAGGCTGTATAGTACCCGTAACTCTCAGTAAATCCGACCTCCATCGTTCCACCTTTACCGGACCCCATTTACCTACATCAGCTATTCTCTACTAAAAGCAGCAGTATTCATTCGTTACAGTAGCCTCTAACCTCTTCTCCGTTTTTTACTTCTTCCCCCTCTCTTTTTCTCTCTCTCTTTCACTTTACTTTATACATACAGCAGTGCCAGCTATCTCCAGTAAAAGAATTATCCTATATCCAGAGCCCCGCACACACATTAGCCCAATCGTTCCACTCATTCTTAAACGTGTAATCCCACGTAGTGAGGAAAAACTAAACGAAAACAATGAAATTCCAAACGGTCTTTAAGGAGGTAGTGAGACTTAGTATTCTTTTTTCTCAGCAATTCATTTTTATCCGTGGTTTTCGAATAAATTTCTGAAAAGATTCATCTCTAAAAAAGTCAAATGTTGAGAGAATGTTCAGCAGAAGTAAGTAAAATTTGGATAGTTCTAATGAATGTCAATTTTCATTATTTAAATTGACATTCCAGGAAAAAAATTGTCCAGTTGTCTTGCACAGAGAGTTGGAATCTAGATCCACATGCGAAAGACCAAAGCTTCGAGTTCCGTCTGGATAGAAGTTGTGTAGCTTATAATAACAGGAAAAAGTCTCTGGACACATTTTGTGCCATAAAATTCAGGAAAACTCGGCTGTATAACTTAACCATTGATAGCCAGCTGCACGAACAGCACAAATAACAAACAGCAACAGGAGAGCTGCAAAAAAGAGCTAGAGTGAAAAGGGCGTGTCTCCATTATAGCTCCCAAGATATTCTCGAAAAAATTGTTAAAAAAAAGGATACATGTCTAAATAACACAAACAAAAACAATATACAAATTCAATACAGGCGATAATAACACATGCATGAATCATATGGACATACACACACACAAATAACATTCGCTTAAATGCTACACAGCCCAATCAAAATGGATTTAATAAATACAATTATTTATCCCTTCTCAGAAAAATATCAAGTATATTTTTCTCACGAAAAAAATGTTACCGAAAAAAGATTGGTGTGGGATATTTGACTGATATTCATTATATCGCGTTTTAGAACTGAAGGGATGCAAGTTAATTCGATAAAAAATTAAAACTGCAATATTAGCTACCTCCTCTTCGAAACCCAATATGAAAACGTAAATTACCCCCTCCAATCGATATGTAACCTTTTACACGTCTCAGTGAATCTGTGAATTAACTCAATTATCATGCAACTGTACTGATATATCTACCGTGACGTAAACTCCATTGTATATACAAATGATAGCGAGAATAGAGGAACTATCCAGTCTTTCAACTTGTATTTCCGCCTAATTGACAGTTTCCCTGACTAACAAAACTGTCTGTTTGCAACCAATTCGCACGGTCGACCAACAGCTAGAATAATTACACCGTCGGTTGCACAAAAAAAATTGCCATCAAAATGAAATACCGTTTTCGGGAAGAGGAGGAGTGAGATGAAAATACCGTGAGACGAAAGGAGAGAAAGGGAAAATAACCAAGCATGTTGAGCTTGCAGTTTCCGGTTTTACGTTGAATATGCAATTGTACGAAATTAATTTACAAATTCATAGGACATTGATACAGAATTTCTCGGATTAACAAAACTAATCAAGGGAGATATTACCTGGGAGTCAATATCATGGAAATAATCAATTTTGCGGATCCAGGATACGGTAATTATATTGAGTATTTGATGATTGTTTTTGTTGTGTAATTGACACAAGTATGAGCATATGAAAATGTCAATCATAGATACCAAAATGGTACCGCAATTTCAAAGGTTATTGGACAATTATCAAACGTAAATATTCTCATTATCCAAGTTAAATTAAATAGATTAAATAACCTCACTGAAAATTGGATTAAAACGTGATCAAGTTGGTAGTTCCAATTTTCTCATTTTCAAATATAAAATCTACCGGTATTCCTCTATCCCATTATCTACATTCTAGAATATTCGTTTTTCTACCATCGACCGAAGCACGGATTGTGGTTTTAATTTGTTCCTCGTAGCCCTATGTGGTACGTGCTTTTACCTCGAAAAGGCGGGATGGTTTTAGCCCCCCGAGTAAAATTCAGTATATTTCAACGTATTTCCAGGTCTTCGGGTACTATGTACTATGCTAAGCATTACGAGTCAATTGTGCTTTGGGTACTACTAGCGGGAGGGGATGATAAATATTCACCACTTTCGACAGAGAAGAATGAACAGGAGAGAGAGAGAGAGAGAGGAGGTTATAGAATAATTCATTAGAATGGATAAATAAATTCAAATTTTCTTGCTAATTGATTAAAATTTCAAAGAGATTTTACATTTTGATTTGAGGAAAACTAGGGCATACACGCGAGTCTTTGCGAGCAATATAACGATGAACACATTAATCTTTAACGAAAAACGTGAAGTTTTAAGTTTCGGTAATTTACAGACATAAAAAAGTGATAGGGAGAGATGATTTAGGGAGCGTAGAAATTAGATTGCAAGTATTTCTTGAAGTTTTCAATTTAGGGGAAAATATTAGGGAAATTCTTTGTAGAGAATTTCATGAGCTACAGAGAAGATCTCTTGATAAACTTCCATAAATTTCATATTTTCAGAGATTATTCTCACAATAATTTTTATTTCAATTAAGAAACGGTGAAACCAATCAAATCATTGGGATATTTCGGAAATTAAGCGAAATAGCGCTGACCCACTTAGTTTTCGAGATATTCTGCAAAAATAAATTGCAAAAAAATGACTTATCCAGTTTTTTCGTGGAGAAAATTTAATTATATGATTATCAGGGCCAAGAATTGCGTGCTCCTACGATTTACTCATCACCTGATACATATATACCGGCATATGTGTGAAGGTAGGCAAAATAATTGGTCGGTTGGAATTCACATAGCAATTGACAGTTAGACTCGTCTTATGTAAGTGTGATAGTGACATATGAATGTGAATAAAAAAAACTAAGTCATCAATTCGAGAATTAACTAATAAATTAATTAAGTGGAAGTGGAGGGTTTCGATAGTTTTGTTGCACCTGTTTTAGTTTGAGGGAATATTTGAAATTTGCAGTTAATTCAAGAAAATGACGTGGACTTTATTTCTAAATTTTTTTGAGAGTATCCTCTCCCCCAGCACTATCAGAAAGATTCTTAACAGGATTCCAATCAGCGGTGTTAAGGAAATTCTCATGAGTAGTCTAAAACTATTAGCTTCTTTGAGAATTTTATGTGCGCTATTCTGCATATTTACCATAGAATATTTTCACAAACTGAAACAGGTGCAATGATACTATCGAAACTCTTAACTTTCACTTAATTTCTTTATTAAATTCGTTTATGCACCCATTTACTAATTAATTTAGTCATTATTCATTTATTCATTCATGTTAAAGTATAACACTTACGTGTCACGAGTCTAACTGTCAAATTACTATGTACAATTTAACCGAGAAACTATTGTGTCTATCTTCATCCATATACCGAGTGGCAAATTGATCGTAGGAGCACGAAGTTCTAGGTCCTGATGATTATCAAGACAGTGGGTGAAAAATTTTTACGTCACAAGTAAATCCCCCAAAATAAATTAATTGCAAATTAAAAACTCCAACCGTTTGATAATAATCAATTTGTCCACAAGCAAACAAGCGCATTCGATTAAATATGTCACTTGCCATAGAGATAATAATATAGATACTGATTAAGTGCCATGAGCATGCTCGTAGAAAATTTTCATACATATCTCAAAGCTCCTAACAGTCCCCTCCAGTAATTCAAATTTAATTATAGATTATTAACTTTTACCATGTAATTATATTAATTCACATTCAGTCACTGCAAACTATTATGCCCGAGGTCCAACTGTGTTTGCCTTACATAAACTCTATGCTCCCACATACCATCATTAACAGAGTCACCCAGAGTTATTTAACTCTGACAAATATATGTTATGAAATATTAGCAATTTAATATGAAAATTATTATCATGATGATTTTTTCCCATTTTATTATGACATTATTTGACATTTAAATAAGATAAATTTGCAGTTGTATCGCGTTCATTCAAGTTTATATAGTCTTGCATGAAGAATGATGATTGACCAATGTTACATTGAATTTTCATTGGTGCATTTAATTTTTACAAAAAATTTGGAGGAAAGTTCTTCTACTACGTTCTATGTAACATGTACATTCAGAGGAAACATGATATGTCTATGGGGCATTCAAAATTTACAGGGTGTTTAGTTACACATGGAGTTGAGAAAAAACGTTAAAACATTTACACTTTTTGCAGAATTAACAAAGTTCAGCTCAAAAAAAAATAACTTCATTTTTTATTTTTTTCTGAACAGAATAATCAACTATTGAAACAAAGAAATTCTCAATTTCCTTACAAGATTTCAATTTTTTTTCATATACCCCACTTTGCCCCGGTCTCCCCTATATGTTTTTTCCATATTGTGTAATTAGTGAAAAAAATGATACTATTTGTAACACTTCCGATAATAATGATAGTAAACAATCAGTCATATTTGTCAGAAATATGTCCCTCATCTTCGTTGGAAAAATTTCATTTGTTGCGATTGAGGAAATTTTTCAAGCACTTCTCGAAGTACAAACACAGCTGAACGCGTTGATTATCAAAAAAAATGGAAGGGAAATCATGCAATCCAGCTTGAAAAACGCACAGAGCTTATCTCTCAAATGAGCTACCAGCTTTAAAAAAAAAAAACAATTCTTCCAACTACCTGTTTGGTGTCTTCAGAGGCAAGTAGTGTCGCGTGCATAACAACGGTAAACGTAACTTATACTGACTGTATACATTTATCGCCTGCTCAGATGATCTCAGAAAAGTTGTTCGTTTTATTAATACAGTATAGTTCATTATTATCATCAACTGTTTTGATAACTAAAACACACTCAGTGTCATGAAATAAACGCATAAAAAATTTTTTAGCTATTTTTTTCTCAGAAAGTTTAAGAATTTAAACGTAGATAATAAAATTCAGAATAATTTTGAGTAATATAAAATCATGAAATTCACGAGATTCGTGTTCTGCTTCATTTTATCGTAGAAGAGAAAACCTGAGAGGATTAATTAATTTGTAAAAATCATTCGTCTTTATCAAGAAACATTGAATTGAACTCCGAGTGTAGATTATCCTTTGCACGATAGATTCCTATTAATCTGCTTGCTAACAATGATCACGATTGTTATTGAGAGAAAACAATGTCCTTTGATTCCAAATACTGTTGCATACTTCCTCTGATTTCTCTAAAAACCATTGAATTAAAAAAAAAACAACCGAATCATTAATTAACTGGGGTATATGGTGTATACTGCGATAGAGAACACTGTGATAAACGTGAATGCCGTGAGAGCGCCGGTTTCGTGCCGTTTATCGACCGCAGCGCCTTCACTCACGAGGCTAACTGGATTAAATTTGTAAATTTCTCCCCCACTTCCATTTCCTCGGACAAAAAAAAACGTATAAAATAACTGTTTCCACCATTTCACCCCTCTTTCCATTTTCCATCAACTCACTTTTGTACTGGCATTCTCATTCCTTTCTTCAACTGTTCATATTTGAATAAACATACAAGCGCATGCTGTACCTTAGCCCGCGTTTGGTCTCGACACACGCAACGATTTATGGCATTATTAAATTTGTATCATGTTGAGCATGACGCGGATATTAAGATAGGCTACTATGTACATGTATGATTTGGTTTTTCATGCACTGGGAAAAAAAAATTATTCGCTCTGTTATGATAAAAGAATGGAGACAAAAGACTTCATGACAAATTTCAGCGATTATTTTGAATTTTTGAGAATTAGTGCAGAAATTGCGAATTTTGAGTCTCGCATTCAGATCATGCTGAAAATATGCCCAGAACTGTGGGATTGCGGAAAATTTGTGATAAGATCGTTTTAGAAGTCATAGAATTCTAGAACAAGATTTTTCTGAAAAAGTCTAGAAAAAAGATCTTCCTGCTTTTCTCAATCGTCCATCATGCTATCGACTGGATCCAAAAATATAATTTAATTGAGGGAAAATCATAATTGCATCATTTTCTATTTTACTGAACTAAATCAAAACCTCTCGCTATGCTCATCATTGCAGATTGGCTATGAAAATTCAGTACGAGTTGAAAAATCAGTGACGGGTCTGTAATAAAAATCTGCCATCTTCCACAATTCTGTTCGAATACTTAAATCTATCCGGAGAATCTCTGAATTATTGAGTTAATGGGTTCATTCCACAATAATAATGCTGCCAGAGATACATCTTGGTGTTACCCAACAGAGTACAATCGTGCATAGCAATATATAATCGTCAAATTCCTTCATCTCTGCAAGCACAGCACACCAATAACATCGTACTCCCTGCAATAGTTTCAAATTCATTACAAGAGCAATGTTATTAGTCTATGAGACTCGTGCATAACGAAATACTCAACTGTCTGAACGTTAATATTCAGTCATCCTAAATGAAGACAATAATTTTCACAAAGTGAATCAAATAAACCATAATATCAGCATGTACAAATGAGTTATATTGTACTACTGAAATATAGGCATTCTGATGTGCTCAAGTATTTGATACAAATTCATTGGTTTTCGGGCTTTAGGAAAAGCGAAATACAGAGGATGTTGTACAGTTTCGAATCACCTACTATTCGTTGAGGTTAGCACTTAAACACTGACTGATGCATCACAGTTGAGCCACCATTGGAGCTGGCTCATTTCACCTGGGAATCCGCATTACCGCACGCTAACTCCACCAATTTGCTCGAAGCCAGTATCCAGTTGAACGAATTAAACTACAACCATGGAAATTCTAAATGGTTTTTGGAGTCATAGTTCTACCATAAAATATATACAGTTAACTTCTGATTATTACAAAGAGTCATTCCTGCAAGTTCTCAGTTGTATGAAAAACTTTAGAATAATTATTGTTTGCAATGATAATAACACTCAAATCAATTGAATCGTCGTAACGATTTTGGAGCATGACCCAAGGGAATTGTTTCAATCACTGAAACTTTTCGATTGGACTCATTGATAGGAACTTTAATGGCTCTGTCAAATGTGCGATGAGAGAGATTGCGAGTGAGAGAGACAGATTTGATTTGAGAGTCGAATAAAATTGATGCAATTACTGGGCTACTTCTTCTCACGTATATAAATAAGGCACCAATTAACATAATCCAAATGAACTGTAAGAACAGTGCAATCGGTATAACGTAAGATGGTAGTTGGGATGATTGGATCGTACGATAAACTCAGCGTAATGTCTTGACTCTTGTGACCACATCATTAACTGTTACCAACCAACATGAATAAACTTCGAAACGCTGTTTATTTGCATGAGAAACTGAAGAGCAGCATCACGAGGGGCTCTTGATTCGTTTTGCGAGTGAAGAAGGACCACTCGATACTCTTATGCTTGATGCTGAGAGTTAACCATCTATGATAAATTTAACTTCACATTGAGTGAGAAGATGTCACGAAGGCACCAGTAGAAGAGCATGTATCGCGGAATGAGGAAGGCTGAGGGAAAAGAAGAGACAGAGAACGAAGCTAAGAGCAAGAAGAAAGGATAAAATCGAGTCATCTCTGTGATCATTCTCAATGGAATATCTCGGCAACTGAAGAAGACATGTCCTTTTTTGCATGTAGCCACTTTTGTACGATGAGAAAAAAAATTTTCTGCGTCAAAGAAATGTATTTTGTGCAAGTGAATGTACTAATCGACTGTAAATATAGATATAGATGATCAATGCTTTTTGAGCCGAACTTTTCATATTTACTTGCACAGAATACCTCTCTTCAGGACCAAAATTTTTTTTCCTTAGTGTGAGAAATTTCAAGACTTACAAAAAGGATTATGGCAAAAGTTCGCTATCTCTCTCCATTTTTAAAACACGCTATAGAAAAATAAATGACAAAAATACACACTCATCCTGTTTTACCACTTCTCTAGTGAATTAAAAAGTATTGATTTTTTTCAAATTTCTTTATCCAGATGAGTATTAAAAATTGGTATTTGAAAGGGTATTTTCACAGAAATCAATCGAACATTGAAGTTTAAGAGATTTCCTCACCAAAATTAGTCATTTTTAAGAATCTCTAGGTCCAGCCTCTGCTTCTAATCGCTTTTTCCTCTTCATCCAACATTTATTACAGAGAATTCATCCTCTGATCACTAATAAAATTGATAAGCCCATTCCAAATAATCCTGCAAACAGCAAGTCCGAGTAATCCCCAATTATCCCATGCTTTTTTTTTCTAGTGGATTGAATAAGCATGACTGCATTATAAACTAGTAGGTTACAAGAGCACGTAGTCAAATAGTTAAAATGAATCAAAAAAAAGCTTCTGCCATATTCCTCTTTCTTTTAACGTAAACCCACTTTCACGCTCGGTATAGTATTATTATCAGCCACAAAAGTGCATAACCCATCAACCAATGATGATATCATGGAGCCAATGACATTCTGAAGAATAGGATGGAGAAAAATTTCATTTGTGTCTCACTTTTTTTTAGCTTCTCATATTATTTTCCTCTTTTCTCCTTGGAGTAAGAAGATTTCACTCTGGATTTATGAATTTTGAATGAGTGTACTTTGAAATGGACTTCTAAAGCACAGCACGTATTTCAGAGGGGTACGGCTATTTCCTGGTTTTATCCCCTTCTCTCTTCTCCCTTCTTCCATGATCCAGAGTCCACCAACTTTCTCCATTATGCGGATTCGAAATGGGATCATTAATTCAAACCAAGAAGTTAGTCCCTCTTTCTGTATCTTTCATTTCTTCTTCTCGTACCCTTCGATTTCAAATGCCATGGTGTTTCTTATTCTCAATTTGCGATAATGGGTCGTGGCCCTACAGCCACTGTTTTTAGAGGGGATCACGATCTCACCTGCGATACATCAATGTACGAATGTCAGAGTGACTCAAAAAGAGGTAAAAGTGTAACTTTGCCCCTCATTTTTCCCTGCCTCCCGGTGAAATTGAATTTCGAATTTAATCTCATTCAAATAGATATTCGAATAAAAATGTCTCGAGTGAAAAATCAATTACAGCAAGAAAAAGAAAACTGGCTCAGACTGAACTTGACTCGTTATCTTTACACTCAATGGATTCAATCGCCATTAATTTTTTTTCACCCTCTTCTCTTTCATCTTCACACCAAAATCTATTTACTCTCCGCAATGTTCAATTTACAAATGGTTCTCTCATTTCAATTGCCGGTCACGCTGAAAAATCTCAAGGTCTCTCCAATTGAATACCAATGAATTCAGGTTCACTGGAGCATTGAACTTTCCTTTTTTTTTTCACGAATTAAGAGGCAGAGATTGGAGTTGAAAGAAAATTCAAGTGACTCTCTTGTAATTTCTTTGATAACGGAGAGTTAAAAGTTTAACGTAAATTGTCCAATACAGCCGCAACGTGATCATGCCTATTGTTTTTCTAATCTACGTAATTCAGGGGATGTAGAGAGAAATGTCGAATTTTGATACTCTTTCCGCTTAGAGCAATATAGCATAGATGACACTCAGAAAAATCCATCAAGAGACCTTTTCTGTGAGCCATGAAATTCTTTACATACAAAGTATTTACCGAGATAGTCGCGAAAAACTGTAAAAATTCCGGCGATACTGGATATCCCGAATCGTTGCGGCTTTCGGCCCATCAGGATCCCCCATCATCTTGTTTTCAATCAACTCTTTGCGAAATTTCAAGGAAAACCCCGTATTCCTTCGAGGAATGGGTGAAAAATGAGGATAAAGGAATATTCGAAGGAAATCAGCCATCATGAAAATCCTGATTTTCAAATCTCCATAACTTTTTTTCTATGGCGTATTTTCTGATGAAATTTTACAGTGACACTGCCTATGTCGTCATGAAAGAGCCTGCAAAATTTCATAACAGTATCGCAAACGATTCTGAGAATTCAATAGAGCAGAAATGGTCATTTTCATAGAGCAAAGGCCATTGCCTCTGGGTTTGGCCTGAAAATTCCGCGGATACTGGATATCCCGAATTGTTGCGGCTTTTGGCCCTTCAGGATCCCCCATCATCTTGACAGAACAATGCTCTTTTTTTTTTCTTTTTCTGATGAAATTCCATTTTTCATTTTTTCAAACTCCGGCGGTTGAATTGCCTCACGTGTTTCTATTTTGGGAGCTATCACATAGATGACAGCATGAAAGACTTAACCTTTATACGGAGTGTCCTCCATGCTGTCTCAACCTTATAACCCTCCGTGACCCAAGTAGCCATTTTTCACACGCTACATGCGTTCAATAGCACTTCCTACGCATCATGCTATATTATATTACTCAACAAGTGGGTAAAGTATTTTCTTCATAGTCTGAGGTTGCGAAACGAGTTGAAGGGGAGTTTTGTGATTACACGAGTCTGAAAATTTTTACCGCACGTTAAACGTATAATTTCTCATCACAAAACGTGTGGAAAGCACCACTGACTACACGCCAAGCATGTGGAAACTGGCTACCCACTTCACTCGGTTAGAAACACCATTTTTTTGTGGCCTAGTTACAAAAAACTGTATACCTACCTCGGCCATAAAAAGGCAATTGCGAAGAATATTTGCAGATCGCAACTTTTTCTTGTAGTCAGCTTCTTTCTGGCCTAGGGCTGTAATCTATTATTACTGCATTTGTCAAGTCATACATTATGATAACGTAGAATCAAAAGTTCAACGTGAATGTTTCGATGCAGCCCCCGGTAATGATGCCTCTTGAAATTGAAGAATATTTTGCCTTTTTACCTTCTTTTCAATCTACATAATTCAATAGATCCAGAGAAAAACGCCGAGCTCTGATACTCAGGAGAATATTTGATTTATAATTCAGTGAGACATCATTTCAAGTAAGATGCTCGATTTGAAAGACATAGATAAAAGAACCCGAGATATTTTCTTGAAGGGCACGCACACAGATCATTAATAATGCAAAATGTACTCGGGTTTAGCACGACAGACACGTACATATCCGTTGTAGCATCGGTGCGTGAGGTATCAGGTGTCTCTTGAAGATCACTACAAACTTCTACGTCTTCTTTCAATTTCTAAAAGGCCAAAATGGCATTGGACGATTTTTTTTTCCCTTCTCACTATCCTCTATGTTCCCTTGTATATCCCAGATTGCATTGGTGTGAAGGACGGGTGACGTGGTATAATCTTGGGACGTGACAACGAGGGCTTGAGAAATACCCCTGGAATCCAATGATTTATCAAGTATACACAAAAGGACATTTCCCTCTTATTTTTTCGTCGACTATAGAGGTCAATTACTCGGTGAATTTTATCCTGATATAGTGCCGTTGATCCTGCTAATGGAAGTACACAATGCGGAATCATAAAAGCCCACTATCAGCTGTCATGCCAAGCGTTAAGACAAGATAATATACTTTCTGTGAATAGAAAATCGTAATCATTTTTTTCTCAAGATGTTTTTCAGTCTGGAAAAAATTTAAGCTAAATAAAACGAAAAATAATTGTTGAATGTTTCTACTTTCTAAAAAACCACATTTCGAGATTTTATCGAACTACGATAATTGATATCGGATACATCAAAATTCCGTATTGACATTTCTGTGTTTTTTTTTTCTGCTGTCAAATGTACGAATGAAAAATTTAACGAATTTTTGACGATTTAAGGAATATATTCGATGAAAAAATGTGATGTTCCTTCGAAGGGCTATATAAGCCTATAGGCTCTCCTTTCTCAGTGCCTTGCACGATTAAACTGCCTCGAATGAAATACGCAACAATAACACGAAATACCCGGAAAGAAGCGACGTTGAATATTCACAGAAACAAGTTGATAAAATGGAAAATGTAAATGGCCCTGAAATTGTACAGTAAAAAAATTCCGTATTCCACCAAAATAACCTCTTCCATCCCGCAGATACCATTGTTACTGTGCATAACCTAATCCTGGTCATTCCCATGGGTGTGTGTACTCGTTCGAGTATATACAAGAATGGCGTGGCAAATTACCCGTAAAATTACCGTGGAAACTTTGAATTTCTTCCATTTTACCAGAGAAAAGAATAAAAAATAAACTAAGAAAATTGACATAAAGAGGTGGAGAGAGAAAGATTGCCTCTTTTCATTCTTTCCTTTTGGATCCTTTCTGACTTTTGATTTTCCTCGTTTGTTTTGTTTTCTTAGGGCGTCTGTTTCATTGGGCATGAAGTTGCAGGCGTCGATCCATGACGTATAAACTTTTTCGAAGGATAAACGATTTCAAAGTAATTTGAAACAGTTTGTCAATTTATGTCCCTATTTCTCCGTTTCTTGCACTCTCGCTTTTGCACTTCTATTGTATGTAATTGTTGAGAAACAAAAACATATTTGGAAGATGAAAGTCCCTAGTTCCAACTCATATTGTAGACATGAAGCGAGATAAGTAGTTACAACAAAGTTTTCGTCTGTTAAATCGTTGAGGAATGAGATACACTGAGTTCACGTTAAATCTACGTATTATATTCTCATTATGTGAGTACGTGTTTTCGTATTTGAGGGCGACGAACTGCACGAGTCGAATGCCGGTGGGAGGGTGAGAAGGGCATAAGGGGAAATAAGAGGGATCGCAAAGAGAAGTGAGGAAAAGATCTGGCGCCGCTAGAGCACCTGCGCCACACCGAGTGAGAGTGTGAGGCTGGGAGGGTTGAAGAAGACAATTGATGACACAAAAAAAACATCCTCGAGGGTTTTTATCCCTCCGTAGCTGTCACTAAGGTCTTACCGCCCTTCTTCGGGAGAGAAAAAAATATATATTGTATGATATCAAGATGTATAGGCTCAAGTCGGAGCATTGTACTGAATAAGTTATGATCAATTGTCGATATGGAAATTTATGAAGGATCGCTTGAGCAGAGGTTAAAATTTTTTCGTCTTTTGATTCAGGTTTGAGGAAGGTGAGGAGGAATGTCATGATATGCTCAAGAGATTCGATCCACTGATCGGGGTCAATGATTTTCTGGAGCCTAGAATTTTTTTTTCAAATGAACTAGCTTTTTTCTAAGTGATTTTTTCTCTACGAAAAAATTAGAAAAAATTATGCAGCAATCCAGGTATATAGGAGCATTTTCCCAATTTTTTCAGTTCTCTTCCAAAAGGCCTCCTTATTTCGAAAAAATCCATTCATTCAGACTTGATTTTACCTATTATCTTCAAAAATATGGGAACTTCTACTTCACATGATTGTTATCACACACAGTTTCTGTTTCTCAATAGTATCATTCAAAAATCTACCCTAAAATTTCACTTCGAGGCTCCATTTTGCACACATCATCCCTTATTTCAAACGGTTCGTGTATCTTGAGAAGGCCTATTCTCGACGCACGAGAATCTATTTTCGTTGACGGAATGAGTTTCGAGATCGGATAAGAAGATTCGGACATCAATTTCGTTGATGAATTTACGATTCTCCGACGAAAACATCTCGTTGACGAATTGGAATTTCCTTTTCTAAATGAAACGCAAGTTCTAATACGAAAGAGCTTACGAACACTGTAAGAACAAATGTTTGAAATTAAGAAACTTTTGTAGACGCTTCTCGAATACTTTGGGGATGCCTTTTCTGGCAAGTGGTGGCTTCAAGATATTTTTTGATTCTGAGATATTTCTTTCTGTGACTGATATCTTAAGTTAAAATACTTGTTTTTACAGTGTAACTCTTCCATGATCACTATGAGTGAGGCCTTCAATTGCACTGAAGTGTTATCGAAACTTTTAAATGTGGAAAATTTGGAGTAGTTCGATGAAGAAAATTACTGAATTTGCAAGTGAGCAAATCCGAATTTTCATTGATATATTCAATTAGGAACGCTTTACTAACTATGGATATAAAACAATTCCATGAACGTTTCAAAAATGCTCACATGAGGAAGTGACATCTGTGAACGAATCAGAGGGCCATCAACGAAACTCCACCCCATGAGGATATCTTCCGTGAACGGAATGTTCTTGGATGGAAATCAAGGTTTCCATCCACCAATCCTGTTCTCATACGTCGAGAATGAACTCTCAGATCCAACAGTCATTCCAGTAGGAATCTGCTGGAATTCCCACGAAGTGAATGGAAACCATCAATATCCTATGTACCGAATGGAATCGTCCTTATCAACACAACATAACTTATCAGCTGCGCTTCTCCATTGCAAACCTACTCTGCCAGAGAAGAGGTTTCCACTTATTCTCAATCCAAAACGCCATGGCTCATTTTTGCTTTCACACGATAAGTCACCGACACAAGACAACACACGGTAAGTCACCGACACAAGATAACGAAGCGCTCAGATAGAAGCAATCCCGCCAATACCGTTTTTATTCACCTATCTATTCAAACCAACTCCACTGAAGAATATCGATGCCGGTGTGACTACCATGCGTTATTTTGACGTTAACAATCCTCATGACTATCGCTATAATACTGGCTCGTACAGTGGCGCCCCCGAAATGTTGAACATGCCTGAAGAAATATTTCACGTTATAGACAGCGTGCTCGTGAATACTGTGTGTTTTACGACGCGAAAAATCTAAAAATATTTTTTTCTCAATATTCAATCGAATCGTGTCACTCTACTAATCCAAAGACTGGCAGAATCATCAAAACAGTAGTCGTGAATTCAGTTTGTTTATTTACTTTTTTTTTCGTTCAAGACTACAAGTGCTTCCTGTGTTTTCTTAGATTTTACATTGAGACGTGTCATCTTACCGAGATAATTTGGTGGAAAAAATAGATGATACAACAAGGCCGGTGAATGCAAGGCATGCCTTAATATTGAAAAATACGATTGAATTGTAAAAAATAAGACGTGTGAAAACTTCTATTTTTTGTGGCAGCCATATTTTATCGCTGTTGATATTTCAACCTGTTGTTTTTCCGTGATAGAAATTAAATAATAGGCACGTGTTTAAAAATAATAAAGAACACGAATGTTATTAAACTATTCTGGATCAATAGTTAATTTATTTTTCCAATGAAGTATCACAAACCTTGAAGATAATACAGAGCAACACTGCAATTGTGGACCAACAAACGTTTCAGAAGCTTCAGCTCCGTCAGTCTACAGGATGAACGGGTGAGCGTATACCCGAAGAGTAATTTATCGACGAAGTTTTATGAGAAATAATTGTTGTATATGTGATGTATGAGCGAGTGAAAGGAAATGAGAAAGTGTGACTGACTATTTTACGAACTAATTGCTATTAAATCATTAAAAAAAAAAAAATATGTCAAAGATTATCTGAATTTTCACCTCAATATTTATCTCTACTGTTCAATTATTCAAATACTCTATCACGCGATGAGGAAAATGAGATGATCATGATATAAAAATATAACAATCCTAGATATAACATAATTTTCAAGGAATTAGAAATGAAAATCAATATTCTACTCACTGGATAACACGCGTAGGCTCTTGGTGTATCACTTGGCTCACCGGAACTATTTTTTATCAACATCTGATTATTAACACATACTCTATCACTTTATCGATACATAAGTACCGCGTGTTTTATATGCTCTATTGATAAGAATTCACAGCACTTTTTTATTCAGCTAAAAATAGATCACGATATTGAGAGGAAGTGATGGAAAAAAAAAATCCGAAAGCTTCCTCCCTCGAAATCATCAATGGAAAAAAGCTTAAATTGACATTCAAGCTTTTTGTCGAATTCTTCAAAACGAATATGACAGATTTTTTTTTTTTAACATTTCGTACTCTGTAAAAAAAATTTGAAATGGTACTCAATTGTTGAACTCCGAATTTTCACCAGTAAAAAAAAGCTCTCGCTGACAGTCAATTTTTTTCCCACTCTCTGAATATCTAACGTGATAAACAATTTTTATTTTCACAATTCTATTTTTTTTTTATTATCGTCATTGTGTGAGAATCAACAATTGAAATTTTGATTACTAATTATCCGATGTTGGATGAATGGCCTAGCTGTCAACGGTTAATTTGGGAAAAAATAAGGCCATAAAAGTGAGGGAATAGAGGAGGAAATAAAACGAGAGAGAACGGAATTGGGGGTTCATCGTGGTGCTTGCGCCCCTGCGGCAGCAATTATACCCGGCATTCATGCATTGCAGACACGCTGTTGCTGTATCCACTGTTTCCTCCATCTCTTTTTTTTTTCTGTCTCTTTCTCTCCCTATTCCACCGACAAACGTTCAAAAATCATAATTGCGTCACCACGTGCCCCAAGCACACGAGCATGAAAAAATATCGAATTGGTGATACTGTTTTTTTCTTTTTTCAATCTTTTTTCAAAGTGAAAAATTGAAGAGAATTGATTTTAGAAAGAAGTTTGAATTTTTAATGAAATAATTGTGAACTTCTTCATTTCTTCGCTTAATCAATACCATTTTTCCAATTCTTCTTTTAATTCAAGACTTCGAAAAGTTTCTATTTTACTTCTATTAAACGTAGAAAAAGAATTGATTCAATTATTGAGTGAGACAATTTTAAGATTGAAAGTGTAGTTAGAGTATACTTAAGCTCAAACTTTTCTCAACATCACAATTGAAAAATAAGTAAAAGAATATTACGAAAGAGAGAGAGAGAGAAGAAAGGAAAGAGAAAAGTATGAGAGGTAGAAACAAAGTTGAAAAGGAGAAAAGCGTATAAAAGTCTAAAAGAATAACGAGATCGTTTAGCTGTACTGTAATAAAAATCGCATTTCCATTTGTCCGTACCCAGTATTTCCGTATCTTGTCTCCATTTTTTTAAAACTTTTTTTTTTTTCTACTCTTCTGTCCATTATTATCATTCTTTTTCGCAAGAGCTCATACAGAAAATTTGCCTCAGGTTCTTTCCCCGTGAGTTCTTGAGTTCATGACGATAATGTACAAAGAAGATGAGGAAAAAAAAAATTAGAAAGAGAGAGAATGATGCTATAGACAATGGGAGAAAAAAAATAACTCAAAACTGACGACAAAGGTTTCGTCTGTTTTTCAATCTTTTATGTATCTACCCCCAAATGATTACAACGTTTCACTACTCGACCACCGGGGGTAGAATTGTATTTTTCAAAGGTAGAGTTAATGCTAGAGAATTATTATGAAACAATGTTGTCATTTCATTTGTTCTTGGTAAATTAAAAAAAATTCTCAAGTTTTCTTTTATTCAGTGAATATTTGAATAAAGAGAACTTCTCATCTAGATGAGGAAATTTCATTCCATTCTCGATATTTCATTAAAAATATGGCGTTATCTAAGTGGGTAGCTTAATATTATTGCTGTTCTTGTAGAATTCACTTTCATCTAAAATATTATGAAAAATGTTCATTGGAATTATTTTTGAAAGTAATTCTACTAACAAGTGGAAATTCACATCATTATCTATATCATTATAGCTTTATCTACTAATTTATTAGCAAGTGGCTTCCGAATGGATTCCTTCTTGTCCACTTTACGAAATCGTTTCACATAAATTTCCATTTCTGTTTAGATTTAACAGGAGAAGAGTATTTAATAATTTCATTCGAATTAATATTTAATGATTATTTGAATTGTTATTCAGCTGAGAATTCCATTTTTATGTCTTGCCTTCAATTCGAACCGCCCTCATATACACGCAGATATATTTTCCAACATAATATCTGTGGACTTTTTTTTAATCATTCCAGATATTTCTCAACGAAAAAATTGAGATTCAAAAATTTTGATGAAAGCAGAATTCCCATTCAGAAGCAAAAATTCATCTTTCCGGACATATCTTCGGCTCTATCAGTCGTAGCAATCTGGTTGTTATCTTAAATGGGAGATGACATCATTTTCCATCGATTCATATCGTTCGAATCTTTATTTCATCGAATTTTCAATTACTCGTAGCCCATTTTCTGGAAATAAATTTCTATGTTATATCTATTTGAAAAATCGATAGTTTTCTTTTTAAAAATATATAAATCGATGAGAAATGAACTCATCTTCCATTAGAGACCAAGCCCAAATCAGTACGACTTATAGAACCGTAGATATTTCTGAAAAACTGAAATTTTTCAAAACCGACGAAATTTCCTCCATCAAAAACTTTTCAATCAATTATGCCCACGAGCAATCCCGTGCATTAGTGTTATAAGAAGTATGAATCTACCAAATCAGAAGTCTCTAGCTTGGATATTTTTTCAGTTAGCGTCCTAAAAAGAATTATATTGAAAAAGTCATTAAAATTGAAAATTGTCAAAAACTATCATTAAAAAGTAGATAAAAATCCGTCGCGAGCTAACTCATATAATTGCTAGCACAGCCTATAAATCTGAGCGAAATCAATTGAGACGTTTTCAAAATTTTGGTGAAATACAAAATTTTGAAATTCGTTCATATCTCAAAAACTACTGAACCGATTACAATAAAGAAGGGCTTAAAGTGAAGGGTTCAGTGACCAATATACTGACGAAATTCCCGAATGCTACATATAAAACTTCAGAAGTTATTGAGACGTATGTGTGTGCACAGCCATATACACACACAGACATTTTTTCTAAATGTGATTTCTGGACCATTCGGATCATTTTAAGTCGCTTCAAACAAAAACGTTCTCAATAGCAAGTATTTTGCAGTTTTTACTAGCGTCTTGTTGGTGTAAACAAAGTCATGCTTCTTCGTCTCAAAGATGAAGATAAAAATAAAGAAGAAAATAAGTAAATGAAATTAGTTAAACAAAATACTTCACAACTCAGCCATTTCATCGCCTCATAGCTTCATGATTTCTTACTTTCAGTAGTAACCCAGTAGAAGAGTAGAAGATAAGTCTGACAGCTGCCGGGAGCTTATTTCGTTAATATCTTGAAAACAATGAAGATTAAAAGTTATCCAGGAATCCTTTCCGCAGTCCATAAAATACTCCACAAAAAAAAATCAAATTCACATCAGAGTTATCCCAAATAAATACACAAGAAATTCCTCTACTTATCTTTTTCTACATCTCCACTAATAATTCCACTCAATAGAATTCATGAAAATGAAAAATCTATTGAAGCTTCCGCGGTAATTCGATACAAATCGAAGTAGAGATTACCTCATTTTAACGCCAGGAAACATCTGCTACATTTCACCCCTTCAATCCTTTCAATTCACTGGGAATTTGAGATCTTTCTGCATTGTACAACTTTTGAACGGTTTTAACGGTACAATAGTTATAATAACGAAAAAATTAACCGATATTGAATAATATGGTAGATGAAATTTGATTATTCATTTTAATTCGTTATGCAGCAACATTCATTCGAATATGGAAATGAATAAAACACAGTGTTTCGTGGTAACAACGATGAAACCGAGAATTTACGATTGGCAAATACCACTCCCTCTCGTTTCAAAGCCATTTCATCCTTTTCCCCTTAAAAAAAAAACACCCACACCGTTTTCTACCTGATGAATTTGCAGTTTACTGGTAACTGCAGCTTAAACCGTTTGCAGTTTACCTCGAATCCTTTTACCAAAGTCCCTCCATTTTTTTTTATAAAACCGATGCTTCTACAACTTACAATCAATTCTATAACTGTTTGTTATCGATCGATATAATCCCACATCAGCTCGTTGATCCTAACTATCGTGAACTACAAGCCAAACTGTTGTAGTATCTAGTACCAAGGCATTCCCATTTTTTTTATCTCTCTCTGCCTCTATCTCTGATCCTCTTCATTCTATTTTTATTTTATTTATATTCGCAGTTCTCACATTTTTTAAGATGAGGATATTTTGAGGGCCTCAACTAGAATTATGTCAGCGCATTTTTCTATGAATAAATAGAAGGAAATCAGCGACAGGAATTCATCTTCCAGTTATCCCCAATGGCTTGATAATGCCAAAGTTTCAGTGCCCAGCTCAAAAAAAGAGATAGGGCTATTGGACAGCAGCTTATTAATTCGAATTTCCCTCCACTCTGAAGCTTATTGATTCAACGTTCCCTTAACTCCATTTATTCAACAACAGGGGAGATTTATTCATTGAAACAAAAAGATTAAGCCCAGAAATTCCTAAAATTTCGACATTATTTTCCCTGGACATGCGAAAAAATATAAGCCATTGCTCATAGAACTGTGTGAGTCTCCACGAAAAAATTTACTTTTTTCTAGGATATTCCAAATGGAATTTCATCTGGATTACCAATTTTCCATCGTGTTTCCATCACTCTCTCAACATTCTCCAAATAATGCAAAAAAAATAGAATTTTTCATGGAAATATTAGAACAAATGGGAGGGATTAGAACAAAACGGCATAAAGTCCAATTCTCTAATGCTATCTCTGAACTTTTT
This sequence comes from Aleiodes alternator, assembly GCA_963921955.1. NCBI lineage: Eukaryota > Metazoa > Arthropoda > Insecta > Hymenoptera > Braconidae > Aleiodes > Aleiodes alternator. Next base: position 7,660,580 of record OY998100.1, on the reverse strand, counting down.
TTCCTCAAAATCGATAGGAAAAAGAGCCCATCCCTCCAATTGTCCAATAATACGAAACACAAAAATGAGTTAAAAATAAAGTACAAAAAATAAATGAATGTAAAACGAAAGACATTAGCATTTTTATCGATACTCATCGCCTGAGTGAATCTCTTAATTTTGCGAATAGCTCCAAGGTTATTCCCTTTACTCCTTTTATAATCAAGTCAAGCCATCCTGAAGCTTCCCTTGATGTACATGTTAGAAGGGTAACTGTCCATCTCCGGCACGTAATCCCGATTTGGTTTTGGCAGTGAAGGAGGAAGGGCCAACTGATTCAGGAGAAACTGTCCCTCTACTCTATATTATGCTATAATCCGATTTCATCCTGTCAGTTTCTCGATTCCAATAACATAATAACTTGGAAATTAAGTCCGTATTGGAAGTTTATATTTCAATTAATAAATCATTTCGCCAGTGATTCATTAAATAATTCAAAATATTTCAATATTTCATGAGATTAGTGGAGAAAATCTTAGTCTTGATGCATAAAACATTAATGTAATTAGTATATGTAGAAAAAGAGACGATTATTGGCAACAATTTAGCATTTCATATGCATACTTAGCACGCAAAATATAGGCTAGTGGATTGATAACTCGAGGGTTATTTGTAGGAATATTGTCATTACGTGTCACGCACTACATGAAGAACTTAATCTCTTCAGTAGCTCAATTTTCTTACACGCATGTACGCATTTAATGAGACGAATTTTTCTTTAAAAAAGCGTTCATACACGAACGTCTGGAGATCTCTGGGTGCTAGGCCAATTGCGAACGTTCAATGCCCGTTGAGCTGAAAAAATTCTGTGGAATAAGTGAAATGATGAAAGGAAGGAGATGAGTCTATTGGATTTCATAAGGTTTGGAAACCTTCTCTGAAACTCTAATTTTTGTTGAAAAAAAGGTCTTATCAGAAATTTTCTGTCTTCCTCAAGTTCCAAGATTTTCGACGAAATCAAATCATTTCAGTAGTGGAGACGTAAAAAATAGGATAAGTCATGATACTGAAAATATCAGACGTCTAACAATTTACAGATTCTCTTTTCTTTTAAGAAATAAATTATTTTAGAAGAGTGACAAATATGCACAAGTAAAAAGTTTTGAAAATTATAAGTGCGAATTTTCTCAAGTATTTTTTAATAATAATTTATTTGTTGAAAAAAATGCAAACAATTGTCATATGTGAATGATTTCCTTTCTCATGATGAGTTCATGTTTTTGGCCATTAATTTTTTCAGAATATTTCGGAAACTAAGCGAGATAGTACGATTTTGTTTGAAATTTTTTCTGTGTTTTTTGAAATTCTCTACAAACGATCTGGCCAGGATTGAGCTATCCCGCTTACTTTCCGAGATATTCACCAAGAAACAAATGAAAAAAATACACTCACCACTTCTCCGTCAATTTCATAATTACATTTCGCATGAAATAGTGCAGAATCCATGGAGGATACGAAAAATTTTGTGATGGCTATTTTCATCTTTATTATCGAGAAGATAATCTCATCTGTGATTTCCACCAGCTCCAGAATTATAAATGCATGAAAAATTACGGAAATTTCAGAGATGCATCATGATTTTCTTGAATCATGAAATTTCACCCACTCGATCGCTTCGATTAGATTGAAATCTTTCAAATTCTTATCTTTCCACATCTAATCGGAATTTCATAGAGAATGTACACCAACAATGCTGAGAGCTTGGATAATGTCTGTTTGCATATTCACAAAAAAAAATGATAGAATAATCAGAATGATTCAAGAATACGACAGTCCACTATTTTAAAGGACGTTTTAATTGATTGAACGATGCTTATGAAAACTACAAATTCCTGCAAACTGCAATCGATATAGGAAATAATAGAAAAAAACACGAACCTTTGTTGCCTTTCCCCGAAGGTGTTTCCACGTCAAAACTCGTTAAATGCCACTGACCATTTAGCTCTCATCATTCCTGAAATGATAACCAAACTATTAACAAAAAAAAATATATAAGAGGCCTCCAGACATATGAATGGAAAAAAATGTTTTATTTGTCAAGAACATAATTAAATTTAAATTTAAAAAGTTCTTTACAAGCATGATAAAGAGTAGTGTACAGTATATTTACAAACGCTATATATAGTGATAAAAAAAACGTAGCTTCAGCCCTTGGGCTTTTACATACATACAACTGATAGCTGTGATTAGCATTATTGACTTGAGGTTGTGGTTGATGAGGAGGTGAACAGAGGCAAGTCACGAACAGAAGATTCACAGACGATCAACAATGTAATCGATAATTACCAAATAAAACGACATCAGGACATGGTTCCCACAGTCACCCCATATATTTACTCATTTATTAAGTAAATGAAATTGAATACATTCAAAAATTGTAAAGGAGAAATTGTTTGAAGAGTCATAATGAAAAGCAGAAAAAGACAATCAACTGTTTCGGTCCTCCCGTTTCTGACGGAGAACGTTCAATGCTACTGCGCATGCAGAAGCCCACGGGCCAGTCAGCCATTGTCGGTAACAGCCGTCAGATCGCTGTCGACGATGCAGAAAGTCACATCAAAATAAATGACAGAAGTAATCAAATTATTTTAGAAGAACGAATAAATAGAATTGACGTTAATTTTCACGTTTTTAACACTCAGTTAATTAGTATTTCACACAACTATTTATATAAGCCCACCGAATTCAATATTCAAACAGCAATATTTCACTCAAAAATAACTAAAGACAGATAAATAATTAACTAATCCTCAATAACCCCTATTTATGTTCGTTTTCTACTGTCGAGACATGTCCATGTTTAATGCGCATGTGTCGTATAATCAGTTTCTATAATTTATAGTGAAGTAGTCAGCAATTCACAAATTGCAGTTGAGTAAATTAAAACAATTGAAATTGAAGTTGAATGAAGACATGAAATCCCTGCACGTCGTGCTCTCTGGATGAGTGGTTGACAATACGTTCTGATATTTCCATATACAAATACGGAAGTTACGTACTCGATATTTATTCCTCGTGGGAACTATTTTCGTTACATTTTTATGAAGATCGTATCATTGACTGTGAATGACATAAAACGTTATTATTCTGTTATTTGATTATTAATTTTTTGTTGGAGGTGAATGAGCCCTGAACTCAGTAACGGAAAGGTGACACGAGGATCGTGAGGTTAAATTTGGCGACAATTTTTTCTGGGAATATCTCGAAATCTAATAGAGATACAGAATTTCTGGTGAGGACTTTTTTTGTAGCTTTTCTTTTTGGTTAACAAATAAGGTAATGACAAAGAAATTGTGTCTTAATTTCATCTCGAGATATTTTTTCAATATTTGAATCGAAAATAGAAACGGTTATGTCACTACATTCTCGATTATTTTTGCAGATAACCCGAAAAAGATGAGATTTAGGAGAATTTATCGAGAGACCTTTTTTTGTAGCTCATTGAATTCTGTGTAAAATAATCTTTTTTAATATTTTTCCACTAAAGTCACTCGTTCCAGAGATATTCGCAGAATAACCTACAAGGAGTAAAATTTTTGTATGTTAACATTGTTAGATTCTCCTGCAAGCATCCTTGCAACGAGTGAGTTTGAGTAAAAAAGGATCAACAAAATTGTTTTATAGTAAGTTTCATGAACTACAAAAAAGGTACATACCATAATTTCTCCTAAGCCACATTTTTCCGGGATATTCTCAAAAAAATGTACATTTCTGTTCAAAAATAACTCAAACAGTGGAGTAAAATTGTCAAGTGAAAGTCAAGGTATACGGTCAATTCTTTCATCGGTTTCCATCAAACCCGTGTACAAACAGAAAACAATGCACGTAAATTACCCGCTGCATCAACGGTCGCAACGACGTGTGTGTCCTATCTCTCATCAGAGACAAAGTTACATTATGAAGAACATGGAAAATGAGAGATTCAAAGGAGATTCGAGGAATGATCTTCGACCCATCGGAAATCTCTCCACTCCCATCAAAAGGTACCGTGAACCTCAACTCTTTCCCAATCCTCTCAATTTCAATAATTTTATTGATCATTTGAAGTCAAAAAATATGATACTGAAGATAACAAATATCTGACTGTTTTTTTGGATCTTTTTAAATAAGTGAATTATTACAAAAAAAACATTCAGAACAGTTGTATTTAGAGGAAGATGGGGCAATACGGACATCCGGAGTAAAATGGAAATATTTGAGTTTTTATGCATGTATTATGGAAAAATCTTGGAATTTTTGAAAATATTGGAGATAAATTCTTTTGATGCATCCATTGCAAAGCTGGGGGAATTTTAGGTGAAAAATAAGTGCCAAAATTAATTTTTTTCCAATTTTTCGAGAATTCAATTTTTTTCTTACATTTTTGAAGGTTAAAAGCCTTTTGATTTGTGACAAAATTCATTTTATCGAAAATATCTCCGGTTCTGTTCCTCATAGCGACCTGGGGCCGTCTCTAATGAAAGATGAAATCATTTCCCATCGTTTAATGGGATTCAGAATGAAAAAATATCGATTTTTCACAGCTATAATGCGAACACAGATTGATCAATACTATTGAGTTAAAAATTTCCCTCGCATCTAAGAACGAAGTACAATAGATACACAAATCGTTGGGAACTAACATAACAAAATGAAAAAAAAAAAAAAAAAAAAAATTTAACAATATTCTTTAAAGTAATTTCAGATAGTTAAGGCAAGGCATTGTCTCATCAGAATTAACTCGAGAACAGTGCACCGAGTACTGCGAAAACTTTATACCTGTATTCTCAACGAATTACACTCACTGAAAATAATACTATTGTTTCAATATTACATTTTGATAACATTGAAGAGCAAAATAGAATATGTATTTCTTTATAAATCGCGCGCTGTATCCAGTGGATAATAATCTAGTTCTTAGAAAATTTTCTTGTACTCCATGTTTATAGGGTATATTCTGTAAGATTTAGAAGTTGTTATCGTGAACATTGAATTTTCGTATTTTTCCACGACTTTTATCGATGAAAACGTGATATTATTAAAATTTATCGGAGTCATTCCAGTAGTTTCTCATTATTTTATTTCACTCTAGTTAGCTCCATATGCTAGAAAATTTACGGTCTGTTCTTTTTTTTGTATGAGATGAATGAATCTGTGAGAGAATTGATTTTGGAAAAAAAAATTTTTATTGATTACCTTTAGAAGTTTAGGAATTTCCAGTGAAAAATATGCGACAAAATTTTTTTTCTTATTTTATGTGACAAAATTCTCCAGAATTTCGATTTAGAAAATTCAACTGTTTTAGTAACAAAATAATCGAAAATCAATTGTATGTCATGTTTTCTATCAGAATTTTCCTAAACTTCTTGAAGGAATAATTGGAAGAGTTCTATTTTGAACTGTTTCATTGGAATTTCTGTTTTACCCCTTTGAATGTACTCACATATGTTTCATTTTGTTATCTTTGAAGTACATGAATCTCGACATTTTTTTTTCTCGTGCTAAAGCGTTGGTCATTCTGGCTAAGCCTCGGGGAATCGATCGTCCAACCACATAGAAAATCTCCAGTGGATATCTAGCAGTAAGGGGAGGGGAAAATCAAATATTTAACTGCAATTCGGTAATGCGACCGATAAAACTTGATATTTAATGAAATATCAAATGAAGTAAAAGTGTAGGCTTGCAAGTGGAACGCAGCAAAAAAATCGAATAAGTTATTGAATTCTGTAGAATACTAGATAGAGCTTGACTGCCACAGCGAGAATTTTTCAGATTTTCGAGAATTTTTCATGGCATTGTTCACGAGATATAGATGACCATTTTTCAAAATGTTTTTTATCGAATTGTTGACGAGATATTGATAATCAAACTCGTCGAAAATTGTAACAGGGGTGAAATTCCTCAAATTCCAGCGGAATAGCTAATATGCGTAGAAAAATCTTTCGTTTATACACGAGTTAAAAAATATTGTCGAAACAAATCAGACCTCTGCTTCACCACACAAAAAAAATCTCTCTCCAATTAATTATCGAGAAATATCAATCAAGATAGTATCCTAGAGTACGTTCGATGGAACAAAAAAAAAGGAATTTGTTGGTTAGTTTCCAATTAAATCAAAAATGTAAGAAAATATCATCTTTGATATGGCATTAAAAGAATGAGTTAAATGCACTCCAGTTTGCTGGGATACTACCCTAATTGCATGAAACTATCTCTATCTCTGTTTCTATTTTATGCATCTGACACAACAGTAGCAAGAAAATAAAATGTATAGAATTTTCGAAAAGAAGTCAGTATTCGGTTATTGATTAGATTCTTACCTGCGGAGCGAAACGCACTAGATTTTTTATCAAAGTAGAGGCTTCATAAAAAAATTATGAAAAAATGCCCCAACAATGTAGAAATGCTGAAGATTCGTCATAATTTTGTTTCAGATTTTTTCGTTGAAATTCTCACTCCTGCAAAAAAACACTCAAAAGTTTTTTTCTAACCCGTAGGTTCATATTCAATTCATTTCGTAATTTCATACTTTTATCTATCATTACATCTAATCTGTTTCTGACACATGAAATATCAAATGTACATTTCATATTGAGACTGAAGAATCCATTAAAATGTATAAACAGGCAAGTCAGTTTGAAATTACGAATATTGTTAGGAGAAATGAATTGAAAAAAAAAAATCGGTTATATATTGTGAGAAAACATGGGTAAATCCGTAACATCCGCAACTAAATGCCTCAGGCCAGTCTGTATCCGACGTTCTTCTCGTACACACTTGCATGCATTTTCAGTCATGTACGTCTTTGCCTGTAGCAATTCGCTCTTTCTACTTTTCAACTCCATTCTCCATCATAATTTAGCCAGAAGCACTCATTTTTACTTGGTTAAAATGAATTTAGAAAAAAAAATTATCGAACATTTCGCAGCTTCTTTCACAGATAAAATATTCTTTTATTTTCCCTTCATTCATATCCTGCAAAAATTCAATTAACTTTTTGTGCATAAAGAGACAAGATATTCTGGGCTTCCATTTATTTCAGAAGTCTTCTCGTCATCAAAGAAGAATCAGAAAAAATTATTCCTACAAAGAGATAGTTCCAGTTAGCTTCATTATCGAATATTCTAAAAAAAAAAAAATTTCTACATTCTCTGTCCAAATGATGAGTTGTCTAAAGGAAGAGAAATAAATCTATCAATAGTAGATTCCCCCTTTTTCATTCAGTATCAAAGGCTCTTCTTTATTTCCTTTTTTCATTTTTCTTTCACTGAAAACATGTTTTCTCATCAATAATCAATAAAGCTAAAAATTCCTGAAAACAGTAACCACATACCCATCATTCCATGAAACATTTTTTTCCATTATTCTACCCAATTATTTTCCACCCAACAATATCGAATTTAACATTCAGCCTATAGTTTTAAACTGCAAGGGAATGAGAAATTCAATTTACATCATACTACGAGTTTAAAAAAATGGAAAAAAAAACTGGACCACGACTCATTTATGTGATGAACCGACGAGTTTGTGATGAGGAAAATTGAGAGATGGCTTTATTTAATTTTAAACTTGAATATTGACAAATCGAGTTGCATCCAGTAAGAAGTTATAATCGTTTATTCCGCACTGAAATTGGAAAAGATTGAGCTAGAGAGTTACCTTTTAGGCTTTGACCTCTCTATCTCTCTCTTCTCCATTTAATGTACATCCATCGTTTATCAAAGTAGCTGTAGTTTGTTAAACCTAACTTTGTAACATCGTTGATTGTTTGAAAAGATTCTTTATAAACTGAAATTACCAAAGTGGCAGGATGAAAATCACTAGTGGTAGAGTATTAACTGGAACTAGGAGCTCATATATGCATTAGAGTGTATGAGGTCAAGCATTTGGGAAACAACCTGGTCAGTGGACAGGTACTTAATAACATGCTAATTGAAGTGCCTGACATATTGGTAACAGCGTTCCATGTCCTTCATCATACATCTGCTCAACTGGAACATGAGTACAGAATAGATTCGTCAATTTTGTGTCTCTCTAGGTCGAGAAAAAAAAAACAAACAAAGCAAATTTTCAGTTGAATCAAGATGTCCTATCACTTGAAATTAAAGTCTGTTCATGATCAGCCAGAAACAATTGAATGAACATGAAGGTAGAGGGTATGATTACATAGTATTGTACTATTTTGACATGAATACAACGTGCAACACGATATTTATTCTGCTTTATCAATGGAGTTCCGATCTATACCTGTCAGTAATGTCAGTTCGATCTGGTTGCTGTTTTTGATCATTAGCCCATGCGTATAAATGTCGAATTCTAATCGCAATTTAACGCATCCATTAGCATTCATGTGTTCTTCATCAAGATCACCGATATATTCATTTATGGAATTTAGATTGACATGTCCAAGGCTAGGATTTATGCTCAGTGATATTAGCATTTTGTGACTTTGTGGTAATGTTCAAATTTCAGAATACTCTGAAATGAATAGAAAAAAGAAAAAATCCAATGAATTGGAATGTACATTAATCTGGTATCATTAAATTTCATGCTTTCATCTTGTGCTCAGTTTGAGATGGTATTTCCGTAAACTTTTGTGTTTTGAAATGATCGTAGAATGTTAACTGCACTGCTCGTTACTATAATTTTAATGCCTTCGGTAGGAGCCTTCTCAAGATCCGCCATTATCTTACGTGTTTCACTGTTTTGAATTCATCGATGCAAGAGTTTCGAACTTTCAGCTTTGAGTATCAATTAATGCAGTTGCGAAGGGGTAAAACAGAATGAGTTCGTTTTTTCTTTCAATACTTCTTGGAGATTATCTTAAAAACAATTAGAGATGCGCTTTTTCACCCTAGCGCTTTTCTGAAGCTCTTAAAATTCGCTTCAAAAAAATCAGGGAAGAAAAACCGTATCTCCATGAGTTTCCAAGATGTTCTCAGAAAAGTTAAAAAAATAGACTGATCCTGTTTTATATTTCCACTACTAATTTATCATCTACACTGAGAAAAAAATCGTGGTAGAAACTATCAAATATTGATACCACTGGTCCTTAGCAAATACTTTTTTGGAATTATTGAAAAAGTTGTTGAATTTACTGAACTTAGTTGATTGAAACAGATTAACTAAATTCAGTAAATTCAACAGCTTTTTTAATTATTTCAAAGAAATATTTCCTAAGGACGAATGACATCAATATTTGATGATAATGTTTACCACAATTTTTTCCTCAGTGAATTGGTATCACCAATGTTATCACTTTTCTCCAGAGTATGTGAAAGCGATTGAAATATTCTCTTATTTACTTCTAACAGAAAATAAACTCAAAAAAATCTCGTTTCATCAAGTGATGAAAAAAGGCTCTGTATTTATTTTTCTCATACCATTTTCCATGCACTGCATTGCCATCAATCCAATGAATCCAGCCTTATGAATTCTCTCAACCGGCAACGACTCCTCTGATATGAAATGCGACAATTCAAATTCTAACGATGACGGGTTGTTATTTCCGCAGACGAATTCTCCGATCTGCGTATTTTGTTCCCTTTTTTTTGTTGTTGTTGTGGTTGTTTTTTTTTTATTTGCGTTTTTTAATTCTCTTTTTCCATACAAACGTAGCCTGAAACGAGAAAGTACGGGATGATGGGGATATACCGTTGTGCGGGATCTAGAATGCTGGTACGTACCTTTAATGCCAGCATATACACACACACGCACAGAATTTCGTCCATATACACAAATATATGTATATATATATATATATATCTATGTACACATAGCCATTTGTCGCGTATCGATGGAGGGTTAGCGAGTACCTGGGTGATATTAATATTCACGATAAAACGCGCGAGTGAGCATGTCCCATGTGATTCTACAATCCAACGATTCTGCCAGCACCCCAGCAGAATGGCAGAATATGCAGCACGCCCGAATGGACCTCCGTAACTCTTGCCGGAAACAACTTCTTTTACTTCGAAATCTGTTTTCCCTCAACTGTCTCACATTCTCTCTTTCTCTTTCTCATTCCTTCACTATTCTAGTTCATACATTGATACTATCTATTCTCATTGTATTCATGTACATGTATATCTTTATTTCGAAATACTCGCCCCAGCACTTATCCATCTATCGGATAATCTTTCCATCTCTGACCTCTCTGAATTCTTTTTATGCATCTTTATATCATATTCTCCTTGTGATTTTATATCTCTCTCTAACTTTTCTCTTGTTTGTTTTACTTTTTACAGAAGTACTCTGCACAGTGGGCATAAGGTACGAGGCCGTTTTTCACTGGCTCCTTGAATATTTCATTATTTTTTTATACCATCCCTTCATGAAAATCTATTTGTATGATTATTTTTTTTTTGCAAACCTCTGAAAACCTCTCAATGTGTTTATCATGTTTGATTAATATGTTTTTTTATCTCTGTTTTTTTTTGTGTCCTTCAAATATGTTTTTTCTTTGTACGTAGTTTAAATATTTCACTCTTCACTCTATCTCTCACTGATATTTTTAACTGTCACTGTCGTTCTCGCTAACTGGACGTGAATTCTCCATAATACTGTGATTAAAAAACTGAAATATAACCCCGGAACGGTAGAATAAAAACAATAAGCTCCTAAAGCTTTACTGAATAATTCAAAAAATAATTTTCGTTCGTCCGATTATTGTATTCTGAATAATTGAAAAATTTATGAAGCCGAATATTTCATACTCCAATCATTAATTCCGACACCTACGCATCATCATCATCATCTCCATCATCGCATCACGTAAGTAAAATTCAATATTTAATGTCGAATGCTTCTGCACAAGAGCTTGATAATATTACACAAAAAATAAAAAAAATAAATCTCATAGAATATAAAATGGAGAGTATTGGTGAATATAGTGGATAGCCTTGCACTATCAGTGGTTTCACTGATCTACCCTCTTATTCCACAGTTGCGTTTGTGATCCTGAGCTTTTCTCGAGACATCAAGACCGACGGATATCCGGATATCCGCTTGCGGACGTCGGATCCGTTGGAATCTGAAATTCAAATTCCTGAACTATCTCTCACCGTCTGCGCCGTCGCATTTTATATACAAAACAAGTGTTGTACTTGCGAAGAGAACGGCGAACGGCTTGGGTTAGTTCAGGGGCAAAGGGGATGAATGGAAAAGAGATAGAGAGAGAAAGAGGCAGAGAGAGAGAGAGAGAGAGGAAGAGAGGAAACGATAGCCTGTGTGCAAGTGGCTAGCCAACGGGTATGCATATAGAGAAGGAATGGGGCAAAGGTGCTTTAAATATTCAGAGTAAAATACGCTTCAAAGGGCCACACGCGAGAAAAGCCAGTAGCGACGGGGATAGTAGTGGGCGCGAGAAGCCGGTCCACATTTCTGGAGCTCCCAGCTAATCCGTAGAGCTTCATCCCTTCACGCTTTGCACAAGGAATATCGGAACAAACGCTAGTCCACTTTCTGAAAGTGAAATGGTTACGTACAACATATGGCTTTAGCTGATGCTATGTCTATCTCTTTTTTTCCAGAGTTCCATGGACAGAGAGCTTACTGTTTTTGTATCTTTGTTGGATGCACAAATTGAAAAATTTATTGAGTGCATTTTTTCCTCTCGTTCACGGATGAGAGGAAAAAGTGTATGATTAATGTTAATTGGTGAGGCGCTCAGGTCTGGCTGTACACAGTTGAGGGAATTTTCCACTCAAATGATGATGGAATAATGTTATACAGAGCTTTAGAGCTTACCAGAGACTAGCAAGATGTGTACACCAGTTGTAGTCCATTGGAGACTCAACGTCAGACAATTTGGGTCAGGCTGTGTTGTTGGGATGCTTGGAAGGGGTCAGCACTAGGGGGATAATCCTCAATAGACAACAATAGTCATTAGCGTATCGAGCACATACATATGGCTGTATGATGATCGGTTCATCAGACAATCTCAACGTTTATCCTGAATTTGATTAAAGGAATGGCAGCTTGTCTTGTGTTTGTATTGTTGAAGCTGTCACGAGAATAGAATGGATTATCGAGTGTATATCACACATGAGTGAATAAATTTGTCGTAACTTTAAGAACAAAGTAATTACAACATTATGAATTTCAGACAGACAGGACTTTATGTACAAGAAGACCTCAAGAGAACATAGTGCCATATCTGAAATCTTCGGATGGAAAGCGGCTGTTCTTAGTTAAACCAAGCGAAAAGCCTACGACTCTGAAGTACAAACAATCTCGTCGCAAAATTACCCTCATCTCACGGAATAGTGCTCACTCATCTTATCATACGTATTTCGTACTGACAACGTCTGAAGCATGCCGCAAAAAGTCTTGCGGTTCTACCAACCAAGTACAGTGGAATGAAGAACAGTTAAGCAAGAGAGAGAAAGAGAGGAGGAAAAATAAAACGAGGAAAATAAAGCGAGGAAAAAATAAAAGGAAGGGGAAAAAAAAGGAAGGGGAATAGGGATATCAAAATTATACGACAGAGAGGTGACTTCACTCTTGCAGAAAATGAAAGCCCCGGGTAAAGTAGTACAAACGAGAGAGGGATGAGGGAGTAATGATAGAGCTTAATAAGCTGCGAAGCCCAATTTTCCTACCAGAAATACCGCTCCCCTCCTCCTCGGATAACCCTAGGCAAACGTTTGACTTTGAATCTACGAAACCGTTGGTTTTAGACATTCAACGAGTCATTTTACGTACTTGTTACATCTCAAAAATACAGTTTATTCGGAAGAACTTTGTTACATCAATAGTTGTCTCGAAATTACTTGTGATATATAGATATTGGAGAAGTTGAAAGTTATAGTTGAATCATGATGTAAAGCCACGTTTGTAGAGAGCTCTGTACTGATTCTTTACTTTGTAAAGTGAATCCCATGAGATGAATGTACTAAAGGCTATCCCTTGTACCTAAAACCCCTACAATCTTCGAGGGTGACACGTGGAAATAGCTTAAGAGTGATTAATGCCTCAACTCTTTTGTACTGCAAAAAAAGGCGGTATTGTTACCTCGGTCCGACGGCAAGCAGTTTAATAGATACAAATGCATCTACCTCTCACATTCACTAAACGCTATGTAATTACTCTTGGAGCGGAAATTTTTCAGTCGCATAAAAATTATAACAAACTTTTGCACCACTTTATTCAGTCATATTCGCTATTGGAAAATGTTCAGAATCAAAGCAGATGTACTCCCAATAGTCTATCACTTTAGTTGATGTTGACTAAATTTTCAAACTCTTGCATCAACTTGGAAACTTGTTAATAAATGTAGATATTTCACTAGTGCACGAGGCTGAAAAAGAAGCACGTCATACGATATTGATATTAGCATTCCTCGCAAAATTTAATGAATAGCTCTAGTATATGCTTCACTTAACCAATTCACCAGGGGAATAATTAAGCCACTTTGACGCATGGAATAACAGAGAATCCCTGGGCTCTAGAATCTCTTTGGCAACTTCACTATACGTCACGTTCATAAACAAGTGGAAAACCATGGTGGATGTCTCTGTATATGAAAATTCTCAATGTGTTTGGAATCAATGGGTCAAAGTTACCAGAATGTACTATGCTGGTCATGATAGAAACATCAGGATGTCCTTCAGTTGGCTGTACTGCAACATTATTCATACAGAATATGTTATTTACCTAGCTTTGATGTCTATTTCGTGGTCACAGGATTATTCAGGACTGATACATGGGATCTGTTCGTATATATGTGTTTGAGATACGTGTATGGAAAGAGGGTGATTGGAGTTGGGGTATCAGGGACGTAAGATACAGCACCTCAAGATAGAGGATTTGCATGAATTCTTGCGGATTCTTTCAACAGTAAAAATACCGGAGACTTTTGTGAAATGTACTAAAAAATGGGAATTGCAAAAATAACACGGAAATGTGTAAGGATATGAATTCATTCCAATGAAGAACTTATTCAAGATTTTTTGTTCGCTCGCAATTGTTGGAATATTTTGAACTTTTGAAGGTTTAGTGAGATTCATTCCCTTGGATGTGACGTTTATCACATAGGTTTCATTTTCATATTAATTTTTCATTATGGATCATTATGCAGTTGGGATTTTGATTCGGTATACATTTCGACGTAGAGATAATACATCCAAGAGAATTTTTTTTTCTGTGCATAAGTTGTTTCTTTAGGAACTCAAAAATCTCTTTTTACCGTGTCATTTTTCTAGTGTAATCCTTTGCGAAAGCATTAGCCAACAATGTAGATATGTTAGACTATTTTCACAATTTTTTTTACATTCTTTTTTTGAAGGATTTTATTCGGCGAAAAATTTAGATTTTTTTGTTTCATAGAGTTATCAAAAAGACTATTAACACTGAAAAATTGGATTATTTCATAGAAAAATTTGAGTAAAGCCTTAAAAAATATTGTGTTCTATGAAACTAACCATCGAAATTTCTGCGAATGAGAATAAAAGATAATACAATTTTTTCCATCATGCTTTGATTGCCAAAATAACAATTATTATGGAATTCAAAACAATTTTCGGAGAGCCACAACTGTCCATATCACATGGAATTATAATTGCATAGTTTTGTGAATACAATGAACTTCTATTTGTCTCACATGACGATTGCATTCGAGACCAATTGCAAATTTTCACTCAATCTAGAATGAAAATGAGTTCACGAGTACGATTAAGGCTTTGTGACTACAATCACACGTACATTACGTAATACACTTTGGTAACCCATCATACGGGATACACAATGAACTTGAGAGTTATTTGTCGAGTAGATTTGACAATCGAGATCAACAGGACAACAGTGTACTGGGATCATGATTCACCTGCAAATGCAAACGGGGAAAATCAAAGGGTTACTCTGTTCTGCCACAAAGGCATGGCATACATCAATATGTTGGTGATCATTCTCGGTGCCTTTGACAATGAACTAATATAGTAATTTAAAAATTCCATCAGTGTTCTCCCTCAATCGATGTTTCAGTTCGAATTCATACATTCCACAATAAAGTATTGCATCATTGGATTCTATCAGTAATCAAGAGGTAAAAGCGGACAAGTCAAATTATCTCCATCATCTCCTTTAATTGAATACGAGACCGATGGCGCGCTCTATTCACTTTTGATACTTTAATATGGCAGTTTACTTTTTTTCTGATTTGTTCTGCTTAACCTAATTCATCAATGAGGGATTGATTTCACGTGTTTCGCTATGGTATTTCGACTCTAACGATGTCCATCTCTTTTTTTGACCAATAAGGAATCAGTCCTACGCGTTTCAACTCTCGCGATGTTCATTTGCGTGTATGGAAACTAAACGAGATCGTGCAATTTTGTGCTGTTCCGATCAGTTCTCCGGATATTTAAGAAAAAATTGTTTCATGACCTATTAACTGAGATAAAGTAAACTAAAAACTTTTTTAGTGCAGACTTTCATTCAGAAAAATCTGAACGAATTATCCGGTAGTCTAGACATGCTGTAGCCTCTTCCCCATTTTTCGGATTTTTTTGTAAAGTCCTTCACTCCGAGAAAAATTCTGTTTTTCTTACTGGAAAAGTGAAGAAGAAGCTTTTTTCATAGTATCAAAAAAAAAAATAATAATGAAATGAATTGATGGATGATCTGGTGTTTTCATGAGGACATGAATTACTATAAATTGTGAAAAATTGTCGAATTGTTGATGAAGTACTACATTAAACGACTTAGGAGTGTAATTCATCAATTAAAACTGAAAATTATGTTGTATTTGTATTTTTCGTGTCGACCGAAATATACATTTTCCCGTAATCCAAGATAATATTTCACCGCCCGTGTAATTTTGTTTTCCATTACCCCCAAGAACTTCGTAAAGAAGCAGGGTCCTCGCCACGAGTGGCTCTGAAACAAAGCACGAATAGACCAACGTCGAAATCACGATGCGGTTACCGTGGATATGTGGTTTCTCAACGAACTAACAAATGTTCTGGACTTGGTGTGGATTGTACCTTGCTATCGTTGTGGTCAAGATTTCCTGTCAATTTCACGTGAATAAAACAAACATGACAAGTAATTGAATAACTTCATCAAAATTAATCAGACCAATTTCCGACGATATTTGATGCAACATTATCGATCTACAGGGGTCGAGAGAAAATATTAAGAGAGTATACTGGATAGAATTTCAGCATGGATACGTCTGATAATCCTCTAGCTACGAAGCTAAATCCATGCGGATTTAAATTTGTCGGGCAGAAGATGAGGCTTTACCGACATAATTTACTATGGTTACGTCCATAGAGAGAGAGACCCTTTTACTGTTCGGAGCATGCTAGCCGCGAGGGCTGCTCTACTGTTGATGTGCATACAGGATGCGGTGTTACCTAGTAGAACTGGCCTATTCCCATACTCTCTGTTGAAACTGGCTTGACGTCAAAATGCGGAAACGCGCCAAATTCCTGACAGAGCTGTAAGCAGGCTTCAGCTATCTGTTTGTACGATGCATAGGGTCTATCGTTTTACGAGGCGTTGATGCATCGTCTACACTCCAAATTCGACAAATATACTATTCACAATGATAAATTGCTACTGCTCCTTGGAGATGCTGTGCGAGTTTGCGGAAAAATGAGGATAACTTCAGAAATTCAGTAGCGAGAAGGTAGGACAGAACAAATTCACTTATCTGTAGGATCATTTCCAATGGAATATCTTGGGAACTAATGGAGATACGTCTTCAGTATAATGTTTTTCTGTAGAAAATTTCAAGAAAATATTTGGGTGAACAAGCTGCATCTCTATTAGTATCCGAGATATTCTCTTAAAAAAAGAATTATGGAAATAGTATATTACGCACCTAGGGCGGGAAAAAGTTAATTTCGACGAAATTTTCCTCCCGAACGCGGCGAGCACCTTTCTAAGAAATTTCGAATTTTTTCGTCAAAATCTTCATCCCAAGAGGAAATTTCAGTGCAAGTTGCCTAAAAATTTCACTGATTTCTTTAAATTAATTTCATGCACATAATTTGGTTTCAATTTTCCATAACTTTCCCGAATTCAGAATCCCAGAAATATCATTTCCAAAAATTCATTAGGCAGAATCAAATTGATGAGCTTTTACGAAGAATCAACCAAAATAATGAATAATCACAATAGCAAGCAAGCAGGTAGGGTATCCAAAAAAAAAGATTGACAATTAACCTCTCTTCCGCATCGAATATACCCGTAAATTCAATGACGCATGAAACATACGGGCATCGTCGCACATGTACGAGGTATGTGTAGCGATATGGTACCGGAGTGACGCAAAACTTTTCGGAATGAAAATCCTATATGGGCCTATGTGTATATACACCATTGTAGATACAGTGATACGAATTCAGGCTGGTCGTTTTGCGAGACCACTGGAAACGCTCGATTGAATACATGTAAATTTCATCGCCACATTGGAAAAATTCATTCAACTATTCGCTCTATCGAATGTTACTTATTCTATTGTTCAACTTTCTGGAATATTTCCTCACAAATTCCCCCCCCCCCCCTCCAAAAAAAAGAAGAGCACTGATAAAACCCAACGTTTCAACTCGATAGAAGTACTGAATTAAATTAAGTCATACCATATACTGGAACAAATGCATCCCCTACGATGCATAGGAGCCACTGGCATAAGCTCTACTTGCATTGTATAACCTCCATAACGAGAGGGAATTTTTATTCCCCTGAACAATATGTCGCATTAGTGCATTGTGCGAGACTCCGGGAGCTGCTATCATGCTACGTGAGTTTCGTGCTACCGGGGGCTTGTATCGTTCTCCCGTAATCGATGCTTGATTTGCATCTCCAGAGTCCAAAGTACGGGAAATGCGTGGTACACATGGACGATGACTAAAGTCTGTTAAATCGGTGGGTACATTTGATTTTTCGAAAAATTCTATTCATTCGTTCCATTGATTTGACATTAATCATATTTCGAATGAATGCGTGAAATTTAATAATTTATTGGTTTTCATTTTAAAATCAAATATATATGCAGTGCCGGAGGGACATAAACACTGTTATATTCAAAGCAACTGAAAACTTTATTAACATATGTATGTATAAAGGGTAGTTCAATTGCCAGGTGAAAACAATTATTCGATTACTACGTAAACACAGTCTCTCGCACGTCATCAGAATCAACTTATTTATCTATGCAAATCGTCAATCAATGGGTTCCGACCTCGTTTACATCGTCGAATGGACAACAGGACACGCGGCGAAAATGTACGCATGAACGCATGAAACGAGTGACCTCCCCCGGAGGCCATTTTACAGGCATCCGTCCTTTCTGACAAACGCATATATATATAGAGGGATTTTTTTCACTCCCTTTGTACTCTTCTCCTATTTTTTCCCCCGTCTTTTTTATTTTTTCCCGTCGCTCAATTCTGAACTACTAGCCTCGGGTCGTTCAATTCTATTTCTCTTCTTTTTTTTTTTCAATCCATACCTGCAAATTGCCTGGTCATTTTCGACTCGAACCCGAATAGGGAATGGTACAGGCACCCCGTATCCAGGGCTCAATCGGTGTTGCCATCATTCGTCAATCAGTTATTCAGTCTATTGAAAACAAATTGAACGCTTTTTTTTCCTCTCTCTCTCTCTCTTGCTACATCTTTCCTCCCAACAGACAATGGTTTTAAGTAAATGGAGGTCCATGTGTTGTCCATTGATGAATTTCGCATGGCTCGATTCACATTTGCACGTAAATCGCATGAGGAAATAGTCCTTCATTCTTTTTTTCCATCACTCGTATACTGTACTGTCGGTGAAAACTCAGTGGTAACAGTAAACTTTTTAATACGATTACCAGTGCGCGGTTATTAGTTTGAGTTTTGTAGAGTTTTGGGGTTCAGAAGTTACCTTTCCACAAGGCTCTAGTCCACACACACAGTAAATTCAATGTAAAATTTTCTAAAGTTTTTTCCTATTACGTATTCCAATTCAGTATAAAAACAGAAACAATCTAATTTTCACGGATTCATGAATAGAATGATATTTAAGCTTCTACAAAGTATCTTATGGATCTATCAACTGACCTCAACTTTAAAATTACTTCTAAATCCTATTTATATCATTTAATCATTGAACTCTAATTGTGCTACTAACATTTGTAGGAAATCGGTTTCATTGAAAATTGATAGCTAGAGAAAAAGTAAAAGTAAGACATAAGAGGATAGTGAATTCTGTAAAAAAGCACTTGGACTCCCCGGAAATTGCATCGGTTGATTCAGCCTCACTGAGATCCTCAGCTGTATCGTCTTCGTCGTCGTATAACTCAAAGAATAGTTGTTCCCTTGGTACAGTAACGTTGCCCATGAGACTACGCCAAAAGTCCATTCTGACGGGCAGGAAGTTCTCTTCCATCGAAATATCCGGCGATCTTCCCATTCCTAGTTTCATGAATCGGAAATCCTCTTGATATGGCTCCCAATCCGGTGTTAACTGAGCGCTTGGTATTCTGTGAATAAATAAAGAAGATTACAGGATATGGATTCGATAGATAGACCGTACACAATAGAACATATGGCGCTGATGATTCTCATTTCGATTTTTAATTTAGTAGCGAAGAGATAAAACAGGATAAGTCGATTTTTGTCACTAATTTTTGAAGAATATCTCGGAAACCAATGGAGATACGCCCTTTGTCTCCTTGGCTTTTTTATAACTCTTGAAATTTTTTGAAAATAGGATTAGGGTGAGAAGATCGTATCTCCATTCGATTTGCGCCAGAAAACAATCAACTTATCATGTCTTACCTCTTCACTGATGAATTGTTTCGCTAGGTTATCGTTATTGATGAAACATCATTACCCAGTTTTTACGAAGTTACATATCATCTCTGTCATTATGTTGATCATCGTCCTGTCATCCTCAGTGTTATGATATTGTAAATCAGCGAAGTAGTTGTTAAGGAGGGGAAATAGATAATTCACGTCATCGCCATGACTGACTCCTGAAAGAGTACAGAATTATGTTGCAGAAGAGAAAATGATAAGCTTTTTCCTGTATCTTACCGAATCGCTGGTTAGCATCGAATTGGAGTGTTGCTGAGAATGTACCCTGATATTCAAAATTGTAGAAGTACACGCTAGAATTCATAGCTAGTGCCTGAGTCTGCAGAGCCTCGTATATCCAGTAACTGAACAATCCGTCACCAATCAGCTTCATGTGAAATTAAAAAAATAAAATATACTTCTAATGAAGTTCCATCCATTGAAATTCTTTTTTCCTTAAAGTTTACAGAATTCTCTCATTAAAGTTTCTCGTTGGGTTCCCCACTCACAATGGCAGACTTTAATGATTTACTCCCGGATTTCGTTGTTTATAATAAATAAGAGTTCAGAAAAATACAAATCCTTCGATCAGCGACTAAATTAACTATTAATCTAATGATTCCTTTTGTTTAGTGATTTCGAATGAACCAGTAAAATCTACGTTCATGCAAAGGCACTACTCGTCTAACAAATATGGCGCTAACTCGGTGCACAATGAATATTCTCCTTTCAAATTTCCGTGAAATGAAGTTAAAACATAATATGATGACTTGGTATTATTTGTTTCAATAAAATGAATTGAACTGCTTACAAAAATGAACGATTCCAAAAATAAATTTTCTTCATGCCGCTGACTACTCTTAACCTCATAATGGAAAAAGTTTTTACCATTGTGGCATTCTTAAATGCTTCCATAGTTCCTCCGTCGAATTCGTTAGGAAAGTAGAATTGTTTCACTTCATAGCTAAAAAGCGACCGATTTGCTAGGATTTCTTCAAATTCCATCACATCCGGTAGAATATCCGTAAATAATGATTCCTCATCAGTGATTGAAAGTGGCTCGGAGAACATGGCTTTCACAGAAAATAAACGGTGATGAATTTCATGGAAAAGAGATGGATTTTTGATAATGAAAAGGTTATACCTGCTGTTTTCGCTAATCCTTCGTCGGCAACAGTGCCGACGATCCAGGGAATATCTCTAAATTCTTTATTCTCGATTATCCACATTGGATTTTCCGTGATTAGAGCTTCATCGGACTCTGGCTCGAGCGTGGGACCGAAAGTGCAATAAGGATTTCCACGCCAGATACCCTAATAATTGGAGAAATCTCGGTATAAAATGACGAATCCAGTAGTGAAAACGTAAACCGAAATCAATCGAGTTATTTTTGTGATTATTTTGGATGGAATATCTTGAAAACTAATAGAGATACCTACAAATTGTTTTATCAACCGTGTATATAGTACTTATCATTTTGTGATATAACTTTAACGGTAATTGTCGGTCATAGAAGCGTTCGTCCATCAGATTTCAGCTGAACTTGAATACACGAAGAAAAAATAATAGTTATTCATCCTATTTTTACATAGGAAAAATTCCTATGTTGAGATAGGGATGTTTAGTATGCTACTATAGCAATTAGCCCTATGGAAAAATAGGATAAATACCCATTTTCTAGAGGTCCTATGTTAACATTGGAATAAATCCTATGATAACAATTCTCATAAAAAAATAAGCATAATTCCTGTGTTACATAGGTACTTTTCCTATGTAATATAGCAAAAATAACTGTGTAACAAAGGAAAAAATCCTATGTTCCATAGAAATTATTTCTATATTGAGCTAGTAAAGATCCCTATGTTAACATAGGAATTTTTCTAATGTGAAAATAGGATGTATAACTATTTTTTTTCTCCGTGTAAAGAGAGGTCTCAAATCTCTAATGAACATACACTGTTTTTACTCAAATCTTCCCTTCTAGCTCTTGAAATTCTTCTAAAAAAGGAATCAATGACTTTTTGTAACGTAATTTCGCCCTGCTTCTCTTTTTTAGAGAGGATTCCAAGAGCTATTCTTAAAGAGAATTCTAAGAGTCTTCTCGAAAAACTATTAGCAAAAAAAATCGACTCATCCCGTTCCCCTTCTGCCTTTAAAATGATTCTATGCATGTCATAGAAGAATTTCAAACAGAATTACTTACAAAGATGCTGATGTTGTCCGTTAGTTTCTCTGCATCAATACTTCTCAGACACTCCAAAATCTCGTAATCATCATCAACAGCATGGCTCTCCTCATAATCACTATCACTAACTGGTGCAAATGCAACATCCATCATTTTTTCTGGACTCGTACAATTCAGTTCAATAGCCAATTTAATGAATCTTAACTGAGATATTCGAGCAGGATGAATTGCCCACGGTGCAATTGCAACACCCGAATGAGTTATAACTTTATCGAAGAGATCCTCACTACGTTTTGACAGTGCAAGATGATGAGCTATTCCAGCTCCAGCACTCATTCCACTTAGTGTCACTGCATTCATATTACCTCCGAAGTACTTAATATTTCCTCGTATCCACTTGAGAGCTTCAAAAACATCCTTGACTCCGTAGTTACCAGGCGAAGCTTCATTACCAGTACTCAAGAAACCTATGAGCATTCAACAACAAGTTTGAATCGATTATTTCCTGAATGTTTGGAGCAATGAAGCTAAAAGCAGACGGTGATGAAAAAAAAAAAACAAAATTACCTAAAATTCCGAGGCGATAGTTGAGTGTTACGAGTATGACTTCTTGATCCATTAAGTAATCCGGGGCAAAATACGAACTATTGTTGCTGCCAAAAATGTAAGCTCCTCCATGAATAAACACCAAAACTGGGAGCTCTCGTTCATGCAAAATCTGCGAAAATCCGCAGTGGGATTATATTCACTCTATGTAGTTGGTACGATATCTTTTATGATCTGAGGTGATTCTAGAATAATTGAGCGTGGGTGAATATTATCCAACTATTACAGCGTAAAACTAGTGGAATATTCTTCACATTACAAATTACTTTATTCAATTGCTAGGCATGTGATCGTGACACTTTTATTTTAATTATGTTGAACGACCTCGAGAGCGTGTTTACAGTTTTTGTTGGATTTTCCATATTAATATGGAATAGAATAGTTCAAAGGAAATTCTTGATGAATTTAATATCAGGTGAAAGTAATGACGCATGAACGGGTCGCATATGTCTTTTAGAAAATCATAATGAGAGAATTTATAGTTTACAAGTTTGCACGCATTTATGGAATGCGGCACAAATTTAATTGACATTGAACGAGATTAAATGCTCTTTTAAACTAGGCATTTTCAGATGTATTTCCTCACACGGTACAGCGAGAGAGATTGGAGCGAAACGGACTAGTGGGACATAATGCACAAGGTTTTTTTTCGGAATGAAGGCTTCTGCTGAAAATTTTGAAAAGAATTAGGGAAATGCTCTGAGGAACCTACGATGGTTGGATAGTTTTTTTTCGTATTAAAAAAGAGGGCTTCAACCTAAAACAAATTCGGGTTCATTTCATGCTCTACTAGACCATTTTGCCCCAGTCTCCCCTTAATATCTCTGGCCTTGAATCAATAATGACGAGGACATATCAAAAATGAAGCAATTGACGCATATTATATTAACCTCCACTGCCAACAATTATTACATGAAATTTTTTATGAAAAATTTGCAAAAATCAGTAAACAGGGGAGACCGGGGAGGAACAATTTTCTGGATGCAATGGTCTTCGGGGAATAATTCCGAAAAATATGTAACTATATAGACATGCTAGATCATTTTCACAATTTTTTCCGATTTTTTGTGAAGTTTGTCACTCCGAAAAAAAATTATGTACATTTCCTCAATGGGAGATAGAGTTTGGTTGTAATTTGAGCGCATTACAGTAACATATAATTGATCAAAGTTCAACAATCTCCTGAAAAACTGCAAATACTGCCATGAATTCTCATAATCTTGTCAGTTTCTAAAAAACAGGAATTTCTAAGTATTGAAATGTACAAAAAACTCAATTTTTCCGAAATAATTCTTCACCGTTCCTCACTGCTCATAGAGAATTCGAGAGCATCAAGGATTCATGAATGGTTTTCTCAAAATTTTATTGAAGCCATTCACCGTATAGTATTCATAAATCCACTTACCGATGGGACGAAAATATTCAGATAAAGACAGTCTTCATTTCCTAGGATTTTGTTATCAGGTAATTTTTGAACACATGCGGATCCATCTTGGGTTGCCTCACGTACTCCCCTCCAGTGTTTGGTCCATGGTTGAGGAGTCTAATAGTTCAAAATGTGCTTGTAATTTGATTGCGAACATTATTACCAAAAATAATAATAACATTACTTTGAAACGAAGAGGCCCAACTGGTGGTTCTGCAAAGGGTATTCCGAGATATGCAGCAACAGGCACATCTCGAGCACTCTTCAACCATTTTCCACGTAAAGTACCAAATCGAGTATGAACAATCGGCTCACTTAAGGCTGATGCTATGAAAGACACTAAAATCAAAAATAAAATCTTTAAAATCTTCATACTTCAATAATTCAGTGCAGAACTCTAGTATGCACCACTTCAATTATTTGGAAGCGCTGATGAACAACTGTTTCTATTATTTCAGTTACTCTGTACAACTGCATTGACTCCAATTCCTCTAATTGCCGTTAGTGAATAGGCTGATATCATATGCAAACACATGTACACAATATATATGTGTAATTTGTTGAACAAGTTGTCGTTTCAGTATGTGATATTCCATTTCCCGAGGAGTTTACGAAAAGACATTATTCATTCTCTGATTATTTTGAAATGGAGTTGGGAATTTGGAACAAATTCATTACATCTTCTGATAAAAGACGTGATATTTTTAGAATTGAGAATTTGCATTATTTTCATTTTTCTTCTAGATATTTCTATCCATTCGCTACAATTCAAGGCTCGGATTCATTGAAAATTCAGTGGTAGAGAGGAGAAATGAGGAATTACTTTTTCTTGACCCTTTGCTAAGAATATCTCGAAAACTAATGGAGATACGTCTTTTTTGCTCATATTTTTTTTTTGGAATTAGCCTTTGAAATTCTTTAGAAAAAAAGAATTCGGGTTGAAAAGGACGTATCTCCATTAGATTCTGAGATATGATATTGAGAATGCTCGCAGACATTAATCGATTTTACCTTTTCACAACTGAATTGAAATTTCACATTATTTCGACTACCAAAATTAGTCATCCATACATTCACCTTTAGATGAAATAGAAATGTATTATATCCAATCCTGCTTTGATCAATAGAATTTGAATAAAAGTCAAGCGATAAAGCCAATGGAGACCTTCAGGCACATGAAGTTAATTTCATTGCAACCACGATGAATAGAGAAGTTTCTATGGTTGTTTGTAGAGAAATGTCGATGGATGTGTTTTATTGATTAGTTGATTAGTGAAATTGGATTGTACCAAATATTGAATGATTCAGACTGGACAATGCCATCGTAATTTCCACACAAAATAGACCACAGCCAATTGTATATGAATTATACGTAATTATTGTTCATATGTGTTTTATGAAATTTATGTTAATGTAATTATGGAGTGTATCTTTTATACTTTCAACAATTAATTGATATCCATCATAGAATTAATTGACCTAGAAAATTAGTTAATTATGGTAATTGTAATTTTACGAATTGTCAAATGACGGTAAAAGATGGATGGTTTCCCAAAATACTTGTTCTTTATTTCTTTCGAATATTGGAGTATTTCAATTATTGTTGGATTGAGAAATTCAGGAGGAAATGCTTTGCACAATCATTATCATTAAAAATCAACTTTGAAATAACTACCAACTGCAATGTCTACTCATTCTTTGCTATAGCTTCCATAATTAGTTCTACAAAGTTTGTAAAAAATTGTTTTATTCTTCAAAATTTTTCTCATCTATCGGTAAAGTATCGGATATCGTGATTCTTGGTACTACTCAACATTTTAAACTTTGTGAAAAGTTTGTTATACCTATCACCACTAATTTCTACTGGTACCTCGTCTGGTCTATTGAATTCACAAGTTTCTACGAAGACATTTGACGATATCTACGAAGCCTTCCATCTATTGGACTTTGATGATTCTTCGGCTGTATTGACGATACTTCGAATTCTTTCGTTTTATTTATGCTTGTGTGCCATTTCGGTAGAATATATAATGTTTACAAAAGAGGGGATATTCAAGGCGTTTTTAATACAGGCATCAGCCCAACTAATTAAATCTCCATCAAAGATTCAGTTCCCATTATTGGGCCTTTCTCTCATTTCTTTGCACGGACATGTGCGTAAAGCGAAAAAATTTGATGAAAAAAATTGGTTGTCATTCATTTTTGAGGAATATCTCAGAAACTAAGATAGTTAAATTATCATAGAAAACCATTTCGCAAATAATTCCAAGAGCTACAAAAAATTAGCTATCTCGTCTAGTTTTCGCAATATTTTTATAAATGAATACGTCAAAATTACACTCGTCTTGTTTTACGTATTTACAACTGAATTCAGTAGCGAAGAGGTGAAACACCATTAGTTCATTAACGTTTCAATTATTTCTTCAGAAAATTCGGAAACTAAGTGAGATGGGCTGATTTTGCCCCGATACTTTGTATCCTCTAAAATTCTTTACAGAAAACGATTGGGATAAAATCGCCCTATCTCTTTTAATTTCCGAGAAATTTTCAAAGGTAAATCGACTTATCCTGCTTCATCTCTTCACTATTCAATCATTTCCTTATTTCGTTGAAGATTCTTGGATTTCATTGAATTCGTGCAGTTGAGATTATGTCATTCTCAACGACAGCCAACTGAAGACAAAGAGATATTCAGCCTTTTCTCTCTCTCTCTCTCACTCCTCCTCCCCATCACCCAGTACAACTCTCCCTAGAAGCTGGAATTGCAGGAGTTTTACTATATCCCCAAAGAAGTTTTACCATATAATCGAACGATCTTGTTCCGTCCCTCTCTTCCGAACTCGTTTCTCCAAAAACTCAATCACCGGAGAATTGATAGTGTCAACACTATTACCCCCTAATTCACTGTGAAAAATGATCGTAATCATGTTGTTTCATCATTCCAGACCACAAACTATTCCAGATAAAATCTCCGATAAATTACAGTGATAAGTTGACTGATGGAGTTATTTACCTATAATTAAATGAAAATTGTTTAATTCATGATTTGATGAGTAGAATAAAAAAAATATAAAAGGAAAAAGGTGTACGAGAATAGTAGAATATAAATCAATACGATTTTGGATAGCAATTCCAGGTGCAATTACTGGAAAGGACTTAACCGAGTTTGTTGACTCGACTCGTCATCGAGTACCGTATCCATTCGGGAATTTAATTTACCTCCAGAGAATCGGAGTAAATGATGCCTCTCTCGTGAGCATTTGCTTCGTGTGCACTGCCAACTGCACAAATTAATTCCATTTTAATCCAGCCACGCGTCCAGGAACTATATACTCTGAGCTTGCTTGTTAAACTTTTCACACTTTTCATTTTTTTTTTCCTCTCTCCCTTTCTCTCCTCTTCAATTTCAGTTAATCAAAACAATGAGCAACACAGTAAATGCATTAATAACTTTACATAATCCGAGTATAGAGGGTATAACTGATAACTATTCACTCAAAATCATGAATCGCTCGAGTACAGTACTGCCTCCTCATATACAGATACGAGTAAAACAAAAGAACAAAAAAAAAAAAAAGAAAGATGGAAAAAACTACGATAAAAGCAGCAATGGCTCGCAGCGGCTGCGATTTAATGAAAAATTCCATGCATCCGCGAGCGTTAACCGTACGTTCATCTCAACGAAGGCCCGAGGGGGTAGTTGCGATGCTCTCCTCCACACTCCTCCTCTTACTCCGCGCACGTGCAACTAGATGCTACGAGCGTTAGACCGAAATTAAAATGGATGAGACGTGCTGAGTTCTTTCCGTAAATTAATGACCTCGGGCCTCCTACGAGTTTTGTTCGCTATTTCCGGTTAAATCGAAATGCTTCATATTCTTCTCTTCAATTATTATTTTTTTCAGCCTGGACAAATTTTTTTTGCATGTTTACTTACAATCTCCAGCGACCTGGGACCGATTGATGGGTGACTGATGAGCTGCTGCTCATCTCATTTTATTTTTAATATTGGGTTCCGCTGCAAAAGGAAGAATTTATGAAATTGAGGGCCTACAACTGCTGACTATGTTCAATAGAAAGAGTTAGATTATGAAGAAATCATTTCTTAAAATAATTGTTCAAATCGCTGTCTAAACTATCGCGGGATTTTGATTGACGTTATCGTGTGAAATTTTAAGTTGTCCAATTTTGATTGCTGTACATATTTTAATTGCTGCAGAATTTGAATTTGGATAGTTTTCCTCAAAACCACGTTTTTAAATGGTAGGCAACGCCATTCCTACAATTTTTAACCACTTCACATTTCATTAGTATACAAGATCTTTGCTAAATATTGAAAATTGTTTTTTTTTTACAGAGTTTCAACGTTATATTTTTTTTTTGCTGAACGAAACTTTCATGTCGAATTTCTACCAATTTCTCAAAAATCAATATGTTTGATAATTTTGTGTACTCCTCTAGGAACTGTGATCTATTTCATGGAAAATTTTGATTTTTCGCTCCAAGACAATATTTACTTGAGTTGTCTTGCATGCTGCGGACGTCTTCAAAAAAATGGGGACAATGTCAGGAGCCACACCACTGCCATTCTGAAATATTTTGAACGAAATTTTTTTTTATGCACTCCAATATATGCATTATGATGCCCAAAATACAAAAGTATCCAATTTTTTTCACTTTTCTGGAAGAAATCCTGAAAAAAGCTCATTTTTCCAGGTCCAAAGGTGATGGAACCACTTAAAATTGACAATTCGTGCTTTTTCTTACTTCAACAAATTTCTTTCTTGGGAAGAGGCATTTTCCTAGTGTAAAAATCTTCTAAACCTCCATTAAACATTATGGGAAGATTCGAAGTTTCTTCGGATAATTCTTTTTTGATTGAGTAAATGAATCTCTCGTCCATTTCCTAATAAATGCATTTACCGCAGGAGATACAGCGACGTTTCATTCTTGCTAATAAATTTGTTATATTTTTGATGTGGTTGCATAAAGAATGAAATGACATTCGATGAAAAAATGTGTTCTTCCTTCGACCTAGTTTCTGCCATCAGAATTGACTTAACTTAAAAGCTATATCAGATGCATGTTCCAATATCTGTCAAGAAACCCAGTTAATGCCATAGATATCAGATGGCTGCCGGTGATATTCATACAACGGGAATGATTAAAAAAACATATCTCTTGGCTTTTCCATTTTTCAAAGAAAAAAAAATAAGGGCATGGAACTTCAACTCAGAATTCTTTGATTACTACACTGAAACAAAAAAAGTGCTAAAAACTCTCAAAAATTGATGGAAATAGTCCCTAGCAAATTTTTTTTTAAACAATCAAAAAAGCTGTTGAATTCAATGAATTCAGTCGACTCAATTAGTTAACCTATTTGATTGAACTAAATTCAGTAAATTCAACAAATTTTTCAATTACTTCGAAAAAATATTTTGTACGGGCCAATGGTATCAAAATTGGATAATTTTCATCACCATCCTTTTCTCAGTGTATGAAGTTAATATTGACAATTGTACATATACTTCGCTTATTTCTACTGAATGGAAGGCATAGTATTGAATAAATAAATTTATGCCCCATAAAATGAAAGTAAAATTAAGGTAGTAGGGTTGAATTCACGTTTAACACCATGATTTTGGATTGATTTGAATGGAACAGTTAGAAAAGAAGTTTCAAATGGAAAAGTTAGCAAATTGAATTTGAAAGAAGGAATATCTCTATAGTATTCTTTTGGAAAATGAGCCATGCTCTACATATCGCTATAAGTGTGATACTACATTATTAATTAATTACGCACAAACTACACGTGGAATTAATTCAAAATATAGTAGACATATAGAGTGAAGTTAGTTCTTGCAAAAAATCATGGTGTTGAACGTGAATCTCAATCCGACCCTACTATCTTAAATAGATAATTGCACAGAAAACTATGAATATTTTATGACTAAGTACATTTACTCCTTTATAGTAAATTCATTTGCAAAAAGTAGTTTTCGAGCATTTTGAGGTCATCTTTGATCGGTATTACTTATGCATCCATCTTCACTAATGACGAGCTTCAATAATTTAATCAAAGCGAAAATCCTCCTGCAAAGAAATAACACTATTCCAACCTTAAACTAAGCATGATTTTTTTATATAGTTGTTTAGTAGAAGAGAAAGCCAGAGTACATTTTTCTTAATAGAATATACATTAATAAACGAATGTGAACCTATTGTCGTTTGTTCATTCGTTCTTTTTGTTGTGTGATTCATCTGCCATGTTAACACCTCTCATTTTCAGAGGAGGTTTTGACTTTTTTTATATGCATTTAGAATGGAAAGGCTTCTAAAACCATTTCGATTGTCTTAGTGTGAATTATCCAATCAAACATGGCCATTATTGCTCCACCTCCAATATCAAAACTTGAAGATTTTCATAAATACGGACAACGAAAATCCAGTATTGACTAATTCTCATTGAGGAAAATAGAATTTTCGCATCTTGTGAATTGTGAATTTCTCTCCATAATTTGTACGAATGGTTTCATTAATACATTTTCTCTTCAAAAAAAAATTCCCACACAGGAAAAATAACTGAAACTGTATTTTTTCATTCCATTCCAATTTGCCCGCAATAATAGTGATTCTATTCCCAAGAAATTATGCAAACACCAGTCACGAGGATAATCGCGTTCCCCTATAGTGCTTTCATTATTCGATGAATCGTCGTGCATATCCACGAAGTAATGTTGATTTGAGGTTAAACACGTGGCCAAAGTGTGCCAATTGCATTTACATTATTGTAACAATTCCATAATAATGAATATCGAGTGATTGAATATCTGCAAATAATGAAATATCTGGAAGACAATAAATATGAAGTTTAGATTGTGGGAGAAAAAGAAGGATGAAAAAGCATGAGGGAATGAGAGGGACAGGACGAAGTGGGTGAACGGAAAATCACTTATCGTAGTCATAAATTTGCAATGTTTACATTTCATTCGTCGCGGTATATACCAATATTCGTGGTTACCCCGTTCCACAATCTTCCATCTCTCTCCTTCCTTCCATCTTGTACGTATAACCGATCGATTCAAAATGTGAGCCACCGAGTTGCAAGAGCCTCTTGAGATATCGGTAGACACCTGCCGATAACATCTCTCGGTATAGAGACACCCAACTCCTCCACAACCCAATGGATACAGAATCCATGGTTGGTCTGTGTTATAACCAGTGTATATATACTTTGTATCTTGGAATAGCCACAAATAGTAAATGCACAAGTTTCTCTCTTTCACTCTACAGTACTGTACTTCACAGGAAGTTTGAAAGGAAATACAACGGAGAATCGAATGAAATAACCTGATGTTCTGAAACGTCACTTTGAAAAAGATGAAAGAAGGTGAAATGATACTATCATTGTTTTGAATGATGCAAATATTATCTTGAGGCAACCACTGGTTTTTCATGACAGAGAAAGATACTTGACGATAGCACGGAGATACAGAAAAATCCATTCTTTTCATGATACTGAAAATAACAGACATTTGATCATTTCTATTTGATTTTCTTTTTCTAATAATCTATAGGCCAAAATTCAAAATATGTATACGTAGAAAATTCAAAACACTGTAAGTGTAAATTTTTCAACTATTTGAAGAATGATTTATTGGTAAAACAAGCCGGAGTTCAACTTCTTGTGCATAATTTGAATATTGTACATTTAATATTCTGCCAATGCAATTGGCAGAAAGCTTCCGAATGTACTTTTCGATTTCAAATCTACTATCATCGAGCTGTGTGTAGAATGGGAGAACCGAAATGGGCCCCATAGGGTTGAGCTCATGCCAAAGATGATTAATTGAATAGCCTTGAAGAAATAGCTTGCTTTATCTTTCAAAAGAATTCAAGAAAATTCTATAATAGAAACATCAAAACTTGAATATGTCCATTTTACCCCTATGCCCATTTTGCTCCACTTTCCGCTGATATTGAGAATTTTAATTGAAGTTAAATATGAAACAAACAATAACTCCTCACTTTCCAAATATTATGAAAATTGATCTTGGAAATTATTAGGTTGAAATGGAAGAAAATATAAACTTTTGTCTTTGTGAATCTTCATAAATCTACTGAGAGCCCAGTAAAGATACAAGTCCTTATGGGAAAGACCCGTCACCTACACACACAAACACACATACGCACGCGCAGACATTTTTTTAAAACGGTGGTACTTGACATTTTGGATCAATTGTAGTCATATTATGATATAATTTCAAATTCCAAAAAAATTACGATCAGAAAGCTTCCATGCGGAAGCAAAAACAATTTAAAAAAATGTCAGATGTGTGCTAATTTCATTATCGTATAAATCGTTTTAGTTTTTTCGAGTGGGGAAGGATACATTAAATGAATCATTATATTTTTATTGCGCAAATCAATGTCTGTATTGAAATTTGTATATAAACAAAAGATGGTGTACATATGGACTCCTATAGGTTATGATTTTCTATCATGAATTTGCAGTCGTTAACTGCCTTTTTTTTTCAAATCATAATTTGAGTAGGGGGAGACGTGGAATCAAATGCTGAAAAAAAATTGACCATTTCCGGTAATTCAACCACAATTTTAGAACGCACATTCGGCACGTGTTATTAATCTGATTTCTCAGAAAATAAATAGGGTACGAGGGTTGAAATTTTCCACGGCTTTAATGATATGTTTGATAGTATCATTTTAAAAAATCAGAATTTTTATTTGAGAAGTGATTTTTTCCTGGGATTTACTTAAGGAGATCCAATTACTGCCCTTATTGGATAAAAAATATTAAATCATAATAAAAATAACTTACTTCTATAGTTGATAATGTTAAAATAAACAAATACCAAATGAATAACAATGAATTGAGCTATTAGTTATATCATTGCAGAATTTCTATTGACCTTCCCATGTAAATTTTTGAAAATTCAATTTTCAATTAAAATTATGTTTTTATTTAATTCGTCAAACTTTGAGCCCTATATTTCATCTGATTATTTCATGATCGATACCAAACTAATGGCAACCATTTTATTTCAATGAAAAATTGCAGTAGAATTAGTAAATAAATGGCATCGAGCCTTATAACAGTGAAAGAAAAAAAAATCCAAAGCTTTATTTAAGAAAAACTTTATTGTCAACGAAATATTCTCTTTTCAATTCGGAACAAATGCTTCGAAAGTTCGAGAATTCAGTCGAACTCTCTCAATGCCGGCGAGACTCGAGTAAGAAAGAGAGAGAGAAAAAAGCGATAAAGTTGAAGGGTGAATTAAGAGAATGGAAAAAACCCGACGAAAAGCCTCAAGTACTCTAACCTTAACATCGATCCCCTTCGCTTTCATGCACGCACCTTTTCTCATTCTCTTGCGCCCTTTCCTCCATTGCATCCAACAATGTCACGCATGAAAACCCTGCCCCATTGTATTCCTCCTGTTGCTTCCGTGGGGAGTCCTCCTAACACTTCTTTCTTCCATGTGTGTACTCAACTCATTGTAGTTCACTCAGAGACGCTGATGGTAATTTTTTTTCTCATAATAACACATCTGTGTATATATTCATACCTTGTTATTCATTGCCATAACGTTAGTTATCACGTGGATATAGATAATGATTTATTTTCATTTGGATATGATTGCTCACGGCCAATTATTAATAGAACAAGATTAAAAAAAAATGTATTGTCTCAGAAAAATATCTCTATTGAATTCCAAATAACACAAAGGATTGGGAAGTGAGCATTGTTAATTTCTCCTGCAATGGGCATTCACGGTTACTTCTTTCATTTCTAGTTATTCCCATTTTTTTTATCCTCAATCTTCTTTGTGTCCTTTCTATTTCCCTCTAATTGTGAGTACGAAAGAGCCAGTGGTAGTGGCACACAAAAAAAAAAGTCGTCGTTCAACGCACAGAGGCCTACAACATCGGGCAAGTTTTATACTTCATCTTCTCTTTCTCTTTCTCACCAACACTTTATTTTCAATTCGCCATCTTTCTTCCTGTATAGTCTCGACGGTTTCTCATATTCTCTCACACGATCATCACCACCAAACATTTTGTCTCTTCATGCGTATTAGTACGTTAGACATACACATACAGACGAATAAAATCCAAATGTATTTGACTGTTGCAAATGGCGAATTTGTGTGAGTAGAGCACGTGCATATAGGGTGGAGTATAACACTGAAAAAAGCCACGGCCAACGGCGGGAATTGTATACACACAACGAATGTGAATAACCGAGCAATACCGACTGTAGCCGAGGTTAATATCCGACTATCGACGAATACAACCGAATAAAAACGAGTTGCCGGTATTCACAGCCGGCTACCGCCCCTCCATTTGCCTGCATCTGTAGTTGTACGATCCTATCGTGTGCGGTATACTCTCTTCTCACTTCAATACCAATACATTAAACCATACACACACATACATACAATGGCAAACAACAGTTTCCCCTCTCTTTTTCTTCTCCCACTCTCTCTCACTTCAGCATAACGTCATTGCCTTGGCCACAAAACCCAACGGCTCTTCCGCCATTTCCCTCTGCGCCTCTCTTTATCCCCACTACCCCAAGTGAATTCATACTCGCTATCTGTTCGTCTCTCTCTATTCCCCCCCTTTCTCCTTCACTTCTCCCTCCCCTCGTCGTCCCTTCTCTACTACCTGCCTTTGTCGCGACTCGTGGCAAAGTTTTAGCGTCGTTCTACTCGTGGCGTGCCTACAACTTAGCCGCATCTATTACGCGCACTTTTCTTCGTCGGTACGGCGATTTTCTTTTTTTAAAAAAATCATAATAATAAAAAAAAAATTGTTTTGTTGTTTTTCTTATTTACGTCTGTATTATTAGCCTCTTTGTGCTATCATAACGTTGGCTAATCAGTGAATTTTATTATTTTTTCTCTCCCCATTTTGTTTTTCTTCTTTTCCTTTATTTCACCGGGTTTTCTCTCAACATATACATAAACAAACACACACACACAGGTACATAGACTGAATCAAAACGGAATTTCTTTTCATTAAAATTACTCCGTTTGAGTATTTTAATTGTACCAGAAGAATAAGAGTATTAAAGGTTAAATTTTCTTGTTAAAAAAAAAAATTAAGAAAAATCTATCCTCGAATTTACAAATTTTCAAACAAAAACGTTTAACAAACCATATCATAACCTCCAAAAGTTTTACGTTTTCGAGTAAAACTTGACAGACGCGAAACGCGCCTCAGTTCCCTGACGTCTCACTTTCTTGAATTCTGTGACTGTGTGTGTTATTTCATCGTTGTCGTCATCATCAAGCTACTTCCCCCTTCGGTGTGTTCTTTCTATTCAGTCAGTTGAGGCGTCGCTACGACGAGTCTCGCACGTTTTACGAGTACATACAAACACATTGAAAAATTTATTTAATGTCCCTCTGAAATAATCTTTGTTTTATTTGAGTACAGAAAATTTTAAACACTACATTATTCTACGAAAATACATTGCTGCTCCAAAATATTTGGAATTTTTTAGTGTCTCGTGGAACAATTGAATATTTTACATTAATTTTTTTACTTTTTTTTTTTTTTTTGTGATAGTGAATTGTGACTTGTGAGGAAGAACAAGTGGATTTTTGCTGGAATACCTATCAAGTTTCTTGGTGCGTATAAATTATTATTTTTTTGTCAACAATTAAAGTATGTAACTACTATCCGTCATTCTGCGTGCAACAATTGAAGGAACAGAATAAGGAAGAAATGAAAAAAAAAAATAGAAATAAAAGCCGGCATGCAGCCGGCATGGTTATGGAGGCGCATGTCCGGTATACGATGCGATTTGACACGATGTTGCCGTTCTGTATGCGCAACCGCACACACGCTTTTGAACGTGACTCAAAAACGGTTACAAATAATCATCGCAATTATTATTTTCTTTTCCCCTCTTCTATTCACTGAGCACGTACCTATATTATTTTTCCTTCGCTTATCTTTTCAATATTTATTTAATTCATAAAATTATTATTACGTTAATCCAATTCCAAGACTATTCAGTAACAAAGTAAAAAAGATAATAAACTGATGAAACACGGAAAAAATTTGCAGCGACAAGGTCATAATTCACGTAAATATTCATCGAATTATTGTCAACAATTCTGGCATCTGAATTTATTCAAAACATTTATTTGAAACTTTTTGAAAATCTTCAAAATTATTATCCATCTCTGTTCGCTCATTAATTTCCTCCTTTACTTCTTGAACGAAGGAAAAATAAAAAGGCTCAATTAATAGCCGGCCCGATGAGGCGAACAGACACTGCGACCCTCTTACAATGTCGTTGCTCTTGTGCGGAGGCGGTTAGGTGTGCCTTCACGTAAATTTACTCAGCAAAGAGCATACATAGCCACACATACATACGCACACACATATACAAATACTATTTTCGATAACATAATACGCGGGAAGAGTAGCAGCTTCATAGATTGACCGGTAACTCGGTTTCATGGAATCAGCAAGTTTGCATCAATGTGTGTGTGTGTTTGTGTATGTGTGTTTAGTGGCTTCGTGTACCAGGTTGTATACAGACACTAACACACTGAGAGAATTCGCACGAACACGCAACTAGTCTCGAGGCACTAATGAAAATTTTTTCTTAAAAATTTGCAATTCCTCGCGTCTCGTTCTCTCGTCAATTTTGCACGTTGCATCATTTTTAAAATTCTCCTTGAGCATCTTTTTTTTTTTTTCAATTTTCATTTCAAAAATTCATTTTATTCTGGTGCGTCTCTTGTTTCATTTCTTATTCCATTTGATAGACACTTGGTCACGGAGAGGAAAAAAAAGGATTGTAGCAGTGATCCACTCTGTGACGAGCAAATAAAGATTTGCAATTTCTATCGTCAACCGGTTTTACAAATCCCTTTTTCTTTGTCTCTCACTACTACAAAACCTATCCCCCCCCCCCCCACCCTTTCCCTACACGAAGGTACTTCTAACCTTTTGTTCTCTCATGCACAAGGCGCTCTAACTATTCGTTCTCTTTTCAACCGTGCTCTTTCTTTTCATTCTTTGTCGATATGTACATTATTTTTTTATTTCAATTTTTCTTTTTTAATTCTGGGGATATATAAGGCTTTGAATATGTTGTTTTCCTCCCTTGGACCCCCTCCCCCTACTCCCCATCCCTCATTGTAAAATACTACGTAGCTACGAAATATTTCAAATGGAAACTCGTCTTGAAATATTCTCTGAAGTTTACATTTAAATCTCTGAAATGAAAAAGAAAATTCACATTCTCGTTATGTACATCCATTCTTCAGTACTGAATTTTTCTTTCTTTTTTTTTTTCTTATTAAAAAATGAAATACTCACTCCATTGCAGTTAGCAACAATGGAATCAATAATCTCGAAATACAAATAGACTATTATAATCTTTTCAACCCTTCATTCTAAATTCAGAAAATTTCAAGATTAATGCAATTCTGAATTCAATTGATTTTTTTTCCATCAATTATGAAAATTGAATTTCAAGAGTGAAATGTCTATCTTCGTGAGTGAATTTTTAGGTTAGCACTTGAGCGAGTCTTACAGCACGTGAGAGGTCAGAATATTTATTTGCAGAATTAAAAAGGAGTAATCAGTTGTTTTCGTTTAATTTTTTGTTTCAATTATGTCGGAGCAGGATAGAATATCGTTAGTTTATTGTTAGAATTGATTAATTAACATGACCGCAAATTGAAATTAATGGGGGATTATATCGAACATAATTTAATTAACTTGATTAAAAAAAATTTCTCTTGTTTTATCAATAGTCGAGTGAATCAGTACCACAATATGCATGATTCAACTCATAAAGCAAATATTAGAGGATCAATATTTCTAATGCGGTAATAATTCTGATCTTATCAAGCGCGAAACGACAAGCTTGCCGCCATATTGAATATTGGAAACTCCCTCTCTTTCTCTAAATATTACAGAAGACTCTGATGGAGAGTGAATTGTGTGCGGGGTATCGCAGTACCTTGATTCCCGCGAAAGAGAAAGAGAAAGGAGCACGAAACAAAGACAAATGAAGCAAAAAAAGAAAAAGCAAAGGTGATTCGCGAGTGAGAACGAAGGTTAGACGCTCGGGGTTTAGCCTTCGTACGATAGCCGTCTGTCGTGCATTGGGGATATACCTGCTCCCCACTGTTCCTTCTTTTTTTTCCCAACCAAGATTCCTGCTCGAAGATAGGTTGTTGGGTCTCTCCCATGTTCGGCAACCTTCCTTCGCCATCGTCGAGCTCAACTTCACCACGCTCTCTTCTTCCCCCTCTGCTACTTCCCTCTCTCGTCTCCCTCTCTTCGCCCTTGCTCCTGTTTCTCATTCCCCCTTCTCTCCCGTCTTTCGAGGCTTCCCCCCCATCACCACCCCATCTGGCTGCCAACACAAGGCGAAAGTACGTGCCAACCACGTGGAGAGTCACTAGTTGCGCATTCTCAAGGTTAAGCGATTTCTACATTTCGCACTTTCCCAGAAATTTCATCAATGTTAGACTCGTCGTTTGCGAGTTATATATATTCATATATGTTTGAGGAATTTCGACTTGTGTAATTAACGAAGGATGGTGGGAATTCATTTATTCATAATTTATGTGTGTTTTTTTTTTATTTTTTAACGAAAATTTAGTAATTTTTAGTTACGCGGTCATGGTCTGCTGGAACTGTCCCTCTCGTAACCTTGAACGACTCAAACTCGTTTTCAAGAACAACTTTGCGTACACTGTGTATAGAATTACGGTCGATGATTTTTTCTTTTTGTTCTATACTCGTTTTTTTTTATGCTTTTGACGAGGATTCAGAGGTTCATGGACTTTCTTTCTCTATAAAGAAGATTCGGCTCTTAGAGAAGTTCAGGTAGTTTTAGGGACTAGTTTTTTTTTTTTTTTTGGGTTGAGACACTTGTTTTGTTCGTCGACATTTCGCAGTGGAATAAAATTACATTGAGAATTTATGTGTCTGAAATTTTACAGTACTGAAATAAGAATGAGTGTGAACTGGAGGTAATTGTACTTTCTACTGAAGATTCGTAATTATGTTCAGGTAGACAATTTGCCGAGGTATTTTCAGTAATCCTCATTAACTTGGAAAAGGAGGATAATAAAAAAAAAATATAAATTTCCTTGTAAACTTCGTTTGATTTTCCGAAAAGGTCCTTTGTGATCGGAGAATTTGTAAGTATCAACGGAATTGTTTGAAGCGGACACATCGTTTTCCGCAGGTGCTTTTGTCTGCAACAGCTGTCGTCTATTGAAGGTTCTCATTGAA
The DNA here is from genome assembly GCA_963921955.1 of Aleiodes alternator. Lineage (NCBI taxonomy): Eukaryota > Metazoa > Arthropoda > Insecta > Hymenoptera > Braconidae > Aleiodes > Aleiodes alternator. The sequence continues at coordinate 7,621,258 of OY998100.1, read as the reverse complement.
GTAACTTCAAAGTCAAAGTTATTGCAAAATTCCTTACATCAAAAAGATACTACTGAGATTCTATACTCTTCATTTTATTTGCTTTCTCCGCTTCCATTTACTGATAGTTTTATTTTCTATACTTCTCATACCATGTGTCACGAGAGATTCGTTTTTCATTTCTTTTTCAACATCTCCTCAGATGTCATGAAAATGCATGTCTGCATGAGAAGAGAGACAGTGGCAACCGGAAACGACGCAAAACTCAAATAAACTGTGTAGTCATACATACATAAACAAAATTTATTGGAAATAAATAATATTTTTTTTGCACAATTAAGATATTTTAGTAATCACGATTGGGGTTAGGTTAACCATTTTTGTTTTGAATGACCGAAAAACTGTGAATTAACATGAAAAAAATTATTTTGTAATTTATTTCCTCTATGACTACGAAATCATGTCATTCTGAATGGAATGCGTCGAATGAGATATTTGAATTTGGGCGCGAAACTCAAGGGGTCCGCGCTGCTGCGCGCACATCGAGTCCCACGTGATTGAATTATTTTAGTTTTTTCTTTGATGATGAAAAATGAATAAATACGAAGTTTATTCAGTCAGATATGAAATTCTCTGCACAAGAAGAGAACATTAATTTTCCAAATATTTCAGCATAACATTTGCAAAAAATGCGGTAGAATAAACGCGTCAATTCTTCACAGAAGCAAGTATGTTTATGATTCTTTTGAATTATGAGCTTTTTATATCGTTTCCCTAGCCAGTTTTTTTTTTCTTTTTGCATAAACTGCACATTTACATCAGGAAATCGTAACTATTTTTAGTTTCATTAATGCTAATGATTGTCTTTAGAACTGAGAGTTGAATAATTCTGGGAAGAATTCTTGAAATTTTAATTTTTCAATTACATCCAGAAATAAGCCAAGTGACGTGTAAGTACCAGAATACTTCAACAGTGGAGGAACTTCCGATTGTCAAATCGATGACCTAAAAGTGATTCATTAGAATGTTTTCTCTATTCTTTTTTTTATACTATCCTTTCACATTATGAATTCTCATGTAATGAGAAAGCCATTTGACCACGAGTTACTGCACGCTATTGGTGACACGTAATATCACAGAGCAATTGCCCTCACGTTAACGGAATTGGTCGATAATAATTTTTCTAATGGACAAATCAGTTTTTTTTTCCTTTTTCACCCTATATGTTTACTTCATATCGTTCTCCATCGACTCGTATTTTTTTTCTAGAATTTCGTATCGTTCAGAATTAAATTTTTATTTTTTTCCATCATCTCTCTCTCTCTCTTTCTTTCTCTCACTTCCTCTCTTTTCCGCAACTCCATGATATTCCAAACTGTTTTATTTTTGGTAGCGTCGCCGCACAGTGTTCCTCAATCGAATCGAATTATATTAACATGGCCCCGGGGCCACACTAATACAATCATCATCCATTCGCACATACACTCGGACTTTTTTTAACCTCCCAAATTCTAAAATATTTTCTACACTTTTAATCCCTCGTCCCAATTTGTACAAATATCCTCCGATTATTTCCCTTAAATCCTTCCATCACTTCTCTCAAAATTTCCACGTGATCAGAAGAATTATTCCCAAGAATACTCCGCAATATTTAGTGCGCTTGCGCACTGAACACAAAGAAGATAGGGGGCTCGGGGCAGAACACAAAAGGAGGATAAGGGCCGAGGCTTGAATATTTCCCACCTGCTCAGTTTTTCGAAGAAATTGTACAGTGTAAATTACCTAGAATTCCGCTTCAGACATACGAATGAAGAAAGTGAAGTAGATCAATATAAATAAGTTAAAATTATGAAAGAAATTTTCATATAAGAGTGAATTAGCGGATGGACCGTAACCGATCGGGCAGCATCTGTTACTTTTCCCTCTTCTCCAAGGCCATACAATTCAAGTTTCTGTCCTTGTTCAGTAAAGCCTTGAGGCGTACAGTGACATGAGAAACTAGTCTTTATACATGTGTATATGTATGTATGTGTGCACGTGTCTGTATGTAGACGCATGCGTGCCTTTGTAGGTTTGCCTTCAATTCTTATTTAATCACATTATATTGCCGCAAACTAAACAAAGTCTGAGAGTATATACAAAACAAGTTGAAAAATCGATAAATAGCACTATCGCATGTCAGTGACTCTCAGGGAACAAGTTTAACGGGAGTACGTGTTTTTTTTTCTCGTTTTCCCTTCCATCTGTACATTTTCAATTAACAATTAATGTATTTTACAATACTTCTGACTCACGTGGATGGAGATTTATCAAGTTTGCACTGAATCTAATGATTAACGGTATGAATTATCCATACAATAATGGACGTATTAGCGAAACTTTTCTCACGGATTTCTCACGATTAAATCTATTGATTAAAAATTCCTCGGCTTGGCTTTTTTTTTGAATGTGTATTAGTGCTTTTTACACGATGCAGATTTTTTTTTACATGCACTACTTTGTATTTTGTCTTCTGTCTCTTGTCTATTACTAATTATGTGCATCCGCCTCTTTAGTTCGGCTCTGACCGTCAACCGGATGAAGAGAATAGCATCAATCCCTGCGAGGAATTAACCATCACTGTCTGTAAAGCGGCTTATCTATGGGCGAGATACAGAGAATTAACTTAGCTGAAATTCGTAGTTAACCATTACTCAGGCTGATTTGTTAATATTAAATGGAGATTTGTTTTAATGATGTTTCATCCTGATTATGGAATCATCTGTGAAGCTGTTTGATCTGCTTCAAAATAGGCTTCGATGATTATTGCAGATTCTTTAACGAAGAGGCGAGACATTGTTCTAATTGATTTAAGAGATATTTTCGAAATCTCTCGAAGTAGAATAAAGAAATTCCTCATAAGGACTTTTCGTGTAAATAATTCCCTACAGCTTTTAATTAATCTTGGAATTTTGATTTCTTCAGATTTTCTGAAATTCACGTAAAAACTCTTCAGTTCACGCTTTTGCTTCGTAATGCAAAGAATATTGATTGAAATCTTTCTTACCTGTTGCTATCAAGGAAGACATTGAAAATGTAGAGTAGTGTTATTTCAACATCTAAATTACTCAGAAGAATTCAACTGTTTGATAACGTTTGTATTTGATCAAGAATAGGAAGTTTTCAGATAAATCGATTGCATGTGTCACCAGTTGCTTTTGGAAACTATCTCGGAATCTAAACGCTATAATTATCGCATTCAGATTCCGAGATATTCTTCCGAAAGAAATTCGTGATAAATGGAATCAATTTATGCTTCAAAGCAATTTCCATAGTGGCCCTTCTTGTACACTGAGAAAAAAAATCTATTAGCATGGAATTCGGATTTGAACTGAAGAGAATAAAATGTCAATGATTATCAAAAGTTATCCATCGTTAGATTCAATACAAACTCAATTTTTTTTACATCATGTAACTCATCGATTAATGTGAAAACTTTCATCTTGAAATAGTCTCTTAAAACATTTTTCTTCTCAGTCTATCAATTCAACCATAACAAATTCAATTCTGATGACATTTATATTTGGTTCAGAACTTGCATGGAATCTGGAATTCAATCTTTCGATTTCTCCATTTAAAGACAAATTTCTTAATAAAATATACTTTTCTCTCTCAATGTAGCCCCGACTTTCCTCTACAGGAGAAGTAACCATACAAATTACTTCATCTCTCTTAGATTCCGAGATATCCACGAAAAACTGATGGTGAAATAAGATCGAAAACTGTCTGAAAACCTCATACTCTTATTCGATCACAAAATAATTTTTTAACAGTATTTTGAAAACTCTGTTTGCACGATAAACGAGAAAATGACGTTGTCAGGTTAACAGTTCCAAGAAAACTGTCTGTTTTGTTTTTGTAATTGGGTCAGTTCAATTCAACTTCTTCTTCTGTTTTGTTCCTTGAGATATCCGCAATACTATTGTTGTTCGAACACTGCAACTGATACGACGCAATTCTCAAACATTTATCAACTACCATAAAAAAGATCCATTGAAGTCAAACTCTTCGAATAATATTCTCCGAAAAAAGCTTGAAAAAGCACATCGATTGAAAAGAGACACTCTCTGAATTCACTCGAGATACGAATTTCTTCATGGGGACCTCTTCTGTAGGTCTCTTTCTGCTCCACGAAAGAGGTCTTTTCGGCAATTTTCATGTCTCGCTTCGATTCCGAGATATTCTGTAAAAAATAAAAATACATAAATCCGACTCATTTTGCATGAGTTTTTCTCCGCCCATTTGTTAATAATTTGGAAACGAAGGAAACGGCCATTCTAGTCACTCCGAAAAAAAATTGAAAAACTCCTATTTTCATAATTCTTGCAGCAAAGTTTCGTTCGCTATGTGCAGACTTTTTCAGGGCGCGGTTATTAATTCTAGAAACATCATCAATTTACAAAATCATAAAAATATAATGAACTAACGATTATTTTCAATTAGTTCACCTGTTTTTTCTCATAAAATCATCAACTCATGGTCTTTTCTTCATTACTCAGTCTGAACCTTACTCCCAATGTTTTGATAATTCCATTGAATCGAATAATCTACAGACGATAATCTGTTTATAAACTAAATCCTATCCGTTTCAATTCCCCACAATTATTTGTTTATTTTCTTTTTTATTATTATTTTGAGATCATGAAAAAAAATAAACACCCTACACGGTTACCAGTTCCGAAATCAATTCTCCACACTGTCGATTGCCAATAACCATTATGCATGACGTCATGCGCACAGTTTGTGCGCAATTCACATTAACTGCGACACAAATTTTTATACAGTCTCCTCTGGTTTTCCCGCCCATTCCAATTCCTCGGGTTCATCCACTATGAGCTATTTCTATCACTATCATTTGTCACTGTATCACGTTAGTATCACATAAATAGCCGAAAAATTTTCAGCTCCGCAGAGCAAATAAAATTTCACTAAAAACAAAAACCCAGTCCATTATCAAATAGATAGTTTTGTAAATCTGCATGAAAATAGCAATTAAATCCTTCCATTTTTTTGGTATAAAATTTTCATTTAAAAAAACGGATGAAATAAATCAAAATTTTTTACGATTCACAAACCACAAAAAGAAAATAATAAAAAAAAAAACATTGATAGCTTACAATTTTAGAGTTTATAGTGCCGTTATGATTTTTATTATCAGTAGAAATGTGAAGGGAATAACAGAAACAATTTGATGAAAGTAATATTATTTAATATCGTTATTACGAGTGAATAAAAATAATTCACTCGTTTTATTCGTCATTGAAAAACGTCAATCATTTGATTCTTGGCGTAAACGGAAATGGCTCCACTGGGTACTCATGTTCACCTCTCCGATTCTTTTCGTTTCAACGAATTTCTTATCCCTCGGACTCTCATTCCCATTCTCTCTCTCTCTCTTATATATGCTCTCTATTTCATCCGTTGGGAATTCGGATGAGTACAAGGGCAAATGACTCCCGTGGGCTCCATTCAACAAGGCCCATCGCCTTACCCGTGATCTCACGAGATATCAAGTGATGTTACTATTTTTTTATTTTTCCTGCACTCATATGTATGGGGAAAAATGGAATGAAACGCAGATATTGGATTGCAGACGGGATTTTTTGCTGTATATATTGAAAATTTCTCGAACTTAGTAAACATTCGTCTGAATCGAATTTTTGGGGAATGCTACTGTTTTCATTGAAAATTCAAGGTCCACGTCTTTTTTTATTAAAAAAATTCCGGTTTTTTTGGGCAATATTTCAACTTCTCATTCTTGTAACACAAAAACTCAAGGAGAAGCTTGAATGTTTCTTCATTTTTTCGAAATTAATGGTTTGGAATTAATTATTTATCATTGTTGAGATCATTTTAGAGGAATTTACATGAAATTAATCATAATCTTCTCCAGAATCGTTAGAAATTCATTCAAGAGCAGGCAAATTAATGGCAAATCAATCTACTTCAAACCTCCATATTACATTTTTGCGTTGTGCTAATGAGGAAAAAATTTCCGAAAAATTTAAAATTCTCAGAAAAATATTGAGCTTTGATTCTGAGCTGAAACAGTCTTGACACATGTTTTCCATCTAAAAATTTCCTCAGCTCATCAATAAAATCGTTAAAAAAAATTCTATCTTCGATACTTGCCCCTCCAGCTCGATGTACATACAAAAACAGCACATTTTTAACGAAAGTTTTGTTAAAAAAAGTGGAAGAAGCAACTAAAGAAAATCATCATAACGTTTTTATTGAGCGATGAGCTCATGCAGATGAAACAGTCTCTTTGATACTTACGTCAGGGACACAAAGTGACGAAGTATTCAAGGAAATGAAGATGAAAGGAATGGAAAGATGAGAGTTTTGAGATGATAAATAGGAGAAATTCAAACCAAAAAGGGCACCACTGTATTCTCTCTACGACCCTTTCATTTTTTTTCCACCTAATGCGCTATCTACGTCCCAGCAGTATGCCAGTTAACGTAGAGGCCAGCCATCGCCCGTCAATTGACAATTAGGTGTTCATTCCCCGACGGGGTCAATTGTACCCACACATACACACATTCACAAGAGACTTTACCCACTGAAATTTCATAGTTTACTCACGTTTTATCCGCGAAAATTACTGTGTTCACACACGCACGAATATGACGAAACGATGAAATTGGTCGATTTGTCGAAACACGTATCAATTCGTATTTTCTATTTTTTCTACGAAGCAGCAATATGAATTTCGAAATGAGGAAGAGGTGAAGCAGGATAATTCTATTCTTTTTGCTAACTTTTTTTTTTTCAAGAACATCTCGGAAATTAGGAAAAAAAATTCACAAAAATGGACTTTTCGAAATATTTATTTAAAAAAAATCCAATTTTTACCTTTTTCCAAATTCACCAGAAATCTTCATAATTTCATTGGCATCCGATGAATTTTTTAAACTGCCTGTACTCACATACGGATGTTGGGTGAGTCGCGTACATAGTGGCAAGCACGCACAGTCTCCCCAACAACGAGAAGCTTGGGTTTATACACACAAGTTTGTACTTCAACAAGTGGTGGTTGCCGGCCGAGCGTGCAGAGAAAACGTATGGGGAGGAGTGAACCCGTTGTCTCGCCCATACACTGAGGCCAAGTTCTTACCAGTTTTCAACAGTTCGTGGATCAAAAAGAAAAGAGAGAAAATAAAAGTGTATAAATATGTGATGAAAATCACCCACACAATGGTAAATGGCTAATCTGTGATTTCTCCGTGTCGAGACATCCAAGGTCAGGGTTTTTCATACACACGTGCATTATCGTGTCAGTATATTTACGCTTACTTATAACCATGAAATAATTCATCAATGAAAACTATCAATTCAGCAACGAAGAGGTGAAACTTTATAAAGTCAGTTTTAAACCAGTTCTGGAAAGTTAGCAGACCAGAGCCTTCTGATCGATCCGAAATTTTTGAGGAATAAGGGATTTTTTAGATGCTATCTTTCTGCGCTAATTAAAATTTTCTGCTTCAATGGTTTTGGAGAAATTTTGAGGTTTTAAAAATTTTAAATGTTCATACACGAAAAAAATGTTTTCTCAATTTAAGAATGTGCAGTCATTTAATTCAAGAACGTGCAGGTCACTTAAATTAAAAAAGAAAAATCACTTGATTTAAGTGAGAAAAATCACTTGATTTAAGTGAGATTCATTTTTTTAATGTAAGAAAGTAAAACTCACTTAAATCAAGTGATTTTTCTTTCTTAATTTAGGTGACCTGCACATTCCTGAATTAAGAAAACATTTTTCTCTATGTATAGCAGACCAGCATAATCGAATACACATTTCGACAACATGGAAAGAGCATTTCGGAAACTAAACGAGATAGTGCGATTTCACCTCTATCCTGTTATGATGACCAAAGAAGCGTATCTCCATCATTTTTCGAGATATTCTCAAAAAAAAAGCCGCCAAATAAATTGACTTATCTTGTTCTACCACTTCACTGCAGAATTGATCTCTTGTTTATTTTCTTCTCAATTGAATGTCATGGAATGTTTTTGTGACTCTGAAATTCACTTTTTTTCGCTGTGATTCAATTGACACGGACGATAATACGTTGTATAAATGTCAGTATTTCTGAAAATTGCGATGGATTATTCTAGCTCATCATTACGATGAACGGGGGAATTGCGTGGAAGGCCTTTGTGACGAGAAGTAGAGAGAAAAAGAAATGGATAGAAATAGAGGAGAAAAAAAATCGTTATAACTCGAACAAACCGGGGATAGAACAAAGTTACCTGAGAATGGCGAATGGTTAACGAGACGCGAACTCACCGGACGGGACGCCGGGATGCGCCGATTGTAATTCAAATCGTGCCTCGGTATGTGGCCGTGTACAGTCAGTCTTGGAAGTATTCATTGTGCGTTTTTTTTTATTTTCCTCTTCAGTGGATCTCAAATCGAGGATTTTGATGTTTATTTTCTCTGGGATTAGGGCAGATTTTATGGCACGAAAAATATATGCGAGAATTTTTCTTCACAAAATTTGTTTTAATGTCGATGAAAATGAAAAAATGGGGAAAATCAGAATTTCATGAATAATCAAACAACATTCTGATTCTGTACATTTTTTCGTACAATTCATACATATCATCGAAAATTGTTATTAGAAGCTGGATTTTAACAGAAATCGATAGGAGGAATCTTCTAGAAATTTAGAGTTTTACTTCACTGTGTTTTCAGTCTTGTGAGTCTTAATTATTTTTTAACTTATTACCCATAAACTTTAATAATTATTTTAAAGTATTTATTATCAAGAAAAAAATCTTTCAATTTTTTATCGAATTACTGCGCATTGTCTTTCTTCGATAATGAAATTTATGTGTGACACCAAAAAGAGAACCATTCTTTGTAGATTACATTCTCATTATTGATAGATACAGCCATGTAAATATCACATGAATAGTAAAAAAAAAGACAGAGAGAAGAAAATAAAAAATTCATGTACAATTCTGGAATGGAAAACTAATCGAAATTAATTACTGAACTTTACGCAATTGTTTTCGGAGAGAAAGATTTCAATTAAGAAATTGAAGACATTGGTCAACAATAGACATGTTGAAGCATCTTAAGTTTTTTCACATCTTTCCGTGAAGGCCTCAACTCCGAAGAAAAATCTTAAAGACCCTTGGAAACCCTAAATTCACAGTAATTACGACTTTTCGAGAAAAAAACAGAACTTTTTCTGAAATTTCTTGTAAGCGTTTAATTTTCCATGAGACTTGAAAAAAATTTGCCTCGAGTGAGATAATCCTCTCGCTTTGTTCTCCAACGTTCCCAGTAATATACTCCGATAGAATTACATATTCACTACACTCCTTAGATAATTTCGCTTTCTATTCGCCTACGTAATATCTCCATGATCCTCATTCCAGAGAAAAAATTATCACCAATGTCTTCATTTCAAGGCCACACATTTTCTTCACCAACATTCACAATGAATATTTCAATTATATCCGCAGTGCTCATTAAATTTCCTCTTCGCCCGTAAATACAGCGGAAAGGATTTTACGATGGCTGAAGATTTTCTAGGGGGATATTAAGCCCTGGTGACTTGATACGTGCATAACGTTTTATGGGATATTTTCAACGTTATATGCATGCATATCTCGTCACATGTGCATATCTTTATCAAATGATATGTCTCTGCGACCTCTTCTCCACTAACGCAAAAAGAACGCAGATGCTCTCAAATCATTTTCACTGCGTTCCTCGACACGTAAGATCCTTCCCAAGGAATGGGATGTACGCGAAAGAAATGGGATTCACCTATTCTTCCATTACTCCATTTTCTGCAAATTTTCGATTTTTCTCACTAATTTCAAAGGAAATGTTTGAAAATGCAAAGTTATCACTGTACACAAACAGCATTATATCGTGTGACGCTTCGCGAAAACTACGAAGTGGTTATTCGTTTATTCTCTCTCCGCCGTTTTGTGTGCGTCGTCTTTCGACGAAAGTCGACGCTGCTATTTTTAGTTTAAAAAAAAAGAACCAGGGGGACACTAAGTGCTGACAAAGTTGTACAGCTGCCCCATTGACGTGACTTCGTTTTATGTTTGAGTAAGCATGAGAGGCATTTGAGGAAAGAAGAGCGAGAGAGAGAAAGATAAAAAAGAAAGTTCTCTTTATTCTTTCGCTTCAGATGTCGTGCCAATTTCCACCACTAGAGGAGATCGGAGCAAAATGAACTCGGATTTTTTTTTCGAAGAGTTAAGATTTCTATCGAAAAATTTGAAAAAATTATTCAGTAGTGTAGTCATGTCGGAGCATCTCCTCAAATTTTTCAGGAGTTTTTCGCGTAATCCTTCATTTAGCAAAAAATTCCTGAATCGTTTTGCATCGGAAATCCATTTTCCTCGTCTTCCTTATTATATTCAAAACGTTTGAAAATACTCATGCTCCTGATACTCGCTTGTTTCAGTGCGAAACACGAGTTTTGCAACTGACTAGACCCAAACAAAGCCAAAACTCACCCCTTTTCGCTTTTCATTTTAGGGACAAGGGGTGGATGAATTTATCGAGCGATACCACAACACCCGAGTGTCGAAGGTGTCGACTCGAGTCTGGAAATCCTAAATAACTGATCGTACCCGTGAGACTAAACCCGTCTATAATGCAACTCACCTAAACTCTGTCTCTGTCTTTTGTTCATCGTGGAAACTCACCGTTGTCTTCTGGGAGAACCATGAGAAATCTAGTCTATATACATTTATATATTTATGTATATATATATATATATATATATATACATATATAGATATAGATATATATATAGATGCATGTGAGTGTGTATAGGGTTGGGTTATGTACGTATAAGCCGTCCAGGGCATTACGCATTTACAAAATGAAATTGAGTTCCTCAATCTGCAGGCCCACCGGCTTGCCAATGTTTTTTTTATAAGGCACTGCGTTTCGCTCTCGAATAATTCTCCAGCAGTGAGAATGAAAAAAATAAGAAAATAAAAAGAAATATCAGGACTTGATGAATGTTGGTTTATTCATATTTTAAGGGGAATATATATATATATTTCATTGTTTTAAATTATTGAATTTTTCCAGACATTTCAATTTGTCGGTAGTATCACTTTTATGTAATTAATATTTATCCAGTACTAATGGAAAAAGACAATCATCACTGCTATTAATTTAATTATCTCGTTTATTACAAATTCTATTAATAATATTTGATTATAATTACTTGAAAATTTTAATAGTTTGAATATTGTTGATTGTTTTATGTTACGTTGAATTAACGAGATTGATAATTGAATATTTTGTTTTTCATTATTTGGTATCACTGGCAATTCAATTTATCGGGACGAATGAATTATCGAAGTTAATATACTCATCCGGGTGGGGAAGAGTGAAAAATTGTCTTTTTTTGTTCAGTGGAGTATGTATTCTCATTAAGTAACGAATATTTTGAGCGTCAAATTAGGGGAAGAATATATTGATTCTCCAGTGGAGTAATTTACTAGAAATCACCTCATTTTAAATGGTTATTGATTGAGTTGAGAGATACTTGGTGAATTTTATCGTACGAAATTCTGAATTTATAAGTCTGTCTCAAATACCTGTTTTATAATGAAAATCAGAAGGTCATTATTTTGAAAATATCTCTGAAACTATTGGATTTTTAGATAATCAAATTCTTCATAAAAAAAAGGATCCTGACTTTTTTCTCCAAATCCTCTCGTTTCAGAGATGTCAACGAAATGTACATATGATTTTGACATGATTTTTCAGCAAAAATTAGGCTTGAGGCAATTTTTCAATTTCTTTTTTTAAATAATTTTTCACTTTCGAAAATCATGAAATTAATGAACTTATCCGTGAAGGAAATTACATTTGCATTAATAATTTTCATCAACTTCATTATTACATTATTGTTATGAAAATAACGACGAAACGTGAGAAATGAGAGAGGAAACTCAACAAGCATGCATTCCAACAGTTACAAATTTTAAATGAGTATTGTTTTGTTCTCATCAATTATTTCAAATACCAATGCTTATATTCGTTGCTTCAATATGTCAATTTCATGAACGAAAACAAATCTTCTCAGAGCACAAAACTCAATTCTAACGAATTACTTCAGTTAATAATTTATAAACTACTGTAATGTAAAGATTCATCTTATTCTCTTCATCATAACATATTTAGACGACCTCAATTTTGGATTATAAATTATTCAATGTTTCACTTATTTACGTGAGCTTAGAGAGAATCGATTCTTCAAAAGCGGTAAATACTTTGGCAAGGTTATATATTGAGGAAAACATGTGTGAGAATTTAGATGTATTTCGTAATAATTTTTTCAGGTATGAATAATATAATATTCAGAATTTCTCAACCATTTGGAATATCTCTGTTCGTGATGTTTAATTAATTTTTTAACGAATTTTTAATGATTGTTGAAATATACTCATTGAATATCAATCATATTCTCGAATGAATACGCACGTGCCTTTTTTTGAAAATTAATTAAATTTAATAATGAGTTTTTCAGTACTTGAGAATTATTTTTCAATAGAGCTATGCTATTCATATCTGAAATTTCATTTGTTTGAAGTAAATTCACAGTTAATTGATAATTCAATTAGTTCGAATTGTTCTATACAGAAAAAGAGGAAAATTGTGCTTTTGTATGGTGTAAAATTGGAAACAGAGAAACTAATTGAAAAATTAATTATTACCTCGAAATTGAAAACTTTAATTTCTGAATTTTTTTGAAGAACAGCAGAAATCTTACTCATTTTTGAGAATTTCTCGGAAGCTAAGTAGCATGAGGCAATCTAGCCCTGAACCTTATTTAATGAAAATTTTAAGAGTTACAAAAAAGGTTTCCTCAAAGATTTCCCTATCTCGCTCAGTTTTCGAGATATTCTCGGAATTTGAATGAAAAAGATAGACTCATCTCGTTTCACTTCTTCGTAAATACTTTATTAATGAAAATGATTCAGAAGGAAATTTCACAACAGACGAGTAATATCATCTCTCTTGATTTTGACTTTTTCCTTTTCAAAGAAGCACTCCATTGACCTTGCCACGTGTTATTGTAGTGGGCAAGTACCGCCTAAGCATTGAAACATGAGGTTTTAATTAGACTAGCACGTCTCTTTATCACCGTATTCCCTGCTGCTGCTGGAAGGCATCACTGCAGGGGTCGCAATATAACAAAACATGGTGTTAAAACCCAGGGTATCATGAGACTGTCATACATTACCTTTCCCCCTTTTCCTTTTGTCGTTCATAATACGACCCCTCAGTGGGATCAAAGTTTTTATCTTGACTTTTTACTTCATTTTCATTCAATTTCCGATTCCCAAAAGACAAAAGAAAAGATAAATTATTTTTCATACTCTATAAAAAATGTGAAAAATGTGATTTTGTGAAATAACTATACTTTGGTTAATTTATACATTTATTTTTCGTCAAATTTTTAAGACCTATTGATCCAATGACGTTATTACGTGAATACATCATGGAAAAAATGTTTCATTCAATGAACCACAAAATTTCCATGTACATTTGAATTTTTTTGCTTCGTAAAATTTAGGTTGAGTTATATAGAAGTCTAGAGTCTCGTGAAAATTCGAAGATTCTTTTATTTCTTCAAGAGAAATCTGGAAACAGCACTTTTACGACATTTCTTTCAGTGTAAAAGAGATTAAAAATACTCTGTACAATCCATTTTATCCGTTGTACTTTGTCTTCAATTTTATAATGTAGGAGATGAATTTACGATTGCTTCTGTTGTTGACTCTTTATTCGTCTTCTTCATTGATCGGTGGTTTTTCCTTTACCTGTTCCAAAAGTGACAATTTAACGAACCAAATTTCGGAATTCCATGAAGATTCTTTCAACTATATTTTAAAAAATATTGAATTTACAAGAAATTATTTTTAAAAAAATTCTCCAAATACGGTTTCTTGACATTTTTCCCTGAATCCATTAGTTCCAGAGATATTCGCAAGTCGAAACTTTACCAAGAAAAATTCAAGATTCTTGTATTCTCCTAGAAGTAATTTCAAGAAAACTCTTTAACGGCATCCATTTTCCAGCGAAGGCTGTTGAAAAAGAAAAATCGTGACAATAAATTCTATTCATCGCACTTCGTCTCTTCCACTGCGCATAATTATTACAATCACCCATTTCCAATGGAATGAGTAGAAAGAGAAATTCAGCGTGTTCAAGCAACTTTCGGTGGACTAAGTGATTGCAACCCCGGGCTATATTATTATACGCTGATTTTAACGAACACGATGCAAGCGGTTGCTCAATTACTTTTAATTAAAACTCTAAATAGTATTTTTTCCTCATCATAGGAGAAAAAAAGTGGGCAATGCAGTGAATTAAGTGCTTTTTTTCCTCCTCTCCTCTTTTTTTTTCTTCCTCTCGATTAGTGCGAAAAGCTGCACTCAGCATTGTCGTTATGGATCGTTAACGCTTTTCTTGATTGTACGAAAATTTGGAGCCTCGATTGTAACCACTCAGTGATGTTGAGGGTTGGAAAAGCATGATGGTGGTTTTGCTGTCTCGTGCTGATTTGTACAAGTACGTGATTCCTTGCGCAGTGCTCTGTGATGGTTGTGACAGTGGTTTACTGGTCTAGACATTTCTCAATTCGTGTATCCACTTGTGTTGAGTCCCGTTTGACGACAATCACGAATAAACGAGGAAGAGATTAGGGTAATGACTTGAAGATAGAATACTTCGTCAGAACTGAGGTGTGTGGAAAAATTAAGGTTGAATGAAATAATATCGAGGAAATAATAATTAATAAATGAAGAAGATTTTGTAGCGAAGCGGTAAAACAAGATAAGTCGATTTTTTGGTAATTTTTTAAAAATATCTTGGAAAATAAGCAAGATAAGGTGATTTCGCCCCAATCCTGCAAGGAATCGGCAAATATTATCCCAGACATTCCCAAACAATTACGAAAAATCGACTTATCCGGTTCTACCTGTTGGCCACTGAATCGGTTTCACTTAAAGAGCAATACTGTTACTTGGATCAAAAGAATTTTTTCTCCAAATTCTCCAAATGATTTCGTATCGTTTTTCGAAACATCTCGAGATCACTTTCAGTCGCTCTGTAATTATTTAAATGAATTAATAAATAAAGACGTCATTGCGGCATCGGAAACGACGACTTGATACTTTTATTACAGAACATTTTGAAACCTGCGAGAGAAGAGAGAGACAAAGAAACGTAAAGGAAAGAAAAAACAAACAGAAATTACTAAATGAAAAAATATGAGTAATGAAATCACAAATTTTTCTCTCTTTTCTTCAACATTTGCCTATTAAAAAGACCCGTTGCGAGCGCCTGGCTACAAAGAAAAACCACAAAGTTGTTTAACTTGCTCCAGGTTATTGCAACAGCTAATTAGATCGAAATCAAAGCGGAAACTCTTTTCCGGAGAGAATAGCCACGTTAACACACAGCACTACACTGCGTCGTTAAGTAGATATATACAATATAAAAGTAAAACAAAAAAAAACGAGGGACTGAGTTTTTTTTTTAGTAAAAACTTTTTTCACTGCTCTCTTACCCTCTTTTATTTTTTTTATCCGTTATTTTCTCTCATCTGCAACGTGCTCAGATTTGCGAAACTCATGGATTCATGGATAAAGTTAGCTTTTTCTCATCCTCTTTTTTTCTATCTCCTATTATTCTTCTTTTTTCTTTATTCCCCAGCTCTCTTTCCTCCTTTTACCCAGTAATTTCAGATCTTCGGTTCTCCTAGTAATTGTGCATGCAAGGCAGAGTGCCAGCGAGAATAGAGCTCACATAAATGTAGGGAAAAAGGCCCCCTTGAACCTAGTGGGTGGGGTTGGATACTCTCAAAAATACCGGAAAGTAATCCAAGTAATAGCACTCAATCGCCAATGGGCCTTGAACGAAGAGTACTTGAAAATTATCGAACGTACAATATCATCGCTTCAAGTCTATCCAATATCATCTGAATACCTATTACCAACTCCTCTTACTTCTTTTTTTATTTAATGAAACTATTTAAGAGTCAAATAACCTTTGATAAATCCTGAACCAGTTAGTGAATCAATTTTTTTTTTAACACAGCGTTAAAGAGAAATTTGATATTATTGAACGAAATTTTAAAAAAATCGTCAAAGCCGTAACGTTACATCAGCAAAGAGGCATTTCAATAATTTCATAATATCCAACTTTTCAAAATTGTTTCACTCAATGAGACCTATCGACAGTTGGCTCGGGAATAGTTGACGTAATGGCTAATTGTTCGATTAACACCGGACTGTCCCCCACCTCCTTCCCTCTGTCGATAATTATTCAACAAGCTTCCCAGTGTGGTACTTGCTCCATTCCCCTTCTCCTCTCCCTATCTCCACCCGCTCCTGTATACCAAACCACCTGCTAATTCACACAGCGTCGTCCACACTGTTTTCAAAGGGAATTAACGATGAGTCGACACGCAAAGGGTAAACGCGAATGTACCTCTGACACACAAGCCGCTTGATCAATGCAAGCTTCTGATGGTACTCTGTCTCCCTCTGCCACCCCCTCCCTCCCTCAAACTCCCGAAAATGTCAACTGTAATTTAATCCGCAATTGAATTTAATATTACGTTCATTTGGCAAATACACCGAGTATATTTGATAATGAAGAAAAAAATGCACTTGAGTTAATGAAGACTGGCTGAATCGAGTGGGCAAATAATTGGCAAAAATTCGTTTGATGTATTCATTACTGAATTAAACAAATATACAATGAAATTGGAGCACGGAACAAACAATAAATGGTTGACCCTGTTTCATGTATAGCAAGGCTTTTTTTTTTTTTATTCGTCTTCTTTCATCCGGGCTCACAACTGAAAGAGAGTTGAGGAGAGGATACATAACAGTCGACGTGAATGAGAACGGCGGATGAAGTGATTCAAAGATAGGTAACAGAGGAAAGGAGAAAGAGAGAGAGATCGGTTGCAGAGAGAAAATGCAGAGGTAAAGAGGAGGAAGGCCTGTGCGCAAAAGTCCTCACAGGCGTTTTCCATTCCCAAACCCAGAGAGAGCGTTGAATAAGCGACAGAGAAACAATGGCTGTCGTGGCCTGACTTCTGTTACGTTATCGTCGTTGGCCCGACGATTGAAAAGATGGCGGAGATAACGAGGGAGTCTCTCTCTCGGCATCGGCCTACCCGCACACACACACACACGGATACATTCACACAGTCGTACTATATCAATTTGAAAAACTTTTTTTCCTCCCCGTCCTGCGTTTTTTACTCTATCTCTAGTCTCTTCTTTTCCGTGGCTATTATGATTATCACCATTAGAGTGCCCGTATGAATAAAATGATTCACACTGACAAGATGCCTTTTGTTCGTGTCCAAGTTAAATGCAAAGCTTCAAAATCTTCTCTACTTTATTATTCATTCACCTTTCCACCTTGTGTAAGTGTTTCCCATCATTTTTAACTGCGGAAAATGGGGATCATTGTCAACGGCAAGATATTTCTCGTTATTCATACTTTTTTTTAGAGGTAGAGAGAGGGTTTTCGTTACCATCAATCTGGACACAATTCTTTTTGCCGAAGAAAATGTAAACAGCTGTGATATTTTTCCGTTCGACTCGATGAAGGAAGATTCTTTCCTTGCCTGTATTTTTCCTCTTCTTTCTCCGCTTTTTTTCCTATCTCGCCTCATTCGGGATATAAATTGCACGGGGAAAAAAAAAAATTGTTCTCTCGAGTCATTGAAACGAATGAATGCGGTCTAGAGTATAATTTCCACGAGAATGAAGAAGAATTTCCGATGAAAAGGGCCTCTCTCTCTCTCTCTCTCTTTTGTATTGCCCCTGCGGCAATGAGTATGGTGTATTGCACGCTCGGGTATATTTGTGCCCTTTAAAGCATTCCCCGGTGGATGATATCATCAAACCGATACTCTCGTATAAGATCAAAACTCGTGAACAGCCCTTGTATCATATAAACATGAATTTAGAGGAGGAGAGGAAAATTTTATTCTGCGTTGAAAGAAATTTCTCGATTTTATTATCTTCAATGAGCTTCGATAGGCTTCCTTCCATCCACCTCCTCTTTTTTTTTATTTTCATTTTTTTTTCTCTCTATTCCGTCACCGAGTGCTCTTGAAAAGGCACACGCGGATGAGCGCGGTTAACTCGAGAACGGACGATAAAAACCTTCATGAGAATTGAAGTCGCGCTTAGAATTTAAAACACCTTTCCCACTCTATATTATCGTGAAAGAATTGAAGGAATAAGAGAGAAAGAACGATCCAATTGCCGTGTGGAAAATTGATCGGTTTTAATCAACGGCCAATCGGACGCGTGAATGCGACGGAGCTTCCAATGAATTTAATCGATTTCCGTCAGACTCTGCTGACGCCCTGGGGTTGGGAAAATTTTTTTTTTTTTTAGACGAACAAAAGAAAGAATGTGAAAAGGCCGGATGAGAAATTTTGAAGGAGCGCACGAAGATGGTGCAGAATTAAAAGAAAAAAAAAATGTGAATAGATTGAAACAACCCTTCTTGCTGTAGGGGATGTACGCTTTTCAAGCAGGGAAATCGTTAATTTGATAAACACACTCTGACGGAGGTAGGTTAATCTTCAATCCTCATTCTCTTGCAATTCTACCTTCAGTCTAAGGCGGATGCCTCTTCTTTGGCAATTTCATCACCTTCCCTCGCATTTTCTACTCAACCTTATAAACAACACAGTTGGAGCATAAAGAGTCAGACCGCCGGGGTTTGCCTTATCGAAATTCTTAATTAGAAAATTTTAATTATGTTTTGAGACTGGTTGGGCAACAATGAAAATCAAATAGAAAAAAAAAAAAAAAAAAAAAGAAGAGAAAGAAAGTAGAAGAGGACTATGCATGGTATGGCTGATGGGGCTGGACGCGTATTTTCACTTGGATGTACGAAAGATAGTGGAGAAATATGGCACGGTACGCCTCGAAGCCACTATTGGATAGAGGAGGAACGAGACACAATAAAAAATAAAAATAAAAAAAAGGAGCAGAAAAGAACAGAAGCGGCAGCGCGCGCCCTCACGTTCTTCTCTCGCTCCAGAGTGGTATACAAAAGGCAATTAAACTACCACTCTGCCTCATAAAGATACTTCAACAGCATTGTCCCACTTCTCTCTATTCCTTTCTCTCCAACGATATTAAATTTCAAACGCCGGTAAATATACATTGGATATTGTGAAGATGCCTTTTTTCTCCCTGGAAAACTCCGGATTTTTCGTTCAACGACACATGCGGATGAGGGGAAGCTTGTCAATAATAATTGCCTGAATGTGCAGGAGTGAAGGGAAGGGGTAATTTCATCGGTGGTACTACCAATGGGACCCTATAGACCAACTCCATTAACTGTTTAACGAACCGCAATTTATTACGTTATAAAGTCAAGCTCTCTCTCGTCTCGGCACAAGAGTTGCCATGGCTGTTTGACGCTCCGATGCTGAGGACACAGGGGTTTATGCTTTCCGAGTTAACCGATTGACGTTAAATTGATTCAAATTTCTTATTCGCTGATGTCTCGATCCGTCGATTCTCGCGGAAGAATCCATTAATCCGTAATTCCTAGTGGAATTTCGATGAAAAAAGAACATTTTCCAAAATTGACGCTGACATTCTGATGTAATGAACTCAACACTTCACAAATACATACGAAACTGCCTTTTACATCTTTGTATTTGGCCAAAGTTGGCGAAGCCTTTGAAAACAAAGAATCTTCACTGAGAACACCAAAAAAAGCTGGAGAAAAAAAGAAATCGTCGTCGAAGAATACAAAATGAAATCATGTGATGACTTATTTTTCGACTCAAGTTCTTATTCGTATGAACATTTTCATGAAGAGTTTACTCTCGAAACTCCTTTATACATTGACATGCTCACTCGGTGTTCAGAGCGTTAAATAAGCGACCTGAGAAAGCGAAACGGGGCAACAGGTCTCCATGGGTATGGCATTGCTGTCTCGTCACACTCTATCCCCCCGGTTTCCCACTACTGCCACGTCGGCGAGAGTTGAATCGCAACGGGGGCGTTCACAAAACAGAAAATCGTCTTGAAAGTATTCAAGGCACGCGCGGAATTACCTCGGGGAACCCCCCAGGACTCGTCGTGCGTGACGTAGGCCATACCCGTTGGGACAGCCAAATGCGCTTTCAAAACGTCTGCCATTAGTGACGCGCGCGAGAGGATGAGCGAGAGAAAGAGAGGCTTCTTCTCTCACCTCCAACACAGACAGCATCCAGTAAAACGTCAGACCATCAACTTGATCACAAATCCATTTCATCACCTCCATTAAATTTCTATATTTTTCAATTCACCTATTCATTTTATTTAATTTCAATTCAGGCACTTTCATTTATTTTTATTCCAAGTGTTAGATGAATCGAGCTATTGATTTGACCAGCACCAGCAACAGGTTAATCATTGGCGTATAACGATGATGGAATTTGATGTTGTCGTCACACGCTCCACAGACTATCCCTGGCTACGAATATTGGCTAAAAATGTAAATTGCCCTGACACCAACACTCCTACCCTCACTCTCTTTCTCTCTCTCTCTTTCTACCCTTTAACCATTGCCTGACGTTTCTCGTTCGTTTTCTGCGCTCATTCATTCTGGCAGGTTTTTTTTTTTTTTTTTTCGTTTGTGTGTTGGCAGTAACCGCTTTGAGCAACGGCTGTGAACTATAGGTAATTGAAAACACGCGTCATTCTTCTTTATTCTCACTTTAATCCATCCCCTTATACATCCAATATTCGTTCGCCCGTATTCCCCTATTCCGTGAAACTCTAAATGGAGTTGGTAGAGGACATTTCGTTAATAATAATGGAAAGTTGAAAAATTCTGAATGAAAATTTTTGTAATTCGCTACCGAAGCCTCTGTCTTTCTCTCTCCTTTTTTGTATGTATTTTTCTGCTTTTTTTTCAACTTATGAAAGATGCATGAGATACCGCAATGGCAGAAACGGATGTCAAATGTAAGGTGTCCGATGAATAATATATTCAGTATTGGAGTAAATAAAAATTCCGCTTAGTAAGAACTGTTGTCTTTCAAGCTCAGGACAGAATGACGTAATTCTGTGTGGATTGTGTAGGAAAAAAAAGGTGTGATTCGAAAATTGATAATCAATAGATGAAAATCTTCTGTTATAGTTTGACATGAATTCGCTGTTTTCTTGTGATTTTATTTTTGGGGATACTTGGGAGTCTCGTGTGGCTGGGGTAATAAATCAGTAGTGAATAGGTGAAACGTGATGTGTTGACTTATCCGTGTAATCATTTTTTATTAAATATTTCGGAGGAATTCTGGTGGGGACCTTTTTTGTGGGCTTCATTTTTCATGACGGAAGAGGTCATCGCACGAATTTCGGTCCTTTTATCGTGTCTTGTGATTTAAAAGTAAAGTAGGATAAGTGTAGGAATTTCGTGTAATTTATTTTTGGAGATATTCGGTTAACGGAAAAATTTGGGGGTATTTTTTGGCAAGAGAGCTTTTTTGCAGAATTTGAAATTTTCTACATCACAGGTCTCTGGCCTCCAAATTTATTCAATTCATAGATATTTTCAGAAAATTTTCAATCCTAATTAACGATAGATCACTTATTTACTTAAATATTCCAAATTTTGGATGAAATTTAATCAATATTTCACAAAACATTGAATACAAATGATTCAATAGGAGAGATCAGAGCAAAATAATACCGGAGATTTTTTTCGGAAGAAAACTTAGAAAAAATGAAAATATGCTCCAACATGTTTACATTGTTGTTACACTGTTCATTCTCAAAAAAAAAAAACCAATGTAGTAATCACCTGTAGCTTATTTCAAAAATATCTCATTAGTGGGGAGATTTCGAAGAAATTATAAAAAAAACAAAATGGGTGTTGCTCTTCTTCCCTCCCTTTAGAATCATCCGCTTCAGACATATTTGACTAAGAAGTGTAAGGGTCAGGAATTTTAAAACTGAATAGATATAAAATGAAATGAAAAAGAAGTTATCAGAAATAGTTCATTTAACAATCAATTTCGTCTTGCAAAACACATTAAGCCGGATGATTTTCATAACGATATTCGTTAGGGTAGTCCCTTTCAGAGCCTGTAACCCATAGATGACGTCACGACCACCCATACAAATATTCATTCAGTCGAAATTTTCAAAAATTGTATTGAATATGACAGAAGACAACTTAAATTCTCCCACTTCTCCAATTTCATTACAGAAATATTCTCGATTTTTCAAAAAATTCATTCAATATTATTGAAAACTCTAATAATATTCGACAATCCTCTGAAAAACAGTGCTCAGGTCATGTACAATGCCTGGTTACATTTATTTTACACAATATGTGCTCATCCCGATTTTACGTGATGCAGTTACAAATGCAACATTGGAATGGACAATGTAGAAAAAAAATATCTCCATGTAATTTTCGAGATTATCGTACGGAGTGAACTAATCTTTTTTTCCCGACAATATCCCTCTAATTATGATAACTATCATCATCACAAAGCAGTACCATGAATGATCAATAAACACTCGTCAGGTGTAATCACTCACGACTTCAGTGGATTCGTAATTTGTTTGTGTGCAGAAATACCCGCATAAGTTTACTGGTTTAAGGTCACCACTATACGAGTACTTGTCATTTGACAGACTTTGTTAGATGCTGGTTGAATACAGGAATCTGTAAATGTCTTTCATACGATGTAGTTGCCGGAGACCCGGATGCTGACACTCCAAACGATTTACTCTAAACGTTCCAATCATCTGATGTAATCGTGTTTCATCTGCATCATTCCCGAGTAATATTGAACATACTCTCGTCTATCTGCCAATTTTATCAGACTTTTACTGTTTACATACTGCGAAAAAAGGGAATACATGAAAAATTCATCGGTTTCTGGTCGTGTTGGACTTTTCCGATAAACATGTCGATTTAAAAAAAAAACTATATTGGTATTTAGTCATAGCTTTAGTGCTATTTAACACCAATGTATCGGAATTGTTCTGGAATTTGGATAATGGAGAAAAACGAGATGAGTCAATTTCATTTTTTAGTCCTCTTAATTAAATTCCGGAATATTGTCAAAAAATTGTTCTCGTTCCAACTTTGACGAAAAATCCATTATTGAAGACAATCTCGGAAACTAATGGAGATAAGCTTCCGTGGAATTCTCTATACTGAAGATTAGAGCAGAAACGGTGTATCTCCATTAATTTCCGAGATTTACTTAGACTAGGGGGTTTAAAAAAATTCACTTTGATTTCACCTCTTTTCTACTAAATATTTTTTCTCCGTTAACAAGAATTTCTTCAAATATTGATAATATGTTAATTTCCCTCAAAAGAAATAGAACCCTGTTACTAAAATCTGGCAGAAACAATTTTTCATGTTAAGCATATCTTTAATCAATTCCAAGAAACGTCCCTTAACCCCTGTTTTTTCAATTGCTGCCAAATTACCATAACCTCGACCCTAAAAATAATTCTGCAGTATCACGAGCCGCGGAAAATAGCATCTAGAATAAATATTTGCAAACTTTCTACTCTCCTTCTTTCACTCTATACAATCACTAGTCTATGATAGTTGAAATGATATCACAGTTGCATTTTGGATTAGGTAGACGTTCAGACGCGTGACGACTGCTATGTGGTGGGATAGTAAGCGCGAGTTTGAAACTTAGATTGCCGTCACGTGGAGTAACGTGGAATGGAATGGGGAGGGGGTGTAGATGAGGGGGAGTTTTCCCGAGGTATTCTCCGAGCCAATCTCGTTGAGTTGAGCCCGTGCTAGTGTTGACGATGCTGCACACAGACACCTACACACATGGCCAATGTTGGAAGGTAGCTGTCGAGGGGCAAGACACGACCGGCTTTTCCCGTAGCAAATCCGACGTAAGACCGCCCGTGAAATCTCTATATTTTCTCACTGATGCCGTTGGCCATTCTCTCTCACGTTTTCCAACTAGAAACTCAAGTGCTTGGTTCAGGAGAAATAGAGAGAGAGGAGACAGAGGCAGAGCATATACCATGTACTTACACTCGTGTAAATCGAGTAATGGATTAATTCTATAATTGGCTGCTTTGTAATAGAGCGAAATTTCAGTGCTCCAGTGTTAGCACACTAGAAAAGGATATTGTTGAGGTTATAACATATATATATATTGCGTATTATGGTGATGGTGATGGTATGGAAGAAGATAGGTAAAAGGGGTGCACGAGTCCCTAGACACGGCTCAACTGAGATTCTTCTGTACGCCCGAGTTACATAGCCCTGGGGTAGTTAGCGGTGCAGCTATGGCAAATAGACCTTCATCCAACCTTGTAGATCCTTTGGGGAATGAGTTCTAGATTATAATGCTTCTATAAACGTGATATACAAACGTAACTAACTGCTGAACTCGTAACTTGACGAATCTAAATTGTGATGGTTTTAAACATTCTCGTGGGTTAAGGCTTCGTTCTCATTAAATATTGAGAATTTTGCGAAATTCATTTACATTTAAATTTTAATTAAAGTATCAGGTCTATGCACGTGACCACTGTTGTAGAAGGCAATTTTCATTTTATATAGGAACTACTGCTTTTTGAGAGAGAAAATCAGAGTTTAAAATGTTTCTCGAAATTTCGAGGGGATTCTCCTGCGAATAACTCGGAAATCAGTGGGTTTAGGGGGAAAACTCAGGGAATGTTCTTTTGTCGTGAATTTCATGAGCTACAAAAATGGTCTCCTGATAAATTTCCGTATAATTAATAATTACTGAGAGATCCGTGAAGTAAACTAAGGATGGCTGCAGAGAAATGATCTGGGATTTTTTTTTGAATGAAGGATTTCATCCCGGAAAAATTGTTAAAAATTTGAGGAAATCCTCCCATATGTATATGTTATTGACTACTTTTTTCAAATTTTATCGTAGGAGCCTTCGACCTAAAAAAAATCGCAGTTCATGACTTCCTGCAAGACCATTTTGCCCTAGTCTTCCCTATGAACTGAAAAAAAATTGATGTAAATTTAATTTTTCTTTTCTTTTTGTTCTGATTACAGGTAGGTTAATCTACGTAATTAATTATCAAGTGTAAGTTGAGGCGACTATAAAAGCGTTACTGACATAATGATGATGGCTAATCTACCCCCCGTTATGCTGCCGGCCCTCCATGACTACGGCATGCTGGCACCAACTCTCGGAATTAAGGTGAGTTTTGTACTGATGCATGATTATCGGAATGGTAATTGAGGAATCTACAATGTTGCGATACGAGTGAAAATTTTCATCCAAGATCAACATCATTATTGATTGTAATGAGCGCAAATTAGAGAACAACACATATCTTTTATCGCTAGTAAATTTTGCATTTAATGATAAAATCATCTTTTATGGATGTTTTTAATTTTGATAATTTTGTAGGAAAACATTTTTCCTCTATTGAACAATTTTTTAATCCAATGCATAAACGATATTCTTCCGTGTTGGTTACTAAAAGTCCCTAGTAAGGTCGGATTAATTTTTTTATCATGGACGTCATGATTGTAATCAACATTAATTAGTGAAAACATATATCATTCTTTACTAGTAACTTTTACGTTTAATGCTGAAATTATTCTCGATAGATTCTTATTAATTTTGATAATCTCACCAAGAATCAATTCTTTACTATAATTAGGGAATTTTTCGAGCGAAAACATAAAGAATATGTTTTGAATAAGATTTATAACCAGATAAAAATCAGTGGTGAACTAAAACGGCGGAAATTTAATTTTAAACTTAATTTTCGAACAATATCTCAAGACTCGAGCGAACTATAAAAACTTGCCGAGTGATTTTTCTGAAAAACAGAACGAGGCCAGCAAAAAAAAAAAGTCTCCATAAAAAAATCTCGAACCTCCACGAGATCCCAAGATATTCCGAAAATATCGAGTTCACATGACACCTAATTTATCTCAATTCGCCTTTTCTCTAATTTCCACGTGAATAATTACACCAGAATGTATTAACAATCATAAGTGAAAATGAATATCGTTGTTTCATACAAAATACTTGTGCATACAATTCCTGCACAATATCGCGAATAAAAAATTTCACTCCTTAATTACTAATGATATGATTAATTGTTTAATAACAATTGAAATTCTCGGAGTGAAACAAATTTCATTAACAATGGAAAATAATTTCAGTTTATAAACTGTTAAATTTAATTCTTCAAATATCTCGAATTCTCTGTTTTCCTATTTTTCTCCTCGTTTTTCCTTTTATTATCATCCAACACAACGAAATAATCTCAGAGAAATTTCGTTGTTTCATCGTGCGCTTGAATTCGCCACGGACTGACTGGCAACGTGCCAATGGACCGATGAAATGCGATTAAATCACTTTTTGAGGCCACTATATCCCACTGTATATATCCCGCAATTCTTTTCTCCTGTTCATGCGCACATTTTTTCGGGTCAAATCTTCATTTCTTTCTTTTTTTTCCGTCTTTTCCGTTGTGTATTGATAGAAAAGAAAAAAAAATGAATGAAAAAGGAAAAAAAAAAAGCATTAAACATAACCCAAAGCTCCTTTTGATCCCGTTGGGCATTGGAGAATGGGCTTCTTTCTTGCAACAATGTACTCTTATCATATAGAATACCTGATATTATATATAACTAAGTAAACATATATGCACATATGTGTATTGAGTATAATACTGAGGCAGATTTTTCAATTTCATTTCTCATTCCTCCGTCAGTGCTAACCGCGAAATATTAATTAAAATTCCTATCAGAATATTTCGACATTATTCAAATCCTCAATTATTCATTCAATGTATGCGTGTAATTTACTTCTCTCATTTTAAAATAATTAAAATTCTAATGTACTGGCTCATGGGTTTCTTCTGCTGGCTTTCAATTAATCTAATTTTTGATGAATGAAGATTTTGTTATGTTTGGGTGAAAAAAAAACGTTATTTATATAGGGAAAACGTGGGGTAAAATGGACATATTTGATTGTGGTTGGAATTTGATGTTTTACGTGATTAAAATTGGATGAAATTAATTAAAATACATGAGAGGAGATATTTGTAATGTTTATACCGTGTCGCAATTGATTTTCATCATTTTTTAGTTTTTTGACAATTTATTATAAAAATGTTCTAGTTCTCTACTCGAAAATTCCTCATTTAGTGTGAATAAAGGGAAAACGTTTAATCTCGAGAATTACCAGGATGAAACAGAATTGAAGAACTCTGTGAATATCTAAATGGCCGATTGAGTTATTTTTCTTTCCTCCACAAATATTAGGTTGTCTTTAGTGTCAATTGAAAACATTGTAGTGTTCTGTTTTCATTGAATTAATGAAAACCAAGCGACAAAATTTTACTGTCCACTCATCACCCATGGACCACTGTACTCTTTCTTCTCTTCTTCCCACTCACTCTCCACTGGCACGTTTTACAGTATAACAAAACCATCCGTATGTTGGCGGTTTGTACGTGCGTCGCCGATCCCCAGTGGAATCGTACGTTGTGTGTATGTGTTGCGAGCCGGCCACCATCATCCCCCACAGGTCCAATGCCGTTTCTATCTCGGTACTACCTACCTCCTCCGGACCCTCGTTTGCATAGACAAACAGAGGAGGTTTGAGTTGAACACACGACGTGCCCGCAACACCGTTGTGGGACCTTGGTGCTCACTGGTACTGGCAGTATGCCCACCACCAGAAACGTTTATTGTCATTCCTATACATGTAAATTCCAGGATGACCCATTCGTGTTAATTGTTTTCATTCGTTTTGGTAATTTCGTCAGTCACTAATCGTCAACTGTTGCGAAGACAATTTTTGAAATAATAGAGTTATTGGATTTTCTCTCGATTTTCCATTATTTCCCTGCAAAAAAAAAAAAATCTGAAATAAAATCATATTTCCCTAGAGTGAAAAAGACGTCAGTGTTCTTCAGATTGCTCCGTTTTTTTTTTGTTCATTTCTAGTACTTTTTTCAATAACAAACGGGCATAAGCCTAAATTATTGATGTAGAGAAGAGAAATCACCCTCACATTCGCCTTTTTGATTATGAGGGTTCCTTGAATAGTTTTCCTGCAGTATAATATTGAAAATAACAGACAAATGGGTTTTTGTGGTTCAATTTTTCATCGTTTTATTTAACTAAACGGAGAATTTGAAATCATAACGTCTCAGAGTCAAAAGAGCGTGAATGCTCTCTCGAGTGTTCCCTTGATTTTCCTCATTTGTAGCACTTCCCTCAGTAATAAATGAGCGTATGTCTGAATTCATTAATGGAATAAGGGTGTATCTCCCTCACACGCCTTTTGGATGCCAAGTAGTTCTGAAAATGATTATTCATAGTATAAAAGTAATCATCACGAGAAATCTCTTTTCTTTCCCATTGCTTTCGAAATTAGAATTTTTTCATCTAGAGTTAACAATGGAGAAGAGGTGTGCCTTTCTTGAATACTCCTTATATTAAACACTCTCGAAACATTGGCCCTTAATTTGATGAATTTCGCTGCAGCAATTTTCAAAAATTCACAAGCAATAGAAATGCATTTTTTTCTCCACTTTTCAACAGCAGTTTCAAAGAAATCAAAGTTCATCAACTTTAAGCTTATTGAATATAAAGATAAAGTAAAAATAATTTTATATAAAACCCGAGAATGAAAAAATTCATCTCAATAAAATCCATCACTCACTGTCAAGCACAGCCATTTTGTGCTCGAACGTATCTTAATATTATTCGAGTTATAAAACTTTCAGCAGTGCATTTGACCCAGTAAGACTCCCTCGCATTCCTCATGTTGAAACAAGGAAAAAAAAAAAAAAGAAAAAGTAATTGAAATTTTACACACATTTTATTCATAAATTTGAATCGATCAAATTCATCAAAAATTAACATTGAAAATACTCACTCTATTATTCAAAATAGAATGACATTCAATGTTGCATATTTAAAGTAACTCAAAAAAGGTTTATCAGTTGTTACATTTACCGAAACAATAACAAACCATTGTCGGGTTTTTTTTTTTCGTGACAACAGAAATGTTTCATAAATGTTGAATGTCATTCGTATTGTTTTCATAACCCATGGAATTTCAGTATAAAAAGAGTTTAAAATAAAGAGTGAGAGAAAAAAAGAAAGGAAAGAATCACGGTAGTTGGTGTTTCAAATGACCGTTTTACTTGCAGTGCATAATAAAGCGAGGATGTTTACATTGGTTGACCAAGTAACATTGCCTAAAGACTGTAAAAAAGTCATACTGAGTTTAAAAATTTCCGGTATTTTTTGTTTTTATTTTACTTCAATTTTCAAATGCAAGCACGTTTTTAATTGGATGTGTATACACATATAGAGACCAAAAACAGGTACAGCAAACGGGGTTTATGGACAGTAAATGCAATTTACAATTTCCATGGAAATTGGGGGTATGTTGTGTAAAGCTATGTTGTATTGTGAAGTTCTCATTCGGAAAGTGCGGTTCTGTATTAAGCTTCTATTGCAGAATAGAATAGAATCACTGGTGTACGAAATGTTTTATCATCAAAGGATTGAAAATCACAACCATTGTAATTCCACAGAAAACTTTAGTGCAATCGTATTTTTGAATTTGTCGGTGCTTTTCTTTGTTCAAATCAAAATTTTGATGATTCTGTAATCTTCACAATGTTATAACTTTGTGAAAGGAGAGAAGACAATTTTTTGTATTAAATTTATGAGATACTTGAAAATCAGTGTTTTTAAGTGAGAATCGATATGACTCGTTCTATCTTTTAACTATGAAAAAGCGCTCAGAATTCTTTGGTAATTTCAATAAAATAAAAATGTGAAGAATTTTCACGATACTGCCAACAAGCTATTGGATGATTCTCAGAATTTAAAATCCTTTGTAACATTCTTAACTAGATGAAAGTTAACGTGAATCCGATGAATTTTCAGAGATAGTTGTATGTGTTCAGTCGATCAATAATATCATTTTCAACTTATATTTGGAATTTAATGTCAATAAGGATCCACGATAGAATTTCAAAAAATTCTACAACAATGCAGGCATCTTCATGAATTTTTCCAAATTTTTTCGTGGAAGCTTGGACTTTGAAAAAAAAGTGAGTTATCATGGATAAAGCCATTCCCAATATTCTCAATGAAACCTATATTGACCGATAGAGAATATCAAGCTTCTCCATAAAATGTACTCAGTATTGAATTCAGTAAATCAATTGGGAATCCTGACAAAACATTCGCAGTTCCTAAAAATCACCAAATAAATTCTTCTCTATCAAATCCCTATAAATACCAGTAACTCTGTCAACTTGAGTATTATTCTACCCAACGATTAGTACAATAATCCCTCGTGTCATTAGTTCCCCAAAAGCCCTCACTAAATATCATAAGCGTTTGAGCAAACCGCTCCCCTTTCATCCTGCTTTCGTTGTCGAGAGGATTGACCACTGCGAAAGCGCCAAGGAAGAAGAATCGTGCAGAATGAGAGGATATTGGAAAAAATTCTATACAAAAAATATAATGACTCATCGGCGAACGATTTATCCAGGTTGTGCCATCAAAAGTACTACCAGCTGTGTCGATGAAAAATTATCCACTAACCGAATTCGTGCAGTTTATATATTTGTGTCTCTCTTCAATAGAGACATGATAATGCTCGATATAAGATACTGAATCTCATCAAAGTAAAATAGGTTTAACGGACCTATCGAAAGGATTGCAAGATCTCGAATTCAGTCCGAGATATCATATCGATTCATCGATATTGAAAATGATCGATCTAGAGTCAAAACATCAATCCTTTTTTTAAACCTGTTCTTTGTAATGGAACTATCGAATGATATGCGATTCTCGAATTAGATGCGAGATATCGCCTCGATTGATCGAATATTTAGAATCGATCGATCAATAGTTGATGTGATATTGTTTTTTCCTTTTTCTTATGTCTTTGGCTAGCAATTCCTTCCTCAATATTCCTTTTTTCCGAAAACTGAAGCTTTCCATCTATCGATTCGCACAATTCGATTATTGGATGAGATATTCCGAATCAAATTCGAGAAATCGCTATTAATTCGATAGTTCCGTTTCACTAGTTTTAGTTTAACGAGAATTATGTTAAAAATGAAAATATGATTGTTTTTTTCAAATGAATCAATGCAGGCATGCTCAACGCGTTTTTAATTGCTATTAAAAAAATAAAAGAAACAATAAAAGCCCCCGGTCCATCGATTTAACGATAATTGTTCTATCAATTTCATGAATAGTTTTTTCAATTGGCCGAACTTTCAATTTTTTTTAACTATTATGGAATAGCATGAGGCAGAATAACTGCAGTAATTGTCCAAAAAATTTCCCCGAGGCTTTTACAAGCCTCCTTTTTCCACTGAGGAAGAGGAGAAACTATCCAAGTGCGTTCACGTCGTTCAATTGGCAGTTAACCTCCTCCTCATGAACGTGAAAACGCATTTGCCCAGGTTGTTACATTGGTAGAGAGGCCAAATGGAGAATTGAGTCCTCGTACAATTTTATTATGGCACGTGCCCCAGGTATCTTCGAGAAGCGGAGAGGGGGCGCATATTGTATCGTTGTTTCAAAATGAGAGGCTCAACAAAAGCGGAAGGGAAAAAAAAGTCACGAGCATTCAAACTGAGATTCCTCCACCGATAGTGGTCTACCTTAATGTGCATTTAAATTCGCATTACCCCCCTTATGAAATGGAGAATTTTTTCCTCCACATATTTCTCATATAACGTCGACTGTTTTCAGCAAATGTTGAAGCATCTCTATTAATTTTTCATCACGGTTAAAAAAAAAAAAGGATGAAACAAATACGAGCGTGATGAATAAATAATAACAGTTAAATCATCGAAATGTAGATTTTAACTCACCAACAATATCATAATAAAATCATGTTTAACTGCGTTTAGATGAAATTCAAGAGGCGTTTGAACTGTTGAAGCGGAAAATTATCCACTGAGTTTAGTAGTCTCTTTGTACATGTGTATCTGTCGTACGTGTTTATACGCATCTATGTGTAAATGGATACATACGAATAGGCAATACTGTATCGAGAGGAGGAGAGGGAAGCTTATACGCACGATCGGTACACGCACAGTCCTTGCCACGCCCGGTTGAGTCCACCTCCTCTAATTTCGTTTGCGCCAAACAAACAATTCGGTTACAGCCGTATAATTGTTGGTAATCTGATCCAGTAACGCAGTTTAACGTAAAAACTAACGGCACACTATCAAACTCTCCCGTGTGCAATACTCACCCCCCCCCCCTCCCTCTCTTTTTCCCGCCTCTCACCCATGACTGAGTGAACTCTATTTCTGTGTTTATTTCGCCCTCGGATGTGCACTTAATTGTATCCTAATTAACGGTACCATTGAGAGACATTTTTTTCCCTCCTCTTCAAATTGAATTTCCTGGGGAAAAAAAACCAATTAACTCAATCATTTCTCCATTCTTCAAAAATTCATCATTTCACTGAAGTTAATGTATATCTATATATATTTATATATTATTGAAAGGCTTTTGGAGTGCACCAATCGATAGAGGACACATGGTTTCGTCCTTTTTTGCTTTATCGATAACTCCGACGGCTTTTCATATACCTTTTTCACTTCATAAATTTAATCGGCTTCGGCTTTATTGGATTTCGGGGTATATGGTCTTGTACACTGGAGTTCACGTTCAAATAACCCCTCCTTGGTGAAGCTAAAGAAGCACACACACCATGTATGTTGAGATATATATATGTAGATACATAGATATAGTTTATATACTATTTCTCGTGGCCCTCCATGTCCTGCATTCTGTTGGCCATTTTGCCCAAAAAACTATCCGAACATAATCCTCGCTTCAATTTTTGGTCCTTCCGCTTTCTCTCGATGCCCAACGCCGGGGGATGTCTGTCAAATGTTACAGGCTATTAGCTCTGGAATTTCTACTTGCCTGTAATAAAAATATATTCGATCTTCTCCCAGCATCAAGCATCTCAAGATTTTCCCTTCATTCGTCTCTTCTCTTTCTATTCTTATTGTACTATTACTTTTTTTCTTCTTGCGTTGAAAAATTCATTTTTTTTTCTTCTATTATTCACTTCTTTTCACTCTTTTGTTTGGAGGAGCAGAAAAAAATCTCATAGCCATCTTCTTATTCATTCTATCAGAGAGAGAATCAAACTCAGAGCCTTGTCAATCGAGATTTTCTGAATTCCCCCCTCCCCTCCGATTAAAAATATCCAGGAGCCCATTGTGTGACGTATTCCCAGCTGGGATAAAAGGAATCAAGAGGGAGAGTTGGCTGTTTTCACATTACCAATCATACTGGTTTTTATCATCCTGGGGAAAATGAGGAAATAGGAATGGAATCTTTCTGAAATCCTGGTATTTCATGGATTTCCTTGATCCACAACATGCGTCATTCTATCATCCTTCGTTCTATTCATTCTAATTAGAATTCTTCGGGGGTTTTGTAAATTTATTGAAAATTCCATTATACTTCTTCGGGAACTGGGACATACATGCGCGCGCGCTCATCTTGACGAAGGTCCGAAGATTCGAGACACTAATTTCAACCACCAAAATCACAATTTATTACGATTATATTGTGAGACTTTTTTAAACCCAATCTCCACATGAAAAAAATCTTCATTAAACTATTAATGTTTGAGCATTATTTATTATTTAATCCAATTGAATCCTCGACTTCATCAAAATTCCGCTTGCATGAAAGCTGATCGAATAAATTCAGTAGGGTACTGGTAAAACAGGATAAGTCAATTTTTTCTAACAATTTTTTTTGAGAAACTGCGGAAGAAGAGGCGATTTTGCCTCGATCTTTGTACTTTTGGAAATTCTCTATGAAAAAGACTGCGGGCAAAATGGGCGCACTTCCATCAGTTTCCGAGATATTTTCAAAAAATAATTGCAAGAAAAAATCTACTCATCCCATGTTTTATCTCTTCACTCTTGAATTGTGATGTGTATTTCAAGTGGAATTGAAAAAGTTCTATTCAATAGCTTTAAATATCAAAATATACCAGATAGCTATCCTCAATAGGCTATCGGCTAGTGATCAATCCAGAATTGTGTTCAGCACAATACACAACAGTGAGTTTACACAGACCAAAGAGGAAAGCGTATACACTGATAGAGAAGACTGAAAGGGATAGGCGAATAGCTCTGAGACGAATAGTCGATTGTAATTGGTCAGTTGGGAGTGCGATATTCTCCAGCACTTTCCTCTGGCCGTACCGAAAAGCCCCGGAAACGAAATCCTCTTCTACTTTGAAAACCAAAGGGCAAACGGACCCAGTAACTTACCCACTGCCCTATCCTCTCTCTGTTCTGGGGTGATGCAAGTGAAATACAGTACCTGTATATATGAGGCAAAAGCGATCTCGGCAAAGTCTAAACGAGAGAAAGGGAGGGAAGGAGAGAGCAGTGAATACCGAGGTGATTGTTAGCGGGCAATCTTTGACCCTCTCATTCTGCATTCGAATGCCTCTCTCCCTTCTTCTATTCTCTCACTACTATCACAATCCCTTTTACCAATCCTATTGCCTTTTCCAGTTGCTTCACTGTACTCATTCCTCTTCTTTTCGCACATTTCAGACTTTTTCATAAATAAAGAATCCGAGTGTCATGTTGCAAATTGAAGAAAGTTGAGAGATTTCGAGGGAAATAAAAGGAAGCGTTATTCATGGAAATCTGTTATCTGAGGAAGATAGAATTTTCGGAGCTCTGAAGCGTGGAGGCTTTCAAGAGAATGCCGAAAATTCTGTAATTATGTAAACATTCTCTCGAATTTTTTCAAATTCTTCCGTAAGGAGCTTCACTCTAGAAAACTTCGAAAAAATTAGGAATTCTCATTTAATCAGAGAAAGAGGCTCATTACTTTTTCTGAATTTTTTGAAGACTCAATATATTCCTTTTTTTGAAGGAATTCTCTATCGATTCAGTGGAGGAGACCGGGGCAAAACCGACCTGTGTTTTTGCAAAGGCCTCTAATAAGTTTTTTTTTCCAAGTGATCTCATAATGTAGACATGCTGAAGCATTTCCTCAATTTTTTTAGATTTTTTTATGAAGTCATTTATATGTAGCTTTGATTTTTCTTTGTGAGAATTCTTTATCTTGTTTAGTTGGAAAGAAAACTGGCAGAAAAACAACTTATTCTGATTTGTTTTGTCTCTCATAAATAGATATTCCCCGAACTAAGAAACAAATGATTCCATTTTTTTTTCCAATTTCGAAATATCTCAATTTCCATAATATCACATTCACGAATTTTAAATGGTCCAACGAATTTGTGAATTCATAATGGAAGAGTTATCATTATAAACTCGGGGCAAAATTTCATCTATAATTGCCCATTAAAGTTTCAATGTAATTAATCAATTTCAATAGTACTTAATGCAAAATTGTTGATTATCATTTTCCAAAACTAATTGATAATTAATGGAGTAATGGCTTCACGTAGGATTTAACAATAATACCTTATTATATTTATAAAAATTCTCTTTTAATGAATTTTAATACAAAGTAATAAGTCTTTAGTAATTTTGAGAGGGATTGATATTAATCCATTCGAGTTGGGGAAACATTTGATGATTGGATTTTGATGATAGTTTAATTAAATGTCGCGTGAAATTTCAACCAATTTCTATGTATGTTTTAGGATTTGGTGAAACTTAATCCGTCGAAATAGCGTAATTTCATGATCTGCATACTGCTTACTCTCTGGGTAATTTTCAAACCAAGATGTACGCAATCTGCCCCAGAGGGGTAGGAATCATTTACTCAGCGTATTAGATACTATAATTTTCAAGATTATATTCGTATTTAATAATCATAAATTGTAATTACTGAATTAAAATATTATTTACATTATGCGGTTTAAATCTGAATTGTTGAGTTTGATTGTTAGTTTAGTGAAGATATTCGTTGGATTTTAGGGAAAATGGAGCTTGTTTGATTTTCCTCATATTATTCAGAGATATTTGAAGATGGAAGGAAATGAAATTGACAAGTGCTGCAATATATTCAATTCCACCACTTTTCCCGAATATTTTCCTTACTTTTTCAACAGTATCTTCAAATACGCGAGGAATACAAAAAAATTCAAGAGAATTTTTTTTGTAGAACAAAATAAGATCTACAAAAAAGGTCTACTATTTTTTCCCTATGTCTCTCTCATTCCGAGACATTTCCAAAAAACACATATAATCCCCAAATTCCTCCCCCTTTTCTCTTATTATCTCGAAAATTATTCCAACTAAATCGACTGCATCAAAAGTAATTTCTCCAAAGACACTATCATCTCCATAAACTTCAAAAATTTTGATGATTCCTCAAGTTTTGATTTGGTCCAGTGATTCACAATTGCCATTAGTCTATCCATACACGACGAAACGCCTGTCCCAAACTATTTCTTTACCCCCTCTGTCCTTTTATGTAACGCGGGTAAATTAACGAGCTCGAAAGTTTGAAGACACGCATGGTTTGCTCTCGGGGAAGAAAATTTTGCCACGACAAGTTTCATGACTCGGGGAAATGCCGGGCTAACGTAAGAAAATGTTAGGCCAGAGGAGGGGGGGAGAGAGAGGAGAGGTAGGAAGAGAGACGGATAGATAAGTGAGAGTGAGATGAACGAAGCTCGAGGGTGAAACTACTGTGAAATATCTACTTTCCCACATCGCCACCGTCTCCTGGGAGCATCCTCAGGCTCTCTTCTAAGCCAAGGCATGGATTAACCACGTTACTTGCGGTATAAACTCAGCATGTATATAGGAGATATTACGTTATACCAAAAACTTGAATTTACAAAAGGAAAGCTATCGATAGAGTGCCTCTGCATATTTTTTCTCATTTTATTTTCTCTGTTCTCTATCTTCTGCATGCGATTGAATAATAGAAGAAGAAAAAAAAAAGGCGAAAAAAGAGTTTGAATTGATAAAACTTTTTGTCGCATAGAATCTTGACTAGTTTCACTGCGCAGTAGATCAGCCAAGTGTCACATACCATTGTACGTGTGTTAATACAGTTACACTCTCACTCTTGCCTCTTGCCTATTCCGTAATTCTCCCTTTATCCGTACACCTCCCTCTTTTTTTTCAACCCCTTTTCCCTTCTCGTTGCTCTCTTCGTGTGTTATTTCATCGCTGGAGTTGAAGAGATGAAAGGACGTCTATCCAGTGGTAACCTCATCGCTTCTTTCTTTTTTTGTCTCTTTCTTGTCGTGCAAAAATACAAGAGAACCTGAAAGGAGCGAGGGAAATAAAAGGATAATAAAAAGGAATGAGGGGAATGAGAAAAAAAAAACAATAAAAAAAAAGTGCTCAAAAAAAAATGAGAATAAGAGTTCGAAGGTCGCAAAGGCAGTCAAGCCTTTCGTCCGTTTCCTGCCTGCAAGACGCAGGAACGAAGTGATTACGTCCGAACCTTTTCCTCTCATTCTTCTTTTTTTTTTTTTCATTTCTTTTTTTTTTTCTTTTATTCCTCAT
Organism: Aleiodes alternator; assembly: GCA_963921955.1. Classification (NCBI taxonomy): domain Eukaryota; kingdom Metazoa; phylum Arthropoda; class Insecta; order Hymenoptera; family Braconidae; genus Aleiodes; species Aleiodes alternator. The sequence continues at coordinate 7,583,695 of OY998100.1, read as the reverse complement.
TCTACCTCCCTCTAGTGGGCTCTACTCTTGCCCGCTTCTCCTCCCGGTTTCGTGTTCACTCTTCCCTCGTCACGGTAAGAGTAATCTCCGTTTCGTACAAACACTTGGAACTTTCCAAGAGAATCACAGTCACGAAACGAAAAGAGAAAATGAACAAATCCTGGAGTTGTGTGAGGTAGAGAGGGAAAATAGTTGATCGCAGCTTGTTGATTTGCACTCATTCTTTCTGGTGGGCTCACAAATTGAGGCAGATGTTTAAAGGAAATACGGGAGACTGGGGCAAAATGAATCTGCGGTGTAAAGTGGTACAGGATTTTTTTTTTGAGGGTGAATAATTCTACCAGAAAAATTGGAAAAAATCCCAATAGTACAGACATATCGAAGTATCTTCTTTAATTTTTCCACATTTTTTTGCAAAACTTTTTCACTCAGTAGGAAAAATCCTCCATCATTTTGAACTCTATATCAATTTGAATGAAGCAACAAATGAGAATTACATGGTAATAATAAATTCGTGGAGATCCACTGAGCTCGAATAATTTTCTCCTCCGAGAGTGTTGGTGAAAAACTTTGGCCATCGGTCAGGCTTAACTCTGTGGGTGGAGTGTTAAGAAAAAGATAGATACATATTATATAATAACGCCAATGGGGGGTCGTAGAGGCAACGTGCACTGGCAGCGTAAAAAAGTAGAGGAATTATTAATTTCTTCAGTGGGAGAGACAGTATGGGTGTGAGGGCAAAAGGGTTTTCCAGGATGGACGCTGTGCTGCTGGAGATTGTAGGCTATTCCTACTGTATATATCACCTGACCGTGTGGCCAGGTGACGTCGGTGGGCAGAGATGAGGGAGAGCTTGAGATAGGAGTATGCGCGGGCGATGATGAGTGAGCGAGAAAGTGACAGACGTGGTGGAAAAGAGAGGCCGGGAGTGTAAAAAGAATGGGACAGAGTAAACGGTGATCCTGGTGGACGAAGGCGAACGAAGCGAGAAGCAGGTGGATGGGAGTACTGGAGGGGGGGGGGGTATGAAGTGACGGAGGAGGAAGGAATTGGGTTTAAGTACAATGTTGTATATCTATATGTATACAGTTTTTCTTCGCCTTTTTTTTAATGGTATAAAAGTCGTGTGTGTTGTGTGTTGAGACAGAGAGGGAGACAGTAGGTTGGAGGAACGCAGACTCGGTAGTACTCGGGCAGTTTCGTTGGACTGATTGGCTGACGGTTAGTCATGAGGGTGGGAGGACGAGGCGGTTTGAAACGAAGCTACGTACTACGGCGGCTCCAAGCGATCCTCGGCTCAGCTTGCGCGGGTCGCCCGGCAGTTGTGTCAAGCTAGGCGATCGAGTAGGACGCTCTTTAATCGCTCCACTTCCAAATTTCTATTATAATAAATTCCCGAAAATTAACCGTAATAAAATCTCAAAAATCCCACCTATTTGCTAATTAAATTCATTGAAAAAAAATATATAATAATATTCTTTAAAAAAAAAGAAAAAAAGAAAAAAAAACACTTGTAAACATATATATAATCGTATATATGTAACTTAATATTTAACAAATTCATTAATCGCGTGCACAATCAAAAATACTACATTTAATGTAAATCTTCGATTATTCTTAAACACGTAAAATTCTGTATAACGTTTAAAAATAAAAACATTCTTTCATCTATCTACAAAAAAAAAAAACAATACTTCATCGTCCTACAATCTTCACTGTTTCCATCAAGAGAAAGAGCGAATAAGCGAAATAGTTTTAAATAACAAACAATCGTCACTCGTACATGTGAGAGAGAAAGAGAAATATATAGAAAAAAGAAAGAGGGAAAAAGAACCAAAGATTATTTATTGTAGTATGAGTATTGTGTGAGAAACTTATCAGGGAGAATGTACGAGTAAATCGTGGGTGCACGTGTATTACATTGTGGTGTGACGTATTATCAATTTGCACGAGCAATATATAAATAGATAAATAAAAGAAGAACGTTTGTATGCTGTAATACCTGTATAAAATAGATAGGAGAGAGAGAAAGAAGAGGATCCCCGCGCGCCACGCCGTCTCGACAAATCGAATCGTGGGTGTCACGAGGGAGATTACGAAGCGATTATACCGACCGAGAGGTACGTCAGCAGCTAGTTACCACGCTCAGATTATATATAATACTCGTTCAAGAGAAGAGGAGGAAGGAAAAAAAAAGCGCCAAGTGAAGAGAGAAATATACTATATCGAATTTACGGGGAAATTATTATTTTTTAATTGTAAAAAATTCATGGAAGGCAAAAAAATTGGAATTTATCATCATCAGAAGAGCTCACTGAAGCGTGTCAATAATCGTTAAAAATTATTAGTAAATGAAATTGTATAAAATTAATTTAATTAATTGATATACATCATTGAAGATTCAATCGAGACAATCAGAATTAATAATTGGAGACTGGGTGTATAAATGCAAGTAAGAAAAATTAAGGAAATTAAATTATCACAGACTGTAAATTATTAATTATTTTTTTCCTTCCCTTTTGCCAAGTATTTTGCTTTTTTTCTCCTTAATTTTCTGGTGGAATGACAAGTAGGTTGGAGCTTACATGAACATGTGATATGATTGCCAATTTTTCATATATACGATATCTTGTACGTATCAGAAATAAACATATCCATGTAATTTAGTGAGAGCTTTTAGTGATAAAATAGAAGAAAGCAAAGGAAATAAGAAAAAAGAATTTAAAAAAAAAAACAGTTTCATCAACAAATTCTTTTCTCACGCTCCATTCCAATCAAATCACACACACACACACATACATCTCCAATACTCAAATCATTCTGGCACATATGTGTACTATTAATGGAAAGGAAATAGGTAAAAAGAAGAAAAAAATAAGTGTAAACGAGTGACAATCATTTTTCCTCAGTGTTTCCCTCTCGACGAAAAAAAAAAAAAATCGAGAGGAAAAAATTGAAATCCGTTTCATTCCAACACTGCTCGACAATCTCGCTCAATCGCCCGTACAAAAACGGTAAAATAAAAATGCAAATGGATGAAGAAAATAATAATTCAACTCATATTAAACAATAATAATAACAGTATAAATTTAATATATAAACGTATACACTTGTTGTGTGATTAATTGACGTCAAAGAAAATAAAAAAAAAAAAAAAAAGAAAATTTTAATTTAACGTCAATTTCTGCATTTGTAATTGTACCTACGACGTTTCAATTATTGAGTGCGTTAAATCAATCAACTGGACACAATCCTGTCCATAAATTAAATGCAATTAAAAACATTAGTCTAGTCAAGAATAATAAGAAGAGAAATACGAATTCAATTCATTCATGAAACTCGATATCTACAGCGAGTCTTGAACCGATCCCCTCCCCTTCTTTCTCTCTCTTTCCCTCTCAATTTTTTGTGTTTGAAAATAAGCACTGATTCGATCGTCGAAGTCTCCGATACTCGAGTAAACTCAAGAATTAAAAGATATCAAGCGAAAGGAACATTTGAGAGAACATAAAAAATATATATAAAAATAATAACAATAAAAAGAAAAAAGAAATAACGAGAGTGAGCAAGGACTGCGAAAAGAGAAAGGAAGAAAGCTTCAACGTGTTTGTGTCAGTGTCTCTGAGAGGGAGAGAAAAACTCGGGAGAGTTTTAATACCGAAGGTGAAAAAGGGGAATAGTAGGACAAGGCGAGCAGCCTGACAAGGAGACTGTTCCAAAAGAGCCAGAGAAAAAAGGAAGAGAAGAAAATTAAAAAAAAAAAAATCAAGAAGAAAAAAGAAACAAAACGAAATAACGAAGAAGAAAGAAATTGAAATAAAACATTCAAACTGTGGCAACCAAAGAGAAGTGGATCTCCTGCATCCGACATAGCGAGTAACTCAATTGGTAATTCACAATTATATTTCTACAATTGTCCATCAAAACGTTTATCATCATCATCATCAACAGCACTGGGACTAGTGTCCCAATTGAAATTACGTGATTTATTTATTAATTTGAATAGTAAAATTGATATTAAGTTATTGGCATCAGTTGATAAAGAGAGAGGATTTAACACTGTTCAAGTAGGAAGTAACAAAATCACCACGTATTTTCATTCGTATTCGTTTGTGCCGGGAGGTGCGGTACCCCTGCCACCGGCACTGCATACATCAACAAATCCTGGTTTTACGAGTCATCATTTGTTTGGACAACAGGCCTGCAGTTTAGCCTGTACCTGTACTTGTACCTGTACAGCAAGTTTAGTTACAGCTGCTGCTGCAGCAGCTGCTTCAGCACATCATCCACAATCACTGCAGCATCATCGTTCAATTGGTACAGCATCATCGGCAACTGTACTGCTACAGCCAGTTGAACAAATTAAAGACGCAATGGTGAGCTAATAAGACAAATTTAATGAATTTATTTATTTTTCATTTGTTGTAATTGATCTAGTGATGATGAAATGGGCCAATGAAATGCTCGTTTCAGGGACATTTTCACTTATAAACAAATATACTCATGCAAATTTGGAGGGGATGAAAATCGTGTGAATCTGTGGTGGATTTAGTCATGACGCGTGTCGCTATAAATTACTTCAAACGTTTGCCATGCAAACACACGAGTTCGGCCACATACAAACTCAAGTGAATACCTTTTGCATCGAGCATATTTGTCCCCTCCAACTACCAGTGAATATTTTCTCGTCTGTCATTTGATGATGTATGTATGTTCATGGGTAGATATTTAATGCAATATGTTTGATTGAACGAGTTGCCTATTGGGGGAAAAAAATTGGGGCAATTGCTCCTTGTTTCTGGACTGTTATAAGTTTTTTTTTTTTTTTGCTATTGGAGGATAAAATTTTGATTGAAGTGTTGTTTTTTCCGTCATTAAGAATTTAGATTGATGTTGTAATTAATCAGAGACTCATTTCAACATCTCACATTTAATGAGACATCTTCATTTTCGTCATTATTCGCATTTGAAAAAAATCTGTCATCCAATTTATTATTTATTCCCTTCGGCTTCTGCGTGTTCTTTTTTTTTTTTTTTAATTTTCTTGTTTGCTTCAGCTCAACTTATATAGTTACAAGTCTCTGAATTGCAATCTCCTCGAACCTTGCATCACTTGAAGACTCTCCAGTTGTCCCGCAATGAGTGTCTTGCAATTAGCAACGCCTCCAAAGTTACCTGCGTTACTTTCCCTACCCAGAAGCTTCCACAACACTCTTTTATACAATATATATATATATAGATAAAGACGGGATAGTTCTGTCCTTTTGGCTCGTTTTGCCTGCATACTACCAGAACAGAAATAAGATCTCGCGGCGCACACAGCGCCAACGTCATTTGAATTCACAAGAGGTGGCCCACTCCACTGGCTCCAACGAATTTGCAACTTCAATGATGGATTTGCAAGCGCTTAACGTCCGTTAGTGAAGCAAATTGTAGACTTCCGAGTATCCTAGATTTTGTTCCAAAAAAAAAAAGAGGTGAAAATGTTGAAAATCAGTGTGCAAAATTACCAGTTGAACAAACTAAAAATTCCTTCTTTTTTTTCTCTCCACGTGCTATAAATATTTTAATTCCAACTCCAGTTTGTAGAACAGTAGATTATCAAGTGAATTTAAACTTTTTCAGGACTACCAGCCGTGATGAATAAATTATTATCATTAAAAGAATATAAATTCAAAATGTTGGAGAAAAAGAGAGCTTATTCAACGTCTAATTTACTCTCTCATCGCATTGTCTTTATTTCTCATCTAAATTGGTGGTAAAAAATGGAAGAAAAAAAAAAGAAAGGAAGCGAGAGGAAGAAAAAAGAATGAGGTGGATACCAATGCAAAAGAGCTTTTGGAAAATAAGGCATTTCCCCTTTTCGCGCGTGGCATTCGAAGATTAATTCCCTGAGGGGCTTCTCCTGTTTCCCGAGCCAAGTACCCCGGTAAAGAGCGACTTTGAATACCCTGTGAATGGGTCATTAGGTGCCGGCGAATCGAAGCGAAGTGCCTCCAACCGCGACTGACACAGACCTCCTCCACCCAATGGTGTTATATTGTATAGAGTAAAAGAAAAAAAAAAAAGAAATTCCTCTCCATTTCTCGCTCGTGTGTTTCATCATCTCTCCCATCTTCATTGATATATTCCCAAGTGTCTATCAACTGTGATTTCCACCTAAATTTTCAACATTAAATTTTCCATGCTAAATGTTTTACCGATATATACTGCATACTCAGCCAAAAATAAATGTCACTAAAATCATTTCAAATGTCAGCATTTCTGGAATATTTAATGGCGTGAATTTTCATTGCTGACAGTATATTTGAGCTGTATTTTCTCTCTCAACTGAACAGGAAAATTCACCTAGTACAATATCGTCTTTTTGAATTAAAAAAAAAAAAATTAGGTGTATAACTGAGCTGATTTTGAAGTCCACAGGAGGTCAAGGAAACCACATAGAAGCTCATTATACAATTCTGCATATACATTAATACAGTTGAGCAAGGCAGAGAGGGATAGACTAAGGTTCCTCTGCTGAAAAGCGAATTATGGTGGTATGGTGCTTTTGGGTTTTGGACGAACATAGACCGTTGTGTTTCGGTAGAGAATGGAGAATGGGTCCGCGTTGTGGTGAGTTAAATTAGCCTGAAACATAGCATCTACGTTTGTCTTGGCGCATAAACCTCTTTGCAGGGCTTGAGTGAGGATAGAATAGTGGTTTAGTATTTACTAAATTTTCCGTCTCTTTCATCGCTGATTTCTCAATGCTCCTCTGAATATTTAACAACTCAAATATCACTAAATGTCCATCAATTAATTTTAGTTATTTACTTTATTTCCATTCTCCCACTAGTTACGAGTTTTATCAAATTTTTTCAGGATACACAATGTAGATGATTAAATCGGATGTATATATACAGTCGAAGGATAGACGAGAAGGTCAGGTTTTGGTACATTATCCTGGAGCCCTTTCTTTCTTGAGGCACTCGTCCCATATCTATCTCTCTCTCTCTCTCATGCGCTTATTTCCCCCCTTGGCAACTCTCGAGCATGCGGCTCGGCACGTATCTAATTACCTAATGACGTTAGTTAGAGTCGGATAGCTGAGGATTCACCTTGGGCCTCGGTCTATGGCTGCTGTAACAGTAGGAGTGAGCGAGCGAGATGCAGAGGCTAAGTTCTGTATATATGTTTGTCCCTCTCGTTTCCTCTCAGTGCAGGGGCTCTTTATCTTCTTATGCCGTACTCTCATTCATAGAATCCCCTCTTTTTTCCTCCTTTTTTCTCTTTTTTTTTTCGAGGGGTACTCGAGCCTGGTCTCGTTACTCGGTCATCCCTCGTTGCCCACTCGGGTACACTGTTGGACGAAATGAAACGCGCACCGCTTTATACTCGTTTTAATTAGGAGACGCATATGAACATGAAAATCCAAATATAATTATAATTTTACTCCATTTACTGTTTCCACTTTTTCCCTTTTTTCTTTCTTGCTGAAAAATTGCACCTAAAAATAAAAATAATTAAACTAAGTTCTCTCAATTTGCAGGAGAATTAACGTGTATTATATTTCAATTTAATCGAAAATACCAGGGAACTGACGGCATCATTCTCTGTGGGCATCCGCGGTCAATCGTTACGGCACTGTTGCGCGGTATTACGGTGTGCGGTACCGAGCCGTCAAGTTCATATTGCCGGTTTCCTGTCATTAACGTGCCGCAACCGAGCGGCTACCGTCTGCACATGCTAGCCTTTCGTGTGTATATCGTAAACGTGTGTTTCCCCTCTACTCAATCTCTCCTCTATCACTACACATTCACCTCACAACGTATATACATATATATATGCATATATATTGAGGGGGAGAATATTTGGCCTACAGCCTGGATTGTGTGTACATCGGTGTGATATTGGGTATGGTGTATGTACAACTTGGACTCATGGGTTTGAAATGGGTATATGCCAGTCCATCCGTCTGCTTGTCAACTGTGAACGTCATTCGGATCAGAGGCTTTCAGCTAGGCCTCCTACGAGCATATCTCACTCCCCCCCTCTCACCCCCCAGAAACTTCATGGTTGAAACTAATCGCCTTTTCTATGAATATCCGAAAATCATGCGGGAACGAGGAGAGGAGCTTTTCGAAATACCGTAGCTTATATTTAAGCCAATCGAGACTAATGCTTTTTTGCACTCCTCTCTTGTTCGTCCCTGTATTCACTTTTCTCCTCATTTCTTTTTTTTTTTATACTCGTTCTTTTCCCCTTCTCAATTACCGATAATGGTATCAGGAGATAGAGTACTAGTTTAGCAACAAGTGAGGTTACGCCAGCGAATATCCGGAATAAAAGGCAACTGATCCTACATTCTTCCACTTTTTTTTTTTACTCTCTCTGACTTATCGTTTTTCTACTCTTTTTGGAGGGGCAAAAAAAAGTCTCGTCTCTCTCCAGAGCTTTCTGATTGTGTAGACGGGAGGTCCTTCGTATGGGTAAAGAAATTTCCTTCTGTGGAATTGAATTGCTTATTCGGAGAAAATCTGGGTTATTCAAGTTATACTCACATCTCTCTTTTCCCTATTTTTTTTTTTTTTTTTTTACGTATGGGAAAAAGTTGGAGTAATAAAAGTAAGGTTCTCAGTGAAAGATGATGACGAAAAAGTTTTTTTTATCACCAAGAGGGCAATTTCGTGTCATCTCGTATTACCCCGGAATGATGTTTATTAACTGAGTCACTATTTTTCACAATAGATATTACAGAATTTCATTCAAACTGAATATTTTAGTTTAAAGGTTATTTTACTGTGTACTTTATTCCCATCTAAATTTGACTCAAATACTGATTATAGTAATGAACATTAGTATGTTAAGTTAACTTCATGCAATATCATTCCTTCACTGTGTTTTAAACCTTAAAATTGCATGTAAAAGAAAATAAACCCAAGCGCTCGTGCGTCGCATCTGTGGCAGTCGTCTTGGGAATGCGAAAGCACAGAAACCGACGTGTTTCTTGGCTGTCACATTAAGGGGCGACGGTGCGACAGTAACTGTGCCATTTCTCCCTCTCACCTCAAGTTTTCATCTTTACTTCTCTTTTTTTGTTGCCCCTCTATTTTTTCTTCTATTTTTTTTTTCTATTACTCTACTATCACAATGAAAATTCACACTGACACGAAAACTCTTCAAATCCACTGAGACTGTTGCTGTTGGAGCTTTCACTGCTGCTTCTCTATGCATTGGATATCACTGTTCTACCATAATCACAATAATAAAACTTGTAAAATGTTCAAAGACATTTCACTGCACTGACTCTATAACTGAATCACATGGGTTCGATGATTTTATTTGTGATATAAAATAGCATTGAAACTAATCCAATAAAAAAATAAAAATAAAAGGATAATGTGCCAATGGAATTTTCGACGTATTTACGCTGGTCTTACGTTTACTTTTATTTGGTGGTAAATTTTTTTTTGACTCCGCGTCCAATAAAAATTGTATTTTCAACAATGCAAAAGCAGCTTTACGTTCTATATACAAGCATTGTGTCGCATCAGTTGGGTAGAAAATCTGGTGACATCGTTTCTCTCTCCCTCTCTCTCTCTCTCTGGATAACACTGCGTTTTGTACTTTCTTATCACATTGAGTAACACAGCGAGGATGGAGGGAAAATAAAGACGAAGAAAATACGTAGAAAATATAAAATGTGATGAAAAAGTATTGCCGTCAGAATTCAGTCAAAATCAATGATTTCTTTTTAATGACAAGCTTTCAATTTTATGTCAAGTCTCATTCTACATCATCCATATTTTCCCCTATTTTTCTACAGTAAATGTTGTCATGTCGATGGGAATTAACGTTTGTCAAATATAAACTAAATCCTCGGAACGAGAATTGGCTGACACAAAAGCCGCTTTAACTAACACGGATTTTATCGCTGATAGTTCATAGGAAATCCTCAGGATACTCTTTGTGTGTGTGAGTGTGATGGCATCTGATTTTATTGATTGAGAATGAAGATAGTCGAGATCGGAGTAAGATAGACCTACTGGTCGAAATGGAGTGGATTTGTTTTTTTAACTAAAGACATCTATAAAAAAATTACAAAAAATTATCCAACAATGAAGACTTGTCGAAATATCCTTCCAAATTTTTTTGAGAAGTCCTTCACTTCGGGAAGAATTTCTGGATCATTTAATGATTATTAGAATGGGGGAAACTAATGGAAAATGAACCGAAATTTTTTCGAGAGTGAAGTCCTTTACCAAAAAATTTAAAAAATTCCCTAATAATATAGATATTCTGTAAGACTTTCTCAAATTATTTCAAATTTTTTTCATCAAGTCCTTCACTTGAAAAAAAAATCCTGTATCATTTTGTCTCTCTCTCCAAAATAAACAATCAACGTAAAAATCCTGATGTGCTTGGAATAACAATTCTGGGCTGTCAGTCAGAGTGATAAAGGGGAGGGAGCCGGAAGAGGAGAAAAAAGGAATGGAAGACACGTTTATACATTGGCTTGAGATATCATGAGAGGACATGTGCGATAAGCAATAAAAACCGATCGTAAATCTTGTAGTATCGATCCGCGGTCTACCCCCTCTCGCTCTTTCTCTCTCAAAGGATCATAGAAAATTTTACATTGTCCTGTACCAGAGACCCATCCACCTCGTGAGCATTCTTTCTTCCGTGCAGAGCTTATTGGCATATGTATCCATCTCTGCTGATAATAAAATAAAAGAGAAAAAGAAGTTTATACAGGTATAAATGTGAATAACGCAGCGTAACCGAAGTGCGTGTCTGTTCCATCGGGTTATGGGAGGTCGTGTGTGTATGTGTGTCCTCTCCATAAAAACATCAGCTGGAAATAGCTCGGCTGTAAAAAGGGTTAAAGCCTCCTGCGTTATTCCCTCTATAGTGAATGAGGGAGTGAAAGAGATGCGAGACTGAAGTCATGGATTTGCCCTATAGCTCTATGAGAATTACCAAGAGCCTTGAGCCGGAATAAAACCATACTGACCAACAGTGCACTATCGTTACAATGTTACGATGTTTCGGTTTGACTAGAATCAATGCACGGTTTATGACCGCACACTTGGACATTGACAGCCATTGAAAGGGGCACTGGGGTTATATATCCGCACGATTAAATATCGGAAAGCCATGAAAGTAGCCTCATCAATTAAAATTCATGGATCATCGAGTGATGATGAGAGAATTTTGTATGGGACTTTTTTTTCGATTGCTCGAGCTCATGCCCAAATTTTCATGAGCAGAAATCATTTGTGTAATCTCCATACTTTCATGTTTTCAATAATTACGACTAGTCATTGAGGTAAATGTTGACCGAATTCTTTTTGATAGTGAAGGCATTTATGGAAGATCAAAAGAAAAAAATTGACAAAATGCCCCGATATAATTCAACTGCCCTAGAATTTTCGCTAATTTTTGCTGAAAAGTCTTCTTATTGTGTGCTTTGAACACGAAATTGTGAATGGAAGAAGTCAAAAAGGATAAGTTTATTTTTTGAGAATAACTCGAAAACTAATGGAGATACACTCTTTGTGCCTTAACCTTTTCAGTTCTTCAAATTCTTTACAAAAAAAGATTGGTACAAAAAGCCCAATAAGTCAATTTGTCTGTGCTTCTTTGCTACTGAATTTTCTTCGATAAATGACGTCTTTCTAGTTGAATCAAGAAAAAATATCCAAGCCAAACATTCAACTGAAACCATAACAATATAAGGCACTGGTTGATAGGAGTTTGCGAACAGTTTCTATAGGACATACCCAAAGCAATCCCGCAACTATGGCTGCAGTTACCAAAGCGGTAAAGCCCTGTTGAATGACCACGTAAATCGGGCTACGAGTGAAGCCTAGTAGAGCAAACGCAACTTCATGATACTTGGATATTGACGCACATCGGTGTCGTCAATGGATCTGGAGTCTGTGCTTTGCACCCTCCCCTAAACAGTGGACAATTTTATGCGAGAAGTTTACGATTTCACAAGAAACTAGTTTCCAGAGCTGTACCTAATAACAACTGAATAGAGGCATTACAACATTCTGCCATTAATTCCTCTGATACCTCTCGTATTTTTTTCTACACCAAATACATGACAGACATCACTGATGATGACGTATTGCGGCTTGTGTGGGCTTGCAGGTTGATTTTAATTAGAGCCTTGGATCTCGGGCCTCCACTGAACTAGTACGACCTCTTCGATTAAATTATTAATTAGTCTCCTCCCTTGAAGTATCACATCCCTCCACGCACTCTCATCACTGAACTCCAACTATTGCTGCAACATACGTTACACAGTCTATTGAATTTACGATCTAATTTGGTTGGGTACTTTGAATATTCTGCTGCATGCCCTGAATGAAATTCGGATAATCTGTCAATAGTTACTGCATCAATAGTTGAATCACGAAAGTCATAGCTTATGACGTCATACGCAGTAATCATTGCAGATAGGCTTCTCTTTCGCTGGCTAATGAGAGACTGACACAAAAGATTAAGGGAGATCGTATAACAATTTTCTATTCATATTTTTTCGTTCGGAATGAAGGACTTTGTGGAAAAATCAGAAAAAATTGAAAAAAATGACTCACCATGTCTAGATTATTGGCGAATTTTTTGAAATTCTCTTGAAGAGGTCTTCATTATAAAAAGAACGGCAGGTCATTTTGCTCCGGTTCTGCTCAATCCTTTGAGAGTAGCCCGGAAATTAATGGAGATACGCTCTCGCATGAAATTTCAGCTATCGCGTATCATGCGAATTTATTGGGAGAATATGAGAAGCGCAATATCACATAGACTCGAAAAAGATCCTTTCCAAATATCGATCAATTGATTGTATAATTCGCATGAGATCCAAGATGTCGCATATCATTTGATAGTTCCGTTTCAGCAATTTTAATTTAAGGGGATCAACTTCCAATTGATTAATTTCGGAAATTTCGATTGATCGATACGATATCTTGCGTAAAATTCAAGATTCTGTTCGATATTTCCGTTTCACCTGTTTCAGTTCAAGAGAATTTGCAGAAATTAAGTTCGTTAACGAAGTAGATCAATTCTTCCTTATCCTGAAATTAATTACGTATTCAGCCGCATAGTTCAACCGCGTCTACTTTATTATGAATGCTCTGCATGTAATCCAATAATGATTACGAGATGTGACAGCAATATAACCTGGTCAAGATTTTAGCATAGTTATAAACTGCCGCTTGACTCAACACTTGGTATACAGTTAGTGTACGCTGTACATTCTCTTCTCTCTCTCTCTCTCTCATTTCACTCTCTCTCTCTTCTCTTCATCGTCTCTCCTGTCGTGGCATTAATTGGACAAGGAAATTTACTTAGAATTCCGACGTGCCGTGCCACGTCACCAGGTGCACGAGAAAGCGTCCGCGCGGAATATTGTAATGGGGGTTAATTCATCCAGGCATGGTATATATTACAAACGGAAGGTACAATATACGTGAAATACAGTGTGAAACATCCAGTGAGACGCGACTTTAGCCAAACAGAAGTGGTGGAAAGAGAGAGAGGAAAGCCATAGAAACAAGCTAAAATCTCTGCCTTATCCCTCGCGCAAACCCCCTTTAAACATTGCTACGAAACTAACTCGCACTCTCAACGGGACACGATAGTCAACTGCCTGGGGACACTCTCAGTATATCTCTCTCTCTCTCTTCTCTACCTTTACCCCTTCAACAGCTGGATCGACGCAAGTTTGTCTCCCGATTAGACATTTATGACCCGAATGCCAACTACCCGTTAAAGACGCTAATTAGAGTCCTCGTTAGAGTTTGCTCGCCCGCGCAAAACCATTTTCACTCCGGTTCTACACTGTCAGATTTAGTTTTGTGTGTGATGGAAATCTCGAATGATTTCAATAATTAATTTCTGTAACTTGTGTTCATTTAAATTCTGTAGTTTATGGAAATGATAAAGAAAAAATAAACTTATGGATATACACCGTTTTCTACCCTAATTTCCCTACTCGCTTAATTTTTCGAGATATTATCGAAAAATCATTGAAAAAAAGAAAATAAAGAAAAAAATGATTTCAAGAAAAAAAAAATCGACAAAAAATGAAATTATTTTTTTTTATCTCTTCGCTACTGAATTACCATTATTTTTCAGTTATTTTTTTAATACACGCTGATGGTATTATATTCTGCTCTAAATGTTTGGTATTAAATACCCTTTTTTCATTCACCAGTTAATAACCATGTAATTCTGCATCAAATTCCATACTCACGTTAATCCAAATACAATACGTTGAAACATTGATATTATCACTTGTATAATTAATGATTATTTAACAATAATTATTTCGTTAATGCATGTTTATTTTTCATATGCATTTCCCCACTAACATTGCGGTACAACTCTGACCTGTATCATGTATTTATGAATGAGAGTGGGGGAAGTCAGAGGGGGGTTTAATTAAACTTGTACGCATTTTATCGGTGGAGAACGTGCATGGAAGCCAGCGATAGTAAATGTATATGGTGAATAGAGAGAGAGAAAGAGAGAGTAAGAGAGATTCTCAACCAAGGTAAATCCGACGATTTCCGAGAGATATCCGTTCGTTGTTGGGTACCTCACTGGGCTTATACTTCTCTCTCCGTTTGTAACGTTATGCAGTGACGTTGGCGGCTGAATTGTAGGCGACGAAGAGGCGAAGGAGGTGAAGGTTAGTTCGATATTAAATCCCGTGGTTGCTGCTTGTTACCAGTGTATCGGATGATGAGCTTTCTCCAACAATATTATACTTGTAATACGTATATAAAATCAATTATTAATGACACTGACGTGTGATATTTTAATTCAATTATAAATTCACGATAATCATCTACTCAGTTTACAAACATCTTGTTCCTATCTATTTATCTATCACTCTCCATCTACTTATCTCTTTTAGTTCATTTCCTGCGAGCCTCGTAATCACGTCCAAGAGCTCCCTTGGGATTTCTGGGTGGAGAATTGAAGAAAAAAAATATAAGAAAAAAAAGGAGAGACGTAGTTGAGGCAACCAGCCAAGGAGAAGTACTTACCCAACGAGTAATTATTGTAAGAACTCCCATCCCCTTCCCTCTTTTTCTTCAGTCTCTCTCTCTCTCTCTCCCTTTTTACGTTCTACGTAAACTCGTTCTCTCCCCTGCCTCTTCTTTTCACTCAGCTCTTGCCCAAGTAACAGTCGGCATCGTTTCTTGAAAAATTGAGGGAAAACCCGCGGCTTCTTTTCTATGTCCGACCATATCCAGCTGACTCTCCTTTGTCCGTACAAAGTGCCCTGGCTTTTCTACTGACGCGAATGGCTAGCCTCCTTTGGCTTCGTTCAGTTCTATTTTTTCAACGTTCTCTCATGAACTTCTACTTTTATTTAGGCAGTTGGAAACACTTGTACATCTTGCAACATCACAAGTTGCTACTCATCCAGAGCCGATTACGGTTGCGCCTTTTTTTTGTCGGAGACGAATTTTTTGCACTTTATCATGGCGAGTCTATGTATCATTTGGACAATAAAACTCAATTATCTCTGGAGTACTGGATGGAATGTTTCTGTATTCGTTGGGGGGAGGAAGGAAAATCACACAAGTTTTCATGCCTCTTATGATTTACGAGCGGCAATTAATAAGAATTGTCGCTGGTCAGAAGATGTGTTTCTTTGGTAATTCATCGGTGCTTTTGGATGGTGAAAGAAGACGTTTAATGATACGTAATAAATGATAATTGGAATCCTCCCTAAAATACATCGAAATGACGTATTATTAGGTAATTACTCGAAGAAAATACTTCCTGATGTAGGAAATTTTTCATGGATTACTCTTCGGTTTAGTAGTAGTGAGCAATTTCTCCGTCCATCAATTTTTGACTCATCTTCAATTGAATGTAAATTATGAATTTTAGGAATTCTTTTCTTTTTATCACTGATTGAGAAAATGATGTTCATGCAAAAATCTGTTTTAGCGAATTTTTGTGGCCATTCGATTGTCGATTAAGGGAAATTCCATTTTTCAGAACGTTGAAGAGTTCAGTAGCTGAAAGCTAAAACTGGACAAATTGTCCTAATCCTTTTCTCTGAAGCTCTTGAAATTTCCTATGAGTTGAATTAGGATAAAACGGGTGTATTCCCAATAGCTTTCAATAATATTCTCAAAAAATGATCGAAAAAATTAACTTCTCCTGTTTTACCCCTTCGCTAGCAAATTCTTTCAACTTTGTAAATAAAATAGCAAAAAAAGTAAGATTCTAATAATTCAATAACTTTATTCAGCAACAAAATAAATTCCTCCATGAGATGAATTTGCACAATCTCCAAGAGATTTTCCAGAGCTATTATTTAACTTTCTGTACAACATGATATCGAACGTTTTTCAAGTAGAGAATTCTAAATCACTCCTCACCATCCCCTATGATACTGATGTTGATGCGGATGTGGACGTGGTCTCGGTTGTGGTCTAGAGCTTAAGGTAACATTGAATTGACCGATCAATAGTCTGAAGATTTTGGTAAAATATTGAACTCACTGGTGGGTCTGGCATTTTAAGTGTCTCGAGCCATCCGGACATCTCGGAGGGAAGTACTGTGCACTTGCAGTGAAGATTCCAACGAGAGCCAGAAGGGCCAGCAGAAGAACTTTGTGCATCCACATTATTACTCGTGATTTATCGTACAAGTACTTGATCACTGGTAATTTCACGACATTGTTCAAATCTTTTATACATTTTTTCGGTAAACACTGAGATTTGAATCGTCTGTTATCAATTAAATATTTCATAAATGATGAATTGCGAAAAGAAAGTAGAGCAGTAAATTGCGTATATATTAAGAGCTGATAAGCGGCTTACGTCTCTGGTTACTGATCTCTTCAAATATTGACACATTCTGAACAACATAAATTGCTGAATCTACGGAAAAAATGAGATTGTATCAATTTATTCACTGTTCCTATTAAAATCCCCGACCTTCAAGCACAATATGCAACTAAAATAAAAATGCCAGAATCAAATGAATTTTTTTTTCCCCTCGCAAATATTGACTCAACGATTCATTCTGCCATTTAAATTTCCACCCCTATTTGACATGCGCCATTTTTAATTAAACATTCAATTAATTCCCTAATGATCTGAACAATGCACTGCATTAACCAGCGAATATCTGATAAATACCAAAGATCATTTGACTCTTTGTTCCTCCTCTTACACCGGATTATTCATTTTCATCGTTTAATTACGTAACAACAGCCTCCATACTCGGGCCTTTACTCAACAAAAGATTATAACAATTCCTCTCCTCTTTTTTTCTTTACAAAAAAATTCAAAATGCAAATTTTTATCATGAAGCACATGTATATCCACATATTTCTCGTAATTTTCTTTGTTAAAAAAAAAAAATGAGAAAATGCACATCTTTTTGTCATGCATTAGTGGCTGTTCCTTTGTGAGCCTCAATTTCTGTTAGTTCTTTGCGCTTTTGTATCTGCAACGTTTTCCCAGCCCCGTTTCAAAAGAGACTAGGGTATAAAAAAATCTGGTTTGAAGCAAAGAAAAAAAGGCGGAGCTTAAAAATAATAATAAAAAAAAAAAAATTACTGTCGACTATGTCACGTTCCTTGATTCTCTCAGCAATTACATTATAACGAGTACGTTTAAATAGACTATCACGAAATAAGCTAATAATAATAGCAACAAAGTAGTGATGTGATATATGAGATGAGAGAGGGGAAAGCGTTTGGATACATGCCCACTCAGCGGCTGTTTAAATTTCACCGTATCACAGTCTACAATCGGCACTACAATCTTGCCTAATAGCTGCTACGTGTCTGTGAATATATCTGGAAATGAACTCACTGCTTTTCTACACTCACTCTAATCCACATTTAAGTCCTCAGCCCTTTTGTTTCACATTATTTTAAACTCAATGTTTTTTTCCCGCTCTTTTACACTAATTTAATGGCTCGTTTTTTTTTTCGACTGTTTCAGGTGAGTTTGTGTTTTACATCCTATGACGTATGGAACATCGTGAGGGATGAGGGAGGAGAAAGGTGATGTAATACCAGAGGTTTGGGTGAGCGATTAAGAATGCACTTGTCTAATGCAAGAGTATAGGAAGCATTCGGATGAGGAAATACATGGAGAGGTTTGAGTATTCGTTACGAGCCTATTAGACGATCGGTATGCATTCTCAAGTACACCCTTGGGAGTCGTACAGGGACTGGGGAAGCATTGGGCTCTGCTGGCTCACCATGAATTTCCAACTAATCGAGCGAAATTTCTGTATGGCTTTGAGTCCACTGGTAAATTAGGTATCGGTGGACGGGATAGATTTTGTCGATTATTCAAGGCAACGATTATAATGTCTAGTGATGTAGATTAATCTTGGAATTTTTAATAATGCAGTTCATACGGGGGTATGATGTGCTGAGGAGGTGTTGGAAAATAATAATAAAATCTGCTCAGAAGTTCTGGTCTGAATTCAGTATTGAAGAGGTTGAATAGGACGAATCGACTCATTTTTGTGATCGTTTTTGATCTTTAGCGACTCCACGAGGTAGCTAGTTACCCCAGGGTCAGAAAAAGTGAAATTAGAGGTCTAAAACCATTGAAAGTGATACAAGTAACGACATCTGGCGATAAAATAAATAGCAAAAAATGTAAAATTTTGAAATTACTTTATTCATTAACGAAATCACTTTTTCCATAACAGTCATCTGCAGAATCTCCAAGCGATTCTCCAGAGGCATTATTTAAGTTTCTTAACAATATGATATCGGTAGTTTTTGAAGTAAAGGTTTCTAAATCACTTTTCACCATCCGTTGTGATAGGGATGCGGCTGCGGATGTGGACGTGGTCTCGGTTGTGGTCTAGGGATTGAGGTAACATTGAATTAATAGATCAATAGTTTGAAGGCTCTAGTAAAATATTGAACTCACTGTTGTGTGTGGCATTTTAAGCGTCTTGAGCCATCCGGGCATCTTGGTGGAAAGTACGGTAGTCCAGCGAAGACTCCAACGAAGGCCAGAAGTGCCAGCAGAAAAACTTGGTGCATCCACATTATTTCTCGTGATTTATCGTAAAAGTACTTGATCACTGGTAATCGTAAGATAGTGATCGTCCTTTTATACAATGTTTTGGTAAACACTGGTATCTTAATCCTCTGTTCTCAATTAAATATTTAATAAATGACGAATTTTACGGAGAAAGTAGAGCAGTAAATTGCGCATATATTGAGAGCTTATAAGCGGCTTACGTCTCTGGTTAATGATGACAATAAGGAGGTATCGCGTTTTTTTTTCAAGATTTCTTCAAAAAATCAGTGAAAAAAATTGCTTCACTACTGATTTTTTTCTGTCGATCATTCTTTAAGAATATCTTGGAAATAATGAGATATTCTCAAAAAAATCGAATTATCTTGTTTTATCTCCTCGCTACTAAATTCGAATCATTTTTGAGTGGAAGCCTCTGCGAAAAAATTGGAAAAAATTAGGCAGAAGTGCGGTAATTTTGAAGCATCTTCACAAATTTTTTCCATATACTCCTTTACTTTTGCCGCATTGAATGGCACCGAGAAGAGTGAGAATGAAATTTTCAAAACTGAATGATTTAAACTTGGCTCATTCATGAACTCTCCACACGATTTAATTTTGCACCCATAATTAACCCAAGCATTCAGAAACTCTCACATTCAGTCCACCATATCCCACACTTCATCTTTCAAAATGAAATTATCACAGAATAATTTGATCAACGACTTCATCAAACAGTGAATGCATCCTTCAAAATTTTATTATCCATCAAGATACACTCGAACTGAGAGAGCACCGCTTACTTCAAAATCCATTAGCCGTTATATGAGCGAACAGATTCATCATTGCAGTACGTTGAAGAATTCATGCCAGATGTCATAAACTAGATGAATATATATATAAATTCGAAGTGAAATTCCAAAGAATGTACTGGCACCAGGTGACTCAATTTCTACCGCGAATTCGATTACGTCATTCTACACGACGTATTTCCGGTAGGATAGAATTCTCCCGAAGAATTCTCCTATCTCCCTCTTTCTCTCTCGCTCTTCTCCTGACTCTCCCTATTTTCTATCTCACCTCTCGGTATTTTTTATTATTTTCCTCCCGTTCACTTTTTCCCTTTTATTCCCCTCTCTTATTTCACTCACCTTCTTTCATTTTACTCCCTCATCGGTGAGGCTCGAGTGTCGCTTCTCGTTGAGCCAAGAGGCGCGTAATAAATTCGTTTTGCCCGATAAACTCCGTGCCGTACCATGGATTTCGAGTGATTCCCTGTGAGCGAGAACGAGTTTTTGAGGAGAAACGAAGAGAAAAAGAAAGAGAGGAGTTATCCGTGACGAGATCGATTTGAGTTTGAACCGATATCACGATTGAAAAATAGAAAGCTCCTCTTTTTTACACTATTTTTTTAAGGTTCAAGGAAGTTTGGAATAATCTAATCGACAGGGGCTATGTGTACGTCACTTTTTCTTTCTCTCTAAATCTTGCGCGTTATTCTTATTTTCCTTATTTTTTTTTTTTTTCATCCCTTCATTTTCCACAAAGTTTATATATAAGCCTGTAGACTTTGCTGGAACGACACGATCCCACTCGGATAACGCTCGACCGGGCTGGAAAGACTCGATCTGTACAGCTGAGAGAAAGAGAGAGATAGAGAGAAATGAGGGAACACACGTTACGGGGGTGAGCGCGTGTTATCTATTAGTCGGGGTGTGATAAACGATTCGCTTCCTTCCTCGGCAACTTGCCGAGTAAATCCAATACCCGGGTCTCGTGTTTCTACCTATAGATACTTGGATTTTAACGAAAATATGAGCGATAGTTTGAGAAACAATGAGTCTACTGATATTCGTGGATTTTCGATCAAATAGAAGTGGTGGTGATGGGGTAGAAGAGATTTTCCAATGGCCGCGGGGAATCGAAAGCGTATCTATCATATCGGCACGTTATTTTGATGAATTTCATTTTTGGAAATTGTTGCGATTTTGATATTTAAGTGAAACAGAACAAATAGACTTACTTTTGTGATTATTGTCAATTGAATAGCTCATAAACTAACGAAGAGATATGTCTTTTTCATCTTCATCCTTCTTTTGTAGAGAATTCAAAGATCTACAGAAAAAGTTTTATGCAGAATTGCTCTGTCTCGCTTAGTTTCCGAGATATCTGCAAAAAGAGATGGACAAAAGAAAATCGATTTATCCTTTTTTTTTCTCTTTGCTACTGAATTATCGATGCTTTTATAGAAACTGTCTCAATTTATGCGGAAAAATAATTACAATGTTCAAAAATAGTCTGAGGCTTCGCATTGCACATTCTTTGAAAATTGCGAATTCTTTTACCATCGCATCAGTCATAATATAGAGTGAACGGGCTTTAATTGATATTTCTCGATAATTGTATCGGAATGTGGGCTGTTCTTTGTATTACAAAGTCTTGTTTTTTCACTGGTACAGAATTATTCCTTTTACAATAAAAAAAATATGCATTTCAATCAATCTAGGCTTCATCGATGAATAATTCAGTAGCGAAGCGATAAAATAGGATTAGTCGATGTTTTTTCGATTATCTCGGAAAATAATGGAGATACATCTTCTCCTTTAATCCCCAAAATTCACTCCAAACACAGATTCGCGTAAAAAGGGCGTATCTTCAATATTCTCCTAAATATAATGTGAAAAAAAACGGAAAAATCAATTTATTTTACCTCTCCACTACTCAATTGTATTTTCATTATTTCCACCTCTGAATAATTGTTCATTTTTCCTTTTACAAATATCACTAAACAATGGGTTCAAAAATCAAATTTACCTCTTCCGTTACCCCTCAATAGAATGCTATATAAATTCAGTATTTTCACTCGCCAAACTGTGGAATTTCCGCAATTGAAAAAAAGTACAAAAAATACGCAATTCCATATCTAAATCGATAGACACGGTTGAGCGTCAAACCGAAGCGTAAAGTAACACACAGTACCAAGTACCCTCAACGGTAGTTAACGTGGCAAAGGGGCATACCAGGTGCTCCAAAAAGATAAGCCATACCGGCCTCAAACAACCATGCATATATCGTTTATAACCACTGTGTATAATACCTATATGTAAGGCAACCCAAGTATAGAGAAATGTCTCTTGCGTCCGGTCGACATTACCCAGTTGTGTTTTCCTCCTCTCTCTCTTTCTCTTACTCCCCTCTTTCTGTGTTTCAAACCCAACCCTTCGTAATACACATAATACTACAAACTTGAAAATGAGGCCACGTCATTTTGTATAGAATTTTACATTGTTTCACACGCACATATTGACAAAGCGCCAGAGATCTCAATGGAAATAACGTATTTACGTCTATGACCTAATTTCATTCATTGATATTCATACTGGCTCTTTTTTTTTGCTATAATTTTAGGGGTGAGGAGAAGATCTATTCGTGATTATTCTACTGAAGGGGTAAAACAGCACAAACTTTGCCATCATTTTCAATACAATATCCAAAAAAATTAATGAAAATACACCTTTCTTACTCTAATCTAGTTTTTTTTATAAAAATTTAAAGAGCTATAGAAAAAAATTCTAGCAAAATTACCTTATCTCACTTATATTCCGAGATATTCTCAGGATAAATGAACAACAAAAAAATAAATTTGAAAATAAAATTTTGAATTGAAAAATAAAAATTAATTAACAATCGTTTCTGTGGAGAATTTCCGAGATAAAATGAGCAGAAAAAAACAACAATAAACAAAAAAAAATGAGATAAAATGTGAGGGTTTTCATAATTTCATTGAAATTTACGACAGAATCGAGACAAAAATCTAACTGAATTTATTCTTTTTTTTCGGCAAAGAGGGGGTAAGCTCAGGTGTCAAGGGAAAAACTGTCCTTTCTATAAATCTCAAGAGTCCAAGAGAACTAGAATTATTAGAGGGTTTCTCTTTTTTTTTTTCCCCCTGCAAACATCAACCATTTTGTCTTCACTTTTCTCCTCGTTTTTCCGTACTTTTTTATTTTCCTTTTTCTCTTCCAAACCGCTCGACTAATGGCGAAATTGCAGGGGTTAATTGCCAGGCTGTAGAACTCTCTTTCTCTCTGCCTACAATTCAACGGGGAAATGAGTCGTGAGGAGGGCAACTCCCTT
Organism: Aleiodes alternator; assembly: GCA_963921955.1. NCBI lineage: Eukaryota > Metazoa > Arthropoda > Insecta > Hymenoptera > Braconidae > Aleiodes > Aleiodes alternator. The sequence goes on along the minus strand of OY998100.1, from coordinate 7,560,533 downwards.
ACTCCTGCAAGAAAATGATTTGTTTTCGTCATTTTTAATATTGTCAATCATTAATCACAACTGTAGTACACAATTGAGTGGGGTGAAAGGTAAATGCGAATGAAATAACAATCATTTAGGTGTTAATTGTACCACTTTTTTTTCTCGTCCTCCATCCTCAAACCCGTGTAATTCAGTAAATATCACTTAATTGAATTTCTTTTCTCATCATTTTCCCAAACTTCATGAAGTACTTATAAATCACCAAAGTTTTCTGCACTCTTTAACTATTTAATGCCACGTCATTAACTAGGATCATTGCATCGTGTTTAATTTCGATTCTTATTTTTCTTTTTATTCTTCATCATCGGATTTGTAAGGCTACCAGTGTGTTTGACTTTACCCTTTTTGCACCAGAGTCCATGAATTATTTACTCTTCATTACATAATCCTCTCTCCCTCTCTCTCTCTCTCTCCAGGATTTCGAAGTGAATATAATATTAAAAGTTTTCATTTCTCTTGTGTATGTAATTTCCATCCGCATTATGAAGTCCGTTTGCAGCAAATTACATTGAATTAATTAATTATTCATTTTCGGGCTATTTATTCAGTTATTAAAGAATAATGAACTGAATAAGTAAAGAATTTCATCATCGACTGTATTACAGTCATTGACATCAAAGGTCTCTCACATTTTTTAAAGAGAAAAATAAATTAAATGAAGACATAAAATTCTATAAGAAGAGCTTATACTTCATTTGTAAAGATAGGGAGATCGGTACAAAATGGACCTTTAGTGTAAAATAATTCAAAAATTTTTTTCGTAGTAATTGACTTTGCCAAAAATTTCGAAAAAAAATCGAGAAGATGCTTCAACATGTTTACATTGTTCGTGGATTTTTTCGAATTTTTTTATGAAACCTTTCACTCTCGAGAAAAATCCAAGTTCATTTCATCCTGTAGACCCATTTTTCCCCGATCTCCTCTACTTTTTTATGAAAAGGTAAAAATTTATCCTTGAAGTCAGAGCATTGGAAAAGATCGAATACGAATTTTTGAAGTGAAATATTAATGCGAGTGCACTCGTATTGAGGCGAAAATGCGATACCATCCTTTCATTTCACATCTATCTCTTTCTCTCTCTCACACACATATCCTTGCTCTTACGTAGTACGTTTTTCGTGTATATTTCGGTAGTTTACTTGGGCTCTTGCTCTTTCACTAGCCTTTTGGTGCATCCGAGCGACGAGTATTACTGGTGTACTTGGAATGTACTGCTAGGGGAATATTCAATGGGCTGAACCAAGTAAATATTGGATGAGCCGAGGCAAGAAGTAGAAGACGAAGGGCGAGAGAGAGGTAACGCGACGAGGTCGCGAATATCGGGTACTGTGAAATTTCACACCATTCCCTTCTACCCAATTCTAACAGACAGAATACGGCCTCTCTCTGCAGTGTAGTGTAACTCTGTGCTTCTATATCGTCTTTCTCCTTTTTTTCCCGCATCTTCTCGCTGAAGCTGATATTCTCATTCAGTTGACTTCATCTCAACTCCAAGATGTCTTTTCGATTGTCGAGGACACTGTCATTTCGGATAATGCGGGGATTTATTTATCATGGGTGGATAGAGTCGTTGGAATTCTAAATAGGTGGAATGTGAGAGGAGCTTAATGAGATGCTGGATTTTCTGAGTTTTTAAAAATTATTTCGAGAAATAAAGGAGAGAGGAGAATTTTCGGTTGAACCTTTCTTGTAGCTTTCGAAATTCTCTACAAAAAATGTTTTCACGAAAATTTCGAGGGAAACTAGAGGCAATGGGAATTCAAGTCATTTGAGATCCTTTTTTTTTTATTGAGAAAAAAATGAGAATTTGGGGATAAGCTCTTGCGGACAGGTCACCCCTGGTTTCAGAGATATTTAATGGATGATTATTATATGGATGGGACGATTCATCTCGCTTTGCCTTTTCAATGAAGATTATTTACTCAATTCATCAGTGAAGTAGTGAAAAAAAAAGATAAGTTCTTTTTCCAAGAGTTTTTCAAAATATCTCGGAAACTAAACGAGATAGAGTGATTTATTTTGATCATTTTTTTGTAACAGATACTCTCAAAAACACGTATGAGAAAATGATAACCTTTACTTTTTTCCTCTTCGCCACTGATTTTTCCTGTAAATATCCTTGAATTGAGTAGATTCAAAGGAAAATATAGAGATGATTTTTGCAGAGAATTTCAATAACTACAAAGGTCTCTTAACAAATTCTTCTAAACTTCGCTGTTTACAAAATATTTATTGCATAACTAATCCACACGTAATTTTTTAAAACATCCAACTTTACTTTACTGGACTGAAACTGAAGCTTCCGTAAAAGGCGAAGCGCAGAAGTTCTCAATTCCAGAATAAAAAAGCATCTCGAGAAGAAGTTGAACCAATCAATTTAACTAGTGACTACCACAATTTTTCAACTTTGAGAGCAAAAAAAAAACCATTCTCTTCAAAATTTTCCGCTGGTTTTTAAAGTCAAAATGAAGCAAAGATTTGCACTGGTCTAACGAACGGATGAGTCTCAAGACCAACTGCAAAACCACGTAATTCCAATGAACTCTCATCCTCAGGGAGCAACTCGTGAAAATGGCCTCTCGAGTAATTTACAAAAACTTCGGGTTAACCGTCTTCATTCTCATTAAATTCATTTTACGAAACTATGAAGATTTTTTCTTCTCCTCATGCAAATATTATGTGTTAATCTTTGATATAAAAAGCAACAGATAAAACTGGAATGAAAAATTCTCCCATTTGCTAATGGCTCTCACGCGTGTTCCAAATACGTACCCACTGAATAATTCAGTGGGAAATGGGGCAAAAAATTCTATTTGAGAGGAAAAAAGAGAACACATTTTCATTTTTGACTGACAAAGTAACTTAAATATTTGACACGAATCCATCACATCAGTTGCATCAGTTAATCAATTTAAAATTCTGTTCCATCAAGACTCATCTATAAATCCAAACCTCATGAATCACCAAAAGAAAAATAATCTAAGGGATATCTTGGCAAAATGGACCTCCGAGGCAAAATAGTTCAGGAATTTTATTTGAAGTGAAGACTTTCCGGAAAATTCTGGAAAAATTTGAGAATATGCTCCTACATGTTTGAGTTGTTGGTGAAATTTTTCAAATTTTTCCGTACTTCTGCACTCCCAAAAAAAATCCTTCCTCATTTCACCCTGTTCCCCCCTTTTATCTAAGTTCAGCTGAGAATAAAAGACAAAATCATAAAATAAAGTAATGAAAGATTATTTAACTCGTGACACATTCGAGCCTCGTCAAAATATGATACCTCCACATAACAAAAGAGATCGATGGATTCAACTAGATTGATGAAGACGAATCGAAGAAGGTCCTATCGATTAAATAAAAATATGGAAATTTTTGTAATTTAAACTTTACATTCTGTCCAACCGCATACAATCAATTTTTCCCGTTAAATATTTTCCCTCATAAATTCTTTTCAAAAAAAAAAAAAAAAAAAAACTCCTAAAAATCACCCAAATATTCTCTTCCACAATCTATCAAAATTTATCGAACAAAAGCGAGGGAAAAAAAAAATAAAAGGAAAAGCCCACAAAATTGTTGCCACAAGTCAGTAACAGTATATATATAAATTGGTCTGCCATATAAACGAGTAGTGGTCGACTCTCCGGGCCCTGCGTTAGGGGTTTGGTTTGGGCGCCGTTGGGATTTTTAAATTTGATTTACTTCTCTCGTGGCACTCGTAGATTCTCTCAGCTCCCTACTCTTTCATTCTGCGGCTCAACAGACACATGCTACATATTTTCCTCCCCTCCCCCCCTCTCCTCACATTTCCCACTTCGATAATGCATCGTTTTCGTGATCATAAATCTTCATGCTGCACTTCTCCCGCCCGCGTAAATTCCCCCTCCCTTTTCACACGACTAGTATCTCCATATCCACATGGATTTTTCATTCACTTCAAAATCAATAGCCGCCCACTTCTTTCATGTCCCCCTGTTTATTTCACACTCACTCTCCAGCTCCTCCATCTCTCCCATCCCATAACATGTGTCAATCGCGTGTTTCTAGTGATCAAAAATAATAACAATAGATAAAAAAAAGTGGAGAAGGGGGAGGGGGGTTATAGAAGAATAAAATAGGTTGGATTTGATTCGATTTGTTTTGATAGAATCCAAAAAGGGGCGCGTCTTCGTGTAAATCCACTCACGCTATCTTTATTTATTATGTGCCAATCCTATAATCACTATAACTGATAGCTCAATGATACAGCAGTAGAATGTATGTGTGTGTATGATACTTCGTTGTTTTCAGATAAAATACAGAATAAATAGGGAGAAAAGTACGAATTTTTCACTCTACACTAATGCTTCTGCGTTCAATAAAAACGAAGCAAAAAAAAAACATATATCCTGTCACTTTATACTTGACGTTTATATTAGATACCAGATCTATTAGAGGGTGCGACTGCTAGGTGTCGAGTATACAGACCCATATGAATGGTAAGTTTACTTGCCCTGTGCAGTCAGTCGAATCCCTCTGCTCTCCTACACCCTCCTACCTTCGCCAAAGATTACTCAGTAAACTTGGGGAAATAACTGACAGGCACTCAATAGCCATTGGCCCGGCTCAGTCAAGACGCGTCTGTGTGGCTATTACTTGGGTGGATGTGTGTTTGTGTGCGGAGTTGTACTTTGGGGGTTCACATGAACAAGTTTCACCAACAAATACATTTCGAGTTGTGCGATATTATTGCGCGTGGGAATTTGGAATGGGCTTGAGAGGATCGAGAAAACCTGGTGGCTTTGGAAAGAGATCTTTCGGGTGAGACTGATGGAAAGCCTTGTTGGATTTTGAGCAAATGCTTCGGTTGACAATTGTCGAATTGTTTTTGTAATTCTGTTCAATAGAATATCTCGGGAAATAATAGAAATACGCCATTTTTTCTATTATCTTAAGGGAATAGGGGGAAATTCCAGGAAAAAGTCAGGAATATCCGAGTGGGACTCGAACTCACGATGTCCAGATTACTGGTTCAGTGCTATTCTATCAAATGCTGACAACTACCCAGAGTGTTCGCGTATTTTGCAATCGAATTGCCATTCTCATAATTTCATCATTGTTTACTTTTCTTAGACAAATTGAAGAAGATTAAAATTTTTCAGAAGAGAGAAATTGACAAAAAAAATCAGAAACACCCGAGTAGGATTCGATTCCATGACCGTTGGATTACCGTTCCGTATTTTTTGAAGAAATCTCTAGAACTATGAAAGAGGTTAAGAGCAAAAAAGGAGCATCTTCTTTAGTTTTCGAGATATTTGAGAAATTAGAGATTTCAATTAGACGCTTCTGTTTGAAATTCTTACCTCAATTAAAAAAAAAGAGATTCTAACTTTTGGAGAGAATTTTATGGAGCCGAGAATGGTTCTGAAAACTATCGATTCCTTAATCATTATTTCTTATTATTCCTATAATTGATTGACGCTTAAATTTTCGATAATTCAGTTGTAAAGAAGTCAGAAAGAACTCGAATCACTGCTGAAGTATCCCGTCTTCATTCTAATTTATTTTTGTACACACTTTCAAGAGCTATCAATAAGGATGAGGGTGTAGAAGACTTGTCTTCCTTATTTTGCAAAATATTCTTAAAAAAGTAAATGACAAAAAAATTAACTTATCCTGTTTTGCTTTTTCGTTACTCAATTATTGAGGAAATAATTGAATAGATCTTCTATGAAGCTCATCTTCATTGAGATTCAAATCTACGATTTTTTGAAGAATTACTCATTTTTTAAAATTCTTTTTTGAGATGAAAGTTTTTCGTTCACTGCCAGAAATCTTCGATAAAAGACTTAAAATTCAGCAACTACTTGTACCTTCAGGTTTCCAGTGAATATTCATGTAAATTTGTGAATGAAGAATGAAGTCTCTGCAATTTCGTGGTAATACGATTTCATGTTGAATTGAGTATAAATAGCTCAGCTCCAGAATTTTACAATCTTTCCAAAATTGCAGATTCACGTTTTAGATTTCTACAATTTTCGCTTATTTTTTAAGCTTCATGACATCCTAATCTTTCTCCGTAGTTTCCACTACAAAAAAGGTCTCTAATGAAAATCACGCTATCTCATTTACTTTGCAACATATTGTCCGAAACAGATGGTCAAAAAATATGACTCGTTGAATTGAATGAAGATTCTAATGATATATATATCAATTATTCAATTGAATTATTTCTATCCAGTTCATCATGAGGCAGAGAGTCACTCTTCAGAAAATAACTGAAAACGTCTTCAAAGTTGGATCATTTTTGCTGTCACAAGAGTTAGATCTAGTCCAACTCAAAAATTCCGTGAAACCCTCCACAATATTCTGCACCTCTTTTAATCCCAAATCATTACATTCTCATTTGCCCCATGAAATTTTCATAATTTCGAGTGCATTCGATATAATATTGATAATGATATCTCGATAACCAAATGTTTACGCGTGTTTATATATACGTACAGTTCGAATGGAGAGCCACGAGCAGTATCGTGGTTAAACACACGATGACGTTTACCCTTGCAAACCAACCATTTCTCTGTCTCTCCCGTGTTTCAATAGCGTTATGTGTACAGATATAATATAGTAGAGAGAATTCACATTCACTTGCTCTGAATGTCATCGCCCGAATTCCCCGAGATTTGCGTTTGATGTATTACACCGTACTAGAATTCTCTGTCACCTGTCAACCCATCAAAAAAATAACTCCAACAATAACAATAATAATGATGACAATTTTTATATAGTCCATAAAAGAGGTTATAAAATTCTTATAAACACGTGAAATGAGCGGTAAAAGAGGTCGAAAAACTTCTTGAAGAGTATTCAGAAAATAGCTTTTACGAAAATGGAATAAAGATTCAATTTTGTACGTCAAGTGGGCGAGACCCGCGAGGTCAGTTGACGTAAAGTTTTTTCCTCAACAGAAGCGAGAGAAGGTTATATCCTGTCACTATCCTTTGACGATATAAAATATTCCTCAAGAATATCAAAAGAAAAAAAAATGATAATACAGAAAAAAATTTTTTTTACTTTATCTCCACTCTATCGCACGACATTCTCGCTCCACTATTTTATCAAAATTCATGCTATAATAATAACTTGTAATAATTTCAATGCTGAACTCGATTAAACAACTCAATTATCCGGAATAGATCTGAAATACGGTAATTGAAAATTCTGCTTCGTGCAAATATAGATATATATATATATATATATTCATAATTCCCGCAAGAAACAGCGGAAGAAGAGCAGTGTCGTAATGCGCAACACACGATAATTGAATAATTTCATAGACGTGTATATCTTATAGATAGAATGGCCTTTCATCCGCAACTACGTAAACAATTTTCCTCAAGATCAGAGTCAAGCCTCAAGCATTATAATTTCCTTTATCTCTCGCCGTATAGAAGTAGTGTGCTTCAAGCTCTATAGCAGAGCTTCCTCAATCCTCCGCAAGGTGTCTTTCTTTTCCCTACTTATTATTCGTTTCTTTCGGCTCTATTTACCCGTTGAGAAAGGCGAAAGAGATGCTCTCTGCGCCTTGGAATCGTTTCGTGAATTTCGTTTGGTAAACACCTATGCAGGCTTCGTGAAGAACTACGAATTCCATATAAACTCTCAATAAAGCCCACTCTCTCTCTCTCTCTCACTCGTATATCCTGACATTCTGCGTTTTACCCTCTACACTCTCTTACTCTCATTCCATCTTTGTGCACACTTGCCCGGGATGTTTAGAAAAATTTGAAATTCATGAAGTTGAGTGGTGTTGACTTCACGACGACGGAATTGCCATGGGGATATCAGGGGAAAGCGATATGCCTCTGAAAGCTTCGGGGTAAGGCTTTTTTTTTTCTTCCTCTTCTTTTTTCACTGTATTTTTTTAACTCTGTTTTCCACCCACTTACATACATACACACGGCATAATACACTAGAACGATAAATTTTATGATAGTAAATACACAGCTCCATGTCAATCATCCGTGAATACTTTCGCAAGAGTAGATTCTGTCAATAAGAGCTTTTTTTTTTAGATTTTCGGCGAAGAAAGGGGTCCTCGGGAGAATGGATTCATTGGGTCAATCACACACGGTGCAATGAATGGAGTCGTAAATAATGCTTAGTCTCTCCGTCTTTTGATTTTTCTTGAGTTCTTTGGGTTTGACGTAGCATGTGAAAACAAGTAAAGCACGAATGTGTTCGGTACAGTGAATACCGGACCCTTTTCGATGATTTCAATCAATTTTTCATCACTATCTGAATTTGTTCTCTCTACTTTTTGGTCCATTGTAGCGAATTAATGCTAATGGAAGTTCTTGAAATATCAAACAGATGCGATAGTTCAAATTGCTCTTTCTTCTAGAAGAATACGTCGAAAACTCAAAGATATGAACCTTCTTTGCTCGAATCCTCTTTTTCAGCCTTTCAAATTCTTTTGATATTTTTCATTTTCAATATTTTTTTTTTTGCTGAAGATCTTTAACGAGATCTGAAAAAAATGCCTGTGTTTTTTATGCTCTCTAAAAATTCCAGTGAAGCGAAACTTTGAAACAACTGGAGATACGCTCTTTCTAGAATAATTATTTTTTTAGACAATTTCAGGTGCTTCACAAATCTATTGGAGCGAAAAGGGCGTATCTTCATTGATTTTCAAGATTTACTCAAAATATTGGCGACCGATCTTTATCACGTGTCGATCACGTTGTAAATTCTGAATATTTCGCCCTTACACTGAGAAAAAAATTTTTGTTGTAAGAAAATTCACTCAGTTGAAGACAATCTTCACTCAAGAATATTTCACTATATATAGATATAGAAATTGTGAAGGAAAATTTCGAATTTTCTTGCTACAAAATTTTTTTTCTCAGTGCATAAATCATCTATCAATGAATCGATAGTCCATTTGATAAAAAATATTCTAATCCCTCACGTTTTTATACTTCACTTAAAAAAAAGAAATTTGTGTTTATTTTTCTTCGTTTCTCATTTCTAAAGATAAAACTTTCGATGACAGAAAAATGTCACTGCCTCGTCGTAAGCATAGAACTTGAAGCTTGCGAGACGATCGTTAGATGATGCATAAGAGACGAAAAAAGTAGAAAGTTACAGCAAAAGTTGAGTCTGTATATTATAAATAACAAAACATACTTGACAGACTAGAGGAGTTAGTATATGCATGTTACATAATTTATTATTATTTTTTTTTTTTTGTTGTTGCTGATGGCAGTGAAGAAACTCGAGCAGTGTAATACACCGTGGTCTGTGCCGTTATCATTATCTCTAGGAGGAAAGCATGTATAATCCCGTTGCTTCCCCTGTAATTCCAGGGCCATAGGCTTCCAACCTAACCCGGCTCGTCTCGGTTCTATATAACGAGCAATGCCTACACACACACGCCAAGGAACACGCTTGCCATTAGATACTCGCTTGTCATAATTATTCCGTGAAAATATTTCGCTTAGTGTTACAATCTTCCCTTCTCTCACTCTCTGGCTTCAGACCTCGTTCGAATCATCCGCACTTCATGATCCTCATTACTACCGTCCGATGGTTAATATTACGATCAGAGGGATAATGAGAGTGGACAATCATGCGCTTTAGGATCTTGATAATCTCGGGGATATATTAGTTTACCGAATGAAATTGAGGATTTCCGGGGATAATCGAGATGAATTTCTGAGCTTCAATTCAAGAAACTTGGAGAGCTTTCAGTGATGAAAGTTCTTAGAAATTTGGTAAAGTAGGAATCCATCGAAAAAATTCATGACATACGGAAAAGTTTAAGTAATTCTAGTGTATACGTTATGTATACGTCAAAAATTCCGCAATTTATTTGTTTTTTGATAGAAAATATTCGATGGTAAAAGAATAATAGATAGTTATTTTTCGATCATTTTTTTATTCGAAGATTTTTCTGCAGGAATTTATCGGCATATAAAAATGTGAAAAAAAAAAGAATTTATTGGCATAAATATCTCGAATTTTTTACTAGAATTTTTGGACGAGAGACGAACGAAAATACAGTGAAAAATGAATGTCTATTGGTTTGCAATATAGGAGAACATTGATAAAATAGACTTCTGTGGTAGAATGATTCACGAGATTTCTTCGGCGTAGAAGATTTTGTGAAGAAATTCAAGAAAATTAAAGATGCTTGAAAATGTCTCCATTGTTGGAGAATTTTCTCAAATTTTTTCATACAGGCCTATATTCTAAAAAGAAATCCTCAATCATATTCCGTAATCCATTTTGGCACGATCTTTCCTATAAAATATTTTCTATTGATATCTCTGATTGGAAAACTGCAGAATATTGAATTTTCAATGGAATTTTCAATTTTAAAAAAATCTAGTATTCCAAAACCATCAATTTTTATCCAAAAGATGGATTGGATTAATACATTAATAATCATTATAACAAAGGGAAATAATCGCCGAAATTAATTTGAAACATAATCGTCTTCCCCTTTATATCTAACGATTCACGGATATAAAGTCAGAATATTTCTATTTCTTCTTGAGCAATCAAAATGTACGGAACGTACCAACCACGCCTTCAAAAGTCGTTTCTCGAGATTGGCTGTTTTCTGTTTGATATTACAGCTACATTTTATTCTATTCAAATAGAAATACGATCCCCTCAATTTTCTATGACTGTAATGAAACTGATATGATTCATAATGATTCCGAAATTCTGTAAAATACTGCAATTACTTTTTTAAGCCAACTTGTGCTGTACTATTGCATTCTCATTAATTTTGTCCACTTCTCTTTCTCTTTACTCACAGCTTTATGAAGGCCATTCCCATGGCTCATAACAATGATACGTTTGTGGTGAACTACCTCTCTGTTAATTTTTTTTTTTCTGTAGAAAATACCATTCTGCGTGGTGAGAATTATGAACACTGCTAAAATGGACATTAAATTTAATGCCACTCGAATGATTTAATGCTCATGCTTCACATGACATTGAGTTTTCACGAATTACAAAATTTCCAAAGGTTATGGGGACAATTTTCGATATTTTACAGTTCTGCAATTTTTTATAAATTGCAATTTTTCTTATCAATAAAATGAAGCAATCCATTGAGATTGAAGAAGTGAAAATTCGATTTTTTTTTCTTCACTTTTTTTTGAGAATATAATAAGGGCAAAAATGAAAATCATCAAAAGAAAATGGGGGAAAAGGATGACTTCTCCTGTTTCATCTCTTCGCTATTGAATTTACAATACAAGAACCAATAATTTCTCCAAAACTCAAGATCATGTTTTACCAAAATTTCATCAATTCAATTGTTGAAACTTCATTCATCACCCAACGATTGGTGAGAATCCATGAATCTCTTGTTCGAACAATCCCCCATAAACTGAAACAGGTGCGACGGAATTATCGAATGGACTGCAATGTTCCAAATTTGACGCAATCGATTAATCGATATCTGAAAATGATCAATCAGAAGTTAATATGACGTTGTTTTTCTCATGTCATTGATTTATATTAAAAAGATGATTGTTTTGAGAACTTTTTTCCCAATAAATTTTCGGAGATAATTTTTCTCTAGATAATTTCAGAAGTTTTAAAAAATTATTAGGACAAAATGAACATATCGCCATTTGTTGCCGAGATATCCTCATAAAAATGAATGACAAATATCGATTGATCCTGTTTCACTTTTGAATTGGGCTTCGAAACTCAATTATAAACCATAATACCAAAGAAAATGGGTATTCTCGGGCTATTATTAGCGCTAAACCTTCAGAAATTGTCAAAGGACACTCGGTCAAACGACATACGCCCTGTTCGTCCCTCGAGCCCTTGACAACCCGGCTCTGAAACAGACGTTCGTCACTGAGACGTCAGCCTCGTCACAATGACAGACATGACACTGATTTACGACGAGAATGACGAATTTAATGAGACACAATTGCTCTTAATTTTACCCTGAATTAAATCTGCCAATTTCAAACGTGATTGCAACAAAGTGCCTCACTATGTCGAAAGATATACGAAAATTTGTACTTTAAAGGCTCCCTGGATATGCATAAAGCCCTAGAGTGCAGAAGATTAAAGAGGATCACCATATGCTGTAGCATAAGTTTAGGTCAGAACTAAGAGATTCATATAGTAAAAGACGGCGAATGGTATGGAGCTTTATGGGAGGCGCGAGGATATATTTCACTTTGGACGAAATGCGAAAGCACTGGAAGATTATTCCATTGCTTTTAGTCCTATATCCTTCCTACCATTCCCCACATTTCCGCATCTTCTTTCCTTTTATTTTCTATACACACCACTTCTTATACTCTTGTATCCTCTTCATCCTCGTCGTTCCAAGTAACCTCTAGGAATCCTTGACTGTGGCCTTTGATCTATCATTCCGTCTCCTTGGTCCCACAAGAGGATAATGTTTTCACAAACCTTCCCATCTCCAGCTGAAAAAAAAAAACCCACCCTCCTCTCACTTCCACTCGTGGTCCCTCTCTATCCTGTATTCTCCTTCCTTATCCAGTGGAAAATAGGATCTTCCTGGATTATGAATTAAATTCGTTATTTCGGTGTTTTCTGCAAGGGAATAGGGAAATACTTAACAACTATTCATTTCCTCTTTCCATGAATTATAATAACTATCTGTTCATCATTCTGCTGTTGTGAATTTGGAGAGGATGAATCCAGTGAAACTTGTTGCAGGCTCGAGAAATATTTGGTCTAAATATTAATTGTGGAAAGTTTTGAAGCTTTGCTTGAGATTTAAGAGAATTTATGAGCACAGAGAGAAATTCCGTATGTACAGCTAACAAAAATACTATGGTTGCGGTCATTTTCGTAATCATCACAATCACACAAGTCCTCCTGGAAAAATTTTCATACGTAAGGAAAGCAATGACAAATGTTATTGCGACGATATCAATGTTGTTGAAATTTTAATTTTTTTTTTAGCATCGTGAAGATGTTTTTCTTTTCAAAAATAATCCAATTCGTTTGTTGCTACTTTCGTGACTATGCAGTATAAAAGTTTCTATAATTGACAAATTATCATACTAATATTTTCACTATGTGAAAATTGGAATCACTAAAGTGTGATCATTTTCTTCTATTGAAGGAGATTCATATCGTTTTATTCACTGCTTGACATAATGATACTAACTTTTCAAGTCTGAAGTTAGCGATGCCGAATCTAAATTGTTGAAGTCTTTATAATTTCATCGTTATTGAAAACATATTTTCCTCTCTGTGAGGAGACTTTTTTGTAGCTTGTTGAATTCTCCATAAAGAAGGCTTCTTGACAGTTACCTCTAATCTCGTTTCCGAGATATCTACGATCGAATCTGCCCGAAAATTAAGGATTCATTTCCTTCCTGCACTACCTCTCAATTGATCCAGAGAACATCTGTGAAACTAGTGGATTTTTAAAGAAAAATCCAAGCTAACCTTTTTTGTATACAATTTCTTGCTCCATACTAAAATATTTCTTGGTCATTTTCTCTAAACCTAGTCGTTCCAAAGTTTCCCACAAAAGAACTTCCAAGAAATTCATTGGCTCATTCTCTTCCACGCATTAATTCATCAGTGAAAAATGTTCTACTGGATTATAGATTGAGTTCGTTATTTTGCCCTCTGCAACGATTTTTCAACCGAGTAACAAGAAAATCCTCAATAAATATTAATTTCACCTGAATTATCTTGAATCATTTGCCAGACTGAGAATCCTTGTCCATGCTTTACATTTTAAATTTATTTATTGTGTTCTTTACTAAAACTATAAATCTAGTTCTTGACTTTGAGCTTTTGTATTATTTAACACTGAACAATGGCTCTGCAATATCCGTCTCATCTGAATTCTTTCGTGCTTAGCAAATGGCTCTTATTAATAAAAAATATTTCGTTACATTGCTCACTGGTACAACGTTTTTTCTATCTTATTTGTCTTGAAAATTAATTAATATTATAAAAAATGAAATACCTCGGAATATTAAAAAGCAGTGTATTAATAACAGTTGTATGAAGAAAATTAAAAAATTTATTACGCTTATTTTCATTCTTTTCTTTAATATTGCAGAGAGGAAGCGATGAACTTTTGTCGCAGAGCGGTGCAGTAAACAATGGTGCCTCAATGAGTCCCCAGCCGCATCACGCTGCTGACAACAACAATGACGCTAAAAAGGTGAGTTTCTTCTTGAATATTAGCTGAATAGGAGAGATTGAACTAATTCATGAAAAAGAAGAGATGTCTAATTAAACAAACATCAGTCAAATTTTTCGGGATTTAGGAATTTTTTAATGAAAAAAAGAATTGATAATGGAAATGCTATGTAGAAGAACTCAGCAGTGAAGACGTAACGCCGGATGATACAATTGTTTTTGCCAATTTTTTTTTCTTTAAATCTCTTGGAAACAAAGCGAAATAAATTGATTCTCTTCGAATCCTCTTTTTTCAGAGAATTTCAAGCGCTACAAAAAATGATTTGGCAAAAGAGCTTACCTTCATGAGTTTCTTGAAAACTAATCGATCCTTCTTTATAGAGAATGTCAAAACTCCAAAAAATATTCCAAAATATTCTTGTTTGGAAGAAAAATTTTTACTTATCCTGTTTCACCTTTTCACTTTTGATTGCAAAAAGATTCTTTTTTTTTGATCCAGTTCTTGGAATATTCTTGTACAACAATATTTTTTTTCATTATTCCATTTATTTACATCATAATTACTTTAGCTATTTAAATAAATGATTTCTTTAATAATTTTGGAATCTTCAGATGCAATCGTAGTTTTTGTCTTCCTGAATTTTTACATTTTTCGCGAAGGTATTACAAATTTTGCATTTATTCATTGAGAATAGCGTACATTAAACTGAAGCCAATTGAAGAGGTACACTCTCTGGTAATCGTGAGATCAGAATGGACATAAAATATAGAATCTATATTATAGATCTCCTGAATGAAAGGTTTTGTGAAAGGAATGAGGGAAACAATGAGTTATGACAGGGAAATTAATCCTTTGATGTCACCAACGATTTTATCGAGTCCGACATAGAGTTTATGAAAAGAGAAATGTTTTGTTTGAATGAAACAAATTTTATTTCAATTCGAATAAATGGATTTCTTAGTGTATTTGGTTTCGGTATATTCTCTGGGGGCTATAGAGGCATGTGGATTTTTTTAATACAATTGTCAACATATACACGAGATTTTTCGTGGGAAATAGAAATTACACTCGAGTTTTTTTGGGTGCTGGTATTTGGACAATTTTCGGCAGGCAAGGGCACAGAATGTTTTTCTGTACGCGCGTCTTTTTCCGTTGAAAAATTCTGAGTTTGTTATGTCAAAAAATGGCAAAACGAAATGATTCTGATGGAGTTTCAGTTTTTTTCGGAGTATCTTGGAAACAAACGGAGATCTAAAAGCTTTTAATTCAACCTTCTTTGTAGGTCTCATTCCACTCTAAAAAAACGGTTCTCATGAAAATTTCGATATAACTCGTTTCAATTACAAAATATCCTCAGAAATATTTTTCGAGGAAAATGTCGAGTGAATTGTTTGAGGTTCTGAAAGAAAATGGGGAAAAATGGAGTCATGTGAAAGAATCCCACTGAATTCTTTGAGAAAACAGAAAGGATTCCCGATAAAAATTGGTTTGAAAAAAAAAAATTTTAAATATAATGTAAAACTTCAATTTTTGTGTTTCCATGGAAATTATGTCAAAAATTGAATTTTTAATTTTGAAGACAATGTTTGAAATTCTGAGAAAAAATTTACAATTTTTTGATCAAGAGTAATTGAGAGAGAAAAGAGACAAAATCCATTGTTGAAGCAATTTTTAAAAAATATCACGAAAACTCAATTTTTTAAGATTATTAATGGAGCTCCACTTTTGCCTACTCTATTTTCCAGCAAAAACTTTCTGATCTTTTTCAACAAAACTGTCTTCATTAACGCTCGAAAGAATATTCTTCTCACTGTTCCAGTTGCAGTTAATCAACATTATCCGACCAAGTTTAACTGAGATATTATACTTTATATATAGAACCCTGTGTTAGCTTCCGTATAAAGCCATTTCATCCAACGGATCGATGAACCATTGCGCTTCCCCTCTACCGTATATACGCGTGAAATATTTCATTTCAACGTTATATACAAGCCGTTCACTGCCAATTATTGGATGCACGTGTAACATCACTACATATCTTGGCAGGTTTCTGGGATTTCGATTGTTATCGTGGAAACAAAGAATACACAAGCCAAACCAACCGAACAAAGAGGGAAATAGAGAGAAGAAAGAAGGCAAAGTAAAAAAAAAATGAACAAGGCGAAAAGAAAGAAAAAAAATGGCTTTTTTCATGCGAGAAGATGTGGTAGCAAATATCAGAAATACCGGGAGAGGTAAAATGCGTCTTCGAACTTTTACGGTATATGGTTTTTGAAGGGTAGGGCCTATGTGATATATCCCAGGCACAGCCCTTCTTTCACCCCACAGTTCTAGAATATGACGTGAGTCGCACTCTTCCTCTCCTTTCCAACAACCATTAATTTTTCCAAGTGCACAAGAGTTGAATAATGATCTTTTTCTGTACATATACTCTTTTTTATTATCATTTTATCAACGAAAAAAAACAAAAAAACGTGGAAAACTTCACTCAACCTCGTCAGAAGCCAGACGGGCATCGAGACACATCAGTGTGCAAGAAAACGATAGCATCACTAATTCTGTAGGAAAAATTATTATTCTCGGAATCAAAAACATAAAAAAATTCCACAGTTTTCCCAGAACTTGGTTTTCTTGGATTTTTTTGGAATATCATTATTTTGGGGAAATCGGAGCAAAATAGGTATGAAATGTAATCAATTTTATCTTTACTCTCCTCTATTTATTTTATTCGAAAGAAATTATTCAAATAAAAATCAACTACATTTTCTTTTCACAATTTATTAGAAATAATGATACATTTTATCTCACCCTAGTCGGTCATCAAGAATTTGCCTTTCAAAAGTAGCGGAGAGTGGGGCAAAATGGACCTTTCTGGCAATATGACCCAGAGATTTTTTTCCAGAGTGAAGGTCTTGTTATAAAACTCTGAAAAAATTCGAGAAAATGCTCCAAAATATGGACATTATTGGTGAATCTTTGCAAATTTTCTTGTAGACTCCTCCACTGTAAAGGAAAACCCGAATTATTTTGTCTAGCAGGTCCATTTTGCTCCTGTATCCCTGACTTCAATTTTTCCATTTCGATTCCCCATTTTTTTACAATTTTTCCATCAATTTTCACTAAAAATATAGAATTCGTGGAATTAACTGGAAGGATTTCACATGTTTTCCAGTTCAATGAAAAACTAGGGAAATTCCATTTCATAAACTGGAACAAAAACCAACACTCGAAAAACTAGAGGAATTAGCGTTTTCAAAAGCTCTATTTTGCAATATCGCCTATTGAAAATTGTTGCCAAGCTTTTGCCCCTTTTCATTTTCCAAAAGATTATTCCTCCACGAGTTCGTCCCTTACAATGAAAACTCGCGACCAATCTCTCCATTGGACCTTCAATGATCAGGATTAAAGTAATCAATAGATGCAATGAGAAATGAATAGAGAGAAAAAGAATAATACGCGAGGAAAAAAAATTAATAATAAAAAGACTGAAAGAGGAGGAGAGAGAGGGACACTGTACAAAGTCTTTTATAGTGGACCGAAGCTTTTGAGGAGTATAAAATCGATCTTTCCCAGAGAATGTCTCTGTATTTTAGTATTCATATTAAAAAAATGGCAGTCTCATTCTTTATGATGCTATAAATTAAAATAACAATTTTATCCTTCCTCATAATGGGGAATCATTTTTTTTTCTTTTCACGTACCATCTGTGTGCCATTTCGCTGCTCTAAATAGTTAAAGAGAGGTGGATTCAGTGAACGACGAATGCCTATAAACCAATTAGTGGATCATTCTCGGATTAAATGAAAAGAGGAAAACTGTTGAAACATGTTGAAGAGTTGAAAAACTTCTTGTGCATTCATTTGAAAATATCTGGGAAACTATGAGGTTTACTAGAACTTAGTAAGAGATCTTGTTTGCGACGAAGCTAAATTCTAGCAAAACTATAGCGATGTTTCAGGGGAGAATTAGCCAGGTGAAAAGGAGGGGCTTAGTGACATCTAATTCACAAGCGAGACGCGAATTATCTGCACTTATCATTATTAATTCGGTTCTCGACAAAAACACAACTCTTTGTGAAATAGCAGATCGTACTCTCAACAGATTCACAACAGTTTAAATCAATATAGAGTGTCACCGAAATATTGTAACGGTCAACTATTCAAAGTGTTAGATTTTCAACTCGCTTTCAAACTTTCAACTCTCTTTTTATTCATCACCTATAAGGTAAACGTTCGTGATTATGAACTATAAAGTAGTCATTAATAGCATTATTTGTTGTATTTAAGCAACTGACAAGCGAGCTCTTTTCCATTGGAATAAAGGGTTTTGCCATGTGGCTCAAATTGTGCCTCTCCTTCAACTACTCCCTTTTTTACTCTCCTTACTCTGACTATCCAACTAAAAAATTACCTAATTCGAAACAGATTTTCTTTGTAGCTCTTAAAATTTCGTACAAAAAAGTTTTCTTCACACTTTTCTCCAAATCCACTGGTTTCGGGAATATTTGTAAACGAAATGTGTAAGAATTTCTTTCGTGATTCCATCATAAAATTAAAAATTCTTTGTGGCAAATTATCGATGAGGAAAACAAAAAGGACGTTTTTAATCATCAGTGGTTTCAGCTGAATCAGTTGAGATGAGAGGCAACAGTGATATTGACTTGTCAAATCGAGTGAATTCTATTTCAATGGATTACAGTGTAATTGGCAATAGTATTTTCTCCCTATTCTCATTAATTCATCAAATCACATTTTATATGTTCAATCGAACTCTCAGAAGCTTTAGGAAACTCTGAAATTGTCAGTTACAGTTTGATATTTTTATAGAAATCGCATTAAACTGTAGAATCCTTAATTACTAGTCGATTCCATCATTTCAATAGTGGAAGAAATGAGCATTTCTTGTTATTTGTTTTTGGAAATAGAGTGAGATAGCGGAATTTTTGTTGGAAGGGTTTTTTTTGTGGAAAATTCGTTGCTCTACAGAAAAGGGTTTTCCATGAATTTCGCTATCTCGCTTGGTTTCCGAATCGTTTTCATAAAATGCCTGCAAAAAAATGATTAAATTATTCTGCTTTAGCAATTTTCAATCGATTTTCTTTCCAATTTTTTGGTGAACATCTCCTACATGGATGGGTTTAAAACAGAAGCCAAGAAATCTTCTTTGCAGAGCTTTAAATTTCCTAGAAAAAAAGATTTCCAAGCAAATATTCCCGAAACCACTCGTTAGAAAGATATTCACAAAAGAAACTTATTCAATTTTTGAAATTTAAATGATTCTTGAGTAATTTCAAAGTTTTAATCACTTTGATGGGAAATTTATTTTTATTTCAATGAAGACATGACAGCTATGAGATGAATAATTCCCGAGAAAGGGAAAGAAAGTAATATAAATTATTTGACCAGCGTTAATTCATCAAGGCTAAATGCGTGACACTAGTAATACAGAAGTTGCAAAAAGCAAGATCACTTGGCGCGTCAGGTTACGAGATCCCATAGAGACGATTCGCATCGTGGCTCGTTGCCAAGCATTTTCTGTCATCCTCCCCTCTCACATTTGTACATTTATGTGAGTGTATTACATGTAGGTGTAGATAGAAAATGTACTTGTATACAGAGTTGAACGTTTGTGTACCATTTTTCGTACGAATGACATAAAATGAACAACGTGAAATTTAGTCTAGGCTGGCATCTTCACTTCTTGAGAATAGAATTTGAATAGGCGGAAAATCAGTACAATTGAAGTAACACGAAGTATTTTAAACGCGTCACTGATGCTAGATAGTTTGAAGTATGAAAATATTCGAAAAAATTGTGTTTTTATAAAAATCACTTGAAAAACGACTCTTCAACATTGTCGACACCTTCTTCTTATCATTTCCCAAATTTTTAGAACTCAATTTTTTTACTTTCTTTTTCAAAATTGCAAAACTGGATTTCTTTCCAAAATGAAACAAATGAATATGAAAACTCAATTTGATGAAGCCCAATACCCTCTGTTCTATTTCCTCCACTAAAATCCCAAACGAGTAAAAATGATTAATTGAATTCACCTGCAATATCAATTTAATTCAATAAAAAAAAAAAAAGTTTTAAAATGAAGAGCCTACAATTATTTTTATACCCATCGAACTCTCGACATTTTGTAAATTGAGTTGTAATTAGTCGTCAAAACTTTTGTGAAGAGTTACTCTTAATTAATGGGACCCGCAGGTGATTTTGACATGCACCATTGCACCGAATACATGATATACAGTGTAATACTGAGCCTATTAAATTGGGTAGAAATATAACAATTGTTCATTTTACCTGATAACATGAAAATTTTTATTGAGGATTGAAATGACCGAAGTGCACATGGATATGTGAATATTCTCCGTCCTTTGATTAACGATTGTGACTGACAGTGAATTTGTCCCAAAACCTGCAAAAAAAAGACAACACAAATAGTTCGTAATGATTCCGAAGACGTGTGCCTGAATAATTAACCACTTAGCATCATAAATATTCTTTCGAGGAAAAAACGAATAACGCTGGCATCAATGTGATAGTAAATTTCACGATATTAATTTTTTAAATGACAAAAACCGAAAGATATATTATGTATTTTACAAAGAAAGGGCTGAGGGTTATTGATGAAGTAACCAAGCAACTCAGGCAACATCCACACAGTCTGTGTTCACCCAGGTGGTGGAGACTCGATGGAGGTTTTGAAGACAGTGAAGGGTTTTACTGTTGTATGCGTTACGAACTGGCACAATATACTTCTTGATTAATTGCGTGGTCTTATCTGTCACTGGAATGCCAACCAGACTCTCTCTCTATCTCCCTCTCGCATCCTTACATTCATTTCTCTAAGGAGAAGATGGGTTTATACAGTCACTTTATTTAAAATTGTTGATACTGAGTTGGAACTACCGAATTTGCTTGAGACCGAAGTGCCGCAAGGCTCAAGCTTAGCAGCATTGCCACGTCAACCGATGCGAATGAGGAGTTACCTCGTCAGGGTGACACTACAATGGAAGATCAAACGCCAGATCATTAAGAAATTATTAAGTATGTTATTTTTATGAATATGTTTGCAACGAGTGGATTTCGAGGGAAACATCAGGAGACCTTGTTTTGGGTGAGATGATTTTCTAGTGAAATAAAGTAATAGTTGGATTACACTGAGCCGCAAGACGAAACCGTTTTATTCGAACGGAAAAGAGCCCGTTCGTCTAGAGATAATATGCACGTTGAATAAATAGACGAATAGTTGACTTTCACACAATATTTGAACAATTTAGTTGAGTTACTATCACTTTGAGAAAAGACTTTGGAATTATTGAGAATATTAACACTTTAACAAAACATAGTTTTCGCGTAAGTTGATGCGTCTCGATAGACCGCCTAAAGGAAAGTGATGATTAGAGAGGGGATCAATCGCGTCTTGACCCCGAGGTTAGGTGTCTGTTGATTGGTCAACATCACCAGCGGAAGTTTGATAACGTTTCAAACAGACCTTTTTCAGAGATAATTGAATTCTTTGCAAAAAATGTGTTCATGAATTTTTCTAAATGTCACTGTTCAAGAGATATTTGCCTGATAATCTTTGCATAATATTTACACTCTCTTTATTAACCTTGCGTTCATTGTGGTACCACCTTAAGGCTTGCGGTTACCTCGCGCCTAGTTTCTATGCAGCGTTGCCCTTAGGGCAATGCTACAATGGACGCCAACGTTAGTAACACGTCGTTCGTAAGCTACGTAAACACCGAGATTTGTTTTTGTTTTAAGTATGAATACAATATTAAACAAACTGAGCACTATCATCTGGCAACTACTTTGTCTTGCGTTACGTCTCGTTGCATTCCACCCGAGTTCGTTGTAGCCTCACCCTGAGGGTAGTGCTATAATAAACACAAGCGATGCAACATAAATGAAGGCAACTGCAAAGCAATGTTGCGCTCATTGTTTAATCTTGTTTAATCAATGACAAACAAAGAGTGCGGGAAATTTGAAATTCTCACAAGCTCCAGAGGGTGAGAGTCTGTTTAGTTCATTTTGAAAATATCCCGAAAACGGTGAGGCTTATGAGAATCTATCGAGAAACCTTGTTTAAAACGTAACTAAATTCTCAAGAGACACCTGACAGCGGGAGGGAGGATCAGCGACACCTCGATCAGTCAATACGAAAATTATCCTCATTTCTCTATTCAGTTATCCTCGAACTCTCAACAAGATAAGTCAGTACTTAGACCTTAACAGGAACACAACTATTGCAAATTATTGTAACGGGTTTTTTCAAAGTCTTAAAGTCGTCATTCTTTCCTCAACTATCTCTATGAATTGTTTATAACTTCACTACTTAATTAACATCTGTGATAATTAGCAAGTAAAGTGTAACTTATCATGCAGCTCAAATGTGCGTTCAACTACATTTTTTCACTAGCCTATTGCCTCCCAGCGACCCAACTGACTATCACTGGGCAAGGCACATCTTAAATAATAGCCTAATCATAAATCATCAAAAAGTAGTGCCGTCTCAAACAAATCTCCTTTGTAGCTCATGAAATTCTGTACAAGAATAGTCTCCTGATGTTCTCCACTAAACTCACTCGTTTCGAAACTATTCATCAAATGCAAAACAACCTGAATTTTTCCTGAGAATCTCCTGAATTCCATAGTGATATGGGTTAGTTAGTGCACAAGCCATGGTGAAAAAAATTAACCTGACGAATTTATTCCAAAAAGGTGAACATCGAATTGTCTATCTTAAACAAACACACAGAGGGCCCAATCTCCTGGGGCTTGGCTTTCAGGATGATTGCATAGCAAGCTGTTAAGAGTTTTATAGTTACTCTTCTCGTGTAACGACACGATCTCAAGCGAGGGTCATGGGATATAGCAGTAGCGGTTTAGTCTTTTACTTTCAGTGTGTAAGAACCGCCATCAAAGGGTTATACACACTTGCTCGTTTGTACGCCCTACATGAAACTCACCTCGACACATATGTATACATTTTTTTGTTACTCCTGTTCTCGTCTTTATGGCGACTAAAGATAGAGCAACAAATGGGGAATGAGTTTGCCAGTCACGTGAAATATTTTTCCAACATTCTTTTCATTTTTATTTAATTAATGAGGTGATTCCAATTAGAGGTTCTAACGAATTGCAGATAGAACCTGATGAGGGCGAATTTTGTATCTAATTTGAAGCCCCTTTTTTTAGAGTAGAGATCTCCATTCCAAAATTTGGAAAAAAATTCCCTAGAATATCTAGGGGAAACTTGAGCAAAATCGACCGCAAGTCAAAATAATTCACCAATTTTTTTTCGCAGTGAAAGAATTTGCAGAAAAATCGGAAAAAATTGGGAAAATGCTTCAATATGTTTACTTTGTAGGTGAATTTTTTCCAATTTCTTTGTGCTCTCGCTTCGAGAAAAAGACATCATGAATCATATCAGCTCGGGGGTTCATTTCACTCCGGCTTCCTCCACATCTTTATATCGAGAATGTCTACAGACATGTTGGAGCATTTTCCATTTTTTTAAAGATTTTTTTCCGTAAATTCCTTCACTTCAAAAAAAATCATTTGATTATCCTTCAAATCTGTCAATATGCAGTGCTGAAAATGTTGTCAGTTAAATGACCAAATTCTATGAGCACAAAATGTTATGTAGGTGAAGGTTCTCATCGTTGAGAAAGGAAGTCAATTTCACTAGTTTCCACGGAAACCATTTGAATTTTCACCGGGGTAAAATCTGTCTCCTTGAATATCTGACTGAACTATTCGACAGATTAAATTGACTGAGAGCTTTTGGAAAATCTAGGCTTCTATATGCTTGAAGTTGCATTATGAGGATTTATTGAATTTTCGTATTCATATTTGGGATTTTATTTGGATTATGAGCCTGAGAGGATAATTCGAGAGGACACGCCTATTTAGAATTCTATTACTTGAACTTGGTAATGCTCATTTCGTTTGGAATCTAATTCTCCTGTTTTCGGTAGAATTTCCTCTTTTGAGAGTTGATGAAGTTGATAGATTCTGAAAATTCTGGGAATTTCAATAAGAAATGGAGAAAATTTGGGTTGAACGAATAATTTAAAGAAAAATTTTCATTTTTCCATCCAATTTATTAAGCAATAAATACAGTAGGTCCAAAAATTGACAATAAAAAATACTTCATTTCCCGAAAACTTTTATAAAATTTAGGCACCTTTCCAAAAAAATCCGAAAAAATTTGTCAAAATGCTTCAATATGTCTACACTATTGCCAATTTCTTTCCAAATTTTTCAACAAAGTCCTCCACTCCAAAAAAAAATTAATTCCAATCTACATTCCAAATGAACGTGAATTCCCAAAATTCCCATGTCACCAGTTGCCTAGCAACTTAATGATAACAAGGGAAAAAAAACTATCCTCGTTGCATCCTCGATGCATTAAAAGCAATGAATTCCACTCGTAATTCCGTAAATTCTCTCACACATTCTCCTCTTCCCCTTGCAGTGCATAAAATTCTTATCCATTTGTAGTTGTACAATTTGAAGTACGCAATAGCAAAATGACACGGTGCATTTATGACTCTCTGTGGCAGTCGTACTGTCCCGGGCAAATCAATCAATTGAATAAATGGAGTACGATGGCAAAAGGATCGTGGAATGAGCGATTGAGTTTTAGAGAAAGTGAGACAGTATTGTATGTGGAAAAGAGAAAGAGAGAAATGGGTTTGAGAGAACAGTATAGTTGAGTAGTGGCAAGCTAAGCGTGGAGCCAAAGTGGACTCTCTCAGTCTCTCTCTCTCTCTCTCTCTCTCTTTTGCTCTTTCTCTCTATCTCTCTTCGGCAGTGCAACTAGAAGCCTGACTGGAACGACGAGCTCGGTAATGCATATTGACGTTTTGCCGATAATTCAAGCGGCGCCCTAGTGGGCGAGAGAGACCCGCTATAGATTCCAACTATATATACCTGATATAGGAAAGAGCTAGAGGAGAGTCGGTGGTCCTTGGTATATAGTGGTTACCAACGACGCTTAGCCAGCCAACCGGAGATAAAGAGAAAACGTGACAACTAAACCGGCCAAACGAAAATTTTCAACGGAAAAACATAAGACGTATCGCATTTCACAGACACTTGAGACATATTTTATTTACCCTCTTCTCTCCCTTTGCTCTTCTTCTTTACTTTTTCTACGTTTTTTCCTTATTTCATTCAGTTTATTTGATCTTAGCTGCGTGGCCAGTGTGGATCGTTGATGTATGGTTGAATTCCAATTTGTAAATCTTTATTTTTTTGGGAAAAAGCGGAGGAGTCTACGTTTTTTTCAGTTATTTTTGTAAAGAATTTTGAGAGCTTTAGAAAAGCTTCCTTCTAAACTACGTAGCGCTATCTCTCTTAGTTTCCAAGATATTCTTTCAAAATAAATAATAAAAAAGAATGGTTCCAATGAATCTCTGAATTTAGTAGGTTCAGAGGAAAATGTCGAGCGACCTGTTCGTAGAGAATTTTACGAGCTACAAAGAAGGTCTCTTGACAAATTCTCCAAAATTTACTCGTTAACGAGATATTCCAAAAATAAACTGTACTAGATCCAATATTGCATCGAGCAACATCAGCTCCTGTTTTTTTATTTATTTTTTTTCCCATTTCCAAATTGGATCCACTCCACTCCAAAAGCAATCCATCTCTTTTTCCATTTCCAAAGGACAAACGATTGCATAGTCAGATAAGCACGATAAATGATTCGACAAATTTATACACATAAACACCCAGTATCGGCTATCAATATCGATCACCAAATAATTCATTATTCCTGCTCAATTGGCGTTGATAGAGAAAGAGAGATACAGTTAACCACAGAGTGCAGTAGATTTCGTTATTATTTCATTTCCAATAATCCGTATTTTAACAGACACTTGATACAAATATTTGCCAGTGGAGTTCATTTTCATATTCATGATACTATTCATTATTTCTTCATAATTTCTCTCCTTTTTTGCATGAAATTTATGGAATTTTTTCGCAATTGCATTCAAACACACTGGAATTCTTCAATTTTCTCGCTTCATATACATATAGAGGAGATTGGGGCAAAATGAACGGGCAGTGCTAAGTAATGCAGGTTTTTTTTTCAAAGTGAAGGACATTATGAAAAATCTGAAAAAATGCTGCAACTCGTCTCCACTGCTCATGATTTTTTTTCCATTTTTTTGTAGAGGCCTTCACTCCTTAAAAACAAATTCCCGATCACTTTGCCACATGGATCTATTTTGCCCTCGTCTGCCCGATTTTTTTAAATTTTTCACAAACTCGGTTTCTAGTGAAAACATTAAAATTTACCAATTCTCAACCCGCATATACATATGGAGAAGATTGAAATAATGGACCTCCATGGCAAAATAATCCAGGGATTTTTTTCAGAGTAAAGGACTACATCCGAAAAAATTTGAGGAAATGCTCCAACATGTGAACATTGTTAGTGAATTTTTTCAAATTTTTTCGTGAAGCCCTCTACTCTCAAAAAAAAAGCCCAAATTATTTTACTCTACAGTTCTAGATACTCAATTTTCCCCGATTATTTTTATTTTGGTTTTTTACAAACTCGGCTTTTAGTTTATTTCTGAAACCAACGCGACAGTACCCAGAGGGTACACACGGTGACCAATTAACCGAATGTTTCTCGTTACGTTACTGGCCCGTTCTTTTGATTGTTTACGGTCTACAAAATTGAATCATCGTTTGCCTCGCTGAGAGAAGCGAGTTCACGGTATTTCACACATTTACAATATTTCGGAGAAAACCAAATATGTGCACTTGTGCATGCGTCAAACTAGTGTGTCCCTGTATTATTAAATAACCGATACTTTTTCATTTTTCAACAGAAAAATAAATATTCAAAAAAAAAAAAGGAATTTATTATTCTTTTTTTTTTCAATCAAGTCTTCCCTCTCACGCTGTATTTACGTGGGGAAAAAAAAATACATGGAAATCGTTCTGAATGATAGAAATGTGAGGGAGGACAGATGGAATGGAGAGTGTAGGGACGATATATAGTCGGCCATTTCCTATAATCGATTTTCCGCGAATTGCCTCCATTATGACCAATTATCGACAGGGATGAAGAGGGCTTGGCAATTGGGTGGGTGCGTACAAGACAGAGACAGTTTGATAACAGGCGCTTCGGAAGAGGCTAGTGGGGTGACTCAGAAGATAGAGAGGAAGTGAGGGCTGTGATTGCTACGGTGACTTCAACCGGTTGTGTCTGTCTGCGCGGTTAAGTTCCTCTCAAATGAGTATTTCTATTTGAAAGATAGGGGATAAGGGAGATTGGGGCAATATCATTCAGGAATTTTTTTCAAAGTGAAGGATTTTGCAGAAAATTCTGAAAAAATTTCATAAAATGCTCCAATATGTCCACATTGTTGGTGAATTTTTTCGAATTTTTACATTCTAAAAAAAAATTCTCAGTTCATTCTCCCCCAGTTTTTTTCCTATCTTGATAAAATAATTCGCTTTTTTTCACTCTGGAGAAATTTAGAGATTTCTTGGAAGATAAAAATCAGACCTGTTGATTCGGAATTGAGGGAAAAAAGAAGGATTTCTCAATGCAGGATTTGGGGGAATCTTGTTTTCCAGATTTTGTTGAATTTATTGGTGGAAATGTGGGATTGTGTACATGAGAGTGTGGAATTCCACTTGGTATAGGTGAGTCGATGGAAACTCGATAGCGGCATGTCAGGCTGCTAATCCGATTTTATTGTTAACGCGGTTTTACACTCGCGGAATTAAATGACCTCATATACAACCACTCACTCATCTAAATAGACCGCGAGAGGTATTAGTTGCTTTTTTTTAAATTTAATTTTGGAAATTAATGGGGATAATTTTGAATGATTGGAATATTTCCTTTGGGTAATGGTTGTTCGCTATATTCGCCTGGAATTTAACAAATAAAAGTTTGTAACTGAAAGCCAAATAGCATGAGATAGACACGGTTCTTTGGAAATTGTTTAAAAGCACTGGAAAAACGTAAAAAAAAATTATACATTTTTATCTGAAGATCTTGAAAGCATTTATAGGTGGAAATAGCTGTCATTGCTGCACTTTATCTGATCTTTTTTTTCACGAGAAAAAAAGTTCAGAAATACCGGAAAAATACTTAATTTGAAATCCATTTTCCAAATTGTTCTATTTTCGGCGTAATCTCGTGAACTAATACAGATACAGAAATTTTCATTGAGGCGTTTTTTTCAGAGGAGGATGAGATCCACGAAAAAAAAGCTTTTTATGGAACATTCCCTATTTTCAATAGATCACGAGATATTGAAGAAAAAACTGCACGAATCAAAATGAACTCATCTAATTTCAGCGCTGCATCGTTGAAACAATAATGATACCAGTGAAAAAACGACTGGAGTAAAAACTTCCAGCACTCCAGAATATTTCTGATTTTTTTTCAATTTTCAACTTCAAGTGCCTTTTTGGTCTAGAGAATAATTCATGATTCCCGTACTTTTTTTTATTATGACATATTCCGTTCGAAATTTCCCGTGCTTTTCAGGAAAATCCATAAACTTTAGAAAATCCTTCAACTTCATCATCGTTGATGAAAAAATATGAAAATGCCTGGAGGAATCAAAATTTCCTTGAAAAAATAAATAGAAGTGCACATGTACGTTCGGGGGGGGGGGGGGGGGGTTTGAAAGAGTG
Organism: Aleiodes alternator; assembly: GCA_963921955.1. Taxonomy (NCBI): domain Eukaryota; kingdom Metazoa; phylum Arthropoda; class Insecta; order Hymenoptera; family Braconidae; genus Aleiodes; species Aleiodes alternator. Next base: position 7,531,640 of record OY998100.1, on the reverse strand, counting down.
AAGCAATGAGGGATATTTGACTCGGCTCGAATCGAATAGATTGAGTTGTGATTGAAAACTCAGCCGCAGGCTAGAAGAGCTTCAATTCAACATGGCTGTTGTAACGTTTTTTTTTTTTGCCACTAGAAATAAAAATTTAAATATACTACATACACAATGCTCCATTTATTTAATTCAATTTCTTGAATGAAAACAACATCCTTGACCCCGTATCACTGTACGTAATTGAATATGTGAGAGAAGTCAAAGTTCATATCAACTCTTATTCAATTTTTTCGTAATGTCATACACTTACTTCGGACGTATTCAGTCAGATTTTTCAACCTTTAACCTGTCAACTATGGAATGAATTATGGTATCTGTCGTATCTCCTGAGCGTAAATCATTCGGCACTTTTTTTTTTCTATCGGATGTGATCTTCCATCTATTTTTCATTCGGAATCGTGTCAAGGAATTTTTAGGCAGTGATTTTTTTTTCTCGTTACCTTTTTTTTTATTATCGAATTTTTTCTACCGGAATTGCAAATAAAGACGCCTGTGGTAACTGCATCACACCCCACACAAGAGAACACATTTTTCTTCTCGTTTATGGAAATTTGCATAGAGGATAACCATGAAAAAAAATATAAAATTCGATTTTAATGGAAAATTGAAAAAAAAAAATTGAGAAAGATTCGAGAGGTGGAATAGTTTATTGAATACAGTTTTTTTTTCCATTCCATTTGAATTAGGTATTTTTGCGCAGTGAATGAAATTTAGTGTAGGAAGTGGGCGGTTCTTCACTTTAGCGTGCTCTTTACACAGAGCCGTAGGCTGACACGTGTTATTACGAGAAACATTGGATAAATCAATTTGAATTTCACATTGAAAATATTGATTAGAGTTAATTTTCACGAAATTCGATTGTTTCGCGTATCTTGGAATTGAAGCGAGAGAACGAAACTTTTACATCGTTTTTGTTAATAGAGAGAGGAAAGAGCTGCAAAGAAGGTTCTTACCTAAGATTCCGTCGTTCCAACGGTATTCGAAATAACTTCAAAAAAAAAAACAGTTTTTGCAAAAGATGAGAACAACTTTCCAATCAATTTTTCCAGAATTTCTGGGAAAATAATGGAGATGGGGGAATTTTCTTGGAAACATTTGCTGTAGAGAAGAATTCGGGCTACAAAAAAGGCCTGTTTAAAGCCAAAACCGTTTATTCAAACGGTGAAATTTCACACAATAGTTGAATGAACTAAGTTTAATTGCAATAAATTTTGGGAAAAGAATATGAGATAATAGAGAATATTAACAGTTGCAATAATCATAGACTTTTCTCGAGATTTATAGATACGTCGACGCGTCTTGCTTGATTGCTAGCTAAACAGGTGTCTAGTGATTAGTCATCTTTACCCGCGGGAATTCAAACAACGTCAATACAAAATTTGCTTCAACCCTCTAAGATTCTGAGATATCACCCAAAAAGTGATGTTAATGTCACTGTGTTCTTCAAAATATCGTTTTTTTGGGAAAGATCCTCACACAAAAAACCGTATCTTCAATCGCTTCCCAGATAATTCGAGAGAAAAACGAATTTTAAGTGGAAAACAAGTCATTTTATCTCATCAAAGAAAATTTATCTTTCCATGTATTTTCATAATAAAAAATACAATACTGTATTATATATTTTTCAAGTTAAATTCATTGAAATGTGTATTTCTTTTCTTTTGCAGGCGAAACTTGACAAGAGTCACAATGGTAAACCCTCCAAGGTTGTTCACATAAGGAACATAGCGAGTGACGTAACAGAATCAGAAATCATTCATCTTGGCATGCCCTTCGGGAGAGTAACCAATGTACTCGTATTGAAGGGTAAAAATCAGGTGAGCTACAATTTTATTTATTCTTGTATATCTCCTTCCATTCTTCTTGTTTTCCCACGGGAATCTATTCATTCCATTCTCTCAATAAAAGATTCACATTATCTGTAATTCAATCATTGATTTATCGACATTGATTTGGCTGCATGTAAAATTCCTACCGATTACAAATGCAGTATTTGAACAGGATTATTTTTCATAATATTTTCTGAAAATCGTCAAATAACTGAAAATTCATCGTTTCAAATTTCATCTGTTATTACGAATTTAAACTATTTTTGCAAGTATAATCTTTCATATCGATTGAAAAAAAAATATATATATACATTTTTCTGACCGATTCTTCTCCAATGAATAATAAATAGCGGATTAAATTGCAAAATTTGTATAAATTCCATGTGTTTTCAATCAATCTTTTATTTTATTTTGAAATTCTCTTTTATTTGTTACCTCTCAATTTTTTTTTATTCCACTCTTTTTAATGAATAATTATTTCATTTCCCACGTAAAATTCACTGCATTGAATTGAAAATACGTTTTTACGTATGATTATACAAGCATACTATTCACATGGAAAACATTTGTTAATTGATCCCGATGGAGCGTGATTTTCCCGGAGAATTAAACGAATGAATACCACCACTGTTAATTTAATTCAGGTCGTTTCTCTTTCCCTTTCGCTCTTTCATTGTGACCGTAACCACTTTTCTCTCAAACAGCATTGTTTCCAATTTTCAGTATTGTTAACTATTTTTATTCTCTTTTTCACAATGAAAGAAAATAAAACAATAGTAATAGCCTGCTTTTACCTAATTTTTCAACCATTTTCAAATTAGTTCTCATTTTTAATTGGGATAATACTCATTATTTTTTCGGATATGTCGGTAAAAATTGGGTTGAGAAGAGAATTCCATAGGACCATGTCCGAAATTTAGAAAAATTTTCTGCATAAGAAATGCCTTGTAAAATTTCGTTAAACCCACTCATGTCAGAGATATCCGCTAATGGAGTCATTAACGACAAAAAATCTAAAATGATCAAACCAACTTTTCCTTTAAATAACTGGAAAATTAAACGATCTTTATTGTAAAAAGAAGAGCTACGATAAAGTCCCGCAAATATTTTCCTATCTCCCTTATTTTTCGAGACATACTAGAAAACCTGATAGCAAGTGATATAAACCCATTCATGTCCGACACAATTGACTCACACTACTACGAAAAGAAAAGAAAATAACACGAATATTCTCTACAATTCTGTGAATGCAATCTGCAGTGATTCACATCAGTAACTATAGAGAGATTTACTAAAACACATTCGATTGAGTTTCTATCAAGAAAATTATCATGAATATCAAATGCATGTATTGTGAATTTGGTTTGATGATGTGGTAAAAGTAGAGGGTGGTTGGGTGCTTGGAAAACGTTAATACGTGAAACGATATATATACAATATAAGCTTGCGCTTTGTTTATGCCAGTATGGATTAAAATAATGAACTCGATGGGCCAAAGTCCACCGAACACACATACACATACATACAAGTATTGCCGTGTGCGAGAGCCAGATGAAGAGATTTACCTCGCGGAAATTACGCGGGCATTAGCGTTTCGCGAGAGGTACCACGTGAACACAGAAATACTGTTCAAGGGGGATGAAAATCGAGGGGAAAGGGAGATGATGTGTGGAACAATGAGGGACAGCCAATAGAAGTGGGAGAGAATGGATAAAGAGAGGCTTTGATCAAGAGGAGAGGGGCGACACAGAGTGTGCGCCGGACGGTAATATTCGGGTCGTCGAAAACCATCGATATACATGAATGTTGACCGCTCGAAAACATCCCTCGCCCTCTCTTTGTCTAGCCTACGAGAACTGTGTAACCAAGAGTATGCCTCGTATATTCATATTGAGGAATTTTATGAACCATTAATGCGTGACTGCTTACGGCTTGAATAATTTCAATCTCTTCTCGTTTGTCATTCGGTGACTGCTTTTAAATTATTCAGTTAATGGATTTTGGGGAAGTTTTTGCGTTAAAGATATGTGATTATGGGTGATGACCAGAAAAATTAATTCATAAATCAATTGGTATGAATAAATAGTAATCACTTCAGGATGAGCTGTTTTTTTGCTTTTTTAATGCACTGGTGATTTTATATATATTTTTTTGAGTTTTTCAAATTCTATACAAAAAAGAAGGAGGTGAAAATTGCCCTCGCTTTCGAAATATTCTCAAATGAAGAGCAGCAAAATAAATCGGCATATCTGAAAAGGTGTAATTTTTTTAGTCCTGATTATTTTAGAAGAAAAAATGGAGAAATCAATTCTTCGGAGAAGAAAGAATAAAGTAGGGAAAGAGATCTTACGATTTCTTGAAAGAATATATATTGCAAATTGCCCAGAACAATGAATTAATAAATTTGTTCGAAACTTGATTCTCTAGAATTATCATGGAAACTATTGATTTTAAAATATGTCAGCATAAGATTTTTCTTGTAGCTTGAAAAATTCTGCTGAAAGAAGGACTTTCCAAAAATATCGCTGAATGCAACTTTTCTCTCAACAATTTTCCCAGAAAAAAGTGTTCCCAAAACGCATATCACGCTGTCTGACTATTTTGCTCCTAAACTACTACTACTCCCACTCTCCATTACTCACCTCCTCGCTTCCCTCAAACCAAATAATTAATTCCACCAACTCCATCACCTCCTGAATCCGAATTTTTCTCAATTAACCCCGTCCAAACTGAAATAAATCCACAAATAAATTCACTACACCCCATAACCGTCGCCCACAGTACTTATTTTCCAGCGCAGAAATTCATATCCTCCTCCTCGCCCCCCTTCCTCCCCCATTAAACCTATATCTTCCACGTGAATAACTCGATCGTCTAATAATTCGGGTTAACATATCGCCAGTTAATTTCGTAGCTGTATGCAAACAGTCAGTGGTACCTAACCTCTCCCCTCCTCCCCCTATTCACGAAGCAATTGAGTTTCGCGCTGTGGTGAAACATCCGTGAGCTTTGGCTTGTGTTAGCTGGGTCTTGTATCGTACAGTAGAAGGTTAAGAGCGAGCAAGAGAGAGATAGATAGTTGACCTCCAAACACAGGCACTTTGAGTGTATTTGCTTTGATTTACCAAGTTTCACGCAAGTTAGGTTACCATCAATCTCTCTCTCTCTCTCTGTCTCTCTCCAAAACGTTCCTATTCAACCACCATCTCCTTGGATATTCTATTTATCCAATGGTATTCAATAGAGAAACTGTCTTGATATCCCTCAGAAGATATCTCTAGGAGTTTCTCTCCATTTCTGTAGCAGTGTCCGAAAAGCGATGTTATATACAAATCGTATTTGCATTGAGACCCGTTGATGTTTCCAGCTAATCTGGCGTTGTAAATCAGTTGCTACGAGATTACATAGTGATGAATACACGATCCATTTAATTAATTAATTAATTAATTTTCCCTTTATCATAGTCCACGCCCTTTTTTTACCTGACAACAAATTTTTTTAGAGAGACAACAAAGAAAAATTCAGGCCTTTTTTCACGAGCATTAAAATGATCTGTGTGTGATAGCATTGAAGTCGAGTTTTGCGTTTATGAAAATTAAATTCTTTTTTTTTTTTTTCGTTTTGATTAATTAATTAATTAATTAGGCGTCAAAGGACAAAGGCTACATTGCTCCGAGCTCTCACGGACTGAATGTCAGTTATTTGCGAGAGTCTTTGGGTTTTTTAAAGAGGGACGAGTAATGGAACGCTGACTCGTTTACTCTTGTATTCTACAACGGGTCTATTATGACACACACTAACTTTTCATATTAATATTACAAATTCAATTTAAATTCAATTAAAGTTTCCGTCCTGCTATGTAGATTTTCATTCTTCCATGTATTGACATGTTTTTCTTCAATAATCAAATGAGATTGTAGAATTTCATTTAATACTAGCCGGAGCTGCCCTCGCTGCATTCGAAGGAAGCCGGCTAGCTTTTATCAAATTCAATTAAAAAATGAATTCATTCCTTCTACAACTGGATGATGGAACATGCGAGAATGTACTAGAAAATTTCTGGACTTCCAGTTTCGGTTTGTAGAACATTTTAAAAAGTTCTCGAACTTGCGGAAATTTCCGGAAGTTTATTCAATGTTTCAGAACTGTCTGGAACATTCTCAAACATTTTAGAACATATCGAAGCTTCTGGAACAAGCCTGAACCTTCTCGAACATTCTAAAGCCATAGGAAGTCCATTCGTGCGATGTCCTTTTTTTAAGTAGTTGTCTCCCTACTGTCCAGTTAAAAAGTTCTGGCTCTGAGACGCCACCCTATGTGTTGATAATGTACTACTGTAAATCTATATAGTTTTGACTTGACTGTACACTCACACAGTAGTATCCTCCATATGAATACACACAGCTGTGGAATGTCCTCGCACAACACGCTCTCGCGGCCATCTTGATACCCCTTCCACTGAGAATTTTGTCAAAATACAGTTTTATTTGTAATTATTCACCCAAACTATGTGGTCAATGATCTCCATATTTTTAGAAATAATTCTAGACGTACAGTTCTGATAGGTGTTAGTTTTTCATAATGATGGTGTTATTTTTTCAACGTGACAAAAAATAAAATTACCAGTTTTCCCACGCTTCTCTCATACCGTCTATGCAAAAAGGGTGATTTTAATTGCAATTATCTCATATATTCTGTGGGCCATAGGCCTCCAATTTTATTATGAGATACATTATGCATCCAATAATTAATAGCCCAATTTTTAAGCAAGGCTTGAACTTTGTCATTAGAGAGGCAACTACCGTAATACCCCATATCTCCGAATCCAACCCCTACAGTTCCAAACCGAAACCTTCTTCATGAATGAAAGGCTAACATACTATAAAACCGAAGAGGGTTGCGGGGATGGCTTGTGAGGTTATAGTGAAACGCACGGAGAACCTACGCTCTTTTGCATGCTATATATATTGATTTATTCATTTTGCAATTTATCCTCTCCAACCTTTATTCGTAAATTCGAATCTTAATTTGCTATTGAAGAGTAAGGAATGGAGTGTACGAGAGTAAATGATTGAATTTATCTTTTTTCACAATTGAAAAAGAGGAAGAAAGAAGGGGAAAAAAAAAGAAGAAAGTTACTTGTTCGTGTTTAATCGTTTAATCCACAAAGTAATACTCCGATTTTCTACGTTACTGAAATTCTCGTGACTCAGTACTATAATAAAACAGAAAATGTACGTCTCTATTCGGTACTGTAACACGCGCATCACTTCAACTACTGTGTACAAAACGTGAAGTTTACGACGTGTCACGGGGACCCGGCCATCCAGGATGTGCTCACTTTCCGGTACGTTTCTCAAGCGTTCGAGAGCTTGCCATATCCGCTAAAGTACCAGAGAAATAAACAAAATAAGATTTTATTATTTTCTTTTTTTTTTTTTCAAATTGTTATTTCTTCGTTACTTTTTTTTTATTTCTCTTGTCTCATTCTCACGGGCGAGAGGGAGGTATGAAAATGTTATTGCACTTACTCAATTTGGGGAAAAGTTGTGGGTAAATAATTCAAAGTATTTCCGGATGAATTCCAAAGGCGAAAAGGAATCAATGGAGATTCGCAGATACCTCTAATGTTTATTCAACACGGGAAATTGCGATAATTTGTTCGAGGAATGAAAGCAGTACCTACCTATTGGTCGAATCAGTCCTCGTGGCTGCTTCTAATTGGTCGGCAAACTTTGCGTGCTTCTTTCAAATCGAAAATCATTGATTCATAATTAAATTTGAGATCAATTATGAAACGAGTTGGAAAAGAAATTGAGAGACGAATATCTGCAAGCAGAAGGGAGACAACGGCGTAACGATCCATATGAGAAAAATGCGCGGGAAATTTAAATATTTGTGTAGATAACTCTATTCTCCTTGCTCCTCGTTGTTTGAGGATATCTAGGAAACCATTATCCACACAAAGAATTAGTGATATTTAAAAAAAAATCGGGAAAAGAAGCTGACTCATCGTGTATTATTTCTCCGCGACTGAATTATTCGTGAGAAACTCAAATTTAATAACTGAATCATTCAATCCAACTCATTATTGATCTTTAAACCAAAAATAAAGGAAAAAAAAATTGTTTCATTCATGAAGAAAAAGACGATTAAGTACGTGAACACTCGTTCTCCACCAATGATTTATCACACAGTCGTCTGGTTTTACGCTTCTTTTTTCTTCACACTTATTTTTTGTACGATGTTGCCATTGGTACTTTGGGATAAAGCGCGCGTGTGACGGGGTGCAACGCCATCTGAATGCATTTCCGTTGGGCTGAGGGTGAGAGAGCACGAGGTTGTTGTGTATCGAGCGAAAAGAACCTCTCTCGCCTCATCCAACTTCTCGTTTTTCGCGTCCTTCGTTCTTTGTGTGTATACCCACCCGCTGAGCATACCATCCAACTCGGTGAAAGGAGAGAGGCCACATACGTTATAATATATATATATGTACAGATGAACTTTGTGTGCCGGTGTCTCTGTGTTTCGGCTAGCGTCGAGCTGACGAGTGGGCAACGTCACCCGCATATGCACCGTGAAGGGCCGAATGGAAGGAAAAAAAAAGTGCCTTTTTTCCTGGCGCGCGTTACATTGCACCTCAATGCTGAAAGCACGATCGAGGAGAAGTATATACAAGTGCAAGTTTTTGAAAGGAGGCAAAAGATTCGTGGCATAAAATCCTTGGGCTACAAACTTTTTCAACTGTGAATAGAGAAAGGGGGGTGAAGATTCCACTGAAATGGTATGAGTGGATTTTTATTGATGATTCTATTGAAAAAAAATCTGCACTCACATTGATTGTTTGAAAATTTAAAAATGATGGATTTTTCTCGAAGTGAACCAATTTCTGAAAAAAAATCGATGAAAGACTTCAACATGCTTATATTATTGTGTAATTTTTTTTTTATATTGTGAAAGCTTCTACGCTCATAAAAAAATTCCGAATCCTTTTTCTCCAATCTCTCGTAATGATAATGGGAAAAAGTTAGCACTTCGAAAAACGGATTGGAATAGCTGAAGCTTATAAAATCAATTTTTTTGCTCTTATTTCTTGGATTAAGAAGATCCGCGAGTTTTGCCAACGTAATATACCGTGAGAGAGATAGAGAGGAAATGAGAGAGTTTTGCAAAGCCCCAGCCAAAACTGCGATAAGCCCCGGGGCTTTATTGGGTTGTAGCATAAATTAATTAAACTGAGGCCACCATTCTGCGTGTACCCATCGTTGAAGTGCATAATATCAGCGTCAGCCAAATCGAACGGGTATCCCAAAAAATAGACTGTTTTCAGGCCTCGGGCTCTATTATTTATTCATTCCATAAACTCGTGAAATTATCTGCTGCTATTACAAATTTCCTTAAAATCCCGTGGAAATTTTGAAAAATCGAAATAAATTTGGAAACGTTCTTTTTTCGTGCCACGTGAACTTTTTATGCTAAATTTTAAGCTGCTTGGTATTCTGGATGAGTTCTTCAGGTCTTCTGAATTGACAATATGATCTTATAATTGAGCTTCGATAAATATCATATTTATATATATATCATCTAATTATATAAAAGACATAACATGAACATCTCGAATTGAATTGCGCCATTTCGGAAGATTCGCATTAGGAATCGAGATCAGAAAATTGCCATGTTGAAAATTCGCGCTCGATATATTAAATTAGAGATAAACTCCAATTCTTGACATTTTCTCGAATATCGAAACTCGGAAATGGCATTAATCATTGAATTATTACATTTGAATCTGAAATTTCATGTTACTATTAATATTATTTTACTTATTGAGCAATGTTATTACTGGGAAAATTATTTTTAATAAACAAGAAGAGAGACGAAGAGATTATTAATAACTTTTGAATAACAGAAAAATACGAAAATCGAGGAATAACAAACAAATGAACGTCAACGAAGTTCGCTAGTACTGTATATATATATGTAAATAATTTCAATTTTTTCTCTCTTTCTTTTCTAATTATTTTTATATTTCCAGTTTTTTCTTTCGTACTATTGTTTCCCTTAATTTTCAACATACAAAAATATCTATATATATATATATACTTGGATACCCTCGGCAGAATGAATCATTCCATATTCCAAATGCATGGAATAAAAACAAAACATCGGGAAAGTGATAATTAAATAACTTCAAAATAAGTTGCTGGAGCTTCTGGGTTACGGCGCACCAAAAAGTTGGGCGGATGGGTAATGGAGTCTGTACTACTCATATACGGTTATATATATTCACTGATATAGAGAGAGGGGCTGTATCAACAGGAAGTAACGACGTAGCAATGGGAATCGAAGCCGCAAAAAGCTTCGTCGTAAATTCCAGATGACCCTTTCTCGGCCCCTCGGATAGAGCAAAAGAGACAGAGGGAGCTGGTGCAAAAGCCGTAGAGCGACACTATCGTTGCATTCGTAGCCTTATGCCAGATAGTACAACATGTGAACCAAAAAAAAAGGGGGTGAGAGTGGGTGAAAAAAGTGCATAACGCTGGGTAGAGTTGTTGGAAAACTCATTCGAGCATCAAAGGGAATTTTGCCGCTTTTTTTTTTGTCTCATTTTTAAAAAATTCCTTTTTGTTCCTCTTTTCATCGGAAACTTTTTGAACTTTCTATCCAAATAGAAATAAAAATCAAACATGTCCAATGTCAATTTCATTCATTTTTTTTTTTTTGCCAACATTTGTTTTGGAGTTAAAAATCGGTACAAAGATCGATTGGTTTAAAGTATATTGTGAAAATAGCAATGTACGTAATAAAGTGCATGCATGCAGCATGACGAGACTCGAGAATTTCACCACATATATAGACAGAGGGGAGATTTTCTATCTCCCTCTATTCGTGATGTGTTTTCCAAACGAGCCCGTTCTGCCAAGGCTAATCCGCTTTTCCTCCGGTTCGTATTAATTTTGGGACAAAGCCGAAAACTGGGTACGGAAAAGCGGGCAACTCTCGATCAACGACAGCGCCTCCGTGTTATCATTTACACACTTATATATATATATATCTATATATGTGTGCATGTATATTTTATTTATTTCCTTGAATAATTTATCTCTGAATTATTTTTATTCATTTTCACTCAATATTTATTCTCTGATATTCTCACAATTTTATTTTTTATAAATATTTTTTTTATTGGTGATGAACTGAAAATGACAAATATCAACAATTTCAAGAGATTTTTGCCTATTTTTTTACTCTTCATTCGATGTTTTTAGCTATTCAGTTTACTGCAATGGTTAATCTGTTTTTTTTTCTCTCTTCAAATCAATGAAAATATTTGATGTGCAGGATAAAAATAAACGATTAAATGAATCCTCTAACGAAACATTTAAAATGCTCTTTAGAGGAGTTTTAGGGCAATTTCTGGTGGAAATTGACCAGGAAAATTCTATTTTAACGATGCTTGTTTTTTTTCCGTGATTTTTTTGTAATCAGTGGAATTGAAGGATAACTAATTTCCATCCTTCAAATTTGTTTTCGGAATATCCGCGATTCAATTGAGAGTTGAGATCATTTTCCGGCGTTTTCAGTCACATTCCACTATTTTTCAATGGAAATTGAACAAGTTATTGGCAATTCTTCGGAAATCCGGTTTTCAACAATATTTTCATCAATTTTCAGTCAAAAATTAGTAGAATGTGGAGAAAACTGATCGGAAATTATCTCGGAATTCGTTCGACCAACCGCAATACACCGCGGAAATGAAAAACGCGAAAATCTCAATTTCGAAACGAAAAAATTGGACCCAATGAAATTGTGGGATAATCATTTTCATCCAGGGTCTTGTTGTCTCGTGGGATATCTCGGAAATTAAGCGGGATGGCCCAATTTTGGTGGAGCTTTTTTGCTGTAGTTCTCAATCTCTTTTACAAAAAAAAGTTCCCACAAAAATTCCGCTACCTAAGCCCAATTTCCGAGATATTTCCAGAAAACGAGTAACAGAAAATTTTTTTTATTCCATTTCACTCTTCTCTCGGATCGAAATAATCTGGGATTTTTTTTTTTTGGTGAAGGCCTTCATGGAAAAATTTGAAAAAATCGTCCAACAACACAAACATGTTGGAACATCTTCTCAACTTTCTTAACTTTTCTAAAGAAATTTTTCGACTCCACAAAAACGATACGGGATCATTATACTTTGCAAGTTCATTTTGCCCCGGTCTAATCTACCAAAGCAAGAATCGAATGGCGTTTCGCAGAGTAGTGAAAAATTTGATTTTACTATTGAAAAAATGAATGAAAAATATGAATTAATTCGACCAAAGGAAATTCAGATTTCCTTGTGGATTAAGAAACGTAGAAAACGATCCAAGAGATTGGTATTATCAAGGATATAATATTTCTTTGATTCACTCTTCGGTATATACTTCTTTCTTTTTTTTCTCTCATAACAAGACCCCGTGCCTCATCTTGCTGTGTAGTTTTAGCTCGCGGCGAGTTGCTCTAAGCAGTAGACGAGTTCAAAGGTAGTTTCTCAGGCCGAGAAGCCGTTTCGTATCCCTCAGGTACTGCCAAGGATAAATTACATTCATACTGTCCTGCTTTTCCTTTTCCCTTCCTGTCTCTTTCTCGCCCTTTCTCACTCACTCAATGAGTATTTCGTAGTTATCTGAAAACCACTGTGTAGCCTTCCAGATGGGACTTTCTGTTAATATTATCGTAGTACTGCCGCAACTTTGAGTTTATAAAGGCGCACTAAGTTGAAAGCCTCTGGAGGTAACAACCAGTCACTCTTATATTTGTATATTAAAAAAATTACTCTCACAGTTGACTTGGTTCTTCCGTAAAGAAAGAGAGAAAAAAAAAAGAAATGCAGACAGGCTTCTTAAGAGTTCTTCAATTTAATGACTCCACCAATTTCTTATGTTGAAAAGTTAGAATTGCACATGAAAACGGCAATCGTCTAAATGGCGAAGTTGTCTCGTTGAGTTTTCAAGTATTTCGTGGATTCAAAAAAGTATTTGAATTAAAGTTGCAATCATAAATAAATACACAGTCCCACCTTCTCCAGATGCTGCACAATTAAATCTTTTTTTTTACAAAAGTAAATTTTCCAAGATTTTATGCAGATTGTATCACAAAGAAGGGGAACTGATTCTTCTAAATTCAATGCTTCTGAGATATTTACGAAATCATCTGTAGTTGACTTTTGGGAATAATTTTGTTGAATTATTGAAATAATTTGAGCAAATATAGCTAGTCGGAATACAACGGAAATTTAATGAAAACACGTATTCATGATCCACCTATTCTCATCACTGAAGATGAGTTCTCAAAATTTAATTAAATCCAGTGATATAATTTGTTGATGAAAATTCTTAAAATTGTCGAAAATTATACTACAAATATCACAGAAAGAAGTAGATTTAGAACAAAATATTCAGCAATGTTATTGTTGAGAATTTAATTAGTTACACAAAAGGTCTCTTGCAAAATCCTTGTGAACCCAATGATGCCTGAGATATTTTCATTTTCATCAAATATGAATTACCTGTAAATGATTCCACTAGATTCCTATTAAAACAATGTGAGTATTAATAAAACTCCCCACTCATTGTCTGCCCGCATTAAAAAAAAAATATCTCTAAAATTTAATAAAAACAGCAAAATAATTTGTTAATAAAAATTCCTAAAAATTCTTCTAAATTCATGACAATTCATAAATTCCAAAAATTTCCCCCATGAAAATTCCTCACGACTGAATAATCCGACTCATATAGCATCGACACGTAGTCTGCGCGCATTTAGCCGTTAAATTTTCCGCATTTTCATGTTTGAAAAACAAATAATAATAAAAAAAAAAAAATCCCCCGAGAAACTGTGCGTTCCATTGTGCTGCGGTTAACGCAAGCTTGGCGGGAGTTTAAAACCAGAGATAAAGAGAATAAATAGAAAAAAAATGAGAGTAAAGTGATGTTGAAGAGCTCTCTCGCCAGATGGACCCATCGAGAAAAGCGTAATATTAAAAATTCCTGGTGTAAGTCCACGAGGAGAGAGAAGAGTTTCCTCAAAGCGGTCCACTGCATGACCACCGGTGATTCTCGCATGTTTGAAAATCCTGGTATGGATCCGATAGCACGAAGTGTAATAGATATACCCGAAAACTGAAGTACACCAATACCAAAGAGCCCTCCACAAACAGGCGATGTGCTTTCAAGCGGAATCTACACACACACACACACACACGTAGTTGAAAATTTGGTTCCAGTTTCATAGCAATAGACCTGATGTATAATCCTGACGTAGCGTATGAGAATAACCCTGGATGGCTGAGAGGGTAAAGGAGTGGGAAGTTTACCTGTTGTCAGAGGCCTACAGCAATTTCCTGTATAATGCACTCCATGAACCATGTAAGAGTGTGTTATGGTGTACAGAAGCTTGCGGGATTTTCCACAACAGATGAGGTAGACCTTGTTTTGCAATACAAACCCAACGACATTGAGGAGTTTAGAATTCCCCCATGGCCAGTTTACCCAAACGCAACTACTCACAGTCCAGTGTGTTTCTATGCGTCATTATGAGCAGAGAGGTCCAGTGGTAACACGTTAACAACATTATCTATAACTGAAGTTCGTCCTTCATCCACGACATTATATTCTACTATTACGTCGTAATATCAGGTGAAATCAGTGTACAGTCGTCTCTATGGTTGTTTGTGTGTTGAATGTGGTAAACCTCAAACTATTAGCCATAGTTACCAATCTTCAGTTTTCACGTTGAATTTAGTACAGATGCCTATTTTCATAGCCACAATCCAATTTTCATCAGTTGAAATACTGTTGCTTCCATTTTGTTAGGGTACAATACACATTTACAGATTATCACGTAACAGTGATTCTATCGGTATGCATTGTGTAGGAGGAGACGCAGGAATTTTAGAGTTCTTGTAAATTGAAATATTGATTGATAATGAATTAATGAACTTTTGGAAAATCCTACTTATAAGAAGCAGCGAAAAATAAATCTTTCAATCGAATTCATTTAACTCGGCTTATTTCATCAGTACTGAACTACTTCCAATATAATAAGTCGGAAAATGAAGACGCTAAAAAATTGAGTTATATCTAGTCCAGAATCACAATTAGGTATTCCTGCTTTCGTAGTCGGATATACCTCATCTCGAATTGGATTGAAGACCAATTCAATTCTAAGCAAAAATCAGGTATGCCCGATTTTGGAGCATAATCAGGTGCATGATAACGTGCTCAAAGTCGCGAAGGTAATCGGCATCTCATTCCAAACCGAATGTGTTCTCAGCCAGTAATCAGGTCCATCCCAACGTTTATTCTCATTCCACATCACTTTCATTACTCTTTCTATCATTCATGAAATCTTTCATTTTGGTCTATTTTTGAAAATGTTTCATGAGTTTTCCTCTTCCTTCACTCGTTTCTTATCATTTTTCTTTGAGCTGTACACCAGCCATGAACGGCTAAGCCGTTCTTTCCAGTATAGATATATAATACATTGGTATCTTCGACAGAACTCCCTCGTCCATTCAATTCTTGGTCCTCAAGGTGAAAAGCCCGGGCAGACTAGCTCCACTCTCTTCTTTTATCGATTTCATTCAATAAAAAATCTTTATAAAATGAAAATTAAAGTTTATTCCAACTGAATACCTTGTATGATCATAACTAATTAAATAATTTTATATTTATTTTTTGTCTTTTTTATCATCTTTTTCAGGCATTTCTTGAAATGGCTGATGAGAGTTCAGCGACAACGATGGTTGGTTATTATGCAGCAACTGGGGCAAATCTTCGTGGTCGTGCTGTTTATGTACAATTCAGCAATCATCGGGAACTCAAGACTGATCAGGCACACAGCAACGCGGTCAGTAGTCCAACCACAAACATCATCGCCAATGTCAACGTCAGTATCCATCATTTATTTTATTTTTTTAAAACAATTTTCAAATTTATTTTGCTCTTGTCATACAATTTTTACTTATTTATTCATTGACATTGATTTTTTTAAATATTCACTCGATTATTCATTCATTAATTCATCAACTGGAATACTCTAGTTCATCACCATCTGGTGCACTGGGTGATGCAACTTTGCCTGTTAAATCTTATGGTTTATTCCGTTACACATTTTAAATCAAATGAACTTTTTGGTTAATTTAATATTTGAAATGATAGATGAATGTTTAATATTGCTATTTTAATTCAAACGAAAAAGCAGAAGATTTTTGCTGGAAAATTATATAATTTCTGCTTTTTTTCCCAATAAATTAGCCTGTGACTCTGAATATTCAACGGCATTGCGATTCAAAAAAACGATAATCTGTGTTCGAACGATTATGAACAAAAAAAAGAGTCCAATGGGACTGAATATGCAATCGTTCCTCCTCGTCACGTGACGCGTAAGTAGATTCCGGATCGGAAATAGTCAGACGTCGAAATTTCCGATCGAAGCGTCACCTCTCCATGTCCTAGTACTATCTATCTACTTATCATTTACACAAACAGAATTTTTTCAATGAATTTAGTTCTTCATGATTTTATTAAATATTTGAAAATAAAAAACTCATTTTTTCCCAACTTTGTTTAATGTGGAATACTCCATTAACCAAAATGAATTCCAAACATTTAACATCAATTTCAAGATAAAATACATCTGAGATTTCAAGTGAATTATGAACTTTCAGTTTAAAATTGAATTTGAAGGAATTCAAGACAACTTTCATTCGGTTTATTCAATTTGAATCGTAGGTTCTTCAATTTCATTCATTTTTCCTTTCATTTATTTGTCCAGAGTGAAGACTTTCACGAAAGAAATGTGAGAAATTCGATTTTTTAAAAACTAATTACCTTTTTCTACATCAGAATATCATGAATATATCCATTTTAATGCATCAAATCTCACAATGCTTCACTATTGTTTCATCTCCATTAGTGCGATAAATTTGAAATTCACATCATAATTTCCACGTGAAAATTGACAAACATTTTTTTCAGATTAAAAGCCTTTACGAAAAAATCTGACAAAAAAATCGCAAAGATGCTCCAGCATGCCTACATTATTCCCTAATATTTTCAAATTAATCCCTGGAGTTTTTCACCCCCAAAAAATCCCCAAATTCTTAAATCAGATATTAAAAAAAATTCGAAAAAATTTCTATAAAAAAAAAATTCAACTCTCCCCGTATAATCTTGAAATTTCGTAGTGCCTCACCATTTTGTCCCCTGTTGTCCGACTGGTTAGTTAATTAAACGTGTGGAACACCCCCATGGGTACCACGAAATATCCCACCGAAGCCTGTATATGTATCCAATCCACCACTCAATCCATATAGAGTTTCAGTTAGTCGTATAGTAGTTACGACACACTATGGCATTTTCCCCCGGCGCTCACCTCCCAAACAACCACTTTGAAAGCCCTCCCTCCTCTTCACTTCAAGTCAATCTCAAACACCCTCGACACAGTGTTAGTCCTGGAGTTCCATGATAATTAACGTGGATATAATTTATGAACGAGGCCCCCGTGGTCCCAAAGATTATTTATCCAAAATTACAATATAAACAATGTACCATAGCTCCAAGCGTCCTACTCCAAATTTTCCTACTTTTATGAATTCATTCGCCTGTACTCAACAGTGTATTATAAATTATGCGAATTTATTGAATTATAGAGGCAAATGTGTTTTGATGAAAATGGAGTGAGCGTTAATGCGTCACCAGGTGGCTGTAATAAGTCGTATCTGCCTTCTCATATATCCCCATCTGGTGGTAAAAAGAGAGGCCGCTTTAATAAGGATGCTCTTTGGGTATAAAACTAGCTGAAGGAGCGAGAATGAGGGAATGTGTAACGTTTAAACTTACCCTCATACCCACTAACTTCCAAAGCAGCTCTCACAACCGCAAATTAGCCTTTCTTTCTAACTACCATTATTATTATTTTTTTATAACCATCTTTTCATCTTTTTCCATGCACCCCACACGAGATACATGTGCCATGTCTGTGTGTACTCCTCTACAGGCGCACATTGTTTGGTAATTAATTTAGCATCCCTCCGGCGTTACCTGATACCATGTACCCCTCTTTCTATCCTTTGTGTGTTAACTAACAAAAAAAAGGAGGACGAAAAGAGACGAGAATGAAAAAAAAAAAAAGGGGAAAATATTCTCTGTTGAAAAATAGGCAAAAGAGAATATTCTACAGAAACTTCACAGAGTCAGAGAAGGGATTACACTTCTCTCGCATTGACACACGTTTGAATAACAAAGACTGACAATAATAATAATAATAGAACTACAAGATAAAAATAGATATTTTCATATTCTCACGTATGCGAATAGTGTGTAAATCCTGAAAACGCTTTTCCTACCCGATTTTTTCGCAAGTTCTCGGGCTTTTTGGATGCTGTGTACAGAACGAGAAAGAGGGAATAAAAAAAAAAAGTAGGAAGTGAAAGAAGGAAACGGGCGCTTGAGGGCTCTGCCACCGTTACATAAAAAGAGAGAGATGAGGGCAGAGAGTCTAGTCTCATCCTCCTTATTCCACTCCGTTCTACTTTTTCGCGCTTTTTCAATTCTTCTCGCTCTATAACCCTCCAACGTAGCAGCATTCTCAACCGGTTCACGAGTAGCACTCTAGCGTTTGCGCATGCGCACATCATATAACTACTATTCCTATGCACATACTCATCCAAGTTGCATGCAACCGTTGGAGTATGTAATAATCGTTGTGTTTGTACTGTTTGTCCATGTGTGTGTGTGTATGTATGTATGTTTGAAGCGAGTATCCGCACTGTAATTTAGCCATTGTTTTAGGCCAGCAGCGCGTGCGACCCTATCCCACACACACATATATACACATATGTGGAGTATCCCCTTTAAACTCAGGCTGTTTTCACTACCCCCTATTCTCATATTCTATTAATAATTAATAACGCAATGTATAATTTATCAGTCCTTCTCTGTTAATTTCCATTATCTTCAAGTTAAAAAGTAAATCATTATTTTCGGTAATAATTGAATTTACAATGGTTTAATTATTAATAATAATTAAAAAATTGAATATTGTTGGGAAATTGAGTAAAATAGTAGTCATTAATTTTACCTCATTATGTACAATATTGTTGAAAAAAAAAAAACTTCTATTATTCTCATTTTTTTAAATTTTTTACCTCAACTACATTTTCTGCCTCTTTTGTTATCATCTTCGTTTCTCGTATTTTTCATTCATCTGCAAAAACACACAGTTAGAATTGCGAGTCTCTCTTACTCACAATACCAAATAAATGATATGAAATATCAACGTCAAGAAGAGAAACAGAGAGAGAAAAAAAAAAAGATTCATTTTCTTATTTTCCATTCTCATATTTTTTAACATTTCTCCTCATCATCCATTCTCCCGTGTTTCTTACAAAACACAATGAGTCTCTCAACTAAAAGTCTTTAAATATCTTGAAAAATTGTCTCCCTTATTTTCCCCGCAAATAAAAACTTTTTTTTACTTTTTTATATAAAAGAAATGAATTTGAGGAATTGAGGGAAAAAGACTTCCGCAATTCCAATTGCTGGTGACGATCGTTCATGTTTCTCCAACACAGTGAATAAAAATACACACACACACAATATAGTTTTCTACCCCTCACTCGTCTTCTCTGTCTCAGCCAAACTCCACCCCAAGACCACAAGATTCATCTTGACGAATGCAACAATGGACATCGTTGGGCTTTGGCCTCCTTTTACCATCTGTTCACTCCGCAGTATCCAGTTTTCCATAGAATAAGAAAGTGAGAGAGAGAGAGAGAGAAAGTTGGCGTTGGAGAGACGAGTAAGATAGTTGATGGAAGAAGGGCTTGAGACGATGGAAAGCTCGTTGCTTCTCTGGCTCTCTTAACGGCTTACATATTTCACACCTCCCCCCCCCCCCTCTTCTCTCTCCCAAATGTTGGATGTACAGAGGCCGCCCTCTCGCTTTGCCTCTTCCTCTCTCTTCCTCCAACAATGGCACATTGTTATTCGGCCTGGTCGAAACGTACAGAGGAAAATCCACGGATTTCTCTCTCTTTCTCTGTGTGGAGGGCTTGTAAAAGGGTTGAAAGAAAACGAGGAAGAGACGAACAAGTGGAAAGAAAGAGAAAGAGAATGAAGAAGAGGCGAATGAATGAGTTTGGAAGGGAATAAGGTGAAGGAGCCAAGAACGAAATAACAGGGAGCTTGGTTACATGGCCAAGATGGCGTAATATTTTTAATGGAGGGTGTCCTGGGTGATCTACGATGGCGCATTGTTTCAACGAGACGCCTCATATATTATTTTCCTTTCTCTCTTTCTTTCTCAACGTACTCAGCCCTTTTTCCTTAATAATAATAGATAATAATAGATATATATATGGATTTATCTGAGAGTGAGTGGAGAGTAAGTTTTGGGCAATTATGGCTTTTTAATTATCTTTTGTTTTAGTCTTTAGATTCAATTTTTTTTTTTTTTGAAGTACTCGGTTAATGTATATGCACGATTGATAAAGTTATTGCACTTTTAGACACTCTTGGAAGGCCCTTCTGGGCTTAATCCGATAACGAATCCTACTCGGTCGCTTCTTCTCTCTCTTTTGCCCGTGCGCTTGGGCACTCCAAAACGACACTTTGCCGCAGAGTGGCACAGACTATACTCGTTAGTCGAGATAAATTTATGCGATTGCCCACTGTGTCCTCATCCATTTTCGTCTTCAATATTCAAATTTGTTTCAACTTTCGCCCCCTATTCTATTCTCTCTTTCGCGTTTCTTTGGAGTTTTTTTTTGAAGGGAAGTGAGGGGGGAGACACTGTGGAAATTATGGATGTAACGAGATTTATACTTTGTTCTTCGTCGGTCCTCTGATTGGCGGGAGACTTTCATTCTCAGGGAGTGAAGTGGTAGATTATTTTGAGAATCGAATTTTTATCAAGTCGATGGTATCAGGGAAGCCATTAGTTTTAGGGGAATTTATGGGGCATTTTTTGAAAAAATGAAATTCTCTACGAAAATGATTTTTCGATGTTTTTCTCTAAATCCATTAGTTTCGAAGTTATTAATATAACCAGCATGAAAATTTTTAAATTATGTCTTCTTGTTGGAATCAAAAAAAAAACAAGTTTTCTGAAAAACATTAATTTTTCAATAAAATCAATTCAACAGTTTAGAAAAGAGAATTCTCGTTTAATCATAATTTGATGATGAAGAAAAAATATTATATGAACTTCCGATCGATTGTTATCAAATATCGATTAATCGATGCAATGTGTTCCAAAAAATCGAGATTTAATGATCTAAAAAAAGAATATCATATCAATTTCAAACATTCAATTAATCGATATGGTATCTCGCATCAAATTCGAGATATCCCATATTGTTCGATAGTTCCATTTCCTCTGTTTCAGTGTCAGTAGAGAAAGAGAGTTGTGTTTGTTTGTTTTTGAAAATTCATCAACTTTGCTATCACGTGAAATGTGAATTTTCTCGACTTCAGTGAATATGAAAGATTTCGAGATAATGAATTCAAAATAGCCCAATTAGTGTATGAAAGAATTATTGAGGAGAGCTTAGTTGATAACTCGTGTTGTTCTGCATGAATATACACCTCTTGGACAAATTAATGGATGAACATCATGTTGGAGTACCACAAGCATTATTATACTGTTACCATTTGCTTCTACGTACCCACACTGGTGAGAAAAGCTCGGCACTTCAACACATACATGAAGAAAGTGGTGGAAGTACAGTAGAAGACTTGAAAATAGAGTTGAGGAGGTTTTTGCTGTTGAAAATATCCCTTATTTCAAATGACCTATTCTTACTTCTGGTTTAATGGCTCATTACAACAAGCCATAAACACATTCTTCTTTTGTTGGCAAGAGAGAAGATTAAGACGTTTGAGTAGGTGTGAATTCTTTTTTTTCACGTGCGGAATAAAATAAAAAAATCTATGGGCTCACCAATGTTCTTTCGTCTTTCTTCATAAAATTGATGGAATGTTCAATTTTTTTTTCTGATTTCACTAGGAAGAACGAGAAATTTTCGCGTAATTCGAAAAGCAAGTTAACTCAAGAATTCTATTCAAGGGAAAATGGGCTTCTCATGAAAATTTTCGTGTTCAAATTCTTTCGTACAAATCTTTTAAGGAAAATTATGCATTCAAGAAAAATATTTTGAATTTGTCTCGCATTTACACTTTTTCAAAATTTTTACGTTTAAAATAATTTTAAAGTTCCATTTTTCATTATTGCTCATCCTACTGAGAAAATTTACGACAAAAACTTGAATTTTTCAGGTTGTTCATGCAATTAGAATGAACCAGGGGGCAAAATGATTCGGAATTTTTTTCAGAGTGAAGGCTTCTAAAAAGAGGATCGAAAAAATTCATAACAATGCAGAAATGCTGGGCCATTTTCTCAGTTTTTAAGTTTTTTTTTGCTGTAAAGTCCTTCACTCTAAAACAAATTCCTGAACAATTTTGCCCCAGTCTCCTCAATTTCACTTATTCCCAGTTATCAATTTCAAATTAATTGCATCCTCCAATTTTCCATTTCAAATTTCCCTGCATCTCCATCAATTTCACACTCCCAATGAGCAAAAAAATATCCCATAAAAACAGACGTTATCATGATAAAATTTCCAACAGGCCCTTCAAAGACTTTATTGACCTTCACAATGAAAAATTCCGGAAAAAAACCTTGTCTGCATTAAACTGAAACGAGATGACTTTTAAACTCTCGGATATTTCCCCGATTTTCGCAAGCCTCTCTTCGCAATTGGCGGAAGTGAAACGTTGAGAAACGACGTAAGTCGTTAAACGTTCATTCTCGAATGTCTTGAGCATGAAACTTACTTTATTTCTTTTTATTATGCCCCCTCTAATGTCTCAGTAATAACTATCGAGTTTGAAATAATTGTTTAGTATCCTCGAGAGCTTGAAAAATCGAATCATTCCTGTTTCAACGAGAATGCATGTGAGAAGAAGCAAAAAAAGGGGCGGAAAAATGGAAAAATGGGGGTAAAAGGCCTCTTGTGATGCTGAATGTGTTACATAATGTTGGTTGAACCGTGTTGAAGAATGGAGAAAACTAGAGAAGGCAAAAGGAATAAGGTGAATTGTATACAGGTATATAAGCTCTTTTTGAACTGCGTCGAGGATGTACCCTACGGCTGAAGAAAGGGGAAAAGAGGGGAAGAGGGCTGTTAAAAGCTCACGCGCTTGCTGCTTCGAAGAAAATCGCCCTCGGTATAATGGCCTTCACGCTGTGTCGTGTAACAATCGTCTGGGCTTTCGCTTACACCTATACAGACGCACCAACTGAGCCATCAAAAGCATCGGTGGAATTTCTGAAATTACTGTGAATAGTTGGGTGATTGTTTTAAAATGATGTACAGTTCTACGAATGAGGATTAACGAATTTTATTGGAGCTTTTTGCGCTTTTATTTTGACAAAGAAATTGAGGATGGTAGTCTTGTTGAGAGGAGCAATGAAATGATGTGTTGTTGCTCGTAATAAATCGGCTTTTGGTCTTAGTTTCCTTAGATCTCAGGGAAATCTTCGCAAAATTTAATCGCGAAGAGGCGAAACTGGATTAGTCAATTTATTTGGGATTATTTTTTAAGAATATCTTGGAAAATAGGTGAGATAGGGCAGTTTTGAACTGATCAGTTTTTTAACACTCGTAATTTTGAACATAGAAAGATCCAGGTGAAATTTCCCCTAACTCGCTCATTTTCTGCATTATTTTCTGGAAGAAGATGAGTAATTTTTTTATACTGTTCATTTTTAAAAAATGTCGCGGAACTCACCGAAATGGTGCAATATTTGGAGAAACCTCTCTTTTGTGTATCTTCAAATTCTATACAAAAGAGGATTAGCGTTAAGAAAAAAGTACCAAAAGCTGCCCTATTTCACTTGTTTTCTGAGATGTTCTTTAAAATGAGTAGCAAGAAAAATAAAATTATCTTGATTTACTCGTTTTCTACTGCATTTTTTACTGACTTTTTTAGAGAATTTCTGAAAGAATTCTCCAGCAAATTTCTCGGGGAATTTTTCAGTGTTGTCTCTGCCATTCCGTAGACAATGCTGTAAAGAATTTACCGGATTTTTCTTTTCTCCTGGAGAATTCCTCATAAAATCATTTTGGAAATTCTAGCATTAATTGATATCTCCCTCAGATTTTCCCCTTTAAACAGTTGTTAATTTAGGAAGAGAGAACAATTTCAATATTTCTTCTTTGTATTCAATTAAATGTTGTGTTCTTCACGCAATACTACGCACTATTTTTCCGGTCAAGTAGCGTTACTCTTTGCCGAATAATTAACAGCAAATTTTTTAGGTAAATACGTGCAGTTTCAGTTGAGCGTGAATTTTTTATTACTGTTCATCACTTATAATAACTTCCTATAATTTCAAATGAATTCATCACAGAGATAAAACGAGACAAGTTAATTTTTCGAGAATTTTCTTTTTTTACTGATTTATTTATTATCAATCATTATTCATCTATTATCAATTATTTATTGATATAATTTTTATCAGTACTTCTTTTCAGAACTCTAGTTTTTCCGCTTTCTAATACATTGAAGAAAAATATCCAAATAAATTTGAAAAATGTGAATACAATTCGTGGAAAAAAATATTAAAATATTATTGATTAATATCTAAAGCCTTTTTTTTTTATTTTTATCAAACTTTTCATGTAAAATTAATTTGTCTGGGCAGATTCTTCTTTGTATCGATCAAATTGCAACATGAATAGTACATAGTGGAGCTTAAAGTATTCAACCCAGATTCATTCTTTCTCCTCTCGACTTAGAAATTCATCAGAAAGCTCGGTGTAGTAGATTCAGAGTCGTAAAAGTCTCACGAGCCTCGAAGTAGAAAGAAGAAATTGCCATTCCTCTTTTTTTTTCCACCATTCTACTCGTTTTTTCCACCTTATTTTCACCACTTTTACATGAAGAAAGAAGAAAAGAAATCATGAGAAAGTGGCTGTGAAGTAAAATTGAAAAGAATACTGTATTTATGCACTCTACACATTTTTCATCCTCTAATTTACTTTCTTTCCGCCTGTACTTTTTTTTTTTTTTTTTTTCGTTACCAGGCGAAATCAAAAAGAACTCTTCAACGTTGAGTTATAAATATTTATGGCATTAAAATGAATGTTAATTTTACCAACTTTTATTTGAGTTCTGAGTTTTTGCAATTTATATACGAGAAAGTGGGGTAAAATAGGTATTTCAGGGAAATTCAATTGAAAATTAAATTATTTCGATGATTTCATATGAAAATTGGAGGTATTTTCATTGGAAAACATGTGTCAGAATTAATGTTTCGGATTTTCCCTGAAAATTCGAAATTTCAAAAATTAGTTTCAATTTTTTTTACATGGAATTAAAAAAAACTATAATTCACAAAATTTCTTTCTCTCAGAAATTAAAAAAACTGAATTCTAGCTCAATCAATGTTTGGAATCGATTGTAAGAACCATAGAATTAAAAATAAAAAAATAATGCCACATTTTTCATCGGAAATTCCTTCAGCTCTTTAATGCAATCATCAAAAATATTTTACCTAAAATTCTCTCACTCATGTTAAACAATTCTCATTATCCAAATTATTCGAGTTCCATTCAAAATTCAAAACGTCTCTCTTACCCCAAATATCTATTCTGCCCCACCATTCTCCATACAATTCGCCACAGCCGGTGTCATGCAAAATTCTCGGACAATTTTGGTAATTTCAATGAGTCCAATGACAATTGTGTATCTCGAAAATTTAAACATAATCAACTAAAACAAGTTATGTTATGATATTTGTGTCAACAGAACACCAACACGCAAGTGGCGTTACAAGCTGCCCAGGGACAGAATGTACAGAGCCAGGGTGATACACAGGGTGGACCAAATACTGTACTAAGGGTCATTGTGGAGCACATGATCTATCCAATTTCACTGGACATACTTTATCAGGTAAAATTTCACACAGAGATTTTTTTTTTTTTTCTAAATTTTATTTTTATTCCGTTTCTTTCGACAACACTACGCCACTTGAAGCTTCTGTTGTGTCGGATTACCCAATGAAACAGCGATTCGAAGGAAAAACACGTGTCAAAGAATTTTTATCAACGTTGAAATTCTCGTTCGCCATTTAAAGTACAGAGGTGATTTTTCTAAATAGAGGTTTTGTAAAATAACGGAATTGACAGATTTTCAAAATGTTGATTATTTTAATGGAAATATTCTCAGCAATTGAGGGTAGAATCATTGTAATGACCATTACGATAAAATTAATTTCGAAAATTCATCTCATTTTCCTAAAAAATTAAAAAATTATTTATTTTCTCTCTATTTTTTAGAATGAAATTTCGCAAAAAATTTAGAAAATATTGGGGCAGAATTGAATACATATTCCCACTCTCTACAGGCCCATAATGATCAAATTTCGAAATTATTCAAAACGTCAAAATTTAAATTGAAAAAATGTGCTGATTAAAAAATTAAACTTCCCGAAAATATTCAATTATCGTGTGTACTAAAAAAATTGCAAAAATTTACGAACAATTTAGCAGAAATGTTGTAGCATCTTCCCAATATTGTCATATTTGTTCACAAACTCCTTCACACCGAAAAAAATCTTTGATCATTATACCGCGCAAGTCTATTTTGCCCCAGTCTCCCCTAACTGAGGAATCCTCTAAAATTTCCCTCTCCAAGCCCTCAAAAAAGAGCATAAAATGTTCAAAACATGCCTATCCCCACTCTCAGTTGAGTCGCCCCTAAAAAAAAACTGAACGACCACAATTTGTCGAGTAACTGTATAACAAAACGTGGAGGAGGGATAAGTAGCTGTATCGCGTGGCCGCGTCATTAGGGACGTCGAACGAAAGCCCTGAAGATCCCTCCTGGGGAATGATGCAGGTTCCCCTCCCTCATCCGCTGTTGCGGCAAGTTGGGTGAAGGGATAACGGGGAGTGCTTCCGGTTCGAGTTGAGTGGTCCATGCATTTTTAAACGCCTCAAAACCCACTATTCCTCTCTTCCACTAACACTCAACCTATCCTCCCCCCTCTTGTCGGCGCTGGCAAAATACATCCATAGAGCTTATCCCTCAGAGCCCAGACCCGAGCCGCAAAACATCACAGATTATATTAATAATATTCAATAAAGCATTCGAGAGAGAGAGTTCTTCACTCTAAAATAACTCATTTTTCTTTCTATTTTTTTATTCAACTCTCCTTCCACCCAGAGAAAAGGGCATTAACGTTACTCTTTATTTTCCATTATATAATCATAAAATATAGCGTTGAAAGCGTGCTTTTCCGGAAAAGATCTTTAATCTCAGCAGCAGGGCTAAGCAGGGCTTAACCAAAGACGTAGAAATGTCTCTATGTTGGAAACGACCTAGTTGTATGTTCAGCTTCACTCATCTGCTCTCTCTCTCTCTTTCTCGTTTTATCCACCTCTGCTCTTCTTATTTTTCTACATTACCGAATGACGTCAAAATATGTCAGCTTTTCTTAATTTTTTCTTACACTTGGGGGCTCTTATTTTTTCCTCAGCCTACATTTAATTCACTGATGGAAAACATTTAATGATGATTAATTTTTTTTCCTTTAGACATGATCATTTTGAGTGGATTTAATCAGTCATATTTTGTTTTTTCTTCGGGAAATTGAATGGGCAAATTTGTTATTGATGATTTTGAAAATTGAGGTAGTTGGAAGTGAAAAATTAAGATGAAAAAAAATAGAATGATAAACTGAGGTATCCGGATGAATAGAGGAGATATTCTAGGAATTTTGGACTGCTTAATCTCTGGAGGGCACTCACTTCCGGCTGTTTTCATTCATTTGCCGGAAAACCAATTACCTCCTTTTCCACTGAATTTAACGCATATGCAAATAATTCATGGATATTCAATGGGCAGACAGGAATTTAGTAGTGAAGATGTTAAATGAAATTAGTCTATTCTATTCATCAGTTTTTGGGGAATATTTACATTTTTGATGGGGTTATATTAGGGCTATGAAAAAGTACAAAATGAGTAGATTTTTCCTTCCATTTTTTTTTCAATATTCCGAAATGTAAGCGAGATAGAGCGATTTCATCCCAAATTATTTCTTGTAGTTCTAGAAAACAAACAAATTTTCTAAAAAAAATGCTGACAGTAAAATTACACTATTTCGCTAAATTTATGAAATTATTCCTCTTCTAAGTTTCAAAATATGAAGTTTTCCCTGATATCATCGTAACTTTTCAAAAATCAATAAATGATTATTAAATTTATCTCATCTCGAAAACCCTCGCCACTAAAACCCCTCTCATTTCCTCCCATCACCCCCAAAAATATCCTTCCAATTTCCATTCTCAATGCAGTATCAAAACGAGGATTTTCCTCGATAGCCAATGAAATCCTCATTACACCCTCAAAATTCCCTCAACTCCGACAATTTCAATGTTGCCATTACGATGAATTCACCGAAAACTACAATACAAACAATTTCCCCCTTGAAAATTTACAATGACAACATACAAATGAGATTTTCCCCGACTGTTTGTTAAAGGCGCCTTCAAACCAACTACGCCTGACCATTCAGTTACCATCACTACTTACCCCCCCCCCCCACTCTAACCAACACGGCCAACATAACTAGGCATCATATGTTATTTGCAACGAACACATGCGTTCAACTAATATCGACGGCAATTTCTAATCCCACTTAAATTAGTCCCACCTTCTACACTCGAGTCCTGCAGCAAATGGAAGCTCCTCCCTCTCTCCCAGAGACAGGAGATGAGAGGAGAGAGAGGTGGAGGATGCAAGAGGGTAAAGCACACTTGCCCCTGGGTATCTAGTCTCAGAGACTCCGAAATAACTTTCTCCTCCACTAGTGCTTGAGTTAAATAAGCAAGGAGCTTTACTTTACGCTTTCCCTCAGTACCTACCCCTCGAGAGAATACAACAATTCATTTGAACTGTGATGAAAAGCTTTTACACAATTTTCCAACCGAGCTTTTTATCTCACCATCATCCGGCCAATCTTTTTTTTTTTATATATTTTCCTTTTTTTTTCGATTATTTTGTGTCTGTCCTTCGTACGTGAAAGCTCCAGCTGCGGTTTTTCCCCACTGGATTTGTGTCCCGGGCTTAATTTATATCGACATTTTTCCTGATATTTTTTTTACTATTATTATTATTTTCATTTTAAATAGGGGAGACAGGGGTAAAATAGATCTTCGGGGCAAAATGATCCAGGATTTTAGTTTTTTTCAGAGTAAAGGACTCTGCAATAAAATCTGAAAAAATTTGAGCAGAAGCTCCAAAATATCTATATTGTTTTTGAATTTTTCCGTATTTTTTTCACAGTCAAAAAAAAATTGCGGATCATTTTGGCCCTAAGGTCTATTTTGTCCTATTTTTTTTTCCACCGATTTTATATTTCTATCTTATTACTTTGCTGCACCAAATTCTCGATATCCAACTTTACGATCAACTCTGCCGCGCTCCAGTGCGATTTGAAAGCCTCTCTCCTCTGGAACAGAAAAGAGGGAAAAAAAGGAAGTGAAAAAAAAAAGGAGGAAGATAGAGTGAATGCCTTCAAGGAGGTATTTTTTTTTTTACCGAGTCAACCGAGCGACACCACACCAACTTCACCCTAGCGAAGCCACCTTGATATTCAGTTTTCCACTCTAGAAAAAAAACTTTGAATAACGAATACGTCGACGGAAGAAAATAGACGACTTCGAAAACAACATAAAGTGCACATTTAAAAAAAGAAAAAACGCAAAAAAAAAATGGGCAAACACACAGACACAAAACCATTGAGGATGTGATGAATATAATAATAATAACAATAAAGTTGAATTGTTTGTCTTTTGAAATGTGGAGGAAAAATTGTTTTCTCTCCACTTCACCGCAGAAACTCTCGTTTGAATGAAAACTTTGACTTTTCAACGTTTATGCAAAAGTTACGAGTGGCATCAACTTCTTCGGAGGAAAGGCGCTTTTATATACAGTCCCGCTACGAAAGGGGAGGGGGGAGGGGTGAAGAACAGGCTTGCGGGTGTATAAATGCTCCTTACTGGTGGGCGCATCTGGTGGTAAACCACCTGGGACCCACTAAATCTCGTCTCATTTAGAGGGAAAACTTATTCGTCTTTTAGTGCAATGATCCCACACGAAAAAGGTAAAACCCTAGGCCTCTTCTCATTGCGACCTAACTCACTCCCTTTCTCATTTGCGCCTTGACAAGTTTAGTGGAGTTTCGAAATGAGTGGTTTTTTTTTTTTTTTTTTTGGTTGTTGAAGAGAGAGGGGACATGGGGAGAAATGGGAATGGCAACAGAGTGATCGAGCATTGATCGATATTACAATAGGGGGGAGGTGCTCCAACGCTCAATTTACGAGACGACATTATTTCCCGGTAATCGTTATACCCAAGGCCCCATTTTGCAATTATCGATCATTCCAGAAATACTCTCAAAGAGCTCGGAAAAAAATGTGAGTGTGATATTAAATAGAGAAGTGTGAATTATCTTTTTATTTATTCAGTAGCGAAAAAGTAAAACAGAATGAATTGAATTTTTCTTCCTATTGTTTTGTTGGAAATTTCTCGAAAACTAATGGAGATACGCACTTTTCGCCCAAATCTGCCGTTATAGCTCTTACAATCTCTCCAAAAAAGTCTAAAGTGGCAAAGAAATCTATTTATCCTATTTAATCTTTTCGCTACTGAATTCATTAAAAAATATCTTAGAAACGAATGAGTATCAGGAATTATCAAGAGACTTTTTCAATACACAATTTCATAAACTACAAAGAAGGTTTCTTGACAAATTTTTGTAAACCTCATTTTCTCATAAATATTCATAGAAAAGGATTGTAAAAAAGAATAATAAAAATGATCAAGTAGAAGTAGTATCTTCTTTGACAAATATCTCTGCATTGACTAGGTTTAGAGAAAAATATAAAGAGTACTCTTTTTATAGACAATTTTATAAGCTATAAAAAAACTTTTTTGACAAATTCCCATAAAGCTCTTTTCTTTCCCAAATATTTCCAAAATCCTCTTGTCATGATTTTTCTCCACGCACCAATTCTAAAAATTCCCCTAAATTTTTAAACAACGAACAAGAACCGAGAAAACTCCTGCAATATCCATAAAATCCATAACAGAGGGAACTGGTGCGGAATCATTAATCATGCGTTACTCAGTACTCTATGATTAATGGATTGCATTGGGTATATATAGGCAAATGCGAGCAGCCCTATGTGCATACACAAACTGATGTTACGGCTCGATCGTTTGCCTTGTCACACAATCGTCTCTGTGTATACGTCAAGCGTACAGAGACATTAACTCGTCACTATGCGTGCTATCAAATGGACTTGTCGTAGGACAAGAATCCCCTTTCATATTTCGCTTTTATGCATTTCCCCTTATTTTTTCACCTCCACTTGATGACGTAAATGGACATTGACATTATTTGACGCTGCAGGTACAAAACAGAACGGGCAGAAAAGGGGAGGAAGAGGAGGGGAATGGGAGTGGGTGGAAGGTGAACTGGCAAAAGCTCACGTCGATATAATTGAACACCACGAATTAATAACTGTTGCGGTTGGGGGTAATCAATAACGATACGACATTGACGTGTAACAGCCTCTCTCTCTGCACACGTACATGGTACGAAAAACCGTTGCATCCTGTGTACAGGATACGTAATCCCAAGCGTCGATTTACCAACTGTCCATCTCACTTGTTCTATCTATCTTTCTTTATCTCTCTCATTCCTCTTTGCTTCAGTGGAGGTGAAAAAAACATCTCCCGAGACTAGACGAATCGTCACTCGTCCATGTAAGCCGACCGATACACATATAGAATTCAATTTCCAATACAACCTAGCAAGAAGAAGCATTGCTTATCCTCCCCCCCCCCCCCCTCCTTTCTTATCCTTGGTGCTACGTTTATTCTTCCTTCTTCTCTTTGTTACAGTCATTCTTTCAGAACGTGTCGAAGAGACAAGCACACAAATGCTGAACCTCTGGCCTCTCCTGTAATCCGCTTTTCTCATCCAAAAAATCGAAGACGCGAGAAAAACTGAGAATCAGGAGACGCGGTAGTGTCTCTCGACAAGTATGCGATCATCTCAAGACACGCGAGAACTTTCCGCACTCCTATATAGCTGGAATAGAATTCAGAAAATTAAATTTAGTAATATTAGCCAAGGATTCTACTTACTGAGATCATTTTTTTTTGGATCATTTTCATATTAGCTTTATTTTACAATTTATGTGGAAGAAGAGAAAAGAAATGATCATTCATGATGAATCACGAACAGTAGCCTGAATTATTAGCCAATCTATAGAATTCTTGTGGTCTCGAAGTTATGAAGGAGTTAAGTGTATGTTATTAGTGTTCACGCTATTTCACTCACTCTTCAAGTGATTTTTTTTGGATTTCGCTTATTTTGAGATATGCTGTTGAAACGATTGTGCAAACTCATTTCAGACCAAAAGGAAAAAGTAGAAATAGGAGAAAGTGAATGCTCATTTCTCGTTGAATATTGGCTTTATGAGAAAAACGAAGGAGTCCTCTTGAAAAAAAGGACGTTTTCCGATTAAATTTATCCTGATGTTCGAAATGCGACAATTTCCTATCACTAATTTTTTTTCTTAAACTGATAATTATAGGACCTACTTCACAGTTAGTTAAGAGTCAAAAAAAACATATGTCGTGGATTGAATTATTTCTGATTGTTCTGTAAATTTTCGCTCCACTATCTTGTATGGTTCGTGAGATATCGATTTTTTACATGATTTTTACTTTCAAATGATGCAACGAGAATTCCGAATAGTATTTCTTAACCATCAAGTGGCTCTTCTATGCACTAAATTAACTTCTATGCACTAGAAATCAAGACGCGTACCTGCCGACGTTTCTTTAAGAAGGCACAGACGTTTTTTTTTTTCGCCTTTTTTCAGCCCTCGAGGATAAGCCGATGAACCTAATAGGACATTCTTCTCTTGTGTGAGAACGGAAGGCGCGAAAAGTCCACGTTCCTCATTTCGATTATCATTTCCGGAGGATTTTAACGGGCACTTTTTATATATATGAATAGGGCAATTAATATCCGTTTGAGGCGAATGGCTGAGTTAGAGAGAACAGTGAGGTATTGGATCGTCGGAGAAATAGTAGATGAGGGTTGGAGGAATTGAGGGGAGGGGGAACGGAAGTTATCGGCTCCGCTTGGAAGATTGCTCGCGTGCCGCTGCCTCTTTTTTCCCGAACGCTATTCGCCGATCTAGAGAGACCAAAGGCGAGAGAATAAGGGGCAGGGGAAAAGTAGAGGAATGAGAGGGTGTATGGGTTAAAAAAATTCTTAAGCGCCAACTCGGGCTTCCTTTCAGCTCAACGGTTTTTGTGGCTAACTTTCTTTCTACCACTTTTGTTACTTTATACTTTTTTTTTTTTTCTTTCTTCTCATCTGGTCTCTCTCTCGTGTACGTCGATTCGAGCACAAACACCGGTGGGACACGAGCCAAGTGGAAACAATGACACGATAAAACTCGGGGAGATAGGAAAATAAAAATATTAGACGATACGTTTCTGGATCACGTCAATGACGCGCGCGCAAATGGAAAGGATAGCAGAACTACTGGACTTTCTGTATTTTTTTCCTGGTCCAGTCTATTTTGGAGTGAATTGCTCCTAATATTGCACTCGAAACTTTAATTTTCAGTTTGTGAGATATTGGAGAGGGGAAAATGGGGGCAAAGTGAAGCCTTGGAGATTGAAAATTTATGAGAAAAAAAATAAATCGAAAAAAAAAGTAACGTAAAAGTTCATGGCGGAATGATTAAGAATTTTTTCCAAGTGAAAAACTTTGTGAGAAAATTTGAAAAAATTCGGTAAGATGCAACGACATGTCTGTATTGCTGAGTAATTTTTCTAAATTGTTCCGTAGAGGCATTCACCCGCGACGAAAAAATCCGATTCATTTCTTCCCTATTACAAAAGAAAATCCCAATTTTGATTTCCTTAATTCTGCAAAAATTACGTTAAAAAAATTGACATTTTCAAAGTGGAGAAAAAAAACTTAAGTTTCCGATAATTTCCTACTGCAATGTTCACCAGTCCATTTTACCCCATCCACACCAACAGTAACTCTCTCTCTCTCTTTTTTTGCGCTTTCTTTACTCGCAACAGTCCAGAATCACGCGATACACAGTCCACGTCTCGAGAAACCGTTTGTGTGCGTTTTTCTGCGGCAAGTTGATTTCCCACGGGATTTCTATCCGGGGGCTAGGCGCCCAGTTCAAGGAAGAGGGCTGGGGAGATTGTAGGTGGAAAAAAAAAGGAGAGAATAAGGGAAATAAAGAAATGAAAAATGCAAAAAAAATAAAATGAAAGAATGAGAAGAAATAGGAGGAAACACTGGAGAGAAAACATCCGTGGTTACTACATTTTTAGAGACGTACCAATTTTATCAGGATTCCCTGGATACTTTGTGGGATTTTTTGAAATACAAATTTTATCAACAGCGTTACGGAGAGTCAAATACAAACGAATTATTTATCGTGGTAAATTTGACAGTTTGGGGTGGTTTCAATAAGATGAGAAGTGAAATATTGAACACTGGGGGGGAAAGAAAAATATTACATTTCAATCGAATGAAGCAAATGGAAAATGAAATTTTTCAGTGGAACATTGAGAACGAAATTATGTTCACGAGAGAGGAAAAAGTTCACTTTAGCTACAGTTTGAATTAAATTAAAAAATCTACTTTATTTAGTCGAAGTCAACGGTACCTTTTTACATGGCTGTTTGCTTCTCGAAGAAAACTCATTAAAATTAAAATATTAAATGTATAATTGAGATTTTTCTGGTCTGGAAGGAACTAGTGTACATAGTGTTTCGAGTTGATATTTATAGAGTCTTTACAGAGTTATTCAGAATAGTGGTGAAAATGTCAAAACGAGATAATTTTCACGTAATTTTGAAATTCCTTTTCCAACGATGTCTCGGAATCACTGAGACATGGAGAACATTTCATAAAATCTTTTTTTTTAGATCTCATTCCGCTTTAAAAAAAAGGTTTCTGCGAAGAAATCTCAATATCAGAATATCTCGAAAAATATTATTTGAGAAGAGTCGATTTATTCAGATTTTTTCTTTTTCAAATTAATTCAATGAACTCGATTATTTCTCACTCTTGATTATCAGGGTTGCAATAAATTTTTGGTTATTATCATTATCACGTTGATTAATTTATTCTTAAACTGCATTGTCATTGGGGAAAATTGAAAATCATTATCATGTTTTGCTCTCCCTGTTTCCGCATTTACCTCTTTGCATAACATCTATCGAATTTTGACGGGGAATTCAAGCCCCCTCGCTTTGATTTGCCCGCATTCGATTTTGCAGACCGTCAATTTCAATCGTTATCATCTGGCGACTATGTGAATTCACTACAAATTTGTGCTTCACGTATTTTCAATCTTATCAATAGCAATAGAAGTAGTGAATATGTTGAATTGATGTTTTTCATTTTTTTCTCAATTTTAGGATTGACATTAATTCAATACACTAAATGCATTTAATAAATTACCAGAATCATCAATTATTCTATTTTTCTTCTCGGAGCAGGAGCGAGATGGGAAGCTTCTTATTTTGATCTTTTTTTATAGAGCGGAATGATGGGACATACAAAGAATATTTATAGAAAAAAATCTTGTCTCTCTTATATTCTGAGATATTCTCAGAGAAATCAAAGTAAACCGAAATAAAATTATACTGTATTTTTTTTTTGCTACAGAATTTCGTGGTTATTGTTCGGTATAACGATGGAATTGAAAGGAAATTCGATCCAATTCATGAAAGATATATGATCCTATTTCAAACCGAGACAAAAACACTGAATAATGATTTTCTCCTATTTTTATCCCGAATTTCATCAAAATTTCAAGGAAAATCGTATAAAATTCTTTCACATTGATTTATCAATCAAATTATAAGAATTCCCTTGAGTTCAACGTTTTTGAGAGATGATATTTAACTATTTGTCATAAAACTGCTATAAAAATCGACGAAATATATAAAAAAAAGAAGGAATAATAACTGACTGCAAAGAATCGCATTCCCCAAAAATCCACAAAATTCTTGAATTTCCGCACAACAATGTGTTCAATTAAAAACAAAAAAAACAATAGCAAACGGATAAAAACATTCGCAATAACTGCCCAGAATCACTAATGACCATCGTGTAATTTCCCCCTGCCGTCAATTAAAAACCCACACATCTAAATGTTCGCAATGTAGAAAATCCCCCCCAAAAAAAAAAGCTTTACACATCGGCGGATACGAAAAACTCATTCTCCCATCGATTTTCGTCCAAAAAAAAAAAGACACCGAATTTTTCCATTAATAAAAAACTATCCAAACAAAAAAAAAAGAGGAAATTATGAAATAAAAATGATGCGCCACAGGGGAAAGACTGTTAATCACTTTAATGGATGCGAATTGTCACACTCACATGTACATTGAATAATATTTGACAAAGGGATTTAATGCCGATCACCGTAAATATTTGCATTTACTAGTGAGCACCGAAAACCCCTACCATCCACACGCTGAAAACCCATCTATATATAACCAAATGAGTGCATCGTACGATTCCCCCCCACCAAATACGACAATTACGTAGGTAGGCCATTCGTGATAAGCGATACGTTTATTAATTTTGTACGCTACGTAACGCAAAGGGTTGATACGCATAACCCACACGTATCCACTCACTCACCCATCTGCTTTTTGTCTCACTTGCACACGCAAATATCTCTCTCTTGCTTGCTATTTCACATTGAAAACGAAATCATACACACAAATATACAGGTAGATCCTATGTACACGTTGATGAAGAGAAATGCCACGATTATTTGTATTCCCGGCTCGTGTCCCGTCTCTTGTTCAGTTGATCCATGCGGCCAGTTTCAGGCAC
Source organism: Aleiodes alternator (assembly GCA_963921955.1). Taxonomy (NCBI): domain Eukaryota; kingdom Metazoa; phylum Arthropoda; class Insecta; order Hymenoptera; family Braconidae; genus Aleiodes; species Aleiodes alternator. Next base: position 7,494,741 of record OY998100.1, on the reverse strand, counting down.
TCGTCATACATAATCGAATGTGTTTACCATTGGCATAACAACAAGCAATTTTTCATATATAAATGCTTCATAACTTCGTTTGTTTGGATAACAAAAGAATAAAAGAATTTCTGTCGATTTTTCGGAATTACTTTAACGTTTTGTTGATATGTTGGGCTTTACAGACTGGTAATTCGAAGAATATGAGTTCAAACTTTGCTTACGCATTCCCTATTTTTCCGGAATTGGATTGCATTATTAATGTTATGAAATTGACGAATTGGGGATGAATTGAGGAGCGAAGGAAGCGGGAGCGCTGTTGCCAACTCGGGCCCCCACTTCGTTCGCTGCACTACTCTGCAGGCTTGGCGCCAGTGGATTTCGGCAACAGCGCTCTATGAGATACCGCAGCGCTACCTGCAACTCTACGTATATTATTTGATGAATATCTCCGACATGAGTTGGTCTAGAGAAAAATGATAAGACACATCTTTTGTAGAGAATTTGATGCTCTCAAAGAAAGAACTCATGAAGATGAATTTTTTTATGGAAAATTTTTTCCAACACCTCGTATCCCATTTCTTAGTCTCTACAATCCAATTAAAAACACAGCAATTATCCAGAAAACAATCGATACTCCAGAAGCTCCAAGAAACTAGATATAATTAATCCATTCTCAATTAATTTTGCCCCAAAGTTAAAATGAAGTTTCTTCAAAATTTCATCAAAGTTTATTAACTCCAGTGTTCTTCTTCTCTTTTTTCAGATATTCACACGTTTCGGTAAAGTTCTGAAAATCGTCACATTCACCAAAAACAGTAAGTATAGCTACTGCACATGATCCTCAAAATATCCAGAATTTTTGAAGCCCATATACACTTGGTACATGGAAAGAGAGATACGTTAGCGGAGGCTTGAGCTTTCGCACTCTTTAAAGTACTTTCGATATTGCGTTTCAAGTATAGCGAAAGCCCCTCAAGGGCTGTCTTCCATCCACCATCATATAGTGTTAGAGTAATACATATAGTTTGCCTCTTTTTTTTTTTTTTATTCCATCATCCTCCTCCTTCACCTTTCCATTCTGCATCTCTTTTCTCGTACATTCACTGGAGGGCGGTCGTCGCCTTTCGTAAAATTCAATTTTCCATCGTGCAAACGAAAGCCGTACTCTCCAATGTATGTGCATGTGCACTTGCAGTTTCTTTTCTTCCTTTTTCTCTTTCATTTTACTTATTTTTCTTCCTTCAACTCCAACGTCATATGACTAACGTTTACGTTTCTTACTACTATTACAATGAAAATCTTATAAATTATGGAGACAGTCTCTGGTGCTATTCGTCGAGTTTATTCAATTTCTTTACATTCCTTTTTTTTTTTTTTTCTTATATATTTTATTTCGCGAGAATGTGAGGATGGGGGAAAAAAGAAGAGATATCTGGGAAGAGCTTACGTCTGACTATTTTTGAAGTAGCTTGATGGATCTCATGTATTTTCAAGTATGCATAAAGCGCAATCCTCTATGAATTTCATGCTCTCCAAAGGCAAATAATTTATAACATGATTTTCCACCCCTATTTATTTATTCATACAAATAATTTTTTTTTTCTCTGCAGGTACATTTCAAGCACTCATACAGTATTCGGACACAATGTCTGCGCAGACTGCTAAATTGGTAAGTATAACAAAATTCTTTTTTTTTTTCTAGCTACATTCTTCCGCTTATAGAGATACTTTCTCTTAAATTTCCGGCACACATACACATGTGTATATACGATTCACCTGCCAAATCCTTTGGGTGAGATAAGCGCCTGGGAATATTCCAAAGGATACCCATACTGTAGCCGCACACAACTGTATGATATATATATATGAATCATATATAAACTTTTTTCGCCACTTTTACTTCTTTCTTGTTTTTTGAGAAAAAAAATTGCGGAAAATATTTAAATAATTTAATGATTCATTGTGAAATCTTGATGGAGATGATTTTTTTTTCTTTGTAATTAATGAAATTTAATTGAGCTACCATTTGCTTCATTAATTTCAGTCCAACAATTAATGAAAATATTTTCATTTAATTGATCATTCAATATGTATTCGATAAAGTGTATTCCATTTTCCAATTTTCATCGGATAATAAACATAATTTCTGTTGGTACATATTTTTTGTTTAGAGGAAATAATAATGGAGTAAATTCCATATCATTATAAATTGAAATTTTAATGAATATCGTTTGGTTAAATGAAATCGAATGATTAATAATTTATTAAACGAAAAAAAATTAATTCTGAATTTTTTGGCCATTCTTCGAAACGATTTTGCGGTTTTAAGCATTCAATTGAATTATACGGAAAAATATATTTATTAATTTCGAATAAATTCTGGCATTTTCATTTGAATACGTATTACTCGAACAGTCAATAATTCTGAATGAAAAATGATTCTAAATTAAGAGATTAAAATGAATTTCAACCACTTTTTTGATGAATATCTCGGGAATTAAAAAATAATAAAATAAAAAAAAATATCTCGGGAATTAAGAGAGATATGAAAAATGTAATAGCCTTTTTTTCCAGAAGAAAATTAGATTAACAAAAAAGATCTGCACCACTTTCGCCATCCATTTCACAAGATATCATTTTAAAAAACACTTTCATATACAAATTTTTTCATAATTCATTGAGGTTCTGAATTTTTTACTTGAAAATATCTCGAAAAATAACACAGATGGAAAATTTTTCATGAGAAGCCTTTTCATAGCTCTCATTTTCCCCATTAAAATTCCCCTAATTTTGAAGATATCCCCGAGAAAAAAAAATTTGTACAATTTTTTTTTCATATTTTGAAGCTTCCGGTAGATTTTTAAAAATTTCTCTATACGAACCTTTTTTGTAGCTTCTGATTTTATCACATAAAAACGATTCCTATAGAAATTTTTCTATTTTCCAAGATAATCTTAAAAAACTTCCACCTAAAAAACTATCGATTTCTCCCCTTTGACGTGACTCCACTACGGAATTATTACAATTATGGCATTTGAATCGTACAATATCATCAAATTTAATGGCTCAATGATTACCCCGTAGTCGTGAAGTGAAACGCGGTTTCCGTGACGATTCAAAAAAAAAAAAAAACAATGGAAAATTAGATGGTAGAGATCAAAACTGGCCATTTGATATACACACGCACGATTTAACGTAGAAAATCGAAGTGAAACAGAATATCCATTATATATATAACATTGGCCATATTAAAGTGTGCATGTATACTGTAACCGCGCGTGGCCTGATGGAAAATTTATCAGTAACGCACGTAATTATGTACGAAATTCATTAGCATGTACAAATATGCACACTGGGATTGTATATGGAGTCGTCTATTTTCCGGGGGTCCAACCACTACTGTAAAACAGAATTCATACTGAGCATGTGGCAAAGGGCAAAAGGAGAAATAGAGATAGAGAATAACACGAATGAGGGAAGAATAGAGATCTGAGGAAAGTGAAGAGGGAGTTAAAAGTTATAACACATGCACAACATTTTGAAGTTGTATATATAGAATATAAACCCGAGAAATCCAAGTCAAACAATGATGGGAAAGTCCAACGTTTGAAAGCAAGTAGTGCAAAGGATATGTATTTCAGTTTCTAGTATTGTGAGGTTTTCGAAAATTACTTGGGCTTTTAGATTATTCATGAAAATCAAATATAATTTTGGTATACGCACATTGTAAAATTTTCGAATAACTATTGGAGACTCTTATTCAACTGGTCAATGATTTTCATGCATCATGTACCACTTGCTCATTCTATTGTCTAAATTATTGATTTAGTAATAGCGGTTTTCGTTTTTCAATAGATTGATTAACAGTGTTAAAAATTTCTGTCTGAATTTTCCGTGGCGAAATCATAGAAATTTTAAATAAATTATATCTCTACTGACATTTCAGATAATCACGTCATTAAAAAATGAACAAATCATCGATTTTCAAATAATTTCAGGCCTAAATATCAATGAAATTTGTACATTTCAGTTCAATTATTTCTTGAAAAGTTTGAAAAAATTGGAAAAATTCAAGAAAAAATTGAAAATTCAAGTTATTTTAATTCTGAATATTCATGTTCAGTTGAAAATTCAAGTGAGTTGTAGAATTTTCGTCTCAATTCTACTTAAAACTCATAGATTCCTCTGAATATCTCCGGAAACTCACAGATTTTATAAGCATTTTCCCATTAAAAAACATTCAGTATCACGTTTATCAAAATTTTCATCGAATTCCCTATAAAATTTCATTTTTTTTCTAACAGTGAATGATTTCATTCATTGTTGATGAAATGAAATTTATTGATTTGAATATTTGCAAGAGATTGATTAAGAGAGAGAATATAATTGTCCAAGGATATTTTTACGATGGGAATATTGACAGCTTGAAAGACAGATCAATTCCAGTTTCTTCTTTAAAATCAATTATTCAGGATTTATGATGGAGAGCAGAATTTAATCGGATGCGTATTTTCAATTCTACTCGATTAATTACTCTCGTACTTGTTAAAAGTTTCAGCAGCTCTCTTTTAAATTGTCTCGAATGCACCGATGAAGACTGCGAATACCTTGTGTCCATTTGATAATTCAATTTTAATTAATTTAAATTTCTTTTTACAGTCTCTTGATGGCCAGAATATCTACAATTCCTGCTGTACACTACGCATAGATTTCAGTAAAATGCAGAGCCTCAATGTCAAATATAATAATGACAAATCACGTGATTATACAAATCCAAATCTCCCAACTGGTGATCCAAATTTGGATGCAGCATCATTGGCACTTGGTGGTGAGCTACTACCTCAATTGCTGCTTGGTGCAGCTGGCTCACAGCCTAGAGCACGTTTACCTGGTTAGTATCGTTGGACATTCTTCGAAGCACACATGAATCAACATTTTCCTCAGGCCTTCGTTACATTCGCAATCAGCGAGGGGACGTTGTTGCCCATTGTAGAGTGACCTTAAGCACCATTAATTGAACAATATCGTAAAATAAGTGGGTTTTATAGGAAATGTCGAGAGATCTCTTTTTTTTATAGAGAATTGGATTCTTTAGAGAAAAAAGGTAGGGGAAGAAGGGGCAGAATGGACATCAGGGGTGAAATGGACACATCTAAATTTTCAGGCAAATATTATGAAAAACTTTTGAAATTAATAGAAATATTGGCTGCAGATAGTTTCTGATGGTTCCATTGGGAAGCTGAAGAAATTTTGGGCGGGAAAGAAGTGCTGACATTGATTTCTTTGAATTTTTGGTGATTTTGACTTTTTGAAGCATTTTAGAGGAAGAAGACCCTTCCTTTTTTTGAAAATTTTCAGTTTTTTGAAAATATCTTCGGTTCTATCTGTCGTAGGGTAAAAATTCCAATGGGAGGTGGAAGGTGAGATCATTTCCCATCGATTCATAGGGTTTTCAATTTGAAAATATCGATTTTTAAGGTACCTATCGGCATTTTTGTGAAATGGACTTGTGAAACACTTTTTGGCCTCTCACTATCTTAAAAATTGATATTTTTGAATTCGAAACCCCATAAATCGATGGGAAATAAGCTCACCTTTCATTTGAGACCAACCCCGAATTGCTACGACCAATAGAACCAGAGATATTTGCAAAAAACTGAAGATTTTCGAAAAGGGAAAGGCTTTTACCCTTCAAAAATCCTGGAAAATATCGAATTTTCGAAAAAAATCGAAAAAAATACATCTGAGACTTGTTTTCCAGGTGAAATTTTCTCAGCTTTTCAATAGAATCATCAAAGAAAGTCCATCTCCAACCGTTTCATAACAGTGTCCATTTTGCCCCACTCTCCCCTATATTGATAATTCCTCCTAAATCTCAACTTTTTCCGGATATTTTCAAAGTAATTTACACGTGATTTTCACTGTAGAATGACCCGAAGACGACAGCCATTACCGCACTATTGCCAAAATGCCCTCCAAGCTCAATCTGCACGTTGTTGTCCCTCTATCTCACTTGTAGACCCGGCAACAGCACCCTGAGCTTATAGCGCGAGTAACGAAGGTCTCCGCAATTTGACGGAAGTTACAAAACTTTAATAATTTTTCTCCATTCTCTGTAATGGAGAAAATATGCACAAGAAGTAAATAATGAATGAAAAAATCACTAGAGAAAATTTAGAAGAAATAAATAAAAAGTTGTTTTAACGTAACTGGAACGTGTGTGATTAATGTGATCTCATGAATTACCTGAAGTAGAGTCAATTACAGGGGCGCCGAGCGTTCTTGCATCTCCATTCGCTGCTATGCACGGATTACCATCGCCACTGGCTGGTCCTTATGGAAATGGTGTAGCACCAGGTGGTGGAATTGCTGGACTTGGTGGATTCAGTCTAGGTGCTGGTGCACTTGGTGTCAGGGTACCTGGTAACCCGCAAATTTCATCGGTGCTTCTAGTCACCAATTTGAACGAAGAGGTGAGTCAATAGCGGGCTTTCCATTTCCATGGATAATTATTTCAAAGATTTCTTTTTTTTTTTTGTTTTTGTAATTCACTCTTGTCCTCATAATAATTTGGCCCAATTAAAAGAAATCCTAGTAAAATATGCCGCCGGTCGGAAACGAGAAGTCCTTTGCACGATTACTCTCAAGAAAACTGCCTCAAACAATCTTTATTTTTTTTTTTTTCGCTACATTTTTTCATCAATTATTTAATGGAAAAAAGAGCCCTACTGGAGGAAAGCCAAGGGGAATTTAATTCATTTGAGAATTTCTCGAAATTTGAGGGAAATTTGGAAAATTACCATTTCTTCAACTCTTATTTTTCTTCATAAAAAAGGTCATCAGGAAGATTTCTCTGTCTCTTTCGCTGTTTCAACTTCCGAGATAATTCAGAATAACTCATCTCGAAATAAAACTGAATTATCTCGTTTCAACCACTTCATTATTAAATCAAATTACAAAAATTGAACTTGGTTCTCCTCCAATCTCTCATTCTTTCACAATTCCGCCCCCACAATTTCCGTATTTTTAGTGTGCCTATTTTTTCTCTTCACCGATATATATATTCCATTAGGTATACATAATTTCAATACTAAATTATTGAAGGTAGCTCAAGTAGGTATACCCTGCGATTCCTTGGGAAATTAAAAAGTTTCATATTTCCTCGTTATTTTTTTTTTTCATCCAACTTTTTTTTTTACTCTCTCTCTCTCTTTCTATACTCGTTTGCGTTTTTGATACATTTAATTCACATTGCCCTATGGCTGTGCAATTTCACATATACACAATGGGAGTTGAAACAGTGGGTTTTTTTTTTTGTTCTAACGAGGAAATATCGATTCCACTGTGTGAGCTGTTTTAAATGATTTTTTATTTGTTTCTATTTTTTTAATGCCATTCGCTCGTGAATATTATACACATGACATGAATTTTTTTTTTTTTTTCACTAGAGTAAATATAGCTCTACCCCCACTCCCACCCACCTATATACCCCTCTATCGATAATGTTCACAATTGTGATGCTCAACTTGTTGTGGTACCCGATAAAACAACCGCAATTAAATATTCAGTTGTAATGTTTTTAAATAAAAAAAGTTTTTCATTTGAAAAAATTGAAAAATTAATTTTTTTGAAAATTCTATATATATAGAACGGTACCATGACAATTTCGGCAAATAGAGTAGACTCTTTATATCAGACTCGAAAAAAAATTTTCGACTTTTTTGCGAGATGGGCCTTATAAAACGCTCCTCGAATAAAGGCCTAATATGAAGAGTCCACTGTATTAACAAAAAAATTTCCGCAGCTGCAAAAACTTGTCACTACTATTACTGTAACTGTGTGTATACTTACTATTTATTCGTTTTTTTTTTTAAATTCATTTTTTAATTTTTTTATCGCGCACAAGCTTCGTGATTATTCATTTCAATTTTATTCCATGAAAATTACGCTTCAATTCATAATGTTTTTAATATTATTCATTTTTCATTATTAATTACAATATTACTATACTATTTTATTCTCTTCCTCATGTTCATTTCACTTGATTAATTAATTTCAATTAATAACAAAAATTAAATAATGAAAACTCAATATTTTCATATTTACATAAATTCAAATAAAAATTGAAATAACTCGAGAAACTTGTGCGCTATCGTTTTTTTTTACACTATTTTTTTTACATTAAAAAAAAAAAAATTCCTATATACTTGCTGACTATTACTGACTGGACTCTGTCTGTTCTCTGTGTAGATGGTCACGCCTGACGCTCTCTTTACCCTGTTTGGTACGTCTCCACATTTATATTATTAATTATATTACATTAATTATGATACTTCAAAAAACTATTGTAAAAAAACTTTCATTTTATTTTATTTATTTTTGTTCAATCTCTTCGTCCAATTAATCCAAGAAAAAAATTTAATAAAGCAATAAATTACAATTAATTAAAATTTCGAAAGAAAGTGAAGGAGATAAAAAAATCATCAAATTCCATTAATCAGCTGAGGAGACAGTGTCTCGAGGCTTAATTTATTCATTTTTTTTTTCTTAAAAAAAACTTTTGTAATAAACTTTTTTCTAATTCCAATTTCACATTGTTTCTATTCGTTGTCTGATAATAATTTTTTCATAAAATATAAAAAAAAATACTTTATTTAATTATTAATGATTTAATCTATCACTATTCACTACTGCCTACTACGACTATTCATTAAGCCAATAATTCAATTGAAAGGAAGAAGCAAATGAAAGTTCTATCAAGCCTAAAAATCTTTACGTCATTTAAATTTTTTGTCATTATCAAGCAACACTTTATTCATGTTCACAATTTTCTCATCTTCTAAAAACATATATTTAATTTTTATTTTTTTAAATTAATTTCAATTTTTATATTCATAAATATTATTATTTATTTCACAATTTATTTATCAATTAATATCAGTTTCTAGTTTTTCCTACAAATTGACATAAGCTTTTGCTTTATAATAATTTTACCGTAATTCCATAGGTAATTGTCACTTACTCACGAGATGCTCGGCTCATTAATTTTCATTTTCAGGTGAATCGGTTAAAGAGTGAGGGGAAAATGGATTTCAATTTAATTATTTTCGAAAATTTACGTTAAATTTACGAGTAATTAATGAATTCATTTAATTAATGAAGTAGATGAATAGGAAAAATCGATTTACAGAATTCAGCAGTTTTCATAAAATATCTCATGGAATGTAGAGAAAAGACGAAAATTTGTGTCGTGACCTTTTTTGTAGCTCTAACTATTCCCTGCAGAAAAAGTCTCCATCCAAAATTCTCTCTATTATTCACTGAGTTATTCGTGGAAACCTGAATTTTGAATAAAATCGATTTATCTTTTTTCAATACATCATTGATTCATTGTTTTAGGGAATTCACTTACAATGTGCGAAAACTGAGGGAAAAATCTCTTTTGATGTTTTTTTTTAAGTCGAAATGTATGATCTTATCGTCTTGGAAACAAAGGGGCGTAAGTGCTATCATTAAGCATAGCATTTACGCCTCTTTATTTCTAAGATGACAATATTTTAAAAAATCTGAAAAAAATGAAAGAATCGAAATACTTTTTATCCCGAAGAAATGAATTTGAGATGGAAAAATCTTTTATTTCCTTTGAAAACCAAAAAAAAAAAGGAAAATACTTGCAGAAAAATCCATTTTCCCTCAATTTCCCCGAATTTCACTTTACAAAGAAATATTATGATTATTTATTGTAAAAATTAAAAATAAGAAGCCAAGCACCTCATGCATGATTTAGACCTCGGTCCGATCGTACCCCCTCGTAAAATGTTCTTTGAATAATCCAAACTGAACATAATTAAATTTCAATAAAATAATGAAATACTTCCGCACAATGAAAAATTTGATATATAATAAATATATGTTTTCACAAATAGGCGTTTATGGGGATGTACAGCGTGTGAAGATTCTTTACAATAAGAAAGACTCTGCCCTCATCCAAATGGCCGAACCTCATCAGGGTCACTTAGGTAAATTACTCATTAATTAAATTGAATTAACTGGAGCAGTTAAAAAAGACTCAATTTCAGTGTGTCTCATTTTTTTGTGAAATTCCTCAAAATCTATGGGAGATAGAGAAATTTTTAGTGAAATGAATGAAAATGGTATAATCAAGTGATGTAATCAAAAAAGCTGTTGAATTTACTGGATAACTAGTTGAAGAAATTAACTATATATATAAATATACAGATTAACTAATTGAATTGACTCAATTCAGTAAATTCAACAGCTTCTTTAATTATTAAAAAAAAAATTACTAAGAACCAGTAGTATAAATAAATATTTAATTTTTTTTAATACTATTTTCTTTCTTAGTGTCCAAAAATTGCCTATCTCTCATCAGTTCCGAGATATTCCACTAAAACTCATGACTAGGGCCATAAATTTCCACGTTTAAAAGAGTCCAGTATAGTAGCTGAGCAACCAAAGTCTATAAATATTGGCGAATGGAACTGTTTTCCTATCAAAACGTTAGAAATGACGCGTGCCGTTCAAAATTTGATTAATTAAATGTACAATAAATGTAAAATACGGTCGTGATTAAGGATTTTAATTAGGATATTCTGTTTCTGAAATAATTAAACGCAGCAAAATATCATCTAAAAATAACAAATCTGAAGTTTTTCATTAACTGGGAGGGATTTCGGTTTGCATTTGTGCATTTTGAGATATATTTTTAAGGATACCTAGAGTTGCCCCTTTAGTAACATCTTAAGGTGCACTTTGAGGGACACTTTGGAGTATACTTTCTGGAACATCTTGAGGTTCTTTCGAATCACCTTGGGAAGTATTCTTCATAATGTTCCTAGCAGTATACCTCAAAATGCACCTCTGCATGTTCTTAAAAGTGCATATTAAGATGTTTCCAAAAATGCAGCTCAAAATCTCTTCCATTTAGTATAAAACGTCAGTTCGCCTGTTTGACTTCTCCATGATGAACTATTCCATTTCACAATATTCATAAACTTTGATTACGTACCAACTTTACCGATTTTTTTTTAGACATGGAACTTCACGGTTCTACTAATGACAAACTTTTATAATTCACTTACTCGATTATTTCAATTCATTAATCTTCATTTTTTCTGCCATCAATGATTAGCAATGACCCACATGGACAAGCTTCGAGTGTTTGGAAAACAGATCAGAGTAATGGTTAGCAAGCATCAAACAGTTCAACTACCAAAAGAGGGCCAACCAGATGCTGGTCTTACAAAAGATTACACCAACAGTCCCCTTCATCGATTCAAAAAACCCGGCTCAAAGAATTATCAAAATATTTATCCACCAAGTGCTACACTGCACTTATCAAACATTCCGTAAGTACAAAAAATCATTAAATACCAATTAAATAATTGTGTGAATTTAATATCAAAGATCTGGTCTTCTCTCTTTTTTTTTATCGATCTTTTTATAATTAATTACTGCAATTTCAAATGCAAGTAGATCAATAATTGAAGAAAAATAATTAAATTCAATAATTAATTGAATATTTAGTAAAAATTAAAATATTCATGTTTCGAGTATTCAATTAGTTTTTTAAATTGAATATCATTATTCAAATTAATTCTACTACTTCTACATCCCTAGTAAAAATGTAATAAATCACGTTTCACATGATTTCTGAATAATCTCGTAAACAATGAGGTTTATGGGAATTTATCTGGGGACCTTTTTTGTTGAGAATTTCATGACCCACAAAAAAGGTCTTTTGACAATTTTCCATAAATCCATTCGTTTCAGAGATATTGGCGATAGAATCTACAGGAATTTCATTGATCCTTTTTTCCTTTATCACGTCAGTGATATATAGTTTTTAGAGATATCTTCGGAATAATACAGAAATATCAATTGGTCCCTCAAGATCTCAAATATTTCAACAGAAGTAATTCGTAAAACTTCAAACAGAGCATTTGATTAGAATATGCTTATTTCAGTGCAACTGCCTTTTTTTCTGAACTCAAAGAAACTTTTGTCCATTTTCAACAATTAATGATAAAAAAAAATTCATACTCTTTCTCCTTGCATTACCGACTGAACTCTTCTGTAACACCATAATGAGATTATTAATGCATCAATAATGAGATTAAAACTAGTTGTTGATAAAATTTTTAATGAAATTAACAGAGCAACAGTTACTGAGGAAGAGATTAAAGATGCATTTACACAGAATGGATTTACTGTTAAGGCATTCAAGTTCTTCCCTAAAGACAGGAAAATGGCGCTTATTCAAATGCCAAGTATGGACGAGGCTGTTGCAGCGTTAATTGTGAGTTTAAATATATATATATAGACATACATATCTATTTTTTCTTTTTTCCAACCATTTAAAGTAACAATTCAGTGATAAACGAAGATGTGAAGCAGGATAAGTCGATTTTCTCTATCAACAATATTCCGAAAATATCGAGATATTTTCTCATCCTAAGCTAGATGCAGCGATTTTGACCTCATCCCTTTTTGTAGCTCTTAAAATATCCTACAAAAAGGATTAGGACAAAATCAAGCTTTGCTTAGTTTCCAAGATATTCTCAGGATGAGATCCGCCGAAAGTCGACTTCCTGTTTCACTTTTTCATCATCGAAGCATTAAAGTAAAAAGAGAAATCATGAAATGTCTGTTTTCCTTCGTTTTTCTTGAGATATCTCGGAATTGAAGGAAGATATGCAAATTTGTGCAGACACTTTTTTTGTAGAGGAAAAGGAGACCTTTTTCGAAGGTCTCAGCCAAAATTATCGTGACCCTAACAGATTCCGAGATATTCCCAAGGAATAAAGCTCAAAGTTGTACCTCTCCTCATAATTTTTCCAATTAATAATGTAAAACTCTTTTTTTCTCCATTAGAAAATGCACAATTATCAACTAAGCGAGTCGAATCATCTGCGTGTATCATTCTCTAAGAGCAACATCTAACAAGGCAGGTCACATCATCAACACGTTGATTCACAATGGTTTCAGCCGTACGCCCTTGTCCACTACTGGTACACCAGTGCTCTGTACGACTGATTAATCTACGGATAAATTACTAATTAAAATAATCACAGAAACAACAACAGAAAACAAGAACAAAACGAGTGAAAAAAAAGGGAAAAATTCAAAAAGTTTGTTGTCATCTCAGCTGTAACTTGGAGCGTCGAGTCAAATAATTCAACACGTGGAGTCAAAAAATTTGATGAAACTATTTTTTTTTTTTAATTAATTAATTAATTGAATTTTTCGCCACCATTTGTCACATTCCGATGTTGAAAAAGTGCTGATTCTTTATTTTGAATTTATCATTTTTTTTTTCTAATCGTTTAAGTTTCGACGTTTTGACAACAGCAAAGGAAGAGGAAAAAAAACGAATTCAAAACTCTAAATCGAAGATCTGTGTTAGAAAAAAACGAGATGATGCAAATTAAGAACGAGAAAAAAGAAGGAAGAAAAATATTAATTCTTGTACAGAATTAAACGTTTTAATTAAGGATAATTACGTATATTTTAGAAACTATTAGACGGTCGCAGTAGCGTCCAATGAATGATAAACAGGAAAAAAAAAAGAGAAAAAAAAAAGAGAATACAGTTGCTGGTGATTATAAATTAATATTAATTAATTATAATTAAGGAATTTTTATTATTAAGCGATAACAGACACAGGTAAAATTTTCATTGAATTACGAAATGAAAATTTTAATATTGCATTTCAATTAATTATGAAGATAATTACTCTGCTAGTTTTAAAAAAATTATGAAGAAAAACAAAAAAAAGTTAATTAAGCAAAGTAAGAATGAGCATGATTAAAGAATTTAAATGGACATGATCCAATGCCAATTTTCAGACGGGACCCTTTGCAGCATACTTGAAGGTGCTAAAGATAATATTTCAACCACTGTGAATCGATTTCATTTTTTTTTCATTAATTCATTGATTTTAGTAGTGAAGAGGTGGTGTGAGATGATTTTTCTCTACTTTGAAGCTGAATTATTTTCAGTATATCGAACATAGAGAGAGATACGGAAAATTTTATGAAGACCTTTTTGTAGAGCAGAAAAAGTTCTATACAAAGGTTTTCATGAAAAATTCAGAATTTTAATTATTTTGCAAGATATTTACAGAAACAATGGAATAAAGTAGATATTCATTCATCTCATTTCGTCTCTTTACTGTTCATTTCAAAGTTCAATGTTCGACATAGTATTTTTTTCTCATTTCCCTCAATTTATCGATTCAAATGGTGGTTTTAAAGAAAACACTGTTTCTTTGCCAACCGATCATTGACAACAACCTGTTGACAATCGACCGAAAATTGGATAGAAAAGCTATGAAAAAATTCTAACAATTTAGCAAAAAATTGCAAGACAATCGTGCTGATTTACTCTTCTCTTGGGGGAAAAATCGGTACAACCGTGGTACAAAAAAAAGTAAAACCCTGAAATTTCTTAATCTCCATTTAATTCTTTTAAATTTCAATTCCGACTGCAATGAAAGTAATTTTATCCGTTTTTTTCTCATTTTTTTCATACAATTCATAAACAGAAAAGATAATTTTTCCGAGTATTTTACGCACAACATGAATACTGCTCGTCTAAATCATGAAAGAAAAAAAAAAACTCTTTTTACATTCACTAGTTTTCACAATTTTCCTTTAATTTATGTCTGCATTTTTTAATCCTCATTTTTGAGGATAAACTTTAGATTTAAGATTACTTTTTTTTTTTCTTCTCTTTTAATTATTGTATTTTTTAATGAGTGACAAAGCTTACGAGTGAATACATATCGCTTACAATATTTTCAAGAAATCATGAAAGTGAAAAGAAGTAATTTTCTTCCATTCTTAGTTGTATAAAATTCAGTAGTGAACGGGTAGAACGAAATAATTCAAGTTTTTTCCTGAATTTTCAGTAGTTATCTCGGAATCTCAGGGAGATAGGAAATTTTTGGTGGAGACTTTTTTTTTTTGCAGAGTGGAAGTCCGACAAAAAAGGTTTCTATGAAAAAATTCGTATCTCCAACCGATTCCGAGCTATTTTCCAAAAAATGGAAAGAGATTTCCAAGTGGAACTGAATTTATTCTAATGTTAATATAATTTTCGGCGAATATATTGGAATTGGAGGGAGATAGAGAAATTTTCATAGAAAATTATGGAAAATTTCCTAACTCGCTCTATTTCCGAGGTATTCTTCATAAAATTGAATGAAAATGATGATAATAACAATTTACCTCTCCGCTACTGAATTAATGAGTTTAATTATCATTGGTAAATTTGGAGGGATAATTACGAAATTCACTGTTTAATTGCAGATGAATAATGTGAAAAATAATGATGAAATAATAGATAAATCGTCTTCCACAATGAAAATTTGAAGAATTCACTAAAATTATCCTTTCAATTTTATCATGATTCTATCAAACGAATTTTATAATCTCAGTTTAATTTGAAATATTAATTAGGATTTACTTGCAAACAATTTAAATGCACAACTCCATCAATTCCATTATTGAAAACATTTCATTGTTCACAATAGATAAAACAAATCCTCCATATCGATGAGTCTCTACCGTAATTTTCCCTGAATTCTTCAAAATGTTGAAACTAAAAAAAATTGATTTTAACTTTGAATTTTTTGTTTTTTTCACATATTTCGGAAATCATTGGAGATAAAGAATTTTTTGTAGGAACCTTTTTTGTGGGTCATTTTCTGCTCTGCAAAAAAGCACTCAGAAAAATTTCTCTATCTCCTTTCAATTTCGAGATCTGAGCCAAAAACCTAATGCGAAATCAACTCACATGATTTTCATCTATCCACCACTCGAATTTAAGTTCAATTATTCAAGAATTTCACTTTAAAAAAGGCAGAATGAAAATCTAGCACTAAAAGTCATTGAAAAGAATTACAGGGCTTCGACTTCACCTCATTACTATTTATTTCCTTCGAACTGGCCTAGTTTTATATTACAGAAACTGAGAAAAATTTTGTTCATTTGTTGTTTCTTCAGATAACTCAGAAAATATTGGAGACAGAGAAATTTTCGTGGAAAAATTTTTTGTCGCAATAAAATGCAAGCTACAAAAAAAAACTATTAGTGAAAATTTTTGTATCTCCAGTATCGAGATATCGATAAAAATCGGAAAATTCTTTTTTTTTTTGAGATTATGAAATTTCGTGAATTTTGACAAAATTTTGTTGATTAGATTCATGAGATTGGAAAATTTCCACTCTAAAAAATGCAATCATCGCACTATTTTTCTCAGTGAAAAGTAATAAAAAAATCTCGAAGATGAAAGAATATTTGAAGGAAAGAAAAAAACTTTAAAGAATTGCGATAAATTTAGATTATATATTGAAAAAAAAAGAAGAAAAATGAGGTCACTTGACGAGGACCTCGGGTGTGCATCGATAGCCACACTTGTCCCCATTAATTCCGACGATTGAGAAAAAGAAAATAAATGGAAAAACAAAACAAAAATTTAGATGAAAAATGCATAAAATTTCTGTGACAATCGACCGAGAGTTCGAGGCAACTTTTATCAGATGAAAAAAAAAAAAAACATATACAAAATATTTAAATACTAAGCTATGTACGTTTCGTCTAAAAACCACGACGTTCCGTTGGAGTCAATTAACATTTCAATGGTACTGTAAAAAAAAAAATTAATCGATAAAGCGTGAATTTCAGTGTAAATGATGATTTAAAAAAAAAAAAAACAGTAATAAGTGAACGCGAATATTTTGTGTGAATGATTTATGAAAAACACGAGAATATAAAAGAAAATAATTAATAAAATTATTAAAATGAATAAGCGAGTGCCGGCCCAGGCAGTGGTGTATGTGCCAAATTAGGCTAGCAGTTCAATTAATCAAAGAGAAATTAATTCAGTAATGAAGAGTTGCATTGAGAGAAATCTATTTTTTTTTTTTTCAAAATATCTCGGAAATGGAGGAAAATGCAGGATTTTTTGTTGGTACTTTTTTTGTGGAGGAGAAATCTCTCTATGGAAAAAGGTCCTTATGATAAAATCCTCTATCTCTTCAATTCCGAGATATTCCCAAAAAAATCAAACGAAAATCGAAAATACAAGATTTCATCTTTGAAATGGTTTTTCGAGAATATCTCAGAATTGAAGCGGGATATGAAAATTTTTGTATCTTCAATGATTTCTGGGATAATTAACGAAAACAGACTCTCTTCGCTACTGGATTATCTGGGAAAAGCCCAATGTACTGAAAACAATGAATCTGGATGAATACATTAAATTTGTGAATTGACCAAAAAAACAAAAATTGCCATTAAAAAAAAAAACAATCACACAATTAAAAAATTTCGCATTAGCCGGCATGAGCGAAGGGGCCAGTCTTTGAATCTATGATCTGTGTCTTTAGAATCTCGATCAATTAAAGAAAAAAAAAATAATGAAACAAAGTTATCACCTAATATTGATTAATTAACAGTTGTAGATGTATTTAAAGCAAAAAAAAAACATTGATAGCATTAAATGAAGAGGATTTTTGTCGTATTAGTGTCATGCACGTACATGAAGAAAATAATAATAATTAACAATTGAGAAAAAACACAATGAAGAGAATGAGACATGCACGAAGAAAAAATGAAGAAAAAAAAAACAATCAATCAATATTTCTAGTATTAATATTTTTGGCGATGTATTATTGATAATTAAGTTCAATTGCCGATTTCTTTTTTTTAAAAAACATTTTATTTGTATGTTGTATTTTTTTTTTTTCTTATTAATTTTTACTATTAACTCTTGTAGTTTTTTTCTTTATCTCGTTAATTTTGTGCACTGAAAATGATCTCTTTTTCAGTGCAAAAATTACAAAACTTTTTTTTATGCCTGCGTTTTATTATTAATTAATTAATTAATTATTTTATTATTGCCGTAAAGTGAGAGAAAAAAACAAAAACTTTTTCTTGGTGCTTCCTTATAATCCAATTCAAGAAAAGAAAAAACATGAAAAATTGAAAAAAAAAATAATAATTTTGACTTTTTCTACGAGTTTGCAATATTTATTTTTTTGCCCACACTTTTTTTTATCACAAACGGTTT
Source organism: Aleiodes alternator (assembly GCA_963921955.1). Taxonomy (NCBI): domain Eukaryota; kingdom Metazoa; phylum Arthropoda; class Insecta; order Hymenoptera; family Braconidae; genus Aleiodes; species Aleiodes alternator. The sequence goes on along the minus strand of OY998100.1, from coordinate 7,476,663 downwards.
TTTTTTTATTCTGTAGGTGGAATGTGTTTGAAAAAAGTTCGATTGACAAGAAAAAAAATTCCTCGCATTCTCTGAACGAATGAAAATAGAGAGAAAAATCAATCGAATCGTTGAAAATAGAATTTTTCCAAAAAATTCTATGGATTTTCTAGATTTTTTTCCCAATTCTTTAAATGCGGAATTATTCTTTTTTCATTGAGTCGAATGAACAAGGCTCTTCTGATTGCTCTTCATTCGCCCTTCGGCAGTGCTGTTAAATTAATTTACAAAAAAAATACGTTAGCTGGATTGAGGGGGGCCGAATCGAGGGTTGGGCTAGCCAGCACTCGCTAAAACTGGTTAATTAATATTTTCTAGATTCGTGAGAAAGAGAGAGTGAGACAGAGCTCCCGTAGTTTTTGCATTACATATTATCAGTGAATCTGGAAATATTTCCTTTTTTCAGAATATTTCGAGAACTATGAGAGATGAGAAAATTTTCATAGTGACGTTTTTTGTAGAAAAAAAAACAGATCTACAAAAAAAGGCTCCGCCAAAATTTCTGTATCTCTCATATTTTTCGAGTTATTTGAAAAAAGCGGTAATGAAACTGATTCGAGTTGAAAAAAAAAAATTTGAATGACAATGAAAATGAAGGCTTTTTGAATTTTTGATAGATTCATCGGAAAAAGAGGTAAATTTTACCCTGAAAACTGCTATAAAGTCATTAATTTCGATGCTGCAGTTTCGAAAATAATGAAAATAAAATTCGAAAAACTATCGATCCAGCGAAAAATTTAAAAATAGCGTTTTTCGCTTGAAATTTCCCTCTCTTTTCAATGGAATCTTAAAAAATCCAGAAATCCTACAATTTTTGATTAGAAAACAACGTAAAATTTTTCCTCAAATAACAAACGAGAAATTTGTTATTATAAATCTACCAAAAAATGGGAAAAATAGTTGATAAAAAATTTTCGTTGATTTAAACTGAAGGTACGAGATGTGAGGCAAAAATTCTATGGCCTGAAGCCAGTTAGACTTTTGTTAAAGCTGATAATGATGAATAAAAAGGAATGAATAAAGAATAAATAAATAAATAAAAATCACCTGAGTTGTAGAAACAAATCAAGTCCACAAATTTCAATTTCCACGTGGTCTATGAGGGATTTGTAATGATAAAATGACAGTAGAAGATATGTCTCAGGTGAAAGAATGGCTGCATTTATATTATATAAAATATGAATATATATATTTTATTAATAATCGATAAGAGTCATAGGCATTAATCTGTGAATTATTAAGTTAAATGAAAGAAAAAAAAAAATATTCAACTAAAATAGTTAACTAATCAAAGAAGTAAAAAAAAAAAGGATAAGATAACAGACTATATACTTTGATTGTGTATGAAAATTTCTCGCATTATCATCATCATTGATGCGTGTGTTAATTGACTGAGGGGTAATTAAGTGAATTTTAAAAAAATGAAAATTTCAAAATAAATGAGTGCAAATGCTTGATCTCCCAGGAAAAAAAAGGGAGATACGAAGATTTTTCTAGACACATTTTTTGTAGCTCACATTTTGTTCTACAAAAAATGTATCCAATTGATTTTTATCAAGAATTAAAGTTTCCGAAATATCTTGAAAATTATTGGAGATACGTTTTTTTTTAAAGAGACCCTTTTTTCCAGAGACTTTGCTGCCCTATAAGAAGGTCTTCGCGTACATCTTTGTGTCTCCCTTATTTTTTGAGATATTGCGGAAAAACACCGGAAGCTCAATGACTATTTTCTCTGAAATTCATTAAAAGAAAAAAAAAAAATTATTGCCTCTAGTTAATAAATCGAAATACATCTTCATTAAAATCGCGAATTAATCAATCCAATCGACTCATGCAGGTGATAAATTATCAGAGCTCCACAAATTAAAGAAAAAAAGAAAATTGTAAAAAAGTTAATCGTGTGAACGTGGATCGTTGACTTCAAGAATCGAGAAAACGCGACGTGTTAGAGATAAAATGAAAAAAAATCATAGATATTTGAAAAAATTTATGGAAAGTGAAAGGAACAAAGGATTAGTGAATTTAAAATGAAAAATTAAACACGCGGCACTGTGATTGATTTGACGAAGGTGTTGGCTTCTGTTTTGAGAAAAAAAACTTTATATCAATTAATATAAATAATAAATTAAATTAATAAAAAAAAAATTCCATAAAGGCTATCCGCTATACCGCTAATTCTGTAACTGTATTACCGTCGATGTTTCTGTATCGGTGTTTTGAAGAAATGGTGAAAGAAAATGATCAAGAAAGTGATAAAGAGACGTAGTTAGACTAGACTGTTCTTTTTTTTTTCAGAAAAATGGATAATCCGAAATTACATGATTGTACAATTTAATCGGCGAGTTGAGCCTATTTTTTTTTCTTTTAATTAACAATTAAGGATTGAAAGCGCATCATGATGGACGATTAGAGTTTAAGGATCTAGACGGAATTAAAATAAAGGGAGTAGCTCCTTTTAAGCTCTTGATGAAGAAAATAATTAATTAGTGAAGTGGAAGAAAAGTCGAAAAATTCTGTTCACGTTTTTCTGTCAATATCTTTGCAGCGAGTAGGTTTAGGAAAAATTCTCAAGAGACCTTTTCTTCAGAGGATGCAATTCTCCACAAAAAAGGTCTCTTGATAAATTCTTCTAAACCTCACGATTTTCGAGATATCTTTGCAAGAATACCCAGGCGAGTATCAGACTTGTCTTCGTCACTTCACTACTCAAATGATAACGTGTATAATTAAAGACAATCACTCTCTATAAAAAAAATTGACAAAATGACCCTAAGAAACTGTTCAAGCTGCCACGCACCACTCACTCATTCAAATTCTTGCCTTCGACTTTGACAAATCTCTTGAAAAATAAATGAAAAACTACAATTTTCGAGTAATTATTTCATTGAAATATTTTCGAATATATATATATAGAAGTATACGGTTCAAACAACGTTCTTCTCCGGTCCGTATTACTTTATTTTCCTCTCTTCCTGTTGCCCTTCTGTTCTATCGTGCCCCGATAGTCCAAAACCATTTCGATAATTCGCTGAATTGATTAAAGAAATATTTTAACGAGGAAAAAAAAAAATAGGAAAAAAAAAATGAAAATTCTGCGATTTTCTCGGGGGTTTCGGCTATCAAAATTGCCCATTGGATAATTAATAAAAAAAAAAAAACATAAAAATAAAGAAGACTAGAAGAAATATTTCATGCAAAAATAATTCATTTTTTTAAATTTCTTTTTTTAATAAATAAAACCAATTATTGGGCCAGGAATTGCGTTGCAAATCACAATCAGCTCAGCTCCGGCAAGACAAATCATTTTTTTTAAATAATAAAAAAAAGAGAAACAATTGTCAGAGCGGGCGTTCTATGGTTAAGCTCTTAGTAAGTTTATTAGGGTTAATTGAAAGAAAAAAGATATGATGATGATGATGATGATAAAAATAAAAAATAAAATTAATGGAAATTTTTGAAACACGGGAAGAAATAAAGAATGCGCACTTTATTGTATTAAAATGAAGATAGAGAGTTTAATGGGGGGGAAAATGAAGATTTTTTGAAATACATATGTACCTATCGTGACGGAGGTGTTGACGCGAAATGTGGGATATTGCGCATGCTCATTTATTATTAATAATTTCTACAGAAAACATCAATTTTTCATGTTAGAAACATTAATAAATAGTCGAATGAGATGAAAATTACATTAAAATTCGAATATCTCGGGAATGAATGGGTTTGGAGAGAAATGTCAAGAGATCTTTTTTCTAGAGAATTTTATGAGCTTCAAAAAAGGTCTCTTGATGAATTTCTGTAACTGTAACCGCTTTCGAGATATTTATAATATAATAGAAGCAGAGAAATTTTTTTTTTTCATGCAATATAGAATCGTGATTTGAAGAATCGCATTGAGATTCTCTCGCTGATATCTGCGAAAATAGTGGACTTAGACTAAAATTACATGAGACCTTTTTTTTAGGAAATCTTGCGAGCTACAAAAAAGCTCTCGTGATATTTTTCTCTAAACCCAATATTTTCCGAGATATTTTTACGATAATCTGGACTTGATTTCTGTGATCTGGCATTTCACGGAAATTCTTTTTTTCGAATTTTGGAAAATATTGAAAATTAACGAAATATAGTTTTACAGTAATAACATGAGCACTGCGTAATTTCAATTATTTTTTTGTACACCTCGAGTGCACAGAGAGGCGTACGCGTACAGTCACACTGATCGAAAGAAACACACAAGAAAAATTTCCATTTCAATTGTTCTTCCTCGAAATAGCTTTTTTGATTACGTGATAAATACAGAAAAAAAAAATCTGTCAATGAAATTCATGAATTTTCGAAATTTTGATAATTTCGTTGGGATCGTGGGGAAAATGAAATTTGAGCTGGAAAATGCTGTAATACAACATCATTTGAAAATTACTGATTGAATTATACTTCAATTGAATCAGAAATTATTGAACCAAAATCGACTGAATAACTGCATTTTTTAGTGCACATTTCCCCTTTTCCCAATGGATTCACCAGAATTTCGAAAATCCATCAACTTTATTGTCCCAGTAACATGAAAAATCCATAAACTTTCAAAAAAATCTCCAATTTATGCATTTTCAGGAATCTCGTACTATTGTACATAATAAAACTACAACTGTGACTGAAAAAAAAAATCAATTTCAGGATTTCAATGAATTTTCGAAATTTACATTTTTGGAATAATTAATTTTATAAAAACCAAAAAAATTAAGAATTTGAGTTGAAAAATTATATGATACAATAATTTCCAATTTTTGAATATCTCAAAGGCTATTGCTCCAAATTCAGCGATATTATATAATTTTCCACCTCAAATTTTTCATTCTTTCCAATGAAATAATGAAATTTTTCCCAAAAATGTAAATTTTTCTCTATCCATCAAACTTTGAATCCACAATTTCAACTATTCCCTATTTTCTCTGCATAAAAAAATATTGAAAATTATTTTTTTCTAAAAAAATTATCACTCTGCACGTATTTTGTACTCGAAACCTGGCGTTTGGACCTATAAGTATGAAAAAAAAAATGTCAATTACAATTTGATTTCATTTATTCTTCCTTCAAAATGTCTTCTAATTGAATTAAATTTAATTATCTTTTAAAAAGTATTGTTAACTAATTTAGCATTATTATTTTTAAGCTTCAAAACAGCCAATATCTCTGAAAAAAAAACTATTACCTGCATATGAATGCCTGCGTTTTATCAATTAAATTATACTAATTTACCAATAAGTATTTTCCTTCACAAAAAACAATTATGTATTATCAATATTTTTCAATCAATTATTCTTTTTTTTCTTCTGTAAAGTAAATTTTGTTATCGCCTCTATTAACAAAACTGTATTGTAACAATTATCTATACTCTCTTTGCTCTTGTTCACTGGCAATGAATTTACGTCTTCTCAAATCTTTCCTAACTATTAATTATTATTACGATAATAATTCCATTTCTACAATAATTCAATTTACTGTGTCGCAAGCTTGCAAAAAAAAAGAAACAGAAAAAAACAATTATTAATCCAATCTTGTGCCTAATTTTCTATAATTTTTTCCCCAATTATTCTTAAGGAAAAAAAAATATATCTATAAATATCAATTTAATTTGTGAAAATATTTTGCCTTTTTTTTTTTTATCATTTACTAAATTCTCCTGCCTCAATGAAACCTTCTCCTATTGTTCAATAAAAAGAAACAAAAATGAAAAAAAATCATTTTTTTATCGAGAAATTACAATTTTTTTCGCCTCCAATTTATTTGGAGGTGATTTATTAATGAAAAAATTGTAATTAATAAGCAAGAATTAAAAAAGTGCAATGAAAAATAAAAAAAATTGTTTCGCACAACCTCGACCGAATACAATCGTTAGGAATTGTGCCTAGATGTTTAAACACGTATTTTATGGGATCAACGTCATTACTTTGTAGTTAATTGGATGAAAAAAAAACGAAAAAACATTAAAAATTAATAATTCGAGTGAAACAGTGAAAGAAAAGTGATTGAATTGATTGATGTTATTAAATATATATTGTACTTGATACAAAAAAAAAAAAAATCTATATCAGATGCTTGTCATCGTCATTCAATTATCATTGTATATTTTGTATGAAAAAAGCGCTGAGGATAACGCAAAGTAATTTTATCAATTTTTCCATCGATTAACGGAAACAAAGGATTAAAAAATTGTGAAGCCTAAAAAAAATGTGACAATCGAGCTGTATTAATCAGCTACTTGAGTACAATTGAATTTACTAATTTATCCAATTATCGTAATCATTAATCATGGCTAATTAAATCGATTTATTAGCGATGAAAAATAAGGTACGCGTTATCCTTGGTGATAATTTACAATCAATTTTTTTCTTTATTCGTAAGAAAAAAAAAAAATCGAAAAAATGGGAAAAATTTAAACAATCATATCTATGAAAATTTTACTCTGCATATTTACACTCTATATATATCTAATTATTTTCCTTCTGATTTTTCACTTCATAAATAATTATATATAAATTACTTGTACCTCTTGATAGAAAAATTCCGTGTGTACCTATTTGTAGATCACTGTCTATGACTTTCTTGTATTACACATAACGTAGTATACATTATATATATGTTTGATGTATTATTCCTATCCTATTTAATCTATCTCTATTACTTTCCTCTTCATTTTTAAATTTACATAAAATTATTAAGGTGCGAAATTGTCGGATTTTTGAAAAAATCTTGATTCCATCGAAAAGAGCGGGAAATTTGACACGAAAAATACGATCTTATTTGGACCAATAGTTAATGAGATAATGTGATCGGTAAAAAAACGGCGCGAAAGATAAATTTTTTGAATATCTTGGAAATTGGTCCTAATAACATTGAATTATACCGTTTTTCCCCTCAAATTTTCCGCTCTTCCCGATGGAATTGATGTTTTTTCTTCAAAAATTCGAAAAATTTCATTTAATTTTTTTTTCTAATTCTCTTATAATCGTATTTCTTCTCTTCTTGTTGACTGCCACATAACGGAGTTATCTACTGCCAACGGCCTATCTACATACTGGCAATTTCTACTCACTGTGACAATTATCCTTGAAAAATCACTTTAATCAATTAATAATAAATAAATTAATCAATTTAATAGATAATTCTAATAATAAATAACTTGAAAAAATACAGGCCTTTCTTCTACTATCATACCTTTACTTAAACACGAACATTACATACATTACACGTTAAAACGCGTGCGCCTTTGGTGACGTCACAACGGCGTAAAAATGAGAATTTTATTTTTTCAAATATTTATTGATTAAATTCATGAATTTTTCGATTATTTTGAACCACAAAGAGAGGAGGTGAAGAGCCGAGAAAAAAAATTTCGAAATAAAAAGGCGCAAGTGATATACGTTTATTGAATATTAATGCGCAATTGTTCAAAATGATGCGGAAAATTTATGAGTTTTTTTTAAAGACAAAAAAATAAAATTCTCAATAAATTAAATTGATGAAAAAAAATATCTCATATGTTCGTTAATATAATATAGATAAAATAAAAAAGTGAAAATTGAGAAAAAAAATTGCGTGTATGTAAGTTTGTTAGGGAAATTAAAACGCAAGAACTACTTATAAATATAGATATATATGAATAATGATATATATATATATATAGAACCGTAGCTGATAGGAACTTATTGAATTACAAATTATTGATATAATTAATTTTAAAAGTACAGAGTAACTTTTATTTGGCTGATAATAGGTGTACTAATGAGGATAATGGGGTCACGCGAATTTCAATGATTATTCAAAGTAATTAATTCACGAAATTAATCGTGAATGGTATCCGAATTCGTCAAGTCTCAACGTTCCAGTCAATTTTTAATAAGAAAAAAAAAGGAAATTATGATTAAAATCTACGATAAAACGTAGATTTGTTTTTTTATTTTCAACGCGAGGATAAAATTTGAGAAATTAATTTCTGGAAATGAAAAATAATTATTTTTATAACAAAAAATTCATTATAAAATTTGAATAATTACAGAATTAAAATATGCCTTTTTTTTTATCTCTAAATAAATTTTTTTCTCATTTATCTGTTAAAATAATTCAAATGAATTTTACCAGAATCATTATCTCAAATTTTTCTGCAACAATTTACTAAAAAAAGGGGAAAAAAATAATTACTTGATCGTTAATGAAACGTAAGTGAATTGAAATTAACTGAAAAAAAGAAAAAACTAATTAATCAATAATTACATAAATAAAACATTAACACAACTCGAATTGTAAGTACTAAGATTCAAAAAAAGAGAGAGCTATAAAAAATAGTAATAATATTTGATAAGTTAAAAAAATTCAATTATTGAAATGAAATTTGAAAAATTAAACAATCACAAGAATTTAAATTGTGCATGAAAAATCAACGGCTCTTTAATGAGATTAAAATGATGAATTAAGTCGTTCGAACGACGCCTCGCGAAACGAGGATAAACGTGTTCTGTTGTATACTTGAACAAAAATGAGAGAGAGAGAGAAAGGTGAATAATGTAAGTAGTAAAATTTTGCGGATGAATGCGAGTGAATGAACGAAGTGTGAATGAGCGAGAGAATTTTATTAGTGAAAATTGGAAATTTTAATCTCTAATTTTCGTTGAATATCTCGAAAGCTAAGGGAAATGGCAAAATTTTCGTGGAAACTTTTCTTTTAGCTCTAAATTTTCTTTACAAGAAAAAATTTCTACAAAAATTTCCTCGTCTCGCTCAGTTTCCGAAATATCAAATTGCAATGAATTAGTGAAATTTTCAAAAATAATAAAAAAAAGAGAAATTTTTTCCTTCGGTCTCCGCAAATTATCTTGAAAACTAAGCCAGATAAGGAAATTAAAATTACAAAAAAAAGTTATCACCAAAATTTCTCTATCTATCTTAATTTCCAAGATAGAGATAGCGAAAACCGCAGACAAGGTGTGATGAAGTCGTTTTAAGATAGAAAAACAATTAAGAAACTTAAAAAAAAATTGAGGAGTGAGTCTGAAGGGGAGAGGTCAATTTCGAGAATTAAGATTAATATTAATGAATTAATGTATAACATAAACTAGGGACATAGCGTCAATTGTGAATCAACATTAAAATTATGAAGAAAAAAAAAAAAAAGTATAAAAAGAGGTAATTTTGATTGAAGAAGAGAAAAAAAATTGAATTGAATTGTAAGTAACGTATATTAAACGTAATTAGATTTAAATTGATGAATATCAATGAATTATTCTCCCGGTGGATATTTCGACGGCTCACACGACACAGTTCAATTATATAAATATATAAATATATATATATACATACAATTTGTGTGTAAAAAAGTAATAATATTATGCGAAACGTTGAAAGGTTGATTAACTGAAAAATAAAAAAAAATAATTAAAAAATTAAATAGAATTAAATAAAATTAACTAAGTCGTGGAATTGAGCTGTCGCGATATCTTCAATTGAAAGTGAATTAAACTTAAAAAGACATCAATACAAAAAAATACAAACCAAAAGTATTTAATCTCAATGAAAATGCGTATTATTTGATTTAAAAATTGTTCAATTATAAAAATTCAGTAGTTCAGTTTTCATCAATTATTTCGGAAACTCAAACGAGATACAGAAATTTTTTCAATGACATTTTTAGTAGCTCTGATTACTTTCTAAAGGAAGCTCATTACAAAAAAAATTGTATCTCGCTTAGTTTCCAAAAAAATCAGTACTTTATCACTTTGACTACTGAATCCTTCGGTTTCCGCGGATCAACGCAATGATTACTGTTTATCTTCTAATTCTGAGACTAAAAAAAAAAAAAAACTTACAAATGAAAATGAAAAGAAAACCGCCCAATAAAAATTATAACGCCATAAGTTGAATTAATACTGAAGTAGTAAAAAAAAAGAGAGAAAAACAAACAAAAAGAAGAAGAAAAGTGATTATTATGTTATGTGCATAATATAAAAAAATATATATTACGGGTGCGATTTGCAGATTATTTTGAATTCGATATATTAGAATTAATGAAGAAGAAAAGAGTAAATTCTTTTTGTCGGGTAATTATTTTTTATTAATTTTTTTTTGTCCTTTTTAGCAAATTCAGTGAATGAGAATTGCTGATAGTAGAATTGAAAAGATTAATAAATTAAATAATTGAATTAAATAAATTGAAGAGATCGTAAAATGAACAATTGTGTCAGCTAAATGTTACGACTGTGTTAGAATCATTATAAATATTATACATAAATAATTGATATTATAAAACACACATATTTAGATTTATATATGAATTACTCGACAGGAAATAACAAAAAAAAAAGGCAAAGAAATACTTGTGCGAATTAATTAAAGTGAAAAAGAAGTGATGTTAGTTGGAAAAAAAAAGAACCACAATTTTCTGGTAGTAGAACAGGAAAATATTATCACTTAAATAATGATAATTAATGATGATAAAAGAAAGAAAAAACTATAATTATTAGAAGAATGATCGTTAATTATCCACGATTCAGTAGAAAAATAATTCCAATTGTTAGACAGAATCGTGAAAATAATATTTCGGACGTTTAGAATTAGAATTAAATGAAAAAAATGAAAACTAGTTAATTCAGTATTAAAAGAGAAGATAATTACGCATTAAAAAGCATTAAAGTAATTCATGGATATTTCGTGTTCAAAAGTCCCAATTCAATCACAGTGAGACGTTCATTCGTTAACGACATCTAGCTGGGAGAATATTAAACTCTTTATCTCGACAGTTATTCACGTTTTATTACGGTGCTGAGGAAACGCAAATGAGCATTAGTCTTTGATTCATAGATGGTGCGAACATCGAGGCCTAAAATAGAAGTGATGAGTTAAATGAACCTATCGCACTTGGTACTATTCTCTTCCCCTTCTCGAGATGACCAATACAGAGATTGATTGAGGGAGAAATGACAAAAGGGAAATCATCTCGAAAACAATGAGTTTTACGGAAATTCGTCAAAATATCTTTTTTATAGGAAATTTCATGAGCTACACAAAAGATATCTTGACAATTTTCTCCAAGTTTATTCATTTTAGAAATATTCACGAAAGACTAAAAAAAAATCAATTCGCTCTACTTTTAGGAAATGAGAATATCATAAAAATGAAATGAATGAAGGTCCCACTGTAAATTGAATGAAATCGTTAATTTCCTCGTTTTTTATTCAACCAAATCCATTGATTATACAGAATTTTTTTCATTTTTTTAATTGCGATTAATTTTTTAGATGGAAAAAAAGACAAAAACCTCACTGACAGACCATATCGTATTACATGTATTGTAAAGTGATATTATAGATTATGATTATTATACAGCGGTGAAAAAGAGAAAAAAAAATAATAATTTTCTTTCAAATTGTTCATCTTTCATTATTTTGTAAAGGAAAATAAAATGAAGAAATGAGTGAAAAGAGAAGGAGGATTATTGAAAATAGATGAAAACGTGAGAAATTTGAATTATATGACGTTTATTCAGTGAATTACAGATTTAAATATTCTTGTTCTTTTCAAATAATATGAGCGAAGGTAGGAACGTAACGGTAATGAGCGTATGGATAGATGGTGGGTGCATAAGGTGATAAGAAGAGGGATGAGTATGGTGAATATCCAGTTGTACCACTGATGACGCTGGCTGATCCATCCTTAGTTATTATTCTACGTCCGAGATGGGCACTTCCGATGATCCCTGAAAGAAAAAATAATTTTACTGAGAATTGAACGCAAATTGCATGCTTTCTTGCATGATTATCTCTCTCATTTTATGCATGTGGGGATGTCTTTCGAATAAAATGAAAAGTGGGAAATGGATATTCCTGTGAAACTGCTTGAAATTGGATTTTTTTCATAATATCATTGATAAATTAAAAAAAAATTGAGAATCATCGAAAATGGAAAGCATTCTGAAAATATCACTAGCAAGAAAAATCCCTAAAAATCAGTTCTAACACATGTTCACAATCATAAATTTTCTCACCTTTCCATTGAAATCATTGAAAATATTCTATCTCAATTACTTTCACTAATTCCCAAAAATTTTCATTCTCTCAAAGCGCTCACTGCAAGATGAACCCAAAACAATTAGGGACCCTGTTTTCGAGCGGAACTGCGAAAGACAAAAAAAAAGAGGGATGTCGGGCAATGCCCGAGGACGCAAATAGCGGACGTCCTCTAGCACGGGGTAAAAAAACCAAGGGATATAAATACTCGTCCTTGCAACAAATCACTAACGACCTGACTCAAAAACAATCGAAAGTAAGCCTTCCTCACTGACCTTGAGATACTCCAACAGAGGGTGCATTATAAGATTGTCCAGACGATTTCAGCTCTATCCGGTTCTGAAGGTTCAGTTTACTCGCTGGCACGACGAAGGATGTTGTCACGATTGGTACTTTCTGTACCTCCCCGAGGTTCGCCTGCTGTAATTCGTTAAAAACATTCAATTATCCAAGCAAAGCAGTAAAAACTTCTTATTCCTCCAATTACCTGAGCATTCTCTGATTGTGCATTTGCGCTCTTTTCTTCTACATGTGCTGCCTTCACCAAATTCTCTTGACTATCCTGCATCGGAATTTCTTCTTTACCTATCGGCTTCTGCTCCTCCATTTTCGCAATTTCTTGCTCCTTGATCTGCTTCAGTTCATTACCATTTTCCGCTGCAGACGCTTGGTCCTCAATTTTTTGTGCCTCTGCAATTGCCTTGAAATGTGCCTCACGTGCAGCCATGACTTCCGGTGTATCTTGGACTGGCTGTGGCGCCTGTGGTAAGTACGTTGCCTCGATACGAAAACCATTCTCACTGTCTGCAGTGTACTGAGCTGTCTGCAGTACTCCCATAGCGTCTACGAAGCTAAACGCACCTCTTGTTTTACCATCAGCCAATCTAATCTCGGATCTTGCTGATTGTGGTCCACTGTAGCCAAAACTGTACTGCCCCATGCTGTCCTGGTACTCGGACAAAATTTGCGGTGGTGCTCCGAGGCTTCCGGAAACTAGACATAGCGCCACAATACAGAGACCCTGCAAAGAAGCAAAAAGAGGTTAGATTGTTTTTCGCAGGCTCTTGGTTGGCTGGAGAGGACGATACTTGCAATCATCTTTGATGCTATCGACAGAACCACACGGGAGGATCTCTTCGGATAGACAAGTGCCCTCGAACTTGATCCTCCCTGCTTATATACTCAAGCCCCAGGAAAGACGATCACTTGGGAACAGGTTATCTTCTCGAGGCCGTCTTTGTAGATTTTTCACGACAAACGACGTTGAATTGTTGGGAAAAAAGGAAATAAAGTGATACTTATAAATGCTGGTATCCTCTTGCCTCATGACTGTGGTAAATCTCGTACTTGGATTTTCAGTTGTTTTTAGTACACTTCAGGCTGATCATGTAATGAGATCTATAGAAAAATCTAGGTCGAGGGATTTTTAGCTGCACTGAGAGAATTTTTCGAACTATGAAACTAAAAATATAACAGGAAAGACCTTGACTATGAAATATATCAACAGCAAACAAATTTTTATCAAGTACAGCTATCAGATAGTACACATAACTATAATTTAGCTGATTCAGCTATAATTCTGGGTGCCATTATCAATTTGGAATAGTTCATTTTCACTTTTGAGGGATAGTCATGCTAGTAGGAAAAAATTCCCTCATTGTGTAGGTTCTTCTGAGGAGACACAAATTGGTTCAAAATAAGGGTGCGACTACCATGAAATAGACTATATTTTTTTCTTTTGAGAGTGAAGACATCTACGAAAATATGTGGAAAATTTCCTCAATATGTAGATATACTGAAGCATCTTCTCAAAATTTTTTTTACATTTTTTCGCCAAGTCCTCTACTTTTGGAGTCATATATGAATATCTTCAATAATTCGTATTATTCATTTTTTGCTCTTGTAAAATTCATAGCTAGAATTTATGGATCCTTCCTACCTATTCCATTTCACTACATTATTCAATTTTTCCCAATTTTTACATTTTTTCGAATGTAGATTTGAGAAATGAATATTACAGTAGAGCTCCTGTAATTTCGACTCTTCGGGAGACTCGATTCTGGGAAGTCGAAATTAGCTGACAGGCCAATGATTACACTGAGAAACAAATTCTCTTGTGCCTAAAAAAAAAATTCTTGCCAAAGAAAAAGACGAAATTTAACGTCAATCAGAATTTTACTTATTAAAATAATTTATGTTTTATGGAATAATGTTGAAATAATTCTACAATATGCAATGGATTCCTATAATGCGTTTAGTACTGACGAAAAATAGAGGAGGTTTCTGCAAATTTAGTTTATTTCCTGTAAACAGATTTTTTAATGATTATTAAGTTTTCTTCTGGTCAAATTATTTGGTTTAGGCACAAGTCAATTTTTCTCTCAGTGTAGTTGTGTTTGTGGGACGGGGGAACCTGCTAACGTAGCGACATAGAGAAAAACCCAAGAATGGGAAAGACAATTGCTCCTCCTGTTGGAGTTACAGGAGTCTTACTGTATTAAGAACAGCATTATTGAGACGGTAGCGTTAGTTTAATTAATAACGGGAACGACGAGATGACTCATCGGATATCTCGTCAGCATTCATTTCCTGAGATCATAATAATGAGTGTCAATAACGGAGAAACCCTGAGAAACGGCGCTTTACTGGAATCTTTCGTGAAGTTTTCACCGTCAGCGAAGCAGCCTCCGGAATTCATTGAATTGAATCGATTGATATTGATGTCATTAGAGATATCATATTTTAATTGATGAAATTAGCGATACCATCTTTTGTGGCATAATTATGAATAAATATTATTTAACGAGAATAGTATCTACTCATTGATCTGATCCTTTCACTCCTTATCCTATACACTTAGACAGTAAAGAAGTTGATTTCCTCAAAATTTTGGGGAGCGAGAGTGCAAAAATTTTGCCGAACTTAACTTTATCGCTTCTGTAGTGTATGCAATGTTTTTCGGCACGGGAAACGTAGTTTTCCACTTTTTAGTGGCAAAAAACAATTCAAATCTACTAATTGGTGATTCCTATTGAATTTAAAGGGGATAATTAGGCGATGGATTTTGAAATTTTTGTCAGAAAAATATTCAACCGGGATTTTTAAGAAAAAGAGGAATGAGCAAAAAATGAGAGAAACTAGTATTTCCATTAGAAAACACACATATCGTCGTCTTAGAGTTGAAGGGGCGTAAATGCCATTTTCCCTAATTTTTTTTCTTTAACATAACAAAAAAGCGTATCTCCACTATTATTGCTCCAATAGGCTTTTCAAAGCCTTTTACGCAATATTAGTAAAAAAATAAAAAATCATA
Organism: Aleiodes alternator; assembly: GCA_963921955.1. Taxonomy (NCBI): domain Eukaryota; kingdom Metazoa; phylum Arthropoda; class Insecta; order Hymenoptera; family Braconidae; genus Aleiodes; species Aleiodes alternator. The sequence goes on along the minus strand of OY998100.1, from coordinate 7,461,255 downwards.
ACATATAGGCGTAAATACCACTAACTCATAACAAAGAGGCGTAACTGCCGGAGATACGCCTCTTTGTTTTTAGTGTTTTCATTGAATTTTCCCTAATCATCGGAAAAAAAACTAATAACAAAGAAGCGTAAGTGCCAAAATTTAGATAAAAAATCCTGAAGACAAAAGAGCGTAACTCCACATATTCCCATGAAATAAAAAAATTGTCAAAACAAACAGGCGCAAGTGCGGAAATACGTCTTTTTCACTTTAAAATTCGTAGTTACGCCACTTTGTTATTTTAATTTTCAATTATCCAAATAATGTTCCAGAAGCTATAAAAAGCATTTTGGACGATATGAGTTTTATTCTTTCAAAAGCATTATCAATTTCCCTTTTCTCCCCCATTTATAATTATCAAAAAAGGTAATACATAGTAATCATCAGAAAATTTATTCCTTAAAGAACACAAAGGGTTACAGATTTGATCCAACCATCTCATAGAAAAATATCATCAATCAAAATTTTACATAAAAATCAAATAAACAAAGGCAAATAAGATGTCCAAGTATTAACTGCAATAAACGCATTCAGTAGAGAATTCTGTCCAGCGTGATGTATGGAGTTATTGGTGCTCCAAGTGCAATTACGAATGGCTGATTTCTAGCAGTATTGGCCTGGTTGACCTTCTCGATCAGTTGAGCAGTCGCATGCTGTACCTTGGCAAGTGCAACTGCCGGTGTGTCAATGACTCTTCCATCCACACCAATTGGTGCACCTGCACCATCACTGCCCAATGCACGCGCCTCTTGATTTGCAAGATTAGCACGCTGATTCACCTGAGCTGCAGCATGCTCTGCCTTGGCTACTGCAACATCCCGGGTGTCAACAACCTGTCCATCAGCACCAACTGGAGCCAAATTCTGTTGATGAATTCTCGTCAGTACAATCGGTTGTCCAATCAGTCCAGGCGCTGCCCAACTGGCTCCGCACAATACCACAAACACAATTAATCCCTTCATCATTAATCCTCACAATAAATCGATCGAATGATCTATGATAGTCGAGTTGAAGAAATGCTCCTTTTTATAGGTTGAAACCAAACATTATTTAACTTCTTAATACACAATAAGTCGTATCATATTAGCTAACTGTATCATCGTATAATATTACTTATCGCTAAATCAAGGTAATGCAAGTGACCACATGGTTCGTTATTGATCGATGATTTTCTGTGATCAGAGAACAAATTTAAAAAAAAAAACATGTGATCCGCAAAAGAATAAAGGTGGATGCAAAAGATTAAAAAAATGTTAAAACTACACACAGCTCGTGATACACGATACCTTCTTCTTACGATGAGTACGTTTCTTGTTTCAAGGACAACAAATAACGTTTGAGCTCAATGGTATAAGCCAAAGTGAATCCGGCAATTTAATGATTCCAAAAGTGATTGGAAGGGATTGAAAATTCATCAAGGGCATCATGGAATGTTATTTGCACATTTGAGAATGTGAAGAATGCCCCTGGCAGCAAGAAGCACGTTATATTTCTCCTCTTTTTTTTTTCTTCATCCACTTTTTTTTTTTCAATGTCGTGGAATGGGATTGGAAATTGGGTATGGGCTATTGGGTATCACAAGAAGGGTCTGTCACTTTCTGGTATATAAAGCTGGAGTTTTGTCATGAATTGATACAGTTCCTCAGCGAGTACTGATCATTAGCAGCAGCGCTTGAGTAGCTATTTGTACCTCATTCATCATGAAGATTTTCGTGAGTTTTATATTTCAATTGATCTTTCCGGGTAAAAAATCCGATACAATTATATCTAATTAGATGTATTCAAATTTCAAAAAGTGCTGGAAAAATTTTAAGCTTTAGATCTGATCGGATCTAATTCTATCAAATTACAGATCTGCCAAGATACGAATATACATAATTATATCTGATGCAGATCTGGGCGATCACGTGGTGGAGCTCTCAGATTTTATCAGTTCTAATCAGATCTACTAGCATATCTGCCTATATCTCCATAGATATGACTGCAGATCTAATCATTCTATCTGATTAAATAGAATTAGATATAATTGGATCAAATTATGTAAAAAAAAATTCCGGGTTCATTTATATTTCTGATTTCTTTAAAGATATTTCGAAAAATCAGGGAGATAGGGAAATTTTTGATAGAACCTTTTTAGAAGGTCTTGTTCTAAAAAAAAAGTGCAGAAACTTTGTTTTTTGAGGAGACTCGACAAAACAGTTTTCTGCACTTTTCCTCTTATCTCCCTTAGTCTCCGAAATAACTGCAAGAAATTGTGAAGAAAATCGAGCATTTAATCAATGAATTTCTTTTGCAGATTGTTCTTTCCTGCATCGTCGGCGTTGCGCTTGCACGGGCATCAGCACCTCTGATAGCTCTTCCAATAGCCTACGCTAAATTGGAGGCCGGTGCACCAATTGGTCTTGATGGAAGAGTCGTAGACACACCAGAAGTTGCCTACGCAAAAGCAGAACACGCAGCTGCCCATTTTAATGAACGTCTTCAACACGCATCCGGAGCTATTTCTGTTGAATCAGCAATTGCCAAATCAGCTGGAGCTGCACCAACTGGTGTTGATGGACGTGTCGTAGACACACCGGAAGTTGCCAATGCCAAAGCTGAACATGCTGCAGCTCATATCAACGAAAAACTCCGAGTTAGTTCACCAATTCTTGCCGCACCAATTGTCGCTGCTCCAGCTCTTGCTCAAACAATTGTCTCACCACTTCCGGTACTCACTAAGGCACAGCCTGGTGCACCAATTGGTCTTGATGGACGCGTTGTTGATACACCCGAAGTCGCCTATGCTAAAGCTGAACATGCTGCTGCTCATTTGAATGCGAAATTTGAAAGTGCTGCTGAGGACTTGAAGAATTACGCTGCAAGCCACGTTTACCTCGCATCTCCATACATTCAATATTATTATTGAAAAAAAAACAAATCACAATGAATTGTTAATTAATTCAATCGCTTCCGTGTTATAAATTTTTTCTGTTTGAAATTTTTGAGTTTTTTTTTTTGTGAATTAATAAAAAAAATCATTTCACTGAAAACTATGACTACTTTTGATGATCTTTTATCAATTTTAAATTGAAAATTTTACTGTAGATAACTTTGAAATAAGTAGGTTTAGGGATGAATGTCAAGACACATTTTTTGTAGAAAATTTAAGTGAGCTACAAAAAAGGTCTCTTGATAAATTTCTCTAAACCTCATGGCCTTTAAAATATTTTCAAAATACTCTGCTTGTGATTTTTGGAGCTATTTTTATGTTGAATTTTTGATTGATTCAGATAAAAATTATTCAAATCATGTGTGACTTTTGAAAATTATTATGTACATAAAATATTCACCAAATCGAGGCTACGATGATGAAAGAAAACTCATGCAAGTTCTCTATTGAATTGACATTAGATTAAACCCACGAGACTTTTCTCACCGAGCATGAAAAAAAAAAATAGAAAAATAAAGAGAAAAAAAAAACGTATCAGATGTAAAATAACTTTCTATTTATTGGTAATGTTTGGTGAAACTCATTGTTGTAATAGTCACCTCAAAATACCAAAGACTTTATCAATCAAGGACAACGGATCTGCTTAGGATCGCGACCTAATTGATCTTGGGTAAGTGCCTTTATGTCTATTTTATGGTTGTATAATGTACAGTATACGCACCAGTAACAGCCAACACTTTCCACAGTGTCATGATCCATTTGTCATGACGTCATTAGAATAACTCAACGATGATAATCAATCAAATTGTGCGACAGTATTACGAGATGAAATTTTCTTTTTTTGAAGATTATGAAATCCCTCATTTGCATTTGTTTTTTTAAAGTGAAGCAAATTTCCAAATTTGGATTTCTTGTTATTGCCTCTAAAAAAGTGGTTAAAAAAAAAAAAATGTAATTTCTGTAAAATCCCAGGAAATCTCGAATTGAGAAAAAATCTAATTTCTAAGAAAATATGGGGGTAAAAGGAAGTTGCTGAAGTTCAATATGGGAAAATTCGCGGGAATTTTCGGAGGAAAAAATAAAAAATTCTGGAAAATCACAGGAAATCGCAAATTAATGAAGAAAAGAATCATTTTTCTACGAAGACTACATTTTTTTAGAGTTATAATTCAAATAAATCGAAATATTAGTGGTTTTTTTTAATGTCTTGGAAGCTCCTGGTCCAAATTCGATTGATGGGAAAATTGAGGAAAATGATCCTCCAGATGAATCATTTTAGAAGTGATTTTTAAAAGGAAATAGATTTTTGAAAATTTCTCCATTTTCTAATTTTTTTTCAACTGTAATCAGTAGTGAGGAGTTAAAACAGGATAATTCTACTTTTCTTATGCTCCGTGTTTTGAGAATATCTCGAAAATCAAGCGAGATAGAAAGATTTTTCCCTAATTTTTTCATTGTAGAGAACTTCAGAGTCTGCAAAAAAGGATCAGAGAAAAAAGTCATTCTATCTTACTTAGTTTCCAAAATATTTTCAAAAAATTATCAATAGAAAATATCGATTCATCCTGTTTCACCTCTTCGCTACTGAAAGTCTTCCAGAATTATATTAATCAAGGTCGAGCAACATAATGCAATAGTGGGGCAAAATAGGATCCAATAAAAAATATATTCGATTTTCTTCCGTTTGTCTCCATTTTTTTTAAATTTCATTAAAAAGTTAACTGAGAACAGTTCTAATCAAATTCTAACAAAACGCATTTTTTTATAGAAATTATCAGAATAATCAATGGTCCATTGGCTTCATCCCTTCACCTCTTCCAATGGATTCTCTATCTCAAATAATTCATTCTGCTCAATAAATTACCCAATTTTCCCCGAAAATCGTCATGGAAAAATTACTAATAACTCGCGACAAAAAAATGAGAGCACTTCTTGCATCATTTTTGTCGATGCAAATGAGCACGTCATATCTTCAGGGTTAATCGTCAAATCTCGACGTCCAGACGCCCAACAAAAAACTCGATTTCTACCGCGATACATTAATGAATGCAAATGAGTCCAAAAAAGGCCCCAGAAATGGAAGTGATCGATGAAAAAAAAAAAAAAACTCGATACAAATATGAATTGAACTTGATCACTCGCAAAGAGGCATTGGCCGATTCAGGGTTCTCCTCCAGTGAGGCCGAAAATGTCAAGGTCATAGATTGTCATGTACATTGTTGGGCTGTTTTAAAGAGCACACAACACGAGTGCCATGGACTCTCCGCCGAAAGAAAAAAAGGGAAAAAAAAGAGTTAAAAAGAGAGCGGGCGTGGCGAAGTTAATGCAAGGCAAACCCGCAAGTACAATTTTACCCGCTCGTATTATAAAACTCCCATGGAAAAATGAAAACGTAAAAAAAAAAGCCATCAAACCGATCCCAACTCGACCTCAAACTGTGTGTAAAACACGTACGCCCTGGCTTTCAAGGCACACAGATGAAAAGCTGGACTATTTCACTTTGTTTTAATGCACAAAAAAAAAAGAGGGGAAAAATAATACAAAGGCAATGGTACCAGTGCCAAGGGAGAAGGGGACGTTTTGATGAAAGAAGGGATAGAAGTACTGAGTTACGATATATAAAGGTACGGGACACCATTCACCAGGAAGACAAACGTTAACGCGGCTTCACGAAGGCGGTAGTTTCTTAGTTAAAAAAAAAACAAATAGCGAGTACTGGTTAACCAGCAGCGCGTTTATTTTATTTATTTCAGAAATAAATAAAGATGAATTGCCTGGTGAGTTTCAATTATGATATTAATCATTTTTTCGTGAGAATTAAATTTATGAATTTTATTCATTTCCTTGATTCCATTGAGAAAATGGGTAAAAAAATTTTTCTCACAGTTTAGGCTTGAATTTTCTCTTTTCCATCAATTTATAAAAATTCTGAAAATCCTTCAATTTCATGAGAACAAATTTTTTCTTTCACAATTTTTCCAAAAATTTCTCATTATTTATCTCTTAAAATATAGGTAGTCACATTGTTGATGGCTGTAGCCTGTTCCGCCCAGTACGAAGGCTTGGGTGGTGAGTATCGCCAGGCCAAATACGAGCCACCAGCACCAGTTGGACCTGATGGTAACGTAATTGATACGCCAGAAGTGGCACACGCTAAAGCAGCACATTTCGCTGAATTTACACGCGCTGCGGCACGTGCTGCGCAACAAAAAGACGATTACATTGAGACTGAACCATCAAGACCAGCCTATCCAGTTCACCAGGCTTATGCCCAGCCAGCGCCTGTCTACCAGCCTCATCATGCACCAGCACCAGTTCACCACGCACCAGCGCCAATTCATCATGCACCAGCGCCGCAATATCGTAGTCTTCCCCAACAGCAGCACTACCAGTCCCCCAATTATGTCAATCATCAACCAGCCCATTATCCAGCGCCAAGCAAGGCCCAGTTCCAACCAGCCCCACTTGCTGAGGACGGTACTGTCGTTGATACTCCTGAGGTTGCTGCACTCAAGGCTGCCAGAATCGCGGAACTCGCTGAGGCTGAGGCGAGAGCCTACAAGAATGCAGGACCCCAAGAAGAACCTCAAGGTCAGGGGTTTTCATTTTTTCTAGGAAATTGAAAATTTTAGTTTTTCGGAGGACCAAAATGCGGGAATTTCACTTAAAATCTGTTTTTTTTTTGTAAAACTCCGAATTTGTGGGAGATGAGAGATTTTTTGTGGAAATCTTGTTTTTAGAGATAAAACGAAGCTACGAAAAAAAATTTCGATGAAAAATGCTCTATCTCGCAAGAATGCCAAAAGATTAAGAAAAAAACGGTTTTCAAAGTGAATTAATGTTAAATTTCATTCTTTCTGGAATATCTCCAAATCTAATGTGGATACGTAATTTTTTTTGTATAGGAAGAGAAAAGCTGTAGAATAAATTTTTTTCCTAAATTACGTTATCTCTCTCAGATTTTGAGATGTTCTACGAAATCAAAAAAAAAATGAGTGGAGCAAACGAGTTGAATTTTTTATGCATTTTTCCACGTATATCTTCAAAACTAGTAGATTTTAGAGAAAATTATGAAGTGACGTCTTTTGTAGAGAATTATTTGAGCTCTAAAAAAGGTCACTTTTGAGCTATTTTCTAAGAACAAAAAAAAAACTCTGTTTCCCACTCAATTATTGAATTAATTGACGTGTAAATTGTTCGTAACAACTATTTTATTTATTTCAGGATTTGGCGGTGCTCCTCAGTACAATACTGGCTACAGTGCGCCTCACTCGAACTTTGGTAAATCAGGCTATCAGCCTGGACCTAGTTATCAATCGCAGCATTACTTAGGTGCCTTCTAAAAATAAATGGATATTAAAAAAATTATTTGTTTTTGTCATATTACTTTTATCTTTTCAACATCTGAATTGTACATAATTTAGGCCTATAATAAATTTCATTTTCTATGAAACAAATTAACCATTTTTCCACCTCTTTGAACTCCTGAAAACAAAGCCGATGAATTTATTTATATCCTTTAAGAAATTTATGATAATGTGAAGAAGAAAAAAAAGAGAAAAAAAATCAATAAAAAAAGCACGTATTGTTTAAAATTTTTTGATGATTGAATAATCGATAGGAAAGTCATGTTCGTAATAACTCTGTGGTTCACAGAGTTAACACACATACAATAAACAATTGTGTACTCTACCATGAACCACAAAGAATAATCACGCAATACAATTCAACGTAATAGGTGAGTAAATAGTATTTTAAAAAATTAAATAATATAACCATTGAATTATGATTTTCTCGTGTCTCTTTTTTCACATATGTATGCATGATTAATTCCGTATAAAATTACACAGTACAGTAGTGGAACATTTTGGATGTACAAGTGCATTAATTCAGTTGATTCAACCTCTTGATGAATATCTCAGAATTCAAGTGAATTACGAGAATTTTTATGAGAACTTTTTTTGCTTTACAAAAAAAGGTCTCACAAAAATTTTTATATCTCACTTCAATTCCGAGGTATTCAGTCAAAAATCAAACCTTACTTGCGCATTCCTTATTTTTTCCGCAATTTAATTCTGAGATTATCAAATTTCATAAAAGTATGCCCCTAATGTCCATAATTGCCAATTTAAAGTCGAAACCTGACTTGAAAATGTTTCAAAATTTTCGAAAAAACAATGAATCGCATCCTGAAGATCCGAAAATTACCACTGAAAAATTATTAAAAAAAAAACATGAATTACTGGAAAAGCCATTATAGTATAGGGGAGAGTGGGGCAAAAAGGACCCTCATAGCAACATGATTAAGGAATTTTTTTCGGAATGAAGGACTCGATGAAAAAATCTGAAAAAATTTGAGAAAATTCTCCAACATATCTATATTGTTTGTAAATTTTTTCAGATTTTTCGGAGAAACCGCTGCTTTTTAAAAAAATCTCGAATCATCTCATCTTCTAGGTCCATCTTGCCCCACTCTCCCCTATCATTTTTCAGCTGAAATTTCCCGTTTCTTCCGATAGACTTGAAATTTCTTTAAAAATCAATGAATTTAAAAAATCCGAATGAATTTCATTCCATAATCAAGTGAAATAGAGCGATTTGTATGATATTCTCTTTTTTAAGAGAATTTCAAGACCTCCAAAAAAGATGATAAAAAAAAGCTCGATCTCGCTTATATTCCAAGATATTTCTAGAAAATTCACAAAATACAATTGATTCGTCTGAAAACTTCATATTCTTATGAAAACAAAATCTTTTTATTCCAAGTATTGTAAAAGCGGAAGAATGATTCAATGTGTAGGAGGGCAAGAGTATCGAGATGAAGGCAGCTCTGTATTGCGAAATAGGTCACGAGTATACGTGAGAAGGAATAACAGCCCATGGCAATAGTTAAAAATGCAAATAAATACTTGAGCAAGAGCAGTGAATCTCGAGCACTTAAGAAGCCTGGAGAAGAGGCCCTCTCATCATTCGTAAAAGGTCAGGAACCTCCGAGAGCCTCGTTACAAACAAACTGATACATCCTGATGGTTAAATGCAGTATAACTATATATATACAAAGTTGATGAATCATATTACATTGGTTCACTGATGATGTAAATTATTTTGTTTATAACGTTTTTAGTAATTGCAGATGAATTTGAGTAAAACGCAATTGGAAGAGAACCACCTTGAAATGATACGTTAATATCCAATTAAATACGTCTTTATCCTTTATTTACAGTTTAAAAAAAGGCCGCAGAATTGAGGGGATAAAAAAATTGACCGGTGTAACGGTTGTTATTGATATCATCTTTCTGATCTTCATGTCAAGTCAATCATCTGATCGTAATGGCCTTGACTGCATTTTTTCACCGGATTCTCCTCTTTTCCACAAAAATGAAAAGCAAAACTTTTCCACTTCTTTGAAGTTTTTCTTGTGGATATCTTGTGATTCAAGCGAGATAGAGCGATTTTGGTAGGAATTTTCCTTTTCGAACAGGTTTAGAGTCACGAAAACAGTTAGTACAAAAATCACTCTATCTCACTTAGTTTCCCCTATATTTCACAAAAACCACAAAATTAATTTCTTTTTTCAAACAATTGCGCATTTCTTTCAGCTTTAAACTTAAATTATGAACAATACTTTTTTTCGCGGAAGAAAATACAAATTTTTAGGTACAAATCATCCCTTTTAGAAGATCAATACACTGGTACATCGAAATTCTTCAAAATTATCATGACATCAGTTAGAGGAAGAAGAGAAATGGATACATTTTAGTTTTAAAGGTTCATGTGATAAAAATCGCTCAAAATTAGTAGAAATATATGAGATAGATTCTCAGTCATGATTCCACTTAGAAGCTGAGGAAATTTCTGTTAGAAAACATATGTCAAAATTCATTTTTAAGGATTTTTCGAAAATTCGACTACTTTAGTTGGAGAACTTCAGTTTTTGAAATTAATAATCAATAATCACATGCAATCGATCTCCATCAGAAGGTGAGATCCTTTGCCATTGATTTATAATTTTTTTGCTGCTCTCAATATCGAATTTTGAGTTATTTACAGGGCGAAAACTGATTTTTACATAATTTCACATAAATTCATGGAAGATGATCTCATCTTCTATTCTCAAAAAAATGAATTTTCCTTTAAAAAAGCTGAAGAAAAGTCAAATTTTCGAAAAATAGATGAAAAACAATTCTGACACATTTTTTCCACAGAAGATTTCTTCATCTGTTCAGTGAAATCCTCAGAAAAAAAATCAATTCCAAGCAATTTTATTGAAAGATCCATTTTACTATACTTCCCCTATCTAAAATTGATGAATTTTCTTCTCTTATACTCATCAAGTTTTTTTCATCAAGACATTGAAAGAATGCACTATTGAAGGTCATCATTATTCTTGAAAGGTTTTAGGTAACCAGATGCAGTGACTTATCTAGTAATTAGAGTAATATTATTATAACATTAATTTTTTTATTGTCCACGGTGTGGTATACCCAATCGGCCATGGATGACCACAGAAGCTCCATGGAGCTATAAAAGGCATCAGTAAATTTCAGCAGTGGTGCACTCCAAAGTTGTTCATCGTCAACTTGTCAGCTTGATTAGCAAAACACTCTACGACGATTAATTCATCGATTAATCAATTAATAATCATGATACGATTGTTTGTAAGTGCAGTATCTTCAAAGCACGAGAATTAATTCAGTAGTGAAGAGGTAAAACAGGATAAATCGACTTATCTTTGAAGCCATTTCGACGGAAAATTTTCGGAAACTAAGCGAGATAAGTTGATATTACTCATCTATTTTTGTAGAGAATTTCAAGAGTTTCAGGGCAAAATTGCTCTTTCTCGGTTATTTTCTAAGGTATTTTCAAAAAACTTAATGAGAAAAAAAGAAACTTATCTTGTTTTACCTCTTCACTACTGAATTTCTCTTCAACAAAAATAAGAATAATAAAAAAACACAATATTCTAATTTTTTTATTTTTCAATTTCTTCACCAATTGGTGGATTAGGCCATTTTTGCATTTTCTATTATTTCTGCATCCGCTTCAATTGGTCATCTGCCGTATTATGGATATCATGGACCACCAGCTCCATTGGCGAGTGATGGTAGAGTCGTAGAAACAACGGAAGTTGCCCACGCAAGAGCAGCACATTTAGCTGCTTATGCAGCTGCTTTAGGTAAAGCACAAGAGTGGGCTAATAATTCAGGTGATAATAGTGACGCAGACAATCAGGAATTGAGGGACAATGATGAAAGATCAGGTAGCAGTTCAGCGTCACAGGAGGAGGCTGATAAGGCTGCTTATAAAGGTCCACTTGCGCCATTGGGTGAGGACGGTCGAGTTATCGATACTCCTGAGGTGAGAATTTTCATTGAATATTTGTGGAAACTAAGAGAGATCAAAGAATTTCTTTTTGAAAACCTTCTTTTTAAGAAACTTAATGTTCCACTAAATATGTTCCCATTAAAATCGCTCTATCTCACTTAGATTCCGAAATATTCACCAGAAAAAATGTTTTTAATGAAAATTTCGGAATTCAAGCGAGATAGAGCTACTAAAATCACTCTATCTCGATTAGTTTCCGAGATATTTCATGAAAATCGTAGAATTCTTATTTTCAAACGATCGAGAATTTCTTTCAGCTTCGAAGAAAAATTTATGAACAATACTTTCTTAATTCAAAGGTTGCTCGTGCCAAGGCCGCTCATATGGCGGCACATGCCCAAGCACTGGCAATACTAACAACTCCATACGAGGAAACTATCGTTTGGAATAATGCTGATGTTAATCAGTTTCTATTAGTACCTTCACATGTTGCCTACACAATTAATCATCCATCATCCCAGTATCATGGACCACCAGCACCAATTGCACCTGATGGTAGTGTCATGGACACACAGGAAGTTGCCGAGGCCAAAGCTGCGCATCTTCGTGCTTACGCCCATGCTACAACAATCACCACGCAACAAGAGAATTGTCATTTTTAAAATTATTTCTTGAATAAGAATAGAAAACATGAGAAACTTTTCTTTTTTCATTTTCATCGTTAGATCTCTGATATAGTAATTGTTAATGATTTAATAATTGTCTTTGAATTTATTGGAGATTCTAACGTTTTTTCTTTTTTTTTCAGTTGAAAAATTTTCCCCGCCTTTTCCCTCGAGTTCCACATGCAGTAGGAAAATTGTGATTTTTTTTCGTGCAGAATGCGATTTTCTGCGAAAAAGGATTTCGTCGGTAGTTTTCCGAAATTCAGTATTTTTCAAGATATTTTCCGAATTTGATTTGATTTTCTGCTTTTTTTCCCTTCGAGTTACTATGAAGAGAGATTTTTTCTGTAGAACACAAAATTTTCTACAAAAAAGATTTCTTGCAATTTTCCTCCAAACCCACTAGTTTTCGAAATAATCGCAAAAATAAAAACGAAAATCAATCAATTTTCTTCAATCCAATAGAAATTCCGTTTGATTTATCACGCAATAAACTCGAGAAGAAAAGAATTATAGTGTAAATAATATATTTACAATAAATTTAATGCTCTCCTCCTGTCAATGATTAATGTAATTGATTTGTTGTCAGATTTATTGAGAAAGTATTTATCACGGAAGAATAAAATATAATTTAGCATTTGACATTCCATGTTTTGCATGAATAAACACGGCCTTGTTCAATGAAATAAGTACTACCGTGTTTCTCCAGACTAATTGATAAGATAAAAATCAATTTTATTTTTAAATAGTAAATAGTAGTGGCGAATGTAAAATTTTCATATCATTCACCAGTGTTGAAGGTGTATTAATGACCTGTGACCTGTCCCATTTCATTTTATTTCACCACACCTATATCAAATAAAACTCATTTACAATCAGATTCAAATGCAGTTTTATTCACATTTTTTTTATCACAACATAAAGAACAGCAAAAAGTTTTTACTCATTTTTTTTTTCAATATACAAAAATTTTCGGCTTGCTCGTGGCAAAAATTTCATGATTCTTCTCCAAAATGAAAAGAAAAAAGATTGATGAAATTTCAAATTTTTCGAAAAATCCATCAATTTCATTTACTATAAAAAAATAATAATTTTCAATTCACTTTAGAGAATTTTAATCATCGAGATCATTCTTAATTGTGGACCACGAGAGAATAGTCCATGAGGTAGAGTCAAGTCCAAGCTCTCACTCGACACAAAGAAAGACAATAAAAAAAAATTTAAGATAGGAAAAATTAATTATGAATTTTTTTTGTTTTGAATTTGAAGAAAACGATTGGGATACGAGAATTGCAGGATTTCGTTGATTAATAGTGGTTCCATGAGCCATCGTATGCTGGACCATCCCATGCTGGATTGTAGGCACCAGTGTCGTATTGTTCATGTGCATGAGCATCGTAGTGCGGTGCAGCTGGTTGTGCTGGTGCATGCTGGGATGCAGCATTGTAGAGAGAGAAATGATGAGCTTTAGCTGCAGCAACTTCGGGTGTATCGACTACACGACCATCAGGACCGAGAGGTGCTGGTGGTCCGCTGAAAGAATTTGGAGAGAATTTTTTTTAATTTTGAAGTCAATGGAGATAAGGGCCAATGATGAACAGGGTCGATAGCAGTTTTGTGAAGTGGTGAAACGGCGTAAGTCTCAAATTTTAATAAATAGGCAATTTTTTTTGGAATAACTCGGAAACTACGAAAAATGGACAAATTGCTGTAGAAACCTCCTCTGCAGGAAAGCTTTCCATTCTGTAAAAAATTCGCCGATAAAAAAGCAATATTTCGCCTAGATTCCAAGATATTCAATCAAAAATGATAAAAACTCTATGAGATTTCCCCCTCCCCCTCCATTCGAGTGTCAACATGTCAGAAACTGGAAAATTTAGAAGCCTACCCTTTTAACTTTTTCGGTGCAAAATTTAATTCTCTACAAAAAAAAGTATCTTGATAAAATCTATAAAATTGGTATTCGGAGATTTTTCGTTTCTTTTTTCAAACATTTTAAAGCTTCTTTATTAGCATTATATATAGCAACCATGTACATTCATTATCGTAAATGAATATACATAGCTGCAGTATATATGTTAATGAAAAAACATTAAAATGTTGAAAAAAACATGTCCTAAGACCAATTACTTTAGAGATCTGCACAAAAAAGAATAAAAATGTTTCATCACTTCGTTACTGATTCTTAATCAAAGCAATTAAATGGAGATGAAATTAATCAGCGTACTGGTAATGAGAGCCATACTGTGCGCCGTGTGCGTAAGGAGCTGGTGCACCATTGTAACCGTGCTGATAAGGACCAGCGGCTGGTCCACCATATGGAGCTGGTCCGTAACCACCGTGGCCTGGTGCACCTCGGGAAGAGGCGTCAGCGAGGGCAGCGAGATGTGCGGCTTTGGCTTGTTGCACTTCCGGTGTGTCTACGACACGTCCGTCAGCACCGAGTGGAGCACCAGCAGCATGACCACCATAGTGACCCCATTGGGGTTCAGCCAGGACAACGGCAATCAAGCCAAGGGGAAGAATCTGTGTGTCAATCGAAAAAAAAGAACAATAAAACGTTAATTTATCGAGAAAAACTTATTTTTTGGAAGCGAAAAAGCTCGGAAAATTCCAAATTTTTCTCTAATGTTCAAAAATTTTCCAAAAGAGATTTTTTGTTAATAAAACAGGTTTTCAAAATTTCTTGGGATCTGCTAATGATCGAGAAATCTCAGAGATATTTTTTTTGCAGACGTTTTTCTTCTCCAAGAAAAAAAAAATTTTCTACAAAAAATTCTTCATCTCGCTTAGTTTTCGAGATAATTAAAAAAAAAAAAAGGAAAAACAAAATTAGCTTCCTTCCTTTCTTCCATTTTATTGATATGTGAATTGTACTTACGAAGCGGAGCATTATCACGTTCAGCTGAAGATCAAGTTTAAATGCTAGTTGATAATGATTGTTTGAGTAACTACGTCCGCATGATTTCTCTCAACAAATGATCGTTCAATTTATAGAGATTCGCATGCGAATTCACCCCACCCTTTCAGTCGCCCAAGATATTGGCGACACACCCAACAATGTGATCTCCTTCCTACCTATTGAAAAATACTCTATCCCCTTTCGGTAACATTTAAACGCATTGTTAAAGTACGTAGGTAACCTCGGGCATTCTATCTTTTTTTTTTTCTATTTAATTTGTATTTTTAATGCGAATTGCGTGGATAATACATTTTAATAGATTGCTCCTAATCACTTTGTCGAACATTCTAGTTATTAACATTGACATTTGTAATACTAATGATCTCAGCAAGTTTCTTTTCAGGGCCAACAGTCTAATGGTTTTTCTCAATTAACAACATCAATAAAAAATCCGAATTTCGTTGGGAAAATTTTTATCGAAACGTGAAATAAGGAAAATCAAATTATTTCTACAATTCTGTATGATTAAATATTTCGGAAATCAAAGAAGCTGGAGAAATTTGAATGAATATCTTTTTTGAAGATATTCACGAGTATAATTCTGTCCGGAATTTTTGAAGATTAAATCGTAAAAAATTCGTTTTTCTTTTCGTTGTTAAAAAACTCATTTACAACTTTTTTAAATCAATCATGTTACGATCTAATATTCTTTGCAACAAAAAAAATTAAACAGAATAAAAAAAATATTCGATGACAGATAGAAATACACGCGCGAGAAATTGTTGCAATTGTCTAGGGATGTTGCAACCTGCGTCCTGGTTCACCGATCAGCAAAACACGCGCGACACGACCAACTTCGTGATGAATGCCATTTCGTACGATCAAACAATTATTTTTCAAACAATCATTTGTTCGCAGACAGAACTCCTGTTTAATGTTCTGGAATTGGAGGGAATGAGAAAAGGATTTTTATCTATTGTGTTTGATAGATACAATCAATGCCTACGTTTTTTTTTTTAATAGAAACAATAATTTTGTCGCGCAGGTGAATAATTTGATGGATTACGCACAATCAGGAGTAATATCTTTCAGACAGGTGTTGCAATATTGAGAATGGAATTTTTATATTGCAAAATGTCCATGTATTATCTACAGTTTGAATGAAATTTATGAAATTAATTCACATAAAATTCTTTTATTCTCAATAAATCTATGGATTTTCAAGAAGAAAAATCAGAAAATTACAATTGCTCTCTAAGAACATTGCACTTTAACAACATTTGAAAATTATCAGAATAAAACATTGACCCTAATTGACCAGTTGCTGGAATCCGTGCTTGCTCATCACTCTATTTTCCTAAATTCACAATGTTGAATGATTTTCCAGAAGTTCCACCACCAGTACTAGTAAGAGTACCGCCACCAGCACCGGTCAATGTGTTGAAAATTCCAGATGCTTTATTTCCAAAACCACCACCCGTACTAGCACCAGCACCACCACCAGTACCAACACTGGCGCCAGCACTGGCACCAGAACCACTGCCAGTGTTTTTGTTGAAAAATCTAGATATTTTACTTCCACCAGTACCAGTACCCATAGCGCCACCAGTACCAACACTGATACCAACACTGGCACCAGTACCGGTACCAGTACCGGTACCAGTACCGGTACCAGTACCGGTACCAGTACCGGTACCAGTACCGGTACCAGTACCGGTACCAGTACTGGCACCAGCACTACCAACAAGACCACTGTTGCCCCTGATTTTGTTGAAAAATCTAAATGTTTTACCACCAGTACCAGAACCTGGACCAGCACTGGCACCAGTACCACCACCAATACCACCACCAATACCACCACCAATACCACCACCAATACCACCACCAATACCACCACCAGTACTAGCACTAGCTCCAACAGAACCAGACACTCCTAATCCAAATTTGGAGAAAAGTCTGTTTATGATCTGAGCCCCTTTACTTTGTTGAGGTAATAGTACTGGTCTAGCAGTTGTTGTCGTTGTTGTTGTTGTTGTTGTTGTTGTTGTCGTTGTCCGTTTTGCCGATAGTTTCGAGAAGGTTCGACCGAGGGGACTCGCTCTGAATTCTGGCCTAGACACTTCGTGCCACTTGCCCCCAAATCCATCTTTAGTATAATTTCTCATAAACCCCCAAGTTGTACGTAGAGAATCGAATCCATTATCTGCTTCTCTATTCTCTGATGAACTTTGAGGAATCAATTGAGGCAACAATTGTAGTAGCAGTTGTGGTCTACTGAAGAATTGATAGAGTATTTCCAATGTAGTTAGTTGACTCTCCATTTCAATTCCTTGATTATCATTTTCCTGACGTTGTAGCTGTGGCCTCAGATTTTGGAGTCTATCTCGAATTGTTTGGGCAAGTGTCTGGGCAAAATTGGTAATTTGACTTGCAATTATTTGTGCGAGAAGGTCGTTAGGATTAGCAGATTGTGCTGGTGGATTGAATCCTAGAGATTGTAGGAATTTACGTAGAAGTTTACTGCCAGAGTTTGAGGTGCCATTTGCTGATGCACGGCTCTCGGAAAAAGCATGCTCATCAGCATCGATAACTTCAGAATCGTCTTCAGTTCTTCGGATTGGAGAGCTTGATGAACGCAATGCTTGCTGGACATTCGAATGGCTTGATCGTTGGGGAATTGTTATTGGAACACCATTCACGATGGCAGTGAATGGATCATTATCCTGTGATTCTTGCGGGTTTCCATTGGTGCTAGTTGATTGACCTGATGCTCCGAGAATGCCGATTGATAGCAGGGAAATTAAGATCTGAAATTTATTTATCAGAATATAATTAATTTGAATTCAGTAGAAAAATCTTGTGATCTTTCATTATAAAGATTTTTCAAAACATTATTGGATTTAGATGAAATCATTAGGATAACTTTTTTGTAGAGAATTTTATGGGCTACAAAGAAGATCTCCTGAGAAATTTCCCTAAACTTCATAGTTTTTGAGATATTTAGAGAATAATGAAAATATAATTCTTGCACTTTTTTGCATTCATCATTTTACGAATTTTACGATTCAATGAAAAGGTTTTTCTTTCATTAACTCGGAATTAAAGCGAGATAGAGGAATTTTCGTTGGAATCTTTTTTGCAGCTTTCATCTACAAAAAATGTACCGAACTGAATTCTTCAATTTCAGCTACTTCTCAAAATATTTATTATTGATTTTACAGTGAAAATTGAAACTTGTTTATTAAAAAATGTACTATTAAATTAGATGTACTAATTATGTACTTGTTAATAAAAACTCACCAAGAACTTCATTGTGCTGGATCTGCTAGTGCACTTCTGTCATTATCATCGGTAATTTCTTCCTTTTATAGTGAACGATAACAGTGTATTCTTCAATTAATTTTATCGTAAGTCCCATTATCGATTTCAAAATTTCGATTTTGAAAAGTAGATAAAATATCATTAATTGACTTTCCATAGGTATGGATGGTTTTTTAATTTTTCCTTTCACTTTTAGAAAAATTGACAGATTTTCAAGAGAAAATGGGAAACTCAGCTTAAAAAATACTGAAATATCATTCAGCATGTTTCATTAGTTTGTCAAAGATTTGAAAAAATTAATTAATTGACGATTCATTTGTTGTATTATCTCGGAAATTATTGGATCAAATTGAATTTTCTGCTAGCTTTCGTGAAAAGCATTTTTTCTCCTTCAAATCTGTAGATTTTCATATCACTGTATGATTTCTTCTGTAAAATGAATTCAACAATTCCAAGAAATTCCATGCAAAATCAAAACACATCAAAATTAAATATCATATCGTCGCCTTAGAGTTAAAGGGGCGTAAGCCCCATTTTTCCCATTTTTTTTTTCTTTAAAATAACACAAAGACTTATCTCCACTATTTTTGCTCCAATAGGCTTTCCAAGGCTTTTAACGCAATATTAGTAAAAAAATGAAAAATAATAACATATAGACGTAAGTAACCACTGACTAATAGCAAAGAGCCATAAGTGCGAGAGATACGCCTCTTTGTTTTTAGTGTTTTCATCGAATTTTCCCTAATCATCGGAAAAGAAACTAATAATAAAGGGGCGTAAGTGCCAAAATTTAGATAAAAAATCCTAAAAACATAAGGGCATAATTCCAAATATTCTCATGAGACGAAAAAAATTATAAAAGTAAAGAGGCGCAAGTGCGGAAATACGTTCTTTTCACTTTAACTTTAAAAATTATACAGCGTTTAAAAAATAAATAACAAAGGGGCCTAAGTGTGGAGATACGTCCTTTTCATTTTAATTTTCAATTGTCCAAATAATGTTCCAGAAGCCATAAAAAACATTTTGGAGTGATAAGTGGACATGCGCCTCTTTCACACCAGAATTTCGTGTTTTTGGCACTTATGCCCCTTTAATTCTAAAGCGATGACATAGTTCAAAAATCATTTTGTCGATTTTTTATCCATACATTTCTTAACTTCAACTTTCTTAACCTGAGGCAGACAATGTGATATGAAAATTTACAAAATAAAAAATTAAGAAATAGATTGTGAAGCGAGTGATAAAATTTATTGTAAAATTTTCTGTTATCATAGACTATAAAAATGAGGATTCACGCTGTGAATGACAGAAGTAATTCGAATCGCGATGAAGTTTCTGGTGAGTTCAAATTTAATTAGTAATTCAATACAGTTGTGAAGAGGTAAAAGAAGTTTTTTTTCATTTATTTTTTGAGATATTTCGAAAACTAGAGAAGATAGCGAAATTTTTATCAAAATCTTTTTTGTAGCACTTATTTTTTTTTTATAAAAAAAAAGGTATCGAGAAAAATCTCGGAATATTATTTTCCAGAATATTTCAATAAATGAAGGAAATAGAGAAATTTTGGTGAAAACTTTTTGAACAACGAACAAAGATTTTTTGCCCCAAAAGAGATAATTACGAAAATCCCTCTATCTTCCTTCGATTCATTTCGAAGAAAATATCTCGGAAACTAAGCGAGATAAGGTGATATTACTCATCTGTTTTTGTACATAATTTCAAGAGTTACAAAAGAGTTTTTGGGCAAAATTGCTCTTTCTCGGTTATTTTCTAAGGTATTCTCAAAAAACTTGATGAGAGAAAAAGAGACTTATCTCGTTTTACCTCTCCACTACTGAATTAGCCTTCCATTCTAATAAAGACAAAATTTTTCAGATTCTAGTGATCTCGCTGCTATCAGTCGAAGTTCTCGATGCCTCGGGAACATCCAGAGCCGACACTCCACCTTCCAACAGCAGCAAGCTAACATCAGTAATTAATTCCCTGCTACCAGGGGGGTCCCCTACAACTCTTCGTCCATCTCCTACACCTGTATCTCCAGACTCTCGGAATATCTTCCGTTCAGCCAGTGCATCAGTTGATTCAATCCGACCAACTGTGGACGATGCTGTGATGATTAGAGCTATTGTTGAACCGTTCACACCAAGTACTGGATTAGACAGAAGTGCATTGGATCTTAGTGATGCAGCAGTACGCAGCGGCAGCGGTAAATTGAAGACAAAAATTAGAAACTTTGTGAAAAAACCCTTCCGTGCATTGGGATGGAGTTCAAGAGATGAACAATCAGAATCACTGTTCGATGATTTTGTCGATGCTCTTGTTCCGGATTTCCGTGTGCTTAATGCATCAATTACAAATGAAATGACAAATCAGCTTCAGGAGTATTTCACAACATTTCGTAATACGATAGAATCAAGATTGGAGAACTTGAACTCAGAGCGTTCAAGTACGGGTACTCGATCGAGTGAAATGGAGCGAGAAGCTGCTGCATTGGACTTACTCTATCGAGCTTTCCGTAGACCAGAAGAACTTGCAAGCACTCTGGCACGATGGATCTCTCAGACAGCAACAACGGGCAGAGAAGCTGCATTCGATGAATCTGCTTCTAGGTTATCAGCCGATGGACCTGCCACCATTGCTACTGATGGATTTCCATCACTTCAGGTGAAGCCGCTAAGACCGTTTCTTCGCAATGGAATTGATTCGGTACGAATGAACACTGATATTGCAAGAGCCAGCGTCAGTAACTTCTTCAGCAGACTATTGATCAAGATAAGATTAGGACGTGATACTGATAGAGCAGAAGCTAGAAGCATACGTATGACGGAAGGAGCCGATGAAAAAGAGATACCCAGCAACAATGGGCAGGTGACATCGGAGAAAAAAGTATCCAATGAGGATCAGGATCAGAAATTATCCAATGAGAATTAGAATGAAAAACTACCTGAAATGGTTTAATTGGGAATATAGAGGTGAGTTAATTTTTTTTGTGGTTTTTGGGGATTATCTCGGAATTTGATAGAAATATAGGCATTTTCTGTGGCATAAAAAAAGAGTTACAAAAAGGCTTCAACAAGAAATTACGAATCTCTGATAATTTTGCCACAATGCTGATGATTCATCAATGTCGTCAATGATTCTGCTCATTTTATGATACGGGATGGTTACTATTCAATTAGTTTTTAATTTAAAAACATTTTTCTTTAAAATCAATAGTTGTTGAGCTATTGATTACTGGTCGTGTACCCATATCGATATGTCCATTCATTCACTCTTTCATCGTTCAATGGTCGATACGAAATATAAAATTTTTTGAAAAACAAAAATGATTGGCAATCACCGCTTGTCCAAGTCGATTTCAATAATCCAAAATCTATCGTGAATTTCGTCAACTTTTTCCTCAGAATTGTTAATTTCTATGAGTTGTATGCAATGCATATATCAGCCTAGAAATCATCAGTTGAATATGTATTACATAATGAGAAAACGCATTTGTAATGGATAATAACATCACTTCACATACTTCTAGTTGAAACGAAAGATAATAATAAAATTAAAGTAAACTTTGGAAAATTGAGGATTGTTACTATCATACAACGTATTGAAGAGTTTTCTACACTTTTGAAGTTAAAAAAAAATAGAAGTAAATAAATACATCAGTAATGTTACAACAGAAGTTCACCATCCAGAAAAACAGAAAAATTCCATTACGTGTGGAAACTTTAAATATAATTTTCTTTCATCAGGAATGCTTAAATTAAATGTATTTAGGTATTAATTTTTTAATTGTACAACTTTTTTGCTGTGTCTTCAGAAATAAAAAAATTAGATTAAAATATTTGGCTATTATCATTACTATTAATTACGAATTTAATCTACAGAGGAAATAAAGGAATCTCAGTCGAAAATGGGTTTTTTCCAGACGTTACGAAATCCAAGGGAAATAGGGAAATTTCTATAAGAACACTTTTTTCTAAAGGAGAAGAATTACGAGAAAGGTTGCAGCGAAAATTTTCCTATTCTCCATGAATTTTGAGATATTTTGCAAAAACTGTGTATAGATTTTGTAATTATCTAAATTCAGAAATAATAATATTACAGTTTTCATAAAATAATTCAGAATCCATGAGAGATAGAAAATTTTTGCTAATGGCCTTTTTTTATACAGAAAAGACCTAGAAAAGAGGTCCTCACAAAAAATCCTCCATCTCCCATAGATTCCAAGATATTAAAACTAAAAAAACTGTGCAAAAATCAAAACACTTCATCTTGCGATTTCCCTTCCTCATAAAATTCCTCCTTAATCAGTCCTGATGAACCCCAGGCCCCTGATGATTTCATCACACGTTTTCTCCACTTCCTGAATATGTGAACTAATCGCAAAAACCTTTAAATATACAATTAAACAATGCGTCGATTCCATTGCTCCCCAAACGCCCACACAGAGATAAACTATCGTATGAGGAAGACATTACTTCAAGCCTTTCCATGAATGAGCTAAACAAAATAACATCTTCAATCAGCAGAGTGAATCGTTGCAAGTGAATACATTTTCTTAAGAGTGGAGACTTTATTTTCTCTCGAGTCTTGAATAACTGTTAGACAACTAGGATATTCCAGAACATGAAAAATTTGAAAATTATGAGAAATGAATGGATAATACATATGGAATACGTAGGAAACGGACAAGGAATGTATGGGAAAGGCATGGAAGAGACATGGGAAATACATTGGAAACATATCTTCCATGTATTTCACATAAATTTTGCTGTGCATTTCTCATCCATTTTCCATGTCTTCAGAATGATATTTTAAATGTATTGCGCATGTATGGAAAATGTATGAAAAGTGCATGGGAAATATATGAGAAGTGCGTGGAAAATATACTTCCAACGTATTTTCGATGTTTCTTCCATGCCTTTTCCATACATTTTCCATTCATTTTCCATAATTTTTAAATTGTTCATGTTCTCGAACAGCTTACACTGGCAGAAACAATCTGAACGATTGTCTTTGAATCAATAAATAAAAAAAATTTCAAATTTTCAATTCCACGCAAGCTTTGAAAGAAATTAAATATCAGAATTAAATCCGTTATGATTAAATCGATACCCTGAGAAAAAAATCTTCTGTTTCCAAGGAAGAAATTTCTTGAAACTAAGAAAAATGAAAAATTATCAGTTTCGAGAAATCATTTATCAAGAATAATAATGCGTTATTTAGATTGAATATGTTCAGATTGCAATCAACTCATGTTCATCAATTATCTGGAATTAATTGGAGATTTGTCAAGTTCATCATCTCATCTAGCTTGTTTCTGGAATTAGTACACTACTTTAAGATGGAAGTTTTCATATTAATGAATGAACCGCTTGATTAAAAAAAATTGAGTTTGTATATAACTAAGCTATAGATAACTGTTGATAATTATAAATCTTTTTTTTTCTCCAATTCAAATACCGATTTTCCAATAATTCTCGACATTGGTAAAATAAGAAATAGCAAATTCCAAAATTTCGTCCTCCATTCAAAAAACCAAATAAAAAGAAGGATAACACGATTTTCTCAAGTAATTATCGATTATTGGTAATAGTTTTCTATTTAACTCGAAGAATAATCATTAAAAAAGTTGAAAAAACGAATTTGAACAAAAAAATTATGAGATCATTTTCTATAGACTGAAGTGCACGATTGGCCTCGTTAAATGAATATTCCATGGATTTTGAAAAAAGACAGAAGAATAAGAATCCAGCAACGATTATCTTCTGAAATCCGCAAAAAGAAGAGATTATTCTTTTGGGAAACGTTGGATGACCAAATACACAGAGAAAAATGTTTTCTTAATTCAAGTGAGAAAACTCACTTGATTTAAGTGAGTTTTACTTTCTTAAATTAAGTGAGAAAAGTCACTTGATTTGAGTGAAAAGAGTCACTTAATTCAAGTGAGTTTTACTTTCTTAAATTAAGAAAGGAAAAGTCACTTGATTCAAATGAGAAAACTCACTTAAATCAAGTGAGTTTTCTTACTTAAATCAAGTGACTTTTTCTCACTTAATTTAAGAAAGTAAAACTCACTTAAATCAAGTGACTTTTCTCACTTAATTTAAGAAAGTAAAACTCACTTAAATCAAGTGAGTTTTCTCACTTAAATCAAGTGACTTTTTCTCACTTAATTTAAGAAAGTAAAACTCACTTAAATCAAGTGACTTTTCTCACTTAAATCAAGTGACTTTTTCTCACTTAATTTAAGAAAGTAAAACTCGCTTAAATCAAGTGACTTTTCTCACTTAATTTAAGAAAGTAAAACTCACTTAAATCAAGTGACTTTTCTCACTTAATTTAAGAAAGTAAAACTCACTTAAATCAAGTGAGTTTTCTCACTTAAATCAAGTGACTTTTTCTCACTTAATTTAAGAAAGTAAAACTCACTTAAATCAAGTGACTTTTCTCACTTAAATCAAGTGACTTTTTCTCACTTAATTTAAGAAAGTAAAACTCGCTTAAATCAAGTGACTTTTCTCACTTAATTTAAGAAAGTAAAACTCACTTAAATCAAGTGACTTTTCTCACTTAATTTAAGAAAGTAAAACTCACTTAAATCAAGTGAGTTTTCTCACTTAAATTAAGAAAGCATTTTTCTCTGTGTATTCACGATCGACTCATCTATATCGACAAAAACAATTAAGTGACATTTACAATTAAATTAACAATTATGTTCTGTGTCTCTTGTTTACAGCAATATGATAGACTTCTCGAGATAATTTCCATCCACTGAAAATCGCCCAATCGTGAATACCCAATATTCCGAGTTATTCCATTCAGCTTCTCTTCACTCGACTGCGTCTCACTTTGGTGTAACGAGTTTAACGCCTCAGTAATTTGTCAAACGTCAACGCCCGGCGCTCCCGCTGTGACTTAATTATACTCCAATATTATCCACGTACAGCTTGCCTCACGAGATTTGTTCACTCTCTTCGAATATTAATGAAATCTGAAAGTCGAAATAGTGAAATGGGATGATTAGATGGTTCAATCTTGTTTGCCGAAAATCTCCGAATTTAAGGGAGATAGGGAAATTTTTGTAGACAGCTTTTTTGTAGAGAAGAATAAGAACTATAAAAAAGGTGTCTATAAAAATTTCGATATCTCGCTTAGATTCCGAGATATTTTCTAAAAACTAAAGTTCGATTCTATGTTAATTTAATAAGAAAAAAAAAATTGTCAGTTTTTGTGGGATATCTCGTAATCTATTGGAGATAAAGAGATTAGAGCTACAAAAAAAGTCTCTACAGAAAATTCTCTATCTCCCATATTTTTCGAAATATCTATAAAAAAAAGTTACGTTTTCTAATTTATTACTGAAATTCACCACAAAATAAATTGATTTATTACAAAATTTAGTTAATGGAAATATTGTAATTTCAAACAGAATGTAGAAGAAATGTGAAATTTTCATAAAATTTATCAATAAGTTCACCAGTTGAGGCAATTGACAGTGGGTAACCACAGAGTAATAACCGCAGGTTTCAAGTGTTGTCATACAGAAAATTTGGGGGAAAAAAAAAAGAAATATGTATAGTCAATTTATGTGAAAGGTTTCATCACAATTGTCGATGAGGAAAATTCGAGGAAGCAATTAAATAGTGAAACAACGACAGTCAATTACTTATCACAAAATTTTTGGATTCTAAAAATCATTTTAAAAAATCAGAAATAAAAATTCAAATATTTAAGTAAAAATCTAAAAAAAATCATTTCTACACATGTTTTTCATTGGAAATTTTTCCAATTTTTCATTGGAAGTATCAGAAATGCCCTGTCTCTTCCTCCAGCTTGAATTTGCTGCGCTTTCGATGGAATCCTTCCGCAAAATCATTTTTTCCCTTAGTCATCGCGAAAAATGATTTTTTAAAAATGAACATACTGCAATATGGAACCATCGAGCTGACAGAATCAATACGTCATGGATTTTATGAATATCATGATGTTGCCTGCGACATATTGATACAATAGAAATTCCAGAGTGATATCCGCCTCTGTACTTCTGGTGTGGCATAGCACAAGCTTGGCACACCTTTCACGCCATCTTATTGCATTCATGAATGAGAAAAAAAAATCATCGTGGCCCGCCTTTACCTCACCATTGTGTCCTGTATTTAATTTTATCACATTCTTATTTCACCATTTTTTTTCTCCTCTCATTCAGTCATTAAATTCTTTTTTCTTCAATTTTCTAATAATACCTCCTAAATTAAATTGAGGGTGGAAACATCGGGCGTGCCTCTGGGATCCAACTATTGTCTCTTTCAACACGCAGATAATTGATAATTCCGTAATTAAATAAAGAATTAATTGCGAAAGGAATTGAAGCGAAAAAACTGGAAAAATAGCGTGAGAAACGGAAATTCTTTACTAACAATCATTAATTTTTGAAAAAATTGCTTATAAATTTACTAAAATAATATTTGTTAACAGACTAATTCTTGCAACTTTTTTCCAAATTTTTTCACAGTCTCTAAATATTTTTAAAAAAATTGAGAAAGAAATTTCACAGAAATGTTAGCAGCAAAAAGTACGAGTTTATTACTTTTCAAATTTTCCAGAAATAATCACCAAAGAATCCAAAAAAAGACTCATCTTCATTCGCCACTTCAATCTCTCTCTTCAAACAAGGTCCCTCCTAAATTTTCCCACTTTTCCGCAAAATTTCCGAAAGAATCGTGCAAAATACCAGAAAAATTTCACTTTTTTCTCCAGTCTGTCAATAAATAATTACAAGATACATTTTCTCTCCCTCTCTCGTGGACTTTGAGTGCATCGAAGTCTCTGAATGTACCTCCAGTAATCGTCACTCCGTAAAAATCCCCGATGGACACGCCCCGATGATCGTTACAATGTCGTAACCATAATACCCATGTGCACCATCAAACAATTAAAGAGAAAAAAAAATAAAAAAATACCAGTAGTACGAGGATGAGATTATGCCCTATATGTATTTCAACTTTGTACGTTTTCCCCTCCCCCTTAATCATTAAGAATTGTGCCAGCTTATTACAAACAACTTCGCGTGCAAGCTATTACAATTTCATCCAATGGTGTTTTCACATTACAAATTTCATAATACACAGTAGGCCTACCGAGGATTTCGATAATCGTTATGAATAATTGAAGACGAACTGGAATACAAAAGTGCAACAAGAAAAAGGGGTATGTGGCAAAAATTAGAAAAGAATTGGAGTCCATGAGAGAGAAAGAGAGAGCTAGAAGAAAATAGGGAAAAAAGAAAAATTAAAAAAGAAAGAAAAAAACATAAACATTCTGAGATTCCTTGTTACGATGTAAAATTGTTACGACGGGTAGGTCGCGTGATTACCTCATCGTGAAATAAAAACTAGTGGTTCCATTATAACGCCCACGAGGCTCGCCCAGAAGGAAAGGCACACACACTATTGCAGAGGGCTCATGATTATCCTACGCGGTTGCATGACGTTTTAGTTTTTTAACTTATGTGTGAGAGAGATTAAAACGAGAGTCTGTGAGGGAGAAATGGTAGAAGAATTATGAAGTAAAATGAAAAATAAGAGATATGATTTGAGAAATGGCGTAAATTAGGCAGTGAGATGGTGAGCGTGATGGCGCGTGTTGAGCCGGACGTGCGTAACGAACGCGTGTACTCTGAATCTCAGGGGACGCGGGGCTCTGATGTTGCGGCAATCAAATTAGAGAGACTCAATCGGCATTTCTCCCGTTATTCTTGGCCTGCGGTTTTGTTTTACAATGTGTGAGCTTTTGGAATTGAATTTTCAATATGAAAACTTTCATATCTTCAGGATTAAATTGAAATTCATTGTCTCGAAGACACAGCTACGATTAAATATGTCCTTCACATCCTCCGCATTTCACCTGTTGCTTCCTCCGTTTTCTCATTCTTTTCTTGAACTACGTATCACTTGATTATTTTTTTTCTCTTCTTTTCTTTCTTTTAATTGCCTCGAAAAATATCCTTAATTCATGTTAGAATGTCATTCACCAAGTTATATCTTTGTGTTTTCCCGCCACTAATTGAGGCACGTTTGCACGGATATAATTTCAATTTAAATTGATTTTCTTGTTTTTTTTTTCAGTATTAAGAAGCTGAGGGTTTTTTTTTTGTGACAGCGAATGGAGACGAAGCGCCCACGGTCATCAAGTACTGGTCGTAATTCTGCACGAATTCGAATGCCATGATACAGATAAAATTATTAATATATTTGTGTAAATACAGTAATTGGTAATGATGCTGCTCTACATATCGTTGTCCTTGTTCTCTATAGTTGGATTACACGCAAATATTCCTTCTATTTCTTTAGATATGAAGTTGGAAGGAATTTTTATTGCTTCAGTTTTTTTGAAAATTTTTTCCATCTTGTCCCGAGAACTTTTCCATTCGCTTAATTCTGCAGTTTGGCCGTAAATTTTTCAGCTGCAGAGAAATTGAGACACTTTTTACCCCCACCACTCAATCGTTGACGCGGTTTATTCAACGGGAAACTCAGTCTCGGAGAAAATTTTCATTCTTTGAAGAGCAAAAAAGCTCTACAAATAAGGTTTCTACGAAAATGCCTGTATCTCTGATAAATTTCGAGATATTCCAAAAAAAAAGGAAAACGAAATGAAAGTTGAAAGAATTTATCGCTCAATTCATCTTTCGTGAATATCTTCGAACTGAAGCGAGCTACAGAATTCTTCATAGATACCTTTTAAATAGTGTTAGAATAGCTCTACAAAAAAGAGTTTCGCAAAAAAATATCAATAAATTTCCAGATATATTGAAAAAATCGTAATGTGCTCCAAAAAAATCTCCAAAAATAATTAAAAACATATTCTTAAAAAATCAACGAATAATCCCCTAAATGTCGCAACTTACCAGGGCAAAATCAACTGCTCGAACAATTGAAGAAAAAAAAATCTGAAAAAAAAATTAATCAGTTAATTGCAAATCCCCATTATTCATTCATTTACCTATTATCAATTCAATAATAACAACAAACAAAGGTTACATTATGCAAACACCTTAATCCAGAGTCTCGTGAGCTGCGTTTTAATCGTACGTGTCTCATTTTGATGCTGAAATAGGTTTTACACCATTTCGACACGTTTATTCACTGTGCACGAAAAAGTAAAATTAAAAAGAAAGAAAAAAAAAAGTGGCAGAAAAGAGAAACAAATGAATAAATAAAGCAATGCAAAGTCCTTTCCCTTAGTAACCCCTCCACTAACCAGCCCCGGGTTTACTATTTCACCTAAAAACAATGCGTAAAGAAACCGCGGCAATTCAAATGAGATGGAGGACCAAAATCACAGGCAATCACTAACTGCACCACGTTTCCTCCTTTATTTAAACTGCGCCCTTCTCATCAAAAGACTAATGTCAATGTCAGGTTTACATTTGGATTTAATCACTCATTATTATGATTATACCCAGTAGGTCCATGATTTTTATTTTTCCTCCTTCCCCACTACCAGCACCCCATTGCATGTATTACAAACTCTCTTGTATTTTCCAATGTACTCCCTACCCAAGATTTCCACCTCATTTATATATATAAAGAGGGTACGGCACAACTTGGTACAGCACAACAGTCTACACTGTGTCGAGCGAGTACTGGAGAATCCCAGCAGCGCAGAAAATTCATTAATTTAATTGTTTTTTTTAAATAGTCATAAAAAGAAACATTTATAATGAAGGCATTTGTAAGTAGTTTTACATCTTTATTTTTGGTAGTTTCTGTGAAATTTACGTTTTTCATGTTGAGATGAAAAAGTAGAGGAATTGGGACCACTCACGAGTGATGAAGGACTTGTTCAAGTTTGTGCAGGATTATTATTAGTATTTTTTATTAATTGTGTGAAGTGGATGGGGATGATGACTGTGAAGTTTTGAGAAAAATCGATTTTATTCAATTACTTTTTTTTTAATTATCTGGAAATCCAAGTGGGATAGAGCGATTTTATCCTGCGCTTTTTTCTGTAGCTATTGGAATTTTCGATAATAAAGGAGTAGGAAAAAATCGCCATATGTCGCTCTGATTCCGAGATATTTAAAAAAAAGTGGCGAGAAAATGAAATCATTTTGTCTGAAAACTTCAGATTTTTTGAGAAAGGGGATTGTTTTTGTTTAATCATTTTTTGCGCATTCCTCGGAAATTGAGGGACGTTGAAATTTTTGTAGAAACCTCTTCTGTAGCCCTCATTTCCCTCTAGAAAAAAGGTTTCCATAGAAATTTTGCTATCTCGCTTATTTTTTGAAACATTTCAAAGAAACTGTTGAGAAAAGTCTTGACAATTTCACACTTTTGACTGACAATAAAATCGGGGGATTCTTTCTTTTTGAGGGTTTTAACGAAAACGAAAAATTTTCGTGAATTTCTCGTGTTTTTTTCTTAAACTAACAATTCCGTTCTACTGAATTATGATGAATTCGTTATTGAATCAATTTTCTACGGATTTCTCGGTGTTGAAGCAACATGAGACGATTTTTTGTGAGGACCTCCTTTGTAGAAGAAAAGAGCTACAAAAAAGGTGCTGACGAAAAATTCTTCATCTCCGGTAGAGTCCGTGATAGGAAAAAAAAAAAAAATGAAATTAAAACGGAAAAAATTCATTCTATTACCAAAAAATTATGTGCACATTATTTCCTAAATATCTCAAGTCTACAAAAATTCATTGAAAGACCTTTTTTGTAGCCCAAAAAAGGTTTTCCAACCATTTTCCATTAACCCACTCTTTCCAAAGACATTGACGAAGAAATCTTCGAGAAGTTTTTCGATTCATTTTTTCATCCTCCACTATTTCATAAAATAATTATTCAATAAAAAGTGCGATAAAAAAGTATGAAAAAATCAACGTCACTTTCGAAAAGACAGGTGCATAAATTTCTCAAAAGTCGTTTATTCTCAGTCAAATAAAAAGGGAAATTATCATTATATTTTCTTTCGTTTTCTCCTTTTTTTCCAAGTTCTCCTCACAATTATATTTTTCAGATAATTCTTCTTGCTGTAATTGCCACATCAAGAGCAGCACCAGGCTATTCATTCCACAGTTACGCACCACTTGGACACGATGGTAGAGTCATTGATACACCAGAAGTAGCTCATGCTAAAGCCGAACATTTAGCAACTCATGCTAAAGAAGCAGCAAGAAATTCATATGGATACGGCTATGCACCTGATATTGGCTATGGTCATAATAGTGGCTATGATGGTCATGCTGGACATGTGTATGCACCAATTATCAAATACCATGGGCCACCAGCACCACTTGGCCATGATGGACGTGTTATTGATACACCCGAAGTAGAACACGCCAAGGCTGCTCATCTACACGCTTATGCTGAGGTCTGTTGCGTTCAATCAATTAACATAATTTTCTTCTTTTTCATTTCAAACAGGAATTTTTCGCTGTCTTCATAATTAATTTCGTAATCGTTCTGCACCGATAATTGATACTTATTAGAGAATTCTTTTTTATTGTTTGTTGTTGTTTTCTTTTATTTTCGTAATTGTTTAACCAGCGATTTGGCAAACTTCGGCGTTTCCCTTTTTTCATGCGAATATCTTGGAATTTATTGGATTTAGAAGAATTTGGCAAGAGACCACTTTTGTAGAGCACGAAAATCTCAACAAAAAATGTCTCTTGAAAGTTTTTGATAAAACTTGTTTATTTCTTCTGCTCATTCTAGAAATCATTCTCAGTTCAAATAAATTAAATTCTAGGATTTTTCGAAAAAAAAATTGTTTCTATAGAAAAGAGCGGAAAATGATATCATCAAATTCTATTTGAAACGATAACTTCTAATTTATTGAAAACATAATTAATTGAGTCATTTCTGTTTGTTGAATTATCTCAGGAATTATTGGTTTAAATTAATTGTGTATTATAGAGTTTTTCACGTCAAAATTTTCCATCTTTTCGGTGGCATTGAGAAATTCACGAAAACCCTCCAATTTTGGTATTAACGATAAATAGAATCATTTTCGGTCTTCCTTCATTTTAATTCGAAATTCATTCACAGGCCGCTGCCAAAGCTTCAGCAGGACATGGATACGAGGGACTCGCATATTCACCAAGCTACTCATATGAACATCACGAAGTCAACCATTACCATGGCCCACCAGCACCACTAGCACACGATGGACGTGTAATTGATACACCAGAAGTTGCACATGCTAAAGCAGCACATTATGCTGCTTATCATGCAGCAGCAGCGCCTGTACATCCTTGATAAAATTATTTCATCTAATCTTGTTCTGTCTTTTTTTTAAACCAATTTTATAAAAAAAAGAATAAGCAAGTTTTGTAATTGTTCCCATTGATCTGATGTTTTAAATAATCAAAATAATAGGATTGATTCTCTCTTTTTGAATTAAATAAAATGTACATTTTGAAAAAATTATGAAAATTCATATATTCCTCTCTTTCTCATGATTTCCTTCAACTTATTAATGGAATAAATAATTTCAGTAATTATTCCATTTTGTTTAGTTGCTAAATTCAGAATTTAATTGCGTCAGAATAATCGCGTGTACTTTATCTCGCAAATATCTCAGAAACCATTGAATTGAGGAAATTTTGTCAAGAGACTTTTTTTTTTAAGATCACAATATTTTCTAAGAAGAATAGTATCCTGACATTTTTTCCGCAACCCACTCGTTCCCAACATATTCTCGAGATTACCTAATTCTTCAAGAATCATCTTCTTTTTACTAGGATTTTCCTATTTGTAAAGCCTTTTGGGCCATTGCTAGAGCGCCTTTTCTCGTTGCATTGCCGCCAATGAATCTCACTGGATGTACGAATATGCAGTCGTCAATTCCTGATACCTTGCTGAGATCATCGTCCCTCAGACCGGCCCAAGCCTCTGGTAAAAAAAGCCTACAAAAAAAATAATTTTTTGATTAATTCCTTCTTTTAGTTAATCATTTACTTAATGCATTGCTATTAGTGTAATGGATTAATTCAATAGATTGTCAAAATGACTCTTCACTCACCGACAGATGAAACTGCCAAGGGCAACTGGTACTGCCTGAACACGCCAATTGTTGTCTTGAAAAATAACGTATTTAACTGATGGTTCAATTTTTAAATCCTTCTCCAGCTCAAAGTATATCGCTTTCCATGGTACGGCCTTGGGCAACTCGAGAATTTCGCCACTCGGATCAGTCTGAATAAAGGTTTTTTTTTTTTAATTATTATTCTTTTCCTTTTTTTTTGAATTATCAATTATTTCCTGGTATTATTCAATTGTAGAAAATTTTAATGATTTTTCTTTGATTATTGTGGCGGAAAGAGGAGCAATTAAAGGTAATTGAATTGAAAATGGAAATGATTTGGCTTATCTGATGTTCTTTCATGTGAAATTGCATCAACACGCTAGTTATTTAAGAATATGATTAATCTGAATAATTGAGAAATTTTATTAAAAATCATTCCAATGTTGACATTTGTCATTGAAATTTTTTTCGATGTTGATTATGAATTTTTTATTAGAAGATTTTACGTAGTGAACGAAATCAGAGCTATGGAAACTTCTCGGTCTCTTTCAGGTCTCGAGATATTCACAAGAAACTGAATTCTATGTGAAATTGCATGAACTAACAAGGCAATCACAAATCTCAACTCAATTCTCATTAAAATAGGCGACAAACTACTAAAAAAAATTACAATATTGTGAATATTTTGGAAATCATCAGGTTTATGAGAATTTCGCAGACGTTTTTCAAGAAATCCGATAGTTTTTGAAATATTTGCTATTAAATGTGAATTACTCGAAAATATTAGATCAGCAAACATTTGCTGTTTTTCGTGGAATGTGCCCAAATTATTTATTATTGAAAATTAATTAATTATTAAATAAGAGTCTATTTCATAATGATCTATCTGTGATTATAATTATTATGTGTCTCATTGCTAATCCTTTACAACAGAGTTTAATCGACTAATTGCTGTAAACTGTTAACCAATTTTTGAATTTTATCATTAATATCATTTTGTGAATTCAGAAATTTATAATGTCACTGCACCACAAATGGATTACTATTACATCGTCGCTATAAACAAAGTGGATTAAGTGCTGTGCTTAGACGTAACACTTACGCCCCTTTGCCCCTAATGCGAGGATATAATTTACAAATATATAATATCAATAAAAATAAATGAAGAGAATAATTTTTTTTAATTCTGAGATTATTTCGATTTTTTGAGAATTAAGTTCCAGGTTTTTTTGGAAAAAATGGTTTTAACTGAAAATTACATCAACTAAACAAGTAATCATAAATCTTGACTCAATTCTAATTAAAACACACGAAAAAAAAAAATTTGTAAAATGTCGTATAATATTGTGAAAACCAAATAGTGAAAGTCTAAACAGAGATTCACCGAGTTTAGATGTTTCATAATTACTGAATCAATAGATTGCATCAAATAAAATCGATTTATAATTTAATGTGGAACGAAAGTGAACGTTTACAAATGTGAAGATGCACTTCTCGAGTGAATCATTCGTATTTAAAAATCTTGATTCAATTTAATTTCCCAATATCAGTATTAATTTCCCGATTTCATCATTAATTGATGGAATGGATTATAATTTCATTGTGAAAAAAAAAAAATTAAAAATGAATTGTTGAAAAAATTGATAGGTCAAATGATGCATTTATTATTTTACCAATAAAATGATTCATTTCGGAATAATTAAATGAAAATGATTATTCAGCGGTTTTCATTTATCATAAACTTGAAAAATTATAAATCAAAGAAGAATAAAAAGAAGAAAGCAGAATAATGAGCATCATAAAGATGAAATAAAATCTACGTAACGATGCAATAAAAAAAAATTGACAAATAATCCTGAACAACAATTGTTTGTCTATTTTTAAATGAAATTTTTCACTGCAAAGGTTCACATCTGATATGTCTGTCAGCTTTCACTCCACTGTTATTATCAATCTAAGTATACTTTCAAATATGAATAATAATAATGTACTCTATCATTTCTGCATGTGGAGTGAAAATTGAGTGGTCTTTAAGGATGATCATCTTTTTTTTGCTGAATAAGAGAGGAATTTTATGAATCGTTTGATGGTTTCAAACGCAGGAGAGAAGAAAGATGGCTTGTGTTAATTTGGCTTTTTGGAAAATATGTCGGAATCTACGAGAAATAGGAAATTTTGAGTTGAGAGCTTTTTTGTAGCTCTGATTGTCTTTTATAAAAAAGGTATTACCAAAATTTTTACGTCTCGTTTAGATTCGGGAATATTGTACCAGAATTGAATTAAAGGTGAATTTGACTCACTTAGTTATCTTTTTACTATTGAATTAATGTCACAATTTTTGTGTTTAATAAATTTGGATGATGGGGAAAAATAGTGAGCGATTTTGAGAAATTCTTTTTTGCACCTAGGGAGAGAAAAACGACATTTTTATGATTTTTTTTCCACTTTCTCGGTATAAAACGAGTCGTACACACCATGGAAGTAAAAAACTTAACTGTGACAAAAATTTGGTAATTTTTGTCAAAATTGGTTTTTCTACTCCCCCGGGATGGAGTCTAGTATTTTAGGAAACCAGGAAAATTTCTGATGAAGATAATGTGAAAAAACAGTAATTTTCTCAGAAGCTTATTATTCTTCAACATCAGAATCCTCAATCAAATTCCCAGTTTTCTAAATATCTCCACAGTTTTCATTATCACAGCATGTTGGGGATGATTTTGAATGAAAGCTCAGATGATCTCACATTGATTTCATTTATTTTCCATGAATTTTCTGCGTGAAAATTGAAGAAGAAATGACATTATCGCCATTACTCCCCACTAAAAACCAATGAAATCGGGAAATTATCTCAACTCTCATTGGCAACCATCCCCAGCACTCTGTAAACTAAAAAGATGCGTAAAAAATTGATTCAAAATAAATTGAATAAACCAGGAAATTTTATTTTTTATTATTCCGCTCAACATTCCGGGAAAAAAGCGAGATACACAAATTTCCATAGAGATTTTCTTTATAGAAAAGAGCAAAATCAACGAAAAAATGTCT
This sequence comes from Aleiodes alternator, assembly GCA_963921955.1. Taxonomy (NCBI): domain Eukaryota; kingdom Metazoa; phylum Arthropoda; class Insecta; order Hymenoptera; family Braconidae; genus Aleiodes; species Aleiodes alternator. Next base: position 7,424,994 of record OY998100.1, on the reverse strand, counting down.
ATAGAAAAATGTCATATCTCCTTTAAATTCTGAGATGCTCTCTAAAATGAATAAACTCACAAAATATTACCTCAAATCTTCGTTCAACAGCTTCTCTGACAATTGATCTCGCTGGCAGCCAAACACTCGCAGCATTTTCAACAAAATACCTGAACTCTTCACCACAAAGTTCCATTGCCTTAACAAATTGTTCATCAGATACAATACCAACTGAATTCCACGAAGGATTCAATCTAGCAACTCGTGATCCTAAATTCGTTGTTATGTGATACTTCGGCTCACCATCAAACATTGGTACTCCATTATCAATAGCATCAACTTCCTTTATCAATGAATCATAAACATTTTTAAAGATACAATGAATATCATCCTCGTCTAGAATCTCAGGTAACAATTGACGTATAACTTTGTGGCCAAAGTGACAGTAAATTAATCCTGCACTACTCAGTTTAATGTCCCAATCACAATCACTACGTTTCATCACTGATTTTGCAGTCTCTGTGAATTCTCTCATGTGATGATCATAACGGTGCTTCACCGGGTCGTACACACCACCCACATCCACGACGATGTCACATGTGTCCAGAATTTTTTGATCTCTAGTTCTGAAAGAAAATCATTGAAAATCAGTGGGTTTAGTGGAATTTCTTGGGAGAAGAGGGCGATAGAGGGATTTTTGATGGGACTTTTCCTAGAGAAGAGCTGGAGCAACAGAAAAGACGTTTGCTAAAATTTATCTATCTCACTTATTCATAAAGATGAAATTAGCAGACATATCACAATTTTTTTAGACTTGAAACCACTAAATTATGGTAAAAAAAATATATTTAGAAAATTTGCACTTAGAGTTATCAAAACTTTTTACATGCGCCTATTTTCTGTTTTTTTTTTTTAATTAATTTATTTTTGAAGAAATGAAAAGATATAAATTGACGAATGTCTATTATTTCCAGCATCATCCTTATTTTTCCAAATATTCCATAAAAATCAAATTTTTATTTTTCATTAATTCAAATCCTGCGATAATGAGAGCAGTTTTTGTTAAATATCTCGGAAAATATGCGAGATAGAGAAATTTTCAATGAGATCTTGTTTCTAGAGGACAATCAGAGCTAAAAAAAAGGTCTCTACAAAAATTTCTCTATCTCCTTCATTCTCCAAGATATTCTAGAAAAACTCTAAAAGGGTTAAATAACAGAGTTTTCCAGCCAATTTTTTTAACTTCTCATTTGAAGAAAGCCTTTCTTTTTCAAATATTATATTATTTATTTGTTCAAGCTCATACCTGACAATTGTTGCATCTTTGTAGGCTGGCAGCTGTTTCAGCATGAAACAAGCGAGTGCCTCATCGCAATGAAAACATCCGTTGTGTGTGCCTATCGTTATATTCGACATTTTCGATAAATACCTGAAGCTCACTGTTTTGATTAATGAATAATTATTTAATAATTTTCTTGTAGCACAATAGAACATTGAAGTAGGTTACAACATTTATAACATGTGGTCACCATCAAGAGTCCCCGCTCGAGACAGATGGCAGCAGTTGTCCAGTCCAGTTCCAGTTCCTCTGAATTATGTGCGAATTTTTGAATGTTTTCGCTTCAAAATACCGTCAATGACCCAATTAATGCCACCAAGAGACCTATTCTGCCGCACATCTTTCATAGAAAAATGATATTTTATCATAAATTCAAATTTGATTTTTCCTCGAAAGAATTCAGGGTCTGGACTATCATTTACATTAATTATTTTCCTGAATTAATGATAAAAATTATTTAATTTATATTTTTGAAAATATTTTGTCCATGGCCCGATTCATGCCACTATGGCCCGATTTCTGCCATAGAGGGTCCCAATAATTGCCATCAATTAATTTCCATCATTGGTCGTTATTTTTGAATTATTCGTCAATTTATATGAAAGTCCAATGATTTTGCTAACAATCAATACAATTTTCGATTTATTAAATACTTAAATTTTCTCAATATCACACATTGAACTGATGAGGCACTATAATCCCACTTGAAGAGCTTTAGGGCTTTATTTTGCTGAGCACGCTGGTCGCATTTAACAGATTAATTTTAGAAATATATCTAGTAGAGAAATATCGAATATTTTGATTGTCCGGTGTCCTCAGAATATTTTCCAGCCACTGTTATCAATTACTTAGAGTTGAGAATTCGAATAAGTTCAATAATCACGAAAATGTATGAAAAGTGGCATTAATCGGGCCGATGGCATAAATTGGGCCATTGACGGTATTGTTGGAAAACAAATTAAAGGATCAAATCGTCACTTTAGAAACAAAGTGGCTCAAGTACTATGTATAAACATGGCATTTATGCCATTTCGTTTCTGAGAAGACGAAATGGAGATTATTTTGTGAATATTTCAGAAGCAATTGTAGGGGAAGGTGGGGCAAAATGGACATCAGGGGTAAAATGGACACATCTAAATTTTTCGGGAAATATTATGGGAAAGTCTCAGAATCAATAGAAATATTGGCTGTAGATTATTTTCGATGATTCTATCGGAAAGCTAAGGAAATTTTAGCCGGAAAACGAGTGTCAGATGAATTTTTTTCGATTTTTTTGAATATTCGATATTTTTCGGCTTTTTTGAGGGATAAAGCCTTTCATTTTTTGAAAATTTCAATTTTTTTGCAAATATCTCTGGTTCTATTGATTGTAGCAATTCGGGGTTGGTCTCAAATGGAAGGTGAGCTCATTTCCCATCTATTTATGGGGTTTTGAATTCAAAAATATCAATTTTTGGGATAGTTATAGGCCAAAAACTGTTTCACAAAACTGTTCCACGAAACTGCCCATAAATACCTTAAAAATCTATATTTTTAAATGGAAAACCCTATGAATCGATGGCAAATGATCTCACTTTTCACCTCCCGTCAGAATTTCAACGGTACATCAAATAGAACCAAAGATATTCTCAAAAAACTAAAAAATTCCGAAAAAAGGACGGATTCTACCCCTCTAAAATGCTCAGAAGAGTCAAAATCGCCAAAAATTCAAAAAACTAATTCTGGCGCTTGTTTCCCGCCTAAAATTTCCTCAGCTTTCCAACGAAATCATCAAAAACAATTTACCGCCAATATTTCCATTAATTCCAAGAATTTTCCATAATATTTGCCTAAAAATTAAGATGCGTCTATTTCACCCCTGATGTCCATTTTGGCCCATCTTCTCCTAAATTTAATTAAAAATTCATCTATTCAGAGCTTTTTTCACGCATTATTTCGCAGGTTTAATAAATGGATTGAAACAGAAAATAATGGAAATTGTAAATGTTTTTATTGTTGATTTGGTGATTCATTCTTCACGAGCGGCAGAAAATCGTCAGATTCTGAGCACTCTGTACAGTAACAGTGGAAATGTGGACCGCAGTATCCAGATCCTTTGCCCTCCTTTTTACAAACATCAACGCATTCAGGGCCTTTCCATGCTAAACAAGGATTTGCGAAGGACATTGACAGACAATCGGCCGAAGTACGATCGATGCTCATCGATAGAAGGAAGATCATGAGTATTCCAAAAATTAGGTATCCCTTCATCCTGAACAGGGAAAAATAAAACTTTTTTTTAAATTTATAAATCCAATAATTATCTTGCGAATATCTCCGATACTACCAGATTTCAAAGAAAATTACAAAAAAAACTTCATTTTATCAGTTAATAGTTTCCGAGATTTTCGCAGAACAATATTCACTCGAATTTTAACGAAATTGAAGTATTAGTAAAAAATGAGACGAGAAAATTTTAGTTTTCTGCGAATATCTTTGAAGCGATAAAAGTTAGGAAAAAATGCAAAGAGATTTTTTTTGTAGAAAAATTTTTTCATTTTTGCTCTAAAAAAAAGTCTTTTGATATTTTCTACTAAAATCATTCGTTTCGGTGATAATTCACAGATGAATCTACACGAAATGATTCGACTCATCACTTCTCCTTTCAATTCACTACTGATTCAAAAAAAAAATTGGAATGTTGGTTTCTTGACCCAATTTCACCGCAAAAGCGAGTGTAATACATTAAGGTATCAGTATTAAATATGCAACATACCTTGCATGGAGTGAATCAGAGCTTCTCAAATATCCAGAATTGAATACATGATAACTTTGGAGAAATCCGTTGAATTTATACTATAAAAATCGGTAGATATCATTTCTTCATGGTCAAGTCAATACTGGAATGGAATTGCTGATGTAATTTCTTAGTCACTAATTCGTCAATCAATGATATTGATAGGTGAGACAGATGATTATAACTGGGTTAATCAAATCCACATTATTTACATGTTATGAGATAAGCAATAACTTTTAAAAATGTTTCAAGTTCAAAGAATTGCTGTATGGATACTATTACCGTATTTTATCATTGAATACTCGATTTGACATTCACCTAGTGACCTGTTTCGATTCACCTCATTGTTTTTCGCAATTTGAGAGCACAAAATTAAAATAGAAATGTGGTAATTTCAATTTTTTGGATGATTATAATTTTAAAAAATATGAAATTTTCAGACAAATTGATTGAATTTCGTCACCAGTTCTTTCGAAATATCTTGGAAAATAAGCGAGATAAAGCGATTTTTCCCAAATCGTTTTTTTTTTTTGAAGAATTCCAGCAGCTGAAAATGATTAGGATGAAATCGCTCTATTTCGCTTAATCCCCGAATTATTTTGAGAACTTCCATAGTTTTTTTTATTCAAATTAAATAATTAATATTTAATTTAATTATTAATAATTAATATTTAATTTAAAAAAATGAATTGAAAATTTTTAACAGTAATAAATGATTCGCGTTTACATTATTCAATCGCTTCAGCCCATTTTTCCCTTGCATGAATATCAAATTAAATTTTTTTTTAAATTTGAAAGAAATAAAAAAAAATGTATTTGCATTCATTAATTTTATTTTCAATAATACAATTCTGATTCTTAAAAAATATACACTAATCTCGTCACAATGTACTTCATAAACTCTCCAGAACACATTCAATTAAAAATATATACAAAAATAATAATAAAAACCAGAAAGGGGAAAATATATATATATATATATATAAATATATATAGTTCACATTTTTTTAAAATCGTGCTGGAAGAAGAAGAGAAGATAATGAGGCATGTGAATTATTATTTTATTAAATTATAAACCCATTGCATGTTGTATTTTGCGTAATGTAATTAAATATAAACCGTTATTTCAAGGGTTCTCCTGTTATTTCGTTGAAAAAATTGTCTTCATACATTATAACAGATAATTCTCGCATTACACATTTACATTATATAGTACAGTATCGTTTTTCATGGAAAAAACAAGCCAACGGGTTTTTGAACATACTCAAATTAATTAAAAAAAAAATAGGCCTATTATAAAAAAACGAAATAAAATATTGTAAAAAATATTTCATCCTTGTGAAGACATTTTTTTTACATAATCATTCATTTTAGTTCAGTGAAGAGGCAGAATGCGATAAATATTCTGGTATTCTTCCCCATTTTCCTGAATTATCTCGGAAAATAAAGGAGATAAAGCGATTTTTGCAGAAACCTTTTTTGTAGAAAGAAGTAAAAGCTGAAAAAAAGGTTTTCACCAAAATTTCTCTATTTCCTCTAATTACAGTTTTTTTTTATTACCTCAAAATCTATAAAAAAAAGAGAATTTTTTATGAAAACCTTGTTTCCTAGCACTTTTTTTCTTCCAAAAAAAGTCCTGACTAAAATTCCTTCTTTTCTTTTGTTTTGTAGGACATATTATTTTTTTAATAAAAAAGAATTAATAAAATAACTCGTCACATTCAATTCTGCCTCTTCTACTGAATTATTCTCCCAATACGATTTTGAGCAATGAGCATTAATAATCACCGGTCATTCAATTAAACGTATACACTGTATACTACAATAATAGAGAGCACAATCTCAAAATACTTGTACAAATTACAAAAGTTAATTCATTTCGTGAATTGTCTTTTTTTTTTTTTTTTATTTTTCTACTGCTAATGTCATGATTTTCATTACGTTCTCCGAATTGCATTAATTTTAATAAGTGTGAATCCATGTGAGTCGGTTGAAAAATCATCATCTAGATCATACATCCAGCATACACACACTTGCATACAAAGTTTTATGGCAAAATAAATTGATAGAATAGGTATTAAAGAAATGGAAAAAAAATAAAAACGGAGAAATTGAAACACAACATAAATAATAACACAAGCCCCTATAATTTTTCATTATTTTTCCGTTCTCCCCGTTATTTTTAATTGAGGATTCACGAATTACCAAAATCAAGGAAGCACTCTCGGAGAACACAATTCATAAAAGGCAATTAATTAACAAAAGTTAATGGATTCTTCACTAAAAAATAATCAAGTAGAATGAAAAATTGTATCAATTTTGCGGATTATCTCGGAAAATAATGAAAATATCGAATTTTTTGTTGAAATATTTTCTATAGCCCCAATTCTCCTCTATAAAAAAGGTCCCTGTAAAAAAAACCCTATCTCCCATAAATTCCGAGATAATCCCGAAGAACCGTGTCAATCCATTTCATCGTTTCCACTCGATCACCTTGAAGAATTCATTCTTTCACCAAGATTTCTTCTCGCATTTCAAATTTTTTACATCATGCAAGCAACTCTGCGTGACTTCATCGAAGGCCGTGCCTTCCTCACAAACAAACCGAAAATCAAGTACTTGTCTAGGAGTAAAACCGGGCGAGCAGTAGTGAAATAATCGACAGTCTCTTTTGTCTGCGTAAAACCGGTACATCTCCTTCTCAAGGCAATTGAAGCCGCTGACGCGTTTGTAAGCGCCGACAGGTTTTCGATTTACCGGAAACACCGAAGCAATCGTCGACGATGTGACGACATCGAGACTTGCAGGTGTCGTTGTCGAGTGAACGACCGACGGTTCCGTTACCCGTTGATCTGTTAAGCTCTCGGCTTTTGCGTCTTCTTTCGAGTCGACTGACGTCGTCGAATTGTCGTGACTTGTCGCTGTCTCGATCAAGACGTCGGAGACGGAAACGGGCGTCGTCAGGTCGTTGATCTGTTCAATGATCTCCTCGCCTATTGTTTCCGAGAGTTTCTCCAACAATTTATTCGACAGAATTCCAATTTTCTCGGTTGTAGACTTGACGGATTCCGTTAGAACTTCGGGGGCTCTCGTTGTCGTTGTGATTGGTTCTACCGTAGTTGTGTCGTCAAAGTCTTCGTCGTTAACGGTGCTTGACACTCTTCTTGCGAGGAGCGGACGTTTTCGAATGATCGGCCTCGGCGCTAATTCGTTGTAGGAACGAGGTGGCTTTGCGGGTTTCGGGTTGTAGAGAGGGAGACGCGTTTTTATGACGACTGGAAGTGGCGTCGTTGTGGGCGGAATGTAAATGTAGTTCTTCCGAGTGGGGAATGTCTTTAGTTTTGGAGCAGTCGGTTTGTAAGCGGCGGTTGTTGCAGCTGTGTAGCGTCGACGGGCAGTCGTTGACGGATTCGTTGAGGTTGAAGTTGTTGATGGAGTTGTGGTTGGAGCAGACGTTGAAGCAATTGTCGGTGGCGGAGTCGTCGAGGTTGTCGTTGTTGGCGGAGTCGTCGAGGTTGTCGTTATTGGTGGATTCGTTGATGTTGTTGTCGACGGAGTCGTCAACATTGTCGTTGTCGAAGGAGTCGTCAACATTGTCGTTGTCGAAGGAGTCGTCAACTCTGTCGTCGTCGAAGGAGTCGTCAACTCAGTCGTTGTCGAAAGTGTCGTCAACTCCGTTATTGTTGAAGACGTCGTCAGGTCCGTCGTTGTAGAAGTAGTCGTCAACTCCGTCGTCGTCAAAGCACTCGTCATCTCCGTCGTTGCCGAAGGTGTCGTCAGCGTTGTTGTCGTTGAAAGAGTCGTCGTGTCGATCCAATCACTCACATCTGTCGTCGTCACAACCATCTCATCGCTCCCCTCTCCATCTCCCCTCGTCACGCTCTCTAAATCCTCCTCAAACTCTCCAAAACTCTTCGTGACATTTTCCTCATTCCTCTCCGTCATCATCTTTTCCCTGTAACTCTGCGGTTCATAGTTATCGTCGACATAATCTCTCAATCCATCAGGATTATCAACCTGCTCTTTGACATCATGACTTGTCTCTTTCTCCTCTGACCCCGGAATTTCCTCAGTAAACTTAACAACCGTATCCTCTGAATTATTCAACGAATCAATCAAACTAGTGATTTCTATCTCCATTGTCGTTGGATTCTCAGTGACAGTTTCGCTTTCTTCTGTCACTGACTCGGCATTAAGATGCTCGGTTGAATTCATCTCATTCTCATCATAAAACAAATACTCCCGTGAATCGTATTCCTGTGAGTCTTTCCCATCAAATACATTTGCTTTACCGAGTGAATTGGCATCTGAGCTCTTCGATTCATTCGAATAATCATCGTAATAATCCCCATCAAATTTTGAATCTGCTCTCTCTTGTTCCTGTGAACTCTCACTTTCCAACGCAGTTGAGTAATCCTCCTTCTCCTCCTCCTCCTCCACTTCTTTGTACTCGTCCTCCTCGAATCTCCTCGAGTCAATTCTCCTCTCCACATCGACATTATCGACATCCACATCTCTCCTCGATCTAGCCATCCTTTTCCTTCTCGGTCGAGCCAAAACAAGCCTAACATCATCATCACTTCTCCTGCTGTTTCTTATCTTCGGTACATCCCGATAAAACGGATCAAACGACTCATCACCCTCTTTATAATCATCATAACTAGCTGGTAAAGTTGGCAGAGGCAATGTAACAAGTTGCGTTGTATTCAATGGCCTACCAGATTCATCACTAACACTAGCTTTTGCAGTAACAATAACACGCGACTGTGATGGCAGCAATGGCGATGGATTCTGCACGATTCTCTGTATCTCTGGGGGTGACAAATGTATCGTAACTTGATGTGGCTTTAATTGTGGAATTGGCGGTGGTGGCGGCAAATGTATATGCTGTGTTACACGTGTCGTTGATGTCTGGGATTTTGGTGTTTTTGGAGTTGGATAAAATGTACGAATTGTTGGCGGTACATTATCAACAATGTGCTTTATTTTATCAGGATCATGTGGTACTGGAGATATTGTTAATTTTGATATTTTACCCTGACTCGTTGATTGTATTGGCTCGAGTATTCTTCTGTCATCATTGCTCTTTAAATTTTCATTACTATTATGATAATCATTTGTTTCACGTGGATTATTGCTGTGAATTGTAAATTGTTCAGTTGTACTGACAATTGCATTGTTGTACAGTACATTTATCAACTGCTGATTATTATCTTCGTTATTATTATTATTATTACGATTATTATTATTATTATTATTAGCGTTACCAGTGAGCAATGTTTGGAGTGTTGAGGAGGTAGCATGATACAATGGTGATACCGTTGATAACTGATGATGCAACTGCTGCGGCGTCAGGGTCGTTGAACTCGCACCTTGATGATGATTACTGAATAATTGGTATGACGTCGCTTGATTGTTGTCGTTATTGTTGTTGTTGTTGTTATTGTTGTTGTCGGGGTTTTGCAGGGTTGAATCACCATTGTGGTAAATGTACTGACGATGATAACCACCATTCTTGTCGTCGTAGCGCGACTTTGATTGACTAGTTTGGACGGAGGGGAATGGTGGCTGGGGATGATAGTGCTGTGGGTAACCGTTTGAATTTTGGTAGGTCACGGGGGAGGAGGTAGAGGATATGGATGGGTGTGGAGGGGTTGTGGTTGGTTGGGAGAGGGGCGGTGGGGTTGTCGAGGGTCGGGGAGAAGAGGATTGATGGTGATTGTCGATCAGGATCGGCGGCTCGTCGTTGTTGTCTTCTTCTTGCAGGCTGAAACAGGGTTTTAATTACATTTTTTAAGGTATTTTTTTTTGGAGTGGACAGCTCGACTTGAAAATTTTGAAAAAATTATGCAACAATGCGGATATAATGCAGCATCTTTGTAATTTTTTTCTGATTTTTTTGGAGAGTTCTTTCATGGGAAAAAGAAAACACTGAAGAAAAAAATGCTTGCTGCAAGAAAATTGATTGAGTTGTAGAAAATTGACTTTGCTCCGGAAAATTTTGATTGATATAGATATCAGAATTGCAGAGAAAAATTTGGTCTTAACTTTTTTTTTGCCACAAGCATTTTTTTCAGTGTGTTAAATGAAAAAAAAAATAATTCTAATTCATTTCGACTCTGGTAATAGAAAAAAAAATTCGACTGAGGTCCTGTTCACCCTAGCTTTTCCTATTTCCGTAGATTTTGAGATATCATGTCTATTTTGGAGCATCTTCGCGATTTTTTCGAAGATTTTTTCGAGAAGACTTGAATTCTGCAAGAAAAATTTCTGGATCATTAGCTGAAGTCGAAATGAACGGATTTTAGGGAATATCTCTAAAACTATGGAAGACGAAGAAATTTTTGTAGCTCTCATTCTTCCTTAAGAAAAATGACATAAATTTCTCTATCTTCCTTAGTTTCCAAGATATCCATAACTGATCAGAATAGAATAAACTCATGGTGCCTCTATTTTATTATTATTTCACTTATCAAGTGTGACAGTTATCGATACATATCGGAGTTATTGAATTTAATTCTCTATTTCCCTGTTAGAGGAATGTCAAATGAAAGGCATTCGGTTTGTCCCCGGTCCTTGCGAAACCTTTATAACTGGGGTGAATGTACTACCGCGTAATACGGATCTGTGTATGTATAACTCTTTGGTAATAATAAAGAAAAAAAAAAAGTTATCAAAGGGTAGTGGGGAGATTGAAGTAATGTGCCAACAAAAATTAGCGTGGAGAATGTTCGATTCGAATGTTGAATAATTAGACTGATAGAAAAATATAACGACAATCTAGAATGTTCATGTTAATAATTTTAAATTTCTCTACATCAATAATTCTTTAGAATGATAAAAATTTATGTAAAATTGCCGGTTTTGGTGTATTTTTTTTTTTATTTTACCAATAAATATGAAAGATCGTTATGGCTAGATGCAATTATCCTCCGAGGCACAAATAATTTTTTTTTTTTCACGTCATTTAAAGGAGCAAATTTATGTCAAAGTACAGGGCAATTATGGTACAAAAAAATTTGCATTTTTAGTAGACGCTGTGTGTTTTTACACAATAAACTGATCATAATAGACTACAGGAAAGTATAAACTAGGGTAATTTTGAAATTATGGCAGTTTTTTTTTTCACGGGCAATCGATGGAAAAATTTGCATTCAATTGTGAAGGGGAGTCGTCAATTTTTTATTACTGTTTTTTTTTTTTCCTGAAAATTTCGGAATATAAGTGAAATAGAGGAATTTTCGTAATGATATTTTTTTTGTAGCTAAACTGTCGTCACCAAAACAGGTTATTATAAAAATCACTCTATCCCACTTAGATTCTGAGATACTCGAGAAACAACGAAATCTCTGGGAATAAATTCATCTCGTTATCACTTTTATTCTGCCAGTTTTTGCGGAATATCTCTGAAAATAATGGAGATAGAAATTTTTGTAATAAATTTTTCTAGTTCTTCGTCTTCTCTACAAAAAAAAAGTCTCAGCTGAAATTTAGCTATTTCCATTATTTGCAGAGATATTTAATAAAAATGTTAATTTTTCGGAAGTTTGTTCATCTCTTTGTGGAATATCTCGATAAATAAAGAAGATGCGAAATTTTTTTAGGAATCCTTTATGCAGAGGAGAATCAGAGCTACAAAGAGGCTTATCACGAACATTAATGATTTTACATACATTCCAAACATACTCAACCAAAACTGATAAATCTCAGGTTTTCTTTGCTTCTACCTCTTCACAACTGAATATTTTTAGAGAAAGGAAGATTTTTACTCTCTCCATTGATTCTTTCCTCCAGACATCCACGTCATTCATCAGACATTATCATTCTCTACGATCGCCCGTGATTGATTTCGATGGATTGAATAATAATTTCATAATAATTTCATAACAAAATTCCATTGATCCGAATTCCAATGACATTTGCCTAAAAAAACTGAGCAAGACTTTTTTTTTTTCTTCAGTAGATTTTTAGAAAGAAATTTAAATGTCAAGAGCATATTAATAATATTTTGAAGAATGTGGTAAAAAAAAAAATGTTTACAATAGCCAAGAAATCAAAAAAAAAATTTTAATTACTTATTTCTTTTTTTTTCATTTTATTTTTGAATGGAAAAATTAAATAAAAATTAGAGTCAACAAACGAAGATGACATTTTACCTCAGTGTGACAGCATTGTTGCCATATAATTCAAGATTTAGATTGTAGAATCTTTCGCTCTTGCTGCAGTCAACTTCGTCCACTCGTTCGCAGACCCTCGTCTCCTGATCGAAGACCGTGCCATTCAGACAGAGAAACTTAATGTCCATTATCTCATCTGAAACGACATCTCACGATAAAGCGAGAAATTCGTATTATTTTAAAAAATTCTCAGTATTAAATGTCATTTTTCTTTTCTTTCTCGTTAATTTGATAATAAATCATGGAAGTAGGAATATATTCATTGAAACCACTTTTGTAGGTCTCGTTTTGCTCCACAAAAAAAGATCTATCTCGCTTGAGTTCCAAGATATTCAATAAAAATTGATTTTTCTTCTTTTTTGCTGATTTACATGTGGTCAGCAGTTTTCATTGAATATCTTCAAAAATAATTGAGATAAGAAAATTTTGCTCGAGACCTTTTTTGTAGAGAAATGTCAGGGCTACAAAAAAGGTCTCTATAAAAAATCCCCTATCTCTCATAGTTTCAGTGATATAAAACATGGAAAACAAATTTAATAATCTCTTTTTATTTCACTTAAATCCTGAGTTTTTACTTATTTATCTCTTAGCATTGTGGAATTCTTTCTTAACACTGAATTGATCAATAAATGTACTGTTCTATCATTCAACGGGACAGCTGAAGTTGACTACTTTCTCGAGTGCAACAACTGTCCCGTTACTAAGCGCTTGAAAAGAGTTTTGAAAAAAATAATGAAGTAAGCAACAAGAATATAAAAAAAAAAAAAAATTGTATAAGTGAAAAATGTCGACAGCCGGTCCTTGTTAATTTATGTAAGCGATTATGCAAGTTGAACCTCCAACCACTGCCTTATTGATCCTTTTTTTTATTATCATTCTTCGAGAAAATACAATCATACACTCAATTATATATATGGACATTATTAATTTTACTGAAATTCAAAGAGAATTCATTCTCACCGATACATTTTGCTTGAATTATTATCAAGTCTCAATGAATATTTATGGAACTCGTTGATGCATGAAGTATTTTACATATTTATGCATCAGAATAATTTTTTTAAATTTGATTTTTCAATGAAAAAAATTGAAAGTAGAATTTTAAGAAAATGGCTGTGAAAATTCAGTTTTGAGTTTTTCACGAATATCTTGAGAACCGTTGGTTTTAGAGACATTTTGTACGGAACATTTTTTGTAGAGAGATTCAGGACCAATAAAAAAGATCTCCTGATGGATTCTCCTAAACCCAAAAGTTTTTAAGATATTCGTAAAAAAAACACTAATTGTAATTTTTAATTTTTTTTCACTCTCCTACTTCCACTTTTGATTTGCTGGAAAATATCTATGGAACGCTTAGGATTAGGAGAAAATCACTAGACACCTTTTTTGTGGAGAATTTCATGGCCCTCAAAAAAGGTCCCCTGATAAATTCCCCTAAACATAACAGTTTCTCAGATATCCTCGAAAAACCCCAAAAAAAACGAGTTTCTGGACTTATCTCCTCTTACCATCACCAAAAATAATTATTCCCAAGTTACAGTAACAACATGGAAGCTGTTCGAAATTAGCACTTGCAAAATAACTCCATCAACCACAGATTGAAATGTGCACCAACATTATTCACTCGTAATTCAAAATTAATTATACATCTAAACATTAATTGTTACCTTTTTGACCGATCGTACACACGTGGAACATCTGACAGCCAGCCTCCACGTCTGCATAGTATCCACCAATCACCTTTCCCTGACACGAAAAATTCGTCTCCGGGAGATTGTCAAAGTCCAGGTACTTAAAAAATAATTTCAACATAAATATCTGTTATAATTTATGATATCAATTTTTCTTCTATCAATTGACAAGTAAATTCGTGGAATATCTTTTAAATTGTGGGAAATAGAAAATTTTTATAAAAACCTTCTTCGTAACTCTTATTTTTTTTACAGAAAAGGTTCCTAGAAAAAAAAATTCTAACTCCATCATTTTAAGAAATATTTCCAAAAAATTGAATTTATAAAAAAAAGTTCTTTTCACTATTAAATTGTTTTTCATTGAATATTGGCGCCGGTTTCTGACACTTCAGAACTGGTTTCTGATAGCATGAATCGAAGGCAACAACTATTTGCTTATTGAATATAATTTAGTTATATTGATAGATATTTGTTGCATTAAACGAGCTCAGCAATTGAATATTGAACAATATATTATAAATTTAAATATAACTGAGAAATTTGCAAAAATTGGCAAATTTACAAAATTCGAAAAACTATGAGTGCAAATTTTTCAATTATTTTCCTTATAATAATTGATTTGTTCAAAGAAATCCAAAAAATTATAGGAAGTATATATATATATTGATTTTATGATCTTAAAAAATGTCCTACTTACACCAGGTTCCCCCGCGCTGCACAATCCATGTTTGATGTCGAGGATAGACAAGATAACTGCAACAAAGTATTTGAATGAATGAAAAAAAAAAAAAAAAACAATAAACATTGGAAAGAGTTAAGAAAAGATAGTAAAAAAAATCTTAATACAATAGAAATAAATTAGAAACAAAAGGGAGTATAAGAGAGGAAGCAAAGTGAAAAAAGAAGAAAAAATAAGAAAAAAAAATCTGAGAATTGTGCAGGATGTTGAGGGATTGTGTATCGCGCTCAAAGACCGGATCAGGTGGCATGACCTCGATCCGACACCTGCAAAATTGCGAACGTTTCAGCGTTTGGATTATAACGTCATCCGACAATAGTAATAATGATTTTAAAAAATTGAGAATAAAGAAGGAGAAAAACACAACCGGAATAACGAAGAACCGTTACTGCAACTTACGCACTTGCGTTCAATTAATAAATACAATAAAAAAAAAATATCCGACCTTTCACTCTTTTTTTTTAATTCCCTCAAATTATTAACATTATCATTATTATTAGCATTACGCGTAATTCCTCCATAATTAAATTGCATAAATAAAATTCGTAATATTTGTAATGATTTGTAATACAATGTAGTAGATGGAATAAAAGGATTATTTCATTTTTTTTTTTTTTTTTCACTTTTATGTAGAGAAATGGAAAGCGAAGATTCCACTGTAGAAAACGAAAAAGAATTTCTTAAATAATTCCGTGCATTTTGTGTCTCTTCGTGTGTAACGTTTGAACATTTTTTACGTTATTGCCTTTACTGGTATTTGGAGTTTTTAGTGTTTATAGTAGTAGATACATGGTTTTTTAACTAATAATTATGGGAATTGGGTGAAGAAGTGGAACGAAATGCATTGATTTTATTGCGCTATTCAATTTTTAAAAATCGCCGAATCTGAGTGAAATTTTTCAAAAAACCTATTTATAAAGATTTTTTTGACCTGCAAAAAAAGGCTTTCATGAAAAATTTTGTATCTCCATTAGATTTAAAGATATTCAAGAAAAAACATTTTTTTTTCATGGAAAAAATTAATTCATCTCGTTTCACCTCTTCACTGCTGCATTAATGAATAATAAATAATGATAATGAAGAAAATATATAAATTTATTTCTTCTCAGAGTGTCCTTGAACGTGCAACTCAACTATACAGAATTAAAAAAATGAAAATAAATGAATTTTATTTACTTTCTCAATTTAATTTAGTTTATGATTAAATATTAAATTAAAATTATAATTTATAAATTTTTTTTTTCTTAGAAAGTAATTTATTTAATGGTTTCAAAGTATTTCTGTCATTTTATTTTGCTTTGTATATCATTAGTTTATGAAAAATGAATTGAATATTTCAGACGAATTAGTCATTGGAATTTTAATTGATGTTGTAACGACTTAAAATGTCATTTATCTTCCAATTATTTTTTGGAATTTTTATTATTATTTTTTTGTTAATTAAAATTGTTAAAAAAAATAATCGGCGATCAATGGAGCAGACAGACTAATTAATTTAACATTTAACCAAAATAGTTTTTTCTTTTTTTTGTCATTAAATTCTAATGAATTCATTATAATTTTGACGTCAATGGCGATCATTATACTTCGAATAAAAAAATTCCATATTTACAAATCAATTGTAATGGTTCGTTGTGGTAATTAGAAAGTTTTTTTTTGTGTAATAATCTCATAATAAATTTCACTCGACTAGACTCATTAATTTTACATTGATCGATACATTTTGAAAGGAATTAATAATTTAAATGCACTTTGATGAAAAAAGCGCGAAGAGTCGAAATTTTTCTTGTGAATTCATCTGCAAGTATTTTTGAAACGAGCTGGTTGCAAAAAAGTTGTTAAGAGAGCTTTTTTGTAGAGAATTTTGTGGACTACAAAAAAAGTCTCTTGATGAATTCTCATCAACCTCTCTGTTTCCGAGATATTTTTGAAAATTGGGGATAAATGATTGAATGGGGATGATTTATTGATGAAAGAGACTATTCCATAATAGAGACTATTGATAAAGAGACTGTTCCATAAAAAGCCATCTGTGATTCTAATTATTGGATACTCTTATTGCTAATTTTATATATTTCTTGGTTATTTATTTTTAGCGTTTTTTCCTATTAATATTTTTCTGAGAATGTTTAATTTGATAATTTTTTTGGTAAACTATTAACTGATATTGTAGTTTTATTATGATCGTTATTAAAAACTTGTTATTAATTTAGGAATTTATAATGTTGCTCAACCACGAATGTATTACTATTATATACTTTATGTATTTCATCTGGCTCCGATGGGCATTTGCCTGGAGTCTTAATGCAATAAATATCAAATATCAAATAAATCATTTTTCACTTAATTATTTCTTTTTATTTAGGAACAAAATGTGTTTTTTTAATAGTCTTCTACAAATATCTTTGAAATTAGTAGATTGAGGGAAAAAAGTAAGAACCTTTTTTAGAGAGAATTTTGTGAGCTAAAAAAAAAGTCTCTTCATAAATTCTCCCAAACCTCACGGTTCTCAAAATATCGCAGCTTAGTGTCCAAGTGGCGTAAGTGCTGTTTATAAGCATATCACTCACGTCTTTTCGACTCTGATGCAACGATATTTTCTAAAAATACAATACAGGTGAATTTATTAAATTTTCTATTTCAATGGGAAATTCATTTTCCATTTCTTTGCGAATCTCTTCGGAATGAATAAGTCTAGAAGAAAATATTGAAGAGCTACAGAAAATGTTTCTTGATAAATTCACGTGAATTTTATTGTTTATCATCAAACTTCGAATAAAGAACTCCCATATTCACAAATCAGCTACAATGGTTCGTTGAAATAATTAGAAAGTTTTTTTTGTGTAATACTCTCACAGTGAATTTCACTTGGCTTGGCTCATTAATCCAAAACTGATTGATACATTTTTTAAGGGAGTAAAAAAAAATAGATGAATGAGTCTACAGTTTTGAAATACCAGTCAACTTATCGAGGAAGTGTCGAATAATAAATTTGGATGCAGAAAAAAATCCATTAGTAAATTAATTTAATTGCTTGAAAAAGAGACCTCGACCTAAAATGTGCAAAGCTATCCCATTCCTCGAATAATTATCTCCCAATTAAACTATTTTAAGAATTTTTTTTGTTCAATTTTGCAAATTGTGGGTAATGAAGGAGAAGAATTCCCAGGAATACCTTTCAGAATAATTCGAGAAGTGAAAATTACAACAAAAAAAGAGTATTTTTTTTCAATTGTAATATTTCAGAAGATATGGAGGAGGACAAAATTTCGGTAAAAGCCTTTTTGTGGGGAAAATAAAAGCTATAAATTTCTTTTATTTAAATTACCCTCTTTCTTTCAATTTCCACGATTTTTTATAAAACCTGATGATAAAAACGACTTGACCAAAAGAGATAACTCTTTTCGCTATTTTACCATTGATTCGATCAGGTTTTGAGTGACCTTGATGGATAATTCATGAACTATCTCATTCTCTAGATCATCATGTATCGACTGAATGTATTAACCATGTTTTCTTCAACTTTTTATAGAAAAAAATCATACTTTTATAAAGTTGAAATCAATGAAGTTCAATTGGAATTTCTAATGTTAGTCAATTCGATTGGAAAAAAAGAGGAAATTTCACTGGAAAATGATAAAATACAAACGGATATGATTTCCTTTTAAACAAATTGATTTTACTTTGACACCACTTTTTCAAAATATTCCGGAGTCCAAACGAGGTAGATCAATTTATATGATATTTTTATAGAGAATTTCAAGATTCTCAAAGAACGTCATTATGAAAGATGCTTTATCTCGCTGAAATTCCGAGATATTTCTAAAAAAAAAACTGATAACGAATGGATATTCAGCGAGAAAGGGAAGAGAAACAGAAGAATGAGAGCCCAATTCCAATCAATTGAAAAAAAGATATTTCACACTAAAAAAGAATTCGAAATTGAGTATTAAAAGAAGCCGGAAAGTGTAATGACGTGAGCTTTTTCGAGCAAACATTTTCCGGGAATATGTACATTTTAATCAATTCGATTGATTTAATTTTTTAATTTAATTGATTTATTTGATGATTTAATTTCCATCTTGACGCGATAATATGAGTTTTCAACTACTACAACCTAAATAGGTTAAAAGTTCAAATACTCAAGCACTTTGAGCCTTCTCTCCACTTAAGTTCACATGAAATTCTTATAAAAGAATACCTATGTGACCGAAATTGCCGTAAAAAGTGATGTCACGAGATAATAAAAAGAAACCCGATTCAGGTTTCTGCTTGAAATTCAATTCGAGTATTTTGTTGAGGTGCAAATAATTACTCCCTGAGAGATTATTTCCATGAGATACCTGAATCGCATTTTTGCAGATATCAGGATCGAGTTTCTCGAGAAACCCAAAATGGGTTTCTTGCTATTAAACGTCTTGAAATAATACTGAATGTAAAATTGAAGTAACATTGCAAATACTTCAAACAAAACGGATCTGTATCGCCCCTAAAAAGAAACCTTTGGTTTATAATTAATAATTGTGTTCCGTGTCACTCATTTGAAACATTGTATTGTTCAATACAATCCAATTTGAACCAATCCTTTTCGAAATAATTATTTTTTAAAAATAATTCTTAGGATAACGGAGTAGATGGAACAACACCCTTGTACCATAGGAAATGAAGAGATCAATGTATTAGGGTCACACGACCAACATATAGACACTGACCAGAACATGGACGGTTTCTATTATCGAGGATTTTCATAGATAAATGAATGATTCTTATACTTTTCACGTCAATCCTTGATTATTCCATTCATAGAGATTCATAAACTACTTATTACATACCGATTGGTCGAAATTTAACATCATACCAATGCAAATATGCAACTGCCCATCTATTGGGTGTTTAAGTTAATTTCCAGTTTTTCCTTGGTTTCCTTTAATTATTTCTACGATATTCAAGCTCAATTGATTTTTAGCTGATTCACTGTATATTTTTCTGTACATCATTCTCTTCTGCAACTTTTTAACGTGATTTGCCTATTTTATATGAATTATTGAAGTCTAATATTTCCTTAACCGTCCATCTATTGGTCATGTTATCCTATACAAAGATTACGCATAGGACAAATAAACCTCACTCATATTCACCTAATCACAAAAAACCCCCAAATCTATTGAAACATTGCAATGAAGTATTTTCAGTAAAGCATATACTCATCGAATGTCAGCCAACACTACAAACAAAAACCAAACTAGCACTCCCAAAGAATCTTAAAAATCTACTTGACACCAAAGAAGGACAAATAGAAACAATAGAATACCTTCTGGAACTAGAAATCATATTACAATATCAAATATTGTAATTTTCTTTTTTATGGTTCTACAAATTCTGTAAAATTTGCAACTTGTATCGTGCTTTATATGTCGCTGATGACCTTAGCAGTTAAAAAGCGACATTAAATAATTTTTAATAAAAAAAAAATTGTCAGGATACCTCAAATAACTAATGATTCAACTTTACTTGTATCATCGCGTTTTTCAGTTCAAATCTCTCGCTCTTTTTGATGCTATCATTTGTTTATTCCTCTAGCATGTTGAAATCTCCGAGTGAAATTGAAATTTAGTAGTTGAAGTTGAACGATGAACCTCCGACCTTAAAAGCTAAGTGAAAATACCTCGTGCATGCTTCAATTTCTCTATGCATTTCCACTACCATATTTCGTAATATTTATTTATACATTAATGTCACTGTCCTTTTTTTTTTCATTCTCAATTCAGGGTAATTGATCATAATTACTCTGCTGTAAATTTGACAGAGAAGTAAGAAAGTAGGACAACTCCAAATAACATCTTCTGCTTATCTTGAGATTATCTCGAAAACTACAAGATTTGGGAGAATTTTTAAGAAAACCTTTTTTGCAGATGACAAAATTCTCTACAAAAAAGGTTTCATTACTTTTTTCCTAAATTCACTCATTTTAAAAATATTAGCCGAAGAATATACAATAATCTTTGTGGTAAAATATGAAGAAAGAATTAATTAAAAAATCACCTGTACCTAATTTTGAGAATGTCTCGAAAACCGTGAGATTTAGAAGAATTTTCCAAGAAACTTTTTTTATAGCTCACAAAATTCCCTGCTAAAAAAGTCTCTTGACACTTTCCCTTTAAATGACTCGCTCCAAAAATATTCACAAAAGAATATGTACCAAATTTTACAATCAATTCCCTCGTCTTTTTCCATTGAAATAAAATAATGTGATTTTCACTTGAATATGAAAAAAAAAATTGCGCACTCTAAATTATTGCATTTGAACTGAAAATCCTCATCTGGCTTATGTAATTCACTCATCAATAGAATCAATTAATCGACTGATTAATAATGAAAATAATTGAGATTCTTTCTCTCCACTTTTTTCCTCTTTTTTTCACTAGAAAATACGACCAATTAATCAATTCCGATGTAAACACAAGTGCAAAAATAATCTCGTCTCATGAATGAATGAAAAATACAGTAATAACTACATTTAATTGAATCATTAACCATTGATACATCTGTAAATAAACATACATAAGTAGTAGATAAAAATTGAGGAAAAAAAAAAAATCAATGAATCAGAATCAATTGGTAAGGATGCACCGGCAGTTTATATCCTCGTGCAATGATATAACGTCCATACGTAATGGCTGTGTGAATCCCGTGACATTTAGAACCAGCGTGATGGTTAGTCCTCCTGGTTAGATTGGCAGGAGAGCTCGTCTTCGTTTCATTCTGACAGTATAACATACCCGATCGATAAATATCAAGATCTCACTTTCACGTGTCCTTGAAAAAGAAAAAAATAATCTATTTTTTATGACTCTATCTCGTCGCATTTAAAAAATAAAAATCCGTATCTTGGAATTTTTCTCAATCCGAGAGATTTATTTTTTTTTTTCTTCCATTTCTCTTGGTCCGTTTGCTGGTAGAAGATGCTGAAATTATAGAGTTCACCATAAATCTGTCAAAAACATGGAAATGAAGATGAGCTCGGGTTTATTAGCTTCTAAAGGGCACAGTAACTCCACAAAGTTTAGTATTGTAAAATCACGTAATTCAGTGTACCTTTCACTGTGATTACATCGGTTTACATTTGAAAATTTAAGAGAACGAAGAATTTTGTTATTTTGAGAAATGGAAATTATTCGAATTTTTTCAATAATTTTGATTTTATTGCAAAGATGGGAAAATTTAAGCTAAAAAAATGATATAATAAAGATCTTTTTCTTCCATTCGTTGCCGAGATTATAAAGGCGTTTGGAGTTTTTTTTTTAGAGTTTGAAGAATTTATTAACACGAATAGACACTGTGTACAATTATTTACATGTTAAACATAGACTCAGGTGGCATAGCTATTGCCCGTGGGCATTTCCATATATTTGAGTCTTTGTATGGAAGTGATGGACATAAATGGGGGGAAAAATCGTGGAAAATTTGGGATAGGGAGAAAATTGACACGTAAAAAGCACTATATCTATATAATTGAGGGGCAAGGTGATTGTCGATTTTCAATTATTGCAATGAATCTACACAGAGAAAAATGTTTTCTTAATCTAAGAATGTGCAGTCACTTAATTTAACAATGTGCAGGTCACTTAAATTAAGAAAGAAAAGTCACTTGATTTAAGTGAGAAAACTCACTTGATTTAAGTGAGAAAAGTCACTTAATTTAAGCGACTTTTATTTTCTAAAATTAAGAAAGAAAAAGTTACTTAATTCAAGTGAGAAAAGTCACTTGACTTATGTGAGAAAAGTCACTTAATTTAAGTGAGTTTTACTTTCTTAAATTAAGTGACTGCACATTCTTAAATTAAGAAAACATTTTTCTCTGTGTAAAAATATTGGTCCACCAGGAGTTTAATTATATCGATATTCAGCGCAAATTTTTCGATCTCTCCAATGAAATCACTGGAATTTCAAAAAGCTATCAATTTCATTTACCCGGAAAACCAATCATTTTCCGAGGTTAATCACAAAGAAAGGAAATTAGTTGCAAGCGGAAAAATAGCCTCAAATGAATGAAATCAAGATGAAAATAACATAATAAAAAAAAATACGACGACGAAGTTGAGACGTCTTGCACGATGAGGACGGAGTTGTAAGGTCGAACACTATTGTGAATTGCACAATTTTACCTCGTTAGCCGCGTGCGTTCGACCGAGAAGCTATATAACTCTGTGTTCCGCATCGAGAAGAAAGGATCATCCACCTCTTACCTATTCTATACATTTCCACCTAAACTTCAGGGTTAGAGGTTTAGAAGCACGAGTGATGGGTTAATTTCCGGTGTTGGCGGATGTTTACATTATTTCTGATTGAGAGAAATTTTTGTTTTGATTTGGAGCAACTTCATTGGTGAGAGATAAAAGATGAGAATTGTGAAGTTTTTGGGGAAAATCTAGGGAAAGAACGGAGATATGAAATTTTTCATGAAGATCGTTTTTTTTAGAGAGCATTCAGACCTTCAAGAAAGGTTTCCTTGAATAAATTCATGTTTTTATTATTTATCGACATTTTTTGAAAAAATGTATAAATCCGTTATGTTGTGAAATGATTCAAATTCTAGCTTTTCTTCATATTTATCAAAAAGAACAAGTGGATAATAGTATTGCTTTTCAACTGATGGAGCTTTTTCTGCTGATACTTCAGCAATAAGCTGTCGATTGGAAGTGAAACCACTTTTAGAAAACATCGTAAAATTATCAAATTTTGAAAAATTCGTTAAAACGACAATAACTCGAGAATTACTCATGCAAATAAGCTCAGAATTGACATGCATCCAACTGATACATCTATCGAGATGGTATATGAGTATAAATAACATCAGCTGAATAATTCCCAGGAATTCCATTAAAAATTGATCTTTGGAAAATGGACACATCTCAAAAATTACCGAGCGGATTCTCTTCAAATAAAGTTAAAAAAATCGAATTCGCCCAGAGGATGTTTTCCACAAAATATGAAATTCATCTCTAAAACCTTCTTGCTATAATTGAGAATTTAATGCACATATAGACACACACACGCATATATATATACACACAGGCATGCGCTATTTTGCGATTTTCTCTCTATTAAAATCATTTTAAGTATCTTCTATTAAAAAATTTACAATCAGAAATTCTGATGATTACATAGCTTCCATTCGGAAGCATAAAAAAAGGAGAAAAGGCAGAACAAAATTCTTATAGGTTGTGAATAAATCCCAATTGTTTAGGCTTTTCTCACAGGTCTTAGAAATGAGATCTGCAAAAATTTCAATACTCCTCTCCATCTCCAAGATATTCCCGCAAAAATAGAAATCCTCATAAATCAACTCACCACTGAAAATATTCAATGGAAATATTAGAACAATTGATTGTTGAAAAATTCAGTTCGTGAAATTGAAGATGAGTAAAGAAAATCATAGACAGGGTAATTGCATCAATTATACACTCGTGAGAACCCTTCAATCACCGGAAACACCTTTCTAAAAGTCGAAGTAACAAAAGAAGAATTATAAGTGAAATTTTTTATTTCCATTTATAATTCACATAAAACACTTATTTTCATTGGATTCATGAGTGGAGGAAGAATGATGGAAAAAAAAGAGTACATTCTTCGTGGAAAACTAAATCACGGTAATATCACATTTATTGTCGACACGAGAATCGAGAAAGTAATGGCCTTGTGTTGGGTATTAATTTTCAAAAAATATTTCAGTAGCAAAGTAGGATATTGGGAATTTCATAGAAGCTTTTTCTGTAGGTCTCACTCTACTCTTCAGTAAAGATCACACAGGAAAAAAATTGTACCTCTCTTAGATTCAGAAATATTCCCAAGAGAAAACCGAAAAGCGATATATCTGACGTTATTTTGTCAAAATTGAGTTCCTCCACAATTTTCAAAATATCTAGAATTGATGAAAGCCCTCGAGATCCCTTAATTTCCGATTTATGTTAAAAGGAATGAATTTCTCTTTTGTTCTACATTTTTATTGAGAATGTACTAAAGCTATTAGTCATTTTTTAGAGTTTTTTCACCAAAAATTAATCCAATTGGTACCTACAAATATAACGTTTCTCGGTGAGACCATGAAATCATGGACATGAAATCATTTATGGACTCGGCGAATTCCATTAGCGTACACCTATTTTTTTTGCGTTTTTGCACGTTTTCATCAAAAATCTCAGAATTTTCTGAAAAAAACAGGCAAGAGCTCATTTTTTATGCATTATTTGAATTCTTAGATTCAATATTCTGCCAATACAATTGACGAAATATTCGGTTTCATAAACAGGAAGAAAATGTAGTGACAAATAAAAATATTTCACGTTTAGTTGTAGAGTCTAAAGAAGCTGGCATTGTCCAGTGAAACTTGGCGATTTGACAATAATTTGATATTATTAATGACTTTTCCAGTATCCCAATGAATAATTGAAATAATGCTGTTGAATTTTCAGAGCACTCAATGTAACCGTTTTAGAGAAAACATCGGAATGTGTTAAAATACGCAGGCAGACACACACACACATAAAAAAAAACTTTAAAAATATGATTTCTCGACGTTTTGGATCATTTGAAGTCATATTTCGATGAATCCTCGAAATCGAAAAAAGTCGCGTTTACAATGTTTCCATGCGAAAGCGAAAAACAAAAGAATCAACATGCGATAATGTAACTTGGTGAACTGATGAATAATGTCACCGAAAAACTTTATATTTCTTCACATCAATACGATTAATTGTTTGGGAGAAATCTTCAGAACGAGCATAGAAATGACTAATAGCAGCAGTACCTCCTTGAGAAGAATTCAGTGACGAAGTGGAGCCACATAATTTCTATCTTCACTTACCGTTTCTCCAGAGATATCTCGAAATCCCATGAAGATACAGATTTTGTTAAGAAAACGTTTTTTACAGATCTCACTTTGTTTTTCAAATTTTTCTATATCTCTTGGATTTCGAAATATTTCCAAAGAATTAGAAATAAAAGAAAATCAACAAATCTAGTTGTTCATTAAAAGTTGAATTCCTCATCATTTTTAAAGTATCCAAAAAAAATCTAATTAAAAAAACACGAATTTCTCTTTCTTTTCGTATTTCTGTACATGCCTTTTTTGCGGAGCAGACAGAACCCTACAAAAAAATCTATCCACATAAATTTCCGCATCTCGTCTCAGCTTCGAGATATTCCCCAGAAAATAAGATAAAAAAAAATTCACCGCTTACCGCTTCGCTACTGAATTTTTCTCATCGCAACGAACCTCCAACTCTCACAATATCTCTCATCCTTCATCATCCTCATCCAACTAGCGAAGAAGATCGTGACAACTGGCTCATGCATCCCTTACGTGACTACTGCAATACAAGCATGCACTACCAGAAAATAAAAAAAAAAAACTATTAAAAAAAGGAAAAAAAAAAAATGAATCGCATCTCAAGTTGGAAAGTAAAGGTCTCCTTCGCGAGCGCGTCCTGCACTACCGCGCATGTCTTATCCACTAGCCTAACACAAACACTCACAGATCCTATTGAGTTACATTATTACGCAATGAATTTTTACACACAAACGAATGAAGTAGTAACAGTTAAATCGAGTTAGAAAAGCGCCACGCGTCTAGCGTTTCGTTGGCGTCTGGTCTTGGCTATAAAACTAAAGAGGGCAAATATATTCTTATTTCACTTCCACTAATTCGAAATTTTCACTGTTGAATTTCAAGCGTCCAATGAAGAATTAAAATCGCCAAAAGTGAGAAAAATTTCACTTGACCTTTTAATTCACGGCCTTGCATTAACAAACAGGTGGAATGTGTTTACGTTAAGTGGGTCTGGTGTCTGGCTTTGAAGTGGCTCTTCCGTTTTTTTTTTATTTTCACTCTCTCTCTCTTTCTTTCTCTTTAAAAAATGAAGAGGTACAAGAGAATATGTAGATTTTTTTTCTTCTCATCTTTCTTTCTCCTGTCTCATGCTTTTTTCTTTCGTTTAAGGAAGATTGATGAAACGTGATTCCTTAGGTTCTTTCTTTATAATTACCGGAAGAATCCTCCGCACATCCTGAGGTGGTCATCATCATAATCATAATCATGATGATAGAAGTCGCGTAATTATAATAAACGCCAATGGTTAGTAGCTTAAAGTTCTACCTACGCTATTCGACCGCAATGCATATGGTTTATACATTTGAATTACATTCCATTCTTACTTCGTGTTTCTTTATTTTTCTTCTTCTTCTTCTTTAACTCGTTTGCGTTTTGTACGTTAAGTTGAATATTTCATGGACCTACTTTGCCCCCCGTGACTCGTCGTGTTATCTTTGCCCACTAGGGACTCGGACATTTCGCTATTTTATGGTTCAGAGCCTGAGGATTTTTTTCTTTTTTTTCTTCATTTTTCATGGTAGTCGGAGAATATATTGCCTTACCCTGCAGCAGTAATCCATGCAGCGCGAGGTTCATGGCTAAGGGCAGTATTTGACTCGTACGTTCTGAAAATTCCACAAAAATAAATCATTGGTTTTTTTTTTTTTTTTTTTTTAAACATTAATGGGATTCTTGGAATGCAGATTTTATCATCGAGTGATTATTCTGGGAATATCTTGGAAAGTGTTGGATTTACGGGGATTTAAATTATTACTCTTATCAAGAAGAATATTTCCCTTTGTAGGAAATTGTGCGCTATACAAGAAAAAAACTCCTGACTTTTTCCTCTAAAATATTTCATTTCCGAGATAATCGGTAAATAATTGCAGTTTTTCAATCAAAGAGACTTCATAAAAAAAATCTGAAAAAATTGAGAAGATGCTGTAGCTTGTCTACATTGTAAGGTAATTTTCTCAAATTTTTCTCGTGATTCGCCCTGATTTAAAAAAAAAATCCCAGATAATTTTTTTGCAATTTTTCTGTTGATTTCACGATTAGCCTTCCCTCATTGCAGTAGAAAAAAAAAACTAGTGATCGAGATTAACGGAAATGAGAAACTCCTCTCAATCATTCCACCCATCTCTCTCTCTCTCCCCTGCAATTAATTTTCTTTTACACAGTATCACCGAGCTAATAATATTCCAAGAATTTGATAATTTCAGGGTAAAAGGAAGGAAATGATGAAAAAAAAAATACATAAAGAGGCCGGAAAAGTGAACTGCGAAAAATTTTCACCTTACGTAAACTTGATACCTTACGTTTTATTTTTTCACAAACACACGCGAGTTTTGCCTTGGCTTTCCCCCGAATTCCCATATCGGTACACGCTAGCCGATTTTATTTTTTTTTTTCCAGTAAATTTTATATTCCCTCTCGCCACGCCCCATCATCATTTCCTTTTTATCCATTCAACTCAAGTGTAACTGCATTTTTAGCGGCACGACCCTGGGCCCCATATCATCGAATAAAAATTTTCAACGTAACATTCATTGTATGCACAGTACGTCCACCGATTTTTTTCCCTCCTCCCTCTCCTCATTTTCTTTACTTTTTTTTCATCATCATCTATCCACACGCATGTGTGCGAATAAACAATAAAAACAAATCATGAATATGAGCGAAAGCAATATCTGTAAATGTTGCGCGTCGTCAATTTTACTCGTAATTTTGTGGCTCATTCATCCGCTGATGTATACAATTATCATTGAACAATTATCCTAACCGAAGCTAAAAAAAGCAGATAAAAATTCGAATGAGTATTCAATTTATTTTTTGCATAATTTTTACTCGTAAATTACCGCAAGATAAAGTGGGATAGAATAATAGCCTATTACTTCACTCACTTTTTTCGAAATTTCTTGGAAAATGAGGGAAATGGGGAAATTGTCACTCTTGCTTCTTTATAGAAGGAAATTAGAGCTAAAAAAAAGGTCATTATGAAAATTTCTTTACCACCTTCACTTTCCGGGATATCCTCAAAAAAACTCTCATATCAAACCCCTCCTATGGCGGATTTGCCGGTCTCAGCTGCTTTTAAATCTTCATAATCGGTTGGCTGAGCTTACACTGAGTGAAAAAAATATTCACTAGACATATCATATAGTTTAGGTCAATCAAGAATTTATTTGCCAGTGGATTTTCTTCGCTTTAACAATTTAAGTTTTGGACGAATCCTTGTACCTATTTAAGACGAGTTTGAATACTTTTACAACAATCAATGAGGTAAACTTTTTAGTGAGTAGTTGGCGAAAAATACATTCCAGTTTGAGCCAAACCGGGCGATGTTTGGACTAAGATTCCATATTTCGTGCAAATACATTATTAATTGATACAAATTTCATGTGAAAATATTGATGGCAAATATAATCAAGATTGAATCAATGCAGAAGGGTGATTTGGGCAAATAATTGTTTATTTATCATCATCAGTTTGTAAAATTTAATGACAAAAAACGAGTAATGATCTTGTATAATTGCGAATTGAAAGACATTAATATTGAGAGAAATAGGTATTCATTTCTCCCTATTAAATTCAAATCTAATAAAAAAGAAGTTTTGTCTCAAAATTATTTTTATTCCTAGAAAATATTTTTTTCCCTCTGTGTAAAATTCAGAAAAAAAATGGAATTTGTTCATTGAAATGTTTAGCAAATTATTATATTTTTTAAATTACATATTCTGCAAATTTGATGAAGAAATAAAAGAAATTCTAGGAGGCGAAATTTTTCCAATGTTGAATTGAATTTTTCAATGAGCGACGTTGCCGGAAACTCATTAAACGCGTTCGGCCAGTGTAGAGGGGATTCGGCAACGTCGCAGTCAGAATGACACAGTGGCGAATCCCCCGTGATGGAACCGAAATCACCCCTATGACGTCAGATGACCAGTCTAGGATTAATTCCAATTCATAAATTTCCCCAATCAATTTAATATTTCGACTTTCCTGAAATATCTTCGAAAATAATGCAAATATCAAGATCTTCCCAATAACCTTTTTTGCAGCTCCAATTCTCCTCTACAAAAAATCTCCCCACCAAAAATCCCCTATCACCCACCACCGCATAAAAATCACCCCATCAGCACTCAAATTCCCTCCCTCTCTCTCCAACGCCGCAGAAAAAAAAAGAACTTAAAAATAAATAAAAAATATCCTAAGGTGCACATAAACGGCACTTTCTAACCGATTGCTCTCGCATTGAGTCACGAAGCCTCATATACATACAAAATGCAAAAGAGGTTAAATAATTGGGGGATAGGAATCACTATATAATACCAAAGCCACCTGGGATCCAAAAGACCATACATGTTATTTGCCTTTATACGGCGCTTTCACTATCCTCTCTTTAAAAACTCGGACACACAAAAGCCCCACATAATGCCACAGCAGAATGCGAAAATAAGAATAATGAAATAAATAACATATATATATATTTGAAATGGCTGTAAACGAATGGTAAAGGTGCTTGGGCATGCACATCACATGCGAGGAGAGGCCAACGAGGTTTAACAGGACGAGGGCTCTCGCTACATTCGTTTCATGTAAAAAGGAAGAAGATACAAAAAGCAGCAATACACGAGGAAAGAAGAAACCCTCTCCTCGTGTCGATATCCTTCTTGGTATTTCCAAGATGGCCGTTTCTCTGTAACCACGTGTAATACACTAAATGTATTATGCATCACGTGTTTATTTTTTTTTTTTTTTGAGAGAGACTTCATTCCTTTGAATGTAAAAGAATAATAATTTAAATAAATAAATAAAAGCCGGGTTAAATGAATTATGATAAATCATTCGCGTGGGCACTACTAACTTTTACGCTTGTCATAGATGTTATGTAAATTATCAGTGGATACTCAAGTAGTTTGGATATACTGAGAGCGAGAAGAAAAAAAGGGGGAAAAAAAAGCTGAGAGAAGGAAATGCGGCGAATTTTTCGGTCTTTTTTTTTTCCTTCCAACTTTTAAAATGAAAGGGGGGAGGGAGTGAACCACCGGTCGTCAGTAGTCGCCATTTGTGAAAGTTGCGTACTGAGAGCCGGTTCACAGCTCACACAGCTCCAAGGAAACTGGGAAATTATAATTGCGGCATGAGATAAATCGAATCTGGTCCAACTTGGCGGGTGACGGCTTCAACTCGTTCTGCACAAATTACTTGAAATAATATAATTTTTTTTAATTTTTTTTTTTAGGCTTTTTTTTTCAATCGTTATCGGTTATCTTTTAGGTAATTACAGGCATATGAAAGCACATTGCGCGGTGATGTAATGAATATTGATTGTTACTAATTAATAGTGTAGATTAATTTTTAATGGAATTTAGGTTTTTTTCTTCTTTATTTCGACTGAGGAATATTTATTTTCATCGTTTCACAAAATTGAGAAAGTGGCGAAATTTAAGGGGAAATTTCGGTGAATGTATTTGCATTCAATTGATTGTTTCGAAATTTTTGGAAACTTCGGCTTTTGGAGCAAATTGAGTTTGCGGATTTTCATTATTTTCGAGGCCTCAATAAAAGGGAAGGGGCAAAATGGAATTGAATATAACTCATCCCATATTGCCCCGCTATTTCCTAAATAATGAAATTTCCCAATTATACAAGGCGAAAAATTTAGTCTAAAAATTTCATGAAACTCCGAAAATCTGTCGATCAAAAAATCAAAAAATTCAAACAAATGTTCGATGAAATTAATCAATGAATCTGTAAACAGAAGCTGAAGTTAACATCGGTTAATTTAAAAGACCGTTAGTCTATGCGCGTGCTCTTTACTGTGAATGCGTGTAAATCATGGTTGAGAATAAAAAAGGTGAATTATTCACGGTCTGTGCAAGCAACTGTCAGTTATTGACTACTTCACTCAGATCGTGTCAAGATAACGAAATAAGGAAATAAAAGAAGAGCAGAATAAAGTAAATAGCGCGAAAGAGAATGAATACTAAAGGAAAAAATAAAAAAATAAAAAAAATATAAAGAGCGAAAGAATTAACGTTACTTTCCCTCGTACACCAGCTGACACGCTGAAGAAGGAAGCATCATTGAATGCTGAAGGAATAGTGCGTGCCCAATCACGTACACGTGTATATCATCTGAATGGGTAAAAGCTCATTTTTTTTTCTCTCTCTTTACTTCGTTTTTTCCCCCCTTTTAATTCTAAGTTTATTTTCTGCAGATTAAATATGACCTTTGATTTAATCGGCTTGGGGGCAATTTATTCACGTCTGATGAAAGTAATTACGTGGAAAATGCAACATACCTACTGGTCATAATGTTCACTTCCCTTAATTTCTTAATTTTTTTTTTTATTCTGCTGTGCACAGGATTTTTTCTGCAGAAAATCTTCAACGTGGATTCTGCAGGGTGAATTTCTTGAAAATATCTCGGGAACTGAGGGAAATTGGGGAGTTTTTGAAAAGATCCCAATGGAAATTCTCTATCTCTTTTCAAAAAACTAAAAAGAGTAGAATATTAGAAAAAAACTGATTTTTGAAATATATATGGGCAAAGGAAGGTTCCGGAGTTTAATTTGAGAAATTATCAGAAAAAATTTCAGAAAAATTTCATAAAAAGTTTTATAAAAATTTCAGAAAAATTCCGAAAAATTCTGAAAAATCGGAAAAATCTCAAATATATCAAGATAAAACTGATTTTTTTTGTTCCATTTTATCGTTTTGCAAAAGGATTTAAGTTTTTTTGTAAAAGGATTTAGGAACTATAAAAAAGGTCCTTACAAACATTCCTCTATCATTAGTTTCCGAGATATTCATTTAAAAAAACCGATAAAAAGGTAAAATTAAAAAAGATTCTCGTTTACCTTTCTCACAAATATCCACAGATGAAATATCAAAAGAACTTGAAATAAATAAATTTCCACAGATTCTCCTTCAATCGTTGATTTATTCTTTACACCCGGTTTTCCTATAATATATCCAATAACGTAATAAACTATAGTGCACAGTTATAAAACAGTCCTCAATCACCGTGAACACACTTGAAATGTTTCATTGTCTCTTCCTTATTCATTGTTAAATAATTCGACCAGTCCATTGCTCCAAATCGTTTTGTTTTTTACCACAAAAAAATTACACTTGTTTTATTGATAAATTTATGAAAAAAATAATTTATTATATTCATCATTTTCGAAATTTTATTTCACTCTCTATAAATTCATTCACAAAAACTCATTGACAACTCCTGATGATTCTTATCTATATTCGTTGAATTGAAAGAATTCGATTTTTTTTTAAATTTTCTCATCAAACGTTAAAAACTTTCTTTCATCGAAAGTCGTTGAGGAGCAACACTGTGGGCGTGTTTCACGATTCAAGCAACACACAAACAGCTGTTGGCCTATAGCCGCGTATACATCACAAGTTCCTCATTTAAATTTTAGCAAAAATTATACACATATTTATTATCTTCTATTGATCTCGTAATTATTTTTTTATTATATTTCCAATATTTCTAATTAATGAAAACACGTAAATTTTTTGAATTAATGCAGTTTAATTATTGCGTAAAATTTTCACGGTTCAACGCTATTTCTCTTTTTTTTCCTTCTAATTTTTAATTTTTTTTTTTAAGAAAATAATTAATCAATAAGAAAATCACGAGTTTATTCACAACTATTTTTCACTCAATTTAATTTACACAAATCGATAAATTCCCGGGTTAAAAAAACACTTTTAATCACTTTGAGGTTGATAGTTGAATGTGATGGTTCTTTTTACCTTTCTCGTTATTTTGACCGGCACATGCCGCAAAGAAGCGATCGCTAGACTAAGTCCCTGGCGAGTGGTAAGTGACTACGTGAACGCGTTCCTTATCCCCCTTTACTGTCCACCACTCGAAGAGTTAACTGTGTGGCGGGATAATACCACCCCCACCACCACTGCTTCCCCAAAACATTATCACTCAAATCTTATTGTTATTATTATTTTTTGATAAATGAAAAATATTTACGGGTGAATGGGGTTCAATCAACCCTTACACAGAGAAAAATGTTTTCTTAATTTAAGAATGTGCAGGTCACTTAAATTAAGAAAGAAAAGTCACTTGATTTAAGTGAGAAAAGTCACTTAATTTAAGTGAGTTTTACTTTTTTAAATTAAGAAAGACAAAGTCACTTGATTTAAGTGAGAAAAGTCACGTAATTTAAGTGAGAAAACTCACTTGATTTAAGTGAGAAAAGTCACTTGATTTAAGTGAGAAAACTCACTTGATTTAAGTGACTTTTTGAAAGTTTCCACATGTCGTAAAAAAATTGAAGTATTTGAGACGATAGAATATTGGAGAAAAAAATATAAATTGCAAAGTTAAATTTTTTTGTCAATTTTGCAAATAATTTTCAGCATATTTCGTTTTAAAGGGTTCGTTCTACCTCAGTTTCTCTCATGAAGATGAAATGATGACGTTGACATTATTGATATACATGACTTATTAGCTCGATAAAAATTTTTATGAAAAGTTTCATGAAAATTTCAGAAAAATTCCAAAAAATTCTGAAAAATCTCAAATATATCAGAAAATAAAACTTATTTTTTTTTCCTGAAACTTCTGATATTCAGTAGGGCCCAAAATTTCAACTTTCTAAGTTTTAAGAGCATTCCAAATTCTTTTTTATTAGAAAAAAAAAATCTTTAAAGATTTAGGAATCATTGAATCGTTTCTCA
Organism: Aleiodes alternator; assembly: GCA_963921955.1. Taxonomy (NCBI): domain Eukaryota; kingdom Metazoa; phylum Arthropoda; class Insecta; order Hymenoptera; family Braconidae; genus Aleiodes; species Aleiodes alternator. Next base: position 7,390,700 of record OY998100.1, on the reverse strand, counting down.
TGTTCAGAAATCTATGTTTCAATAAATTCGTCGATAAATTCATCTAATTGCTGATGAAAAAGAAAATAAATGAAGAAAAATAAAAAATTTTCACTCGCTCCAATGTTGATAGCTTATTAAAGTCTAATAAATTCAGCTTGATATGGATTTTTGTTTGAAAATTAATGGAATAATTTTTTGCAATGTGAAACATTAAACTGGTCGTTAAAAAGAATGGGGTAGATGCCAAAGCTGGGAGGAAACACGCGGGAAAAGTCAGCCGGCTGGCCTTCGAGACACTCGAGTTAAGAATTACAGAGAGAGACAATTCGTGTGGTTTTTTTGCATTTATTTTTTTTTAATTGGGTGCTCTTTATTTCAGTGAGGGAATGGGGGCATGAGAGATGGCAATGAGTTTTTTCTCAAAATATCGCGGAATTTGTGGAAAATAGAAGAAGTCGAGTGACCTTTTTTGCGGCTCTGATTTTTCGCGACAAAAAAGATTATTTAAAAAATTTCACTATATCCTACACAGAGAAAAATGCTTTCTTAATTTAAGAATGTGCAGTCACTTAATTTAAGAATGTGCAGGTCACTTGAATTAAGAAAGAAAAAGTCACTTGATTTAAGTGAGAAAAGTCACTTAATTTAAGTGACTTTTACTTTCTTAAATTAAGGAAGAAAAAGTTACTTGATTTAAGTGAGAAAAGTCACTTGACTTAAGTAAGAAAAGTCACTTAATTTAAGTGAGTTTTACTTTCTTAAATTAAGAAAGAAAAAGTCACTTGATTTAAGTGAGAAAAGTCACTTAATTTAAGTGACTTTTACTTTCTTAAATTAACAAAGAAAAAGTTACTTGATTTAAGTGAGAAAAGTCACTTGATTTAAGTGAGAAAAGTCACTTAATTTAAGTGACTTTTACTTTCTTAAATTAAGAAAGAAAAAGTTACTTGATTTAAGCGAGAAAAGTCACTTGACTTAAGTGAGAAAAGTCACTTAATTTAAGTGAGTTTTACTTTCTTAAATTAAGAAAGAAAAAGTCACTTGATTTAAATGAGAAAAGTCACTTAATTTAAGTGACTGCACATTCTTAAATTAAGAAAAAAAATTTCTCTGTGTATAATTACTGAGATAATAGCGATGAAGTAAATTTTCAAAAATTTGCATAATTTATTTTGAAAATTTACTCATTTTCAGTTTTCTTGAAAATATCTCCAAATTTATGAGAAATATCGATATTTTTGGAATTACTTGCTTTGTAGTTCTCTAAAAAAAATTGCTCACTCCTATGGATTTTGAAATATTAAGAAAAAAAAAATAATGATCACCCAAAATCAAGGCACTTCGCACTCTTTTGCTACTTTTCTCTCTCACATCACACACAGAATTCTCATTAATTCAGGCAAAACTGACCTCCCCCATTAATCTCCGAAACCCGATCGAGTCCACCCACCAATCCGCAATATCTCAAATGCAATTTACATTCGATATCTTGTCTCCACCTTTTATTCGAAAAAAAAAAGAAGTAGGATAAAAATCATGGAAATTATAAAAGAGTCGTACACTAATAAATGGAGCAAAGTATTGCGTAATACAGTGGGTGGCCGCCTTTCTCCACCACGTAAGAGTCCTGAATTGTCTCTCAACGTTATCCTACTTACCACGAAAATCTAAGAATTAAATTTGAAAAAAAAAAACTATAGAAAAATTCTAAAAAAAAAATTTGGTAAAATTCATTGATTTCTAAATTTTCAAAAATCCATTGAAAACATCAAAAAATCTTAACTAAAAAATTAAATCAATTCATTTTTAATTTTTTCATCAGCCCTATTAAGTAATTATCAACCTCTAATTTTTCGTTTTCTTCCAATAAAATCCTGAAAATTCGAAGAATTCGTGATTTTCATTTTTATGAAACTGAAAAATTTCCTGACTCAAGGGATATTACGAAGGCGTCATTGTGTGATGTCATGCACAGCTCCAAATTAGGATATTGTTGCACAGTTAATTTTCCTCAGGGACAATTTACTGATAAATTGTTGAGAAAAAATTGACGAAAAAAAAAATTATTAGAAAGTTAGGAAGTATTCGGTTGGTTCTTAAACATTCCATAAGTCACTCGTAAAATTGTACCAAAAAAAATGATAATAATAATAATAATTGTATCAAGATCCTGAAACGTATGGTCATGGACTGTCATCGACGTGGTTGGTTTTATTACCACGCCCATAATGCCCAGAGGTCCTTTCCTTGAACCCCATAGCCCTGAAAGTGAATTGTAGCGGGGGCGTTCGTTATCTAATGTACCTTTCTGTTCGATAAAGCGAGAGAGAGAGAAAAAAAAACGAAATAAAAGGTGAAATAAATATAAAGAGAAATTGTGAACAAATCGAAGTGATTGAATTAATTTAATTGAAGTTTTTAACCGAATAGAGTAGGTGTTTTTCACGTTCACGTTGATTGATAGATTGATTGCCGTTTCAGAGCGTTTGTTTGGGAAGCTGATCGCTCAATTAGAAAAATTTGAAATTGTAATTTTGAACTTTTCAAAAATACTATGAGTCAATCAATGTAACGAGAGGAAATTCAGTAGCTCTTGTAGATTGAGATAAATCAGAAAATTACTTTTATATTTTTTTGGTTCACCGCTTGATAATTGTGGGATTTGAGGAAATTTGGAAAAAAAATATTTTTTTGAGAAAATTGAATTGAATTCTTTCAAGAAAAAGTTCTTCCTGATTTTTTTTTTGCTGATAATTTTGGACGAATTTACGCGGAAAATAATGTTTTATTAATTTAAGAATGTGCAGTCACTTAAATTAAGAATGAAAAAGTCACTTGATTCAAGTGAGAAAAGTCACTTGATTTAAGTGCGTTTTACTTTCTTAAATGAAGAAAGGAAAAATCACTTGAATCAAGTGACTTTTTCTTTCTTAATTTAAGTGAGTTTTCTCACTTTATTCAAGTGATTTTTTCTTTCTTAATTTAAGAGAGTAAAACTCACTTAAATCGAGTGAGTTTTCTCACTTAAATCAAGTGATTTTTTCTTCCTTAATTTAAGAAAGTAAAACTCACTTAAATCAAGTGAGTTTTCTTACTTGAATCAAGTGACTTTTCTTTCTTAATTCAAGTAACCTGCACGTTCTTAAATTAAGTGCCTGCACATTCTTAAACAAAGAAAACATTTTTCTCTGTGTACGAGGAAAAAAATTGAGTCCTTTTTCATAATTTTATTAAGAATCTTTTTCATTAAAATTTCGCGGAATCTATTGAAGCTAGACATATTTCAATGAACCCCTTTTTTTAGAGAACAGCAAAAGTTGGAAAAGAGTTTTTTTTTGAAGATTCTTAGATTTGATTTTACTAGATTCAGAAATATTTTACGAAAACTCTAGAAGTGGAATAAATTGAAGAAAAAAAGCAATTTTTTGTAGATTATTTTATACTTTACAAAAAATATCTTTTAATAAATTCGAAAAATAATTTACATGAGATTTCTAAAGATATTCTTCTCTCACAACTTCCATATTCTTCTACAAATATCGGCAGAACGAGTAATTTTCAAGAAAAAAAAACAAAAAACATTTTTTTTTAGAATTTCATGGGCTGCAAAAACGGTCTCCTGAAAAAATCCCCGTCAGCCCAATGGTTTCTGAAATATCTGCAAAAGAATGGTAATAAAGAGGAGACACTTTAAAAAGCAATGAATAAATTGAACTCGACCAGTTTTACAATTTCCCCATCAAATCGATGCTTCTTTTCCCACGTAAAAACGTTAAATGCAAAAATACGCAATCATCATCGATTCCAACAATCCATAAAATCCCCAAGCCATATCCTTTTCTCAAATATTATCTTGTCATCCGTAGAGATGACGTTTACGACTTGGACAAATTTAAAAAAATCCCGTGAAAATGAGTAATTTGATGTGAAAAAAAAAATCAGATTTTATAGTTCACGTTTGGAGACTCTCACGCGTACATTACTCGATGGAATTCCTTTCACCCTGGAGTTGCTTTGTCATCGCTTAGTGTTGTCTCGAAATACTCGTAATCACTGGTTGGATATATACTGGTTGAGGGCCGTTTCGTATACGAAACAAGGACTTAAACCTCTTTCAACAAGACCCAATTGCCAATCGTTTCTATATTTTTTTAATGTTTTTTCTTAATTTTTTTCTCACATTACATTCAATCGGTTCGATAATTCTCCACGTAACAAAGGCACTGAGAAACGATTTTTTTTGCACAAAAAAAAAATCATAAAACTTTTCTTCGTCAAATATGCAAAGTAAAGAATTTTTCTCTGGAACAAAGAATTTTTTTCATCTCGCGGAAAAAATATTAAATAAATTCTTTTTCTCATTGGAAGTGAGATGCTGTATCCAATTTCAGCTTTCTATGGTACAGAAAGACATAAAAATTGTAGGTAGAACACTAATGTGTATACTTTGAGGCAGTATGAAATTGCAAATAGTATTTTATTATTATTTCTATCCTTTTTTTTTCTCTCTCAATTCCAGAAATGGATATTTTCTGCATTTTGAATTCATTAGATTGTTACAGAACCGGAAGTCGTTGGAAAGAATATAGAATCCAACAATCTGGATTTCTCTTGTTTTTTTTATAAAAAAAAAAAAAATTATATCAATTTTGCAAAAAAAATTAATCATTTTAATCAACAAAGCATCGACAATTATTCGGCAAATCAATTAATTTTTTTGTTAGAATACTGAAATCAATGGATTTTCGATTTTTTAATAATTCCCATCGGAAACATGGGCAAAATTAGACATTGAGCCAATTCAATACTTTTTCATGATAATTAATAAAATATTTTCTCAGCAAAAATTGTGAATAAACATTTTCCAGTCCAAAATCACGATAAAAAAATTAAGAAATCAGATTTTATTCAAAATTTGTATTAAAGCTTACAAATTATTTGTTTCTCAGGTCAACTTTACACGCATAATTGTGATGTGAAAGAAATCTGCAAAGTACTACATTGTTTATAATCGCGAGTTCATTCCACATCAAAATAATAATCATAAATCCCAGTAATAATTAACAGCGATTCTCTTCAGCATGGCTTCAGAAAATAGTCCATCCAGTCATGAGTAGCTCTGCACTCAGACGAGAGGAGATCGCATTGAGTTCGAGTGGACAATTAAAAAATTTCATTTGTTGCCTCAAAAAAACAACGGAGAGAGTATTAATCCAGAAGCTTTCCTCAAGACTAGAACTGAACATTGGGAAGGAGAACTTTATCCCCACGTTGTCATCGATGAATACAATCTATCCTGAATAGATATCAGTTTTCGTCCCGTCTCAAATAAAATCCTTGGAATCTAAATAAAGTGTGAAATTACCATCTTTCAGTTGGATGAACAATTAGGAGCAGCGAGTCTATAGATTTCTCAAAATGATAGAGATATCAGAGCTATCGATTCAAGACGATCTTGCTAATTCGATTACTATTCGTTGTAAGATTGAGTTATTGGGAAGTAATATTACGTCATCATTTACAGAAAAAATCAAATTCTCAGGCACGGAGTAATATTTTTCGGAGCAAGAAAAAAACAATTTACCGACGATTTTTTATTATTCCATGAGTATCCTCGATCAACCGATTTCATCTTGATCCGTGGAGACGAGACGTTTCTAAAACACACGAGGCAATTCTGGCCAATCATTATCCGGAATTTGCGACGATGTTCCAACCCGAAGAAGTAGAAGAAAATGTTGCGAATGAACTGAAAATTGAGAACATTGAACCAGCTCTTGTGGAAGGATTGTTAGAGTTAATCCACAGCGATAATGTCTCAGGAATTAAAGAATTAACTTATGAACTGTTGGCAGCAGCAGATCAATAGGCATTGGGAAGAATGAAAAACTTGTGCGAAGAAACTCTTCATAAGACACTGAACGACGATAATGCAGCAGAATTCGTGGCGCTTGTTGATTTTGACAACAGTCATTGATTGGAGAAGTATACTCTGCAGTGGTGGCTAATCTCGAAAAAGTGGCTCAATCAGATGCTTTTGAGTCGATGAAATTATCCGGGGAATTATCCAAGGATTATCGCACTTGTATCAAGTGAGAAGAGTACGAAATGAGAACAGAGTATGTAGGGTGAGTGGTCCAGTGGTCGAACAAATAAGACTCGTCAGGCACCAGTGATCGAACACAAGAAATTCGATAATTACTGATACATTTAATAGTTTCATAGGCTTTCATTTGAGTTGACGCATATTATATTGTCTTTTGAAGATTAGAAAAATCATATTTCGTTGAATTACTCATTATTTCTAGGATATATACGTTAAATAGTTCGATCACTGGACGAGTTCGAACACTGGTCAACTCACCCTAATTACTATTTTTTCTGCAATTTTCATTTTTTAAATGAATTTATTTTTTGTCAACTGCATTCCGATCCTTAAGATCGATAATTACCTGAACAAAAAAATTAATTTAGTTAATAGTGGAATCAATTTAATTCTGACGTAAAATTAGTTTTTTTGGAAATATCTCGCAAATAACAAAAAGAGATTTTCTGAAAAAACTTATTTTAACTAAATTTAAATCAAATGTATAATTGAAAAATTGCGTAACAAACCTTTCCAAAACACTTCATATCATCGATACATGAAACGGCATTATTAACATTGTACAGTCCCGTGATAAGTGAGTAAGAGGGCTTGATTAAACCCTCGTCGTAGTATTGCAAAACATCTTGACCTGCTTCCCTGTGAATAATTCACAGATAAAATCGTTGATTAGCCTTCAAAATTGAATGTAAAATAATTAAATTGTTTAACTGATTTTACCTGTATGAATCAGGATTTTTTCCTTTGTATTCAACTAAATTAATTCCACTTGGTATAAACGAACATTTTTTATCGTCATCGTCTTTTTTTTGTGGTACAAAACCAGCTAAAATCAATCTTCCTTCTCTCGATAAATGCTCAACAAAAACAACAAAATTATCGTCTCGTAGCATAGTCGATGAGAAATTCGTGTCATAAATGCGTGTAAAACTAAAAAAACAAAGGAATTGAATTGAGTTAAAAAAACAAAAAAGGTTTTTTTAAAAAACAGTTTTCCGTAAACCCAATAATTCTCTGAATATTCATGAAAAAATTCGTCTATTAAAGAAACTTTAGATATTAACGAGAAAATGATTAAGAATAAAGAAATTCATTCTAATGTCAGGAACATTGCACTTACCAATCTAAAATACTCTTGAACTTAGCCCCTTCATCCCCAGAAAAAACATCTTTAATATTCCTCTCTGCCGCAAATTCCTCAATTTTTTTAACTAATTTCTTATCATTGAATGCTAGTGATGCAAAGGCACCCTTGTCACGTACATGATTGGCCTTTTCTTCCGAAGCACTTACACCGATAACCTGAGCCCTGAAAACATTGGCTGCTATGTCAACAGCAGCCAGACCCACTCCACCAAGACCTACATTAACTAATACCATTTCATTCTCCTCTAAATTTGCATTTTTTTCTAATCCAATCAATGCTATCATGTAATTTTCTAGAATGCAGACGGAATCGAGGAACTTTGAGGACGATTGAACCTTCCAAATGTCCTGAAAAAGACGTTGAGAATTATTGAAATCCTTTTTCAGTAGTTTTTTTTCACTCGAAAAGAGTGATAAAATTATTTTAAGGAGAATAAGTGATAATTCACCGAAACGTCAGCTGTACATTGTTCAGCAAGGCCTCCGGAACGTTCCTTGTTCAAGGCCACTATTCTATCTCCAACTTTGAAGCCTTTCTTCTTTGCCTCTTCACCAACATCCAACAATTTCCCCGCCACTTCGTATCCCAGAATTTTTGGTAATTTCGGACTGATTGCGTAACCATTTTTGTATTGTAAAATATCCGGTCCATTGAGTGCACAATAATGTACGTCAATGAGTACCTAAAACATTTCCGCATGTGTAATTAAAAAAAGGATGATTTTAATTCATAGTAAAAAAGGTAAAGAAGGATGATTCATGAAACTAAAAATAGCAGACATTTGAAAATTTTTATTTTTTAACAAAGAAATAATTTTGTCAAATAAAAAACATGCACATGCAGGAATTTCGAAGAACAATAAGGGAGAGTGGGGCAAAATGGACCTAGAAGATGAGATGACTTCAGATTTTTTTGAGAAGCAGCGGCTGCTTCAAAAAATCTGAAAAAATTTACAAACAATATAGATATGTTGGATTATTTTCTCAAATTTTTTCAGATTTTTTCGTCAAGTCCTTCATCCCGAAAAAAATTCCTTAATCATGTTACTATGGGTATCCATTTTGCCCCACTCTCCCCTAAGTGAAATTTTTCTAAATATTCTTTTTTTAATAATTCATTAATTTTGAAAAAATCCAAACAATTGGGCAGATGTATACTGATTTAATTATCATGTTAATTCAATTTGTTCTGTCATTAGTTTTTTCATATCTCGGAAATTAAGCGAGATAGCTCATCTCGTTATATTTCTGTTGAGAGCTTTTTTTGTATAGATTTGAAAGAGCTACAAAAGAAAGAGCTGAATAAAATCATGCTATCTCACTCAGTTTCCGCGATATTCTTCCAAAATTACTGAATTGTTGAATCAAAAGAAGAAATGAATCAATTTTACTATCAATCCGTTTTCTTGAAATATCTCGGAAACTAAGGGAGGTAGAAATTTTTTCGTAGAGATCTTTCTTGTAGCTTTCATTTTTCTCCAAAAAACGAGTTATCACAAAAATTGTGCTATCTCGCTTAGATTGTGAGATATTTAGAAGAAAAGAAAAACATTTTTACAATAAAATCGAATTTTCGTTTTCCCAAAATTTTCCTTTTTTTTAACTGAATTGTTTAAAGAATATACCTCATTTTTATTAGTAATTACTGGACGTGGAACATTTTCAATAACCAGTGGTTTCGAAAATTCCTTCAGAACTGCAGCCTGAATTTTACCTTCTTCAGGTTCAGGCCCATTACTCTTAACCGGTTCATCAGTTGCCTTCGATTTAACACAAGTTTTACTGAATTTAACAAGACTGATGTAACTAACACTTTTTCTCTCACTGACACTTAAATTATTTATTAAAATTCTCGACAACAATTTAACTGACATTTCGGAGCATGTAAATAGATAAAAAACATAACCTAAGCAATTCTACTCCAAAAAATCAAATAAACCAAAATATAAACATGTAAAAAATAATTTCAGATGCATTTTTATGATTATAGGCTACTATGTTATTGGGCTGATTATGATGAACAGGAGGAATACGTGGAATTGGACTGCTGTTACATTGTTGGTAGCGCGTGTTCTTTCAATTGTATCATAACAAACATAACCTGTTCTATGTGTGATAAATAGGTGATTATAACAATTGCGGTAATTTAATGCGCCCAAAAAAATTCACACTACCATGCAGCTCCGAAAAGTGAGTAAATTCAAGATATAATTTTTGATTCAAAAAAACTATTAACCAATCAATGACAGGGAAAACTGGGGCTAAATGAATCTACATGTCAAAGTGATTTGGGTTTTTTTTTCAGAGTGAATAAGTCTTTACGAAAATTTGAAAAAATTCACCAACAATCTACACATATTGGAGCATTATCTCAAATTTTTTCTGATTTTTTCATGAAGTCCTTTACTCCGAAAAAAATTCCTGAATCATGTTGTCATGGAGGTCCATTTCGCTCTACTCTTCCCTACATATAATTGGTCCAAGGACGAGAAAAGGGAATTGGAAAAATTTTTAACACTAATTATTTGCGAATATCTTTGAAACTGTTTAGTTCAGAGAAAATTGTCAGGTGACCTTTTTTGTAGAGAATTTTGTGGGCTACTAGAAAGGTATCTTGATGAATTCTACTAAACCTCGTCGTTCTCGAGATATTTCTCAAAGAATGTGCAAGAGATTTTTGCTGTTTTCTGATGTCCTGGTTTTTTTACGACGTTATTGCGAGATATCCCAACAAATAAGGGAAATAGAGCAATTTTTGTAGAGACTTTTCTTATGGAGGAGAATAAGAGCTACAAAAAAGATCCTCACGAAAGTTTGCCCATCTCTTCTAGATTCCAAGATATTTTGCATGGACAGATTTCTTATCCAAAGTTTCAATAGAATTAATAATTTTTTTGTTTTCAGTTTCACAAACATCGACGAAAGAGTCGTCATAGTGTCTGTAATTGGAAAATCAAAATATCGTTCCAAAGGATGTAAAACAGAGATGATTGGAACGAATTTATCAGTTGGTCTTCTCGATCATCCTTCGGTTAATTCAGATTCAATGGTAAGACAAGTTCTTCATTTAATTGACATAAAAATAATCAAAGATTTTTTTTTCAACTTGCAGAGTGAAATTGAAGGCTACTACGATACTCACGATAGGATAATTTATCTCCATTTGCGAGGAGTTCTAGACAGTTACACATTAGTCAATGAATATGATAATTTTATGGAGAAACACGAGTGCAAAGATTTCCTCAGTGCTTGGGCCTACATGCGTGAAAAATATGCCAAAGCACTGCTGCTCCTATTCAACATTTCACATATTGTTATTCTCACTCATCCGACACACACGTTCGATTACAGTTACGTGCATTTATTCAGAGCATTGGATACGATCAGGTGATTAAAAATATGCAATTTCAAAAAATTCATGTTTTGTCGGATGTTTTTGAAACTATTGGAGATAACAGAATTTTGTATATCACTTTTTTTTAATAGAGAATTTGATACTCTACAAAAAAGTTTTCTTGCAAAATTTTCCAAACTCTACTAGTTTCTGAAATATGCACAGATTTATCCTGAAGTCCATTTTTTCAAATGGCTTTTTGTTTTTGCGGAATATCTCTTGATCTGAAAGAGAAAGAAATTTTCTTTATGACCATCTTTCTAGCTCTCGCTCTTCTCCACAAAAAATATCTCTTTAAAAAGTTCCCTCTTTCTCTCTCATGTCCCAAGATATTCTTCAAAAATCGTCGATAACTGTTCTAAACTCTCAAAATTTACTAAAATCTCAAATTTTCCAGACAGAAGACAATAAGCCAAATGACACCGCTCCTTAGCACAATCTCTGGTGTTCCAAAGGCCTGGATCTCCAACGGTCGTCCCTGCTCGCCCCGCGTGCTCTTCTACTTCGAGACATGCCCAGCAATCTTCAAAGACCCAGCCTCCGGAGCAAACATAAAAAAACTCGAGCACTCCCTTGAGGACCAAATTTACCACGTTCTTCGGAAGCACCGTATCGTCACAAACATAAGTGCCAACTCGTTATTCGCAATCCCAGCGAATCAAGAATTCGTCTACGTCCACACTGGTTCAACCGAATCGAGTGATATGCTGAGCTACATGGTGAAGAAGTTGATGGAGAGCTGCAAGATAACTCCTGGAATTAGCAGAACAAATCCGACACCAGTGTCTTTTAGTGCGGTTGATTCAGGCAGCGAAGAGAGGTCCTTTCAGCTTTTTCTCCAGCAGCACATAAAGCTAGCGTTCTCCAAGGGTTTCGATGACAATGTCGGCAGACATTCAGCTCCTTCGCCCTTTGAAACTCCCAGTGTGTCAACGTTTTTCGCTGTTGCGGATAGTCTCTACGCCTTTTTCATCGCCGGTAATGATAAGGAATTGTCCAATCTCCATGGACTTTTGGACACCGATGTCAAATTCAGCAAGAGCAGATGTAGCAAAGTCCTGCCAAGAGCACTGCAAACTTATCAGGATAGCTTACCGCAGCATTACGGTAGAACTTATCATGAGACGAAACTGGCGCATGCGATGGCAGTCTTTGAGATGCATGCACGTGGTCCACTGTTTGATGAGTTCGCTGAGAAGCTGCAGAGCGAGTGTGATAAGCACTGGAGAACTGGCAGGCAGATGTGCGAGGTGCTCTCGCTCACTGGAAATCCTTGCACCAATCCAATACACAAGGGAGGCAGTGAGGGTGCTGGTGGCGGTGAACACGCGGAGGAAGACAATGAACTTCCGGTTATGGAGCATTGCAGCGGAGTTAGATACATCTGTGCCTGCAACTGTGGACGATGCCAGGGACCTAGGGAAGATCCTTTCAATGTTCGCCACGCCAATCACGACTGGTTTCAAATAATGTCGAAACAGTGCGGGTGCTCGCAGCTAGAGAGCATCGAGTTTCCGGTTTTTCAACCGAGTACACACAATTTTAGGTGATGATCTAGTAGTGATTATTTATTTTGAAAATATCTGTTTTGATATAGAGGAGTCCGAGGCAAAATGGACCTACACGTCATAATTATTGAAGATTTTTCATTTTCGGAGTGAATAATTTGAAAAATTACACAACAATTTAGACATGTGCAAGTATCTTCTGGAATTTTTTCAGATTTTTTGCGCAGACTCCTTCACTTTTAAAAAAATCCCTGAATCATTTTGCTTTGCAGTTCCATTTTGCCTCATCTCCCCTATGAATGTCTATGTTCAAGAAAATTTTTGTTTAATGCCGGTTCATTTTAATAGGGCAGCACAATTATTCTCAGGACCGAAAAGAAAGGATTCCTTTGGTCGAGTTGATTTGTCAACTCCACAAGGACAGACTCAAGCGTACAGTCTAGCTGATAGCACTCTACATGGTAAATTCAACCAACTCATTATCATTTAATTTTTTGTTATTTTTTATTTTCATTTTTTATTTATTTTTTCTCCTCATTTTCTTCAATCATTGAATGAAGATAATATTGAAGGATACGGAAGTGCTGGACAGTCGCAACTGACCAATGATCCGACTGGAGAAGATCCAGAGAGAATGAATAAAACGAGCTTGACACCGAGCGATGGGCATAAGGTCGTCATACAGGTGTCTGATACTGATGCTGACAATGCAAAAGGTATTTTCAATTTTTTTATAAATATCTCGAAATTTAGTGAAGATGTGACCTTTTTCATGATATTATATTACCTAACAATTGCGGCAAAGGATTTTTTTACGAGTGTGTTTTGCAATCATACGAGTCTAAAAATCTTTACCTCATGTGTTATCCACGTGTTTTTTATATCCAATGTACATAAAGAAAAAATATTTTTTTAGATCATGAAATTCTCTACAAAAAAGAAATTTACATTTTTCTCGCAAATCACTTAATTCAAAGACCTTCGCAGCAAAAATTACATTTTTTCTATCAATTAAATATCAATAATCTAATGATTTTCTTCTCAGAAAAATCACTGGTGAGACAACCGTCCACAACAGAGTACCTTCCAGGAATGCTTCATACAGAGTCACCAGCAGGACTCTTACCACAATTTTCAAGCTGGTCACTAGTTTGCCTCGGGCCAAGCAGTCTCTACTCTCACAATTTGGGACTTCAGCATCAAACTGGCGTTCTACCAAACTCTGCATTTCTCTTACCCTGGGATGTAACAGTCAGGCTCGAGCATCAGAAAGATCGTGGAGCATTCTGGCCATTGGTTGGTGATCACTCGGCTCATGGTTTCGGATCACGTGGTAAAAATTTCCAGAATGCAAATGCACTAAAGTGCAGAAAATCAAAAGGTGGAAAGGAATTTGTTGTTAAAATTTTCGTTGGAGTTGAGTATGAGTGCCCGAGAGGACACAGATTCATGGCTGCAGCACCTGATAAAGTGTTGAAAGCAACGGGCAGTGGAATTGTCAAAGACAGTGGAAATAAAGTTACTTCGAGTACTGCTGATATGCCACTTTATTTTCCATGTCCCTGCAGGTAATTTCATTATTTTCCTAATCACCCTCACTTCCTGAAAAATTTCCATTATTTCAAATCAATTTAAATTTATGTTCTTAATTTCTCAGACAAACGAAACCGCTGATTGCCCAACTGATGAGGATTCACGTAGTCACTCCAAAAGCACCAGTTCATGTGACCTTGAATCCAAGAGTTCAGCCTGGTCCATCACCAGCTCCAATTTTTGTAACTGGCTGTGAAGAACCCATCAAGCTCTCACAAAGTGCATACTGGGTCCTGAGATTACCTTATGTTTACATGGGAGAAAAGGGACCATTCGTTGCTCCAAAAGAACCTGTACCTATTTCACATGGTCGATTACTTGCTGGCATGTATGGTATCAGTGAGGTTGTTCCTGAGAAGAAATAAATCTATTGTAAATCATGAGAAAAGTGGAGGAATATGAATGTCCAATTTATTTCGTGTTCAGGTTTTTTGGGAATATCTCGTAATCTGTTGGAGATGGGAAAGTTTTTGTTAAGACCTTTTTTTGTAGCTCTCATTTTTCTCTACACAAAAAGCTCATTACCAAAATTTCTCTATCTCACTTAGATCTTGAGATAATTTGAAAAAAAAACATGATGTTAGATTGACATTTTGCATTTATCGCTGAAATTGTTAATTATTTTCTTCATCATTTTTATTACGTTCACTTTTTATTCTCGAGTTTTCAAACTTTTGTATGAAGAATTTGTTGTAGGAATGAAAATGGTAAAATCAAAAAATTCATCAAATGTCATCTATCAATCAATTGTAATTTGTCTGCAGGTGATCGAAGACTATTTTCTCTATCGTTTCAAAGTTTGTCGATCAATTGTTATGAAATTAAATGTAATAACCCATTAATTCAATTCAGTAGTGAAGAGGTAAAACCAGATAAATCGACTTATCTTTGAGGTCATTTCGAAAGAAAAATCTCGGAAACTAAGCGAGATAAGGTGATATTACTCATCTGTTTTTGTAGAGAATTTCAAGAGTTACAAAAGAGTTTTAGGGCAAAATTCCTCTTTCTCCGTTATTTTCTAAGGTATTTTCAAAAAACTTAATGAGAAAAAAAGAGACTTATCTTGTTTTACCTCTTCACTACCGAACTCTAAAGAACAATAATGGAGTAATATTGTAAAAATTCATGGTTATATAGTAAAAGCATTTAAAAACATGGCAATCAATTTTTATATATTTTTTTCTAGAATAAAAGAATAGAAAAATGATTGAAATTATAATTGGGGATTTTTTATTGTCACCCCCTGATCGGAATCTTTCAAGGAAATAAGCCAGAAGGGTCCATGGAAACGTGCTATTATAGTCACTTTCTTAATCTAGGGATTTTGTTATTATCACTCCCAAAAAAAAAAATTCGGGAGGGGGGTAAAATTTCGGTTTTTCTTTTCCAAATTCTGAAACGCGCAAAAATGAGCAAAATTGTGTTGAGGGAGTGACTTTATTAATAACACTTCCTGTAAGAATAGCCACACCGTTTTTTTTTCTTCCATTTTTTAAAATTTATTTTTTTCCCCCGAAAAAACACAAAAGAGATATTCATAAATGGCGTCATAAAAATAACTCGACCAATGAGAATCGAGAATTCATGTTTTGGTTGGCTCTGCAATACCAACACAATCACAATAGCCCGTGTATACCTTTATATTTGTGTATCCACAAATTTCACCAATACATTTTGAAAAAATAGTGTGTTACAAGTGCATGATTACAAGTATTCCCACCCTGGGCACTGCTGTTCAGTGCCGACTCATCGTCACTAAGAATATTTTTCAAAAGGAACAGAAATTTATATTAAAGAAAAAATAATTGAGAGAAGTTTTTTTTTTTTGGTTTCCTTCATACCTTAATACTGAATAATAACAGATATTATTTTAGTAATTAGTAGTAATTAGTGTGATTTGTAATATCAGATTATTAAGATGATTATCACGTTGAAAAATCTTCAGCAACAAACTTTCACTGTTGAAATTGATCCATCAAAAACGGTAAATTATATTTTCCTATCAATTCATAGATTATTTGATAATTGTCAATTTAATGTTTATCATTTTATTGATTAGGTGAAGGAGCTCAAGGAAAAAATTGAAGCACAAAAAGAATGGCCAGCACAGCATCAGAAACTCATATATGCGGGTAAAATAATTCACCTAACCTCACTTATTAAATTCACCATTGTAATATAATTATCACGACTGCATGCTCATTAATTTGTCGCGTGTTTCATGATGTAAAAAGCTATTCTTAATTTTTTAGAATATTTTAATGATTTTTTAATTGATAATTTTTCAGGAAAAATATTGACAGATGATCATCCACTGAGTGAGTACAATATTGATGAGAAGAAATTCATTGTAGTTATGGTTACAAAGCCAAAAGTTGCCAGCTCAACTGCAACTAGTGAGAGTCAGCCTGAGGAGAGCAAAGATCAATCAACAACTGGGTAATTTTGTCTTCAATTTTATAATTCTAATGTTTATTCGTGGCACAGCGGGTTAAGTTTGTTGCGAATTCAGTTTTTGTTAAATATTTGGGGAGCTAAGAGAGATAGGAGAATTTTTAAGAAAAACCTTTTTTGTAGATCGAATTTTTCTTCTACAAAAAGGTTTTCAAGATATTCTGAAGAAATGAGGAAGGCAAATTGATTTATCCTCTTTTACCTCTTTAGTAGTGAATTCAACCCTACAAGTAATTGTTGTGGAATATTTTGAAAACTATGGGATAGATTTATCTTTGTAGCTCTTAGTTTGGCAATAATTCCTCATGGAAGTAAAGGTGTTTTTTGAAATGAAATTTTCAGTGCATCATCAGCTGCAGCCTCGAATCCTCCAGCAGCCCAGGCACCGGCACCAGCAGCAGCAGCAGCAGCAGCTTGCACAACCCCAGTAGCAACCGCACAGCCACCAGCAGCAGCAGCAGCTGATGCACAAAGTCAACCAGAGAGTGCACTCTTAATGGGCGAAGAATATAATACAATGGTAAACAATATTATGGACATGGGTTACGAGCGTGAACAAGTTGAACAAGCACTTCGTGCAAGTTTCAATAATCCTGACAGAGCTGTTGAATATCTACTGACTGGTATACCAGCTCAATTATTTGATGATCCACCTGAGGTTGATCCACCAGAGGGACAGGATAATTTAGCTGAACAGGGTGGACAGGATCCACTTGCATTTTTGAGGACACAGCCACAATTTCAACAGATGCGCCAAGTTATACAACAAAATCCACAATTACTCAATGCTGTCCTTCAACAAATTGGACAATCAAATCCTGCATTACTTCAACTTATTTCACAGAATCAAGAGGCTTTTGTTCGTATGCTCAATGAACCAGGTGAGGATAATTGTCAGGAAAAAACGAGCCGTAAAAATAATTTAGTAGCAAACAAATTCTTTCTATAATTTTTCGAGAATATCTTGGAAAATAGCCTTTTTTGCTCTATTCTTCATTTGTACTTCTTGAAACTATATACGAGAATCTTATTTCATCTTTTTCCTGCTGAAATGTCATGTGATGATAAATTTCTGGAGATTATCTCGGGATCCATGAAAGAAAGTGCAACGGATTCCGAGATATCTCAAGAAAGCCATCAACTTCGTCTCATTAAATAA
Source organism: Aleiodes alternator (assembly GCA_963921955.1). Lineage (NCBI taxonomy): Eukaryota > Metazoa > Arthropoda > Insecta > Hymenoptera > Braconidae > Aleiodes > Aleiodes alternator. Next base: position 7,373,358 of record OY998100.1, on the reverse strand, counting down.
TTATTCTCAATTATTCAGCAGCAGCAGCTGGTGGTACTCCAGCTCAAGGTGCTCCAGCATTATCGCCAACTGGTGGAGCAGCACGTGGTGGAGCAACTGGTGGAGCTGGTACAGGAGCTGGTGTTATTCAAGTATCACCACAAGACAGAGAGGCAATAGAGAGGCTCAAAGCATTAGGTTTCCCAGAGCATCTTGCATTGCAGGCATATTTTGCCTGCGAAAAGAATGAAAATCTTGCTGCTAATTTTTTATTATCGCAGACCCTTGACGATTGAATTGTTGAGGATTCTCCCTTTTTTTTTGTTGCATGTGGTTAAGTTCAATAACTCCAAGAGCTTACGAGACTGTTAAAGAGAAAAGAAAAAGAATAATTAAAATTTAAAAAGAAATACAAAACAGTAATACGTAATAACGAGTGGGTTCTGAAGCCAACTAGAAATGTTATCACCATTTGGGAATAATGAAGTAATTAGAGTGAAATGAAAAAAAAATAATGTATAATTCATCAATTGTTTTCTTTCTTTTTTTTTTTTTTTGGTCTGTAATAATTTTTTTTCCTTGTTTAATTTTCACAAAAAATTTTCAAGAGGATTCAATTGTGTTTAATTCTGATGAATTAGGGGATACAATAATTGACGTCACATTCTTATTAGTGCTCAATTGCACTGTGAATATAAATAAAATATTTTTAAAATAAATTATAAAATTATTTCATGTTTCTTCTATATCGTATTTTTTTCTTGTTGTAATTTTCACTGGGAAATTCCTAATGATTCACAAAGGAAAAAATTAATCAATAACTATTCAATTAATGAAAAACAATAAAAATTGTTAAATTCCGACACGATGATTCAAGTAGCTTCATTCAGCTCACATGCTAATTACTGAACTCTCTAATTATTAAATACTGCAATTTCCCCTGATTTGTTCTCAGTTTTCAAGTAAACAACTGATTACGTCCTTTTTCATTTTTCTTTATTATTTTTTTTTTTTTTAAATTAATTTAAACACAAGAATTGAGCCATAATGTAATTGAAATTGATGTTTTTCCTGAATAAGAAGAACATGGAAAAATAAGTGAGGAGGTTGAATAGAATGTAACATTCTGATATTATAATTATACATAAAAATTGTAACAATATGAGAAAAATTTCTATCTACAAGCAAAAGGAGGAACAAAAAGAGAGAGAAAAAAAATAGAAAATAAACGAATAACTTACTAAAGTAAATATTTCCTGGGACTCTGATTTTTTTTTTTACTCACATTACTAGATAGTTATTGACAAATTAACTACATACAAAAATATATAATCAGTACTTTTTTAATTTTACAATGAAAATTTATATCCCTAATTTTAAACATTTCAATTTAACTCTTTCTTTTCACCGATCCTCTTTATTTATTTTTTCTTGTCATTTCATGTCACTCTGTGATAATACAGTGACATGACTTCTTTAGTCACATTTATCCCAGCACAGAGAAAAACTACGTAGATTAGAAGAGCACATGGCAGTGCCCAGAGAATTCCAGCAGTTCGATGGAGTATTTCAACGCCTGAAGAACAAAAATTGAATTCAAAAATTGACAGAGACTTCTCTTCTATTCGATTTTCTCAAAATATCTCTGAGTCCTTGGAAGATGGAGATTTTTTTGAAGAGACCTTTTTTACAGAGGTGAATCGGAACTACGCAAGTCATCATCACGAAAATTTTTCCATCTCTCTTAGATTCCGAGATATTTTCAAAAAACTGAGTACAAAGTGGAATCGTTGCAGTAGCGAAGAGGTAAAACAGGACTAGTTAATTTTTTTATCATTCATTTCGTTGAGAATATCTCGCGTAGTTTCCGAGATATTTTATCGATAATGACCGTGAGGATAAGACAACAATAAAGTATATATTCAGTTTTTTTTTTGCAGATTCTCGGAGTCGAAGCGAGATAGGACAGTTTGGATGACTTTGTTTAGAAAAAAAATTCAGAGATTCGAAAAACAAGGCCATTATGAAAATTGCTCTAAGTCGCTCAAATTCCAAAATATTTCTAAACAACAGGTAACAAAATGAAATCAACTAGTCTTGTTGTTTCACCTCTTTACTACTGATTCCAAATGAATTCTGCTACTTTTTCGATAAACAGTTCTCTCCTACTCACTGGCGTATCCTAAGAATGTTATATAAATGTAATAAGCAACTCCTACGAGCCAGAATGTATTCCCAACGAATCTGGCAGTGAAGGAATCTGAACTAATGACAGCTGCAAGAAAAGAAGATGAATTGATCAAGAAATTCTTCAGTTAATTAACAAATTTACTGTTCAATCAACTCACCATGATAAATGAAGAGTTGGAAAAAATCTACTATCACTAGAGGTGGAAAGAATGCATTCAGATGGATGTCGAAAGCATATCCCCACTCAACATCTTGGGTTTTGTCGGATCGTAGATAACGATTGGCTATAAACCTGAAACAAATTGTATTTCTCATTGGAAAAAGGAGAAAATTCATGGGATTTAGTCAGTGCTAATTACCAAAAAATTGTAGCAACACACAGTCCAATAATAATCGTATCAATGAACATTGTGTACAAGAAGAACTTTAAAAATTGGAAGAAAGTTAATCTTAAGCCTACGGCAAAGCCAATTGATGTTATGAGGAGACATCCGCCCAAGAGTACCAGGAATGCTGGATCGTCTCTCGCAAATTGTTGTTTTGTCTCTGAAAAATAATCGAATAATTTAGATAAAGTTTGAATCATTCCAATTCTGTTATGTAGATTTATGATAGAATTCTTACGTTTTCGATTTTGAAAATTCCTATAAACTTTTTGTGGTGATGCAAGGAGAAAAATCATCTGCCAAACAGCAAACTCGAAATCCATTTGCTCAAATTTTAATAATTTCCTCAAGTATTTGTAGCATTTTGTTGCTGCACCCATGCAATTGTGCCTGTAATTATTTCAATTAAATTAACAAAGATAGCATTGATAATGAAATAGGGAATGTGAGTCGAGTTCTCATAGACATCAGTTTTCTGCAAATATCTCGAAATGTAAGAGAGATGGAGAAATTTTTGTGGAGACCTTGTTTGATAATAATCCAGTGAGACTCGAGTATAAAGTTACAGGTGATAGTTCAATCATTGCTACTCTAGTTGAGAGCCAAAAGAATACTTTACTTGTTGAGAGGTCTATTATAACTGATGCGTTTCTATCGAAAGTGGGGTGAGTGGTGCAGTGGTTTAACCCATAAGACTCGTCAGACACCAGTGATGAAACATGAGAAATTTGATAATTACTGATATATTTAACAGTTTTGAAGGCTCTTATCGATTTGATGAACATGGTGTTATGTTTCGAAGATTAAAAAAAATTACATTCCAGTGGATGACCAATTCTTTCGAGGATAAATATGTTCAATAATTAGATCAACTCATCCTGCAATTGCTACTGATAAGTAGGGGTTTTTCGTCAAGTATTTCAAGAGTTACAAAAGATCTTCATAAGAATTTCCGTATCTCCCTCAGATTTCAAGACATTCTGAAGCCAAATTACAATTCCAAACATTCGTTCAGTACCTGTATGTGATTGGCGTTGGTAGCGGTGAAGAACTGAATGTTACAGGTGAACTGCATCGACTTGTCGATGGGGACGTTGCATATTTCATTTTGGACCCTGAAAGAAAAATCCTTCATAAAATTTTTATTCCAAGTCGCTTTTTTCTCAACAGTTTTTCTCAAATATCGCGGAAACTGATGGAGATAGCCTTTTTGGTTCTAATCTCTTTATGTAGCTCTTGAAATTTTCTCAAAAAAATGGCTCAGAAAAAGAAAGGCGTATCTCCACTAGTTCTGAGATACACTGTTAAAAATTTCTGTCTGAATTTTCCGTGCAAAATCACAGAAATTTTGAATAAATTATATCTCTACTGAAATTCCAGATAATTACGTCATTGAAAAATGAACAAATCATCGATTTTCAAATAATTTCACGTCTGAATATCAATGAAATTTGTAAATTTCAGTTCAATTGTTTCTTGAAAATTTAGAAAAAATAGGAAAAATTCAAGAAAAAATTGAAAATTCAAGTCATTTTAATTCTGAATATTAATATTCAATTGAAAATTCGAGTGAGTTGTAGAATTTTCTTCTAAATTCTACTTAAAACTCATAGATTCCTCTAAGTTTCTTCGAAAACTCACAGATTTCATGAGCATTTTCCCATTAAAAAACATTCAGTATCACGTTTATTAAAATTCCCATCGAATTTTCTATGAAATTTCAATTTTTTTCTAACAATGCACCTTCACGAAAAAATGAACAAAAAAATGAATTTTTCTTTTTTCTTCATTTCTCTCAAAATTTACTTTCGTTCTATTTTCAAAAGTATCTAGGAAACCAAGCGAGATAGAGCGATTTTGCTCGAATACCTATTTGCAGCTCTTCAAATTCTCTACAAGAACGAATTAGGCTAAAAAAGGCTTATCTCCATTGGCTCCCCAGATATTTTCAAAAGATCGAAGGAAATTGACTGTTGCTTTACCCTTCACTGAATTGATCTAACCTGAAAACTGCTCTTGCGTATCAAAGATTCATCGGCAATTCTTCTCCAGTCACTGCAAACAGATGAAAATCATCAACAATGTCATCAAACAAACCTATCACCTCAAAATGTCAACAATCAATGACAATGACTCATTTCCGAAAAAATCGTCAATAATTCGCTATTCAAAGCGTAAATAAAACTTCCAATCTTCTCGAATACACGAACGATTTAACTGTTATTATCCCAAAAAAAAACACAATTTTAATCAACAAATGATCCAGGCACATCATCGATCATTAAAAAAAAAATAAAAAATTACCGGTTTTCTTGCTTCTTCAACGTCAGCTGCTGGATCGATAACACATGAGCCACATCTCTTTTTCCACCATAAAAAACATCAACTCATAGTTCACCCACACGAAAACGACAGACGCTTTGTGAAAATTCTCCCATAAATTACCCCCCCCAATATTAATCCTAGTAATGTCTGCCGTGAATTTCATTTTTTCTCTTATTTTTTTGAATAAAAGCCAAACACATTTACTAACTTACTGTCTATTTTTGTGGATTATCAGAAATAAAGTGCATCTACATGAATACAGAACGCATTGAATTGACACTATGATAACATCGAAGTAATTGGATTAAATATTTATTATTAATTTTCATTTTTTTAACTGGAGACAATACAAGGTATGTTAGATTGTATTAGTATTGAATTTAATTTTGACAATTTGTTAAAAAATTAAAATTATTTTCACAATTTGTTAAATTGCAGTTTTTTATTGGGAATCAAGAAGATTTCACAATTTTGGAGCATTAATTCTTCAGGTTTCTCGTTGAGATGAAAATTTCATTGGGTTTAATGAAATTCCAGGGGCAATTGGAATGCCACAAATATTCGTCATTACACTTTACACATTTCTACTTATAGATTGTAGAGTATTATTCAAGTTTTATCCCATTTTGTTGTTTTACTGTTTAAGGAAAACGAGAGAAAAGATGAAATTCTTTGCTTGTGAGGTGGAAAATTCAGGGCTGTGTTTTCGCTGACAAGTCTTGGTGATGATTCATAGAGAGGAAAAAAAAAAGTTCTTATGAGGAAATTACATGAACTATTGTAAAAGTCAGTGGGAAAGTGGAGAAATGAGGTGATAGAAGAATATGAAGTTTTTAGACAAATTGATTTCATTTCGTCACCGGTATTTTTTTTTAATATCTCGGAAACTAAGCGAGACAAGGTGATTCTGTGTTAAAAAAGTGTTTAAAAAAAATGATGAGATCAAAATCACTCTATCTCGTTCAGTTTCCGAAAGATTTGAAAACGACTAATGATAGAATAAAATATATTTGCCTGAAAACTTTATAACCGTGGTGATAGGAGCAATTTGTGGAAATTTGTTAATATCTAGGGAAGGGGTGGGCTTGAGAAATGCTTCGAATTGATTTTCCAGATTTTTCTCAAATTTCTCACGAAATATTTTATAATGCAGATATATGCGAAATTAGTAGGTTTATGAGAAAAATGCCAATTACATTTTTTTCAGGCAATTTAATTCTCTTCATCCCTCTGAATTTAACGGTTTCAGAGATATCGATGAAATTCTCTAAATAAATATTTTCATTTTCATTTCAACAGCTCGAAGAACTCAGTAGTGGAGAGGTGAAACTTCTTGTAAGAATATCCCGGAAACTAATGGAGATACGTCCCTTTTACTCTGATCCTTCTTTGTAGAGAATTTCAAGAGCTGCGAAAGAAGATTAAAGTAAAATTCGCCCTATCTTACTCGATTTCCGGGATATCCCCAAAAAAAAATTATTGAAAGAAAAAACTTGACTTATTCTATTAAAAAAATTATGAAACTCTATTTGAAAAATGAATGTAAACAAATAAATTGATTTTTCCAGATAAAGAAGATCGGAGATGTTGGAAGTGGGCTTGAGAGTTGTGCGTGGATTTGATTGGAAATGGAAAGATCAGGATGGTGGTGAGGGACATACTGGTACAATTGTTGAAATTGGTAAACCACCATTGCCACCAGTTAATAGTACAACAAGCTCAACAAATTCAACTGACAAAACACCAGATAAAACTGTAATTGTACAGTGGGATCATGGCTCAAGAAGCAATTACAGAATCGGATATCAGGGTTACTATGATTTGTTAGTATTCGATAATGCAGCAGCTGGTGTACAGCACAATAATATTGTTTGTGATGGATGCAAGAGACATGGAATTGTTGGTATTAGATGGAAGTGTGCGCAGTGTTTCGATTACGATCTTTGTACTCAGTGTTACATGGACGATGTGCATGATCTCAGTCATGCGTTTCAGAGGTTTCAAACTGCTAACACTGTTGGGTAAGTTTCTCCATTTCCTTTTAATAATAATTCAGTAGCGAATAGGTAAAACAGGAGAAATCAATATTTTTCCTCATCAAATTCTTGATAAAAAATGATTAGGCTGAAAAATTACGTATATCGATTAGTTTTCAAGATACACAGAGAAAAATGTTTTCTTAATTTAAGAATGTGCAGTCACTTAAATTAAGTGACTTTTCTCACTTAAATCAAGTGAGTTTTGTCACTTAAATCAAGTGACTTTTCTTTCTTAATTTAAGTGACCTGCACATTCTTAAATTAAGAAAGCATTTTTCTCTGTGTATTCTCAAAAGAAGATCGGCTAAGAAATTAAAAAGCGAGATACGTCATTTATTACCTTGTTCCTTTTTTATCGAGAATTTCCAGAATTATAGAAAAAATTTCACGGGAGAATTCACTTTATTTTGCTTGGTTGCCGAGTGATTCTCGATTATCTCTTGCAAGTCATGGAAATTTTGTAGCAATGAGATATTCCAAGGAAACCAAATCATTTCACATTTTGAATTTTTTTTTCATTCAGAGTCGAGTTGACTCCACGTGAAGGCTGCACAAAGATTCCTCTAAAGGGTATATTCATTGGTGCAAAAGTCGTGAGAGGACCTGACTGGGAATGGGGCAATCAAGATGGTGGACCTGGTAAAACTGGCCGAGTTATTGACATACGTGGATGGGACAATGAAAGCAGTCGTTCAGTGGCAACCGTAACATGGTCATCGGGTAGTACGAATGTTTATCGTTTAGGCTACAAGGGCTGCGTTGATCTTTGCTATATCGAAGAGGCAACGAGTGGTAATTACTACAAGGAACATTTACCAGTGCTTGGACAAGCAGTTATGACAATGCCTGATGGTGATGTTAGTGGTCAAACAGTGATTACGAGTAATTCTAGTCCATGTCACTTGACGTTCAATGTTGGTGACAAGGTCAAAGTCCTCAGGGATGTTGATACACTTAAGGAAATGCAGACTGGCCATGGCGGTTGGAATCCAAGAATGGCTGAGTACATTGGAAAAGTTGGAACTGTTCACAGGGTAACTGATAAAGGTGACATTAGGGTACAGTATGAAGGGTGTAATAATAGATGGACTTTTCATCCAAAGGCATTGACGAAAGTCATTAGCAAGGAAGTATTCTCATTGGGTGATATTGTACAAGTAAAGAATGATGCTGCTGCTGTCAAAAATTATCAACAGGGTCATGGTGAATGGATTGATGTTATGAAGAGTGTGAGTTTGATATTTAATATCTTATTTTTCAATCTGTTTGAAGGAAATTTCAAAAAGCAATGGAGATACGAATTTTTTTGCAAATTTTTTTCAATTTACTAAAAAAAAAATCTCTACGAGAATTTCCGTATCTCGTCAAGATTTCCAGATATTTGTGGAATTTCAATTTATCGTCTCTCAGATGAAAATACTGTTCAGTATTTAATGATCCTTCTTTTTCACTCCGTAATAGGCATTGGGAAAAACCGGAAAAGTAATAAAGATTTATCCAGATGGTGACCTCAGGGTCACACTTGAAGGACACACGTGGACGTTTAATCCTCTGAGCGTGTCGAGAATTTCCAATTCTAGGCAAGAGGCTGAGTTGAATCATCATCAATCACAGAGTGAGTATCCTGGGAGAATAATCTCCTGAAACTTCATAGATTTGAAACGAAGATTCCAAACATTTAATTACTCATTCCTATTTGATTTTCTCTACCTCCAGATATGCCATCGCCACCGGATGGTGCTGCCATCGAAGTAGAGAAGCTCCTCAGGGATGCAGCACGTGGTGAGGCTGGTCTCTCGTCCGTTCGCGAGTTCCTCCGAAAGTACTCAGGCAGTGTTGACGCCCGACCAAGTGGTATCGGTGGTGGTAAGACCTGTTTGCAAGTAGCAGCGCACCAGGGCAACCGGGAGCTCTGCATCCTCCTCTTGGAAGCGGGGGCTTCTCTCCGTGCAGTGGACGAGGACGGTGATCCCCCTCTGCACTACGCAGCCTTCGGCAATCAGGCCGGAGTAATGGAATTTCTTCTGAATCGTGGAGCACCGATCGACGCAGTAAACAATAGCGGCTGCACAGCTCTGCACGTTTCCGTGAACAAGCAAAATTCCACCTGTGTCCAAGTCCTTCTGCGTCACAACTGTAACGTCAATCTCCAAGACTCTTATGGCGATACAGCACTCCATGACGCGATTGGCAAGGACACGACGGACATAATTGACTCACTGATTAACTGTGAGAGAATGGATTTTACGTTAAAAAATAAAAGAGGCTTCAATGTACTTCATCATGCTGCACTAAAAGGCAACGCGTATGCAACGAGACAATTGATGGGCCGTTTCAAGCATCTAGTTGACGTCAAGAAAGACGATGGATTTGCAGCACTTCATTTAGCAGCTCTAAACGGTCATCGTGAAGTATCAGAGATTCTTGTCTCCGAATCAGGCGGCAAAGCCAATGTCGATTTGCGAAATAATCGCCGGCAAACGCCACTACATTTGGCTGTTTCCCAGGGTCATTGGTCACTCGTTGAATTATTATTAAAGCACAACGCCGACATAAGAGCGGTTGATGAGGACGGTGATAATGTTTTACATATTGCAATCGCAAAGAGTCGTCATCAGCCACCGATAGTTCCTACACAAGAAAGTAACAGAGATTCGCCAATGATCAGTGCAATTTGGCACGATCTTGCAGGAAAAAATGGACCAACTGAATTAGTATTAAGTTGTTTTTTAATTAGTTATGATAATAATAGCGGTATGTTTCTTATTAATTCGAAGAATACCAAAGGAAAATTGCCTTTTGATTCGTTGACTGAGAGAGATGATGGAATTTGTGATTTACTGATGTCTTATGTGAATTTTAGACACAGGAGACATGATATGTTGGAGATTGAGGGCTCACCAACTGCCAGTGGTATTACTGAGGCTGGTAACAGCAGTGATGTCATTAAAACACCTGACGGAGTTGAGAAAAGAGAGAATGAGGCACTCGGAGGATCTGGCACTGAAGCTTTAGGGGAAAATTCGGGAATTAAAGAGTTAGGAAAAGTGGAGGACAATGGGGATGACAAAAGAGAGAGAGAAAAGGACAAAGACTTGGAGAGACTGAGGTATTTGGAGACGAGGGTTGCTGATTTAGAAGAAGCTAATATGTGTAGTATTTGTATGGAAAGAAGAAGAAATGTTGCCTTTCTCTGTGGACATGGAGCATGTGAGCACTGCTCTGCACCACTCAAAACATGCCACATGTGTCGTAAAACAATTACCAAAAAAATCAATCTTTATTAGGTATTAATTATGAAGAAATTTTTTTGGATAGAGTGAAATAGAATTGGAAGTGAAATGATTTTCACAAAAAATCGTGAAATCGGAGAGAGATTGGGGAATTTTGTAAAGTCCTTTTCTGCAGATCTTTTTTTAACCCTTATAAAATAGGTCTCTACGAAAATTCATCAATTTTCCTTGGATCTGAAGAAAATTCTCGTTTTACTTCTTCACAGCTGCGATAGATCATTAATGCAAGTAGAAAAATTTTTATTCGTTGTTATGAATATTTCGGGAAGATAAAGAGGATGGAAACTTCGAAAATTGTAGATTTTTTCTCGTTCATGTGCTCGCAATATTTATAGAAATGAATGGAAAATTGAGAAAAAAAATCCAATTGTCAGTGAATTTTGACGTTTGATTGGGCTTTTTTTTGGACTGCCACTATTTTTGTCTGGTATTTTTTAGCAGTAAATTATTATTGTAATTTAATGAAATAGGATGATAAATGGAGTGTTATTAAATTTAGTATAATTCATTAATTATGTTCAACTCTAATAATTTATCTTCTTATTTCATCTAATTGTCTAATTGTAAAACACAAAACTGAATTTGCCAAAATCGGATAATACGGTACGGTGAATAATGAAGCTACTTTATGCGTAGCATAAACTATTAATAATTAAATTTACAAATTGTACAGCAATGTGCCATAATTAATAACTTCCAATCAACTATTTACTGCAAATAGACTATTCAATATTGAATTTTTAAAAATTACATTCAAATACCGTATCATTTATTATTCGATGAATCAAAACTCTACACTATTAAAATAATAGTTAATTAAATTTTTATCCTTTTATGTACTGCAGAATGTGTAATTTAGAAACAATCCGCATAAAAATTCATCTAATTCAGATTAAATCACGATTAATGTTAAATTTTTTATGAAAAGGTATTTAATGAAAAACAAATTTTTTGAATTTTTCGTTCTTTTTTAAGCTCTCGTCATTTACTGAAACTACATCGGTCCACACAGTGGCAACTGCCGTAATAATTTTAAGAAATTAATTGAAGAAAAAAATTTATATTGCTGTAGATTTATAGAGTATTCATATTGTAATGATTATGAGAATGAAAAATTTATACCTAAAAAAAAAACGAGAATTAGTCAATAATTTAAATAAATGAATTTGAAGGAAGAAATTAATTGTGTTTATCTGTATTCTCTAATTTTTTCCTATGTGAAAGAGACTGAATTAGTCGAATGAAGGATGTAGTGAATGTTTCATTTAACTCATCGAATTTTGAAATGTATTGTTTCTTGGGATATATAAATTTGTTTGGTCATCACCCAAACAAATTTTTTAGGAACCAAGAAAAGAAGGGAGACGAGTGAGTTCAGGAGCATACGTTGAGAGGTCTTTTTTGTAGAGAATTTCATGGGCCACTAAAAAAGTCTTCGCTCCAGCAAACTTTCTGAGATTTTTGCAAGAGAACGAGTAGAAGTGAACGATAAAAATAATCACGCATTTCAAGATATTCCCTTTATTATCAGTATGGTGCCTGGTACCAAGTGCAATACATTCTCGATAGTTTGTGGAAGAAGCTGCGACCGAAAGAGACAACTCTGTAGAAAGGGGCCCTCCGGCCAGAAGTCCACTATGGTTTTATCCCGGAAATGATGTCCCCGGAAAAAGGTGGCTTTGTTAGACTCGTTTGGGGTAGTAGATTTCGAAGCGCTTAGAGTGGGCCTTCATATTGTTATTAACAATTTAATTGTTTAGATCATTGTAACGCTCTAGTTATGACAATTAGAGGGAAAAAGTTTTAGAAAAAGTTGTTCATCTCTTCAAAATGAAGAAAAAATGTCTCTCGACATTTTTCCGATATCTGAATTTTCAACAGAGTTATGTCCAAATAACTTCCCGATAAACGAAGATAGGGGAAGAACATGTGCGGCGAGCGCGACCACTGCTCTGTAGTTTCCACCTGTAATTATGTTCCGATTGCCATAACTTGCTTAATAATGAAGATATCGAAAAAACTCATGAAACATTTTTTCCTCATTTTTAAAAGACAAACAACTTTTGTTCGAGCAATTTCTCTCTAAGTGTTATAATTAAAGCGTTATAACGCTATATAAATAATTAAATTGTTAATGACAATATGAAGGTCCACTCGGAGGAGAATATTACCAAGAGATTCGTAATCTATGACCCCAAATTAGTCTAAAACAGTCGAGTTTTCCCGGGGATCTCATTTTCGGGATAAAACCATAGTGGGCGTATGAACTACTCTCGACTCTTATTCTTCGTGACTTACGTAGAAGCAAGTTAATTCTGTCCTTGAAATGTAAGATAAGCAATACAAATACGAAGTCTTTCATGAAATGAAAAATTTTTCAACTATGCTCCCTCGAATTCTTCGGAAGCGCATGATTTCTGAGTTATGAGGCCCCGTGTAGACTCAATAATGAGAGCGAAACTGAGCTTGGGAGGAGGTGGAATGGCAATTTGCTAGGAAATGTGATGATGATTAGTCGTTCAACACTCTCGAGAGAAGAGATCGAGGCAAGATGGGCCAGTGGGGCAAAATGAACCTGGATTTTTTTGAAAGGGAAAGCCTTTACGCGAAAATTCGTCAATAATGTGAATGTCTTGCAGTCTCTCCTCAATTTTTACGCAGAATTTTTTTCTTTGATAAAAAGTTTTGGATCATTCGGAGGTCCATTTTGCCCCGGTCTCCCCCTACATCCTAATCACACTTGTGCAAATATTTCTTCTAACCAGTGATTGCGAAATATCAAAGTAGAGCAGAGTTTCTGTGACTTTGAAACATCCATTGGTCACGTATGATTTTTGTTTAGGACCAGCAGAGCTATAAATAGTTCAGCGCTCGAAAAATACGATATCATTTTTCGATTTAATGGTAACATGAGTTGTGGTGAAGCACCGCATAATCATGATATTATAAACTTTCGTTGTATTAGTATGTATGACTCGCCTGCCACATGTAAAGTGTCGCTGAAGAATGTAAGAAGATAAATTCCAAGGCGATAAGTAGCGTTAAGAGGGGATTTTTAGCGGTAAACGCATGAGGTCCGTATTGGTAACATATATTTCCTCAGCGGAGCAGAAGAGTCTTCACTCAATCTCCAACCACCGAACTGTGACTATTACATCCGTGGAACTGAAACCGAGGAGTGCTTCCTTTATAAACAAGGATAGTGAAACTACTAAATATTATCAGCTCGACCGGTTTGTCCAGTCTTTATTTTGAGACAAATCTGCTCTGCCCGCGAGAGTGCAAAAAAAGAAACCCGTCTACAAATGGAGAACGAAAATTCTCATGAATTCATTCAATCCAAGCAGATCATCGAAAATTTGCCAATGATCCCAGCATCATCTTCTTACAATTTCGTCTACTTTGATCTCGAGACATCGGGTTTTAGTGGCGGTGCTGATATTCTGCAAATTGCCGCAAAGTGCGGAAGAGAAGCGTTCAACGTTTACGTTACTCCAACACAAGAAATTGATTTTTTTGCTACTAGAGCTACAGGCTTGAGGAATATCAATGGAGAACTGTTTTTTCATGGTAAAAGAGTGCATTCAGTTCCACTGAATATTGCGTTGATGCAATTCAAGAAATTCTTAGACTCATCATCAGAACCTTGCATACTTATTGCGCACAATGTAAAATTCGACTCGGCGCATTTAGTGCGAGCGATAATTGATAATAACATGATTAAATGCTTTACCAAGATCGCTGGATTTTCAGACAGTTGTGTTTTATTGAGAAGACTTAATCCGGAGCGAAAGGGTCCAGGTATGTTCAAACTTGAGAAATTAGCGCAAGACTTTTTGAACATCCAGCCGAATGACAACTTTCACGAGGCTCTTTATGACGTTGAAATTCTGCAGAAACTGGTGTCCGAGTTTATTCCAAGGGAGAAACTCATTGGTAATTGCAAGAGCTACAAAGATACTGCGATGATGATCCTGTTGACTCCAATTCTGCGCCCTATGAATGTTTGTGCTACCGATCAAACTTTGAAGAAACTCGCTCGCGCTGGACTGACGCCCGGGGCATTGAGGAAAATTCATGCAACCGGAGGAGCGGATGGCATCCGTGAAGTCCTGTCGCAGTTAGATGCTGATAATAAACCTATTATTACCAAAAATAAGGGAGTAATGCAGAAAATCATCGGGTTTATTGAAGATCATTGAATTGTTTAATTCAAGTTTGTGCGACGAAAATAGAGCATGCATCAGAACATAATCAGAGAACAAGATGATTAAATAAAAAAGATAATAATAATAATAAACTTAGAAACTGAGGAATGATGGCTTGATGAGGAGATTTTGAGATATATTATGCAATAATCTTCAGGTAATTTTTTTTTAGAACACAGATAAAAATGTTTTCTTAATTTAAGAATGTGTAGTCACTTAATTTAAGAATGTGCAGGTCACTTAAATTAAGAAAGAAAAGTCACTTGATTTAAGTGAGAAAAGTCACTTAATTTAAGTGACCTGCCATTCTTAAATTAAGAAAACATTCTTCCCTGTGTAATCCTTTTACTTTATTATTTTTTGGGTAATGCGGAAGGAAATGTGAATTTTGAAGGTACAGCTTGAAGTCAATTTTTTTCTGATGATTTCAATGAAAAGGTGGGAAAAATTGCAGTGGATTACATGTATCGGAGTTCATTCCTGTTTTTTTTCTTCTCTCATCTCCAAAATGTAGAAGAGTGGGACGTCATTTCTAGTTTGAATCGTAAAGTGTTCGGAATAATCCAGTTTTAATCCAAGTTCACTTTTTTACTTGAATTATTCTTTTTAATTTACAACTACGAGAACTAATAGATTTTGAGTTGAATGTCTTCTCAGGAAAAAATTTAAAATGTCCATAAATCACATTCCAAAACTTTGTTCACTTGTAACGGTTGAACACGATCTAAGAACTCATCTCAAATACAAAAAACCGCAACAATAGACAGCCCTTCACTTTTCCAAATTTTCCCCATTTCCAGAAAGTATTTCAAGAAAAAGATAGAAATAGGCGTGCGAACTCGCGTTTCTGCCTATTATTATGAAGTAATAAAGATAAAATTTTTATGTAAACCCCTTTCAATTTGAAGAGAATAAATATATATATGAAATTATGGGGAAAAAAAAATTTCCACAATTATTATTTTTTTCTTAACATAGTTTGTTGGAAACTTAGCAGGCAATGAGAGCTGAACAAATAAAGTACAGCCTATAGAGAATACTCATCGCATATTTCATCAAACGACTGACAAGCAAAGAAGAGAAGCATCGAAAATCGAGGAAACATGTTATCCAATTTAACAAATAATAAATTGCCTCTGTAAGAAAAATTCGTTCGCAGAAATATTTAGTGAATATTGACGATGAATTAAATACAAATGATTCAATTCAATAATTTATTGAATTTTCATTAATAATTGATTCTACTAACAGTTCGTGTTACATGTGGGTTTTCTCTAATTGTCTTGAATATCCCTTCAAATCACTCATACAGCTTATCCGAATAATTGATACGATGATGAGGTATAAGCAGTGCCTCCTTGACTAGCTCGATTGAGGAAAGCTCGTGGATTAATCCACTTGCTTATTTGGGGATTATGGTGGATATAGTGAGCTAATTCACAATCAACTCATCAACGTTATGGAGAACAACTGATATAACCATTTTGCCCCGGTTTCTCCTATGTTTCAGTCATATTTATGTAGAGATTTCGCCTAACAGGAGGCTCTGTCATTTAAAGAATCTACCGATCACGTACCATTTTTGTTTAGGTCCAGCAGAGCTGTGAATCCATCATCGCTCAAAGAATACCACAATTTTGTTTCTCGATTTAGTGATAACATCAGTTTTGCTAAAACGCCGCATAATCATGATATTACGAACTTCCGTTGTGTTATTATTTATGACCCCACTGCAAAATGTAAAGTTTCGCTGAAGAATGTAAGGAGAATTTTGAAGGCGTTAAATAGCGCTGAGTGGGGATTTTGAGCGGGAGGCGCATATTATCCATGCTGATAGCATATACCTCCTTTGCAGAGCAAAAGAGTCTTCATTCGTTCTCCAACCACTGAACCGTGACCATTGAACTCGTGCAACAGCAACCTAACAGTGCGCCTTCTATAATTCAGGATCTCCAAATTGCTAATTGTTATCAACTCGATTAGTTAATCCATTCTTTATCTTGTGATAAATCTACTCCGCTTGTGAAAGTGAACAAAATCTGTGTACAATGGAAAACGAATATTCTCATGAATTCATCAATGCCAGATGGTACATCGAAAATCTGCCGAGAATTCCAGCATCACCTTCCTGCAATATCATCTACTTTGACCTCGAGACATCGGGTTTTAGTGGGGACGCTGATATTCTGCAGATTGCCGCCAAGTTCGGAGGTTCAGTGTTCAAGGTCTACGTGAATCCCACTCGAGCAATTGATTATCACGCTACTCAAGCTACAGGTTTGGAGAATATCAACGGGGACTTATACCATTATGGTGAGAGAGTGCATACAGTTCCAATTCACCATGCTTTGATACAATTCAAGCGATTCTTGGAGTCATTCCCGACTGCTTGTGTACTTGTTGCACACAATGCGAGATTCGATACTGGGCATTTGATGCGAGCGATAATTCATAACGCCATGATCAATCATTTTAGCATGATTGCTGGGTTTTCGGACAGTTATGCTCTGATGAAAATGCTTTACCCGGATCGAAAGGGTCCGGAAATGTTCACACTTGGAAGACTAGCACGTGACTTTTTGAATGTCCAGCCCAATGGCAAATTCCATGAGGCTCTTTACGATGTTGAGATTCTGCAGCAGCTTGTGTCATTGTGCATTCCAGTGGAGCAACTTATTGCCAATTGCCAGAGCTACAAGGATGCTGCGATGGTGAGCCTGATGACTCCGGTTCTGCGTCCTATGAGGGGTTGTGTCTCCGATCAAATTTTGAGGAAACTAGCCCTTGCTGGATTGACCCCTGAGACCTTGAGAAGAATTTATAGAGTGGACGGGCCGGCAGGCATCCGCGCTGAATTGTCGCGGCCAGGCGCTGATAATGCAGCTATTGTTACTAGGAATCAGGTAGTAATGCAGAACATCATTGAGTTTATTGAAGGGCATTGAATTATTTGATTCGGGTTTTTCTTTCGATTGATTGATTGATTGTAGTTTATCACTGTACATTATGTTGTACTACAGAAGTAGAGCATACATTAGAAAAAAAGACAATAGTTAAGATTTTCAGAAGCTCTCAGAAGATTTTCAGAAGTTCAGCCATCAGAATATGATGACAAGATAAAGAAAGATATCGAAATAATGAGAAAAATGATGATAATGAAATTAGAAACTGGAGAATGATAGATTAATTGGGAATTTCGGGATGTATCATGCAATAATATTGATGCAATATTTTTTTGAATAATTTTATTATTCACTTATTCTTTGGGCAATGAGGGAGAAAATGTGAATTTTGAAAGAACAATTCGAAGTAAATTCCTTTTGATGATTTTAATGAAAAGGTGGAAAAATTCCCGGTGGAATACATGTATTGCACTTCATTACCGTTTTTTTCTCTAATCTTCAAGATGTAAACGAGTGGAACTTCATTTCCGGTTCAAATCGTAAAATTTCCGCAAAGATCCAGTTCTAATCAAAAATCGCCTTTTTACTGAAATTATTCATTTGGATTTAGAAATATAGGAGCTAATAGATGCTGGGTTGAATGTCTTCTGAAGAAAAAAGGGAAAAAACCCATGAATCGCATAGGAACCTGAAAAAAAGACAAAGTATTTCATCCGTATGAACAATAAAAATGAATAAATTAAGCAGGTGAAGAGATAATGAGAAAGAAACGTATTAAACTGTATAAATTAACAAATTTTTTGATGGCAAGAAAATTAGATAATACTTTTAAATATTATCTTTGATCCATTGTTAATTTTTAAATTTTAATGGATATCAGTTTTCTCCTTCATTCCCTGAGTTATTGAATATAGAACATGAGACGTGTGCAATAACACGCTAATTTCGTATCTTCATTGTTATTTTATAGTTCTGAAATGAGTAGACATGCCGTTTTTTCAAAACTGTTTGACTGCAGAATTGTTAACGGCAGGATTTCTATACAATTATCTTTACGTTGGGAATGGTTATAATACGAATATGCTAGGAATATCGATTGGGGAATTCAGATAATTACGATCTATGTGTTATATAAAAGAAGCTTATATATATCTTGATTGCTTTCAACATATTAGAAATATTATGTATTCAAATTTTACTTATTGTAATTCTTCTAAGTAAGGAAATTCAAAAAAAAAATTAAAAAAAGAAACTATATACTTAATACGTTTATAGGAAAAAACCTAGAAAGACATAGGCTTTATTATTATGAAGTGATAAAGATGAAAATTTTATGTAAAACTTTTTTTAAATTTGAAGAGAATAAATATATATAAAATTATGCAAAAAAATTTTCACAATATTTCTTTTTTCCTTAATAAAGTTTGTTGAATACTTAGCAGGCAATGAAAGTTGAACAGATAAAACACAGCGTGTAGAGAATACGCATCGCATATTTTATCCAGATTATATTTCATCAAACGACTGACAAGCAAAGAAGGGAGTCATCGAAATTTGAGGAGACATGTTATCCAATTTAACAAATAATGAATTGTCTCTGTAAAAAAAATTCTTTAGCAGAAATATCAAGTGAATATTCACAATGAATTGAATACAAATGATTCAATGCAGTAATTTATTGAATTTTCATTAATAATTGATTTTATTAATAGTTCGTGTTACATATGGATTGTAATAAGCAATAATGAGTTAACTAACATTTTTTTCGAAATTACACTGTCAAATTTTTTTTTTAATGTTGGTTGAGACGTTATCGCTCATTACTGTCCATATAGGTTTTCTCTTATTATCTTGAATATCTCATCAAATCACGCATGCAGCTTCTCTAAATAATTAATACGATGATGAGGCATAAGCAGTGCCTCCTCAACTAGCTCGATTGAGGAAAGCTCGTGGATTAATCCACTTGCTTATTTGGGGATTATGGTGGATATAGTGAGCTAATTCACAATCAACTCATCAACGTTATGGGGAATAACTGATATAACGTTTAATAATCCAAAGGAAGTGCAAGAATCAGCGGAATCCGCGAGCGAAGCTACTGTATATTACGCAATGTGCTTCATCTAGAGTCTAACCGCGGTCTTCCTTACGGACACCCAAAAATATCCACCGATCGGAAGAAAATAAGAAATAGGTAAATTTCCTTCCGTGAGATTTTCCTGAATATTCAGAATCATTTTGAAAATCATTATCTTCATTCTTTTTTAATTGCCTCGTGTTGAACTCCTTTGCCCACATATTTTCCTGGAAATAAGATAGTCCACTGAGTGATTAGACTTCGACGTTCCAGTCACATCATAGCTGAAAATTACTGGATACGTATTCACACGCTTGGGCCGGTCTTTTACATGGCAAGATGCATAAAACGAATTTTCACAGTTACACAGCTCTGTAAAAGCAACTGGACTCTTAGTAGCGGCCGGAAATGCTTAGCCCGCATCTTTCGCAATTTTCTAAAACCAAAATCTCTTATTTTGTTGATTTTATATTTAACAGAATGAAATATGCGAAGTGAATGTTGAAATTCTGATTCATCACTTCCTTCATTCTCAAGACCCGAAGAATTGTGAAATAATAAATTCCTTAAGCTTATTTTGTATTCTTCAAAATTAAAGAGAATGATTCAATTCAGTAGTGAAGCGATAAAACTTGATTAATTCAATTTTTCCAGCGATTCTTTTTTCAGGAAAATCTCAAGAACTGAGGGAGATAACAGACTTTTTATAAAGACCTGTTTGAAGCGTATTGATTTTGGTAATGAATTTTCGGAGTGGATTGTAGGAGACGTCTGATGTAGTGAAAAAAATTTAGAATTACACTGAGCTGCAAGGCAAAATCGTTTATTCGAACGGATGAACGCTCGTAAATGAATGGTTTATACTTCTAAGAAATCGACTAATTGTTGAATTTCATACAATAGTTTAATAAACTAGTTGAATTGTAATAAACTTTGAGACAATAATATGAGTTAATAGAGAACATTAAGGCCCAGGTGTATAAAGTTAATCACCGATTAGCAGTGGTCACTCAACTGTGCTGCCATAGTTGAATGACATGTGAAATTAATTTTAAGCGATTAACTTTAATCAGTTAACTTGGCACGATTAAGAAGAATTTGAGATGGCGTTCCGTATTCATATCGGAATTTTTTTACGAGCTTTGATGAACAACTCTATGATCAATTGTTTCACCAAAATCGCTGAATTTCCAGACAGTTGCGTATTATTTAGGAGATTATTTCCTGAGAGAAAGAGGAAAGGCATGTGTACGATTGCAAGAGTAGCAGAAGATTTCTTGAAAGGCATGCCGCTAAATGGCGACCTCCACAAGACTCTCTATGAAGTGACGATTTTGGAGAAGCTAGTTTCATCATACATTAAAGCAGAGGATCTCATTGCGGATTGCAAGAGGTACAAAGAATTGCTGATGAAGAGATTATTCATGCCACATTTAGCTCTTCTGGGGGAGTGTGTTTCTAATTCAATTGTGAAGAAATTTGCGTTGGCAGGGATGACATATGAAGCATTACAGAATATTCATAGAACGCAGGGTGAAGATGGAATTGTTGAGTTACTATCGAGTAAAGGGGATGATGGTAAACCGATTGTTACGAGAGACAAAAAAGTCACTCAGAAAATCATTGCAGCTCTAAAAGAAACTTCGACGATTTAATTCAGATTTTTTTATTTTTCTTAGCATTGAAAATTTTTACGCAACAATTTTGAATTGTTCAAGTGGAAATATTGTTTCTTAAGAGTAATGAAAGTAATTTTTATTCGACGCTCTGTTCATTAGTGATGGCTTTTTTTTTTTTAAAGAAATAAATACAAAAAATTGGACTTAGCAAGCAATCTTATTTATTTTGGTACTTCATAGTGTTTCAGTAGTGTGTATGATACAATGTTGAGCCAGTTTGCAAAACTGTAGTAATATTCAATAATAATGACAGTAGTAATAATAATTCATCCTAAATAACCTAAGGCAGTATACTATTAGGGTGATACAATGTTTTTTTTTTTTTAATTATTTTTTTTTTGTGTTTTTTTTATTACTCATTTATAGTATGACCTTATGCGCAATTAAGGGTCTTCTAAATCTACCTAAAGGATGGCCCATACACGTTTTATTTCATAAAATCTTTCCAAAATTTTCATTCTCTCCATTCTCTCAATTCACTTAACTATTCATTGTTTTTTACCATTCGTATTTCAACTTCAAAAAAGAAAAGGAAAAAAAAAAAATAACGAATACTACAAACATGATCTCTTATATAAAATCGCTCGTGCAAATTGACGAATGAAATTATAAAAATCTAAACAATTCAAGCTCCCACATTAATTGGAGGAAAAAACGTTGGCAGGCCCAAAGAAATAATTACTAAAACATTATCAAAGGGCAAAAACTTTAATTGTTTATTCTACCTTTTTTTCCCCTCGTTATCAATCAATTTTATCATTTTCTGATGATCGAGGGAGAAAAACCCAGTTTGGGTCAGACACATCAAACAATTCCCATACGAAATAACACTTTCAATAGAAAAAAAAAGGAAAAACCTAGAAAAGGAAAAAAAAATTAGAGTCATAACTCTTTCAACAATTGACGAATTAATACGAATAATTAACTAAAGTTTACCTAATCTTTTCTTCACATTTCAAAAACTACGTAAATCGAGCTTAATCATAGCAAATGTGTCCCCATGAATAAATGAATTATTGTTTTCTATTTTTTTTTTTCTTTCATCATAGAAATCATGGGAGACAAGAAGACTAAACAATATATCTGTAAATATATCATCAAATTGCTCGTTTATGAATGGCGTGAAAAAAAAATTCTCATTTTTCAAATTAATTCATGAGAATCGCCTGTTTTCGTCCTGCCATTTAATTGTTTTTCTTTCTATCAATTAAGCAAGTTTAAAAATCATTGCACTGATTAGACAGTCATTAAAACGTAGTTCCAGTAAATTACAGAATTCATCACAAAATCAGAGAACGAAGATTAACAAAAAAAATTCATCAATTAACGAAATTTGAAGAAAAAACCACCAATTTATTGTCAACTAGTTTTTTTCCGGGGAAATTGTAAGCAAATCGATAGATCTCGAGGCTGGTGGAATCTTAAATTTTTTTTTCGTTTTTACCTCTTTTTTCATCACTTCTTCTTTCTTAATTAATTTTCTTTTTCAATTAAACTGGAACTATCATAGTAATGATAATCGCTCGAGGATAAATGTGTTTCAAGCGACAACTGGCCCAGTTGTGGCCTCGGTTTCATTTTGTGGCTCTTTAGCATTGGTACTAGTTGATGCTGATGTATTTGGATCGTGTGTACCAGTTGGATTTGGAGTTACTGCCGCCCATTGGGTTGTATAGGGCGCTGCACGTGCCTGTCTTCGTGCTTTTCTTTTTGCACGTCGCTGCTCCATAACTAAACGAAGACGTCGCATTTTTCCCTTTGTTGCTTCGTTCTCCTTCGAGAGTTCCTCTGCAAGTATTCAAATTTTTTGGTTAATTCATTGAATTGGTCAAGCATGTGAAAAATTGCATGTTGCTTCTCTAGCAAGTATCTTTAAATTGAGTGGTTTTTTGTAGAGACTTCTTAAAGCTACGAAAAAGGTCTCCTGATATTTTCCCCTAAACTCACTCAATTCCGAGATATTTTTAGGAAAAAACCTTGCACTTGGCTGGAATGAATCTTTTTTCTTTTCTATTTTCTTAATATCTCCAGAATTATCAAGTCCAAAGGAATTCACCAAGACAACTTCTTTGTAACTTGTAAAATTCTCTACGAGAAAAGTCTCCTGACAAATTTTGTTGAAGCCACTCGCTTCAGAGGTATTTGTAGAATAAGGCGCAAAGAGAGATGATTAGAAAAATCATTTTCTAATATTTTACGAATACCTCTTTTAACATTCTCAAAATAATTAACATGAAAATTCTTAAACTCATCTTCTTTCTTTTGTCTCACCACAATAAATTGAATGATAAACTACAAACCCATGGAATAAGTAGGCGTTGAATTTTCCTGTGCACCACCAACCGATTGTCCATTACCTCCAGGACTCGATGCACCAGTGGTACCACCAGGCAACTGTTGACGACCACTGGAATGTCTGTGATGATGTCTGTAGTTACCAGCAGTTGCCGCTGGTGTTGCACACAGTAAATCATTTAAAATATGAATAATTGTGCTTATGTCACGCTTAGGACGTCCATTGCGGTCCTGCAGTGCTGGGTTCAGTGTACCACTGAAGGTCCCAGAGTAAACGCCTTTGCCATGGTGATGCATGCTTTCAATTATTGCACCTTGTCTGCGTCGTGCATGTTCCTGATGGAGAAATTCAATTTTTCCGTTAATTCACAATTCCAGAAAAAAAAACCCAGAAGGCATCAACTGAAAGTACAAGTGAAATTTGTGCAAAAATTTACAAACAAAACGTTTTCCAAAGATGTTTTTGAATTTAATGGAGACACAAATATTTCCATGCAGATCTTTCTTTATAGAGTAAAATTAGACCTATAAAAAGGATCCCCATGATACCATCCGTACCTTCATTATTCTCCGAGATATCCTCATATTACCCGAATTAAACCAAATGTAAAAAAAAAAAAAACAAATTTCACCTGCACAATCTTCTCAACCAACATAAAGAAAAAATATAATAACACAGGGGGAGCTGGCTTCGGTAAATATACCTCGGCGAGGTCGACCCGCGAGGTGAGTACCTCAGAGGATAGTTGTTTGAGTTTCTGCGTGAGATTTCTCGATGCCTCAGCAAGTGCTCTAGTATCCAATGTAGCAGTAGCAACTCTTCCATTACTATTGATCCCCATAATAGATGAATTGGGACTCTGCGGGCTAGCATCACAGCTCGATGATCTGTCTTCATTTTGATGATGATGTCCCATTGTGCATAATTTTTTCTTTGGTGGTGTACAATTGTCAGTTTCATGATTTGGTGATGAGGGTGGAGTCTGTTCATTCAAGCTTGCTGAAGAACCTGAAGGTGATGGTGACGATGAGGTAGTGCCTTGGTGATTTTCACACGTTGCTTGTTTATTTCGTGGATGATAGTGGTAGTGATGATGATGATGATGGTGATGATGATGATGATGATGATGATGATTGTGGCGATAGTGAGAGAGGTGTCGGCGATGCCAGAATAAACGTGACGATGAGGGTGTATCTTGGGTCAAATTTGTTGATTGTGTTGATGATATTGAACGTTCGCTTGTACATTGATTTGTTGTAGTTGTAGCTGTCGTCAGGCTTGTGCTGCAACTGGCTGCTTGAAGTGCTGATGCCAGGCTGCTGATCAATGATGACGTATTGCTGTTGCTACTGCCATTCTGTTTACTTATTCTCATACTTCTCGACAAATTATCACTACTTCTTCTCTGACTATTCGAATCATTTGTGCTTGATGATACTCCTGATGCTGTTGATGATGGTGTTGTTGTAGTTGTTGTTGTTGATGAACAACCACCAATAACTTCATTATCACAGTTTGTAACCTGAGAATTACTGCGTTGCAGTGAACTACCAGATGAAGAATTCTGTACACTACTACCAACTGGTGGTGATGCTGGAGTTACTGTTGATAGTTGTAGCTGTATTAGCATCATCTGATCGCCGAGGCGCATTGTTAAATTCAATGGCGCTATTCCAGACAGGAAGTCGTTCACCTGGGAATCATTGAGTGACTCAAGTGCCTGCATTACACTCTGCTCTGGGCGTTGTCCCTGAAAATATAAATAATATTAAGAATTTTTGAAAATAAAAGGAGAATGAATGTTTCTTTTCATGCTTCGTATTTATACGGGTACAATGAATGCCTCTTTTTTCTGAATTATTTTTCTTCGGTGAGTGAAGAGGAGAGACGAATCGAGGTCTCGCAGGTGGTTTCAAATACATGGGTATCAATTTGAGGGATTTTTTTTTTCTTCTTTTTTCTCTTGTTGAATTGTAATAGGATAAATTTGTAATAATAGAGAAGGAAATGGGTATTGTTGCCTCGTTTTTTGATTGGCAGTGAAAGAAATATTTCAATACTATTATTAGTATTTGTTGAATTCAGTTACTTTTAAACAACTCGAGCAACAGAAAAGGTTGTAGGAAGAAAATTTCCATTCCCCCCCACCCTCAGATTCCATTTGTTTTTTCCCACATTTTCTCACTCCAATCCCCCGCTATCAGCCAAATCCACGTGCATTAATAGAAGCGACAGACCACGGATCGATGCAGCTAAAAAAAAAAAAAAAGCAACATCGAATCCCAAGAAGACCCTGAGTCGGAGGAAACCTCGCGGGCAATGAAGCTCCACTGGTATCTCAAATAGCCAGCCGGGGCATTTCTGGGTGATCACTCTGTGTATCCCTGTCTACAACTTCATGAAACACCTAACGGACTTCCTCTAAACTTTAAAGCCTTCTTCCAGTCATCAGTAATTCAATTTAAAAAAACCCAAGCATATACGAATTATAATAAGGAGAGTATAGAGAGTTGAAGTCCATGAATTTTCCAGTTTTTTTTTTTTCCTATCTTTTTTTACAAGACAAGATAATTCGAGCGTCTTTGGATGGCGCCACAATCGGGACGAGTAGAGCCACAGAACGCAACCTGCTGTCTCATGTCCGAGTCATGCGTCCCACGTGTCACATCCCGGGGGCACCAATTAAACACTGAGAAGGGGGAAGGGGCAGAAGAGCCAAAGAGAGAGAGAAGGATAAAGAGAAAGAGAAAAGCGTCAGTGTGGAGCCAAGTGAGTGAGCTATGGTAGGCACCAGTGGTTATGGACCTGAACGCTTTTTCAACCCCACCCACGTTATCTCGATCCACTCTCGGGCGCACAACGGGGGCGGAGGCGTCGTTCCTATAGATGCCCCAGCTTGGAATTGAACATTGAGAACTAAAGGCGTCCCTCTTTTCCCGTGTCTCTGTATACTGCTGTTGCCTCTGCGTTTGCACGTTTCTGGATGGACCCCTGGTGGGGAAAACCGACCCTCGGATTTGGTCGTAGCCCTGGGTATTACACCGGCAACGCTGTCACTGTTTCACATTAACCAGAAATGATAGAGATACTGTTTTTCTAGACGATTGGATTGGTATTAAAGGATTGTCATTTTTACAGATTGGGGATGACTCTTTGGGGAAGTTTATTCTCGTCATTCTTTGATGGGAATTAAGAGATTAATTCAGTAGGGAAGAGGTAAAATAGGGAGAGTTGGATTTTTTTGTCAATAGTTTTCAAAGAATATCTTGAAAAATCATGGATATATGCACTTTTCTTCTCAGGCATTTTGTGAAGAATTTCAAGAGCTACAAGAAAGAAGAATATGAAAGAAAAAGTGCGTATCTCTAGTGTTTTCGAGATATGCTCCAAAAAGTTAGTAACAAATAAAATAAATTGACTGGATTGAAGAAAGTGGAGAAATAACGATCGGGCCTTTTTTTAGGGATAACTCGTAAATGAGTGGGTTCAGGGGGCTGGAGGTTCAAGATTCATTTGCAGGGTAGTTAATTGGCTAGAATAAAGATTCTCTTGGTAAATTCTCGTAAACCTAATGGTTTTCGTAATATTTGGGAAAAAAATTAGAGTTTAATTTGCATTAAATATAAAATTTGCAGACAAATCGATTTGATTTTGTTGTCTTAGTTACAAAGTGACATAAGTGCTGTGTATAAGCGTAGCACTTATATCCCTTCAATTCGAAGGCAATGATTTCATCATCAGATTTTTGGGAATATCGTAATGGGAATTCAAGCAAAATAGAGCAATTTTTATGATCAACATTTTTGTAGAAAATGTCAAGAGCTATGACAGAAATCATAAAAATTACTCCATTTCGCTTAAATTTTTGAACATTTCTGCAAAACTTAACATTTTTAATTTTACAACGAAACCTATGTTTCTTCGTTCGACATAAAAATATTGATAAATACCGAATTATTTGGTTAATTATACATTCAAATGTTAATGAAACCTTTGGAAAACCTTTTCAAGATGCAAAGGTCCATCTATCACATTAAAATATGCAGAAAAAAAATTCTCTCTCAATTTTGTTGTTTTTTTTTCAATTCAGATGAATTCTCCTCCTTTTGACTTTCACTTTCGGTAGCATTTCTAAGATCATTTTGGAGTGAATAGCAGAGTCGAACGAATTTTCGAGGTGAACAATTTTAAGAATAATGAGAGTGGGGAGAGAAAGAGAGAATACAAGAGACGAGGAGAGAGAGAGAGAGAGAGAGAGTGGGATTTTGGGCGATTCTTGTTGGATGATATTGAAGGAACGAGTCACGAGGGTGACGATAAGGACCTCTGCGACGTTGCCAATGCCTTTGGATTGTGAGAGAGGGCTTTCTGTACACGGGATGTATTTCCCACGCGGCCATGGTTACGTGACCGATGGTGACCGTTTCGAGTTTTAGGGCCTACGCAGAAGAGAACCCTCTCTTCATGACAAAAGAATAATTCCCCATTCATGTTAATAATTATGGATAATTATAGAAGTTCAATTATTGGGGAAAAGGCATTCATGCCAATCTATTGATTATCTAATTTTAAACCAGTAGCGAAGATTCATTTTTTTTTTCAAGAATATAGAGTTTTCAGATAAATTCGTTTTATTTTGTCACCAGTTTTTTTTTGAAAGATTTCGGAATCTAAGGGAGTTACGCCCTTTCAGCCCCAAAATATTATTGTAAAGAATTTCGAAAACTACAGAAATCAATTGGAGCAAAATCACTGTATCTCGCTTATTTTCCGAGATATTCTCAAAAAACTGGTGATGGTATTAAATTAATTTGTCTGAAAGGTTCAAAAACATATTTTCCCAATCAACAGTTTTTCGAAAATATCTTTTTGCCCTAATCCTTCTTTGTATTTCTTGAAATTCTTTACAAAGAAGGATTAGGGCAAACTCGCTCTATCTCTCATAGTTTCCGAGATATTATGAAAAAGGGAAAAGTGAACAAAAGAATAAAATTGAATGGAATGAGTCAGCTGTACTTTGACTTGACTCCTTGTGAAATAATATCTCGAAAAGAAAAGAAGATGGAGACATTTAGAGACCCTTCATTGTAGAGGAGAATTAGAGCTGCAAAGAGTCATTGCAATTTTTTTTCTATCTTCCTTAGATTCGGAAATGTATCGAAAAAAGTGATGGCAAAGTGAAATTACCACACTGAGGGAAAAAAAATATTTTCTAGGAATAAAAATAATTTTGAGACAAAACTTCTTTTTTATTAGGTTTCAATTCAATTGGGATAAATGAATACCTATTTCTCTCAATATTAATGTCCTTCAATTCGCAATTATACAAGATCATTACTCGTTTTTTGTCATTAAATTTTACAAACTGATGATGATAAATAAACAATTATTTGCCCAAATCGCCCTTCTGCATTGATTCAATCTTGATTATATTTGCCATCAATATTTTCACATGAAATTTGTATCAAGTAATAATGTATTTGCACGAAATATGGAATCTTAGTCCAAACATCGCTCAGTTTGGCTCAAACTGGAATGTATTTTTCGCCAACTACTCACTAAAAAGTTTACCTCATTGATTGTTGTAAAAGTATTCAAACTCATTCTAAATAGATACAAGGATTCGTCTAAAACTTAAATTGTTAAAGCGAAGAAAATCCAGTGGCAAATAAATTCTTGATTGACCTAAACAATATAATATGCCTAGTAAATATTTTTTTTCCTCAGTGCACTAGAATTTTTGGTGAATATCTCGAAATCTAGGCGAAATAGAGAAATTTTCGTAGAAACCTTAGTTGTAGCCCTAAATTTTCTCTACAAAAAAATCTCTATCTCAACTAGTTTCCAGCATGATCGTGGCTCAATAATGCATTGAAAATCCATCGAATTCAAGACAAAAAAAAATGAAACATAGTGGGATAACTCGAATTTACAGGATTTAATTAACGATATCACGACCGAGAAACCAAGTGACCTGACCGATGCATTCGTATGCTAGAGCTAACGGTGTTTATCCAGAGCGTTGCGATATACCTGCAATGCGTATACATCTCTTACATCAATCAATTCGTTTCGAAGAAATACATTTATCTCGTGAACCATCGATTTTTTCTGATAATAAGACAAGGAAATATGTGAGTCTCGCTTGATTTGCTATTCACAAATAGAAGGAAAGAATAAGAATTAACGAAAAAAGAAAAGAATTGTACCAGGAAATTTATTCCAAATGCAGGAAAATAAAGGATTATTTCTAATGATAAAAATCATGAAAAACCGTGAAATGATGAATTATTTCTGAGTTTTTTTTTTTTTTTTTCTAATCCTGAGTCTATAAATTCGTCCTTTAACTAAATACCAAGTGCCTATTCGTGTCACAGTACCTGAGAATAATTCTAAACTCGTACACTCTCGTCCCTGAGCTATAATTACCCAGTAAATTTAAAATTCCAAGAACAAATATTTTTCCTTTTTCATTCTTTTCAAATGGTAGATACTGTAATCCCTTTTTATTTCCATGAAAATGTTTATTTTAGCATGAATTTTGACGAGTAAGGCTACAGTATTAACTGTGACGTGTCAAAATGAATTATCCAAGATTATCGTGATAATGTTTGTGATAATGGGGTTTTCTACAATTGTACTGAAATATCCATAAACGCAATAATATTTGCTGATTGAATTTACAGTTCTACCTCACGGTATTTGTTGATAATAAATGTTTTTAGGATAAATGAAGTATTTACTTGTTTCAACATTCTCTTTCTTCATTTTGAGAGAAGAGGAGATAGGAATTCAGGAGAATTATGGGTCAAATCGGCTATGAGATAACTCGAAATATATGGAAGATAAGAGTTTTTTTTTTGTAGAAAACTTTTTTTCAGAGAAAATTAAAAGCTGTAAAAAAAAGTAGTCACTAGAATGACTTTATCTCTTTTAGTTTCCGAGATATTTGAGAAAAACTGATTCACTTTTTGTTTCAATTTTTGTTGGATGTTCTCGAAAATACAGCATGATAGAAAAGATTTTGTAGAAATCTCCTTTGCAGAGAAAATTGAGAGCTACAAATAATGGCACTTATGAAAATTCTTCTATTTCGCTCAGTTTCTGAGATATTCATCAAAAAAATGAACAAAGTGAAATCGATCAGTCTTGTATCTCCATTTTTCATTAAATATCTTGAAAACAGAGACATAGGAAAATTTTGAGAATGAACACCAATTTGATGAAACTCTGGATTATTAAAATCAAAAGAAAAAAAATCTATTTAAAAAAATGAAGAAATATCATGAAATAACTCACCATAAGTCCAGTTTCCACACTAGGTAATAGAGTCAATCGACTGCCATCCTGCAAGCGATTTTCCTTGAGCGTTCCCTCGCGCAGCTGTCTGAAAAAAGGAAAAATCATAGAATAAATAAAGAAATATTTCAACAAAGAGCGTCAGTTTTCACAGTTTACTTCTCTCAACACAGAGAACCTGATGTTGAGGATTTAAAGAGCGATAAAATCTAAAAAGCTTCTCTCTCATTTTTCTTTTCCCCTCTCAGAAGAAAGGAGGAAAAAAAAATTTATAAAAAAAAATAATAAATATAAAAAGGAGCATGAAACGTAGGTGGTGGCTCTGGGGGCCCCATGCGGTCAGGTTCTTTCACTTCTCTATTCTCCTCTTTCTTCCCAAACAGAAGAAAAAAATGGCCTAAAAAAATAAAAGAGGTTCGTTCGTATCATCCAATTTTTTTCATCTGAAAACGAGTTTCATCAGTGGAAAAAAAGAAATCGATGAAAAAATTTTTTCATACACAAGAGATCCTGCGAGTGAAAAAAATTATTCAGTTACCCCTTTATGTGCGAATTGCCATGTATTCTGGTATTTTCACCCTCGGGGGTTGCAATGGGGCGAAGAGAAGCCGAGAGAACCACTGTGCCTGAATAGAAACCAACGCACTTTCCTCTCCATCTCCCTACCCGTATCGAAAAGAAGAAAAAAAAAAACAAGCATTCTCTCACTCTTCAGTTCCCCTGGTCACAAAATCCACAGTCGAAACGCTCTACGCGTGGATGTCACGTAACATACACTGTCGTTTTCCATAGCAACGCAATAAATTAATTTTTTTTATTCTTTTCCGTTTATCAAAACATTACACTGGCTTTGGGTATGTACTTAGTAGATATTACGACACCAAGAGACATCGAACATTCGGTATTGAATGGTTTCAGAATAGAAATTTATTATTTTTTTTTTGGCGGTGTAGAGGAATTATTGAGGCTTGAACTGGTTCGAGACATTTTCCTCGATTTTTTCCTGCCGGGGAATTTTGGGTGAATAACTGAAGAACTGAGGGGAATAGGGGGATTTTCGTAGAGACTCTTTTTGTAGAGGGAAATAAGGGCCATGAGAAAGGTCCTCACGAAAGAATCCCCATCTCCAACGGATTTCAAGATATATCGAGGAGAAGAAGACGATAAAAATACTATCACATTTTGGTGAATTTTCAAATTTTGGAACTAATGGAAATAGGCTTTTTTGATCTCTTTTCTCCTGGCTTCTGCAATTCTCTACAAAGAAGGATTAGGGCATAATCGCTTTATCTCTCTCAGTCTCCGAGATATCCTGAAAGGAAAATCAGAGTGAATTAAAAAAAAAAATTACAACTTTGCTTTTTATGAAATATTTTGAAAAGAAGAGTATGGAACGAAATCTTCATTGAGAGCTTTCATATAGAAAAATTAGGGCTACAAAAGAGGTCATTATAAAAATTTCCCTCTTAGATTTGGAGATATTTTGGGAAAATTGATGACAAAGTGAAAGTTAACTGCTACAGCAGTTTTTGATAAGTATATTGGAGGTAATAGAAGGATTTGCATAGAGATCTTTCTCGTAGAGAGAAATGAGAGCTACAAAAAAGAGCCCAAGGATAAAATTTCGACCTTCAATGGATCTCAGGATATTGAGAAAAAAGAGAAGAGGCTAAAGATACTATCAACATTTTTGCAATTCCCACATTTTGTTGAGAGGTCAATATTTCAGGAAAAAATAACGATAGAAGAATATTGGATCACCGAAATGAATTGGGTTAACAAAACTTTCTGTTTAGAGCTTATCGAAAGCTACAAAGAACGTTCCCTGCAAAAAATTCGATATATTCCTCAGAAATCGAGTTATTTAAAAATATAAAACTGTAATTTTCCTTTTTTCCCCAGTAATTCCTCAAATTTTTTTCACGAATTCATACAAGAACTTTTCCAGTGCTCACAAAAAAAAAAAATTGTTCATAAAGAATCCTTAGAAAATCAAACACAAAAAAAGTATTTAAACACTCAATTCGCTTGTACTAATTTCTAAAATAGACAAAAGTTTCATCCCTGTATTTCCATTGCCTCAAATTCTCTATCTCTTTTTCTCCCGAGATTACATAATTTTTATTCAAACTTTCCAAAAATTCAAAAAAACTTTATCCACTGAAGAAAAAGAAAAAAAACATCTCGAATAAATGTAAAAAAATTTCCCGATAATTCCAGCAATCCTCATTTTCATTTTCCATCCCATTCGCAATTCCATCAAACTTTCATCCAACTTGTGTGTATATCCGTTTCTATATGGAGATATCGACCTTTAAAATTCATTCACTGAAGCCGGACAATAAATCCTATTGAATTCACGTAATTATTAAATTTCTATTTTCGTCACAATTCTTATTTTATACCCATTATATCTTCAGTCTACCACGTGCTCAATATTTATTTATAATAACCCCCCCCCCCTTCCTCTTTCGAAGATCCTCTGATTAAGGGTAAAAAAAAATGCTCCATACACAGATAGATAAATAAATTAAGAATTTAAGCTGAGGTAAATTTACTGCGCATGCGCATAACGTAGAAGGGTGTGCGCGAAATTTATTCACACAATTTCCCCTTCAGGCTTCTGCACGAAGGCGTTTACCCACGAGACGCCGACTCCGTTCCTCTCTCTCTCTCACTCCTTTCCCTCACGAGAGCCCAATACATAAACTCGTATGTATCTGAATGTTCTATCTCTGTTCAACACTTGCTGACTAGTAGGAATTGGAAGCGGGTGCTACACTGGGCTGGCACTAGCCGACCCTAGACGTCCTTGGTGCCTCGCGACCCTCTGGAATACACAGCAGCAGTGAGAATTGGGGGTTAAATTCTCGGGCATTATTCAAAGGATTTTTTTATGAATTTTTGAGGTATTTTTTTTGTTGCCGGTAATTTGGCGATTTTCCTTAAGGTCTTGGGAGAATGCTCTGTCGATAATGCAGTCTTGAGTTATTTCAGGATTTTGATGGAGAGGGGTTCATTTCAATGCACGAGGAAATGCCACTCCACTGTTGAAAAGGCATATCCAATGTTCAGAAGCACAGGGCTTTCGGTCTCTCTCCCTTTTCAGTGAATGCTCGGGAAAGAGAGAGTGAGATGGACGCTGTATGAATGCCTTTAGACTTGGGGAAAGTGGGGAAATCGACGTTTCAATGAATCCGTTCATGATGGGATATTCCTGGGGATTTCATTGGATGCC
Source organism: Aleiodes alternator (assembly GCA_963921955.1). NCBI lineage: Eukaryota > Metazoa > Arthropoda > Insecta > Hymenoptera > Braconidae > Aleiodes > Aleiodes alternator. The sequence continues at coordinate 7,339,443 of OY998100.1, read as the reverse complement.
GGAGAGTATGTATTGGAATTGATTTTTGGAAATTTTTCAGTTTCGAGGGTTTTAAAGGAGAATTAAAGAGCTGAATTTCTTCAATTAGGAAGAATTTTCAGATTTTTTAGAACATTTCTTGTTTTAATTGTCAATATATGTATATATTTTCATGAGTTATTTAAGGAAATGTTCCTTAAAATCTATAGAAAATGATTTAAAAATATCATGAATATCTTCGAGAATAGAAAGGGTCGAGTTTTCAATTCTGGAGCAAAAAGTGGATTGAAAAAAAAAATTAATGCTTTTTATCAAACATTTTATCAGCTGGTCATCAGAATAATTGAAGAAGATCTACATTCTTTTTTATCACATTATGTAATACTGAGAGTAAAATCAAGTGATTTGCATCGACTCTGCCCGCTGTTTTTCGAGGATATCAAAATCCGCAGTGAATACAAAAATATTTATAAAGACCATTTTTGTAAAAGAGACTCAGACCAAGAAAAAAAACGTAATCATGATAATTTAAGATATTCCCAGAAAAACTGGGTCATTACGTTTTCTTGAGCTTCAGAAAAACTCAATAAATGGAAAAATTACTGGTGAAATGAGTAACTTTTCATGAAAAATACTGGTGAAACATCAATTTTGCCTATAGCCCAAAATTATAAGCAAAAAAAAAACCATTCAATTCGTTGGAGCCTTTAGTTAACTGCGGTATTTTATTTAATCTAATCTCTGATTTCATCATTTTCTTACGGAGTTCGTTCGACTCAACAGTGCGGAAGATAGGCCTGCCGGATGTTGTTTTATTTTTAAATTCAACTCCTATTGTATTCCTAAGTGTTCAAAAATGGATAAAAATTACGATTATTTTACCTTCTCTCTTAGTGTTTTGACGAATGAATTTTTATTGAAACGGAAGAATCGATGAAAATCAAGAATTTCCACGGGATTCACGAGTAACACGGACACCGTCATGGTAATAACGGTAACATAACCGTAAATCCCAGGGCTCTCCGGGACACAACGGTCCAACTGTATATCTACCGGGTCGTGCTAACCAGAATTTAACATTTAAATCCTCCATGCATTATTATTATTTGTGTCCAAATTTATTGCCTCGAAGAAATCCGAATGATGGAAGAAAAGGACAAAAATTACGAAAAACAAATTAAGAAAAAAATCAAAACAAAATACGATGAACAAGTCACTTTCTCCTGTTCTGTATCGCGATGATAAAAAAAACCTGTCATGAAATTCGATAAAATTTGGAGAATAAGAAAATCGATTTGAGCTCAATTTTCATTGTGAAAAATCAGAGTTTTAGAAAAGGTAATCAGTAAGATTTTCGTATCTCTTTTAAATTCCAAGATATTCCTCAAAAATCGTTTTTGGAAAAAAAATTGATGGCAAAAAAATTCACAGGAAAAATAAAGCGTTACAAATTTTTCCCAAAAATATTCATATAATTGTAACAATTGTTGAAGGACCTTGATAATGAAATCAATGAAATTGATTAAATGACGTGCTTTAAATGGAGAAATGAAAATTAATGAAAAAAGCGATAAAAATAAATGTATAAAATAGAATTTCATATTTTGAGTCGTCCTACTGACCTTACCTCACGATACACCATTTTGGCCATGTGCTGTAGCACTCCAAAAAAGGTGTATCGAGGTGAGTAAGATCCCAAAGAAGTGGCAACGAGGCCTGCCCCATTCTGTATACAGACAGAAAACACACAGACATCCGTACAATGTGGGCACACACAGGCTGTACAGTTTGGCATCGGGTTTTATACATACGGATGACTATATGTACGCATTCAAGTAGCTCGCAAGGGGTCGAAGGACGAAACAGCCAATGGGGGGAGAGGAGGAGGCAGTCATGAGAGAGAGAGAGAGGAGAGTATGTGTATGTGTATGTGTGTGTGGCATGAGTAGAGCCTCAATTCTCGCGAGTGAGAAGGAGAATGGAGCTTGGGTATTAACCATGCGACTCTCTTCACCACTACCACCCCAATCGGCTTTCGTCTCTCATCTTCGATCCGTTGTCGTCCGGAATATCCCCCCACGGAGTTCTCTCTTTTTTGGACCTTTATTCAGACACAGAATGAACGTGTTCCGGGGACTCTTTTTTCACTCATTCCGATTATACCTTGGGCTGCGAGATTGAAGAGAAGAAAATTAAAGGAATCGTGTAAAAGCAACAGAGTTTCTCATTCAATTTTTCAAGTCTGATCGATAATCTCAACGAAACTATTCACTCATCCAGTTTCGAAAATAATTAATTCCTCTGAGAGTCAAAGACTGGAAGAATTAGAAAAAATTGGGATGATGCTACAACATGTCTGCATTGTTGGGGAAATTTTTTCAATTTTTCTCCTTAAGGTCTTTAGTCTTAAAAAAGAACTATCTTCAGTTTTCCTATAAAAAAAGAAAAAATGATTGTCACTAAAACTTCGTTATCTCTTTTACTTTTCTGAGATAATCGTGTGGGAGGAATTTTCGTGATAACCTTATTCCTGTAGCCCCAATTCTCATCAAAAAAAATGTTCTGATACAGATTTATTTCTCTTGCGATATGGAAAGTGTATAAGAGTACAGTCCCTTTAATATCGTAATGAGAAACGTTTTCCACGTGAAAAAATTATTGGAATTTGTTTAAAAGTCCAGACACGCTGTAAAAGGCCAAAGGATGATGAAAAAAAAAAAAAAAACGAAAGAGACTTGGTACAACGTTTATATAGAGATTTGTGTCCGGTGGATGAGCGGCTAGTTGTGACGCACACACACGCTCCAATGGAAAATACGAGGGTGCACAAGTGAGATAGATAATGGTTAAACGAGGGAGAAAAGAGATCCTATCTCGTGGCGAGTCTGTCTCGAAATACCTCACCGACCACGGGAGAGTAGTCTACCCGGACCCTATCCCCACACTCCTGTTTTTCTCTCTGCCGTGTATATATTGCTACCCGATGTGTCTGTATGCGTATTTATCTGTTTCTTTTTTTTTTAATTTATTTATTTCCTTTTTTTCCCCTTTATTTCTTGCTTTCTCTGTTTACTCCAAGGCCCCCTGGACCACGTACATGCAGAACAAAAAGTTTCAACTTTTTTTTTGAATTGTTTATCTTCAATTTTTCAATGTAAAAACTGATAATTTGCATTTTCAATTAGACAAAAAAGGAAGGCAATTTTTCCCTTGCAGAGCACAAACTGAATATTCTGTGGATCATTTGACATAAAAAAAAAGAAATTTTTTAGTTTTTCATGGATATCTCAGAAACTAGGCAAGATGGAAAAATTTTCATTTATAAATGAAACACTAATATTGAAGAAGATATGAGTATTCAAAGTTACAGAGAAATGAGCACGTGCCATTTTTCCAAAATCAAAAATGGTTATAATTTCGTCAAAAAAAATTTTTTTTTGTTTTTTTCTCGGGAAATTACTTCTGATAACCATGTCAGCAACATATTCAAAAATAAACAAAATCAAAAAAATACGACCCGGGAATCGTGTGAAATAGCGCGGAATGCCTCTTATACATTTTTTGTTTAAATCTCATGTTTTTCTCCAAAAAAGGTTCTCATAAGAATTCCTTGCTAATAATTCGCATGCCAATGCCTTCTTTTGCAGTCTTTTTTTGCAGATCATGAAATTTTCTACGACAAATTCTCGAGAGATCCATTCCCAAAACCTCTAAATCCTAACTATAATTAAGCGTTGCTAAAAATTGATTTGTAAAAGGGAATTTCTTTCTCCCTCATTCCCTACGAAAAAGAAAGAAACACGTTTATCTTCTGCACTTTACAGCAAGTACAAAATTCCATCCACCTTCGTCATACCATACGAAACACGAACAGAGAGAAACGAGTAAAAAATAAAAAGAAGAAGGAAAAAAAAACCAATAAAATCTATCTCGATTCACGTTCTCGTGTACAGTCATCGGGTTGACCCAGGCATGTGGAGTACCTGAGTGTGTGTCTGAGGCCTCTGGGCACCTCCTGGGCGTCACAAAGAAAACGAGGCGACGCGCCGAAGGTACATAAACCATCCCAAGCTGAATTACACCGAGCAATTGAGCTCTCAACTCCAACTAACACATCGAGGAAACAAGAGAGAATAAAAATCGAAGTAGAATAAAACCATTCTCCTCATCTTCTAAGACTACAATTTTTCTTTTTCTCTCCCCCCCCAATGAACGATTATTTACAATTTTATTTAAATTGTCACCGTTCCACTTAGCTTGCCCACAATTTATCATCGTATATAGCTGTACATATCTACACGAATGTGCGTTAACAACTCGACCTCTGTTTCGCCTCATTCACCCCACTCGTATGACCGTCCAATCGTCAATTCCCTCTTTTTATGCTACCACCTACCAGTTGTCCCAAGCAGCTCGCCCGAAAAAAAAACAAATAAAATCAAGAGAAAATTCTCGTCTCTCCTTACTTTTTTCTTATTTTTTAATTCCTTTTTTTCATCTCGAGTCTTTATTTCTCTCTTCTTTCAACTTCGGCCTAGCGGAGGAGGATCCATCAGCCCCCGCTACGCCCACAGCACCTCTCCCCCCCCCCCCCTTCCTCCTACACCAGTCGCTCCTTTTGACATCGTCCAGACCTCGAACTGCCAAAAGTGCAGCACTGCGCGCTGATTTCCCCACTCGTTCCATTTTGAAATATATTTCTCTGGCTCCTTGGTAAACTCTTTGTCCACTTTTTCTTTTCTTCCACGAAAACAAGTGACAAAATCATGCCTTTTTCCCAATTTTTAACCCCCCCCCCCTTTTACCAAATTAAATAAATAAACTTACCTCTCACGATGAAGCAAACATATTCTCTCCTTAGCAACTTTGAGGCGTTTCGATATGATTTTCTTCAGATTCTCAATAGTATCATTACTCTCAACTGTAATATCAAATTGTCCACCAGTCGTTGGTGTTATACTTATTGTTATTTCCTCATTATTATTATCATTGGCTGTAATACCAACTGGTAAACAGCCACACCCCGTTGATGTTGATAATGATGATGACGATGATGATGATGATGATGCTGATAATGTTGTTGTTGTCATAAAGTTATTTATTATTTTATTATTATCATTCAATTGTAATTTGTTAATTGTTATATTTTTATCATTGTTACTCGGACCAGCCGTTTTACAGTAATTCGTGTCATTCAATGATGCAACAGACAATGATTTACTCAATTTTTCATTGTCATTATCATTGTTTTTAGATGTTTTTGAATTATTTGACGTTGGCCTGTGTGTTTTATTGCTATCACTGTTGTTATTACCAGTTGGATTATTATCCATTGCTGTTACGTTTGACGGTGGCTGTTTTGAGCTACCGTCCATTGTTGTTGATAATGTAAACGCTTCACGACTCTCACCTTTGCACGCGCTCTCTTCTTACTCTCTGCCCCTCTCGCAAATTCCCCTCTACCTTTAGTCACTCTTTTATATTTCAGGTACGTAGCCACTTCTTTTGTTACGTTTATTTCGGACTGTTCTGCTGTGTTGAAAATGAAAAAATTGTTTCTATTATTTATGTTTTTTTTTTTTTTTTCAAAATAATAATCATTCGTAACACTTGAAAATGGAACACTGCATCACAAGTAATCGGCACTTGTTTAAACACATGAATAATTAATTACGAGTTAATTTTATTGGTTACACTGGCGCATTATGTGGGCTTGTCGGGGCTTGCGTTGCGTCTTTTCAGGCTCTTTTTTTTTTACCTCTGCCTCTTTCACAGGCGTTTTTACGGGGAATTTCAACGGTTATTCTTCGAGTCCTTTGGGGTTTTCTTTAATAATTTTTTAGCTCAATTTCTCGAGAATCGCATGGGCTCATGGGTGATTAATATTTTAACTACCGCCCACCCTTCACGAACGTATTTTTCTCACCTCAATCACCCATTCACCCGTTAACTCGAGGAAAACCCTTGCACGACTGGTCTCTGCCCTGCCACTGCTGATTACGGAGTTTACAGCAGGCAACGTTGGTGCACGAGTCTTCACGAAGGCCCAGGAGACATGAAACACGATGATTAACGAAGTCTCCGCCAATTGTATAAGTGAGGGACATCTGAATTGTGGTGACATCTGGATTTTTGGAGGGATTTTTTGAATTTTATTTGAAATCAAGTTTTTATCAATTCTTTTCGCATTTTTTGAAAATATATATAGAAATATCTGGAAGCTATTCAATTTATTTCAAGAGTGTAAATGTTGCATTTTTCTTTCTGTTTTTTTTTTATTTAAAGTGATTTGATGCTTTCGTAATTTTTCCATCGTTCTTTTACCTTCTTATCTCAGAATCTATAGGAAATAGAGAAAAAAATTTCAGAGAAAACTTTTCTGTAGCTCTCATTCTGTTTTACATGAAAGGTAATTTACCGAATTTCTTCACCTTTCTTGAATTCTGGAAAAAAAAGATATTAGACTAAATTTCGTCAATTTTTTTTTATTTTCGCATTGGTATTTATTTGAACCTATTGAATTTGATGAGAAATTTATAAAAAGGACTATTGTGAAAAATTCGAGACATCAACGAATTGAGAGGAATTTCGATAATTTTTTTTTTCTCAATAGTTTTTATTCTTCCTTTCTTTTATTGTCCAGCAATCTGATATAACATTAATATTCCCATTAACATCTCGTCAATTCACCACTTACATTACAATATTTATCACGCTCTTAATTAAGTCCTCAGACAAATGGGCAATTTGTCGCACGAAACATGATTTCAGTTGAATTTTCTTAATATATTTTAAATTTGATTCGATTTCATAATTTGTGGCACTTTTTAATAATTGATACATTTTCATTGAGAATGTAATTTTAATTTTGAATATGTTTATTGTGTTTATTTTATTTTTCCATAATTTTTATGGATTAAATCTACCCCTATTCCATAATAACTCTGATATAATTGTGTCGATAATAATAAATTCATTTAATAACTATAATTTATGGAAAAATTATCAATTTACAATACTTCATTTAAATTTTAATTCCCTCCTAAAAATCCTAGAGAATGTGCAAAAATGCTTAATTCTTATTAATCACTATATAATTTTCTTCAACTTTTTTTTTTCTTCAGAAAAAAATGAAAAGAGATATGTAAAGAAAGAGGAGAGTAAAAATATTTTTTGATTATCAAAAATTACTATTATTATGTTCTAGAGTCGACGTAATCTATGACCCCTGGGATTTACCAGCCGACAGATTGTGTAATTACGTGAATTAAGAAAATTCAAAAATTATTCCACAATTAATTATTTTTTTCCATTTAATTGATGCAAATGAAAATTATCTCAATTATATTCTCATTTCACATAATTACAATTTCTTTCCGTTTCTCCTTTTCTTTACAATTCTTCTCTACCCACAACTCTGTGCACAATAAGTACACAAGTATAATAGAGAATTTTCATAATTAATTGATTATTAGAACCTATGATTTTTCCTGATTTTTTTTATCAAGTCCCAATGGCATCAGGCTATTCAATTAGTCAGCACCAGATACGGGGGACAATGATTCACGATCCAAATTCTTCAGTATCTGGTTCAATTGGTTTGAATTCAAAAGATCCTCTACCATCCATCAATAAATAGTACTGAAAAAAAAAAATAATTTATCAATAAAAAATGATACATCCTCAATCAAATGGACAATATTTTTGATTAAATATAAAACCAATATTGTTTCTCAATTTTTGATAATTACCTCGTGATGCTTCCATAATGATCTCCTGTGTGATACTGTGAATAACGTTATGTTTGCTTGTCTACAGTACGAATACATTGAGTCCTCAACATCCATACTAACTGCACTTGTGCACTCGTCGAGAATTGCAAATTGCGGCTTGTGGTAGAATAATCTTGCCATCTATATTTGAAAGAAAAATCAATTATTCAATCAATATTCATGGAATTATGGAGTGAGATGATTCTTTTTTTTTCTGTAGTTCGTCGTTGTCATAGGAATTTGGTGATTCAAAAAATTTTGATTCCGTAATTTTGTGATATTTCGGACATGATGAGGTTTATGAAGCTTTATGAAGAAAACTGTTTTTGCTGGTCCTAAAAATTCACTACGAGAGGTCTCTTAAAATTTTTTGGCGAAACTACAGGTTTTCAAGATATTCGCAAAAGAGTTTAAAACTAGTTTCTCGAGTCTCTCGTAGAAAACCTTTTTGTTGAAGGATTTCAATGCTATGAACCAATGAAAAATGTTATTCTTCCACTCAGTCAATAAATTTTTATAATTTTCAAAATACTCACGGCAATTCGTTGTTTCTCGCCACCAGACAGTACATCCATCCAATCAGCAATAGCATCCCATCCACCCTCACGCTCTAGAAGGTGTCCAAGCTGCACCAAATCAAGATATTTCTGCAGATCTGCATCTTTAGCATTACCGCGTCTCAACATTTCTGCTTGTGTATGCGGATAGATAACTTGATCTCTCAGGGTTCCTAGTGTCATGTAGGGTCTTTGTGGAATGTAGAATAGTTTGCCACTCGGTGGCTTTGTCACTGTGCCACCCCAAACTGGCCAGAGCTGTAAAAAATCAACGATTCAAGAATCAGTAGTTGTGCGACGAAAATCAGTCATTTCGAAGATATCATTTTCTTCCTCAACATGTTTTTAGTAGAAAAAAATAAGAGATGAAAAAAAAAAAAGAAAAAAATTTAACAAAGTGTTTATATGAATGCAAATTACCTCCCCAAGAACACGGAACAATGAGCTCTTTCCACATCCATTTGGCCCACAAACGAGAACATTAATTCCAGATTTCACTTCAAAGCTCAATTCTTTAATAAGAACATCGCCATTTGGTGTTACAAGTGGTACATTCTCAAATCGTATGATATTATCCTTGGAAATAATCTTCCCAGAGCCTGGTGTACCAATCGTTTCATTTTTACCATCTGTTACCATTGTTCTCTTGTATTTTCCTTCATTCAAATCGTGTAAAACACTTCTAATTTCTGTAACACGTGCAGTAAAACCAGCGAGTCTTGTCATTTCTCTACCAGCAAGAATAAGACGACCAATCGCTTCGGCTAATTTGATTAACATCCTCCCATTCTCGTAGTAGTGCTTGAAACGATGCTTCGATGAACCCTTCAGTACTGGATGATCTTTTTGGAAGAATGGAATGCTTACGGCATAAAAACCAACGATTGTCGCTATATCTGCATGAGAAAAGGAAAATGAAAATTTAGTATTCAAATTAAAAAGATGTCCAGGCTGATTTATTTGACGTTTCCAGAAAACGTCTCGGAGTCTGTGGGAGATGGATGGATTTTTATACGAACGTTTTGGCATCTCTCAATTTTCTCTCTAAAAAACGTTCTTACAAAAATTTCTTTCTCCTGCAGATTCATGCGGTTTTCTTTTGCTTAATCGATTAATTGGTCGACTATTGTATCGGATTTGATCATTCATCTTTTTCATACTTACATTTTCCTACAAAATTATCAATCACACCCATGGCCACTTTAAATTCCAAAAGCGAACGGAGATGTTTAATCTATTTGAAGATAAAAAATGAAGAAAGATTATGAAACGTTCAAATTCTTGAAAAATGATTGTCTGATATGAAGAAGCTAACATTCATTACTTACTAATTTATGGAAGCTCGATAATAGAGTCAATTTCTCACGATTATTACCACGATAGAACGCAACTTCCTCTGAATTTGTTATTAATCGTGAATTAATATGACGATATTCACCCTCGAGTCTTTGTTCTGTGGCTGTCATAGCGGCGATTGGTTTACGAAGGTGAGTCAAGAATGTACCAGCCACTAGCAAATATGAGAGCATGAACACCGGTGTCTGAAAATTTTGTAAATAATTGATGATAATCAAAAATCTATTAATTCAAATTGGTATCAATGTCATTATCCTGAAATATCTCGAAAAATAAGAAAGATGAAGAAATTTTTATAGAAATTTTTTCGTAGAGAAAAATTAGAACTGAAACAATAATTACAAAAATTTCGTCATCTCCTTTAGATTCCAAGATATTCACAAAATTAAGATTCTTTTACAGATAAAAAAATTGAAAATAAATCGGAAATAAATTATTTTCACCTGTCCACCCAGAGTAGATGTTAATCTGTAGACATAAATGCCAATATCAAGAATTGGCTTTGCAATATTGCTGTAAAGGTCCGTACAGCTATCACAAAATTTATCAATATCTGTTGTCAATAATTGATCTGGATTGGCGATACGTGTATCGAGATTCGTCATTTTGTAATACGTGAATCCCCTTAAAAAAATTAGAGGAACAAAAATATACATCAGACGGCCATTTAATAATGCAAATAATTAAGTACAAACGAAAGCATTGACTTCAACTCTATTGACCTTTCATCAAAGAATGCGAATAAAATAATTATAAATTCGTCTGTATAAAAAAAGCACCTCGTTACTCACTTAAGATACTGATCGAGTAAATGTCTCGTGATATTTGTCCTCATTCTCAGTTTCATCTCCCCAAGTCCATACTTGAGTATATTATTAACGACTGATATCTATGCAAAAAAAAAAGGAAACAAAGATGAATGGAAAAATATGAATCGTCTGTTTTTTAATGTGTTATATTGGAATTTTAATCATTTCCGTTTTTCAACGTACCGCTGGCAGTGCAGCTAAAAATGTCAGCAGGAGTCTCTTGAAGTCTTTACCATCCATGTTAACAATTGCTCTGAAAAATAAAATTTTAATTAGAAAAAAAGTGCAGTAATGAATCTTTAATGAAGCAACTCTACTGCACTTTGTACTGCGATAATTATTTCATGTAAGAAGACCTTGAGATGGAGAATGTGATAGCTGATAGATCAAAAAGCTTACCCTTCGATAAGTGTGCTGGTCCTGATCATCCAGAGATCACACAATGATCTAACAACAAGTGAGCCGGCAACGAGAAACACAAATCCTGCTTCAGGTGACAATACCCCAGGTATACCAATTGTCAGCAGTCGATAGAGTTGACGAAAGAAAGCCGCATCAACATGTGCTTTTGGGCCCTTTGGTTTTTCTTGCTGTTAATTCGAACAGAGTGAATTTGAAATTAACAAAATTCAGAATGAAGTTACTTGGAAATTTGGAGGGATTGGAAAAAAAACAGGATAAGTCGACTTTGTCTTTCAACAGTTCTCGTAGAATATCTTGGAAACTAAGCGAGATAGGACGATTTTGCTGTAAACTTCTTAGTAAGGCATTTCTAGAGTTCTCAAATTGATTTTATTCCACTTATCAGTTTTTTCTTGAGAATACCTGAAAAACTAAGCAAGATAGAGCCCTAATACTTTTCGTAGCTCTTGGAATTCTATACAAAAAAGGATTCGGGCAACGATTATTTGTCTTGCTTAGATTCCGAGATGTTCCAAAAAAAACTGATGACAAAATGAAATTAATTTGTCTGAAGACTTCATATTTTTTAAAAACTGACTTATCCTGTTTCACCGCGTCACTACTGATTTGTTACGAGCGTTATATTGGCAAAAATCACAGCTCAAAAAAGTTATTTCCACGAAAATTCCCATATCTCTCTAATATCTCGAGATATTCCGAGAAAATCAATTGAAGAATGGAAAATTTCCAGGAAGCAATTCTCCTCGTAACTAAACAATTAAAGTATTCAATTCAATGTATAAATTAAAAAATTCTCACTTCATTTATGACATACTGAACGTCATGTGCCGGCCACAAAGTTCTGAAAAAAAAGAATATTTCAATTAAACTTGGAAACAGTGGAAAATGATTTTGATAACCTTAATTAAAAATTTAATTACTTGGACGTTGTTGTTACTTTGTTGCGTTTTTTTTTCAACAACCAGATGATTGCACTGAGTGCAAATGTACCAGCAACAGTTCTTTTTGTCACAAATTTACTCAATGCTGGTGCCATTGTTCGACTTAAATTGATAAGCAATTTAAATTAATAAAATTAATTTTTTATAAAATTAAATTACTATAAGGAAAAAACAATTACACAATATTCTTTGATTTTTTAATGAATTATCCTATTAATTAACAAAATGACGACACAACACTTTCACGTTATCCAGTGACAACGCGTGTTGTCTCCACTCTGTTGTGGACTTGGACACTTGAAAAAGTGTAAGGTAATAATGTAAATTTCACAACTACATCAGCACGGAATACTTGTGTGAAACACTGAGCCAATGGTGGGAGAGTCGAGTGGTGGGGACAGAGAATTCCTCTTTCTTCTGTTTTTCCTTGTTTTTTTTTATTTCCTTCATTTGCATCCTCTTTGTGCCACTGTTCCACGTGTCGGGCTGCATCAGCTGATCGACAGGAACACGATGAAATTTTTTTGTCACTGTAGTAATAGATGGTATTATATACTTTTTTTTCATGCGTCTATGAGCATGCAAGAATTCTGAAAAGTGCGTTGAAGGGGGAAGTCAACTTTGTGATGAGGAAAACGAATTTGAGGAAAATTCCATTCAGTGTTATCAATTGTGATTTATGGTATCGAATGAGAATCACTGGAGACATTCGTTCAGTTTGAAAACAGGATTATTGAGTGATGGTAAATGAATTTTTATCAACGGAAATCGAGCGCACTCAGTGGTTTAGTTTGAAATTGTCACAGCAATTGTTGAAAGAGAATGCAAAAATAATGATAATGATTGTTTCATTTGGGCATATCCTTTATTCTAACAATATGCAAAAAGTCGACATCTCAAGTAGCAAATATGTAAATATTGCGTCAAACGACTATATAAAATTTACAGCAATGAATTCAGGCACGACGAGGGAAGACAAGATGAATCGATTTTTCTTATCATTCATTTTCTTGAGAATATCTCAGAAAACAAGCGAGATGAAGCGATTTGATTATAATCTTTCTTTTTAGAAGTTTATTGAAATTTTTTACAAAAAAGGATCACAGCGAAATCGCATCATCGTGCTCAGTTCTCATGCTATTTCTTTGTCAAAGATTACAAACATCCCAAGAAAAAATGTTCAGATCTGATCAGATCAAATTAGATCTGAGTTCCTCAGATCTAGTTGGATCTAATCAGATCTGATCAGATCTAGTTGGATCTAATCAGATCTAGTTAGATTCGAACAGATCTGATCAGACTTAGATCTGATTGTATCTAATCAGATCTAATTAGATCTAATTAGATCTGATCAGATCTAATTTGATCTGATCAGATCTGAACATTTTTTACTGGGATAATTCGATTTGTTATGCTGTACCTCATCACGACTGAATTCCATATTCTCATTATATGTTTACATATCCTCGTCCATTGCAACATCGTTTAATTTATTGAGATAATATTTTCGGAAGAAAAACGCAGTATCCACGTCAATTGCCTTGAATGACAAGAAACCAGCATACTTTTTTGTGCCTTTATGAAAGAGTCCAACTCCACTCAAGGGTCTCACTGGATTACCCTGAACCGGGGTTGCATCAAATAGCGGAACTGTAGCTTGTCCAGCATCTGCTGTTAGGGGAGTCCTATAGAATCTCTCATAATGTCCTGGCAATGAGTCTTCATCGTGATCTACTTTAGTGATGGCGCTAATCGAATTGAGATCTCCGATCACGTGATTATCGCTACAAAAATAAATATAACAATAATTAATCATCTAAGCTGATATTCATATACTTCATTATGAGTAATATACTTTGAAATTGCAGTTGAAGTTATGTTTCGACGGCGTCCGAGAATAACTCCGGTACTGTATTGGAATTTGATGACCAATATTTGGAGCTTCAATCTTTTACCGGAATTCTCTTCCGATCGTGTGAATCCAACACCTGAAATGATGATTCCATGTATGTCAAATTCAGCACAAAAGATAATTCAGCTTTGAAGAGGTAAAACAGCGAGATAGAGCGATTATGCTCCAAACTTTTTTGGTGAGTTTTGAAATTTTTCACGTAGTAGCATCGAAAGAGCGGAGAAAGCGTCTCTCCATTAGTTTCAAAGATATGTTTAAAAAAAACAATTTATCCCATTTTACCTCTTCACTGCCTTTGATTATGACTAATTTATTATTTTCAGTCTCTACCTGCAAGAACTTCATTGTGAGCTCCAACAAGATCTCCTACATTAAAGGAGTTATCGGTGCTATCAAAAGTAACAAGTTTTTCAGGATCAGTTGTTGGTGATGAAGGCTTCCATTCATTGAAACGTTCTGAAATTGTGCCCTCAGGCCCTAATTTTCCTTCCTTTATTTGAATGAAAATGATATTATTTTTCTTGGCGAATCGTACGGCAGTTATGACTCTGCAAGGCAAGATGAATATTTCATGTCAAATTAATAAACTATATTGATTTCTTGATTTCATCGCCATGAAGCTTCACGAGAGACTTGATATATTTGTCATTTACCTCTTCTGACGTAAATTACTTGCTGCCATCTCCAAGCTGACTTTATTCTGTTTCTCGATACAATGACACATGCAGTATGGCCAGGAGTTTGAAGGTACGATCTCTCCAGATTTGCAACCATCCTGAACTCTGCCCCAAACAGCAGCACCATCATTCGCCTTGATCCATTGGTATCGACGGCTTTGACCTTTCTGTTGATACAAGAAATTACCATCCATTACTTCCATCGGAAAATTTTAATTTAAACCATGAAAAGTTTTTCCCTTCTATACTCACCAGTACACATCTTTCTGCGTATTTTACGTAGAAACACGAGGTGAGAGAACCGTGACATACCTCCTCTTTTGTGTCATAACAATCCACCACTGCCAAATTTCTTTGGCAAATTCTGGTGGCCCTTTGCCCATTCATTGCGGCAGCTCGTCGATTGCAGTCTTTACTAATCGGCCAAACCCAGTCTTGTGGAGCTTTGAACATTGTGGCTTGATTGAACTTTTCCAGTTCGAAGTACGAAGTACCTAGAGAAATAATAGAAGTCGATCAATGATAGACTACTCTTTTTGATGAAAAGCAATATTATTCGGAATTTCGTTCTGAAATGAAGGTCTTCACGGAAGAACAGTGAAAAAATTCAAAAAATTTGAAAAATCTTGACAATTTCGTGTCAATTTCTTAGTATACATTACCGTTAATCCAGCCCTGTGATGGATCACAGGATCGATATTCCCGGGATGCAATATCGAAGCCTTTTGCAAATTCTCTGATGTAAGCCTCATAGCGGGTCACGAAATTTGACTCGAGATTTCTCTTATACGTACTCCATCCTGCAGACAAAGAATTGATGAACCATTTGACAATTGTGCTTATCATTAATATTCGTAGAAACAGGAGATAAAACATACCATGCTGATCTCTGAATTTCAATTTTCCAAAGAAAGTCAGCAATATTGTTGCATTTATTTCAGCATTCAGTATGATGAGGAAAAGGTTCATTAAATATTGTTGCGCGCTTGCTCCGGTACCGCAGATTTTCTTGATATTGTTCTGGAATAGTAAAGAAAAGGACAAGCTGATTTTTTCGTCATTCATTCTGTGAGAATATCTCGGAAATCAAACGAGATGGGGCAATTTTGGTTGAATACCTTTTGGTACGAAATTTTTAGGACTGCAATGAAAGAGTCGGACGGAATTGCCATGTCTCGCTTAGTTGGCAAGATATTCTCAGTTTCCAAGATTAGGGAATTACTGAATTTCTTGCTGTAATCTTGGATCAAAATAGCGGAAACCAGAGCCAATTGATCCTCTATTTTTTGAGAATCAAGACCTCTCTAAAAAAAATTGAAAAAATTACTCAACAATTTAGACATGTTACTATATTTTTTCAATTTTTTTTTTAGATTTTTTGATCAAGTCCTTGAAATATATATTTGAACCAACGTTTATGTCCTTTGCTAATAGAACGGGTAAGCTCTCGACACCAATTCCAGCAACCTTCTGTGTTGGTGCAATTCTCTTTTGAATTTCAATGAACTTCATGAGTTCCGGGTAGTAAGTGTCCACGTACGACTTTAGTATACCCTTTGACGTAACTCGCGGATTTTTTCTATATATTGAGAGTGTATTCCATGCTTCATCTACTTTCTGGATGCCAACAGCAAGATCAGTCTTCATAGTTCGAATGTCTGCACCTTTCTCCAATTTAACTAGTATATTTTCCATATTTTCTAGTTTAGACGATATGTGAGTATCCATGTGCTTCAGTTTGTTTTTTATTGTGTCCAGATCTTTCATGATGGCTTGTGACTCTTCAGAAGCACCGCCGACGATTAAATTGAATACTGTCTGCATATTGGTCCCTGTTCCAACGACCGAATCAAACTTTCCTATGAATATCTGCACGAGTTTTTGGAGATTCAACGATTCTGCGGATTTTCCATTCTGGAAAGATCCAATGGACAATAGTAAAAATAATATTAGAGGCTTCATGATTCAGTAACGGATTGAAGAACTCGTAGAGAACTGTAAAAACACGACTTTTCTTGGCCGCTTTTATATGTTGATTTTTGAAATGTTACACTTGATCGGTTGATGTTCGTGAATTATTCTTTATAGTTGAGCTAACACCTTTTTCTTATTATTGTTTGGAGGTAATTCATGCGATATATCTTGAATTTTATGCCTCTGATATATTGTCACGTTCTTTTGTCTCAATGGAACTAGAGCATATGATTCTTTATTTATCGCTGCTAGTCAAATATGCCATTTCGAAATCTTTTGAATATCACGAATAGATAAAAAAAAATGTTAAACAGAGAATTTCAAAGAAATGGAATTATGCAAATGATATAACAAAGTCGAATTCGTAACAAAGTATGAAATACTTATGAATTATTGTTAATTTTGCGGGATAAAAGAATCAGGAAATTTTTTTCAAGGTGAAAACCTGCACAAAAGAAATGGAAAAAATTAGAATATGCGCTAGCATGTCTGAGAGATCTAATTCTTTCGAAATTTTCCGTCAAGTCCTTCACTTCGGAAAAAAATTTTGATCATTTTGTCCCAGGATATGCTGATTTTCAGTTTCTAGTAGTTATTATGTCATTGGATTTTGAACACGTGGATGACGTCGGTATCATCGGAGCATGTGGCATTCATTCCAATATGTAGATATAGCCAGAAAGGATAGTAAAAGGAAATAAAGTACATGGCTCAATGAGAATTCTGTCTTATCTCGTTACTCCCAAAGCTTAGAATTTACTGGATTCTCTTCATCTCTGAAAATTGGTTATTTCTGTTTGAAAAATTTGCAACATTGTGCAGTAGAGACAAAAAAAATTGTGGAAAATATGTTATAAATTCCGGAAATTTTTAGAAGATTCAGCTCTATTCTTTGATTTAATTCTTCTGAATGATTTCCATAAAATTTACAAAATTATTCATATTGTTCTGATAAGGAAAAATTATCTCGCTGTCTCGTGCTTTTCAAGTCTCTTGAAAGAAAGAAAATTCATAATGGTCAAGTTGTGCACAAAATTTCGAAAAATCTTTTTTGTATAGAATTTTCTACTCCATAAAAAAATTTTCCATAAATTCTCTTAAATCATCACTAGATTTTTTTTTTTTGTTATTCCCCTCGGTTAACGTTCCACGTAGTATAGAAGTCCCAATTAAACTATAATTTGATTCGAAAAAAGACGGTATAAATTGAGTAGGGAAAATTCACAAATATACTTAAAAAACGGTATTTTTTGGGTATGATTTGGGTATATTTTCAGCATTATACAGAAAAATCACTGAAAATATACCCAAATTCGGAGAATAATTTGGGGATTTTTCAGGTAGAAACGAATTCGCTGGGGGTCGCCCTTTTTGGATATTCTGGCTGAAGATTTTGGAGTTGTGAACTCGTACATATACCCCATCAGTCCCCGGGATGTTGTGAATTTAGGGCCCTTTTTTTCCCATAAAAAAAATTTTTTTTTGGAACGATTGCAGTGGTCCAACTCCTTAAACCCAATTATTCCTAAGATGATTCCAAAGTAATCGATTTCA
Organism: Aleiodes alternator; assembly: GCA_963921955.1. NCBI lineage: Eukaryota > Metazoa > Arthropoda > Insecta > Hymenoptera > Braconidae > Aleiodes > Aleiodes alternator. The sequence continues at coordinate 7,321,489 of OY998100.1, read as the reverse complement.
TGGCCTTTTCGCTAATCCACAGGACCTTGGAATATGCCACGCCGTATTCAAATTTCCGTCTGTTGTGGCACGAACTTCAACCAATCCACGCGCAACTAGACTGAACTTTCAAGTTATTATTGCATAATCATTCGGATGGCATGAAATTTTTTTTGCCGAAATTAACAGGTAAAGCTGTTCAGAATAGTCTAAAACATCCTATGATTTTCGATTTATCCGTCCTAATCAAATTCGTTGGTTTAGAAGCTAGTAAGAATCACAGGAGAGACTTACGCAACCGAGCATGTAAAAGAATTTGAACTATGTACATCATATTAGAAGTTGAATTTACTAGTAACTGATGATGATTCTTTGCATGGATTCTCTGTTAACAAGCTTTATCAAGTAAAATTCGTATTTTTCTTCATCGAAAGTCAAATTTCGATATATTGAAAAAAGATCGTAGAGTTTTAATGGTTTCATTTTAGTACATTCTTTATTATGACAGTATCTTGATATGGGTTTGTTTCATACAACCACTTTTTCTAACTGCTAAACTTAATAAATCACCCATATTCCTTCATGAAATAACAATAAAGATTACTTAAATGTATGTTAAAGCCTAAGGACGGAAGCTACGAAAATGTATCGGAATCGTAGAACTGTATATATCTAATGTACTTATTGTTACATGTTATGCTAATAAAAATCTTTAAACTTATACTTGATTATGACAGTATCCGAAGCGTTAATGCTTCAGGTGTAAATTTACACCTCAAGTGATATATATGATTTTCATCAAACTAACAACTATTTAAAACTTACAGCAATGAATTTAGTTGGAAAAAGGAAAAATAGGATGAGTTGATACTTTCTGGCATTCACTTTTTCGAGAATATCTGGGAAAGCAAGCAAAATGGGAGGATATTAATCTAATCCTTCTATGTAGCTTTTAAAGTTCTTTACGAAAAAAAGGATTAGATTAACAATTGCTCTATCTGGCTTGGTTTCCATAATGTTTCTTCGTGAATGATTACAAAGTCAAGTCGATTCGTCCTATTTTACCACATCACTACTCAATTGTATGTTTACATGTCCTGATCCATTGCAACATCGTTCAATTTATTGAGATAATATTTTCGGAAGAAAAACGCAGTATCCACGTCAATTGCCTTGAGTGACAAGAAACCAGCATACTGCGATGTGCCTTTACGAAGGAGTCCAACTCCACTCAAGGGCCTCACTGGATTACCCTCAACAGGTGTTGCATCAAATAGTGGAACTGTAGATTGTCCAGCATCTGCTGTTAAGGGAGTCCTATAGAATCTCTCATAATGTCCTGGCAATGAGTCTTCAACGTGATCTACTTTAGTGATGGCGCTGATCGAATTGAGTTCTCCGATCACGTGATTATCGCTACAAAAATAAATATAACAATAATTAATCATTCTAGCTGATATTCATTCAATTTATTATAACCAACGTACTTTGAAGTTTCATATGAAGATATGTAATGCTTGCGCCCGAGAATCTCTCCGGTACTGTATTTGAATTTGACAACATATAATTGGAGTTTCAATCTTTTACCGGAATTCTCTTCCGATCGTATGAATCGAACGCCTAGAATCATAATCACATGTCAAATTGAGCCCAAAAGGCAATTCAGTCTTGAAAAGGTAAAACAGCTGGATAGGGCAATTTTGCCCGTATCCTTTTTTGCACCCGTTGAAAATCTGTACAAAAAAGTATTAGAGCGAGAAGGCCGTATCTTCACTAGCTTCCGAAATATTGTAGGAGAAATTGACTCATCCTGTTTTACTCTTTCACTACATTTGATAAATAGCTAATTTATTATTTTCAGTCTTTCTACCTGCAACAACTTCATTGTGAGCTGCAACGACATCACCTATATTGAAAGAGTTATCTATACTATCAAAAATAACATATTTTTTCTTATCAGTTGGTGGTGATGCAGGCTTCCATTCATTGGAAGCTTGTGAAATTGTGCCTTCAGGTCCTAATTTTCCTTCCTTTATTTGAATGAAAATTATATTATGTTTCTTGGCGAATCGTACGGCAGTTACGACTCTGCAAAGAAAGATCAATGTCTCATGCTGAATGAATAAACTAATAATTAATTTCGTTGATTTTTCCTCACTTCTTCTGATGTAAATTACTTGCTGCCATCTCCAAGCTGACTGCATTGAATCCTTCGATGCAATGGCAGATACAATAGGGCTGCCAGTCTGCAGGGACGACCGTTCCATATCTGCAACCATCCTGAACTCTACCCCAAACGTCAGCACCGTCATTCGCTTTGATCCATTGGTATCGACGAGTGCTGCCTCTCTGTTCATACAAACATTTGTCATCTATCACTTCCACGAAAAAAACTTCGATTCAAAGCATGAAAAATTCTTCCCTTCTACACTTACCAGTACACATCTTTCTGCCTTTCCTAGATTGGAACATGTGGTCAGGGTACCGTGACATACCTCCTCTCTTGTTTCATAACAATCTGCCGTTTGGGTTTTTGAGTAGCAGATTTTCGAGTCTCCGTCCTGACTCATACTTTCAGCTCGTTGATCGCATTCTTTTCTGTGTGGCCAAGTCCAGTCGCTTGGAGCTCGGAAGATTGTGGCTTGGTTGAATCTGTTCAGTTCAAAGTATGAAACACCTGGAGAAATTGCAAAAATCAATCAATAACAGACTACTAGAATTCAGCTGAAATCAGCTACTAAAATCTGATAATTCCGCAAAATTCTGAAAAATCTCAAATATATTAGAATAAAACGAATTTTTTGTTAATGTCCCACATAAAATTCAATTTTTATATTACTCGGAAAACAAGTACTTTTTCCTCTTTTGTCAATAATTTGTACACTTTGCGTGGAACAATTTCAATCTAAAATATCACATAAAAATTAAGATAATTAAGAAATAAATTTGAGAGATAAAAAACCCGGGACCTTCCAGTTACGTGCCGGATACTCTTCCAACTGAGCTACCAGGGAATCTGATACTATTTTTAATAGGATAGATTGATGGAATGCGAACTGATCTAGATTCTTCTACCGTGATGAAGACCTTAATGAAAAAAAAAAATCATCCTGCTCCTAGTATATATTACCTTCAACCCAACCCTCTGCTGGATCGCAGGATCGATATTCTCGGGGTGCTAAATCAAAGCCTCTTGAGAATTCTCTGATGTAAGCCTCATAGCGAGTCACGAAATTTGCCTCAAGATTTGTCTGATACGTACTCCACCCTGAATACAAAGAATTTATGAACAATTTGATAATTGTGCGTGTTATAAGTATCAGTAGAAACTGGAGATACAACATACCAAACTGATCTCTGAACTTCAATTTTCCAATGAAAGTCAGCAGTATCGTTGTTCTTATTTCAGCATTCAGTATGATGACGAGAAGGCTCATCAGATATTGTTGCGCGCCTGCTCTTGTACCACAGATTTTCTTGAGATTTTGCTGAAACAAGATCAATCATTGGAATTCATTAGTGAGAAGGTAAAATAGAATAAGTTTATATTTTCGTCATTTCTCTTTTGAAAATCTCTTCGAAATTGAGGGAGATAGGGCGATTTTGCACTGATCATTTTTTTGCAGAGAATTGCAAGAGTTTCAAAGAAAGATCAGGACAAAATTTCTCCTACCTCATTTATTTGCCGAGATATTCTTGAAAATGACTGAATTCTCTGATCAAATATAGGGGAGATCCAAGCAGCATGATCCAGGTTTTTTTATGAGAGTGAAAGCCTCTATGGGGAAATTTGGAAAAATCATCCAACAATGAAGACATGTGGGAGCAATTACGAATTTTTTTTCCAGATTTCTCCATAAGGTCTCTCATTTTGCATCATGCTGCCCAATTCTCCCTTAGAATACATGATTCAACCAACAGTTATGTCTTTTGCCAATAGAACGGGTAAGCTCTCGACACCAATTCCAGCAACATTCTGTGTCGGTGCAATTCTTTTCTGAATTTCGAGGAAATCCGTGAGTCTTTGGAAGTAAGTGTCTACGTAAGACTGAAGTATAGGCTTAGATGTAGCTCGTAAATTTCTCCTGTATGTTGAGAGTGTATTCCATGCTTCATCTACTGTCTGTATGCCAACAGCAAGATCAGTCTTCATTTTTCGAATGTCTGGACCTTTGTCCAATTTAACCAGTATATCTTCCATATTTTGTAGTTTAAAAGATATGTAAGTGTCCATGCGATTCAGTTTGGTTTTAATTGTGTCCAGATCTCTCAGGATAGCTTGGGCTGGTTCAGAATCACTGGCAAAGATTTTATCGAAAACAAACTGAATGTTGGAACCCGTTGAAGCAATCGAATTGAACCTTCCTATGAACGTCTTCACGATATTTAGAAAATTCAGCGATCCTTCAGGTTGTCTCGAAACTTGGGATTGTCCATATTGGAATAATCCAATGGACAATATTACGAATAATATCAGAAGCTTCATACTTCAGTTACTGTTCGATAAACTCGCAGTTAACTGTGAGGAAACCATTGCTTTTGCCGCTTTTATATACTGAATTTTGGATAATTACACGTGATCGTTTCATGTTCGCCAACTATTTTTGATGGTATAGCTAACACATGTTTCTTGTCATTGTATGGAGATGATTTATGTCATGTGAAAAAAACAAAATACATGCCTGCGATCTATTGTATTGGAGCCAGTGAAGCATATGATTCTTCATTTATCGCTGCTAGTTAAATATGTTATTTCGAAATCTATTTAACATGGCAGGACAGGAAAAAATGAACTTGGAAGAATTAAAATTATGCAAATAATGTAACAAACTTGAATTAACAATAATTCATGAGATAAGTATTCATTATTAATTATTATTAATTCTAAAGGATAGAATGATCTGTATTTTTTTCAGCATGGAAGCTTTTACAAAAATAGCGAAAAAAATATGCGCTAACAAGTTAAAATTGCTGACTACTTTTGTAAAAAAATTGTGCAAAACCCTTCATTCTAAAAAAAAATATTGCTCATTTCGTCTCAAGATATCCTGATTTTTATTCTTCGGCAGCTGTGGTGTTATCCGAATACGTGGATGTCCTTGGCATCATAAAATCATGTGATACTTGTTCTAATACAGAGATAATGCCATGAGGAAAAAAAAAGTAGATTATTCAAATATTTACTCCTCAGCTGAGATGATTAGATCGACAAAATTCAAAATTATGTAAAAACAATGATTTCTTCATTTTTTCCTTTTACTATTTCTGGTATTAATGTAAACTACATTTTATCTTGTTATTTCGAAAAAGTAAGAAGATTTATCGAATTCTTGGTAATAATTTGTGCGGAAGAGCCTTGAACATGTTTGCGCCAGTACTTGATCTCCAAAAGCGTATTATTTTCGTTTAAGAACCCGAAATATTGCGCAGTAGGAATCAAGAGAAAAAGCTTGTGCAAAATATGTTATAAATACGAATTTATTAGATTCAAAATTATCCTTCGAATCAATCCTTACGAATTATTCCTATGGAGTTCTCAACATGATTTATATTGTTCTGATGCTGAAAAATCATTCTGCGAAGAAGGAAAATTCATGATAGCTAAATTGATTATAATGTAATCTCCAAATGCTCCAAATCATAATATTAGAAACTTCATGATTCAGTTACGGCTTGAAAAACTTACAGAGAACTGTGAAAAACTTTTTCTTCTGTTGTTTATATATCGCGTGACTAGAAGCAAAAGGTCGTATGTGCCAAAATATCGTTTTCCGTGATTCCTAATGGCAAAAGGTCGTATGTGCACTCATAATCGTTGCAATCAGGTGCGAAAATGGAATAAACAATGAAAACATCATGGGAACAAATACCCCTGGGATTTCATCATAGAGTGGATATACTACCTTTTGCTTTTCCATAATATCTCCTAGAAAGATTTTTTTTTTTTCATTGAAAAGTCGTTGCAACAATTTCTGCCAATTTTTCTTTTTCTTTCTGGGTATTTCTTAGAAGGAAAATAGCCTTTTAATTTTCGTGAAAATTCAGTTTTTTTCTAAATATCTCCAATTTTATTATTCGTAGCGATCTGGGATCGATTTCGAGAGGTAACATTACTTCCCATCGATTTATGGGATTTTGAATTCGAAAATATGGATTTTTCAAATAGTTATGAGTACTTATATAAAAAAAATTTATCATCAGCTTTTGCCTTATAACTATATGAAAAATCGATATTTTTAAGTGCAAAAGTTCATAAACCCATGAAAAAGGATCTCATCTTTCATTTAAAATCGGTTCCAGATCGCTACGACTAATAGAACTAAAAATATTTCAAAAAAGCTTTTGTACATGTGGATGTCCTTGGTATCCTCAGAGCTACTTGCTCCAATAAGGGGATATAGCTAAAACGAATAGGAAAAGAAGATGACAAATATTGATTCTCCTTCTGGAGATGATGAGATGGACAGAGCCCAAAATCATGAAAACAAGTGATTTCCTCAATTTTTCCTTGTACTATCTGTGGTATTAACGTCAACTACGTCTTATCTTGTTATTCCGTGCAAGTAGAAGGATTTATTGTATTCTCTTTATCTTCAAAAATCTATTATTTTCATTGAAAAAATCCGAAATATTGCGCAGTGTGAAAGAAAGAAACAGCTTATGCAAAATATGTCACAAATTCGAATTTATAGAAGATTTAAAACTATTCTTTATGAAATTCTCAGAATTTTCTATGTTCTTCCAATGGAGATAAAATATGCCATTGACTCGCGTTCTTCCAGGCTCCCCCTGAAGAAGAAAAAATTTCAAGAAATCTTTTTTGTAGTGAATTTTACGCTTTACAAACAACTTGCTTCTCAACAAATTCTTCCAAACTCAATAATTTCCAAGACATTATCAAAATAATGGAATTTTACGCTCTTCCTACTAATTCAAAGAACACTGTTAAGAATTTCTGTCTTAATTTCCCGTGCAAAATCATAGAAATTTTGTTGCACTTTCGGAAGTAGGGATACGATAGATTGATTAAACAGTCTTTTGAATAATTTGATTTATTGTTGAAGTTGAAGTAGAGATAGACAAAAGGAATAAAAGACGCCTGTAACATGAATATAATTAATTACAAAAATATACATGTGAATAGGCAACATGTGCTTACAATGAAAGAATATAACATCAATGGACAAGTCTGCATTTAACAGGTTTACATACCTTTTATTCTTTCAATATTAACAGTCACAGACTAAGCGATTCTTTATTTCTCTACTGACCAATGACAGACAGACGATTACTTTTAATTAAAGTCAGACAAAAAGGATTAATTGTACTCTTTCGTTAAACACGCGACCAACCCAAGAGGTGCTTTCTCTCCTTCTCAACCATCTCTATAGAAAAGGATTTTAAACAAGTTACCGTCAATGACCCAATTAATGCCACCAAGAGACCTATTCTGCCACATATCTTTCATAGAAAAATTATATCTTATCATAAATTCAAATTTGATTTTTCCTCGAAAGAATTTAGAGTCTGGACTATCATTTACATTAATTATTTTCCTGAATTAATGATAAAAATTATTTAATTTATATTTTTGAAAATATTTTGCTCATGGCCCGATTCGTGCCACCATGGCCCGATTTCTGCCATAAAGGGTCCCAATAATTGCCATCAATTAATTTCCATCACTGGTTTTTATTTTTAAAATATTCGTCAATTTATATGAAAGTCCAATGATTTTGCCAACAATCAATACAATTTTCGATTTATTAAATACACAAATTTTCTCAATATCACACATTTAACTGATGAGGCACTATAATCCCACTTGAAGAGCTTTAGGGCTTTATTTTGCTGAGCACGCTGGTCACATTTAACGAATTAATTTCAGAAATATATCTAGTAGAGAAATATCGAATATTTTCATTGTCCGGTATCCTCCGAATTTTTTTCTAGCCACTGTTATCAGTTACTTAGAGTTGAGAATTCGAATAAGTTCAATAATCACGAAAATTTATGAAAAGTGGCATTAATTGGGCCATTGACGGTATATCTCTACTGAAATTTCAGATAATCACGTCATTAAAAAATGAACAAATCATCGATTTTCAAATAATTTCAGGCCTAAATATCAATGAAATTTGTAAATTTCAGTTCAATTATTTCTTGAAAAGTCAGAAAAAAATAGGAAAAATTCAAGAAAAAATTGAAAATTCAAGTTATTTCAATTCTGAATATTCATATTCAGTTGAAAATTCAAGTGAGTTGTAGAACTTTCGTCTCAATTCTCCTTAAAACTCATAGATTTCTCTGAATATCTCCAGAAACTTACAGATTTCATGAGCATTTTTCCATTAAAAAACATTCAGTATCAAGTTTAATAAAATTTTCATCGAATTCCCTATGAAATTTCACTTTTTTTCTAACAGTGAAGATCATAACGCGCCGCGCTGCATTCAAAATTCGCGCGCAACTCGATCCGTAAAATGACGGTAAAACTAACCTAAAAAAATATTTGACGTAGTCTCGTCAAAACTCGGGGAATCACGAGGGGGTGAGGGACCAGCTGAAGCACAGATGCGCAGTTGTGGTATAAATCTCTGTGTTTAGGTATGTAATAATACCACTGGTGATTTCATTTTTCATTAAAATCTCTTTGTGCAAAAAACAACGTCAATCCTGATTAAGGAATTTTTTTTTGAAATTGGGCTTGCCCGTTGGGCACTTGCCGCCCAAGAGCCAACGGAGATGTCGATTAGGACACTCGCAACACGTATTTTCCAAAATGGTAAAATTATTCTTCGCTCGCTCCGTAATAACGAGCACTGTTCAACCTATACAAGAGGTCAACTCGACAAAATACACGTTGTGCAAGTAGGTGAGTGTGTCTGCCATTTTTTTTGGCATTGAAAGAATTTCAAGAGAAAAAAAATGATCTTTGTAATTGAACTAAGACATGCTGATTTTTATTCATTTTATGAATTATTTTTGATTATTCAGGAAAGCCCCTGGGCCCACTGCCTCAGGGTGGTAGCACCACTGTCGCAGCATCTAGCACTCATCTCGGATATCTTGGTGCCCAGGCAAGACGTTTATTTGTTGATAATATCTTGAAGAGAGTTACAAACAGTCTTGCAGCTGATTTGAGAAAAAAAGCAGCACGCAGATTGCTTTATGGTGATTCAGCTCCATTTTTTGCACTCGTTGGTGTATCATTGGCTTCTGGAACTGGTATTTTGACTAAGGAGGATGAATTCGAGGGGGTCTGCTGGGAAATCAAGGTAAATTTGAAATTTAATAGCAAAGAGGTAAAGTCTATTTTTATTGATCTTAATTTTTTGGAAATACCTAAGAAATTCCTTCATAGAGAACTTCAAGAGCTATGAAAAAGGTCGTAACAACCAATTTTCCTGAATCCCTTATTTTCCAAAATGTTCTTAAAAAATGAATAGCACGATCAATGAAATTGGCCTCTCCTCAAAAAATGATAAAATCTAGAAGGATTATTTTTTTCAGGAAGCAGTATCGAAACTCCAATGGACAAAGCCGCAAAACGATCGAAATTACGAATCAATATCAACGACAGAAGACTCGCCCAGCCTGAAGAACTTTGTGATCGGTCCACCAATAGCAAAAGGTTGTTCAGCAGTAGTCTATGCTGCAAAGTTGAAAGAAGAAACCTCATCAGACTCTCCCGAGGGCCCAATAATCGATAAGACAAGCCAGGATGTATCGGCCTTTCCATTTGCATTGAAAATGATGTTCAACTACGATGCAGAGTCAAATGCCCTCACTATTCTCCGAGCAATGTACAGAGAGACAGTGCCAGCTAGGAAATACCATGCAAATGATGAAGTTGCTGCATGGGAGCAAAGAATGTCTGATAACAAGAGAATATTACCACCGCATTCAAACATAGTGGCAATGTACTATGTTTTTGCTGATCGTATTCCACTACTTCCTGGTTCAAAGAGAATGTATCCTGATGCATTACCAGCACGCTTGAATCCGGATGGTTCAGGAAGGAATATGAGCCTCTTTCTGCTGATGAAACGCTATGATATAACATTGAAGCAGTACTTGAAGAATAAAATTGAGAATGAAGAAATTAATATAAGAGAATCGATTTTGCTTTTTGCGCAGCTGCTTGAGGGCTTGGCACACATGAATTTTCATGGTATTGCTCATAGAGATCTGAAGAGTGACAATATTCTGCTTGATACGACTGAGGAAATCAGCAATTGTCCAACACTAGTGATAACAGATTTCGGTTGCTGTTTGGCTGATAAACATCATGGATTGTACTTACCTTATAACTCGCATGACGTGGACAGAGGTGGTAATTCGACACTCATGGCACCGGAAGTCATCACGGCTGAACCTGGGCCCTTCACGAGAATTAATTACACAAAAGCTGATCTGTGGACTGTAGGCACCATTGCTTATGAGCTATTTGGAGCGAAGAATCCTTTCTATGGGGGATCTGGTGAAAAAGCCATGCTGCAGAATTTCAGTTACAGGGATGATGAACTACCTGAACTTCCTAAGGGAATTCCACCTATTGTTGAAGCACTGGTGAAGAATATTTTGTGCAGGAATGAGTACAAGGTATGAAACAATTTTTTGAAGATTTCAGAATTTTGTGATTTATGGTATATTTTTTCTCTAGCGTCTCAGCGTTGAAATGGCTGCGACAATTATGCAGTTGTATTTGTGGGCTCCGAGTTCTTGGCTTCGTAGACATTGTCAATTACCGTCGAGCAGTGAGGTAATTAAACTATTCAAGTATTTTTATATAAAATATAAAATTCAATCGACTAGGCTGAAAAAGTAATTAATCCATTATTTGCCTCGTTTTGCAGATAATTCAATGGCTAGTCTGCTTAACAACAAAAGTTTTGTGCGAGGGTCGCGAAATAAATTTACCAATCACCGAGGAATCGCAAACAATCGAGGATGAAAAATCGAATGTAAATAACTATCGTAGAATGCTATCAACACGTTCTTGTGGCAGACGTACAATGCCAGAGTATCAATTGATCGCTAATTTTTTGGCAAGAGTCAATCTCATCACTGTACGCGATGGCTTCAGGTGGATTCAAAAAAATGCTCCGAAAGTGATTGCTTAGAGAATATTGAAAAGAAAATAATCTCTAAGTGATCTAGTAAAAACGCATAGTCGATTATCAAGGAAGCGGAAAAATTTGAAATGTGATTGGGATATTATTTCTAAAATCTATTTTTTTTTTGAAGGAAAAAATTCGGGGGATTTTCGTTGGCACGAAATTCTCATTCGAGTTCGAAAAAAAAAAAAAACAGTGGATTTCGTTATCAATTATATTTTTTATATTCTGAGAAATACAAAGAAAGAAGGATTTCCTTCTCTTTATTCCTCAGATGCTTACAGAAGAAAAGAAATTTGATTGAATCTATTTATTTTTTAAGAAACTATTCTCCTTCATTAAATGGTTTATCAAAGAAAATTTTTAATTAATTTGTTATCTTAGTTTTTAACTGTGTACAGTATTTGTTCACTAGTGGTTCCAGTTCTAATTATTCTTATATTCAAAAAATAATGTGAATCCAAAAGGTAAATATTGTTTTACGTACAAAAAGTAACATACTTATGTACATTCAATAATTTCTGTACTTCACAATTCGAAAATGACGGATTGTCCTGAGCTTGAGTTGTCGAGGAGTGTAAATAATGTTATAAAAAAATAGAGTATTCATCAAAATTTATAAATAATCAATGGAAGAAATCAGTAATAAAAGTTTTGATTGTGATTATTTTTTTTCTTTCAAATATTTCAAATCAATTATGTCGTTTCGGTGGATTTTTGATTTTGATTTCCGGCTTGCCGCATGTTTTCAGTTGGTATATCATGTCGTCAAGATCCAAGTCCTTTTCTTCCGCCAAATCATCGAGATATTTCAAGAATTCATTGTAATTTATTGCGCGTTTCTCAAATTTGAAGAAACACATAAAAGCATCGTTTTTGGTAACCCGAATCATGTCAATTATTTTTGCACACTCCAACCAGGCACATAATTGGGAGAATGGGAGAAGGAGAGCATTCATGGCATCGGAGATGGCATCGAGCTGACAGTAAGCTGTGAATAATTGCAATTTGACGATTTAATCAATTATATAGTCATCAATCAAGTTGAAAAACCGGAAAACGAGATTGGTCAACGGTTTCATCGATTTAGAATTTATATCTCGGTAAATAAAGGAGATAGGAAAATTTTTGAAATAACCATTGTTATAGAGAAGGACGAGATCTACAAAAAAGGTTATTACCAAAATTACCCTGCCTCAATTATTTCCAGGAATATTCTACAAAAACCCAAGCTGCAATGGATTTGACGACAAGTCCGAATTTTTTATGTTGATTCTTTCCGAAAAGACCTCAGAAAAAATGCAGCTTATGAAGATTTGTCAAGAAGCTTTTTTTTTAGTCCTCAAAATTCTCTGCCAAAAAAAATCTCTTGAAAATTCTTCTCAAGCCCACTCGATTCGAAGCTATTTGCCGAAGAATTAATTGACTTGAACCATTTTTCAAGTAAATGAACTCAAATACCTTCAAACATTTCCTTAAGAGGCACAATTTTCGGTTCACCGAATTTGTCCAAGCTCTCGGTTCTTTTGAGAATATTCATGATGAATTTTGAATGATAAAACTAATAATTTTCGTGATCAATAACAAATGAATTGAAATAATTCATAATTCAATTTGATCATTTATTTATTTTTCACTTAGAAACTTTTTGATTTATAACATCTATTCAGACTTTCAGTATTGTTCTCTTTAATAAAATTATAATTAAGTATGAAATACTGTGTATTTGTCATGGACTTTGAATTATAAACTGGTACATTGAGAAACCGGATTAGTCTCATTTTTTAGCCTTTTTGCGTTATTATATTGAGTAATTCCCTGATATTTTCGCACTTATGAACGAAATCATAGGCACTGTCATAATCTAGTACTAAGTTCTTCAAATCCTCCATTTTACTTATAAAATCCTTGTGACACTTCGTACCCTTGCTCTTGTAACGTACAGCACTTATCATTTTATCGAGTGTATAATGCAACCAAAGAATATTCGTATAAGGCTCAAATCTCTGCCACTCATTTCCAACTTTTGCTTTCATGAGCCTGTAAATTTCAAATTGATATTCTCCTTGAGCAGTGAAGAGTGATGGATCCAGTGATAAGTCGTTGAATATACAGCATCCTTGATATGACATTCGTGAGAGAGTGAAATCGATAATCGATACTGCAACACCACGACAGGGAAATGATATTTCCTCGTTGTCCAATTTGTAAGACATTTCCTTTTTATTTGTTCGTGATATTAAAATATTCCCCCAGTGCAGATCGCGGTGCTCGAAATCGAGTGATTTTTCAGCAACAGCCAGAGTCAATGCGGTCTAATAAAAAGAAAAAAAGATGATTTTGCTTGTTTTTCAAATATCTGGGAATTGAAGAAAAATAGAGAATTTTTCGTAGCTCCCACTCTCTTTAACAAAGGAGGATCCTACAAAAATCCCACTATCTCCCTCATTTTCCAGTGTACTCTGATAATTGTCAACGGAATCATCTGCAAAAAAAACAAGACATACCTGAATAAATAAGGAATGAGCTTCTCTGGCATTGTTGAAAAGAAATCCCTCCAAATCCTTGCCACCATCGCCAAGCTCAAGTGCTATATACAACTGCTCCTCCTTAAACATACTGGGACAGTCATTATCAGACCTTTTTTCCTTGTCATACTTCTCCCACAATTCCACTAACTTTTGTGGATATTTGCCACTCAAGCACCTGATACTCTTCACCTCAACAAATCCATCAGTTTTGTAAGTCTCATTGATCCTCAGATTATGCAATTCTTTGGCAATAATGATTTCGGAAAGTATTTCGTTGAATTTTTTCTGTGGCTCACCATTTACTAATTCTTTTCCCTCAATTGGTATTATCTTTATCACAGATTTCTCTTTACCATTGTCAAAGAGAAAAACTTCACCATAAACGCCTTCACCGATTTTCCGACAGTTTTCCAGATAATTTTTCCCGTAAAAGTGTAAAAATGGGAGACTGTCTGTTTGATTGCAACGCTCGAGAACGACGTTTTTTGCAGCACCAAGTGGATCATGAAATTTTGGAATATTTGTTGAGGTCCGGAAATTGTAATTTGTTTTTCTCGGTGGTGTAGCTGGAAAAAAATTACGGATAAATAATTAACTCAATTTCACTAAATAAAATAAATAAGAGGTGGAACAAACATATTTTGATTTCGATGTTTTACATGATGGAAATCGCTTGAAACCGGTGAAAATATCTCACATAGCTTTCTTCTGATGATTCCATCGAGGAACTAAGACAATTTCAGATAAAAAAACATGGGTAAAAATTGATTTTTTCAGAATTTTTCAACATTTCGACCTTTTGTTGAGAAAAATAGAGGTTTGAACCCTTTGGTAAATTGTAAAATTTCATCTTTAAAGGGATATCTTCGGTGTTCCAGTGGTCACAGTGACCTGGAGTCGATCTTAAATGGAAGGTGATATCAGTTGCAAATCCATACCTTTTTTTTCCAAAGATCGGAGATATGTCCAAAAAAAAATGCTGCTTTCAATTTTTTCGAATCATTACCAAAGAACGTCGCATTTCCGAAAATTCTGAAAAATCAATTCTGACACATGGTTTTTACCAGAAATTTCCTCAGCTTTTCAATGGACATGTTGAAAACAAATCAATTTCGAGCCATTTCATTGGAATGCCCATTGTATTCTACCCCCCCCCCCCCCCTCTATTCTTAAAAATATCACAGAATTGAGCGGGGATAGGAAATTCTTCGTGAGATCCATTTTTCTAGCTCTGATTTTTCGCTACAAAAACGGTCTTCCACAAAATTTCCCAAACCCGAAGATTTCCGAGATAATTGCTAATTACTGCATGACTTACTGGATTTTTTTACAAGCGTTTGACGATCCTTGCTCGTAGTAATACCATAGGCCTCAAGGAACGACGGATCTTGCAAGGGCTTGTCGATGTGCTTAATGCTCTTATTATCGGGCACGACGCGGATCGATACCCTGCGTATGAATCTTCCCGGTGACGATTGAATTGCACGTCCGTCGACAGATAACCATTTAGTGGAAACATCCTCTCCAGATAATCCACCGGACGGAAGTTCATCCTTGTCGTTCTCATTCTTCCCGATGCAACTTTGAACTACTCCTAAACACAGAGAATTTGAAGAATTATAAACTACACAATATTCATTGTGTTAATGTATTTTAATTGCCAACCCATTGACTAAATCAGTGAATTTTGAAGGATTTTGTTGCAAAGTTTGGATGAATTTTGATTCATGTTTTCTTCTGAGGTATTAACTTTAATGACAATTAACTAAGTGATATTCATTTTGAATTTTAAATTAGCTAACTTCAAAGAGCTGTCTCTGATAATTTGATGATTCGAATAAATGTCTTGAAAATAAGCAGTTTAAAGAGAAAACTGTGATTTAAAGTGTCTGCACTAATTCATGAAAAATAGTGCAAAAAAGCAGTCATGCTTTTTTGCACTATTTTTCCTGTTTGCGCATTACACCTCTTTGAAATTTCCGTAGGAAATTTAATGGGCTACAAAAAGGATATGAAGTTTCCAGACAAATTGATTTCCTTCTGCCACCAGTTTTTTTTTCGATATTTCAGATTTTAAGCGAGTTAGGACGATTTTGCTTTAATCATTCTTCGTAGAGAATTTCATGAACTTCAGAAAAGACTGAGGCACAATCGCTCTATCTCGCTTAGTTTCTGAGATATTTCTAAAGAAATTGATAGTGAAATAAAATCGATTGGTCTAAAAAATGCATAGTCATGTTACAGAAAAGTTTCTCTTGCTAAATTCCCAAAAACACCATAATTCTTGAAATATTCCCAAAATCCCGGGGCTTGAATTCTCAAACTCAATAAAAACCATAATTACCCTGATTCTGCATTTCAAGAACAGTCATTACACTATGCCTCCAGTTTTGCCCCTTTCCAACAGGCAATGCCTCAAGAACATTTTTATTCTTCATTTGATTCAAAATTGACAATGATCTTGCATAAGACTTCCCAGGTTTCAGAAAAACCCTAGTGTCATCTACTTTATCACAATTCTCTGCTTCCAACTTCTTTACCAAACTCTCCCTCGAAGCTTCAGCACTCTCATCGTTCTCCTCCGCAACTGTTTGTACCCTCTTACAATCCTCTGTTATTGCACTCAATCGATTATCCCAATTCTTATATCTCTCACGTCTATCAGTTACTCGGGTTGGACTGTTTAATCTCGTTAATAGAACGTCTGGCAGTTTTGTCACGAGCACGCTAATTTTTTTGCTCAATGTTGGATCAATAATTTCATTTTTATTAACAGAATTATTAATAGAATCACGTGATTCACTAGTTTCATCATTTTTAGCATCAAATAAAAGTGGTGACATGCTACGTGACATTTCAGAGGATCCCTCAATCGTCAATTTATTCATCTTGATATCACTCTCTTCTTCTTCTTCTCCATCAGCCATGTCAACTTCAGTATCTTCGAACATAAGTGGAGATACACATGTAGCTGATAGACTCAGAGGTTTTGGTTCCTTTATTTTCTTACCTTCAATTATCATTTGATTATTCGAGTAATTCTCTTTATTTGATGATTCAAATGAATTGCGTGAATTTATTTTACCATTATCATCAACTTCCACTGATGATTCAAGTCTCTCAATAACTTCAATACTCTCCGTTTCATTTTTTTCAGATGAAAATAATTCTCTCTCAATTCTTTCTTTCAATGAGGCTCTCGAAGTGTCATCAGTTGTCGATGAAACCTGTAGACTAGATGCCAGCTCTGTGTCTTCATCAACAACCGAAATCGATTTTTTCTTTTTCGTACTGAAATTAATAATCACCGTTGATCCTTCCAGGTTCAGTCCTTGACCTTCGTCTTTCTTTGTTTCATTTTCCATTGAAATATTTGATGAAATCTCTTCGGCGATGGTCAACGATTTATTTACGATCGGAGATAACTGTAATTTTGCACCTCTAACACCAAGCCTGGACACCAGGGGAGTGCTACTCAGCAGGGTACTGTTGATGTTTAAACTTGCTCGTTTCTTCTCGGCTGGTTCTGGCTTGCTGCTCAATCGCCTCAACAGGACTGAGCAGTCCTTTGTAGCTAATTTAGCTGGAGACGGTTTTGTCATTGAAACAGCTGGTGCCTCTGGAATCTCATCCAATGAATGAGATACCTGAGTCACTGAGTCTTCTCCAACTCCATCCACCGGTTTCCCAGACCCTGACTCAGATTCAGAATCAAAAGCCAGCGAATCTCCGGTGTTGATTGTCTTATCCTTTGGAACTGCAGATTCATTCTGTGACTTTGGCGACATAACTTCGACAGAACTCTGATTCTCTGATGCAGCAGAAGTGGAGGAGGGAAAGGCATTTGACGACTCGGATAATCCCAGCGTAGCGAGATACTTTTCGTCCAACTTCTTCATCGACTTCAACATTTCAGACTTTACGAAATCATCAACATTATCAAAAGATTCTGGATAAATCAGATTTAACGTCCTGCCTTCAGATTTATGCCTCAAATTCCCATACTTTCTTATTTTACTGGAGACATTATTTCGTTTGACTTTTGATATATCAATACCCGAGTTTGAATTACGCGAATTTTTTACATTCAGTTGACTCAATCTGACGTGACATTCTCGGAATTCATCAGCTCCAATTCGGTTCTTCTTTTCATTGACACGTTCATCATCTTCCTCTGATGATATGTCAATCAATAAATCATTTTTTCGTGTATTATTGATTTTATTATCATCAGTTTCAGATGAAACTTTGATGTTTTTCACAGCAGCATTCTTCTCTTTTCTCATTTTCGGTTTCGATAGTTTGGAGACCTTCTCGATTTTTTCTTTCTTGGTGGTTGCATTCGCTTTTCTCTTTCTTCTTCCTTTCGTCGAGTCCCTCCACAATGTCTCGGGGATGGGAATTTCCTCGAGTGAACTCTCTGAATCATTGCTGGTGTCGAAGATCGATAAATCTATAGTTTGAGGAGAAAATTGCTTTATTGGTCTCGCAGTCTTCCTCAATCTGTCGAAAGTATCATCAAGATCCACAATCTTGCCACTGTCATTCTCATCGTCCGATTCTGAGAATAATTGTACTGTTGGAATTGACAGTGGTTTTGACGTCAATTTGGCCGGTTTTCTCAAGTATGTTTTCACAGGTTTATTAAACATTCTGAGTGATGAGAAGACAAATTATTCTGAAAGAAATGACAGTTTTTCAATTGAAGTGGTTATAGGTTAGATTTGAAGGGAAATGTTTGAGGAAGAAAGAAGTTGAAAATTATTACCTCAGATTTCATGAACAATTGTAAGAAAAATAAATTTAATTCAATACAATAATTCTACACTTTTTTGAACTTCAAAAAATCCTAAAAACTTAAAGTAAATGAATATTTTGGCGGTTGCGAGCTGTTTACATGGAATGTTTACAGCGCTGTCTGATGGACGCCGGTTTTGGGAGGGGATTTGGAACGATTCAAAAATGTACAATGGACTGGGACCATTGGGTGAATTCTTCGTTCAATTTTTTTTTTCAAACAAGTGGAAAATGGCATTCTCAAGTTATGCTTATAGCTTTATCTGCTAATTCATTAACAATTTGGTTCCTAATGGTCCTTTTAAATAACGAGACCGACGAGACCAATTTAACTGAACAATGAGGAATGAGGACTTCACTTTAATCGTGACAACTTTCGATATATCGATTGTTTGCGTTCTTGTTCCTTTTCATAAATGATAATCGCGAGAAACTGAAATTTTTTTTGCTGATTCCATATTGACGTCTATTTCGCTCTATCTCGCTTATTTACCGAGATAATCGCGAAAAACTGTAAAAATTCCTCTCTGATTCCATATTAACGTCC
The DNA here is from genome assembly GCA_963921955.1 of Aleiodes alternator. Taxonomy (NCBI): domain Eukaryota; kingdom Metazoa; phylum Arthropoda; class Insecta; order Hymenoptera; family Braconidae; genus Aleiodes; species Aleiodes alternator. The sequence goes on along the minus strand of OY998100.1, from coordinate 7,302,515 downwards.
ATTTCGCTCTATCTCGCTTATCTACCGAGATAATCGCGAAAAACTGTAAAAATTCCGCGGATACTGGATATCCCGAATCGTTGTGGCTTTTGGCCCTCTAGGATCCCCCATCATCCTGTTTTCAATCGACTCTTTGCGAAATTTCAAGGAAAACCCCGTATTCCCACGGGAAATGGGTGAAAAATGGGGATAAAGGAATATTCGAAGGAAATCAGCCGTCATGAAAATCCCGATTTTCAAATCTTCATAACTTTTTTTCTGTGGCGTATTTTTTAATGAAATTTGACAGTGATACTGCCTATGTCGTCATGAAAGAGCCTGCAAAATTTCATTACAGTGTCGCAAACGGTTCTGAGAATTCGATAGAGCAGAAATGGTCATTTTCATAGAGCATAGACCATTGCCTCTGGGTTTGGCGTGAAAATTCCGCGGATACTGGATATCACGAATCGTTGCGGCTTTTGGCCCTTCAGGATCCCCCATCATCGTGTGCTTCACTCAATTCTTTGCGAAATTTCAAGGAAAAACTCGTATTCCCTCGGGAAATGGGTGAAAAATGAGGATAAAGGAATATTCGAAGGAAATCAGCCATCATGAAAACCCCGATTTTCAAATCTTCATAACTTTTTTTCTGTGGCGTATTTTCTGATGAAATTTGACAGTGATACTGCCTATGTCGTCAGAAAGTAGCCTGCAAAATTCCACAACAGTATCGCGAATGGTTCTGAGAATTCGATAGAGCAGACATTGTCATGGTAATTATGTACCTTAGCATAACCTATCCAAGATTTTTTCGAGAAAAAATTGGATAGTCCTGCACCGGGAGTCGAACCCAGGATCTTCCGATGTCGCGTTGGGCGCTCTACCGATTGAGCTATCCAGTGCTATGCCAAATTTCATTCAAATCGTCTTGAAATCTCACCCAAACAGTCTTATCCCCACTCCGCTGACCTTCACACAGCAAATTTAAATTAAATTCAATCTTATTATTGGACAGACTGAATGAGATACAGAATAGGTATACTAATGTAAATAATTACCATTGTCATTTTTACTGATCCCATATTGACGTCCATTTCGCTCTATCTCGCATATTTACCGAGATAATCGCGAAAGACTGAATAATTATTCCTGATTCGTTTTATAAAAAAATAGCTAAAACTCCGAAAGTGACAAGAAAAAACGCTCAAGTATTCATTAATAACGATCATATATAGACACTTTCACTGCTCCCGCGTCATTCGAAGATCCGAAGCCGAACATGCTCGAAGACAGCCGAGTGAAAGTGTTAGGGCGGATTTTCCTTGCAGTCTTTCAATGGAATCAAGACGTAAGGTTTTTTGTGTATATTTTTGTGTGAGAGGAGATCAGACGGACGTGAAAATTTATATATCTCTCGCGTCAGTGAACGAGTGGTTGTTGGATTTACATGATAAACTAAAATTATAATTTTAAAACCTTGAAAATATACAGAGGTGAGTCTTACCATATCCTATTCATTCATAATTCTGTTTGACTCGATAATTCGACAATATATAAAACTATAAATAAATTAAAATACTTGCTTGCAAAACTTAGTTCGGGTAGGCAAATTTTTTTGTGTTTCACAAGGTCTCTCTAGTTCCCATGAATAATTCTAAGGAGAAAAGCAATTCATTCATGGCACATCCATTTCGTAATTGGGTCGTGGGTATTTAGGGAAAATACGTCATTTTTCAAAGAGAAACTTTCAAAACAATAACTTTTAGCTCACTCTTAATTTTTCTTTATTTCATTCAAATTTTACATTTTTTCATGCGATTTATATTCTTATGAGATTGCAACATGTCGTGGCATTTAAAAAATTATTGAGCCTTGGATTTTGTGTCGTCAATACTTATGCAGAATTCAATTTTTTTTAGTGATAAATTAACGCTCTTTCTCATTTCCATTGGAGATGTTTTTAAAGTTGTGAAAATATTTTCAATATTTATCAACTCAGTAGCGAGGGAACAACACCGAATGAGTCGGTTTTTTTCACTCATATTTTGAGAATGTCTTGAAAATCAATTTTTGGAGCTCTTGAAATTCTCTACAAGTAAAGATTAGAGCAAAATCGCTCTATTTGGCTCCAGTTTCCGAGATATTCTCCAAAAAAATTGGCAAAAAAAATTGAATGCCCATGTTTTCTCCTCTTCAATCAACAATGTGTCTCTATCAATTAAATTGATAATTATTACAGTTAGACAATTATTAGCAAAAAAAAGCCTTCGAAGAATTATCATTGACCCAAAAATTCTAAACTGAATTAATTCATTTCAGTTAGTTCATCATGTACAAAAATGGACCACCACCATCCTATGACCAGCCCCCACCATCAGCACCACCCAGCTACTTTCAGAGTGTAGGTGGTGTTCCACCCGCCAGTCCATTTACTCCAGCACCACAATGTAATTATGCAAATGAAAGAAATAATTCCATTATTTATGCCAAATTAATACAATGAGGAAAAGAAAAAGAGGAAACTAGATAGAGTTTTAATGAACCGATTATTGTTGAATTCAATCAGATGCGGAGGGACCAACGATTGTTACAACTATAGTGCCATTGGGCCCTGGACCAACCCACACAATTTGTCCTCATTGCCATGCAGAAATCGAAACGGCTACTAAATCAGAACCGGGAATGATTGCATATGTTTCTGGAATTGTTATTGCATTACTTGGGTATGTTAATTATTTGATGAGTCAATTTTTTTCCTCGTGCTCTTGAGATTAATTCAGAGCCTTTTTTTTCATGAGATAAGTGAGCATCGAAGTAATTGGACGAGATGAATCAGTATCACTTGATGATATAATAATTCTCCTATCTTTTTCTTAATTTCTTCTATTTTTCATTCATAATAAATATAATTTAATTATTCTCCAGATGCTTTCTGGGCTGTTGTTTGATTCCCTGCTGCATCGACGAATGCATGGACATTCATCATACATGTCCAAACTGCAAGGCCTATCTTGGACGCCATGGAAGATAAAATGAATTTAATAATTTCATTCACCTAATCACTAAACACAAAATAATTATGAAAATACTACGATCTTGAGTACTTTCAACTGTACTTTTACCACAAGTACAGAAAAATTATTTTCCTCGACACAAAATGAATCTCAAACTTTTTGGAAAGTTTATTTTGCACAAGACGTATCTCAGAAGAAAAAAAACGAAAAAATGGCAACTATTTTACAGATATCTTAATTAATTCTATTTACATTGAACTAAAAATATTGAATATATTCTTGATCATCGAGTAAATATATTGAACACGATTTATGATGGAGATTATCACTTGCAGCACATTCCGAATGTTCAAAGTTAATTATCACGTTTAATCTAAGAAGATTGTGAACTTTCGATTATATGAGAAGTAAGATGAAACGAGAATTGAAGAAAAAATTATAGAGCAAGATTTTTCGCTGTAAATGAATGGGAAGAATTATGGAACATGCAGTGATCTCAGTGCCTTATTAAATTTACTTATTAAAGTACAATTTTATTATTCAAAATGTCAGAATATCATGACATTTCAGAAAAGAAGAAAATATAATTACTATAAATCTGTTCATTTTTATCATAAATTTGTAGAAAAAAAAAAAACGATTGAGAATCTGTGTCTCTATGTTCTCTTTGAGAACATGGAAATTTACCATTTTTATTTTTTGAAAAAATTCTAGAGCAAGTTTATGACTATTGTAGCCATTTATATTCTTACACTGTGTAGTTAATAATGCAGACATGATGTCTGCTCAAATCAACCTGCTTTTAATCATATTTTAACATTTTATTGTTAATAATGAGAGAACTATTTATATTGCATTTGTGAGATGTAATAAAGCAAAAAAAAAAATTAAAAAGGGAGAAAGACTTTTCTTGATAAATTTTCATGTATCGAATAGGTCTTAAAATATTTCCAGAATAATGTAACTGTAAGGAAGTTGAATATTGAAGGTCTAGAAGAAGAACGTCGTATGTCCTACGTGCGATCTTATGACGTTTTCAGGATGGAAACCGATTTTTGGCCCATACGACCTTTGGTTCTACTTTTAGAACCTCGATATGAAACAAAAAAAAATTGCCGTAAATTCATTTGCAAATATCTCTGGCACGAGTGCTTTTGAGGAGAAATCTCTTGAAACCTTTTCTGTACAAATTTTTACGATCTGCAAGAAAGGTCTCTTGCAAAATTTCCTTGAACCTCATCATTTCCAATATATTTCAAAAATAGCTCATATATAATTACCAGACTGCGTCTCAAGGATATTTTGAAATTGCCGCGCTACGTGTCCATTGTGGGATCGCCTTAACCTTAAAAAAAAAGAGCGTTTCGTTTGTTATCGTCAACAAACCGGTGTTAACCTTGTTGTCAGAAACCTGACGAAAAAAAAAAAATTCAATAATTATTCCAACAAGTGAATGAAAATGGAGCAGACTAGTGAGCCAATTGATTCCACCGAAGACAAAACTGATATTCTTGATGAGTGCAATGTTGAATCCACGGAGAGTGATAGTGTACATGGAGAATTGTCGCAAACGGCATTCAAGAAGCCTGCATTGATAATAGGTCCTCGCCGTGGAAAAGTTGGATCACTGCGTTCGATATCTGCTGCTCAAACAGACGCACCTGAATCAGCTTCAACCAGTGACGAGGAAAAAAAAGCGAATGAAGAAGACGTGGAGATAGAGCCTGAGAAGAATGTCTCCGCACAAGAAAAAATACCTCTGCCTCTTCCCTACAAAGAACCTTCCTGGGGTGGAATCCCAACAGCCGAATATAAATTCGAGGTTCTCAAGTCTGGAGTCATCCTGAGTGCGATAACACTATCGGAAAAAAGTTTTCACGTCATTGGAAGACTCCCAGTTTGTGATATAGCCTTGCAGCATCCTACAATATCGAGGTATCATGCTATTCTACAGTACAGAGAGACAGGCGATGAGAAAAATGGAGCTGGCTTTTATCTTTACGACTTGGACAGTACACATGGTACATTTTGGAATAATTGTCGCATAAGACCAAGAACTTATGTGAAACTCAAGGGTGGACATATCATTAAATTTGGCGGTAGTCAACGGAAATTCATACTTCATGCACCAGCTGGTGATGAGGAGGAAGAGTCTGAATACACTGTTACAGAGTTGAAAGTGAGTAAAGGTTTAATTTACATGATTTTTTTCATAATTTCTATTTCACAAAACTATAAAAGTTTGTGGCGAATTTCATTTTGTCAACAGTTTTTTTTTTTCAATTGGAATCTAAACAAGATGAGTCGTTCCTGCTTGAATCTTTTTTGGTTGTTCTTGAAGTTCTGTACCAAAACGAAGATTTGCACAAAACTCCACCATCTCGCTTAATTTTTGGAATGTTTTCGAAAAACTGATGATGGAATACAATGAATTTGTCTGAAAACTTTATCATCATTACTTTACGGGAATTCATGAGGAGAAGAAAGAGCGTCTGATATTGCCACTCTTTTGGCGCGAAAACTTAGGAAAATCACGTTTTTCCGTACGTACGTTTTTTCACGCCGGAATTTCTGTCTTCAGATTGGTCCCATGACTCAAAGTACAAGATTTTTTAGTATAGAATTCAATGACTTAAAAAAAAAGGTCTCCTGCCTCTTGTCTCTAAAGCCGCTTGTCTCGAAGTTATCCACATGAAATTTTCTACTCAAATTATTTCCCACAATTTCATTATTGACGTTGCATAAATCCTCACAAACAACTGAAAATCACCCTCACTCTGATCTTCTCATTCCAACAAGAAGCGCTTCAAGTAACGGAAGAAAAATCCCCTCAAAATCATAAGTATTGTCGAACTAGCCAAAGAGGTAACTTCCGAAGTCAACCCGAAGCTGAAATTTACATGTTGTAGCATAGGAGCCGAATATTTCCGAGTTCAATTCATTTGCCAGTACGACTGAATCTCTATTCCTCTACATTTCCGTATTCTCTAACTGTGTAATTCCCCACCTCCCACCACGACACCCCTCCTTCTCCGTGCGCATGCGCATAATCTCCACAACAATAAATGAATCTCTCCCCAATGAAAAATTAAATTCTCTAACCTGTTAAAATGTCAAGATCAAAAAATTTAGAATTCCAAGTTAAATTGAATGCACTGAAAGATTTGGAAGATGGTATTCCAATATTTCAAATTGCCCGTAAATTACAAGTGAGTGAATCAACAGTACGTGGTTGGAAGAAATCAAGCACACTCGAATCCTGGAAGAAGCAACAATTTGGTGTGCATTGGAAAGAGAGAAGAAGAGCATCGAGGCCGAGAAATGAGAGAGTCGACGAAGCAATGTGGCTCTGGTGTTATCAGAAGAGAATGATGAAGTGTTCAATCAATGGTGCACTGCTCATAACACAGGCACAATGGTTCCATCAGCATTTGGGTGGTCCGACTGTTGGTAGCAAAGGCTGGCTTCAAAAGTGGCAGGAGCGTCACATCATACGCATGCAGACTAACGTTGATGGTGCATCACCGCAAGAGGATGAGGCTGTCAATCGTTTTTGTGAAGAATTCAATGGCTTTGTAGCTGAGGATAATTTGACACCAGACCAAGTATTTAATTGCAGTGAATTTGCACTGAACTACAAGATGCTGCCGAAAACGACAAAGTCATCAGAGTACAAGACTGATGTTTCTGGCACCATAGACTGCCAGGAGAAGTACACGGTTATGGCATGCTGCAATGCATCTGGATTATTCAAGCTTCCGCTGGTGATAATTGGGAAGTATGCTAAACCAAGAGCTATAAAAAATCTCACAAACTTACCAGCCTGTTACACACATCAGGCGAATGGCTGGATGACGAGCGATCGATTCTTCGAGTGGTTCAAGTACGAATTCATTCCCAAAGTCACTGATTTCTTGAGCAAAAGGAATTTACCACGAAAAGCAATACTATTGACTAATCAATACATCTCTTATCCGAATAATTTGTCTTCTGGCGACATCACTATTATCTTCTTTCCTCAAAATCCAGCAGTTTTTTTGCAGCCACTCCATCAGGAGAATTGTCTGGAGTACTTGAGAAAAACATATCGCAAAAAATTGATGGAGCGTCTTGTTGATAGGTTTAATAATGGAGATTCGTTGGCTGATGCTTTGAGGACTGTTAGGATACGGGAAGTCATTTGGTGGCTTGCTGATGCCTGGAATGATGTTTCAATGTTGACGATACAAAAGTCCTGGTACAAGGTGAGTTCAAAAATTAGGGGAATTTTTATGAAGTATCTTCGAATCTGTGGTAGATGGCAAAACTTTTGTAGAGAACAATGATTATCTAAATTTTCACCATCTTTCATACGTTTCGAGTTATTAACAAAAAAAAAAGTTAATTCAACCAATTAATTATGGTTTTATTTCATAGGTTTGGCCAGATTTACCAACAATTCTATCAGAATTGGGATTGAATTGTGCCGATGATGATACCAAAATCGAAGTCACTGGTGACAAAAGACGGAGAGAATTATATGGAATTGAAAAAACAGAAAATGAAGATGAAAAAATGGTTAAACAGATGGAAACATTCCTGAAACAACTCCAGGCAAATTGTCCAATAAAAGACATTCATTTGGCACATATTGAAGAGTGGCTTGATCCTCCAGACGGTGGAGTGCCTGAAGAATTTTTTACTGATGATGAGATCGTTGAAATTGTCAATTTAAAACCAACGAATGAAGATGTAGAAACATTTGTTACTAGTATACAATCAGAAATTGAGAAGAAACATGAAATTTTTTTACCGATTAAACACGAAGAGCAGGATGTCATCAATGATTTCGATGAATTATTATCAACTATTAAGCAAGAGGAGCAACCGATTGAGTTGCATGGACCCAGTGAAGTCTTTATACCGTTGAGGAAAAATAAGAGACAAAAAACTGAATCGAATGATCGGAATGAAGTTTATTTACCGATGGACTGTGATAAAGAGTTTTTGGATGAAACAAATCCATTAGATACGTCGAGCCTAGTTGAAGTGCAGAAAAAATTGACTCAAGTTATTGATTATTGTAGAAAAAATAGTTCATATACATCAGAGGATATTGAAGCACTGCAGCGAATTGAGAATTTGATGAAAACTGAAACGAATTCAGAGGGAAAATCGTAGGAGTTTTTGTTCTCTTGGACCATTTTCAGTATTCCAGAAATGTCTTCATTCATTCTCCAGGCCAAAGTGTTCAGAAGTCATTACGGCTGCGGGTGAAATAAGAGCTATAAACCATTCTTCTAAAAATGTGATTAATTGAAGAAAAAAAATTATTTCGACTAATACCAGAGTTGGTGGATTTAAAAAATTTCAATTCCCTTGGAAAGATTGGAAAATTTCAAACCAATACTTTCTCTAATAGTACAAAAATCTTGAGAAACTTTTGACTAAAAGAAATTGTCCAAAGGCATTCTCCTACAGAAGTCCTCCAAACTTTTCATCAGAATTATAGAATCTTCAAAATCTCCAAACTTACTTATTCCTGAAATAAAATTTTTTCTCCATCCAAAAACTAGTGACAGAACTTCAATGTCCACACATAATTGATTGTAAATAATTGACGAATAGTTTTAATGATTCTATAAAAAGTACGTTAATTTATTGCATAATATGACAATGTTTTTATAAAAAAAATCATAATAATTAAATGATGTTTTCGTTAGTCACGTGTTGTAATTCTTTCACCAATATTCACCCAAAAAATCAATTGTATCGAATGTAAAAAATTGAATAGTCATTAATCACTCTCATTCTTTCGATTGTCCCCAGGAGATGCGACGACTGGAGATGCTGGAACGAGAGCGGCTTGAGCGAGAGCGCAAAGAGGAGGAGGAAGAGTTGGAGAGACTGAGAAAAGAGAAAGAGGCGAGTGATGGTATCGACTGGGGAATGGGTGAGGATGCTGACGAAGAGACTGATCTTGCCGAGAATCCATACGCGCAGACAAACAACGAGGAGCTATTCTTAGACGACCCAAAGAAGACTCTGAGGGGATGGTTCGAGAGAGAGGGCCACGATCTTCAATATGAAACTGAAGAGAAAGGCATTGGACAATTTTTATGCTGGGTTGATCTGCCAATTGACAATGCTCGAACAGTCAGAGCTGAGGCGCTAGTGAAGGGCAAAAAAAAGGAGTCTGTGATTCAATGTGCATTGGAGGCATGCAGAATTCTAGACCGTCACGGGCTGCTCCGTCAGGCAACGCACGAGGGGAGAAAGCGCAAATCCAGAAACTGGGAGGAGGAGGACTTCTACGACTCGGACGAGGATAATTTCCTTGACAGAACTGGTACGGTTGAGCGAAAGCGCGAGCAGAGGATGAGAAATGCTGGCAAGCTTGATGAAAAGGTCGAGACCTATGCCTCGCTGACGGACAAACACGCAGAGGTCACGAAGAAGATAAGTAAAATTGAGACGACATTGGAGAACCATCGCAAGGCAAAGAGTGCACAGGATGATGAGACGGGGGAGGATGCATTGGACGCTTTCATGTCACACTTGAGTACTTCATTGTTGAATAAGTCTGATATCGTCAGGATGAAGTCGCAATTGGCCAGTTTGAGGAAGGAGGAGGAGAGCTTGAGAAAACTGATGGAGATAACGAGACCGGCGAATTTGCCGTCTTTGAAGGTAAACGCACAGGAGGAGGGGGAAGTGAAGAGAGGAGAGGATAAGAGAAGTTCAAAAATTCTTAGAGTCGAGGAACCGTTGGAGGATGAAAATACCCAAGGAGGTAGTGGTTATGGGCTGATAGAGGCGGGAAAAGCCCGTTTGGAAAGTGTAGGAGGAAATATTGAAGACGATGAGAAAATTGCAGCTACTGAGGCACCGATGGAAGAAGATGAGAGGAATGAGGAGGATGAGAAAAAAGAAGTTTCGTTAAAACAGAAGAAAAAGAATCAGAGGAGGCTACAGCAGAGGGCTGAGAAAGCAGCCAAAGAAATTGAAAAGGGTTATCAGGAGGATATGTTCAAGGAAGATTACTCGATGTGGGTACCTCCGGAGGATCAGAGCGGTGATGGGAAAACGAGTTTGAATGAAAAATTTGGATACTGATTGGAAGAACGTATATGCATTTTTCAGGAAAAAAGAGACAATTTTTATTCAGTTAATAGTCTGTATGATATTGTAAATATGTTTCATTGTCATTGAAAATTTCGAGTAGGTTGATCACCAATTATTTATATATTTTTGTGGCAAAATTTGAATCCATTTTTTATTCATTAAAACATAATTAAAACTTATATAAAAATTAACGGGTCTTTAAATTATCGTCAACTCAGGAATTTGTTGTACTCACAATGATCATGCTAAGGATTGTACAGGAAAATACGAGGGCACGTTGAGATCTAAATTTCCATGACAAAATTTCTCTATTTACAATTGAGAAGGTGAGTTGTTCACGATCCACCACAGCCTCCACCGCGACAGGCACTGCGCTTCGGTGGCTTGTAGCCGCGTGTTGTGTCTCCCATCAGTGGATTATAATCTGAAGGAGAAATGAGATGATGAAAGCATTTAATCATTTGAAGTAGAAAAATTCGTCCTTTTAATGGTTTCTCTGGAATATCTCGGAATGTATGAGAGATAAATTAATTTTTGTGAAGAAACCTTCTCTGTAGAGGAAAGTGAGAGCTGCAATAAAGATTCTCACAAAAATTCATATATCTCACTTGGCAAAGTTGAGTTCACTCAGTTTATTTGAGGCTTTTAATGATAAAATTGACAAAACTTACCACTCAATTTCTTTTTCGAAGATGGCCCCGACTCATCACCACCCAATCTGTATCCATCAGCACCATCTTTGAATCTCATCAACTCGCGCATTTTTTCAGCTTTTTCCTTCGAAGAAATATTTCAATGTTAATTAGGAAGAAATAGAGATAATCGTGATTATCGGGAGGGACCCAATCATAGTGAACTAGGATTTGTTTAAAAGTTAAAGCCTTTCCAAAAGAATCTGATGCAATTTATAAAAACGCTCTAGTATGTCGACACTATTGCACAAGTGAAAAAAGAAAAAAATTTCTAAAAGCCCGCGAATCAAAAAACAATCCACTGTGCCCTGATCTCCTCTACTTACTGCTTCCTTTCTCCTCGCAACTTCTTCAACAGTCTCACTGTACTTTGCTTGCATACGCTGCCTTGCCGCTTCGATCTGCATTAAACGCTCTGCTTCCAAGTCCGGATCTAGAAGAGAATCATCAAGAATTTACAATCGCAGATGATTTTTTCTACATTATTATGCAAATATCTCGAAAAATATTGAATTTAGAGGGATTTTTCAGGAGAGCATCTTTGTAGTTTATAAAATTTCCAACAATAAAGATCTCTTCATAAATTCGTTCCATCATTCTCGTTTCGAAGATATCGCTAAAATTTCATCTCAAAAAATTTAAATACATACTTTTCTTATATTTTTTGGCATATTCCTCATCATCCTTCTTTTTCCTCCAGCTTTGGTATTTCTCTTCTAAATACGGTGATGCAAAGAATAAAATCATTATTCCTCCGAGAAGGTACCAGCCTACAGATGCAATTGCCGCCCACACTGTTTGAAAAAAGAAATCACTCATAGTTACGAGAAATCAAGTTGGAAAAAATCACTGCCATCAAAGTTGCTGAATGATGCAAAATTCAATGCAGGAAATGATAATACAGATTTTCTTGTATTCGTGGCAGTTCTAACCTCTCTAGAACTCCGAAGGGAATGTATTTTTTTTCATTCTCCATTTGTCAGTTGAATTATGACTTTTATGTTAATTAAATAAATAAGCTTATTACCTGCTGGTAAATAAGATGTTGTTGGAATGAATCCACTCTCGTCCATTGTGAAAATTTACGTTTTGTGAAGATTAGTTGTTTACAGGTAATTTGTGTCAGTCTCATACGACTCAGACATATTCTTTACGTATACATCCCCCCTCCTGAATATATATTACTAGCGCTATCATCATCTCGGACATCTTTCTATTTGTCAGGAAAGTACGGAAGCCGGGTTGGCTCACGATGCTCACGATTAACTTGTGGGAAAGTGGCGCTGCACATGTCCATTTTCCAAATGTGCATTTTAAACTTGTGGAGAATTGGCACTTTTCAAATGCACTAGCTCATTTGTGAGTTGTGCACAAGTCCACAAGTTCATTTTTAACTTGTGCACTAGTGGATTTGTGGAGAATTGGCGCCATATTCAAAATACCCTTGCATTTTGGATGAAAATAGTAATATTCGAAACTCAAAGTTTCCCCTGCCTATATCGATCGTAAATTTTCCGAGGAATCAGGTGAGCCGGTCCAAATTGGGCCCAAAGCAATATTCACAAAGATACAGGCATAAGGCCCAATCCAGGTTGGTCTCAAATGAACTTCCCATGGATATTTGAAAAGAAGATAGTCTCAGCTTTTCAAATATGCATAGTAGAATTATTTTCGGTTGATCTAGATTGGGCCTTATGCCCGTATCTTTGTGAATATCACTCTGGGCCCAATTTGGACTGGCTCACGTGATTCCTCGGAAAATTTACGATCGATGTAGGTGGAGAGAACTTTCAAATTCAGACATTTATTTTTGGGCCCAAAAAAACGAGAAGGGGTTAGCCTTCTCGTTTTTTTGGATAAAAATGAAAATGTCTGAATTTGAAAGTTCTCTCCGCCTATATCGATCGTAAATTTTCCGAGGAATCACGTGAGCCGATCCAAATTGGGCCCAAAGCAATATTCACAAAGATACAGGCATAAGGCCCAATCCAGGTTGGTCTCAAATGAACTTCCCATGGATATTTGAAAAGAAGATAGTCTCAGCTTTTCAAATATGCATAGTAGAATTATTTTCGGTTGATCTAGATTGGGCCTTATGTCTGTATCTTTGTGAATATCACTCTGGGCTCAATTCAAACTAGCCCACGTGATTCCCCGGGGAGTTTACGATCGATATAGGCAGGGGAAACTTTGAGTTTCGAATATTACTATTTTCATCTAAAATGCAAGGGTATTTTGAATATGGCGCCAACTCTCCACAAATCCACTAGTGCACAAGTTAAAAATGAACTTGTGGACTTGTGCACAACTCACAAATGAACTAGTGCATTTATAGAGTGCCAATTCTCCACAAGTTTAAAATGCACATGTGGAAAATTGACATGTGCAGCGCCACTTTCCCACAAGTTAATTGTGAGCCAACCCGGGTTCCGTAGGAAAGTCCTTCACTCATCTTCCTGAATGAAGGACTTTTCTGATTATTTAACGAATTTTTACATGAGCCATTCGAACTGGAAACATCGAGAAAATATTCTTCAATGTATTAATGATGCTGTCGTGTAAATAAAATCAATAAATATTTTTTAATTAAAGCATACTGTGGTGGCCCTGGTTTCTTCAACTTTAGAGTTTCTTCCTGACATCATGAATCAAAGACAACAATTGACTTATTTAATGTCATTCAATTATATTAATAACATATTTGTTGCGCTCAACAAGTTCAGCAATATAATATTAAAAAATTCAGTAGTGAAGAGGTAAAACAAGATAAGTCTCTTCTTTTTTCATTAAGTTTTTTTGAAAATACTTTAGTAAATAACCGAGAAAGAGCAATTTTGCCCCAAAACTCTTCTGTAACTCTTAGAATTCTCTACAAAAACAGATGAGTAATATCACCTTATCTCGCTTAGTTTCCGAGATATTTCCTTCGGAATGTCCTCGAAAATAAGTCGATTTATCCTGTTTTACCTCTTCACTACTCAATTTATTGTTCATTTAAATATAATTGGAGAACTTGCAAAAACTGTCAGTTACTGGGACACGACCAGAAACTTGGGTCACCACGTTCATTAATTTATCACATTTCTCTCTTCTTTTTCGGCACGTAAAATTTTGTCACTTGATATTTTGCAAGGATTCTAAGAACAGAGCAAGTGGATGAAAATGAAAGCAAAACTGTTCTTGCCTTAATTAAAAAATATGCATTGATTGTTTCTTTTTTTTAAAAAAGCATCATTATTCCATCAAGGAATATCTTCTTGACTTTTCCTATTCAAACTGTTCATCCAAAAATTCTGAAAAAAATTTCAGGAATGATTGGGAAAGATCTCAAAATTTCCAGATCTTTTCAAAATCGAATATCGCGGGAGCAGTCCGAGAATGCGAAGCTTCTGCCATCTCCTGGGTACAATCTGAAGCTGATGAGGAATCCAATAGTGAGTTGGTCAAGTAACCTAGCTCAAAAAATTATATGAAGTGTTTTTTGACAATATCTCCGAATCGAGTGAATTTAAAGAAAAATGTCAAGAGACTTTTTTTGTAGGAAATGAAATTTTCCACAAAAAAGTCCCCCTATGAATTCTTGCAAATCTTGTCGTTCACGAGATATTCTGTGAATAATCCACTCGTCATTTTCAGACACTCCCACTCATGAGATATTTTGGAAAGAGGTTAGACGGAGCACCATCACCACCGCTTTCACCCGGTTTATGTATACACGCTGCCAGTTAAGCTGTCGTTAAACATTCTGATAACGATGATACCCTGAATTTTCCTCCAGCAATTGAAGACTCTCACAAGTTCGTCAACGTGATCGTAGAACAAAATTTTCAATTTCAATAATTCGAAAAATTTCAAAATGTTGATCAATTGGAGCTGACGTTCAAAACTAGTGATGTGCAAATGAATGAATAAGTGCTAATACTCCTGTAAAATAACATCAACATTACCTCGTGAATTATGGGAACAAGAGCTGTTGATGAAATGGATCCTACCTGGGAGCCGCTGAAGTTGAGTCACTTGAAGCCTTCCTTTAACAGCCAGGAGTGTGCATTAGCAGCACGTCAAGATCTCTGGCACAAATTCATAATTCACGATGCGAGTAACTACGAGAAAGAAACGATAATGGACGCTGTTATATCAGCCTGTAGGCCAGAGGTACTGCTGCCAGTTTTGTACAAAATTGAGGACAATAACCGAGGGACATTTTTATCAAAGTGCAGTATAGCCATAATCGAGTCCCTCGTACGACAAGGCTTACAAATCTGTCTACCTGACAAAAGAATCGTCAAGATGGACATTATTCTTGGATTCATAAGTATGACAGATCTGCAGATAAATCCGCATAAATTAATAACCGATGTTTTAGTAAATAGATGGGACTCCATGAAGAAAGTGCTGAATCTCGAGAACTTCAGTGACGACGAGGGACTAGGTACAATGTACTGTCCACTATCAATTCCAGGTATTTTTGTTTTCGTCCTCCGATGTGCGAAAATGAGAATAACAGGTTCACGGGATAAATATGACCCACGACCCAGTGGTTCCCACCAGACACCAACAACAAAACTATCAGTACGTGAATTGAACCTACGCAACAACAAATTGACTGGAGTTATGCTGTTTGAAAAATCCCTGAATTACTCTTTAACCAAGTTAGACCTAAGCTACAATAAAATTGAGAATATTGAATTCTTGCGTTACTTTACAGAATTCAAAATCACGGAACTATGGCTGGACGGTAATCCTCTGTGCTCTCGGTACAACAGTCCAGAGGAGTACATACAAGGAGTACGTCAGATATTTCCGCACGTGCAAAAGTTGGATGGAGTAATAATTGACATTGAACAGAAGCAGATGATTCCAGTTGCACAGCCATGTTATTTGGGTGATAATTCACGTCTAAGTCTGGTGAAGCAATTTATCAGGCATTACTTTACGCTTTTCGATCAGAAGGACCGAGATGTCCTGAATGGCTTGTATGATTCCAATGCTTATTTCTCAACGACAATTGGACACATTGCTAATCCTAGGCACAGGCAATTGACAAAGATAATGGCAATTAATAGGAATTTGCTGAAGGTTGTTGATTATTCGAGGGGATACAAATATCTGCTCCAGGGGCCGGATCAGATAATTGGAACACTGAGACGTTTACCACCTACCTATCACGACTACAAGAGCTTCTCCATTGATCTCATGCATCAGGGCCATAATCATCTGGTCATTGTGGTTCAAGGCACATTCTTCTACCGTGAATTCCCAATTTCTCTAGCTTTCTGCCGCACATTCATACTCATTGAGAAGGACGACAATGAGTATCGCATCGTCAACGACCAGTATCATGTGCAGAGTGGCAGCTCCAGCATGATGGAGAATAATGACGCTAAACTAAGCTTGAATAACGTACCATCGTTCGAACCAACTCATTTAAGCTTCAATGAGAAAGATGATCTTCTCAAGTTCTTGTGCAATGTTACAACAATGAATTCACGTTATTCCAAGGAATTTCTTGAGAAAAATAACTGGGATTTACGCGCTGCTATTGGCGCATTTAAAAAAGCGTATACTGTTAATGATGTACCACCAGAGGCTTTTAAATCAATTTACTGATATTTCAGTACATTTGATTATCATACTTGGCATATTTTATCAAAGGAATTTACGAATTTTCTCGATTTTTGTATTGTGTGTTTAGTAAATAATAATTCAATTTTTATCGTCAATGTGGTTTTTCATTGGTCACTTATCTAGAAATATTTCCTTCAATTTTTGGGGCTCTACAGAGGAATGGATGGGTTGGAATAATGGATTCATCTCAAGTTTCTTCGTTTCTTCGTTTTTAAAAAAATGAAATTTCATTTCAATTGATGACATTTTGAAAACAATAAGGTTTCTGCAGCCCACAAAATTCTCAAGAAAAAAAATTCTCTATAGTTCTTTCGGATTCAATCCCCTCGTTTTGAAGATGATTACAAATGAATAAAATAAACTCGAAATATTAAATAAAAAAATTATTTATCGATAAATTTGGTCTCCACAAAATCTCAGTTATCTCTATGTACATCTCTCCAATAAAAAATACTTATCACTCAATCAACATTGGCATATAAAAAGTTCTTCACATACCAAACAATTAAACTCTCCTGAAAATTGTAATTAACCATTTGTACAATTACCAAACAATTAAATTCAGCAACCCTGCTGTGTATTCAATAACGCTATACTTTTATTGATATGGGGTATCGTATTGACGTTCGAGTTGACGCCCAATTCAAAAACTTTCTGCATGAGTGGCAGTGCATGTTCTTGCATGCACAAAACTATATCAGGTAGTCTATCAAGAGCTGACATGAGTACATCAGATCTCGGGCTGTCCAGGCACCTCTGAAAAGCCGATAGGACATTGAGATTTGGAGCTGGCCGATGCTTGAGCGCTCTGGCTATCAATGTATGAGCAAGTGTCCTCACATTACCCTGTGGTGACACGAGAAGTTCGGTTATACTGTCAGTAGCGAACTCGAGAACCGATGGTCGACGCGATGACAAGTGCTCAATTTCTTGAAGCGCTTGGAACACATCCTCTCCCTGAATTTTCCCAAGAGTTGCGATGAGTGTTGGCCACTGCTCCGGATAATTTGGCTCTGTCCGAATGATCGGTGGACCGGTCAGAAATATTTCTTCACCATTAGTACCCTCTCTCGGACCTGGAACAGCTGCAATCAATGACCTGAGATTCGTCAACCCCGGGAAATATCCCTGCAATTCTCTCAGCGTGTGTATATGCCTGTGCAGATACTTCAACGCTCTCTGGGCGTCATGCGATATATAAGCCTGCAGTAGAATGACGAATCTGTTGAGAAGTGGTGTCAGTTGATGATGATCCTTAACCGATCCATAATACTGGAAGCATTGAAAGTAATTCTGCAGCGTATCCTGAAGCGCATCCTTGTGCTGTTCGTCGAATAAATAAGGTTGGATGAGCTCCAATAGTCCCATAACTTGTATAAACAAATTTAGATGATGTCCCGAGCGGAATTCATTGAATTCAAGGTAACACCTGCCCATTAGTGAAGATGCCAGCATTGGTAATTGCCGAAGCACAAGAATTGGATGAACAGCTGCCATTTTACGTGCACAAAGTTCAAATTCCTGGGACTTTGATGCCCAGGATTTTTGTCTCGGTGTTGCTGCTAGTGCTGTTATCAATGAATGGCTCATGCAGTCCAGCACTGAACCAGTCCAGTCTTTGATATTGGCATCGGCCACAAATCTCTTGGCCTCTTGTGGATTCAGGTACGTTATTACTTTGGGAATTTTCATGTACATGTGGAGGAGGAATTGATGGGCCATGGCAGATTCCACTGAATTATCATTACGTGTCATTTTTTCGGCTAAATAGTTGACGACGTTGGCAGTGAGTTTCTCCTCAGTTGATACACAGTGCTGCAGTAAATCAAGGCGTGTCTCCATCTGCGTTAGTGCAGCATTTCTGCCCTGTCTGTTGTGGATAATCACCGCTTCGGCAACTAGATAAGCAACAAGAGTTAATAATTGCTTTTCTTTGAGCAGTAGAATGTTCTCAGGTACATAATGCTTCGGTGTAAATTTATCACGTCCCTGCCACAGCTTTGGATTACACGTCAGCGCCCAGAGGAAGTCAAGCACAGCTGTTGGATCATATCCATCGTCACAACTGTCCAGAAGATGATTGACACACTTCTGTAATGTCGCCCAACTGGCTCTGTGGGTCAATAATGTCAACAAATAAGGCCGACAGGCGTGTGAGTTGACTATGCTCTCATCAATTTCCACATGTACCTTTGTCTTACCGAATAACAGTTTAAATTGTAGTATTGGACAAATACCGATCAGCTCAGGCTCCACTGAAGCAAGCCAGTCGATGAGAAGTCCAGTTCTGGGTCTCACCAGGCCTTCATTACTATCAGAAACTAATAATCTAGCCATTGCTTCAACCAGTACGTCATTCTTCTGCTCCTTGAGGCAGATGTCAAGTAGAGTCCTACCAACACGCTCCAAATTTAAGGGATCAGTGCTCTCTAGAACAATTCCGGGATCTCGATTTTGCGTGAACATTATGTAATCCTTTCTCTTCGGGTATTTATGGGTGTGAACGTTGACAAAGTCCCGAAGTATCTGAAGAATCGGTGCTTTAATGTCACCAATTAACGTAATTAAATTCGAACATATGGTCATCCCGAACTCAATGAAAGGCGACATTTTCGTTTTTCTCAATGGCAATAATATTATCTTCATTAGAGTACACGAGTACTGAGGCATGTGAACAAGTGTTGAGAGAAATTGCTTGACCTGCATTGAGCTTAACACAGTGTAGATGTGCTCCATCGCCAGGACAATAGCTTCACTTTTATTCGGTGGATTTTGAAGATCCTTTGCCAAAGTCTTGTGAAGTATCCTGTAAACTTCGGCCTTCGTGCTCATTGGGTTGTTCTCAATGAACAATTTATTAATCAAATGTGGTACATCAATTTTTAGTGGAGATTGTATCACCGACTGTTTCTTAATCATTGCATTCTTCGGCAACGGCCCCTGTAAATTTTCACTCGTTATCTCCAACTCATCCGGCAGTTGTGGTTCAAGCAATTGTAACACCTGGACAAACACCAAGCCACCAGTAGCACCTCTCCTGTGCTGTACTTTTACCAATTGTGCCATGTAAACTTTATCAAGCACCGCCTCTTTAACCGACTCACAATCAAGCTGTACAGCAGCATCCAGTGTATGCAACAGTTTACTCATTGACGTTACTGGAATTCCAAAACTCTGAATGAACAGTACCAACTGCTGTGGCTCGAGATCCTTCAGTGCTGCATCAACGAGCCTCGGTACATTGCTCCTTATCATTCTGAGCTTTAACCAGTCTGGTATCAGCAATGCCTCCTCACTGGTGTCCACCAAGAATGCCTTTGGTGATTCACAATTCTCGGGAAACCAAATTTCCAACAAGTCATTCGATAATCCCAGCTCATCATTAACATCATAAGTCAGGAGTATTATCATAGCATGAACAACAAGTATATGCATTGTGCACTCTTCGCCAGTGCTCCATTGTACGAGGATTTGATCTTGACTCTGGGACCAAGCGTATCCTTCACCACGTGGTGATCTTGCTTTGTCAAGATAATTACAGAAAATTGATTTGAATGCTTGAAGTGTTTGCCTCGACTGTGGTGTCTCATTGTCTGGTTCTGGTAGTATCGCCGTTGTAATTGTTCCTCTCTCCACGACCACCTGTGATATTTCATTGGCAAGATCAGTTAATTCGGGTAGATCGTCGTCCTGCGTGTGCTCAGCCAAATAGGCAACGTAGGCACGTACCAATTCAGGATTATTCTCAACCTGACATGCACCTCTGAGAGCTGTTGATACTAGTGGTCTGATAGCGTGAAAATGCGGTATAGATGGTAGCTTCCGTAGCAACCACAACTCTTTGTCATAATCCCCATCAGTTTCCATAGTTTCATCCTCAAGTGGTATTGACTCGAGTACAAGTTTCAAGCCGGTAATTGCTTGGAGTCTGTTGTTACTCTGCTGACTGCTGAGTCTACGCAGGAAGTATTCAAGGACCTCGTAAGCATGCTGCTGATCTTCAGTCGGATCTGTTAATAATTTCTGAAGATGTCCCAATAATTGCTGTTGCCTTGGTTGCTTGTCAACAGCCTGTGCTGTCGTTGAGAGCAAAAACTCACACAAACACTGGACCGGTAGTTGGCTTAGAGAGCCTTCGCTGTTCTGCACCAAGTCAGCTAGCCATGGCATACTCTGCGATGAACTTTGCTGCTGTCGCTGGATTATGTCCAGTAAAAAATCCGGTTTCCTTGATCTGCACAGGAGATGTCCAAGCCTGTGTGACACATTCAGCGACTGCAACTGCTCCAAAATCGCTGGAGGTGGTCTTCGTGCTATACCAGTTGGATCCATCGTAATGAGTTGCGACAGAAGTAGACTGTTTGATTCTGATATTTGGACTCGAGTTGAGGCAGCTGCTAGGTGTGACTCGTACTCCAGTATATCTTGTTTCTCGATTGCCTCTATTTGCAATTCTTTGGCACGTTCTTGTTCAATCACCTCCGGTAATGCCATTGTGGGTGGTGGATATTGGAAATGATTCGTTATACACATCTCCATGAGAGTTCTCCATATTGGATAACGTTTCCATCCAATAGCACCGATTGTGGATGGATTGTGTGCTGCTAATATCAGCAGCATTATCCAGCCCTTCCAGTAGAGATTAGAGATGGCTAGATTTGGGGGTACGTAGCCAGATGGTATGTTGATTGATCCTGGTGGCTGATAAATACACAAATTGAATATTAATTCAATAATATCCATTTTATCGATTTGCAAAGTGGGAAGTGCCTCGGTTGAATTAGCAGCTGCCCTTCGAATCAGTTGATCAGCGATTTCCAATATCTCAGAATGTGTTAGACCATTTTCCTTCGAAAAACCCATTAAAAGAATTCTCAATAAAGTACTCTGCAGTAGTGGGACATCAGTGACTATTCTCATGAACAGTACACGATCACTTTCTGGTGGCCAATTATCAATTTTATAGTAATGCTCTAATGTTTCGATAAGCATTATTTTCTGAATAGCATGAAGCATCTCAGTTCTACCAATTCCATAAGTTTGTTGTGCTGTAGTTTGCAACCACGATGCTGCATCGTACTGTATCGTTGATACCAAAGTTTGAAATTGTTGAAGCAGTGCAATGTCTTTTTTATCACCACGCTGTGATAACAATGTTGCCTCTTTAACTTGTGGACTAATTGCTAGAAACATGCACAAACATAGCAGATCGATTGTTGATGTAAACATTCTTTCTTTAAATTCGAATGCCAATAATTGCTGGGATAACTGTGGCCTCTCTGCCATCAATGTTCTCGCGACTGTTATTAAATTAATATCGTGTCTACAAACACGTACAATTTCACGAAACAATGCTCTTAATGGACGCAAATAATCTTCTCTATTCATGAATAAATCTTGAAATATTTCAGCCAATAATTTTGCTGATAATTCTGGTGAATTCTGAAACATAACGAGCAACATTGACATATTATTTGGATTTCTAGCATTCGATAATTCATTGTAAATCGTGTGCTTCATCATTGTTGATAAATTATCTGGATGCAGACCAATTAATTCCTTAACACCATTCAAATATAAACTTATCACTGCTTTTGTTTTTAATCTCATTTTAACCAATTGACTTATGACTTCTACGTCACGTTGCGTGTGTGTTGTTGAATTGTAGCATATGTAAATTAATAATTCTTGTGCTGGTTTCATTAATTTTGGATTATGCAGCCACATTTCCAAACGTGGCACCGATATATTACGTATTTCCACGAAACCACACGCTGATGACAATAATTTCAAGAAATTCTTCGTTATTAATTCTGCCTGTTGTTGCCTTCTGTTCAATTGCTCCTTGACTATTTCGAGGACAATATTCTCCACGCTCTCGATGCAGTGCGCGTATCTAGGGCTCACTGTGAACTCTGATTTGTCTTTATCACCAGTGAGTTGAATTAGGGAAGTACCGGAATCATCGTCCTCTATTGTTGATGGACTGTGACAATCACGCGGTGCTAGTACCGATAACTCATGCTGAAGAGCACTCTTTGGCGGATGTCTCGTATTGAATCCTGATAGAATATTATCAACGAAACCTTTACACTCCTCGTGATCCACCCAAATTCTCTCGCCCAGTGCATCTTCGATGTAGAGTTTTATGAAAATTTCCGGCCAATTTTTCTTATCGTGATAGCCTCTCATTAATAGATTAGCAGCTAGCACTGGAACCAGCGGATTTCCCTTGCTCTTTGCGTAATTGTGGGCCTGATCGCGCTTCAGGAGCGATGAGAGTGCGTGGAGAATACAGTCATTCGAGAATATCGAGGGGCGTATTTTTGCCAGGTACATGAGGCCCATGTAGAGGAGAGTGTCAGGCTTTCCGCGTTGATTCTTCAGGGTTTTTATTGCACCGCAAATTATGCCGATGACTTTGTCACCCTCGTCGTTGTCACTGGCTTCAAGGACCATTGGTACGAGATCTGTTGGCTCGCAGTCAATAACCACTGCCTCCCAGGCTTCTGCACTGGACATGGGTGGACGTGGATGAGGTACATGTGTGCCCAGTTTTGCTTTTTTCGGGGGTATCAGAGACTGTAACGAGCTCGCTGGAGCTTCTCTCTTCTTGTCGCTTCCTAGAAAATTATTCGGAATCAATAAAAGTTTGAAGAATCAGTTGACAAGTTTTTTAAAATAAAATTTATGGGATTCTGATGATAATGAAATTCACACACATCTGACATTTCTTTTGATAAATAACTTGTTGTTAAATTAATTTGTTAAATAAATAAATGGCAAAATTTTTTTTAACAAATAAAATATTATCAAAAGCATTTAAAAAATTTACACTCACAGTTTCTTGGATTTTCTACATGTGTATATTCTTTATTTTCTTCATGAATTTATGTGTTGAAAAAAAAATCAAAAATTTTTCAGACGTTTGCTATTTTCAGTATCATGGAATTTGAGGAAATTTCGGTCATGACTTTATTTTTGGAGAGAAAGGAGAGCTACAAAGAAGCTAATGATGGAAATTACGCTATCTTCACTACATCTTGAGATATTCTATAAAAACTGAGCATAACTTTGCATTCTTCAATGTTTGTTGAATGCCTCAGGAGCCGGTGGAGATACAGAATTTATTGTGGAAACCTTTTGTGTAAAGGATAATCAGAGCTACAAACAATATATCCACAAAAAGTTCTCATCTCTGCTTCAATTCAGAGATATTCTAGAAAAAAAGATTCCAAACTAGGAATTGCCTGATATTCCTGATGAAAAAATACCTGAACTAGAAGTAGATGAAGAGCTCGGTTTTCCATAAATGCCACCAGGTCTCTTAGACTCGAGAGATTCACTTCTAGATGTTTTAGAACCAAGTGCAAAAAGATCCGGTGGATGATGAGCTATTTTGCTCTTGGGACCCCTGGTAATGCCTGATTTAGCACGATCCATTTTGAATAATATATTCGAAACAATGATTTATAAATCTGCAAAATGAAAAATTGAATTGTCACCAATACTTATTCATGATTTTTCCATCAAAGAATTAAAAAAAAATAGTTTTTATCAATTATAATCAAGATAACCTAAAATTTAACCTCAAAAAACTCCGAGTTTAAACATATTATGACCAAAGTATCAATCCTCTCGCCATCATTTTCTCACAATTCCTCAATGCTATAAATCAAATGATATTCTCAGCGCATACTATGAAACAATAAATTCTATTGATTATTTTCTTTTTTTGGAGCTGATGAATTATTACAATTTCTCAGTAGCTCCAAAAAATCCTCTGATGTGTTATCCTCTGAAGTTGCCTTCAAACACTTTCAACCAAAAATCGATAACTTCAAGGACTTCAGCTGCACCAACAGAAGAGAAAGAAAATTGCTAATAATGCAAACACGTTATTGGTTATTCTGCAAGTGTTAACGCCCATTGTTGGCTGCAATTCGTGAAAATTCAAATTGTAACTAGTTCACACCAGTGAAATTTCTGCATTGCAGGGTCTGCTATACATCCACCCCCGCATTAGTTCTCAGTGAGAGTCTGTCAGCAGTAATTCACGATGGCAGGATTGGTAAGTTTTTTTTTTTATATTTTCTCCTGGATGATACATTAAGAGTCGTGAGCAAGAGTCATCATTATTTTTATCAGAAAAAAAACTCATGCTGTGACATGGGTGATGACGCCTGTACACGTATGTGATATTGTTTTCTATAGATAGCTCGTGTTCATTCATGAGAGAAAAGTCGTAATATACGAGAGCTGATTGCAGATGTGATAAATGTCAAACTGTAAAAATCAATTTTTTGTCAATAATTATTGAGGTCATGAGCTATTATACATGCAAGTTATTTAATCATATTTTATTTCACATTGTTTTTTTTTTAATTATCACAGAGAATGAAGGCGTTGAAGTGTCCAACAGACGAATTGGCCTACACTAATTGTGCTATCATAAACCCTGGTGATTTCCCAGAAAATGTCAGGTGAATTATTCATTATTTCATGAAATTAATTTAAGAATTTGGAGTATTTTTGAGAGTATCATGGAATGTTGTTGGGTTTAGGTGAAAATTTTGCTATACTTTTTTTGCACAGAATTTTGTTGCGCATAAACAGAGTTTCTTGATGATTTATCCTAAACTCAAGACTTTCGGAGATATTCGGGAAAATAGACGAAAAGAAGCGAATGAATTTCGCTCCATAATCTGTTTTTTTCCTGAATATGTCAAGATTAAAAGCAGATTTTTTGGAGCTCTAACTGTCCCCGAAAGAAAAGTTTCGCTAATATTTGCTAGGGGAGAGAGGCAAAATGGACCTCCGTGGCAACATGATTCAGGAGTTTTTTCCAAGTGGAAGACTTGATGAAAAAATTGATATGAAGCGACAATATATGAAAATTGTAGGTGAATTTCTTCAGATTCTTTCGTAGACTTCTCCACTCTGAAATCAATCTATAATTTTGCCGCGTAGATCCATTTTGCCCTGGTATCTCTCCAGTATCTGCATTTAATATCAAAATATCGCCAAAAAACCATAAAGAAGACTGCGATGCCCCACAGAATTATCCTATTTCTTTTTTTAAACTTGACCTTTTCCTTCATCCAGGCACATTGAAGTGACAACTGGGCCGAATCAGCACTATGTATTCACCGTAAAGACTCACAGCGATGTGCCCCATGGTGGTGTTGGTTTTAGCTATCCGCAACGGAAATGGGCAGCACTATCACTAAACCAAGATATCGATGTACGCCCATATCATTTTGATCCAACATCAAATTCTGAATTTTTATCCACAATCGTACTCGAAGCCGATTTTTTCTCAAAAAGTAAAACAACAACAGAGCCATATGACACTGAGCAAATGGCAAAAGAGTTCCTCCTGCAATTTTCAGGACAGGCATTCACAGTTGGACAACCATTGGCATTTCCATTTCAGGACAAAAGAGTCCTCACGCTAGTTGTAAAAAGTCTAGAGGCTGCTGATATAGCAGCTATTAAATCAGGTCAAGAACCAAAACCAAAAAAGACAAGAATAGGCAGATGCTTGGGTGATACAGTTATACAATTTGAGAAAGCTGACAATTCACCATTGAATTTAATTGGAAATGCCAAGGGTAAAATTGTGCGTCAATCAATAATCAATCCTGATTGGGATTTTAATAAAATGGGAATTGGTGGCTTGGATAAGGAATTCAGTGCAATATTCAGAAGAGCATTTGCATCGAGAGTCTTTCCACCAGAGGTTGTTATGCAATTGGGCATTAAACACGTGAAAGGTATTCTACTCTATGGACCACCTGGTACCGGTAAGACGCTGATGGCAAGACAAATTGGCACCATGCTGAATGCACGCGAACCAAAAATAGTCAATGGTCCGCAAATCTTAGACAAGTACGTGGGTGAGAGTGAGGCTAATGTGCGCAGATTATTCGCCGAGGCTGAGGAGGAAGAAAAGAGCCTGGGTCCGAACAGCGGACTTCACATAATCATATTCGACGAGATCGATGCTATTTGCAAATCACGTGGCAGTGTCGCTGGTAATACTGGTGTTCATGATACCGTTGTTAATCAATTGCTGGCAAAGATTGATGGCGTTGAGCAGCTGAATAATATCCTGGTGATTGGTATGACAAATCGCAGGGATATGATTGATGAGGCACTGCTGCGTCCCGGGCGATTGGAGGTGCAGATGGAGATTAGTTTACCCGATGAGCATGGAAGGCATCAGATTCTTAATATTCATACGTCGCGTATGCGAGACCACAAGAAAATTCACCCAGACGTTGATCTCAAGGAATTGGCTGTATTGACCAAAAACTTTAGTGGTGCTGAATTGGAGGGCTTGGTGAGAGCCGCCCAAAGTACGGCGATGAATAAATTGATAAAGGCATCTAGCAAAGTTGAAGTTGATCCTTCCGCTATGGAAAAACTCGTGGTATCGAGAAACGATTTCCTTCTTGCACTTGAGAACGATGTTAAACCAGCATTTGGCACGTCAGGTGAGGCACTGGATCACCTATTGGCCCGTGGTATTCTGAACTGGGGCAAACCTGTTGCTGATATTATTGCTGATGGTAATCTCTACATTCAAGAGGCCAAGGCAAGTGAAGGCTTCGGCCTTGTTACGATATTGCTTGAGGGTCCACCCAACAGCGGAAAGACTGCATTGGCCGCGCAAATCGCTAAAAATTCAGACTTTCCATTTACCAAAGTTTGTACACCAGAAGACATGGTTGGTCACACTGAGAATGCCAAGTGCCTGTCCATACGTAAAGTGTTTGACGATGCTTATCGTTCACAATTGAGTTGTATACTCGTTGATAATATTGAACGTCTGTTGGATTATGGACCTATTGGCCCTCGTTATTCGAATCTGACGCTTCAAGCTCTTTTAGTATTACTTAAGAAACAACCGCCGAGGGGAAGGAAACTCTTGGTACTCTGTACAACTAGTCGCAGGTGAGAATTTTTATTGATTTAGATTGATTCACGAGTATATTTAGAATGAGTGGGTTCAAGGGAAAATGCCAAGAGATAAAAAAGTTTCGAGATTTTTCTCATTTTATTCAACAACTTGTCTGCTCAAAATTCTCTCAATTATCAAATAATTATGAACGATCAAAAATTTATCCGTTTCAGGCAAGTCTTGGAAGACATGGAATTACTCTCAGCATTTAGTGCAGTTCTTCACGTACCAAATCTGTCAACTCCAGATCATCTATTGTCAGTACTTGAGGATGCTGATATTTTCACAAAATCTGAAATGTCATCGCTGCATGCACGATTAGGGGGTAAACGTGTTTTTATCGGAATTAAAAAATTACTCGGTTTAATTGATATGGCACGACAGGTCGAGCCAAGCTATCGTGTACCGAAATTCTTATCAAAATTGGAAGAAGAAGGTGGCTTGGAATGAACGGCATTGAAACGTTGACAAAAGTGTAAAATTTATTGCAATTATTTATTTAGAGGAATAACCTATAGTCAATTTACCAAACGAAAAAAACCATCACGTAGTATTCTGAAGAAAGAGAATTTGAAATAAGAAGGATGAAAATTATATCAATTATATCACACGCGAATTAACTTGAATCAATTCATGTAAATTCGATTGGAGGAAAATAGAATCAGTGATTTTTATTCAGGTTTATTCAGTAAAAAGATGAGTCTATTCCGAGAGTAGAGGACATTAGTGGCGCATGCGCGACTTTATCAATTATCCTGATGCACCTCAAAGGAGATTAATTGTAATTAATGATACGAGTATTCGTTCCATGGCGTTCGAATAGAGGGTCAAATATTTTATTACCACATGAATTATTGTGATCGACCAATAGCTGAAAATCAGTGAATTGCACTGAAAAAAAAGCGCTGATCGATGAATTCATCCGAATGGAGATTCAGTTGGAAGGAGAACTAATAAGTGCAATAAATGAATGATTCAGTTGTGAAGAGGTAAAACGAGTTGATTTAGTTGCACGTTGGAGTGCTTTTTTCGAGCAATAGATTGAGAGTTTCAATTTAAAAAGCATTGATGTCAAATTATTATGTAGAAATCATGGAACGTTGGAAAAGATTGATTTAACAATCCTAATTGATTGTCAAATGAACGACGTTTCGCTTGCTTTATTGAGGCTTCCTCAGGTTCTGGAAACCATAGTAAGATAAATTCAGAATTGAAATTGAAGTTAAAATTGAAAATTAAAATTAAAAATACTAGTTAATATGCACGTGGTTAATATGTTACTAACGTTTTATTGAACAACATGCATATTAACCAGTATTTCAAATTTAATTTTCAATTTTTATTATGATGGTTTCCAGAACCTGAGGAAGCCTCAAGAAAGCAGGCGAAACGTCGTTCATTTAACATATAATTAGTATTGTTGAATCAATTTTTTCCAACGTACTATGATTCCTACATAATAATTTACAAACATGAAAATTAAAAATCCAATTGATTGATGTTAAGTGAAAGTAGAGTTGAGCCTAGTCTTACCTCTTTGCTGGTGGATTTTTCAGGCCAGATTTTGAAGGAAATGAAGAAGTTCTATCATAAAAATTTACGAACGACAGTAGTGGAAAATGAAAATATATTTACCATATATTTCTTTTCTCGTCTGCTCAGGCAGACAGCGAGAGACTTGGAAAAATAAAAAGAGTATTTAATATTTGTTAAGCCGATTGACATAAACATAATTAAGACCTTCCAAAATTATGAGAATTTAATAAGAGGAAAAGAAAAAAAATAGATACATAGTTCAAATCAACTTAAATGTATTCGTGTGCTTGAACGCGATTAGTAATTGAATAAATAACTAGATTTTATTTAATTCCTTTTGTTGATGATCCTCAACCGTCATTCCAGCCAAATGGGCCTAGGTATACTTTTTATTACTTATTTTATTTGTATTGTAGAGATGAAAATCGATTTATTGAGGTGTAAGAAAGCAGTTATTTCATTTGAATTTTTTCTCTGAAATATTTCGGGAAATGAGAGAAATAGGAGATTTTTGTAAGGAATATCTCTCTATCTCTTTTAGTTTCCAAGATATATAGGATAAACTGAGGATTTCATTCCTCAGTTGATTACATGAATAAATTAGAGACTTTTACTTGTTTCTAATTGTTAGATTTTTCTATTTATAATGGAGTTATAAATTATGACGATTGATTATTTCTTATTTATTAATGAACCTGCTGTACTGTACTTCGTTGGTTCGCAGCATTGATAGTGTGGATATTTTGCGACAAATCATGCAAGTTTATGTAAAGGTATTTACTTGACAAAAAAAAAAACAGCTCATGGAGGATTGCACATTGATTGATAGTTATTCTTGTGACTGCAGTGTACATGTTTCAAATTGTAATTCTCGTGCTATTGTCTCTGTGTATAAAACTAAATAAATGAAGATTCTTCTGGTTCAAAGTGAATTATTATCATTTTCATGATGAATGTGTGCTTTCATGCCAGGCTCAGGGAATTAAATTTCTCTTCTGTGTTAAGTCAATTATTCAATTTATATTTTTTCATTTCAGCATTTATTATATCATCTACTACAGTCTAATAATAAATATGATCATGCCCAATACATAAATCATATATTTACAAAGGCTCATTAATTGGAGGCCATAATTTTACGTATTTTCATTGATTTCGTTAGTCAGGTTTTCATTTTTTTTTTTAAATTCTAAAAATCAAGTTTATCTCATTCATTCTTTCGGTTCTTCATTTAACACTTTTTACATAACTTTACATTTTTTTTCCTGAATTTTACGAGCTTACGATTGAGCTACGCAATATTATACGATATTCATCCAGTCTTCAGTGGCTCATTATTATTTTCTTCGCTCAATAATTGTCATTCATTATACATCCAAAAATTCTAAAAAAAAAAAAACATTTTTCATCATTTCATCATCAATAACATTATTATTTTAATTTTAATCATATATAGTAGGTATTAGTGAGATCGATTAAGAACTTTTTTTTTTTTTTTTTTTTTTTTTTTTTATTAACGTTACATTTATACAAAGTTATATCGATTACGTTATGTCACTAAAATTTCTACATACATTTTTCCTATTCCGTTTAATATTTGGTATTGAGTTTATAATCATTTTGTTCTTCGTAATTTCATTTTTTACGTTCTTTTTACCACACTCGCTTCTCATTTAAAGTGTAAAATACAATAATTTCATTCGTTTTCGCATACTCACCGAGGCAATTTGATTTGGCTCTCAAGTTTTGTTTTTAATAAAAAAAATTAACGAAAGATATAATTGATGACTTGTTTATATTGACTTTCACTTTTATAATTTTCTAATTATTTCAAAGTTTTATATGATAAATTTTCTTGTAAAGATTTGGCTTCTAAAGAGGTGTTTCTTTGCGCGTCTCAGCCTTCCACTGAAATCCATTGACTCGTGTTGTTATTGGTTTATTACGATTTGTAGCATTCTCAAATCCATTTCGAACACCAGCAACGAGCCTCATCGCTGGATTTGTTACGAGACCATTACGTTTTGGTTTTGAATTAGCGCTGAAATTGAGATAATCAAAATTAATGATTTTTCTACCGAAAAATTTCAATAAATAACTATTTTCTTCTGAATTTTTTTCGGAGTGAAAGCTCTGAAGGAAAAATGTGCAAAAATCTAGTAACAATGTAGAGGCGGTTGGGAATCTTCAAAAAAAAATTTCAATTTTTGCTTTCGAAGGGAAGCATTGTAAGCGCGATTTGTTTTTATTTCGATATGTCATCGAAATATGACTTAGAGAATTCCAAAACGCCGACAAATGACATTTAAAAAAATGTATGTATGTATTTACGCGTGTGTGTGTGATAGAATCAGCCCATTGCCCCGGAACAGTAATACTTGGCGATCTGAAAATTTAACAGTACTTTCCCTTTCTATGCAAAGTGTTGAAATTGGGCGAAAGGCGAAAAACCATTTTATGAAAAGAGGTCATATCTCCAAAACTATTCAAGCAATTACATTCAAGTTGAACTCAAAAAATTCCTCTCAATGAGCCCCACAAATGGTGAGAATTTCATATTTTTCAGAAGAAGTCTTTTATAAAAGTGTTCGATAAATTAATTTTTTCAATAATCACGGGTTTTCTCCGCTTTTTCCATAGGAGCACTACTATTTTTTATTTTTCGATTCGAAAGTGGACAATTTTTCCTACAAATTGAGTACATTTTCATTCTGATGACAATCAGAAAGAATAGGAATCCTATTTGAAACGTGAACTTCAATTTTCAAGTTCTATCGTAGGATCTCAGTTAACATCTAATATTGAATATTTATGTATCATTTGACATTATTTTGAGCTCAGATTTCGCGAATCGACATGGCAAAATATTGAATGTCGCACAAGGAGTGGGGTTCGTAAATAACGCACACAGAGTAGAACTTCTGCTTGTTTTCCCTACAGGTCTTCACTCCGAAAAACATCCCGGTTCATCTTGCCCCCTGTCTCAACAAAAACATTTGAAATATTTACCTCGACGTAACATGATCACTGTGCTTGACATTCCTTCCAACCCCAGCTCCACTATTTCCAAGTATAATTCTCATATGCGTATCCCTCGTGAAATGTGTATCAGCCGAATTCCTCTTATCATCATGACCATTTTTCTTGTCCTTAATCTTAAGACCAAGCATTTCATTAGTGAGTTCAAAGTGCTTCGATGCATCATTCTTATCAATTAGCTCAGTTTTAATATCAATTGGCTCATAAATAGTCGTATTGTTGTGGAAGCCACCGCTCTGTGGTTTGTACTGGATGCTCTGATTACCAGTGAGCAATGACACCCCCAGCTGACTTTGAATAACACTGGCAGCTGTTTGTGCACTTGGTGGACTCGTATTGGTTGGTGAATAGGGAATGAGACTGTCGCTGAGAGGTGAATGTGGTGGTGATGCATAGATTGGGCTCTGAGGTTCACTCTTTAATGGCGAGAGGAGTTTGCTTAGGGGTCGACTCTTGGCGCCTCTCGAGCACTGCTGCAGCTGTTGGGTGAAAGACAGCGGTGCTTTTATCACCTGATTGACCATTGGATTCTGGCTGAATTTGCCTTGATCGCTCTTCGTGCTACCAGTCAAGTTGCTACTGGATTTGCTATTGCTGGAATTGTTGCCGAGGGACACGCAACTTCGTCTCTTTGTTGAGTCTGGGGATTCAGCTGGACTATACTGGGTCGAAAGGGGATTAAGAATTGCCGAAGACGGCTTGGTTTCAGCGGTCGAGTTCGATGTCACTGACGTTGCACTACTACTACCACCACCACCACCATTGACAGATCTCTGGACTCTTTGACTTGCCGAATGTTCCTCGAGCAAACGGACTACTGTGTCGTGTCCGCTCTTAGCAGCAACTTTGATTGCATTTCTCCCACAGTGATCGGAATGATTCGGATCAGCACCGTGATTCAGCAGAGCACGCACGCAGTGCTCGTGTCCCTCCTGTGCAGCAATACCAAGAGCTGTTGCACCCTGATTACACGTATGATCTGGCGTTGCACCATTCTCTAGCAACAAACGTACAATAGCAGCGTGGCCCTGCCATGCTGCTGAATGTAGCGGTGTCCGTTTCTCGTTATCACAAGCATCAACAATAGCACTTCCATTCGTCAAAAGTAGTGCAACCATATCATCGTGACCCTGCCATGCACTAACATGCAGCGGTGTTCTACCCTCTGAATCACGACTCTCAACGTCCGGTTGCGCATGCTCCAATAAAAATTTTGCCATTGGCAAACGATTCTCCAGTGCGAGTATGTAAAGGGTACTTCTACCGTCTGCATCTTTTGCATTAACATCAGCATTGTTTGCTAATAGCACTCGTACTGTCTCGTAATGGCCTTCGAGTGCAGCAAGTCTGGAATTTTATAATTAATTGTTAATTGGATTTTTTGACACTTCAAATAGTGGAAATAGAATTTTTTTTTTTTTTGGTGGACCTTTTTTGTAGGGCCAGTTCTATACTACGAAAAAGGTCTCCATGATAATCTATATATTTCCCGATTACTCAGTACGAAATAGGATTATTGTTATCAGGGAATATAGAAAAAAAGGTTGTTTTGAAATTTTTAGATAAGATTTCTCAGGATTATCATATCAGTTGGGACAGAGATTTCACGAAAAAACACGAAAGTTTCTATTTTTATGATGTATCTTATCTTATTCGTCGATGTAAGGGTAAACGAGGTAGAATGGAGTCAATAACAAAACTTTCGGAATGTAATGTTTGTTTCTCTGAGATTTGTATTGGAAAACTGGGAAATTCATGAAGTTTTGTTTGCTCTTTCTTTCCAAGCATAATATCAAATGAAACTATAAACTTTAGTTTTTACAAGATATCCATTTTTCTCTGAGAACCTAAAGGATTTCAAGAATCACAGAGATGAATAATTCAATATTTTGACCTCAACATCGATAAAATTTTGTTATCCACAGAGCATTCCATATTTGTACATAATTATAATGTGTGTCGTAAGGTCACAGGCTGTTCGGTCTTATCCCTAATTTTCCATGATTTTCAACTCTGGTATTATCAATAATAACGGGTAATAAAGATACTTGATGCTACGTTCTAAAGCGATGAAGAAAGAAAATAAAATTCCCATATAAAAAGTTATTCCATTGTGTTATCCACAATTTAAACGTTTTGAATTTCCTTTGTGGATTTTCACATCACTGCTCTTTATTTCACAATAGACTCAAGTTTCAAATAACAGTATTATTATTATTATTATTATTATTATGGATATTACAATTGTTTACTAGACTTATAGCCGAGGAAAATGATAGGGTATACAATGAATTCATAAACACATTCATTTATCCTCGTTTGTGCTATTTCCACTCGTTACTGCTCTCATTCACTGTTCAAACTCATCAACGTTAGGATTTCTTACTGGGTTGCCTGTATTCGCTCGTCATTTACACGTGGATTGCCTTCATTTGCTTCAATACATATGAAATTATATAACTGCATTGAAATATCAAGATTTTCATTTATCGTTAATAATTTTCCAGAGGAACGTGATTTTCCGCAAAAAATGTATGGAAACCCCCAGAAATTATAATTACGATAAAAATTAGATTTTAATGTATTCCCATTTTTTTAAATTATTCATCCATCACTCGCTACTCCATTTGCAATTCATAAAGAATTCAACGACCTCCCAAATGATACCAAATTGAATTTATCTAAATTAACTTTCATTATCCATATCCATAATTTTGCCATTAATAAATGATAAAAAAGATGTTAAAAATTTACCTCAGTGCAGTTTTGCCGTCGTGTGCATGCTGATCGATTGGTGCTCCATGCTGCACCAAGAGTCTCTCAACCAGAACAGTATGTCCCTCTTGTGCAGCTAACATCAGTGCACCCTTTCCATCATTGTCAACGTCATCTACTTTTGCACCAGCCTCGAGTAATGCTTCACAAACATCCAAATGTCCCTCAAAAGCAGCATAATGTAATGGTGTCCATCCTGAGTTATCTCTGTGCTGTTCATCGAGACCTTTTTAATCAAAGAAAAGAGAAGCTTACTTAAGCACTTTTTTTTTCTCGTTAAATTAAATTACAAAATCCATTGTTCTTCCTCCGTTGTGAAACTTGATGCCTCTCTCGGAGGAGGAAATAATCATGTGATTTTAATCAATGGCTTAATTACTAATGAAAAAGTAAATGACGTGAATTCTTGCCTCTATCAAGGAGCTGCTTGACAACATCAGTGCCCCCTTGTGCTGCTGCAACGCTCAACACAGTTCTTCCTTCATTATCAATACTGTCTACGTAACAGCCCCAGAACAATAGAAGTGCAACGACAGAGCCATGACCCATACTAGCTGCTGCCCAAAGTGGTGTTCTTCCTGTCGCATCACAATGATCAACGTCAGCCTCGTACTCCAGTAATAATTCACAAACATCACGGTGTCCTTCGAATGCTGCTACCAGTAGCGGTGTCATACCATCTTTGTCCTGATGATCAACGGCCGCACCTCTCTCCAATAATATGGTTACCACCTTATGACCAGATTGAATAACGTCAGGGAATTATTTTTCTTTACTTGGGAATATCTCAAAATCCAAGAGTAAGAGAGAAATTTTTATTATGACCTTTTTTCTTAGAGGGAAAAAGAACTGAAAAAAAAGTCTCTGCGAAAATGCAGATATCTCTTTCAGATTTCATGATATAAAGTGGAAAACTGAATTCAACGTTGACTCGACAAGTAAAACATATTCTGGCAAGTTGTTAGCTATCCAACTGACCTTTGCATAACCGTGGTTGGATGGTACACATAGTGCGGCAACACTCAGTGCCGTTCTACCATCACTGTCTGCATGATCGATTTTTGCACCAAAATCCAATAGATGCTCGACTATCTCACTATGGCCCATGTAAGCTGCGGCTATCAGTGCGGTTCTACCCTCGTCATCTGTTCTATTGACATCAGCACCGTGCTGAAGTAACGCTTTAACAATGTCCTCGTGGCCGCCCCATGCTGCAGCACGTAGTGCAGTTCTTTGATCCCAATCGGCGCAGTCAACCATTGCACCATACTCGAGTAACATTTCAACGACCTTTATGAAAATTTTTTTGGTTTCATTAGTTTCAGAAATATTTTTTTTTCGTATTTGACACGCAATTTTGTTTTCTCTTCCAATGGCGATGGTTCACTATTTCTTTGTTTCGTTTGAATGAGTTCAATGTGAATTGACATTTTCAAAATTGAAAAGAGTTGAGCAAATTTCTGTTTTTTTTTTCAAATATTTTGAAATCGAGAGGAGGTACCAGAATTTCATCAAAGAGACTTTACAAAAATTCCTCAATCTCCTCTGGACTCTAAAATATTTCCGAAAAACTAGTGGTAAGTGGAGTTGATTTGTCTAGTTTTTCTAATTTACTTGTAAAAAATAAAATCTTGGTAGATAGAAGTGTTGATGGATTCTAAACATAATGAGGATTTTATTGAAAGACCGTTTCGCCTAGATAGTTGACAAGATATAATGCAATGAATCGAATTAGCAGCTAAAGTATTTCTATGAAATAAAAAGCACTTGTGCTTTTATTGTGAACAAAAATATTTCCATAAAAATATTTAAAGTGTGAAATTTATGACGCAAAATGCACATTTTCTTTTAAACTGCTGTAAATAGCTGTATTTTTAGAATTTTGAAAATCCGGCTCGATAGACTATAAGTACAACTTTATAGTTGAACTTAGAACAGTTTTAGATAGAATAAGTACAACTTTATTTTACAAGAAATTTTTTGCATTTCGCATGTTCATCAACATTTCAAGGAGAAATGATGCCGACCGTGGCACAACTTTTTTTCAAAGTGCTTTGGGGGACCCCATTTTTTACATTGTAATTTTTGAAGATAAAAATGAAATAATTTTTTTTCAAAGTTGAAATACCAATTAACGATGTGCAGAAATTATTTTTACCAATTTCCATTGCTATCCCTTCTAAAGGCAGTTATCCTTTTAGCGCGTTTTTGGCGCCGCTGGATGCATGTAACCCCTTAATAAACGAACCACTTTGCCATAATAAAAAATCTCTATGTTCATGAATTTTCCACGAATATTGTAACTAGGTCAATAGTTCGCGAGCTATCCAATTGTTTATAAAAAAAAATGCTATAAGCAATTTCACAAAAATTCAGTAATTTGAAAACCATCCATTTTATTAAAAAAAAAAGTAAAAACGACTTTTTCATCATGAAAAAATGCGCAACTTGATATGAAAAAATTCTTCTCACAGAATTCAAATTGTTCATGAAATATTACAGAAACATGTGCGAAATGTGGAATAATATTTATACATAAAAAAATACACCGATGTTTCCAATAAAACTGAAAAATCGAATCCATCAACTCACTATTCCCCAGGATGAATCAAAAGAAAAAAATGATCAAAAATTTATTAATGAATCGTGAGAGTAAGAATGATATAAATTAGTCACAAAAAAAAAAAACTTTAAAAGAAAGTGAAAAAAACAAAATAATAACACTAACTACATTGGAGTCTGTATTTGTTGGAGAAATGGTTGGCTGTGAATGTACCTGGGTATGTCCGCCCCAGGCTGCTGCTCTTAGTGCAGTCCAACCGTCGCAGTCAGCATGATCTGCACTAGCACCAGCTGCCAACAGTACTCTGACAACGTCTGTATATCCATGTCTCGCTGCTAAATTCAGGGGCGTCTGTCCGTGACGGTCTGTTGCCTCTAGCTTCGCCTACAGAACAACGACCCACAGGAGAAAATTAACAAAAAAACACCAGGAAACGATATGCGTCTTTTATTTTTGTTTCAAACACTTCCTACCTGAGGACACGCAGCTAGAGCGAGCTCAAGAAGCGATGCATTACCATCGGCTGCTAGTGTGTGAAGCACAGTACGTCCACATGAATCAGCTTGGTTTATATCTCCACTTTCACCTAACAGTTCTGTCAGAGGTTCACCTGGGGATTCGTCTATTGGGCTTACGTCTTGTGACACCTTAAATAAAATACATCATGAATAAATATCTCATCGTGTTACTCGTAGTATGCCCGTGAGTATTAAATCTATGGATACTCGATTCGTGCAAAGTGAATTGAAGGGTCCTTTTTTCGTTTCTTTTATTTTTCCATATAATTTTGAATTCATGAATTTATATTCCTTGTGGTATAACGTTTCTGATGAATTTTACATACGAGAATTTCCTTGCCTATTCAATTTTCTCGAGGTAAAATGGAGACAGGGAATTTGACAGGAAAACATGGAGAGAAATGTTGAAAGATAGAGGCGTTGCGAAGAAGGATCATTGGGACTTGGGGGAATTCTTCGAAAGGCAAAGCAGAAAAATGATAACCTCCGTAAAGTAAGCAGTACAAAGTTGTCTGAGGGGAGGGGGTGGGGGGTGACAAATGAATAATCATGTGCTAATCATGTGCAAAAAAATTTTGGGTTCCCAAAAAAAGCATATGATTATTCATTTGTTAACCACCAGCCCCGCTCCCCGCCCCTCAGACAACTTTGTACTGCTTACTTTACGGAGGTAAAATAATAAATAATAATAATTTCATCATCTCACCTGACTAGAAGAGACAAGTTCCTTTGATGGTTCATCCTCGACAACTTTCTCCGAGGGTTTAGCACCAGAATCAATGAGTAGCCTGAGTAATTTCGAGTCCTGCCGTGGCCACATGAAACAGTCTGGACTATCGAGATAACACTCTTCAATCGGCATCCTACTACCAATCATCCAAATTGTTTGCAGCGTGTGTGCATCAAGATTGCACAAGTTTCCACTAATATTAGTGAGTGATCTTTGCACATGTTGTCCAAGTACACATATTTCGTCGGGCGTTAATTCATTACCGCGGAGCGTATAGTAGCCAGCAAGCATGGCATGTCCTTCGATAGCCGAACAGAGATACTTTTGTGTACAATGCTTGACGTCCAGCAGCCACTCGGAGAAGCTGTGATGAAACAGCATGAGTGCACCAGCTCTCGATACTGATATAACGCGTCTCAACACATGCAGACGCCTATTGAAGTCTTCAATTGTTATGCTCGTATTAGCTGTCTTAACACACTTATAAAGTATCTCCTGTGTGATTGGTAGTTTAGCAGCAAGTATAACATTCAATAATGGCTGCACCTTGGCAAACTGTTTTCTACTGAATAATCTCTGGCAAAGCCACAAATAAAGGCCATTCAATGTACCAGGTATCTCTCTAACTTCGCGCAGTACAATAAAATTTTCAGCAACACCATCTAATACCTTCTCAAGATATAGAAAACAGCCATTACTCTTAATATGCAATTGATTCAACATCTCTGCTGTATCACGTGATATATGCTGTCTCAATGCAACTTCCTCATCTAATCTAGCGAGTATATACTGTTGTACATCACGAACAACTTGACTCTTTCGTAAATCATCCAACGATATTTTACGAAAACCCGTGAACATGCGTGATAT
Organism: Aleiodes alternator; assembly: GCA_963921955.1. NCBI lineage: Eukaryota > Metazoa > Arthropoda > Insecta > Hymenoptera > Braconidae > Aleiodes > Aleiodes alternator. Next base: position 7,263,098 of record OY998100.1, on the reverse strand, counting down.
TGTTTTGCTCTGTCTTCGTGCTGTACAAACAAGTAGTAACCATTGTGGGAATAAATGATGATGATTTGCTAATAATTCAGCTATTGTTCTGCTAATATTATCATTATCACGACGTGAATCACGTGTACCAGTTTGTGGGGGATTCAGCAGTTGTCCCTCGTCAATTGAATCGACGAGAAGGAATAAACAATTTTTAGGCGGTTCTACTTCGAGTAATGGAAATAAGAGTGCTTTCTTCAGTGCATCATCCGGATCTCTGTCGAGTACATCGTGCTGCAAGGCAGCGTGTATGTCAGGATCTGTTCGTAATTTTTCCGCGTAAGCCTCAGCAACTGCCTCTTTTGATGACGATGGAGCAGCTACTGTACTGGCTGGTGGTGATGTTGGAGATGACAGGTGTATACCATCTGTACTCGCCTGTAATATTTGTGCTACCAGGGAACGTACAAATTGTGCTGGTGACAATGATGCTTCACTGCGTGCTTGACAAAAGTGTCGAGCTAAAAGACGACGATTCAGAGATCTTTGATGACGTGAATTTGCTGATGTTGATGGCCATGCCAATTCAGCACAAAGTGCTGTTTTACCACTACCAGGACCACCAACAATCAAAGCACCACATGTTTTTGATGCTGGCCGCTGCTCCAGACAGTGTGATAGCTTCATAAATGCCCATTCGCGGCAAAAAAATCGCTTCTTCTCGATCACCGGAGCCGCCATTTCGTCGTAATTTATTGAGACGAGTATTCTTTTAATTATAGTTAAACACTATTTTTTCCATGTATAAATTGTATATAAAATTTTCCTTCAAAAAAACGTAATTTTTAAAATCATGGCTTGATGAGTATTGAATTTTTTTTTTTTTTCTATTCTTCTCGTATTCAAAATCTATTTCTATCATTTGAATAGATATGAAACGATGAATTGTCAGTTTTTTCAGTATTTTTACGTATTTTTTCACTAATAAGTAAAATACATGAATTATTCCTGGGTGAATTTAACTGAGCCCCAGGGGGCTCTGAAGTTTCCTCGGCCTCCATTCAGTTCTTTCATCGCCTCGTGGACCACATGCGGCTGGGTTTTTGGCACTGCATGCTCCTCTGTAACACAAGAAAATAAGACAATAAGAGTTCATGTTATTTGAAATGTTGCGTTATACCTTTGGGAAATATTTTACTTGGGCTCTGGTATTTCTATCGGGACTTACGATTCTGATAGAGATAAAAATAAATAAAAAAGAACAGAAAAACTCGGCTGTGTATCGAAAGAGGTTTCTCGTATTGAGTTGGATTTGTTCCGACACTGAAATTCTACTCTTGGGGAATTGAGTGAAAGAAAAAAATGGGAATAGACGTAAGAATTTCTCTTTCACGCCTTTTCCGAACTTCATGTGTTATCGATAGTTTAGAGTCTGTACAAAGTGAAGAAGACAGTTGAAAATGAGTATATGCTGGATAAATCGAGAGTTGGAGATACTGCACGTGATATTCTCATGATCGATTCTTCCATGCGATAAATAACGCTAATAAAGATGGTTGAATGGTAAATTTAGGGGAGAAATTGTATGGAGAGAATTATAAAGTGGGGGATAGAGGGAGAAGGAGTGTTAGGTATGGAAGGAGAGGTAAAATTACGGTGGTGAATCGAGGTGGTATGGAGAGCATGATAAACCAGTTTCGCTAATGAGAAGCGGAGATGGAGATAGTGCGTCTATTCTACATCCACTTGGTAATCTTTTGGCTTCCTGTCCTCCCACAATTCTCGGTTCTTTATTATTCCAATTTCTGTCTGATTTTCACGAAAAATCGTAAGGTTTTTGGGTGTTGAACTGTCAATATATTCTAATGATGGAACGTTTGGCAATTAAGAATTCGATGTATAGCGATTAGTTGGTGATATCAGATTGAATTAAGAAATTCAGATTTTTTGATGGCGAGATTATTTGTCGGCCTGTCGAGAATTATTAAGCGAAGCTTATACCAATGAGTTGCTGAGGATACAACTCATGTTTCTAAATTTTTGGAGACTAATGAACATGTTTCGAAGATCATCTTGAGGAATCGAACATGTAGGGTTTTCACTCAAAGCTGGTCATGTTTGATTGAGGCATCAGTGTCGTCATGCGATCTCGACTAAAAGCAGCGTTACAAACGTTATTCCAGCTCGATGTGCCATTGATCTCCCTGATCCCTTCTAGGCCTTTTGGAATTTTTATTCGGATTCGGTGTAATGTCCGAGTGTTTTTACTTTAATAATTATTTACTATAGAAAAATTTAATAAAAATCATTAAATTCTCGGAAAGTATTTTGAGTTACTTTCCCACGTTTTCGTTGGTCCTGAAATAAATTTTAGAGATACTGTGCAATAAGCTCAAGTGTCTCACTTAAAATTCTTGAAAAAAAAACAGGACTTCTATTTCAAATTGTGAAGACGAGAACGGGCCTCACCAAAGCAATTTATCAAATTCACCCACCTATACAAAACTTAAGATGAGACAATGTGGAAGGGGTGGACTGATCCCGAAACATTGGTCCTAAAGAACCTGGAGAGGGAAATCTAGAGTCAAGACGTTATGTCATTGGTGTTAGTTTCCTCCCTTAAAAAAATCGGCGAAACGCCCTAAAAAGAATCTTAAAAACCTCGGAACATAAAATTGCAGTTGCACTTACAGTTCAGTTCAGTCTACAAAATGAGAAGGAAGAAAAAGAGGAAAAAATTAACAAGTGAAATAGAAAATTTGAGTATCATTCTAAAAAATCAATTGTTGAGTAAATAGTTAAAAATATATATTTTTCGGTCAAATTCAATTCAAATGAGTTCGCAAAAAAGAAGAAAAATTTAATGTAAATTACAAGTGAAATTCTGAATTTGATTTGAAATAGTATAACTAAAAGTAGTAAGTCGACAAAAATTCATGTTTTGTAAACTTCAAAAAATAGTTGAAATGTAAAATCAGTTCTTATTTTTATTAAACCTCAAGTGTCTTCCTTTTGATTCCCCGATCCCGTTCTTAGTCGAAAGACTGAGACAAAACAGGGGAACAACTTCTAAAAAAATTTCAAATAAGTCAGGATGTTCGGGGCTTGAATAATCAAAATTCAATTAAATAAAAATAGTAATAATTTCTCTTTAACCCCCAACATCCCGACATTACATGGGCAATACTTAATTTAGTAATGGAGAAACAATTCAAGAAATCTCACTCAATTCGCAATCAACAGTTATAATTATTGAATTCACGGAATTCATTCCATCAGGTCCATTGACCTTAATGCACAGCGAATCGAGAGTGCAGAATGAAATGAACCAGTGGAGCGAAAAGAAAAGGGACGGAAAATAAGGGTGAAGTGAATGGAGAGAAACAAGTGGAGAGTAAGCAATAAAGAGAGGGGAAAAAAGAAAACGAGCGAGTGAAGGTATAAATGAAAACGTGGCATTTTCTACACGCTGAGATAATTACTGAATTTTGAATTGCGATTGTCCGGGTGAAATGTGTCCGTTGCGCAGTGGTGCTTCTCTTGCGCTTGTATTTCACCAGAACGAATTGAGGAGATACACGGATGAAGGCATGATGCACATGCAGGTTTTGTATACAAGGCGAGTAGAGATAATATGTATGTATTTGTGTATGTGTGTGTGTGTGTAGATGGTAGACTGGTGCTTGCTGCCACAACCGTTTCCTTGATTTCCCTAATGACTATAACGAGACCCGTCAAGTTTCAGCGCTCCAAACTCCTCGTACTTTTTACTTCTCACTTGCCTTTCTCTCTCTCTCTCTCTCTTTCTCATTCCCTGTTTGGTTGCACTGCCTGTTATAGCGAAGTACGCATTTACATGGTGCAAATTGTGGGTAAATTGTGGGTTACCGGAGCAAAATTTTAACAACTCAACCTGTGGATAAATTTAAACATGCAGTTATTATGAATTACCCTGTGTATTTTACGGAATTGTTTCAGGGGTCTGTTGTAAATTCTGTTTTCTTTCTCGGGCATGTTCTTGCAATGATAGAAAATGAGTTGTTTTTTTTCCTTCAGGGAGAGAAAATAACAAGACTGAGTATTTTTAGGAAATCATGCAATATTTTTGCTGTCCAGATTTGGGCCCGGATAAGGCATCTAAGGGCCTGATGTCCGAGATCAGGCCAGCTTGATCAGGTCCGTATGAGACCCGGATCAAAATTTCTACTCGGGATAAGGGAGATAGCGGATTTTTCGTCGAAATTTTCTCTTGTAGATTATCAAGTTTTCGACGAAACATATTTCTTGATATTTCTCTTTAAACCTATTGATTTTATAGATATTTGGAAAAGAAGATATGCCGATTGAACAGTGAACTTTCAATTAATTTTCGTGAAAAAGTTTTCATGAGTCCATTCCAATCAGAAATAAATGAAAAATTGCGAACCATGTCACTTTTCATTCTTTTTTATAATTATGAATGTCAAGTTAATGGTTATTATAGAATCTCCAAGTCTCATGGTTTACAATTTCAACGAATAGTTTCTTCAATTGTAAGAATTACAAAGGACACCCTTCAATAACTCGCGACAGAGCATATTTTCAGACGAAGAATTGATTTTTTTCTCAGCCACGTTGAAACTTGAAGGGGAGCAGCGTCTTTGAACAATGAAAGATTCTCAGTTATAGAGAAAGAGAAAAAGGGCATGCCAGTTGAAAATTAGAGATTGGATATGGAGGAGTCAGCAAAAAATATCACGGTCGCTGGCCTCAATGGACGATTCAGAATTACCATTTGAAATGATAATGCAGTTGGTGAGTGCCTTGAATTCTATCGCTGCTTCAAGTCTAGACATGGTCGTAGCTACTCTTCAATCTGAGCAATTTCAAGTACTTAATAAAGTTCGGTGTACCTGAAAGGAAGGGAAATGGAGGGTCTATTCGGTGTGAAGGAGCGGAGAGAGTATAATTCCGAGTCGTTCTCTCCTCGAGAACAGGTTCAAGAGAGAGAGAGAGAGAGAGACAGACAGACAGCACGTTGGCAAGTAGCGTTAAGTGAACTTGATTAATTATGCATCGCAAGTTCAATTCTTTGGGGAATTCAAGAATTAATTGAGGCATTTTATTTAATTAATTTATCAGGGGAGGAATATTGATTTTGTCCGTACTTCCATGGAGTACAACTCAAAAACCATAGAGTTGGAGAGTGGACGAAATCTTTGGTGATTTGTTATTCGAAATACATGTGAAAAACTTGAGGAAAATATAGATCAGAATTTTTTTCAAATTAAAGCTCTCTACCAGAAAATTAAAAAAAAATGGAAAATCATATAGACATGCTGAGGCGTCTTTACTAATTCATCAAGGTTTCTTTGCCAAGTTCTTCACTCTAAAAAAAAAAATGAGAAATAAATTTCAGTAATTTCCAATTCTTTTCTCTCGAAAAAATTGATGACATTTTAAAGAACTTCACTGAATAGAAATATATATCATGCAAGTAGAACACTTGCAAGTGCCATGTAATATTGAATTGTCGGTTGAAACTTCACCTTCAAGATGGAAATCAAGTTACCAAATGGAATGGAACTATTCCATGTTGTCGAGTTTTATTCAAGTGCATACTTTAGCATTCAGAGCGTGGAAATTTCCTTTCTTTTCTTTGAATTTTATTTCTTCCTCTCAATATTATGCACTAACTCCCGATACTTGGCCCAATCCGAACAGTGCTATTTCAGTGAGATAAATAATTTCCAAATGGAGTTATTGAATGTGATGTTTACATGTAGTTATCATTGAACTCAAGTAGAACAGCTTGTGAATTAGCATTGCAATTGTATTTAACTGCAATCTTTCCACTCGACTGATTTCACAATACCAAGTAGAGAAATTATTTCACTGCAAAACATTAAAATTTCTCTGCGATCGTAAATATGATAAAAAATATATTTTTTATTCGCACAATCTTTCATTCCAATCACTCGGAGAAAAGTTTTTTTTGTAATTATATACTTTGTAATATGAAACACATTTATTTTCAATAAATTATAGGAACGTGTCGAATTACTTTAACCTTTAATCAATCGATTTTCAACGACTCAGAGAATATTTGAAACACGATAAAAGTATTTCTTGTGCTTGTGTGGGGCTGACATGAGTTAGATATTTCATAGATAAAGATCTCCCTGAAGAGTCAAGTGTATGGAGATAAGTGGATTTTCGAGAGTTCGGAATGATCCTTAGTAAACGTGTTGAGACTTTCTCGATATGGTGGACCCAGTGGCAAAAGGGCGTAATAATAATTTGTGAGTATAGGTGCTACGTCCTTTTTGCTGCTAGTACCATGATATAAAGTACTGGGCAATGAGATTATTTTGATGGAAGAAAAATGTCTCTTTGAGTGATAATAACAATGGAGTTTTCGAAATTCTGGGGTTTTATTATACTTTTCGTACAATAGTCTTTGAAATAATGGAATTAGTAGGAGTTGAGTCGATTGAAAAATCCAGTGTGAATGATTTTGGAAAAATTTGGTTGATGAGTGAGTTTAAAGGAACATGTCATGAGATCTATGTGGAGTTCATGGAATTCTCTCTAAAAAAAAAATTCACATGATAATTTTCATCTAGATTCATTTGTTTTGAAAATATTCGCAAGCAAATGACAATTTGGTGAAGAGGTAATGCAGAGTAGTTGAGTTTTTTGAGAAAATCTTGGAAACTAAGCGAGATAGCGTAATTCTGCATTGCTTCTTTTTTTAGACAATTTTAACAGCAAAAATGCTCTATCTCTCTTAGTTTCTTAGAATTTTTCAAAAATTATCTGGCAGGAAAAAATTTGGATATTTCAGAATTTCTTTAATTATAGAATAACCTCGATTCACTCACTCGATCGAACAGATCATTGACATGAACTGCATGATGCAGTATTTCATTTCCATTTTGTTTCAGTAACTTGCCGTAAAATGACGTATATTATGACACACTGCGACGAGGATATCATGATAATACCCGGTGAGTTGAAATGGGTTTATTGCGTGGGACGTGAGTGTATAGTTTTCCGTTCATTGTACCTACTGTACGGTGCATTCACTTGCGCTAGAGCTAGTATACACTAATACAAGGGTCCCCATTATCCATACACACGGCTTCCGGTCACTGGGTGCATTAATCGACACCTAGACTTGTTGAGCATAACGCGAGTGAACTCACTTGGTGAATCTTTTTTCTATCATTTTTCTTGCTAATTGTAGATGAGCGGACGGCATATAGGTATAAACCAGGCGACGTGTTACAGAATTGAGTGCAGAATTTTCCGAAGCGAGAGATTATTACGAGAAGAAAAAGAGAAAAGTAATGATGAATTGTGCTGAATAGATACACGGAGAGAAAATTCGTTGAATTTCTGCCTAAAGAGTGGATGAAAAAGTGCCCTGCCAGAGGCCAAACGTGGGCCCAAGTGGCAGCACCGTAAAAAATTACCCAACTTTGCCTCAATAAGTCGGGTATTGTCGGTTGTCATCGGCTATGACGAAAGCCGATGCTACGAAGGGCCCTTTAAAAATTGCCCCGTTGCAGGGTAAAAATTCACCCAAGCACGGAACTTTTCATACACTTCCCTGTGGGTTTTTACCAATGCCAGCGGGACAATTGTTGAGTTGCGTAAAAATTACCCTGCCAACGGTTTAAAAATTATCCAGCGTTTGTAACTTTTTTATCGACCGTCGGGTAATTTCTGATTAACTGACAATTCGGCCCACGCATCACCTTCTAGCGGGGTAATTTTTCATCAATATTTCTCTCCGTGTAGTACATTGGTCGAATATTAAAGATTTTACACATGATCAGACGAAATTAATTTGACTAATGACAATGCACGAGAATTAATATGAATCAATAAAAAAATGGTTTCGAACCCCTTATTATTTTAAAATTCGAAAATGATATTGCGGGATCAAAACAAGTCTATTCTTTCAATTTTAAATCAAGAAAATCGTTGAAAATCAGTGAAAGTACTTTGAGATTGGAAAATTTCTGGTAGTAGAAATGTGATGGAATCATTTTTTTTTATTTTAGTCAGAAAAAAATGGAATTCTTAGAGAATCTTGAACAATCAATTCCAACACGTGTTTTTTGTCTGGAATTTTCTCGGCTTTTCAATGCATCTCTCAAAGGGAAATTGATTTGAAACCGTTTTATTCAGACCTAATACAATTCCTGGAATTCATTACACTCTCGATGCACGAGAGCAGAAAATATCTCATGTAACTTGAACAGATATATTTCAAAAATGGAAATAGCTCTAGATTGAATCATTCAACTGCTTCCTTTCGAGGAAAAAACGATCCTGTTTAAATGTGCCTCGCGGACGAGGTCACTTCATTCGAATCGATAGACTGGAGATGACGAGGTCATCTTGTTGACCAGGAGTCATATGAACTAGCCGTGCGGATATATATATCTATATATATATAAGGAACAGAGATATATGACCATATTAGTCTGACACTGACAGGCTCGCTCATTACGGTGGCATGTTCACACCCACGGGCCAGAGATCATTTCCAGGCCCTAATATCATGATAACTGTACAGAAATAACAGTTATTCTTTGTATTTCAGCGTCACAGAATTTTCAGTAAATGGTGAGTTTCACACTGCCAAATGTAACCAAATTTTTTAAATTATTCTTCAAATTTTTCCAATAAACTTGTTTTTTTTTCTGATGTAGTACAGAGTTCCTTCTCGATTCATAAGTCATGGAGCAATTGCATGGTTACAGCAATTAATCCAACAAACCACCACTTGATAAAGTCACAACTGGACTGCGGCATTCTCGGTAAAGGAGTTAAAACGATAACATGTTATTCAAGAAAAATAAAAAAAGAATGAAACAGGGTTGGAATCTGTGGTTGACATGTATATAAGCTTGAATGAAACTCTACCAGCAAACAATGGAAACTCGGACTTGGTAGACAAAGTTTTGGTGCTCATGTTTTACGACTGAGGCCATTTACCCATAGTTTTCAACCCAAGGAGCTTTTTCATTGCCACAAACGTCAAGTTTTACATTTCTTTTGAGAAACGAGTAAATTGCAGATTTAACGAGTTTTCCGTGTCCGTCAGGCTTTATAACACACAGTTGGGGTAACAAGGTAATCCTTTCAAGCAATTACCACCTTTTTCACACAAACTCATGTATAAATAACTTCAAGTAGATAATTGACGCATTACGAGATCATACGGGCTTCTGTATCAATAATTTCATCAAATTAATTGGAGAATAAATAGTAAAATTTTGAGGCATTTGTTGAGGTGAAATTTTTTTATCCTCGAGAATGACAATGACCTGATCTCCAATAATTTGCGGAGGAACCAGAGCAGATGAAACGATATTCTTTGAGAAAATACCACTCACAGAGGAAAATTCATGTTTGGAAGACAAGGCAATTGTTTAATTTAATGAACTTCTTTAATTTCACATAAAAACACACATATTGCTACTTTTTTTCATTTTTCAGACTCAGAGATATTAATTAATGAACATGCCCTTGGAGCACGGGTTAATATTCAAAAGCATGACACAATAAAAATAATACTCTTGCACTCAAATAATCTTCATAATCATGAGAACGAGCCTTCTCTCATCATCCTGAGTCATGCATATGAATTACAATTGAATAATTATTTTTCGCCGTTGCCTCATATTTTTCATGCATTAAAAAGAATTGACTTGACCTCAATTCAAGTTACAAAAAACATGAATTCAGTAGGATAAAGATAAAAACGAACAAAATGATCCTTTCCTTCTTTCTTCCTGCCAAATAACTCAGAAACTAAACGAAATATTGAAGTTTTTGTATCAACTTTTTTGTAGCTTTCCCCCTTTACATAAAATATCCTCGCAAAAATTTCTCTCCCTTCCTTAATTCCCGCAAAAAAATCAACTGATGATTCTTGGCCTCGTCACAAACAAATCGACATGAAGAATACATGAACAAAAAAACCTTTTATTTGTTTCTTTCCTTCCACAAACGGTGAAATATGTCAAATCAACAAGTAACATGTTCACACATGCTTAAATCTAAACCTCATTTGTTGTCATGCCATAAAAGACCTATTGTCCAATGCACATGAGGAGTTCCTTTGTTTTGCGTTAATCATATCATGTACTTTGAATGCTGCATTACATGATAATAGAGAAGGACACTAAGAATTGAGTACGGTGGCACGTGCGACCGCATTGCGGCCTCGGGCGTTTGCCAGCGGAGTCGTCGAGGTAAAAAAAAGGGGGAGGAAAGAGACAAAAAAAAAACAGATAATTATTGGCGGATTCCTAGTAAGGGACGTGGCCCATGTCAGTGTACTTGAGGGAGAGAGAGAAATCTCAGAATCGATGGCTGTGGGAGAAACGGCAAAGAGGGAAATAAAAAAAAAAGGTGAAATAAAAAGCATGCCTGCGGTCGATTGGCTGGAGGGAGGAAATGGGAGATACGTGATAGGAAAAGATAATACCATTGAGTGATATAATTCACCGGTTTATTGTATTGCGTTAAATAATATATATGTGCTTATTTATTTCCTTCGAAGGGAATAATAATAATTAATTGAAGTAATAGTTATAGCAATTCGTGCATTATGATTAATGATGAATTGTTATTGGTCGTTTATTGAATCATTAATTATTTGTGTAATGAGGGTTTATTCGCGTGTATTGAATCACGAAAGTGTGAGTAATTGGTTTTCATTCTGCGTTTATACAGAGTCAAGTTTGCTGATGGATTAACATGAGTTGCACTCTTTAAATTAATTGTAAGGTTCTTGCGGGGACTTGGAAACAAGGGGGTTATTATTGGGGTGGGGTGAGATGCTCTTGTATTTATAATAATATTAATATTTCCTTAGATTCTTACGGGGACGTGGGAACACAATGGAAATATGAACATGCTGACATGATCATGTGTTCACTATTGAATCTATCAGTCCCAGTTGAACGAAAAATCATGCTAACGCAGTAACAGGCACGTGACAATTAAAAAATAATCAATAATTTGATAATCATGTTCTACTCGAGTTACGTTCAATTCTCGTCATCATGCAAATGCCTCCTACCCTATTCTCTTTCACCTGTAGTACACAGATGGCGATAGATTGAAGGCCTGGGGGATACATGCAAGCATGATCTCTCACTTGCTCGTTCATGTATTAAAATTACTGAGTTATTAGACCGCCATATCAATCTTTCCACCCACACAATTTCCGTACTCATGCATAACTATTTATTATTATTTTTAGTATGCAATAATTTGTGTATATGTACGTTTCAATTAAATTTGAAAAACTAGCTCTCAGAGATTTTCCATGGAGATTAAAAACATGTCTCGCTTCAATTTCACATACACATCATGTAAATTGTAGATGGAAATTCAATATGAATTTCGATCTAGTCGAAATATTGTCCATAAGGGAGAGTTTAATATTAAATCCAAATGAATTTTGCTCCATTTATTGCATTTTGAGGGGAATAAATTCGGATTGAAATTAGTTTATATTCATTTTCAACGAATCAGCATTTTTTCAATATGAAGGACCACATGAAAAAATTTGAAAAAATTAAAGAAAATGCTTCACATGCATGTGTTTCTATCATGGGGTAATTTTTTTAAATTTTTGTCGGGGAGGTTTTGTAACATGTGATTCGTTTCGCCCATGCAGGCCTATTTTGTCCCCCCCCCCCCGTCTCTCCTAGTTCTTTCTTTTAATTAGTTTGTGGTAATTCTGGTGCGCTCATGATACTTTGAATTTAAAATTCTGCATGGTAAAAATCGAGGCAGACAATATGGTGGACGTGCAGTGTTTTTTTCTTCATTTTTACGATCGGATTGCTGCACTGAATTCTCGAGTATGGAAGATGGGTTATTGCAAGTGTCCTCTTGCCTTGAGGGTCCAACATGAAGGGCAGCCTGTGTGGTTCATACTGGGATTTGCGGAAGACTATTTTCTCTAGTGAAAAGCACAGAAAATACAATCAGTGGATGGCAATAAGTGCCCTTTGTGAGCGAGCAATAACTGGAATGCTGGGGTCTCTTGATACTCGTTGGATTCATGAGCAGACAGGACAAATACACGAGTTTTTTTTTCATCAGGTTCGAGAGGTTGAGAAGCTAATTGCTGAGGGAAGAAAAGCTGATTGTTGTTTGAAGGTAGAATTTATTTGGAGCAAATAATTTCGGTGTGTCTGGGGATTTTTCAGGCTTCTAGACAGGAATTAAATGAGATAAACCATGTGAAATCACTGACCACATGCTCATGAAAAATACTTGATCCACTTGACATATCTCTGATTCTTGAAATCATGATATCAAGAGGTGGATAGCATGAGTTTAGCGATAGAGTAAAGGAATTCCTGGGCAACTTTTGTGGGACGAGAAAAAGGAAAGAAAATCCCCTGACTCCATGGGGACTTGCGTCTCATGGAGAGACATGATTGAAAATTTCTTCAAATTGTTCGACGTTTACAAGAAAAATCTGTGAAAATTGAGGAAATGCTCCAGCATATTCATATTATCATCTAATTTTTTACATATTTTTGATGAGGATCTTCACGCCAACAAAAATTTACTGGGTCAAATAAATGAAATAGTGTGTCCGTTTCCAGTCATTGCATCTCATGAAAATAAAAACATGGAGCGCATTTCATTCATTTGATTCTTCACAAATCATTTTGGGTAGGGAGGTCAATTTTCGAACATGAAAAGTGTCTTCCACATGTTTTAAGAAAAAAAAAAATAAACTTGGATGAAATGTAGTCATTTCAACCATGACACGTCCCTAAATGAAGAAAAATTATCTCTAGGAGAAGCACATGTTCTACTGAACAATTTCATCTGGAGCAAGAGTAAAAGAAGCAAGTAATTCAGACACGACAATAAACGCTGCTCCTTAGTTCGTCATATATAAAACTTTCGTAAATATTCCACTCCTCCCCCGTACAAAACTCTCATGTCCAACTTGTTTCCTGACGCTTTTAAAACGAAAAATTCGTGTAATCTACTTGATTTTTTTTATTCCATGTCTGCCATGACGTTCGTGTTGAGGAGGAAAAGTTCTTTGAATTGGTTTTTTTTCCACGATTCGAGGAAAAAAAAACTTGACCACTTTTTAAGTGAGTTTTTCCCCTCAGGTAGCAGCATGTCTCTAAATTTCGCATTTCGAAAAATTACTAACCAAGTGATACTCTCTACTGATTCTGCCATTTGTACTAAAGAATCTTTCCCAAGCTGTGACGAAATCCCGATGAATATTCTTCATGACATAGCTTGCAAACAAATCAAATAAATTTTTACAAAAAGATAAGATAATACGGCCGTTGGGTTCACCGGCAAGAAGCAATTAAACGGTTTGCTGAACTGCCTAATTGATTTTCTCCTGGTGCTAATCTTTACGCCCTTTTACTCCCTCGTCATGCGCCTCGTCAAAACGGCGAAAGGAGAATGGTAGAGTCTCCGTAGACTTTAATCATTTCTATCCCACTGCAAAGTTTGATAGAAATTTACGCAGTTTGCCTTCAGGCGAACAAGCATATTAACTACGGTTGGACTTGCGTTTAGGCCATACGAGATTATAAGAAAAGGGGTTGAATGAGGAATATAAGATTAAACAAGTGGTAAATAGAGGGAACAGGCAGAGAATACCAGTATTTTCATCGCTTGGGTCTTTAATATCTACAGCGTATAATTATTCCAAGACTTCCCCAACTTGATCTGAACTCGAGACAAATGAGGCTGATTACGAGCCCGAAAATCACCATATTATCAGGCTTGTGTCACGAGTTTCTTCAATAATTCAAAATTGCGTTACTTTATGCATTTTCCAAAAATAATCGGGAAGAAAGATGTGGAAACATGGATTTGTCCTCTTCACAACTGAATTGACGTGGCCAATTTCCATAGCACCATGAAGGGGTGACTATTTTTGGAATAATCCACGGTAAATGAGAACGTTAACGAGACCACTGGAACCTCAATTTCGAGGAGATTAACTTCTTCATGAAGCTCGTTTATAGAGCTAGGGGTATAGAAAAAAAGGAGAAAACTGAAATGGAAAAGTTGAGGAAATTGCCAAAAGCAGGAGCAGCTTGTTAAGCTGAGTAATTGGGGTCCTCTTGGAGATAGATTAGTAGACCTATTAGCATCATGGCCACTTGATCAGTATCAGGGATAGATAATTCAATTTTAACTTGTGGACATGTTCGTTATCATGTTTCATGAGCTCTTGGGTTGAGCAATTAGAGAAATTCATGTGCGGAGGGCACTAGAGTCGGGAAATTCACCTCGATGCGCGCAATTCACTAAATCATTTGTTCGTGATCATGCAAATACTCTGAATATTTCAGATTCACTATTAATTTTCGAGTTGCAAGAGAGAAAGTGCAATTAATTGATTATTGAATTATTATTTCGCTCCGAGAAACTTGAGGAGGAGAGAAAAAATAAAGAACTCATTCTCTCCCTCTCGATTTGAATTTTAAATATTCAGATTTCAACCTTACCACGTGCAGCACGTTTCTATTGATTTGAAGAAAAAATGGAGGGAAAAATTCGCCATGTGGGAGACATTTTTCCTTTCTTTCCATTCTCAACGTGATATTTTCGTGGAGACATGTGGGGGATATGCGGAGAAAGAGACATGTTGGGAGTTTTGGATAGTTGAGCCCTGTGTATCTGTCTCCTAACTAATATAAATATGTATATTGTTACAACATGGAGGATATGACGTGTTATTCACAGCCATATACACTTTTGTAGACCACTCACATGGGAGAACATGTCGTGAATTTTTCAACGTGTTTCGCAGTTTCATTTCCGCCCGACGCCTGTCTGCTAAGGTTCTTCGGTAAAGGGGGAACATAGTTCTTTTTTTTCTTTGTCATGTCCAAAATCTAATAAAAAAAGAACATTCACGTGGTAACGCACAACGTTGCGCCTGTGCTGAGCCTGCGTCTTATGTAGCATGGCCCTAAGAGTGTTCCTTTAATAACACAATGTACCAGATGAACTTACGTAAGTGGCATTGCATACATTATTGATTTCTACATTGAATTTCATTATTGCATGTGAAATTTTTGCATTAATGAAATAAATCATCTCCATTAGGAATAAACGATTAGAGAATATTTTTGATTGAATTTTTATTGATCAAGAGATTTTTGATAGAAGATATTATTCCCTCAAAATATTTTGGTTCAGGATATTTTGCTAGGTCATTTTGACTCAAGAGCTTATAGTAAAAGATATTTTGACGTGCTACCACTTCTCAAATACCCCAAGAATCTCTTAATATAATAAAAAATGATAATTTTCTTACTTCTAAGTACGCATTATTCATTGATGCAGACAAGTTACTTAGAGCCCGTCGATCGATAACTCATGCTCGTGAGTTGATCTATATGTGGTGCCATTAGTGATCATTAACAGCATGTGCACAAAGTCTTCTTAGTGCTTTCAGTAAACTACACCATTGAGGAGGATAGTTGTTTCATATTCTACGTTCAGTCAATGAAAATAGAGAAGAGGTGATACCGAAGAGGGAAATAGGCCAGGACCGTGGTCTCTTTTACGTTCTGTGACCATACAATGTGATTGCGTATCAGTTAATAGTGGCTGCACGAAATTGCCGCACAGTTCTGAAACACACTCTTCTTCCCTCATTTCATCACTCGGGTGAAACTCTGCATTTAGTTAGTACTGTGAAATGGATGACGTGAATAGAGTGCAGTGTAGGGAGCCATTGTGCCTGATATGTTGTAAATTAAAATGATCTATGTGTTTGTTTCAGCGAATGTTTTCTTAAAGCAAAGTACAATGAACCTATAACCCATATCATTCGTTGCATCGATTCCCTGAACAAATACACTTTTAGCCTATATTTCACATGGACTATCACAACTTTATGTATATATGCACGTATATATATGGAGACCGTGAAGAGAGGCTCTTGTTCGTATCTCATCCTCCAAGTTATGTCACGTGTTCATGGAATCGTTCCCATTTTGCCATTCCGCAGGTCTCCCCTGGCGAATCGTGTTCTCTCTCTCTCTCTCTCTCTCTCGCTCTTTCTCTGTCACCCTTCTCTCTCTCCTCATTGCAGTAGAATTATGCAACGGTTGTTGTCAACTTGCTCGCGCATGGAATATCCATTTGAGGAAGTCACACTGCATTTGTATAGGCTTGGGTGAGAAATGCTCGACCTATTTTCAACAATGGACTCGACCTGTTTTATTATTAGATACAAGATGCAAGTTTCCTCTATTGAAAGACCTGGAGACTGTTACGTTTTCTCATGTTCATCAATGTTCCACTGTCTATTCATTATCTTGATCAATTGGCCAAGTAACGTAATTCTGGTATCGGGAAGATCGTGATTGAATGGAAATAATTCCGAATGAATCCCAATTTTTAAGAAGTGGAGGACTCGATGGAAAAATTTGGAGAAAAAATGCACACCTTCGCCATAATGCTGGTGCATGTTCACAATTTTTCCAGATTTTTTTGTAAACACAGTCACTTAGGACGGGGAAACTGGAAGACCATGAGAGGATTTGATATATTTGTGAAGAAAATGAACATATGAGAATGTAGGCAAACGGTAAACACGTTGGCTCAGCAGAAAAAAAAGCGCCATACAAACAAGATATTCAGTCAAAGTTTGTTGGATAGGTTTTTTTCGTTAAGCTCTAACCTTTTCTTTCTACAAATATGACTTTGAACATTTTTGTTATGCAACTTACCTCACTTGCGGTGAAAACACACTCTGCTGATTTCTCTCGTATTTTTCCCTCATTTATTCCGTAACGTTATCTGAAACGTAGAGGAAAGAAAATATGTTAAGTGAGCCAAGTCATTTGTATGTATACGTGGATGAAGATGCGATAAAAATTTGTGTAATTATGCTGCTGTGATATCGTTTGTAGATTTAGTAATTCAAGGGTGTAATGGTTGAACTGATAATATTTCAAATAAGTCTTTTGCTTCCGAATGGAAGCTTTCATCCCAATATGACTACAAATGACCCAAAACGTCAAGATTATTATCTGCATATTTCTATGCTAATATCTAAGAAACTACTGGACCGATTTCGCTCAGTTTCAATACGAAGCTTTCTGCTCATCAGATGTATAACCTCACAAAATTTGAAGTCTCTAGGTCAATTATTTATTGAGTTTTAGTGGAATCAAGCTCTTTACGGAAAATTTCTCAAAAGTTTCCCACTGGATAAACTGAAAATCTGAGCTCCTACCACCCTGGAGGTCAAAGATACAGCTCATAAAGACGCATCTCCTCGCCTAGAGTGTACGCTGTAATTCCATTTCCCATCGAGAAGAGGCGAAGAAACGATATTTCAACATTTTCATTTTTCTCAAGAACTATCCGGCCGATTCAGCTGAAATTTTTGTGAGAGCTTGGGGCACATATGACAAACTCATGGTGAAATTTTTCAAATCGCTAGTTAGCCTCATTTCAGAGTAAAGCGGAAATGTGTCATCACATACCACATTAAAAAATGGCGAATCTTGACGTTTTGGGTCATTTGCAGTCATATTATGTGAAATCTGAAGTTCGACAAAAATTACAAAAATTAATTTAATTTAGAATTGCCGTATGAAAGAACACCGGAGTGGGGATAAGACTGAGTGAGTGAAATTTCAAGGCAATTCGAATGAAAATTCGGCATAGCACTGGATAGCTTAATCAGTAGAGCACCCGAGGCGACATTGGAAGATCCTGGGCTTGACTCTCGGTGCAGGACTATTCAATTTTTTATCGAAAAAATTCTTGAATATAGGATAGGGGTGCTACAATATTTACCAAACAAAAAAAAATCGTAATTCCCATAATCAGCTCCAAAAACTGAATAATTAAACAGTTAAGAGATAACATCTTTCGTTGAATAATACAGGACATGGTGTGGATTATGGCGGGAATTCGGTGAAGACTTGACTGCATATTACTCAATCCTTCCTTTTTGGATTAGAGTCGATTTCCATTAGTGAATAAATGAGAATGCGGTAGATTGGAAATTTTGAAACTCAACTGTTCGGAAGTGCTGTTGAATGTATAAAGATCAAGCTGCGATCCCGAGTGGAAATTCTGGTAAGCTTATGATCAGTTACTGATCCGGCAAAACTGATTTGAAATCAGTTACTGATCAGGCTATCAGATCAGTTACTTATCAGGGCTGTAACGCTGTTTTGGATACTTTCAGGATCAGGCATCCTCATCCTAATAGTGTCAGGCATCCGCATGCTCATAGCATCAGATATGCGGATACTACCAGTATCCAATATCCGGATAAGTTACTGATCACAGATGTAACGCTGTTTTAGATACTAATAGTACCAGGCTGCCTGATACTAATAGCATCAGGCATCCTGATCAGTAACTGATCATGTATGTAACGCTGTTTCGAATGCTATCAGTATCAGTGTATCCTGATGCTAATAGTATCAGGTAACCTTATTATTAACTGATTCGGCTCAAGAAACTGTAAATATTAATTAATTAACTGAAAAATCAAAAAATAATTTCATTAATTATCTTAACGATATTTATATGCTATATTTGAACATTAGGGGTCATTTTTTTACTGAAATTGAAGATTTTAAATTATGAAATTAATTTGCACTTGGGTGGACTCGATCCTGGAACCTTCCGCATACTAAGTCGTCACGCTAACCACTGGACTACTGCTTGGCTATAGTAACGGGTGGTTTCATGATCTATATTAACCTCTTCGATAGAAAAAGTATTGATAAATACTTGGCGTTAGAATATAAAATCCTAATTCTTGATTTGGAATAGAATATTAATAGTTTATAACAAAATTAATGAAAATAAATAAACATTCGGGGAACCGGATAATATCCTAATCACTTCCAGATCAGGATGAACTGATCGGACTTGAAGTTTTTCATCATAATGAGAGTTATCATAATCAGGCAACTCTAATGCGAAACTGATAAGTTTCCCATCAGTACAGCCTAACTAACGATAACCTCGTTTCGATTTTCTTTAATACTCTTCTAGTAAGTTTTTCTGGATACGAATAGGATCTGGTTCTAATCCGCATTTCCCTATTAATGAAAACCTGATCTGAAACTGATAAGTTTCTGATCAGTAAGGCCTGACTAAGAAATACCTTTTTTTTTATTTCTCCAAGCATTATAATAATCAGTTTTTTTTATAAGAATAGCATCCGTTTTTAATCCGTATTCCTCTTTCAATGAGAACCTGATATGAAACTGATAAGTTCCTGATCAGTAAAGCTTGGCTAGGAAATACCTTGTTTTAATTCATTTCAGTACTATAGAATTCGGGTTCGTCGGACAAGAATAGGATCCGTATCCAATCCGCATTTCCTTATTGATGGGAACCGAATATGAAACTGATAAGTTTATGATCAGTAAGACCTGACTAAAAAATTCCTTATTTTGACTCCTCCAAGTACTATAATATTCAGTTTATCTGGATGAGTATCGCATCCGTATTCCCCTATTAACGAGAACCTGATATGAAACTTATAAGTTTCTGATCAGTGAGACCTGATTAAGAAATTTCTTATTTTGATCCCTTAAAGTACTGTAATATTCCGTTTTTCTGGATGAGTATAGGATCCGTATCCAATCCACATTTCTCTATTAATGAAAACCTGATGTAAAACTGATAAGTTTCTGATCAGTAAGGCCTGAATGACGAATATCGTATTTTGGCTTCTCAAAAAAAATAATACTCAGCTTTTCCGGATAAGAATAGGATCCGTATTTCCCTATCATGAGAAGCCCGATGCGGAACTGATAAGTTTTTGATCAGTGAGGCCTGATCAACGAGGACCTCACTATGACTTCTCTAAATACTACAATATTCAGTTTTTTCGGATGAGAATAGTATCCGTATTTGATCAGTATTTCCCTATTAAGGACAGCCTGACGTGGAACTGATAAGTTTTAGTCAGTACTACCTGAATAGGGTTGGACTTATTTCGTACTAATCCTAAACTGATACTACATCAAGCTATCCCTGACAAATTTCCACTCGGGCACCTTGACTTGCCAAAATACTATGATGTTCAGTTTTTCCGGATGAGAATAGGATCCGTGTTCGATCAGTATCCCCGTATCAAGGAAGCCATCATGCGAGACTGATCATTTTTTCATCAGGGTACCCTGACTAAGGAGAACCTCACCTTGACTTGCCAAAATACTATGATATTCAGTTTTCCGGATAAGAACCGGATCCGTATTCGATCAGTATCTCCGTATCAAAGGAGCCCTGGTGCGGAACTGATAAGTTTCTCATCAGGGTTTCCTGACTAAGGAGAACCTCACCTTGACTTGTCGAAACACTATTACATTCAGTTTTTCCAGATAAGAATAGGATCCGTCTTTGATCAGCCTCCCCATGTTGAGGAAATCCTGGTGCGAAAATGATAAGGTTTGGATCAGGGTACCCTAAATAGGGTGGACCTTATTCCTACTGATCCTAAACTGATACTGAATCAGGCAAGCCCTACCAAATTTCCACTCGGGATACTTCCCGACTGAATGTTTCCATTTACTTTCACTTTAATGACTGTTATATTGCTTCCTGATTCATCATATCTCGAATTCTTGATAAAACAGCAGTCATCAAGGTGAGTATTTAGTACATGATTATGTGTGATGAATTGGGTTACTTTTCAAAAGGCAAGTGAGTAGTTAACTCGCATGCAATCTTCATACTATAATCAATTAAGAGGGGAAAGAGAAGATGAGAACTTGAACTTATTCATGAAGCAGAAGTCTAATGAATCAACATAGTACAACCGTTATCGCATAGTACTTCACATAATGTATTACTTTGGGCATAACGATTCATCAAATTCTGAGCGCCATAGAGATGATAAAAAAGGAATGATTGTTGCAAGTGTATGTGTTTAGATAATTAATAAAAATTGAAAAAAAATTGAGTTGTGAAATAAGATAAATGCTAAATTGAATGGATTTAGAGAAAAGTATTACAAAACTTTTTTGTAGAGAATTTCAAGAGTGAACACAAAAAATCAAAATAATCTACACATGATTTTCAAACTTCTCTGACTTCACTGCTCTACACACAAAATTATTCAAATTGCTTTCATTTTCTTCAAAGGAGTTAGATTCATTCATTTTCCGATAGTTTTGAATTATAGAATTCGATGAATGATACTCTTGTGCATAAATTCTGCTGGAAATAGGAGACTTGATCATTCTATGCAGGTACACAATCTGATAAGTCACTAAATGACATGAAAATTATGATTAATGTAAGAAAATAATATTCTCAATTTATCGTCGTACTAAAAATAAAATCTATTCCCAACCAAATAAAAGATAATTGTAAATCTAAGATTCAAATATCTCTCATCACGAGAATATGCTCGATGGCATCGACTTAAGCGGGGCATGAGGCGATTGATTGAAAAAAATTATATAGATATATATACAGGAAAAAAAGGCATGATTCCTGTCATGTGCTCGATAAATTGCTTGAATTCTGACGTTGTGTTACGAACATTTATTATCTCTTGCTGCACAATTTTCTCTTCTCCGAGTATTTCTTTTCTGATATCGATCGCTCCAAGACGACAAGCTCGTGCAATCTTTCTAAGCGTTTCTACAATCTCTGAAATATCCCCATTCTATGATTCACCATTTATCTGGGACTTGAAAGTTTTTTTTTCTCTACCTCTTCACACCTGCAAAAGTACGATATTCAATACTGCGATGTTTTTCACTTCCTCGTAAAGTGTAAATTTTTCACCTCTCCACCCATTTCTCATTTTTGTTACCTTGCGAGTGTAATACAAGAATTCATTTTAATATCCTGCAATAAAGTGCAACATGTTTCGTTTTTTTTTTTTTATATTTCTTGTTCCCCAGCTCGGAAAGAAAATAACCGAAGAATCCTGTCGTGCCAATATCGATTTGAAAGGATGAACCCTTTTTTTTTCCTTCCGATATTACAAAAGTGCGTCTAGACGGGATTCCGCAGGGGAAAAAAACTGTATTACTGATAGCATGGAGAAGACCTTCAGTGAAGAGAATGTAGATAGCTAGGGAAAGCAGTATCCCATGTAGAGTTTTGCCAATAGAAGCCATCATCATTAATGTCTGAACGAATATTAATTCACCAATCTTGGAACGATTTCAACTTGAATCTTATGTCACAATCATCGGACTTCGAGGCTTGGCTCAATATTGGTTTCTGAAATTTGAAATTTGTTATCGTTCGGTGTAGGAGTGTGTAAATAATATTTTCAATGAATCAAATAATTCAATAAAATTGAAATTAATATTCAATTGAAAATTTACATCAATCATTGGAATTTTGGATTATTCTAATGATTTTTTTTGATAATACTTTTTGTTTCCTTTCTTTTGTATCTTGAAAGTTAAGAGAAACAGAGGAATGTCGCCCTATTCCTTTATTGAGGCTTTCGATATCCTCTGCGGAGAAGAATGAGAGCAGAATCACGCTATCTCGCTTAATTTCTGAGATATCCCCTTTCATGTTGAATGGTAATTTTTTTTTGATGAGTTTTAAAAAAGTTGCGGGTAAAGAACCACAAAAAACTGTTTTTTTTTAAATTCGATATGTTTGGAACGGATCAAAAAAATCCCAAAATTTAGGAGGGAGAGCTTTTCGATGGGTATTAAAAGATATAAAAAAATGGCGAAAATGAAAAATAAAAATTTTCAAAACCATCCGATCTGGCGTGGAATGCCCCATATACATTCGATTTATCATGAATTTGTAAAAATTTCCAATATTTCCGTTCCGTATTATTGTATTTCATCAATTGCCACTTCAGTAGTATTGCAATCAGATGGGAATTTCTCCCTTTGCCGATTAGAATTTCGTTCAGAATGTCAATTAAAAATACCGAGAATATTCGACGAGCTCTCTCCATGTTTCAACCATCAATTGAATTTTGATAAAAATGTGAAAAATTCAAAGAACTTCAGTTTGGATCTCTAGTCATTTAAATTGTCATTCCTACATTTTTCATGCACAACATCAATGTTTGTTGCAAATGCCAATGTTTATAGTGTGGAAGTATCGTAAATTGCTACTGCTCCATAATATCTCTCGGAATACCGTTGAAATATACGTTAAACTTCAATTAAAACTGACAACAGGATTGAGGTAACATGGTAGGACAGAATTCCATTACTCGAAACTATTCCACTCCGTTACATCTCTATTCTCATTGTTCCGTGCTATTATTCTCTGCGGTCACAAGTCGAAACAAGATCAGTCACATTTCTGAAGGATATTCAATTAGGTGTGTACGTGATTTTCATAAATTCCAAATTAATTTCAGTTCCAAGCACTAGTTGTTGTAACATTGTTTGCATTGGAACAATAGAGTCTCATTGAATTTGTACGAAAAAAAAAGTTAAATGGATGCATTAAATTCTATCTTTACATGCACTCGAAGAACGTACGAGAGGGGTAATTGAAATTGTTGAGCCACTCGAAACTTACGATAGCAGTGAGAGAGTGAGTCAAGGAATGTAGAAAGAATATTACTTTTCACAGCGCGAGGTGCACAACACAAGAATAATCATTGTTTCGTTTTTTTTTTGTAGCACATTATTTATGAGGTCCAATTCGCTCTGTCACGACGGCCTTGGAAAGCGATAGTGAGAATTTATACACGGAAATGTTTTTTTTTCATGTCGAGTTCTCGTTGTAATGATTAACCGCTCGCAAACAGTTCTTGTCAGTCTTTTTTCAGTGATAGTTACTGTAATACGTCAGACAATTTCAGTAGTGAAGGAGTAAAACAGGATGTGTTGATTCTTTAATCATTCTCTTTTGAAGGATATATTGAAAATTAATGGTGAATCCGTTTTGCAACTGTTAAAATTCTCTGCAAAAAATGTTTGAACCAAAATCACGCCATCTCGCTTAGTTTCTGACATATTTGAGAAATATGATTGATAGAAAAAATAATGAACTTATTCTGTTTCACCTCTTTGCTGTTCAATTTTTTTGCTCGAAAAATTGTAGAGCTCGGCTCTGAATTTATTTTGTGTGTCCGAAACAAAAATGGGATTGTGATAGTTTTTTTTTTTCAACTCTAGCAGATTATAATGCGGACAATGGCGCCATACAGAAGCTTCCAGGCTAGTATATTATGCGCACTGATGAATATACGTCATCCCGTTGGCAATTCCATTACTGAGTTAAAAGCTGGCGGAAATTAGTTCACTTTCGAGAGCACTCTCTTCATTTTACCTTTTTTTTCCAAGATAATTTTTTTCATTTTTTCTTTTTGTTCTAGCGTGTATCCGCAGATTGGATTTTACTTTGAGTTCTCTGATTGTGTTTGAAATTTCATGCTTTCATTGCATTCATCAGCTAAATAGTCTTGTGTTAGCAGTAAATGCGGATTTTAGGATTGTTAGCAATTGCTATCGCAGAATAAGTTCAAATGTAGAAATTTTATCATGTATTTTGAATAATCCAATGGAGCTCAGTTTCAACATGACTCGTCACTTTAAATATGGGATTTTTACTCTATGTTTACGGGTGAAAATATTGTCACGCCGCGTTAACAGGTAGAGCTGTAGAGCACATTGAACGGGATGTGCTGAAATGGGATATGGAAGGGGAATTTATAAGTATGTAATATTATCGCGTAGAATAATGCTCTTTTAACGTAAATAGGAGAGGAAGTGAATCAGGATTTTTGTCAGTGATGAATTCTACGTAAAAATCTGAAAAAAAATGAGAAGATGCTTCAGCATGCCTACGTCTTTGGTGAATTTTTCCGGATTTATTGTAGAGGTCTTCAGTCTGTAAAAAATCCTGGATCATTGTGGAACAGGGGAAAATATTTCTTCGCCGATTCTGTTTTGATAATATTTTGGACACCAAGTGGAATAGCGCGATTTTGTCCCATTAATTTTTATTAACTAATTGAAATTCTCCATAACAAAAATCGAGAAAAAATGTTCGGAAAGAAGATGGATAAAGAAAAAAAGAATCATCCTGTTTCATATCTTCATAGCCCAATTGCCATAATCATGGGTCAATGAGGACGCATATTGCTGAGTCAGGAAACGTTTCAGAAAATATGCAAGGAAAACGCGTCTTCTGTTATTCAGCCTCCTGGTTATATTTACATACACCCACGGCTCTGTCCTCTCACAATGCTGAACCAGATACAAACTGCAGTGAAATTGGAAGTGTCCAAGTTCAAAATAATACTGCATCTGCGAAAATTGAGCTGGAAAAAATTATACGCCCTAGGATTTATCCTCGGAAATATTAAAAACATGAAAATCCACTTGAAGAAGTCATAAAAATCCTCGTCAGACATGAGAGTATGAGAAATATGGCTGTATTAAATTTTCTTTGATTCGATGTGTCACGTACAACGTTTTTCCCGGGTGAAAATTGGCATCAGGAATAGGACAGACAGGTTGCAGAGCGTAGGCCGGTGTCGACAGTTCACTCACAAATGTTGAATACTTTCAAGCAGTTCACGTATGTATATATATATCCAAATTGCAATGCGAAGCGTCAGGATAAAAGTTACGTTTCGCAGAGCAATGGAGAAGAATTGTGAGTATATGTTGAATATACATTTCACAGTGAGGTTCGTATGGTTTTTTTTCCTCCTCGTTTCCATGAACTCAGACTTCTGTGGTTAGTTTACAGTTACCGACGCTTTCTTCACTCATCTTTTATGTTGGATATCGTCCTATTCGTTTTCTCGTTCGTCTTCTGAAAGGCAGAGTTTTTTAGACTCTTTCACTATTGTTATCATTATGGAATGTAACTTGAATATGTTTGGATTTTGTGTTTCACGAGTTTTGAGGAACATTTGGAAAAAACGGATTTTTCTTAATTCTTTATTTTCTAGACAAGTAAAGGTAGTTCGAGAGAAAATTATTCACTCTCAACGAGTAGATTCTCAACGCAGCAGCGTAGTTCGTGTTGTGGTTTTACAAGATTTTTTTTGCTTACAGAAGCAACCACCAAGTTTCCTTACTTCTATCAAGTTGGTATTCTGGCAATTCCGTACTCGCTCGTCGGCTAGATAAACACCCCCAAACGATCGTTCGTCATCCTTTGCTTGGGAAAAATATTCAAAGGTCTGAATTTTTCTTTTCAATTTTGGTATTTCGTGAGAAAGTTTATCAACTTGAGCCCAAGGCTCGGCCCAGCATTGGGCAAAATATCGGGTTCAAGCTGGCGCCCAAGTGGCATGCCAACATCGGCCCGAATATTGGAATGGTCCTTTTTTCCGAACATGAAAAAAATAATACAAGGCCGATGATCGGCCGTGTTGATGAACATGAGCTAACCCTACAAGATATCTTACAAGTGTTGAGGTTTAGGAAAATCCATCAGGAGACTTCTTTAGTAGCCCTCAAAATTCTTGACAAAAAATGGCTTTCAAATTTTTCCCTCAATCCACTCAATTCCAAAATATTCACGAAATAAATAAAAAATAGGACATCATGAAAAATAATGGCAAATGAAGAATAAACAAGGTAAACTGCTAAGACTTGTTCCGCAATTGAATACATGGACCAAGGTCACCGATAAAACGTAGAAAAATTCATCATGTACAACTTTAAAATTCGAACCCTGTCAACCTAAGCGGATTACTGAACTCTAAAGAATTTGCCAGTTGTCATGAGCAGCGCCCAGGAAATGCTATGTACCGAAGGGGGAAGGAGAAGCCGAGAGTAGAAAATCGACATGGAACAGAGCGGCTGCATGGGTTTTTCAATCGAATAATCTATAATTCGATAGTGGCCTCGGAATTGTGCGTTTCGAGGGAGCTCTTCCGCCAAGTGGAAAAAATCCCCCATACCAATACTAGTACTCTAAATTGAAATGGAAAATAAACAAAGAAAAAAGAGAGAGAGAGGAGTTCATGACTGCAAAAAAATTTCTCACGGTTGAATTATAACATTTCTGTTTCATGTTGGGATAAGAGTATCATGGGAAATTAGAACATTAACGTTATATGGTTGAATAAATGCATGACGGTATTAACGACACTTTGTTCATTGATACTAAAGTGCATATTCTTTTAATTAAATATGAATTTTCTCGTTTGAATGTTCATTATCGTTGAGCTCACACAATTTAATTCTCGAATTAATTCACCACATGTTCTAATATATTAATTCTATTTTTTTTAATTAGAAGAAAATCTTTGCCAAAGTTTCGGTCTTCACTTTTCTTTTTTCGTAAAAATGTAAGTACGAAAATGTGAAAGCACTCAAGGGCTCGAGAGTATGCAGTACTCTGAGTATTTCGAGATTCTTTAAGTGTTTCCTCTGGTATTTTTTCCACTGGAGTGGTTCAGCACATGATAGTAATGTATTTCTCCATAGTTAACCACCGAAAAGAGACGATAACAGGGAAGTGAAAGAGACGAGAAAGGACATTTGAAATACTCAGACCGACGAAAATAAATTGGTGCTAGATGAAATGAACTTTTGAATTAAAAAAAAAAAAACTTTTGAATTGGAAGCTCGAGAGCTCATTACCGTTGTTCAGTTTAAATTTGTTAGTCCTCCAATTGATTAATATAATGAACTCACTTGAGGAACTGTCGACGTCAAATTCTTCAAATTGATTTCATTGAGATTGAAGTTCTATGTATTTGTGAATTTGTCTTAGATTGTCGAGAGCTATCAGAAAATCCGAAACATGAGAAATCTCGAAGAAACGAATGGGGAGGAGGGGGGGGGGGGGGAAGTTTACATGCATCTGAGATTGAAAAATACCGGCATTTAATTGAATACTTCAATGTGTTTGCCATTTCTTCGGATATCCATTCATTAAACTCGTGCTCATGTATTCGACAGGTAAATGGATAGGAGCTGCAGCGAAAAAACGTTGGAAGACCCATGAAACTATAACTATTTTTTGTACACGTTGATTCGTCTCAGAGTCATTGTTTCATCCTGTAGAATGTATGGTATTCTTTCTGGAAAGCTGAAAATATTGGATTTTTTCAATGGTACGCTGGTAATCTCGAGGGATGATCGAACCGCACGAATTATCCGAGCATGCTGGTAAGCTACATATACCAAGGAGCGAAGCTATCTGGAAAAGCCACTGAGAATGTATAAATCTGATGGGATCTTCATCCGGAAGTCTCATTATATCGATTCTCTCATCCACGTGCCATCTCACAAACTGTTAGACTTCTGTAATCCATTGAATTCTGTAGCGAAGGGGTAAAACAAAATGAATCAATTTTTTTATTATTACTCCTATCTTTTCTTGAGGATATCTCGGTAATTCAGGGAGATTTGGTTCTCGACCTTTTTTTGTAGAGAATTTTATTCCACATTTATTCTCAACAATGATTGGAAAAAGCAACTGACTTTTCTATGTTTTACTTCTCCCCTGCTGAATTCGCCTGTCACGAATATGAAATGTGCAAGAGCTGCAGTCCAAAATACACAAGACAAGCGAAAAGAAGCCTTTCTGATTGGAGGCTCAACCAACAATAGATGACAATGAAGATACGCAGCAATAAGTTCCCTTTTCCCTTCGTTTTGTGAGGGAAAATCCGTCTCAAGGTGAATCGTTCGGAGTCACCATTTTCACCTGTCTTTATACACGTGGATGCAAGGAATTCTTGAACAATTCTCCATCTAATTGCTTCCGTTCTCGTAAGTCGTACTAAATTCAAATAATCCCACTGAGACATTGGAGAATTTCCACTGAAAAAAGAAGAAAAAATAACCAGTGAACTTTGCGGGCAATTGAAGTAGGCAATTCTATTCTGGTGGAGATAAAAAAAAAGGGGAGAGACAAAAGTTCATGTGAAAATCATTAGTGCAATTTCACGGTTCCATTGTAATCGGAGCTGTGGGTAGAGCTGAAGTAGTATAAGCGAGAGAATACATTTCACGAAATTGTAACCTTCTGGAGAGTTCCCAGGCTAATGGGAGTTTTACAATTGATATGAGGATTTTCAGCGAATTTTAAACATTATATCTTCTGTGTTCTGAAGGATTTAGGGATAATTTTGGTGAAAATTCTTTCAAGGATGTGTTGAGCGACACTGAAAGAGATATTCTAAACATTTGAATACATTTTATTCTACAAATCTCTGATTGTTCAGGAAAATCTTGGAATCTCTCTAGAAAGAATTACTTAAAACAAAATCGAAACCCATGATAAAAAATTGAATTGCTTTTCGGAATTAATGCTTTTCGGAGTGAAAAAAACGATGAGTTTTTTTTTAATCT
This sequence comes from Aleiodes alternator, assembly GCA_963921955.1. Classification (NCBI taxonomy): domain Eukaryota; kingdom Metazoa; phylum Arthropoda; class Insecta; order Hymenoptera; family Braconidae; genus Aleiodes; species Aleiodes alternator. Next base: position 7,233,828 of record OY998100.1, on the reverse strand, counting down.
TCAGCTATTTTTGAATTTCCAGTAATTATTGTCTTCCTAAGGACTACATTTCTAGAGACAAAACAGAAAAGGTGGCATGAACCTTCATCATTTCCCTGCGTCTTTTCTCGTTTCTATTGTCGAGATCTACAGAATCACAAGACTAAGAAGGAAAGTGTCAAAGCTGAAATTGTGCAGTTTTTCCAGCAACAAGCCTCTAGCGAAAAGTGGATGAAAGAAAATGGTAAGGCTGGTAGCCTCATGATGTGAATATGGTTATTGTTACTTTAGGCGTATTGTCCGGATACGTGACGTCGCAAAACTCCCGGTGAAAAACAATAGGGCTATGCGCCCTTACTATGAGAGTGCTCAATTCTGTGCATTTCCTACGACATTTATGACTTCCACCGAAGACATGTGTTTTAATTAACGACGTAGCTTGTCAAGTGCATGACCCTGTTCCATCTGCATGGAATTTCATCAATTTATCAATTCTCTCGACATGTACTTGTGTATTTGTTAATTTTTTTCAATTAATGAAGAGAACGACATGTAAATTTTCTGCATGATCTCTTCGATGCATGTTGTTTCAAAACGAAAAAGTGTAATTGTATTTCTTGAATTAGTTCATTCCATTCACAGTAATTTCTTGAAGCAAAATTGAAATGTAAATGTTGAATAAATATGAAACCCTGTTAACTGTTTTCGAAATCTTCAAGAGTCCAAATCTTCCTCATTTATTAATTTATTTATTATTGAAGGAAGGTGTAACGACTGACTCGACTAACCTTGAGCCAAACGTTAAATGCACGAGAGAAAACTTCTAGCTTGACCCAATTTTATCCCTCAAATTTTGTCCCACTTTCCTCCCAGTTAATTTGCCTTTTTTGAAATGGACGCCAGTCGTTTTTATCCAAGTTTTACGAATTTGGGGGAAAACGACAAATCCCTAAATTTTATTTCAATTCAAATAGATGACAAAAATCCCAAAAAGACTTTGATTTTACCCGTTTTAATACCGTTGTATTCATCAAAATCTCACGAGACATCTCCTTTTTACTTGACTTAAGGATTTCGTACATGACAACATGTTTTTTACATTAAAAACTTGGTTCTATTTGATTTCATGTAGAATTCTCCCCTGATACTTTAATTCTCTGCGCATTCAAGCATTTCGCGAATATGCGTCTTCCATTACGTCAGTTTTTGGTAAAACAGTTCAGATTTTCTTATTACCATTGAGATTTTGCATGGGAAAATACTCAGACAAAAAGAAGGGATCCTCACCAATTCTCATTTTTGTTCTCTTCCCATCGTTTTTTTTCTCCATAAAATACAAGGAGCTATAGCAAAGACAGAAATAACAGAAGACTTTCTTAAATTTCCCCACCGTCTCTCGTATTGTATTTCAAGTCTAAGAATTTACCCAGCAGCCGACTACTATTTAACAGGCTTTAACTTGATTGGAAGGACAGCAAGACAACTTGAAGGCAAGTTAAGGGCTATTACTATTTAAAATTTTTTAAATGATCAAAACTTTATTAAACTCAAAACTAACGTCGAGCATGTTGTGAAAAACCCTGCAAGTTCTGGATACTATTTGCTCAACATTTTCAACAAGATACGAATTTCAACACGTGTTGCTAACTATTATTCCTAAAATTAGTGAACTATTGATAGAGCCCTTAAGAACACGAAGTACCTGTGGTAGTTTAACACGTGGGTGAAATTTTCCAGGTATTCAAAGTATTTGAGTTACATGAGATCCCCAAGTTATCGCGTTTCATGTTTTCACTTGCCCTGTAGATAAGAGGATCGATAGTTTGGTGATCAAACTGGTGAATTTAAATATTTTACTGGCGAAGAGATACAAGCTCCTGGAAAATTCAGTAGGGAGAAGGTGAAAAGCTGGAGGAGTCTATTTCTTGTCATTCGTTATTGAAGAGTATCTCAAAAAGTAATCGAGATAGGGAAATTTTGGCAAATACCCTCTTTGTGGAAGAGATCGAGAGCCAGAAAAGGTATCCACGAAAATTCCTCTATTTCTTTTTGTTTCCCAGTTATTCGAAAGCATGTGAGCTTATCTCTACACAAGCTGGAGCTTCTTGGAACTATAAACATATTCAAAATTAAAATAGCTCTTATATTTGAAACAGAGCTAACGCCAAAAAAGAAACTAAAAATTCCAGGTTTTAATATGATTCGCGCAGACGGTACTGGTGCCACGGGCCGAGGTGTGGCGGTAGCACTACACTCTCAAATATGACCCTTTCCCTCTCCCCCAGTCTGTCACCGAACTTGTGGGTATTACGCTTTAAACACGTAATAAAAACCTAAACATTTACTCAATGGGAAGATTGTTTTACCTATTAAGATTCAAATCACTTTTACATAAAACGAAGCTCAAATTGTACAAAACGATAATAAGACCTGTATTAACCTGTAAGTCCAGATCCAACAAAATAAATGTTTGAGAGTAATCAATGGTGCTTATTGTCGAACACCGATCATCCAAACTAAATGAAACGTCCAAAATTGATCTCCTCAAAAATCACATGAGTAACCTCACGAACAGCTTGGCAGAGAAACTAAAAACTCACCCGAATCCCCTTCTAACCTATCAAAGTCCCAACATGCGTTGATTTATTCAACCTGGTTCAACAATCTCTTTGCCACTGAATTCTCAATTGCGAGCCATTGAAGTAGACATGACCTGAGTTTTTCATCTCAACTTTTTTTACAGCTTCAATACTGAATTATTGACTACCATGTAAGCACAATCGAAAGCATCATTAGTCCTCGAATTATTAATCATGATACTTTTTAAAAAAATTATTGATGCACTTGTTATTTTTTTTTCGCAACAAAGAACCTGATATTACTCACAAAAGTGTGGCGCTTCTCAGTCCCGTTTCTCAACTCGTAATCTGCAAAAAATGAAAAGATCATCCGTTAGTGAATTCTCAGTGTATTATACCAGAGGCTATATTTTCATGTATACAGTAATTTTGTTAATAGTATGTGTAATAAGTTATACGAGAATGTGTGAACATTGAATAAATTCATGGAGAAGAAGCCACAGGCATGTACAAGGGAAGTCATCGTTTTAAACTAACTTTCCAGAGCTAAGTTCACTATGACGCAATTCAATTCGTAATTACTATTTTCTATGATTCATAGAATATAATTGAACGATAATTTAACGAGGAAAATTCCCATAGTCATGATTTTTGTTATTCTATTCTCTAAATTAATCTCATGTTATTTATTTGTGAGAGTTTCATGATGATACGGACACTTTCGTAATATATATGGCTATTTAGTCGATGAACATGCTGGGTCAAGTGAAACACCAATATTCAGATGTGGAAAATTGAATGCCTCGATTAATTCATTTCGTTTAACTTCAACAATATGAAAAAAAAAATAATAATAATTTTTTCTCCACTCTCTCTGTTTCTGTCATGCCTCTTTTTTTTTTTTTCATCCCTGCAAATCGATTTCATGTCATCACTAAAACACGTAGCTCTCATTATTTTCATTTCAATCATCTCGAGTATTTTAAAAATTCGAAATTAATTGGTATCATCTGGATTTTTTCCTTTTTTCCTCCCTGTTTAATGTTCTGAGCAAATAAAATTCTTAATTTTTCAAATGTCAAATATCGTCATCATAAAAATCTGTGGAATTTGTAGGCAAATATTTTTTATTCATGCACGAAATATTTGGATTAATATAACGAAACATCACTGGCAATTATATGATTTCAATCAAACGTTTGATTATTATCAGTAATAATATCCAGAGGTTTACATCCAATTTTAATTGGTAATAAACTTTAATTGTAATCATTATCATTAAAAATTCTTATACCCCTGGTTGCACCCAAGTATCAATAATTTCATGACTGTTTCATAAAAAAGCTGGTATCCATTTCTAGTTCATGAATTCAAGACTTTATAGTACGTATGCCTCACGTAACTCTATCTTCCCTGAATCATCTGCTTCACTAGCAATGCTCATTTTTCTTCTTTTCTTGCTCAATGAGATTGGTCAATTGGGCAATTTCAGCGTCAAATGTACACCACGCTGCGGCATACTCTCGCAGTCGTTGGACTGGAATCAAGAGAGTGAGAGAAAGAGAGAAGAGAAAATGTGAGCGAGCTAGATAACTCCGTTAGTAAATGAATTACGATTGAATACGAGGCGTAAATTTGTAAATGGAACAAGTGTGTGGGTTATCAGGATAAAAAATCCACTACATATATCATCATTGCCCATGACGCATGTAATGACATGCGAGTGGATGATAAGCTCATGTACCGTACAAACGTCCTATGTCTTCTGCACGTTGCACACGTAAATCATGGTCACGTTTTATCGACTGTCATGCCTCCTGCGAGGGCAAATGTGTGCTTCATTGAGCATCAGATAGAAATTCCTGTAGGTAAAGTGCATAAAGTGGGTAAAGAGCAAAAAAAAATGAAGATAAAGGGATGAAATTGTGGAGTACATGTGAATAGAAGTGGCGTGATGAAAAGCGTAAAGATCATGAAGAAACAGGTGGAAATCGTAAACTACTGGTGCAAGAATTTATTGGCATCTGCTTATATGAGAATCTTAACGGAAAACATGTTGAAATTATCAAGTAGGAATTTACTTGATTTTTCAATAAATTCAACTTGGAAATACCGGGATTCTCTGAGAAGGGGATATAACTTATCTCGATAACTGTGAAAATTATAGACTTGAGGTGAAGCGGAATCGAAATATTTTCTTGTCTCTTCTTTTTTGGAAACATGTTGAAAAATAAGCAACATGGCGGACTTTTATGGAAACTTCTCTTGTAAATCTTGGAATTTTCTACAAAAAAAAGGATCCTATTAAAATTTCTCCATCTCGTTTGATTTCCGTCATGTTAGGGAAAAAAATAGTTCCAAGAGAAACATGCCTATGCAGTTTTACCTGTGCAATACTACTGAAATGCAACTCAAGCTGTATGGACTAATTTTGCACAGCAACATGTACTTCCATCACTGAGATACTTTTGCATGAAAACGTTTGTCAAGTTTATACAGATACATATTCAAGGCAGTAGTAAGTGGGTCAAAACTCTGTCCATGCAACACATGTTTCCTTTCATGTGTAAAAATTCAAGTTTCACATAAGAGACACTCTTGTGTCCAACAAGGCTTCGGTAGATGCACAATATCGTAGAGAGACTGTGACTTCAAACTGGTAAGTTGAAAGAGTTCGAAAGAAGCTCGATTGAAAGGACTTCTGTAAAACTTTACATCACATCTATTTTCATGACTGAGAAAACAAAATGGAAATGAGAAAAATACAATATTCCCAATGGAGTAAGAGCTTTTCATTTTTGCTTCCGCATGGAAGCTTTGTAAACGTCGGATTTTTCGATTTAGAGGTGTCATCGAAATATGACTCCAAATGATCCAAAACGACGAAAAATCATATTTTTAAAGCATGCCTGTGTGTGTGTGTGCGTGTGTGGTTGTTTGTCTCAGTGTATTGACATGTATCGTCGTTTTCTTTAGAGAATGCAAAATTCTATTTTTCTCGGAAACTATTCTGAAAATTTGCTGACAACATTTTGCACACAGAGGAAAAATACTGTCAAATTTGGAGAGCGCTAAGTATAGCCATTCCAGCTGGAATGAGCTATAAAGCTGAAAAGAGATAGAAAATTCCATTCGGAAGCCTATTGCCAATTGTATTGGCAAAATATCAAATCTAAGAATTCAAATAACCCCTAAAGAGTTAACGCCTGCTCGTTATTTATTATTAAAAAAACTATTTGCAGTATCAACTCCATCTTCGTTATGAAAAACAGGGAAAGAAGAAAACGTCAATTCTCTCTGGGGATTGAGAGTGAGTGCATCTAGTGATTGGATCGCATAGAGAATTAATTACCATGCGTATCGAACACGACAGTTGAAATAGAAGAAAAAAAATCCACAGAATGATGAATAAAAACAGCAAACTGCCAATTACCGGGCAATGACGTCAATCTTCGCATTTTTTTTCTCTCGCTTTTATTCTCTCCCTTCACACCATACAACATGTTGTTAGAGCCTTCAACGGAAAAAGAAGAGAGAATGAATGAATGTAAAACAAGAGAAAATACGAATTTAGAGAAAAGGTTTTTTTTGTAAAGAAAAAAAAAACAAGCATTCGTCAAGTTAATCCGTTGATTCACAACAATTGGCTGTGCGTGAGAATTTGAAGCAATTAGGAGTGATTTATTATTTTAATTACCTAGCTTAATTGCCACGTTAATTATTCAAACACGAAGGTGGTCCAAACACCTCACAACACGGTTCTGGAGGATTTTTTACTCATTAAATTTCATCGATAATCAATTTTGATTGTCGAGAAATTGAGGGTTGATGAATTTCATTGTGAGATTGACTGCGAAAACTGGTCTAGACGGAGAGAAAAATTCAATGATTATATCTGGCTGCTTGAAATGTTACTCAGACACGAAACAAAAGGGTTTATATCCGTTTTTTTTCTCAAAGTCATCGTGCATTTGTTACAATCTTCAATCATGAACACCTAGAGAGCGCCATGTAGGAAATTCAGATTATGCTCCATTATCGAACGTTCCATTAACCCACCTCTTGAATCATTAATCGGTTTCTCGCCTCTCTATTCAGTGAGATAAATCGATTGGCATTTTCAATTGAAATCAGCTCGATTAGTTGTCTATATAATCCCCGATTTTCTATTGAAACCCCGAAGAATTTTCAAGTAAAAAGTGTAAGTGCTGATATGCGTTTGATACTTGACACTAAAAACAATTTTATAAATCGTGAGTGAATTAACCGTTATGCAGCGTGCGTGCTTGGACAGAGTATCATGAAGGTCATAAAGAAACATATGGCCTGTAAAATAAACGGTGTTAAATATTGGAGGAAAGTGCTCGTTGTTAACATCATTCCCACATCAAAAATTTCCAACAGTGGGAGCCAATTTAGGAGACTTGCATGACACTGTGCCCCCATCATTAGCCGAATAATGCGGGGATGAAGAAAGGTATGAAATTAAAAAAAATAAGAATGATGATGAAACATCTTTATCTTCGGAACAAAGAGAATGAATGAAACATATACTTCTCCAAGCTTCAATTCATTTACCATTGGATGTGTAAAGAGTGAGATAATAATTGTAAAATGATAAGGAACTAAAAGAAGACTATTATTTTTCAACGGAGACATGAGAACCGGTATATGCCCTATTCCCTATGGAAATAATATATATTTTATATTTAAAATATAACAGAGATATAATCTTTCGTTTTTGGAAATGTAGCAGATTTTTTTTGCAAAATGAAATGTTGGAGTTAAAAATATTGAAGAAATTCTCAATGATATTTAGACATGCTTCAGCATCTTCCCAATTTTTTTAAATGGAATCTTTCAGTCAAAAAAAAAAATTGAGTTCATTTTACTCATATTTCCCCTACTTCTATATATTCTTTATATCTAAGATATATTTATTTCATATTAAAAATGAATATCATTCGCGTCGCGTTATTCAAACGTTCAGCCTCCAGTCACTAGGCGATGAGAGATTTCGGTATAATATTGCCAACAACTCGGCGGAAAACAAGAGTCGACAAGTGTACGAGGAGAGAAAGAGAGAGAGAAAGAGAGAGAGAAGATGGGTATCAGCCTGTCATCTTGATGTGTCCTCAAGCCAAAAACCTGAGAGCATCGCGACGATGAAGGGTTGTGGGAGAGCAGAGAGGCCTGTGGAACACGCATACTGTACGCACATGTGCCGCATGTTGGATAAAGCCCCTGGAGCCTTAATAACGCAAATACTAGCACGCACATTGCGACAATCACCAATACAAATACAAATCATTACACATACACATTAATAGTATGGGTATGGACGACAACATTGGTAGACACACATCCGGTACAATACCCCCGGGCTCTATAATGGGCATCTATTTCCTCACATTGTTCGAAGGTTACATTATACCCGCCAACAACTGATACTTACTAACATATATTAATATAGACAGGAACTACAAATGCTACTGTTCAGTTATATTTTACGATTGCGATTTACGTACCAATACGTTCTATATGACAACGTAAGCAATTCAACTGCTTTGGATTTTATGGAATTCTATTTGTGTAAAGTGAGCTCATATGTGATTAGGTATTATGTACACTGTGAATGATAGGCCTGGAGTGGGGGAAGTGGTAATGCGAATATTCTACGCTGGATTATGTTCGGAAAGCATCTATGTGAAATTTTTTTTGCTCCCGAATGGAAGCTTAGCAAACGTGAGAATTTCTGATTTGAATTTTCGTTGCAAATCACTTAAAATGATGCGGAGAGTCTGAAAATGATATTTCGTTAAGCTTCAACCTGAAAATCGTATATTTTTACTATATCTGTTGTGATAAATGCTTCCTTTTGAAACCTTGTTGCTTGGAATTAATTCAGTATTTGTTGAGATATAATGAATTATGGATTTTTTCAAAAATTTCTCAACCGATTTCGTCCAGATTAATTCATAACATGTGATATTACATTCTGTAATTGTGTGGATTTTTTCAGATTCTTCTAATGCTTAGTCTTAAAGTTATGGCGATTTTTATAGTTTTTCTATGAAAAATATTGTTCCCTCCATAACAATCAGAACAATTAAGGAGGAACATCAGCTTTCGACCTAAAACAAAAAACGCTTACGTTTTTATGAAACTTCGAGGACAAGTTCATTAAGTAATCCAAAATATACCATAATTTTTTCGGATTTTTCCACCACCGAATAATAGACGAAAATAATTATCAAAGTTAGAACTTCTGTATAGGACGATATGGACAGCGAGGTAATTTAGTAAAATTCCCCCTTTACCACCACGTTAGCCTACTAACCTTCCTAGTTTTGAAGTACAGAATTTTAGTTAGTTATGCTATTTCGTTTCTAAGATAGCGATGTAACATTTAGACATGAAAATCAATAACATAATATTCTAGAGTACCACTTCTGTATCTAATGTAATAGTGTCAGATGAGACATAAATATGCGGAACATGTTGGAGTCAAAAAGTTTATCTTTATAACGGTGAGACTTTAAAAGAAAGCCATCTAATCGTAGACTCATCTCTTTCCATTCCTTTTTGGAATTAATGTACGAGATGGGAACGTTAATCTTTTTCCATGTATTCAGGAAAAGAGCATCAAAAAAGAAAGAAAAAAAAATCCAAAAGTCCATACAGTTAGGATTCATGCTAAGATGTTTTTCATACATATTTCCATGAATATCCGTCTTTATGTACACTCAACTGATGTATATATGGTTTTATCACTGCTCGTTTTGGAAATTCAACGTGACTTTAATCTTAATATGCAGAGATAAAATCATAATTTAGTGAGTGATTTATTCAACTATTATTTTCGTAGAATGGAGGTAATTATTATTGGTGAATGATAGCTATCGTTTCCATTGAATTCGAAATATTTCAAAATGTTACGTACAAATATTGAACTTAATAGGACTCGTATTATTAATGGAACGCAACTGTTGGAAATTATATGGCGAACTCGTGAATTCAATGTTCTATTCATATTTTATCATAAATCAATATCAACTGCCTCTATTATTGCAGCTTTTTCGGTATGACAAATTCAATGTGAAAAAGGGGAATGAGTGGAGTGCATTGAAGTAAAATAATCGATTTTCATTAAAAATTTTAATCTGAATTGACAAAAAAATTGAATTGATACTAATCTATGTGTTCTGTGATTTTCCATTTATAGTTTTTCTCTTCCAGTTTGATTTTTTTTTTTTCGTTCGCAAAAACAAGCGTTTCACGAGAGACTGCGTTTTTCTTACTCTTCCAAGCGTACACTATTTTCTCCTCAAGTAATTACACCATGTTCAAGTTTGTTCCAAAAGATAACACTCTTCTGCTATTATTTCCTCCAAGAGAAGAAAAAACTCCTCGAAAAAAATTAATCAAAGACCGAGAGAATAATGAAATAAAGAGTAATTCAAACACGACTGTACAATGTCTGTTCGGGATGTTCTTCTTTGGCCTACGTGTGTTTGAACGGTTCTTTGCTCAAGAAGTGAGACATTTTCTTAATTCACACCGTGTGCTGAGTAGTTTTTGCTCCAGCTCTTTCTCCCTGTGGGGCTGATATAACTGGAGGACTAAAATAAAATGGAGGAAGTGAGGACGAAAAAGAAGAGAATACCCAGCCACAGGGGGATAAACTGTTTTTTTGATATTATCCTCAGTGACATGAAAAATTATAGTTACATGCCCATTAAATGCATAATAACTTTGATTAAAACGACCTGGACTTCGAAATCGTTGGAATACACTGAGGATGGAGTGAATTACTGATAATGTCCAGAATGCTTCTGCATATGCAGAATTCTATGTCAAAATACCATGAGCAGTGTGAATATGTTTGAAGTCCGTTCTCGTATGTTTAATTCATAAGAGATATTATTCATTCATGAGTAGATATTACGGTCGCGCTGGAGTTTTTTGGTGTCACACCAGATATTTGGAGGTACAGATGAATAATATTATGCATATAAATTCGAGATAGAAACATCATTGTTAAATTTTAATATTTTCAAGCTCTTGCAGGGATCAATTGAAATTCAAAATGAGTTGATGCGAGTAGTCAGTGGCTTTCGAGTAATTATCTGTTCGTTGAATTTCTCAAATTCAGCAGTTTGGTAAATTTTACCTCATTCAAGCCCTAAAACTAATTGCTGTTAACACGCTTCAATAACTTCATCTGGAATACCACTAAATTTTAGTGCAGCATGGTCAATCAGACTGAATCTGGGGAAGTCTCCAATCGACACGCACACATGAGCGATTTTCTAAAATCGATCGATTAGCCGCACGAACAACGTGCTAAGACTACTTTAATACTTTCTACCAGATACAGACACTGATATTTTTCTGATATAACTTCGGATAGGGGCCTCACAGCTTTCTATCATTTTAAAAACGTAGGCAATAAAATAAAGGAGAGAACAAAGACATCGATTGTGATCGTGAGCTGAAAACTATATCAACCCACTGCAATTAGAGTTATTGGTCTTCACAATTCATTTCTGCTCTGTTCGAAATGGAAAAAAAGAACCATAAACATCGTGATATGACAGTTTGATGGGAAAACAATAATTCCTCAGCTGCAGAAGAGCGGATGAAATCTTTCGCATCAGTAATCATCAGGCTTCAAATTTTCTTCCGATGCTTTTTTGTAGCTCTTAGAATTCTTCACAAAAAAGATTCAAGGCAAAATCACCCTATCACCTCTTGTTTCTGAGATTTTCTCCAAAAAAGATCAGTTAAACAAATCTGTTTTCCTCACAATTGATTGAATATCAACAATCCAATCAAAATACTATTCACAATCCTGCGAATAATTTTTTCATAAAAGAGTGTAAATGGATAATGCACACTGAAGATTCAACTTTAAAACCGTATAATCGATGATTACAACTCAGCCAACAGATCATCACGAAGAAATGCTACATCTCTTCATGCACTATTATGATGAATGACTGTACTGTACGTTAGATTCGTCTATTTCTCACAAGTTGCAGGGAAGTTGATGGGTAAACCTCCGTAACAAACTCACAGCATGTGAATGACCAGGCTAGTCTGGCGCCACAGAGGTACTCATTTTATGGTGAACAAGGTGTGTCCACCGAGGCATCATGTATTCTCTGTCCTTTATTATTATTTTTTCTCTGTTTCACGTCTAGACCCGTTCAATCCTGGAAGACGTACGAGTTTCGCAGAGAGAATCTCATACACGAGATGAATCACACATTGTTACTGGAAAATGTGAAAAATGGAGCTGCACCACCGAAAAATCCTGATTATTATGACAGATTTTTTTTTTATCGTCTCGTTAAACTCGAGTTGAATATGACGTAGAAACATGTAATAAACTTTACGAGTTTCTACTTTTTCGCCCATTAAAATGGTATTTTATATGGTTCACCTCTACATCTCGTGGCCTCGAAAATCTCCAAATGGCAATAAGCTCAATTTATGCAATAGGAAGTTTAGCGTCCAGTAGCTACATTATTTTGTCTCTTGAAAACTGTATAGGAAGAGCTATTACATCGTAAAGGGCCATGAGATGCTATTTGAGGAGACAATTTCCTAAGTAGAAATGCTGTAAACCAGCCACGTTCCCCACGGTACCTAACTGAGTGGTATCCGGTGTTTGGCCATCCAGAGGGATCAGCATACCTGGCGTATTCTCAATGGATCACTCGACCGTCGTAATTGCCTGGCTAGGACTTTATCAAAAATATCCGTTCAGCTCAGTTGTATTCTGACGACCCACTTTCCAAATGGACTTCCAATCTTTGCATTGTAACTACCGCCTGTTTAATCCGAGCATCATAATTTTTTCATCAAAGCTATTTATATTCATGAAGCTATGCTGCTGGAAGAAATATTTTCCATCATCAAGAGCACCAATTTCGTTATGACAACAACGAAGCTTGCTGGCAAAACAAGCAGCGCCAGGAGAGTTTATAAATCAAACAGATTTTATACATATGAAGAGCTGTAAAGAAAAGGAAAAACACAATTTTCAACCGTTCCAATAGAATCGTTAGACTTCAATACCTTTCTGACATAATCTTTCGAGGAGAAAATTTAGAACATGAAATGCGATTACGGCCACACGTCGTTCAGCTGTTTGTGGAGAAGCTGGGAGCTAGAGGGAACGGAGGACCATTAGAACACGGATGTCGCTGTGCATTCGACTCTCTCACCCTAGAGCTAACGACCCAACAATTCGTTCAGCCGTACGCTTGTTTACAGTAAGCATGTATATCTCATGCTCCGGTGATTCATCATTTTGTGCTGCCGTAGTACGCATACCGGAATCGATCGAATCGAGACGGAATAAATGTATAACGAATTTACGCGATATCAAGCGTCAAAGAACTGTGGATGTGCTCGTTCGGTTGTGATTATCACAAAAGCCTTTCTGGTAGTTGCTCTGGGTCATGGACAATTCTTTAGACTATCAGTCCAGCTTCACGGGTCACAGAACGAAGGGAGGGGACGGGGAGTCCACCCAGTAGTATTTCTCTTTTTCTTTGCTTCTCGGTTGATTGAAAATACAGAGAATTGTTATTTCAAGAGAAATCAGTAGTCTTTATGCCTTGTTCATCATTTGTGTAATTGTTCTTTCGGTTCTATGTGTGGAAAAACTGGCGAATAAATGCGAAACAAAGAACATGTCTTTCTCTCCATAATGACCTCTCCGCATTTCATTATAAACTGGCTACAACATGAATATCCATCTTTAATGAGGTTCAATCATAGAGTAAATATAAGAGGAAACTTTTGAGATTATTTTCATCTTCTTCAATTTTCAATAATTCAGTAGAGAATATAATAGAGGATGAGTCGATTTTTTGGCATTCTCCTTTGGGAATATCTTGAGAATCAAGCGATATAGTGCAATTTTTTTCCGTTGTGACTCTTTGCACGAGCCACGTTGACGGGTGTACATGGGAGACATGAGAGCGAGCGAGAAAGAAGAGAACTGAAGCAGAGTTTTTCTCACTCGTTCTCATATCTCCCATAGACACACGTGGCCCGTACAAATAGTCATTTCGATTTTTTTTCCAACACTTTCGTTGTAGAGAATTTCAATAGTTTCAAAAAATATCTCTACAAAATTTTCACTATCTCTCTTGGTTCCTGAGATTATTCATAAAGCAATAACCAGAACAATAGATTCATTCTGTTCTACCAATTCTACTCTTTAGAGATTTCAGTTCATTCTGCCTTGGCAACCGAGATTACCTTAAATAGATTACATGCAAGCGTGTAGCATTGCCCTTAATGATTCATCTGCCCCGTGACCTAAATCCTACGGGATTATAAATTCATCGACAATTCGATATTTCAACGGATTTGCATTTGTTCCTCTCTCGACTCTACTGATGCAAAATAGGAATTATTTAGTGGTTACTCGAATTATTCTACAATCCATCTACTCAGAAAATAGATCGAGTGCATATTTCCATGAAGGAAAACGTACATGCAATTCCAAATGTACTCCAGTCCAATTAACGTGTCGAACACTGTAACATTCGGCGGATGAATGGAACTGAATGATCCAGCTTCAAAACGAGAAAGAGAAAGCGATAGGAATTGATGAAATATCTGATTCTCCCTGACCAATAACTATCGTGGGAAGCTTAGAGTTCCCCATTTCTGCTCTCCCCCTTTTTTCCAAGGCGATCGATACATTAAACAGCGCAGAGGGTGGGCTATTGAGGGTGTTTTGAACTGTTGGAAATACAATACTCCATGCTACTCGGTTAACCTAGTTTTCGAACACTAGGTACGATATCTTTACTAGATATTCTCGAAGAGATAAAAATCAGATTGAGTTTCAACTGAAAAATATACACTGTACACAGTGGAGGCTGAATTTACCTGATACGGAGCAATAGCCGGGGTAATGAAATTGTAAACTGTGGATTAACCTGAATCACAATAGCATATAATTGAAATGGGAATAATCAAGGAGAAAGGATCACGGAGAGTTCAGTAGTGAAGAAATGATTTTGATTAATCATTATCTGAACACATTTTTAAATCAATATCTTTTTTTTTTGAGAGAATTTCCAAAGCTACAAAAAAGTATAAGGGCAAAATCGTTCTATCTGGCTTGATCTACTCCTTCTCTTTTTACTTTTCCACCACTGAATTGTGGATTTGAGAGAAACTACTGGAAACTACGTAAGATATGGAGCAAAAAACATCTGAATAGTCATCAATCATTCACTATTTTCCGCACGGTCTTTTTTTTCATCATCTTTGTACCATTAGATGTGAATGATCGAGTTAACCTGGCAATTGATAATATTACGATATCAAGACCAGATTATTATTACCGGTTCATTTGGTACTTTCACCAGCTGGAAAAGGTTATCGAAGTGATTGTACCATGGGCGAAAAAATATTGATAAAGTTAACTGTGATTTGTGAGTTAGTCGTAGATCTGTTGTCAATGCTGGCTCCATTGGATCCCATTCTATTGTCGTTATGAATGAAAAGAATCGTAATAATTCCGGTCTAACAATTTCTAACTACATGAGTTGCATGATGTTGTCCATCTGCATTACTTCGGTAGCTTGCCAGAAGAATTATTTTGTCAGATGTCCAGTTGGCCTGAGACTACACAGCAATCATTTATAAATACTCATTCGCCATTCATTGTCCTCCGAGCACATGAATTGTTTCTTCCACTATGTATTGGATATGAAATTTCATATCTTTGCTATTAGCAGAGTTTCTTTACAGGTAGATGAATGATTTTCTCTTAAAAATCTGATGCTGGATAAGGCGAGTCTTCATGAATTATGAATCTTTGGAACCTGTGTATATGATGGAAGCACCTGAGATAAGTGTGACAAACGGATTTATAAAACCTCTTGACTGGGATTTTTTAATTCATCCGGTATGAATCGCTCCACTCAATTCGGCCTGTCCTTTTCCAATAAAAAATGAAATTTTCCTAGAAAATACAATTTTTTGGTTCATCAATTGATGGATTGTGACCAATTGACGAGAGAGAATTACGAATTTGCAATCAAGTCAGGTTTGGTTTCACGTCAATTATGAGTTTCATAAGATTTCAGTGAAAATGATGAATTGTCCTCGTGTTTTATTGATTTTCATTGCAATTGTGCGAATATTCGAAATCCTGGGAAATTCATGATAAATTCAATATTGAAGCATGATAAGAAATGGTGAGGTAGAACGGAATACAAGATAAAATATTCATATTTCAAATGGTCAATTATTTGGATTAACTATTACTATCCACGCCCTCCTAATTTTTACCATTAAACAAGTAGCATACCAGAGTCGAAATTTTTGCAACGGATTTGACGAACTTCCAACATATTCAAATCAACACATCGAAACTACGGGAGAAATTTCGACTCGGGATAACGAACTCTTGATTGTATAATTGTCACAACGAAAATACGTGAAATGCTCCGGACAATTGCCATTCATTTTCCAGGGCTATATTTAGATTTGAATTATTATCCCAGGGGATGTCTCATTAGAAACGGTTAATTGGTTGAAACTTATATGGATTAACAACTAGGGGAGCGGCGGATCGATTTAACATCAAATTCAGTCCATGGTTTTGTATCACACTCCAGTACGGTTGACCATTTGCTACGTAATTAGTGCTTAATTACACAAATGTGTATGTGACAGAACACTGTTATTACCATAACTAGTGCTTCTCAGAATTCAACTCGGCACAAAAAAAAATAGGGGAAGTTTTTCTTCTAATTTTTCTCGTGATTTTCTCATTTCTTCCATTTTCGTGAATAAATGAGAATCATTAGGAATTCATTATTTTTAAGTTGGTGAAGAAAAGGAGGTTAACAATCCCTGAATGGCTCCTTGCAGCCTCAACCGGATTCTTCAAAAATATATAATACCCAGTGGAAAACTTACCTATATATTGCTATAACGACGTTATATGAGAACCTAGTAATTGGCGCGCAACTAGAGCCGAACAAATGAGCCGCGTCCTTTACTCAGTGTTATTGATCCTCCGGAAGAATTTTCCATGTGTTTTGCTACAATACCATATGCTAATATCCCCTCACTGTAGATATTATTAGCATATTCTCTAAAGTTGATCGATTGAAACGCCCACATTTTGTGCCGAGCCAACTTAGTGATGTGGGCAGTTGAAAAAAAATGCGTCACGCAATGACAATTATGGAAAAAAATAATTTTAAGACACTTTGACATTTCAGTTATCGAGTTAATGGCGTACTGGAAATTTTCACATTTAACTGAAAAATTTAAAACTTTCTTTCAATTCCCCGGAGATCAATCAGTTTGAATCGATGATAAGTTTCTAGAAGTTTATATTTTTTGTTTCTCCCCCTCTGTGAAATGGCCACATATTTCCATGTTTTTTACAGTACTTTCTTCTATATAGAATCATAACGCAGATGGGAGTCCCCAGGGAATCGCTAGATCAATATTCGCCTGGCGCCGAATGGTCTGACCGCTGGAAGTGGAGCAACTTTGCAGAATGGACTTTTGGCACAAACACAATGAGCAAACAGCATTTAAACAGTCTGGAGTGACTTATTGACTATGCTCAACTCTTTATTTTTGGAAACTCGAAATTTTTCCACCCAATTTTTTTCTTCGTATTTTCTCTTATTCTATTCTTCTTCCCCCTCTGTAAGAATGATAATCATTAAAAAAATTAGGAGTGTGTGAATAATTCAGTAGCAAGGAGATGAAATAAGTTGAGTCTATTTTTTGTCATTTAGTTTATGCACATTTATCCTAATCCCTACTGGTAGTTTTCGGAATTCTCTACAAAGAAATGATTCGATAAAAAGTGCGCCATATTACTTAGTTTCGAAAATATTTTTGAAAAAATGATTGATGTAAAAATCTGTTTCCCGTTTTACTTCTTCGCTACTGAATTCTCAAATAATTATTGATTATTCAACACATCATGAATTATTGAAAGTTCCTAATATTCGCACGTCGCTAAAAAAAATTGTAACTTTATGAGAGTGCAACTTGAGGGAAAAAAAAGGCATCAAATTGCTCGCGTGTTCGCCATATTCTCTTGCAAAATTAAGCATATAACATTCACGCAATATACTGCACGAGGTTACACTGTTCCCCTCCTATAGAAGCAGAATATAACCACAGGTTATTGACATTGAGTATTAAAGACGAAAAGAGAGGGAATAAAATGGAGGAAAAAAAGGAGTCAATAATTCCTGGAGGGCGCCCGACTGTCTGATGCTCAGGGAAGTAGAATAATGACGGACAGTTTGAAAATTCTTTGTAGCACCAGCACGACAGTCTTTCGGGGGTATATAGTGCAGTTGGGTAGACCGCCAGATCAGATGCGAAGGATGAAAGGTTCTTCGACGTTCTTTCGGTGATGTGGGCTTTGTACTCAGTGAAATCACATACCCTCAGCTCTTTGTCCCATTTCCTCTGTCATTTTCTACTCCTTACTGATATTTCTTTTACCTATCATTCTGGATTATAGGGGATAGTGGGGTAAAATAAGGCTCCATTGAAATTCTTGAAAAAAAAAAACAAATTCAACGAAAAGTATCCAAAAAGAATTGGTTATAGATCCTTCAATATTTTTCAAAAATTCGATGCATATCAGAAGGAGAATTTAGGGTGAAAATAAGTTCTTGAAGGAATAGATTAAATGTACCGAAAATTTTCTGTTTTCTGTGAGAAACCTTTGAAAATTTCACCTCAAAGGGTTTCGTGAGGGTCTATTTTACCCTATCAATTGATCACGGATCGATACTTCATGGGGCGAAGGTTCTAAAAATCCCAAGAGTTTTCTGTTACAGAGATGTTCCAGCAACGTAGCATGGCTGATGAGGAGTGGAGAGAAGCTTTTTGGATACACGTAGAGAAAAATTTAAAAAATTATACAGAAAATCAGAGTACGTGTAATTCGTCAAAATTGTCCATATGATTTCCGATAGACGTACTAAAAAAATTAGTCAGAATGGAGAGGATCACTATTCGCATTTTGGGAAATTTCCAACCAGATTCGTAACTGCAATCATTCAGCTCTTCATTATACCTAGAGTTTTCTGTAAATTTTTTCAGAAATGCTGACTAATACATGATTACCGGCCTGGAGTGGAAATTTTTCCTGTATATCTTTCTCCGTGTAGACTCACGTGACGGACGAAGGATTCAACCAAAAATACTCCGGAAATCATAAAGAAACAGCAGCACACCAGCTCATACAACGAAAATAGTTACAAATATTACGCCTTTATTTGTTGATTCAAAAAATAGGAGGAAGATATTCAAGAGTTTCTCCAGTTACATGGAAATTCAACAAACGAATAAAAGAATTCATCGTTGAGAATAATTTCTGGGATTAAATTTCGCTCGAATTTATTCATTAAAAAAAAATAATTACTGCAGTGACTCATAATTTTTAGAAGGAGCTAATTAGAGGAAGATCATTAATTACGAATTTTTTGCGGAACTAAACGGAAATTAATAGGTTTCAACTGTCTGCTGCCCTCATGTGAGTAAAGATTTTCTGAAAATGATGGAAATCTTAGCACAAACTATCCTCACGTTTCCAAATTTAGAATTTATCCTCATCACTCACTACCTAGAAGAAAAAAAAACCCACGTCTTTTTTCTGACGTCACACACACGCGTCCATACGCAGTGACGTTCCTAACCTCCATAAGAGAGGCTGTCCTTGTCTTACTCAGCCGAGTTGAGCCAGGGATAAGCTCCAATATTACCTTTTCTGGAATTTGGCCTTGCTGGTAACTACGAAGCGGAGAAAATCGATGAGAATCCACTACTGCATTGAGTGACCGGCAAAATTTTTTTTTTCTCTTTCATCTTTCATTGAACTGAGTTATTGCAAGATCAATAAGCTGGTTATTCACTCCGGCCGATGTTGAGAATCAGTTGGATATGAGAAAAAAACTACTTGCCTTGCGTCATTATCATCGATTCATTTCCACTTTTGTACGGAATTCATTGAATGCTCTCATACAATTGGATATTCGTAAATACTTTCTTGCGAATGATTCATCAATGAATTCATTGACTTGATTTCACTTGCTAATGAGTTCTCAGAGAATACCGAAGACTCGATAAAGAGATGGAGTAATTTTTGTCAATTTTTAAATATTTTTTTTTTAACTGAAATTTTTTTTCCAGAGAGATAGCCACCACAAAAAAAAATTGAAAAAAATTGTTCAACAATGGCAGCATGCTGCAGCATCTTGACGAATTTTATCAGATATTCAAATGAAGGCTCAATTCTGAAAGAAAGATCTGAGACTAGCCGTGAACTTGAATTTCGTCCGGAGAATTCACCTCCAGACCAAGAAAAAAAAATTAAAATGAAGTCCCCAACTCCCTGACTCATCTCATTTTTCCACCTGACCTCGAAAATACCCGAAATTCTTCAATGGCTACGCACGCATGCATCAAATTTTCCTCAACATCGATCGATCCTTCAAAATCAAGAAGCCTCAAGTACCTAACGGTTACTACAACCAAGTGGTACTCGAGCATCCAGATCATAACGGGAAGATTAGCGATAGTAGGTGGACAGAGATTCGATGAAGAAAAAGAGAGAAGGTGAGAAGCCAATGACCAAATAGAGCTTTTCGTTGACTCATAAACCCGTCTCACCTCCAAATAAACAAAGCATTTTTTTTCCAACGCTCTTTGCATCTCTTTTTTCTGGGGAAACATTTCGAACAAATATTCGAGATCAATGATAGTTTAAATTGTGTGAAGAGCCCTCCATTTGCATTTGAGTACTGGCCATTGGTGGCATGCAGACATAGTGTAATCGATCAAGCCGAGCTATCTCTGGACACCAGACTCTCGTGTGGTGTACGTTAAAGAAGGGCATAGGTGGATATTCCCTCTCGGTTATCAAGAACCGTATTTGTATTTCGTTCACCACTGGCAGTATTCACAGAGAGGAAAATATTTATATTAAAACGGATGACAGAGAGAGATAGAGGGGGGGGGGGGGTGAGGATGTGCCCTCAGACGTTTCTGTGAAAACATTGAGCGCGTAGATGGCGTAAGAGGGAGGGAGCGGAAAAAAAGAGATGAAAGTTATTTATGAGTGAATGTGAATTTCCATGATTACGAGAGGGAGATGAAGTATCGAATGAAAAGATATTTTTTGTTTCACGTAATATTTCCTCTTTCGGATGATCCATTTAATGATTTGAGGAAAATGAATGAATGAGGCCATACAGCTAATTGGAATACTCATTGGCTTGAATGAAGCTCGTCTTTAATTTTTAAATGAGAAAGTTCATACTTTAGGGTAATACTCTTTAATAGTTTTATTTCTCAAGTCCATCTGTTTATTCAATGTCCCTTTTGAAATGGAACTGGGATTATATAAAGAGCTATTGAGATTCCCTCAAGAGGTTATTAAATTTGGTCAGAGTAGCTCTCATTTTTTTTTTGTCACGAGTGATCATTATTTCATTTAGACGGATGTATATACATGGAATCATTTGTCTCTTCTGTGGCAACTATTATCAGCGTTGGTTACCTATAGGTATGGTTACCTATAGCGTATACGCTATTATCATTTCAAATGCAACGATTTCCTCTGCTTGTGTCTAACGTTTTAGCAAGTGACACACGTATCAGGAAGGCAGAAGGATATATACGAGCAGCGGGTCGATGCACTTGGTGATTGAAAGGAATAGGATAAGATGAAGATGGTTTCTAGCGCAATAATGTCTAGTCTATCGATATAGACTAGACATTATCGATATTTTGTTTTCATACTCTTCCAATCACTTTTGGAAAAAATGAATTGATAGATTGCGAGCATTTCGTGAAATCTAAAAGATGAAATGAAAGGTTTTATGGAGCAACTTGAGATGAAATTTTTGTTTTCGATTACATGGGAAAGCTGAGACAAGCTATGGTGTAAAACATGAGTCAACATCTGTTAGTCTTCCTTGGCAAGTTCCTCATTTTTTCATTAGAATCATCAAAAATCTGATACACCAAGTATTTTCACTAATTTTAAATGATTTCCATTGGGAAGTGTAATTAAAATTAATCGAAAATCGAGTGTACCATCACGTGACTGTGAAAATTGTTAGACCAAAATGAACGGTATTACATTAAGCCTTCTAATAAATGTATATGAGGAAGTATGCATGCTACTATTTGTATAACATGAAAGATTCCATAATTCTGAAAATTTCAAAACATTGAAATTTTTTTGCCTCGGTGAAAATTCCCTGACTTGTCTAAAGCCTATCAATTTATGGAATTCAATAATCCAATGGTTCCACAAAACTCTATTTTTCTCACTCCGTATTATCCCGTAATGTATCATGCAGCTAAAAGCCGGAGTTTCTCATGCCACCTAGGGAATTTAACTCGTCTCATCTCATACTATACAAATGCATCCATCAGCGACATGTTTAAATGATGACGTCACCGTCTGCAGATTTAATTGGAGATACGTCAGTCTCGATGCTGGTTAATATAGAAATTTACAGTCATCAAATGATACCAGCAGGTCTTTCTGATCTATCTCGTGATAATCCACGTGTTTTCTCGTTTTTCCAAAAGCATCAAAGACACTCAGGTACATGGCCATACCTAATCTCTTAAGTTTCTTTCCTCTCCCGTTCCCGATAGGGATAAAAGCAGAGAAAAATAAGAGTGAGTCACGTATGTTCACAAGGAGGAGATACAAAGGAAAAGATGCAGCAACTCGCTGCGTCGAAGAGAGAGCGATAATGTGACGTCACTATACCTGTCTTACTGCTTCGGTTGGTTACCTGTAGGGTATGGGTCAGGAAAACCGATTACATGGACTCGTGTATTCATGTCCTGGATATTTTATTCACGATTTCACATTGAATTTACACTATTTTTTTGTTCGTTGATTAGAGTCAAAAGTAGTTACGTCAAAAAAAAAATTTCCATTATTCAAGCGAACAGTATTAATGTAAAAAAGTTATTATATCCTTTTGTTCTTGCAATCGATTAAATTAGAATTAATTAAAACATTAATGAATTCATCGCACAAACTGATAATGTGAGAAATTGATTAATTTTCATTTCATTATTTCAGTACAAAAAATCAATCTAATTAATGTGTATACGAAAATATTTCACAGTTTGATTTTAATTAAATTCGAGATAATATGAAATATGTACTGGGGCTTGTGTAAAAGCTTGTGTATGTGCATGTGCATAAATGCTGACATGTTTTTGGGTTTCACATAACGAGTACATAGTTCTAATTCATTGTCAGTTTGAATTGTGGAGGTACGTTTATATATTTAATAAATGATATAGATATCAGTATGTTGTGCAATCAGAACGGATAGTTCAATAAAAGGCATTAACATTATGAACCTGACTCGACGAATTGTACTTTCACCGTTCGATGAATTTCGATTTGATTGCAAATTGCCGCCTCATTTGATTCAATGTCGAGTTATTTAGTTTCAATTCGTTTTTCTCATTCTCGTCAACTGCCTCAATTATATGTGTAAAATATTTGATTTTATCTCTTCTGTTTCTTTTTTTTCCATTTTACATATTTTGATAATGTTGAAAAAGAGAAAGGATTGTGTGTGCGTTTGTGGCATTCATAGACCGACGAGATAAAACCACAGATAGGTAATCATACTTTTGATAAAATTCATTTCAACGAATCAATGACTGTTCTCTTGTCGTAGGTAAAGAAATCAGAGAGTCTTCTCATGTCCGCATAATCATTATTTTTCTATTTTTAAAATTATCTCAATCATACGATAATTATCGAAATATGCTTGACATGGAATAATTCGAGTTGGGGAATTGTGTGTTGTACAAATGATAGAATACACGAGAATATAGAACACAAACGGATATTCAATGGTCAGTCTCGAATCGACGTATGGAATTGCTAATTATTGAACGATAAATTCCATGGGCCATTGATGATTAAATGTCGTGATGAGATTCATTGTATAATGAACCAATGTATTACAATCAATACAGAATAAAAGTAAAAATTTACTCAACTTTATTTGCTTTTTCAGAGGTTTCAAGCTGTTTTAATTTTTTACTTAGCTTTTTTTAGAATATTTTGTTGGACAGTATCTCAGAAACGGAGCGGGGTAGTGGAAATTTTTGTGAGAACCTTTCTCTATGGAGCAGATTCCGATATTAAAAAAAGGTCTACATACAAAAATTCGTATTTCCATGAAATTCTGAAACATTTCAACAAATTGATTCTAAAGGAAATTCTCACCTCTTGGTGATTGAATGGAAATCGATAAATTTCCTCGATTTATTAACCTTGAAAATATTTGAGTTAAACTCAGACATTATGTAAACACAAAGAGTCATAAAAACAGGATAGTTTTTGAACTTCTTGGATGCGTCATGGGCTTATGAGGAATCGATTGCGGAATATTTCAAGGACAAACTTGTTCAAATATTACTGAAATATTCGCCGTTCACACATGTTATTGCCGATTGAGCGAATTTTTCATTACTTTCCACCAATCGTTGCTGAAAAGTGGATAAGGAATAACCTACTATTATTTTTTCTCCTTTTTTTTTTTTTGCAAATAACAACATAATCGACTTACTCGCGTTAGGGACGTGTGTCGATCGATACCACGCTCCTCCTCGTTCCCTTTGTTCACGTTGTGCGAAGGCCGACGAAAGGAGACACACCAACTCTCAGCAGCACTGAACAAAACCGCGTATGCGGACTGGCAGTAAGAGCCAGTCGATGGGTGGCGGGAACAAGGGCAAGAAGGGGGAATGGAGCGAAAAAAAGAGGAAAGGCAGAAAGAAAAAAAAACGGTTCCCTTAGCTGGTAAAGGAGCACGTATATTATAAAACAAAACAAGATACAAGGATTGCAAGTGAACGAACGCGCCTCACATAGAAATAATCCAAAAAGAAGTATAGAAGCACAAAATAACTGAAATAAAAAGAAAAAAAAAAAGAACTAACAGAACCACTGCACACACTGAAGTAGCGAGCACTCACAGCCTCTCCTCATCCTCTGTTTATTTCTATTTTTCGTTGACCAGCCAGGCGTATACACCAAGTTTCCCCCCCTTTTCCTCTGGCTCACCGCCTCGCGGTTCGTTTTCAACTCACCAGAACTCACGTCACGAATATAACATTTGCAATGCCATAACGTTTGTCTGTAGTCTCTCTCAAAAATTCTTATTAACTTTCGTAAGAGTCACTCGTTCATTTAATTCAAAATGAAGTTCAGAAATAACTGTTTGTGGATAGAGAAAAAAACACTCAATGTCTCTCAAACACAGTCGCTGCTTGTCTATTCGTTGTTCCGGGTTACGAAGAATTTTTTGAGGTTATACAAGTGAAAAATAATCAAGAGAGAGAGAGGTCTTATTTTACGTTACGATAAAAGTGAAATATTGAAGCGCGCACCTAACTCGGCAACGGACGCGGCTACACTGAGGCGCCGGCGTGTTTACTGCCCCCACTGCGCCACACACAAGGCCTGCTATGCCTGCGCGCCCTGATCACTCGCCATTTCCCCCTCCCCACTACCATCATGACTACCCCAACTTGGCTTGGCTCTATCTCTTTTTATTATTTTTCTTTACATTTTTTTTTTTCACAAATGCTTTTTCTTTCTCGCTCTGTCTCTGCCTTTCTCGTGGCCACGTCGTTTCCTTCCCGCCAGCCGCCTACGCCCCGGGCTCAGCTGTCGCCCAGTGATGCTTAACTCTTCGCCGCCTATTTTCATTCTCTTTTTTCTTCATAATAAATTTTTTCCTTCCTTTTACCATTTCTTTCTTACTTCATTCTGCCTCATCTTTTACTTCGACTTTCCCATTTTGCCCTTTCATGACATCTTTTTGCTTTTGGTAAAATGGGACAGAGCAAGTGCTTTTTTTTTTGTTCTAGTCGAATGATATTGATGCGAGGTTTTATTCCTTTTTGCGGATTTTATGAACTATTAAATGGTAGTTTTAGCCGAAAATGTCCTTGAATTATTCTACTCGGAAGCTTTCAAGAAATAGACGGGTTTATAAGATTTACAAAAAACTCAATGTTCCCAGTTCTTTTCGCACGCAAGATATGTAAATAAAATGAAAATTTGAATGAAAAAATAGAATGAAATTGTTGGGAGATAACTGGAGCGGCAACTGAACCGCAATGTATCACATTCACTCTGTGCTACCGGCCTTTACGACACAGCCTCCCCAGGCTGTGACGTAATTTATACAACCACCGGCCGAGAACCAAGTCCACGGAGAGAATTTGCGCAAGGGACTAAACACAATGTTATACATTATGATATTACTGTACTGCAATTGAGGGAAAGTGTTAACGTAAACTGCAGAGTAGCTCACTTGTGGGAATTGCGGAAAAATCTTATACGATAACTTGATGGTTTTATACAATTTTCGGGAGTATTTTTCTCAGATGAAATGTCCTGGAATTTTTGAAATTTTATTGAGATTTCTTTGAGATATCTACGAAACTTATGAGCAAATGGTTTATTGAATGACTTCTGATGGGAATATTGACATTTTGGAAATTCATCAACCGTATTTGTTGCCGAAATCAAATTTTTCACGCTAGTAGAAATTGTGATAAGTTTCCTACCTTTCAACTAGTGCTATTGTCTCCAATTTCACGACAGCCATTGAATCCAGGTAGTTCAGTACATACACCTGGTGTTGCTTAGCAGATCAACTTTCCATTCATGAAATTCAAGACTTCCCTAGTGCTTGTTGGTAGCCTCTCTCACCCGACGACGTGGAGCGTGCTCAACTGTAAAAGGGAAATTATCCTCTATACTTTCATGAGTTTCAATCATTTCTTTATTCAAATTTCTTGCTTATTATGGAATTTCGACGATTTCAATCTGATTATAAATGGTGCATATTCACAAGTTACTGATATATACTATTTTTGCTCTAACCGACATCGGAAGTAAACAGAGAAATAATTTGATTGAAAAAATCGTTCCTCCCTCATAAAGCCACTTCATTAAATTCAAATAACGAGGAACATTGTAAATGAGGGAATTTCCTCCTTTGTGGTGTGGGGCAATGTGTTAACATGATAGCAATGTAACCATTGCTGAAATTAATTCCCTCGTGAGGATAAACGAAACAAAAAAATTCAAGTCCCAACACAATGAGAAAGGAGAGAGAAGGATAGAAATGAGGATAAATGACATTGAGAAAAGTCAAATGGTATTATAAATGGACATTTCACCAGGGGAAATAAGGGAGACAGTAGAAAGAGGTGTTTGCTAGTCCGGTGTAATTTACAACTGAAACATTATTACAGCCGAGGGGCCGAGATGTTATGGTACAGGTAATATAGCATTGTTCCCGCATGTTGTGTGTCTACGGTTGTACTTTGGGTCATACGTGGTATCCTTTATTCAGAAAAGATACGAGAAAGAGGACGGGAGAGATTGTGCAAGCTGGTTCATGCTCCAGAAGACATTGCTACTGTACATATTTATCCATCCAAAGGGTTCTCAATCTCTTTCTCTTGTTGTTAAGGAGTTTGGGGAGTTATTTCCAAAATATGGAATCATTCTGAAAATCATACAGGACGTTCCTAATGTCATCATTATTATATAGTATTTTTTTCAAAATTTTCATGTATTTTGTTTCAGACTCATTAAGAGTCAAAATTGCATTTTATACATGGGCTCTTTATGCATCAAACCTGGTTTAGCATCGATCTGCGCTATCAACTCAGGTGGTAACAAAGGTCTCAGGCTATGACAGATTTTATGCATAAGAGCCCATGTATAAAATGCAAATTTGACTGTAAAAAGTCTGAAACAAAATACATAAAAATTTTGAAAAAAATACTACATAATAATGATGACATTAGGAACGTCCTGTATAATTCTTAAAATGATTCCATATTTTGGAGATAACTCCCCAAACTCCTTAAGAGCTATTGGTGAGAATTAATAAGTTTTTTTCTGCAAGAGTTATTGACAGCTTCATTCACCTGAACTTTCATCTATTCTTTTCGGTAATTATGCAGAATAGCGCCCATCCTAAAATTTCATGAGTACCAGAATCCAATCTTCGGAGAAAATATGAAATTCGCAAGCGAGTTTTGAACTCACATCCTTCAAATTCCCAGTCTGATGCTCTACCAATTGAACTATTGCGAGTTTCGATATTCACCTTCGAATTTTTGATTCCGATATATTACCTTATTTTCACCACCTCCCTTTCTGAGGCAAATTTAAATTAATTTTCAATAAATCCTTATTTTCGCCTCTATTATTCATAATTACTTTTTTTTCTTCTCCATCAACTATAAATCATTTGGAGAAGTATAGAACCTTGAGAGATAATTATGCCCTCTGTAATGAAAATGAATAGAAATTCAGAGGAAGTTGCATACGATCCTGAGGAATTAGGTACATATTCTGCGATTTCCAGTTTAAACTTCCTCGAAACTTCCTTGGTTTACAGAGAAAGAGAAAGAGAGAGAGCTATATATTCAGAGATAATCTCACTAAAAGATATGTTGTTGGAATTAAACTGTTCTATTCATATAGTTGTTCTCCCATTGATTGTAACATATTCAACTGCAATCGCTGTAATAAATTTCTCAAGGTGAAAACTCCATGTTAATACAGAGAACAAGAAAACAATTCTGTAAATTGCTGGTTTCTCTCATTCAGGGAATCATTATCATTATTATTGCCTCAGTGCAATTGATTCCTGTTGGATTGAGATAGAATTTCAGATTGAATGATTCCGAGATAACTTCGAAAACATTCATTTCTATCATATAAGACAATCCAGATGCGCGGTTCCTTTCATTGCTGACTTTCATTCGGTTTCTGAGCGAACTCTTCAAGCTGAAGTGATGAAAGTCAAGTTGAAAAATAAAAGTTCGATTGTTTTGCATATTTTATCAGAACCATTGGGTTTACAAGAATTTATCTCGAGACCTTTTCTGTAGCTCGTAAAGTTATCTACGAAATTTCGTAAAGTTTGGTATTGAAACTGAGCAGAATCGTTCCATTAGTTTCTCAGATATTAGCATAGAAACATCCGAAAAAGCAAGTAATATCTTCAAAACTATTTAATTAATTATATTTGGGATAACCTTAACCTTCTGAGGCCTATTTTGGTTTCCCAACTCCACGCAGAGGTCGATGATAGTAGATTTACCATTAAAGGATCCATTCGGAAGCATTCTGCCAATTACATTGGCAGAACATTAAATGTGCGATGTTCAAATGACGCACAAGTGGTGGAAGTATAATACGATATATCGCATAGAAAAAATCAAGATTTCTCAAGAATTTCAAAATTTGAGATGAAATAGTCATTTTATTTTTTTCAGAGTCTGCTTGTTTAGTATTTCCTATACCAAATTCGACGTTAACAATCCCTCATCAGTCTTACAAAATTCAAAAAACTGTACTAGAATATATGTACAAACCTACAAGCTGAGACTATGTACATAGATTGTCAATTGTTACTATCTATATATATGGAGTTATCCAGTGATAATATTACATGCTAATGGAACTATTTGAAATCATTTGAAATCGGAACTCAGAAAATCATATGCGAGGTATTTTTCAAAAGCTCTTCATGAGTCATATTGCCGAACTCACTCATAGTTGATGAATAAATGCCATTCTTTTTAAACCAATACAGAAGCATTTCCTGATAACAATGTGCAATGGAAAGGATTCAATTCTAAAAACTTGAACGAGAGATTTCACTACCGCACGTTGAATATTCAAGGAAAAATTAATTTTTCTCTCCAAACATTACGTAGCATAAAAGTAATGAAAAACTCTCAAGTCAGTGTTTATTTTTTCCATCATAATGAAATTCTACTTCAAGCCAGTAACAATAAAAAAAAAGCATCTTTTCATTTTAATACCAGATAGATCCCAGCATCATTCTTACAACTTTGCTCGCTCAAATGTGCATAAGAATTCCTCTTTCCTTCCCATTCTCTTGACACAGTGTAACACGGCACTCAAGTAAATGAGGCGACGAGAAGATGAATCTTCCCAAATAAGTCAACTCACCATCATTCTTGTTGAATGTTTGATTGTCTTGGTTATATATTGAAAGATCACTATTTTCATACAGATAGACAAGCTATTACGTTTCCATGTATCCGAGTGACAATTATTCATGCTGTCTCGTGTATGGTTGGAATCAAAAATTGCCAAGCTGCCATTAAGCGGGTGAAAATGGAGAATAAAGATAAATGGTACTTCTTTTGGTTTTTCTCTTGATGGCCATTGTGACTCGCTCGTATAATTACAATCCCTATAGGGATCCTCTCCATCTTTCTCGCTCCTCTTTCCGATTCTCTTCCTCGTGCAATATTCTCTTAGCGAGACAATGCAGTCACTTTGAAACTCTCTGCACTTCATCTCGTTTGGTGCATCGCCTTGTTACGTCGTCTACTATATCCGGAGAAGAATAATCACTTGGTAGCACAGAGAATGTGCCTCGTATCTTAGCGAAATTTTGTAGTTCAATGTCTGTAAACTGTTGTAATAATATTCATTTAAAGTGTCGTTCGAATCATTAAATCATATTTTCTAGTAAGTCGGAATATTCCACTGATTCCATCATAATTTTTGTTGACATCTTTCATCTTTTTTCCGTATATTATGTAACTGAAATCTTTTCTTCTGACATCTTTAAAATATTTCCATCAACGTTGAACTTTCAGTATGAGTTATTTTATAAATATCCCAAAATTCTTAGATTTACGAAAATTTGTAATGAGACATTTTTCATAGCTTACAAAATTCTCCAAGAAAAAAGTCCCTTGATATTACCTTGCAAAACTATTCGCTACAACTATATTCGCAAATCAACAAGATATTGTATTTTTTTTCTGATAACTAATTAAATTCTTCTTCACTCGAGTGCTTACAAAAGAGCAAATTATTTGCAGAAGATTCTTTCATGGATTTCCTCGAGTTTCCAACAGATTAAATAAAGAAAAATTATGGATATGTAATATCTCTAAAATTTGTACAAATTTGCAGAGGCTTTAGGAGAATTCGCTCATCCTTAGAAATAATAGCTACCTTACAGTAAAACTCCAGCTGCTGGCTTAGGATATCCGTACTGGATTCACGTTAATTCTATGTATTCGTTAGCTGTGCAGAAATCCAAGTTGAGCCGTAGGGATTCTGTCTCTTGCTCGAGGCACTGTATTTTTTCTTCTCATTCTCATTAGAGTTATCGTGTGGTCTAGAACACCAGTAATGGTTGAAGAAAAAAAAATTAATCAATATGGTTACATGGAATGAATTAATACACGGGAATTGAAGAATACTCAATTTCATTGAAGATAAAACTCATTTATTTGTGACGGTTATTACCGTCACAGAATTAATGAAAATGAGAATTATGAATAAATTTCATAAAAATCACGATAATTATCGCAATTCGCGATACCCGGTGAGGATAGGAGTCACTTAGAGTCAGAGTTTCTAACTCAAATATTTTCTAAGTTATCGTGTTGCCCAGAATTTTCAAAAAATTACATGTTTGTTAACGTACTGGACAAATAAAAATTCGAGCACACGCCACTCCGAGGGTTCAATGTGCGCTTTATCAAGGCGGATCTCCTCACTGAGGATGGATGCTGTGAATTATTTTTTCGCTGAAATAACTCGGAAATTTTTTTCCGATAATTCATTTTTTCTCGGGAACTATTCAGTCAATTGAGCTGAAATTTCAGTGAGCACAGGGCGCACACATGGTGAATATACCGTCAAGTTTTCAGTTCGATACATATATTCGTTATCGAGAAAAGCGATGGAATGTGTCATCACCAGGGCCAAGAACTTCGTGCTCCTACGATTCATTCGCCAACCGGTATACACGTGAAGGCAGGCACAATAATTTTTTGGTTGGAATGCTCATAGCAATGGGCTCAGGTCTGAGGAACTCAGATCTGATCAGATCTAATTAGATCTGATCAGAGTGTGCCAAATTTCAGATCTGATCAGATCCAATTAGATCTGATCAGAGCGTGCCAAATTTCAGATCTGATCAGATCTAAGGAACTCAGATCTAATTAGATCTGCTCAGACCCAATTTAATCTGATCAGATCTGAACATTTTTTCCCGGGTAGCAAGAAAAAACGATACATGTGAATTGAAAAAAAAACAAACTTACCGAATTTTCGTTTATGCTCGCGTTGTATCCAAGCACTACCGTGAACTCAACAATGGAGCGATAGGTTGTAAATAACAAGCATCGATGTTTTCATCCGAGCTGGTGCAGAAACTTTACGGGGTCCAAAAAAGCAAAACTGCAATGAATAAAAAAGAAAAAATAGCATGAATACATGTGTCTGCGTATGGTAATCGATATTCGATTGGCAGTGTAGTGCAATATTCTCACCTGAACGTGTCTATTGATGTAACTAACTGCTCGAGACTTGTAAATTCGATGGGAGCATTTCCGGAGCGGCTTTCATGGGATACCAAGGAAAATAAAAAAAATATGAAAAATTGCACACTACTGCGGTCAGGATGACCACACATCTTACTGATACTCAGTGATGTAGATGTATATGTATGTATACATATTTTTTTATGGTGAACATATACTTCTCACTTATGTACTTGCATGCCTCGTTTTACTGAATTGATGGTATAAGAGCGGCAGAATAGACACCTGCAGAGCATAAGGCAAAAACAGGTGCAGACTCTTTTTGTCGTGACATTGAGAGGTTTTTGTTCATACTACTCAACTGAGTCATGTATGACAACAATGGAATTTTATCAAATTCATAGTGACCAAGTTATGATTTTATCAGTGAAGTGGTGAATTAGAATGAATTGAAGAGTTGCATGGAAATTTTCTCGTGAATATTCGTTGAAAAGAGGTCGTGAGACTTTTTCTTCTTGAAAGTTCCCAAGCTACAAGAAAAGCCTTCTGATAAGTTGTCATTAACATTGATATTTTGATTGATAAAATACGACAATTTGACATTAATTTTTTCCAACATTCTTGATCAATAACTGGAATTGAAGTTCTGCAATTTTAGTCATTACGTATTTTTCAGGAAAGTTCATGCTGCACTTGTTCGATATTCCAGAAACTTTTATTAACTTCTCGAGTTACTGGATTAACGGATTGTCAGTATCAGCTCGATCTCGTTCATCTCCTCTCTCGTGAAAGGAGTCACAACGCCTCGATACACTTTGCATCGCCAATCTCACAAACTGGATCAATTTGTGCATAAATTATATTATTCAATGACACTGCTGATTCTGCGCTTGTTACGATTACTCTAATTCGAGGGGCACTCATTTATATCCACAAGAGCCTATGGTGACTCCAATGGGGTCATAATGATCCTCCATTCGGGACAGACGAATTGTCTAATTAATTTAATTCTTGTGAACTAGTTAAACCCCTTAGTAGCTAGTTTGTATTCACAAAGATAATACCGTCCATTTGATTGATGGTAGTGATGGTATTTTTTTTCCATAGAATTATCGTGAATCTCAATTATTCCATTCAACGACCATGTAACCTGAAAATGCTTCAGCAAAAAAAAAATCACGTGATCCATTTCTCATTGGAGAAAAATTTTGATTTCATGAAAAGATTTATCAATTTTTTTTTCTTTTATTGTAAGTTATGTGCTTCCGGAATAAAAGCCACGAAAACTTTTGTCACCGACAGTAGAATTAAATGTCGAGTGAAATCACTTTATTTGGTAGAGCGTGTTTCATTCCAGTCGATTTCCTCGGGCAAGGACACCCAACCCACTAGTCTCAATATCTTTCCGCTACTTTTCGTTCTATTTACTTCCTCTCACCCTTCCCCTCTCATTCGCTCTTATCAGCGCGATGCTTTTTTCGTTTCTGTCCACTCCTCTATTTCCTCGTTGTAAACCCCACCCGATATATATACACATACAATGTAGTACTGCGAATAATCCCAATTCACGTTCATTCTGGGAAAGAATTGAAAAATAAAGGGGGAAAAAAATGATAAAACTTTTTACTTTTCACGAAATGATCGGATTACTGCGTACAGAGCTTCTATAGTGCTAGAAATTCATTTATATATATACATGGAGAAGCTCAACGTGAAAAATTCGTTTCTATATTCATAAAATTTAATCCACTTTCTTTCCATAGTCAATTAGATAGAATTTATGGGTGCAACGGATGAGCGTTGAATTCTTTTGATTCAATTATTTTGTACAATTTTGAATTATGTTACCCTGGTCTCAAGCAAACATCTCAAGATCATTTTTTCTTACATAAAAAACTTAATTTTTTTTCATGATATAGATGGTTTTCAGAATGTTATGCACACTCAGCAAAGAATTAAAGGAGCAGAAATTTTTTCCGAAATTTTGAGTAATTTTCAAACGGCTATAACTTCGTGAAAAATCCTCGGATCAGAACGAAACAAAAAAGGAATTGAAGCTTGAAATCTCTACTTTCAGAATCTTCAGATGGAAGTTTTCTATATGCATTTTTTATGGCATGAAAAAATCGATTAATGAGGGGGGGGGGGGAAATTCAAATTTTTTTATTTTCGCTGAGTTTCGATTGAATGGCGAATATTTCTGAGATGAGCTCGAGGTTTTAAAAAATGTCCAGCAATCTTTGATATTTTCTGGATACACGACTTTAATTATTAAATTACTCGACGATCATCAAGCCCTGTAATCTTTTGTGCAGAGAACTTAATTCTCCTCAAAAAAGGTTTCGTAATAAATTCTCGTGAGCCTAATAATAGTTTCTGAAATAATGCCGTTCTAATCTGGATTTAATTATTTGAAAAATATGTTCTCCTCAATTTATATAATAAAAATAGGTTACTAAAATGTTGAGAATTTTGTTGAGAAAAATTGGCCATTTATGAATCAAATTCTGAACTTTGGTGAAACGATGGAAAACGAAACGTCTGAGAATATGAAAAGAAGATTGAAGCTGTGGAGAACGTGATTTGATTAGATTTTTATCGCGCAAAAAAAATGTTCTGTTTGAAAATGAGATGAATTTCGTTTTCAATGTACCAGAAAAGCTCCAACTATGTGAACTTTGGGGGGAAAGTGACTTTTGTATTTTTCCAGTCCTCGTTGAATAAGCAATGCACAGTACTCCGTGTATTTTCCCCAAATCCCTCGAGACTCACCACGTACAGGAGGTAGGATATTCAATGTATGTATCTCTATTGTTCAAATATATACATATATATTTATATCAAGCTGGAGTGATATTTTTTCGGCAAAAATATTCGTGTTTTCCAAGTGTTGTATGTAAATTTTTTTCGGCCACTGAGAAAAAGCGTGGTGCAACTGCACTAACAGATCGTGGATAGAACGATACGAACATAGAAAACTAATTTACAATTTCCTACTTGAAACATAAATTCAAGTTATTTTTCTACTTTGAGAATTTAGTTCCTCTTATTTGAGCTGGTTTAGTATTGATTTATCTCTATTGCAAAATGAGATAACTTTGAAAAATCGTCGTTTTTTGGATTTATCTCTAAATGTTTTGAGAACAAGTGGATTTAGGGAAAAATCTCAAGATTTTTTTTTGTAAACGATTTTCTTGCAGGATGATCTCCAGATGATTCTCGAGCTGCACTATTCGAAAAATTCCAAATACAAATGCTGATAATCCATGAAAACTCATTTCATTCAAGCACTCACCTTCAAAATTTGCTGTCTTTGCTACCTGCACTCAATTCTCTGCTAAAATTTTCATTACTCTCATTATATCCGTGAGTGAGATGAAACTTCGTCCCATCTTAGTTACAAAGTGAAGTGCAATTTATTTTAGACGCGCTCAAAGTACGAGCAAAGTAAACATGGTAACAAGAAACTTGCGGAAACACGATGGTAATTCGTGAGCGTATTATTCCCACAGGAACTTGCTCCTTTTGAAGAAGAGGAAGTGTCCTTTTCACTTTACCGTGTCTAATAACACATATACACTCAGTGTCACAATTTCTTTATACGTATGTGTCTGTGTAGCACGGTGTGCTGAGGCATTCAGAGCAGCGTAGAACAATGGGAGAAAAAGGTGTCACAAACAAGAGAGTTGATAGGTGGGTCACGCTTTCAGTCTCCTGCATCAGCCCATCTGATGTCTCAACTAGACCACCCGAATACGTGGGACAGTTGGAAAAATTGCCGATTGGCTGGAAAGTGGTGTGAGAAGTAAAAAGACTGAGAAACTCCATCCAACAAAAAGGAGTCAATCAGATGAAACTACTTGGTTCAAAAGTTATTCGCCATAAAAATCCAGCGTTCAGTGGAATTATTCCTCTGAATTCAAGAGATATTTCTCCATTTCATTTTTTTTCTGCCGATTTAAAACAAGATGAGTCCATTCCGATTTGGGAATTTTATTGAGACTAAAAGATTTAGTTAGATTTCTCATCAGAATGAACAAATGAAAATTTTCACATTAATAGAACATGGTTACTACGAAAGGATGTTACTTTGTTCGAGTGTTAGGAGTCATAGGCGATAGTTAATTCAAGTAATCTAGCAAGCGCATCAACAGACTTCGATAATAGTTTGATTGAAGTACAGCCAGCAGTATGTATTATATGAAGGTGACGAGGATAATGACAACAGGCATGATACTGGGTAGACAGTCTACGAGTAAGAAAGGATAACGAAACCATCCCCTAGTTTGTGTATCACTTCATGAGACACTGTTGCCTACAGAGTTTCGACTGAGGAGGAGAGAGTAAAGTTTGATGCAAAACTCTTCAGTGAATATCGTGCCTTTGTGTAGCCTTCATAATTTCAAACAAACTTGCTTAATTAGCGAGTGATACGTGGGCTTTACAAAGAACTGAAAGGAAGCTCTAACTAGACACCAGTAAATTTTCAGGGAAAAAATCTACTCAAACTTTGATGACAGCGTGATGAAAAATTTGCTCCAACTGATTTTTCATTTACTGAAACTTTCTTCATTACACTAATTATTAATTCACCTGTAAGATTTTGTAAAAAAAAAATCATGGCAACAGAAAAAATTCTCTTGATATAAAAAAATCCCCAAGAATTGATTCATCTCCTTCTTTCCCCTGAAGGAAAAGTTTTCTCACAAGTAAGCACTTTTCTCGCACTTCTTCTCAAACAAAAACAACTTCCGCTCGAAATGAACTGATATACTTTGTCCCAAGCAATAAATTCTCTCACGTGTTATGGTTGGTAGTATACAAGGGTAAAGGAGAGATATCCCTTAATCGCATCAAGAGAAAGAGAAAAAAAATCACATTCACTTCGAATCTTTTGTGGGTTTTGTAGGTCTACAGTCAAACACACAAAGAATCAAATAAATTTTAAATTGATCTGAGTACAGAAAACTCACCCCGGGAATGTGAAAGGAAAGCAAGTGTGTACTTTCCGTATGTGATTCACATCCAAGTACTTTAGAGTTTAATAGCATAATTTTTCAAAGGAAATATCGCCCTAGAGCAGCTGCCACAGGCAAAGGGTGAGGTGAGAAAAAGGAGGAAAAAAAGTAGAAAAACCTCAAA
Source organism: Aleiodes alternator (assembly GCA_963921955.1). Classification (NCBI taxonomy): domain Eukaryota; kingdom Metazoa; phylum Arthropoda; class Insecta; order Hymenoptera; family Braconidae; genus Aleiodes; species Aleiodes alternator. Next base: position 7,196,680 of record OY998100.1, on the reverse strand, counting down.
TTAAGGGGTTGCGTCATCTTCTGGAGTGTTCACTTCAGGCAGAGCTTTAGGAAGCCAATCGAGCTGTATACAACTTTCAAGAGGATGATGTCAAAGTCAACTGGCATGGGGAGGGAACGATTCAGCTCTTACTTCCAATGCTGCTGCTTTTTTTTTATCGTCCCCCTATCTCTTCATTCATATCCTCAATGTTTTATTCAATTCAAAATTAATATGCTCCATGATAATATTGAGATCTTCTCTTTTTCCTGTGCGTGTCTTCAGCTCGAGATTCTGTAGTGGAACAGTGGGACACGAATTCTCGGGAACAAATAGATAGAACACATGTACAATTGGAAGCACGCAGGTATTTTTTTGCTATTCTAGACGCGCACATACTCTGAGACACGTTCTCTTCAATGGTTAGTGGCAATAAATTTCTGGAATCCCTCAGAAACTACACATAGGACACGCATCAAGTGTCTGAAGGGTAAATTTTGTTGAGTACTTTTTTATTTTCTCTGTGAAAACCCTCGACGTATGCTTCAAGTCAAACTTATGAAGATCTTTGATCCTTGGAGTGTGTAAGCACTTCTCTCTTTCCCTGTGGAAAAGACGTGAAAATAAATAAATGGCAATTCAATTTATGCTTGACGTTTCTCGCAGAATTGATTTTTTTCTAGAAATATCCCAATGCTTCAGTGATTTTATCATTATATTGGCAGCTATGAGGAATTTAATGGAAAATATTGCCCGAAGATATTCTTCAAGTCTCAATTCGAGGGGTTAATCACTCAAGGATTCAGTGACACCATTCAGTGACACCATGACACGTGAATTCAGTCTCTGATTTCAATGACTTCAACAAAATGTGAAGTCAATGACTTCAAGCGCTGATCAACATGACTTCATGACTGCAATTGACTGCCAATGACTTCATCAATTTATAGTCAGTGACTCCAAATGTAATGAATTCATTGAAGTCACAATAAACAAAATTTTGCAAATAGAAGAGGGTGGGGAAAAACGGATTTTCATCATATTGAAACAAAAACTTGCTATATAAATGAGGCATTAGAATATTCAGATGTTTTGTATTGGAAATATTTTTCAACAGTTGAAATTAGAATGGCGTGCGTAGCTCCGTGGCACAAAGTGTAGGTTCACTAATTGTAGGGTCGAGCGTTCAAATCCTCTAGTTCGGGGTAGAATTTTCATGCGAAAAAAATGGTATTTCTGGTCACGAAGCGATGGGAAGCGTCTTAGAAGGATAGTGATTGATTGCTATCGAACAAATGTGATGAACCAAAATTTCTCATTATTTTGGAAACAAAATTGTATTTTGTTACTGGTAACTGAGATTATTCTCTTACCGACGCATTGTCAGTTCAAGACTTAGTTTCAATTTCAATATTTATAAGAGAAATCATAATAAATAATTATGATTTTAAAGTTAGAATCCAGATTAGAAGACCAAATTATATTCTGAAAATATAAGAAATCGGCAAAATATCGCATATCTTGGAGTTATTTCTTCTTATGATCTAAAATCTATCCTTACTCATATTCGAGGATATATTTTCAGCTCCATTTCAGGATAGAATTTTTTTCGTGTCCCCCACCCCATGCTTCATTCTACTACAGGGTGGTGAACCCCTTGATGGTAAATTCTCACTTTTTGCCCCATCATCTTCGTCTTGTAACGTATTTTTGATCAAGATTTCCGAATTCTCTACGAATTTAGTAGTTTTTCTATCACATTCCCTCAAAAAACCCAGAAACTAATGAGCTGACATGGCTCATAATCCAATCAGGGCTAAGTTACATAAAGATAAATCTATTCCATTCAAAAAAAAATTTTGATCGGATGAGAAATGGCAGTGTCATCGTTGGTCAAAGTTTCCTCACATACGACATAAAAATTGCTTACGACAATTCATCACTAAAGATTGCATACAAACCCCAAAATGTATGTGAATTATCCAGGTGTTATTCTACCAGAGAAATTTAAACCTAAACGATGGAAGATACTACTCAGCAAGTAGATACGGTAATATTACACGAGAAAATCGTCGCAAAGATACTGACACTAACGTTGCCTTACCACACATTGTCCGCACAACGATGAAATCGTAACACGTGTTACAGGAGCCCATTCGCTGACAAGAAAATTCCTCGAGGTGTAATAACGATGTAGTAAGGCGTGTGCGAGAAAGAGAGGGTGACTCACGGAATAACCCAGAGCTTTTGACGTTCCTAACGCTTCATGGGCAGTAGCGTATTGAATGGGCAATAACGTTAACCGTTATCGTTACCCAACGGCTCTTGATACACCAGCCCGACCAATCAAACTGTGCCCCTTTCTTGCCAAGCTTCTCCTCTCCCCTCCCCCTCTCACGTCCTTCGATATATATTTCGTTTCACCGAATTCACGACGTCTGAGACCTCCCGTGGCTATTTAACCGATAAATTTCCATTCCAACCGTTTCTTCATGTCCGAGGAGAGGAGAGAGTTGTATTAACGGCACGGGAAAGAAACATTATCACTTATTGTAATGAAATTTCACGGAAATGGAGAATGCACTATTTCCATGGAATCGTGAGTGATTATAGGGTAAAATGAAAGGGAAAACTGAGAAAATAATTGCCTGAAAATATCTGGATAATTCATTTTATTTCAGCACTTCTTCGTACATGTGTTCATCAGAACTAGGTTTAATCAATTATGAAGTGAATAATTTATTAGAAACGATTTTTGACGGTAAATTACAGAGCTTTGCTTGGGCATATTCAATCGTATCATTGAATCATTATTTATTTCTTTATTTTCAATTATTTTCATCATGAGTCGAACTTTTAGTTTCATTTGTAGCGCATGATGGGGTGAAATAGATACTCCAATGAAATTTGACTTTAAAAAGAAAGAAATCTAGAAAATACATATAAACCTTGCCATTTTCTATTTCAGTGCGTATCTTGTTGACTATTGAAAATTACTCTCAACAATGCTACCAAAATTCAAACTTCAAGAATTGTTTCTCTAACGATACCTTTGTACATTTCTAAGGGAGCTTTATATCTTTCCCTCAAGGCAAATTTTCGCAACAAGCGCACTGTGAGTTTATTTGAACAGAACAATTACACCTCATACTCTTCGCAAAATTTCCCAAATGCCACTCGTTATACAGTTGGGGAGAATTTCCATCACCCAACACGAGAGTGAATTTGTTTAATTTAATACAGTGAAGGCCAACAAAAATATGAATCGAATCAATGAATGTTCACGAAGTGTTTGTTCACTCTCGGAGTTTATTAAATTTAAATGGTGAGCCATTTTATGTAAGATTATTCTTCCTTCCTCTTTTTTCTCATTTTTTCCTGTTTCCAAATGAGAAAACGAAATGTTCTTCCAGTGTTATGTAGACGAAAATAAAGGGAGGGAAAAGAGGCTGTTAGAGAGATACTGGAGATTTTCGTTCGTTGTTATGTACCAGCTTGATCGTGGGCATATTAACGTTTACACGGGTGTAATTACCGGGTTGAGCGAGACGGAAACGACGATTACTTTTCACCGTTGGAGAATACAAATCTTGTCGAGTATTCTTGGCGAAGAATGGGGATAAAAATTCACTGGTCTTTGTCTCATTTACTTCAATGTAAAATGTACTATTTTTTTTTTTTATGAACATAATACTGGCTTCTAATTTTTAATTAAATGAGAGATATTTTGCAGTTGAATTCATTAAATGCCAAACAATTTAATTTGTGAAATACTTTGAGCAGCTAAATGCCAAGGAATTCATAGAATTTAGTGATCGAAAAATTACAAGGAATAAATTCAGTAGTGAAGAGTCGAAACGAGATGAATCTATTAAGAAATTTGTTCGGAAGAAAAAATTCCACATATTTCCTGAAAATTAAATATACACAGATGATTTGTCTCATTTCATTTCTTTCCTACTGAAACTTCTCAAGTTATTCCGAGAAAATTAAAGAAAAGACATGAAATATTTGTGCCAAGCTAAGAGCTGATAAAATAGTTTCATTCTCATTATTTTTGAGCGATAACACGACTGGATAATGTGAGAAAAACCACATAGTAAGTAAATGCGAAGTAAAGGAGAAAGTAAGGAACAATGGGAAAAGCACGGAAATTGAGAAACTTAACGTTGGCAGGTTTTTCAAGTGAAAAATTTCTCTGTATTCTTCAGTCCTAAAAATGATGACCACAATAATTACAAATTGCATGTGCGGATAAGGGTGTCATGACTCTGGTCCGAATTTCCAATAGATATCGGCTACTCGATACAAAATCGAATTACGATACTAACTCACCATCTCAATCTACACGAAATGACGTTGGGAAGAATATCGGGCTTATTCACGGAACCAATATTAACACCCCGTTATTGTTTTGTACTTTGGCCTTTGATCGACTCACCCAAAATCGTATAAAATAATTCGGCTCGAACGTCCGCCACCCCATACATTCAATTCAATATTCAATTCTGTGATTTGAATGGAGGTATGAATAAGAAATGAATTCGTACAATTCAATTTAGTGAATGTTACAAATGATTAATTTAATTGAAAATTGAATATTCATATATTGAAAAACACTTTGGGGAGAGTGAGAGTATTTGAAATACTATTTTCTCAATAATTCCATGGAAAAGCTGTGGAAATTTCCGATGAAAAATCCGTTTCAAATTAAGTTTTCATTTACCAGATTTCCAGCACTTTTGGATCATCAATTTCATCCGAAATTTTCCCAGCTCTTCAATGAAATTATAGGAAAAATTCAATCTGGAAGCATTTCATTGAACTAGCTATTTCATCCCCCTTTTCCCTATTCTGCATTAACGAAACAATAGAGGTTCGATTTTTCCTTCGGTTTCTCCGCCCCAACCTTTCAGCTTTATCATAATAATAAAATCAGGAACATGACATTTAGCTAGATATGTCAAAGTATGATAGTTACATACTCCAGTACCTCAGTGTCCCCATTAGTATGGATGGAATAGGAAGGGTTGCTGAGCTTGTTAATGAGATGAAAATGCTTTGATCTCTGACAAAGGCCATAGTCCCATAAGATTCAGAATCAAATTATCAAGTGCGGTGGGCTGTACGCATCTTTATCTTGAATTCTCTTTTGTCTTCGGAAGATTGTACTATCTTATCTGAAAAATCCAAAAATCTTTCAGCAGTAAAGTGATAACGGAGGATGAGTTGAAGTATTTGTCGTGGATTTTTTCACGAATATAGTTAGAAGGGGTGGGCTTAGAGCAATTTACCATGAGACCTTGTTTGTAGCCTATCAAATTCTGCTAGAGATGTCCTCCAACATTCTACCCTGAACTTCATAGTTTTGAAGATATTTTTTAAATAATCTACAAGTGATTCGTAACAGTATAATCGCAGAACAGCGTATTTTCTGATCTATATCGTGCACTAGATAATATATCATAATAATTATTCATCACTCCTGTGAATTGAACTCCCAGTCATAATTGAAGTCAACAAGAACTGCATATAGATCTCAAAAAGAATAAAAATAAAATTTACTAAATTACCTTCTCGATTTAATGGAATCAAGGGGTGAACACGTGTCACAGCCTCTACTGTCCTGCAATCAGGTGTGAGCAAACTTCAACGAATTTTCCGGATCCTAAAGGACCAGAGAGTAGAATAAAAAAAATGAGGAGCGGCAGAGTGCACGCCGACGAGATGAAAATAGAGAAATGTGGACAAACATGGATGCAAAGCCCATAAAAATCATGAGGATGAAAATGTGCAGGTAGAAGGCGTACCCACACACACGTACAAATACATTTTTTTTTTGGTTGAGTTCTTTATCTTTTTTCTCATAGCCCCCATACTGCACAGAGGTTTTCACATTTTTAAACACCGTCCCCTCTCAGCCGCGCACACAGTTGCTACACGGGCCTCCTGCACAGTGAGTAGAGTGCGGCTACAAGGACAAAGTGAAGGGTTGGATAGGTCGTTGGTAAAGAAAGTAAGTTGCAGAGAGTCTGCACCCTCGCAATTGTATGCGCCATCTATATATATACGCACATATTCATTGGAGAAAAGAAGGATATGAGAGAGAGAGAGAAAAGAAAAAGAAAATGTTCTTCCAAGTCTTGCTTACGAATGGTAAATGTTTCGTCTCCCTTTTTTCCATTGAAAAAAAATTTAAAAACAAAAGAAATTAACAAATAGTCGTAGCATAAAGGTTTTCACCTTGCAACACGTATGCGTTTCGTGAAGCGGCAAGTTGGGAGTTTAATGATGTAGTGAGATAAGGACAATGAGAGAGAAAGAGGAAAGAAAATGGAAAAGTTCGTGATGAAAAAGCCCAGGTGGATATGCATTATGGAACGGCGCGTATCGTTATTGCATTCATGCCCTGAGTTTTTAACCACCTCTTACTTTCTTCACTCTTCTTGTGCTTTAGAAATTGTGCGTGTATGTGTGTGGGTAACCCATATGAGACGCCCTTCGGCTCGTTCTCGAGCCATTCAAAGCGCCTAGTGCCAACGGCCCGTTAAACGATGTGCCACAACGTGTAGGTATACGGAAACGAGATACCCTATAGGTTTCTTTCTTTTTTAACAACGAGAACGACCGCGCGCTGACGCGCGCGTTTTCTTGATCAGTTAGTGTGTCGATCCTTCTAAGTCACGTTAATTTTTTTGGAGAGAATTTTCAGCAATCACGATGATTTCTATTGGCTGTTTGTGTTTTTTTCCATATAAGAGGACGATTGAATAACGTTCCCGTATCATCTACATTACCTTTCTGTTCTTCAACGTTGGCTAATGTTCTCTTTCCCCTTACATCATTTTTCTGTTCGTTAAGGATCATTGGGGGGTACGATCGAAAAAAAAGTTAATTTTTCGCCTGAAATCGTAGATAACAATGTAAATAAGATAAATGTCTCAAAACCGATGCAGTAAGTATTTGGAACATGTAATGAGGAACAAAATACGCCCGGGAAATGAAAAATTAATTTCGAATTGATTTTTTTTACCATTTTTTACATTTCTTTAAATTTGTGAAGATTCAAAGAAATGTAAAAAATGGTACGAATTTTTCAGTTTTCAATGAATTTTGTGTTTCTAGGGCTTATTTCATTCCTCATTACATTTTGCACAGACTCACTGAATCACATTTGATATTTTCATCTTTTATAAACTTGTATTAATGACTTTATACAGACAACTAACTTTTTTCCGATTGTACCTCTAAACAACTTTAACAATGAATAATTTTTCTGTTCTTTGATATTGGATACTGCCTCCTTATCTCCTGCATTATTTTCCTGTTCTTCAATATTCGACAACATCCCGTTATCCCCCACATGACCTTTCTGGTCTCCAACATTAATAATGTTCCCTTTTTCCTCATATTATCCCTCTGTTCTCTAGCCTTGGAGAATGTACCTCTTCCCCCCACATTATATATTTGCTCTTTTACATTGAATGATTGCCCTTTTTCCCTCACATTGTCTTTCTGTTTTTCAAAATGAGATAATGTGTGCCCTCCTTCCAACTTTGGATGATGTTCCCATTTTCCCACATTACTTGTCTGTTTTTTAACACTCGAAAATGTTCCCTTTTCTCCCACATCACTTTCCTGTTCTTCAATATTCAATAACGTTCGCTAATCCCCCGCAATGTCTCTCTGTTCCTCAACAGATAATGGATAATGTTATCTCTCACCTCCCAATTTATCTTTCTGTTCCCAACATTGAATCATGTTCCTTTTCCCGCAAAATATATCTCAGTTTTTCAACATTAAATGATGATTCCGTTTCTCTCACATTATCTTTCTGCCCTTTAAAGATGACTGGAAAGTACAATCGAAAAAAAAGTCAATTTTTCGTCTGAAATCCTAAATTACAACTTATAAATGATAAATTTTTCAAAACTGAAACAGTAAGTATTTGGAAAATGTAATAAAGAACAAAATAAGCCCAAGAAACGAAAAATCAATTTCGAATTGAAACTTTTTTACCACTTTCAACATTTCTTTAAATTCGTCAAGATTTAAAGGAATATAAAAAAATGGTACGGATCTGTCAGTTATCAATTAATTTTGTGTTTCTAGGGCTTATTTTATTCTTCATTACCTTCTTCACAAATTCACTGATTCACATTCAAGAATTTCATCTCGTATAAGTTGGTATTAACGACTTTATGCAAAGAATTAACTTTTTTCCAATTGTACCCTCAACCATCTTCGAAACTGATTAATAATCCCCTGTTCCTTCACATTATTTTTCTGTTATTTGATATTGGATAATGTTCCTTTATCTCCCAATTTACCTTCTCGTTTCCACCATTGAATAATGTTCCTATTTCCCTCACATTATCTTTGTTTTTTAACCATAGGTAATGTTTCCCTTTCCCCCGCATTATCTTTTTGTCTTTCAACATTTGGCAATGTTCCCCTTTGCCCGACATCGTCTTTTTGTATTTAGTATTGGATGATGTTCCGTATCCCCCACATTATATGTCTGTTCTTTGACATTGAATAAACTCCTCCTTTTCTCCACATTATCTTTCTGCTCTCTCACTTTAGAAAATGTTCCCTGTTCTTCTACATTCTCTTCCTGTTCTCTAACTTCGGATAATGTTGCCTTTTTCCCTTCATTATTTTCCTGTTCTTCAATATTAGATAATGCCCCTGTATTCCCCACATTATCTCTCTGTTTTTTTAACACTGGATAATGTTCTTTTTTGCCCAAATTATTATTCATGATGATGGAAAAATTTTCATAATTGTGATGATTTTCATTGGCTGATTGGCTGAATGAAACAGCCAATAGGAATGAGGATGAACGTACACTGAAAAGAAATAGTGTTGAAAACAATCAAATATTGAGTCCACTGGTCCTGAGTAAATATTTTTTTTAAATAATTATAAAAAGAAAGGGTTGAATTTACTGAATTTTGTCCAGTCTAAATAGATTAATTGTTTAAATAGACGAAATTCAGTAAACTCAACTATTTTTAATTATTTCAAAAAAAATATTTATTAACGATCAGTGGACTCAATATTTAATGGTTTTTTTCTCAGAAATTATTTTTTTCCTCAGAGTAGAAGAGCTCGTAAGTGAACTGATGTTCATTTAGTTTTTCATAGAAAGATAGAAGAAAAAGAATGAATGGGGCAGTAAAAAATATCTGAGAAGGAAATTTAAATTAACAAAATAAGGGAATGGTCTGGTTTTCATCAATATTGAAATGTCGATTTTCTTTTATCTGTATTATCTTTATTTAGTATCTATATCTTCGATCAATCTCTGTACAATATATGGTGAATCATCTTGACAGGTATCTACATATCTTTTTCATGTATTCATAAAAATCTGTATCTGTAGCTAGTCTCGGTGAAGGTTCTCCTGGGAAAAAATGATGATTAAAATTCCATTTTTTTTCCTCATGGTTTTTAGACCAATCTATTTCATTCCATCCTCATTTTTTTGAGCAATTTCACCTGAATCTTTCATGTAGCTCTAAAAGTCTCTATGAACAGAATGAGAACAAAATTACTCTATCTGATTCAACTTCTGAGAGAGCTTTAAAAACTGATGATGGAATAAAATCGATAATATTGATAATGGAATTTAAGAAGTCGATGCTTCTGTTATTCAATTGAAAAATTGATAATTTTGCTAAAAAATAAGTTTGAAAATCTACGGTTGACTGTGTCTTCCATCATTCTTCGGTTGCCACTTGTTAATTGAAATTTTTTCATATCGATTCATAATTCCATTTTTTTTTTTTAAATCGATTATTCTCTTTTTTCTTTTTTATGAAGTAAATAAGTGAAGGAAATACAGAAATGTGTCGTTGCAATGTTTCAAGAATTCAAAGCTTATCGATGGCATTGAAAAATTCCCTTAATCCTCTCAAATAATATTTCTCAAAAAAAAAATTGATTAATTTTTTTTCAATTTAATGATGAATTCATTTATTAATAATAGGAAATATTTGAATATTGAGCGACTGAAACATAGCTCACAGGGAGTGATATGAATGAATTTCAGGTTAACAATGCACTGCGGAGATTATCAATGTATGAATTACTCAATTTGATATTTAATATGTAAAATACTTACATGTATTTACCGCGTAGTTTGAAAGTTCCTTTTTTCCGTCACTGGCGAACTCATAGTTATATTAAACATAACATGATGAATGAATTAAATGATTATTTTTACACGCGTATTGACTGACATGCGCCGCCATTTGCATTCGCGTAAAAACACTTGAAGTGAATAGACATTCAGCGCGCCAAGCGCGACGATTCCTATTGGCTGATGAAATATGAATTGGCCAATCAGAATGAGAATAAAGTGTCCTCACTCTGAAGTTAGCTAACGTTCCTCTGCTTTTTATATATAGACGAGAACGACCGCGCGCTGACGCGCGCGTTTTCTTGATCAGTTAGTGTATCGATCCTTCTAATTCACGTTAATTTTTTTGGAGAGAATTTTCAACAATCACGATGATTTCTATTGGCTGTTTGTGTTTTTTCCATATAAGAGGACGATTGAATAACGTTCCCGTATCATCTACATTACCTTTCTGTTCTTCAACGTTGGCTAATGTTTTCTTTCCCCTTACATCATTTTTCTGTTCGTTAAGGATGATTGGGGGGTACGATCGAAAAAAAAGTTAATTTTTCGCCTGAAATCGTAGATAACAATGTAAATAAGATAAATGTCTCAAAACCGATGCAGTAAGTATTTGGAACATGTAATGAGGAACAAAATACGCCCTGGAAATGAAAAATTAATTTCTAATTGATTTTTTTTACCATTTTTTACATTTCTTTAAATTTGTGAAGATTCAAAGAAATGTAAAAAATGGTACGAATTTTTCAGTTTTCAATGAATTTTGTGTTTCTAGGGCTTATTTCATTCCTCATTACATTTTTCACAGACTCACTGAATCACATTTGATATTTTCATCTTTTATAAGCTTGTATCAATGACTTTATACAGAAAACTAACTTTTTTCCGATTGTACCTCTAAACAACTTTAACAATGAATAATTTTTCTGTTCTTTGATATTGGATACTGCCTCCTTATCTCCTGCATTATTTTCCTGTTCTTCAATATTCGACAACATCCCGTTATCCCCCACATGACCTTTTTGGTCTCCAACATTAATAACGTTCCCTTTTTCCTCATATTATCCCTCTGTTCTCTAGCCTTGGAGAATGTACCTCTTCCCCCCACATTATATACTTGCTCTTTTACATTGAATGATTGCCCTTTTTCCCTCACATTGTCTTTCTGTTTTTCAAAATGAGATATGTGTGCCCTCCTTCCAACTTTGGATGATGTTCCCATTTTCCCACATTACTTGTCTGTTTTTTAACACTCGAAAATGTTCCCTTTTCTCCAACATCACTTTCCTGTTCTTCAATATTCAATAACGTTCGCTTATCCCCCGCAATGTCTCTCTGTTCCTCAACAGATAATGGATAATGTTATCTCTCACCTCCCAATTTATCTTTCTGTTCCCAACATTGAACTATGTTCCTTTTCCCGCAAAATATATCTCAGTTTTTCAACATTAAATGATGTTTCCGTTTCTCTCACATTATCTTTCTGCCCTTTAACGATGACTGGAAAGTACAATCGAAAAAAAAGTCAATTTTTCGTCTGAAATCCTAAATTACAACTTATAAATGATAAATTTTTCATTTTTGTGTTGAAAACAATCAAATATTGAGTCCACTGGTCCTGAGTAAATATTTTTTTAAAATAATTATAAAAAGAAAGGGTTGAATTTACTGAATTTTGTCCAGTCTAAATAGATTAATTGTTTAAATAGACGAAATTCAGTAAACTCAACTATTTTTAATTATTTCAAAAAAAATATTTATTAACGATCAGTGGACTCAATATTTAATGGTTTTTTTCTCAGTAATGATTTTTTTCCTCAGTGTAGAAGAGCTCGTAAGTGAACTGATGTTCATTTCGTTTTTCATAGAAAGATAGAAGAAAAAGAATGAATGGGGCAGTAAAAAATATCTGAGAAGGAAATTTAAATTAACAAAATAAGGGAATGGTCTGGTTTTCATCAATATTGAAATGTCGATTTTCTTTTATCTGTATTATCTTTATTTAGTATCTATATCTTCGATCAATCTCTGTACAATATATGGTGAATCATCTTGACAGGTATCTACATATCTTTTTCATGTATTCATAAAAATCTGTATCTGTAGCTAGTCTCGGTGAAGGTTCTCCTGGGAAAAAATGATGTTTAAAATTCCATTTTTTTTCCTCATGGTTTTTAGACCAATCAATTTCATTCCATCCTCATTTTTTTGAGCAATTTCACCTGAATCTTTCATGTAGCTCTAAAAGTCTCTATGAAGAGAATGAGAACAAAATTGCTCTATCTGATTCAACTTCTGAGAGAGCCTTAAAAACTGATAATGGAATAAAATCGATAATATTGATAATGGAAATTAAGAAGTCGATGCTTCTGTTATTCAATTGAAAAATTGATAATTTCGCTAAAAAAAAAAGTTTGAAAATCTACGATTGACTGTGTCTCCCATCATTCTTCGGTTGCCACTTGTTAATTGAAATTTTTTCATATCGATTCATAATTCCATTTTTTTTTTTAAATCGATTATTCTCTTTTTTCTTTTTTATGAAGTAAATAAGTGAAGGAAATACAGAAATGTGTCGTTGCAATGTTTCAAGAATTCAAAGCTTATCGATGGCATTGAAAAATTCCCTTAATCCTCTCAAATAATATTTCTCAAAAAAAAAATTGATTAATTTTTTTTCAATTTAATGATGAATTCATTTATTAATAATAGGAAATATTTGAATATTGAGCGACTGAAACATAGCTCACAGGGAGTGATATGAATGAATTTCAGGTTAACAATGCACTGCGGAGATTATCAATGTATGAATTACTCAATTTGATATTTAATATGTAAAATACTTACATGTATTTACCGCGTAGTTTGAAAGTTCCTTTTTTCCGTCACTGGCGAACTCATAGTTATATTAAACATAACATGATGAATGAATTAAATGATTATTTTTACACGCGTATTGACTGACATGCGCCGCCATTTGCATTCGCGTAAAAACACTTGAAGTGAATAGACATTCAGCGCGCCAAGCGCGACGATTCCTATTGGCTGATGAAATATGAATTGGCCAATCAGAATGAGAATAAAGTGTCCTCACTCTGAAGTTAGCTAACGTTCCTCTGCTTTTTATATATAGACGAGAACGACCGCGCGCTGACGCGCGCGTTTTCTTGATCAGTTAGTGGTCGATCCTTCTAATTCACGTTAATTTTTTTGGAGAGAATTTTCAACAATCACGATGATCTTATTGGCTGTTTGTGTTTTTTTCCATATAAGAGGACGATTGAATAACGTTCCCGTATCATCTACATTACCTTTCTGTTCTTCAACGTTGGCTAATGTTTTCTTTCCCCTTACATCATTTTTCTGTTTGTTGAGGATGATTGGGGGGTACGATCGAAAAAGAAGTTAATTTTTCGCCTGAAATCGTAGATAACAATGTAAATAAGATAAATGTCTCAAAACCGATGCAGTAAGTATTTGGAACATGTAATGAGGAACAAAATACGCCCTGGAAATCAAAAATTAATTTCGAATTGATTTTTTTTACCATTTTTTACCTTTCTTTAAATTTGTGAAGATTCAAAGAAATGTAAAAAATGGTACGAATTTTTCAGTTTTCAATGAATTTTGTGTTTCTAGGGCTTATTTCATTCCTCATTACATTTTTCACAGACTCACTGAATCACATTTGATATTTTCATCTTTTATAAGCTTATATTAATGACTTTATACAGAAAACTAACTTTTTTCCGATTGTACCTCTAAACAACTTTAACAATGAATAATTTTTCTGTTCTTTGATATTGGATACTGCCTCCTTATCTCCTGCATTATTTTCCTGTTCTTCAATATTCGACAACATCCCGTTATCCCCCACATGACCTTTCTGGTCTCCAACATTAATAATGTTCCCTTTTTCCTCATATTATCCCTCTGTTCTCTAGCCTTGGAGAATGTACCTCTTCCCCCCACATTATATATTTGCTCTTTTACATTGAATGATTGCCCTTTTTCCCTCACATTGTCTTTCTGTTTTTCAAAATGAGATAATGTGTGCCCTCCTTCCAACTTTGGATGATGTTCCCATTTTCCCACATTACTGGTCTGTTTTTTAACACTCGAAAATGTTCCCTTTTCTCCCACATCACTTTCCTGTTCTTCAATATTCAATAACGTTCGCTAATCCCCCGCAATGTCTCTCTGTTCCTCAACAGATAATGGATAATGTTATCTCTCACCTCCCAATTTATCTTTCTGTTCCCAACATTGAATTATGTTCCTTTTCCCGCAAAATATATCTCAGTTTTTCAACATTAAATGATGATTCCGTTTCTCTCACATTATCTTTCTGCCCTTTAAAGATGACTGGAAAGTACAATCGAAAGAAAAGTCAATTTTTCGTCTGAAATCCTAAATTACAACTTATAAATGATAAATTTTTCAAAACTGAAACAGTAAGTATTTGGAAAATGTAATAAAGAACAAAATAAGCCCAAGAAACGAAAAATCAATTTCGAATTGAAACTTTTTTACCACTTTCAACATTTCTTTAAATTCGTCAAGATTTAAAGGAATATAAAAAAATGGTACGAATCTGTCAGTTATCAATTAATTTTGTGTTTCTAGGGCTTATTTTATTCTTCATTACCTTCTTCACAAATTCACTGATTCACATTCAAGAATTTCATCTCGTATAAGTTGGTATTAACGACTTTATGCAAAGAATTAACTTTTTTCCAATTGTACCCTCAAACATCTTCGAAACTGATTAATAATCCCCTCTTCCTTCACATTATTTTTCTGTTATTTGATATTGGATAATGTTCCCTTATCTCCCAATTTACCTTCTCGTTTCCAACATTGAATAATGTTCCTATTTCCCTCACATTATCTCTGTTTTTTAACCATAGGTAATGTTTCCCTTTCCCCCGCATTATCTTTTTGTCTTTCAACATTTGGCAATGTTCCCCTTTGCCCGACATCGTCTTTTTGTATTTAGTATTGGATGATGTTCCCGTATCCCCCACATTATATGTCTGTTCTTTGACATTGAATAAACTCCTCCTTTTCTCCACATTATCTTTCTGCTCTCTCACTTTAGAAAATGTTCCCTGTTCTTCTACATTCTCTTCCTGTTCTCTAACTTCGGATAATGTTGCCTTTTTCCCTTTATTATTTTCCTGTTCTTCAATATTGGATCATGCCCCTGTATTCCCCACATTATCTCTGTTTTTTTAACACTGGATAATGTTCTTTTTTGCCCACATTATCTCTCGGTTCTTTAAAATTCAGTAATATCCCCGTATCTCCCAACATTATCACTCACTTCTTCAACGTTGGATAATGTTCTCTTTTCGCCCAAATTATTATTCATGATGATGGAGAAATTTTCATAATTGTGATGATTTTCATTGGCTGATTGGCTGAATGAAACAGCCAATAGGAATGAGGATGAGCGTACACTGAAAAGAAATAGTGTTGAAAACAATCAAATATTGAGTCCACTGGTCCTGAGTAAATATTTTTTTTAAATAATTATAAAAAGAAAGGGTTGAATTTACTGAATTTTGTCCAGTCTAAATAGATTAATTGTTTAAATAGACGAAATTCAGTAAACTCAACTATTTTTAATTATTTCAAAAAAAATATTTATTAACGATCAGTGGACTCAATATTTAATGGTTTTTTTCTCAGTAATTATTTTTTTCCTCAGTGTAGAAGAGCTCGTAAGTGAACTGATGTTCATTTCGTTTTTCATAGAAAGATAGAAGAAAAAGAATGAATGGGGCAGTAAAAAATATCTGAGAAGGAAATTTAAATTAACAAAATATGGGAATGGTCTGGTTTTCATCAATATTGAAATGTCGATTTTCTTTTATCTGTATTATCTTTATTTAGTATCTATATCTTCGATCAATCTCTGTACAATATATGGTGAATCATCTTGACAGGTATCTACATATCTTTTTCATGTATTCATAAAAATCTGTATCTGTAGCTAGTCTCGGTGAAGGTTCTCCTGGGAAAAAATGATGATTAAAATTCCATTTTTTTTCCTCATGGTTTTTAGACCAATCTATTTCATTCCATCCTCATTTTTTTCAGCAATTTCACCTGAATCTTTCATGTAGCTCTAAAAGTCTCTATGAAGAGAATGAGAACAAAATTGCTCTATCTGATTCAACTTCTGAGAGAGCCTTAAAAACTGATAATGGAATAAAATCGATAATATTGATAATGGAAATTAAGAAGTCGATGCTTCTGTTATTCAATTGAAAAATTGATAATTTCGCTAAAAAAAAAAGTTTGAAAATCTACGATTGACTGTGTCTCCCATCATTCTTCGGTTGCCACTTGTTAATTGAAATTTTTTCACATCGATTCATAATTCCATTTTTTTTTTTTAAATCGATTATTCTCTTTTTTCTTTTTTATGAAGTAAATAAGTGAAGGAAATACAGAAATGTGTCGTTGCAATGTTTCAAGAATTCAAAGCTTATCGATGGCATTGAAAAATTCCCTTAATCCTCTCAAATAATATTTCTCAAAAAAAAAATTGATTAATTTTTTTTCAATTTAATGATGAATTCATTTATTAATAATAGGAAATATTTGAATATTGAGCGACTGAAACATAGCTCACAGGGAGTGATATGAATGAATTTCAGGTTAACAATGCACTGCGGAGATTATCAATGTATGAATTACTCAATTTGATATTTAATATGTAAAATACTTACATGTATTTACCGCGTAGTTTGAAAGTTCCTTTTTTCCGTCACTGGCGAACTCATAGTTATATTAAACATAACATGATGAATGAATTAAATGATTATTTTTACACGCGTATTGACTGACATGCGCCGCCATTTGCATTCGCGTAAAAACACTTGAAGTGAATAGACATTCAGCGCGCCAAGCGCGACGATTCCTATTGGCTGATGAAATATGAATTGGCCAATCAGAATGAGAATAAAGTGTCCTCACTCTGAAGTTAGCTAACGTTCCTCTGCTTTTTATATATAGACGAGAACGACCGCGCGCTGACGCGCGCGTTTTCTTGATCAGTTAGTGTATCGATCCTTCTAATTCACGTTAATTTTTTTGGAGAGAATTTTCAACGATCACGATGATTTCTATTGGCTGTTTGTGTTTTTTTCCATATAAGAGGACGATTGAATAACGTTCCCGTATCATCTACATTACCTTTCTGTTCTTCAACGTTGGCTAATGTTTTCTTTCTCCTTACATCATTTTTCTGTTCGTTAAGGATGATTGGGGGGTACGATCGAAAAAAAAGTTAATTTTTCGCCTGAAATCGTAGATAACAATGTAAATAAGATAAATGTCTCAAAACCGATGCAGTAAGTATTTGGAACATGTAATGAGGAACAAAATACGCCCTGGAAATGAAAAATTAATTTCGAATTGATTTTTTTTACCATTTTTTACATTTCTTTGAATTTGTGAAGATTCAAAGAAATGTAAAAAATGGTACGAATTTTTCAGTTTTCAATGAATTTTGTGTTTCTAGGGCTTATTTCATTCCTCATTACATTTTTCACAGACTCACTGAATCACATTTGATATTTTCATCTTTTATAAGCTTGTATTAATGACTTTATACAGAAAACTAACTTTTTTCCGATTGTACCTCTAAACAACTTTAACAATGAATAATTTTTCTGTTCTTTGATATTGGATACTGCCTCCTTATCTCCTGCATTATTTTCCTGTTCTTCAATATTCGACAACATCCCGTTATCCCCCACATGACCTTTCTGGTCTCCAACATTAATAATGTTCCCTTTTTCCTCATATTATCTCTCTGTTCTCTAGCCTTGGAGAATGTACCTCTTCCCCCCACATTATATATTTGCTCTTTTACATTGAATGATTGCCCTTTTTCCCTCACATTGTCTTTCTGTTTTTCAAAATGAGATAATGTGTGCCCTCCTTCCAATTTTGTCTGTTTTTTAACACTCGAAAATGTTCCCTTTTCTCCCACATCACTTTCCTGTTCTTCAATATTCAATGACGTTCGCTTATCCCCCGCAATGTCTCTCTGTTCCTCAACAGATAATGGATAATGTTATCTCTCACCTCCCAATTTATCTTTCTGTTCCCAACATTGAATTATGTTCCTTTTCTCGCAAAATATATCTCAGTTTTTCAACATTAAATGATGTTTCCGTTTCTCTCACATTATCTTTCTGCCCTTTAAAGATGACTGGAAAGTACAATTGAAAAAAAAGTCAATTTTTCGTCTGAAATCCTAAATTACAACTTATAAATGATAAATTTTTCGAAACTGAAACAGTAAGTATTTGGAAAATGTAATAAAGAACAAAATAAGCCCAAGAAACGAAAAATCAATTTCGAATTGAAACTTTTTTACCACTTTCAACATTTCTTTAAATTCGTCAAGATTTAAAGGAATATAAAAAAATGGTACGAATCTGTCAGTTATCAATTAATTTTGTGTTTCTAGGGCTTATTTTATTCTTCATTACCTTCTTCACAAATTCACTGATTCACATTCAAGAATTTCATCTCGTATAAATTGGTATTAACGACTTTATGCAAAGAATTAACTTTTTTCCAATTGTACCCTCAACCATCTTCGAAACTGATTAATAATCCCCTCTTCCTTCACATTATTTTTCTGTTATTTGATATTGGATAATGTTCCCTTATCTCCCAATTTACCTTCTCGTTTCCAACATTGAATAATGTTCCTATTTCCCTCACATTATCTCTGTCTTTTAACCATAGGTAATGTTTCCCTTTCCCCCGCATTATCTTTTTGTCTTTCAACATTTGGCAATATTCCCCTTTGCCCGACATCGTCTTTTTGTATTTAGTATTGGATGATGTTCCCGTATCCCCCACATTATATGTCTGTTCTTTGACATTGAATGAACTCCTCCTTTTCTCCACATTATCTTTCTGCTCTCTTACTTTAGAAAATGTTCCCTGTTCTTCTACATTCTCTTCCTGTTCTCTAACTTCGGATAATGTTGCCTTTTTCCCTTTATTATTTTCCTGTTCTTCAATATTAGATAATGCCTCTGTATTCCCCACATTATCTCTCTGTTTTTTTAACACTGGATAATGTTCTTTTTTGCCCACATTATCTCTCGGTTCTTTAATATTGAGTAATATCCCCGTATCTCCCAACATTATCACTCACTTCTTCAACGTTGGATAATGTTCTCTTCTCGCCCAAATTATTATTCATGATGATGGAGAAATTTTCATAATTGTGATGATTTTCATTGGCTGATTGGCTGAATGAAACAGCCAATAGGAATGAGGATGAACGTACACTGAAAAGAAATAGTGTTGAAAACAATCAAATATTGAGTCCACTGGTCCTGAGTAAATATTTTTTTAAAATAATTATAAAAAGAAAGGGTTGAATTTACTGAATTTTGTCCAGTCTAAATAGATTAATTGTTTAAATAGACGAAATTCAGTAAACTCAACTATTTTTAATTATTTCAAAAAAAATATTTATTAACGATCAGTGGACTCAATATTTAATGGTTTTTTTCTCAGTAATGATTTTTTTCCTCAGTGTAGAAGAGCTCGTAAGTGAACTGATGTTCATTTCGTTTTTCATAGAAAGATAGAAGAAAAAGAATGAATGGGGCAGTAAAAAATATCTGAGAAGGAAATTTAAATTAACAAAATAAGGGAATGGTCTGGTTTTCATCAATATTGAAATGTCGATTTTCTTTTATCTGTATTATCTTTATTTAGTATCTATATCTTCGATCAATCTCTGTACAATATATGGTGAATCATCTTGACAGGTATCTACATATCTTTTTCATGTATTCATAAAAATCTGTATCTGTAGCTAGTCTCGGTGAAGGTTCTCCTGGGAAAAAATGATGATTAAAATTCCATTTTTTTTCCTCATGGTTTTTAGACCAATCTATTTCATTCCATCCTCATTTTTTTGAGCAATTTCACCTGAATCTTTCATGTAGCTCTAAAAGTCTCTATGAAGAGAATGAGAACAAAATTGCTCTATCTGATTCAACTTCTGAGAGAGCCTTAAAAACTGATAATGGAATAAAATCGATAATATTGATAATGGAAATTAAGAAGTCGATGCTTCTGTTATTCAATTGAAGAATTGATAATTTCGCTAAAAAAAAAAGTTTGAAAATCTACGATTGACTGTGTCTCCCATCATTCTTCGGTTGCCACTTGTTAATTGAAATTTTTTCATATCGATTCATAATTCCATTTTTTTTTTTTAAATCGATTATTCTCTTTTTTCTTTTTTATGAAGTAAATAAGTGAAGGAAATACAGAAATGTGTCGTTGCAATGTTTCAAGAATTCAAAGCTTATCGATGGCATTGAAAAATTCCCTTAATCCTCTCAAATAATATTTCTCAAAAAAAAAATTGATTAATTTTTTTTCAATTTAATGATGAATTCATTTATTAATAATAGGAAATATTTGAATATTGAGCGACTGAAACATAGCTCACAGGGAGTGATATGAATGAATTTCAGGTTAACAATGCACTGCGGAGATTATCAATGTATGAATTACTCAATTTGATATTTAATATGTAAAATACTTACATGTATTTACCGCGTAGTTTGAAAGTTCCTTTTTTCCGTCACTGGCGAACTCATAGTTATATTAAACATAACATGATGAATGAATTAAATGATTATTTTTACACGCGTATTGACTGACATGCGCCGCCATTTGCATTCGCGTAAAAACACTTGAAGTGAATAGACATTCAGCGCGCCAAGCGCGACGATTCCTATTGGCTGATGAAATATGAATTGGCCAATCAGAATGAGAATAAAGTGTCCTCACTCTGAAGTTAGCTAACGTTCCTCTGCTTTTTATATATAGATTATTCTTTTTTCACGATATTTTTAGCCTAATGCAACTCAAGAAATCATCGGTTTTAAGCTGTGTAGAACCCTTTATTTTGTCTCTCCATTTTCTTTTATCTCTTCAGTTATTTTGGGTAATTTAGTGACAATATTTTGGGTACTTTTGTTAAATTGTATTGAACGTAAAATTGCATTCAGTGTTTTTTTTCATAATATAGATGATATTGTCGATAGAACCTTTTTGTCGATTAGGAGATAACTTCCTCTGACTTATACGATCATTCGAATACACGATTGAACTCCGTAGATTCCCTCTTGAAAGTGGAAAGAATTTTATTGATCATCAGAGTAGAAAAACTGAATGCTCCATAATGATATAATTTCACGGCGAAAATCCGCATGGAGTGAATATATGATTTAGAGTAACTGATGAATTATATAATATGTAAATGTGATATAATAATCCACAGGCATATTTTCGCTGGAATATTATATTATTTGATAATGAGAAAGATACAATGGTTTATTATAATTCTTTTTTATTGGAACATATAATTGTAGCAACTATAAATTTGGAATATGTTCCTGCACATATTATGCTATTCATAATATTAATATATGATCAGAATATAATGAAATATATGATATTGGTATTTAATGAAATAAATACTGTGAATATTAATAAAAAATATCAGTTAAAAACAGTTTGTGGAAGTCATAAAATACCAAGAAAGAATATAATTTTGAAATTTCGAGACAAAAAAATATCTAATTTATCCTATAGAGGAGGCTCTTTACGTGACACACTCCCTGGTGGCCTCCCTCTTCGCTTTGTCATGATAAAATATCCAAATCTATATGATTGCAATAGTACAATTATGAATATAATTACATAATGTATTGAACATCACACATATTTTGCCGCATTATATCATCCGTTATTAATCCGATATTATTAAATATATCCATAGCAATATATCTCTTTTCCATGCGGGAATATTCGAATGTGATGATTCAAGTCAACTTCATTCCGAATAAAATGAAAGTACTTCCCTTTGTCCACATTCTTCAAGAACAAATTTCTTTCATCATTCATAATCACACTAACAACATTCTAATGTCTTGTAAATTAATCCGGAAATGAGTGATGTAACATTAGACATATGATTCACACAATTTCTATCCAACGAAGATGAAATGATTGTGACAAACATTGATGTATGCAATATAATTGCAAATTATGCCTGACAAGTGTTGGATGCATCATAACCAGTTGTGTATTTCTCCGCCAGACAGAAGGAGGTAGTGAAAGTTACAGTAGGTGGAGATCAATAGGGATTTCAAAATGCACGTAGGTCGCAATACACGTTTTTGTCCTGCCAGTAAATTGCAAGGGAAAACGGGGAAAAACGAGAGAATTAGCATACACGTGTATAACAGGTCATTGTCTAATACTAATTGTCATCAGTCGAATATACGTTTTGTTAAAAATGAAATATTGCTACCGAGACATTCTCTGTTTACTCATTCTTTTATTTTCATTTTCATTCCCATTCACGTAAATTTTATTCATTAATCCATTTGCTTCTCTCTTTCTTTTCACAGAAATTTGTGGAGACCATCACAAAGGCCAAAAGGTCTGGCAAAAACGTACTGAATGCATTGGCTTTTAGTAGTCGTGCTTTTCGAACTATAAGCTCTGTCTCACAATCTCTTCAACAGGATTATACAGCCCAAACACTGTACATATACATAGATAGTTGAAATGAGTACTTTTTGGGGGAAAGCTTGGAAAAGACAAGAGAGAAAGAAAAAAACATGAGTATCCCAGATATTGCACTGACGGGAGGCAAAAAATACAGTTGTGTGTGGAGGGTTACTCGTGTTATACAATGAATAACAGTAGTGCCGGCTGGGTGTTTGGGAGCTTGACGATGCGAACTGAATGGAAAGAGCTTCATTATCACTACAGCCCCCAGCCAATTCGTGAATCCTACAAAATCTGGACAGGGCTTTTATCAACGCCCTCTTCTTGGGAGGGTTGCTGATAGAGCTTAGAGAGATTTGGTAAGAATTTCAAATTTTCTCCACTTTTCTCTTCTATTCCTC
The DNA here is from genome assembly GCA_963921955.1 of Aleiodes alternator. Lineage (NCBI taxonomy): Eukaryota > Metazoa > Arthropoda > Insecta > Hymenoptera > Braconidae > Aleiodes > Aleiodes alternator. Next base: position 7,173,568 of record OY998100.1, on the reverse strand, counting down.
CTTTTTTATTGATAAAAAACATATATGTATGTATGGACACCGTTGTTTTTCGGCAGAGGAAGAAAATAACCAGATCAAATGGATCCTCACTGTAGATTTGCAGTTTCTTTCCCATTTTTATGTATCTCTATAATCAAGGTCACTTCAATATAGACAAGAATTGAAGGATCCATTAAAACTGAACGTGAATATGAAAAGAATACTGCTCAATAATACGAAAGAGCTTCCATCATTCACGCTTACTATGTTTCTAACTAAACAAAACTCAATTCCACACGTACAGTATAGAAGTACTTAAGTAAGGCCGGTTCTGGGGCAACTCCGCCATCTTGGCTCGTAGTCCAGGTAGAAGCAGGGGAACCTGGCCATTTTAGACCCCGCTATATATAGCGTGGTCTAAAATGGCCAGGTACCCCTATCACCCATCAATAAATATATGAATGAATAAATAAATAAATAATTGAATAAATAATAATCTGTCACCCACCACCCGATCACCCACCCACTTACCACCCCCATCGTTGAGTGATGAAAGAAAAAATAAAATGAATAAATAAATGAATCAATTGTTTAATTAATTGATTGATAAATGAATAAAAAAGGAAAACAATAGATTAAAATATTAAAATGGACACTGTGCCTCACCTTCAATCCACCTCCTCCTCACTATCAATACCAGAATGAATGAAAGATTAATATTGAAAGAAAAAAATACATAAATGAATGAATGAATTGTTTAATTGATTAATTAATGAATAAATTTTAAGAAAATGATAGATTAACGGATTAAAATGGACATTTTCCACCACCTTCAATCCACCTGCCCCGCATCTACCACCCACCTGTAATTAACGGGGTTGAAAACGGCCAGGTACCCCTGCTTCTATCTGGACTACAACCAAGATAGCGGACTTGACCCAGAACCGGCTTTACTTAACTAATAATGGAACATAATTACTTAAAATTAATTCTTGTAGAAACACATTGCCAAGAAAAAGACGAATCAGCTTGGCCCCTTTTAAACGTTGCGCCTGGTTTATTATTGATCCAAAAGGAGGACTACTGTTTGCGACTTGGCTCATGTCACGGACACTCAAATCTCGATGCCAACTGCAATATCTTCAAAATCTGGAGAACGGTGAATGCAGTTGGGAGGAAAGAGAATACGTAGAATAAAGATTCATCGTCACCCTTGGTAACCGACTCGTATGACGGTACATTGCACTCTTCCAATTTTTTTCATTTTCTCACAAAATCATTTATACGGGCATTGTTCAGCAAATAAGATTATTTTTCTAATGTAAAAATTAGTGAAAAGAGGAATTTGATTGGATAGCGATGAAAAATGTGGCATGAAAAAAAAAGAATAATGTTGGGAAAATGGAAGAATAGTTTCAGAGCTTTTTGTACGTTAATTAGCGCGATGTTCGACCACTCTCTGCATCCACGGAATTTCTCAATATTTCAACGGAATTAGTTACAATACATGCTGCTATACTAGAAATAGAGTCTGGAGTAGTTGGATCGTAAACGCGTGTGGTTATCCACAGTCGTGAACAATTTCCCTTCCGCCATCATTTTTAGAATAGGAACTCAGCGTGAAGATGTGTGAAAACATTTCTTTCGGAAAAGAAAATCATTAAAAAGGAATATTCTATCAATTTTTTGCCTCGATTCTTCCATTGATGATTGAACGCAAGTGTCTTCAATTTTTCCATGACATTCCTGGAATTTCGAAGATTGATTAGTTTCTTACGTAAGGAAGTGTTCGGTGAAAAGAAAAAAGTAAAAAAATTTCAATAAATAATTCGACTCCACATAGAAGTAACTCGATGTATCCCAAGGGTTTTCAGAGTTTACAAGTATTTTTGAAGCAGCCGCAAAAAAACACCGTAAGAAAGAAATGAATGGGGTAGGTGTCATGGGATTTGCGAATGCTCCCGGAAGGGCTCAGTGCTTGTAAACATTATGGAAAGAAAGAAAAAAGAAAAAATATCGTATAATATTATCGATACCATGTAAGCGGTCTATGGCGATATCTTGGCCGTTGTTAATATTCGAACGACATAATATTTTTCATGCGATTCAATACAGAATGGAGAATAGTTCTCTCCCGAGGGCATTCTATATTACTTGCCTCTAATGTATGCAAAGATTCAATCGATTCAATGATTTATTTTCAACTTATTCTTATTTATTTTTTATTTGAGTTATTGATGTGACTGGGATGCTCTGGTTCTTGTGTCCTCCACCAATGGAATATCAGGAGTGAATGAGAATGTGAGAATGGAAATACTGACGCTGTAACACCTTAGTGAAATGTTAATGGTAAATGCAAATGTCATTGCCTGGTATTTTAATGAATCCAGATTTATAGAAAAAGATATTAAGATATTTTTCTTCCTGTTAATGCTCTGAAAAATACTGACATATAAAGTGTAAAAGTATCGAGAAACGAGAGAGCCACTTGTCAATGCCTGAGTGCTAGGAAATATCAGCTGAAAAAACTAGTCTTCGAGTGAATACGTTTCTTTTCAATCACGTTCACTTTTATTCTTTTTTTTGCAAGCTTTAATGATTGGAAAATGTCTGTATGGGTAGTTACTGTGTGGTGATGATAAGAAAAATGTAAATTCAAGACCACCTCAGCTGTACTTTGTATGCAGGCATTTCACTGTTTTCATTCTTTTTTTGTTGAATTGAAAAATAACCTCCACTTATCATTTTCATGAGTCGATTCATAATAAAATCTTCAGTCACTAGGAGTGTAGAATATTTTGTATTTGATCGCTCGATAGAAGGCAACAATAGAGTGAAACTGTTTATCCATATTTTGATATTGAAAGCTCCAGAGACAAATAGCATTCATCAATTTGCTTGCATAATTAGAGAACTTTTTGATGTAAACAGATGGCTCTTGATAACTTTCCCTTAACCTCTTCATTCTTAAGATATTTTGAAGATAAAGAGGCAATAACAAACAATTTCTCTATCTCTTAGAAACTAAAACTATTCTGTCAAAATTCTGTCACGTCCCATTTTTTCATCCAAGTTGATAAGTTCACATGAGAGATAGAGCTGATAACCAACCTCTACAGCTCACGGCATCACGTGCAATATTGTAAGTAATGTCAGAAAACAACGAAAATTGGAATTAGATTTATAATTTAATATTCAATTCTCCAATTGCATAAAATCAACCCTAACTCCACCCGCAGTCAGCGGAGAGCAAACAACTTGGAGAGGAAACTTCTGTCCGAGAACTTGGATTGGGATTTGGATCGTGGACACAGGCCTTGAGGTATTCTCCATACACTTGCACAAAACCTCATCTCTCTCTCTTTCCTTCATAGATAACCCCCGATTTACCTTGAGTCTGAGAAGCATATTACCCAAGCTTAAATCGTTCACGGTAACGCAGTCAATTTTTCTAAAAAACTTATGAGATTCCTATCAGGCGTTGATATTGCCCTCACACTGAACTAAACTACTCGGTATCCTGACTTTATCGCCTCCTCTATACTTCTAAATTCGATTTATCGATGTACCTGACTGTCGCTGACATTCACCGCAGAATTCACTTCATCCATCGACGCTTTTTATTGGATGGAGTAAAGAGACGACAGAAAGAGAGAGAACGAAGAAAAAAAAAGTAATAATTCTCTCATCTGAATCGGTTCATGTCATGGAATTGTGGGTCTCCAAATCGTACAGATCTACTCACACGTTTCCACTTTCTGAATTATTAACGTACTCTCCCTAGACATTTATGACTATGCCCTTTTACACGAATCAATATTCTCCACCTCTCACATTCAACCACTGGGGAGTATTTTGCCAGAGTTTTTTTTTTCCTTCTCCTTTTTCGTTTGTTATTCTATAAATATCGCATCATCGAAGGTAGGAAAAGTGGCCAGTTGAATGCACAGTTGAGAAGAGTGCATTGCAGTGTTGTATTCTTGCCTTCAGAGTATCCAACCAAGGCTGAAGATACGTAAATACTGTACTAGTTGCACGTGTGGTGATAAAAAGCGGTGAATCCAGCAGTTACGTATATATGTATGGGTTTACGTGACTTAACCAGGCTACTTCTGAGGATACGTGGTAGCATTGAACGTGATATGGAACCTGACAATATTCCACATCAATGAGAGTATACTTGGGAGACTTATTTGGTTGTTGGAAGGAACGAAGACTCTTTCGTTAACTATTGATTTTGCATTCGCTTGAATGGAGGAGAGGAGGACAGGATCCAATAAATAATTTATTCAGTTGGCTTGAGGTGAATCTCGTGGGCGGTTTTAAGGTCACTAGTAAAGACGCAATTTACGTTTACGTTCACCCAGATATACTCACCATGGATGATGGTTTTTCATTCAGCCCCCTCAGGGAGTTGAAAATTTCTACGTCATTTTCCTGCATTTACCTCTAACGCTTACACCGTTTCATCATAGAGAACGATATCATTCAGTGATTTTTCAGGTGGGTAAGGGAACATTATTATGAGGATCGAAATGTGAAGGAGAAACTTGAACTTTCATTATTTTTAATGTACAAGGAAATTCATAGAATGGTGGTGTTAGATTGTTTTATTGAATATCTCGGAATATGTGAGGGAGTAAGGAATTTTTGCTGTGATCTTTTTCGTAACTTCGATTTTCCTTTACGAAAAAGGACATTACAAAAAAATTGTTATTTCTCTCAGATTTCATGGCATTTCATAAAAACTGATTTGAGGATGAAATTTCGCTAATTTTATTCATCGGAAAATGTTCAGTATCCTTTTTCCTCTTTGGTAATCCCACGTTCATGACGATTTTATGAGGATAGGGTCGGGGCACAGTTGTTTTCATCAATAAAATTTATCGCAGAGGAAAATTGTGCGATTTTCTGGTCAAAATGGAACTTAATGAAACTAACAAGATTTCGTTTCCATGTAATTCTTCTTTATTATCATTTTTTAGTAATAAAATGTACTTGGATACTTTGGTGAAGGTAAAATCGTATGGATATAACTTTATTGTCGTTGAAGAAAAGAAAGCGCATGTTTTATTGCAGCCAACATATACTAAAGCACCTTGCACATGTTAAGGTTCGTTTTTGTAGGAAAATTACGATAGTCCGTAAATGAAAAGCACAACACAAACATAGTACATGACTTTAAATTAAGGACATAGAGAAATATTACTCTGTTGTAACAAATTTTCTTCGTAAATAACTTCTCTTTTTTCTTTCTTCTCCTCTCTTTTTTTTAACAACTTCTTGATTATATCACGGAAACTTTGCGGATGGAAACTAAAGAATGTACTGAATGGGACGACATCACATTTTCCCTCTACCGACATAAAAAATGATAATTTACGGAATTTCAGTGAATAAATTTCGCATTCTTTTTGAAAAGAATTTTATGTTCTTTTCTTAAATAATAAAGATTCAGTGGTTCCAAGAGGTATTTGGTCATAAAGCTGATGACCAAGTTAAATCCGGAATAACTTGAAATCTGAGTGAAATAGCGATATTTTCGTAATGAGTTTTTTTTTCAGCTCTCACTTTCCTCTTTCAAAAAGGTTGTCATGAAATTTCTCTATCTCTCGTGGATTAACAGATATGCCAAATGCGAGCGAATACCAGAGAATTTCTTCTGGAATTTTAACATCCTTTTTTTTATGAATGTAAAAGAATTACTAATCAAGAAACATCAAGAATCATCGAATTACTCCGTGTACCATGATCTCTTCAATAAGTCAGAAATTATGTACTTCTGCTCCACGACACAATTTGAATGTACGCGAAGGTGATAGAGCAAGCAAAAAAAAATGGTCTCACACGTATTCTTTAATGTATATGAGGATATTTTTTTTGAACGAATTGGATGGCACAAGAGGCACTTTTTGCCTGGCACGTGGTGAGTCATAAACCTTGCATAATTGAGAATTATACGTTGTCTACTACCACAGGTCTCTGTTACTGTAGAAAAATAAGGTCGGCCCGCGGGTGAATATGATATAACGACGTGAGGGAGAGAGAATTCTTCGCTATTCATGCCCCCTTTTTTCCCAGCCTCTTCTGAAATCTCAATTACCCCGGATAGAAGCCAAATGTCTTCATTCTGATTTGTTCCTTTTTTCTGTTCTTTACATCGTCAATGACATTGTGGATTACTGATGGAACAACGAAGAGATTACGTTGAATGGAAATTTATTAAGGTTTGTTCATTTTGATTGAATGGTAAGTCAACACAAATTATATTCAATGAACAAAGTCAGGTGAGTGAAATAATTACAATAATTGTCTCGTAAAGTAGGAGAGATGTGGTGCAAGAGAGTTGTAAAAAGACTGGTTGTTATCTTCAGAATGAATTTTCTTTCATAGTTGTGCAGAGAGTTTATTACACTTTTCCGAAAGTTTTATGTCCGTTAATCTGTATGATATTCTCTTCGGAGAAGATTTGATTATCTGTGAGACAGGGCATAAAATTTTTATGGCATTGCAGTTGATGAAACATATTGATGAAATCACTACAATTACACTTGTCTATAGTTTGTGAGTGTTATTTGATTGTTTTATCGGAAACAATAAATTGGTGGTTTATATCCTTAATTCTTCTGTTGGGGAGAATTTTTCGATGCATTTAATGATATCTATGAGAACATTTTTCATCTCATGAAAGAATTGAACTGGAGTGTTTCAGTCGCGACATGATCGAACCAGATCAGGCAATGTTCTGTGAGAATTTGGGATTAATAAGGTAAAGATGGAATTCATCGATTGAAAATGAGTAAAATCAATCTGAGTGCTGTAAACTACTATCTCAGTAGTGTACGGCCTGTTTATAAACGGTGGTCAGACGCCCCACTCTTCCTCATTCTCTCGTTAGCTGGCTGAAGATAAGTACATCTGTTAATTATATTTTGGTTAAACATTTCGCCAAAGGTATCTTGAACCTTTTTTTCGATCAGATTAGTCATACTGGATTCATATTTTTTTGTTGCTGTTCGAATCAATTAACAGAAGATCGTTATGGAGAAAATAGAGCATAAATTTTTATTGGTATTTCAATAATCAGCTTATACTGATATTACAAATTAGTAATTGACGAAAAACCTGTGGTTTGGATTGACAAGAATTCAAAAACTTAATTTTTCATCTTATTATACAGATAGTAGATGAAATTGGCACTGTACAATGAATTTAAGAAATTGAATATAGAACCAATTAAAAGAAATGTACTGGGTGTGCCAAGTGAAAACACAGATGTAAAGAGGTTCATCCTATATAAGAAGGATTTTTTACGATGAATATGCAGTTAAAAATGAGATTTTCAGGTGGAAGTTTCACTGTTTCTAGGAGAGAAATGCATACAGACACACACATACGTACATACAGATGTGACGGTTTTTACCGTCACAGAATCAATCAAATTAAAATAAGAAATAAATTTCACAAAAATCACGGTTTTGGTCGCGATTCGCGGTACCCGGTGAGGATAGGGCTCATTTGGAGTCAAGACAGCAAATGTCCAGAGTGAGGTCAACATATTTTGTGACCTCACTAATTATTTTTGTTTGTTTCGTTGAAATTAACTCCGAGAAAACGGAGAAAAAGTCAAGAGGTAGGACTGGAGAAGAGTTTCCCCAGTCCCAGAGATTATTCATCGGATATCAAGGCCAATTCGGGAGAACTGGGACGAAAGCAGCATCTACTCGTTTGGTCCAGTATCAGCCAACTAGAGGGAATGTTGGCCAACAGCGAGAGAAACTGGAGATCACCAGAATCAGCATCGGAGTCAGTGAAAGAAAAGACTCAAATTAAAAGTGTGAAAATAAAGACTAAAGTTGTGTGTGTGGAAAGAAAAGACTAAAGTTTTCCGTTTATAATTGTCGGGAAAATATTGTCCGAGTTATTATGATTATTTTTGTACATTATTTGGAATTAGTTAGTTCAAGAGAAATTCAAGTAAAGCCAGTGACGTTAGGGTAAAGTAGTGGGGGACTCGCGGGACAATTGGTTGGGTTGGGCCTCGGCTCTACCGAAATTGAGCGGAAACAGCCGAGGGAACCCAATGCCAAGTCGTGGGAGAGAAGACTCGTTCTTCTTCTCCCGGGACACCGTGGCGATCACATCGTGTAGAGAAACGTAAAGAAAATTGTAAAGAATTACGTAAAGGAAATTGGAGTAAAGATAATTAAAGAGAGGTCAACACGGAGGAAAGACAGCACAATTAACGTAAGGTACGCGAGTCCCCGTACAATTAATATTTTGAGTTTAGGGCAAAGAATTTTGAGTAAAAGATTAGAAGTAAAGAATTTTGAGTAAAGAGTTTAAAGTAAAGAAAACGTCGAGTTAGCGTCTGTTCCGGGTGAGGCCACCCGGCTAAAATTAAAATTATTGTTGGTCATTCTGAGTTAAATTTAGAGTTAATAATTAAGGTGAAATAATTATAATATTATTCACGAAAGGTTTCTTTAAATATTTAATGGTTTTTTTTCAATTTACGTGTATATACTTAATTCTTCTGAATATATCGAATTTATATTATTGGAGCTAAAATTTGTTATGAGTTTTGTGTAAAGTTTTTGTCGTCACGAATACCCAAATAGAGGGTATCGTCCCCTCTCCCCCTCGGGATAAATTGAGAGTTTCATATAAAAAAGCGGGTAAAATTAGAGTCTTTTTGGGGTTTCGTAATTTCGTTGAATTAGAGTAAAACTTGGGGATTTGTCGTTTTCCCCCAAGTACTTAGAATTTCAGAAAAACGACTGGCGCCCAGTTCAAATAAAGGGAAATTAATCGGGAGTAATTTGGGGAAATTTTGGAGCATAATTTTGGGTCAATTTTGAGGGATTTCAGTGCATTTAACGCGTTGGCTCAAGGTCAGCCAAGCCAACCGTTACAATGGCGCCCAACGCGTGGGGCTTACGTTTGGGTATTCGCGACAAAACAAACAGAGCACAGCAGTGGTGCTCAATCAATTAAGATTGAAATTAATAAAGTAAACGTAGAGGGTTCTCAGTCGCACGGTTGTGGTGAGAGTGAGAGGTAGAGAAAATTCTCGGAAGTAAGGCGAGAAATAAGTAAAGAAAATTCTCGGAAATGAGGCGAGAAAAAGTATTTGAATTTTTTGAATTAAATTGAGGAAAAAATAAAGTGAAGTCTTTAAATTAAATTGAGTTAAAGGTAAAGAATTGTGTTGAGTAAAATGAAAAAAAATAAATTAAAGTCTTGAATTAAATTGAGTAAAGTGTAAAGAATAATAGTAGATAATGAAAATGATTCTCACGAAAAAAATTTTGAACGAAATCAATGAGATTACGGAAGATAAAAAATTAAGGAAAAAATTAGTAGAAGAGTGGCAGACATTTTGTCATGAAAAAATTAAAGAGTATCGTCAGGAAAAAGAGAATCAATTTTCTCCTCATGAGAATTATGGCTGGGGGTATCCCCCAACATCGTCAATGGCACCAGTAAGGTCAAGTCAGTGGGCAATGTACCCACCAACACAAATAGATTATGTTCAGGATGTTGAATATCAATCAGCATTGAGTCGAGCAGTGGAGGAAGCTTGTGAGTGGGGAATTAAATTCTCCGGAAAACCTTTCGAAGATGCAGGACAATTTTTCGTAGATTTTATCACAGAGTGTGATGATAGAGGTATTAAAGATGAAGACAGATTTCAAATATTGTCTGAGGTCTTGCAAGGTGCAGCGTTGAGTTGGTACAGGTGTGAGGATATCTCCAATATGAGTTGGAGAGATTTCGAGTGTCAGTTCCTGGCTATATTCGTAGGCGGGAGAGCTGGTGTTGCTCTCCAACAGAAAATCAGGTGGAGACAACAAAAAATAAAAGAACCAGCATTTCAGTATACTGCAGGAGTGAGAGACAAGTCCAGGTGTCTACCAACGAGGAAATGCGAAGAGGTCCACTTGAGGAAAACTTCCACGGCCGAGCCGAGTTTAAATAAGGGGCTCGTAAGTCCAGGTGTTGGTGCAGGTCACGATGATAGTCAAGGTAAAGTTAATGTCAGTCGAGGTAATGATGGTGGAGGTCATGTTTGTCCAGGTAAAGATGATGTCAGTCAAACTAGAGGTAATGTTAGTGAAGTTTCAGTTAGTCAAAGTCAAGTTAATCCCACTCGAGGTAATATTAATGGAGTTTCTGGTAGTCATGGTAAAGTTAATGTCAGTCAAAGTAATGTTAGTGGAGGGTATGTCAGTCAAGGTAAAGTCGATGTTAGTCATGTCAGTCAAAGTAAAGTCGATGATGGTCAAGGTAAAGTTGATGTTAGTGGAGGTCTTGGTGATGTTGGTAAAGTCAGTCAAGATGTTGGTAAAGTCAGTCAAGGTGTTGGTAAAGACAGTCTAGGTAATGGTGAAATCAGTTGGGGTTCTGGTAACGTAGGTAAAGGTCAGTTTAGTCAAGGTAAAGGTATCGTTACGCAGAACTCTGTTGATATTCGTCAAGGTACAGTTAGTCAAGTCCAGTCAGGTGAAGATGATGAAGGTTGTCATGGTAGAGTCAGTCAAGGTGAAGATGATGGAATTTGTGAAGGTTATGGTAATCTTGGTCGGAGTCTTGATGATGTTGGTAACGGTAAAGGCAACGCTAGTTACGGTCATGGTAATGTTGTTCAGGGTTCTGGTGATGTTTGTCAAGGTATAGCTGGTAAAGTTAGCCAAGGTCAAGCCAGTCTGGGTGAAGGTGCTGGAATTTGTGGAGATAATGGTCAGAGTTCAATTGTTTGCAGTAGTCAGGATGATCGGTGGTTGGTTGATGATAATCAAGAAAATTCAATTCAAGAAATTAAGAATAATCTGAAAATACCAGCCAGACCAGAGAATCCAAGTTGTCAAGTAAAGAATGAGGGAAAATTCAGCAATGTGGTGGAATATTCATCTCAAGAATTGGAAGAAATAATTCTTCCAATTCCACAATCTGTGAAGTCAAGTCAGAGAATGATGAGTCATTCCCAAGAGGAAAATTCTTCATCCTCTAAGGCTCAATATTCAGGTTTAGCAAAAGTGCCGAAAATGGCTGGTACTGGTGATAGAGAACAGTGGAGTCTAGATGGTAGCTCCAATGTTTATTCATTTTCGTATGGTGGTCCAGGGCCAAAGGACCCTGCTGAGTGTGAGGGAATCACCGAATTAGATTCAAGTCAAGTAATGCCGAATAAAATTCAGTCCAGGGAAGCTTCGCCTGAAAAAGCTCAATTCGAGGAAAACCAGCTCGAAAAAGCTCAGCTTGTGCAAGCTCAGTCTAGGGAAATCTCGTTAAGTGAAGCTCAGCCTAGTGACTTTTGCTCAAGAAAAGCTCAATCTGGTAACTTTCAGTCGGGAAAAGCTCAGCTTGCAAAATCTTGGTCAGCGAAAGCACAGTTGAGTCAAGCACCAGAGAAGTCGTTAAGAATAAACTGGGAAAACGGAGATTTTCCCAGAAGTATAGAAAATCAAGACGAATATCTTGAATTAATTGTGATGGTATTGGAGGAAGAAATTGCCGTTGATGATTATGATGTAAGGGTGAGGAACATGAGGGAAAATCGCAATTTAAGGCATGAGGAACATCGACTCTTCATCTTTGAGCCGAGACCACCGTAAAGAAAAGTAAGGGACGAACGTGAAGGTGGCCGAGGCACATCACCGTTCACGTCAGACTCGCGAGAGCATCTCCGAGAATTTTATTGAAAAAAATTATAAATAAAGATTACAGACAATTCAGTTGAGGCTTACTCTCAACCGAGAAAATAAGTTGAGAAAGTAAGAGGACTCTCCATCACAGCTGATGCGATTGGAGACCCAGTAGAGGACACCTGGACAATCAGAAAAGTACCAGGTGTCCTAGTATATAAAAAGTATATAGGTAGTATATAAGTTAAGTATATAGGGTTGGTGTGATTGGAGAAGCTGGTACAGTAACGACAATCAGGTCAACCCCATTCAGAGAATTAGCAAGGGTCATTAACCCCAGCTAAGAAAATTAAAGATTGAAGAGTTAAGTTTAAAGGAATTTTAGGGATTAGGGTGTGGGTTCGAGCCCTCTGAAAAGTAACAAGATAAAACTCAGAGGGAACAACAATAATTATTGGAAATTTTGTGTTGAATATTTATTTTTGGATAATTACTTTTTTTCCAGAAATACTTTGTTTGTTTTATTGTTTAAATTGAAGATGATGACTACTCTGGACAGTTGCTGACTCGGGGGAAAATTTTGATTTTGTCTGGTAAATTCTCAAGGAAAATTTTGTTTTGTTTTTTGTTATTGGGACTCGTTAGCCTTTTTGTGTGGTATCCACCTACTTGAGTTACACGCCCAGGAGGGCTAATTCAAATAAGGGGCGTTGTGACGGTTTTTACCGTCACAGAATCAATAAAATTAAAATAAGAAATAAATTTCACAAAAATCACGGTTTTGGTCGCGATTCGCGGTACCCGGTGAGGATAGGGCTCATTTGGAGTCAAGACAGCAAATGTCCAGAGTGAGGTCAACATATTTTGTGACCTCACTAATTATTTTTGTTTGTTTCGTTGAAATTAACTCCGAGAAAACGGAGAAAAAGTCAAGAGGTAGGACTGGAGAAGAGTTTCCCCAGTCCCAGAGATTATTCATCGGATATCAAGGCCAATTCGGGAGAACTGGGACGAAAGCAGCATCTACTCGTTTGGTCCAGTATCAGCCAACTAGAGGGAATGTTGGCCAACAGCGAGAGAAACTGGAGATCACCAGAATCAGCATCGGAGTCAGTGAAAGAAAAGACTCAAATTAAAAGTGTGAAAATAAAGACTAAAGTTGTGTGTGTGGAAAGAAAAGACTAAAGTTTTCCGTTTATAATTGTCGGGAAAATATTGTCCGAGTTATTATGATTATTTTTGTACATTATTTGGAATTAGTTAGTTCAAGAGAAATTCAAGTAAAGCCAGTGACGTTAGGGTAAAGTAGTGGGGGACTCGCGGGACAATTGGTTGGGTTGGGCCTCGGCTCTACCGAAATTGAGCGGAAACAGCCGAGGGAACCCAATGCCAAGTCGTGGGAGAGAAGACTCGTTCTTCTTCTCCCGGGACACCGTGGCGATCACATCGTGTAGAGAAACGTAAAGAAAATTGTAAAGAATTACGTAAAGGAAATTGGAGTAAAGATAATTAAAGAGAGGTCAACACGGAGGAAAGACAGCACAATTAACGTAAGGTACGCGAGTCCCCGTACAATTAATATTTTGAGTTTAGGGCAAAGAATTTTGAGTAAAAGATTAGAAGTAAAGAATTTTGAGTAAAGAGTTTAAAGTAAAGAAAACGTCGAGTTAGCGTCTGTTCCGGGTGAGGCCACCCGGCTAAAATTAAAATTATTGTTGGTCATTCTGAGTCCAATTTTGAGTTAATAATTAAGGTGAAATAATTATAATATTATTCACGAAAGGTTTCTTTAAATATTTAATGGTTTTTTTTTCAATTTACGTGTATATAATTAATTCTTCTGAATATATCGAATTTATATTATTGGAGCTAAAATTTGTCATGAGTTTTGTGTAAAGTTTTTGTCGTCACGAATACCTAAATAGAGGGTATCGTCCCCTCTCCCCCTCGGGATAAATTGAGAGTTTCATATAAAAAAACGGGTAAAATTAGAGTCTTTTTGGGGGTTTTGGATTATCGTTGATTTAGAATAAAACTTGGGGATTTGTCGTTTTCCCCCAAGCTGTTAAAGTTTCGAAAAACGACTGGCGCCCAGTTTAAATAAAGGGAAATTAATCGGGAGTAATTTGGGGAAAAATTTGGAGCATAAATTTGGGTCAGTTTGAGGAATTTCAGTGCATTTAACGCGTTGGCTCAAGGTCAGTCAAGCCAACCGTTACACAGACATACACAGACATTTTTTCTAAATATCATTTTCGGACTCTTCAGATCATTCTAAGTGTTTTGCAATGATACACAGAGAAAAATTTTATCTTAATTTAAGAATGTGCAGTCACTTAATTTAAGTCACATGCCATTTTTAAATTAAGTGATTTTTCTAACTTAAATCAAGTGACTTTTCTCACTTAAATCAAGTAACTATTTTTTTCTTAATTTAAGAAAGTAAAAGTCACTTAAATTAAGTGACTTTTCTCACTTAAATCAAGTGACTTTTTCTTTCTTAATTTAAGAAACTGAAACTCACTTGAATTAAGTGAGTTTTCTCACTTAAATTAAGTGACTTTTCTCACTTAAATCAAGTGAGTTTTTTTACTTAAATCAAGTGACTTTTCTTTCTTAATTTAAGTGAACTGCACGTTCTTAAATTAAGAAAACAGTTTTCTCTGTGTAAAATCCGAGTCGAAAATTTTCACGAGAATAAAACTTCCATTCAGAAGCAAGGAGGGAAAAAAATAATTAAACTGCATACTATCTGATACTGAACCTCCCCCTCCCCTTATTTCGACCTTCGTAGCAAAAGATCTCTTTTGCATCAAATGAAATTGCTCTGAAGGAAAGATTTCATTCAGAAGTGCCTGAAGTTAGAACACATTTTGCAATAGCCTCGAACTGGAGTTTAGCACGCAAATACAAAGTACATCAGGAACTTTCTATTTATATATTAAGGTAGCTAACAACTGATGCTCATGGTATATAACATCTTTTCTTGCTTTTTACAGATAAAAAAAGGTAGGCCATACCGATACTTCCGGTGAATTACACATTTTTCCGATAGAGATTGCTTTTAGAGCTGATAAATGTGCGAGATTTTTTTATAATAAATTCCTTCGGCTATGCAGAGTTGGAAGTTGAAGGAGTGAGTTCACAAGGAAATTGAGATTATCGGATGACTGGGAATTAAATTTGTTTCGACACAAGAGAATAAAGAGAGAGACGAGTGGGTATGAAGGACGAAGTCCCTACTGTGAATGAAAATGTCAAAGGGAGACACGTGTACGGCCAGCTTCAATGAAGCCATTGTTGTCCATTAGCAAAGTTTAATGGTAAAAAGAAACCCTTCATTAGTTTTATCATGTTCAATTGACATTTTGAATGATTAACAGGAATAGTTTCGATTTTTAATATTTCGTAATTTCTATAATGAGCGTGGAAACCTGTACTCCTGGGAGAAATTTTACTATTCTTGAGCTATTTGGTTCCAAACCTTTCGCTCTTCCTCTTCTCTCTCTCTCTTCAAATGAAATAATGAATAAATTAAGATTATGCTTGATAGAAGTGTATCAAATTTTCAAACACAAAATTGAATCAAAACATAAACTAAAGGATAAAGAAATTTATTCAGGCGTAAAAGGAGTGAGTCACGCGTCGTTGAACGTAATTCAAACTCCTGTGTGAATCCCCACAGGGACTTCCCTCATTCCACTAACATTGAATTACAGAAATTGACTGTTTGAAATGAAACTTCAAGGCGTGTTGTTCGTAGTTTATGCGATTAATATCGCCTATTGATTTATGATCGTCACGAATGCTGTGTTGAATTCTAATTTGATTTTCGTATTGAGAATGAGAAAAATATCATTTGTGTATCAGTCACTATGAAATTTCGATATCGGATAGTGTAAGGATGGTCAGGTAATTTTCAATAATTGCAAAAATGTTCAGAAAATAATATTAAAATACAATATCTTCATTTTATTCATTCAATTCACCGATAATAAACTGACTCCGTATCTGTTCGTCAGATAAATTACGATATATCGACGATAAATTACGACATATATATATATATATCATTCGTCAGGACAAAGGTCTCTTCAAGGTATAGTACTATACCTTGAAAGGTACTCTGTAACGTGGCTTTTTAGCTGGGGGGCGGAGGGGGGGGGGGATAAAAAGTCACCGCGCCGTCCCTCCCTCCACCTCGCTCAATAAAGTTCCCAAATAAAAAACCAGTTAATGGGTGTCAGGTGGTTTACAGCTCATCCCCGGCCCGTAGCAGCGAGGAGTTCCGCGGAGAACGGAACGAGACAGGCGAAAGGAGGGAGGTGTTACTTCTCTCCCGGCTAGCTCCCGAGAGAAACCCGTGACATAAGTCAGGGGGGCGGGGAGGCAATCGGGGATGTTAACCCGATCCGTTGCCCTTTTCCATTCACAAAAAAAATCCCTAAAACTTACAAAAAAACCTGAAAAGTTGAGAAAGCTGGGGAGTCGGAATTCTCAAAATAAATTACTCGGAAGCCACTCAAAATCTGGTAAAAGTAGAGTATATTGCAGAAATAATAATAATCATTACATTTGTATAGAATCCCCTTATTACTCCAATATTTTCCATTCAAAACGTAACTTACTCTGATACTTCAGTAGGTCAATCGAAATTGAGTTTGAAAGGGTGGCATTCGAAGCGTATTTTTGGATATATTTTAACATTTTGCGCGTTCAACTGTGCATAGGAGAATATTCCATGGCAAAGTGAACTGCACGAAGAAGAATGCTCTGTGTGAGAGTAGAGATGAGAATAAAATGGGAACTTTAATAAGAAATCCTGAACGAACAGGTAAACTCATTCGGAAGACTACTGTATATCGAATCAACAGAATTCTACAATGGATAATCTAAATCACTATTATCTCAGTGATGAAGTCCAGATAATGGTACACATTTGTGAAGCGTGTGAACTTCAGATCCTCCTGTGTGATGACTTCAACGATGCCAACCACGACTCCGTCGATGACAAGTGGAGAGCCATCGTCTCCCTGGGAACAGAATAATAATAAGGAGGAGAATATTGACATCAATCTGGAAGCGAATACATCTGCTCCTATTTAATTACATCACTTGGTTTTCCGTATATGGATGGTGTTATAGCGCAGAATTGATCTGCACTATGGTAAGCCTTTTCATCTTTACAAATGTCAGGTTCCAATGTTCTCTGGAACGTCCATTGTAAAAACTCGGAATATTCACTATTTGGTTCGTCCTCACCCCATCCTGCAACTTCACCAATAGCACACGAGACGAAATTCTTGAACGGCAATTTGAGGTATCCAATTGCGTTGTCCCATTTGAAAGGGCGATCGATCTAAAATTTACAATGAAAAAATGACAGTGACTAGATATACTCCAACGGCAAATTTTCCGTAGATTCACAGTCATTTTCCTGTGGATCTACGGTATATTTTCCGTGCATATAGAAATTTTTCGTTGTCGGTAGGGAATCTGTGTAGCCGATGGCGATTGTTTTTTTATATCCACGAAATAATATGAGTAGATCCATGCTCTAAAATATTTCTTTTCCCTGGATCCACGGTTGTTTTTCCGTGAATATGCTGTTGAAAGAAGTTATTAATAGAAAAGAGAAGCCGTGTGTCAATATTGTAAGTATAATTCAATATATTAGAATTGAATTTCATTCTTAAAATATTGAGAATAATTAATTAGTGAATACATGGCAAAAATTGACAATAATTTCAATCCTCCTTTCTAGTTAGTTCTCGAGATAATCCCAAATCTGAGAAAATGGGAATGATATCCTCAATACCTTATCCTGAGAGTTTATGACACAAAACAAGCAGGAGCCCCGCTATTTGTGCGTAATTTGAACATCGTACTTTTAATATTCTGCTATTCTGCATTCACAATAACAATATATCTCACGGCTTATAATTTACTCCTAGTTTACCGACAATTCACTCATCTTTCACTAGTCATGCACCGTCAATAGACGATCAAGTCACCATCATAAGTCCATTGAATACCGGAAGGATGACGGTCAGGTGACCATGAAAATATGGTTAATTCATTAAGAAAAGCGAATATTCTCACAGAAAAAATACTGGATATAAATGAGAGATCCACCGTTATTACATTGCGCTGAATTTGCTTCAGCTCACTACTGATAAACAGCGGAATGACGACAGTTCGACAGTGATTTGTTGGTAAAATCAATTTACCGTCAATTCACGATTCTTTCACTGCATTTTTACCGTGATCGAGGAACCGCCAGGGTATAGTTACAAAATTTGTTCCGGAAGCGTTTCGTCAATCTTATTGGCAGAATAATAAATATCGCATGAATGATGGGGTTGTCAAATTACGCACACGTTATGGGGCTTCTGCTTGTTTTATACTTGTCACGAGTATTTTTTATACTTCTCACGATACTACCATTCATGAGTATGAGCTGATGCTTGTCTCTTGCATAGTTTTTTCAAAGTGTGACATCAGATATTCCGACATTCTAGCTGCAAGTTTAATGTTGACTCACCACAAGTACACTTTTTTCAGAGTACACTCGTGAACTATTTGGTGAAAATTTGACGAATTCAATCGATTCATATTTTTTATAATAACTTTTATATTTCGGGCTAACTATCTAAATGTCAAACTATTCGTCCGTCGATGCTCTCACTAACAACGGGCGATAGAAAATTCCCAAGAGCACAAAACTCTGGTGTTTGACTAGAAATTAGGTAAAGAGTCATACAGTGAGCACAGCGATGTCGTTCGCTTCCCATTGAAGATGAGTGGTGCTGTTGGGTGTAGGAACACCATCAATGTAGTGTTCTGGTACCCAGATCTCAATGACATTCCTCAATATCATATCCGGATTCTTCAACTCTACTTTTCCAGCACCTACTAATAGTTCCCAAGCTTCTTTATTGTGAACACAATGAGCTGCTGTGAGTAGATGAGTTTCGTCAATAATGCCACCGCTGCATATATGTGATTTGTAAGTAGTTAAAATTGCAGCTTGATAAATGAATTGATTATCTACCGCACGCTCGCCATCTAGAATTCCCATCGTACCTTAACACAGAAATAAATTTGAATTAGACATTTTTCAGTCGAACCAATTATATGAGAAATTGCAATACTAATAATTCATATCTACTGTGTGTCATGATGAGTATAGTTATGGACAGAATTGAAGGTGAATTCATCGTATTTGAGGTTTGGGTTTTTTTAATGTTGGACTTCAACTGAGAATTTTTTTCTAATTTTTACTTTTGCGTTCTAAATGGTTCAATACATACTTCTATACAAACTCACGTAATGATAACGGCGAATTGCTTAAACAAAATACATTTTTCCAGCGCCTCTTCCTTATCATAATGTAAATATTAATAAAAGTTGTCCTTCTTTGCCACATTTCGAATAAAAATTTTATCTTTTGAAACACGTGCACGTACTGGAGTTTTTTCCTACACTTTTTTTAAAAAAGCAGATAGAAATTAGGAAGGTAATCCAGTATTCCTAGATTGAAGGCTGGGTTTTTTTTTCAGCTTCTTCAATGTCGCTATCGTCACTCTAAGATTATGCCAATCATCAACGAAGGGTCATGGTATGTCTGTGGACAGAGCGCTTGTAAATAATTTAACAGTGGTGCTTGTATCATTCAGCAGAGACTGGGATTGGAACTTGGAGCTTTATTTGTGCCTCATTTGTCTCATCTCAAGTATTACAATCCTTAATTATTACAATGAATATCGTGAATGAATCAAAATATAGTTTTGTTTAGTAAAAACTGTCATTATTCTTTCTGATAAACCTTCTAGTATCCAGCTTGATTGATATAGAATTATAATGATTTTTTTTCAGGAATCATAGGCATCCCTGATGGATCATGCAACCGAGCAGTCAATTTTTTTCACGAAATCGATCGTGATTCTATCACGATGCGATTGTATCGCAGTCGTATCATAGTCGCGTCGTGGTCACATGATTTCATGGAAAAATCGACCGTCTGATCGATGTATAGTTAATATGCAATCGTCCGATCCATCAGGGTTAGGTAAGAGAATTTGACTCTTATGAAAACACATTATATTCGTTTCTTTAGATAGAATTTTTTTACATAAAAATATTTCCAAAATAAAATGAAAGATTCTACTATGCTTAGAAAAAAAATTGTAAAAAAATTATTTTAGTTTTTTGGAAACCATGTAATTTTCATATTTGCAACGATAGGATATTGCCTCATTATACTAATGAGGAAATTTCGATGATAATACACATTTGTGAAACGCTGATAAGGTGAAGTCTCTACGAAAACGAGATCAGCGATGCCAATGATCACGCCATCTTTAACAAGTGGACCGCCATCGTCTCCCTATAAAAGTGGAATAATAATTCAAGATAAATAGTATTTGCAATTATTCGGAGTTGACAAAATCGTCACCTTAGAGTGAAGGGCGTAAGTGAGGTGCGTAAGATAATAGTAACAAAAATTATGCCCAATCCTACCACAACACCAATATACAAGTGAATAGAATTGTATGTAATCCTATGAAATTATGTATAAATTTAAATAATTATGTATTCAGAGGGGAGGGTGGGACAAACTGGAACGTTGGGGCAATGTGAGATTCAGGAGCAAAGTAGAACGATATTATAATGTGGAGGGCTGCGTGTAAAGAATATATCAAGGGTCTAGAAGTAGAAAGTTGCATGTGCCAACATGAGCATTTCCGTGACAGAAAGTTGTAAGTGCAGGACATACGACCTTCTGCTTTTAGTGCGCAATGGAATGATCTTCTCATTAATTATCAAATTGCATTCTAGGCGTG
Source organism: Aleiodes alternator (assembly GCA_963921955.1). NCBI lineage: Eukaryota > Metazoa > Arthropoda > Insecta > Hymenoptera > Braconidae > Aleiodes > Aleiodes alternator. The sequence continues at coordinate 7,153,095 of OY998100.1, read as the reverse complement.
AAAGGGTATATTATGAGAATTCTCATTCTTTCTTTATTGGTTTTTCGAGGACATCTTGGGAATGAATAGAGATACGCGGTTATTGTTTCCAGATTCTTTTGCAGTTCTTAAAATTTTCTATGAGAAAGGATTGAAAGACAATTGCGCTATCTTGATTAATTCCCAAGATATTCAGCGGAAACAATTGATAGAAAAATAGAGTTACCTTAGATGGACTCTTAATTTCAAGGATTTTGTGAGAATACTCCCGAATCAAGTGAGATACGACGGTGGAATTTGAATCCTCCTTCGTAGCGAAGTTCAAGAACTACAAAAGAGTATGAAAATGACATTGCATTATCTCGCTTGGCTTCCAAGATATCCCCAAAAAAGTAATGCCGAAAAAAATAACTTACAAAAAATAGAAATACTTCAATTTTTTGTTATTAGTTCTTTGGGAGTATCTCGGAAACTAACCGAGACAGTGCAATGTCCCTCTCATACTCTTCTGTAGTTCTCGAAATTTTCTACAAAGGAGGGTTCAAATAGAATTGTCGTCTATCGCTTGATTCCGGCGATATTCTCAAAACTTTATTGAAATCAAAAATCTATCTATCTTGTTTCTGCCAAGACACTAAACGACCCCAAGGACTCATGATCAAACTACTTTGATTTATTTCAATCAGCCCAAGAAAAGGAGGCAGAGATGAGGTTATGAGGATTAAAATTTCATTAGAATTATATGAAATCCCGGGGGTTCACTTGGAAGAGTAATGAATCGATATTCGAAGGTTCCCAGATTCAATCCCGCTCAGACAAAAAATCTAGAAATACAGAAAATGGCCCGGGAGAATTATATACAATCTTATAGAAATATGTATAATTATACATGATTCTATAGATTTATATAGGACCATTTTCTCTATAAAATTCATGAATAATAATATATATAATTCATACATAATTTTTTTCACTCGATTCGTCATAACAAAGTGACGTATTTCCAGCACTTGCGTCTCCTTGCTATTAATTTTTTTTTTTAAATTATATATAGCTTCCACGTCTTCAGATCCATTTGGTTGTTATTCTAAATTGATAATAACAATATTCTCATATGAGATAAAAAAAATTATAAAATCAGAAAGCATAATGAGTGCCATAGTTTAGATGAAGAGTTCTGAAAAGAACCACAGGGCGTTATTCCAAATATTCCTACATGAGATGAAAGAATAATAAAAACGGAAAGACGTAAGTGCAGTCATACGTCGCTTTCATTTTAACATTAGCGATTACAGAGCGTTGAAAAGGGAAAAAACAAAGGAACGTAAGTGCAGAGAGATCTCCCTTTGATTTTACAATTGGCAGTTACGCCATTTTTGTATTGTACTTTCTAATCATTCAAGTAACGTCTAAGACAACATACAAAACAATTCGGAGTAATAAATGGAGATACGCTCCTTTCACACCAGAATTTGAGGCTTTTGCCACTTGTGCCCCTTTCACTCTAAGGCGACGCCATGTTTGTGAGCTATTACATAACTGAGGAAACCAAATGCAGGCGGAGTTATAGCACAAAATTGATCTAACAAATGGTAATAATCTGCCGCTCCACATAGATCAGGTCCTAAAACTCTTTGGTATGTCCATTGCAATGTTTCGGAAGAATCAGTATTAGGTTCATTCTCACCCCACCCAGCGAATATGCCAACATCACATTCATTAACATCCGTCAATGGTAATGCAAGTCTCACAAGTCCATCACTTTGCACAAATGGATGTTCAATCTAGAATATCGCCAAATCGTCAATGATATGGTTTTTTTTGCTATTCAATTTTGAGGAGTATCTCAGGAACAAAACGAGATAGTGAAATTCTTATAGATACTTTCTTCGTAACTTTCCAAATTTTCTACAAAAATAAAGTATTGACGCAAATTGCACTGCCTCACTTAGTGTCCGAGATTTCCATAAGAAACAAATGTTAAGAACCATCTGTATTATTGACTTAATGATAGGAGACATACTGTTATCACAGCAATATTATTGGTTTCCCCTTGCAGATGTGATGAATTATCAGGTATATAGAGGCCATGAACGTATCCTGGGTGAATATTGATATGACTGATGATCTTGAATATCCGGTCGAGATCATTTGAATTTACCTTCCCAGCACCTATCACTAACTCCTTTTTTTTTCTCCCAGTAATGCAATGAGCCGCTGTGAGAATATGAGCTTCGTCAATAATTCCACCGCCACATATATGATCTCCGAACCATGTTAAAACGGCTACTTGATACTTGAAATGACCAGCTATCGCCTTGTCACCATCTTCGATTCCCATTGTACCTTAATGCAGGACCGATTTTTATATTTTTCCCTCTTCATGGAACAGATATGACAAAATAGAAAACAAATAATTGATAATTACCATTAATTGCCGAGATTAAAAAAATAACATCGACGATGAGAGATGACAACTTCATTGTATCGGATTTCGAAAAATTCCGTATACTGTGCTTGAGACCTCAATTTTCATGAACCTGTTTCTTAGTTTTCAACGGTTATTAAATACACTCTTCTATCCGAACTTCCGCAATGATAAGAGAATTGTGTCACAAAGTGACTGATGAGGTTTTTTTATGATATTTCTTCGAAATTTACATAGCTTGTTCAAATTCTGATCATGATAATATTCACATTCCTCTTTTATCAAGTCAATTCCATGTGTGTACTGATCTGGAGCAACGACCGATTTTTCTTTCATATTTCAGAATAATTTTCGAAAAGAAATTGTTAAGTCTTATGAAAATATTCCTATAGATCCACATGAATTAAGTCAATCTTTGAAGGGAAAAGATTCAAGTTGATTAGTTTTCTTTTATTTGAAGCCTCTTTTTTCTCAAATATTTCTCCATCAAAGCTATCTTTCGACGTAAAACAAAAAACGCTTACGTTTTTATGAAACTTCGAGGACAAGTTCATTAAGTAATCCAGAATATACCATAATTTTTTCGGATTTTTCCACCACCGAATAATAAACGAAAATAATTATCAAAGTTGGAACTTATGTATAGGACGATATGGACAGCGAGGTAATTTAGTAAAACTCCCCCCTCAACCACCACATTGGTTTAGGGTGATTTTCATTCGATTATGGGCGTATCTGCATTAGATTTCGATATATTCTCTGAAAAAGCTATTGAAACAATTTCTCTATTCATGAATCTATTTTCGGCCGTATGACTGTGAAACCGACGTTGAAACCACCTGGAAATCATGACTCGGGAGGAGATAAAATATATACACTTCTGTTTCAATGAAAGATTTTTATTCTAATATGATTTACAACGCTCTTGCGAAAGAAAGGAACAATAAAAGTGTAGCTGTTATTACCTTCGAATTACCAACAGATACAGACCCATTTTGTAAAAAATTATACGAAGGCAAAATCTACATTCCTAACTTATCCATAATGAAATCTCGATGATAATACACATTTGTGAAACGTGTATGATTCTCACCTTTCTCTGCAACAATTTGCCCAGCGACACCAACAATCATTCCTAGGCCCACGACTAGTGGAGCACCGTCGTCACCCTGAAAACAGGGAATTATCATGAGGAAAAGGACATTGATCTTCATCGTAAATTGAATGAATTCGTTCCCAAATTATTACATCACTTGGTTGGCCAAAGTTTTCCGGGGTTATCGTACAAAATTCATCTGCATAATGATAAGTGTTCAGTTCTGCACAATTATCAGGTTCTATTATTCTCTGGTAGGTCCATAGGAGGAGTGGACTGTATTCTTCTTCCGGTTCACTCTCACCCCATCCAGCCATAATGCCAACTTCACATGCAGTGATATTGCTGAATGGCAATATGAGCTTTTGAACTCTATTATTGAATACGAAGGGAGGATGGATCTAAATTATCAGACAAAATATAATTCCCACCAATTGCAATAAATATACAGTAAGACCTCTCTATTTGTAACCAATTTCGACACGATAAATTCTCTACTTGCAGCTTGATCTTTAAATGCATTTCTGTTAATTTTGAAGGCGAATATTTAATCAGCTATTGGTTGAATTATGAGGTAGCGATTCATCGGAAATGATTTAACGTTCTAAATATTCGCTGCCCCTATCCCTAAATAGTGAGTAATTCAGGAAAATATAAGTTGGTGGAATCAAAATTGCAGATAAAGAAGTCGTTACCAATAGAGAGATTGTACTGTGATGAACTCAATTGTTCTATCAACTTGATGATGACAATCATACAGTCACTACAGCAATATTTTCAGCTTCGCCATGGAGATGAGTTCCACTATCTGCTGTAGCATGACCATCAACATAGTCTTCGGGAATATCTACATTGATGACTTTTTTCAATATTATATTATCATCTCTGAAATCTACCGCGCCAGCACCTATGTTTAGCATTCCATATGATAACCCATAAACACAATGTGCAGCTGTGAGTATGTGGCTTTCATCAATAATCCCACCGCTGCATATATGTTCGTGATACCGGTCCAGAATCACAACTTGATACTTGAATTGACCGTCGTCTGCATAAGTCCCATCAGTGATTCCCATCGTACCTAAACAAAGTCAATGTTCTTTACTTATTATTGTTGTGTTCACACCCAAAAAGCAGTGAATTGTGCCAATGCCCCAATCCCTATGCGTCCGTGAATTTTCTGCCAAATGCTCTGGCAGTATACTTCCTACTGAATGTATTGTAATGGATCTCAATTCAAAAAGGAATTTTTTAATATTTGGATATAATGATTTGTGCGACCCGAGCGGTTTCGAAAATGCGGTTCAAATTTAATCCGCGTAAATTCGGTGTTTGAATTGTGTTTAAATCGTTAATCTAGGCAATTTTTCTATAATTTTTATACAGTTCTTAAACGGAATTTGAACAGCCTAAATCTTGCAAAGAGCGGTATGTATTCCGTACATATGCGGTTTTCAAACTCAAACGATTTCCAAACGACATTTATTTCTCATTATGACTATAAGCCTGCGGAGTTTCAGCTTTCAATTTTAATTCATTCTTGAGTTATAGAAACTGTAAGAAATTTTCAATCCATGTTGAATAACAGAAAAAAATACTGGCGGAAATTTATCACAAAACGGAATGCAGCTATTATTGATCATAATCTACCCAGAGAATTTGAACAAGATCGATCAAGTTATTATCGAGATATTGAAAAGAAATTTTTTTTTTCTCGAGAAATGCATTTTTTTCTCAAACTATTTGACGGATTAAGAGGAGAGTGAATGACACAGAGAATAAATATACTTTTGTATATTCGAATCAGCAATTACGATGGACCACAAAAGTACACCGAATCTCGAGAAAACGCATCAAGTCTCCTGGAGACGCAATTGTTTTTGCATTACTTTAAAATTTATTTCGGGTATTTACCATTGACTGTGATGAGAACACAAGTGGCGATAATCAAATATGTAGAATTCATGGTATTAATTATTCTTTATTCAGGATATTAAACTATGGTTCCTCTTCTTGGTCTAATTCCTCTCTTCCTGAACGTTTATTACTAAAATCGATTGTAGAGACTCTTGTAACGCGCGACACAAAATGACTGATAATTTTTTTTCTTCATTTCTTCGCCTCAGATTTTTTTTATTAGTACTGTGGAACTTTACAGTTTGCTTTCAACACCAAGCATATAGACATCGGTTATGATACTTTCCGAGGATTAGTTTGGCTATCATCCATTTAGCTAACGCTAAATTCATGGCTTTTTTTGAATTTGAAGGACAAATTTTTCAGAAAGAATCAGAGTTCTGATCCCCAGTCGAGGATTTAACCATATTTATGGAAGACAATTTGAAATATTTCTCTACTGCTTAAGTGGCTAATTCTTAGTTAGAAAAAAAGTAGAATTAAAACTCTTTATTTGTTCTTGACAATCACACGTGGAGTCGATCTTTTTCCCCGCTTCATGTGAATATTCTTGAATTTGAATAGTTGTTTTCTGTTAATCAGCAGTACAGCAACTTGAGGTAAATTTGTGTGTTCAGTTCGTCATAATTTTCAAATATTATTTGTATTACATTTATTTTTTAATTATAGACATATTGAAGTATACATCGTTGCTTTAAAAAAAATTGGGCGTAAGTGCTATCCTTATACATTGCACTTGCACCTCTTTAATTCTAAGGCGACGATTCGAAAGTACGGGAGTATATTGTCAAAAGCTACATGAAATTAGAATTTTCGTACATTTAGTTTCATTCATTTTGAAAATTCCGAATTTTTGCTTTGAAATCATCAAGTCATAACATTTGAATATATTTTATCCTATTCCCAACTGCTTTCGTGGCTCCACACGTTTGCTGAATACATATACATAGACAATCATCAAGTCTTGCTCAATAATGCGAATGATTTGTGACCCGAAACGACGAGTTGACGTTCATCCGAGAAAAAACGAATCCATTAATCACCATAATTCTTATGCGAATATTGTGCGATTTTAATATCAAAAATTGTAATAATTCACATTCCCAAAAAAATACAATGAAATTTCAAAACCGTGTTTCTTTTGAAATTCAAATAATATCCTGTGGAGCGTGAGTCGATGATAGGATGAAAGCAATATTCACCAATTTCTGCCAATAACTCTTATTTTTCGATATTTAATTGTTTTACAATGACATCTTTGAGATTTTTACTGAAATTTTAAAAATAATGAAGCTTTTGAATTCATAATTATTATCGTTAGAGAAAGAAATTCCCCAAGGACACATCAGTTAATCCAGAGTAACGACCTGAGAGAATATGATATTAGTGATAAAGTCTCGGTAAAAATAAACATTGGTGAAACTAAAAAATTTCGTGTTCTCGCAAATTCCAGATAAGAGGCCAATGGCTTTTCCGTCTACGACGAGAGGACCACCACTGTTTCCCTACAAAAATAGAATAATAATCAAAAAAAATTTCACGGCCTGAATATTTAATTGAAAAATTGATTTTGACTTTATTTCTACCTCGATGAGCTGTGTTTCTTCATAAAAAGATGTAGTGCAAAATTGATCTGCAGCATGGAAAGCGTTGTTAGCTCTGCATACATCCCGGGTAAAAATACTTAGGTATGTCCATTTCAAACGAGCTTCATAATTGTTATGTGCATCTTTCTCAGTCCAGCCAGCAAAAATAGCAGCATCACAAGAAGAAAAATTGTGTGTTGGTAAGGCGAGTTTTCCAATAGCATTTCCCCACACAAGAGGAGAGTAGAGCTAAAAAACGCAACTAAATCAAATCTCATGCCGAATGGACCCAAATAGGTCTGTCGGCAATATAGTTAGAAGAAAAACAAATTTCCAAATAGATGAAAGTAAAGAACAGAAATTGCTCATCTTCATGATCATTGTTAAGGAACAGCCTTGAGAAATGAGAAAGATAGTGTAATTTTTGTAAGGATCTTCTTAGAAAAATACAAACTACAAAAGTAGCTCTTATTTTTCTTCACAAAAATTGCACTATCCAGGTGCGTTTTCGAAATAGTTTTGAAAAATGAAGGACGAAAAAATCGAGTTCTATCTTTCGACCTCTCTACTACTAAATAAGAGAGAGAGAGAGAGAGAGAGAAAGTTTCAATAGGGTAGACGTGGCAGAAGGGATCAGACTTGAAAGAAAATGGAAGAATATTCGAGTATTTGTACATGATTCTTTCTTTTTCTCCAAATTCCTTTTATAGCCCCACTATAATCCATCGAATCCAACAATTAGTGAATAAGCATCTAGCAGAAGTTTTGAAGCTGATAAAAGTTGAAAAGGAAAAAAAACTAATAATTGAATCATACACTGAGCACAGCGATGTCATTATTGTGATATTGACAGTGAATGTCACGCCGTGTTGCATTTTCTGGAAAAACTATTTCTTCAAAATAACCCTCGTGTATGTGAATTTTTTTCACCCTTCTGATTCCATTCGAGCACAGTGTATTCAGATTCAAGACTCCAGCAACAATTCTCAGAACAGATGGATCATATTGAGATACACAATGAGCAGCTGTAATGATGTGCTTTTCATCGATAATTCCACCGCTACATATGAGTGATCCGAGGAAGCTTTGAATTGATACATGGTAATTGAACTCAGGTCCGTTAACATATCCTCCACCTCTAATCCCACTTGTATCTACACAAATATGTCACTTTTTGATGAATAATTACGAGGATATTTGTTCATATTTACCGTTAATAATTGCCATGGGAATAAGGAGAATAGAAAATAATAGATTCATCGTTGTAATAAAAGCCTGTTCTCTTAGAGTATCAACTCTCAATTTGCTTTTTCGTTTTTTTCCTAAATTCACGACAAAGTAAGAAGGCTTTGGAGTATATAATTGGATGTAGATAATGATTCAACGTGTGAGCGGTAGAATATTACGACTCTATACCAAGACACATAGCAAATAAAATGATACGTCAAGCCCGAGGCCTCGGTTAGTCAATATTGAAGCAAAATTCAGAAGTAATCCATGAAAATCGTGAAACTGATAACGAAATTTTCACAATTTTTATTGCGTGGATTATTGATATTGGATTATGTAAAACAAACAATAGTGATATTGAACACTCGTTTGAAGTAGCTCCACATCATTCTTATGATACCGAACTCGACTCTCTAGAGGATCATATTTCTCATCGATTCCATTAAATGTCGTTCTACACAGAGAAAAAGCGGTAAATTGGTAATCTCACTCTGCCGACTATATTAATACTAATTTGGATCCTAGCTTTGTTTCTATACGTATGTAATTCATCCGACAACCTTTAAACAGCCTCTATACAACTCTTTTTGATACTAGAAAAACGATAGCAGGGAATGCACTACTCTTAGCTGTACCTAGGACCACGGTGTAACTTTTTATAATATGCCCTTTCCCTTTACATTATCATTCTATCCTTCACCATTGGATAATGTTCCCTCTTCCCTTACATTATCATTCAGTTCTTCAACATTGGATAATGGTTCCTTCTGCCTCCAAATTATCTTTCTGTTCTTTTACACTGAATAATTCTTCTTTTGCTTCCCAATGAAAGCTATGTCATTATTAAAATTTTCAATTGTAATTTTTTCAATCGAAGATGTTTAAAATAATTTCCATAGAGAGAAAATTATATTTTTAGCGCATGTCTGTGTGTGTATGTGTGCCTGTGTGTGCATAAAAGTCTCAATTACAGCACAACGGTTTCATAGAAAACTTTCATATTTTGTGGAAAACTTTCTCATATCCTCCAATACCATTTTTTTTCTTTAGCTCTCCATATCATCAATATCTCAAAATATTCAGACTGATTTTTTTTTTTTTGACATTCGTCTTTCTCTCAAGACAGGTTATCCTGTCACTTCAACATTTTCCCCCTGTGATGATTTTTACTTTTTTCATAATTACAATAAAGACAAACGATGAATTTTCCAAATGTTATAATTCATAAACACTTTTTACAATGAAAAACTTTCATTTTTTCTCGAGTTTTCAATATATTAAGTATCTCAAAGTACTCGGCATTATTTTTCTATATATATTTTTTTATCCTGTCAGCTTTTTTGTGTTTTGCATATAAAAAAACAGCATCCTATCAGGTTCCGGCTAATCAGATTGATGCGATAGCTCGTATTAAATTCGAGATATGGCATTGCATTCTTTAGTTCCGTAAACACCAGTTTTAGTATATAGAGATCGTCTTAAGATCGGCAAGAAAAGATTAATAGCCAGTTTCTGGGAGTAAAATTAGTGTTGACTTTGGTTTAGCTTAACATTGGTTCAGCTTAAACCGCGGATTAAGGCCCTGTTTCACGGCGAGATAATGCCCGTTACTATAATGGCCATTAAGGAAAAATTAAGTTAAATTAAGTTAAGTTAAAGTCGAAAATTTAATGCACGATCATCTTAATTTAGGGGTGGGGGAGAATATGGCGGCGATGAATGTAGGGGAAGTGAATGTTGTGACAGGACTCATAACCTACGAAATTCATTTATCCAATGGAGTGCTTAATATCTTAAGAGGTTAAGTCACCATATTGTGCCTCTACCACCGCCATTTCCCTTCCCCTCCGTCGAATTAAGATAATGGCCATTAACTAATCCGACTTTAACTTCGCTTGAAAATTAGCTAATGGCCATTATCTCGCCGTGAAACAGGGCCTAACTCTGGATTAACAAGAAAAATGGAGGAACAACAGTGATACCACCACTGATTGCAGCTATCAATGGTGTTGCTCATAATCTCATCGCTGAAAGCTCACTGTTCACAGTGAGGTTTGAATGTTTTTGTTGTGGTACCACTGATTCCGCCATCTTTCTTTTCCAAACGAGAGTTACGCTAACTGTGGTTCACGTTAAACCAGAGCTAAGCTGACCCGCAGTCAGCGCTAATTTTCCTCCCGGAAACTGGGCCTAATGGATTTGTAGGAATAAATTGTGAAATAATATTAGTAATATAGTCTCGGTAAAGATAAACATTCGTAAAACTATAATAACGACAATCTTCGCATATACCGGACATGATGCCAATAACTGTTCCATCTGCGACGAGTGGACCACCACTGTCTCCCTGAAAATATAAAATGATAATTAAGAAGAATGACAGTAACCTATATTTGACTCAAATAAGTAGTATTTTCACATTTTTACCGGAATAGCTGAAGCACCGTTAACTAAAGCTCTAGAACAAAATTGATCTGCAGCATGATAAGCGCTGTTAGTCCTACATACGCCAGTAGGATAAATGACAACATGCATCCATTTCAAACGAGGTTGATAATCTTCATCTGATTCATTGGCAGTCCACCCAGAAAATACTGCAGCACTACATGGAGTGAAATTTGTTCTTGGTAATACGAGCATCCCCGTAGCATCTATCCACAACAAAGGATGGAAGAGCTGAAACATTCGATGAAATTACGTTCAAACTAGTAGGACAGACTTGTTTCAGTTTCCCCAAATACAGGTTGACGTTTCCACTATTGTTACAAAATGAGTGGAAACGTACAGTAAAAAATCCTGAACATGTTGTCGCGAAAATGAATTTTTTCTGATAATTAGCTCTTAAATTATTACTGAAAGAATTTTGATATTTTTCGGCCAATAAAAGCAAATAGAATGGCCGCCATGAAGATGAAAGATCCGTGACATTAACAATTGTCTATAATGCCGGCGTTCAGAGAGAATGAGTGACATTTCTACATTCGGAATATAGCTTCTCAACCTCTCTGCTGTCATTCAAGATTTTCGATGTTTGATCAATTCAAAGATCAATAGAAAAATAGAGGTATATGACAAAATGATTAAAATGAACAGTAAATGACCATTGATGACCCCCTTTCCAATCGTTAATTAAGAATTATTAATTTTTTTTTGCATAATTATTTCCCATAGAAAATAATTTTTTAATGTAAAAGATTCATATAATGAATGCGACAATGTTTGCAATAACGAGTGCAACAATAAATGCGACAGTAAATGCAACAATTAATGCAACGATCGCATTCATTGTATGAATCATTTACATTGAGAAATTATTTTCTATGGGAAATACGGGGCAAAATGTGGTGCTTTAAAGCACATGCTCCGTACCCCATTTTGCCCCGGTCTCCCCTATTCATCGCATATGTTCATATATAAGCATATTAGGTATGATCCATTTCTCCGGGTAAATCTTCCTCATGTTTCATTAGAATTTCCCCCAAGTATTCTTTACATCTTCAACTCTTATTTCAATCGGAGAACACTTCCGATAGAGTGAAAAAAGATATAATGATAAGATTTTTTTGGTCCCATGACAAAATCCCCGTGGATAAAATAACCGCGGCATAGTAACTGTGGATAAAATAATTGATAGATGAAATAACTATACACAAAATCAAACGATGAAATGACTGAAAGAAATGAAAAAAAATAAATCCAATATATTCATATTCAATACAATGAACACATTTTTGAGTCACTGCAACAAATCCTATCAACAAGCATTCATTTCAATCCGTAGCATATCACTCATTCGATGAATTCATGAATTTAATTTGACGTAATACAAATGAGAGTCACACATTTGAATAAAAATTGACATTTTTCAGTGTTTATTCACTCTCGTAACCAAGTCATCTGCTGAGCCAATGATACTTATAGTTATACGCATATCCGGGCCCTGACAACACTTAGTTTTTCGTTATTTTCTAATCTTTCAATTTCCCATGATATTTGAAATTATTATAAACATAGAAATTGATTCTATCATTATTGACACTTTTCTATCGGAAAGTTATGGAAATCGCTGGATAATTTATTGAGTGACATAATTAAATCATACAGTGAGCACAGCGATGTCGTTGTTGTAATATCGGCAGTGTATATCACGTCGGGTTGCATTTTCTGGCAAATGTACATCTTCGAAGTATCCTTCTGGTATATGAATCTCTCTTACACTCCTGATTCCATGTAAGTAGAGTGTATTCAGGTTCAATACTCCAGAAACAGTTCTCAAAGCCGCTGGATAATGATGAGATACACAATGAGCAGCTGTAATGATGTGATTCTTATCGATAATTCCACCGCTACATATGTGTGATCCGAGGAAGCTTTGAATTGATACATGGTAATTGAACTCAATTCCTTCAGCATGATATCCACCTTTTATTCCCCTTGCATCTGTACATAAAAGGAATTTCTCCATCATTTCGTGAAAAAATAATGTCGCAAATAATGAAATTAATAATATTCACCATGTATAATCACAAGAAAAAAACTAATATTAAAAATGACGGATAACGAATTCATGGCGATACAAATTTTCGTCAACGATTGAGCTCTTAGCACTTCAGTTTGCGTTTCTCTTTCCTCTTGAACTCACTTTTTATGATCTCAAACGTTCATGAAGTCTTTTCCGTGTGAAGATTAGAAGTCATGATATGTATAATTGATAGTGCGAAGCGAATGATGTTTCTCTCTCTTTTCGTTCTGGTTACCTCGGAATTATCTATGAGTAAATAATGGAAAATTACGTGAATTTGAAAAAAACATGAACTGAAGAAAAATTCGATGATTTTTTGTGGGGAACTTATGTTTCAAATTTTTGTAATTAATGTAAAATTATTTTGTCACATATGTAAAGACGTCGGTCAATTCGTTTCTTTATCTCTAAAATTGATTACTTCCTGATATTTCTGTTCTCAACTCTGAGGCTTATGAATTTCAACAGACTGATCAAATTTGTCGATTCAATTGAACTAATAGTTTGGGCATTCTCTGATTCATGAAACTTATAAGATAATACAGTGTTATAGATGCTAGACACACTCGACTTACACGTGATGTACTATTATGAATTGAAAATGGGAGCAGTCAGAGCTCCAATTTTTGGTGAAAACAGTAGAAATATCTTGGAAAATTTAAAAAGATTTTATTTTTAGCACATGCTCACAGAGTCGGAATATTTGGTAAATGGTGAGTTTCACTCTGCCAAAAATAATTCAATTTTTTAAATTATTTTAACAATTTTACAAATCAACTTGTTTTTTGTTGAAGTACTAGAGGTCAGTGACAAGATTTCAACACAGACAGACATAATCCTAACCTCAATAACCAATTGAACCAAGAAAACAACTATTAAATGAAATTGAGATTATCACAACGTTTGCGTAACCCGACGCCACAACGAGAATCTAATGGTGCTTAGGCCTCATAAGGAACCTATCACGATCCATGCTATAAACAACACTCGAGATTTTAGATGAAGATGTTATTGACAAAACTCCATTGGGCATAAAGAATTTAATTTTTCTATCAATACGAAAACAAGTACTTTGTGCACATTGTGTTTTAAAATGTATCCTGTTCCTCATTTGTCAATAACTTGTACACATCGCGTGGAACAATATCAATCTCAATATACCTCAAACAAATTGAAAACGAAAAGAAAAAGAAACAAAAAAAAACCTCAATAAATTTAATACTGATTAAATGAAATTTCGAAATACTCATCTGAAGTTGGATTTTCCAAGAAAATCTTACGCAGAAGAAAGATTCCGTCCGTGAGTAGTGCGCTGAAAATAGTATTGTGTATCTGTCAAATTACTAACCTCAAATTAGTGTTTTTTATTCACTGTAATCGTTTTTCGAAAAATGATAGATTTTCTACACTGATATATTGATCTCGACTTTTTGAATTACCTTAAGATACATGAAGTTCATCATCCCCGAATGTTTTACGTGCCACTAGACCCTTTTCAGAAATTATTTCTTCTTCTCTTCCATCATTATTTCTTTGTGGTTCCTTCACGTATTTATTCTTATTCACTCAGCTTTATATTGAAAATGATGATTTTTAATAATTTAGTATTAATTGCACGGAAAAATTACCTGCCAAACTATGAGAAATGAGTGACAATGCAATGACTCACGGACGGAATCTTTCCGTTTACGGAAAGCATTTTACGCGTGGAATATTTCCGTCAACAGATCTTTTCTGTGAACGAAAATATTTCCGTTTTTGGTCGCTTCGAGAATCGAGGCCCTTGGTAATGTGAACTTGCGCACGGTAAACGACTGTGAAAACATTACAAACTTGGCTATTAGGATTTAATTCTTTTTTACCCTCACTTTTCCTATACTTTCTCTGTATTACTGAAAATGGTGAATGTTGAATAGGAAAAGTTATGGATGACGAACGGATTTCGAAGATGCCAGAGTACTTGACTATTTCACCTTGTAGAAACTGCAGGAATATCAGAGCAAGAAAAGGGAAGAAAAAGGAGAAAAATAGATCTGAGAAGATGAAGATGTACGACATAATACATTATGCATTCTGGAGCAGCGTCTGAAAGTACTTGAAATATCAGAATCAGGCAGCACGCAAGTTAAACTTTAAGAAAACAATAGAAAGAGAAAATAATAAATTCAACGATTTTCTCTAATATTATTCGAGAAATCAATTTAATCATTCTGTTCAAAATAATTCAAGAGCATTTCTCTTTAATTATTGGTGAAGAATATCGTAAACATATCTGAATTAAGTAGCCTTCAGAAAAATGCTGAAGAAACCGTTTAGCAGCACACAGAAAAATTCTGATGGCGGTGGCCATGACCACAATTCTTCCCATGGTGATTCTTCCCATGGCGATTCTAGAACGCCATGAAAAAATCGCCATGGAAAAAATCACCATGGAAAGAATCGCTATGGACAGAATCGCTAATGCAAAAAAACGCCATGGCATAAATCGCCATGAGAAAATTGCCATGGGAAAGAACTCCATGGGAAGCGGGAAAATTTGTGATGGTGGCCGCCATCAGAATCTTCCTGCAGGAGGGTATTCTATCCAATAAATAATCTTCGTCCCAGGAATATCATCCTTCTTATTACAGATGAGATTAGGTTCTCATCTTCAATCAGAAACAATGGCAATTAAAATACGACTCTTCACCGTCAACAATTTACTGATGAAGGTCTAAAACCGGATTAGTCTATTTTGGCATTTATTTCGAAGAATATTTCGGAATTAAGCAAGATATCGAACTTTTGATGGACCATCTTTTAAGCTCTGTTTTTCCTCTACAAAAAATATTCCTACAAGAATCGCGTTATCTCGCTTATTTTCCAAAATTATTCTCAAAGAATAAAACAAGAAAATGAATTCACCCTGCCTCATCTCTTCATTATTGAATCGTCCCCAGCATTTTTCAATGACGACATAAAGACAATACCCGTCACACCTTCAATTTTTAATACCGGTGAGTGCATCATCGCCATCGCCGTAACAAATATCTGTATCACTCAACTAAGAGCCTCCTCTGAATGATTGTGTCATCCAGTATATTGAAAAGCTCAGAGTGCACCGAGCCTACCGAGACTAGCATGCAAATATGTCAGTACCATGTAGTTGATGAAAATTTATTTTAAACAATCCCACGCAATAGTCTCAACCTCTGAAAGTCGAAATGAGTAGAAAAAAGGAATAATCCTGGATCAATGAAACGATCATACATATATTACGGAACATTGCAAGTATATCATTTGCAAGAAGGCAAAATTTGAAAGCGTGACGGTTCAGTCAACCTCATCTTTAACGAACGGAACGGATCAAATGTCGAGAAAATTATTATTCATAGACTGAGGATTTCATGCATCTTTCTTTTCTCAGCCGTTTTTTCCCGTCTCGTTGCGAATCTCTCACTTCTTCTGGCTGAAAGAAATAGTTTCACGTGCTACGCCACTGGACGGGATATTGATCGAGGAGCTGTGCGGGGAGGCCCTTATACCGTACCAGCCTATAGTTACACAGACCCTTATGTAAGCTCCCACACATCCCCTTTGTTTCTTGCTATAAAAACATACATGAACTTCGCAGTCTACAGAATCTTTTGTTGTAATTTTTCAGATTAGAAGACAGGAGTAAGAGAATTCAAATATTCACGTGATAATTAACGAGTAGACAATTCATGTAATTGAAAATTTAATCAGACTAGATAAGAATTACGGAATAATTCTGTTGAATTACAATGCAATTGAATTATTCCTTAATGCAGAACGAATGACAGGCTCTAAACTTAGGAAGCTTGGTCTGTTGGATATGTGACAGTTCAGACAGAGACTTCATCATTACTGATACATGCAACCATTCAAGGGATAGAGGAAAATAGATATCTGGGATCAAGCGGATACCTTGGACTACTTTGGGACATTTTAGACGATTTCATTGAAAAGCAGAGGGAATTTCCAATAGAATGAGTCGGAAATAATTTCATCCAGATCATGTTTTAGGGAAAATTCGGCTGCTTCGGTGAGAAATTGAAGGTCATCCTCTCTATTTTTCATTCTTTTTGAGTTGTTTGGGAATATCTTTGATTATAATCTTCTGGTTTTGGAGGAGTTATGTTCGATACAAAAAATGCTGGACGTTCAATTGTCATTGAAAATGTTCGAATTTCCCTCATTTTTCCGACGGAATCATTGGGAAAAGATGGATCTCACTTCTTTTATTACAATTTTCAACCTACCCAACTTTACCGAGTATATAGGCAGAATTCTAGTGCTACATTATCAAGTATATGGTGTTGAGTGTATCAGTACTACTATGGATATGACCACTTATAGCCCGGGAAATAGAGACTAAAATTTCGGGTTTGATGGAAAAAGGAGCCATATGCGATTTTTTTCATTTTTTGGCTTCATTCTGGCGTGAATGATGATAGTTTCAAAATGGACCTCGAAATTTGTAAAGTATAAAATTATATAAGCAATTAAAAGGGAATTTCTGTTGTTTTTTGAGAATATCTTCTCGAATACACCTTGTAGCTTGAATTTACCTCTACACTTTTTTATTTGTAATAAGATTTCCTATTAAAAACAACCCTTGGTGTTTTTCGACACGAGTTACAGTTTCGAAGATATAAGCACACATCGATAACCGTATACTGTTCAACGTGCCGGGCAGATCTTGAAAACTGCAAAATTTCAGATTTTTGGTTAGATCTCAAATTGTTTGGAATAAAACTGATTTTACATGTTCCAAGTGGCGAGGAACCGTTGCCGGAGTTCGTTACAGGGAAATTTCCGAGCGACACTTGGGAAAATATTGAATTTACCAAAGATCTACAAAAGTTTGGAGACATCTCGAAATCTGCAAATTTCCAAATTTCTGGTTAAATCTCGGAATATTTGATATGGAAATCAGTTTAAATGTTTCCAGTGGCGAAGGAAGGTTGCCGAGGTTCGGCCTTATTAGGGTGATAGCTCTATTAGAGGGAACTTCCCTGTTAGGGGAAGTCCAAATTGAAGTTCAAATTTATTCACAATTGGGAAAATTTGTATCGATATACATTGGATTCCTATTGTCAGCGGGAATAATCATCATTCCCAATTATTATCTATCGATTTGAAGCATGCAATCTTTATATGGCATTAGTAGGAGAAGGTGGTCTAAAATGGACACAAGGGCATGTAAAATAGGCACGGATTGGTTTTGGTATGTTATACTATGGAATTTACTGAAAATCTATGGAAATATTAGTGATAGGTTTCTTCTGATGATTCCATTAGAAAGATGAGAAAATGTCACATGAAAATCATATGTCAGAAGTTATTTTTCTAGGATTCTTCAAAAACTTCAGTCCGTTACTTATGAAAAAAACGTATAGAAAGTTTCTATAGGAAGTTTCTATAGAGAAGCTTGTAGCTTAGCATATATGATATTGGGATGTTTTCTTATACGCTATGAATTTCGTATTTTCCTATACGAAAATTAAGGGCGTATAAGAATAATTTCTATATGCTGAGGATGTTATGGGTTTCTATGTATATATCGGTGTGAGAAGAGAAAAGCCAGCGAATCGTGCACCCGTATCATTGTAATAGTGCGACGGTCGAGTCAGAGGGTTAAAATTTTCTCCTTGATACGAAGGAATTATAGGAAGTACCTGAGAATATCGCTATAAGAAATATCTCTGATACAAAAATTCAGGGACTCATATGCACAGAAATCTAAAAAAGCTAAACAATTAAAAAACACAACGGGAGCTTTTCGTGGTCGAAATTGGCATTGAGTTGACGAGAAGGCATGCACTTCTTTCTTCCACTCCCTTGTGAGAAAAAATAACCACCGTTGGCATTTTCTGCCCTTTATTTTCAGGTAGATTTTCATTCTCGTTTCATTTTTTCTCCTGCATCCGAGCTTTTTCCCATTCCTCTTCTCCCACGTACTCTCATTGCCGCGCTAGACGCTTTGAAACTACTCCTCACTTATTCCGACACACCCTCGCACCACAATGTACATTCGTACGTCCCTAACCTCCATTAAAAAACGGTAAGGTAGAATACCGTATGTATGAATTGACTGATGTGTTGGGTCGATAATCCAAGAAAAACTCTCAATTCTAATGAACAAGGTTAATGAGATGTATACTACATGGAATCTCAAAGTCAATTCAACCAAGAGCGAAGTAATCTTGTTCCACAAACCCACTCAATACCTCTCAAAAAAACACAGAACCAACTGCAAATCATTCAGTATCCAAGCAATGAATTTGATTACCAGAATACTCGAAACAATTCCCAGAAAATTAATAGTTAAGTATCTGGGAATTATTATCGACTACCTGGCCCGCTGTTATCACCATCAAGACACCCAACTAGATAATGCAAGGGAAAGAATGTGCCTCCGCGCAATTCTCAAAATGTATCGGTCTCCCCATACAAACATCTTTCATCGCATTAGCAATGAATCAATGTATGAAGAAGCCAACATCCCACGAATCGATAATCATGACCGTGTATGACCAGAGTTAGTAATTATTCAATACGAATACATAACATTGCAAATCTAGAATGACCATGCATTACTATACATGGTCATGCATGATCATGCAGGAATAATTCGAATGCTCTTGCATCAATCATCGACATTCAGGCATGGATTATATGTAGTCATGCATGATGATACAGGACTAGACATGACCAGATATGATAAGAATAATAACAGTTGAATAATTTTTATGAATGGAAATTCTCATATATGGTCATGTATGAACACAATCAGTCATTCACGGCCATGCATGATTGGACATGGCCATCCATATAAATTGCATTAGAGAATATAACTCCTTCAAATTAGCCATGGATGATCCTATTTGGTCATGCATGACCCTACTTAGTTATGCATGATCAGGTATGAACTGTGCATGTTCATGCATGGCTCATTGATACTCAGTCATGATGCATAAATGGGCAACCCTGATCATGCTTGAAGACCTTGCTGCGGATGAAAATACTCATCATTGCTCATACATGACTATGCATGACAGTGTATGTGTCATGACTGAGCTTGCATAATTCATACATGATCATCCACGCTTCGTACATGATCATACATGCTCCATGCATGATCATGCACGGCTCATGCATGATCCTACATGGGTTGAGCATGATTATAAATGATCAGGTATGCCGATTTTTTCACGGGCTACACTAGTTCAAACAGAGCAATCCAATATTTATGGGAATAACTGGAATTTTCTGGGGAGCAGTAATTGGAATAAATTCCGTAGAAAATGGCACTTGAGATTTTGAACTTGCTTCATCCATTTCCCTCCTTGCTATGCAACAAAATCATCCGGATATATTGACCACAGATAGGGTCTCTTGATAAATCATCATGAACTCAATGATTCTTGACATATTTTTTTTCCGATGGATTGTATTTTCGTTTCCATTATTTCTGGTTTCTGTTCATTTATTTCAATAGAGGAGTGATTACTATGTTGTTACTGTAAGGATGGAAGTAGAAATCATACTTATCAAAAAATTTCGATGGGTTGTCAAACGTGAAATTTATATGTCAATGGAGAATAAAAGATATTGGTACAGTTGTCTGCATCCGATCAGTTCACCACCAAATGAATTGAGGAGAAAATTGTTCTTCTAATCAGGAGAGATAACCAATAATAAAAATAAGCAAATCACTTATTGTTCATTCACACTGCCATAATAAATGAATTATAAACTTTTAATACATTATTAACATTTTGTTCCTGTCAGCAAGTTACATCGAATGGATCATCATTAAAACTTTGTATTTTATTGCACAGAGCAAAAGTTTTCATACTACCTAACAAACTCATCTCGTATTCATGTCGAATTTATGAGGATTGAGCATGAAATTTGTATTTGATGTTCAATCTAGTTCAAAACTTGTGGTACATCCTCCAATTCTATTGAATCGTGAAGAATGTCCTGTGTTCCCCTCATAAACAAATTTCTCGAGGCTAATGTAGCAAACGGTACTCGACGCCAATTCGTCTTGATAAAGGCCAAGGGACATTTGAGTCATTACAGATGCATAAAAAAAACACAAACATATCCACGCGTATCTCTCTCTCTCTCTCTTACTGCACTGAGGTATGTGAAAGTGTGTATCACAGTTTGGACACGGAAATGTGATATTTCTTGCGACCTCGTTTGCAACTAATTGCCTCGTTACAACGGGCTAAGACTTCCTCCGTACACACACACACACACACACCGAAGTCTGGAAATTTCTTGAAGCCCCGCTCGCCTTCGCGCCCTTTCTCCCTCGAAGAAATGAGCAAAAGATAACCATGTTTCTTTGTTCACCCCTTTGTATCAGTCATTCAAGATTGCAGTTGTTGTGGGAATTTTAAAGAAACTTGTAATAAATTAAATCACACCCGTTACAGTTGCTGATGCGCATTTCATTGTAGTGTCTGAATGTTTGTAACCCAATTTACAGTAAAGTGGCCATCATTTTGTCAGAGCATTTGGATATTGTCAGGATCTGTCCTTTCACAGCTGATACTCTATTTTAGAGGTGTGAATGGTATCTGGAGTCAGTTAAATAATAATATTCAACTCAAAAAAAAATTTTAAATGCTCGAACTATTGAGTTTAATCATTTGTATTTATTGATAATGTACATTCATTTTTCCTGCCTTTTTAAATGAAAAAAATGAGCATGACCAATTTTTCACAATTGAACACGATCAGGGATCGATTCTAGGTGTAAACTCTCTTGTCATTCACAATAATAAAAATTATCAGGTTCTCGACAAAAGAAATCTTCTCTCCTCGTCAATCTCCTAATGATCGGACCTCCGCTTCAGTGATCTTTAATGATGAAGCCATAAGAAAAGTACCAATGATGAAAGTAACGAAAATTTTCCGGCTGGGTTCTTACGTAACGGATGAATTGGCAGGGCCTACTTACGTGCATCAGGCACACCCTTTTTCCCTTCGTTTCTAGTCATCTATGAAAGTCTCATTGTTAACTTTTGTGTGACTCTTCGAAGACAATTTTACAGTGAAGGGGTAGAATAGATTAATTTATTTTCGATTCTTTCGATATTTTTACTTGAAATTTTACAAGGCTACAGACAAATATATCATACACTTTTTTTTGAATGATTAATGCCTTGACCGTCTAGTCATTCCCATGATGAATATCTCGGAAACTAAGCGAGATAATACAATTCTAGTTGCTCCAACTAGCTTTATATAGTTTTCGAAATTCTTTACAAGAAAGGTCGATAGGAAACATTCATTATCTCGCTCAGTTTCCGAGATATTCATAACGAAAAGCGGATGGAAAAAGAATCCAAAATATTCAGACAAGTTGATTTTATTTTGTCATCAATTTTTTTTGAATATTTCGGAATCTAAGCGAGATGGGGCGATTTTGCACCAATGCTTTCTTTAAGAGAATTTCGAGAGCTACAAAAAAGCATGGGAAGGAATCGTTCTATCTCGATCAATTTCCAAGATATTCATAGAGAATTATGACTTAAAAAAATAAATTCGTCTTATCCATCATGAAAATGGAAAAAATAAATTGCTGATAAACGGAAAACCAATATACTATATGCAGTTATTCGGATTATCGAAGTATATATATTTTAATTGCATCGCCAAATGTGCTTAACTGTACATGGGGCTGTCTTCATTCGCGATCGTACCCATATCCTTAATATTGTCCAATCATTATCTCTTGTTCAATAAAAGAATCTGATGAATCTTCATAAGTAAGAAGTTTCACTTCTGCCGCACGTGGATTCCACGCACCCTCTTCTTATCCTCTTTCGTCGCAAAATCAAATGTAAACCATGAACGATGATAAATCCAGTGATGTTAATCGCATACACTTGAGTTTAGACACCACAATATTTCATTCCTGTATATTATTCTCATTTGATTCTCTCTCTGTATCACGTGTGAAAGTCATTCCACGTGGGCTCTTCTCGTTTTTATGTTCTCTCAAACGTGAATTGAATATCTTTATCATACCTCTCCATTTTTTCTTGTTTTTTTTTTCATCATATAAGATAAGAATTTCAATAATTCTCGCCAATTTGTTACTTCCTCGAGAATCAACTCTGTCATGGGTCTGTTTCTCGCGGAAATTTGAAACACCTAGGGCGTAAACCCAACGCACCTAACCCATGACTCTCTTTCTTTGTAAAAACTTTTTCTTTCTTTCTACATAATTTAACTTATGCTACACAGAAACACGTCTACTACGCGTCCAGAATTTCATATTTTTTATCTAAAGTTTTGTCACACATGTTCATGGTTTGAAGATTGCCAGCCAGTACAATTAATGTTTCAGATAATTTTTCCTTTTTTCAACCAAGAAAGTCGTGAATTTTCTTATAAAATGTCAAATGAGATCAGCGATTTCGACAAGATTTCAGAAGGGAGAAATTTCTTTGCAATCACCTTTTTTGGAAAAGATGAAGACTACAAAAGATTATTTCAGAAAATTTTCAAGATAAATAATAAATGAAAAAAGAACCACTTATCCAGTCTTACCTGTACACTGTTGAAATCAGTAATGAGAATACTACCAATCAATTCCGTAAATCTAATTATCTGCTCATAATTTGGTATGTGCTTCAATTTAAACAATTATGAGACAAGAGTGTAATGCTTCAGATAAGATGAATACCCGAAAGTCATCATCTTGCCAGGAAAAAATTTAAAAAAAAATATCTATACATCACCTCCGTTGGAGAATTATTGCCCCTCATTTCTTTTTCCCTCCTCTCATCATCCTCTGCGGTGCAGAGTGGCGTCCTACGGACGGTACTCTTATCCGAAGCAATCTGGTGGCTATTCCTCCTCTCTCCGTCTTTCTCTCTCTCCCTCAAGATGACGGGGGTCAGTGATCCACCAAGAAGCCGATCTATTCGCGAGACTAAAACTGGGCTGACGTCTATAGAACTTTCCACCGCACTCATCCAATATCTCGATGCTTTTTTTCGCATCCGTTACGTAATGTGACGTCTCACTTCGCAAATTCTCCAGTAAAGTGAAATTACTCGTGAACTCTGCTCCAATTTTCAGTGATTATTAACTTCCCGATAAGAAAAGTTTATGTAATGGCTCCGAAAATGGAAAATCGATTGTTCGATCAATCTTCATGTTTCAAGTATATATATTGTATATAATTAATTGAAATAATAATTCTTTTGGAGTTTAGCTGGAGAATTTAAGTGATTAATTCATTGAACAAATCGCATTTGAGTTGATACTTTTTATCACAATTATTCTCATTTTACCCAGTTTATTTTGGAGATTATATTCTGCAATGGTTCAATCAAATTCTTGAAAAATATTCCATAAAAATCCGAAATAATATTACCTAGTTTATTCAACATCACTGACAACAGCTTTATAATTATCAAATCCCATTCCTTCGAAGCTTTGAAAGCAACAGTCCTGAGGAGAGTGGAGAAGAAAAAAATTAATACTTT
Organism: Aleiodes alternator; assembly: GCA_963921955.1. NCBI lineage: Eukaryota > Metazoa > Arthropoda > Insecta > Hymenoptera > Braconidae > Aleiodes > Aleiodes alternator. The sequence goes on along the minus strand of OY998100.1, from coordinate 7,128,812 downwards.
CATTAGATGCTTGTCACTCAAACAAGCTTTGCAACTGCAGTAGTTCATTCCATAAATGATCGCCTCATGGTATATACCAAGTTGTGAAGAATAAATAGAAATAAAGGGAACGATAAAGAGGAAATACGAATGCACAGAACAAACAAAAATCCAAGGAATTAAGTGAAAAAATCTGCAAAAGACATGCGAAACGAAACTCTGCTTTATTAGTTGAATAATCTTATTCGCCATGGTGTCTCCTGCATTGACAAATTTCATTCCTTTTTAATCTTCAACGATTATCAGTTCTAGCTAACGACACTAGGAAAAAAATAGGATTTCTCTAAACATAAATCCACAGCGAAGAGATAAAACAGGATAAGCCTTTCCAACTTGTCATTAATTTTTTAAGAAAATCTCGGAAACTAAGTGGGATAGGATGTATTTGCCTCAATCCTTTTTTGTAGCTCTTGAAATCGCCTACAAAAAGGATTCTTCAAAAAACGAGCCATCTCGTTTTTAAAGTAAATTTTAAAAAAACACATTTATCCTGTATCAGATTTATCACTTCTTCGCTACTAAATGACATTAAAAACAGGCTTTAATAATATAAACTAGTGGCATTCCTCGAAAATTTCGTGAAATGTACTGAAAATATCGTGATTCATACAAAAATCCCAAATATGATTCCTTGGACTAAAATTATGACAGTTGGATAGTAAAAAAAAATTGACTGACAATATCTCAGAACACTCGATCAATTCTATAATGAAATCATTCGTTACATCAAATTATTATTTGATCAAACTGACAGTAGGACATGAATTATTTTCGAAAATGGAAACGATTGTTGTTACAATTGAAATGAAAAATTTCACCAGACTCATATATCCCGGGATCCCATGAATCTCCCATGGCCCAGATTTATACAGTAATTGGTCAGTCGAAATTCGGAACAACGTATATGCATCCATTCGTGACTATTTTTAGGTTTTTTTTTTTGGAATTCTTTTATTCTATTGTACGTGCTCCAACTACCATCCACACATGAGAATATACACAACTATCCTCACTATTTAAATATCGATCGATTCATGTAGAGAATTGGTTTTAGTTTGCATATACGCGAGGGAAAAACCACGGTTTGTTCGGCAATTGCACCGGTTGTTCGCCAAATAAGTGCATTCAGAGAATCTCTTTTGTTTTCTTTTCTCCGAGAATTTTTTTTCTTTTTTTTTCACTCATTCGGCCTCTGAAATTTTTGCCTTCTTCTTTTTTGTTTGATAAAACGTTATGCATGCAGGAGCGCTTTAAATGTACATACCTAGGTAGTCCGTGCCTTATCATATGAAACAGGAAATTGAATATGCTTGTACTTTTCTGATGGTCTATAATCTTTCAGAAGCATAAATCATATAATTCAATACTATCTCTTAATATACGAAGCACGGGTGATGCACTTTCCTGTATTAAACACATTGTGGGTTCACGTATTCACTGAAGTTAAGAGAGAGAAATTAAGTTTGAAGATAACAAAGTTTGGTAAATTATGTAAATTGTGGAAATAGTATTTAACAATTCAGTAGTGAAGGGATAAAACAGGATGAGTCAAATCTTCATCTATATATTGGTAGTGCAATTTTTATAGGGACTTTTTTGTAGCTCTCAATTTGATTTACAGAACAGGTTTTGGAGAAAGTTCTATTATTACGCTTAGTTTTCGAGATATTCGCTCAGCAACAATCACGGAAATGAGTCGACTCATTTAGTTTTACCTTTTCTCTCCCGAACTCAATTATTTATTGCTCATTTTCCCAATTACCTTGTCGTAGCTTATCTTCCATTAATTTTGGTGGTTTTCAATTATTTTTTTATTATTCTTGAGAGTGAGTAGAAAAATAGAATAATTTAAGAAATCGTAATTCTAGAATTTATTGCAGTACACGACTACGTTATGAGTAATTGGCAAATTATGTTTCCTTATATTATTAAAGATGTTGCTTGAATAATTAATAAACATTAATTCTCATTATTAACAATGATAGAAATTACCTCATGAGTCTTCAATAGCACTAAGCAGCTACAAGATCCAAAATATCACAAGAAACTCCACAAAAATATTATTATGAAAGCAAATCAATTGAATTCAATCTAAATCTAATGAACAATATAATTTAAATCACAAGCAATCAGCTTCTCTTACAAATATCTTTGAACTGAATATGAGAAGAGGATAATATCAAGAAACCTTTTCTACAGCTCATGAAACTCCCTACAAAGAGGGTTTCTTGATAAATTTTCATAATCTCGTAGTGTAAGACATATTTTCAGAATTAATTATCTATAATTTCTTAGGCATATAAAAATTTAGAAAATAAGTCTTCTTTTCATGCCCACGTCGAGAAATATGAAAGAATCGATTCGATTCAGCATGGAAAATATCTTCATAGAATCAGTTGAATTGAAAAAAACACCACAGATTTTAACTGCAAATTTTCGAAAACCATATTCATTCGACAAGAAAATTGACACGACATGAATCTATCGGAAAATGAATATTGAGCCTGGTTCAATTCATATTATCTTTTTACCGTGTCTCAGTGGACCTTGGCAGCCAGCGATGCGCGACACTACATCAGCCCTGACCCTTGACCCGTTTTAATTACCCTCTCTGGTGCTGTACCATCCTGTATACAACCATAAGGTAAATGACCCCATGTGCTCATCTGTCTGATGCATCTAAGCTCACCCAGTATAAAAGAAAGAAAAAAAAAACAAAAAACCAATGAGGACAAGAGTTACACCTATAGTCGCACATGTTTCGGATTACTTAGTCCTGATTCTGTTTTCGTTTCGTTTTCTCCCTTTCTTTATTATACTCCTCCTTGAGTTTCAACAAGTTTCAACCATACGCCAGTCAATATGGAACTCCCAAAAGCATTCACATACTCATTGCCTTTCCACATCTGCAAAACTCTCAGTCGTTTTCCGTAATCCTCTTAAATGTTTCCCATGTAAAATCGTCTGCTTCATGTGAAACTGCACTTTCGAGTTTCAATAAAACAAAGTGATCAATAAATTTTATCGATTCGCCTTTTTTTTTCCTTTCTCTTTAACAAATAACAGTTTAGGTATTGTGAATCTTTTTCTTACTACTGCATGAGTTTGAAATTTGAAATTGCTTCTTCGACTGCTACTATCGTTTGTAGTTCTATCCATAACGCGCATGAAATTGGATTCAGAAGTTATACTTCAAGGTATTCTGTTAGATCAGCTGATAATGCAAATGTGGAACTCTTTATTTTTTGTAAAATAAGTTAAATAATTATCGTAAATCATGAAGAATACGAGAAAATTATAATATAATTTCATAGTAATATCTCTCTAGTAAAGTTTTCTATCTCTAGGAATATTTAATAGAGAGATATTTCGGAAACTTAGCAAGATAGCAAAATTGTTATGGGTGCTGTTTCTGTAAAGAAAAATTGAAGCTATGGAAAAGGTTCCCACGAAAATCTCGCCATCTCTCGTAGTTTCTGAGACATTAAATAATGAAAATAAATTGATTTATCTTGCTTTACTATAAAATTCATAAATTCGATATTTGGATTATTCTTCTCTAAGCTATCTTTATGCGTTTTATGACGAAAATTGCCTTGAACAAGGGAAAAATATAAAAACTCATTCCCAAAGTGGATCTGAAAGGGACCAGGAACTATATTTCAGAGGAAAGGTTCCCATAATATTTCAACTGTGGCAATTTTCGTAAATGATTGATCGATTGTAATTGATACCATAATACCACCTATTCCACTGGATTGAACATTTTATATACAATTGACAGTGTTGTTACCAGAGTTTCATTTCAAGAGTGTTCGTAAGAATTGACGACGATACTTTTCAACGTTTGGGATTACGTCGATGAAGGAAATGGGTGCGTCGCGACGTCGCGACGCCTATCTTTGCAAACTTTAACGGTTCTGCAGACATTCAATGTTCGTGGCTAGAAATTCATAGGTTTTTATGTACATTGTTACTTAACGATACGATCAAATAGTTACACATTATTTTTCATTTCATCCAATTTCCGGTAATAGAGTTATATTGATAGGAATTTTCGATAATTGATGAGCTTTAAGAGGGATAATTTAATAGGCACTTGAGAGTGTCTCACAACTCTCTCGTGTCTTCTTTACATGAAGTTATGAATATGTTCAGAATAAAGTGCCACAATTCCATCGGAACATAGATATGGATTCTGCGTTGAGGCAAAAAAAAAAAGTTTTTCATAAAGAATAGTCAATGATAAAACTAAATACCTACATGTAATGAAGTATGCTTGCATATTCATGAGCAGAAGGTTTGCGCTGATAACAAAATACTCAAGAAGCTGAAAATTCATCCATTTCTAAAAATAATTGAAAACTTTTTATTGTTTCTCATGTGATATTCACAAGTGAATAAACGAATCTCTTTTACATGAAGATATGTATTCATAATGCTTTTTCCGTTATGAATAGATTCGTGAATATATATTTCTAATATAAAAAACCTCTGACATTAAGTTGAAAGGTCACTCAAATCCCCTACAATGGTCAAAGTGCACCTAGTAGTTAACGTCAAGTTGTACCATACTTTTTCAACTAACAAAAAACTTCAATAGTGAACAATCAAAAAAATAATGAACAAATTTTTTTCAGTTTTGATGACCTATAGAATCATCATTGTATTGTTGAATAAATAAAAAGAAAATAAAGGAATATTTCGGATACTTTGAACCCCAGATCGATCACCGGAAGTGAAGCGATAATTTTGTTTACCTGATGTTGGACTCACCACCGTGTTATTTGACCTGCAGTATGGCAAAAATCTAATTGAGGGAACTTGGAGAGAATATCAGACCTTTTTTCAAGAGAATTCCATGAATTACAAAAAAGCTCCCATGATTAGAAAGGAAATAAGAAGATAAGAAAATTTTCTTAAGCCTCGGAGTTTACGGAAGATTTTCCAAATAATTTACCCGTATTTTCAGTCAATCTGAGGTGAAAAGGAAGCTCATTAATAACTCTTGATTAGAATAAGTCCAATTCTACCTCTCTTTTTATCAAGATTCTGAACTTTGACATCTAATCTCTGGCCAATTTTAAGTGTCTCTCCTTTCATTTGACTGATGTGTAGAAGACCTTCCTTACCCACCCCTACATCTACAAAAGCCCCAAAGTGCGTGACATTACGAATTTCCCCGCTCAACAATGATCCAACTCTGAGATCATCAATTGACCTCAAACTTTTCCTGAACAATGGAGCATTACCATGAACTCTGATGTCTTCATCCTTAGCCATCGTTAATCCCTTAACGATGATATCTATTGTTGTCTCATCGGTTTTGAATCTTTGTGCCAATACTTTGTGACCTTTACCAGCGTATATGTTAATAGCCGAGATGAATTGTCGGCTTCCAATATCCTTCAGATCCAAATGACAATCGTTAACTAATGCTGTAGCCACTGAGTAAGATTCTGGATGAATCCACGTTTGGTCCAAGTAATTAAATTTTTTTTTTAATCTATCGAAATTCGAGGATCCTGATGATGCAGTTTCTGGCTGAACTCGAATAAATCCAGCACACTGTTCAAATGATTTGGCCCCAATACCTTTGACTTTCAACAAGTCACTGCGATTGATAAAGGGCCCATTAACTTTCTTCCATTCAATTATATTCAATGCCTTTGTCTCCGACAATCCAGCCACTCGTCTCAATAAACACTGTGAAGCTGTATTAATATCAACTCCAACGAAACTCACTGCCTCTGTAACAACCTGAAAACAAAAGTTGTTCATGACATTAAGTATACGTCAATGTAGACATTGAGATTTTGTTAGTCGACTTTTGTTCTGAAATTGAGTGAAATACTTTTTAGTATTTCTTAGAATGAAAGAATTGAAACTTGTAGAAAAGAATTTTAATCCATCCGAAATAAATTACTGAATAAGTCATTGAATTTCCATCGAGTCTCAACAGTTTTTATCGATTTGATGAGAAATTAGTACTCAATGTCTCCACTTTTCAGTTATCTTTATCTTTCCCCTTTGGTTTGTTGAAAATATTCCAAATGACTGGCTGAAATGTAACAAAGTTGATGAAATATCAAAGAATAGTTTAACACTGTATCATTAACTTTTTGAGAATTCCTCGCGCAGAAAAAAATCATTTCAATCCGCCCATTGTCACCTAGCTGTTATACGTCTTCTCCGAAAGCAGTTTTTATATTAGATAAAAATTCAAAAAATACTACAAAATAGTAAAAGATTCATAGTTCAATAACCATTCCTAACATTTCATTTTTATCAATAAGGAATGAGTATCAGCAGAATTTAAATATCAAGTCTAAAATTATTTTTCTCACCTCATTCAATTTCGACATCAACTGCTTCTCCGGTAAATCATGCTGATACATTCCAACCCCAAGATGTTTTGGTTCAATCTTAACAAGTTCAGCAAGTGGATCTTGCAGGCGTCTTGCTATTGATATCGCTGATATGACATTGTAATCTAAATTTGGAAATTCCGCTTTAGCCTCACTGTTGCAGCTGTATATTGAGGCACCAGATTCATCAACAATCGTATAAGTAACATCGACCGGTGAAAATATCCCTGACTTAATAAGATCAGATATAAATTCCTCGGTTTCCCGACAAGCAGTTGCATTACCAATTGCAAATACAGCGCACTGATGCTTACGTACAATTGTGGATAAAGTATTGGCAGCCTCTTTGCTGGAATTAGGAGATTTTTTGTGCGGATAAATTGTCGCGGTTTCCATAACATCACCCTGTGGTGAAACAACTGCTAATTTACAGCCATGAGTGAAGCCTGGATCAATACCGAGGACAATTTTACCTCTGACCGGAGGCGTTAAGAGCAGCTGTTTAACATTAATGGCAAATACCTCCATCGATGCGTTTTCAGCTTTCTCATTCATCTCGCTCCTCGCTCTTCTAGCTATCGATGGTTTTATCGATTTTTTCAAAGCAAGCGCAAAGGACTGATTGAGAAGCTCCTTATGAAGTGCAGATCTCATCATTTGACCATACAATTCTAAAACATGATGTTTCAATCGCGCTTCAAAAACATCTGGAATTATGAGCTTCACAGTGAGAATTTTCTTCGCCTCCCCTCTATTAATCGCCAATATGTGATGAGGTTTTATCAGCTTCTCCGGCATACTCCAATCATGATAGTTATCAAATTTATTCTCTTTATCCTCGTTCTTCTTATCCGCTTTCTCTGATTTCACCTTCTTCGTTTCCATCTTTATCGATATTTCACTTCGCAAATCATTGATTTTATCGAACACACGTTTGTCTTTGCTTATCACATCAGCCATAATACAGACAATACCTTCTCTAATTTCCTCTTCATTCCTCAATCCTTCCTTGCTGATATTGAGGAATGAGCGTAAATGTATTGGTCCTCCTTGAAGTATAGCCTCGGCAGCGGGACCAAGTCCCAATTCTCTAGCTCTTTCCGCCAATGTTTTCTTTGTTGTTTTATAAAGACTGTGTATGTGGTCGAGTTCATTGATCGATTTTATTGATTTCACTGTATTATGAAGCTCCGGTGTCCATTTACCAGCTTTCTCAATTGCCTTTATCACGTTGTCCGCCTTATGTTTTATCAATTTGACCCTGTCATAACTCTCTTTGATAAGCCGGAGCTCGTCAGCGTCCAATCCATTGGTTACTGCTCTTCTGTACCTTGCTATGAAAGGCACTGTGTTGTCATTCTGGAATAATTCAACGATGACTGCAGCAATTGAGCTCTGGAGTTGATGATGTTCCTGAATGTATTCAACCTCATTCCATTCAGTTACATAATCAGTTTTTTGTCTTTTTACAGTTGGAATGGCCTTGTCATGTTTTAGTCCACCGGTCTGGGGAACCTCGTGGAAAGTTGGAGAAAGCTGCCTTCTTGGAGGTACAGTTGGTGGTGCTGATGAAGCTATCCTATGAATCGGTTGATTCAAAATCACTTTGGTTTCTGTTGTCCGACGTTTTTTGCTGAGTAAACCACCCATTTCGGAACCCTCAAGTTTCCTCTTTCTGGTACCTTTCTTAGTTGTCTTTGGCACTGAAGACTTTGTTTTATCAGCGGATGTCCCAGACTCCTCTTTCACTTCTTCAACAATCTCGACATCAGAATCAGCCGTTTTTTTTCTTTTTTTAACTGTTTTCTTGGGCGTATTGGATTTTAAAGGCTTGTGTTCTTCATCGGAATCGTCCTTCTTTTTTCTTTTTCGGGTCTTTCCACGGGTAGCGAGTTCTTCTTCAGAGTCTGATATTAGTATGGTCGCATTTTTGCGACGACTAGTCATCGTCCACAGCCTGTAAATTGAATTGATAATTATATATCTGATGCACTGATATCAACAACGAATAGGATTGACAGGAACTGGGAATGTGAAACTGCAAATGATAAGGATTTTCTTAATAAAAATCAATTGTGGAAGTTTTTAGGAGGAAAGAGGTGAATGAATTGCGAAGGAAATCAATGAAGGGATTTTTGAAGAAATTACAATTATTTCTAATGAGATAAAATATTGATTCGTTATGAAGATTTGTGAAAATTCTTTACGATAATAAATGAAGAATTATTTATTCGAGCACCAAGGTACTCATCGTCAGGGCTCTTTATTGATTCAAATTGTCTTTCTTCCAGTTCAAAATTTAGGCCCAGTAAACGGAGGCAAAATTAGCGCTAATTTCGTGTTAGCTTAATTCTGATTTTGGGGTCTATTTAACGTTATTGAGAGAGAACAAAAATTGCAGCGATCAGAGTTGAGAATAATAACGAAATGCATGATAAAACTGATATTTTCACCTCTGTTAACTTTAATCTCGAATTAAGTTATCCCTTGATTGGTGATTTGAGGCACATAATTAAATCAAGCTAACACGGAATTAGTGCTAATTTTACCTCTGTTTACTGGGCCTTACAATCAAAAAAAGTGACAATCAGAAACAATAAAGTGTTATGATGATGAGCATCTTGGTGCTGGAAAATTTGGTTGATTGACAGTAAAAAAATTTGATCTTGACGAAAAATCAATGTATTATTATTTCCCCATAAACAGTTGCTCAATTAAACAATAAGAAAACAATTTAATTGGAATAAATACAAATAATCAACAAACTTGGAACGTACAGGAGACATTGGTGAATGTGATTGAATTTTGCATTTTTTAATTGAAAGAGAAATGACGATGTTTAATATTGAAATAAATGCACTCAGATAGTAGGCGAGAGCCAACTGACCGAGACAATCAGTGGAGGCATTCATTAACTGAGTCACATACCTTATCGCTTAACTCGCAGCAATTTGATACACGTGAGGTTGAAACCTTCAGATACCAGCTGACTGGACAAAAACAATAATAATGCCGGATTTTCATGAGCATCTGAGGAACCTCGATATTTTGTACATGAACTGCCACCTTGTTGACATTGCATGCATAAAGAGCAGTTGTGATTCGACCATTCTAACCTTGAAGGCCGGTAAATTAATGAATTAATGCATCAGGAAAAGAGTTAAAACAAAAAATTTCATCGATTGACAAGAATGTCCGGACAATCGAGAAAATTGTTTGATGCACTGTCAGCAAGAATTCATAGATCGCCTTTATTGACAAATGCTATAGAAAGTGCAGCGGAAAAAGCTCAGCATCTACAAAATAGAGCCAATGAAAAGTATGATACTCTGGTCAAAGTGAGTGAGATTTAAATTGTTTATTATCAGTAGCATTTAAAACCTCTGGAATAATGTGCAATATATAGGCAATAAGAAACTTCAGTACAATGTCTAGACTTTTTATTAGCTAGAACAATTATTCATGAAAAAAGCTTTTCATAAATTTTCTTTTAAATCCAACAATTTTAAAGACATTCATAGATATTTTTTTTAATTTAATGCAGCTTGAATCATAGATTCATCCTGCTAATTCATAGGTATTCATTCGATTTTTCATGAATGTCTCGCAACATAAACGAGATACAGAATTTTTTTACAAAAGAACTTATTTGTAGAGCAGTAAAAAAGCTATGAAAAATGTCTCTCGATTTTTTTTTTAAGTTTATTTATTACGAATGAAATTCGTCAATATGTACATTATTTACAGGCTTAAAAATGAACTCACTTTAAAAAAAAAACATTAATTAATGGGCTGATTGAGCTTAGCCTCGTTGGGTCTCTTGATATTTTTCTCCAACTCCCCTTTTTTCAGAGATATTGGCCATAAAGCATTCGCGATTCATCAGTGAGAATACAGAAATGGTTTCCAGGAAGCCTTGCATTTCGGATACAATATCCCAAGAAAAAAAATAAAATAAACAGATAGAAAAACGAAATAGGAAAATGGCATAAATACCAAACTCCAAACTTTCGTAACTGCCTTAGCGAAGCATGTCAAGCACTGACTTCTTTTTCGCAAAAAAATAGCTCCACAGAATCAATTATACAAATGTTTATTGTGGTAACTCAAATCATAAATGTTATGTACATGGCTCCCAAGAATAAACACTATAAAAAAAAAAATTCGTCAGTGAAATGGAAAAATAGGATAAATCGAAGAATCACATGTAGCTATTTGGGGCATATTTTTAAATTGAATAGATTTAGAGAAAAATTCCAAGAGATCTTTTTTTATGAAGAATTTCAAGAGCTAGAAAGAAGGTCCTCTGATGAATTCTTCTGAATCTCGTAATTTTCGAAATATCCCAAAAAAAGTCAGCACATAATTTTTTGATTCATCCTATTCTTATAGTAAATTTTGAAAGATTAATATAAAGATTTATATATTTCAGCATGTTCACGGTAACACAACAACAATCATCCAGGATTTCCAGAAAGCCGCACTCCAGCCATCGACACCAATTCCAGTGAAATTAGTGAAGTGGTGGAAATGGTATCAGCAATTGACGGGTCTTGAGGACGTGGAATTAGCAAAGCGACAAGTTATAGCGGTACAAGATAAATTATTTCATTGTCAGGATCATCGTAGGCTGTTGAACAACGAAGCGCGTGCAGTGGCTGAAAAATTGAAAGAAGTTTATGGTGAATTGGTGCAAACCAAGAGGGAAGATCCGAAGTATGTCCAGCTGACGATAATGGAGAATAAGGGACTGCAGGAGCAGTCTAGAATAATGTCGCAATTGCGATTATTGGAGAATGATGAGCGAGATCATTTTACACAGTTGGCAACTGCGATCAAAGAGTATCACGACAGTCAATCAATGAATGCACAAAAGTATAAGTACCTGTCGATCCTTGCATCAGCTGGTATCGCTGTTATATCACTTGGCGGTTCGATGATCTATAATAATCGAAGAATAGCTGACGTGAGGAATATCATTGCTAATGGTCAAATAAAAAATGAGACTTTGTTTAAGGAGCACTTCGGTTTGTTGGAAAATAGTTTGAAAAAGCAGGAGGGATTTCTCAGTTCTTGGAGTCAAGCACCAGTTGCTCCAATAGTGATGGCACAGACATCAGAACCTACTGTTAATTATGAAAAAAAATTGTTGATCGCTGGGGTTGTTGCTGTTGTATGCTTTATCATCAGTAGATTTGGCACGTAATTGTTGATTTTATTATATTTTAGTAATGTGAGGGAATACTGAGTTGAGTGGATACTTGGACAGAATTTTTTTGAAATATTTTTTCACTTGTTATGGCAGCAGTGATGGGAAAGGAAAGCTTTCCAATAAGAATAATGTAAGAACATACCATTTTTGATTCTTCATTCACAAATCGATTCTTTTGAGTCTAATTGGAAAAAATGAAGAGTTAATTTCTCTCACATCAATTCGACCAGAAATTTCTTCATTTTACGATGAAAATCATTGCACGAATTCGGACATTAATTGCTTATGATGAATGATTTATTTCTGCATCTAATTCTCAACTCAAAATGTAAAAAATTCATTGTTTCCAATGTGTGTCCATTTGAATTTATGTAATATAGGTGGATTGTTTTCATTTTTTTTTTTGATAGATTTATAAATAATTGTAAAATAAATGAAATTTCGCATAACTTGAGTATCTTATTTACACTTAGGATTAAAAATCATGACATTGAAAATAAAATTTAAAAATCTCAATCATAAGGAAAAACATTTTGTCTCTTTCATTTGCATTTTATAAATGTTATAAAATTATCATGGGAGAATAATGAAAATCAATGAAAATAACAAGTTTCTTTCAAGATTAAACACAAAACAATTAATGTAGAAATAGGTGTCATGTAGTACCAAGTAAATGAAAAGATAATGATTGAACGAATCATGCAAAAAAGAACAGCACAGTTTAGGCTTCCCATTTTTTCCATTCCATGCCGTCTGGGGGCTTCTTGTCCACTGTTTTATCACCAACTTCGGCCCAATTTGTGCTCAAGACAGTACCACCAGATTCTTGCTATAGAAATTGGAATAAAAAACAAATTAGAAATATTTAAAATTCAAATTTGATTATAAGAAATGATGCCACAAAAATGAAACGCATGAATCACGCATGTAAACATCAATTTTACTGAATGAAGTAGGGAAACGAAACAAGAATTTTTTCTTCTATCTTATATCATGAATACCTACAAAACGAGGGGAATTACGAGGAAATTTCAAGAGATCTTTTTGTAGAGAATTTCATCCGCTTTAAAAAAATATTCGTGAAAAATTACCGTAAACTCCAGAGTTCGAGAGATATTCACAAAATTATAAGTATTCAATTACATAAATTAAATACTCAACTTAATTGATTAGAAAAAAAATTCACTTACAAAAGATTTATTCATGGCACGTTTAACTTCATCAGAACCGCTGCCATAAATTTTCTGGAATAATGCATTAAGTGCAGCATCTCCCTCCGGTTTTTCCTTTTCCTCTTCTTTCTCAATTTCTTTTTCAACTTTATCCCAGTCTTTCGATTTTTTACTAGAGCTTGGATACTTTGGAGGTTCACTGTGAAGTATTGCGTCTGGTATTGGTTGTACAGCTTCACCAACAGCTGCATTGCCCTCTAATACTGTCCATCTGAGGCCATCACGTTTTTTTAATTTGACTTCAATTTTTGATGGTACTACTTTGTAAGAACAGTAGTCTGGTACGATGTGATGAGCTAAGTCCAGTTCAAGGCTGTAGTCATTGCCTGAGGGCAATTTGGCAGACACACTGAGCTAAAAAGAAGAGAAATTGGATTTCAGACGACTGTCATTCTTTCAAACTTGACATTAAAGTTTCGAAAAAAGATGAACAAATTGCAATTTTTATTAAATATCTTGAAATTTTTGGGAATGGAGTTAAAAATTTCACATACATTGGAAACTCCTAAAATATTTCACGACTATAAATTGAAGTTTTTTGAAAAATCGTTTTGTTCCATCATTAGTTTTTTGAGAATATCTCGAAAACTAAGCGGAATAGAGCAATTTCGTATTAATATTTTTTTTGTAGCTCTTGAGATTGTCTCCAAAAAGTAACTAAGGCAACATCGCTTTCTTTCGGTTATTTTCCGCGATATTAAAAAAAAATCGGAGTCGAAATGTAATCAACCTATCTGAAAACTTCATGCGCTTAATATTCCGTAGTCATGAAGTACTCACCGTAGTTTCAGTGTAATTAACCTTCACATTCTCTGTATTTTTGGCAAGAATTGTAACAACGACGAACGCCTCTGTCTGGTACCAATCGTGTTTTATCTTTGGAACTGGCATCTAAAAGACAAGTAAAAATGATTACCCGATGAGTTCGAAGTCCGAGGTTAGAATTCATACTAATAATTTTTTTCTCGAAAATTATTCGTATAATCTACTAATAATTACCTCATTACTCTCGGCTTTCGCACCAGCCTCGTTACTCGCCATTGAATTGGATTTTCTATCTAAATTCAGCTATTGCTTAATAATTCACTGATGCAGTGAAATACCAACACTCATCCTCCCATAAACAGTTCGTTTTTTTTCTCTTCTTTCTTGTCTGTTCTGGAAAAATCATAACAAAAGACAGCGCAGACGCAAGTGACCGTACTTGAACCCAAAGGTAAGTTACCGACATTTCGTGGAAAGATTCAACGATCAAGAATTCATTTGATTTTTTTTCAAAAAAAATCTCGAAAAAGAATCAAAAACGAAATTTCTCGTTCTTTAAACTGCATGCAAAAATTTTAAAATAAATAGCGCCTTTTCATGAATCACACTTTAGACTCTAGAACTTTCTGGAGACTTCTATAAAGTTCTAGAAATTTCTAAAAAGTTCCAGAACGTTTTGGGATTGTTCCAAAGTTTTCTGGAATGTTCGATAGCACATGCGAGACCCCCCGACAGTTTTTTTGACGAATATAAAGAAGTTATTGATACTATTTTGGCAATACATATAACATTTTTGTAAATTAATGATCGAGAATCCTCGAATTTCAAATTTCTCGAGGATGATTCTTCTCCATCTGATTATTTATGTCCTCTGTTTTATTTTCCTGTTATTAATTTAATATTTCTGGCAATGAAACGTGAGTCATCAGACACCTACGTTATTTTGTGTATGTCCTCAGTTCTACTGCGTAAAGACATATCGAGAAACTCGTGCGTCAACACGGTCGGTATTCTAGAATTATCTTGAAACTGCGCGTATGTCCAGAAGTTTCTGGAGTAAAACTTTGCCTCCTTGAAATAACCCGAAAATCCCAGATTTAACAAATCAGAGTAACAGAAATCGATTAATTTCCGTTAAATCGAGACTACCGAAATTAAAGAAAAATAAAAAACTTATTTACAATAAAAAATGTGAAGAAAAATCATGGCAGTATAGAAGATTCGAATATTCTCGAAGCTTCCCGAAGTCGCTCGAATGTGCCAGTCTGCAGCGCCAACTCGGGTCGGGACTATATAAGGCGGCAGCTCGGCAGTAGCCGGTATCAGTTCACAAACAGAATTCAAACGAGTAACAAGTGTTAAGAGGAGTTAAAGTAAAAACAAACAAAATGCCTGCAATTGGTATTGACTTGGGAACCACATACTCATGTGTGGGTGTGTGGCAACAAGGAAAAGTGGAGATAATCGCCAATGATCAGGGCAACAGAACAACACCAAGTTATGTTGCCTTCACAGACACGGAGAGATTGATTGGTGACGCAGCGAAGAATCAAGTCGCGATGAATCCATCAAACACAGTCTTTGACGCAAAGCGTTTAATCGGAAGAAAATTCGAAGATCCGAAGATTCAAGCCGATATCAAACACTGGCCCTTCAAAGTCATCAGCGAGGGAGGTAAGCCAAAGATTCAAGTGGAGTTCCGAGGTGAAGTGAAAAGATTCAATCCAGAGGAGATCAGTTCAATGGTCTTGACAAAAATGAAGGAAACGGCTGAGGCTTATCTCGGTGAGAAGGTACGAGACGCAGTTGTAACGGTACCAGCATACTTCAATGACTCACAACGTCAAGCAACCAAAGATGCTGGAGCAATCGCTGGTCTCAACGTATTGAGAATCATCAACGAGCCAACAGCTGCGGCACTAGCTTATGGCTTGGACAAAAACTTGAAGGGTGAGAAGAATGTGTTGATCTTCGATTTGGGTGGTGGTACCTTCGACGTTTCTATACTCACAATCGACGAGGGTTCACTGTTCGAGGTGAAATCAACGGCTGGTGACACACATCTTGGTGGCGAGGACTTTGATTCACGTCTCGTCGACCACCTCTGCAAAGAGTTTGAGAGAAAATTCAGGAAGAATATGAAGACCAACCCCAGAGCCCTGAGGAGACTCCGCACAGCAGCAGAACGAGCCAAACGCACACTGTCGTCTAGCACGGAAGCTACGATTGAAATTGATGCACTGTATGAGGGCATTGACTTCTACACCAAAGTATCACGAGCCCGTTTCGAGGAACTCTGTGCAGATCTCTTCAGGTCAACACTGGAGCCTGTGGAGAAGGCGCTTGCCGATGCCAAGCTGGATAAGAAGTCAATCCACGACGTAGTCCTCGTCGGTGGATCTACCAGGATTCCCAAGATTCAGTCAATGCTGCAGAACTTCTTCTGTGGTAAACAGCTTAATCTTTCCATCAATCCAGACGAAGCGGTGGCCTATGGAGCTGCAGTTCAGGCGGCTATTTTGACCGGTGAGGGTGGCAAGAGCTCAACTCTCCAGGATGTCCTGCTGGTCGATGTTGCACCACTATCACTTGGTATCGAGACAGCTGGAGGAATGATGACCAACATCATCGAGAGGAATGCTCGCATACCTTGCAAGCAGACACAAACATTTACAACTTATGCCGATAATCAGCCCGGGGTCAGCATCCAGGTATTCGAAGGTGAACGTGCCATGACAAAGGACAACAACTTGCTGGGTAAATTCGAACTTAGTGGAATTGCACCAGCACCAAGAGGCGTGCCAAAGATTGATGTCACCTTTGATTTGGATGCCAATGGCATTCTCCATGTAACAGCCAAGGACACAGCCAGCGGTCGCAGCAATGATGTACGCATCACCAACGACAAGGGAAGACTTTCACGTGAGGAAATTGATCGCATGCTCTCTGAGGCCGAACGTTATCGCGATCAGGACGAACAGCAAAGGCAAAAAGTCGCTGCTCGTAATCAACTGGAGTCGTATGTCTTCTCGGTTAAACAGAGTATTGAAGATAGTGGATCTAAATTGGACCAAGCTGATAAAGACAAGGTCAAGGAGATCTGCGACGAAACTATTCGCTGGTTGGATAACAATACACTAGCTGAAAAGGAAGAATATAATCACAAGTTGCAGGAAGTTCAGAAGATGTGCTCACCAATAATGACGAAAATGCATCAGGGCGGTAGTGGACAACAGGATTGTGGCGCGCAGTTCCGTCAAGGTGGTCAGCAAAATTACTCGGGACCAACTGTTGAAGAAGTTGACTAAACATTTCATTAATTTTGTTCAAGTCCAGGCAAAGTGTTTAGGGGCATTTCTAAGACTGAAAATATACAAGTCATTATTTTTTAGTTAATTTAAGTTGAAGCATAAACCTTCCATTGTAATATATGCAAGCTCTCTCAATTGGAAAGATTAAATAAAATATTTTTTTTTTCTTTTGTAAAAATATAATTCTTCGTTATTATTCTTTTCATCCCATTCCTATCCTATTCATTATTGGAAATCAATATCACCATCAAATTAATAATTGGAATAAGACATATTATTTATTATAATACGTATGAATAATATAGACATTATGGTACATTCATATCGTTCTCGATCTTTGTCAAAATAGTTCGAGTGATAAAGTTTAAAAAGAAATTAATCAACTGCCTTACAATTAGTTCTGGAACATATCAGAATTCAAGAAATAAAGAAATTTCCATGCACAACTTTTTGATAGGAAAAAATTGGAGCCACAAAAAAGATCATTACAGAAATTCCACCATCTCTGATAGATTTTGAGATATTTCCAAAAAAAACTGATGCAGTTGAATTCACTCGTTTTGTATTCTACTCAATCACTAACATCATGATACAAAGATGATTGGAATCAGTTACTTAATCTTGTTATACTGTTCTGATTAGAGTTACTGAGTATTCCTGAGAATTACAAATTCATTTTTTTGGAAAGAAAAATTACAAACATTGTGCACACACAGAGTAAACTGTGCAGTTGGAAAGAAACACAGCAGAAAAAAATTGGCAACTTTTACAATTGACAAATCAATAAAAGTGTCAAATAGAAGACAGAATCATGATAAATACTCATTGAAAATTAATTTAAATCAGGCATCACAATATTTTATCACAAGAGTAGTGGTATAATACCTGACCATCGCGGCAAAAGTCATAAGAAAGGCGGTGCGTTCGACAGTTTATGAATCGAGGAAGTAACTGTTTTTTTTTTCGTATTATCAAAATTCTTGCACAGATAAATAAACGAAAATATATATTTATGAAATTCAATTATACGAAATTTATGATCCTAAGCCCCGGTGTTTGCGTTTCATACGTGCGTAGGGACCGATTTCTGGATCCATTATGAAATCGTAAATTACTGATGTCCAAGAATCATGGTGAGGTAGTTTGTCGTAAAATTCTGAGGCAATGCGTCGCACCTAGAAAATAATAAAAAATAAGAGTTAAGTGGTAAGGAAAAAGAGATTATAAATCAACGGTCCCTTTTCAATTGGGAAGAATTCATCAGGAGACCTTTCTTTTTGAAAACTTTGTGCACTAAGAAAAAGTATCTTTATGAATTCTCTCCAACCTCATCGTTTCCGAAATATTTCAAAAGTCGTCTACGTGCAATTATTGGATTTGTTCACTTTTGCGAATTTGCTAGTGAATTATGCTTTCCCCCACTGAAGTTAGAAAAGAAAAAGTACGATAATGTAATTTATGCAAAGTGAATGAACAATTCGATTCATACACTAATAAATTCTATTTTCGTTCAATGGAAAATTCATTATAATTCATGAAACGAGAGAACGTAATCAAAATTCAACAATTTTTTCAATATTAATCATTTTTTACTTAAAAAAATCGATTTCACCTCTGGTAGTCTGGATCCTGGTACAGCAGGAAAGTCATGATGCTCATTGTGATAACCAACGTTAAATGTTATGTAATTCAATGGCCCATAATAGCTGTATGTTTCGTATCCTTTTTTATACATGTAATGCTCCGAGATAAAGTGTCCAGCTACTGGATGACAGCCCATTGCCATAACTCCGCCAACTATGAAGTAAACTAATACTTTTCCACCTAAAAAATATTTATTTTTACTTTTGTGAATAAAAAATTAAGCGAAAACTGATGAAGAAGTTTCTCAAAATTGAAGGGAATGAAGAAAAGAATCTATAAAAAAATTAGTTGCGAATTCCTTTAGAAATATCTTCGCAAAAAAATGGGTTGAGAGGATTTATCAAGAAACTTTTTTTGTAATCCGTGAAAATTTCTATGAAAATGATAAATCGATAATTTTTTACTAATGTGTTTGTGTCAAAGGTATTTACAGGAAAATCCGCAAGAAATTGTTTCGGTTATTCTCTTCTGTAGATTGAGAGTGTGATTAATCAATAAAAAAATAATTGATAAAATAATATTATCGGCTATTATCGTGCAATACTCACCGAAGAAATACCAAACAAATGCATCAAAGACGAGTTGAATAACCAAATTGACGTATTCCAACGTCGTAGGCGGTTTTGGGTACGTGATGAGAGGTCTAAATGAGTAGAAGAATGGCTGAAGCAGTACCCAACAGAATTTTCCAAACGTCGTACAAAATAATCTAGCCTCTAGAAGTGTTGGCAAGTCGGTGTCAAGATACTCATCGCCTTGATACTATCAAATACAACATTGAAAAAACTAGTTTTTCATACATTTTATCTATCAGATAAGAGTCAAGGAGGGAGTGACTATATTGAAAAGAGAAAGTTCATGGATTTTCGGAATTTTGGTCAACAGATTAATGAGTCTTTCCCAATGATTAACTCATCTTGAATGAAATTCCTCGTTTTTCTGACGAAATAGAGAAAACATAAATATCTATCAAATGGAAATGTCATGATTTTTTTGTACTTGGGTGATATCTCGGGAAATAACAAATTCGAAAATTTTTAAAGAAAGCGTTCTCGTAGAGTGGAATTAAATCTGCTAAGAAAGGTGCAACTAAAAATTTCCCTATCCCTATCAGTTTCCGGGATATTTATGAAACTTGGATGCAGGGGAGATTGGGGCAAAATGGATCTAAAAGATGAGATGACTCGAAATTTTTTAAAAAGCAGCGGTTGCTTCAAAAAATCTGAAAAAATTTACAAACAATATACATATGTTGGAGGATTATTTCAAATTCTTTCAGATTTTTTTGTCGAGTCCTTCATTCCGAAAAAAATTCCTTAATCATGTTACTATGAAGGTCCACTATGCCCCACTCTCACCTATATGAAAAATCTCGTTCTTCCTTTTTCTCAATCAATTTAAAATAAAATACGTACACGATGATGCTCCAAGTGATACTTCTTGAAGCTGATTGATACTGGCAAGCCAATTGGCAGATTGGCGAAGAATCCGAACAATTTGTTGGCTCTTGGTCTGCAGTGGCCGAATGCTAAATTGTGGGAAATTTCATGGATAGCTGCAGGAAGAAAAAAATCAGAGTAAATAAAATAGGTGTTATATATCAGTCGATTGAATTATGAAGAATTACTCAATTACCTAGCATGAGAGAATGGTTGATAACACCACCGAAGCAATACGCCATAATTAACAACATTGGATAACTAAGATCTTTGACAATGAACATTGATGCAAATTGTACAAAAACCATGGCTGTTACGATCCATTTGAAATTTGGATCATAACCAAAAAGTTGTTTTATCTGTGGATATTTTTCTGCAAGAAAAAAAGCATGAAAATTATTTCCTAATTGTAGTGAAAAAAAAGGAAAGTATAATTTCAATGTTCTGAAATAATTATCAATTAAGAAATTGATTAATTTTTACCTAATATTATTTTTCTTCTACTCGCATGAGGCTCCTCCGTATAAACCCATTCAAAGTCAGTCCTCGAAACGTGTTGTCCCATTCTTTTAGCATTAGAAAACGCAAACAATGAAATTTATTTTACTGTCCACTTTATGACTTATTAACAAAGTAATACCGGGCTGTTGGTCACACCGGTAATTGATCACGTTCTACACAGCACCAAACAGAGTGACAGAATGATGAAAAAAAAAAATCCAGCATTCGAATGCGCGGGATTTATCAATATATTCAGAATAATCAAAGAGGGCAGCACGAGGCTAGGAAGATGTGCAAAATTTATTGAAAATATCTCCGAAAGGAGTGAATTTATAAGAAAATATCAAGAGATCTAGTTTGTAGCTCGTTGAATTATCTACAAAAAGGATGAATCGACAAATTCCTGCGAAACTGGTAATTCCTGAAAAATTTTGCAAAATAACCTCGTTTTTTGTCTACTCGAATCAGTAATGGAAAAATTGAAAAATTTGTTACACGTTCTGGTGCAAATATCTTCAGAGTGAGTAGATTTACGAAAAAATATGAAGAGATTTTTTTTGTAGAAAACTCCAAGAACTACGAAAAAAAGTGTAGCAAGAAATTGCTGAAAGCCCACTTGTTTTCAAGATATTCCACAAATGACTTCTACTCATTTCTATATTGTGAAATACTGTGCGCAAATTGTCGATGTTCCGTTACGTCATATTCTTCGCATTTTTCATTTTGAAGAGCCGGTGAAGTTGAAAATATGAAAATTGTGCTGACGACTGAAATTAGCATTGTTTCCTGATCATCACACGATTGACCAATAATTAGAATATTGTTGAGCGCTTGAAAAAATTTCTTCCATTTTTTTGGTTGAGTGAATAAGTGACAGAAATGACTTCTAACCTCGTCAACAAAACAATTTTAAACCTTCGAAGAATAAGCACAACTCAGTGCACGAAAAATTTACCTCCAAACAGTGTCATGAATGTTTTCGACAGAAAAACAAAACTATTACAGCGTGAAAGATCAGCTCTTGATCCTGATGTTAAATTATATGATTATTTAAAGGACGAAGTTGGTTACAGACTTGCTGACAGAATTTTTGATATTAAAAGAGAATTTCAGTGTGCATTGGATTTAGGATGTGGTCGTGGTTATGTGTCGAAAAATGTGCACTCAGACAGTATTAAAAAATTGATATTATCGGATATGTGCGAGAGTTATGTTAATCAAGCAGAAGTGCCAAATGATGTGCAGGTGGAGAGAAAAATTCTTGATGAGGAGAATTTTACGTTGGAGAAGGACAGTCTTGATCTTGTTATCAGTTGTTTGAGTCTTCATTGGGTCAATGACTTGCCTGGTTGCTTCAGTAGAATTATTAACAGCTTGAAGAATGATGGGGTCTTCATGGCAGCGATATTTGGAGGAGATAGTCTCTACGAATTGAGGTGAATAGGGTGAGTGGTCCAGTGGCCGAACGGATAAGACTCGTCAGACACCAGTGATCGAACACAAGAAATTCGATGATTACTGATACATTTAATAGTTTCATAGGGTTTCATTAGAGTTGATGCATATTATATTGTCTTTTGAAGATTAGAAAAATCGTATTTCGTTAAATTACTCATTATTTCTAGGATATATACGTTAAATAGTTCGATCACTGGGCAAGTTCGAACACTGGTCAACTCACCCTAGGTGAAGTTAGGGTTTTCATGTGATATCTTGAAATCTGTGGAAGATAGCAGGTGTAAAGGTTTATTCTTTGGAGCAGGGGAAAAGCTGCAAAAAAGGCTAAAATGAGCATTCCTCTCTTTTCAATATATTCTAAGATATTTCATGAAAACGCAGAAGTCGACTCGATGCATAAAATCAGTAGCAAAGAGTTAAAACCGGATGAATCCATTATTTTTTTCTCAAATATCTTGGAATCTGGGCGGAATGAAGTGATTCATTCAGATTGCTTTCTCGTAGAGAAATTGAGAGCTGCGAAAAGGCGTACATCCAGCAGTTTTCGAGATATTCACAAAAAACTGATGGAAGTAAATATTGTTTCATCCTGTCTTACCTCTTTATTACTAGAATATCTATAACGGTTTTCTCAACTATGTTTGATTAGGAGCTCATTACAGCTAGCTGAATCGGAGAGAGATGGAGGTATCTCACCTCATATATCACCATTCACACAGATCAGAGATATTGGTAGCTTGATGAACAGAGCTGGATTCACAATGTTGACTATTGATTGTGACGAGCTCGTCATCGGGTTTCCGTCAATGTTCGAACTCATGTGGGACTTGAAAGGTAAACTGGTGCATTTCTATTTTACTGTGATATACACTTCCAAAAAAAACTATAATTCTAATTTTTTGCTTTAGGAATGGCGGAAAGCAATGCCGCAAGAAATCGTAAGTTGCACTTGAGAAGAAATACTTTACTGGCTGCAGCAGCAATCTACGAAGAACTTTACGGTAAAACCAAAGACGATGGCAGCACTTATGTACCAGCTACATTTCAAATCATTTACATGCTCGGCTGGAAGCCAGACGCATCACAGCCTCAGCCACTTAAAAGAGGTACTGGTGAAGTTTCGTTGAAGGATTTGCACCAATTAGATCAAATTATCCGAGATACTAAAAAAATTACGATCACTGAAGAGGACAAGTAGCACTAACTGTAAATTCAATTGTATTAAAAAGTAAAATCTGATAATTTATTCAAGAGAATTATTAAAATGAAACTGTATATAGTTTATACAAAATGAAGAAAAAAAAATTGGAATCAAGAATTTATAGAATTTATTTAAAATTAGAATTAATTTACTCTCTATTTCTGGTCACATTGATCCTTGTGCTTGATGATGCCTTTTTCTATCAAATCAGGAATCTCCACAGCAAGCCAAGGTCCAAGCTGTGGAAAATAAGATTGTCGTTAAAATGGACGTTAAAATTAATTGTCTTATAGATGGATAACTGTTTTCGCAGAATAATAATGCATTAGTGAGAAGGACGAGTATAAAACTAACATGTAGATTAATATTGACAATATATCAGAAACTATGCAGTTTATGGACATTTATCAAGAGACTTCTTTTGTAGTCCATCGAATTATCCACAAAAAAAATTTCTTGACAATTTCTTTCAAACTGATAAGATATTTCGGAAAAGAAAGATTAAACAATCCTCATTATTTCTTTCCTCCATTCTACAACTGAACACATGAGAATCTTCGAAAAATCTAATTGGAAACTTCGAAAAATCCGTACCCCAAGCGCCATAGCATGAGCAATTCCAAATTTCGGGACATTACGCGCCCATAAGGGCTTGAAATGATCACTGAGACATATTTTTCCGCCTCGATACATTTTTGCAGTTTTCCCATCTAATTCTGGCAGAGCCAATTCCGGCGCTGTAACTGGATAAGTTACTGGAATCTGCAAAGAAAAAACATAATCATTTGTAGAAAATAGATAAAATCTGATATTATTAGGATAAATGAATAGCGAACATTCACTTTGACTGTTTCAGCGGTTTTTTTTCGAATAACGACGAAAATAATCGAGATAAAGAAATTTTCATAATTAAGATAACACGACCAATAAATTGACAACGACGGAAAGATAGTCAGTTCTTTTTATTGAGAGTTATAGAAATAATCGATGGATTTTCAGATTTTCTCTTTAATTTCTGATTGTCACATTCATATAAGTTCATGAGCTTTTGATTACATGCTGGTTGATCAAAATTTATAATCATGGCGTTGCGAATATTCTGCGGCCTATCTATAAGGGGGTTGGAGTATATCCCATTTTTTCCCGATTTTCATTTATTATTTTTCCATTATTTCAGTCCAATTGATTCTCAACTTTTTATTATATATTATTCTATGTATTGCTTCCTTCTGCAGTTTCTCCCCGTAATTTTCCTATTTTAAACGCTCTGATTAACTCCGATTTTTCCTCAACCGTCTACCTATTAGTCGTGTTATCCTACCTTTTTTTTTGCAGAAAAAGGAAGAAGTACAGAAAAAATCCCTAAGGAAATTGCTTTATCTCTGATATTTTTCCGATTAAGTATATTCAATAAAAAGCAACAAAGCAGTCAAGTTCAGAGTTAACTGCCGTATTATTGAGAATTAATGAGAATTCCAGTTTACTTACATCAAATTCAACGTCGAACTCGTACTTCAGTAAATTGTGGACGTACCAACATTTTCCAAACCACTTGGTACCGCCTTCATTGGGTTGCAAATGGAACCAGTGGTTGTCCGCAGCTTTGTTGTTCTTAGTGTACTGAAATTAATGTATTTGAGAAATTTGAATTCGTTTGGAAAAAATATTAAAGAAATTAGTACATGAAAATTTCTGCAATAAAATAATTTGGTTTTGAACGTTTCCCATGATTCGACTGCGAAGCTGAAATGTCCATCAGAGCAGTGACAATTATATACTAAGAAAAACGATATCAATCACAAACTAGAGAAGAAATTCCACGATACTTAAATAGATAGCAGAATTTTGTCAGGAGTTCTCATGCAGAAAAGAAATGTTAATGGTTTTTTCAATGAATCGTTTAAGAATCACGAATAAACATATGGATATGTAAACACGAGAAGGGTAATGACATTATACCTGGATTAGACATGTCAATTCTTCTTGAAGTCTCCGAGGCCATAACTCTTTGTCACGTGGTCCGGCCTTTGTTTGCAGCAGTGGAATCCCACTCAAAGTCTTTTTTGTTGAAGCGTCTACCATTTCTTTCTTTATTATTTAACAATAAAATCACAAGGAAGTCGAGAATTACTCCATTATTCAGCGGACGATTGTACGTCACACTGAACCCCACATTGTTGGCATGGAACATGAGAATTAGAAGCACATTATCAATTCTTTCTTACTGCAACTTCGAATGACACGGACAGATGGAGCAGGGGGATAAATCTACTCCAATGGTAACAGAACAATCACCTCCGGTTATATACTACCCCATACAAAAAAAATTGAAATTTTATATATACCCATGGATTGATACCCGTTAGAGAGGATTTGATACGAAGGAATTAGCGTTTGATCTAGATATAATACTTTTTTTTTAATTAATTTTTTCAAAATCCTAAATTTTCAATGGAAATTTTGGCCCTACAATTTTTGAAAATGGATGGAAAAATAGAAACAGAACGGAATTCGATAGGAAAGCGTTTGAAAGTGATTGATAGATAACAATCAACCCGATTCAATCAGCTAATTAATGAATAAAAGAACTAAAACTCACATTCCCAATGGGAAATGGGAATAATATCTAACCGGAGGTTAGAAATGGCTTGGGAAGTGCAAAACCTATCGGGCAACCCCAGTTTTCCCGGTAATTGATTAATATCCAAGTACAGGGAGCAGTCTGAGTTGTCACTTTTGATTTTTTAAGCCAAAGTCCTATGATTCACCTTCCTTGGACCCTAATCTACAGATCCCGTCGAAAAAATAGACAGTTTATATCGATTTTAAAATAAAAATGGCTTGGGAAGTGTGAAACCTATCGGGCAACCCCAGTTTTCCCGGTAATTGATTAATATCCAAGTACAGGGAGCAGTCTGAGTTGTCACTTTTGATTTTTTAAGCCAAAGTCCTATGATTCACCTTCCTTGGACCCTAATCTACAGATCCCGTCGAAAAAATAGACAGTTCACATCGATTTTGAAATAAAAATGGCTTGGGAAGTGTGAAACCTATCGGGCAACCCCAGTTTTCCCGGTAATTGATTAATATCCAAGTACAGGGAGCAGTCTGAGTTGTCACTTTTGATTTTTTAAGCCAAAGTCCTATGATTCACCTTCCTTGGACCCTAATCTACAGATCCCGTCGAAAAAATAGACAGTTCACATCGATTTTGAAATAAAAATGGCTTGGGAAGTGTGAAACCTATCGGGCAACCCCAGTTTTCCCGGTAATTGATTAATATCCAAGTACAGGGAGCAGTCTGAGTTGTCACTTTTGATTTTTTAAGCCAAAGTCCTATGATTCACCTTCCTTGGACCTTAATCTATAGATCCCGTCGAAAAAATAGACAGTTAACATCGATTTTGAAATAAAAATGGCTTGGGAAGTGCAACACCTATGGGGCACGCCCAGTTTTCCCGGTAATTGATTAATATTCAAGTACAGGGAGCAGTCTGAGTTGTCACTTTCAATTTTTTAAGCCAAAGTCCTATGACGCCTGCATCTCAAACCTTAAGAGAAGCTCCAGTTCGAACCTTGACACCCAAGCTTTACTGAAGTAAAATTGTCGATCTTTGAACATGCCTTGATTCTCAAGACTCTATTTAATATTCAGCTCTGAGCCTCAAATCAGTATCTCATTTCCGGATTCCAGCTATCTTGCATCAGGCCTGAATATCTAGGCTGGAGCAAGACTCATCAGCCTTGATTCAAGCCTGGCCTAAAATCCTCCGTCCATTCCTGCTTGCGTATGTCAATATCACGTAAATACCAAAGAGAGAGAAAAATGTACAAAAAAAATACAGAGTTTTGATTTATTCAATAATTTAATTTCGCTCTTTACGCGATAATATGAGTTTTCAACTACTATAACCTGAATAGGTTAGAAGTTGAAATACTCTTGCACTTTGAACCTTCTCCCCATTTAAATTCAGATGAAATTTTCATGAACAATCGCTCATATATGACCGAAATTGCCGTAAAAAGTGATATTACGGGATAATAAAAAGAAGGAATTTCCGTTTTCAATTTTCTATTCACTAAAAATTCTTCTATAATATCTGTATTCATTCATGAATTTATGGAGATGTGAAACAGGATTAATTCTCTTCTGCCATTAATTTTTTGGAAATATCTGGAAAATCCAACAAGAGGGTGCTATTTTCGTAAAGACCCCCTACATTTATAATTTTGTAATTATTATAAATTAAATTTATAATGTTTTAGTACGTTTTATGATTTTTTCTGTGAATGATAATATTTTTCATTGTCAAGGTAGCTGTCTACGATATTTATCCCTATAAAAATGATATGTTCTCCTCAGAGCTTTCTCAACACTTCATTAATCACATAAAAACGGACTCATCTTGTTTAATGCCTTTGCTATTGGAAGAATAATGCGAGAGAATAAACAAAGATTAAACTCAAATGCGGCGCCACGCACACACTCCACTGAAGTCATAATAATCCAATATTATGTGAGGATGATTTGGATTGATTTAGAATGTCACAAAATGATGTGCAGAAAAAAAGCCTGAATGTGTTTATTATGGACACTAAAATTTTTATATTTTCTTCGAACTATGGGAAAGAGCACATCAATTTTCACACGGTTCACAGGGTCAAGGGGCAAAATTACTTAAGCCTTCTGCCCATCCGATTCCATCACTCTTTGAAATATGATACTTCAGAAAAAAAATGAAGTAGTTCCTCAAATGATAAATCAATAGATATTTGTTTTTTTTCGCAAGTTATTCTTGATGATTTTTTCACTTTTTGCTCAGTTTCCCGGCGGCAGAACCGAACCAGATTAGGTCGTTCCCATTTGCCCATGATTTTTTAATTATTTTTTTTTTTCAATTTAAGAGATTTGCAGAAAAAATTATTTTGGCTTTTTTGTAGGTTCTCTTCTGCTCTGTGAAAAATTCTGGATTTTCAGGTATTTCTCAAAAATAAATTCTACGACTGAGAATTTCCCTCCACATCTATTTTCAAATAATTCATGCGAGTATATATAATCGAATTTTGATATTCCAGAATCCGAATTTTCATGAATATTTATTTTCGAATGTGAGGGAATGGAGGGCAATTCATTCAGCTGCATTTTGGCTCACTAATTAGCAGTAAATACTTCCAACATATTCCGAATTTTTTTTCTTTTTTTCCTTCTCATCAAACCTCGCCAAATTTGATAATTTATCTCCAACATTTTACTACTTCCGGGAATAATGGAACTTTTTTCACCTGTGAATTTTATAGATAACGCCTATTACCTCGTAAAAGTGGAAAATGCCTTTAGAGTGATATCTGCAGAAATTCTACAGGATAATTTATGAGTCGCTGTATAATTTTTTCCTTTTCGGAAAAAAAATAATAATAATCATTATGATATGAATAAAAAGAGGGTGAATGAGAAGCTGGCTTCATTCAATTATTTTATATGATTGAATGTGTCTGTTACTGAGATAATCCTATTCTGCCTGACTGAGATACGTCTGACCATTCACCGGTGTTCTCCATTTTCTTCGCTAATTCAGTATAAATAATGCCAGCGAGTTGAGTCTCTCTTTCTAACTAAAAAAAAATTCATTATTACCACTCTCCTCTTGGGGAAAAAAAATTAATTAATAATTCAAAACCCAATCGTCTTTTTTCTTGTTCTGATGGGAAAATATGGAATTAAAAAAAAAAAATTCAATTTCAGTGGTAAAGATTGAAAATAGAATAGGTGAATGTTTTTCCGATTGATTCCCGAAGAACATCGTGGAAACTATGCGAAATAGTGAAATATTCAGAGGCATTTTCTTCATGAGGAATGAGAGCTGACAAAAAAAATCTTACAAAAATTATTCTCTATCGCTCAGTTTCCGAAATGTTTGAGTAGGAATGATAGACAAGAAAGTTTAACTTTCATCATTTCATGTTATAAATAAATGAATGAATTATTATAAAAAAAACTTGAGGTATTCTAATGTCCTTTTTCAAAAGGATCCAAGGACCAATGGAGTCTAAAGGACATTTGAATTGCTAATTTAACTAAGAGGGTAGGAAGGTCAGAGAACTCAGAAAGGAACGAGCAATATATTTCGACTAGTGACATTTCTAAATTTCTCCACGTTTATCCTTGTATAACCTGTATATATCTCTATATATATCCCTTCTTATTGGAGATGAATCGACGAAAATTATATTGATGTTTTCCAGTGCTTCCGGCCAAGGTGAACAGGAAATTAGGCTCACCTTGTTGACCTAGATGACTATCTACTTTTTTTTTCTCACGCTAGTGTGATACATATTCCGATTTCTGTTCATTTCTTTCGCGGGAAAGTTTTCCCGATAATTTATGGAGCTGCTTCTCCGCATGTGTGTCAAAAGACTTTTTGAAATTCTCGATTTTTCAAAACTTCTTTTTCAAATCTATGTGACTGCTGCTTTCCTGTATCAAATTTGGTCTGCAATTTTTCAATGTATCGTACTAATTTTTTTTTCCGTTTTTCTTGAATATCTCGGAATCTATGGAAAAGAGCGAAACTTTCTTATAAATTTTTTTTGTAGTTCTAATTATTTTCGCACCAAAAAAGCCACCACAGTTATTTTCTCTTGTTAATGAAGTGATGATCCAGAAAAATATTTCAAATTCTTCTAAAAACAAGATGAACCCGAAAAAATCACTGTGTCTGCAATTAAACAAAAAAAATTGATTTAAATTTTGTACTCCGTAATCAACATTAATACCACTGTCTTCCACAGTATTCAAGTGTAAACCAACTTCTTTTCAGTTTCTCTCTGATTCACTGCGCCACGACACGCAATGCTATTCAAAGAATTACCCCCACCCCATGCCAGCCCGTAATCTAGTAGACGGTAATTCGTCAACGAGTCCCAGTACAATCGACAGCCGGAAGTAGAATCTGCATTTAACGATTATTACGAAAATAGAAAGTTCATAAATTTCATTGAAGTAAGATAATTCAATCATTGAAATTTGATTAAAAATGACATAAAAAAGAAGGGAGAAAAAATTGAATAGTTCAGTGTGACTTTAATTATTACGAAGAAGGGGCAGAAAAGTGAGAACTCGAATACGTTTTTATTCTTATCACGTAAAATCTTCATTTGTCTTGAACTGAAGAACAGTATGTCGTATTTCTTGAGCTCTCAACTTTCCTCCCATTCTTTTTATCCATAAAAATAAATTAGTTTTTTTTATTTATTCTTCTCCCTGATAGTTCTGTGCTGTTAATCACTTTTTAAGATGATTGCTCAAAAGAGGAAAAAAATCATCCAATGACGCAAAAGATTTAATGTTTTTTTTTTTTATCTTTATTATTAAACTGCGTAAATGAAAAGTTTACTTACTGCAGATGTAGTGGAAATGGTAAATCCCTAGTCAGCCACGTGTATCACGCGATACACTGCACGTAGGCCCTCACTCCCATGAGGGATTCTCTATAACTGGCAGAATGTACAAATTCCAGATTAACTATCAACATGAACTATTGCTTTTGCCTAACGAATCCTCGGTATTTCAGATCAGGAAAAAGCTATTGGTGATTGAAAAAAGAAGAAAATTCTACTTTTGAGATTAGTGAGATTAATTTCGGGGACTAAAGTGAAGGTTTCACGTGGAGTTCGATCAAAACGCTGTGTACACTTCAGAAAATACTTTCACTCAATTTAATATATCACTCGATTTCAATTAAATGTTGATACTTCGGATAATATAGAAATTTAATGAAATTCAATGTTACTGACACTTTGACGTATTTCCAATGATTTTTCTTCTATCAGTAATTGCAGACAGCACGTTATTATCAAGTGTTATTGAAATTGCAATTGATTCATTAATCTTAATTTACTGACGATGTGGAAGAGTGATAAAGTCGGAACTTATCGAGTTTTTTCAAACTTTCTCGGTTTCTGAGGGAAAAGGAGGGGACTTTATAGATTTTTTTTGACTCGCATTCTCTTCTTCACTGGAAAAATTTTCATTTGAAACGGGCCTTCTACTGAGATTTCAGATAATTCTCATTGAAAAATGACCTCATCATAGTTTTCAGATAATTTCACGCCTAGATATCAATGAAATTTGTAACTAAGAATCGGAAAAATTAAAAAAAAATGGAAAATTTGAGTCATTTCGATTCTGAATATTCATGTTCAGTTGAAAATTCAAGTAAGCTGTAGAATTTCCGTCTTGATTCTACTTAAGACTCATACACTGAGAGAATTTTTCGGACTGTGGAATTAATACTATAGCAGGAGAGACCTTAACTATGAAATATATTAACAGTGACTAAATTTTTACCAAGTACAGCTATCAGATAGTAAACATGACTACAATTTAGCTGTTTTAGTTATAATTCTAGATGCAATTATTGATTTGAAATAGTTTGTTTTCACTTTTAAGGAATAGTCGTGCTAGTAGGAAAAAATCTTCTCAGTGTAGATTCTTTTGAATTTTTTCTGAAACTTACAGATTCCATAATCATCTTCGCATTGAAAAAAAATTTAATATCACGTTTATGAAAATTCCCATCAAATTGTCTATGAAATTTCTATTTATTTTTAACAGTGTTCATTATAGAGTCCTCCATCCTGAAAAAAACACACTTCATTTAACCTTACAGATTCCTTTTGCTTTTCAAATAATAATCGAATTGAATAATCATTTTCAATTACAGAAGAATATTTTACTTCAAAAAACTAAAAATTTACCATCGGAATATCTGTCAGTTTAGCAATTACCCCACAAAAATTACGATTCCCTCTTTTCTTTACTCTCATCAAGGCTTTTCTTCTCCCCAAGAAGAGAATCTGATTGAGAGAAAATAAACTGTGATAAGAAAATTGCAGTTTACACAGTTTTCAGTTGATTCTCCAGTACGAGAGTCTTAGGTTGTTGGATTTGTGTTTGATATTCGGTGGAGCTGCCTGACGTACTATCTAGATGATACAAGGGGGAATCCACAGTACATAGTGTAACATCAGTAAGAGTCGCTGTAGGGGGATCATTTCATTCGCATCGCCTTGCCAATAGTCGACTGGATAGGCCTCTGAGGCTATGACAGAGAAATACTGCACCTATACGGCAGAGGACGAGAGAGAGAGGAACAGAGCGATAGGCCAGTGGCGAGGGGTGCTTTGGGGGCTGTTCAAGACTCGATACCCTACAGCTGTGAACACTGGTGGGGGTAACGTTCCACCCCGTGTCAGGCACTCTACCACGCGGTCCTCCTCTACAACTCAGTCTTATCGAAAACATCCTTTGCTACGTTTCAACTGAACAAAAACCACTTTTTAAAGGACCAAAAAAAATTGTGATTTTCTAATTTCATTTGTCAAATAGTTTTAAACTGTGGAGAAAGTGTCTGACAAATAATTCTGTGTGAATTAAAGCTGAAATAAGACAGAGGTATATAATTGTTCTTTTCTCTCAATTTCAATGAATTTAGTAGCGTAGGAGTAAAACAAGATAAATTGAATTTTTTTATTGATTTTTTTTCGAAACTATCTCGGGAACTAAGTGAGATAGGAGAAAATTTAACACCGAATCTCTTTTGTGGAGAATTTCAAGAGTTACATGAAAGGATTGGAACCTAAAAGCCGTATTTCCATTATTTTTCGAAATATTTACAAAAAGTGAATAACGAATAAGAACAGGTTGTCTTGTTTTACCTCTTTACTACTGAACTTTGGACAATTTATATCATCTAAATTGATTTATTGTGGAGACTAAAATCACTTTGTCAACTGAAATTAATTGAATTTAACATCGAATAATTTAATCTTGTATCGTGTATCACTTGCGTCAATCCAAACTTCGATTCTCCTCCATCAAACTTGAACGAGAGGGAGAGAGAAAGGAAAAGAGGGAGAGAAAGACCGAGAGAGTGAGAAGGGGAGAAAGAACATGACTATGTACATTAGAAAAGTGTACAGTAAGTCGATGTACTGTGGTCGTTGACTCTTTCTCTCTCTTTTCTTCCCATGAGAATTGATCTGTGGTATATATAGTTGACGAAGCTAACATCAAAGTCATGTTACACCACCCACGATGATTCTTGGATTCGGCATCATTTTTTATTCTCTTTTATTCGTTTGCCTCTTCCCTTGTCGATGAGGGAAAAATGGAGGTAAGATGAGTACGTGGATCGGAAAAGGGAGATAAATTTGTGGTGAAATGAAAAAATTTCTTTCTGAATACAACGTTGAAAAATATTTGGGAATATCGAGTTTTCATTTGGAGTATTCAGTTTTCGAGGTGATTTTTTCGTTCTATCGTTAATATCGTTTTCGTTGACAATAAAAAATAAAATCGAAACATTGATGGACAGTTGGCAAATGGTAAAGCACACGGGGAACCACAAAGCCACCTGGGAATATGAACTCACATTAGTTTTAATGATATGCATAAACAAAATGTGGCACTCCAGTACTGACTATCTCTGTCACTTATCAAAATGTCGTGACCACAGAGCCAGTGACCTTTGACAATGAAGTAGCGAGAAATTAATGATGCTGAAGGGGAGCAAAATTGTAGTGTTTCTATTTTTATACGAATTATTATATTTTGAAGTATAGAATGTTTTTTTTAGCAAACATCCGACATTTTTTTTATTCAACGTAGAAATTTGTATGTAGATGATTCGAAAATTAAATGCGCAATTTTTTCAAATATTTATTTTTTGAAAAAAGTTCAGAGAATTGTCGGATGTGTGTTAATTTCATTATCGTGATACAAGGCAGTTCCGGGAGGATTCGATTTTCAACGTAGCCGATCCTTTTGCTTCCGAATGAAGCATTCATTGAGAAATGACTTAGAATGATGCTAACCCTCAAGGAATGATGTTTTCAAAACATGGATATATGTGGTGACGTACATCATTGCATTACTCTGAAACGGGTATACTCGGTCTTCTAAAAGTTTGACCAGTTTCACCCTTCCTATACAAAATGCTGTCAGTAAAATCTGAGTGAGATTGGTTGAATAGTTCCTGGGAGAAATCAAATTATCAATCATACTTCACATTGTCCATTTTGAATGATGAGATTCATCTCATTTGCACTCATGATTTTCACTCGGGCAAATTTCTATCCGAGTTTTGTTTAAAGATTATTTCAATGTTACTCATTTTAATTTTGGGTTTTGTTGGCACGATAACTCAATAAATATTCGAGTCAGAAGATTCAAATTTGGTGAGTTTGTATGTTCTATGAGTACAAACTGGGTATTCCATTTAGAGAAATCCGTCAAGTAGTTCATGAGATATTAGCGTGAAACCAGTCAATGAAAGAGGTTACATCTCCGGAACTATTGAATCAGTTACATTGAAATTTAGCTTCAAAGATTGATTTCAATGAGCCCAACTAATGCTAAGAATTTCAGATTTTTCCAATGAGTATTGAAAAAAAGTTTTTTCCGTAAATTCCAATTCTTCGCGATTTTTTCCTAAGAGCACTCGTATTATCTAATCTATTATGGAAAAGTAGATAATTTTAAATAAAAAATGAACTCATTTTCATTTCAATCTGATGATGAGAAAAAACAAACATATTGTTCGAAATCCGAACCTCAATTTTTCGATTTTCAAGTTTTATCGTGGGATCTAGGTTTTCGCCTAATATTGAATTTTTCTGTATCAAATGGCATTATTTGAATTAGAGTGATTCCATTTATACTGAAATTTCTATTCTCGAATTGAGTCAACACTATGTGAATGAGCAGATTTTCTTACAGTTTCGTGAAAGACAATCTCATTCAGGGTCTTCCTATAATTGTATCGGTAGAATACTGAATTTATGAGTAGGAGTGGGATCTCTAAGTAACGCACGAGAAATGCGGATCACGTTTTTGAGAGGTAGGACGGGGGTTTCGGTTGTAGGATAATTTCTTGAAAATACCCGTTGATAATTAAACAGTCGGATGAGTTGATGAGGTGAAAGGGGTGAGATTATTAAGTACGAGAAATTGCTTTCCGGAAGTTTATAGCAAGTACACCTTCGAGAAAGTTCCCATGATAAATTTGATATGTCCCCTAGACTCTTCGACCTGGAACTCATGTAGGTTACTTTGGAGATGTCTCGTAAGTGGCAAGGTTCAGGAAAATTTACCGGGAAAACTTTTTTGAAGCCCATAAGAATTTTCTGTAAAAAAAAGTTGTACAGGTTATGACTACGCTAGTTATCGAGCCGACTACGCTAGTCGTAATAATTTTTCATTACTATTAAACAAAAATCAGATTAATTACCTTAAATGCGGCAATAGATTTTGCCCCAGTCATTTTTTATTCATAGGGACATTATTTTAGTTCAAAAATCCATTAAGATATTGTAGGAATTACTCCGTTTCTTCTGCACTCTTCAGTAGCATCCGAGCACCATCCAGTTATGCACTTGAGAATCTTGGGATTTCTTTTCTTTTCTATCATAATGTCGATTACGCTCTCTCATGCTGTCGTGAAAAATATCGATGAAAAAACTAAAGAAAAAGGGAGAGAATAAAATGAAAACGATAAAATGTATATGAATACATGGAGGTGTACTCTTGGAACGCTGGCGAAATGCCAAAGTGACAATCCTAACATTATTCTGTCTTTCTCTATCCAAAATACAGAGAGCCGTTTTCTCTAGAGCCACTTATATAGTTGCACTACAAAATTTGCCGTGTAAAGGGTGCCACCAACTTAATACCTTCATTCGATTAATTATCCTTCCCCCTTTTAGGCTTCGCATAGCCCAATAGAAATATCTCTATGTATACACTGAAAGAAAAATTGAGTAAAATCAACAAAAAAAATGTTTGATTTGAAGAATTAATTATGTGTTTGATATTTCCATTAATTTGCTGAGAAAATTTCAGGTGAAAAACATGCCAGAATTTATTTATTTTTGATTTTTTTTCAGCTTCTGGACGTCACGTCTTTTTCAGAATATCTCCGGTTCTCATGGTCTTGAGGCAAAAATCCAAAAAGGAGAGTCATTTTTTTTAAAGTTTTACACTTTTATTTTTCGGGAAAAACTATTGAACTTTCAAAAAATCATAAAAAAATCAGTGTTAGACCATAATCTTCACCAGAATTTCTCTCATTTTTCCAATTGAATCACCTATTTTCTTTATCCCTTCCCATGATTAATTTCTTCAAATGGAAAAAATCGATTGTTCACTCTGAAAAGTGGGTAAAATGGGCATCTTCAATTTTCATAAATTTTTTGATATTTTGCGCATAAAAATCACATGTTTTCTATCAAAATTTTTCTCGTTCTCCTAGTGCAGTAATCGAGAAAATTTCGCTTCATACCATTTCGTTAAAATATCCATGCCACTCCATTCTCCCCTACTCATATCTATATATATAATTTGATTGGCTCATCTTCATTTGAGAAAAGTTGTAAAATATGCTTTTTTTTCAACATCATACGGGGAGAACAAAGTTATACCCTTATTCACTTTAATGCCTCATTCGATTCAGATCACCTTTCTCTCTCAATGTTCCTCCCGCTTTTTATCCTCTTTCTATCATCGATTAAGCGTCTCTCGGTTTAAGGCAAAAGTCGATTCGAGGTCGATGTCTACCAGCTTTACGACCTCGCGTGTACGAAACGGTTAAGTCCCGCCTCGGGGCACTATTTTCAACTTGTTAATATGAATTGGTTAGCCACATAAAACATTTCAGTTTAATTTATGATAATATTGTATTATTATTTCATCATTATCAGTTTGAGATCATTGAGAATGTTCGAATTGGCCAGCTATTTTTGAGTGAATTTTATTAGCGAATGGAAGAAATTATTTGAGAGATATTGCCCGAATGGAAAAACTATATATAGCTATGAATATATGGGAAAATATAACGCTCATACAAACCATTATAGAGAAAATTATATCGAATAGTATACCGAGGCCATATAGATAATTTTACTGATTCGAAAATATAAAATTGAATATAATGAATAATATATGTTACTGATATATGCTCAATATTTGGATAAAATATAGGGAATACTTATATTTGATGATATACCTCAGAAGTATAAATATATATATAATTCTAGGATATATGACAAAATATACTCATCGATATATATATAGTCAACCCGGGATGAGCGAGAGTTGAAGGGGACAGAAAATTCTTCCCTCTAATGGAGGTTTGTCACTTATCCGAGTTTCTCACTTACAGAGGTATGAAAAAAATGAGAGTGCCAAATCTGTCAATAAAACGCAAATAAATTTTTTATTTGCACTGCAAGTACATAAACAATATATATAAACGAGTATTTGCATTATACTTATTCACTTAAACTATTTTCAATACGTCAAAAATCGGTATTTTTATTAATTTGAATAAAACTCTGTCATTTTTTTGGTACCTCCCTGCTATTATTCAGTACATGCTTTTCAAGTTCATAAATCTTATCAAAAAATGAAATTTTTGTTCACCTCATGAATTACTATTCCAAATAAATCACAAAAAGAAAAATAATTATTTTTAAGGGCATTGTGAGTGATCTGATGAATGTTACAAATGCAGCATCTCTCCTCTACTTGCGGCCGAAGTATGAAGAAAAAATGTTTCTTTTTCGATCATTTTTTGGAGATGGTTCGTCTTGTTCCGCAAAAAATAAAGGA
This sequence comes from Aleiodes alternator, assembly GCA_963921955.1. Taxonomy (NCBI): domain Eukaryota; kingdom Metazoa; phylum Arthropoda; class Insecta; order Hymenoptera; family Braconidae; genus Aleiodes; species Aleiodes alternator. The sequence goes on along the minus strand of OY998100.1, from coordinate 7,090,974 downwards.
AATAGTTTGGATTTTCAGCGAAATGTTGGTGGATTCGTTCAAAATAGAACAAAAGTGGTCTGATTTGATGGGTGGGAGCCACAAGAAGTAATATTCCGCTTACGTGATCCGTCTTGTCTCACCATATGAAATAATCATGAACGAAGATACTACATTCGTTGACGAATCCTGTTCCCATGCGTCGAGAATAGGCCCCCTCTCCGAAATATCCTCGAAAAAGTAAATGACGAAAACAATACTTATTTTGTTCTACCTCTTCACTATTGAAATAAGTAATCCCTAATAATATAAATTTCTTATGCCAACTATTTTAATTTCACTGTTTTTCTTTGTTCTTCAATTATTTTCCTCCTTTCTTTCAGTGCAATATAATCAAAACTTTGAAATTAAGTTTTGCCTCATTCAAGTAAGAATTCCATGCATCCCGAGAGAAACTAATCTCGACCACTGATGATTACTAGTCTCAATGCAATGACTACCGTCCAATTTCAACTTCCTTAAAGACGTTGTACTTCCAACTATTAGCTAATAATCCGAATGAGTGAACAAACTATCGCTATGTTATCATTAATTTATTTACATCATTTATATTTGTACAAGGCTATATAGTATCGCCAACGTGAATTAGACCTACACAGTGTGTCAACGGTGACCGGAAGGAGAAACGGAAAACGGAAGGGAAAAAATACTATAAAAAAAAGTGGAGGATACAATGGAGGACGCGTGGGCTGGCTAAATAAAGGGGTCTACCTATTATTTATAGAGTGCGGAAGATACGTGTTGGCCTCGTTATTTATTCTTTCTTATATCTGATTCTCATTCTTTGCGTCATTGATTAGTCACTTTTTAAAACGACACGAAATACATTGTGATTAAAATAACTTTCGTGAGAACGACCTCATCATAACTGTTTTCGACAAAAATTCAATAAAGCTTGTACACCCGTGAAATTTTTCTGATAATGATGAAGATGAATTTATAATTCGGAAGTGCATTATTTCAGGAACATCTTGAAAATTATTCGGTTTTGGAGAATTTATCAGGATTTTTTTTTTTTTTTGTTGACCTAACAATTCTCTAAAACAAAGTCTCTGGACGAATTCTTCCAAACCTCATAGTGTTTTCAGATATTTAACAATTAAGGGAGGGGTACGGGTATCAGCGTAAAAAAACACCTTTTTTGTGATTTTTTATCTCAAATATCGATTGACCAATTTTATTCAAACCTTCTATACATTATTGAGCATAGTTTTAACTATGTTCTGTAAATTTTTCATGCAAAAATATTAAACCATTAACCCGTGACAGAGCTTCCCCCAGGACGTCCTGAAAAAAAACCAATTTGCGGTGTTCACTGTAACTCGGCCGGAAATTATCTGAAAATGAAAAACCATAAAAATTTAGTCAAATTATAAACAAATCTTCCCCCCAACGTTCTCTGATTATTTTTTTTTTAATTTAAAAATTTTTGACGGCCATCTAAAGTGTGAACCGTTATTTTCGACTAAAATTTCCGCCATTTAGATGGCCGCCAAAAATTTTTAAATTAAAAAAAAAAATAATCAGAGAACGTTGGGGGGAAGATTTGTTTATAATTTGACTAAATTTTTATGGTTTTTCATTTTCAGATAATTTCCGGCCGAGTTACAGTGAACACCGCAAATTGTTTTTTTTTTCAAGACGTCCTGGGGGAAGCTCTGTCACGGGTTAATGGTTTAATATTTTTGCATGAAAAATTTACAGAACATAGTCAAAACTATGCTCAATAATGTATAGAAGGTTTGAATAAAATTGGTCAATCGATATTTGAGATAAAAAATTATAAAAAAGGTGTTTTTTTCACGCTGAAACCCGTACCCCTCCCTTAATGTAAATAAGAATTTTTAATACGTTTTTGCGTGAAAAATTGTATGCAGCTCATTTAAAAAAAATTTCGGAAACGATGATTTTTGAAGAAATTTACAAAGAGCCTTTTTTTGTACCTTAAAAAAATTTTCTACAACAAACGTGCCTGGATCGATTCTCGCAAACCGACTTGCTACAAAGATATTCGCAGAAGGAGCTACTGCAATTTTTCTCTACTTTTTTCCGCGAAGGGAAGTTTCGCCACTTAGTCATTCGATATCTCAGTAACTATCGGGATTAAGAGAATTAGTCAAGAGACCTTTTTTATAGGAGTTCTTAACGTCAACCAAAAAGGTTCCCCAATAAATTAATCTAAGTCTGATAGTTTTTTTCAGACTTTTAACAATTAACGTAAATGAAAATTCTCAATGCAGCAGCAGCGTGAAAAAATGCATGAAAACGCTTCGAAAACGATGAGGTTTAGGGAAATTCACAAAGAAGCGTTCCTGTAGCTCAGAAAATCCTCTACAGAAAAGGCTCTTGATCAATTCTCCTAAACCTATAGGTTCAGGAGAATGGAAAGTATACTTGCAGCGAAAATATTCACAGAAGAAGTTCCTGCGATTTTTTTCTACTTCGCGCGGAAAACACTCATGAAATTCAAGGCAATCCATTGCTCATACTCACTGAATCATGTTCCAGAAGGAGTTAATGATTGAAACTGCCTGCATTACACTCGATAAGCAATTGGTGCGTGCCAAGGATTACTGTGATGAATAAAAAAGCAAAAAAAAAGTATCTGAACTTCGTTACGCTATTACTGAGTCAGTTTTCAAAATGAATAATCGATTTTTTTTCACAAGTGAAGGGAGGGAAGGTTGGATACACAAAAGAGGTGGAGGCGCAAGGTAGTCTTGTATTATTATGGGTCAATTTAGCTTAGAAATGAGAAATCCCAACCATTATCGTCTTCATAACAATCATTTGTACCTAAAAATAGAATGCATATATATATATTTTATTCGAAGTGAGTTAACACGCAAAAGGTATATCATTAGTTTATTCAAAGTATCCTCAAGGTTTATCTCCATTTTTTCCACACAAATTGTGTATCAATTGAGCGTGAGAATCTAGATATTTTTCAAATCACCATGAAATACTAATGAATTCTGAATAAATTAAGTATTCATACCCTGCATTCTAATTGGCGGAGATTCAGACCCATTGAATTGTAATGTCACTCTTATTGGAATACAGAAGTTTGCATTGGACTCGAAAAGTTTCAATTCAGAAGTGGAGTGGTAAAAAACGATGAATTGGAAAATTGATTTAATATTTTTTTCCAAATATCTTCAGACCGAGGAAGCTGGGAGAAAAACGTCAGAGGACCTGTTCTGTAGGGAATTCTTAGGGCGTTAACAAATGTATCTTGATAAATTCCGCTAAAACTCGTTGTTCTCGAAATATTTCCAAAATAATCTGAATGGATTTTATGATGCTATTCTCCTTCAGACCCCAATTGAGATTGAGGTATTAACTCAACTCAGGCAGCTATGAAGAAAGAAGAGTTCTTCCTGGACATCTTCATTACGTCCCAAGATATTCTCAAAAATTATAAGCCAAATTTTCAAGATTGACAAGATAAAGTCTAAGAATCGAGGGTTTTTCATTTTAAAAATATCTCAAATAGGACAAGATTTAGGAGAATTCCTCTTCAGACCTTCTTCGTAGTTCTCAAAGTTCTGTACAAAAGAGATCTCATTATATTTCTCTTTAAATCCACTCATTCCAAAGATATTAGCAAAAGAAGCTACACATAATTTTTCAATTTGTTTGACTTCATCACTTGACTATGAAAATAATTCATGAAAATAGTGGAAACTATGATCTAAACAATGATAAAATTTGATTAATGTATTATCTAAAGATCAAACAATACGTACAATAAAGTTTTGAAATAATACTCGGCTCTTATTGATAACAATAATTTAAACTGGATTGTGTCTTTGTATAACGTATCTTATTTTGAAAAAAAAAAAAAAACTAAACGTTGAGTTATAAAGACCCCAGCTGTTTCTCCGTTCACCGGTTTTCTCCTCCAATAATGCCACCAGTAAATGCTTAGCTATCTTTAATTTCTCGTTTAGTCGAGCTGCTATTTATCCCGTGCGCGTGGCGTGCCAATCATACCGAGTCTCGAGAACGATAAAAAAAAAAGAAAGAAACAAGGAAAAAAACAACAAACAGATATGAAATAATCGGGAAAATTCGTGATTGTGACTAACCTCAGTGTTTTTTATTTACTCCGAGAATCATTTGAATATAAAAATTGATTTGAATCGTATTATCACTCTGTTAATAATATATTATGTTTTATTTCTCTAAGAAAAAAAAGCTTATGTCAAGTAAACGATGTGCACCTGGTACGATAAAAAAATTTTGCCGATAACGTGCTATCTTTGCCATTCCATTTACTCTGTCCTCGGAATGAAATTGTGTAGTTGCTTTATTCCTTATTAGTTTGCGTGTGTGTCATAGTGCCTCTAAAGTGCAGTGATTTTTTTCCGACTCTTCCATCAAGTTGAAAGGAAAATTGAGAAATTAATAGTTCGTTGAATACTAAGTGAAGATTTTCTGTTCATTTTTTCATTTTTTTTTCTTTTTTTTCGTGGAAAAACAAAAGTGACGTTTACGTAATTTTATTATCGTTAAAGATATCAGGAAAATGTGTCAAGTGCTCAATGAAAAACTCATTCAAATATCATGATAGATAATAATTTAATAATTAATTAAAATTAGCTAGAGCGATTATTAGCAATCAATCATGCAGATTAAAAATATATTATGCAAAATAATTCACATTTTTATGAGCAATTGAATCGTGGAATTTTTTTCTCTTTATTTTCGGATGGATTATTCGACACTTGAGCAAATAAGCTATTGTTCACGTTTATTTTTTTGTAATGTCATGTCTCCTTGAGTGTCACGTGTTTCTCTCATTGGGCGCCAAAATTTGATGGTTTTTCTGGAGAATGAATAAGTATGATAAAAAAAAACTTGAATAACGGAGAAAATGACACTCAATAAAGAATTCAAAAAGCAAAAAAAAATTGAGAACAAGTCAAAGACGAAAGTTTCACAAGATGCAAGAAATGAAAGATGTATCAATTCAGGTGAAATCAGTACAAAAAAACATGAAAGTGGTAATACGATTAAACTGGATAGGAAGCCATCGTTGAGAAAAAAAATTGGACAATTTGTACGGGGGAGTACTGACTTACCGGCTGTGATAAATCGTGGACTACAACCGATACGTAGGAGTTTGAGTTTCAGCAAAGACTTGAACCATCGTGGACTTTATGAGAACAAACCAAGTAGATGTAGAAGTGCCCAATGGTACAACAGTTTGAGTTCACTTGCTGAGGATGACAGTAAAGATGATAACAATGATGCAACGAGTATTTTTGAAGAGGATATTGTTTATGCGGAGAATATGGTTATCACGAGAGCCCAGAGTTTCGTTGAGAATACATCAGTAAGATTAATTATTGTTTCTATTTTGTATCAGGATGAGGGGTTTCTTTTTTAATATATTCAAGGGAGCTTTTCATGTCAAGTATCGTATTCATGTCGTATATTATCTTCAAATATGTGGTAATTGAGAATTTTTGTATTTTCCTGAGGCAGCAATTTTTCTTGCCCCTTGGTAACAGAAAATCTCCATACTACATATATTTTCCCTCAATGTGACATCCAGTGTGCAAAATTAATCGTTGTATTGCTTCAGTCAAATTCTTCATGGATTGGGGGAAAAATTAGTTTTTGTTATTGAGATAAGAAATAAGGGATTAGTTTTATTGGCGGGTGACGTTCGTCTGAGATTACTTTAATCGTTAGGATGGCAACGTAATGAAAACATCGTGTGATTCATGCTAAATATTTTCGTGGGTAAATTGTAGGAGGGGACGAGTTCCGAAATTAGAGGCAGATTATGTTAGAAATGTCTCTTTTCCGTAGATAATTGAATTATTTATAAAGATGGTCTCCTGACATTTTCCTTCAAATCTACTGATTTTCAATTTATTTGTGAATAAAACAATGAGAAAAGAATCGATTCATCCACTCTTGCTATTTCGCTTCCGAATTGTGTTGAACTTCTTATAGAATGTTTTGGAAATAATGAGGTCCAGATGAATTCACGAAGGGACTTTTTTTGAAAGAAAATGTATAGCTTACAAGGAAGTCTCTCAAGGCATGACACCATTGTGGAATTTTCGAAAAATATATTTTTTTTAGTTCAAAAAAATATTTCGAATCTTCCAGAATGTGTGCGAGAAAATTCATCACCTAAACCGCATTTTTTCCAATAGAATCTTGACCGTTCCCCCAATAATTTTTTTTTTATATTCATGGCACATGTCAAAACTTCAATTGTGTTTTCCGCAAAACAACATTCTTCAAATTCGCACGTAGGGTAACTCCATTTTATTCCAATCCGTGACAGTATCTTGAAAACAACATATCGAACAGAAATGCGTAGAGAATTTCCAAAACGTCAATTTGCACATTTCCTTTATCAATAAACGATTGCCAGTTTTTATATATTCAAACTTGAACGTCTGCATTCAAATGCTCTCCAATCATGCAAAAAACGATATTTTTCAAATTCTACAAGTGTGCCTTTAACTATGTGCATGTAGACCAAGCTAGTTTTGTTTTCATTGAAATTTGTCCTCTTTACACTGCATGTCGCAGGATGCTTCAGATTCGAGGAGACTTGCGAAAATGGATCCGATGGTGTCATTTTTCAATATTTACTAATGAACTTTTTCCTCTTTTAAGACTGGAATATATACTCAATAACTTCTTCAAAAATCATTATTTTATTATCTTTTTCCACCCAAAAAATGTTGAAAAAACGCTTTTTATAAGACTTCTACAGTGGCGTAACCTCTCAATAAATTCTCATAAACCTCATTGTCACCATTTATTTCTCTCAAAATCTCACTGATGAAAATTTTGTAATATTTACACAGTAGGTAAATATACCATAATGAAGATAGAATAAGAGAGGATTTTATTCGTATGTGTGTAATTTTTTTGACGGATTCAAATGGAAAAGTTCATGAAAAAATAAAAATTGAAAGCGTCCGGAACAGTGTGGGATGATCATATATTCCGTAAAAATAGAGATCATTGTTTCTTCCTACTCGTTTTTTAAGTGTGTTATTTATGCTATGATGAGTACTATTGGGTGTGAGTGAAAATTAATTAACTCTCAGTGTTTTATTTTGAAATTCACCAGGAAGTTATCAAACCCATGTGCTCATCTACGTGAAACAGTTTTGTTGTTTATAGTACTTGTTAAATAACAGCTGGAATGGAACACTAATTCATACAAATTTCGAAAAGCATGACTAATGATGACGCAGAAGAATTTGCTTCAAATTAATAAGCTTGAGTACAGAATGGAGAATTCCCCTTCAACTGATAATGAAGTTGATGGATTTTCGAAAAATCAACAATTGTTGATGACAACCCGAAAAAATTGGAGATAATTAATATTATGATATAATCTACGACAGACTTTCGAAACATTTCAAATTCTGCAGGAGCAATGTTGTCAATACTTTTTACAAAAATTTCTCTAAATGATGGCATTCTCTATGATCAGTCTTTTTACTACATCTATTGCCATGAAAATCATATTCTTCCTCAGTTCAAAAAGAACTAAATCTTTTTAAGTATTTCATTTCATTGTTATAAATGAATTTTCTGAAGCGATGCTTACAGCACAGACATGAAGAATATGCTTCATCGAATCGTACTTATTTCAATGAAATCAATGGAGGATGCGTCCAATTTATCGTGGATTTTGCAGGAAATATCTCGATGAGATGATTCTCTGAGCGCCTTAATCATTCCAAACCATTTCCATACTCATCGTAAACGTCCGTCGGCAATTTCCCATGAGAAAAACGGTCTTACTTGACGAAGAATTTAACGGTAAATTTCAGAATCTAGCCCCAGTTTAGTAAGATGGGATGATATCACAGTTAGACGAGGACAAAGTGGATTTGATGTGGAACATCCGACGAGGAGTCCTGGATGGCTCAATGGATTTAAACGTAGCAAGATTGTTCCATTGCACAGATATATATGGGGCATTCCACGCCAAATCAGACGGTTTTGGAACTTACATTTTTTGATTCATCTGTAAAAATTCTATCTTTTTGTACATGTCAAGTAACTTTAGTGAATTTTTTCCGATTCTTTTAGCTAGCCGTTCTCGAAATATTGATTTTTCTATCGATTTTGACGAAAAACATTCATACACTCAGCAAAAAAATTAAGGGAACATCAAATTTTGTCAGTTTTTTGCGTCATTTTCAAATGGCTGTAACTTCGCCAAAAATCATCGTATCAGGATTTTAAAAAAATGGTTGGAAAGCTTGAAGTTTTTACTCTTGAAATCTGAAGATGGCTTTGTCCAATTGAAACTATGCACTTTCCTGGTGCATTCGCAATTGGTATTCGTATCTCAACCTTCGGCGACCACTTCCATTACTCCAATAAATTTGTGAATAGATTATTGTAACGTGTTTCGAATGGGTACAAACTGAATGTTCATGCATGAAAGTAGCATTGTATTAAAAGTTACGGTGCTGACTGAGGATACTAGGACAATATTGGTATTTCCAGAGATCGTGAGGCGTTTTCCTTCATCATGCCTAAATATTCAATAATAGTGTCAAAGTAATATGAATGCTGTCTCCACCGGAAATTCATTATTTCCCGAAAATTTCGGCATCATAACAATTACATAAATGAAACATCAAACCACTTCGTTGCGTTTCCCATTCTACCTTACTTTCTCTTCTTCATTGTTTCAAAAATCATTACTTTATCTCGTTTACCCCACATCTAATACATCTGAGCCGTTTTAATTGATAAAACTTTACATAGATTGCACTTGGTGAAATTTGTACGGAGTTCGATAATTTCCCAGTTTCAAAACCCTACCATTAAAGTTATTAATTGTACCTAGTTGTTAAACACAAGTTAACCGAGAAACTGGCCTCATTCACTGTATCACCAAATACTTATCGCAGTGTACAATGTTTATGGCACATTATATGTGCGTAAAATTACCCAGTTTTATCAGTAAATGAAATTCTTGTGTGACTTATTTTTTCCTACCATTATTCCTTTACTTGTGGAATTTTATGAGGAAGCAGCTGAAGTTTCATACTTGAATTCAGCCAGTAAATTGGCCATAGTTTAGGTGTAATGCAACTGTGAAAAAGTCATAAAAAGAGAGCAGTATAACCGTAGTAACTACTTGTTATCAGCGGGAGGTGCTCGACCGTGCTGTTTTTTCCCCTCTAGAGAAAAGGCGAACAGGAGAAGAGAGACATCCAACAAAATACAGGATCAATATCTAGTTGTATTATTGTCCTTTTCTCTTGTGTCCTTCTCTTCTTCACTTTTCACTGGTTTTAATGCTGTGGGCAAGAGATTATGTACAAAGTAAAGGAGAAAAACCACACCAGACTACGTAATGACCCTTGTCACCCACGTGACTTGTCACACTGAGCCAGAGAGAAATGAATGACAGAGGAAAAAAGAAAGAGGCCAACAAAAGGCCAAAAAGAACGAATGAGCGACATGTATATATTGACGCAACAAACGAGACTGGTTAATATGTTGCCAATATGTGGTTTATATCCTCGTTCATTTCATGATTGATTCTTCATATTTTTTTATTTCATGTTGGAAATATGATGGACAATTTTGCCTTTTTGGTCAACGATTGTGAAAAATGAAGAGAAACAAATTGAAATATTGATGCATGATTTTCATGAAGAGTGAAAAAATCTAACAAATGTAAACATAATAGTTCCAAATGTTTGAATGATACTTTAAAGGCTTTTTTTTATTCGTGCGATAAATAAGTTCTAAGAAAATAAAGGAGTTCAGAGGAAAAATGAGACGATTCTACAGTCGCTTCTGCTCTATTTCTAAAAGTTAGTCGAGCGTTACTTGAGAGACGAAGTGCGGAGAGAAATCGCATTAATTTTAATTCGAGAGGAGCGAGAGTTACGGGGTCACTGAAGATACATCTAAAAAGGAAAAGTCTTCGTCGTTACGTTTAAGGCTAAAAAGAAGATCGAAAAGTTTTTCGGACACTAACTCTTTATGAATTCCCTTGACGTGAGAAAGAGTCTAAATGAGTATAAACTTTTTTTTATGTGTCTGTACTATTGTTGTTATTTCAGTTTGACAAATTTGAAGTATCCAAGAAATTCAACTTATTATAAGTAATTTAATGAGGATCTATAGAAGATTATTTACTTTCATTTTTCTATTTAATCGAAAATTAAAGAGAACGTAATGTAATTGCTTTTCAGGAGACTGCAGCAAGAAGAAGAAACTTTCCGGATGTTGAGGTACCTTACAGCAGACATAGTGTGCACTATGATTCCTCCATAGGTAATGAAAAACGAGAATATTATTAGATGGAAGAAATGAAAGCAATCAGATAAAATATAAAAACGAAACATCATTCTCAGATTTCAGCAGACCGCCTTTTGAGGCGTGCAGTTTACCTGTACTGACGCAGTCAGCCATAGACGAGGATGAGACTGAGACCACGCGGGCGTAAGTCAACTTTTTACTATTATTATTGTCACTTAAATTTGCCTGATTGCAATACTGCAGATGAGTATAAAGTTTGCGATGGAAATAGTGAAATAACTAAAAAATGTTATCTCATCCAACGTTGAAACTTTGATTGCATTTGGTAGCTACGAGGAGAGCAATAAATTAAGCTCTTGGGAACTACAGGACACTGTAGGATCCAACAAATCACTCACAAAATCACTTAAGTTCTCGCTTCCGGCAGGCATACTAACCTAAATGTACAGTGACATCTCTCGTCACCCTCTGATATTCTTTAGCTTTTCTACCCACGATTTCTCAAGGTAGTTGACTCCCTAATGACAAAGTTCAAGACTTGCTTAAAAATCGGGCTATAAATAATTAGATGCATAATGCATCTAATAATGAAATTTGAGAACGATGGTCCACAGTATATATGAGATCATTGCAATTAAAATCACCGTTTTTGTACAGGCAGAATGAGAGAAGCGTGGGAAAACTACTAATTTTATTTTTTTTTCACATTGAAAAAAAACGCCATCATTATAAAAAACTAATACCTATCAGAACTATACATCTAGAATTATTTTTGAAAATATGGGGATAATTGACAACATGGTTTCGGTGAATAATTAAAAATAAAACCGAAATTTTGACGAAATTCTCAGTGGAAGGGGTACCAAGACGGCCGCGCGAGTGTGTTGTGGGAGATCATTTCACAGTTGTGTGTATTCATATCGAGGATACTACTATGTGAATGTACAGTCAAGTCGAAAATATATAGATTCTAGTAGTACATTATCAACACATAGGGCGGCGTCTCAGAGCCGAAACTTTTTAACTGGACGGTAGTGAGTCAACTACGTTAAGGTAGTCCCAGCGTGATCTAGTATTATCGAAACATTTACCATTGTCAGAAATCTAAAACCCCGGTACACAAATATCTAGACATACTATCGAATATCTTCCATTGTCATGATCTCGCAACGTTGCATTAGGGAATGCATTACTATCGAAGATTCAAAATTCCCGCTCTCCATTCTCCACTACTCGAGACGTAATTTTGTGCACAGCATTGCCGCACCACCATCGATCGTAAAAAAACATGGACGGTGAAGAGCTATTTTTTTTCTTAATATGTTAATAAATATATTTTTCTTTACTCTTCTGATTTTTGAAAATTCGATCGATAAATTTTTAGTATAATAAAAAATGATTGGGAGAACAGGAAGTTTTACATGCTTCAAAATGGGAGATTAGCCCGAAAACCGCTAATTCCGTTATTCAGCACCACAGATTTTAAGGGATGAAAAAGTCTGGAACATTGGGATTGTTAAAAACAAAATTTCAAGAAAATCCATCGAAAAGTTGATTTACACTAGAATTACTTCGATGCGTAACACACTCAATAGCGTCAATGTCCCGCTATCTGAAGTCTCCCTATATTGTATAATCTCAAGGCATGATTTCAGATTCAAGAGATTGATTTAACGATTCTAGATTAAAAAATTGAGTTTCTGTCATATGTTTGGAAAATTTACTTTACAGATTATATTAATTCTAATTTATGTTGAAGTGAAAATTAAAAAAAAATGAAATCTCAAAGTAGTATGAGTAGTATTCATTGATCCTTAGTAAATATGTTTTTTAAATAATTAAAAAAGTTGTTCAATTTATTGAATTTTGTTCATCTTAATAACTCAACTATTTGAATGGACTAAATTCCATTCATTCATATAAATCGACTGTTTGAATAAACAAAATTCAACAACACCTTCATTAATTTCAAAAGAAATATTTTTTAAGAACTAAAATGGAACTAAAATTTGATAGTTTCTACCACTTTTCTCCTCAGTGTATGTAAGGTATATTAACACTCTATCTCGCTTAGGGGTATCCTATTGACTATACATTTTAAAGTACAAACCATCAAAAAATTGAAAGTTTATTTTAAAAAAATGCTTATTATTTGATTCACCATATATTTGTTTCGGAGACAAATCGTAAGAACGGTTCTTAAGATATGCAGGAAATTCTGTATGTTATACAGATATTCATTGTTGATATCTTACTTCACAATCGACGAAAATTTCATCTTTTACAATTCAAATGTAAGACACTTTTCTTTATTTCATTCTTCAATTTCATCAAGTCCCTAAGATAAGTCGTTTTGCGAGTGAACTACCTTAAAGTACTTCCCAAAAAAATTTCCTCCATATCTTTTAATGTTATGTAATGTTAACTGAGATTGAATTGCCAATTTTGTTTCTTAAATTCCCATGAATTACTCTGACGTAGGAATTTCGTATTACTTGGAAATGCCCAATGTTATTTATAGTGCTATTAAGTCAAGAGAGACTATGAAATTCAGCTTTTAACATTCTCACGTTCTTTTATGGTCTTCTCTAGTATACCTAGAAACTCCATAGTACTTTAACACTATTGGATATGCATGTGTCTTTATGAATATACACAATACACTGATGCAATGGAGCAATTTCAACATACAAATATTCTCACTGAATATGTAGTAACTTTGTGAGCAATGAGATGGGTACACGAGTTTTGGCTTAGTCAACAAGATTAGAGCTGAATTAGGCATAAATTATAATCCTTAACGAATGAATAGTTTCCAAACAATTCCAATTGTGCTCAAAAATTAAATTATAAATATTCTTATTCATAAATTTTTCATGTCAGTTTGGAAAAAATATGGCTTCCACGAATATAAAAAATCAATTTCCAGTAAATTTGCTCCTCTGTTCTTATGCAATTCGCTTGAATGATTTAGGAGTTTTTCATATATCAATAATTCATGTGTTTACTGTTTCTATACAATTCAGGTCAATCATCGACAATACTCACGTTCTGACGAGAATACTTATTCATCCTTTTTTTTTTCATCATTATTCAATTCAAAATATGAATAGAACCACATACGATAGATGGGAATCGTCAAATTGTCGATAAAGCTTGTCCGGGACGGCTAAAAGTTCTTTACCCGTTTGACATGCAATTTCACAGCAAAGCGTAACGTTTAGTAGTGTGCATCACCACTACACTGCTGAAAGTTAATGGATCACTTTCCAATAAGAGATTCTGAGAATTCAGTGACAAGTTGAATCCCCGGGCCTGCACTGAATATTCGTGGGGCACCTCCGTAGAGTGATGGTAGTCTGAGCGGGGGGGGGGGGGGGGGGGGGGGGTTGGCAAATGAATAATTATGTGCTTTTCTTTGCGGAACCCAAAGATTTTCGCTCTTATTGATAACCTAAAAAACGGAGATAAAGTCGTGAAAAGTGTAAAAATAGCCTGGGTGAGCACATTTTCGACCGAATGTAGTAAACGATGTACAGAAAATTATGTGCTCACGTGAAAACTATCATAGCCCACTGATTTATTGGACAATTTGCTTCCAATAATTATTTGTTCCAATGTTACCTACGATAACGTAGCGATCCATAATATTACGTGACTCCCTTGGAATATTTCTTTGAAAACGAGTGAGAATAATAATGTGCTCGACTAATATATGTTATACGGATGCTTTCTAAGTTTAATCATTATTATCTCAATTATTTGTTGAGATATTGAGTAGAGAATGGCATCACTATCAGGGCTATCACCCTCTGTAGTATCACAAATAATGAGTAGGGAATCTATGGACCCTAGTCATACCTCTGAATGAATGCTCGTAAAGAGCACATTATTTTCCGATACCCAGTTGCATATCATTTCGTTAGAAGAAATATAGAGAAATGAAATTAGAAATCTCAATATTCACAACCTAAATGAATAATTAGCGAAGGTTCGATTGACATAGACTGTCAATTTGTCGGAATTTTCCGAGTGAGCACATAATTTTCCGATTGTGGAAAGTGCAGAAAATGAAGAACCTACACATCCTTTCGAGATCGGTTGAAACAGCATTATGTCTGATGAAACAAATAATTGTGAGCGCCTTTCTTGAACTAGCAGCTTATGCAAACGGACTTCTGTAGAGAGTATATAATTCGCCGATACTATGTTCAGCTGAATCATTGTAAGAGTCGTGGTTTTGTTCATCATTCGTAATTGGCATTTTTTAATCGCGGACAAATAGTTCGTCTGAACTTGCTAAACAGTAATACACTTTGGAGTATTTTTTCATTCTGAATGAGCACATAATTTCCCGAAGATTTTCCGTATCTAACAATGAGAAAAACTTACATATCAATCCCAAACATCTAAGTCTCACCTTTTGTGGCAGTACAAATAATTATTGGAGACTCTGTGAGCCTCAGCCATGGCTCCGAATCAGTGTCGATAAAGAGCACATTATTTTCCGATACGCATTGCTGTATCCATAACCATCAGATTGCTGAAGATTATGATGTCTGGTGCTCTACCAACTAAGATATTGCGAGGACCGATATTTCCCTTCAAATTTTTGACTTCGATATATTACATCATTTTCACCACCTCCCTTTCTGGGGCAAATTTAAATTAATTTTTATTTTAGGCTTCATTCTGCATAATTACCATTAATTTAGATGCACTTCGCACACTTATAAAATATCAAAATTCTCCCAGGGCTTAAATGAATTAATTCCAAACAAAGGCCGTCATAAATATAGTCTATCACATTTCATCAATGCAGTTTAATTAATTTCGATAATACCCCTTGAATGATGAAGATTGTAATGCTCTGGAATACACCAATTAATTTATTTAGCTCAGGCCTTCATATTCTAACAATTGATTCATGTACATGCATTAACTGTTACAGTTGTAGAAGGGAGAAACGGAGTTGGAGGGAATGGGGAATCTTGAGATCCAGTGCGAGAAATTCCCTCCTACGGCTGGGCTCATCCACCTCCAAGGAACATCCACACGGCTCAGTAAGTAATGAATCATCATCGTGCAATAATCCTGAATAAGACCTATAAATGTAGAGGAAAGTGAATGAAAGAAAATTGAATCGCAATGAGAATTTTAAAGGAATAATGATAATCTCTTTATTCTTGTTGTATCATTTCGTATGATTCGGCGAACAATGAAACATGAAAATTGGTCGAGCTGTATGAGTTTCATGTGGGTGAATAGAAGAGAACTCTGTAACAGTATATAGACGTTATATATAGCTCTACACTATGCTTACAAAGAGAACGCACCAGGTCTAGCTCTTTTTTGTGCCCTAATAGCATTTCACGTCTAGAAGTTGGCTTTATTATCAAGAAATATTGCCTCCGAAAAATTATGACGCTTGTGTTTGCTACTTCGTATGTCTTCTGGGGCTTCAGAGTAGCTCAAAGTGTATTCACTCCGCATAGAATTGAATTTTTTGATCCATGAAGAGGGGGTAGGATGGGATGATCGTCGTTAATTTTCAGGATCGTTCGTCTTTGAGGCATTTTTTCACGGCTGAAGAAGCAGTTTGGAAAAATTCATGCGATTGCAGAAAATGGAATCATCCTGTGCTTCAACACTCTGAATACTGTGTGGAATGTATAATAAAACTGGATGTCCTTTGTCGTATCGATTTTTGGGAACTGTAGAGGGATTAACCCGTCGAAATTAGTCGATTAGCTTCACGGTAAATTTTGGGAGAAATTGAGCAGTAATTAACACATGCTGAAGTAAATTATGAATTAAAAAAAAAATGTAAGAGAGCATCTACATTGAGATTAGTGGTCAGATTATATTAATCTTTTGCCGAACATAGAAGTGTAAAATCTTGCATTGGTCCATAAGACACTGTGTTATATCTATTTCTTTTTGATGTGTTATTGACAATAGAAAACGGCCAACTGACTCGAAATTGTTGCGATTCATATTACCTTTCATTAGAAATTATTTCATATTTTAAACTTGTAATTCGATCCGTGACCATACTACTACTCTGAGTGAATGCCTTTTCCTTCTAAATAGATAAATATATAATAAGTATCAATGAATGGATTTACCGGAAAAGACGCGGCAGCTGATAAATACTTTCAGTCGTTCATCTGTACTCACCCAACATTCTTAATGATTTTGCATCTTTTATACAATGTTCTAGGCGTATGCGAATAATGCGAATGCATGAATCATTCGTGTTCAATTAAATATTAATATTTGATTCGAACTTCGAACAACCTTGCGTTCCAGAAATGTCGCTAGACGTTCATTGAAAAAAATAAATTGTGATGTGAAAGAATTCGATTCTGCAATTTTCCAACAGCTTCATTTGCTTTAAACTGATAAGATTTCAATCAAGCTAAACTGCTGGATAATTGTCTGATAGAATTGTGATTGCTGAAATCCGGTACTCAGCCGCAAGGTTAAACCAATCGATTCTGCATTATTTGAACCAGAATATACGTAACCCAATCATTCCGTCGATTAAGGGGGAGATAAATGTAGGACGGCATTTTTACAGTGATTTTCATGAATTTTTTTTTCGAGGAACCCAGGTAGCTCTTGACGAATGTGATAAGCCTTGCTTCGCCTTTGCCCAGGACTGAGACTGAGTAGTCTCAGGCTCAGGCAAGGTTCAAACAAGCTGAGCCTTAGAATGATAAGTTCGCTCCATGCCTGGGAACTAAGACTTTTTTCCCAACACTCAGATCCAAGTTCTGAACTGAGAGTGAACTGCTCTATATAATAGTGCTGTAATACGTTTAAATAATCGTTAACCATTAATTATTATTGAATTATAAGCTTTTTACGGGATAAATCACCTCAGAAAATATTGAAAATAAATTAATAAGGAGAAAGGATTGCCCCGGCTTGGACTTGAACTCGTAAATCATTGATTCTAAAAGAATTTACTAAAAAAAAGTGCCATTTTGTTGTTATTGATTATTTTCGATCCGAATGAGATGAAAATACTTATTCAGATGCCACGTCCTGATGTGTTTCCCAAGAGAAGATCATCCCGATGTCCGCTGTTGTCCAAGATATCAACCGAAGACCTGTACCTAAACATGCATCTAGTCCACTGGGCTATTTAAGTCCCGATTATAAAGATTAAACCTTACAACGTTTAAGAACATCTCCCTTTCATATAAAATTGAAATTCCTCTCAAAAAATTGAAAATTGTATTTTTTACAGACGTTTAAACAAAAAGGTGCGACTCATGCTCAATTTTTAAAAGATTTTTTTGCAGAAGAAAATACTTGGAACATAATATTACCCAGAACTTGGGTTCATATAGAAGAGAAATATATTTTCGAAGTAATCTTGAAACCCCATTGATTTCAGATAAAATCTCTAATCTCCAGAATGTACGCAGATAGCGACTTTTAAGCAGCGTGTATTTTGTCTATTTTCCGAAGAAAATTTTATGAAAAGTTCACAATATTCCATTGAATATATGTGAAAAATATCCTCAAAGATTCGACAAATGAAGCATATTCCTTGTCAAAACAAGTCATTAAAAAACGTGCTCCAATACCTACCCCCCCCCCCCCCCTTGATAGTACAAATAGATCGATTGAAATTTCATATGATTGATGCAACAACAAGAACGTGACAGAAAATTTTGCAAAAATGGAGACGACTTTAGAATAGAAAAGTTACAGGAGTACACTCTGATGTCTGAATGAATATGGAAAAATTTGCATGTGTTAACCATGATGATACGCGATACATAAAGCTCTATAAATCCCAAGCGTGTCGAAATGGTTTTGTGGGTCGTGCGTGCGACTGACTCGTAAATGGAAAGAATGAGTGATTCTTCCAACATCATGCTTTTTCATTGAACATTCTCTCGTCATTTTTCAGGATTTTGCGTTGTTCTGGGATTATCTCTGACTCTGATCATCGTAGGTCACATTAAGGCTGACACAATCTTCCATCAATTCCGTAGCAAAAAAAAACATAGCGGAGTAAAATAAATCCAAATCATGTGTCATTTTTTTCTAATATCTCGTAAACGACGATCTTTAGGGGAATTCCTTACGAGACTTCTTTTAAAGATCATGGAATTCTCTATAAAAAAGGTTTTGTGATATTTTTCTCTAGACTCACTCCACCAAAAGAGATTCAGAAGATATGTGTGATTTTAAATGATTTTCTCCATCAATTCCCTGCAAATATCTACGAAACGCGTATGTTGAGACAATAATGTTAAGATATCCTCTTTGTAGTTAATTTCAAGAGCAGAAAGGAAGTCTCTTCATAGAATCATCAAAATGTCGTTGGTGCCAAAATATTTTCGGAACAATCGAAATGGAATTTAGAATCGCCTATCCTTTTTACCTAAATTTCCTTGCGATAATCAATTATAATCAAAAATCAATCGAAACTTGGTCAAATTCATGGGTGAAAATCTGAATCAACTTTTTTTGGAAAAGAAAAAAAAGAAATTGATCATTTCTACATAATTTCCGCCACAGAAAATCCTCATTATTCCATAAAAACATTCCAGTAGTTTTATTCCCAAATGTTCCATTGCCAGTTACATCTAAACCCATAAAATTGCGTAATAAAAATGAAAACTATTTTATTGATACAGAGGTGAAAATCAGAGAGTACAGTACAATCAGGGAACTTTCTATTCCATTGTTCTCCTCTAGTTTCTACTTGAATTTGAATGTAAATTTTCATACTAATTGCTTATGCAGAGAGCCTGACGAGGACAAGTCAAACAATTCACGCCTGTGAAGCTACGGGCGGAATGTCCATTTGTAATATATATTCTGATGACGTTAGGTAGTTTCTTGAATGTATATATACATATATAGTAAGTAAATTTCGTAAATCCAATAAAATTTCCATTAACAATTGAAAACAATATATATCATTGCAGTGTTCAATCGAATCTAGATAACAATGCACATGAATAATCGTGAAATTCACTTCAATTTGACAATACCATTATCATTGTCACTGATAAAGACAGGAATTGTTGAACACTGATTTATCTTTCATCTTCTCAAGTACAATGGATATTTCTCAAAGGTACAATTAAAACTTCTCCCTGTTTGCTGTCATTAAGGTATGCCTTGGGACTTGGCTGTCTGGAAAATTGAGAATCTTCAAACTGAATGAATTGCTTTGGGTATGAATCAAAGATTTACGATGCTAAATTGTAACGTGATAGATTGTGTCTATAATATGACTCAGGAGGATTGAAGAACTTTGGGGAAAATTTTCAATGGTTTTTTGCTGGAGAATTAATGTATAAAGCTATGTATTTTCAGCGTTATTTGGTGATAATGAAGGTCAGATAAGAAATTATATTTCAAACAGTCATTAGTGATTCAATTATCATTGGAGAGCACCTATTACTGAGTTTCACAATATTTCTAAACCATGAGGTTGAAGAGATTTTATCAGGAGACCTTTTTTATAGTGCACAAAAATTTCTACAAAAACGGTTTCTTGATATTTTCCTTCAAGTCTGCTCAAGTCAAGGGTTTTTGCAAAAGGAACTGCAGGTGAGTTTTTATTCCACTCTGCGTTTTGTCCCTATCGATTACAGCGTGAATATCTCGAAAATGGCCAGATTGAGGGGAAAATGTCATCAAACCTATTTTGTAGTCCACAAAAATTTCTGTAAAATTGTCCCTTTACGTTTTTCCCCTGAATCCACTCATTTCAATATTATCAGCGAGATCTATACGAGATGTTCCACTTTGTTCTCTTTGGCTACATCAGGACGGAAGCAGAAGTTACAGTAGACTCCCAAATAAGTTGACTGATCCGCTTAGGACTTCTCGATGAAGTTTCCGTTTTCTCTTTGTTCCTCTCACATAGAGCATTCTTCTCGACAAAGTTCATTGTGCCGTGGAGTATTTTTCTGTGTGCAATTCAATGCAAAATATGTACAAAAATACATTATCCGCACGCTACAAGTGCGGTTAATGGCACTTCCCACACGTTGTTCACAAAAGAATTGTAGCTTACACGTGCGGTAGAGATTTTCAGGCTTGTGTGATTACGAAACTCACCAAAAGCTTGTTTTGCAAACTCAAACTCGCCAGAAAATGCCTTACTGCACTTATTAGGTCATATACTATTGAAATGCCGCGCTTCTCAACTCAATGCTGATTAATCCACTCAAGAATCAGAGTAGAGGAACTAACGTGGAACTCTCATGGAAGAATTCTGAGAACTTCAACGAAGGAGGAACTTCAATGAGAGTCTACTATGTTCAAAATGAAATCCTTTAGTTTTCGCATTTCTTGGAGCCGTTAAAGCAAAGTACAGGGATTTTCAAGTTCTGCCCTCTTCTCTTGTTCTGACGATACACGTAGGAGCACGCCCACTCACAAACTATTATGCAATCTTGAATTATCTCAGGGTCAAAAAATCATTTATCGGAAAATTATCACGGCTTGTTTGAGGCAGAATTACCGCTCGTGAAGAGAGCAATTCGGGTTACATTGGGATTCCGAAAACGATCGTAACAGTCGTTCGATAAATCTGTAATGAATTCTCCATTGAATAAATCGGCAATTGTATAAAAATTACATAAGGATTGTGAGTTGAGTGACTTATTCTCAGAACTTTCATGAACATATTCCAATTCCGAGGACCGATGAGAAATATTGGCTGGATTTAGTAGTGAGGAAATAGAACGAGATGAGAGAATTATTTTCATAATTCATTGTTGAGTCATATCTCGAAAATATGATTCACCTAAACTTGTTTCATAGCAGAGGATTAGGGCTACAAAAAGGTAATTACAAAAGTTTTGCGTAGGTTCAGAGATATTCGTGTAATGATAATCGTGAAATAAATTGATTTCTCCTTTCGCTGAATATCAAAATCGATATGATTCAAAATTCTCAATGAAGACAATAAATTTGCAAAGGTAAATGGCTCATATCAGAACCACTCAGTTGCCTCAATAGTGGCTATAAAATGAGTACCTTTTTCGAGGCTAAATTCAACATTGAATTGAATGGATTCAAGTGAGAGAGATAGAGTGAAAGAGCTTAGCAGCACTTTACTCGGAATATCGTCGTTATTGCCCATTTTGTGTGGTACAATTTACCACCATATATTTATAGTTATTGCTCTCCAAGATCCCCACATTCCTAAATCACCCAGCCTTCGATATTTATTAGTTAACGTTTATTTATTATAGTCTCTTTCAATGTAGGCTAGCTATTGCAACATTCTTCTGAATTATTATCCCTCTTCTGTTCCACAAAAATTCTCTCGTATCTTCGATTCATGAATTGAGACATAAAAGGCTCAATTTTGTTTTGGGATGAATCCATCAATGGAGTAGATGAGGTTAAGTTAAGAAATTATATGGAGTTTCTGTTGCATTTCTTTCTGAATTGAGTTATTTTTGAGGAAAAATCAAGAGACTTTCTTTGTAGGGAATGTCATGTCCTACGAAAACGCTCTCTTCGTAAATTCTGTTAAAGTAGTACAGTCACAAGACAGTTGAGTGTCCAGAAAGAAACTAGAAGAAGTTGATTTCATGCATTACTCTCTTTGCATTTGTTAACAATTTTCAATGCTCAGTGGAATTCTTCTATATTTGACGTATTCATTCAGAACTATTCTTTTTATATTTGACTTTTTTTTCACCCCAATATTATCACACTCATGTCTCATATGCATACCCGAGTCGAAATAAAAAATCTGTGACAATTCAGCGGAGTTTTAATGTAAAAAATTATCTCTAATTACATCAGAGGAATCTCCAGGCGGTCACAGAAATTAAGCAGCATTGGATCTGGTCAGTACTTGGATGATTGTGTTATTTTTATTTCGTCGTTCTTTATGATTATGATTAGCCATAAAAAGTGGTTAATTGATTCAAAATTTTGGCAGATTGTTCAAATTCATGTAAGGTTTTCATTGAAAATTGATTTTATATTTCATATTTAGTCTTTGAATTCGCTTCACAACCATACTACTTCAAGCTTCATTGCTTCCGAGATATTTCGAAAGTAAGTTCCTCATGATTTCAATTTTTATCGTCCTCAAATGCTTGTATACTAAATTCTTGTTAACGGAGAGATACGGAAATTCCTATTAAGACCTTTTTTTGCAGTACTCACAGAACGATACCAACGGGAAATCACGCATCTCCCTTGGATTGCGAGATATCTCAATCAAACTGATTCTTGAGAATCGACTTATTCCGTTTCACCACTTCACCACTGAATTATCCCGTCCCGAAGTAATACAATTCGTCTCGTTTAAGCTCCTGAGGGTTTTACTCACAAACAATTTGTTGAAATTCCGGCTATCTATTATCTCGTCAAATCGAATCGATCGAATCAATGAAGAAGAAAACCCCAAACGACCATTTAACAAAACGAAGCAGGAGAGAGAAGAAAGGGCATAGAAAAAATAGGAAATAATCACTAGTAAAGAATGAACGTAAAAATGGATTGGTGTAAATTGGTAAAGCTCAATTGAGCGGACAAGAAACAGACTGTTCATTCGCTCATTTCCGTTATTCCGTGGGGGTTATTTCCTGACTCTAATCTCTATGGGGAAGTGATCACGTCGTGACTCGTGTCAATAGATATACTTTCAACCTGTAAATAATTGCAATTTTATTTTTCTGAAAGAACATTAATGAAATCCTGAATTAATTGCCGTACATACGCCATTGTGTTTCTGATAGGTGAAATTATTCTTATCCTCATTGCCTCGTTCTCGAGGATTTGATAGCCTCTGGAATTGATGGGAAAATGATTGGATAAAAATCTCAAGAAAGGAAGCATTATGAAATGGGGAATGAGCTGAAAGGAAAGGGGGAAAATAGAATTTCCACTGTACTATAGATTTTATGCGTGCCACGTACAGATATATATCTATAGGTGCACGTTCGAATGGCATTAACCAATCTCTGGCGTCTCCACATTTTTCATAAATTTTCTACCGAGATTCTTCATGAACGTGATCCTCACCTTCTTTCCACCGAAAAAAACCAGTCCACATATTTTCTGCATATATATATAGATATATATACATATATACCTTATGTCTAAGTGAACACATAACCACAGCCATTTATCCTCACATTTTACTGTCTCTCAGTTAAACAGACGCAACGAGAGAAACAAAAAAAAATCTGGCACGTTACTATGACGTTACATTCATCTCGAATTATCTCTACTTACGTGAGAACGTACTTGTTCATGCGTTTTTCATTTTATCTGGGTATACTGGATAATTTATTGTGCTATTAGAGTGAAGGAGTGTGAAATTGGCACGGGAGGTTGGGGCGCAGACAGCACAGGGTGGAAAAATCGTTTTGTGCTGCACTTGCATGTAATATTTTATGAAATGGTTGCGGGAGGAAGCGTGGTTCTTTGCCTCCTGTGGGGGCATTCGATGAATAGGTTTTCCGTAGATAATTTTGTAAAGAGGCAAAAGGCAGGAATTGGACGAAATTTTTTAATATCTGTGTCGTGGAGAACTTGAAACAGAAAAAAAAATTTTTTGACATGAATTATGATGGAATCATGGATACTTTCGATGATTCTAATGAATGATTGAGTTAAAATTTATCATTGAAAATTTGTTGAAGATACGAATACTTCAGCCAAAAATTGAGAGTCCAACTCTTTATAGTCTAAAAAATGTAATTTTTTTCTGAGAATATCCAAAGTTCTAAGGGAAAGTTGAAAGTGAGCTTGTTTACCATTAATTCATTCGCTTTTAAAGCATTATTCAATGCTTTTTGAATATCGCAAAAAATCAACAATTATATTGTGAATAATAAACAGTTATACTAGGCTATAAAACGAATTTTTTAAGCACTTGATAAAAGTAAGATTCAAATATTTCCGATTTTTTGAATTTTTTTCAACATAAATTCGCATTTTTTGAAAATTTTTTGATTTTCCATGAGAATTTTATTGTAAATATGGACAACTAATATTTCTCTCCTGTGCCAAATGAGTAAATTGAGAATCTTTTCTAATATATACATATATATATATGTTTGTGTAAAGTACATTTTGGGGACGTGTGATGGGGATGAGTGGAAAACCTTGGAATATCCATTATATGTTATAGAAAATAGATATTTTTTTTTTAACTATTTTTTTTCTATTTTTTTTTAATGAATTTCTATATAATGTATGATATGAGACTTTTCATATAGCGATTAGTTTGAGGACTGCTATAAATTTCCCGTTATTGTCACATATGAGGACATATATATATGTATATGCAGATATGGAAAAAACTATGGGGACTTTCATATAACGTTCTTTTTGAGGACTTGTATATACAAGTATATAACGATGGTTTCGAGGACTTGTAGATTTTATTGTATTTACGGCTGTTATGAGGACATATGGAATATACATATTTTCGTGCAATGATCGTTTTGAGGACCGGGTAATTCAATTAATGGTGACTATGAGGACATAGTACTTTTGGGTCTTCCTCTTTTTTTTCTCATTGAAGAACATTCCGTTTCGTAATTCTAATTGAAATCGCGGGTGGGGGAGAAGGGGCGAATTACTGCACCTCCTTTTTTTCTTTTCCGCGAAAAAATGGAGTCATTTTAGGAATGGAATCTGGAGGCGAAAAACAAATTGCAAGAAATTAAATGCTCTTTTTTTTTATCTAGATATATATATATATATATATATATATATATATCTAATTCTCTTAGTATCTCCTGAAAGCTTCATAAATTTCCTGTAATTTTCTTCATTTCTGTCTACTGCCCAAATTTTGCCATTTGCCAATGGAAATTGAATATCAATACCGCAATGTCACAGATGGCACTATCGCATTAATCTCATTTCCGTTGTAATTATCCCCACTCCTATCCCCCCTCGAATTCTCATCGACACATCACTTATATAATACCACTATCACGCTTATAACTAAATTTAATTGAAAAATTTCAATTTCAATTAAATTTCATCATTATTCGTATCAAATTAAACTATATTATACGCTTCCATAATTCCAATATCCTTTTTAATAAACGCAAAAAGATAAATCTCCGTGGCTGACTAGTGCGCGACTCGTTCTACTATAGTCAATCACATATTTTCAGATATTTTTCATTCCAAAGGAATACCTCAATTTAATTCATTTTCCATTCCTCCTCTTCCATGCCTTTGAGCATGCAACAAAGGGAAAACAATTAATTGCTCTCGATTTTTAGCAGCTTTCCTCTTTTTTTTAATCATTTGATTGTAAATACAGGAAAATGAAGGGGACATTGAGAGGCTGAAAATAAAATGTTGTGTACCTTACACTATGAACCCCAAGTGTCACTGGCAGTGTGCGGCATGTGAATGCTTGATTTTTTTCCTATGTGTTCGTGCGCCCGCGCGTTTCTCAACTTTACTACCCCTCACCAGAAGACTTGTATTCTCGAGAGGGTTGGTGTTGGAAGCCCGCTGATATGCACGTTCAGTGCGTCGCGCGACCCTAAACTCAACGGGAGTTACGTTTTTTTATGTTATAAAACTAGCCTTTTTTAATTCCAAAACTAACCCACGAAGGGGAGGGAAAGAGGTGATGAAGAAGAAAAAAAATTTGCCGAGTGCAGAACAATAAATTTCATTTTTTGTTTTCCCCTCTTTTCTTCTTGTCTTGCATCTCAAAAAAAAATTAAAAAAAAAAATTCACAAATTTCGAAGGTGTTAATTTTTGTTCGTGCAGTGTTTTTCATTTTCTTCCCATTTAATCATTCGATTCGAAAGAATCAGAGCAAAATTAATGGGTAAGATGACCATTAATTATTTATCCTTGTTTCGAATTGTTTGGTCACAATTTTTCATTTTATTCATTCATTGACTAACGATTGAACATTTGATGAATAAAAATTGCTCAATGTTTATTTATGATAATCGAATCCAGTAATTCAGACTTTCTCGTTTAATGACAATTTTAATTATTCAATTTTATTGTTTAATTAAAAGAAAAAACACGGTGAATATCGGAATAATATAGACACGATATAAAAGAGAATGAGGGAGGACTTGTAATGCAATTGCATAAATAAATCATTTATTCTCACAGAGTTGTGGTCAGTTGAAAAAAAAAGTCTTATAATATCATTTCGATCGGTATTACGAGGAGGATCGATAAAACTTACCAACCGCAATTTTTTTCGTTTCGCCTTTCGTTTCCCTCGTACTGATTTTTTTCTTTCTTTATTTCTCATTGCAACATGAAAATCTAGAGATGATTTCATCTTCGTCGTTAGATGAACAGAAAGTACAGAAATATATTTTCTTTTCTTTCAACTACTTATGCATTTCAGGTGTGTGCAATATCCGCAAACACTCCGGCCATTCCCATAATACTTGGAATATGCATGTATGTAATGTACAGTGTACTCACGGCATATCGCGTACAGCGTGAACTGCCATGCTTTCCGGGTTTTCACGGAATATACAATTTCTTCATTGCCACCACTACAAGCACAAATTTTCGGATTTCCATATAAATCCAAACATAAACCAACAGACACATGGGGAAAAAAAATTGCAAACTACCTCACAGGGGACTTTCAAATCTACTCGATACACTCGTAACGCAATACTCTATGTACATACGTATATATGGAGGTATGACCACGATTGAGTGAATCGTGGCTCACAATGCACGTAGAGTCATGCCTCAAACTGGTGATTTAGCTTGACATTCGCAAAATAAAGAAGAAATGTAAAAAAATATGGGAATGTAAATAGTACGATGGGAATTGGTTTTCTCGCTTCGAATGATATTTTTTGCACGGTTTATATTTTATTTTTTTGCAAATTCATCTGATGCTAGGATCATTCGGTGGAAATTAAATTGGTTTCGAAATATAATTTAGTTGAACTTCGCATGGAGTAGACAATTCCAAACGTCATTAGTTTAATATACATACTTATGTCATCGTTTCAGAGTCAAAATGGAATAAGTGCTATTCTTATACACAGCACTTGCGCTACTTTGTATCTCATCTGACGATACTAATCCCCAATTTTACAGGAATGCTAAGAATAGCTCATTAAACTAGAGAATATCGCAAGACAATTTACGTTAATAGGGAATTATTTTTAAAGGTCTTTTAAAATTCGAGAAAATGAGGTGAATTTCAACTGCATGAGCTCGATTTTTCTATGAGAGTCCATCTCATTTTCCAAAAAGT
The DNA here is from genome assembly GCA_963921955.1 of Aleiodes alternator. Lineage (NCBI taxonomy): Eukaryota > Metazoa > Arthropoda > Insecta > Hymenoptera > Braconidae > Aleiodes > Aleiodes alternator. Next base: position 7,063,408 of record OY998100.1, on the reverse strand, counting down.
ATCCTCACATCACCACCATAGAGTCAAAGGGGTATGGGTGGATTTCTTCATCTTTAAAACAATAAGAATAAAAGGGTAATTTTTATTGCAGTCTAGCTATTCATTCATTTAAAAACTCTCAGAATTAGTCACGATTATGCCACTTAAATTCTACATTATCTCCTACACGCTCTAAATACTGTGGAAATTGAGGTACATATTCAAGATGAAAATTTATCCACTCTATAATTTTTACAGACGGGGAAAAAAAATAAAATCGCGAAATCATTCAATTCCAGTAATTTTCTATCCAATCAAGCAAAAAAATTCCAAACGAATCAAATCAAAAATCTCGAAGGAAATCAAAATCTCATTCTCTCAATTTGCTGAAAATTGCTTGGATCGTGCAATTTGATTCCGGCAGCATATATTTTATAGTTTTTATTATTTCCCTTTGTAATTCTCCTTTTTCCCTTGAAATCATGAGAGATTGAATGGAATCGAATTCCTCTCATCCGGTTATTAAAATTTAATGAAAATTACCGAATTGCAGGCATCAAATCCTCATATAACCTCTATCAAAACATTGTTTTACTCAATGGCTCTGCAAATTGATCGATAATGAGACTGCAATTCGACAGAAAAACTCGTGGAATCAGTTATGATTGTTGATTACCTCAACGAATGAAAAAAGATCAGGAGAAGAGCCAGAGAAAATGAAAAAAAGGTATTGCATTGAAACTTAAAGTAGTGAGCAAATGGTATGTAGGTAATAGTACCTAGAAACTATGAGTGCAATTTACCAGAGAACTAGTAAAACAATCGATATTTTGGGGGATAACGGGTGGACTGCCCCTGAGTCAAGGCCGTACAGGCAAGCTAGATACAACTCTGATCTCAAATCTCCTTGTCGACACTCGTAACACAGGAGTAGGCTCGAATCCCTCTATCTAAACTTTCTTTCTACTTTTCTTTTTTTCTCTTAGTTCTTTTGAACCAATTCTCCACTCATTCTTTCAATATTTTAAACATCAGGGAAAATCCAGGTGTTACGCATGACGTAATCCGTGTGATGTTGAAGCTCAAGTTTAATTCAAAATTCGAACAAATGTGTTAAGTGTCATTTTTTATTTATGAAGAGAATGATGAAATTCAGGAGTTAATTTTGAAAATTCAGTAGAGAATGTGCGCTTCAATGAATAAACAATTTTTCAATGATATTAATTATTCTATGTGAATTTTCTCATGCTGATCAAAAATTTCCTTGAAAACATTCAAGTAATAGTAAAGTAGTATGATCATGATTCGAATGCGAAGATTGAAACATCAAATGATTTTTGAATAAAACTTTATATCTAGTGTGTAGAAGCAGCAGGTCGGACGAGCCAAAATGGCTCTTTCTCCGTATATCTTACACATACGACCTTCTGCCTTTAGTGAAGTATGAAGTGTATCGAATATATCTCCAGTTGTGAGATAGATATTTCTATTTCACAATTGGAGATGAGACCTTCTGCTTTTAGTGCAGATCACTTTGAATCTCGGTACCATCTACATTAGACTGGAGGTTATTATCCATTTTTAAGAAAAAACAAGCAAGAGCCCCACTACTCGTGCGAAATTTGAACATCGTACATTTGATATTCTACCAATGCAATTGGCATAAAGCTTCCGAATGGTTTTTTTCATTTCAAATCTACCATCACTGATCTGTGCGTAGAGTACGAAAACCATAATAAGCTTTCGAGGGTTAAGCTGGCCCCAATAAAAATCAATTGAATGGTCTTGAAGATACAGCTTGCTTTTTCGAATGTTTCTATGCTGATATCTAAGAAACTACTGAACCGATTTTGCACAGTTCCAATACCAAACTTTGTGCTCATCAGATGTATAACAGTGTTGCTGACCTACCTTCGATCAAGTGTCCCTTGAGTGGTCGTTAAGCTTCTGTGTGAATTTACCCATTGAATAGAATAGCCGCATTGGACAAGGGGGACGAGAAAACTTGTGAAGAAAACATTAAAAACACTAATCTTCAGTTGGCAGAGCGATACTCCCAAATTACCGAATTTACCTACGTTTCTCCTGACTAATTTCTCTCTGAACCAATTAACCCTCTAACGCTTATGGGCGTTCCCCCACTCTGCGGCTTACTAAGCAGCCGGCGCATATCTGCGTTGGTGTGTATCCATGAGCTCTGGCGAACAATACCGTACCTACTATGAGGTTACTGTTTGTTTCAAAATTTTATAGGGTATTTTATTATTAGTCAAAAATTTTGAGTTTTTACGTTCCATTTTTTATGATTTTTTATTCTACTTCAGCAGAAATAATTTTTAAAAAAGGCGATTCAAGACTATTTAAATAGCAAAGAAAGGGGCACTGAGGGAACCCATTAGACGTGTGTATCATGGTAATGACCGAGTCTGAGTCTCGTAAACTATTGTAGTGGGGACTGAGATTGCACGCGAATGGCTACCCTCACTTTAGCTCTGCGGGTACGAGTTACTCCGACTTCAGCGTTAGAGGATTAAATTCAGAGATATATGTACAAAAAGAAAATTTTAAGGCATAACTTAAGCCGCAATGAAAAAGTGTTTTTCCAATTCTGATATCACTTCCCGCCTTACTTCTGAAGACATAAACATGTTGGAGCCATCTACTGCATCTCAAAGCCTACATGAAGCTATAAATTTGATAAACCACAAAGACCCCAAAGCAGGATAATTTCTCGAAGCCATTGAGCCAAATATTCGAATCACTTAGCGTTAAACCAATGGTATTTTCCTCATTAAGGCACTGAGGCAAATTAATGTTCTCGCTACTTCAACAGCTCAGGCATTTGGCATAATTGAAGATCAACAGATAATTTTCTTGAATGAATGACAAGGAGACAAATCCTCTATATATAATTGGCGGTGAGAGGTCGAAATCTTTCATGAAGTGATGAATCAAGATAATCCAATTCAACTCTGACCAGAGTTTTCTTTGAATATCTCGCAATCTCAGGAAGAGAAACTGGGATAGTCATTTATTTCAACTCTGATCCTCTGCAATGAAAGGACTTATCGTGATAATCTCTCTATCTCTCTCAGATTTTGAGATGTGGAGATAACTATGAGAGCTTACTAGAAATTATTCTTTTTTTTTTTTTTATTAAGAAATTATTCTTCAACGTTCTAATTTTATTACGTAGAATTTACTCTATGATTGAATTATTGATTATGAATTAGAATCGATTAAATTCCAACGAAAATTTAATTATTTTCTAAGGGTAAATTTCGTATTGGATTTCTATGACTTTCAACTATTCTTCAAACTGATTTCAAATCCTTCCGCTGAAATTGCAAGTCATCAATCAGGGTTCACGATATTAACACAATAATTCATTTTCAATATTTACGAATTTATGCAAAACAATTCATTAACTTGAGTAATCCAAACAAAGTTAGAGTATCAGGGTAAACAATGATGTTTCGAATTTTTCCCGCCCATTTCGAAACACAAAAACCCATCCATGTTTGGCACACATTGGCTACCTGATTCCCCAATGTTTATTTTGGGTCTATTAGCTGAAATTGGGGCAAATGTGTCTCTAAACACACCTATCCCATTCTCAAAATTTTCTCGAGAAAAAATTGGATAGTCCTGCACTGGGAGTCGAACCCAGGATCTTCCGATGTCATGTCGACGCTCTACCGATTGAGCTATCCAGTTATATACCAAATTTCCATTCGAATTGCCTTGAAATCTCACTCACCCAGTCCTATCCCCACTCTGCTGTTCCCTCATACAGCAATTTTTAATTAAATTTAATCCATTTATTAGACAGACTGAGTGAGATACTGGCAGAGTACCACGAATTCAAACGTAATTCCTTATGTTGAGTACAAAATTCATCACCAGAATATATTCCCATTGAGTGGAAAACTGGAATAAATATGGGATGGAATCCGCTTCGATTTATTAGAAAACCATTGTCCGAATTAGTTTACTGTATCTCTAGTTACTCTCATTTGCATCATGAGATTGTTGATTTTTCTTTGGCAGTACTGAATTTCTTAGAGTTGTCGATTGTTTTCGATATTTTTCAGTTCATTTATCACAAATCTAATGGTATTATATTGAACGAACGGTTATATTTTCTGTTATAAAAAATTGAATTTATTGTATATGGCGTGAAACACAGCTGGAAAAACTAATATCTGAAAGCAACTTTATGGATGCGTGGGAATTACACATGCGCTCTCGATGTCTGGTACAGAGTAGAGTGGGCAAGTAGACTGGACCAAAGTTGCAAATAATGGAGCTGTACTGTATTTTGTCTTTTGGTTCAAGAAATGAGAGAGGCTAGAAAAGGAATATCCGTTGCTCATCATAATCTAACTCCAACGGTCATTTTTTTTCTAAAGAAAACACATTGCAAAATTGGATCGAGCTGCGATAATCGATATGGGATATATCAGAATCGCGTAACTCATGAATCTTATTGGTTGACAATATTCAACCGCGAGATATTCAAAAAATTAAATATTCATCAGCAAGAACGATCAGAGCTCCCCTCTCGCGACACATTTGAAGTTCAATTACTCGAACGCAGATAAAGAAAAAAGAAATTTTTTGTATTAAAATATCATGCGTAGCAGATTACATTCCTCTGTATTCATAGAAACAACTATTTATCATTCAAAAAAAAAATTGGTTAAATTAAAGTCACAATGCTCAAGTCATCAGAAACCGAGAAATCATGAACTCTCATGCACTATGAATTTTCAAGCAACTTCAAACTCCCAAGTTGACAAATACACCTTCAAGTTCTCAACATTAAAAATGGTCCAAAGAATTCCTCCACCTCGTGAAGTTGTAAAAGAAAAAGGCCAATCTCGTCTTTATTCCATTGAGAATGCAAGCCTTTTTAGTTGAAAATCTGTTAATTATCCAGTGTCATTAAATAGACTTTCTCAACCATTTCTAATTAACTTTTTTCTTCTCTTTAAAACGTATTGACTAAGGAACTCTTCAAGTGGCTCGAAACTTCATTCGACTACCGCAGAATAAAAAAGTTTTCACGGAGTTTCGATTTTTTTTAAAGTAGAAAATACTATAAATAGAGTCCTTTAAGCTCGTTGATCTTCACAGGATTAAGGAAAAATCGGATTTCTCATCTTGAATAATAATTTTATACCGAAATTTGAAGGTGTTCCGGGTGTTCAGTAAAATTACGCTGAAAATTCTGAAAGAATACGGAATGGGTATATTGTTCTGAATATGTATGTGAAATTTTAGAAATAGTGATTGCACTGTATAAAAGATAATTCCACTATAAAATCAAAGGGGCGTGATTGTGATAAACCCTCAGATGTCCGAAACGAACAGATATTTTGATCGCAAAAAAGTCTTTTTCATTTTATATGAAACAATGGAAAAATAGACGAAAAGAATCAGTGTAAGTCTACACCCGTTTGACTCTGAGATGATGATGATATCACATTTTTTAACAGTTAACATGTCTACTCAAAAAAAAAAAACATGTTTACTGATAGTAAAGTCAGGCGTCCGCAATTTGAAAGCATGCGTTTAAAATATGGATTTTTTTTCCATACGTAATGTTAAACATTGTCAATAATGCTTTTTTCTGCTTAATTCAATTTATTCTTCAATTAAAAAACTATCTAAAAATTGTGAGATACACTGAGAAAATAATAATAGTAAAAACAATCAAATATTGATGTCATTGGTCCTTAGAAAATGTTTTGTTGAATTAATTGAAAACAGTCGTTGAATTTACGGAACTTAGTCAATTCAACTAGTTGAACTGTTTGAATTAACTAAATTCAATAAATTCAAGTAGTTCATTTATTTGAATTAACTAAATTCATTAAATTTAACAATGTCTTGAATTATTTCAAAAAAATATTTGCTAAGGACCATTTGCCACAATATTTGATTGTTTTTACCCCTATTTTTTTCCCAGTGCAGAAGTCAAAGAGTTGGATGGAGCTTATCTTGCAAAAATCTTCAAATTGAGTAGGTTTAGGAAAAAATATCAAGATATCTCTCTTGAAAAGAATTCTATGAACTATAACAAAGGTCTTTTGACAAATTCTCCTAAATGTCGTCATTCATGATGAATTTTTGGAATGAGCTATACGTGATTTTCAGACTTATCCCAATTACCTACTTCACTGGTGAATGCTCAGGCAGATCCAATGGTAATTAGGGTTAATACCTTAATTATGAAGGCTCACGTCGTCTGACTCATCCCCCTTTTTTTCCCCCGTAGATTATTGTTTTCCATATTTCTAATCATTTTTGAGGTCCATTGATTGTTATTACAGAAATTATTCTCCACTGTTTATTTATATCCTTCTTTAACTAGAAAGAATTGGTATAAAAAACCCGCAGAAAATGAAGATTTTATCATTGCATGAATCTCCTCCATTTCATCAATTTCATGAAAAACTTTATAATATCTTCGCTAAAAAATGCTTTGACAAAATTCATTCTAGCTGAATAATTTCCGAGATATTTCAAGAACAATGAAGTCACCCCATTCACATTATTTTTCGTATCTTTAGGAACAATTGGAGCAAATTCATTGCATCACAGAATTTTCTATCCGATCTTTACCTCTCCAATGAAATAAAAGAGAAAAAGAATTGAGAAATTTATCGAACCACATGTACCTTCAAAAGTACCATCGACCCAATCAATTTCAGCTGAATATCCATCTATCTTCTGAGTTTTATGCATGAGAAGAAATTCTCTCAGAATTATAAATCACACAGGGGAAAAAAAAAAGTTATGATGAGCCTTTTTTTTTCCTCCCCCTCATTCTTTTATTTCGATGCGCATCATTTAACAAAAAAAATACGTTTATATATGTATGCTCTCGACAAGATTATTATGTGCATTCGCATATGTCAAATGTTGAACACACGATGGTTTCACTTGTCAGTTACGCACAATTGCTCCTCTGAATACATTCAGACAGTCTTTTTGTTTTTTTACACACAATAGGTCGAATCATTTTCTCGTAAATTCCGTTTTATTCATGATACAAGCCGTACAATATCACAGTTGACCGAACAATTCGAAATATGAAAGCATTCATCATCAATTGAAAAAGAAAAAGGGATTTAAGAGAAACAGAAACTGAACGTTGAAAAATTCAAGTGATGCATCCCTCTTTAAGAAAATTATTGGCATAAAAAATAGACACACATTATAAATACGGCCTTGGGCCAATTTACCGAGGTGAATATGACAACAAGTTTATCTGATGGATATTATTTTCCTGTCACGTTTCATCATTGCCTGATGCCTCCTCTCATCTGAGACAGCGTAGACTTTGAACGAAAGAAGATTAGTGCTAAACTTGCAAATTTTTGCGTGAAAAAAAGGAGAAAAAGACAGGTGAAATTATTAAAGATTAAAAATTCACCGGAAAATGAGAGTCGATAGATTTATGTATGATGGCCTCAATCTGCATGAGCTAATGAAATTAATGGGGAGAATATAATAAATAAATATATTAAAAATTAGGATAAAAAGAAAAGCGTCGAGTACGCAGGGAGGCCGTAGAGTGGAAAGGCTAGAGAATCAGGTATGTGAGGAAGAGCCCAAGTGTCGTGGTGTCCTGCGGAGTCTCGTAAGGAGACTCAGCAGTGGCGGTGGTGGAAGTGGCAGTAGTAGTGGTAACAATCGGGGCCCTTTAAAATCAAATCAGGCTGTCACAGTGTCAGCGGCTGGGTGCAGCAGTAGCTCAGGCCGCGGAAGCCTCAGCAGCCGACGAACAAGCAGGGAAACATCACCATCAAAGCCAACATCACCGATTGATAATGGAACTAATATGGGCCATTATGGTAATGATAATAGCACGAGTAGTGGGACCTGCTCCGGCCAGGATTGGAGAAGGCTAGTTGGTAGTATAAGGCGTAAAGTAAGACGTAAAACGCCGAACAACAGTAGTACTAGTATCAATGTACCATCGCTACAGGATACTGGGAAAAATCACGATGATTTTCTTAAAGCTACGATGAGAATATTTCTCGTTGTATCCCCGCCAATGGCGAGGGTTCAGGTAAGAATTTTCCTACAATCTCAATGTCTTTTGGGCTTATTTCCTTTGAACGATTTTTTTCTACAGAAATTCAAAAGCTATGAAAAGAAGTTCTCATGAAAATTTTACTGTCTCAAATTTTGCTAAAATATTTATATTTTAAATATCAAATGAATTGTTTGATTCAAATTTTTTTATCCAATTCAATTCAAATATTTTTCACATATCCCTGAAAATACTATTTTTATTTCAATCAATTATGCTCTTGTCAAACTCCATTTTGATAATAATTTGTAGAGAATCCTTCTCTATAGCTGTTGAATCTCTCTATGAGAATGATCTACTGACGTTTTTCTTTAAATTTATTAATTTTGAATATATTCATCACTGTTCTGTGAATCATAAAACAAATATTTAAAAAATTTGCACTTACAGTTTTTCGAATTTTTAAAATGTTTATGTTTCATTTTCCTAATAATCTATTTGCTGGGGAAAGAAATGAAAATTGTCAAACGGCTGCTATTTTAAGTATTATGTGAATTTTCATCCGAACATTTCCGTTTATGGAGAAAGATAGTATGGATTACAAAAAAGTTTTGTTGATGAATCCTCCTGAGGTTCATGATTCTTGCGATACTTCCAAGAAATAGTACTCTGAAAAAAAAAAATTCTGCAAGAAGATCTTGACATTGAGAGAGGTCTCTTTCTATCGCCAACTATTGAAAGAGAAGAGAGTAATCATTATTCCTCAGTAACAAAGCTATCAAACACTTTATCAGCCATCGAAATTTTTCTAAGTGTAATCGTTACTCTTTTCTTTCGATTATTGTGTCTGAGCACTGGTTAGACATGAAAGCATGTAGGAACAATGAATCGGAAGGGGACACAGCGATCAATGTCTATCCAGATCCGTTATCGTAATAAATAGCTGAGTGAATTATCGGTGGTGCCTGATAATGCGTTAATCTATTTGTCTTCCTTGTCTTCCGGGATACCTACCACCACTGAGTTATGTACCTTTTTCACTTTAGAAGAATGACATGGTGATAGGAAGAAAGAAATTCTCTCCATTTCACGGTACAATGAGAAGCATTTTCCCTGAAAAATTAATGAAGTTAATGGATTTTTAGAGTCGATCGGTGAGCGAAAAAAATTTCAAATAAAAAAAGTTGTACAATCGAATTCTGATGAATGCTTTTCGAGTTATTTCGTCTTGCGAATATTTTTTAGAAGCAATTACTTCGAACGAATGCACTCATTCTTCCTGTCAGGCTCGCTGCATGTGAAAAATTCTCCAATATCTGGAAACTGAAATTTTGAAATTGTTCAGCGCCGCATGCAGCGAGAGCTTTACAAGCATTCTAGGAAGAATGAAGTAAAACGAGTCGAGGGAAATTTATTTTAGATGACTAATCATATTTTATAATCAAATAAACTTTTTCCAAGTAAAATCGAATGAATTAGATTATATAAGATAAAATTATGCAAGTACAAATATTTTAATAAGAGAAAAAGGGTTGAGAATTTCATCAAGGAACTTTTTCCAGGAATTACTTTGAGAGAGATAATTCTGATTGCCTAGAATTTTTCGCTTCTCAGAAATACTCAACTTAGCACCTTTCATGCCCTGCAGTATTGATTGTCGTCGTTTGAACTAATCAAAAGTTTGTGTGTGTGTTTATTCATTAAACAAATTTTCTGGGCCATCAAGAGCCAATCACCTTAATCGGTCTCACTTACGTGGTAACTAACTAGTGGGTGTATTGATACGCGATTGAGTTCACAGGGTCGGATATGTGTAGGTGGCTTGCCGTAATTAGTGAATCAACTCGTCGTACGTTCAGGCGCAAGGGACTCTGAACCGTTTCAGTTAAGTGGTGGAGGTAGAATATATGTGCTGGATTTTTGAACCAATTGTTCATCGTAGTTAACAAATTCATTCATTGAAAGAAGAGGTGAAACATGAGTTAATTTTTTTGTAATTCATTTTCGCAAAATGTCTCGAGTACTTATCGAGATAAGGAAATACAGATAGGGACCTCGTTTGTAGCTCTAATTTTTTTCTACAAAAATAGTGTGAAAAACAATTTTGCTATTTTGCCTAGTTTCAGCGATATTCGCTTCAAAATCATCGTAAAAAAGAGCAATTTGTTTTATCTTCTCCCAAATATTCAATTTCACTTCAAGCTTCAATTTTCCCCAAAAATTCGATTAAACCTGAAAGTTTAAAGATTTACAAAATACAAAAAGAAATATATCGCCGATCATTTATCTCCACTCAGCACCCATAAAATTTCACGTGCATCGAGACGCGTAAACTTTGGGTTTTCAGTCTTTATTGCTTTCCGCCAAGTTTACTCCCCCACTTTTCCCCTCTGACCAAACCTCACGTCGGGAATTCTTCAAATATCGAATATCTCGAAGAAGAAAAAATAAAAAAGAACTCAAGAAAAACCATCGCACGTACGAACTTTATGTTTTATTTTTCCGCATTATTTTAAAATTCTTCCTTTTTTCTGCATGTCCAAACTTCAATGAGAATAAAAATATTTCATGCAAATTCGTGTCGTCTAGTTGTATGCTACTCTATTAGCCCCATTTCTCTTTGGATACCAATAGTAACCTCATCCCCTTCTCATTCCATTGGCCTTCTACATCCCTTTCATTGGGCCGAAGGAAGTTTCCTTTTCACTGTGGTGCTCGGAAACACCAAGAGTACCATTAATCACAAGTCTCCGTATATTTCCACTCTCACATTTATCGATCTTCTATACATGCCATCATCATCAGCCATAAAATTCACTGAATTTGAAATATTATTAGCAGCACAAACGTCGAGTGATTTTTTTTTTTCCATTTGTAATTGTGACAGAGAAAAATAATGAATAATCAAGTGTTTGTAAAATGTCGTTGCAGTAAAATCCCTATTGAAAAATTTACATATTTCAATAAAAAATTATTAAATCCGTCAACTCTATGATTTTTGAAAAAATGATGCGTACCATCTATCACATTGCTGACAGAAATATTGAAGAGGATAAACTAAAAAATATCACATGAGTGGAAGCTCGTTTTCATGTTTTCAAATCGACATATCAAGTGTAATCCATATTACTCGCTATTGACGTTCAAAGCTTCAGAATGTAATTTTTTTAAATTTCTCATAGAAGCAAAATCATTTAACGATTTCAATAAAAATTTTATCCAGCATACATGAAATGGAAATTTTGAGGAAATAGCAAAGAAAAAAAACTATTCCCCATGAGTATTTTTCGCAGTCCCTAGGAATAAGGAAAAAGGTAAGATGGAAGAGTGCAAGAAAAAAAGTAAACGTGTCTCAGGAGACAACAATATGGTAAGGCTTTCCTTGACACAACCTTACCCTAAGTAAGAGACAAAAAAAAAAGAGGAATGGAAAAATTCTTTTTCCCTTTATGTTACCTTCATGTATGTAGCTCACAACTTTTCTATCGTATCTTCGTACATCAGATAATTAAAAATAAGGTTGATGGATATGTATGACATTGGTCCCCTCTGAATTTGATCTCGTGATAACCAGGGCAAATTCATTCCATTGGGAGATAAACCTGTGAGTAGTATCCATAGTTGAATCTTTGACATCGTGTTCAAGGACGTAGAAGAATGTTGTTCCACTTTCATTTTGTTGATGTTGATGAAAAATGAGTGATTGCGTTCGGCCGTTTCTCCATTGACTCAATGTAAATGTGTTAATTTTTTCAATTGACCAGATGAGTTTTGCAATTAACAAGAATTTTATGAAAATAACAGGGAAACTGTGGAGCTTACAGGAATCTATCAAGAGACCTCTTTTGTAGCACATGAAATTCTCAACAAGAGAAGTATCTCGAGATTTTTTTACAAACCCACTATTTATTTTTATTTTTCCTTATGCATGACCTCTCAGTATCATTCATGAGTTTTATCATGCCATTCCTTTTTCTATTCCATAATGCCCCACTCATCCTCCCTCTTTTGCAACTCTAAAGGTCTACTCCTATAACTGCGCTATATTCATCCAGGGCCAGAGGAAACCATGAAAAGCCTTGTTCAGTGGGGGTGGCTAATTGTACAGAGCCCTAGTATATCTTTTTATGCAATTGAGGAACAAAGTACACTAGCTCCCTTGCACTGACTCATGGAGAAATAGATGGATTAACTCAACAAATAGTTGAGAGTCTATCATTTGAAATAATTGTCTATTACAAAGACTCAGTGAAATTCTTATTTTCGTTTCGATAGACCGTATACGCGATACTAATGAGATAATGCAATTTAACCTGAATCCTTTTTTGTAGCTCTTGAAATTCTTCTCAAAATGCAATCGAGACTAAATTTCTCTATCTCGCTCATATTACGAAATATTGACCAAAAATGAGGAATAAAAGAATTCAATGAGTAAATCGAGGCTCAAATATCTTTTTATCATGCGATTACAGATGCATGCCCGATCATGACGCACTACAAAAATGCATCGAATCGCGAAAAAAGTATCAATCGCATGAAAAAAAGAGTTATTGAAACAAAAATAATGGAAATTCCCAAAAATAAAATTGATATTTTTTAAAATTTATTATCCATTCTTTTTCTGGTGATAAGTTCAAGAAGTTGAGAATGAGGTGAATCAGGTAAGTTGAACTCATTCACCTTACATTGGAGACACAAAGTCGAAATACGGTGAAAAGAAGGCGAGATTCTGGCGGTATGTTTGGGCATCAAAGGAATGTCCATTGAAAGCAGGTTGAAAGTTGAAATCTGAACGAGCCCAAAAACGTTGACCCGGGAACACCTCTAATCCTCTGCATGAAAGGTCCCTTACACCTCCCACCTAAACCAAGTCACTCCGAAGATTTTTCGCAATTTAATCTGCTCGACATTTTTAGAAATGAAGTTTTCCAATAGAAACGCTCTAGTAACTTTATCCCTGCATGCTTGTGACCTATTGAGAAGAACAAATGAAAGCTAGAGGAGAGAAAAAAAATCCCGAGTAGGCTTTTTAATTGATACTCTATGACTCGAGGATTTAATCTAGTAACCCGTGTCTTTTTCACGCTCCATTGTCCTAGAAACACGAGAATGATGGGGATAACCAAATCTGGGGTAAAAAATGAGCCATATTATAGGTCGTATCTCATTGAAAATCTCAGTATCACAGTTTAACTCAGAACCTCCTCGTCTCGGACCATTGTTCTAGTAGCACTGCATTAATCTCATCGTTTTACGATCAACTTCCCATAATAGAGAGCCTAATATCGTGAATTTAGACAAAGATCAGTTGACAATGCAGAATTGCAAATTAATGAATCGATTTCCGATTCACTCAAACATCATCGAATATTATTTCTTATTATTTCTTACTTTATCTCACATTTTCACTTCATTTTATTTCACATTTTCATTTTTTTCTTAAATTTGTTAAAAAATATCTCGAAAATTTGTGAAATGATTTCTTTAGAATTGCCTGCTCTTTTGCCGTGATGAAATTGCGCAAATCCTCGGAATTTCAGGTGATGAGTTTTCCCAGTGGATAAAATAAATGAGAAAAATTTCACGAATCAAGAACTACATTTTTCTTCACCAAAGAAATAACCTCAAGTCAATTTCCTTTTTCTTTCATTCTCTCATTTCATTTTATCGGGATAAACTGCAAGATTGTTGGGCGAAATATTGAAGCAAAGAAAATAAGAAGTAAGTGCACACTCACGTACTAGTGTTACAATGTATAGGAGAATAGAAGGATAAATATGTTCTTGTTTAACCTGGGGTGAACCTCAGCAGTAATTTGGTATTCTCACTGAGAGATTTACGGATTTGAACCAGAGTTCAAATTAAATGATAGAAATTTGAAGCTGGAGCTTATAAATTGCCCATTAAAATTCCTAATTATCTCGTTAAATTTTTACTTTAAAAAAAAACCTTCATTTTTCAGGTCAAATTTTACTCAACTATTTAACTCAATTCTCTTGAATTGTCCATTATTATTTTCTTTATTTGTGAATGATAGATAAATTTTAAGTGCAGTTTAAATGTGTTGAAATGCTCCGCCACGAGTGGAGAAAAAATAACTCATTATTTTCAAGAAAAATAGTTCGAAATAAATTAAGTACACACCAGTACCATAAACTTCTGTATATATCGTAATATACTCCGAGTGAAACTGAGATATATCGGGTTCTTTTGTTGCTTTCATTCAATTCCTTCCACACGTTTAAAGCATCTACAATCTCAGCGAAGAACCAAACGAAAATTACATTTTTTTTCTCCATTCTTCCTTCATTTTATCTACTCGAGTAGCTTCAAGTTGCAAAATTTATAAGATGTTGTATTCCTCTTCACTCTGTGTTCTTCTGATACAATTGTAATTCTATATGCAGTTAACAACACCTTTATAGTCTGAATTTCACTGTAAATTCTTCAGCAGAAAGCAGAAATAAGGATTTTAATTTAATACAGAGAAAAGTATTGCTTTGGACCCTTATTTTTATCGTGTAAATTTTATCCTCGTGATACTTGATATTTTTTTTCCATCCAATTTTTTCTTGAAATGTATTGCATGAATGAATAAATAAAGATTACTTCTCATTATTTTTCCAGTCACCTTCTGATTGATTAATCTGTTTTTCCTTTAAACTATTCTATTGTGATCTCGTTAAACTGAAACAGGTGAAACGGAACTATATAATGCTATGTGATATTGTTTTCTTTTGAATCATCAAATCTCGAATTTCATGTGAGATATCGCATTGTGCAATAGAACAGGTGTAACGGAACTAGCGAATGCTATGCGATATCTCGAGTTTGATGCAAGAAGTCGCATCGATTACTTAAAGTTTGAAAATGATCAATTGGAAGCGGCTGTTTTTGGGAGCAAGAAGTGTTGATGCAGGTACGAGTGGTTTATTTAAATTCATAGTGAGACATTGAAGTGGTAGGGTTAGAATTGAATCCGAAGATTCAAGTATGAAATAAAGTTTCAATAAAAGTTTATATAAATCTGAATAATCTGGTGGGAATCCGCGACAATTAACCGTTTTGGATGGTTAATATTATTCAATAATAAAATTGTTATAACACAGAGTCTCAATGAGCTGGTGCCGGATCATGAGCTTCTAGGCTAAAAAAAAAATTTAAAGAATATCTGTGAAAAAATAGAGGAAAAAAAAAATATTTACGATTCGGTATGAAAATTATTGACGTTTCAACCGACGGCAGTGGCTATGTGGTTAGAGCGGGAGGTTTGGCACGCAGAAGTCCTGGGTTCGAATCCCGGCGAGGGGAAGCGAAAAATTTGAGCAAGCTGTAATTTCACAGTTCCACTTAACCCAGCGGGAGTCTCGCAAGGGATGACTGTATCTGGGCAGGTTTTCCTCAAAAATGAGGTTTTCCCTCGTCTTTCGGTGAATGCCATACAGCGGGGGGAAATAAATGTAAAAGGCCGAGAGGTCATGCATATGGAATAAATAAAAATAAAAAAAATATTGACGCTTCAATCACTTTGTAATAAATGATTGCTGCATTACCACAAACGTGAATATATTGATTAAATGGTATACCATTCGTTAGGTAATAACTGACAGATAAGTGATATAATTCACTAATTCTTCGTCAAATTCGCTTTTAATGCCAGGACGAGGATTTTCGATCATGATTAAACTACTTTTCATATCTAGGACACGAAAACCGACTTTCTCACCTGGCTTTGTTCGATTGGAAAAATCGTTTTTTCGTGTCCTCGGTACAAAATATACTATTAGGTATTTTTCTTTAGTTTTGTTCTCTATAAACATTCATCGACTCGACTGTCTTCTGATTATGTATTACTTTCCATCAAATTTAATGACTCTACAAAATTAATCTAGCATCTCTCTATCATGGAAAGCTCACTAAATCAGCATCATGTAGTATAACTATATCTGTAGCTTGAGTGAACTCCTCGGAGATGCTTTTCACGCTTCGATGAGAGTGGATAGATGATGGACACTAGCGGAGCAAGGTCGTACCTCAACCACTAAAATTTCCGTAGTGCTCTATACATCTGAGTGCAACTGTGCAAAGTGAAACAGTTGAAACTGTGTAGTTGCTAAAATAAGCGTAGATAAATCTTCAGATTCAGGAGATTCAGTAGAGAAGAGGATTCTGTTAATGTAGATTGAAAATGAGTGATTCGCTCATCTTCTTATTAAAAAAAAAAAAAACGCTTTATATTTCTTTAAATTTTTTGTGAGATTTTTGTCAATTCCACCGCCGGCAATCTTCCCCTGCCCACCTATAATCTCAAATTCAATTGTGTCTTACACAATTCGAAATTATCTAGAAATATCAAAATATCAAGACTTTTGGAAAATTTTATATTTCTTCATTTTTTATTATTTATTATTATTAAAATATAATAATATTATGATATGATATTCAAGCGAATGCGAGGCTGTTATGTACTATATACACTGATCTGGGGATAACTCGGAAACTTTTGAATTCGTGGGAATTCATTGAGAAGCATTTTTGTAGCTCATAAAATTTTCTACAAGATCTCTTAAAAAATTTTCATGAACCTCATTGTTTCTGAAGTATTCACCGGGAAATCTAATCGTCCTTCGCCACATCATTGATTTTCCAAAAATTCTTTTACGAATATCTTAAAAATAGCACATTTACGAGAATTTAGCAAGATATCTTTCTTGTAACTCAATCAATTTTCTTTTGAAATTTACTCCTCAACCTATACTAGTTTCCATTTCTAAGATATTCCTGAAGAATGACGCGAATTTATCGGAAATTATTTTCGAAACAAATCTATAGATTTAAAAGAATTTATCGAGAGAATTCTTGACAGAGCATTTTTCCACCTCTACAAGTTTCAATGTGATTGTGCAACATGAAACCAGAGAATCTGCAGTGTTTCAGATGACCGCAGATAAATCAGCAGAATCGAAAAATTCAATGGAAAATCTTGTTGCAATAGGTTTCTCTGCTTCATTCTGTTAAATACATGAATGAGCAGAATAGCTGGGGTAGAAAATAAGTTTAATTTTAGCCCACAAATATTTGCTCACTTGACGAGTACAAAATGAAAAGAGAAAAAAAAAGAATAAACGGAGACTGTATATAGTTTATTCCAACCACTCAGACCATTCAGTTTGTTTTATTTCATTCCTCTTGTTTCTCCTCTTCACATCAACATTCCACCAGTCAAATACTGAGTATTTTCCAGTTTATTCCACAGATGAAACTCGGATCGCTTTTGAATTCATGGTTCATTCAAATTTTATATCTTCATCACAATAATTTCTTGTAATTTCGTCTCATTCCAATTCAACTGATTGAATAATCGCTTCCTAACTTTGAGTGAAGATTCTTCGGAAACTAGTGGGTTGAGGAGGATTTACGTTCCCATCTTACTTCTGTATAATTTAATTTTCTACGAAAAAAGTATCTTGATGAATTTCTGGAAATTCAGTATTTTTTAAGATTTTTTTCGAAATACTCGATGAGCAAGTTTTGAAGATTTTCTCTTCTCACTCAATTACTTTCACAAAACCGACAAAAAAAACGGGAAAAATTGGAAAAAAATTCTAGTATGAACTTCTCAAGAACTTCTATCGAGAACACACACGTACACAATATAATCTTATTGCTTTGCCAGAATAAATAGTGAATAACCTTTTTCCGCATTGTTTTTCTTCAAGAAAGTATTGTCCCACGTTGTGCAAACATTTGACGAAATAATTCCATAAAGATACGGAAATAAGCGAAAAACAAAAGGTCAGGAAAGAAAAAAAGAACGTAAGTCAATTAGTGTACGAAAAATTTTGGTCTCATCAGTCCTTTGGTAATAGCTCAAACGATCAAGTTTCCTTGATAGACAGAATTGAAACTGAGACCCCTTTGGTGATCGAGCGCACTGGATAAAGATCGGCTACTGTACTGGACGATCGATCTCATCTATAGTACGTGCCAGCTCTGACCCACTTAGACTTCCTAGAAACCCCTTAGCATTTGCACACAAGCTCGTTGGTAGTACATGATTTTCCTTCCATTGGAAATTGAAAGAGAAAGAGAATAATCATGAAGAATAACATGAGGTCTTGGCGGATCATCGGAATCTATATGAAGTCATTTTTATTAAATTCGAATCGTTGATTGGACACTTTCAAATTAACGGTAATTCCTGATTATGTAGAATTCATTAAAGCTGAATATTAGCAGTTGTGTTCTTGATCGTTAGAATTTTGATAGCAGAGGAAGTGAAATTATAAAATATCCATTCATCTTTTTCAAATAACTGCAAGAAAATCTATCAATCTCACTTGATATGTTTGAGCAATTCCTATTGTACACTGAGAGGAATCCTATATACTGGTATGACGAAAACGATATTAATGAAGGTGAAAATTAACTATATGTGTATAGTGATCACAGCAATGGTCTTTAATCTACACTTTCTTAAATAACTATATCTCATTAGCACGCACAACATAACAGTGAGTGTGGAGAATGCTATAAAATACAATAATCTTGAAAATGACTATACGTCGTGTCATCGTGTCGATATCTAGATTGTTATTCCATATGGTTCGGATGACTTCCTCGATATAGTATAAATACATACGAGTTCATAGGCCGTCTTGAATTGTCTGATCCTTTTCCTCATTTTTTATTATTTTTCACTAATTTTCAAAAACCTGAACTTTAATTTTCGAAATTTCAAGTTTTATCGTAGGATTTTAGTTTTTGCATAATATTGATGTTTTTGTATTAAATGGTATTATTTGAGTGAAAAAGATTATATCTAGGCCTAGCTTTTAATTCCCATGTTCAGTTAGAAGACCGCAGCTACATACAAAGAATATTTTGTAACTTGCGATATCTTATCGTAATCTGCTGGTATTACTTTGACTTATGCAAAATACTATGAACTAACGTCATTTGGATCCCTTAGGTTGAAATACGTTTTTTTAACAAAACGAGGTTTCCCTAATCAAATCTTCCATCAAAAACTCACATTGCCACCTGGATTAAATTCATATTTATCTATCATATGTATGTAAAAGCCCAAAGCCTGAGGCTACGTAATTTGTAGTAAGCTAAACTATGCATACGTTGTACTGTCACTGTTATCTGTTACAGTAAAACTCTTTAAATCTTAAAAGTCCATTAGGGTGGTCATTACCGAATCAAAAAATTGATAATTCCATTCGAAAGCTTTCTGCGAATTTTATTTATGGAATTTTAAGTTTGAGAACAGTATTAAGCTCTTCAAATGACGCACGGAGAATGACGCTTTCATAAGGGTAGAGTAAAAAATTCCGTTACTTCTTTCGAAACTGATGCGGAAGTTCATAAATGTTTGGAAGCCACGGAGAAATCTCGCGTACAAACGTATCCTCGAGATTCTATTATGATTAGGAGAATCCTCTCGTTTACATAAATAAAACATACTTTCCTCTAGTACCGACTAAATGGAATTCACGAGGAAGACGTGGCGACGTGAGAGAGGCGGGAAATTCAAATTCACATACATTTTAGGAGCTTCAGCCAGAAACTTCCTTAAAATGGTAATATTAAACTACTCCGTTCATTTCAAGACCTATGTTTTTTTCAGAGCTCCAATATTTTTCCCTTCTCAGAGTAAGATGAGTTAAAAGAGTTTGATAAAATAACAGAATTATCTTCTTGCCGCTGAATCTACGAAAATAACGAAAAAATCGTTTATTCAAATAAAGATTGCAGGAAAGTTTCAGGAATTTTCCTACCTAAGAAAAGCCAATAAAACATCAAAGTATTACTGTCACGAATCGAATTTGAAGATTGAAAATGAAATAAATTAAAAATGGACGTTTACATGAATCGGAACAATCTCGTGGAATTTCGAGTCAATTGACCATCTTGTATGGTCACTAATAATTAATAACAAAATAGTTATAGCACAGTGTTTTATCGGTCAGCTTTAGGTTTCAGGTTTCCTGGCTAGAGAGAGAATTAGAACCTGGAAAATGGCTTCGGAAGAAGGGAGAGAAGAAACAAACATTCGCAATCTAATATAAAAATTTTTCAATAAATCATCGTTGTTGCTGCATTGCCACAGTGGTGAATACACTAGTAAAATAGCATACTGCTGGTTCAGTCATGATCGAGAAATAATTAA
The DNA here is from genome assembly GCA_963921955.1 of Aleiodes alternator. NCBI lineage: Eukaryota > Metazoa > Arthropoda > Insecta > Hymenoptera > Braconidae > Aleiodes > Aleiodes alternator. The sequence goes on along the minus strand of OY998100.1, from coordinate 7,043,204 downwards.
TATAATTGAGTTTGCGGTGGCTCGAGAGGCAGAGCGACCGATTGGTAATTCCCAGGTCGTGGCTTTGATTCTGATCTCTGCTGAATGACACAAGCTCCACTGTAATATTCTTACATGTACTCTGCCCACAGATATGCCACGAGATCCCCCACCCCCGTCCTTAATTAAACATACTCTTACATAGATATAGCGATGTTGAATAAATGTCTGAAAAAGATAATATTAATAAATAATATAATTCACTGATTCTTCTTCGAATTCACTTCTAATAGCAGGACAGAAGTTTTCTATTATAAATAATCATTTTTGAGTGTTCCTCTCATTATCCTCTTTCTAGACTTTCGGCGACTCGACCATCTTTCGGCCATACTATCGTGATTTCCTAATTCAATTATATTTCTCCATGAACTGCACATTTTCAAATACAGAAATCAAATTGGTCGAATTTATACCAAGAAATATCGAAATAAATGTTGACATATTGTCCAATGACAATATTCTATCTCCATTTTCTTTCACTAATTCCGTAAGATTTTCAGCACAAAAATATCAACTAGAATCAAATGCGTACATTCTACCCCATCTTTCTGTTTCAGCAAATCGTAAATATTTCTTAATTAATTCATTAATCTTATTATTACAGGTTCGCTCAAGATCCTTGAGCCAACTTGACATGTTGGATGCTGGGGAGCCCACGCTCTCAAGCGGCTCAACACATCAGCCATCATCACAAACACATCAATTATCACATAATCGTTATCAGCAACATCATCCACAACTATATTCACCAAATCCAGTTGATTGTAGTCCACGTTTGCTTGTACCAAGTGTAGCAACTGTAACGGATGCATCACACACAGTGAAACGTAACCGTCATAAGCTCTCACGCTCACAGGTAAATTATAATTTAATAGTACAGAATTCAAGTTTGATGAACGTAATTCGCATTGGCTGGTATTTGCTCATGAAAGCTGCGATGATCTCTGACATGGGTAATTGCAATGAGATCGGTACTGAATAATTCACCACTAAAATTCGGTGATGAAGTGGTTAAACAGAATCAGTCAATTTGGTAGCGAGAGGGATATTTTGGGGAATATCCCACAAATTGAGCGAGATGGTGCAAATTTTGTAGAGACTTTTCTGGTAGCTATGGCTTTTCTCTACAAAAAAATAAAATAAAGATATTGTGGTTTTTATGGCTCAGAGGGCGTGATATTTCTCCATATCTTTAAATCGGAAATAGATAATGAGACCTGATAGAATATTAATAGGACTGACGTAAATAATATAAAATCTAAACAATGATGAATAACGGGAAATTACATATATGAAGGAATAAGTATGTAGTAGGAAAAGCGGTGCCTGTACTGCTCAGCTGGGCGTTCCACTCCCCCATTTATTCTCTATACTTTTCAATAAATAGAAGTTCTGTTGATTTTTTCTTAATGATCTATGATGAAATAACTAATTTCAAGTATAAGTCCCCAAATCAAAAACGATTTCATGGAGATAAATGAAGAAAAGAAAATGACTCCATTTTCTAATATTTTGTCACTGTTACTTGAGGATATTCATTGGTTTCTCACCAATGAATTTTAATAAAATGATGATATCAAGATTTCTTGAAATTCTCTCGATATGTGGAATTTTTCTATATTCGTCTGAGTGCGCTGGTTATATTTTTCTTTATTGAAACGAACTCAGATATTCCGAGGAAACACATGAGAGTAATCTTTCCTATTCAACTACTTCTCCACCGATAATTAGGTCATCAAGCAAAAAGACTCAATTAATCACGAGTAAAAGTTTTATGACAGGTTCAATGAAACTCTTATAAAATAATTTTATTACTTTTTATCGTATTCAATATGAATTCCGTTTTATCTCAATTTCAATTTCAATATAAAGTTTTGCTAGAGTCTGCAAAATTTAGAGTCTGAGGAATTTTTTGAGTAAGCTCGACACAGTGACATAAACTTTGAGTTGTGACGACTGATATAAACTGGCCTCTCGCTGTTTTTCTACGTAACATTATGCATATATATTAAATTAGGCGAATAACATTAATCCTCACGACATTAACTCACTATGTGATAAACAGAGTGAGCCACATAATTCACATGAAAATGCAGAGATTAAGGTGATTTGGTAGATACACGTCAGCTGTCTCACGTCCTTGTTCCTATTTAATTGAGAGATTACGTCTTCACATTTTAAAGATTTTTTTTATCTCGTAGTTCTGCTCCGTCACGTTTTAGTACCCTTCCGTCATAAGAGAATATTTCTCTTATTGCATATTTTTCCACAATAATTACTAGTGATTAAATAAAACAGAATAATTTGATTTCCATGTGCATTTCATTTTTCTTGATACCTCGAAAATCAATAAAAATACACTTTTTCACAAGGATCGTTTCTGTAGGACTCGTTTCGTTCTCAACAAAAAAATGTCTCTTAAAAAAATGTATGTCACTAAGATTCCGAGATATTGTTCGAAAATTGACTCTAATTGATCTCGTCAACTGTGCAGACAGCTCCAATTGAAATTACCAAAATACCTCAAATGCATTTACCTTCTTCTCACAAAAAATGGCGATGAAAAAAAAAATTGTTTAGTAACAAAAGTTTTGTTTCAATTCTAGGTATCAAGCAGTGAATACTTCAGTGTTAGCTTCGAAGTTGGTGATGAATCGTATTCATTGGAGCGTGAAGAATTTCTGCCAGCGGCTAAGGGAACGTATTTAGTGTGAGTAGAGATGTTTTTTTTTATTATTAAAATTGCATTGTAAAACCGTATCCTTTGAATTCCAAAGGAGCAGTTTTATCTGGTATTTTTAATATCGTGTATGTGAAATATTGTTTCCCTATAAATACATTGTTCGGAGATTCTATATCCAATGATTTTTTTTCTCAACTTTTTATGAATAAAAATTCATTAAATTTTGATTCACAATAATCGATGAATGGGATGGATTTGAATTGAATCTAGAGATATGTGAGTAGTCAATGAAATATTCACATTTACTTATTATTCATGGCTTAATAATTAGATGGTTTCATATTCAATTAATTCTGAATTAATCATAAGAGGAGCAAGGTAGTGGAACCAGATGAGTTAATTCAATTTTCTTAGGAATATCGCAGAAACTACTAGAAATACTAGTTTTTTCATGAGAACTTTATTATTTATGATAATTCCTGTATCTCGTTTAGTTTCCGAGATATTTGTCGGAAAATGAATAACGGAAAAATCGCTTCATCTTATTTCACCCCTCCACAGTGTTTATTGATTTTGAAAATAGTAATTCATATTGAAAATAGGAACATACATTTAATAACTTTTAACTCAACATTCGATATAAACTGTCTCTATGAAAACTCTCCGTGTTCATCAATCATTATTTAGAAATGCTGTAAATAATTTCAGTTTTTGTGAATGTTCAAATAAATATTCCTCATTGCTTATTTACCGAGCTGAAGTAATCCGTGCATAAAATTTTCTTGATAATCCCACACACGAGGTATAAACATCAAAGAAATCATAAAAATGTTTATACTTCAGGTGAGGTATGAAGTGATTGCAGAAAGAAATTATTAATGTTTTAAAGTTTCGAACGTCTATTAAGCTACGTCATCGGCAATTGATGAAGAAGCAGAAGAAAGTTTTGGTAATTGCTTCGATAATTCTCCAGATGCATTTTATCAAGCCGAGAATGTAATCTGAGCTGGAAAATTGCATTGCGGACCTTATTCCAAAAAATAAAAAAATTTCCAACTTTCTTCATATCCTGCGTATTAGAATAGAAACGAAACAGATGGGACAGAACTTTTGTGAGCACACTGAGTAAAGTGGAAATCGTGACAAACGAAGGCAGAAACCCCCAAAAAGCCAATACAAATAAGAGAAATGGAGACTAAGGTCAAATGAAAATGATTATAAAACGGTTCTGAATTTTTTTCTTTCGATTTGATTCGAAGAATAGAAAAAATAATCAGGAAGAGTTTGTTTTTTATTTTTTGTTCGAAAATTCGCATATTTGAATTGAAAACTAAGGTCTAATCTTTCCTATTTCTAAACATTCTCATATTTTTGGCAATATCCCCAATTGACATTCATCTCATGGTAATGACGTGAAAATTCAAAGTGGAGATTAAAGTTGAACTTATTCATTCTCTATTTGACTGGATTGGAATTAATTTCCCTTGATTTTAGAGGTAGATAGAAAGTCGGAAATGATTTTCGCAGAATAATGTTTAACATTCTCAAGAAAACGTCGAAAATTAATTCAACACTGCAGTTTGACCACTTTGACAATTAGAGTCTCACGATATTCCAAAACAAGTGGAAATTTCTAAAAAGTGAAAAGCTTTGAGCTGTATATTTAGCCAAAGCGGCGAAAATTTTTTTCAAATCCCCGGAAATCAATTCTAACGTAGATTTGTCACAAAAAATCATCTATCTCTAGTATTTCCATCAATTTTAAGTAATTACGACGACGTAGGACGTCGAAATCCACAAAAAAATTCAAAGACTCCGTTTCTTCCCAAGGATGCTAGAAGATACAAAAAGAATGGCCCAATCAGTAGTCATTTTGTTTACAGCCTTGTTTCTTTAAAAAGAATCTCTGTTCTAATAAATAAAAAAACTGAGAGCTTTCAATGGATGTAAAGCAACTATTGAATTCGTCGTATTTTCTTTACACATTGGAATCCCATTTGAAATGCATTTCTTCAGTTCTCCTAAAGACCTGAAAACTGACAGAAAAAGTAAGGCCTTGCGGCGAAATGTCTAAAGCATCTAGAAATGCAACTGCGGAAAAGGGAAAATATTAAGGTGATAAGACGATATCTAGAAATGTGGGGGGATAATGAGAGAACATGAAATAATCATCAACTCAAGATAAACTCTTGTGTACTGAGATTCTCTAGACCATGACCTACTATGAAACTAGAAGTTCTTGATTGTGGTAAAAATTTGGCTTTAGATGAATGACAATTTCGAAGTTCTCAAATTCAGAATATTCGTAACATATTGGGATAATTTACAGCTTTATAATTTGCAATTTGTCGGATTATCATCTTCTCGTTCTGGAAAATATGGCAGTTTTGTTTTTCCCGTGTTCAAGTAAGTTTTTTCTTACCTTTACGTTATTCAGCAAGAACATCCTCGAGACTTTCCGTTTTCTTGAAGTACCTTCTTCAAGCTTTTCGTTCTATACATTTTCTCAACTCTTTATTATACAGTTTGAGGATGTGAATGAAATGTTAACGGCTCTTCAAATATCACCCGGAATCTCTCAAAGCAAATACAATCCTCAATTTAATTGCAGAATTTGTATTAAATCCACAATTGACCGAATTCTCTCCACCTCTGTGTTTCAATCGAATTTCAGGCTTGGGAAAAGCTAGAATATGATATTGCAAGTGATTCAAGACTGGTGGCAATTATCAGTTGAATTATTCAGATAAGCCAAAGCCCACTTGATGCGCGTGGCTTTTCTCATCAAGCAAGACGTCTTCACGTATTTTCAGAATCTTGAAGGACTTTAGCAGTTGAAAACATCCTGAAATTTATCAGTAATAGAATTCTATTCTAGTTTCTCGGATATTTTCATAGCTTTGAGAGAAGCCGGATCATGAATGAATGAAAAGTTTCTTTCCTAATGACAATTAATCCTCTGAATATTATTAGTTCTCTCAAATGAAAGGAATATTGCTCCATCAGTGAAATGGTTGTGTTATGTCCAAATCCTAGACTAGCTGAAAATTCTTTATTTTAGAAAAATGTGTTATTGCCGAGAAAAACAAAATAACTGAGGATTGGGCGCCAGCATTGGATCATGGACTTCCGGCACTGGGCCAACATCGGCCCAATGAATTTTCCCTACCCGGGCTGTTCCCCCCTGAATTCCGCATTCACTTTCCACCGAAGCCCCAATAAAGTCTACAGAACAAAAAGACACAGATGTTACTAATAAACAGTCGCCGACATGAGCCCCAGTAAATCTTCTTTCCTTTGTTTGTTTTTCATACTTTCCCAGTATGGATAATTTGGTCTTTTTTCATACCAATAAAAAACTGTTATAATGCGCCAAGGCTCTTGTGACAAAAGCACTAGTGTGCGTTTCTTTATTCACTTGATCCCTCGAGTACTGTTTTAATGTATCAAGTTATATACGAGTATATGGATATGGCTGACTGTTTTACTGGTTACGTTTCATATCCAGATATGAAAAAAAACTTCCACCAGCCATCACACAGAATATGAATATATCAACGAAATTATTGGAAATTCTATCAAGTCACTAGACTCTCATGAAAATAAAACGTTTCAAGTGTTAGGGAATGGAGCGTCTCCTGGGAAAACCTAAATGAAATTCATATTTCCAATTATTTTCTATGCGTTACGAGACTCTGGAGGATTATACATTCATTGATACATTATCCTCGAAAAAAATCAGAAAATTAATGAAACCAATGTAAAACGAAGAGTCACTTAGAAGCTGCAGTTTCTCTTTGTGTTAGCAACTAAACTCTCGCATAACCATTTTCTTTAGGAAAGGTTTTATTGTGAATCCTATATTTTTAATATATTTATTAAAACCATTGGGGTTAAGAAAATTTATTGGGAGACAAATTTTATAGATTTATAGAGGGTTTTATGGACAACAGAAAAGGTTTTTATGAATTTCTTTGAACCCAAAGATTTCGGATATATTTTCTGAATAAAGCACATTCAGTAGCTGAATGGCGAAGTAGGATCCTTTATTAAAAGGAACAAGAACGCAAACAATCGATATATCGAAAGTTTTTACGATTAAAGTGAAGTCCTCATTCCTCATTGGTCAGTTAAATTCAGTAGTAGCCATTAAACAAATAAATTTATAATAAATTAATTTTCATTAATAAATTTTTAGGAGAATCAAATTCCGGAAAAAATATGTAATGCGCAAGCAGGATTTGAACCCACGACCCTCTGATTACATGTCAGATGCCCTACCGCTGAGCTATTGCGAGTTACTATATTTACTTTCGAATTTTTGATTCTCACATCTTTTCTCCACCTCCCATCCACGAGGCAATGTCGCCATTAAACAAATAAATTTATTGATTTAAGAAGAGGTAAAACAGGATAAATCGACTTATCTTTGAGGTCATTTCGAAAGAAGTATCTCGGAAACTAAGCGAGATAAGGTGATATTCCTCATCTGTTTTTGTAGAGAATTTCAAGAGTTACAAAAGAGTTTTAGGGCAAAATTGTTTTTTCTCGATTATTTTCTAAGGTATTTTCAAAAAACTTAATGAGAAAAAAATACACTTATCTTGTTTTACCTCTTCACTACTGAATTGTGAGTAGTATAGTACGCGTAATATACTATACTAAAGATACCTAATGGGCACGCTATAGGGCGTCATCGGTCTCGTAAATCTAAAAATCACGTGTAACTTATTTTTGAAATATCTCGTGACTAGGTTTGCGAGAATTTGCCGAGAAACTTTTTTTACAGCTCACAAAATTGTAAGAAAAAAACGTCTGTTCACAGTTCTCTTTAAGCCTATTCCATTCTGATATATTTCCAAGTTATTTTTGAACTCATTCAGCATGACTACTTTACTGATTTTGTTTTTTTACTTTACTGATTGATTCATGGAACTACGAATCTCAGAGATGCAAAAATATTTTTTTCGACAGAACTAGGGGAAATAATAGGACACAACGAGGGTGAGTTTTCAAATCCCAGTAAGTGATTGACGTCCGTCATTCTTTCCTCGAAATAAAAAGAATGGTGGAAGAGAAAAGTGTTAATGTGACACGACATTTGAACTGAAACTTTGAGCCTCCAGACAAATCAAATTTGGGGAATCGATGAATTTCGGTATTTTCGAAGCTAGAATATTATTCATAAATATTATAAATACATCTCTCATTAGTTCTGCACGAAATTAGATGATATTCTCTCGGTTTAAACAAACGTCACGACTAATTCACAAACAAATTTACAGTTGATCGCTCGAATTATATGAATTTATAATGAAACAATCAGACCATTTATAAATGATATGAAGACCGGGAAAACATTATTGATTATTTATTCTCAATAGATTATACCCACAACTATACATTTTCCATACACAAAAGAATAGTAAATTCAGAACAATTCTATTTTGAGTTAAAACGATGAGTGAATACCTCATCCATTGTATTATTGACTTAAGTAGAAAATTATTGAACAGTTTTCTGAGGTGAAAGTGTCGATAACGGGGACAAAATAATCAATTGCAATTAGATTTTGTGTAACTCAATCAATTCCGTAGATAATCGCTCTAATAAATTCATTGAACCTTTTCTTCATTATTATTTTTTTTCCAGTCAAATTTGGAAAATCTCTCTGTCGTTCTGATAAAATTATGAAAATTTCAAAAGTTCAGTTTTTCCTTTCTGCTGAAGAAATGCAAAAACTCAATGAGCACGTAGATTCAACTATTGGGTTAATCAATAACAGCCAAATACATGATCTACATATTAAATGAAGCATATTCTGTAAATATCAATCATGAAAATGAAACATTCTGTCAGAATAAACTGGTAACTGATGTATCTTGGTTACCAAATAGAGATTGCAGTAGTAGCTGCGTCTGAACAAAGTCAGTCAATTGGACCGTAAACTACGATAAGTTTCCCTCAAAATTGCCATTAAAATTCATTGCTTCTGAAGAGTATTTCACTCTTTTCTATCTGTCAAGTAACTAGTTCATCAATTCGCTTGAACCGAACCATTCAGTCATTGTTGGACGAACTAAACAACTTCGTATCACTGTGAACTCATTTTTTGTAAAATATCTTGAAATCGCAGAGAGATCGAGAAACTTTCATGAATCCTTTTTTATATAAAAAAAATAAGAGCTACAAAAAAGATCTCTACAAAAATTCCTCTACTTCCCATAATCCTTGAAATATTCCTAAAAAACCGTCAACCATTGAAATAACCGCATCACATCTTTTTCCACATGACTGATTTATATTCGCTCGAGTAAATTTATTCACAAGCATTCATCGAGTATTAATGGAATCCATTAATTCACATATCAACCATCAAACGTCCCATCAATCACGATGCAAATTAATTTCAATAAGAATAAAAAAAACCCAGAGTCCGACACTATTCAGTATTAAAATCTGCTATTTGCGAGAATGAAAAATCTCTTCAGCTTGACAGAAAATCATAAACAAAAACATATTTCAGTAGTATAAACACAATGCGCATGTGACACTTATTTCTTCGTCGGAAGAAGAATCACACTTCTGGAAAGAGAAAAAAAAACTAGATACTGTAAGTTTTTTCCTCTGTATTTTATGCTTCTTTTATTTTCACCTCCATTTTTTTTTCTCTTTCGCTTCTCTTCTTTACCACGTCCTTTGTACCACACCGGACGAACAAAAGACTTCTCTCGATGCGTGTTCACTCATTCACTCGAGCTTCAACTATATCACTCACTCTCTCGTACAAAAACAAGAGTGCACACACACACGTGGACAATTTTTTTTTTTTCTTATTCGTCTTGGCCGCTTTGGATAGGACCAAAGTCACGTCGTATCCGATTCACACATATGTTGAATAGTGTGATAGTGACCGAAGTCACCGGATACCACTACGGATACATGGGCCACAAAAGTGACATGACAGCAGATGTCAGCTTTGATTTTTTTTTCGCCTGGGTGAATAAAAAACTAGAGAATGGAAGGGAAAAAAAAATAAAAAGGAAGAAAGCTAAATATATATACACAGACACTTGTCTGTGGTTTGAGGCTTTTATCAAAAGAATATATTTTCATGGTAAATTTAATATTACACATGATAGGCATTAATCCTCATGCTACGTAAATTATTCGAAAATTATATACATTTAATTTTCACACTCACGCAATTTATGTGTTATTACATTATCATGTCCAAACAGAAGCGTGACTTTCCCTAAATTTATTATCACTATTCACTCCTTTCTCTCTTCAACAATATACGCTAGCGAGTGAAACATATAAAACGAATTATCATGGAATTTTACGAAAAGGTTTGGTAAATTATCTCTTGTGTATTACAAGTCAGCGGTATTGAAACGGGGAGGGGGGGGGGGGTAGGCACGGGTCTACGATTAGATTAGGGGGATTAACTAGGAATCTGGGGCAAATGGAGTCATTTTTGTTATACCCTTTTTCATTGACAAGAGTTAATACTACAAAGAAGGTTGTCACGAAAATTTTTCAATCCCTGGAGATTTCAAAGTAATTTTTGATAATGTAGAAGTTGGAATGGATTTTCAGCGGCTTACTCCTGCATTTATCTTCGAATATTTCGGAAACTAATGGAGATAGAGGAAAATTGAAAATTCAGTAGACTCCTAAATCTGTTCATCCCTCCGTCCAGAACTTCTCGATAAGATCCCATTTCGTTCTTATTTCTACTCTCACTTGGAGAATTTCCTCCTGCACATTTCATTGCACCAAGGCTTATTCTCCTATGCGCAGTTCAGCACACAGAATATTAGAATATGTCCGAAAGTACATTTTGACTTGTCGTGCTTCTGAACTCCATTCTGATGGGCTCACTAAAGAATCAGTGTGGGGGAGCCAACGAGAAACTTTGATGGAAGAATCTTGAGAATTTCAACGAAAGAGGGGAAACTGCAATGGAAGTCTACTGTAATTTTTTTTGTGAATCAAAATAAGAACTACAGAAAAGATTTCTATAAAAAATTCTCTATCAGATTCCAAGATACAGTAGACTCTGGAATCAATTCTTCTGTCCGTTCATGATCTCACGTTAAAGTTCCGTTCCTCACTCTTGCGTATAGAAGTCTTCTCTGCGCAGTTCTTTGTGCGGTGGAGTATTCACCTACGCGCAGTTCAATGCGCAAAATGTTAAAATATGTCCGAAAGTATTTATGCAAAAATTGAAGAAAAAAAATTATAAAACTTTTTATGAAAGAATAAGGTCATATTCAATCAAAAAACGGCTATGTACTTCTTAAGATAATGAAATTATGAAGCTACAATCGAAATTTCGAAGCAATTCATCGAACGATTTCCATACAGCGTTTCCGCTCAGTTTGTTGAATTTAAGAAAAACGCATTTAAAGTTTTATAAGTACTTGAATCTTTGAAAATATGGTTTTATTTCTAATCTGCGATGCCTGCACCGTACATTTGGCAAATTTGGTCATAAAAACTATATGTTTTTATGACCCCAACGTATTGTTTAATGAGAAAAAAAAATATTTTTCCCAAATTGTAGACAGGTATTATTATCCTTCAACGAGAGAAGAACTTGAACGGGCGAAACTTATTTGAGAATCTCTGAAAATACAGCTCAGAAAATTAGTTTCATTTTATCATCAAATTGAATCTTCTTTTTTTCTTTTTCAGTGAGACACTTGGAAATGCATGCGAGCGTCGTGGTCTTGATCTGTCGAAAGTCGACGTTTACCTTGATGCTTTTTCAACGCCTCTACCAATTTTAACAACTGAAACTTCATGCCTGGGCGGCAGACATCTGCGAGTAACTGGTAATTTTGAGAATGATTCATGATATTAAGTTTAATAGTCCACAAAGTGAGTAAAAGTTTGGGAAGAAAAAAGAAATAAGCTTTCGCGTCATTCATGTGTATTCAGAGCTGAGAGAGAACGTTGGAATTGAATATTACTCGGTTGAATGAAAAAAAAAAGGAGGGAGAATTCATTCATAGTATATGAACGGAGCGAAAAATTTATAGCCAACCGGAAATTAATCAGATTAAGGGAGGAAAAAGGAAAAAATAATAATTCAGTTGTTTTGCTGGAATTACCGACAAATGTTATGTATGGTAATCGTTCGAATTTCCCGACTATTTTATGTGGATTTATTATGGAACTAGCAACATTTTAATTCTTCAATTAAAATTAACGATATATATACTGCTCCCTAAACAATTCTTTTCTTTACTAGAGTAGAAAGGAGCCCTCAGTCAATTGAGTTTAGCCAAAATCCAATGAAATTCCTAAAACAAGTGTTAGAAAATTGTTCCTTCTATTAATTATTAATTAGTCCCTAAACATTTACTTTTTTGCCTGAAAATAAAAACTTCAAGTTTTTTACATTTTTCGTGAATACCTCCGGTTCTGATCATCGCAGAGGTTTGAGGCCAGTCCTTTTTTCATGAAATAAATTATCGAAGAAAAAGAAAAATATGCACATGTGAATGTGTTAAAAAAAATTTACTGTAATTTATTTGTTCAAAAAAATCAAAGAAATTTCAGGTGTGTGTCACTTACATTATCATCCTTTTTGGTAGCTTCTCTAAGAGTTTTCTTGACATTTCCATTGCAAATCAGCAATTCCCAAGATATTTCCCTTCAAATTTATTCAAACACCGTCTAATTACCGCTTTTCATAATTTTCTCACTAATTTAAACGCTGAAACCCATGAAATCAAAGTGTTTTAATTGAAAATAATTATTTTCATACGTGAGCATGTGTTAGCTGTCATCTGCACATTTATGCTCTACTAGCAATTGAAGTGCGAAAAATTAATTAAAACTTAAATAATGAGTGTACCTGAATAATTGCATTGAGAATTCCAGAATCCCAGACACTTGTCAACTGTTGAAGCAGTTTATTCCCCTGAGGCAGTATTGAGAAACGACCTGCAATCAGTTGAACGCTCCATTGAATTTTCTTCACTTTGTAGAAATTTCTATATGACAAATTCAATTATTCAGGTGGTTTCTATCCATCGAATTCACAAGATGGCCATAAAATCATTTCTTGTGATCACGTTTCTTCACGATATTTCTCTTTGATGATTATAATATTATATGCATCAAGGAATGGATAATAATAATAATAATCGTGATAATAAATATCTATTATTATATAATATTTTAAGTCATTTCCTATACTATCACAGAACGTCGATTGAATTTACCGAGCTAAGTTTTGAGAATTAAATTTTCGAAAATGTAAAATTTTATACAGAGCTTTGCGGGGAAACAGGATCTTGGAATTTTTGTTTGAATTATATTATGCATCGATTAGATGTAATTGAAAACAAAATAGAACTCAATTTTTTGAAATATACGAATTTCTTTTTTGAAAAAAAATATCCAGCTTACCGTGGAATTTACTGAATGTTCTCTTCAAAGCATGCATTTTCTAAATAATCGTATGGCCGTGGAAATTCTTACTTGGGGGTTTTCGGGGTTACTGATCACGAATTAGTGATGGGATCCAAAAAAGTGACGGTCATTTGACCGGTCAATGGACCGTCAATAACCAATGGACAATGACTGACATTTTTCTCAAAAAATAATTACCAAATCGTGGGTCAGAAAATTGACCAAACATCGCTTTGACGGCCAAATTTCATCTACATAGATGGATTTTGACATTTATTTCTCTTGACTGACCATTTGAATTTGTGACGGTCAACTTTCAACAAAAATTGCGGTCAAGTCAGAAGTGGTCACAAAACGTTCAATTGACGACTGACCTGACCAATTTCAATATTGACCATCATTTTACATTTCTATCACGAATCTGCAATCAAATTTTCCAAATTCAAGATGACGGACACCATATTGAATCTCAAAATTTTCCCGGTAGATCCGTACTAGTAACTCTCACTAAATTTCAAGTAATTTCTGTAATTTCCTTGGATAGATTCTCACAAAATGAATTTTTCGAAAGAAAAACCTCATTTTTTTGAGTATCATAAACATTATAAACATTATATTATGAACAATCATACCCCTGAAACTGTATTTCTATATTGTTCCATCAGTAAGGTAATGGAAAAGTGCAAAAGAAACCGGATCTGAATATCATAGAAAGTAAATAAATGAGAAAATCTCAAGAAAATCCAGAAATCGTGCTTCAAAGAGTGAATGGAAAGAAATCACATAAAAATAAGATGAGCCTGCATTACAATCGAGTTGAAGGTTTGACGAGATTGTATCTGATTATTTTCTCTTTAATAATATTTCACATTTCAATGATACCTGCCGTGCAAACTATTTATTTTCGAATTACATTATTCTTTATTAATTATTTGTTAATATTATTTGTCAAACCCCTGGCACTCAACTTCATTTTAACCATGTGTAACAGTTGGACCTTCTTAATTGTCATAGCATGAATCGATCAAACGTATGAACTTATTTTCTGAAATACCTATAATATTGTCATAGAAACACGTAGTTGACATTGAGAAAGCCGATCGTTGACCGTATGCATTCACGTAATTGGCTTCACCAGCGATTGTGTCAGAGACAATACCAGTCGCTGGTATTCCCCATTTATCGATTGGCATCCACAGTCAGAAACACAAACAGCGAATAGATGAGACAAAGAGAAAAATAACAGAGAGGAAGACAATGGATTGTCTAACATGAGAATAGATGAATCCATTAAATATTTTTTGGAGAATTTTTTTATTTCAAATCCTTTGATTAAAATTGAAGCTCCACGAGCAAATGATAATCCATATGAATATCAAAAGCTTTTTGAGAGGCGAAGAATTACTGAAGAACGAAATCAAAGAATAATTTCCGTGGAGTAATGAAACAAGAGGAATTAATTTCACTTTGTCAATGGTTTTCTTTGAGTACGTCGAAAATAAAAGATATTTTCCAACGACTAATGACCCGAAAGTAGTAATTATTTCCTTTTTTTTTTAGCCGGGCTAGAGGAATTTGATCCTTCAACTGGTCACAATCAATGATCTGAGGGCCTATTCTCGACGCATGGGGAACTGTTTCCGTTGACGAAATAACATTCGTGAAGCTCTCATACGAAGAGCTCACATAACCTATTTTCTCTTTCCTAAAAGTAGAAATATCAATTGCGACAGAGTGTCATTAGAACATTCATGAGTGAAAAATGAATGAGGTTTGTCATCTAATGAATCTAGAACTTATGGAAAATGTGTAGCTCCTCGGTGAAGAGGATCATCTACCACGACTGATAAGGAAGTGACATCCGTAAATGAATCGGAAGGTCGTTTCGTCAACGAAACTTTTTCGTGTGGGAATATCTCCCGTGAACGAAATGGTCGTGAACGAAGATACTATATTCGTTGACGAATCCTGTTCCCATGCGTCGAGAATAGGCCCCCTGAAGACATTGGTCGAGTGATGAGGGATTCCGCGGAGTTTTATTCCGGATGCGACGTTGCCGAATCCACTCTACATTGACTAGACACGTTTACCGTGTTTTCGGCAACGTCTCTCACTGAATTACTTCTTTTAGCATGAGAAAAATGTCGATAACTGCTAGAATTTGTTTTATTTCTTCATTTCTTGACTGCTCATAGAATCATAAAAAAATAAAATTAGCTGAACGCGGAGGATCCCTCACCTGGTGATCAGTCTAGGGTGAATAACGCATTAATTTCTTTAGTCACAAAAAATGAATTCTCAATTGAATTCGCATGTCCACATACATCAGCTGCTATTTGGAAATTCCATTCAAATAGAATGAAGCGTATGGAAACTGTTGAATTCCAGAGGGGCAGAGGGTAAGAGAGAGATGTCTGCTCTGGAATGGAAAACACCCTTCTCATCCTCCCAGTTTGCCCATTTGTGGCTATGTTTGCGATGACGCACAATCCCAAAATATACATTACGTGTTAAAGCAGGGGAGGCAGGGAGAGTGAAGTAGATGGGCCATGGAACTGATAAATTATCGTCTGCTTAACGTATGTACCATGGGTGACAAGTCTACGTTTACGAATCGCGTGACTCTCATGCCATTCTAAACATGTTATTGGTGTTACCCTGTACTCTGGTTTTCAAGAAGATAATGGGAGGGAAAAAATAAGGAATTAAATGAAACAAACCACAATTACATTTTGCACAATTTTATGAGCTGATGGATTTACTTACGCTTCTTTTTGTAAGGGTGATTTTTATTATCATTGTTTTGCCTTTAATTTCAGCCAAGGATGAACGAACGGCTTCACGCACATCCAGCCAGAAGAGCAGTCAAAATGTGTCGCTACGAAAGGGTGGTGTAAGTATTACCTTTTTTATGGTTTTATTATTAGAAAGGGCAAAACGAGTTGAGTCATTTTTTCCGGATAGGGTGAATGGAGATCGATGATTGGATGATCATTTGGTAATTTATGAATCATTGAAAATCTTACAGTCATCCAAATGGGAGATTTTATCAATCATGATTGATTACAAGCTTGATGAACATTAAAAGATAAAATATTAATTAAATTTTTCAGTGGGAATCAATTTGAATAATCAATCGGTAGTAAAGAGGTGAAACTAGACTAGTTAACTAGAGTTGACTTGTCTTCGTCATAATTGTTGAACGAATATCGAAGTCACAAATTTTTTATGTGAATTGTGATTGTCTTCAATAAAGATTTTTTTTAGTAGTCAGAAGCACTTGAAAAATTAGCTAAAATTCATTGAAGAGAATTTAATAGTGCAGATTATTGCAACTCTTTTATTGTTAGAAACAGCATTTGACTTGTTTTTTTCCGATCTCTCTCGTTCTATCACAGTAGAGAGTCTCTGAAAAATCTGAATGAAATCCTGTAAATTCTGCGTTGAACAAAAGGAAACAAAATTTCATTTTATTCCAGAGTATCATGATTTTTTAGGCATTTTTTTTGCTGAAAATCAGCAATTCTATAGTGCAGTCAGTGCTAATCAAGTTTTACCTCTTCACTCTCAATCCTAATACATAACAACTCGTTGAGATAATTCACTCAATACGGAGTGAGGAATGAAAGAAAATTTTGTTTGCGTTTAATCATGCCGCTACACTCGATGCATATTCAAGCCACGTATCTCTATATTTTCACATTAAAATTCAAAAAACGTTGTGAGCTGAATGAGATTCTCTTCAGTACTCTTGATTAAAATTATGGAGAAAATAATGAAATTTTATTGAGCTGATAAAATTCATATCATAATATAATGTGCATTTAAAAAAAAACAGAGTTATCGTGGAAAAAGCGGAAGATTCTTCAGTGTATCGACTGAGGATTCGAGTATGGATGCTGATATGGGAACAACAGTTGCTCTTTCTACTGGTAAGAATCCTGCTGGGGCTGCAGGAATCAAAGCCAGTAAGCAACGTTGGAGTGGTTTTTTCACGAATACCAAAGGAACAAAAATGGAATTGTTAGTGGAACAACTCAATGGTTATACGAAACACGGTGTTCCACGTCTTCCTGACATTCAGCTGCCTTACGATCATGTATCAAACGAAGAAGGTTTGTTAATTCTATTGATTTAAGCATAGACTGGTTTTCATTTTTCTATGATCAATCGGTTGAGCACAAAATTATGAAAAAAATTGACTCCATTTATTGAACTATTTAACAAACTGCTGCATTTCTTAAATGAAATATTCTATGAAGCTGATGAAAAAGTGGAACAAATTCTAGTAGATCAAATTTTTTTCTCATGCCAAATGAAGTTATCTGCTGAGCGTTGTTGCACAATCAAAGTTGTGAAAAAATTCAATTCAATTTGCACAATTCATTCAAATATTTCCACTCTTTCTCAGCAATTGTCATGAAATACACTGAGAGAATCTCCATAATAATTTTTCAGGAAGACCTTGTGAATTTTTTCATCGAGAAAAACAATATTCTTTCCGCAAAGGTTTTCTCCTCGTTGCGATGACTATAATTTCACTTTAGAAAATTGCATTCATCAGATTTCCACATATTTTCTACGATCAGTATTCTTTGTTTTCAACATTTTTTTATACCATATTTATTGTTAGGAAAGTCATGTTCTTCCTCGGTGTGACATAGAATATTCAAACGCCAACGGAAATTTAATACAGCAGTCTTCCCAGCCCTGACAAACTACAAATTCATAGAATTTTGTCTTCACTGTTTTGAGAAAGATGGAAATTTCATAGACAATTTGATGAGAATTTTCATAAACGTGATATTGAATTTTTTTAATGGGGAGTTTTTATGAAATCTGTGAGTTTCAGAGGGAATTCAAAGGAATCTATGAGTTTTAAGTGGAATTGAGATGAAAATTCTACAATTTACTTGAATTTTCAATTGAACATGAATAGTCAGAGTCAAAATGACTTGAATTTTCATTTTTTTTTAAATTTTCCTATTTTTACTAAATTTTCAAGAAACAATTGAACTGAAATTTACAGTATTCATTGATATCCAGGCGTGAAATTATTTAAAAATCGATGATGTATTAATTATTCAATAACGTGATTATCTGAAATTTCAGTAAAAATGTAACTTATTAAAAATTTTCGTGATTTGGCCCCGGAAAATTCAGATGGAAATTTTTAACAGTGTTCATGAAACTCTATACTAAGAAAAATAGTTGAATTCAAGTAATTCTTCGTTCAATCCATCAGGAAGAAATTCAGGAGAAACAAATTATCAACAAAATTGAAATTGAATCCAACGAGCCGGCCCCAAAAACATATATTTCATATAAATCAAAATGAATAAATTTTTTTTTCCCAATAATTTTTCTCAGAATCTCTTGGAAACTGTGCGAAATATCCCATTTTCGAGAAGACCTTTTTTATAGCCTTCACTTTTGACTACAGAAAGGTTTCTACAAAAATTATGAATAATGTCAAGTGGCATTAAATAAATAAATAAAATAAATTATACTATCTCCTTCAGTTTCCAAGATATTCCTCAGAAATAAATTGTAAAAATAATAATCTTCACATGTTTCTTCCTGATCCCTCTTTGCATGTTATAAAAAGATGAGCGAACCTAGAATAAGACCCCCGTGAACCATACAAACAGAGCGGAATAATTTTGTGATATTCACCATCAAAAATGAATCAATAATAATACCAATGCTACTCAATTATACCCTGAAATCGCAAATTTAAAAATTTCATTTTTCTCTCCATGCACACATTTTTCATGAGCAGCACGTGCACATATTTTCTTTACATAGATATATTTTTCCTCCTGGCCGGAAATAGCTACACCATGAAACGAATTCCTGTCACAGACGTTTCGTTAAAGGATGCTCAACGAAGTTGAATTTGAAATTATCCCAAGAAAAAAAAGAAGATTATTCTGTTAAAAATTCCCTGCATCAGTGTTTCAAATTAAATGAAGCATTTCTTCTCCACACAATCTGTCGTTAGAACAGTAAATATCATCTTTTATTCATTAATTTTATCTTATCTATTTTTCTGCCCTCTCTCTCTTTCTCCCTCTATCCTTGATTTCCATTTATGAAAACCGTTGCACTTGAATTGTATAGGAAGATTCACTTCTAGTCAAGGATAAATCGATCGACCTCTCAAGTACTGACATTGCCATACATTCTCTGTAGTTACATCGTACATTTTTTTTTCATCCTCATTTTTTTCCTCCTCTGCTCCTTCTATTTTTACTGCTCTACCTTTGCTAAAGCGAATACACTTTCGAGTGATAGCAGCTGAGAAGACCACTGTTGTATATGACGTAGAAAAAATTTCATCTATAAAAGAGGAAGCTTCACGTTTTTCTTGATGCATGAATTTTCATAGTACGTCATCGTCATTGTAATCACGATGAGTTGACAATTTATTCTTAAAAATATGAGGCATGCGACACTATTTCACTCGCTTTTTGGGTTTGATTTTTTAATTTTTTTCATTTTTCAGTATGTTGTGGAAATGTTCAAGACAAGTCATTCCCCACAAGAAAAAATCCCAAAAAAATTTTTTTTGATTTTTTCTTGTGGGGAATGACTTGTCTTGAACATTTTCACAACATGACAAAAAATGATGAATATAGATGAATGAATATCTTATCCGCCTATTCGAAACAGTTTAAACAAATCGAATGTAACGCTAAAACTTCCACATCCTGCTCAATTCAAAAAACAAAATAGAAATGAAGGATAGAGTATATTTCTGGACGAGAGGCGAAGACGATAGATGCCAATCACACAAGTTGAAAAGCTCTGTCTCTCTCGTTAGAAATAGAATTTTTCATTAATGATTTTACGTTCTCAAGTTTGAAAAGGGGTTGTTTTCCGGAAGCCCTGGAAGAAACTTTTTCTCGAGTGAACAGCAGTAATGAAAAAACAATTTTTCAAGTAATTATCGATCATTGGTAATAGTTTTCAATTTAACTCGAAGAGTATCATCAAAAAAATGGAAAAGATAAATTTGAACTAAAAAATTATCAGATCTTTTTTCGTGCTCTAGAGCAATCGGTCTCGTCATTCAAAATTATTCATGGCAGGATGTTTTATTGAGGAATTTCATCAAAGTTTTGACGATAATACGAAGAGGAATATCACTTTTTGCATGTTTGAGAAATGCTATTCAATTTGTGTTGAGAATATTTCGAAGACGATTAATTTTAGGAGGATTCATCGAAATCTTTTGAGTAGTTCACGAAATTCATTTCGAATAAAATCTTTTGACATTTTCTTTCAATCATGATTTCATTCAGTTGATTCAATTCACTCCTTCAATCCTCAATTATTGAAGAAATATTTCTGTAACTATCAGATTCACAAGAAATCGTCAAAAAAAACTCAAAAGCTTCTTTTAGCTCATGAAATTCTCCACAAAAAGGTCTCTCAAAATTTTTTATTCAATCCATTAATTTCGAATATCTCGACGTGAATTCAACAAAGAAAAGTCTCACCCCAATTAATTATTGGTCAAATCAGTGTTTGTGCTTTTTTACGAGTCAGAGGCAGTCTCCACGTGCCTCATTTGAAGCCCCTACAACCACTTATCCTCTACAAGAGAAGATAATATCACCAACTATTTCCATTTTTTCATTTACATATCATTTATCGAAATTTATTTCAGAACTTAAGCGCGTAATCTCTCAGTGTATATTCATCACTGTCATAAATTTAACACACAAAATGTAATGACTCATCGAAACTTTATAAATAATTCACTCTGATTCTCCAAAATCCAACGATAAACAGAATTGTACACGTTAGAGGAGGACTGGCGGGATATCGTAGACAATTGGGAGCGTTTGAGTGAAAAACAGCAGCAACAACAGACAGCACTTTGGGAACTTGCTCAGACAGAAATTGCTTATATAAGAACACTCAAAGTCGTCACAGATGTGAGTAATGTGATTCCTATTGTAAAGAGATGTAACGAGATGAGTCAATTTCATTTTTATTTTACTTTTTGGAAATTTCTTATGAAAATCTTCTTTATAAAAAATCTGTTTCTATAAAAAAACTGTATCTCGCTTAAATTTCGAAATGCTGCAAATAGTTCAGCAGATTGGAGATAAGACGAGTTAAATCGATTCTTTTGTGATCATTGTTCGATGAACATCCTAGAAATTAAGCGAGATAGTGAAATTTTTGGGGAACTCCTTTTTTAAAATTTTGATTATCATTTTGTGATGTGAATAACAAAAAAAATTGAATCATTCTCTCTTACCTCTTTGAGATAATATCGACTCGTCTCGCTTGATTTTCATTAACTTTCTTCAAATTATGTTTCCAGCTTTTCATGGCATGTCTGTGCAGTCTTCAGGCATCAAATATACTGGGTGAAGTTGATAGAACAAAATTATTTAGCAATATACCAGATATTTATGCTGCTAATCGCTATTTCTGGAGCGAACACATATTAGCAATGATTAATGCAGCGAGAAACACAGGAAAGGCACTTGATCCTGGACATCTTTTAAATGGCTTTGAAACGTTTGAACAAACATTTTTACCGTACACAAGATATTGCTCAGAACAGAGTAAATGTCAACAGTATTGCAGAGATCGTTTGAATGACAACGAATTGTTTACAGCTTATTTAGTAGTAAGTTCTTTTTTTCGTGATTTTTAACAATATTTCTTTACCAATAATAATAAATTTTCCAAAGGAGAATGGTTTTGAATAATTCTAATAGAGAATACCAATTTGTTATTGAAATTGTCAGAAAATATATTCTTATCATTTTTCATTCATCAATTGAAATTCTCCACTCATACTGTAATCCTTCAAGAATATATTTGAAAGACGTTTCTTTTTCTTCAACTATCATATTTCTTATATCTCTCAGAATTCTTTTCTCTTGTCATACATTTATAAGACAGGCCGAATATGAAACAACGGCTTTTGTATCTTTAGCACTTTGGATAAAAAGAAAAGCTCTTCTTCTTTGACATAGAAGATGTGAGAAGTTCATTCTCATAAAAGAAAGAAAATGAAAAACATTGAGAATAAAGCATTAGAAATTAAATGTAAAGGAAATATGATATGATAAAACAACATAGATCAATTTAACATTGTAATTGGTTTTCATCACTATATCTCAGAATGTAAGTGAGATAGAACAAATTTCAAGAGCCTTTGATACGGCGAGCTTTTCTCCACTGGAGAAAACATAACAAAAGCTTCTCTATCTCCTTTAATTCCTCAGATATTCCATAAAGAAGCTCAACATAATTTGATAGAAGAAGATGAATCTTTTCTATTCTTCAGAAAATCCTCGAGTTTCTTTTTTTCTGTAAAGAATTTAGCGGGCTACAAAAATAATCTCTTCATAAATTCTCATAAGTTCATTGTTTCCAAGATATTTCGTTTAAAAAAGTTCAATAGGATTTAATGATGAAATAGCAGAAAAAAAAATGAGTCGATTTTTATGCTTTTTTATACGCAAATATCTTTAGAACGAGTGAGTTTAGAAAAAATTTCCAAGAAACTTTTTTTTTCAGAAAATTTTATGACCTATAGAAACGGTGTCTTGCTACATTTTGTACTGGACCATTTAACAACTAAATTCAACAATTTACAATAAATGAATGAATTATTTTCAGTGGTGTGAGACACAAAAAGACTGCAATCGTCTACGTCTACTCGACATTCTGGTCAAACCAATGCAGAGACTAACGAAATACTCTCTGCTGCTCAAAGCTGTCCATAAAAATACAGAGGACGAGGATCAACGTAGTGAATTAATTCTCATGGTAAAGCGTTGAGCATGAAAACACAAAAGATAGAGAGAAAGGGAGAAAAAGAGAGAGAGAGAGATAGTAACAGGGTTGAAAAATCAATAATTAATTTGAATATTATTTGTATGTGTGTGTAGATTAAATGCGTGGATAATTTCGTTGCCTCGGTTAATGCAGCATTACGTAGAACCGAGGAAACAGCACGATTAGTGAGTGCAGCTAAACGAATTGAGTGTTATGACGTAGTTGAGTCCAGGGACGAGGAGCTCGAGAAATTGATAAAAGTGCACAGTAATTTTGATATAACAACAGCACCTATGCCTGGCTGTCCGAAGGACGCATTAAGAACTTTACTGCGTGAAGGAGATTTGAAATTGCGCGATGCAGCAACGAGCAAGGTAAGCTTGAAGTTATTATTTTATTGTTGAAGTGGCGAAAGAGAGATGAGTCAAAAAATTTATTCAGAATTCGTCTGCAATTATCTCTGAACGGAGTACACTCAGAGTCACTTGATAAATTCTCGTAAATTTAATGGTTTTCGAGTTATCTTAAATGAAAATAATCTGCATCTAATTTATGTACTTATTCTCTTTGGCCGCTACATTAATCAGTTAAATTCTTCATTTCAACAACTTTAAAGGGGGGTACAGAAGTTGAAACATGTTGAGAAAATTCAATTACAGATAATTATTCATTCTTTTTCTCTCGTTCAGACTGAAGTACACGTGCTGCTGATGACAGACATGCTTTTACTCTGCAAGCCATCAACGAAGAAAGGCTCAGCTAGCAGTGGATCTG
Organism: Aleiodes alternator; assembly: GCA_963921955.1. Classification (NCBI taxonomy): domain Eukaryota; kingdom Metazoa; phylum Arthropoda; class Insecta; order Hymenoptera; family Braconidae; genus Aleiodes; species Aleiodes alternator. The sequence goes on along the minus strand of OY998100.1, from coordinate 7,019,464 downwards.
GTGGCACGAATGTTTCATTAAAAATCATACGACAGCCTTATGTAGTTGATCGCATAAGAATTCATGAATTAAAAGAATCATCGAGCCTTGGTTTAGTTTATTTGAATGAATACGGAGTGGCGTCAGGTGCACTTGTCCTCACAGCGAGTGAACCAAAATTAGCTAAGGTAAATTGCATTATTTTATTTTTTGCGGCTCTTGTTTGCATGTAAGTGAAAACTTTTATGGAAAGAGCTTCATCACTTTTGATTCTCGAAATATTGAATGAAAAATGATTGCATATATTAGTGGAATTTTTTCGTTGTGAACAATTTTCCTATTCTTTATGAATATGTAGAAGAACCAGTGGGTTTTGGAAAATTCAGGCAGAAACCTGTTTTCTAGCGCGGAAAATTCTCCGTTGAAAAAGCGTGAACCTGCATTCTTCTCAACTCACTCGTTTCGGAGATATTCTCTAATTAGTGCATTGGCAGAATGATTTATTAGGAAAAATTTTGTGGTAAATTCAGTCATTTCTTTTTCCTTTGTGCATTACATCATTTGAATATGATCCACAAAAGTTAATTGTCCTTGTATGCACAACATATGTGACATATTACACGAGGTGCAACCACAGTAATGTGAGATTGGTTAATTACAATAGCTGCTTGATTTTCCCTCATTCATCTGCACGAGATACAACAGTTTCTATCTCTCTAGTGGAGGCAAATGTGATAGGACTACTGTTCATGTGGAGTTGACTTGTGGTAAAATTTCACCACAATTTTGGGTATAATTAGGGTAAACTGCATAATGAAACCAGATGAATCAATTTAAAGTTGAGATGAATTTTCAAAAAATAGTGGAGGCCAGAGTCACGATGTTGTTTGCATGTTGCGCGAAGTTATTTATATTTATCGGAAAAATTCAAATTTTTAAGTTCCAAACCAAAAATAAGTAGTAAAATCCATGATAAGAGATCATTTGAAAAATTACATCGAGTTTATTCTGAGAATACCTTAGAAACGTCGAGGTTTAAGGGGAAATATGTGAAGAATTTCATGCGTTTCAACAAGAGTCTCTTTGTAGAGTCTCGTAAACTTCATAGTTTCCGAGATATTTGATGAAGAAAAAAAGCACAACACAATTCAGTGGAGAAATGATAAAATGAGAGAAGTTGATTTTTCGTTTCTGGATTATTTTTTATGCAGATATCCTTGAAACGAGTAAATCTGAGGATATAATCAGTCCTAACATCTGTTTACGTTAATGTTCAAATTGCAAAAATTTAAATATTCTCGAATTCAAAGCAGGCATCATGAAAATTCATGAGATTTCTTTGAAATCTACGAAAATTTAATGGTTCCCTGAAAATTTCCAAGATTTCTATTAGAATTCAAGAAATTCAAGGGAATGCACGGAGATTTTGAGATTTCATGGCAGAAACAAAAGTGCATGAAAAATGAAAATTTGATTAAAATGATGTTCATCAAAATTCAAAATCTTTTTTTTACGACTTTTCTCAAGTCCTCAGTCAATTTTTCAGATATTGCCACTATTTATTGGAGATAAAATTTAAAAAAATTCCCAGATTTCATGAAATCTCCACTGGATTTCTCAAGTTTGTGGACGATTCCAAAAGCTCTTTGCAAATTTTATAAGATTTGGAAAATTCCAAAATTTCGGAAATTTTTTAAAGAATTCTGAAATTTTCGTGAAATTTATGATTTAAATGTACAGCAGATTTTTCAAGTGATTACCCGTTCGAGTAAATCTAGAAAAACACTTGATAAGGTCCCTTGATAAATTCTTGTTCAGCCAACCATTTCCAAGATATTCTCAAAATAATCCATGTTTTAGGATTTTTTATAGGAATCTTTTTTGCAGCTTTTTGTCTGCTGCACAAAAAAGGTTTCAATGAAAAATTTCCTATATAAATCTCTCAGTTCCTGAGATATTTTATAAAAACTAATCTGTCCAGAAAATTAATTAATCCGGTTTCACCAATGCACTACAATAATTCCACCCTACACTGTAAATCACTTATTTCTGAAGCTCTTAAATATCATTACAGTAATTATCGTGATTTGTTCCCTTCCATTGTATTCCTATCGACAGTGCTCGTTATCGGATATGTCAGAGCATATCAGTTATTAACTTGAGGAATGCCAGTTTCATTTCTTCTTACATATCACGGGATACGGAGAATAGAGATTATCAGCTGCGTCATCGCAACTCAAGTTTTCTCTATTTTTCATGAGTAAGCGAGGAAATATAAAAATGAAAAAACACTTGTCAGCTTCAATTTTCCAATAAGTATATAATGCACTTGGATCTGTGCAGTTGATGGGGAAAAAAATTTTGATCTGGGGAACGATGAAATTGATAGATTTCCAATATTTCGTGCTTTTTCCTTGAATTGTATAGATACTTTCCAATCAATATACACGGTTTCAGTCTTTAGGAAACTTCGAAGTACTCGGAATTATTCTCTTTGCTGACAAAAATTGGACAGTGAAGTGGTCAACGAAGAGAGCTACGAAAACGACGTGTCTCATTTCGTGAATATCTCAGAAGCAATGAAATTTCGAAGAATTTATCAGGAAACCATTTTTGTAGCCCATTAAAATACCACTAAAAATTGTCTCTACACATTTTCCTCTAATCCTATTCGTTTTCGAGATATTTGCAAGAGAATCCACGGAAATTCTTTCGACTCACTTCTTTTCACTACTTCACTGCCAAATTACAAACCAAACACGGAGATATAAAAAGCAGTGCAACGTTCATCAAGTCTCGATGAATAATAAATTCAGAAAAAGGAGAATTTATAATTTTTTTTTGATATTTTCAGTCATGGATGGAGTCCTTGAGAAAAGCACAGCAGCAATTTGTCATAATGAAAATACCACCAGTAGGTGAAATAATGACAACAGTTGCTACTGTCAGCAGACAGGCAAGCACGTACTTGGGCGATGGTGACTATGACATTGAAGACACTGATGTTTTACCAAGGACACCCCGTGGGAGCAGTAGGGCATCACGTGTAAGCAGTCTTGCCCATAGTCATAGGTAGGTTTTTATGGCATACAATAAACTTCACTTATTCCAGTCCTCCACGTGTCCTTTTTTTTTTCTTCACTCGTTTTCTCCCCTCTCCATTTATTCGCAATAAAAATTGATTACGTATTTTCGTACAAGTGAATTTAGTGGGGAAGGAAGATACTCTGGTTGCAGGACAAAATGAGACTCACGATAAAAAACGTTCGAAAAAATAAAAAAAAAAGAATTAAATCTATTGTAATACAATTTCTGTTTTCTCCTGCATTAATCCCTCATATAAATTAATCAAGTATTTTCATGCAGATGAATTCAATAACAATTAATTCAATTTTTTGTGATTTTAATTCAGTGGAAGTATGGAGATGGAGGGTGCATCACCCGGTGGCAGTACCTTTCTACCAAATTACAATCAAAGCAGAAATGTTAGCGTTGATACTAACGAACCACCGAGGGCTTCCAGTGTTTCATCGGAGGAAGGTGCAGAAGTGGGTGTTGGGCATAATCATCGACCTCTGCATACGAGGTAAATGCTTTTGCCTCAATTTTTCTTTATGTACTCGTTAGGATTTCTTCGCTTAAAGGGGAAGTAGGATGAAATGATTTCCATTTGAAATTGATATTTTGTCCGTTGAAATTCTTGTATCACACTTCAATTTCCGGAATTTTTAAAGGGGTCCAATCGCTGCCCATGTTGAATAAAAAGTATGAGATGTTCGAATTTGTGAGAAGTGAATTTTCAAAAATGTAGAATTTTATGCAGTCTTAGGGAAAATCAGGATCTTGGCAATTTTTTAGAAATTATACTATCATTTGTCGATTTGGTGACGTTTGAAAAAACTCAATATCAGCTTCTTGGAATATATATAAATTTCTCTTTTTGCTGTAGAATATTTAACTCACCGTGGAATTTACTGAATTAATACGAAGAAAGAATATAAAATTTGACATTCATTTGTATTGAAATGGAGTTGACACGTTTGGCAACGTTATATTTAATCATTTTTTCGAATAATATTTTCTATTTCAATGATAAATGCCTCGCAACCTCTTTCTTTCGGAATTATGTTATTTTTTATTGATATTTCTATTCAATTCTTCAACTTTTGGGTATTGCCTTCATTTGACCCATGTGCAGCGAGTGGTTCTCTTTAAGCAAGTGACTGAAAAAATAGAGCTATTCTAACTTTCCGCTACTGGAGTTAATAAGCGAAAGTTGATTCTAATGACTTTTTTCTGGACACTGGAGTACTATGAAGGTGCATAAATCGCAGGTGGCTATGGTCACCTTGCACGTGAGAAAACCCCATTTACGTTTCTCACAAACTTCTTTTCCTGCGAAATATTTCAAAAAAAAAAATTCATTCTGCCAATATCCCCAAAAGCATTGGACTTACGGGAATTTATCAAGAGAACTTTTTTGTGGCCCATTAAATTGTCTACAAAAAATGGTCTCTTGACATTTTTCCCCCAGATCCACTCGTTCAGGAGTTATTCAAAATATAATACATCACCTAAACTCCTTCAAAATTAAATATTGAGGAAACTTTTTCGGTGCAAAAAAGTAATAAAATTAATGAGGTCATGAACCTATGCAGAGTCGATATTTACCAAGAACCTTGTCGGTGATGGGAAAAGATCCCCAGAAGCCCAGGCTGTCGTGCCATAATTCATATGCATGTAAATTCTCTCCATAATGTCCACATAAAACACAATACTATCAATATTTGAGTTCCATTCTAGAATAGTAATAGAAGAACATTTACGTATCCCTATCGAATACATTCATTGTCCTTCTCTCCTGATCATTTATTCATTTACTCATTCAAATTGTTCCTCTGGAATATTGGAAAACTGTCGAAGAAATCAAGTTTCATATCGTGTGTCTAGAAGCAGAAGGTCATATGTGCCAAATTATCGTTTTCCGTCGTAACTAATGGCAAAAGGTCGTATGTACACTCAGAATCGTGGCAATCAGGTGCAAAAATGGAATAAATGGAAGCACCATGGTAACATGTACCCCTGTCTTTCGTCAAAGAGTGGATATACTACCTTTTGCTCTTACACAATATCTCTTGAGAAGAAAATTTTTCAAAAATCAAAAGGTCGTTGTAAAAAAATTTGACAATTTTTTGTTTTTTTTTTCTGGATATTTGAGCACTAAAAAGGACTTGTTCCCCACTTAAAATTTCTCCAGATTCTCAATAAAATCATTGGAAAAAAATATAGCTCCCACTGTTCCATTACAATGTCCATTTTGCCCCTCACTTTCCCCTGAATCCAAAATCAGTAAAATTATTTTTCACTAAATTCTTTTGTAAACATCTTTGGAGAGATTAAGTTTACTGAAAAATGTCAAGAGGTCTTTTTCATGTAGAATTGAATTCTTCATAAAAATGGTCTAATGGAATTTTTCTCTAATTCCAATTGCTTCGAAGATATTAAAAAAAAAAATGAAAAAAAAAGAAAAATGAGGGTATCTATTTTACCCCGTTTTTTCTCAATGAAAGGCCAGCCTTATCGACGCAAATTCATATTTTCGGTGTATTACCATTATTTGCACGAATAAAAATATATTTCATAATTAATCGTATGTCAGAAAAACAGTATAAATGAGACCCGATTGGGAGAAAAGAAAATTCAATTGAAAAAAAATGGTGGTGAATATACGACCTTTTCGTATTAAATGAAACTATCGTTTGAGGTAAATTTCGGAAAGGAAAACTGCATGTACAACCTTTTGGTTTTAAGTAAACAGTCATTTAGGGAAATTTTTTCCAGGCAAAAGTTCGTATATCCCGGGAGATACGACCTTTTGCCTGGCAAAACCCTTTTTGGCAGTTACGACTTTTTGCTTTTAGACACGCGATATAATTCCGGATGAATTGAGTATTACCTCATGAAAATATCATGAAAATCTGAATATCATGAAATTCAAGTGAATTCCAGTTTATATGAAGACATACGTTATCGTCGAATCAACGAACCGTTGTAAATAAAAACTTGCTTCTTAATTCAATGACTATGAATTTTTAATGAATCCTCCATTATCCTCAGTGACTCATGCATTTTTTCAACCTTTCAAGATCCGTCATACTATCATGATTGAGTAAAAAATTAACGTCTCAGTGTTCATTTTTGAAATTTTTTCAATAAAAAATCATATTTTCGCCTTAAAATATGAAATTCAAAGAAAATTTTAGTATTCTGCAAATATTTCGAATTTTGATAATTTCATTTTATATCAATTTTAGATGAAAATTACGAAAAATGGAGTGGATATCTTAAACACGAGTTGATTCACAATTCTCATAAAATTATTCTAGATCCAATAGAAAATGACCTGGAATATAAGCGAGATAAACAAATTCTCATTGATATCTTCTTCATGAAGCGGAGAAGGTGTTACGAAAAAATCTTTTTCAAAAAATCTTGTATTTCCATTAGTTTTCGCGATATCTTCAAATAATTAAACCCAAATTCAGCAGAAGAAATAGGAGAACATGAGTCGAGAAATAATGTGAACATTTTTCTGTAAATATGTTTGAACCAAGTAAACTCGCGGGAAATATCAAGTTTTTTTTTTAAGAATTTGATGATCTACAATAAAAGTCTGTTGTTAAATTTTTTAAGACTTGCTGTTTTCGGGATATTAAAAAAAAATGAATCTGAAATTTAATAATATGTTGAATCGGTAATTCATAAAAAAAATTGCTCTCAAGGAAGTTAATAGGTGTGTTCTACCTCATTTTTCTCATTCACAAAAAGTATGAAAAAAGCTCAGTAAAAAAATATGAACATAATATTGAAATACGTGAACGTCAGGCGAGAGCGTAAATAACGCTAGCCGTCATCACGTAGTGTAGAGCCGGAGGCTAATAACGATTTTCATAATTTCTCTTCACAGCTGAGACAATAATATTGCAATTAACGAGTTGAATGAAAATCCCAAGAGCCACTTGCACCAATCCGTTTATTTAAATGAAACGTTCTATTATTTCGCATGATTTTAACATTTTATTGAATTAAAATTTAAGATGTGTTCTTTAATTGTTTCCAGTAATTACAGACGATCTCTTCTGAGCAAATCACCAACTCCAAATACATTGAGTGTTCAAGTACCAGCTTATTCATGTCTCGGTCAATCTTTACCAAATTTGACACTTGCAACGTCACCGCAAACGTCAACAGTATCACCTACTCCACCGAATTCTCTTCTCATTGTACCACAAATTACAAAGAGTAAAGATACATTACTCTCACCAGGCCATCGAGGTATATTTACTGGATAATGAAATTGAATGACACTGAAAATAGCGAACATCTAACATTTTTTAGATTTTTTTTCTTTCGACAAATAAATTATTAGAAATAAAATATTTAAGAAATTTGTACTTATAATTCTTCAAATTTTCTAAATTTCCATATTTTTTTTTATTTTCATAATACTTTATTTGATGAAGAAACAAAAAAAAAGCTAAAATTGTTAGATGTTTGCTATTCTCAACATTATTGTACCACAAAAGTTGCAAAATTTTTGCTCTTCATTTTTTCGCAAATATCTTAGAAACTAGTAGGTTTAGGAAAATTAGCAATGAGACAATTTTTGTAGAAAACTTTACCGCTTACTAAGAAGGTTTTTTGATAAATTTTAGTAAACCTAATCGTGCCCGAGATATTTGTACAGTGATGCAGAAATTTTTAAACTCTTTCTACCCACGATTTTACCGAGTTTCCATTGATTTTACGATTGAAGGTATCTCTTATCCACCTCCATCGCCACCGAGGGGTGCACTTAGGCGTACATTTGCCGTACCACAATCTAGAAATCCGCCACTTATAAAAACAAGGCACATCAATGCATCAGTAGCACAGGGAGCTCTGCAAACGACAATGAGCCTTGATACTGAAGCAATTGAAGAGAGAAGAAGGAGACTAGAATTAGCAGCACGCACTCCCTCAATCACTAGTGCAGTTAAAGAAGAAAGAGGGTGAGTTAATAATTTTTTATAAATAATGTACAGAAAAAAAAAGGGAAATCACACCACTTTAAATAAATTCTCCAATCATCAATTGCGTCATTCTATTTTATTTTTACTCTCTTTTTCTGTTCACAGGAACGAGGAAAATCGATGAAACTAATTTTCTACTCTGTAAAAGAGATTATTGGAATTGAATTTGATGAGAGATTGAGGAGTTCACTCGATTTTACACAATCGAGATTTTATTCGGGGTTTTTTCGTATTTTTTTTTTCTATTACTCTTCACTTTGTCTTTGGAAATGAGCCGATACTGCGTGCAAATGCTGCACACACTTGTACGCAGCAATGGACTTTTTTCAATGAAAATAAAAATATATGTATACATATGGTTATGAAAAAAAAGGAAAATTTTGGAAAATTCTTGAAGAATATCAACCTGTTTGTACACAACACAGAGAAGTTACGAACCGCATCGAGTGTCGGCGAATTTTTCCACAATCGGTGAGTTATCAATTGTATGGAAATGAAAATTGAATTGTGGAGATACCAACATTTTTTTTCTGAATCGTTATTCTTTTAACGATATCTTGAAATTGGAGGGGAATTTTCGTAGAGAATTTCATGAACTGTAAAAAAAAGTCTCCTGCTAAATTCTGCTAAACTTCACATTTCTCGAGACATCTTGAAAATAATGGTTCTGTAATTTTTCCATTTAATCTCTTTTTACTTTTTCTGCCTTCAACAAAATTGTATAAATCATTTGCTAAAAACTTTTCTCCTCCTCGTAAGTAATTTTAAAAGAACAATATGAATGACACAGCAACTTTGAGAAAGACTTTAAACTCAAATTAGAGAGCACATCTCTTCAATAAATTCCCCCGAAATTAAAAAACTTTTTTATTTTTTATCGCAATTTAATTAATTTCATTTTATGTTTCAGATTGGGGCCATTTTGAATTGAATGTGAATGAAGAAACTTTTCAAACGACCATTCCAAATAAAACAACGTACTGTTTAAATTTTATTTCCGTCACTAACTTCGTTAATTGACGCACATTTTTAATGGAGGAAAAATAATTTTCTAAAATGTTTGCGTCACTGTAATTCAGTGTCTAAGAAAAAATAAATTATCTCTTTAGAATTTTAAGCATAACGCAACGGGCCTACGTAGGATTAATTTATGAGAATTAAATAATTATATATATATATACATATATATTAGAAACAAGAGAAAAATTCATTATTAATAATTGCATTGAATTAAAAAATAAATGTAAACGTAGATAATGACGTTTCAGCTTTTAGGGACGAGTGTGATCGTTAGTTTTTCGGAAGAAAAAGAAAATGATTAATTAATATATGTAAGATTTATGTACAAATTCTCATCGTTCTAATGACTGAAGGGAAGACAACACTTAAGAATCTATTTTAAAAAAAAGTTAGATGAATTCCACAAAAAAAAAGACAAATGTATTTTCCTTTTATCACACTTGGTTTTTTCTTTAGAATATCTAATTGTTCATTTATTTATTTTGCTCCTGCTGCTTGCATCAAGCTACACAGATTAAGATATTAATGAGAGAAAAATTTAGATTTTTAAGACACGATAAGGCCTAATTATGTACAATTAAGACTATAAGAAAAAAAAACAATAAATGAAAATGCATTATTTATAATTAAATTAATAATAAAAATTTAATTGAAAAATTCTAAAATATTTCTATGATTTACTCTTCAACAATCAATTACTTCTATGTACAATTTTAGTCTATATAGATATTTACAGATTTACTGGCATGTACAAATGCATCGGTACGAAAGGAATAAATAGCTTGAAAAATTTTCGATGATGTTAATGATGACTTTTCGTTCTACGATGACAATTACGATGATTGAACCAAATGAGTCAGCAATCACTAGTCATGTCCTGGCACGTTCGTGCCTCACCCTGTTCATCAGCCAATGTCTCAATTATATCGAGGAGTAATTCTCTGCTCAATTGTTTAAGCTTCGGTAATCGTGCAACCTAAATTGACACACGAAAGTCGTCAGAAACTTGATTAGATTTGTGCTAATTTCTAATATGTCAAGTGGACAGTTTTCATTGAATATCTCGGAATCTATGAGATAGAGAGATTTTCATGTGATTTTTTTTCTTTTAACGAGACAGGTTCAAAGGAAAGTGATTATCACATCCTCCATCTCCCATAATTCCCGAAATATTTTATGAACATTCTATAAAATTAGAGAGAAAAAAAATACCTGACTAAAATGATGGACAATATGATTAAGTGCATATTTTTTCATGTCACACGCTTGCATTCTGTCAGCAGCCTCAAGTATCTGTATGACATTCTCAAACGTGACATTCATCTCCAAATTCTGCTTGCAGAATGCCTGCAGTCGATTATTAGTGAATCCATAAAAAACCGGTGCAGTGAATAAGTAAAGCGAGTCCTCAGGTGGCATGGAGACATCAGCATAGTAAATATATCTCATAAGCGAGGCAAAGGATTCAGATGATGGTATCATCTCGCCTATCTGTATATTGACCGTATTATTCTCCGGCATGAAAGACCTGAACATTCCCTCAAAGTAGCTGCAACGTGCAGCCAGAACAGCCTTGTGCGCTGGTATGGGTACGCCATCCAGCATCAGCGTGATGTCGCAAAATTCACGTCCAACACTCTTCAAGAAGATTTCCATGTCTTGCTCCAGAGTTGTGCCAGTGCCAAGTTCATAGTGCTTGGAAAAATTTCGTATCTGCGGCATCTGCCGCCTCCTGATTATCTCGACCATCAGTGGCTGATCAAGCGTCTCAAACTCATGGCTCATGACAATCTGATTGTAATTACTGTCCTTAACAACAAAACTCAAGCAGAATTCCTTGATAAAGTATAGCTCAAGATGTGCAGCATTGTGCAGTGCCTCGAGAACATTGGCATGATTTATTGTGGCCTCGAGATAATGTACGCAAAGTTGCTCCAATCGTTTCATATTGAACTGCACTGCCAGCCTGTAGACATCCATCATAAGCAGGACAATTCTGTTTCCTGGCTCCGGATCAACAACAGCCTTAGTAGGATCGATCCTGTCAGTGTAAATATAATTGAGAACCATCTCAAAAGCCTCAGGCACAGCATCCTCCAACTTGACCTCTAGCAGCGGCATGTCCTTGATCGGTATATCAGCAGTTCCAAAAACTTCTTCAAGATGCTTACTTCTTTTTTCCCGAGCCTGTCGTATTTTACCGCTCAAAAATTGCGAGCGTGCAGCCACCAGTGCTATGTGCGCTGGTATTTTCTTCTCGACATTGTCCTTGCCCAATAGAAATTCCACATCGCAAAATTGACGGGAATTCAGCAGTCTTCCGAAGTCATCGTGCAAGGTGCACTTTGGATAGCAGGAGAATTGAAATCTGTAGGTCTCGCTTGAGCGCACGTTGTTGTCAATAGTACCACCGAATATGTACATGGCCTCACCGATAACTGCAGCTGCATGGAAGAGTCTGCCCGAGGGTATTTCACTGTCATTTGACGGTACAACGATGTTCCACGTTTGTGTGTCAAGATCGTAGCAGTGGAGATCATTTGGTAAAGTCGAATCAGCTGCGCCACCAAAGACATACAGGTGTCTATCGAAGCTGACCATTGTGTGGCCATAACGACGAGCTGGTGGTGGTGGTGCACCACGGAGAATGTGTTCGGTTGAAATGCGAGTCCATTTCTTATCACGAAAGTGAAATTGGAACAGACTATTCGTTATTTTGGCGCCACTTTGGCCGCTGAAGACGAACATTGATTCTCTGGCAACAGCGACCGGAAAATTGCAGCATGTTGGTGGGCAATCACCTGATTGGACGACTTCCTCCCAGATACGGAGTTCACCGGGAAGCAGAGATATTGTCCACATGTCGTTAAGTCTTGCATTACCATCGTAACCAGCGAATATCCACAATTTATTGTCATAAACTGCCGCACCATGAGCTGAACGGGCAACTGGAGTTTTGCCAATGAACTTCCACTCGGTCCATTGACCATTCTGGAAACGGTATTCGAAGAGATCATTCTTGTTGGTGAGATTCGAATTCGAGTGAATGTCACCGGTGTAACCGCCAAACACGAACATAGAAGAATCGTGGACAACTGCTGAATGATGGTATCTTGGAGCTGGTGGACTGCCAGTTGCAAAGGCTCGACCCCAAGATTTTTCCTTCACATCGAAACGGAGGAGGTCGTTCAACATGCGCTTGCCGTTGTCGCCGCCAAATACGTAGATTGCGTCTTTATAAGCAATCACTGTATGCTTGCTACGTCTGGAAGAAAAACGATAGGTATCATTATGATTTTTCATGGTTACTTTCCAAAGATTTACGAAAAACAGGAAAATCCTAGTATTATAAATTTTAACAGATTTTCTTTCAAGTGGTAATTCCATCTGTGAAAGAAAAGATCAAAGTAAAGTGGCAAGGAAATTGTTATTATTCTAATGCCACCCACACAATCCCAGAGATCTCCCAACATCCTTACATTGACAAGAGAATTTACAAAAAAAATAATTACCTGGCACCAACGAATTCATCGCATTCTGGCATTCGTTGCCACCTGTGCACCGTTTCAAAAGGCCCAAAATCAAGTGTCAAACACTCAGCTGTCGTTGTATTATCCATGTTTCTTCTTCACTCCAATGACAGTTCGAAAATCAACAATTCTCCCTCAATTGTCCTCCATAACCTCAATAAACAAGTCCAAACAATTCCAGACCACCTTTTATCAAAGAAAGTCTTCTTCAAAACTCTGTCCAGCTGTCAAATAAGTCTTCCACAGCCCAAATGCAAATTCAATTCCAAAAAATTGGCAAAAACGAATTATTCATGCTCTGAAAGCCCGAAATCGTCAGATCCCAATACAACAATAACCACTTCGGCCATCTCCGTTGAGCTCCGTAGCGAATCGGTAGTCTTCGAAGAGTTCCGGAGCAGCTCGTAGGAAAATCGAATCACTCCGAGATCCATTCGCCATCTGGCGCTCGAATTCTCAACTATAAAAAAGAAAAAAGTAAAAAAAAAAACAATTCAATCCTCATTGTTGAAGCGATCGTCTACGTGTCTACATAAATTTAACGTCCGTGGAACAGTCACCATTTCTCTTCTTCATCGGTTTTCTACAAATTTTTTGCACACACATTCGCGAGATTAATCCAAGTTCCTCTGAAATAAATTTGTGCATTTAACTTGAAAGAAAAAAAAATTGCCTAAAAATAATTTTAAAAAATAAATAAATTGGGTAATAATGCCGGAACAGTGGCGCGGATTTGGGTGACACACAAAACACACGCCGACACACGAGCGGCAAGGGAGAGTAATAATAATTATTTTCTCTCCCACCCGCAAAAAAAAAAAAAAAAAAAATTCAACTGAATGAGATATTACGGATTATTGATTGCCAGGTGGTTGTAATATTAATCACACCATGGCATCACGCAGGTAAGTCTTGTATTTTTCAATTAAAAATTGAATTAAAAAAAAAAATATCATGGAATGTGTGTGTGTGAGAGAGAGAGAGAAAGAGAATGGTTAAATTCTCATCGATGTATCTTCTCTTTTTTGCACTTCGGAGAAGCATGTAATGATCATAAACTCACGGACACTGCGCGAATAGTCACTGCAAGGTGTTCCACAGAATCGGTAGCAGGTTTTCTTTTTTTCCGCAATTAAATAATTTCAATAATTCAACTGTTAGATTAATCGAATAATTTTTTTAAATCACTCTGTTATTATCGGTGAATCGTCAAGGAAAATAGTGAAACAATGAGCGCTAATTTTAGAAGCTGAGAATTAATTAATTGGTGAGTCGCAATTATCACGTAACGGAGTGAATATCAAAAAAACCATATTTGGTTGTTGCAATCAAGGCATTATTATCGTGCCATACCCATATGAAGAGACGGTTTTGTCAATAATACCATTTAGTCATGGGGCGCGGCAGAGAGTTACGACAGTCGCAATTCATTGTTACATTTGAAGGTCTCATCTTTTTTTTTTTTTAATTAGAAAAAATGAATAATCATGTATTGAAGAGTATACACGTTTAATGATTTATTTTGTGTTTTTTCGCTTATGGAATAATGCAGATGGTTTCATCCGAACATATCAGGACTAGAGGCAGAGAGATTATTGATGGAACGTGGATATGACAGCTCATTTCTAGCACGTCCTAGCTCATCGAGTCCTGGTGATTTCACACTCTCTGTTAGGTATGATTATAGTTTCTTTTGAAAGATATCAGTAGTGAAGAGGTAAAACAGGATAAATCTATTTTTTTAATCATTTAGTTTTTTGAAAATACCTCAGAAAATAAGCGAAATGGAGCAATTTTGCCCCAAAAACTCTTTTGTAACTCTTGAAATTATCTACACTAAAAGATAAATAATATCAACTTATCTCGTTTAGTTTCCGAGATATTTACTTCAAAATTATCTCAAAGATAAGTCGATTTATCCGGTTTTACCTCTTCACTACTGATTTAATTGTGAAGTAATGGATTAAATTTTTGGAAAAAAAGAAAACAATTCCCTATCTCGTTTGAATTCTGCGATATTGACTTAAAATTCCAGACTAATGTCAAATCTCTTCTTCCAATTTTTATTGAATATAATTTTTTCCAAATTTGGAAATTAATTTTGTGCAAATATTATGGGGCAGAATGAACATTTCGGTTGTGAAGAGAGGGAAGTCGATTCTTTTGCCTCAGTAACTTCTTGAAAATATCTCGGAATCTAAGCGAAATAGCGCAATTCTCAATAGCGTTTTTCTTGTAGTATTTGAAATTCTTTACAAAAAAAAATAGGATAAAATCGCACTATCTCGTTTAATCTCCAAAATATTCTTCAAAAAATATGGGTAGAAGAGAATTAATTTATCTTGATTTACCTCTTCACTACTGATTTAATCATCAGAGAAAGCACATGATAATGCAGTTTTATGAAAGTAAAATTCATTGAGGAGTATTTAATTATACAGAATGATTTTAATCGAGAATTTCTTTAACTTTCTAAACAATCCTCTCAAATTATTAAAGTACTTTATTATTACTGTTTTTTATTTTGTAATTATTCCAAAAGATGCTATGATAATAGTGCTTTGAAATGATATAGGAATAATTTGTTGATTTGAGAGAGAGAAAATCAGGTTGTTGAATTGAGAAGAATTTCAGTCTTTTGTTTTTTTCCATATCTCGCAAACTAAGCGGAATAGAGAAATTCCGGTGATAATATTTTTTTGTAGTACTGTTCATTTCTTCTCTAATTTTCTTGCAAGTGATGATGACCTTGAATTTTTTTTCCGCGCTAATTGAAGTAGTTTAATTGAAAAACTAGGGAAATTCCTGCTGAAAAATAGTATAAACAATTCATATTGCTCCAATAATTTCTGAGATATTTTGAGAAATAATTTAGTCATGATTTTGATTGAAACAATGAATATTAAAGAATTTCTTGAAAGGCCTTTTCCATAGAGGATTTAATTTTCTATGAAAGAAAGTCTAATGACAATTTCCCTCAAAACTACTCGTTGCAGAGATATTTCATGTCATAGTCTATCGCTTCACTGTTGAATTCACTACATCATTCCAACTTTCTCCATTATCTCAAAAACTATTGATCCAAAATTGATTGCATTGCAGTATTGCTGCATCGGAAATTTCCCTAGCTTTCCAATGAAATTCCTAGAATTTCGAAAATTCTATCACTGTGACACAGATTGTATTTCCCCAATATAATTGCAGATATTGTTTTTTTTTTAATTCTCAAAACTGTTCACAATTAAATTGGAGTAATTATTTTTCTTTTTTTCTTCCTTCTCATGAATTTGATGTAATAGGAGAAACAGTGAAGTGACACATATAAAAATACAGAATACCGGTGATTTTTATGATTTATATGGTGGTGAAAAATTTGCAACACTATCAGAATTAGTGCAATTTTATATGGAAAATGGTGGACAATTACGTGAAAAAAATGGTGAAGTTATTGAATTAAAATATCCATTGAATTGTGCTGATCCAACAACTGAACGCTGGTTTCATGGTCATCTATCAGCTAAAGAAGCTGAACGATTGATGCTTGAGAGAGGTAAAAACGGTTCATTTTTAGTACGAGAATCCCAGAGTAAACCAGGTGACTTTGTGCTCTCAGTTAGAACTGACGACCGTGTTACACACGTGATGATACGTTCACAGGTATTTACATCAATCAATTATTAATTAATTAATTTCCTTTTTAGATTGAATTTTTTGAGGATATCTTCAAATTTTATGAAGATACGACATTTCATATGAGGATCTTTTTTTTTAGGACGCGTTCTGCTCTCCAAAACAGACCTTTATGAATTTTTTCGTATTTCGTCTAGATTCGGAGATATCTTCGAAAAAAAATTAATCTGAAAAGTTCAATGAAATTCCTCTAAATGTTCGCTAATGAATTATTTTCCTTTTCAGGACAATAAGTATGATGTCGGTGGGGGTGAAAAATTCGATAGTTTAAGTGATTTAATAGAGCATTACAAACGTAATCCAATGGTTGAAACGAGTGGTAGTGTCGTTCATTTAAGGTGAGTCATTGATTTTTGTAGGATATTATTAAAATATAACTTTAATGAAATAAAAATGAATTATTCCAGACAACCATTCAACGCTACGAGAATAAGTGCAAGTGGCATTGAGAGTCGAGTGAGACAGTTGCACAAGGAGAATGGATGTTCAAATGGCTGGACATGTTGGAATGGTGGTCCAGATGGTGATGAGACTGGTGCTGGTCGTGGTAAAGGCAAAGCTGGCTTCTGGGAGGAATTTGAATCACTCCAGCAGCTTGAGTGTAGACACTTGTTCTCAAGAAAAGAGGGACTGCGGCCAGAAAATCGTGCAAAAAATCGCTACAAGAATATTTTGCCTTGTGAGTAAAAATTCATTCATTAATTCAGTCCTGAAGAGGTAGAATGAGAGGATCAATGTTATTTTTGTTTTCCTTTTCTTGAAATATCTTGGAATTGAAGTAGTAGTCTGTTATGGAATCTTTTTTGTAGAGCAGAATACGATCTACAAAAAAAGGTCGTTGATTTTTTTTTTTGTTTTTCACTTCAACTCCGAGTTGTCAAAAAAAAACTTTAAAATTCTCCTTGCCCTATTTTCAATGATTAACGTGGAATTTTTCAATTATTTGTCACTCAGTTGATCATACGAGAGTTAAACTGAAGGACGTTGATCCAAACGTACCAGGAGCAGATTACATTAATGCTAATTACATCAAGGTGAGAGAGATAGTGCTATCTGCATAATTTTACTCATTATTATTTACATTATTCAAGGATTTTTACAAAATGTTTTCTTTTTTTTTTCTCATGAATTTTTGATGAATTTCAGAATGAAGAAGGGGAAGGTTCATGCACTGGTATCACCGCTAGTGGTGATACTTGCATATTCAATAAGTGTTACATTGCAACACAGGGCTGTTTACCGAACACAGTACAAGACTTTTGGCATATGGTTTATCAAGAGAATATACAAGTTATTGTTATGACTACAAAGGAAATGGAGCGAGGAAAGGTACAAGCATGACATTACAAGATTCAATAATTTCTTTGTAGCTTCAGATCTTTCCGATTTGTAGATTAAAATTTCAATGACAAAGTGTCAAAGTATCTTGTAAAAGAATAAGATTTGGGAGAATTGATTGGGAGACTTTTTTTGTAGCTCTTGAAATACCCCACAAAAGACATCTTTGGACATTTTTTTTCTAATCTCATTAATTCAGAGATATCTCTTCAGATGAAATTGCATATGGTTGCTTTAGATAGGGGAGAGTGGGGCAAAATGGACACTGTAATGAACGGATTAGAGATGGATTTTATTTGATGATTTTATTGAAAAGCTGAGGAAATTTGAGCCGGAAAACGAGTGTCAGATATATTTTTTTCGATTTTTTTGAAAATTCTATTTTTTTTTTGCATTTTTGAGGGGTGAAAGCCTTTGCTTTTTTGAAAATTTTCAGTTTTTTGCAAATATCTATAGTTCTATTGGTCGTAGCAATTCGGGGTTGGTCTCCTATGGAAGGTGAGCTCATTTTCCATCGATTTATGGGGTTTTTAATTCAAAAATATCAATATTTGAAATAGTTATAGGTCAAAAACTGTTCCACAAAACTGTTACACAAAAATGCTCATAAATACCTTGGAAATCGATATTATTCAATTGAAAACCCTATGAATCGATGGCAAATGATCTCACCTTTCACCTCCATTTGGAATTTTCGCGCTACGACAAATAGAACCGAAAATATTCACGAAAAACTGAAAATTTTCAAAAAAAGGAAGGCTTTTACCCATCTAAAATGCTCAAAAAAGTCAAAATCGTCAAAGGTTCAAAAAACTTAATTACGGTACTTGTTTCCCGCCTAAAATTTCCTCAGCTTTCCAATAAAATCATAGAAAATAATCTACCGCCAATATTTCTATTAATTTCGAGAGTTTTCCATAATATTTGCCTAAAAATTTAGATGTGTCCATTTCACCCCTGATGTCCATTTTGCCCCCAATCCCCTATAATTTTCTGCTCGTCATATGCCAAATTCGTCCTTGCTCTATTTTATTCTATTCAATCGATCATACAGGCATTCAAATCTTTCATGCATCTCCACAATTATCAATGAACATATTCACTGAAATATTCGATGTACTTCTAATGCATCAATTTTAATATTCTTTCCACAGAACAAATGTGCACGTTATTGGCCAGAGGAGGGTGAAGTTAGTGAATATGGTGGTGAATGGAAGGTACGTGCATTAGCACGTACCTCCACAGCTGATTACACACTACGCGAATTCTTATTACAAGGGAATAAACCAAATTTCAGTGAATCTCGGAAAATTTATCACTACCATTTCCAAGTTAGTCTCAATGATTATTCAGATTATTATTATTATCATAAAGAAAAGCTGATCCACTTGATAATAGCTGTTCATTCCTTTATTCTATGCTATTTTCCTTTCATTAAAAAAAAAATTAATATTCCCAGGCATGGCCAGATCATGGAGTTCCTTCGGATCCAGGCTGTGTATTGAATTTCCTGCATGATGTTAACGCAAGACAGGAGTCCATTGCTGCTTTATTGAGCTCAAGTGGACAATCGTTGTCGAGTGTGGGACCAATACTTGTTCACTGCAGTGCAGGAATTGGAAGAACAGGAACATTCATTGTTATTGATATGATATTGGATCAAATCAAGCGTCATGGTGAGTCAAAGACACCAGAAAAAATCGATTTATATCACGTAAATCTGCAAGTATCAAAAATTCCCTTTTTCTCTTTCAAAGGATTGGACTGTGAAATTGACATTCAAAGAACAATTCAAAGGGTTAGATCGCAGAGATCTGGTATGGTGCAGACTGAGGCGCAATACAAATTTGTTTATCTTGCTGTGCTCCATTATATTGAGACTGTATCACAGAGGCGACAAGCTGAACAGGTTTGTTCATTCAGCAAGTGTTTTTTGATGTGATAAATTGAGAGGCGGAATAAGTTGAGAATTGTCCTGCCTTTTTTTTGTGAATATCTCGAAAACGAGTAGGTTTATGGAAAATTGCAAAAGAACATGTGTGTAGCCTACAAAATTCTCGACGAAAAATGTCTTTTGATAAATTGCCGTAAATCCACTCTTTTAAAGATATTTGCAAGAAAATGTCAATGCTATTTTTCGATTTATCCTTACGCACGTAATTTCTTTTAAAGTTATTGGGAGCTCGCATTTTTTCAATATCTCTAGAACTAATAGAGTTCTATTCTTAAAAAAAAAACGTCACCTCTTTTCACAACATTCCAACTGGATTGCTCCAATTAAAATTCCATTTTTATTACAGAAATCACTTCAATTGGGTCGTGAATACACAAATATACGCTACAAGAGTGAGACAAACAGTGTTAGTACTGGTGCACCTGATTCAGCATCATTTGCACAAACACCAACATTATCAACGACAAATAATTTTACACTACCAACTCCAGTTGGTAGTTTAAGACCCAAGTAGTTGTTAATTAATAATTCAGGTAATTTTGAAAAAAAAATAATGAACACAGACTCTGATTATTGTCTACGTTCTTTCGATATTTTCTGTCCTACAATTGCGTTAAAGAAAGAAATGAAAAAAAAAACTGCATTATAAAGAAGATATTGAGTAGAAGCATGCAACAATTGTATTCGGAGCAAAGGCTTATTAATTATTTTCAATATTAAGAGAAGGTAGAGGAAGAAGTTAATGGGTGATAGAACGAATGATTTCGGAGAATGAGAAAAAAAGAAGCGTGAATATTTTAACATGAACCATTGTCCTGGCCATTTTTTTTATGAGGATGTCGCGAGAAAAAAACATGACAACATTATTTGAAAAAACTTTTGTGTGCTCTCATGGAAGAATTGGAGAGAAAAATTCATATTCAAATGATGTTCACTTTGAAATGTGCTCGTTACCTAATGATGCAGGAGAGAAGCAAAAAAAAAGTTGAGCGTAAATAATAGGATAGCGGACAATAGTAAAACGAGATGAATTGATCTGAACATTGGACCGGTTTTTGTTAAATAACTCAGAATCTGAGGGAGATAGAGACATTTTAGTAATGCTTTTCTTTTTAGAAGAGAATCCGAGTTATAAAACAGATTTTTTAGATTTAACAAAAACTAAATATTGAGAGGAAATAAGTTGAACATATGCAGTATCGGCTTTTCTTAAATCCTCAGGAAACAAGTGATATAGAAAAATTGTCTTTGAAACTTTTGTTGTCGTCCTGATTCGTCTTTATGAAAAAGGTGATTGTTAAAATTTTATTATCTCGCTTATTTTTCGAGATATTCGATAAGAATCGAAAATTCTCTCGTTTTACCAATGTCCAACTGGATAAGTGAATAATTGCCATTGTGATTGGATGAATTTCCATAAAAATTTCGGTTTATTATAGCACTATACTGTTAGAATTATGATACGTCGCTTTCATTTCCAATCACTAATGTCAGAACATAGTCTTGAATTATTTACCTCTAGTTTCGATATTTTTTGGCACAAATATTGCGAATGAAGAAAAAGTAGAAAAGATGAAAAAATTGAATGAACCATTTGTGGCCCTCATTTTTTTTTAATTGAAAGAATTCATCATGTTGCCTTTTAAAAGATATATTCATTACCTCAAGGCTCTCATATGGTCGTGAAAGAATTGATATTCGATTGAAAAAAAAGAAGCATGAAAAATTATTCAATGAAAAATCGAATATAAATTCGCGTTTAGAGAATCATGATCAACTTTAATGTGGAAAAATAAGTCTCGTTCATAGTAAAAAATAAATTATTTCATTCACGACGGATGGAAAAAATGTGATAAATGTCATTTAAATTAGATTTTTTATAAAGCTTTAAGTTAATTGTGAATTATTCGAGTTTCAAATGCAAAAAAAAAAAAAAAAAAGAAAACATGAACTCGATGATTGGTGATCTTTTTTTTGCACACGTTTAATCTTTAATTTCTTTTTTATTGGAAGCAATTTAAATCTTAAGGTCTTGTTCAAAGGAAAAAAAGTGCATAATTTTCCTCTCTAGTGAGAGATGATTTTTTAAATTGAATTATCGATGCAATCGGCAGAGCAATGCTATGATAGTTTTTTTCCCCCTAATTTTTAATGTTCAATTCTTTTTCTATTTCGAATTATACAAGTTTATCAATATGAAAAAATAAAATATTTGGTCTCTAATGGCCTTTTCTTGTTTGTATACATAATATTTATGAAAAGAAAAAAAAGCCTGATTATATCTAGAAAATGAAACAATAAAAAAAAATTAATTTTTTGCGTAAAAATTGTGTACTTGCATGATTTTATTATTATTACTATTTAAATACGCAAAAACGTCACAAATGTGATGGCAATTATTTGAATTATTTAATACATTCCTTATCATTATTACTATCTTCTGTAATTAACACAAGGTAGAAAAAAAACTGTGATTGTGATATTTAATAGTAAAATATGATTTTGTTTTTATGAGTTTTCTTTAAAAAAAAAAAAAAAAAAAAAAATACGTTTTAATGGTATTAATCTAAGTGGATTTTTTTGGTATAATGTACGGAATATCATTTAACAATTTTCACCCTGTTTGGCAAAGTTTTTTCAACTGGCTTCACTTCACCGAATCTAGCTTTACGTTTCTCTATTCTTGCTTCAAGTTCAGCCTGTAATTGACGAAATAATATTGATTAGAATTTATCAGCAAAGTGCAACAAGATAAGAACATTTTTTTCCTATTTTCACCGCAATTTTTCGGTGGATTCCAATGATTCTATGATTTGTATTGACAGGAATTTACCTTCTCTAGAAGACTGGAGGCGTTTGTTCCAAATCTTTCAGCTCTTTTCTTCAGAACTTCATAAGATGTATTCTAAATAAGAAAATTATTCTGATAATTAATTCATCATTCATCTTTGAAACGAGTGAGTTTTGGGGATTTTTTTGTTGATTTTCGTTTTTTCTGTTTCATAGAAATCTTCTTTGTTGCTACCAATTGATTTTACAATGAAGATTCCCATGAAAACTCTACTATCTTCCCGAAATCTGCGAATTGACTCAATAAAGTTTCTCCTTACTCCTGAACTCATCCTCAACTATTTGATAAATATCCCATAAAAATACTCACAACTGGAGTTTTAACCGAGGCAGCAGATTTCCCATTGCTCTGATTTTCACTGTTGAACCTTGCAGATCTTACTTCCTTCTTGGCCGAATCAGAGAGACTCACACCAAATTTCTTAGCTCTCATTTCCAAACGTTCCTTAACACCCAATTCCGAGAGTTTGATAATTTTTTTATTCGGTGAATCACTCTCATTTTCCTCCGATTTTTCATCTTTCTTCTCGGGCTCTTCAATTTTTACTTCCTCGATAACTGGATTTCTATTCAATATTATTTTCTTAACCTGGGATGGATTATTGTCGTCAGTAGATTTTCTCTTTTCTGGTGTATCCTGAGAATCAGGTTTTGACGATAACTCTTCAATTTCTTCGTCCTGAAATTAATGTCAAATAAGCAAAATTCAAGTAATTTAGAGTATTTTACGAATTAAATAATGAGAATCTTTTATGCAGAAAAAATAAAGATTCACTAGAAAAAAAAGGTACAGAGAGAAAAATGTTTTCTTAATTTAAGAATGTGCAGTCACTTAATTCAAGAACGTGCAGGTCACTTAAATTAAGAAAGAAAAATCACTTGATTTGAGTGAGTTTTTCTTTCTTAATGTAAGAAAGTAAAACTCACTTAAATCAAGTGAGTTTTCTCACTTAAATCGAGTGATTTTTCTTTCTTAATTAAAGTGACCTGCACGTTATTGGATTAAGTGTCTGCACATTCTTAAATTAAGAAAACATTTTTCTCTGTGTAATCCCGAATTTCCTCTATCTCCTTTAATTAGAATATAACCGTTCGTTCAATGACTTTATTTACTCTCGAAGTATCTCCAAAACTATGTGAGATAGAGCAATTTTTTAAAATCCTCTCTAGAGCTCTCGAAATTATCTACAAAATCGGATTGAGGCAAAAATGCTCCATTCCTAAATTTTGTAAAAAAAAAATTTTTCAAATTGTAAAAAAAAATCCGAGATTAGTAGAAAAAAAGATTAACTAATTTGTCTGCTAACATGAAGGACTAATCCATAGGTTTTGTTCCTTTCCTAATCCAAAAGAAGCGACTCACCTCGAGTACTGCATCTTCATCCAGAATCTCATCGGTAGTCTCGTCAAGAGATAGGCCAGCATCTGGATAAATAAAAAAATCAGTAAATTCTCGAATTTCACAAATAATAGGAAGAATTAAATTGAGTAGAAGTGAAAGAAATTCAATTATTTATACCACCATGAATAGCAAGTTGTAGTCTCTCAACAAGTTCATTTTTGTTGCCAGTAGTTGGTAGACCACGTTGCTTCAACTCGTTTCGCAAATCAGCAACCTGAATTGATTGTGTAAATTCAAATTTGAGGTTATTCACTGATCTCCAGTCAAAAACATATTGTATTCAACGTAAACGAAAAAAAGTTTGAATGTTTTTTTTAACGAAAAATTTAAACAAAAACTAACCTTCATTTTCGACAGTTCACTAAGACCCTTTTCATACGAGGAATCAGCCATTATGACACTTCAATTGTTTTCACAATTGAAACACTGTTACATACCAAGAATGATTAACAGTAATTGGTATATTAATTTTTCAGTTGTCTATGAGAAATTGAAAAAAAAAAAATCGTCGATGAGCAACGCATTCGCGTTCAAAAAGCAACAGAAAGACACCGGATTTGGAGGTCCAAAGGCACAGATCGATAGGTACAGAGAAGAGCACAGTGTCGAAAATTTCTTCACTTTTTTTCCCCTCCGATGATTAGCAGTTGGTAATGCAGATTATTTCATACATACGACATTTTTAAGGCAAGTTCTTGACTTAATTGTAAATGCACCCAACTATCATATGTTTTTTTGCTCAATTGTACAATTTTTATTTTTTTCCCCGTTCAATTGTGCATAAGGTAATCTGTCAAACGCATTTTTTTTCACATAACTCAACACGTCCATTCATAATTTGCCCAATTAATAATTAAAATTTGATATTTTCATTGCAAACATCAAAGTGAGTGACTCTTGATACAATTATACTTGACATATATTTAACTAAATATTTTGTATTATTATTTTGCTAATGGTTGATTTCATTTGATTTCGTAGAACGGCTGTGGGCTCACATTTCTGACGTGGTTTTTCCATTTTTTTATATCCCACCAACTGGACTTGAACACGTAAGTACATAACTTTTTCATAAACAATAGTTTATTATTATTATTGTGATTTGTACAGTGTCAGTGATTTTTGAGAGGAAATTACTGAAGTTTAGACAAAAAAAATTTGCTATAGTTGGGAATTTTTTTGTCAAGGTTACGGAATTCTTGATGATTTAATTTTAATTATTTTTTATTTTAGAGTTTTTCAGATTATTTTTTAGTGAAGTAATAAAGACTCGATAATGGCACGAAAGCCAAATAGTGCAACACAGAGGTTAAAGCAGGATTATATGAGACTTAAGAAGGATCCAGTACCATATATAATTGCTGAGCCAAATCCTTCGAATATACTTGAATGGTAAATTAGTTGATTACAATTTTTTGAAGAATAAAGATGTAAGATAGCTTTCGCATTTTTTCTGCTATATCTCAAAATCTAAAGGAGATGGAGCAATTTTTTTTTGAGACGACCGAAGTTTTCAGATGAATTCATTTTATTTCATCTTGAGTTTTTTTGAAAATTATCTCGGAAACTAAGTGAGATACAGCGATTTTTACATCTCTCGAAATGAGATGATGCTCTGATTTTTGTACTTAAATCCGCTATGAAAAATAATTAAGGCAAATTCGCCCATTCTCACTTGAATTTCAAGATGTTTCAAAAAAACTGGGAATAAGATGGAATAAACTTGTTCGAAAAATTTATCTTCAATTTCAGAGACCTTCTTTGTAGCTCTTTTTCTCCTCTACAAAAAAAAGGTCATGAAAATTTTTTCTATCTCCATTACTTTCTGAGATATTTGCTGAAAACCGGGATCAAAGTCCAATTTACTTATCTCAACTTGAGATAATTCTAATTGGATGTTCTTAATTAAATTTGCATTAATTAGGCACTACGTAGTGAAAGGACCAGAGAATACACCGTACGATGGTGGTTTTTATCATGGAAAATTAATATTTCCTGGAGAATTTCCCTTCCAACCGCCGAGTATATACATGACAACACCAAACGGTAGATTCAAAGTCAATACTAGATTGTGCCTATCTATATCGGATTTTCATCCGGATACGTGGAATCCAGCATGGAGTGTTTCAACCATTCTCGCTGGTTTATTAAGTTTCATGGTATGTTGACTATTTTCTTTTTTTTTTTTTTTAATTTGAAAATTTCTGAAAAAATCAATTTTATTTCATCATGAGATATTATGGAAACATTGCGGAATCCAAGCGAGATAGAGCAACTCTCATGATAATCTTTGTTTAGCTCTGAAAATTTCCCTCATAACAAATCATCACACAAATTGCTCCATCTCGGTCTTATTCCAACATATTCTTACAAAATTGATGATGAAATAAAATCGATTTTTCTGAAAATTCTATGGTCTCTTCTTTTACTTGTTGATTCGAAAAAATCATGAAATCTGAACAAAATCTTTCACGAATCTATATATATTCCAGATTGAAAAGAGTCCAACATTGGGCAGTATTAACACAACTGATTGGGAGAAACGTCAGTACGCACATCAGAGTTTAGAATTTAATTTGAAGGACAAAATGTTCTGTGAATTATTTCCAGACACAGTAGTTGTGAGTATCCAAACATTGTATTATGAGCTTTATTCTAGAGATATTTTGAGAACTGTGAGATTTAGAGGAGATCATCACGAGATCTTTTCTTTATAGTCCATGGGAATCTACAAAAAATGTATTTTCTGATTTTTCTCTAAAAGCCCCGTTCCTTTCAAAATCATCGAGAAAAGAATTAGCAACAAATCTTTTGATTTTTTTCTCATTTATTTCAGGAAATTCGTAGTGAATTAGAACGAAGAAAAGTTCTAGAGCAACAGACAAGACACCAGACAACAACATCAGAAATGTCATCCCTGATACGGGAACAATTCCAGAGAGATCAAAGCCCATTGAATGGTACAATGACAAATTTAGCTATTATCGTTGGTTTCGCTGCATTCGCCTACATTGTTAAATACGTATTACGGAATATTGCGTGGGAATAAATAAATAATTAATAATTCCAACTAATATAGCGAAACAAATAGCTTAAGATACGAGTATTGAATCAAGCAAGTGATTTATTTAATTTAAAAAAACAAAAGAAAAAAAAATCATAACTCGATGCCAAATGGTTCATCTTTACTTGTTAAATTCATTCGTTAATTTCTGAATAGTCAATCCAACTGGCCTCTGTATCTTAACACACAAATTCTATACTGAATCCTTAGTCTTCCTTCTCTTTTCTTTCAACTCTCCAATCATTTTTAATCATTAATTTATACTATTTCGATAAACAAGTATCGATAAACCATTTTACCACATCGTTTGTAAATATTTAGTGTCATTACAAAATTATCTGAAAAGGAAATTCACCTAAAAGTAATGAATTCATTTTTTCTATTGATTTAATAGTGAAGTAGAGAAACGAGAAATTTGTGAAAATTGACGTATTTTGATTAATATTTTGGAAATTTTGGGTTTAGCAGGAATTTAGGAGCTGATCTTTTTTGTAGCGGATAAAATTCTGTAGAAAAATAGTATAAATGGGTATTTTTCTTCGAATCCACTCGTTTCCAAGATATTTACGGAATTGAGTCATTAGTAAAGAGGTGAAACGAGACAAGACGAATTTATTCTGAAGCTGCAAGCGAAATGTACACATTTCTATAGGGACGATTCTTGTAGAGCAAAAAATTTCCATATCTGTATTAAATTTCAAGATATTTACAATTACTTGACTCGATAAAATTAAACTCTTCTCGTTTCACGTTTTTACTCTTTGATGCAAATGTAATTTTTGCTTTTATCTCGTTTTCCTAGTCTACTGATTTAATTGAGTATTCGATACAGATTCTATCGTGAGTTCTTCCACAACAAACTATTTCATTGAAGAGCATTCCTCTTTTCTTTCTGTTATTCTCAAAAATTCTGAATTCAGCAATGAAGGGATAAAACTAGTTGAGATTTCATTTCTGTGATTTATTTGCAATCCCTCGGAATCTAAGATACGGGAACTTCTATTCGTACCTTTTCTTCCGAATAAACCGAGATCTACAAAAAAAATCTCGTATCTCCATTAGTTTCTGAGATAATTTACTATAATTGATTTCTGAATAAAAATCGAATCTATTCAAATTGTTTTATCTGTTCATTGCTAATTCCACTTGTTAATTTGTCTGAATTTGGAGGAAAATCTATCTGTGCATCCCCATTTTTCAAATTATGATGTGTATGTGTGTGTCTGTGTGTATGCTTACACATGTTTTTGCTGATTAAAGAAGAAGAAAAATGTTAAACGATCATTTTTTGGCAGTGTTATTTCATCGAATTTCTCATCGATCATGAATTATGTATATTGATAAAAAAATATATTTTAGTTAATGAATGCAATGTAAATAATCGTTGGAGATGATGTAAACATGTCAACGGCATTTTTTTGGTTATTAAACATTTAAACTGAAATTTATAGCTTCCTCTTTATTACTCTACTCCAAGAATAATGCAGTGGTGATGTCAGACTTTTTAATCGAGATACAAAATTTTTTCATTGTTAATCTTTTATAGAACAGAATGAGAGCTACAAAATTTTCGACCAAAAGAGTCTACTTTTTAGCGAAAAAACTCGAAAAACGAATTTCGAAATATACTTCAGCCTTTACGTATCTATATTATACAAAATGCGATGCTCAATACGGAAGCCGGGTTAGCTCACGATTAACTTGTGGGAAAGTGGCGCTGCACATGTCCATTTTCCACATGTGCATTTTAAACTTGTGGAGAATTGGCACTCTACAAATGCACTAGTTCATTTGTGAGTTGTGCACAAGTCCACAAGTTCATTTTTAACTTGTGCACTAGTGGATTTGTGGAGAGTTGGCGCCATATTCAAAATACCCTTGCATTTTAGATGAAAATAGTAATTCGAAACTCAAAATTCGAAACTCAAAGTTTCCCCTGCCTATATCGATCGTAAATTTCCCGGGGAATCACGTGGGCTAGTTTAAATTGGGCCCAGATCAATATTTACGGAGAAACAAGCATAAGGCCCAATCTAGATTGATCTAAAATGATTCTGCTATGCATATTGGCAAAGCCGAGACTATTCTCTCTTCAAATATGCATGGAGAGATTATTCGGAACTCATCTGGATTGGACCTTATGTCTGTATCTTCGTGAATATTGCTCTGGGCCCAATTTGGACCGGCTCACGTAATTCCTCGGGAAAAATGGAGTTGATATAGGTGGAGAGAACTTTGAAAGTGAAACGTTTATTTTTGGGCCCAAAAAAACGAGAAGGGGTTAGCCTTCTTGTTTTTTCCTATAAAAATAAAAAGGTCTGAATTCAAAAGTTCTCTCCACCTATATCGATCGTAAATTTTCCAAGGAATCACGTGAGCTGGTCCAAATTGGGCCCAGAGCAGCATTCACAAAGATACAGGCATAAGGCCCAATTCAGGCAGGTCCCAAATGACCTTTCCATGCATATTTGAAGAGAGAATAGTCTCGGCTTTGCAAATATGCATAGCAGACTCATTTTAGATCAATCTAGATTGGGCCTTATGCTTGCATCTCCGTAAATATTGATCTGGGCACAATTTGGACCATCTCACCTGATTCCTCGGGAAAAATGGGGTCGATATAGGTGGGGAGAACTTTAAGAATCAAACATTTATTTTTGGGCCCAAAAAAACGAGAAGGGGTTAGCCTTCTTGTTTTTTCGGAGAAAAATAAAAAGGTCTGAATTCAAAAGTTCTCTCCACCTATATCGATCGTAAATTTTCCAAGGAATCACGTGAGCTGGTCCAAATTGAGCCCAGAGCAGCATTCACAAAGATACAGGCATAAGGCCCAATTCAGGTTGGTCCCAAATGACCTTTCCATGCATATTTGAAGAGAGAATAGTCTCGGCTTTGCAAATATGCATAGCAAAATCATTTTAGATCAATCTAGATTGGGCCTTATGCTTGTATCTCCGTAAATATTGATCTGGGCCCAATTTGGAGTGTCTCACGTGATTCCTCGGGAAAAATGGGGTCGATATAGGTGGGGAGAACTTTAAGAATCAAACATTTATTTTTGGGCCCAAAAAAACGAGAAGGGGTTAGCCTTCTTGTTTTTTCGGAGAAAAATAAAAAGGTCTGAATTCAAAAGTTCTCTCCACCTATATCGATCGTAAATTTTCCGAGGAATCACGTGAGCCGGTCCAAATTGGGCCCAGAGCGATATTCACAAAGATACAGGCATAAGGCCCAATTCAGGCAGGTCCCAAATGACCTTTCCATGCATATTTGAAGAGAGAATAGTCTCGGCTTTGCAAATATGCATAGCAGAATCATTTTAGATCAATCTAGATTGGGCCTTATGCTTGCATCTCCGTAAATATTGATCTGGGCACAATTTGGACCATCTCACCTGATTCCTCGGGAAAAATGGGGTCGATATAGGTGGGGAGAACTTTAAGAATCAAACATTTATTTTTGGGCCCAAAAAAACGAGAAGGGGTTAGCCTTCTTGTTTTTTCGGATAAAAATAAAAAGGTCTGAATTCAAAAGTTCTCTCCACCTATATCGATCGTAAATTTTCCAAGGAATCACGTGAGCTGGTCCAAATTGGGCCCAGAGCAGCATTCACAAAGATACAGGCATAAGGCCCAATTCAGGTTGGTCCCAAATGACCTTTCCATGCATATTTGAAGAGAGAATAGTCTCGGCTTTGCAAATATGCATAGCAAAATCATTTTAGATCAATCTAGATTGGGCCTTATGCTTGTATCTCCGTAAATATTGATCTGGGCCCAATTTGGAGTGTCTCACGTGATTCCTCGGGAAAAATGGGGTCGATATAGGTGGGGAGAACTTTAAGAATCAAACATTTATTTTTGGGCCCAAAAAAACGAGAAGGGGTTAGCCTTCTTGTTTTTTCGGATAAAAATAAAAAGGTCTGAATTCAAAAGTTCTCTCCACCTATATCGATCGTAAATTTTCCAAGGAATCACGTGAGCTGGTCCAAATTGGGCCCAGAGCAGCATTCACAAAGATACAGGCATAAGGCCCAATTCAGGTTGGTCCCAAATGACCTTTCCATGCATATTTGAAGAGAGAATAGTCTCGGCTTTGCAAATATGCATAGCACAATCATTTTAGATCAATCTAGATTGGGCCTTATGCTTGTATCTCCGTAAATATTGATCTGGGCCCAATTTGGAGTGTCTCACGTGATTCCTCGGGAAAAATGGGGTCGATATAGGTGGGGAGAACTTTAAGAATCAAACATTTATTTTTGGGCCCAAAAAAACGAGAAGGGGTTAGCCTTCTTGTTTTTTCGGAGAAAAATAAAAAGGTCTGAATTCAAAAGTTCTCTCCACCTATATCGACCGTAAATTTTCCGAGGAATCACGTGAGCCGGTCCAAATTGGGCCCAGAGCGATATTCACAAAGATACAGGCATAAGGCCCAATTCAGGCAGGTCCCAAATGACCTTTCCATGCATATTTGAAGAGAGAATAGTCTCGGCTTTGCAAATATGCATAGCAGAATCATTTTAGATCAATCTAGATTGGGCCTTATGCTTGCATCTCCGTAAATATTGATCTGGGCACAATTTGGACCATCTCACCTGATTCCTCGGGAAAAATGGGGTCGATATAGGTGGGGAGAACTTTAAGAATCAAACATTTATTTTTGGGCCCAAAAAAACGAGAAGGGGTTAGCCTTCTTGTTTTTTCGGATAAAAATAAAAAGGTCTGAATTCAAAAGTTCTCTCCACCTATATCGATCGTAAATTTTCCAAGGAATCACGTGAGCTGGTCCAAATTGGGCCCAGAGCAGCATTCACAAAGATACAGGCATAAGGCCCAATTCAGGTTGGTCCCAAATGACCTTTCCATGCATATTTGAAGAGAGAATAGTCTCGGCTTTGCAAATATGCATAGCACAATCATTTTAGATCAATCTAGATTGGGCCTTATGCTTGTATCTCCGTAAATATTGATCTGGGCCCAATTTGGAGTGTCTCACGTGATTCCTCGGGAAAAATGGGGTCGATATAGGTGGGGAGAACTTTAAGAATCAAACATTTATTTTTGGGCCCAAAAAAACGAGAAGGGGTTAGCCTTCTTGTTTTTTCGGAGAAAAATAAAAAGGTCTGAATTCAAAAGTTCTCTCCACCTATATCGATCGTAAATTTTCCGAGGAATCACGTGAGCCGGTCCAAATTGGGCCCAGAGCGATATTCACAAAGATACAGGCATAAGGCCCAATTCAGGCAGGTCCCAAATGACCTTTCCATGCATATTTGAAGAGAGAATAGTCTCGGCTTTGCAAATATGCATAGCAGAATCATTTTAGATCAATCTAGATTGGGCCTTATGCTTGCATCTCCGTAAATATTGATCTGGGCACAATTTGGACCATCTCACCTGATTCCTCGGGAAAAATGGGGTCGATATAGGTGGGGAGAACTTTAAGAATCAAACATTTATTTTTGGGCCCAAAAAAACGAGAAGGGGTTAGCCTTCTTGTTTTTTCGGATAAAAATAAAAAGGTCTGAATTCAAAAGTTCTCTCCACCTATATCGATCGTAAATTTTCCAAGGAATCACGTGAGCTGGTCCAAATTGGGCCCAGAGCAGCATTCACAAAGATACAGGCATAAGGCCCAATTCAGGTTGGTCCCAAATGACCTTTCCATGCATATTTGAAGAGAGAATAGTCTCGGCTTTGCAAATATGCATAGCAAAATCATTTTAGATCAATCTAGATTGGGCCTTATGCTTGTATCTCCGTAAATATTGATCTGGGCCCAATTTGGAGTGTCTCACGTGATTCCTCGGGAAAAATGGGGTCGATATAGGTGGGGAGAACTTTAAGAATCAAACATTTATTTTTGGGCCCAAAAAAACGAGAAGGGGTTAGCCTTCTTGTTTTTTCGGATAAAAATAAAAAGGTCTGAATTCAAAAGTTCTCTCCACCTATATCGATCGTAAATTTTCCAAGGAATCACGTGAGCTGGTCCAAATTGGGCCCAGAGCAGCATTCACAAAGATACAGGCATAAGGCCCAATTCAGGTTGGTCCCAAATGACCTTTCCATGCATATTTGAAGAGAGAATAGTCTCGGCTTTGCAAATATGCATAGCACAATCATTTTAGATCAATCTAGATTGGGCCTTATGCTTGTATCTCCGTAAATATTGATCTGGGCCCAATTTGGAGTGTCTCACGTGATTCCTCGGGAAAAATGGGGTCGATATAGGTGGGGAGAACTTTAAGAATCAAACATTTATTTTTGGGCCCAAAAAAACGAGAAGGGGTTAGCCTTCTTGTTTTTTCGGAGAAAAATAAAAAGGTCTGAATTCAAAAGTTCTCTCCACCTATATCGACCGTAAATTTTCCGAGGAATCACGTGAGCCGGTCCAAATTGGGCCCAGAGCGATATTCACAAAGATACAGGCATAAGGCCCAATTCAGGCAGGTCCCAAATGACCTTTCCATGCATATTTGAAGAGAGAATAGTCTCGGCTTTGCAAATATGCATAGCAGAATCATTTTAGATCAATCTAGATTGGGCCTTATGCTTGCATCTCCGTAAATATTGATCTGGGCACAATTTGGACCATCTCACCTGATTCCTCGGGAAAAATGGGGTCGATATAGGTGGGGAGAACTTTAAGAATCAAACATTTATTTTTGGGCCCAAAAAAACGAGAAGGGGTTAGCCTTCTTGTTTTTTCGGATAAAAATAAAAAGGTCTGAATTCAAAAGTTCTCTCCACCTATATCGATCGTAAATTTTCCAAGGAATCACGTGAGCTGGTCCAAATTGGGCCCAGAGCAGCATTCACAAAGATACAGGCATAAGGCCCAATTCAGGTTGGTCCCAAATGACCTTTCCATGCATATTTGAAGAGAGAATAGTCTCGGCTTTGCAAATATGCATAGCACAATCATTTTAGATCAATCTAGATTGGGCCTTATGCTTGTATCTCCGTAAATATTGATCTGGGCCCAATTTGGAGTGTCTCACGTGATTCCTCGGGAAAAATGGGGTCGATATAGGTGGGGAGAACTTTAAGAATCAAACATTTATTTTTGGGCCCAAAAAAACGAGAAGGGGTTAGCCTTCTTGTTTTTTCGGAGAAAAATAAAAAGGTCTGAATTCAAAAGTTCTCTCCACCTATATCGATCGTAAATTTTCCGAGGAATCACGTGAGCCGGTCCAAATTGGGCCCAGAGCGATATTCACAAAGATACAGGCATAAGGCCCAATTCAGGCAGGTCCCAAATGACCTTTCCATGCATATTTGAAGAGAGAATAGTCTCGGCTTTGCAAATATGCATAGCAGAATCATTTTAGATCAATCTAGATTGGGCCTTATGCTTGCATCTCCGTAAATATTGATCTGGGCACAATTTGGACCATCTCACCTGATTCCTCGGGAAAAATGGGGTCGATATAGGTGGGGAGAACTTTAAGAATCAAACATTTATTTTTGGGCCCAAAAAAACGAGAAGGGGTTAGCCTTCTTGTTTTTTCGGATAAAAATAAAAAGGTCTGAATTCAAAAGTTCTCTCCACCTATATCGATCGTAAATTTTCCAAGGAATCACGTGAGCTGGTCCAAATTGGGCCCAGAGCAGCATTCACAAAGATACAGGCATAAGGCCCAATTCAGGTTGGTCCCAAATGACCTTTCCATGCATATTTGAAGAGAGAATAGTCTCGGCTTTGCAAATATGCATAGCAAAATCATTTTAGATCAATCTAGATTGGGCCTTATGCTTGTATCTCCGTAAATATTGATCTGGGCCCAATTTGGAGTGTCTCACGTGATTCCTCGGGAAAAATGGGGTCGATATAGGTGGGGAGAACTTTAAGAATCAAACATTTATTTTTGGGCCCAAAAAAACGAGAAGGGGTTAGCCTTCTCGTTTTTTCGGATAAAAATAAAAAGGTCTGAATTTAAAAGTTCTCTCCACCTATATCAATCGTAAATTTTCCGAGGAATCACGTGAGCCGGTCCAAATTGGGCCCAGAGCAATATTCACAAAGACACAGGCATAAGGCCCAATTCACGTTGGTCCCAAATGATCTTTCCATGCATTTTAGAAAAGAGGATAGTCTCAGCTTTTCAAATATGCATAGCAGAATCATTTTAGATCAATCTAGATTGGGCCTCATGCTTGTATCTCCGTAAATATTGATCTGGGCCCAATTTAAACTAGCCCACGTGATTCCCCGGGAAATTTACGATCGATATAGGCAGGGGAAACTTTGAGTTTCGAATATTACTATTTTCATCCAAAATGGAAGGGTATTTTGAATATGGCGCCAACTCTCCACAAATCCACTAGTGCACAAGTTAAAAATGAACTTGTGGACTTGTGCACAACTCACAAATGAACTAGTGCATTTATAGAGTGCCAATTCTCCACAAGTTTAAAATGCACATGTGGAAAATTGACATGTGCGGCGCTACTTTCCCACAAGTTAATTGTGAGCCAACCCGGCTTCCGTAGCTCAATGAGTTGCAGTAGAAAGAACACGGCGATCGGATCAAAGAGCGCGACCGAAATTTTATTTTTGGAAAATTTGAGTTTCTCGATTGGAAATTTTCTATCCCCGAGAGCAATGCAGAAGGTTGTCCGAGTTTGCTCTGAGATGTATTGGTATAACAATACGTTTGTAAGCGTTTGAATAAATTCAACAACTTTTTTGATTATGTCAGAAAAATATTTGCTATGTTCGATTACTTTCTTATCTATTTATAATTATTTTAGTGTCTTCAGTTTTCTTCATGAAGACGCCTTTTCTCTTCTAAATCAAAGTTTCCAACTTTTTTGTTAGGAACGTTTTCCTCTAACATCAATATTTTCCGAATTATTCCGTTCTAAATCCACACACTTCCCTATTTCCGTTTTTTTAGCGTTGATCTCCCTGAACTTCATTCTACTTTAATTATATTTTATTTATTATCGAACTTGTAGATCATTCTATTATTTACAACATTTGTCTAAGCAATCTCTACAAAAAATAATTTTGGATTTATCGTTTTCTTGATCGATTGTTCCTTGCAGCCTAGTCGTTCTGATAAAAAATGTGTACAAAATAGGAATACAAATTATTCAACTGCTAGAATGACCTATAGATATTCGGAAGTAAACGAGAAAGAAAATGATAATAGCAGAGATGTGACACGAGATTGTGTTAGACGAAAAACTGATAACATATATGCTTTTTTTCCCGGTGACACGCGATGTCATATAATCGATAAAATTATCGTAAACGTAATGGACGAGGAAATTCGAATGTCAGTTGCACTACGACTGTGAGCACTGAACGAACAGAGGAATTGTATATTCCTCTTAGGAAAATACAAAATGATTGTAATGATGGGTTTCTTACTGCTGCTTGCGATTCCTGTGACATCGAAATTACGGAGTGTACAAGAGATGAAAGCTTCTAATATTAACGAAGACATAATGGTGAGTGATTGGTTGAAATTAATTTTTTCTTAAAAAAAAATAATTCATTTTCTCAATAATATCTGGGATTTTTATGAAAATATTTCCTGAAGGAAGAATTCCAAAATTAATTGAATTTCCTCGCTAATAAATTTTCATTAATTTATGAAACTTTCATCTGAATTACAGAGCAAAATATTCGAATTATGCCATGCAGATGATAATTCAGTAAATCCAATTACCATTTTTGGGGATTTCAATGGATACATTGATAAAGCTTCGATTATTCGGATCAATGAATTTTACAATATCGAAGATAACGAGAGAGATGAATTTTCGAGTGTCAAAGCAAATGTGATTGTCATGATTCATAATTCACTGATACAGTTAACATCGGATCTGAAGTTTCTCAAGAAGACAAAATGGTGGAATGACAATGCTTCATTCTACATTGTTGAGAAAAGTGGAAGCTGTATGAATTATGAGGAGATATTAATCGCAACGTGGACCATAAATATACTCAATTCAATATATATTTGTTCTAAATCAGTGAATTCATCGTTGCTGTATACTTTGAATCCACTAGCAAATTATGCACCTGATCCATGGCAAAGAGTTCAAGGATTGTATTATGCTAATATTTTTTATCGAGTCTTTGATGCAGGTGAGTAATTCATAATTAAAGTGGAATATCTATATCCACGAGGTACGGAAATTATTGTAGATTTTTATTGAGCTAAATGAGACTCACAAACTAGGTTTCAACGAAAATAACCGTGTTTGTTGTAATTTTTGGGGATATTTACTCTAGACTGGTCATCCTAAGCGGTGTATTGACTTTTATTGAATCACGAGGGATTGATCCCGCCACGTTATTTCGGCGGAGACGTTGCCCGAACAGAGAGAAAAATGTTTTCTTAATTTAAGAATGTGCAGTCACTTAATTTAAGAAAGTAAAACTCACTTAAATTAAGTGACTTTTCTCACTTAAAACAAGTGACTTTTTCTTACTTGATTTAAGAAAGTAAAAGTCACTTAAATTAAGTGACTTTTCTCACTTAAATCAAGTGACTTTTTCTTTCTTAATTTAAGAAAAGAAAACTCACTTAAATTAAGTGACTTTCCTCACTTTAATCAAGTGACTTTTCTCACTTAAATCAAGTACCTTTTTCTTACTTGATTTAAGAAAGTAAAAGTCACTTGAATTAAGTGACTTTTCTCACTTAAATCAAGTGACGTTTTCTTTCTTAATTTAAGAAAGGAAAACTCACTTAAATTAAGTGACTTTCCTCACTTTAATCAAGCGACTTTTCTCACTTAAATCAAGTACCTTTTTCTTACTTCATTTAAGAAAGTAAAAGTCACTTAAATTAAGTGACTTTTCTCACTTAAATCAAGTGACTTTTTCTTTCTTAATTTAAGAAAGGAAAACTCACTTAAATTAAGTGACTTTCCTCACGTTAATCAAGTGACTTTTCTCACTTAAATCAAGTACCTTTTTCTTACTTGATTTAAGAAAGTAAAAGTCACTTAAATCAAGTGACTTTTCTCACTTAAATCAAGTGACTTTTTCTTTCTTAATTTAAGAAAGGAAAACTCACTTAAATCAAGTGAGTTTTCTCACTTAAATCAAGTGAATTTTCTCACTTAAATCAAGTGACTTTCCTTTCTTAATTCAAGTGACCTGTGCTTTCTTAAATTAAGTGACTGCACATTCTTAAATTAAGAAAACATTCTTCTCTGTGAATCCACTCTACACTGCCCCGACACGTTTAGCGAATTCTCGGTAACGTCACTCACCGCGCGAATTCATTGAGCAGGAAAAAAATTTAGCTAGCTCCTGAAATCAATTCTATTTTTCCGTCAACTTTGCAGGATACGGCATTTGGAAAATGTAATAGTTTCTTGAACACTTCAATGAATGAAGTCAAATTTTTTCAGAATTTTTTCGCTCAACCGATTGATCATAGAAAGATGAAAATAGCAGAATGCGGGGAATCCCTCATAAGAGGACCAGTCTGGGGTTTTAAAAAACTGAATATGCAAAAATCGGTCAATGTGTCTCTTAACACACCTATCCCATATTCAAGATTTTTTCGAGAAAAAATTGGATAGTCCTGCACCTGGAGTCGAACCCAGGACCTTCCGATATGATGTCGGGCGCTCTACTTTTTTTTTTTTTTTTTGACAACAACAGTTTTTATTGGCACTATAAAAAGATATTGTTTACATATGTACAGTAGAAAACAGTGTTGTCGGGCGCTCTACCGATTGAGCTATCCAGTTCTATACCAAATTTCCATTCGAATTGCCTTGAAATCTCACTCACTCAGTCTTATCCCCTCTCCGCTGTTCCTTCATACAGTAATTTGAAATTGAATTTAATTCATTTATTGGAGAGACTGAATGAGATATAGAATAGGTGTGTCAATCTGCACATTTACTCAAAAATCCATTAATTTCATTAACATTGGTAATTCGTCTTTCAGATGTTTGCTGTAATTTAAATTACAACAAGCGAAGTGATTCTAAATGGAAACAGCTCGAGAACCAAGAGAGTGATAATCCGAGAACCGTGTCTTCGTAATGTGATAATACATTAAAAATTTCTAATTACCTAGAATCAAAAATGATTGACACAATGTTTTCGTTGCTCAATCCATTATTCTGTACTTTTTCTAGTCATGGAGCTCTTGTTATTTTTAGTATCCCCTCAATCTTTAATTCATGGCATAGAATCCATAATAACGAAAAGGTGTATGTGAGTGTGTGCGTGAAATGATTGTGCATCATGGAACTCGTTCGAGGGGCAGACTAGTGACTCAAAATAAAAGGGCTTTTCTGATATTATTTATGAGGGGGAAGGAAGGTAATAGAATAATCATGTTTTCATGAGTTATTTGGCATACATTCAAGTATTTAAAAATGGAGTTTCATCCTAAAATAATTAAAAAAGATAAGACAACAGCCATTGTTGCAAATTTTCGGTGTTCCTTGGAAGCAATGTAGCAGGTGCAAATTTGAATCTAGAAAAAAAATATTAACCTGTTTTCCATACCCATTGCCAGGGCAGTACATAGGGTATTTTGAAAATATATTTTGAATATATTCATTTTTGAGCAATTGCCGGAAGTTATATCAATTTCCGTCCACGTAAAAAAACAAATTAACTTTTTGGAAATATCCTGCATTGAGGAGACCGGGGCAGAATGAACTTGTGTATCGAAATAATTCGGGAATTTTTCTGAGAGTGAAGGCGTTAACGAAAAATTTTGGAAAAATTCACCAACATTGTGCAGATATTGAAGCATTTTCTCAAATTTATGTAGAATTTTTTATGAATTCCTTCACTCCAAAAAAAATTCCTGGATCATATTATCACGCAAGTTCATTTTGCCCTATTCTCCTTTACTTCTTTTTGAAATGTTATTTCAACGATACTTTTAAAAATTGAACTGAAAAAAAAATTATTCGAGGTATACTGCTTGCAATTAAGTTCAGAGGTTCAAG
This sequence comes from Aleiodes alternator, assembly GCA_963921955.1. Classification (NCBI taxonomy): domain Eukaryota; kingdom Metazoa; phylum Arthropoda; class Insecta; order Hymenoptera; family Braconidae; genus Aleiodes; species Aleiodes alternator. The sequence goes on along the minus strand of OY998100.1, from coordinate 6,979,615 downwards.
GTATTTCTTGTACCAACGAAAAAAAATTTCAATTGTTGAAAATTTTACAGTGATCTGACCCCTTAATTGATGCACAAAATATTGATTTTTCTCGCACTTGCGCCCCTTTGATTTTCTCGTGGGAATATTTTATTCAGTCCACTGAAGACTGATTGTCATTGCAATCAATATTGTAATCGGAATTCGATTGTGAAGAGGTAAAAACCGCATGTATTGATATTTTTTCCAATAATTTTTTGAGAATATCTCAGAAATTAAACGATATATTTCGAAATTTTCGGTGAAACCTTTTTTTTTAGAGGGAAAGGTTCTCTATCTCGCTTTATTTCCTAGATATTCGCCTCAAAATAATCACAAAGTCTTCTTCCCCTCTTCGGTACTGAATTTTTTTAAACTGGCATGCCCAAAATTAAGAACTCTCTTATTAATTGTTGATGTAATTAAGTTAATGTCACAATCTTTGAGGTTTAAAGTGAATAATAAATTATTTTGATACGTATAAATGAGAAAAAAAAACATTTACTTTACACTATACTTAGTTTCACTTAGTCTCCATGAGACCGTATAAATTGTTTGAATTTTACATTGAATAAGCCGTTGTACGTGTTCACTCAGTGAAAAAAAGGATGCTTCCTCGTATTCAATTGAATTAACAAGACTCAACAAATCTCATTGATTTCTAAGCATAATGAAAATAAAATTATATCAATGAATATTATTCATACAAGAATATAACTCTGGTAGAACAGAATAAAAAAAAAACATTTTTTTTCTCCTCTTGGAAATGATTTTTCTTATGAAAATAATTCTGTCCCTCGCGATGAAAGCAATTAAACGTAATAATTCAATTTTGAGGGGGGGCAAGAAAAAAATGAATGAGGAAGTCACGTTAATCCAGAATAACATCCCGCTAAAGAAGCAAACAGCAATTTATTCAACCGCCAAATAACAAGGAAGTCACAGGATTTTCAGGAGACACTTGAGCTGGTCACGCACAAGAAGTAACCCACCCCCTTCATCCCCAAAACACGCCTACTCAAATATATAAATCATTGGAGACACAGGCGCCAGAGGAGCAGTCAGAGAAGCCTCACACAAATAAGATGCACATGTAGCGAAAAATTAAAAAAAATGGAAATATGATCTATTTTTTTCTGAGATTATTAACTCAATTATTATACTTGGGTTAATAAAACTTGGTTTTTCCATGTGATTATTTTTTTTTCCAGAATATCTGGAAATCTGAGAGAGATACAAAGATTTTGATAATGAGCATTTTTGTAGCCCAGACTTGGCCCTTCAAAATAGGTCCTTATGGAAATGTTTGTATATCTCATAGATACCGAGATATCTTTGAAGTAGTCTGAAAAGAAAAAAAGAGCAGGCGTGCATACAAAAATCATTATTCATTATTGAAAACCTTTCTCATGGCATTCAAAAATTCGAAGAATAATTAGTGGATTATATTGTTACACGAGCGGAAATAAAAATGATACACAGGGTTAAATTGCAATATTTTGGGGCAGTTTATTTAATAAAAATATATTTCATCTTGAATCTGTGTGTAGAATGAATTCTTCTTACTTGTTGATTCTCCCATAGCAAACGTCGTTAGGGTTCTTGAATCTCTCTTCTTCATTCAGGTAACTTAATGAGTGATCCAAAGAGGGGGGCAACAATATCAATTATTTATCAATTATTACTTAAACAATATACAATGAGAAGAAAATGTTAGTAAAAAAATACGACATATTTGTTCTACTGGTCGTGTACAAATATTTTTTTGAAATAATTCCAAAAAGTTGGTGAATTTACTGAATTTTATTCATTTAAACACTTGATCTGGTTCAATGAACAAAATTCAATGAATTCAACGTCTTTTGTGAATAAAAAAAAAATTCTAAGGATCATTGGAACAAAAATTTTGTATTTTTTCACCTACATTTCTTCACCTCAGAGTCAGAAAGGCGTAAGTGCTATCCTTATATAGAGCGCTTATGCCCCTTTGTTTCTGAGGCGACAATTTTTTTTCTCAATGTATTATTTTTGTCTCAATGTATTTAATTTTTATATTGGATCATAAATTTTTATATTTCTCCCTTTTTTCGAGTACATTTTCTCTATTTTGATTTTCTGTTGAACCTAAAAGCGCAAGCGCTTGCATTGGCCCATTATTTTTCGAAAATTGACTCAAAATTTTACGAGATTGTTCAGATTCATATAAACTTAAGTCTTTAAAATGTTGAATGAAAAGTATCAAATAATTATGAAAATCATTTTGTTTTTATGATAGTTTGAGTGGTTATCCATACTATCGCGCAATTTAAATTAACCTTACGGTGTAAATTTTTGAGAATGGAAGTTTCAAAAATGTAAAATTTTTCATAGTCTTATGAAAAATCTAGATCTTGACACATTCCTTCGAATTATATTACCATTTGTCGATCAGAAAAAAATTGTAAAAAACGGAGTCAAAATATTTGTCAATATTGTATTCAATGTTTCCTTTTTACTAATATTTTTCATTCCAATGATAAATGTCTTCGAAACTATTTATTTCTCCGAAACTATTAAATATATGATTTTTTATTGATCTTTCAATTTAATTAATCAAATTTGGGGTGCTCCACTAAATTCGACTCATGTGCAGCGATTGGAGTTCCTCAAAAAAGCCCAAAATCCTTCATTTCCCCACGTCCTTTCCAGTTTATAATAACTTATAATTGAGAAAGAAAACATTGCGTTAAATTAGACCAATAAAAAGGGTTTTCCTGCCATGATGAACATCAAATTTAATCACCCTCATGAATTTCATGAAAAAGGCTTCCGATTGGATGTAATAACACCGAAGCATTCTGATTGCTTTACTGTTACCAGATGAAAGCAAGAAAAATGACAAAACTAAAAAAAAAAAGGTGAAAAAAAAAACGTTGATGTATGGAAAAGTGACGTTTCATAATATCTATGCTTATAGGAAGTCAACCGAGGACACGTCCGGTATTTAAATGTCTCGAGAGAATTACAATCTGCCCTCCCTTCGTCAATTGAAAAATGAAACTTCACGAGAAATAGAGAGGAATCATTTTACACAAGTTCTTTACTCACGCGAAGAGCGCGCGAGAGAGAGAGAGAGAGTATTATATTTTTGTCTGTGTGTGGTGTGGACCAGTGGATAATTAACTGGGTTGGGGACGAGCTCATTACGGAAGTTAATGAGCTTCTGGTTCAAATGGTTTCTTGAGCCAGTAAACAGAGGGGAAAAATTTGAGAATGAAGGCGCGTAAAAAAAAACAGAAAATTATGAGAATAAAGAAAAAGAAAAAAATAATGCATTAAATCATGTGGAGTTGAGAGTAGTTGAGGCGAGTCTCTCCTCTTTTTTTGTTTTCACTTTATTTCATTTTCGTATAAATAAAGGCGTTGAATGTAGCTTACCGTCTATGTTTAGTTTTAGTTCGGTTTTCTTGGATTTTCATAGAGTGCAGCGGGAGGACGAATGAGACAGGTCTCTTCAGTTTTAACGTGAAAGGACTGTTTTACGATCGACTTCAGAAGTTTCAAATGAGAATCAAGAAATGTATGGTAACACTGAGAAAACATCAAACTCAACGGGATTTAACTTTACTGGCTTTCGTTACATTTAGTAAGCTGTAAATAAAAGGGTAATGCGAATTTTTTAGCAGTCGTGGGAAAGGTCTGCTGTCGGTTTCGTGGCTTTACTTTTTTTTTGGGGGGAATCTTTTTTAGGTGCAACAATGATGAAGGAGGCTGTTGAGGCAATGGCGTTTTTGTTTTTTTTTGTGAAGGAAAATAAGCTTCAGAAATATTTGGAATTTTCGGAGAACATTTTGAGATCTACACTGTTAGAAAAAGATTGAAATTTCATAGAAAATTCGATGAAAATTTTAATAAACGTGATACTGAATGTTTTTTAATGGAAAAATGCTTATGAAATCTGTGAGTTTCCGAAGAAATTCAGACGGATCGATGATTTTTAAGGAGAATTGACACGAAAATTCTACAACTTATTTGAATTTTGAACTGAACATGAATATTCAGAATTAAAATGAGTTGAATTTTCAATTTTTTCTTGAATTTTTCCTATTTTTTCTAAATTTCCAAGAAACAATTGAACTGAAATTTACAAATTTCATTGATATTCAAGCTTGAAATTATTTGAAAATCGATGATTTGTTCGTTTTTCAATGACATAATTATCTGGAATTTCAGTAGAGATATAACTTGTTTAAAATTTCCGTGATTTTGCATGGAAAATTCAGACAGAAATTTTTAACAGTGATATGGCAGATGAAATTATTGATGAGACCTCGCTTCAAGGTTTCATTGCAGTCTCCAAAGGAAATTTCCTCTACTTATCATAAATTCCAAAAAATTTCACAAAAATGTTTTTTAATTTTAGTTTCTATGGAATATCTCGGAATCTATGAGAGATAGGAAAATCTTTGTGAGAACCTTCTTATAGAACACATTTGTCTCTACGGAAAAGCTTATCATAAAAATTTCTCTATCTCTCATAGATTTCGAGATATTAACTGACTTACACTCTCGTTAAACTGATCAAAGGACTTTGAACTGCAATTAGTTGAATTCAACGATACCGTTGATAAGCACTGCACCAATGGGAGCTCACCAACTGGGCGGAGACTTCATACGTATCCTCGTTACCATAATATTTGCTATTACTTGTCGCAAATCCATTAAACTAACGATGTTAGTACGTAAATTGTTTATAATTTCATGTTTAACGTCTTTTATCGTTGATTTCTTGTATACATTGTATTCATAAAAGGAATTATCAGTCACAAGATGGAATTCTGAACGAAAAAATACAATGGAAATTATTCAATTATTGTTGATTTATTTATTAAAAATCTGGTGACATATAAAAAATACTGTACACTTATAAATTTTCTCTTTTTTCTCAAAAATCACGAAGATTTTCAAGAGGAATGGAAGATAAATTTTTTTTACAATCTTAAAAAAAAAATAATTCTACGTACGAAGTACACGAATATTTACATATACTTATTTACAATAATAATTAATCTAACGTAAGAAAAATTACATTAATTTTTTTTCCTTCTTTTTCTTCATTTAATTTCATTATTTCTTAAATTGTCCCCGATTGTATTATTGCAGCATCCGGCCCCATTTCATGCTTGATACAAAAACGATGATATAAATTATGCTCAATTGTAAATTATTCAGTTGAAAAAAAAAAATTAAAAGATTACTCAATACAAATTAAAGATAGTTGTACACCAATAACTTGAATCATCAATGAAAATCAATTTCATTTGGAATTCGGTTCTTTCGAAATATCTCAGAAGCTTATGGGAGATAGGTAGATTTTTGTGGTAACATTTTTCATAGCGGAGAATAAGAGCTACCAAAAAGGGTAATTATGGGAATTTATCTATCTCGTTAACGCGTAGTTCATCATGATACAGATAAACCTCTCTTTTCCAATAATAAATATTCTAGAAAAAAAAAGGTTTTACAAATTTTTTTGCATCTTTTAATAGTTTTCGAGATATTCCCAAAGAAACCGCAAAATGTTCTAGTCAGTTTTTACATTCTCCACCCGAGAAACGGCAGCTCTTTCATAAAAATTAATTCTTGAAATCTTTGGTAATATTAACTGCATGATTCAAGGCATTCACTAGCACTTGAAGTATCTAAACTAACAAAAATCTCAAGTTAAAATAAATATTATACTCTTTCATAACCCCAGCAATTTGAAAAAAAAAAGATTATATATCACACAGTATTTAAAAGAGGCTGGACACGAATCTGGCGGCCATAAGGGCCCCCCGAAATATTTGATTTTTTTTTACCAACTATCTTGTCTACTCTCCTCTTTTATTTTGTACAAAATGAAATAAAGAACTCCACCATTCACGGTCACACAAGAGTCCAGTGCTCAAGGCACTTTGTCTATTTTAATTGAATTCAAAGAAGATTTATAACCAACAACAGTTGTGTCCTCTTTCGTCACAAAAAAAAAAGCGCGAAAAAAATCTCATTCTTCTGACTCATTCCGCCATTTTTTTCCCCGCTTCTTCTTCTTCTTCAAGAACATTTTTCTCCCAAAAAATTTAATTATCACACGAGCGAAAATGGCACGAAAAAAAAAATCATGAAACTTTAACGGTGAAAATTTTTGGCCTTTCTGTCTTATTTGAGTTTTAAAAATAAACTCAAGCCCATCATTTCAAATATTCACACGGTTCTTCTTGCATGAGAGAGGGGGGGAGAGTTAGATTGACGCGACTGTGTTGGGATGAAAGAAGAGACAAGAAAATAAAAACTAAACATGCATACCGAGAGGCAGAGGAGGGCTTCTTTTTTTTCAAGAAAACCTTACTATGTGTGTATATAAAATGGAGAATGAAGGAGAGATAGAGAAAGAAGCGGCTGCCTACTCAACGGTAGTCCCTTGGGGCAAACGAGGAGGGGGCAAGAATAATATTTTGCCCACACGATATATAACCGTCTAAATCCTCCCCCTGTTTAACTTTTTCTTTGAAACAATGTGTAGGAAAAAAAAATTATTTCCACAACATATTTTCTCGAGTTTCTCATGGGTAATCCAAACACCGTGGAGTCCCTGAATTGGCTAGAGTTTCATCTCAACCTCAAGAAAGAGTGACGGAATATCATCGTTATCCTTTCCAATGGTCCTCCATATTGTTATTAACAATTTAATTCAATGAAGAAAAAAATTAGTCAAATTTACATTCTCAGTTTCTATCGATATTTCGAAAAGAAAAGGATATGGAAATTTTCGTATTTTCGAAATTTCCATTATTAACAAAGTGATATTTAAAAAACTCTATTGAAAATGCATATATCGAAGAAAGGTAGAAAACCATTCTTGTTCATCATTAAGATGGAAACAGCTTTTCTTTGAACTTTTTTTCTCCAAGTGCCATAGATTTTGAGAAACTGTTGATAACATGAAGAACGGCACAGAGAAAGGGTAATAGATTCTCGTCACCTACAACAATTAGTAACAAAACACTCGATTTTTCCCCAAATTCTGACCATCTACATCCCTCTCTCTCGATTTTATGCTTTCTCTTTCTCCTGTTTCTTCTTTTGCCCTCTCTTTACAACGGGGGTGCAATAAACGACTTTGGAAAAACCCAGGAATAATCGTGTCTATTGTTGTCGAGTGTCCGGATTTACCGGTACCGGTAAAATTTTTGTTGCCTTCAAATTCCCCATCTTCTCCACTCAACTTGGGGAAATACCCCAAAGAGCCCTTGAAACCACTTGAAATTTAACAATAGGGACAAAACTGGGCGGTACTTGAAAACAATTTCGTTATTTTCGATCCAGCGAAAATAAGAAATTGTCCCATTTTTTTTTTGCAGTCACTGTTCGATTGTTTCCCTAAATCTAAGTATTTTGCTTAAATTAATTGCTTCAGTTAATTGCTAATACTTAATTCTTTTCTCTCTTTCTTTCATTAGAGATTTGCATTCCATTCACTCTCCACTCGCCACATGCTGAATGCGTGCGAAAGCCGCTCGTGGATCACGTAACTGCATGATGTCGAGCTTCCTCCAATCGTTTGACCTATCAACAAGAAAAATCTGAAATTAAATTACAATTTAACACGAATTCAAGAATAATTCTTCTAAAATTCAATAGTAAAGCAGCATAAAACAGGACGATTCAATTTTTTCGCGCATTTTTTCGAGGATATCTCGCTTATTTTCTAAGATATTTCTCAAAAAAAATGACAAAAATAATTTTTTTTTTTACAAAAATAATTGATTGATCCCTTTTTCTTTCATTATTGAATAATTGAATCAATAATAAAGTTGAAGATTTATTATTTTAATTTCAACAATTTTGTTTAGTTCGAGTCATTTTTTCCCTCAGTGATAAAATAGATAGAAAAAAATCGAAAAAATTCATTGATATTAGTGTTTCATCCAAATTTGGATATATCACTAACTCAGTCAACATTGCAATTTACTTTTTCAAGACAATAAATGTCAGCTACTTATTACAAACACAAGTGTGCAGAATCACGTATAGCCGTTAGTCACGTGGAGTTACTGTGGATATTTTGGCGCCTAACTTTGCTGGCCCCGTATTTCTTTTTTTCTGCACCAACTCGAGAAATGTCTAATCTTCCTTGAAAAATGATTCAATAAAATTGAGGCAAATAGTCGCGCCTTAGACAATTTACTTTACCCATAATATTCCCCTCTCCATAAAATACAAAGGTAAACATATGAATATTTTCAATTCCTTCGTCTTCTTCGTCTCGTACCACATAAAATTTTGAAGCACATCGTTGTTATTTCAAGAGTAAAATCTCATAATTTATGCCTTTGAAAACAAAATTCAGTAGCTAAGTGATAAAACGAAATAACTCGTTAAATTATTATTTTTTTGGAAATTTTGAATTATGGGGAATTGCTATCAAAGCATTTTTCACCTCATCAACCCCCCCCCCCCCCCCCGTCTTCAAAAAAAAACCTTTATCCTATAAAAAAAAAATCAAAATAAGATTCTTACTGTTTTCCTCCATACTGCGATTTTCGATGGTCTCAATGGGACAGCGTGCAATCAATTGATTCAAAAAATCAATATACCTCGTTGCCAATCTAAGTGTCTGTATTTTACTCAACTTATCACTCGGTAAAGTTGGTATTATCTTTCTCAAATTACTAAATGCCTCATTCAGGCTCTGTGTTCTCTGTCTCTCTCTGACATTGGCCATGACTCTTTGTGTCTGTAATTCCTCAAACGTTCCAGTGTTCTTGCGTCTTATTTTACTTTTTGAGCCATTTGATGATGCGATACTCTCGCTCTCCGAGTCATTGCCATTTGAGCTTGCTCTTCTCTTTCTCTTGACACTGGATTTTCTCATTATTTCACCGCTGTAATTTCTCATTGAAGTAGTGGCCTCATCATTTTGTATAATCGTTTCTTGTACGATTTCCTGCTGTGTACTTCTTGGACTGAGTTCGTACTCACTTTGGATTGTTGGCTTGTACTCGATAGTTGTGTCATTGTTGCCCTCGTAAATAGCTAGCCTGGGCGAATCACTCGATGATATATCGTCATTTCTGGCGCCAGGTGATTGATAAATGCCAGATGCTGGTGAAGATGACTGCAGATACATGTTGTGCTCATTCTCTCGGCTCTGATCTGACAAAAAACCAGGGGAATTTCTCTCGTAGTCAAATGGCAGCTCTTTCTCGTACGGATTAAATTTTTGTTCTGTGCTCTCCTGATAACGCTTCTCCTCGTCGTAATTGTCATAAAATTGATAGGTATTTGCTAGTGGCTGATATACCTGATGCAGAGAGTGATGATGATGATGATGATGATTGTGAAAACCAGGCAGTGCTCGATGCTCCGACGGACTGCTCAAATCCATTAGATTTGTTGGGGAATAGCGCTCGTAATGATCTGGTGAATTGCTCGCTGAACTGCCAGCACTGTGGGGAATACCAGAACTGTCACCTATACCGTAAAGTTCCTGCACCATACGCTGTACTGGAAGGGCCATTAACGGCTGCTGTGCTTGCATCATGACGCGATTCTCACTCAAATTGTTCACTTTATTTGAAAAAAAATAATTATTATTACAACACTTGGACTACAAGGAGTGTCGATGCACTTGATCGAAGATAACCTGTTGCACTTGAAGGGGGCTCTAAAACTTTGGGGAATTTTTTGCAACCTGTTTTCTCTGTGTCTTTACAGTTCAAGACTTTGGAGTCGTCTGATGGCTCGTGAGGACCGGGGGTGAGCCATTGCCAGACTCAGGCTGTGTACACTGAGATGAGACGTTCAGGGGAAACGCCCACTTTGCTGAGGATGGCTCCACCTTCGGTATTTTCGTTTACGCCGGTTGGAAGTCGGGCAGCCACCCACCCACGCCAATGCGAAGAGACGGAGACGAGAGATTGTGGGCTTCGGTTCTTCAGGGTGGACTTGAGGATGCGACGGTGCGAGTGGGAGCGGCAACGATGAATTATGTTGTTTTAGATGCTTCGATGTTTTATACAGTTTTCCGGTTGCGCGGGTGGTTTCTTTGGGATTTTCAGAGACGCGGTGGGAGATAGAGGGAAAATTGTAGAGATCTTTTTTGTGGAGAAGAGGGCGAGCTACAAAAAAGGTTCTTGTGGAAATTGCTCTATCTCGCTTAGTCTCCGCGTGATTTGGGATTTTAGTGATGGGTTTGAGGGTTTTTTGGAAATTCACGAATTTTTTGGTAATTTGGTCCGATTTCGGAGTTTGCAGAGTATCTTGGAAACTGAGGGAGATAGGGGAAACAATTTTATGACTTTTTTTTGGTAGATAATTTTGAGGGCTTAAAAAAAAGGTTTCTGTTAAAATTACTCTGTCTTTAGGGGATTTCGAAATATTCAAGGATAATGGTGTCAGCGATTTGGGACTTTTCAGATAGACGCGAAAATTGATGAATTATATTAATCTGTCAGACGTTAGTGTTTGTTGTGACAACAATAAATTTGTTTTAGTCAAGATTTTTACGAGATGTGGCTCCTGATATATTTAACGTGAATTTTCAAAATTTTCACTTTGATCAGTGCAATAATAATGATCGTTATTTATCTATGGTTGGATACGATTGAGGACTCGATATTGGAACATGGCCAACTCCCTTTTTCGCCCGTCATCGTACTATCAACTCATATGAAAATTGCCTCGATTTCTCTTATTTATAGAAAATTTATTTATATTTATTTTGATTCTATTAGATGAAATTTTCGCAGTTTAAAGTTATAAAATTGGGGAAAAAAATTTATTATTTCAGGTAGAATTTCCGAGGACTTTTGGAGGGAGTGAGTGAATGTGCCACCAGTAAGGCAATTATTACCTGGGCGTGCAGCTTGGATACAATAAATGGCGCTCGGTAATTACTCAGGGGAAAATCCCCTGCATTTTTCGTCTCTCTCTTATTTTTCCCCAATTGATTTTTTCTATTGAAATTCACGAATTTTCGAGACACAATTGTTTCCTATGATTCTACGGAAATATCTCGGAATCTATGAGAGATAGAGTGAAATTGGTGAGGACCTTCTTTATTGGCCACACTTTTTTTCTCAAAGAAGGTTCTATGAAAAATTGCTCCATCTCTCTTAGATTCTGAGATATTTGAAAAAACACTCAAAAATGTCTATTTTACTCCAAAATCAATTTTTTATTTCCTTAAAAATGAAAAAAGATGGAGACTTTTTTGTTATGACCTTTCCTAGGGAGAAAAAAAAGGCCTACAAAAGAAGTCTTCACCTCTTTTACTCCCACAGACTCCGAAATATTTGACGAAAAAAAAAATCAACGAGTTGCTCATTTTTTGTTGAAGCGCAGAACAAAAAAAAAAAAAACGATAACAATTTTTTCTCGGGGCCTTTATGGCCCCAAAGGTTTGCACAGGTTTCTTCCAGTTGCCTGAGAATATTTTCCTCCACCATGTGTCGAACATACGGCGACATTTTCGGGCCTACATAGGTATATATTGAGGTGGTTATATTCTTGCACCTCGACTTGGTATATACGAAACGTGTCTGCCACTTGTGATGGGTCTTATTTGCCACTTTCCAACATGTGTTCTACCAGCAACTTTTATGCGTTTACAGCACCCCCACCCGAAATAATTTTCATTTACAATCGTTTCAACTTTGGCACATGTGTCGAACAGAAAAACTTCCGAGTTGTATTTTTTTTTTTTGCCAAGTGTTTGGGTTTTTCAGTGTGAGAAATTTTTCTTAATTGTCGTAATATAGGATTTCATTTTTTTTCAATTCAGAAATTTTATTTCAGAAAATCAATGAATTTATTAAAATTCATTAATTTTATTTGTTACAGAGAAAATTGTTTTTCAATTGTTTTCAATATAAACATTTTTTCAGTGACTCTTTGAACCCTTTTAATCCGATAAATTTTTCATTTTGACTTTTGTTAAAATCCGGGATTTACGTGATTTTTCCAAAGTTTTAAAAGCAGCTACTGTTCGAGTAAATCTTTGCTAGTGTGTTTAAGATTAGGATGAGCTGGATTTTGACAAACTTATCTGGGTTTTAATTTCTTTGTTTCAATTTTCTTTTTTTTCTTTCCCCTTCGATTTTTTCATCAATCGTACAAAATTTATCTCCACCAAAAAATCAATTGTCGAGGAAATAAAATGAGGGAGAAAAGTAATGTCGAAGGGAGGGCAATTGCGTTTTATTGGAGGGGTCCAAGTAGGTAGATGGCACGTGCTACCTGTATTTACGTGAAGGGCTGTGTACAAATAGTGTTGAGACCAGATTTTGTAACTCCTGGCAAACACATGTGCGCCATACCTCTCGCGATGGAGAATATTTGGCAAACATGTGGATGTTGGGCCCAAATGGTACACCTTTAATGAGATTCAAGTCACGTCGAGTAATCCACTTTGGACCATGTGTTTATTTTTTTCTTTTTTCCATTGGCAATATTTCCAATTTCGTGAAGAATTATATGAGTTTTTTCATGATAATCAAATGAGCAGACTTCCGACAATTTTTTGATTTTTTTTAAACAAATAAATTTCTAAAAATAGATATTTACCGAATTCGCACTTATAGGTGCTTAAATTTCTTACATCTGCATTTTTTTCATATAATTCACTTTAACTAAAAAAAATGCAATATCTTTTTTTTTTTTAATTAAAAAAAAAAAATCTTTTTTTTTGAGAGACGATCAAAAATTAAAGGAGGTAGAGCGAGATTTATGTGATTCTTTTTTAAAGAGAAAAGCGAGAGCTAGAAAAAGGTGCCCATAGAAAATTTCTCTATCTCTCTCTCAAAAAATGAAGAGAAATTAATTTAGTAGCAGAGTAATAACGTAGGATAGATCTGAAAATCATATGTAAATTATCCTTATAATATCTTAGGAGCGAAGGGATTTACGAAAATTTATTGAAAGACCTCTTCTGTAGAAAGTTTCAAGGGCTACAAAAAGTTTTCTTGACATTTTCCCCTAAGCTTATGCAATTCAAAGATATTTGGGAAAAATCCTCTCCTACTCCCGATTTTTTGCTTGTCTTTACAATTTTCTTTGAATATCTCGTAATTTAATGAGAATGAAATAAATGTAAAAAAAAAACTCTAAAATTTTTTTATAAACTATTTTATCAATTTTCATCAATTAATAAAAGCAATATTTCATTCCCCGGAAAGAAACAAAAAGAAACAGCAAATTTGAAGTTTTATTAGTGACTTGACGTGCCCTGCAAAAAAATGTGGGGAATTACAGGGGAGGTTAGAAAAAAAAAAGTAGGGGTGGAAGAATAATTTGGGAAAAACCGCGCCACTTGGAGACCAGTGCCTCCTGGCTAGGTAATATCGTATACCTGCCAATAGTTGAACAATTTTGAGGACCAAGCCGTATTCTCGTACGGATTATTGTGGACTTTATTGGTCGGGATAGAAAGAGGGGGTAATCCAAAACGGAGGAATTGACCATTTCTGTGTTTTTCCCCACTGGAATCTATATTATTTTAACCACCGGAAAAGGTCCAACGGGACAAGCACTAAATAGCCCTTTTTCCAAAATTGACGTAGAGATTTATGAATTTTTAATATTCAAGTAATTTTCAGAATTTTTTGGTGTTGACAGTTTTGAGCTGAAAAATTATATAATGCAATCCATTTTGTCCATTGATTTTTTTTTTGATATTTAATTTTTTAATATTCTAATTGTTCATAGAGATATTGTAAATCGCGATTTGACAATAATTTAATTTTATTAACGACTAGTAATTGAAAGCGCACTGTGCGCGCCGTCATTAATTTATCTTCCAAAAATACCGTCAATGGCCCAATTAATGCCATCGGCCCAATTAATGCCACTTTTCATACATTTTCGTGATTATTGAACTTATTCGAATTCTCAACTCTAAGTAATTGATAACAGTGGCTAGAAAAAAATTCTGAGGACACCGGACAATAAAAATATCCGATATTTCTCTACTAGATATATTTGTAAAATTAATCCGTTAAATGCGACCAGCGTGCTCAGCAAGATAAAGCCCTGAAGCTCTTCATGTGGGGTTAGAGTGCCTCATCAGTTCAATGTGTGATATTGAGTAAATTTAAGTATTTAATAAATCGAAAATTGTATTGATTGTTAGCAAAATCATTGGACTTTCATATAAATTGAGGAATAATTTAAAAATAAAGACCAGTGATGGAAATTAATTGATGTCAATTATTGGGACCCTCTATGGCAGAAATCGGGTCGAGGTGGCATGAATCGGGCCATGGGCAAAATATTTTCAAAAATATAAATTAAATAATTTTTATCATTAATTCAGGAAAATAATTAATGTAAATGATAGACCAGACCCTAAATTCTTCCGAGTAAAAATCAAATTTGAATTTATGATAAGATTCAATTTTTCTATGAAAGATATGTGGCAGAATAGGTCTCTTGGTGACATTAATTGGGTCATTGACGGTAATAGCAATTAAAGGCGCGCTGTGCGTGCCTGTGGGAACTATTTCTTGCAAAAACAACTTCTAATCGTCATTTTTTTCACCTATTCGATCAATCGCATTTACATTCGAGATATCGCAACTTCCGTAACACCAGTTTTAGTATAAGGGGATTTTCCAAAATAATGGAAATGAATCCGATAATTAGTTGTCATTTTTTAAATTAACTTGAACAATAATAATAGCGTAATAACATTTACAAAGTAATGATTAAAAGTGATGTAGACAGCATTTGCTCGTGGGCTTCCAGAATAATTTGATCTAACTAATAAAAATCCTATACTTAATTTTTTTTTTAAATTGATAAAAAACATTCGTAACTAATTTGAAAAAAACCTTCTCATATGCGCTAATTTCTTAAAAATCTACTCTTTGATTTATTTCTCCATTCTCTCAAAAAAGATTCCTTCAAAATAAAATTGTACTCATTCTATTGAAATCATTTTCTCAAAATAAATGTCATCAACTTTACTATTATTCAACTGGGAATTCCCCAATTGACCCGGGTTTTATAATCCCGGAACTGCTCCCGTGTTTGAGCCCTCAGTCCCCAGCAATATAACATCCTCAACAGTTGAGTGTACACAGGTAATTGTCGTTCTACTGGTGGCAATTCGCCCAAACTCAACAGGAGGTCGTGCCTCATTTAGTAATTATGAAGATCGACGTTCATTCCACTTTCAGGAAAGAACTGAAACAAAGAAAAATCCCAAATCAAAAGAAAAAAGAAACACCGTTGGAACATTGTGGGTGGTCCAGAAGGTTTTTTCCCCATTTTGTGTAAAAAAAAAAGTGACAGATAAAAGAGATGAAAAAGAAAGGATTCAATTCAAACAAACATAGAAACGGAAAGCTTTCACCACACTTCCGTTGTCGCACGTAACTTTTGTATATTGTTACAATTCACGTTAATACTATCGAATCGTTTAACACATACACACAGATACAAGTGAAAATTTTCTCGAAATGTCATGTCATCGTAGTTTTTTTATGATCTCAGTGGCAACATGTGCGCAACATAGGAGTGACTAAACTCTTTTCGCTTTGGTAAATTGTGATTTTAGTGTAAACTGATATGCCATTAACTATCGCCTCGTGTGTAATCTCTCAAAACAATCATTAATAATATTTTTTTACAATAGTTAATTTCTAAAAATCTGAGAGAACTTTGCCATTTTCGGCGGATAAAATTTTTTTTTGCAAAAAATTTCAGGGCTAAAGAAATATATTTTTGAAAAAACTACGAGATTAATTGTTCTTTCGCACCAAAAAATATTCATATTTTTCCATTAAAAATTAATAATCTAATCATAATCACCAACAATTAGTATATAAACTCGATATATTTGCTCATGATAAATCCGTTTATCCCATATATCATTGAAAAATTTATCTCAAGACAACAGTCACTTAATTTATCCGGTTCCGAAGAGATTAACCGTCAGCGCAAGGAAATTTCCGTGATTTCTTTCAAGAAAAATAGCCACTAAGTCTCTATCTCTTCTGTATACCTAAACATAACGAAGAAGTAGAAGTAGAAGATTCTTTGCTCAGTTTATTGCTCAACATGTGTACCTCAGTGCTTTCTGAGGGTCTATCAGTTTGACACATGGTGAGCACAAGGTTTTTCGCCGAGACACTGCAAACACGTTTAGTTTTTACACCCAACCGATATACCTTCTACACAAAATTATTTGGATACCTGGGAAGCACACACGTTTTCTCAAAGCCAAGAAGTATCGAGGAGTCAGGAATTCTTTGGGCTTTTTTTTCCTTTCGCTCATTGGTTGATGGCTGGATGGGACAAAAAATTGTGCGCATCCGGGAGACCGGAAGGGGACGCGCAAAATACTCAAGGAGAAAAACAATGGGGTCTCGAGAACAAGAGGAACACATGGCTTGTGAGTAGTTCTGAGAATTGTCCTGTTATGTGTCAAATGATTTATCATTATTTCGGATATTGAGGATGGTGTTCAAAATGATATTTAGGGGGGTGGATCAAGGAGGTCCACACTGAGGGAAAAAAATATTGTCTCGGAATAAAAATAATTTTGAGACAAAACTTCTTTTTTATTAGGTTTGAATTTAATTGGGAGAAATGAATACCTATTTGTCTCAATATTAATGTCTTTCAATTCGCAATTATACAAGATCATTACTCGTTTTTTGTCATTAAATTTTACAAACTGATGATGATAAATAAACAATTATTTGACCAAATCACTCTCCTGCATTGATTCAATCTTGATTATATTTGCAAGTAATAGGGGAGAAAGGACAAAATGGACCTAAAAGACGAGATGACTCGAGATTTTTTAAAAAAGCAGCGGTTGCTTCAAAAAATCTGAAAAAATTTGCAAACAATATACATATGCTGGATGATTTTCTCAAATTTTTTCAGATTTTTTTGTCGAGTCCTTCATTACAAAAAAAATTCCTCAATCGTGTTACTATGAGGGTCCATTTTGCCCCACTCTCCCCTTACTGTATTTGCACGAAATATGGAATTTTAGTACAAACATTGCCCAGTTTGGCTCAAACTGGAATGTATTTTTCGCCAACTACTCACTAAAAAATTTACCTCATTGATTGTTGTAAAAGTATTCAAACTCATCCTAAATAGGTACAAGGATTCGTCCAAAACTTGAATTGTTAAAGCGAAGAAAATCCACTGGCAAATAAATTCTTGATTGATCTAAACTATATAATATTCCTAATAAATATTTTTTCCCTCAGTACAATTGCTGCACATGGATCAAATGAAGTGTAGTGCTCGAAATTTGACAGATTGAATTGAAATATTTAGGAAAAATAAAAATATTTACCATTGAAATAGAAAATATTTTAAAAAATAAAATGTTGCTGAGCGTTTTAACTCGATTTTTTAATACAGGTCAATCCTAAATTTTATGCGGTTCCTTTTCATTAATGTAGTGAATTGTACGGTTAGTTAGACACTTTACTGCGAAAGGAAGAAAATTTTTATTCCGAAAAGCAAATTTTTTGTTCTTATCATCTGATCGATGAATGATAGTATAATTCAAAATTGTACATTACCAAAAAGTGGTAAAAACGATAAAATATTGAAAGCATTGGTCTTAGCAAATATCTTTTTCAAAAAATTAAAAACACTGTTGAATTCAGGGAATTCAATCCATTCAAGTAATTAACCTATTCGAATTAACGAAATTGAGTGAATTCAACTTTGTTAATTGTTGACAAAAAATGTTTGCTACAGACCAATGATATCAATATTTGATAGTTTTTACCCATTTTCCCTCCGTCCAGATAACGACTTTAACTTGTAAAATAATTTTTATTTAACATAAGCCGCAATTGGACTTCAATGAATGTATGGAAATATCGTGGAATCGGAGGAGAATGGGAAAATCTTTGTAAAGAAAAACAAGATAGAATTTTTTTTAAATAATTACTTCTAAATAATGAATTCGAAAATTTATAATTACTGGGTCTTCTGTTACTCCTTTAATTCAACTAATTTCTCTCATCCGTTTAATTTTACGAAACTCCTCTTCTTCAAAAAACATTGTTTCTTAATTTACTCGGAGGAAAGACAAACTTTTTCCTTGATGAATGTGTGGATGATTTTAATTATTTTTAAAAGGGTTACGCAAAAAAAAACATTAATGAAGCAAAAAACAAATAAATCGAATGACACGCGTATGCGTAGGAAGACCCCCGCTGAGCCCTTTACGGGCCTCAGCCAACGACGATCCGTGAGGCCCGTTCAATTTTTTTTCCTCTCTTTCCTCAGTCTCTGTGTGGCTCATACATGTATAATCCCATTTCCACGTTTCAAGGATCCCTCAACATAAATTTCTCAGAAAGCACACGAAGATGTGGAACCCTGCGGATTTCCAGGGGGTACCGCAAGTTGCCCAGAGCCTAGGATCCAATGTCGAAAGATTCATCGGTAATTTTTCAAAATAAATTTACTAACATGGACTACTGTATTTTAGCTGATTTTTTTTTAGGAGAAAAAAAAAGAAAAATAATTTCATTAGGATTCTGAAAATTGTGGGATTTTTCAAATACTTTTTTGGGAAAATTGGAAGCGGCTGGAGAATTTTCGAGGTAAATTGGAGGAAAAAATAATAATAAAGTAGCCCGATGGAGTAATATCGACAAAATACAATAATTCAAATTGTCGGAGAAATTAAAAAAAAAAAAATCTTGAAAAATAAAATATTTTCGGATTAAAAAAAAATTTTGTCTCTTTAATGAATAAATATTTGATCGTTCAGAGAGAATTAACGAAAAAATAAGATTGGGACAAAATGGGATTCAATAGAAAATATATATATATATATATGCACGAAGCTGGAATAAAATAGAATCTATTCTATTTTACTTGAAATTTCTTGAAACAAATTTCATTGTTAAAAAAATCGTAATGATAACTTATAATTCTCTAAAAAATTTAGAATATCAGTCCAATCGATCAATCCAAATCCATATAATTCAAATGAATTCCCATGAAAAAAGGGTCAAAATTTCATAAAATTCCCATAAAACTGACTATTTATAATCTAAAATATCAAATTAAAATTTTTTTCACGAATAGTCAGCCATATTTCCTTAAGAAACACCTTCAACAAATCGGATGCTGTTGAGTGAAATCGAGTATCCGATTGGTCCAACATTCTAACAGGTACACAGAGCTCAGGTGAATGAAACGAAGCTAGGCCCTTCCCCTGCACCTGTTTCCATTCTTCCGTGAGGTCTACCATACTTGTTTGAGAACCGATGACACTCGCACGTTGACACACCCAAAGGAGACCGCGACACAACAGCTGTTCCATCCCTCCCTTTCCCATAGAACCAGTGAAAGGAGGAAAAAAAAAAGTGAGTGAAATAAAGAATCTCAAGTGTGATGTTTCATCCATAAAAAAAAAAAGAAATGTTTCACTGATGTAACTGATAAATTCCACTCAACGTGAGTGAATATAAATTCCGAATTGGTAACCACCTCTTTCTCTTTCTTTTTCCCCAATTCTGTCATTCTTCAGGAATCTTCTTTCCACATTATTTCACTCTAAAAACAAGGTTTTTCAAACTTCATGGGCGGAGAAGGCGGCGTCCTTCGGTACAAACTTGACGCCGACCATTCTCTCTTTATCTTTGCGGTACTTCCGGTTCCATCGGAGTGAAAAACGGAAAATTCAAGGAGAATAAGAAGAAATTCGAGCAACAATTTTTGCAGTTGGATTATCATTGAATATCCCGAAACTGAAGCAAGATACAGCAATTATCGAAGGAACCTTTTTTGTAAAAAATTTAACCAGTTTCAAAAAAGGTTCCCTTAATAATTTCCGTATCTCGCTTGATTTCCGAGATAATCGATAAAAACCGCTCAACTCCATTTCAAAATCAACGCGAGAAAACCAAATTATTATGAACATGAAAATTCTGTTCCATTACGTCATTTTCCACATAAAATTCTCCGTTCTTTTCGATGAAATTGAAAACTCATCAGCTTCATTAACTCTGAAATAGAAATTTCTCGTATTTCCTTGAAGACACTTCTCATTAGTCTTTCTCTCTTTCACAATTGATTTTAATAGTTGCCTGTTTTATTTTCCCACCATGAAACGCATTGCTCCAGCATGAAACAAGATTGATAGATTCAAAACTGACACGTACACTAGTCACTTGTCGTAATTAACGAGGAGCCCTGGATAGGCGGATTGACTTTTTGCCTTGTATTTTGAACGAGACTGTTCTACGAAAATTTCCACTGGGTTCTGTTGAAGTCTCCCGGTAAAAACAAGAAAAAAAAAAAAAAAAGAAGAAGAGAAGTTATGGAGAATTTGAGAGAAGAAAAAAATTATACTGGTACGTAAAGAGAGTCAGAACTTATTTCACACGACTTTCGTAGCTTTCTACCAACGACCTTCGACGTCTCAATCTATTTTCATTTACGGTGCATTTACGTACAAACGTTTGTATAAAGGGAACGTGAATTCACGTTTAATTTTGGTGTGACTAAATCGTTGCACGCTCAGATCCATCTAATTACATACTGACTTCTTTTTACGTCAGTGTGTACTTGAAAAACTATTAATTTATGTACAAAAACGGATATATCGTTTATTATTGTAATTATGAATTTTTATTGCGAGTAATTCCGCATGAAAATTTATATATACTAGTATATATATGAGGCATTCTACGCTATTTCATTCTCTTTTTTTTTTCGATTTTGTTTATTTCCGGATATGTTGTTAAACAAACTGAGAAAGGTAATTTCCCATGGAAACATAAAAATATATTTTTTTGCAGAAATTATTGACATTTGCAGTTTGAAAAAAGCGCTGAAGATAACTCATTTCTCTCCTACTTTCAATGCTCGTATCTCGTTAAGTATCAGATTTATGAGAAAAATGAAGGAATACCGTCAATGACCCAATTAATGCCACCAAGAGACCTATTCTGCCACATATCTTTCATAGAAAAATTGAATCTTATCATAAATTCAAATTTGATTTTTACTCGAATGAATTTAGGGTCTGGACTATCATTTACATTAATTTTTTTTCTGAATTAATGATAAAAATTATTTAATTTATATTTTTGAAAATATTTTGCCCATGGCCCGATTCATGCCACCATGGCCCGATTTCTGCCATAGAGGGTCCCAATAAATGCCATCAATTAATTTCCATCACTGGTCGTTATTTTTAAATTATTCTTCAATTTATATGAAAGTCCAATGATTTTGCTAACAATCAATACAATTTTCGATTTATTAAATACTTAAATTTTCTCAATATCACACATTGAACTGATGAGGCACTTCAACCCCACATGAAGAGCTTTAGGGCTTTATCTTGCTGAGCACGCTGGTCGCATTTAACGGATTAATTTTACAAATATATCTAGTAGAGAAATATCGGATATTTTGATTTTCCGGTGTCCTCAGAATTTTTTTCTAGCCACTGTTATCAATTACTTAGAGTTGAGAATTCGAATAAGTTCAATAATCACGAAAATGTATGAAAAGTGGCATTAATCGGGCCAATGGCATTAATTGGGCCATTGACAGTCCTTTTTTATCACGAAATAGCATATAAAATTCTTTTCAATCATGAAAACCTAATATTTCTATTTGTTATAAACAAAATGAATGAAAAAATGACTGTTACATATACATGAATATAAAACATTAATAAGTCGAATGTATTTCACATATATGCGCAAGTATTGTTGCTTTAGAGTCAAAGGGGCGTAAGTCCTGTGAATAAGCATAGCATTTACGCCTCTTCAATTCTAAGGTGACGATATATATTGATATATTTCAATTATTCCACACTTTTTTTGCCACACATATACGTCGTACGATTTTTCTATATGTAACATACATATATGTTTCCATATATATTTTCTCTATACGGGATATTAATTGATTCAATGAAAAATTGATGGCTTTTGGATGAAAAAATGGGCATTTTTAAAATTCTAAATAATAATAATAATTTTAATTTTTTAATTCAGCTATTTGTTTCTTCGAAACTCTTGAAATTTTAATTTTACTAAAAATATTTCATTTTTTTTTTTTTTTTAAATCATTGATCTTCGCGTGAAACGACAATGCATTAAAGTTAAAAGGGCTCCCTCACACTCAAATGACCTGTGAAGAAAGAAAATAGTAGGAAAAAAATATATATAGTTTAGTATATCATACCTATACACTCTTCCGTTCTTCATAAATCTTTCTTTACGCTTTTGGCGCGCGACGGTTTTGTGAAATGCGTGCGCGTAACCACACACATCAGAAATAGAATTTTTTTTTTCCACCGACAACTATTTTTTGGGTATGGCTTTTGTGGTATGTGTTGGTACATAGCAATCACCGAGTATCATCGAGTGGGTGAGAGGCTCTTATCGTCAGTAAATCACGTTTGAATTGTTACTCGTGTTTCTCATTCGTCGAAGACATTCAGAGTTTTTTTTTTCCATTTTTGAGAGCAAGGAAATTTATGGAATTTCGGAATTTGGAGTAAAATTGGAAAATTCTCGGTGGGAAACGATGTTAGAGAATTCTTGGTAAATGAATTGTTTTCAAAATAAAAAGAATAATTTTTGAAATTTTTTCAAAAGTTCATTTTTTTTTATTTCGCTCTTGCCATAGCATTTTTCAGATCGAATTTTCTGTTTCACCGGAAGAAATAATGAAATTTTTCAAGATCTGTTTACTCGATTTTCATATTTGGAATGAAACTAATTTTTTTCGGAAGAAAAAAAATTAAATTAAGTCTCAATTTTTTTCTTCATAATTCAGAATAATTAATGGTCCATTTTACCCCAAGATTCTGTTTGAGCTCACGTACAATCATCGTAGGATTTACCAATTTAAATTGCCGGTTTTTTAGAACGAAATCGTGCATTTCGTAAAAATCTGTCAATTGAATTTTTTATCCAAAACTGAAATTAATTTTATTATGAATATTTTTTACTTTTTTTTTTTGTGAATATCTCAGAGTTGAAGCGAGATCCAAAAAAATCTTCATGAACATTTTTGCAAAGCAGAAGACCTACAAAAAATATTCCCACAGAATTCCGTATCATTCCAACATTTCGAGATTTTCACCAAAAATCTTCGAAATAAATTTTGAGGGTTGAAAAAATTGCCAAATTTTAGAAACAAAACACTCCAATTCCATCAGAAATTGCATCGAAAATGCACGAAACTTCCAACTTATTTATTCGAATTGAAACTTATTTTTCAGATAAATTTCCTAAAATTTCCTCATCAAAGAAGCATGATGAAGAATAGTCGAAAATCATTAAAAAATAAAAGCACGTTTCAAGCACTCATACATTTTCTCGTAACGTGTTAAAGGAAATATTTTTCAATTCCGGTTTTTTTTTGTGATTATCTCAGAATTGAAGTGAATTATGAAGAAAAAGTTTATAGAGATGTCCTTTTTTGTAAAACGCAAGAAGACCTACAAAAAAATCTCCACAAAAATTCTCGTTTCTCTTACTTTCTAACACTGTTAAAAATTTCTGTCTGAATTTTCCGTGTAAAATCACTGAAATTTTAAACAAGTTATGTCTCTACTGAAATTCTAGATAATTACATCATTGATAAACGAACAAATCATCAATTTTCAAATAATTTCACGCCTGAATATCAATGAAATTTGTAAATTTCAGTTCAATTGTTTCTTAGAAATTTAGAAAAAATAGGAAAAATTCGAGAAAAAATTGAAAATTTAAGTCATTTTAATTCTGAATATTCATGTTCAGTTGAAAATTCAAGTGAGTTGTAGAATTTTCGTCTCAATTCTACTTAAAACTCATAGATTCCTCTGAATTTCTTCGGAAGCTCACACATTTCATAAGCATTTTCCCATTAAAAAACATTTAGTATCACGTTTATTAAAATTTTCATCGAATCTCCTATGGAATTTCAATTTTTTTCTAACAGTGAAGGTATTCATTGAAAATCCTAGGATTAAACTTTGATTGATAAAAGTCCTGGATTTTTCAAAAAAATGATAATTTCATTAGAAACTACATAAAAGATGAGAAAATCTGTCGATTTTTCAACTCGAATTAAAATTTACTTTTTAGAAAAATTTTCTTATCAAAGAAGCACGATGAGGAATAGTCGAAAAGCATTAAAAAATAAAAGCTCGTTTGAAGCACTTACGTATACATCGTATTTTCTCGTGACGTGTTAATGGAAATATGGACTCCACCTACTCCATGCATCTTTGCTCTTCGTCTTCACGCTCTGGGGCGTTTTTTTTTCTTCTTTCTCCTCAGCCAATGCGTCCTGCCAATGGCGAAGAGAACGTCGCAATCCAACTGGACAGCTGTCCCCTGATTGATGGAGAATCTCCCCGAAGTTATCCAGCATTTGCCCCTTAAAACTGATTCATCCGCCATCTCCAACGAAAACGTAGACGAGATGAAGTAAAGGGTCCCGATATTCAAATAAAAAGGATTTTAAAAATGAGGTGATACGCCTCGAGAACGGAAATTGACTGGCGACAGGCGTCTCGAATTTTTTAATTACCAAACACAAGAGGAAGTACGAATCATTTCTTCGAACTTCCGTTCACAATTTCTCAAAAAAAAAAAATATTTAAATTCTTCAATTCCTTTATTCAAGGAAAAAATCTCATAATATTTTCCCTTTTTCTGGAAAACAGGAGAAAATTCGAGGAAATAGATGAAATGATGATACTCACAATAGAAGATATCTGACAATTTTCAGTACTTTTTCTACTCAACAAATGAATTGTTTAAACAAAAAAATATAAGTGCAAATTTTTTAAATATTTTTTTAACAATCATTCAATTATTTTAAAAAATCGAGAAAAATGATACTTTGTATTATCAGTTGGAATAAGTCAATTTTTCGATTGTGTAAGAATCTTAAAATTATATTCCGAAATTTAACGAAACTGATTAATTTCCGAATAAAAACTCTACTTTCATCCGAAAGTGCAGCAAATTGTACTTTGAAAAATACTTTAATGCGATTGATTCTGCCCCAATCAAAAAATGTCTAATTAACTCTGCACTATATTATTTTCCGCTCTTTCCAATGAGCCCCTGAGAATTCCGATAATCCATCAACTCCATTACCTCGAAACCCAAAATGTCCCTTTTTTTTTTTCTTCAAAAATTCAAAATAATTTCTCATTAGTCGTTAGTTATTCTCCCCCGAGCACTCCAGCATTTTCTTTGTTCTCCGAAAATATCTCTTTTAATATTTAATTTTTTTCCCTGACAAAATTAATTTCGTGAGAAAAACGAAGACATATAACCTTCTATATCTCAGTTATTCTTCACGCAGAGCGTAAAATCGTCGATGACGTTTATCTTCCGGTGTCCCTCATTCCAAGAACCATCCAAGTCCCCATTTTATTTTATTTTCCCTAATGAAAATAGACAAAAAAAAAAGAAGAAATAAGGTGCACGTGATTATTAACTGTTCGAATTTCAAGTGTTCACGATTAAAAAAAAAATCCCCTGGAGACTCGTGAATTGAAGCAACAAGTTTTATTATACAAGCACAAGAGCATAGTGCAGCTGCCGGTAAAATCCGGTTCACATGATCGTCCCGGCTCGCTTCCTCCTCGTGTCACACTCTTCGTGCCATTTTTTCCCTCTAAAATTTAATTTCTTTTGTTCCATCCTCTCATTCCTCTCACTCCTGCGGCAAGAAAGTAAAATATTAACGATATCCCATATTACAACAAAAATAAAAGAAATTTTGAAAAAAAAAAACATTAGAAACAAAAAAGAAATCAATGATTTTTGGTAATTCAATGGCTAATTTTTTAAAATTTACTCTCGTGATGAATTAAAACATTAGCTGGACACATAGTTAGAGTGAAAAACACTGGTTTCATTCATTGCTCTACTCGACTTGACCCACATTCGCAGAATCGACTTGTCTGACCCGCCATTCTATAATACCATCGTTTCTCCGTTTTTTTTTTTTTTCGTTCCCCCTCCTCTCTTTCGTCCCTTCATTGCCGAAAGATTGCAGACTCGTCTTCTTGGGTTTGAAGTTGACCGACAAAGGTCCCAGGGGCGTCAAGTACTTGAGCCGAAAGTTTTTAACATCGAAAACGTTTTTTCATTGCTTGTTCGAGAAGCGGTTAAACGATTTATTTCGTGATCCTGTTTTTTTTTGAGATATTTCGGAAAATGAGGGAGAAAAAGGAAAGTTCATCATATCCTTTTCGTAGAGGAGCATTAGAGCTGTGAAAAAGGTCTGTTTCAAACGTAATCAGACTCCCGCCGGTAAAGTTGACCAATCAACAGACACCTGGTCAAGGGGGGGGGGGGGGGTCAAGACGCGAATGATCCCCTCCAATCACTCTCTCATTTGAACCGTCAAGCGAGACACTTCGTATATCGAGTATCGCGAAATTCCTCTTTGTATGAAATGTTAATTATCTCAATTAATTCATTCTTCTCAAATGAAAGTTTATCGTATCTCAACTAATCATTGCATAATAGTGAAAATCAACCATTAATTTATATAAAGTGATGTGTATATTATCTATTAGACGAGCGGGCTTTTCTCCGTTCGAATAAAACGGTTTTGCCTTGCGACTCAGTGTAAAATTCAACTATTACACAGAGAAAAAGGTTTTCTTAATTTAAGAATGTGCAGGTCACTTAAATTAAGAAAGAAAAGTCACTTGATTTAAGTGAGAAAAGTGACTTGATTCAAGTGAGAAAAATTACTTGATTTAAGTGAGAAAAGTCACTTAATTTAAGAATGACAGGTCACTAAAATTAAGTGACTGCACATTCTTGAATTAAGAAAACATTTTTCTCTGTGTACTTTTTCACCTTCATAAAAAACGCCTCCCACAATCCACCCTAGAAAATCTACGAAAAATCATCACGCTCAAAACACAGTCTCCCCAAAAAGTTTTCTATTTCCCTTATTTTTCGAGATATTTTCAGAAAATTCCAACTGAAACCGTTCTCCTGTTGATTCCATCAACATTATCATTCTCAACGTGTTTATTGCACGAAAATCATCACGAGAACAATGTTAGCAGAGGCATTGGACCTTAACCCCTCCAGAAATAGCGCAAACGTAGTTTTGAACACAGTAATATTGAGAGGAAACTGAAGAAGTAGCGTGACGACGTGACGGAACGACAGAACCACTGTAGTCATCTAATTTTTAAAACTTTTTCCCTTTGCATGAACTGTTTGTATGTACTTGAGACTGACAGCATCCCCCTGACAGCCGGGTGCCTTGTGCATACGTCTGCAGATATGTTCTTACTTTGTACATAAAAGTGAAACGGCTAGGTACGAACTTTAACGGGTAGCCAAGGATTGATGAGATGAATGCAGTGGAACGAGAAGGGTAAAACTATCTTCAGTATGTTTACGTCAGGCTACTGAAGTGAAGAAAAGAAGAAAAAAAAAGAACGTATAAAATAAGAGAAACAAACATTTCATGGGTTTTAAAAGTTTTTTTTTTTTTTTCGTGTTTTTTTACTGTGGCAGTCGCCACGGTCGGCTTTTAATCGGGTTTGAACTCCTTGGAATAATATACTTGCGGCGCTTTTTAAAATCCTTTCGTGGGAACCGTGATTAAATGAGTTTTTTCATCGGTTCTCGGTGCGATAGGGAAGATGTTATGGTTGAGTATTGCTTCTGATGCATAATTAAATTTTTTGCGGGAATTCGGAGGAAGAAAGGATGGGGAACAGGTTCTGGTTTTGGGGAATATCGCGGATAATATGAGAGATGCAAGGACTTTTGTAATATCCTTTTTTAGAGATTGGACATCTGTGATACTAAAGATAGCACATATGTGACTATTTTTTGGGATTTTTTTAACAAATGAATTAAAAAAAAAAATATTTAGAATATTTGCACTTACAGTTCATCGAATTTTCTACATTTGCATATTTTTATTTTTCTTGAAAATAATTTATTTCTTAGAAAAAAAAAACAAAAGTTATCAGATGTCTGCTATTCTCAGTATCATAGGATTTGCTCTACAAAAAAAGGTCATTAAGAATTTTCTGCATTATTTCACTAGATATATCATGAATACTAGCAGGAAAACGGAACAGTTGTTCAACGAAATTTTCTCATCTTGAATTCGATGGCAAAATTTTTTTTTTTTCTTTAGAAAAGAATGAGCATAACAAGAAGAGTAATCATACTTTTTTCCCCTATTTCTCTTAATTTATAATTGATAATCTACAGTTAATTCAATAAATCAAATATATATTTACGTCACAAACAGCCTTTATTCTTAGAATAATCCTCTACAATTATCTCGAATTACGTTAGAGTTATAAAAATAAATTAAAATCTATTGAATAAGTTAATTATTCTACCACTACTCGTTTTTATGAATTCAATTGATTAACTTGATATAAAATTAATTAAGTCAATTTTCCAGTAAACACGAATTTCCACGAAGACCCTAAGTATTTGTTACATCAAGAAATAGGTTAATCAATTAATTTACACTTTTTGATAGAGTATCTTATTATTTACGACATTTTGGCCCCGCCAGTAATGTGGAAAAATTGTTTTTAAAATTATGCACTTCTCACGGGTCCATTTGAAGAAAAGAGAAGACTCTTTTAATCACCGATGATGGATGAGCCTTGACTATGTCGCCCGCAGAAATATCGGCCTGGTTGTGCACGTGAACGACACTTGCTGCCTACCTTTGTAAGCGCACAGCAGAGTAGGCGCGGTGAGATCATAGAGTTTGGTGTTCCACTTCAAGAAAAAAACAGTTTGTATCAATATTATATTCTACAATTTACAGGGGAAAATGGGCGTTTCAATGAAACGATTCGAGATTCATTTCACTGAATGATTTCATTGAAAAACTAAGGATATTTTAATTTTTTAAAGAGAAAGTTCAAGGATTGTGGCTATTCGGCAGTGCATGCAAAAATCTGGAAACATTAGAATAAAGGAAGAAATGAAGATATTTTACCTTCTCGATGGACTCGGACTGAAGTTTCTTCTTGGTGATTTTCTCCCAAGCATACGATATCTGAGCTCATTGGCATCCACTAAATCATCAGTTTCATTCAATACGTCATCTTGATTATGTGAATTATCCAAATCATTGGATAACATACTGGGATTATCGTCTCTCGAAGAATCCATGAAGAGATTCTCGCGATTTTTTCTAGATGGAAGATAAGAACACGAGAGTTCTTCAACTGATGTTGTATTTTGACGACACCAAGAAGCTGCAGATTGCAGGAGAATTACTGTTTTTTCTGTAAAAATTGAAAAAAAGAATGATTAATAGACTCTTTCATTCAAAATGTACGATTGTTTGATTCCAACAATCAGATTTTCTTTGTTTTATGAATTTCCCAAAATCAGTAGATTTGGATTATACAGCGAATTTTTCGATTCATTTTCTAGCAATATAAATGAATAATGAGACAAAAAATTACCTCTGCAGCGAATTATTTGCTGAATGAAGGCCCTGTAGATATTTTGAATGGTTCTCCACATTTGAGTAAAGTAATTAACTTTCAGAACTTTTTGAGGCTCAGGTGTTGACGAGCGCTGTGGTAAATGACCATTTGTTACAGGAGATTTCTCTCTCTTCATCAATGCTTTATTTCTCTTTTTCTTGATTACTCCAATGAATAATTGTTGGATTCCAAGCATTACATAATACACTGAAAATAAGGAGCAATGAGGATATTTCATGAAATTAATGAAATTTTTGAAGTAAATTGAAAATATCATATTTAGTAATTTTATTGAGATTAGTTTTTGGGGAATAGCTTATAATCCATGAGAGTTAGGAAGAATTTTGTAAATATCTTTCTTATAAAGATGAAAGTGAGCTATAAAAAAGGTTTCCTTTACTGCTCGAAATATTAAAAAAGAAAAAGATAACTAAGACAAATCAACTCAATTATTATTCAAAGAAAATAACTCACTGGTAGTTATAAGCATAATTAGAAACGTGATTGACGTAAAATCGAAGCAGGCGTTCATTCCGTGCTTCAAAAAAGTCACTAAATTCAATGGAATCAGTCCCATAATTGTGGCTCTGGTTAAAAACGGAGCATTCAAGAAAGCAGCTACTATCATTGCTGCCAGCAGATAGATAATGTGCAGTGAGATTCTGTAAACCTTCTGCAACTGTTCACCTACGAAAATAAATTACACAGATTAATCTCGAATAATAATCAAGGAATCCCTGAACATTTGATAGCAAAGTGGTGGAAAGTTTTGCATCAATTTCTACGTTCAAATGTACAAAATAGTGCAACATTCAAATGAACTCAAATATTGCGCTCTTTTTTTATTTCCTGTATTTCATGAGTAAAAATATCCCACCTGTGTTGCCAATGTAGTCAGTCAGCCAGCCCAACTTCTCATCAATCTCATCTCGCATTGATTCAGTCACATTCCAAATGAAATGAATAGTGTCATTAATTTTTTCCAATTTCTCAAGTGTCTGTTCATACTGTGCAGCTGCTTCATTGTTCTGCATCACAATTCTATTTGTACTCTCCTCGATTTTTTCCCAAATTAATTGCGTTTCCTCCTGAATATTCATCAGATCCTTCAGAAGTTCCAAATGATTTCCCTGACGCTCTGATGCTTGTGCCATTAGTTCCTGATTTGCTTTTTCTGTAAAAATTTTTTTTTATAATTTTCAATAAATTCTCTCAATCCTGCAGTTTTTACTGCATCTCCTTGAATTTGAGCGAAAATACGAAATTTTCTTTTAGAATTAATGTGAGACTCACCAAGGCGATTTTTTATGTCCTCAGTCATAGCCGCTATGAGCGTGTGTCCACTGCGTATCAATGCCTTCTCATTAGCTAACTCCCGCAGATTATTAGTTACCAAATTGTGTGACATAGACTGAGCGTCCTTCAAGTGCTTCTGTTGCTCCAAGAGAATTTTATTTCCGTCCGACAGTGAATTCAATGCTTCAATAGTTTGAAACTCCAATCTATCTTGACTTTCCTTCAATAAATAAAAAAGAAGAATAAATAATTCTGTTCTATCGTAGTATAGGGTGAAAACCCTAAAAAATAATTAAAAATAATTGCCTAATTTTCCCTAATACTATTCTTGGCCAACCATTCACACTGATCACAATATAATTTATAAGCACCAATCAAATGTATGAAAAAGCCTGAGGGCTGAGGCTACAATATCAAATATTAATGCTAAGTCTGTGAAAACTGATTGTACTCGTATATATGTTAATAAACTCTTCAAAACTCAAAGAAAATCTGTTCTTTCGTCTAAGCAGAATGAATAGTGAAGGAAAAAACTCACCTTTAAGGTACTCAGGGCTTCCACTTGCGATCGGGCACTTTGCATGAGTTTATTAACAGTTAATTCAGTTAGTGCACGAAATTGTGTACTACGAGCTGCGTAACAGACTGCTCTTGCACGGTTGCTCATTAAGTGGTAAGCATTCCACATATCTGCATCCATATCCGTCGTACATTGTTTCAGTGACTGGGGAAATAATTAAATTTATTATAAATAATAATTCACTTATATTCTCAATTGAGAGGCAATAACAATAAATCAATAGAAAAATAAAAAAAAAATTATTTAGAGAACCCTTTCCAGTATTGCTGGAATATCTCAAAAACTAAGAGAGATACAGAAATTTCTGTGGCAATCTTTTTTTTTCCTCCATTCTCTGCTCCAAAAAACGTCCCAACAAAAATTTCTTTATCTCTCATAGATTCCAAGAAATTTCCAAAAAACATGAAGGAAAATCCCTCGTTTTTTCCACTTGAAATCTTGAATTCTCTGCAGTAGTGAAAACTGACGCTTTACCCCAAACGGCACAACTCTTCTTCACAAAAAATCTAAAACCACCACCAACTGATGCGATTTTCTCTAAAGAATAAAATCAATTTTTTTTCCTCTTCGAGTACAAAAAAAATCGAGTTTACTCAACCAATGCACAATTTGTAATGAATTAATTCCCGAAATCTCCAAGAAAATCTTAGAATAATTTCTCAGAGGGGGTCTTCTCCACGCTACCCAGTAGGGGAGACTCGTGCAGGTTCAAACATGCACGAAGCACCTCACCCCACCACAAATTAAAAAAAAAAAAAACCCGAACTTCGTACTTCAGTGCATTGATGTTGGTAGTTGGAATGAAGCCGTATTACATACCATTTCATCGGTGCATGGAAAGATTTTTCTTCCCTCAACTGCTGACTGACAATTCAGCAGATTGACACCAAGTTTAGCCAATTGTTCTTCGCTAAGTAGACTGCATGAGGTACGTATTTTCATAATAACTTTGTGCTGACAAATTTCAAGAGGTGATGATACTTGAATATCTGTGAATTTAGCTGCTTCTTGGAGGAATTTTTCATCGTCTGTCATAGACTCGTAGGGTATTGCAATGAGTGGAACACCATCGGCCACCAAAACATTCGGTTCCTCTTGTGGTTTTGTCCAGACCCAATCGAGAAGCGATGAACCATCAGTGCAGGTCAATGCCAGAGTAATTAATAAAAATGCAGACTTCATTTTTGTTTCGTCGATTAGCTCAGCATTATTTTAAGCGACTTGATTAACTGAAAAAGAAAGCAGAGAGACTCAAAGGTGAATTTTATAATTTTAATTGCAACATTCGAGAATTATGTCACTAATTAAGTGGAAGATAAATTCTGTTTTATCAGTTTTTGCCAGATATCTCGGAGTGTAAATAAGATAGAGAAATTTTTGCAATTATGTTTCGTTGAACATGAGGAGAACTGCAAGAAAGATGATTACGAATATTAATTTGTCTGTCTATTCTGGAGAAATTTAGATTTAAATTTTATGGTATAGAAAGATTCATCTAGTTTTATCGATAAATTACTGTTTTTTTTTAATAATTCGAGAATGGAGGGAAATAGAGGAATTGTTGTTAAGACCTTTTTTGTAGCCTTCATTCTCCTCTCCAGAATAGGTTTCGATCAATTTTTTCCAGGTCCATTATTTACTGAGATATTTTGGAAAAACTGATAAAATGAAATGAACTAGGATTTTTACCTGAATCGAGTTTCTTTTAATATCTCGAAAAATAAGAGAAATAGGAGAATTTCACTAGAGACCTTCTTTACAAAAAAAAAAGAGCTACAAAAAGGTCCTTATGAGAAAATTTTTATCTCACTCCGTTTTCGAGATATTTTACAGAGAATTGTATCAAAACGAATTTCATCTTTTACCATTGGCTTATTTTTCAAAAGAACTCCAAAATGAAGGGGAATAGAGGAATTATTGTCAGGATCTTTTTTGCAGCTGTCATTTTACCCTTCAAAAAAGATCCCTACAAAATTCTCTCTATCACGATTATTTTTCGAGGTATTCTCCAAAAATTGGAGTAAGGTCAAATAACAACTATATTTTGAGTCACTAATTTTTTTGAAATAACTCCGAAAATAATAGAGATAGGGAAATTTTTCTCAATACCTCTTTTGTAAAGGATAATAAGAGCTACAAAAGAGATCCTTATGAAAATTGCTCCATTGCCCAGGATTCTCAGGATATTTACTAAAAACTGAAAAACCAAATTATTCTCTTTTCTCACTTCACTACCAAATTTAATTCAGTGAACTTTCGTAATTTTGACTCAACGTCAAAATAAGCAACAAAAATAGATGCATAAATATATTATGAATGAATAAACGTTTTGTTAACCAACGTCACAATTCGACTTACCAGAAAAAAAAAAATATAATCCAGACTTCACAATTTTCTCTTCGATTCTCAATTCAATCACTTTCGCCTCTTTAAAAAAGAACAAATCAAGTGCTCCTTTCAACCCCAATTTTCTAAAGATAAAAATTAATAAAATTCATGAGTTAATTCAACTGCGGAGTCGAGTCACAACAAGTTCAAACCTGCTAACAAACGTATATTTACCTCCGATTTTGATTTAAAGGTCCAAGGACGCAAACGGTCGTTTACAAGCGTGACTGCACGTGCTGCCACTTGTTCAAACACGAAACGTCTGTCAATTCGCAAAAACTTGATATCAACGACTGAAAGTTTTGCTATTTTGTGAATAAATTATTGAATCATAATTCATGAATTTTTTTCAATTTTTTTGAATTGAGCTTGTGAATTTATTTTTCAATTGAAAAGAGTAACGGCCATTGGACGAACTATTTGTCATGGAAGGCTAGGTCTCCATTGCTGCCAGTGTACAAAAAAAACTTCTGAATATTCAAATGGAGAAACCAATTCAAATGTAATTGTTCGTAATTTACCCGCGGCAATATTCGTTGCTCAAGCGAGAATGAAATTGATAATAAAAATAAGATATGAAAATCATTTTCTCCGAAATTGATGAAGAAATATTTTTTACACGTTTAAAAATCTCAAAATATTTCACTTTTTGTGATAATGAACAAAATAAACTCGTCCATTTTTATTGGGCATGGATATCACATAAAATCCTATTCAATCCCTTTTTTTCCCTTATTCAATTCAGTAGTGAAGAGGTAAAACAAGATAAGTCTCTTTTTTTCTCATTAAGTTTTTTTAAAATACCTTAGAAAATAACCGAGAAAGTGCAATTGTGCCCTGAAACTCTTTTGTAACTCTTGAAATTCTCTATAAAAACAGATGAGTAATATCATCTTATCTCGCTTAGTTTCCGGAATAATTCCTTCGAAATGACCTCAAAGATAAGTCGATTTATCCTGTTTTACCTCTTCACTACTGAATTATATTTCATGTAAATACTGTGATGGCCCCGGTTTCTGACAGTGCCTCAGTGACTCAAGATTTTTGCTGATTTCTCAGTTACATGTACAATATATTGTTTAATATTCAATTGCTGAGCTCGTTTAGCGCAGCAAAAATGCATTAATATAATCGAATGACATTCCATAAGTAACTAGTTGTTGCCTTCAATGTATGCTGGATTGCATAAGTCACGCAAAATATAATAAACCAAAAATATGATTAAAATTTAATTTAAATTACTGCATAAAGGGCAGAAGTGGGGGATGTACTCAGCGAGCGACTTATCCAGGCAATTCCAATGGAAATTTGGTATAAAACAGGATAGCTTAATCGGCAAAGCGCCCGAAGTTACATCGGAAGATCCTGGGTTCGACGTCCGGTGCAGAACTATCCAATTTTTCCTGAAATACTGTTGAAATGTATTGTGCATATAGCCAAAACCTTAAAAAATAATAACGTCATGACGATGTGAGTACTCAACAATTGTTGTTTATTGCAAAGTATAAAATATTTCATGTAATATGTGAAAAAGGAAAAAAATCCTCTATTGAGCTGGACCACTCCCTTTTTGCCTACTATCCGCAGCGATGCTTCCAGTCTTTAATTCATAAATCTGTGGAGAAAAAAGGAAAATGATATACAAAAGATTACAAAGTGGCATGAGTAGACGTTCCAGAAGGAGGCAAAAAAATAAATCACGATAGTTTTTTTTTTTATAAATTAGGGATCATTCATGAATTACGTCACACGAATTTCAATATTTCTAGACCCCTTCCCCCCTATGTCACATTTTCATTGAAATCCCCTTGCATTGTAATATTACACGATCCATTTTATACCCTATAATCTAATAATTGTATCTACATATTAATGAAAATTTATACTCTAACATCAGTAGGACATCAAAAAGGGATGATAGGTCAAATAGTCCCTGCTGAAGGAATCACAATAAAATATTCGAAAAAAAATATATCCGCTGTTCCTTTAATCTTTCAGATTTGACTTTGGGACATCACGATTTTCAAGATCCTGTGGACCCTCCTGTCCCATTTTTGTCACAAATCGGTAATGTCCCCTTTTACGCTTAACGTGTGACGGAATTTATAGACGACCCCTCATCTGCTATATACTGATATTTTACCTGTATATAAGCTTCGGTAAGCGTTATCATTTGAGGTAGAATTTGTGTGACATGTAAATCTTGCAATTCATACCACTGACCAGTGGCTTTATGCAAAATGTGAACTCTGTAGGTCCCTTGACCAGGCTCACCATCATGGACAATGTTTGCAATTAAATCATAAGTAGTGTATGGGTGCTTCTCTTTCATTTCTGGCGTTAATATATCACCAAAATCAACATTTCTAGAAAAATATAATAATTACAAGAAAGAAAATGTTCATTAACACTCATGATCATGGTTCAATGAGATATTCAGTGATAATTGCAAAGCAATAATTGATCATTAATACACACAAAGAAAAATAGTTCAATAATTGCTCTATGTTCGAAGTGAATGGTAGGTCCAAGTGTTAGTATTGAAATTATTGCTCGAAAGTTAATGAACAAAATGATCAATGACTCGAGGAGTTCATCCATATATTGGATGAAAATTACATGAAACTGCAAATAGCAGACATCTGACAATTTGTTCTATTTTTATTTTTTAACGCATGAATTAATTTTAAAAAATGATAAATATGCGTACCAAGAAAATCTAAAAACCTGTACATGCATTTTTTTGAATATTTTTTTTTTAATAATTTGTTTTCTTAAAAATATCCAGATAATTGTCAGATGTGTGCTAATTTCATAATTATAAAATTACTACTGAATTTCTCTCAGTGCAAGTATGCATATTGAATCTCTTTTTGTGGACTCACTTGACTGGAAAGTTGACAATTGTCGGATTTTTCTCAACGAAGAATGTATTTTTTGTGAATCTCTGAAAAAAAAACGTAATTTAAATTCTCTGCGAATAAGGAAACAATTCTAACTCCTCTATCCACAAACAAGAAAATAAGATAGTCTTGTTGAATGGTTTTCACCTTGAAGAATTGGAAAATTAATAATTATGATAATCCAGTACTAACTTTTATATAAAGAATCAAGTAGGGTGGAAGTTCCGTAATTTCGAATCTCTTCATAAAATTTTCTTTGTAGGTTTTGTATTCTTTTTCTGCTGTTGCATTGAATTTATTCAATAGTGTATAAAGATTCACCTAGAAACAAAAATGAATCACTTAAAAATAGGAGCTCTGTAAATCTAATAAATAGTTTTTCATTAAATACAGGGGAGATCGGGGCAAATTGGACCTGCAGGTCAAAATGATTCACAATTTTTTTTTTAGAGTGAACGCCTCTTTAAAAATTTTTTCAAAAAAATTCACTTACAATGTTCACATAATGGAGCATCTTTTCAAATTTTTTCAGATTTTTCCACAAAATTCTTGAATCTGAAAAGAAATTCTGAATCATACCACACCCGAGGTCCATTTTGCCCCAGTATCCCTTATATGATACCTTCACTTTAAAAACAAAGTGGCACAAGTGCTCTGCATAAGCATAGCACTTACGCCACTTTGTTTCTAGAGCTAGCTAGAGAAGACATTGGAATATATCTAACTTGAGGAATGATATTCTCGGTGAATTGATCCTTAAACAATGGTGGTGGCGGCAAATCGCAAGTCAAATATAAGAAAGGGCTCTCCGTCACTGTTTCACCATACTCTATTGTATTCAATAATTCACTTCTCTGACTTTCCTCCAATTCGAGTGGTGGAATTTTTCTAGTGTATATCCTCATATGCCCCAAAAACGATTTATAAATGATACTTGAATTCCGTTTTTTAGTGCCGTTCAATGCCAAATGGAGAGCATTCAAAAACCATGACAGAAAATCAACAGGATCTCCTATAATTTGAAGAGAAAAAATTTGAATCACTCAAGGAAGATGAATAAACTTCAAGTGTCTGTGTTACTCATCATAAAAATGAGAAATTTCAATTCGATTCTCCTCTATGTAGAATGAATATTTTAGAAGAAACGAATTTTTATATGCTGTATAATATTGTTACACAGAATATGTTAATAAGGATTCGTTTTCCCCTCAATATTCATTCTACACAGAAAAATTAGATTAAATTTTTTACTCCTATAAGTTCAATAGCCACCTAACAAAGGAGCCACTATTGACTGTTTATTTACAATCTACAATTAATAATAAAATTTTACCTTGTTCTGTGAACTGGAATCTCTTTTTACTCCATAATACAACAGCTTGTAGCATTTCATGAGGGCTCACATGAGCCTTAAAATTGCGTGGATTCCAAAGTTTTCTCATTAATTCTCCAAATCGTTGTACAAGGAGGTAAGACGAGTCACCAGGTGGTCTTTTAACATGGAAGTAATTGGATTCTCGTAAGAAAAAGTCTCGGAGTGGAGTGACATGAGATAGAGCCTAAACAAATCAAGTTCTTATATGAAATATGGGTAGAATGTGGTCATCGCATGCTTCATTCATTCTATAAACTATATTTTTCAGAGAAAACGTCGTATTATAAGGCTCTTTCATACTTTCTCTACTTATAAAGTCACAAGTGTCGCTATTAAAGTCAAGAGAACTCTTTTTGATTTATTCATTAACATATGAATCTACTAAGAATAGACATTGCTTTTGAATTGGCATTTTCAGATAAATTTCAGTTTTAAATATTATTAATATGTTTGATTTAGAAATATACCTAGACACAACGGGGTGCAAGTGCTTTGTTGATACACAGCACTTATGCCCCTTTGTTCCTAATGTGGAAATATGATTAATGTTGATCAGAAAAAGTTCAAAAGACAAGTGATAAACTATGAATCAGAATTAGAATATTATTAATTTGAGAAAAATTCAAAATGTACATACAAAAGTACGAAAAAATAATTGTTCGAATTATGGACAGATGTAACATCATATGTAACAGCATTAAGGACTTTCTTACCTGTAAAACAACATTACAATAGTCATTGGCCTTTATGTTATTCATCCCGACAATGCCTGGAGAATACATGGAACCATCGATAGCCCTCGAAAGTTTATCAATTTTATCCAATTTAGCGATTTGAGTCTTACTAAATGTTGGATTGAGCACATATTTAATGTCATCCAATGAAGAATCTAAAGGAAAAGGTAACATTATTTTGATTAATCATCAGCATTGACACAAACTGGTATCTTGAAAAATATGAATAATTATCTAGTTGATGATTTTTGCCGACTCACCAACAATTTGATAGTTATCGGGTAAACAGTAGAATTTTAATGTATGAAGATTCAGAAAAACATGATGACTCTCAGCTACACTGTGAGTGTAGGCATACGTATTGGTGCCTCTTCCTTGAAAATACTTGCCACAAACTAGGCAAGCATATACATTGATGCGAGATAGAGACACAGAGCACAATTTTTCGAAATCAAAATCCAAAAATTGCCGATTTATAGTGTCAAGATACGGGCATAGGCGTGGAGCCTCTGATCTTTTGGATACATACTGCTCCTCATCTGTATTGAATGAGAAAAAAAGAGAAAATGTTACTATTACAAAGGCAAAACCTTATTCATATTTTTTAAATATAAAATAATTCAATTGAAAGAGGATGCTTAAAATGATATCTACGTACCATCCTCTGAATCACTCTTTAAATCAGATATTTGTCTCTTGCGTTGATTATTTGACTCTTTCATCCTTCTTCACTCTTTCTATCCTATCATGAAGACTTCTCTCAATCTTATAGTTTCGCAATTAATTCCTGTAAAATGAAGAATTGAGATGAATTAGTATCATTGATAAAGGAAGTTTATTTCAGAAACGAAGAGATGTAGCAGGATAAGTAAATCTATTATGCAATAGATGGACTGATTTTTCCGGCATCATTTTTTGTGAAGAATTTCATAAGCTACAAAAATGGTTGACACAAAATTGCTCTATCTCGTTTAGTTCTCGAGATATTCTCAAAAACCGAAGGACACTAGAAAATAATTTTCTGCTCTTATTCTTTTCTCATTCAATTTCTGAGAAGCTCTTGGAAACTAAGCGAGATAGAGGCATTTTACATGAATCTATTTTTGTTGAGAATTTTCAGAACCATAAGTATTGGAGCAAAATCGCTCCATCTCTCTTAGTTTCCAATATATTCTTAAAAAAT
The DNA here is from genome assembly GCA_963921955.1 of Aleiodes alternator. NCBI lineage: Eukaryota > Metazoa > Arthropoda > Insecta > Hymenoptera > Braconidae > Aleiodes > Aleiodes alternator. The sequence goes on along the minus strand of OY998100.1, from coordinate 6,939,638 downwards.
GGATTCATCCTGTTTTACTTCTTCGCTACTGATTTAATTTAGGACAGTTACTGACCTTCGAAGCTCCAGGTAATCTTATATGATCCTTGCTCTCAAATTGAGCCGAGTAATTCTTCAAATTCTTCTTGATCTGTTTTGGTGTCAATAGAGAGGTTAGTCTTGGATTTCACATAAATATATGAAATATCGCAAATCGAGAAGTCAGTAAAAAAATTTTTTCGCTAATGAAACCAACAAAAAATATAATTGCACCAACCTTTAATTTCAATTTTCAATGTAAATATTATTGTGTAATAATAATCAACGTTTGACTTCTCCAGCATGAGTTCAGCTGATGTCAACTAAATATAGCAAAATCGCTTCCAGAGCGACTGACTATACGCAAGTTCAACTAACCCCACTACAACCTACCTAGTAGCGCGGCAATTTTGAAATATGAACGTTTCTTTTGATTATAACAGTAGAACAAATGACTCTTAAGGTGCGGCCTCATGCGGACTCTATATAACCTCATTGGAATGAAATTTTATAATATAGAAAAAAGTATTGTTGAGACCTATATTTTTATCGTTAACTAGTTAATCAAATCATCGGAGACATTTATCTGGTCTAAAGCCACTATTCGCACCAATCTATTACATAAATTGCACAATTCTTATTTATTATTAATGAATTTGACGCTGCGCTTCCAGCGAAAAAGCTCAAATTGTTTAGTTTTGTTGATACATTTTTTCAGCAGCGGGAAATTCAAAATAGTGTCACGTGACCTGATTCGACGTTAGGTGCTAGCGTCTGCATGAGACCGTACCTTTACACGAAAATCGAAGATTTGTAAACTAACAATGATTTGCCATCAATTAAACGAAAGTAAAATAATCAAAGCTAGCCGTTAAAAATGGCTTTTGTTTATTTATTTCTCTTAACATTTATCTTATTTATGAATCAATCGATTTTCTTTTTCAATCATAATAATAATTTAAGAGGAATATAATATTTTTTAATGGCGTAATTATTGTTGGATGATTATGGTAATAATCAAATCTTTTTGTCTTTTAATTATTTTCAGGATTTTTTTTAGGACGAAATTAAGTTTTTTTAAGAATGAAATGACACACGTAGTACCCGGCGCAATATCAGAGCGGCATGCGGCTCATTTTGCAAGCTCCAAATAAATGGGGTTTGGGGTTACGATTATATGATTTTGTGAAAAAAATTGTATGTGAAGAGAAGAGAATTGATGATTGATTCAATAATTATGAATTCATTGATTTTTACGGAATTTTGAGGTGTTTTTTTTTAAATACTAATTTAATAGGTACATGCGGGCAATCAAGTGGATTTATTTTAATGATAGTAAAATTGTTAACGAGAGTTGGGTTAAGGACAGATAGTGAAGATGAGGCAAATTTTGAGTGGAAGATTTGGGTGAGACTTTTGGAATAATTTTAGAAAAATGTTTTCCCAGTTGAATTTTTGGGGAAAGGAGTTGATTCTATTGTTTGATTCTTAATGACAATTTGTATTTATTATTGATGTTTGAGATGACTTATTGATCCTTCTGGAGCAGGGGAGGTTATGCTCTTTTCCAATTTTCAAAATAATTTTCTACATGATTATTTTAACACAGAGAGAATTGCCGAAAGAATGAAAAACTGGAGGTTTTATTCATTTATTTAATTTAAAAAAACTCCAGGCTAGTAAGCCCATCGGAGCTAATCATACATGTTTATTACATTTTATAATGTCGTACTTTCAACATTTTTCTTTAACTAATTAATTATCTCATTCAATATCATTTTTATTCTGTTTTGTTATCTCACGAAAATTGCAGCTATATTTTCCATTCTATAATTTCTGATATTTAATATTTTCTTATGTTATTTAAATTGCAACATTACTATCGCTATTAATCAAAATAATTCTAATTCGGTATCACAGAATGATTGATTTAAACATTTTTCAATAGTGACTCTTATATTAACATTTCATCACAAGTATCACAAATATTCCATTTATACAATTAATAATAGACAATAATTTATCATTTTTGGGCATTTCTCAGTCCATTTTATTCAGAGTATTTGGTAAATATATTTTGGAAACTGTTGGGTTTAGGTGAATTTGTCAAGAGAGTTTCTTTATAGACAATTTAATTCTTTTATAAAAAGCTCCAGTGATAAATTCTCCTAAGTCCAATAATTATGAAGATTTTCGCGAAATACACGGGAGTGAATTGAATCTTTTAGTCTTGGATAAAAATTATATTTGCAGTTTTTCAAAAATATCTATGAAACTATTGAATTGATGGAACAACTAGGAAACCTTTTTTGTTCAGAATTAATTTTTCTACAAAAAAAATCTCTCAATAAATTCTCCTAAACCCAATAGTTTCATAGATATTTGCAGAATACTCAAAAGTGAATTAAACCTTCAATTCTCAGCGAAAAATCAGATTTGCAGTTTTTTGGAAATATTACTCAGGCTGCTGGATCAATGAAAAATCGATGTTCAAATTTTTCACTGATCGTTTTATAGAAGGAGAGATCATCATTCTCCTTTTCAACACTCAAGATTATTTTTTCAATGATTATTTCAATGTAAAATTGCATAAAGAATGAAAAACTGAAGGTATTTTTTGGAGTATTTTACGAATATCTTGGAAACTGTGGGTTTAGAGTCTGTCGAAAAATTCTCTTTAACGCAATAATTTCAAACATATTCACCAAATACTTGAAAGTAGGATAAATTCATTAAGACCGTTTTTGTAGATAGGGGAGAATGGGGCAAAATGGACCTTTGCAACATCATAATTCAGGATTTTTTTTAGATGTTAAGGACACGAAGGAAAAATCTGTAAAAATTTGAGAAAATGCTCCAATATGTCTTCATTTTTGTATAATTTTTTCAAATTTTTTCATAGAGTTGCCTATTCTCTGAAAAATCCCAAATCATTCTAACAAACAGGACCATTTTACCCCACTTCCCCCTAATACAATTCCGTACAGAAAAGTCCTAGTAACAAATTGTCCTGAATCTGCATATTCCTGAGATATTTATCATATTCTAGGGCAAAAAAACGAAGAGAATAACAGCAATTTCTTTAAATATTTTCTTTTCAGACACAGCATTTTGCTGATATCCAAGACATCGTATCATCCGATATCTGTCATCAGTACAAGAAACTTGATGTCTGGAAAACTGAGTAAATTCTACAGACCACTTCTATCAACTCCACACTCACGCTATTTCATCAATCCAAATCGTGGTTATGCCATGATAATTGGCAAAGTATTGAGGGGAGTATTGAAGATACGTTATTTATTGCTTGGTGGTGCTGTCGGTGGTGGTGTTACACTACAGAAGAAATATGAGCAATGGAAGGAGGGCTTACCTGGACTTGAATGGATGGACAATCTGATGCCAAGTGAACAGCAGTGGCAAAATTTCAGGGGCTCACTGATTGATATGAAAAATACACTCTCCGATAAAATTGAAATTGGTGAGAATTCCAGTGATGGGAAATGAAACTAGTAGACAAGTAGAAAAACGAAATGATTCATTTTCATTAGATTCGGTTTTTTTATAGGGGAAAGTGAAGTAAAATGGACATTCCAATTAAATGGCATGAGATGAAATTGATGGAAACATGTGTAAAAATTGATTTTTTAGAAATTCTTGAAAATTCTCATTTTTTAGATAAAAATTGAAGAGTTTCGATTTTTTGAAGACATCTCTGATTCTATTAGTCAAATAAAAATTCGGGATGGCGGTTGAAGGCGAGATCATTTGCCACTGATTCATGTGGTTCTAAAATGAAAATATAGATTTTTAAGGTATTGATAGCACAAAAACTGATTCGACTGAAATGGCCCGTAAATACCTTAAAAATCACCTTTTTTTTCAAACTACATGAATTGATGACGAATAATACCACCTTTCAAGAAATAGTGAAAATTCCGCACAGAAATAGAAGCAAAGTTTTTCTTCGAAAAAATTGAATTATCAAAAAAAAAAAAAAGTTTGAAAAATCAATGTTGACATGTTTTTTTAACAGAAACAGATTCTTATGATATAAAACGCCAAAACTAAAATGTGTCTGTTTTACCCCACCTTCCTGTATTTCGTATCAACTAAAAAATCATCTCGTTTTTCAACCTTATCATTGAATTAAAATACCAAAAAAAAAGTCATTCAATTTTATTGTTGCAACAATAATCCAAATTCATTGATAAACGAAACATCCAGATCCTCGAATTAAGGAATTTAGTGAATCAAAGTATCAAGAGTACAAATACTGGTTCAATCAGAGATTAGAGGATGCAATTAAAGCAGCTGAGACCCAGAGAATAGCTGATGGAAATGGGGATTCATCGAAGAGTGAGTCTTGCTGTGTTCTACGTATTCAATCACCTCCCAAATTCCCAAGAGATCCAGCTAATTCACAACCTGCTTAATTGCCTGAAGAATTTCATAAAAATTACATTCTGCTTAATTTCAGCACAATCCGCTCAATTTCTCTCCCAAAATCATTAGAATGTTGAAAATTGTCGTTCAGTGCATCAAGAAAATGATCAAGACTAACATTTGCATGAATGAATCAATTCCACTGCGAAAGAAAAAAATGAGAAATTCATCCGATTGTCAGAAAAAAAAAAAAAATGAAAACAATTTCTTTTCCTCCATAATTTATATTATTTGGTCTGTTCTGTTCAGGTTTAATCGATGCAATCACAGCCCTAGCAAACCAAGTGTATTCAGGTGTGTAATAAATGAAGGAAAAAAAAAGGTTTGCAATACACTGAGAGAAAAGATTGTTATTTAACTTTGTTGAGTTTAATTTTTCTAGTTTTCCATTGAAAATGCTCTATTCATTTTTAATCGACGAAATTCCATTTTTACTTAAACAAGAGGATAACATTCAACTTCATTCTGTCACCAGTTTTCACGGAATATCTCGAAATCATTTTGAGCTACAGAAAATTGCGTAGAAAAAAACGAGACTGCTACAAAAATTCTCCTTTCTCCTTTAGATATCGAAATATCCCACAAAATATGACAGAATGAGATTTAAATTTATAATTATCTGGATTGTTTATTTCACATCAATCATAGAAATAATGCTTTTCCCTCGGTGAATGGCAAACAGTCTGACCATTCAGCATTTTCAATACTTTCATAGCTCAAAAAGAATTATTATTTCTTTTTTTTTTTCTTAATTTTAAAAAGTTCCAATAAAAAAAATTAAAAAGTTCATTTTACCTTTATTTTCACAATACTGAATGGGACAGACCTTAAACTCAATCTTTTACCCATGATTGGAATGTTTATTTTTCGATTTATCCATTCGGACTTAAATTCATGCTTTTGGCACCTGATTATTGTTATTATAATGAATAAATTAAAATCATTCATGGAACTGTTTTTTTTTCTGAATGTTTTTTGGAATACATTCGAAAATCGAATAATTTTTTTTGCAATTACAATAATTCATGTAATGATTTATTCTTATTTTTCAGATACAAAGAAGGAACTGGTGAAGAGCACAGTGGCTTATGCAAAACCCTTTGGCAATGATTACGAAGAGGAACGAAGAAAAGCTCGTAAATATCTGAATATAAATCAAATATATTTGTGAAAGAATTTGGAACAATTTGTTTTTAAACTAAAAAATTATCGCAGAATCTTCACAGCAGAGAATGGATGCAATGCAAGATGAACTGATGCAGATGCAGCTCAAGTATCAGAAGGAATTGGAGAGACTCGAGCGCGAGAATAAAGAATTGAGGAAACAGATGTTACTGAGGGGAAATCAGAAGATTAACAGTCGAAAAATTAAAAAATCTCTTATTGATATGTACAGCGATGTTTTGGACGAACTGAATGACTATGATAGTACTTATTCGACAGCTGATCATCTACCTAGAGTAGTAGTAGTTGGTGATCAAAGCTCTGGGAAGACATCTGTACTAGAGATGGTTGCACAAGCTAGAATATTTCCAAGGTAGAATGAATTTTGTTGGTGAAGTTGAGAATATCTCTAAAAATATTAGCTTTCAGAGAATTTATCATGACATTTTTTTTGTAGAGAATTTGATTTTCTACATGTAAGATCTCTTGATAAATTCTTGCAATTTCAGTACTTTCCGAGATCTTCCCAAAAAACTATTTACAAAATTCAGTGAAAAAATGATGCAAGAGAATCACTCAAAAAATTCGATCCACATTTTTCTATAAATATCTTCGAAGAGAGTGATTTGAGAAGAAATCTCCAAGTGACCTTTTTTTGTACAAAATTTCATGATTTTAAAAAAAGGTCTCTTGTTATTTTCTCTGATAAACTTGATAGTATCTGAGATATTTCTAAAATAATTTTCATTGAATTATTGAATTTTTACACTTGATTCATTCCATTCTTCGATTAATTGATGGATATTTAAATTAAAAGGGGTGGAGGCGAGATGATGACTCGAGCACCAGTGAAAGTGACCCTGAGCGAAGGACCCTATCACATTGCCCAATTCAAAGACAGCTCCCGTGAGTTTGATTTGACAAAAGAATCCGAATTAGCAGAGCTCCGACGTGAAGTTGAATTACGGATGAAGAACAGCGTTAAAAATGGTAAAACAGTGAGTCAGGACGTGATATCAATGACAGTCAAGGGTCCAGGTCTCCAGCGAATGGTCCTGGTCGATTTACCCGGGATAATAAGCACCGTGACAGTCGATATGGCCGAAGACACTAGAGACGCAATTCGCCAAATGACACAACAGTACATGAGCAATCCAAATGCAATTATTTTGTGCATTCAAGATGGTTCAGTCGATGCTGAGAGAAGCAACGTCACTGATCTGGTAGCCCAAATGGATCCAACTGGTAAAAGAACGATATTTGTCCTTACAAAAGTCGACATGGCTGAAGAGAACTTGACAAATCCAGACAGAGTACGTAAAATTCTATCTGGCAAGTTGTTTCCAATGAAAGCACTTGGATACTTTGCAGTAGTAACTGGACGTGGCAGGGCAGACGACAGTATACAGACAATAAAAGACTACGAGGAGAAATTTTTTAGGAATTCAAAACTCTTCAAAGACGGTGTCGTCATGTCTGGTCAAGTGACAACACGAAATTTGAGCCTTGCTGTATCAGAATGTTTCTGGAAAATGGTACGTGAGACTGTAGAACAACAGGCAGATGCTTTTAAAGCTACACGCTTCAATCTTGAGACTGAATGGAAAAATAATTTTCCAAGATTGAGAGAATTAGATAGAGACGAATTATTCGAGAGAGCAAGGGGTGAAATATTAGATGAAATTGTTAATCTATCACAATTGTCACCTAGACACTGGGAGGAAGTTTTAAATACCAGAATCTGGGAGAAAGTTTCGATGCATGTTTTTGAAAATATTTATTTGCCAGCTGCACAGACTGGTGATACTGGTACATTCAACACAGCTGTTGATATCAAATTGAAGCAATGGGCTGAGCAACAATTACCAGCAAAGAGTGTTGAGAGCGGCTGGGAGTGTCTCAAGCAGGAGTTTGAGAATTTTATGAGCAGAGCCAAACAGAGCCAGGATCACGATGATATTTTTGATAATTTGAAGAATGAGGTAGTCAACGAGGCTATGCAAAGACACTCTTGGGAGGAGAAAGCGTCGCAGATGCTGAGGGTCATTCAGCTGAATGCACTGGAGGATAGAAATGTCAATGACAAGAGAGACTGGGACGAGGCTGTGAGGTTCTTGGAGACTTCGGTCAAAGACAAGCTGCAGAGTACTGAGAAAATTCTACATGAAATGCTTGGCCCGGGAAGAAGAGAGAGAATCTTCTACTGGAGAAGTCAGACTGAGGAGCAATGGAAGAGATCTGCTGTTAAAAATGAACTTGATAAAATCATTTACGCTGATAAAAAACATGCACCAACACTAACACAAGATGAGCTGACGACTGTCAGGAAGAATCTTCAGAGGAGTGGACTTGATGTTGATAATGAATTCATCAGGTCAACTTGGCATCCTGTTTATAGGCGATTCTTCCTTCAGCAGAGCTTGACGAGAGCTTATGACTGCAAAAAGGCTTTTTACATGTATCACAATGGGCATGAAAATGAAACTGAGTGCAGCGATGTTGTACTGTTTTGGAGGATTCAGCAGATGCTGAAGGTGACTTCTAAGGCGCTCAGGCAACAGATTATGAACAGAGAGGCACGGAGGCTGGATAAAGAGATTAAGGAGGTGCTGGAGGATTATAGTCAGGATAGTCAGGTGAAGCAGAAGCTATTAACTGGGAGGAGGGTGGAACTTGCTGAGGAACTTAGTGAGTTATCTATCTCTAGTAGATTTTAAAATATTCAATGAAAGTCTATTTTTTTGTCATTAATTTTTTGAGAATATCTTGGAAACTAAGTGGCGTCCAGCCTAATCTTCCTTCGTAGCTTTTGGAATTCTCCATAAAAAAGGCTTTATCTTGCTTAGTTTCCTAGTTATCTCGAGAAAAAAAGATGAACAAAAATAGAGTTATTCTGATTTACCTGTCTTTTACTGAATTGCGGGAATAATCAATTTTTTTCTCCCTCCACTCTTTCTAGAACGTGTAAGACAAATTCAAGAGAAATTGGAAGAATTCATTCAAGCGTTGAACAAAGAAAAATGAATGAAGCCAAAGTGAACGAAGAGTCATTGAGAAAGTCATATATTCAGAGGCAAATGTACAGCGGTCCTGGTGATCGACGGCTTTGAACATTAATTTATCCATGTTGCTATGCACCCAAGAGACTCATTGTAATTTCCGAAAACTTCGGAGTCATCGAGGAAGTTTCAAAGATTAAAGATGAATGGTACTGTTGAACTGTACGCCTGAGATTTTTCCTCGATGATTTCATGGTTTAATTGATACTCGGAAGAGTCACTTCCTCGTGTCATAGATAGCGAATCAAATTGTTTAATCATTTTTTTTCCTTTTTTTTCGACAAATTATGTAGATGAGAGGTGGTGAATGGAAGAGAGCGCTTGTGAGCACGTTTTTGTTGTTAGCAAATTGATAAATAAACTTTCTGACAGAGAAAAAGCGAGAGTCTTGTATTTTTCTCCAATTTTCGTATTCAATTCATTATATTCCTACAGTTTTTGTTGAATATTTCGGAAGCTATGGATGATAACGAATTTTGGATGGAATCATCTTTTTTGTTGAGAATTTTATAAGCTGAAAAAAATTCTGCAGAAATTTCTTCGTCTTCCTAAGTTTTTGATGTTTCCGAAAAAGAAACAAAAAAGGAGTCATCTTCCCTAATTATCTCAAAATCTAAAGTGGATAGACAAATTTAGCTCGATTCAAAAAGCGATGACAGATATTATTCATGTAGAAAAAAAGAAAAAAAATCAGTTTTATTCTAATATATTTGAGATTTTTCAGAATTTCTTGGAATTTTTTTGAAATTTTCAGGAAACTTTTATGAAACAGATTAATAATCAATAATAATCTCAAATTATCAGAAAAAATTTCAGAAAAAATTTTATAAAAAGTTTCATGAAAATTTCAGAAAAATTCCGAAAAATTCTGGAAAATTTCAAATATATCAGAATTTTTTTCATTTATTTGAAAATATATTAGAATAAAACTGAATTTTTTTTTTTTTTCAATTTTGAAACATGAATATTATTTTTATTTTTTTATACATAACAAAAAAAAAAAATCTGTTTTATTTTCTAATACATTTGAGATTTTTCAGAATTTTTTGGAATTTTTCTGAAATTTTCATGAAATTTTTATAAAAATTTTTATAAATTTTTTCTGATAATTTCTCAAATTAAACTCCGGCAACCTTCCTTTGCCCATATTATATTTCAAAAAGCGATGATCAGCGTCATCTACACTCCCGCCAGTTCCTCCTACTCTTTCGCCACACCACCCACCACCGCCCACAGTCCCACCACACACTCGTATCCAAAATTAGTAAATAAAAGATGGTGGAAGAGGCTGAGTCGTGTTGCGTATCGCTCCTCTCCAAAAACATTTATTGAAACGAAAATGAAGTGGATTAAAAATAAAAAAACGACTTACCGGTCATTAACACGGCTCACAAAGCCACAAATGAATTAATTAATCAATTAATTCATAATAATCATTGTGTAAATACTTGTGAATTTCAAATAAACACGTGAGAGGAATAGAAAGAGCCGGACCCAAGAGAGCAAGGAAATTACAAGATAATTAAGTAAGACAGAGACGGAGAGAGCGAGAAAATTACAGAAGAAAAAATTCTGTTGAAACGATTCACGGGTGTTTATGAGAGTGGATAAATTTTGCTCCATAGTTCACGGTAAGGGTATAAATTTGTTCTATATTTAGGTGAGCTGTTGATTTTCATTCATTTGTTTTTTGAATAAAAAAAAAAAAAAATCAGAGAAAAATAAATCGCTGAATGTTCATTCCCATTTCCTCATCGTTCGATAGTGTTCAGTGGAAATTTTGGGAGTGGGCGGCCTTTTATTGCCCAACTAATCGAAGAAAGTCCCTCGTTTGTCCATGTCCAATTCACCCACACGGTTTATCTGTTCTCCTTTCACAATAATTTTTTTTTTCTTATTTCAGTTGAATGAATTTTTATTACCAGATTAGCTTCATCTTCGTTTGAGGAGCTGCTGTGAATTGCCTTTTTTGTTTTTTTTTTTAACTACTGAGTCCTGAGGGTAATTCTCCGAGGCCATAGTCGTAAGGGCCCAAAACTAAATATCAGTTGGCTATTTTTGTAACACGAGGAACCTACATACCGATCTTACTGAGAGATACTCAACTTGCATTACACGTTTCAGAGTTTTGAGTTGTTGGACAATTGACAGGGGAATTTTTCCGGAATTTTTTCTTCATGAGATTAGTTTTTTTTTTTCAAATTCGTTCACTCACATGTTTGTGGTGTTGAATATAATTTTTAATCTTTTGGGATCATTGATGGAATGAGAGGAATCATAAAATCAAGAGCCAAACTAAGCGAGTTAGGGCAATCTTGTCCTGATTCGTTTTTTTAAAGAGAATTTCGAGAACTAAAAAAAACATTGGGACGAGTTGTCCTATCTCGTGAAGATTCCCAATATTATGCATAAAAAACTAAAGAGAAAATGGACTTGTTCTGTTTTTTTTCACATTTTCGCTACTGGAGACTTCTTTTTGTAGAAAAATACGAGAGCTAGAAACGAGGTATCTACAAAAATTCACGTCTTTTTCATGGTTTTAGTGAACATCATTCAAAGACAAATTCGGTTTTTGCAGAATAACTCAAAATTTTATGGAGAGGGAGAATTTTTCAAAATCACCTTTTTTGTAGCTCTAGGAGTCCTCCACAAAAAAGGTCATCACGGTAATTCCACAATCTCCCATGCTTTCTGAGATATCCTTGGGAACGTCGATCAATATAAAAATGAGTCATCTCATTTTCATTTTCTCTCCCTTCACCATCGAGTCAGAGGAAGGATTACAAATTTGAGAATTTGATACTGAAGGACTTGGAGAAGGAAGACAAAGTCGATGATCCGTGGAAATTCAACCGGAACGATTGACCAGTAAAAATCATAAGGCACGCCCTCGTCTTTACGTTTCATCACTCCATGCCATTTTTTTTTATTATTCTCAACAACAATAAATGGGAGTAATAAGTGTAGAATTCTTCTGATTCTCAAGGAGTTCAAGTTTCATAGTGTCTAAGGAGAATCAAAAAAAGTCCCTCAATTGGATAATTGGATAATTATACAATTATTAAATCACTTCCGGATAAACGTGCACACTAAAAAACTAAGAATTCCAAATTGAGTATTTCAAGATGCCTTTTTGGGTTATTTTGAGAAATTATCAGAAAAAATTTCAGAAAAAATTTCAGAAAAATTTTATGAAAAGTTTTATAAAAGTTTCATGAAAATTTCAGAAAAATTTTATTAAAAGTTTTATAAAAGTTTCATGAAAATTTCAGAAAATTTTTATAAAAAGTTTTATAAAAGTTTCATGAAAATTTCAGAAAAATTCCAAAAAATTCTGAAAAATCTCAATATTAGAATAAAACTGATTGAAAAAAAAAAATCAAAATCAGTTTCACCATTTCAAGAAACTCGAAATTAACGTTTTCGGATCATTTTTCGATGTTTCCACAATTTTTCACATGTTTCCACATTTTTCCAAAAGTCCCACATTTTCCTCCGATTAATAGTAAGAAACACATTTTGGGTTTCTCGAGAAACTTCCTCCTGATATCTAAAAAATAATCTCTCATAGGATGATTATTTGACCCTCAGCAAAACACTGAAATTCAGTTTCACACAAAAACCTGAATCGGATTCCTCTTAATACCCAATTCGGAATTTTTTCTTTCTCATGGATATGAATATACCCAAAAATAACAGTTTTAGAAGGATGCAACCCTGATCCTTTTTTGGGCACAATATCATCAGCTATAGAAAAGCTCCCTTGACAATTTTCCTTGAACCCAATAATTTCCGATATATTTGCGAAAAACTTGGGGAGAAATTCTCCAACTTACCAGAAAATACGAAATTTTCAAGTTAACTTTTTTACGAAAATCAGAATGAGAAATTCCATAGTAATAATAACCGTGTGAATCACCTCGAGTGTGTACCTGACCGACCGTTATGTGACGTTAACTCTTTGAATGACGTCATCGTGATACTACTTTATGTTTCCTATATGGTTCTTCATAATCCATTAGAGATGGAGTGTTTCTTATAATTGCAATTCTGTTTCACTTGCGAATTATTTTTCAATGTGACATTTAACACAGTCATGATAATTGGACTCTTATGAATTGTGTCATTATGAATTATCAACTGAAATGAGAACAGGTGGGGCACATTTGCACGTCTGACCCAGCTACCTTTATGGTTTCTCGTGTTAATGAAATTACAGTGAACAGTGACATTGAATTATCACGATCGATGCTTCTATTTTTTTTTCGATGATAGAAAAGTGCAGTTATTTCTTATATCATTTTTTTTACTCCAAGTAATTCATGGAATCGTGCAAATGAAAGTTATATTAGGATCGAATGTTGGAAGACACTAAATTCGAGAAAATAAGTAGACCTAAACTGAGAAATTATTCTTGACAGAAGGTGAGAGAATTGTTCACTGACATCTCTAGGTGATTTTATAAATTTTGACATTTATTATTTTAATAGAGAATATTTATTCGTGATTTTTTAATAAATAATATTCCATGACGTGGTTTTTATTAAATAGGCTTTTTGCCGTTTCTTGGTATTTACTCATTCTCATTCTCGGTTTTTTCACACGGTTTTTGAGAAATATCTCAAAGTCAAAGAGAGATAGAGAAATTTTTGAAGAAACCGTTTTTTGGAGTGCTGATTCTCCTATACAATGAAATTGGAAACAAAAATTTCTAGATTTTTCAAAAAGACGAGTAAATTCTCCTTTTTTTCGCAACTTTTTGGCAATTAGCTGCAGGAGATATCGAATTTTTTTAGGAAAACTTTCTTTGTAAAAGAGAATTAAGGCTATCAAAAATATTGATACGAAAATTTCTTTATTCCCGAAAAATATCGAAATATTCATTAGAAAACTGATTTTTTATCACAACTGACTCATCTCGCTCGACCATTCAACTTTTACCATTTCCACCACGAAGGATGTAATAAAGTGATTATCTTCATTTGACGCCCAAGAAAGGGTCACGCTCATAATTTCCATTGATTTAATGAATGATTCAATTTTACAGAAATAAAACAAGATTCCTCTATTTTTCGTCAGGTTCTGGAAAATAGCTCCAAAACTAAGCTAGATGGTGAAAATTTTGTGATGACTTTTTTTGTAGCTCGCAAAATTCCCTACAGACAAAATATGAAAACGAAATTGCCCTATCTCGTTTATCTTCCGACTTATATTCCTGAAAAATGAATTTAAAAAAACGGAATTGTTTTATGTTTTTAATGCTGAATTGTTCTTCCTTGTTTCTTGATTTTTTAATTCTTTATTTCTGTGACCCGGGTGAAATGAGAGTCATTAGGACGTCAGCCCCGGTTTTATGCCCACGCGACGAGTACTAACGTGACGCTAAAAATAATCGAACTGCACTGATCAAGTATCGAGAACAGAAGCCGGTATAACACACGTGTACAAGAGGGAGACAAATTTTATTATCATTTGGATCTCTGCAATTGAGAGAATCAGATTATTTTGAGTCTCAGAATTGATTTGATTTGCCAGCGAAAATTTCCGATTGGAAAAACCGCAAGGCTGCATTATTTTAATTTTTTTTTTTTTACTTCATTAATTTTCGAAAAAATATACATTTAAGTAATTAATCAAATTTCACGAAGTAAAAATTAATCGAGCAAAGGAAACTTTCCAATCTCTTGATAAATTTACTTTTATGGGCTGAATTTCAACGCTCAATCGCCTGTCATTGAACAATACCATTTCCTTCAATGGTCAATTGAAAATAATAATAATAAAGGCATCGATTTCTTTTTACGATGTTAATAAGAGTTAACCAAGGGAAAGGGGGTCTTGAAAATATTTATGTGTCCTTGTGTGTTAGCCATTGATCGACCGAGAACCTGTGTGTAACCGTGAGCCAAATGTCGATGTCAAAGTATTCGTGAATATTCGTCGAACTGCTTGGAAAATACGTCTGTAATTTTTTATGTTTCCTGTTACCATTTATTCATCGGTTCGGTAGATAAATTCATTTACAGTGAAAATTGTATGAGTATGGAAAGGATAAAAGTCATTGAAAGTTGTTATGAATAAAGATGGGAAAGAAAGTCTGCCAACTTTTCTCGTTGATGTTCGATGAATAGAAAGATGTTGGATAATTCAAGAGTTTTTTTTTGGTGAAGATTTAATCACTGGATTAATCCGTTGTCAAATCCTTTGATTTTTCAAAAGATAGGATTTTCCTGGAAAGAAGGAAAGATTTCATCCCAAAAAGTACTATAATGCAATTGATTTAAGACTGATATTTCTCAAGATGAAGCGATTGTCAGAAATTAGTCTAGATTTATTAACCCGTCAGCACTTTAAGCTGTAGCATGTAATCAGAGGGTCGTGGGTTCAAATCCTGCTTGCGCATTACATATTTTTTCCGGAATTTGATTCTCTTAAAAATTTATTAATAAAAATGAATTTATTAATAAATTTATTTGTTTAATGTGCTGTAGCTTAAAGATAAGCTGTAGGGTTTTTCACTTGCTTTTCCCTAATAGTACACATCATGTTACCTTAGACTCTTATGCTAAATATTCCATAATCATTACGCAAAAATATGTAAAAGCCCACGGGCTGGGACTATAAACCCCTAAACGCTAAGCTAACGTAGTCCTTTTGTGAATAATTGTTGTCTCTGTAAAAATTAATAATTTTAATAAAAATCTTTAAATGGTTAACCCATCAGCAGGCGCGCTAGTTCGCGAACGGTTTCTAGACGCGCGATGAGAGATTCTCTCACGCCTGACTATCTCAAGAACTAAGCGAGATACGGTAATTTTGTCCTGATCCTTTTTTTGCAGAGCTTCAAATTCTCTACAAAAAAGGGTTCTAGCAAAATTGCCGTATCTCGCTTAGTTTCCGAGAAATTAACAAAAAACTGATGGCAAAATTAAATGGATTTATCTGAAAATTTTCCATATTTTTGATAGATTCGGGTTACATTTAGTAAGAAATATTTCAGAAGAAAGGATTAGAATGAGAAGGGGGTAACACCAATGCAATCTACAACGACTGGGCCATGCTTACCCACTGACCACGTTATAGTCCAATAAAGAAAAGTTTGAGTTCTTCACTCGCCTACCAGGTTAATTTTTTTTTTTAATAAATTAGTTTTTAGCTAAATATCAATTATCTTTAATTGAGAAATCCCAAAAGGGTGGCGAAGGGGTTGAAAACAATCAAAACCACCCCTAAAATGACGTTTTTCACCAATATCTCGGAAATGGCAAATAATACGAAAAAAAGTTTCGAACAAAAGTTGAAGATATCAAAATTATCTACAAAATTGTTCTGATACACTTTTTACGCGCGATGAGAGAAAGTCTCACGCTGCGCGATGGCACGGAAGGCAAATATTTTTTTCCAAAAGAAAAAATTATTCTTGAAATTTTGCGATCACCATAATAGAGTAGAATAGTTTTTTGACTAATACAAAAAAAAAACGAGATTTTTCAGTCATTTTTAAAGATAGCTTACAATACCTTCGGAAGAAGTGTGAGAGAAAGTCTCATAGCGCGACCGCTGACGGGTTAATCCCGAATTTATTGCATATTTATTTCAGGGTCAAATTTTATGTTCTTTTCAATAAAATGAATTATGTGTTTTTTTTTTGGAAATTTTAAAAAATTCAAATTTTGACAGTGTTTTTCTGGAATTTTAATTCATTGAATACTCGCATTAATTTACGATGGGAATAATGGAAAATTGAGGAGGGTATTAATCATGAATAAAAATACAAATGGTAATATGATTGACGTTTCCATTTCGATGACGATACGTTTCGGGTCAATAGTCCGCCTCGAACAAATAAATATATCTCATCAAGAATAATAGAAAGAAAGAGAGAGCAAAAAGCGAGTATTATATCGAGCGTAATGAGAGCAATAAAATGTATGGGACGTGCGTGTATTGGATTTCAATTAGTTTCATGTTTATTAGGTTTCTTGATGTCTGCATTGTCAATTGAAGAAACATTGTAATTATTTGAGCATGAAGTATTGGATAATTGGATGAATTTTTTTAATTGAAGAAATAATTCAATTTTTTAATTGAAAAAAAAAAACAAATTTTTGTTGTAAGAAAATCTACTTAGTTGAAGAAAATCTACTTCACTCAAGAAAATTTCAATATATATAGATATAGAAGTTGTGAAGGAAAATTTTGAATTTTCTCGCTACAAGCCAATTTTCTTGCTACAAAAATTTTTTTCTCTCAGTGTATGAGAAACAGGAGAATTTTTGTAGAGTAAATTGAGAGCTAGAAAAACATTCCCACCAGAATTTCGCCATTTCACATGGATATTTAACAAAAACTAGATTATGACATTACTCATTAATTTCATCGATTGAATATTTAATCAAGGGCGCATTGAATTGACATCGGTATATTGAACTCAATGAAAATGAAGATTATTTGGACATAAAAAATTTCTAATATTCAAAAATGAAAAAGTTATGAAATTCTTTTTTTTTAATTCAGAATTTTATTAATTCAGGAAATATGCGGAGATATTCTGTGCACGACTGCAAACGAGAGTGCGAAGAAAATCGCTTTTTTCATCGTCTGGAGCTTGATTTTTTTTCACACACGACCTTCTCTTCTTTTTGGAGAATGTGAGAAGCTAGCGGGTGGAAAAAAAATGATGAAAAGAAAAGATATTCAGAGATCTGAGGATGAATGCTGCTCCTTCTAAAATATGCAGACTACATCCGGCTGAGTTTATCATTGAAAGATTCAAGTGGTCCAGAGCTCACAAAGATTTCCTCCGGGTTATCTACTTTTCTTGACCGGAATTTTCTGATGATAGGGGGATCCCTTGAATAATGAACCATTCCACTTTTTCGTAAAAAAGAATGAAAGTTACAAAAAAATCTCCATCCTCTTTATTTTCCGAGATATTTGCAAAAAAAAACTCTGAAACATCTTTATCGTTCTATTTTTTTATTTCAATTTTCATCAATGAATCTTGATGATTTTTCTTGCTCCAAATTTTTTGAGAATATCTCGGGAACTGAGTGAGATGGAGCTTTGTTCTAATTTTCTTTTATGGCTTTTGAAATTCCCTACAGAAAAGCATCAGAGAATGATCGCCTCATTTCGCTTAGTTTCCAAGATATTTTCAAACAATAATCGAAAGGAAAAAAAGGAAACCAAGTTATTCAGTATTTACCTCTTCGAAATGGTGAAACTGATTTTGATGTTTTTAAATGGCAAAGGAAGGTTGTCGGAGGAAAATTTGGGAAATTTAAAAAAATGTGGAAACATCGAAAAATGACCCAAAAACGTGAATTTCGAGTTTCTCGAAATAGTGAAACTGATTTTTTTTTACTGAATTATCAGATCCCAAAAGTTTTCCTCCTTGGAACTTATTTGTACTTCATCAGCAGCAATGAAAAATGATGAATTCGTCAGTAATTACGTAGATAGATCACTTCAACAATTCTCTTGATAATTTAACATAAATAAAAAATTAAATTCCTCTTAAAATTCCAGTGGTTGGCATTTACCAAGGTGTGAAATCCAATTGCGTGACTGGTCTAAATTACCCAACATAGACTGTTTGTCGAGAAAACGCCAGGGCATTTTTTTTTCTTCATTTTACTACAGTACAAAAGTAAAAAGGGGTTGAATGAAACACAAGCTTGAATTCATCCGCTATTCAGCTTTTAGTGTGACTCAGAACTTTGGGCTCAGTGTCTTTCACATTCGCTTGATTCTCTTCACAATCTTCTCTTTTTTCAATTGTCAATCTCGCGCAAATTGCGGAAAAACCAGAAATTTCTTTCTTTCCCCTTTGTCTTTTCTTCAGTGGGCCACTGTCACTGAATGAACTCGAAATTATCGCTGTTGAGATTTATTGACAGTGACAAATGTGACAACTAGAAAAGATCAAAACTAGCCAAACTGTTGTATTCAACGAACGACAATACGTGTCTTGAGATATTTTTGAATAAAAACGAAAACTCAAGGTTTAGTCAATGAGAGTTTGTTACTTCCTGTATCTTCTTGCTGACATATTTATCTGCATTGTACTCATTCAGATTCTAGGAATTATAATGAGGAGGTGCAATAAATTTTCCGGCAACTTGACGATTTTTTTTGTGTAAAAAAAAATTGAGAAGTTGGATGGATATTCTGGAGAGTTATGTAATGGAAATTGAAATTTACTTCTCAGTTTTTAGGCTTTTGTGGCCATTGTCATTATTGATATGTTTGGCTTCCGGATGGATGCCGCGTTTGGTTTCAGCGTTGTGCCGACGTTTCGCAAACGTTGCTCTTTGCATCTTCAGGGCTATGAGCTCCGATTCTGAGCTCCATTTTTTGACAGTTTTAAATATTTTTATTGATCTGATTGTTTTTATACAAATACATAGGAGTATAATAGTACATTGAGTAGTGTTGTTTTGATTCCTGCTTCGGTGGCTTAACTTAAATTTGAAAATGGGATTAGCTGGTGATTTACAAAATATATCTTTTTGTTCAATGGATGTACGTTAAATTTTTAGGAGAAATCTCAAAAGTGAAAACCTAATTAGTAATTTTATACAATAGCTTAATACTAAATGCTTAATACTAGTCAACGAGTATAGAAAATTGGAGTTCCAGCTCCACGATTTATTTATTTATCCAGCAGCATTTGCTGCGGTAATTTATATTTATCATGGGGGTTTTTTCCCCTTTTGCATACATTTTTTAGTATTTCTAGATCACACACATTTTGTTTGTATAGAAATCGATAGTATATTTTTTTATTACATCAAGTATATAAGGTACATTTAGCTTAGAATGAGTATCACAGTTCGTTTCTTTAGGATTAGCATTGGTGAACTGAGCTCCATGGTCAAAGGGTAGTCCTTATATACCCCTTTTGGAGGGGAAAGGGGGTAGGTAGGGGTGGGGGTAGAGCCAATCACGAGTTTTTAATTGATCAGTTGGTCAATTGAAATTTCCTTTTTTTTTCACTCAAAAATCGGTCTTTCTGGGATATTCAGGAATTTTCCATTGAGACTTTCTTTGTAGGAGAGAATTTGAGCTACACAAAAAATTATCATCAAAAATTTCGATATCTCTTCTGGTTGCTGAAATATTCGACTGAAACTATTATTCGAATAAAATAGCCTGACTTGCTGAAATGAATAACTATTTTCCTCTGATAATAAAGCTAATGATTTTTTTCAAATTCTTATAATGCTTCCATCCAGTCGATTTTGACCCATTTATTTTTCAAATAATGAAATATAAATGACTAAACAAATTGCCTTCATTCACCTCGAAGAGCATTGAGCCAAAAGGCATCGCATTACATCATTTTTCATCCACAAATTTTCCGATCTGTTCACTGAGATCGACAAAAGTCAGAGTCTCCGTCAACTTCATTACCTCTAAAAATAAAATCACCGATCAATTCAGCAGTGAAAAAGTGAAACAGAAAAAGTCTAATTTTCGGTTAGTCTTTTTTTGAGAATATCTTGGAAAAAACGCGAGATGGTGATATTCTTGTATGCACTCTTTTTGTAGCTCTTGTTTGCCTCTACAAAAAAAAGTCATCAAAAATTATCGTCATCTCATCAAGTTCTCGAAATATTCCAAAAAAAGCAAAAATTCACTCTCACTTTCCGTCATGCCACCTCAAATCCGTCAATTTACCCAAAAAAAAAAAAAAACTAAAAAGTCCTTGAAACTACGAAACTGTAATTTCTGGCGTAACTCCACTGAAAACTTGAACGAAAATTCAATTCTCTCGTTCAAGCTATTCAACGAAGAGTCAAATGTTGTGTGTTGGTATTACAAATTTATGTGCCCTGGCGCCGATTTATTTTTTTTTTTGTTCAAAAACCTCTTATTCTCTTCTTTTCTTCCAATTCTCTACTTTCAAGGAACACACATGCACAGTGTGTTTTAATGTTTGCCTCTGTGTTTTTGTTAGTGAAGTGAAGTAAAAGCCAAGAAGAAACGACAGGGCGACACACACGGCGTCTCTTCTGTGGCAACCAAAAATAAACCTTCCGCTGCATTCTCGTTCTCTGTCTTTTCGTCTATGTCCCGATCAGATCGGCGAGACGCCTGGTCCGTTTATTTTTTTTTTCCAATAAAATGAAGTAGAAGATGAAAAAAAAAAGAATTGAAAAAAGATAAAGGGGGAAAAAAAAGTGATGACGAGATTTGAGAGAAGATATAAGTTTTTTTTTCTCTCGCATTTCTTTTTCTCTGGGTTTGAAAAATAAAGATGACACTATGGTTCGAGAAAACTAATGTCCCTGCCACGAGTTTATTCATCCGGGATCATAAGTCTAAAAGCTTATTTCGATTTAGAGGGAAATTTAAAAAAAGAGGGATTTCTTTTTAGTTTAAACTTTATTTCTCATTTTTCTGTTGCAGATTATTAATAAACGTACAAAATGGTGGTTGGAGAGGCGAGTATTCACAACATTATGGGAGGAATGGAGAGCACCGGGGGTGTTAGGCTCCATAATCACAAGAGAAAATTGAAACAGAGGTGATTAATCTATTTTTTCCAATGAATTATTAAAATTCACTCGTTTCTTTCAACTGCCTCGAAATCTGTAGGAGATAGAGAATTTTTCATAGAGACTTTTTTTGTAGCTCTGATTGTCCTCTACAAAAAAGGCCAGGACAAAAATTTCCCTAGCTCCCTTCAATTCCGCGATGTCTTTGAAACAAAAAGAAAAAAAACTGAAACATTGATTCCTTTTTCAGATTCGACATAATAAAAAAATTGGGCCAGGGCACATACGGAAAAGTTCAATTGGGTATAAACAAAGAGACTGGCCAGGAGGTAGCAATAAAAACAATAAAGAAATGTAAAATTGAAACAGAAGCTGATTTGATACGAATACGTCGTGAAATCCAAATAATGTCCAGTGTACAGCATCCAAACATAATTCACATTTACGAAGTATTTGAGAATCGTGAAAAAATGGTATTAGTTATGGAGTATGCAGCCGGTGGTGAACTGTACGATTATTTGTCTGAGCGTAAAGTACTAACTGAGGAGGAAGCCCGCAGGATATTTCGCCAAATATCCATAGCTGTTTTTTACTGTCACAAGCACAAGATCTGCCATCGTGATTTGAAACTAGAGAATATTCTCCTGGACCAAACGGGAAACGCAAAGATAGCTGACTTTGGTTTGTCGAATGTCTTTGACGACCAGAGACTGTTGAACACATTCTGCGGATCCCCGTTGTACGCAAGTCCTGAGATCGTTAAAGGTACACCGTATCATGGACCAGAAGTTGACTGCTGGAGTCTAGGGGTTCTTCTCTATACACTCGTCTACGGTGCGATGCCCTTTGATGGCTCGAATTTCAAGAGATTGACCCGACAAATATCAGCGTCCGACTACTTCGAGCCAAAAACACCATCGCCAGCATCGCCACTGATCAAAGAGATGCTGACAAAGTGTCCATCCAGAAGAGCTGATATAGAGAGAATATGCTCGCACTGGTGGGTGAATGAGGGCTACGAGCAAAATTGCCTCGACATTGCTGAGGACTTGGCGGCACAGACACCAGTAAGGCTTGATTTGCTTCTCTCGCTTGTACCGCAATCAGCGAGTGCTGATAAGTTGGTAGTCGGGGATCCGAGACCAGAGCCATCGCCAGTCAGCAACATGTCGTCGGAGACAATAGCACCGACACGATGTCACTCGGTTGGTAGTTTGATGGAATTGGACAGGAACGATGATAAACTTAGGAACATGGTTGAGGGAATGGAGGAGGAGACGCGGAATGCTGGAGACACAAAACGTAAACTCGAGACGACACCGTCGATGGAGGAGACTGTTGCTGCTGGTGTCAAGAGAAAAGAACGTTCTCGGAGGAAAGAGAAGTGTGGGGATGAGAGGGAGCAAAGGGCTTACAGGTCGTCGTCAAGGCATCATTCAGCGCCAATTGGTGCTGCAATCACTGAAGAACCAATGGAGGTTGACCTGAGAGATCCGGAGTCTGCTGATGCTCTGCTAGAGATGATCAAAGAAGTACAATCACAAACGCCTAAAGAGAGAAGCAAAACTCCGGTTGCTCCTGATCAAGCTGAATCAGCAGTGACTGAAGAG
The DNA here is from genome assembly GCA_963921955.1 of Aleiodes alternator. Lineage (NCBI taxonomy): Eukaryota > Metazoa > Arthropoda > Insecta > Hymenoptera > Braconidae > Aleiodes > Aleiodes alternator. Next base: position 6,916,835 of record OY998100.1, on the reverse strand, counting down.
GCAAGGGCTACTGAACAGGAGGCTGAGGCTTCGCCCAAGTCCCCGAGGAAAACGAGAGTGCAGACACCGAATGATGAGGCTGGAATTGACGAGAATGCATTGGCTCAGGCGAAAGACAACGAAGGCGCCAAAGCTCTTGAGGACGAGGTGAAGAAACCGAGGCCGAAATCTTCATCTATCGATCTGGAGGAGGCACCAGTGGTTGGTCCAGCCAAACCGACAGAGCGAAGGAGATCAAAGATATTCGAAACAGCTGAAAAATTCAATCAACTGGCAGCATCTCCCAGTGAACAAGAGAAACCAAAAAAAATATTTATTCCAGGTGTTAATGTCGGCGGTGCTAAGAAAGTATTTGAGAGAAAAGCGAGTCTATCATCGATAACACCACCAGCTGTTAAGCAAAATGCAACAAAAGTGATAATTGACGTCGACAAGAAGCCTGAGAGAGTCCTCGAGAAATCGGTCAGTTTGATTGATAAAACTGATGACGAGCGTAAAAAAGAGGAGGATAAAAAACGTGCAGTTGATATAATAAGTGGTGCACTTGGCAAGCCTCCAATAAAAAAGAATGTCAATGGCTCACCACCAATAACGCCCCAGGATTCTAAAAAACTTGGATTAAAAATTCAAATTGCCCCGAACGATGTTAGAAACGCTACGATTTCAGTGACAACACCGGTAGAAACCAAGTATCCTGAGTTTGAGGCAATACCTGGCAAACCAGTGGCAATTGGACAATCAGTACCAACTTCACCAGAGACGAAGAGTTTGGAGAATTCGGTGGTAGAGCCTACAATGTCGAGTAAAATGGAGATAACGCTGAAGAGTGCTACGCTGCCGAGACCGAGGAAGACGAGCAAGGCTGAAATTATATTGTCTGGTATCAAGCAGCCAGAGACTGCATTCAAGTCTGAGGTGGAGGCGAAAATTGATGCTTTTCATCCACAAAAACTGCGGACGCAGAGGTCAGAGGTGGCTTTTCCAGTTGCCAGTGCTGTGCAGCAGCAGCAGGGAAACAGGTCATCGAGCTTGGAGCCGGAGAATCGCAGGACTAAGGAGAGAATTATACCGATTCAGGTAGAGCCAGAGCATCAGAGTCCACCGCCGCATGCTAAGCCACCGCCCATGCCGCAGAGGTCACTGTCGCAGAGATCTGGGTCATTGTCGAGGCAATCGACTGTGGATTCCGACACTGACAGCGCTCTTGGGTCAACTGTCGGGCCTGAGCCGATCAGAAAGAGCCCAAGAGAGTATATCATCCCGATTGCTGTTGAGGGCGGCGGCTATGTCACCCCAAGGTCCGGCAGCTTGGAGCCTGAGAGCAAAACTAGCACTCCTACCAGCACCAATCCCACGCGATCAAGATTCAGCAGGCCAAGGAGAATGGGATCCCTGCTGTCTGATGCTAGTGAGGACGAGTCACCTTTCTCAACGCTTCATAGGTAATTTTTCGGCTCAGGGGAGTTATTCTAAATGTTTCGGAGTGTTTAATAAATGGAGGAAAAATTGGAACATGGAGTTTTTAATGAGAGGGATTTTAATACCTGAAGATTACGAGAGATTAAAAAAAAATAATAATTTAACAAAATTTTACGTGAGAATGCTTTGTTGGAAAATGCTTCTCTCAAAATATTTCATTTATTTTCCAATTTTTTTTTTCTTTACTCTTACGTTTATGATACTGGAAAAATTCGTTTAGGGACAGTGATGATCTTCTACAGAGGCATATGCATCGCCTCAGGAGCTCACGGCCCTCGAAACAGACACCAGAGCATGCAGACAGTCTGTCATCGGGTGAAGACGATGATGACGATGGTTTTGAACTACTGACGGCTGAGAATTTATTCTCAACTCTATTATCGAGAGTCAGAAGCTTAACTCAACGTTTGAATGTCGATGATCACAGGGGCAGTGGCTTTCCAAGGACAAGATTGCTCGATAGACTCGGCTCAAAGTCTTCACAAGGCTTCTGGGGTCTTCATGAGCCTCTCTCAAGGTATTTGATCGCTGAAACACAAAATTTTAAAGTTTCATTCATTATTTTCACAGGGAATTTCAGTATTAAACCAGTTGAACGAGATGAGTTGGAATGTTTGGAGTATTTTGGAAATATTTCTCTGAAATTATGGATTTTAGGAAATCATTAAATTTTCTACACAGACATTGTCTTGACAAACTCTCCTAAAATTGAAAGTTTCAGGGATATTATCAAAAAATACGAAATGTAATTATTCAACTTATCTGTTTCCACTCATGTCTTATTTTTCATGAAATTCATTGTAATTAATGGATAAATTTTAACGTTTGCCTCTATTTGTGCAAGCTACGAGTGCTACAGTGAAACGCAGACAATCACAACGTGAGTCAAGTAGGAAAAAATACGATAAAATGTAAATGAAAGGAAAAAAATTCAATAATCATAGCTATTTCAACTTTTTCGTCTTTAATTTTCATCTTTGTCCACTTCTACATGTCTCATGGTAATTCAGTCAATTAATCAACTTTTGTCACACAAAAAAAAAATAATGCACTCGTTATTTAAAATTTGTAATCACTGTTTTCATTGCATCTGTGCACCTCAAAGTATCGAATCAGTTTCATTTGTTATAAAAATAAAATTGAGACTGAAAATACTTGAAGTACCAGATTTACAGAACATATACTATTAAAATAAACTGCTGCCACTTGAGTTAAACTCATCAGTACACACTTTGATGGATTCGGAGGCTTTTTAGTTGCACAAAAGGTTCATTCTCATTTTTTTATTGAGGAAAATGAGAAGATAGATGTATTATTATTATTAATAAATTATTAATTTTTCAAATTTCCGCGGATTTGTGGGGTGGGAAGTGGAGGGGCGAAGATGAGCGTATTGCCAATAAATTCCCGTTTTTAAACACTGTGAAAATGGGAATAATGAAACCGATTAATGAATTTCTGGAAATATCTTGGAAATTTAGGCGAGATACGGGAATTATTGAGAAAAACTTCTTGGTGATGGAGAAAAAGGTCTTCATGAAAATTTTGTATCTCTCTTACGTTCCGAGATATTCACTAAAAACTGAAAAAACTTCACAAATCCTTCTTCATTTTTTGTTAATTATAGATCTAATTTCCGCTTTATTCTGGTATTTTCAAGGGTAGATTTTTATTCGTTTGATTTAATCTTGCAGGCGAATATCAGAGTCCCCATTCAGCAGCAGATCAATGAGCCGTGATACCGATAGATTCGGAAGAAAAGATTCAGCAATGTCAACGAATCCAAGTACACCAAATAGTCTGGGCAGAAGTACGCCATCGCGTGAGAGTATCTTTGAAGTTGGATCCAGCAATACCCTGCCGAGAGGTAAGAACGTGCGACACGTTAATTCGTCTTCAATTTACCGTGGAACTGATTTCTGATGTATTGAATTTAGCAGAATTTCAAGTATCAGTGTAATTTTGAGAGACCTAAATTGGAAACTTTCACGGTTATCTCAGAAACTATTGGAATTAGGGGAATTTATCAGGAGATCATTTTTCGAGGAGAATTAAATTTCCTGAAGAAAAGGTCTCTTGACAAATTCCTCTAAAGCCACTCGCTCCAAAGATATTTGTAAAATACTGTGAACCAAATTTTTTAAATGTCTTTTTTTGGCAATATCTCGAAAATCATTGGAATTGGACAATCTCTACCAAGAGACCTTCTTTTGTAGACCATTAAATTCTGCACCACCAACGTCTCATGGTCAATCCTTCTCAACTTGCTCTTTTTCGAGATATTTCTAAATTCGCGAAAAATTCTCTTTCATTCGAATTCAAATAAAACAGATCCACTGTAAAATATAAGAAAAAAGAATAGATAATAATTTTTCAAAAACAATAAAATTGGAGAGACACACACACACACATTATTGATGTTGTATTGTGTTGATACACGCATTCTCAGAAGCTTGTAAAATTATGTGATAGCCAGTAGACTTGCTTCTGCTCTTAAATTATGAAAAAAAAAAACCTATTGATTTTATTTATTTTTTCTCTTTATTCTTAATTTAATTCTTCTTCTCTGTAGTACTCATGGAAAAATAAGAGTATGAAGCTTCTGCAGAGTCGTGTGAGATCTCTATTAAAATTGAGAAAAAGAACTGAACGTTTTATCATTCAGTCGAGAGCCAGATCATAGACTTTTCTGATATAACGTTCCAGACAAAAAACAAAATCAGTATGCATCTCCTAGTACCTAGCTGTTGTCGAGTCGTTGATAGACAAAGCACAACTTCTTTTTTTCAGTGGTTTAATTACCTCTTGTCATATATATCTTCAAGGATTTTTTTCTTTTCTTCCAAAAAACCAAATAATTACATCATTTACTTTTTTTTTCCTTTGCCTGAACGATGTTTTTTTTTGCATATTTATCATTTTTTTGTACTAACATTCAGATTAATTCCTGTCTGGCACAGGTGGGTTGATCTCAGTGGAAAATACCCATGCTGACAAGACAATTTATAGTCACAGATTTCGTCAATTATTCCTCTAAAATTGAGAAGATCTTTTAAATTCATGAATTAATTAGGAGAAAAAAATTAACTTTAATAATTTTGAGGAGAAATGTTTATATATTCACTCAATTAATTCTCCTATTTTGCATTTTTTATTTTCTATAAATTCTTAAAGCGATGGAATTCGCTCTCTCTATAAAGCTATTGCTGTCTTATATCAGTTTCTTGTGAATATCTTCGAAAATAATGGAGATGAAGAATTTTTCATGGAAACTTTATTTGTAAAGCAGAACGAGGAGTACAAAGAAGTTACTAGCTAAATTTCTATCTCCATTATTTCTCGAGATTTTCACTAAGAACGAGCTATTAATGAAATCTTCCAAAAGATTTTTTCAATTTTTTTTGTCATTCCCTTCCTCCATTAATTTCTGCATTCTCAATTTTCAGTAGTTGATTAGTTGTCACGTTCGAAGCATGAAATGCACGTAGTTTAGAAACTTATAAAATTAGTGAAGTAATTAGGTAATAGAAGTGAGAGAAATTTTTAATTAATAAAAAGAATTAAAGAAAAAAAATTACCCACAAGTCCTGCAAGATTAAATTAGATTGTGTGAATAAGAGACTAGAGTTCTACTGCGAGCTTAATTTTCTTTTTTTTTTCTTTTGAATCAATAAATTAAAAACAACCTGGTAGAATCATCTTGTTTAGCCGATCGTAACTGCTGCGTTGCTCATGTACGATTTTTTTCACAATTTTTTAATTATTTTTCTTTCTTCTTTAATTTCCTTGAATTATTGTAACAGCGTAGTAGCAAAAAAATGAATTTAAAACTCCCGAAAAACATAAGTTACCTAGCATCTACCAAAATTATTAGAGCATGAAAATTTTGAGAATAAACTAGAAAAATAAAAACACGTCCATATACAAAAATTCATAGACATCACATCAATTTTCATAAAAATTAAAAGAAAAAACGACAGATATTGTTTCTGATTATTTTTCTTTATTGATAAAATCACATGAACCACCTGTTTTCTATAATTTAATTTTTCTTTTTCAATATTTTTGAGCTGTCTAAAAGTCTATCGTCGACTCTTCAATCAGTTGAGATGAATTATTTTTTTTTAAACGTTTTTTTTTTTCATTAAATTATTATTTGATAATAAAATTATGAAGCACTGAGTGATAATTGGCAGACTGTATTTTCGGTAGATTAAATGAATATAATTGAAATTTACTTTCTCGAGAAATTAAATTGGCTACTTTCAAATGATAACTGAGAGGTGAATATCAAGAGAACTTTTTCGTGGAGAATTTTATGGACTACCAAAAAAGTCTCTTGACATTTACTCGTTTTCAAGAAATTTCACTAAATTTTTTTAATCATTTGAAATTTTTGCCAACACTTGACATTCATGACACCAGAAGCTTAATTCTGATGAGACTTTTAATTTAGTTTTTTTAAGTGCGATTCAAGTGCTTCACTCCAGTCTGAAGTTTTGACAACAGACGATGTGGGTGAACTAGTTCAGTAAAAATTTTCATTATTGATGAATCAGAGAAATTAATGTTTTCATAATTTTACTCAATTCCAAAATTATCATAAAATGAAATAATCTAGTTGAAGAGGTCCTCAGCCACAAAAAATAAAAATTTACATGCATAAAATGAAAATGAACAATTCTTCGAATCGCGCAAAAAAGAAGACATGCCGAAAATATCCTTTGATAATTGTCATCAGTGTATTCATAATTAATTCATTCAACTGACTTACGGTTTATTTTATTGACGGTTGTTGCAGCGACCGTGCGAGTGACTCTACGTAGGCGGGCGGACGGTAATCCCCAGTAGTAACATAGCAAAAATGAACAAAAGAACATTTCCTTGAAATGAAATATAAATGCAAAGTTAGGTACCAATTGCTGTTGCCTAATTCTAGTAAAAAAAACCCGAATCATGCAGTCACAATTTTTTTTTTCTTTATTTTTAATCATCAAAGTAGAATCTAATGAATCAAGAGGCCATTGAAAAAAATAAAACCCTCGTCATTGACAATTATATTTTTTTAATCAATTGTAATGAAATGAGCAAATCCATGAGAAATTATCCTGACATTAATACTCAAAAATTGACTCACGTTGATGCAAGGAGAATTTTTAACGAAAATTTATTGTTACTCTAGAATATTAAATGAAATTGTTAATAATGGCCACATGACGGGCGTTCGAGGATTTTTAATCGAATGTAACAATTAAATCAGTAGCAGAGCTGACTCTTTCGGAATATTCCGGAAATTATGAGGAACAGAGCAATTTTTGTAGTAATATTTTTTGTAGAGAAAAATGAGATACACAAAAAATGTTTAATGAAAATTTCCTCTCTCTCTCTCTTAGTTTCCAAAATATCCAGAAAAACTGATGACAGAGTGAAACTGTCTCTTATCACTTTACTACTGAATTAATTTCAAATTAAACAAATTTAAATTAATAATCAAAGTGCTAATGTGCTAGATGTGTGAGCTAGTTGGAAATCGTTGTTGCAAAAACTTTGAACACAATAGTATGATTTTTCCATCCCTTCCTAAAATAATAAAAAAATCATTTGATAAAATAAAATAGTAGATAAATTATTATGAAAAGAGTCATTGAATGAAATTTTTCATTAAACTAAATAACTTTCATTAAATTAAAATCCAATTGAATTTTCATTAACTAAGTTTAAGAATAATTGAGTGATATTTTTTATTTTTTAATTAAAAATACTTTGTAACGAATGAAATTATAGAAAGGAATAAATCATACTGAGTTTGCTCAAAGAATTGTTTTTTTTTCTCTTTTTTTTTCTATTATTTTTTTTTCATCTGTAAATAAGCTAATACGATGTCAATCGTCAGAAATAACTTTGCTATCTGACAATTTTTGTATATGACGACGTTAGTGAGAATGATACTCCAGTTATAAAGAGCAAAGCAATTTGGAATTGAAAACAAAAAAATAAGCAAAATTTAATAACTGCGTTTTATATATTATTGTCACTGCGATTAATGTATGAAAAATACATGACAAAAAAATACGTTTTATAAATAATTGTAGACTCAAAGACTAACAAGTGCCCAAATATGGCTGAATTTTGTTGTGTTTTTCTTCTTCTTTGAGAGTTTAAATAACAATTTTATATATTAAAAAAAACCGAAAAATATGAAAAAAAAAAGTGTTTTATTTTTTCTTCTCTCTATTTCTTTCTCCTTCTAATTGTTGAACGGAATGCTTTGTTTGTGCTACCTATGTATTACCTGTTACCTTTAATAATCAATCAATTATCGAAGTAATTGAGGTAAACACCAACACAATTAGTGCATCATTAATTTAAATTAAATTATCAAAGTAGTTCAATTCATTTTTAGACATTTCCTTTTTTTTCCAATGAATCACATGAATTTGTTTTATAATTCTGCAGTTAAGTGCAAAAACAAAATTATTCCTCTAAAACAAAAAATGCTAATTTTTACTCAGCATGAATTCAGAATTGTAACGAATAATTAAATTTCCTGAGGATAAAGTCAATTAGTTGATTAAAAACATTGAATAATCATTATGAGAAAAAAATATTGTATTTAAACAATAAAGAAGTGTAAATATTGAACTGTAAAAAATTCATTCCCTCAAATTAGTCACACACACACGCACATATACTAACAATAGAAAAACTGAAGAACCTTTTGAAGAAGCACCCTTTTCAATCACAACGTAAGGAAAGTGATCTAAAAAAATTCCTTACTATAAAATCCACTCAAGAAAAAAATAAAGATGATGGGAAGAAAACGCAGATATTGCCTGCGAAAAATCTTTGTTTTTGCGTCCCTTATTTTCCAGATAAATCCAATCGTGACAGCAGCGAGCTGGAATTAAAAATGATTGCTGAAAACCAAGGTGAATCCCAGAATCAGGACAAAACATTCACCCCATGCCTGGCGCGTAGACTGTCACGTCAATTCATCGAGCAGACGCGTCTGTCTCTACCAAGATCTCCATCAATACCAAGAGAGCGTCTGTACCGTTCATCTACGGAGGAGCCGACGAGCCTGACCGACCCCCTCACTTCGCCGATTCTACCAGAATCTTACCGCAGTAGATCGAGCGATCGGAGCTTGCGGAGAGCGACGAGCCTGTTAGAACCCCAGGAAAAACCAGAGAAGATTGATCACCGAGCAGCACGAAGAAGCGTTTCCTTGTTCGAGGACGACGACGAGCTTCTGCCGCCTCTCCCCCGTCAGATCATGACCCTCGGCAGAAAGTACAGGGACCCAGTAAAGTCAGCGAGCAATGGAATCCGGCGAGAGTCGTTCAGAGCCGAAAAGATCCAGGAGGAACCGGTTGATGTGAATAGCCCGAAAAGAGTCAACAATCTTGAGATCAACACCGACACATTATCAACATCGGAGAACACCTCTGCCTGTAATTCCAATACTAATCTCGGTGATATGTCCAGTTTCTCCACAAAATCCTGCGAGACATCGCCAGCTGACTCCACTTCGAACATGCAAGGTGAGGCCTTCAACTCCTTCAAGGCGGACGCGAGAGAATTCGAGAATCGACTGCTTGCTGCGGAAAATTTGATCAAAGAGTCGAAGCTGAGGAACTTGGGGATCAACAGGTTCGATCCGAATCTGTCGTCGAGCTACAAGGACACGGACAAGTGTGACAAGGAGCTGCTGGGGTCCATGAGTGATCTGACGAGCGCGGTCATGTCGAAAAGGAGGAGCTGCATACCGAGTCTGAGGCTGAGATCCGGATCGCTGACGAGGGAAGCTTCTGGTGGCGAGAGGAGGAGAACACTGGAGGACGGCAGAGCGGCAACGCCAGAGAGGTCATTGCTGAGCAAATTCTTCAGGAGCTCCAGCAGCACAAGGGACTCGGAGAGCAAAGAGAAATCGCCGAAGGCAAGAAGGAGGATCTCGAGATTTCTGAGGCCTGATTTCTTCGACACCCCGAGGGAGGAGAGTCAGTATGTCAAGGAGAAAGAAGCGCAGAAAGCGGCGGAGAATGAGAGGAGGAAGTCCCGGTTCATGCGGAAAAAAGTGGAGCCTCAGGAGAATTCGGAGGAGAGTAGTACTAAAGACGAGAAGCAGGAGAAGGAACTGAAGAATGAAGCCAACACTTTGACGAAGGAAAAAATCGAGGAGAAGCAGAGTTTTGATGGTAAGGATAATAAGATTGAGAACGATGGCTCTTTGGGCTCGAATTCTGAGGGAAAGCTCGTGAGACAGAGCTCGAAGAATTCGTTTCTTCAGAGTCTTGAGAAGAAACTCGAGAAATTGAGGTCAAACGATGATGCTAAGGTCATTATAAATGGGGACTCGGGCAAGCAGAATCCCGTGGCGGCTTCCGAGGACCTCCAGGAACGTCAGGTTTCTGCGGAGAACTTGAGGAAAATCTTGAGCGAGGAGAATCTGTCTGTGAGTGAGGTACAGAGCGCTCCGGCGGCTCCAACGCCAAAATCCAAAGTTTCTACAGTCCTCGGATTGTTCAAGAACGACTCAAAATCGTCGGTGAATGGAAACAAACAGCCGAGCACGCTTCTCAGCAAGTTCAAGAAGAATTCCTACAAGGGCTCGAGATCAGACACGAGTGTCATTACTGGTGAAGCTTCTGGAAGCAGTAAGATTCCCACAAAATCGAAACTCGAGAATAAGGTCGACTCCAAAGTCCCTAAGAAGGTATCGGAGAGTAAGAAGTCGCTGGATAAAGGGGCAGAAGCGAAAAAAACAACGCCAAAAGAGAAATCCAAGGAGAAATCACCGCCCAAGGAAAAATCCAAGGAGAAAACTCCCCCTGAACGATCGAGTGTCGAGAAAAAGTCTTCGAGCGATAAATCGGTAATGAAGTCTCTGAAGAAATTGAGTCCTGAAAAATCTACTGATGGAAAATCCGATAAATTAATCAAAGAATTGAGAAAATCAGGAACTCCTGAGAAATCAGACAAGTGCTCTTTCGTTTCGCGTTTATCGCCGAAGAAAACTTCTCCAGATAAAACATTGGACACCAACAAGAAGGCAGAGGTGAAATTACCTGAGAGCGAAGAGAAGAAAGTGGTGAAGAAGAAAGCAGTCAAGTCATTGACGTCGCCGCTGACGAAGAATGGATCAATCTCGAAATTGGAAAAGACTGATGATGATAGAAAGATCAGAAGAATCGTCGTGAAGCAGGAAATTGTGGAGAGAGAGGGGCCTGATGGTACGAAGAAGAAGAAGATTGTCAGAGTTGTGAAGAAAGTTGTGAAGAAATCAGAGAGTGCGGAAAACAAAACGGAGGAAAAGGATAAAGACAAGGAGAAGACCAAACCGACGAGATCATTGTCGTTGAAGAAGATAACGTTGAAGAAGGAGAAGAGTCCAGAAAGTGCCTCGAAAAATGAAGAACCTAGTGCCGAAGCACCCAAACTTTCTAAAAAATCAGAGTCCAATTCTCCAGAAATCGTTGAAAATTGTAAAGCAAAGCCGGATAAGAATTCCGAGATTCTTAAAGAAGCTGTAACCTCAGAAACTCCTCAGATAATTCTCCCGAGGAATTCACCAGAAAAACAGAAAACAGAAGCCTGTGCTGACGCTTCATCACTTTCTCCTCCTCAAGATCCAAAATCAAGAGATTCCGATGAGAAACTCCGAGCAAACAGGTGCAATCTCAAGTTGGATCTCTCGAAAATCCCCCAGCACACATTCAAGCCTCCCCCAGGGCCAAGACGTGAGTCTCCAAAACCGGAGGCCTCCAAGCTCCAATCACCAGGTTCAGACTCAATCTCAAGAATGACTCATCATGCAAACATTACTGGAAACCGAATAGTCATTGACAAGGCCTTGAAGTCCTCGGACCTAGTAGAGCTGAAAGAAGAGGCGGAGCTTGAGCAGTTGGCCAAGTTCTCCGTTAACAGCACAGAAGTCCCTCAACCTAAAGAGAAAGAGCATCAGCCAGAATCAAAGCCACCAGCAATTCCAGCAGTTCCAGTGAAGCCAAAAATAACGCCCGATCCACCCGAAGAAATCCTCTCGCCAATGGAAGATCTCGAGAGCTTCGATTCCTGGTCCATGTGCTCCAATGACTTCAACCACCGTTGCTCGTCTGAGCTGCAATCACCAACGTCGCCGGCCTACTCGCCATCGTCCCGTAGTGATCATCCAGAGTCAATAATTGACAGAATAAGGAGAAAGAGCTTTTACTCGCGATTCAACGAGCGCAAGAGAAAGAGTTCTTTAAATGTCTCGTCATCTGGTATTTCGAGCGTCAGTCCACTTCCTATTTCTTCGACACTACCCCGTAAATTTAGTTTCAACAGTACGAAAGACATTGACCGTAGAAAACCAACGTACTCTACATCCCCAACACGCAGACTTTCCGAGAGACCATTCAGCATGTATCATGATGATCATTTGAGCTTTAGAAAATCGCCAATTGAGAGAGACAGATACTCAGATGTTGGTTACACGGGTGATTATGATCTAAGGAAATACAGAATCTCGCCAACACCAGAAGCGCACAGAAAATATCAGAGCTCTGACTTCAATTATGATCATGATCTGGGCATTTACAAAAGTCCCTTATCCTCGTCGAGCCTCAGCGAGCCGGTTGCTGATTACAGGGGCCACTCGATGACTCTGCCAAGGAAATATGGATCCTTGAGCAGTAGTGAACCGAAAACTGCGGAGTATTATGAGGAACTGCTGGCGCCAGCTAGGCTCGACTATTTGACGAGGAAGACACCCGTTCCTGGGGATTATAGCGGCAAACATGAGAATGGCTACAGTAATGGGCATGTGGATATTGCTGGGACTGGGGACAAGTGGCGGAGCTTCTCGGAGAGAATTCCGGGAGTTGATTCTACGGATGAGAGTGATAAGAGCACTGGAGATGATATTAGGTGAGGGAAATAGTGATTTGGGGAGAAAAATATTGCTTTTTCATTATGAAAAATATGCCAGAAGCTAGGGAAGATGAGGCGATTCGGTCCCCATTCTTTTTTGTAGAACATTTCAAGAGCTACTACAAAAAATGATTTGGGTAAAATCGATCTATCTCGTTTAGTTTCCGAGATATTTTCAAGTAACTATTGACAGCAAAAATCGACTCGTCGGTTCTACCTCTTCACTACTGAATTATTAATTCATATTGTTTTTTTTTGTTTTTCTCTTGATTTTTTAGATGTAACAGTCGAGCCAGAACCGAAGCAAAGGAACTATCAGCTGCCTGTCCAGATGCCGAAGCAACGAATACAATAAACGAATAAAACCAAAAAATTACCACCAATTGAACAATGAAAAATGTGCCAAAGAACATCGAGTAATTCTCGTTTTAAATGAATGAAAATGAAAAATTAACACAAATTGACCAAAGAAATAATTTTCTTATTATACTTTGAACTGTTGAAACATAAATTTTATACGTACGTACAAAGTGATTACCAGATTGATAGATCTTAGATGAAAAAAAAAACAACAGAGAAAGTTTAATTCGATTTGTTATTAAGAGTTATAGAGTTTTTCGGATCTTTTAGATTGAATCTTGTAGATTCTTTTTTATACGAAACTAAAAATCAAAAAAAAAAAATACAAAATATATATTTACAACGATTTTATTGCCTTCGTGTCGGGTGAAGAGTAGTTTTTTTTTTCGTTTCTTTTTTAATGATGGAAATGAATGAATGTTTTCCATTTTTTGAATGAATTTCCGTCTTTTTTTTTGTGAAAACATCTTGAGTAAATGCTGATTAAATTGTCATTCAATTTCTTGCCTACGTAAAAGTGTGTTTTTGGTAATTTTACAATGAAAATTTGTTTTATTTCTAATGATTTTTTGTTTTCTGTAATTTTAATGCCAACTAGTCGATTATTAATAGTCAAGAGATACTTAATCATTGGCTCTGATAATTTATCGCTGGATAAATTTCTTTTATTTTGCAGCCATAATTCATTACTTTAGTTTAAAGGCAGCAATGAGCCTAAAATCATTTCTTTTTATTTTTCATTTGAAATAGTCATTGGTGCTTCTCTCCAAGTCATTGGAGCTGTTCACTTAACTTAATTACTTGAATGATTTTCATTATTATTGATGAAAGAAATGTTTTTTTTTTTTTATATTATATTTAAATGAACAGTGCTTATCAAGTTCCTTGTAATATTGCCTTAATAATTAAGTGGACGACAATTTTTTTCTTGTCAATCGAGAGTAATGACGTTTGATGATATTTTCAATTTTTTTTTTTTTCTAATTTTTTGAAAGTAGATTTCTTCAGATTGTCTTCGACATGTATGTGTTTTTTATTCATATACATATTTTGGAAATAAATTACGAGAGTTCGAAAAAAGAGATGTGTTTTGTGATTTTCCTTGATTAGAAAATTCGGGGCGAGATTCTTTGAGAATATCTTGGAATCTGCAGGAAGAATAATTTTTTTTTTCTAAGACCATTAATTTGTAGTTCTCATGTCCCTCTACAAAAAAGGTCTCTCGACGATTTCCTCTCAATCCACTCGTTTCAAAGATATGCTTAAATGAACGAAATATCGAGAGAAAAAAACGAAGAAATCGCATTCTAGGTTTATTAAAAAATGTCTCGAAAATTCGAACTGGAAGAGACACAATTCTACGACACTCATTAGAGTCACGAGTTCTTTCCACACCTGCAAAAGTTATATGAATTACCCGATTAAAATTCAATTATCAATATTCGTAGCAACAATGTAACTGATTCTTGTTATCACAGGAAAGATGTGATTTGTAAAATTGCACTTTGTGTCCAATTTTCAGAAAAAACTCTGATCACTCAAATCGCCCTGTCGTGCTTAGCTTCCGAGATATTCTCAAATGGTCGAAATAAAGAGGAAAAAATGAATAAATAGCTTTTTCTGGTTCATCAAAAGTGTCTCGATGATTTTATTAAATGGCTGCAATTATTTTACCAATTATCTCATAATTATCATTTCTCAATTGCATAATCTCGTCGTACTTGTACTGACTAATAGTTTCCCACAAATAACGCGTGAAATTCAATGCAAATACCTTCAACGATATGTAACCAGCATAATTAGGTGTACTCTTGATGAAAATACCAATTCCATTCAACGGTTGATCTCCCTGAATTGGTAATGAATCAAATAGTGGTAACGTAGATTGTCCAAAATCTCTGCACAAACGTGATCTAACGAATTTCACGTAATATGGTGATTCAGCAACGAGCTTTAGTCTCTCGTATTTCCGAATGTAAATTGAATTTTTTTCGGTGAAATTGTAAGATCTAGAAATCAGTTTTAAACATTCAAGAATTAATTTTTTTATGTCTATAATTTTCTGGAGCTTTATTCAACTACTTGCATACTTGCGAGTTATTGATGCAGATAGTAATCGTGAGTTGGACGATAATCTCCCATTATTCCAATCAAATTCTGTGCCTTTTATAATGAGCTGTACTCTACGATGTGGATCATGCGGAACTTTTTGAAATCCCACACCTATAATGAACAGATAATTAATTAATAAAAATGAATGATCAAAATTATTGAAATCTTTTTAGTTGAAAAAAAAAGAAACTACGAAAGATGTTTCTGCAAAAATTCCCCTATCTCCCATAGTTTCCAAGCTATTGTCCAAAAACTGATAATGAGACATGTAGATTGAATATTTTACCAGTGAGAACTTCATAATCCCTCAGTTGAAGATTATCGAGATTCAATGATTCCAATGAATAACTTAATTTCGCATCATCCTCATCAGGAGGTTCAGATGGTGTCCAAACATCTGACGGATTTATTATTTCATTATCAGCCGATAATTCTCCATCCTTGATTTGTAAAAACATTGTATTCCTCACTCTTCTGATCCTTACGGCAATTATAACTCTGTGATAACGATAAAAAAATGGAAATGATAACTGGGAATAATAATGAAAGTAATAAGATATACCTATTTTTGGTGATATCAGTTGTTGTTAGAACCAAACTGACTTTGTTGTGATACTGAATGCAATCACACAAGCAGGCTGCTGAAGTTGTATTATAAATTGTGGTGGCACAGGTAGAATTGTATCCCCATCTATTATGTGGTGTACCATAAACTTTTTCTTTGGTTCTAAACCATTTGATACGTCTCACTTCTCCAGTCTAGGAAAGAAAATGAAAAATTCAGTAACGAACAAGTAAAACCAAATAACGATTTTTTTCTCCATTAATTGTTTTTTCGAGAATATCCTGGTAATCCAGAGAGATAAGAAAATTTCATCCTGCTTCTTTTATGGTGCCTTAAAAATTATCTGCAAAAAAAAAGGAAAAAAACGCTCCTCTGCTTCATTATTTCACAACTTAATTGCAATGTTTCCCGTGGAATACATCGGAAATTAAGCGGGATAGGGCAATTTTGCTAGATCCTTTTTCGTAGAAAATTTAGAAAACTACAAAAAAGGATGAAAATAAACCACCCTTAGTATCTGAAGTATTTTACAGAAAATATTGGCAAAAGAAGGAAGTGAAACAGGATCAGCCTTTTCTTTATCATCCATTTTTTGCAAATATGTCGGAAACTAGGCGAGAAGTGGTGATTTTTCTCTAATCTTTTTTTCTATCGTCTCCTATTCTCTACAATAAATAATTCAGGCAAAACCCCCTATCTCGTTTGGCTTCCAGGATATTTTACCAGAAAAAATCACGAAGCTACGTCAATTTGTCCTGTTTTACCTCTTCACTACTGAATTGAGACAATGAATTCTTCGCGATTAGTTTGTCTGACAATTGGACACAATGTGCAATTGACTTACCAAATTACATTTGTGAAAACCAAATGCACTGAAACAATTATGAAGTGTTCCTTCACAAAGTTCGTCTTTTCTGTGATAACAAGAATCAGTTATATCGCTACTACAAATATTGCTAATTGAATTTCTATTCATATAGTTTGCATAACTCTTGCAGCTGTAGAATGGATTCGTGGCTTTGATGAGAGTTATTTGATTGAGTCTTTCCAGTTCGAAGTAGGAGACACCTGAAAGTAAAATTTTCGAGCTGAAGTTATTCTGGAATTTTTATTTAAAAAAAACGAGATACCTTTGATCCATCCCTTAGCAGGATCGCACGTGCGAAAGTCCTGAGACAATTCATTGACAACTTGTGCGAATAATTTTTGATAAAGATCGTATTCCTCCAAGAATTCCTTCCTTATATCCTCCAGTGGAAAAAATTTCGCTGATTAATTCAAATTAATTAGGATTATAGAGGAATTCAGTTGAAAATTTGGATTGAGATGGATAAATTCATTACCGTCACCACATTGCCACTTTTTGTCGATAGCTTTTAATACAATTCCTTTAATTTCAGTTTCCATTATCCTCAGGTAAATCGCCAATAAATACTCCTGATTGCTCCTTCCTGTGTTGCAGATAATGAAGTCTTTCTCATACTTCTGCAATGGCAAAGGCTTTGTGAATTCAGGTATAAATCTAAAAATTACGTCTCTTGACTTGCAAATATCTCGGAAATTAGTAGATTTAGAAGACTCCACATCAGACCATTTTTTATGCACAATTCATCAGTCCTCGAAAGAAGATCTCTAGATGAATTCTTTTAAATCCAATAATTTCAGAGATATTCCCCGAAAACTTGTAATTTCGTGAAATTCTCAAATTCATTGATAAGAAAATGGAAAAAAGTACTTTATCGAAGAATATATCTGAGAATGATGGATTTGGAGGAATTTTTGCAAGAGAGCTTTGTTTTAGAATGTAGAATTTTCTATAAGAAAGGTCTCTTTATAAATTCCCCCAAATCCGAATTTTTCAGAGATATTTCCCTTGCAAATTTACGAAATCAAATGAAACATTCTCATCTTCTGTGCAATTTTTCGGAAATATCTTAGAAATGGTGGGAGATAGAAGTATCTTTATGACTTTTTTTCTTCTTTCAACTGATTCTCGTCTAAAAAAAAGGTAATTACCGATTTTTCTCTATCTCCTTCCATTGCTGAGATATTTTCCAGAAATCGAAAAATCTCGGGAATACGTAGATTCAAGAGAATCCATCTCGAAGCTTTTTTTTGTACAGAATTTAATTAACTTCAAGAAAGGGTCTCTCATGAATTTCCCCAAATACAATATTTTTCGAGATATTTCCACAAAAAAATCTAGTTTAGCTGATAGGATAATAGAATGAAGTCAATTATTCGAAAATATCTCCGAAAATAATGGGTTCAGAGCAATTCTGCAATTTTTTTGTAGAAAGAAAAGCTCTCCTCATAAATCCCAAGAAATCCAACGGTTTCAGAGAGATTCTCCTTGCAAAATGATAAAAGTACACAAAAAATTCTCATTATTACAGTTCCTGTGGAATATTTCGGGAATGGTAAGAAGAAGGGCGATAAGAGAATTTTGATAAGGAACTTTGTTATAGAGCTCTCTCCTTTACAAAACAAGTAATTCATAAGATTTTATGGGAATTATGGACAACAATTAATGTGTAGAACTTTTTATTTCTTTACCAACGTTTCGTCAGTGATTGCTGACTTCTTCAGGGCTCTACAATGAATGAAAACAATTACAAAATTAAAATAAATTCATTTTTTCAATATAAATTCAAAACAAGTAATCTCCAATTTTTCTTCATCTCCCTCAATTCCCAAGATATTCTCAAAAACTAGAAAAATTAAATTGAAATAAAAATGTAAAAATTATTTAAAAATAGCTTCTTTTTTTTCCATTGTTTCCTTTTTTTTAGCGAAAAGCAATTAAATCGAATTAGAGGTAATCAAATTATAGTAAATTTAAGAAAAATACTGTATACGAAATGAAGGCGGGGTGAGAAGGATGTAAAACAAATATTGTACCATCAATGAATAAACTCTCATCTATTCTATTCTATTAATTGAAATAAACTTACCCTCATCACCGCAGTAATGAGCAGTGGCAAAGTTGTTCTCCTCTTTTCATCAAAATGCACTGACTCAATTTCATGTTTCATATACCGAAGAAAGAGCGAAGCATACTGCAGATGTCTCGAAACAAAGTCAAATCCATCAGGCAAATGATGTCCATGTCCATGAACGAAGTCATCTCTAATTAAATCATAAGCTGCATCAATTTTCTCAAATTGTTCGTACAGATTTTTCATTGTATACTTCAGTGCCCAATGTTTATCCAAGTAAACTCTAATGATACCTATTTTTCTCTGATAACGTAATCTCAATCGTTTAATCATCACCAAATCATCATTAATTCCATGAAAAATATTGACAATTTCCTTTGATTCTTTTGTATTACTGTGGAATAATTCTTGAAAATTTTCAGCGATATCGTTGCTCGATGAATTAATATTAATCATCTCAATGAACTTCAATGCTCTATATTTCAACACTCCAACGGTAATGAATGAAGAGTCACTCGGATTACTCAATTCAATGATAATTATTATTACAAAAAACCAATGAATTGTCATATTTTTTTAACTTTTTTTTTTTTTTTTTTTAAACTGAAGCAAACAAATTCCCACTGAGATGTGAAGACTATTGTATCTATTTTCGAATTTACTTTTTAGTTCAGTGCAGCCTTGATGAGAGACCTTCATTCGGATTTCTATTAAAAAAGATAACCCCGGCGAACTCGAATACTTCCACTAATCACTGAATTTCTATGCAATTTCAAGTATTTTCAGTTTCATTATAAGTTCAATGATTGAATACTGCAGGCAGATAGCTCAAAATTTTTTTCATGCCTTTTTTTTGAGAATATCTCTGTATGCAAGAATTTAGCAAAAACTACATTTTTTGCAAAATGAATTTTCTTCAAAAATGGTCTCTTCATAAATTATCGTAAGTCTCATAATTCCCGAAATATCATGGAAATAGATAAAAAAAATTGGATAAGAAGCGATGAATTGAAAAAAATTAAGATTTTTTCATTGATATCTTTCTTTTTCTAGTTTACTCGACAATGTGGATCTTTCGTAACTGGTTGAAATCTAACAGCTGTAATGACCAGTTGATTAATTCAGTAGTGAAGAGGTAAAACAAGATAAGCCTCTTTTTTTCTCATTAAGTTTTTTGAAAATACCTTAGAAGATAATCGAGAAGAAACAATATTGCCCTAAAACTCTGTTGTAACTCTTGAAATTCTCTACAAAAACAGATGAGTGATATCACCTTATCTCGCTTAGTTTCCGAGATATTTCCTTCGAAATGACCTCAAAGATAAGTAGATTTATCCTGTTTTACCTCTTTACTACTGAATTAATGAAACGATTATTTGTCAATTCGAGATGAACGATCAAAATTACCGGTGGAATGAGACGAATTTGGTGAATTTTACGTCAATATTAGTTTTTGGAGATTATTTTGGGATTCAAGGAAGAGAGACAAAAATTTTGCTGAAAATCTTTTTTGTAGAGACAAAAATAAGCTACACAGAGAAAAATGTTTTCTTAATTTAAGAATGGGCAGTCACTTAATTTAAGTGACCTGCCATTCTTAAATTAAGTGACTTTTCTCACTTAAATCAAGTGATTTTTTCTTTCTTAATTTAAGAAAGTAAAACTCACTTAAATTAAGTGACTTTTCTCACTTAAATCAAGTGACTTTTTCTTTCTTAATTTAAGAAAGTAAAACTCACTTAAATTAAGTGACTTTTCTCACTTAAATCAAGTGACTTTTTCTTTCTTAATTTAAGAAAGTAAAACTCACTTAAATTAAGTGACTTTTCTCACTTAAATGAAGTGATTTTTTCTTTCTTAATTTAAGAAAGTAAAACTCACTTAAATTAAGTGACTTTTCTCACTTAAATCAAGTGACTTTTCTTTCTTAATTTAAGTGACCTGCACATTCTTAAATTAAGTGACTGCACATTCCTAAATTAAGAAAACATTTTGCTCTGTGTACAAAACCTTGAGCTTAGACATGTGAATTGATGATTTTACCAGTGAGAACTTCATAATCCCTCAGTTACATATTATCGAGATTTAATGATTTCAATCAATAACTCAATTTCGTATAATCCTCATTAGTTGGACCAGATGATCTCCAATCACATGATGAATTTATTATCAATCAATATTTAACCCGTCAGCAGGCGCGCTAGCTATAGCTATAGCCAACGCTCTCCAGGCGCGCGATAAGAGATTCTCTCACACCTAATTATCTCAAGAACTAAACGAAATAGAGTAATTTTGTCTCAAACCTTTTTTGTAGAACTTGGAATTCTCTACAAAAAAGGATTGAAGAAAAATTGCCGTATCTCGCTTAGTTTCCCAGAAAATAACAAAAAACTGATGGCAAAATCAAATGGAATATCTGAAAAATTTTCGTATTTTTGATAGATTCAGTTCCGTTTACAAAGAAATATTCCAGAAAAAAGCATTTAAATGAGATAAGGGTGTCACCAATGCTATCTACAGCGACTGAGCCATGCTTACCCACTGACCACGTTAGGCGCGCGATGAGAGAAAGTCTCACGCTGCCTGACGGCACGGAAGAAAATTTTTTTTTTCCAAAAGAAAAAATTATTTTTCAAGTTTTGCGATCACCATAATAAAGTAAAATAGTTTTTCAACAAATGCAAAAAAAATCGAGATTTTTCGCTCATTTTTAAAGGTAGTTTCCTATACATTCAAAAAAAGTGTGAGAGAAAGTCTCATAGCGCGACCGTTGACGGGTTAATCCTCTACAATTAAAATTTTTCTACATACCGTCAATGACCCAATTAATGCCACAAAGAGACCTATTCTGCCGCATATCTTTCATAGAAAAATTATATTTTATCGTAAATTCAAATTTGATTTTTCCTCGAAAGAATTCAGGGTCTGGACTATCATTTACATCAATTATTTTCCTGAATTAATGATAAAAGTTATTCAATTTATATTTTTGAAAATATTTTGTCCATGGCCCGATTCATGCCACCATGGCCCGATTTATGCCATAGAGGATCCCAATAATTGCCATCAATTAATTTCCATCATTAGTCGTTATTTTTAAATTATTCGTCAATTTATATGAAAGTCCAATGATTTTGCTAATAATCAATACAATTTTCGATTTATTAAATACTTAAATTTTCTCAATATCACACATTGAACTGATGAGGTACTCCAACCCCACATGAAGAGCTTTAGGGCTTTATTTTGTTGAGCACGCTGGTCGCATTTAACAGATTAATTTTAGAAATATATCTAGTAGAGAAATATAAGATATTTTGATTGTCCGGTGTCCTCAAAATTTTTTTCTAGCCACTTTTATCAATTACTTAGAGTTGACAATTCGAATAAGTTCAATAATCACGAAAATGTATGAAAAGTGGCATTAATTGGGCCGATGGCATAAATTGGGCCATTGATGGTAATTAAATTCTCGAAAAATCTTTTACTGATATCTTCGAAATTTGTGCATGCAGGTATCCAGATAGAAAAGGTATTTTTATAATTTTTCCCCAAATCCACACATTCTCCAGATATACTTGAAAAAGACTTTTTTTATTTTTCATTTTCCCTTCACTCCTGAATCATCCTTCGTTTTTCCCCTCTATTAACGATTCACGATCGTAAAAATCCTCACCCTTCCAAAGTATCGTCAATGACAACAAATTCTCCACCAAAAGTATTCCTCGAAATCTATTTCGAACAATAGGCAGTCAAGCGTATTGAACAGGTGTCTTCCACCAGTTCTCAAAAGCCCCAGCAATTCGCTCCAATAAATTTCCCTCCTCAAAAGCCGCAACAAAACCCAAAAAGAAAGCTACCTGCCCCATTGTGACCCAACAATAAAAGTCACCAGTAAAATTCACCGCAAGTAGTAAATATTTTCACTTGAAATAAATGTCCAAACTGATCACGACTTTAAATGAAAATTGAATTTCGCTCCTTCAATTCAATCCAATGAGCTCCGACAAATCACGCGATCTCAATCGCAATTGGTCAGCGAATTTCGGCCAATAAAATTGCACCACAGACACCTAAATTGCCTCAAATGTGTTCAACCGTCACTTTCCCATTCGATTAAATCCAAATGAAGCGTTAAGTACTCAAGGTCAGAGGATCACAGGACAAAAACAAGTGCGGAATGTGAATATTTGTATAATTAAAAAATAGATATTACCCAAACGTCAAAGTGTTTTTGTTTCATTCGAAAGAAAGGAAATACTGAAGTTTTTACTTGCTTTTCCACAAGGCTGAAGAGATAAAATGAGCATTTTTATTGCTGAAATTTCATGTTCTCCAAAGGCTTGATAAACAGTAAATAAAGCAGAAGAATTGTATTTATCAGTAATTTTTCAAGGCAAAAGAGAGTCGAGTGTTTGTTTTTAAACATCGAAACCACAAATTATCAGTGAGAATGGTGTCAACAAAGGACCAAGAGATTGTTGAGGATTTTTTATCATGTCTTGAGTATCTGATTGACAGTGATCCTTGGACAATCCAGGAATTGACAAGAATAGCAACGAATTACGATGTTTATGCATCAGAAATTGTTGAAGCCATTGAACTACATGTTGTCAGAACAAAACAGGAATTCAAGCTGCCAGCACTATACTTGATTGATTCATTGATGAAGAATTCAAATCGTGTTTATATGGAATTGTTGATAAATAATTTGATCGAGCTATTTTTTACGGCATTTCAATCAGCAGATTTTGATACACGTGGACTGATGTTTCGTCTGCGAAAAACATGGAGCGCAATTCTGCCGATTACGACACTCTGGATGTTGGATGAGAGGATACATAATTTTGATCAGGGCTGGCCAATCACAGTGACGCCATGCTCGTCAACATCGTCATCGGCTGTAACAACACCAATCGAAGAAACTCTGGATTTATCGGTAAAATGTGATGATCAGGAGACAGTTAGGCATGAGGATTCATTCATGCGCCACCAAATGGTGCTCAATGGCCTCAAAATGGCCGCACAAATGGGAACAAACGCTTCGGCGGGAAATTCAATTGACAATCATCATGAACGAGCGCAAGAGGCTTTTCTGTCGGCTTTGTCCTTTTTATCCTCTCCAGAGGATAATTCTGGGGAATTTACGCCAGGAAAGAGGAAGCTGCCGCAGTATTTTATTGATAACAATAAAAAGAGGATGACTGGCCCCTCGGAATAATTTTGTGATATCATGATGGAGCATTGAAACTTATTTTAATTGTTTAAGTTTATAAATGTGTTTTTTTTTGTATTTATAGTGATTTGAAGAGGACTGTTGGAGTTTTTATTGATAAGTACTTGTGTATTGACGGATTTTACAAAGATTTATAAATATTTTTAGTGTTTCTTACTCTCGTGGAATTTATTCAAATAATCCCAAGTTTTTTTTTTTTTTTTTTTCATTAGAGAGGGAAACTTGGTTTTAGGGCACTTCTGTTTATTCTTCTTCTACTGTTTAGTTTTCGAGATATTTGGGGATAAGGATTAACGGAAAAAATCGATTTTGCAAATGAATTATTCTCATTGATTTTTTTTCTAAGATTTTGATTTTTAGAAAAAAAAGACTATCCAAATGATCGGCTATATTCACTTCAAAAACGAGAACATAAATAATTTCATCGCTATTTTTTTAAAAAATATTCATGGAGTTTTAAATGGATCCAATAAAACTCCTATTCTATAATGAGCAATATGCAAAACAGAACCGGAATACCAAATTGGTGGAAAATTTCGTAGCGTTGCCGAATAAAAATGCAGTAACTAAAAAATTTTATTCGAAATATGAAGCAGAGAGTATCGAGCCACCAAAAGAATTTATTAAGATAATTGAACGATTCACGGAGATGGGCCCGAAGGATATTTACACCTATCGACCGCCTACAATCAACATGGAGTTAGTTTGATGAGTAGAACTCATTTTTTTTGTTGATTGCCACAATTTTTTATTTCATTTTTTATATGCATGAAGAAGTAACTCATGACGATATAATTTCAAAGTTAGTTCTTTTGGATTATTTCGGACACCAAGCTAGATAGAGAGATTTTTGTAGAGACCTTTTCAGAACGAATTGGAATTATATAAAAAAAAAGTCTCTGCAACAATTTCACTTTCTCGCTTATTTTCTGAGATATCTTGGAAAAATCGATTTCAGAATAAAATCAACTCGAATTGAAGACATTTCCAGTTTTTTGAAAATATCTCGAGAACTAAGCATGATAGAAAAATTTATATTATGATATTTTTCGTAGAAAAAAATCAGAATTACAGACGAAGTTTCCACGAAAATTTCGCTATCTCGTTTAGTTTCCGAGATATTCCCCAAAAACTGAAATGAGATTAGACGCATGCCTCTTCGTGTAAAAATTCGATTATATTAAATATTTAATTTGATGATTTAGATACGGATGGTTTGCCGATCCATTGATTCCAAGGCCAACTGATCCTCGATTATACTTTCCCCAGAAGGAGTGCGATCTTGTGAAGACAGAAATCAGAATCAGAGACACTGATAAAGGATTGCCCCGAGAAAAATTCCTGGGAACTCCTTTCTATCATTGAAATTAAATTATAATCAGGATGACAATTAGAAGATTTCGATTAATCGATTCGTCTCTCGATTCACTTGACTCTGATACACAACTTTGAATTTTGATAAATTATTGAGTAATTTCTGAATAAAGAAAGAAATCAATTTCATTTTTTCAATTTCACCGGAAAATTTCTCGTCAAGTTTTTCGCAAATATCTCCTAAAATAATGGGTTTAGGAGAAAACTCATTCAATTCTTTTTTATGTAAAATTTGATGAGCTGCGAAAAAGATCTCTGCAGAAATTCTCCTAAACCCAATATTTTTCGAGATATGTACTGAATACTACAAATAGTTTGAAATCATCGCGTCTAAACCACTTTGTCATTGAATTATTGACCGATTCAGGGCTTTCAAGGGAATAAATCAGCCACCAGTCAGACATTTCTTCTAACCTGACGATTTCCACGTGTTGTGGTCTTGTATCCAAGCAACGAAACGCTCCTTGAACGTCTTGAGACAATTCAGTCTGTCACTAAAATTTTTCCTATCAAATTTCTTCGATTCTGCATTAAAATAAATTGATCAAAATTAGAATTACATCTGAAATAATCGTAACAGAAATAAATCAATGGTTTTAACGTTTCTCACATTATGAAGAAGAGTAGTCTTCATGAAGAGTTATTAAAGAATTTTTGGTAATTAATGAAAGCACAAAATGACGTTAAAATTTGGTGAAAATTCAACTGATTATTCGAGACTGGAGAATAATGGCAGCAAGGGGATTCTGTGTAAAAGTCGATTTCGATTTACAAGCAGTAAGTATTTTTTTTGAAGATAATCAAAAAATCCTCTCAAAAAACCAATAATTAACATTGAATTACATTTTATTGAATTTTTTACATTTTATTGAGGAAAAAGGCAGAAACTTTTGAAAATTCTGCGTTCCATTTTTTGTGATTATTTCCGAAAATTACTGTCTTCAAAGGATTTTGTCAATGAATTTTCTTTATAAATCATGAAATTCGTTATAGAAAAGGTCTCTTGACAAAATTTCTTCAGCCCAATGAATAAAGAGCATTCACTAGAAAAATCATGCTTGATAACAGTTTTTCCCTAGATCTAGCCATTTTTAAGATATCTGCAAAAGAATTTCCAGTAAATTTTTTTTGTACTCAGCAATTGAAAATAATCTCAATAAAATTTATTACAGATAACATGCCCTGGAGTCTGGCTCTGTCCAAATGGAACAGTAGCCCTTCGTATAAACGCCTTCAACTCCCACATAGAGTCCCACAAGATAACACCAATATTTCCACTCCTATTTAATGATAAATTTTTGTTCAAAAAAATATTCACCGGCATTTGTACACTAAGTGAGCTTCAGTATTGCCTCGAGAATGAATTTATTTACGCTGAATTGATCCAATGGCCAACAGTTGGGTGTAAGGGAGTTATTTTGGGGACATTCGAGACGAATCTCGTGGATTTACTCTATCCTGCGCCTTGTTTCAAAGGACTACTTGCTGGTGCTGATGTGGATCTTTTGATGGAGCCGAGTAAATATTTTCCGGTAATACCATACGTTCATACCAATAATAACCGATTATTAACAATCACACTTCATTTCACTTTTCATTTTGTCTCATTACGATAATTTCAGGGTATCATAGCTCCAAAAATTGAAGTATCAACAAAGACTGTGATTGAAGAAGTCGTTGGGATTTGTGAATTGGATCTTATTGGATCGCATATTGTGAATCCAAAGTTGATAAATTCGAAGGTAATAAAGGTTCTTTCAGAAAATTCACAAAAGTAAATTTTTTTGATTTTATTTAATTTCTTTCAAGGGTCGACCCTGTGTTCATCGCAAAAGGCCACCTGTGGGTATTCTGAGGCAGAGGAAGGTCTGTCACAGTCAGGGAAGAGCAAATTCTCCAGGAATGTGGTACGATTTTTAAAGAATTTAGAAGAATAACCAGAGAATTTAATCGATTAAACAGTTGCAGACATCAAAATCATCACCCATGTCTCTCAGACCCAGTGCTGACCTGTTCAAGCAGCCAGGGGGATCAATGCCACGTGAAAAAGTGCTATCAGAACCTGAGAAAGTCCGAAAGATCCTTGACTCCACAACCTTGCAGGAGAATTATCGAATCCTCAGTACTTCAGCATCGTTATCACGACCTCGACGATTGTTCTGTTTGTTTGAAATACAAAAATTTATTCTCTAAGACCCCAAGTCACGAGCACATCTGCAAATGCGATTCTGACAGTCGTAAAGAAGCGGTTTACGGTGTTTGCGGTGTGTCGAATTGCACTGAACATGCTTCATCGAGATCTGCTTCATCTATGTGAGTTGGAATCATTGATAAAATTGAAGAATGAGATAAATGGGTTTGGCGATAGCAACGGTTTTCGTGGAATATCGCAGAATCTGAGGGAGATAAAGGAATTTTTGTGGAGACCTTTCTTGTAGAGGAGAATTAGACCTAATAGAAGGGTTTCCGTGAAAATTTCGATATCTTACTTACATTCTGAGATATATCGAAAAAACTGAAGACTTAGAAAATTCGCTTTTGCATTCCCCTTATTTCTCTAATCTTAATGTTATTGATAATCCTTTTTCTTAATTTTTTTTCCCAGTCTCCAGAGAATCAAGAATCTTCGTAAAGCAACAAGATAACCAAGGATGCATAAATTCCCATGAAAAAATTGATAAAAACTAATGAAATTTAGTTTGAAACAATAATACACAGAATAAATTCATCAATATCCCGTTTATCAAGTTGTCTCAATCACGTATAGTACACATTCTTCAGTTTATATTTGTATTATTATTCTATATGAGAATGCTAAAGAACAGCAACAGAATCTCCAGCTTTTAGTGTTAACGGAAAACAAAAATTTGATTCAATTTTTTGTTCTTGTTCCTTCGTTTATTTCCTTGAAACTCGAGTGCTTTTCGTTCTCCTGTCTTTTGTCCCACTGAATGTGAAGTATTTAGTGCAATACAAGTTGTCTTAATAATAATAATGATGATAATAATAATAATTGAGTTCCCTGGTTCGTAGCACGCGCTTATTGTATATTAATTATAAAAGAAAATTAATTATTCTTGTACTGAAGTTCAATGAGATGAATATGGATGTATCCAAATTTATGATGATAATTTTCTTAGTGTTTGAATCAGTTTTACCATATTTCGGAATATGAACGAGATAGAAAATTTTTGAGAGAAATCTATTTTGTAGATCTGATTCTTCTCTACAAAAAAGGTCTTCACAAAAATTTTCATATCCCCATTATTTATTAATCGAATGAAAAAGATAGGAAAAATCAATTCACCTCATTAAACTGAAATAATGAAAGTAATTAAACGTTAACAATGGAGCGCCACGTGGTTGAGTATTTTTTTTCCTTTTTCACAATTTTCATAAAAATCCTTAGGGTTTTACAGTAAAAAACGACGATCCCCTCCAACGATTACAATTCGATGAATTGATATGTTCTTTTTTTAAATTAATTTTCATTCTCTGTTTGCCTTCACTGATTGCTAAATTATTATATTTCAAGAGCATATGATTTTAAGATTAGTATTAATTGATTCCAAGCCAAATTATGAGTGAAAAGCTATTAGTATCAGACTATTTCGGTGAATTCAGAATTTTTTTTTTGAATTTCTCGTGATTAATTTTAATGACAGAAGGGGAAAATTAAGTGAAATAATGAAGCACAGAGTAATCACATGATTAAATGCTTTCAACAATTTTTCTCTTTCAATTCCTAATGTACTTTTAATTATTGACTACGAACCAACGTGACTATTCTAGTGAATTTAATCCACTAGTTATTTTTTTCCATTAATTTTCCTATCACCCAAAACCTTACAAATTTCATTCTAAATAATATTCTTAATCTTAATTATAATTTGACTTCTGTGATTTATTTTTATTGAAAAAAGCAAATCACAAAATTTCAGGCAATACGCAATTATATCAAGTCATCAAATCTTTAAACAAAATGAGTTGAGGAATTTCAAAAAATTTCGAATATATTTCCATTATTTCTTTGAATATCTTGAAAATAACGAGATTTCGGAAAATTCATCAAGAGGACTTTTTATCATAGAGAATTCAATTTTCTATATGAAAAAAAAGGTCTCTTGATAAGTTACCCTAAACTTGATATTTTCTGAGATTTTCACAAATTACCGTTGAGTCAATTCTTCAACTTATCTTTTTTACTATCTCATTACTCAATTTCTTTATTAAACAATAAACAATCTCAATGTGTATTTAAGCAGCACCAGCTGTGATACACGTTTTTCTTCATCTATCATAAATTTCAATGATATTGACAGAAAAAACTGACGACTAGAAGTGGCTAACAAAGACTCAACATTTGGTGATTGCAGTATTTTTTTTTTTTTTTTGTTGAGAAGAAAAATTATTGGGATCTCATAAAAAAAGAATGCAATTTATGGAAATCATTGAATTAATCAACTCTTAAATTAATTGTTAAACAAAAATTAGATCCTAATAATTTTTTTCCCTTTGCAATGCAAAATGTGAATATAATAAATTATTCTCAATCATACAACATTAATAATACAAATTAATTCTTAATCAATTAATCAATAAGCACAAAATGAAAAAAAAACTTAAACATTGATAAAATCATTTATCAAACGTAACAAAAGTTTCATTTCATAAAAAAATCTTCATTTCTTGACAAAAGAAACTGTAAATTTTTTAAAAAATAAATTAGCTTCATTAAGTACCAATTCGATGTTTTAACTCAAAAAAAAAAATGCTAAAAATATTACTGTTTAATTTTTGCGTTTGTAAAATTAATTGAACGAGGCTAGACTCATGAAATTGGAGATTGAAAATGAAGAAATAAATTTTATTTCTCATTTTACGAAGTTCTTTTTTCATTGATTTCCGTAGTGAAGAATATTTCATTTATTTTCAAAATATCTTGAGAATTATAGAATTTAGGAGAAAATATCACGAGACCTTTTTTGTAACCAATGAAATTCTCTACAAAAAAGCCCTCTTGACATTTTTCTCTAAACCTGCCTGTTCTTGAAATATTTCTTAAAGAACGTGAAACTAATTTCTAGCCTTCTCCTCAACCACTGAATTAAATATCATTAATTGAAGAATAATAAATAAATACAGTCAGTCGTAATTGGGGTAAATTGAAGCCCATTGGAATGAAGCAATTTGATATAATTTAGAATAAAATCAATAACTAAATAGTAACTTTGCGTGATGTAATTCGTAATTTCAACTCATCTCAACCCTCTCCGAGTCTCATCAATTCGTCATCAAATAATAATCATCTTCAGGCCACCTGGTTCATTTGAAAAATGTCATTACACCATCAATGAAGTTTTTTTTTTTCATTAAAAAAACAACTTAAAATCCTTAAGAAAATCGACTACAGCTGCAATTGCTGCTGTCACCAATTGACGTTGTTTTTCCATTTATTGAGGTCGCATTTGTCTCATAACGGGGCAATTCCTTACTTCGTGCCTGCTATTATTTTTTAATGAAAAAAAATTGAATCATTATTTACAAGGCTAAGGATTAATTTGATCGGGAAAATCTTGCCTCAAGATCAACTGCGCATTGTTTTGCAGATATCACGAAAACTATTGAGTTGACGAGAATTTCTCAAGAGACCTTTTTCGCAGAGAATTAAATTAAACTCCACAAAAATTGTCTCCTGACATCTTCCTCTAAACTCAATAATTTCCAAAATATTCTCAATTGACAGTGGATCATGAGAACAAAATGTAATACTAATTTCTTACCTCCATTAATTCAGCAGCAATTTCCATAAACAGTCTTTCAACATTTTCTGCCTCCTTTGCTGATGTTTCGAGGAAATACATTCCATGACGTTGAGCAAAATCTTCACCTACGTGAGTTGGAATTTCTCTGTCTTCTCTGTCGATTTTATTACCTGAAAATCAATAGTTTATTGACAGTTTTAATTACCCCATGAATTACGCAAAATCATTCCTTCTTGCATTTTATGAAAGAATATTGAAATAGGAGTAAACCTACCCACAAGTATCCTGAGAACCTTATTACTAGCGTATTCCTCAATTTCCCTCAGCCAATCGGGTAAGCAGTCAAACGTTGGCTGACAAGATATATCGTAAACGAGTATTAATGCATGAGCTGATCTGTAGTAGCTCTGGGTGATCGATCGAAATCTTTCTTGACCCGCAGTGTCCCATATTTGTAACTGAAAAATTCAAGAAATTCAATAGCAAAGAAGTAAACACAAGTCCATTCTTTCTTCCAATGAATTTTTGAGAATATTGCAGAACCTAAGCGAGATGAGGCGATCTTGAAAAAAAAAAGAAATATATCAAAATCGCCTTATCTCGCTTATTTCCAGAGATATTTCACAAGAAATATTGCAATTCAATAGCAAAGAGGTAAATCAGAATAAGCCTATTCTTCATGTCCCTCATGTTTTGTGAATGTGTCAGAAAAATATTTTAAATATTTCGAAAGCTATAGCAGAGGATCAGGATATAATCAACCTATGTCGCTTATTATTCAAGATATTTTAGAAAAATTGTTCTAAAAAAATAGACAGCCTATTTCGTCTCTTCCTCATTGAATCGTCATTAGAATCAAAGATAATGAGATTTATTTTTGATTTTTAATTGTGAAAAAAAAAATAAAATAATTCACCTTAACTTTTTCATTCTCAACTTCAACTGTTTTAATCATAAAATCAACTCCTATCGTAGCACCTTGTCCAGGTGGAAATAATCCCTGAAAATAAATATATAAATTAAATTTCATTATTTGCAGAAAATGATGAATTTAATTAATTTAATTGAATATGAAATACCTGTGTAAATCTGCGAACAAGACAGGTTTTTCCAACACCGGCATTACCAACAAGTACGACTTTGAAAAGAAATTTGTAATCCTCCATTGCATTTGTATATTATTATCTTCAATTGTATTTAATTTTTCTCTTTCACCTCAACAGTGCTCCATTTGTCAAGGCAACAAATAATTAAAAAAAAAAAAAAAAAAACGTCCACTTTCCTTGTTCGCTCACCTTGACGATTTCATGAAGGTTTCCCCACTGTTAAAAAATTGTGAAACACCTTTCTCCGTAAAACACAATGAAATTGTTGAAACAAGAAAAAATATTGAAAAAAAAAAAAAAAAAAATTGATATTTTTTCACGAATGAGAATTCTTCGAAACACAGATAAAACTCGTGAATCACATTAAAAAATGAAAGAAACTGATAAGAATTGATGAGTTGTTATTGTTGTATGACAATTTATTGATAGTAAAGAGAAGTCGTTCATTCTCTTTCTGTCAGACTGACGTTTTTTTACGGGCTACTGTGCCACTGCGTACACAAACAGAGAGAGAGAGAGAGAGAACGTCTGTATTTAAATTGTTGAGATGGATTTGCAATGAGCGACTGAAATTGAGGAAAATAAGTGGGAAAAATTCAAAAGAAGAATGAGCCTATTTCTGTCATGGCTGAGTCAACAAATCATTCGAAATACATTTTTCTTGAAACCAAGTAGAATTAGGGGAGTGTGGGGCAAAATGGACACTTTAATGAAAAGGTTAGAGATGGATTTTTTTTCATGATTCTATTGAAAAGCTGAGGAAATTTTAGCCGGAAAACGAGTGTCAGATTTATTTTTTTTTTGATTTTTTTGAAAATTCTATATTTTTCGGAATTTTGAGGGGTTTCTCTTTTCAGCTTTTGAAAATTTGCAGTTTTTTGCGAATATCTCTAGTTCTATTGGTCGTAGCAATTCGGGGTTGGTCTCAAATGAAAGGTGAGTTCATTTCCCATCGACTTATGTGGTTTTGAACTCAAAAATATCAATTTTTGGGATAGTTATAGGCCAAAAACGGTTTCACAAAAATTTTCCACAAAAATGCCCATAAATACCTTAAAAATCAATATTTTTCAATTGAAAACCCCATGAATCGATGGCAAATAATCTCACCTTTCACCTCCCATCGGAATTTTTACGCTACGACATATAGAACCGGAGATATCCTCAAAAAACTGTGAATTTTGAAAAAAAAAAAAAAGGATTTTACCCATCTAAAATGCTCAAAAAAGTCAAAATCGTGAAAAATTCAAAAAAATTAATTCCGGCACTCGTTTCCCGCCTAAAATTTCCTCAGCTTTTCAATGGAATCATCAAAAATAATCTACCGCCAATATTTCTATTAATTCCAAGAGTTTTCCATAATATATGCCGAAAAATTTAGATGTGTCCATTTTACCCCTGATATCCATTTTGCCCCACCTTCCCCTATTTAATCGTTAAATTCAATATTGAAATAAAAACACGAGGTGAGAGAATTCCAGAAAATATTTTTTCGTAGTATTTCAGAATTGGCTAGAGATAGGAAAAATTCCATTATCACCTTCTTTGTTTAAAATTGCGGAAATCAACAATATATTTAATTAATTACAAATAAAAAATAAAAATACGATTGATTTCCACAAAAAAATCATTTTTCCACATTCGTAAACGTCAACATTACCATCTGCAGCTAACCTCAACCGGAAGTTATCAGTTTTCACCAAATGAAAATGCACCGTTATTCCCAAGATAACCCAGAAACCGTGAATTTCCTTAAAAAGTACCGCCAGATGTCTCAGAACGACCGAATCCTCATAAACAGGTGAGCGTGATTGCACGATTTCGCATCGTCTTAATAACGCCGTCTCCAATTGGTCATTAGCCCTCCGGAAGTAACGTGAGTCCAGCAAATCAACCAATGAAAATCCACGTAACACATTGTTGAAACGAAACGTTCGTTTTTCACACACAAGTTTACAAGATGAATTTGTCGCCATTTTGCCGTGGCAATATCGTTCCGCGTAGGCAGTAAGTGCGTGTGTTGAATATTGCGTGAGAAAAAAAAAGGTGCAGTTTATTAATTTCATTTGATTTATTATACATCAAAAATTAAGAGAGAAGAAACGATAAATGAAACACAAAAATTAAACAGAATGCCTCGATAAGGTAAATAGTAAACAAATCTTGTCTTCTATCTTGTTAGCTAGTTTATTATTCTTCTTTATGGTTCAGTGAGTGGTGTTTATTCGAAGTGATCTCAATTTTTTTCATAACGTTTGACCAAATTCTTTTTTTTTTTTTTTTCATTTTATTTTCACTGAAACGTGATAAAAGTGGAATGAATGCGTTGAGGCTTTTTTCTTTCGGGTGAGAAAAAACATCGTGAATGGAATGTATTTCTCTTTTTTTTTTTTTTTTTTCTTTATCATCCATGTGAGTGTGTGACTCAGTACAATGGAATATTGCGAAATGATTGAATTGTAATTAAATCAATTTTTTGTACGAAAAAAAAATATTTTTATCTTTTTTCTTCTCCTGTTCACTGTTTTTATGTTTGAATATGGTGTCGCATGAATTTCTGCAGTTATCAAAGGCTTTTCTGAATTTTTTTCAAGACAACGGTGGTTACATAAATACCGCGTTGTATATTTTTGTCCTCATGTCAGAAGTTTTTGTCATTTTTTTTTCTCCTCTCTAACAATTCATTTTAATCTGCCTTTTTTTTCCATATCACACAAATCAAGGATGTTTTTTTTTCTCGGATGCTTTAGTGATCGATTGTGATAATTGTGAGAGCAATAAAGCTGTTACTATGTGTATGTCTGGTTTGAGGAAAAAAAAATTGAAAATTAGTGCGTCACCGTTAATTTTCAGTTGCATCGAATCATTTGTTTTTGTTTCAATAAATGAAGATTTTTGGAATTTATGATTAAATTCAGTAGCCAAGAGGTAAAAGGGGATATGTTATTTTCTTCCTCCAAGTTTTTTTTTTTTTGACAATAATTTTACTCCAATTCTGTTTTTGTAGAGAATTTCAAGAGGTACAAACAAGAATTCAAGCAAAATCACAACATACCGCCTAGTTTTCGAGGAATTCTCAAAAAAATTCTTGATAAAAATAAAATCTATCTTTAAATCTAAATTTTTGTCATGGTATTTTGATGTATATCTTGGAAAATAAGCGAGATAGAGCGATTCTGTTACAAGTCTTTTTTGTAGAAAACTGCAGGAGCTGCGAACAAGGATCAGGGCAAAGTCGCCTTATCTCGCCTATTTCATGAGATATTCTCAAAAAATCGTGAGACAGTAAAATTGACCTATTCTGCTTCACCACTTGGCTACTAAATTGGGAGAATTATTTTTCGGGTAATTAAATTGATGGATTTTCGTGGTAGAGAATGTGACATACAATCACTTCTGGTTCGTTAGTTCTCGAGATGATTAAAAAATGAATTTATTAAAGACAATTCTCCAAGATCTTTGATCGCATCGATGAAATTGCGGGAATTCAATTTCATTATCTCTTGAAAATAAATTCTGCTCAAATAATCGCGTTATCAATAATTACTTTTTTTACGACCAAACAATTGTTGATATTTCAGTAAAAATTGGGGCATGGCACTTTCTCAAATGACATAAAAATTGAACAAAATTCATTTTTGCATTATTATCTCTTTTTTTTTTCGTTCAAGAATTTTCAATTCTCATGGATAAGCTCGGGTAGTTGGATAACATGCTTTACACCCACTCTTAATCTTCACAAATCCAAAAATCACTCCAATTATCCATAATGTCGTGCAACAATGTGGTAAAAACTTCGCTGAGAGGATCAGTTAAATAATATAAGTGGATCTCAATTATTTTCCTTGAAGAGGAAGGATAAACAAATGTTAACTCGATGCAATATAAAATTGTCAATGGAATGATGCAACTGAAAATTACACGATTGATGTAAATGCACCAATTTCATTCACTTTAGAATTACAAGCAAAAATTGTATTCGTCAGCAGACAAGAGTCTTCTGAAATGTAAAAAACATTGGGAGGGAAAAAAAAGGTGCATTTACATTTTTTTGTTGATTGGTAAATACTGAAGTAGTAATTAGAACTTTCTCGTGCGTCAATTTCACTTAATTACTCTTTTTTTTCTTTGAATATCTCGAAAACTAAGCTACACAGAACATTTTTTTCGTAGATCCTTTTTTTCATAGCTCTGATAAATGATTATCAAAATCTGTCTATTTTAGTTTCCAATATATATTTCGAAACAACTAAAAAATATTTTCAAATGAAGTTGATTCGATTCTGAAATTAGTTTTTTCAAAATATCTCGTCTTTTCCTTTTAACTCGTGTTTTTTTTTATTTCTTACAAAAAAGATTTTCATGATAAATTCTCGATCTCGCTTAGTTTCCAAGAGATTTTCAAAAAACACAAAGTGAAATTGACAAATTAAATTCTCTCCCACTTTACTGATTTTAATGGAAATAAAATTGATGTTTTGTGTTTCACGTATTTTACAAACAGAGCAAAAGACCTTTTTCAAAATAAAATAAATACAATTGGAATCAGCGGATCCTTAACTGCACCAGTTTAATAAACATATCGGAAATTGAAGGATTGAAAGAATTTGCCAAAAAAAAAAAACAAATCAAGGATGACATCGACAAAGGCAAAGGAAATAGCTGATGACTACATCTCATCCCTGAAGGATCTCACCATCAATTCAAAGCCACTGATAAACATGCTAACAATGCTGGCAGATGACAACATCGAACACGCTTCTGCAATCGTCGAAGCTGTTGAGAATCACTTACAAAAGGTTATTTATCATCTGTAGTTTTAAAATTAAAGAAAGAAAACAAAGGAAAATGAAAACTAATAATAAAACATAATTATTAAGAAATATGTTAAGTATGAATTGAGAAAAATTCAGATGTTAAAAACACAAGCTGGCCCCAATTTGTGTTTGTGAAAATTTATCTTCGTTAACATTTAACGGATTTTTTTTTCTCCTTCTTTTCACAACCAGAGTGAAGATTTTGGATTTTTTTTTTCTCCAAATTTAAATGAGGGAGAGGGTTTTTATCTCTAGTCACAATGTATCCGTTTTTTTTTCAAATTAATTATTAATATTACATAGATTCGTCTTTCTTCCCAGAAAAATTTACATATTAAAATTTGTCTCAATTAAGAAATTCAATTTTCCCAATGAATTTTTCGCTTTGATGGATACGTTTTGATTGAATGCACGCTGTACTATTGGAAAATCGAAAAATTGAAAAAATCCAAGTTTTATTATTTTTCCCATCTTAAAAATATTTTTTAAATGAATAAAAATATAAAATTTCAAACCATCAAGTAGTTTACAAATAATTGCAGTTGCATTCTTTTTCATCTCAAAAAAAGACTTGGATTT
Source organism: Aleiodes alternator (assembly GCA_963921955.1). Lineage (NCBI taxonomy): Eukaryota > Metazoa > Arthropoda > Insecta > Hymenoptera > Braconidae > Aleiodes > Aleiodes alternator. The sequence goes on along the minus strand of OY998100.1, from coordinate 6,879,589 downwards.
TTGAATTATTCAATAGGTTTCACAAAAAAAAAGAAGTGAAATTAATTAATATTAATCTTCATTACTGTCATGAATCTTAATAATCCGAGAGCTGATAATTTTCATCAGCTATCAACGAAAGAGCATTAATCAGTGTCAGCATTGCAGCTTTTTTCTCTTTTGTATAGAAAAAAAAAAAGAAAAAAAAACACAACTGGGCCCTTGAATAGTATCATTAATGAATTGAGATACTTTCGCATGTAACAGTGATATTAAATTAGTTTAATGAGAGTACGCACATTCGCAGAGCAATGATACTCTGTACACAAAAGAAAGGGCCAAATAGTTAGAATTCTCTTCCAGGTCTTCATGTTCTACGGTACAAAAAGCTTTAAAAACTGTGATAATATTCAGTATTATGAATAATCATGATAATGTGGATAAAAAAAAAAAATAAAGTACCGTTATTTACAACCACCGATATTCACGCAGCTATCGTTTGTTCAATCAATTTCATTAATCACTTCTTCTTCTGTAATGATTCTTCAACACTTTCGTATCTGTGAATGGTGTCGATTTTATCATTTTTCAATTTTTTCATTAAAAAATAACAAATTTCATTGAGAGGAGAAATGATTATTTTTAATGACAAATAAAATGATCAATAAATTTATTCACCGATGAATTTTACAAATGAATTGTGCTGATGTGCTAATTATTAATTATTCATTCATCATGATAAAACAAAAAAATAATTTCTAATTGAAAAATCGGGAAATACTGTTTTCTTTTTTTGAATATTTTTTTTTTCTACTTCTCTGGACATTTTCGTGTTGGCACTTGTATCTGCGATTGACATTGGATATGTGTTTGCATATGTAAATTTTCCACGGCGAAATCATCAATTATTTTTTTTTTTAAACCAAAAATTGAATAATCCACGTGGGAGTTTTTCAAAAACTCTTTATCTTCAATCTTCAGATTTTTTTTTTCACTCAAATTGAATTTAATTGAATTTAATTAATGAAAACTTTTTCCCTTTCAATTGAAATAATATGTGGAAGAGTTAGAAATATTTGCAACACAACGAGGAATTTAATGAAGAATTTAAAAATAAAAAATTTAATGAAAAAATAAATAAATAAAGAAGAATTAAATTATTGGAGATTGGCAGTTTGGACGTATGGAACACAGTCGGATAGTTTTGTTGTTGTTTTATTCAGGTGAGAAGCGAGATCAAGCTACCGGTCCTTTATCTCATCGACTCAATCGTCAAGAACGTTAATGGGCCATATTTAAACCTCTTCACACAAAACATTGTCAATACATTTTGTGGTGTCTTCGAGAAGGTAATTAATTCATTGTTTTCTATTCTGAATATAGAATTTTTTTCGTTTCATTTCTCTTCAACTCAAAATCAGGTACAAAAAGTCCGTTCAAGTAAAACTATTTCGCTTTTTCTTTGTTGAAGGTAAAGTTATGAGAATTTCTTTCAGTGTTCTTGATGCGATCATGGCTCATTGAATGACAAATGAATCATAAGATAATAGTTTTGTCGATACGAGTTTGTTAACCCTCACGGTTATAGCAATATTAAATCAATAAATGCGTTTGTATCATGATATCTATTGCGAGAATTGCCGAAGAATTTGTATCTGGTTTTGAATTTAAAAAAAGAGACAATTTTATTGATTCTTTTTCCATTCTTTTAGAGCGTTCCTTCGCAGAAAATGAAATTGTTGGTTTTTTTTTTTTTTGTAACATCTCGAGAAATAAGGTAGATAGAGAAATTTTTATAGAAATTTTGTTAATAGATCATTTCAAGAGCTACAATGAACTTCTCCATGAAAATTTCCATATCTCGCTCATTTGCTGAGATAGTTGGTATAAACCGATCGCGATGAGAAATTCACATGATTCGAATGTTTTCCCAGTTTTTTGGGAATATCTCGGAATCTATGGGACATAGTAAAATTTTCATGGAGACCTTTCATATAGATGAGACTCAGCATTGCGAAAAAGGTCTCTACGAAAACTTCGCTATCTTAGTTATTTAACAAGATATTCCACAAAAACTGATCACAAAGATGGAAGTTTCTAGACATTCAGAAATAAAGTGAAAGCTAAACAATCATTCTTTCCTCTCAATTAACTGGATTAAATCCTGATGAATTATTTTTATTGATAATGAATAATTGACAAATTATTTCGTGAGTAAACAGGTAGATGAGAATACGAGAGCAAGCATGTGGAAGCTGAGACAGACGTGGAATGGGGTTTTTCCTGCAACAAAATTATATTCACTTGATGTTAGAGTTCAGAGCATTGATCCAGCATGGCCTATAACAGCATCACCACCTACAATATCGTCTGGCTCAATACACCTGAATCCTCGATTTTTATCAATGGTAATATTAACGAAAAATTCATCCAGTTGGGAAATGATAATTGTAAATTTTCTTCTGAATAAAGAATTCATCATTTTTTTTCAGTCACAAGTATCACCGAATCAATCATCAACGTCCTCAGTAACAGTGCCACTGGCAGTTCAACCAAATAATTTAGCATCAATAACAGCCAATGCAAAACGTGAAGAATTGCTCAATCAACAGAGAAAATTATTAGAATTACAGAAGCAAAAAGTCGAGCTGGAGTTGTTGCAGGCAAAATTAAATTTTGAAGAGCAACAGAAGCAACTTGATGAACAGGCTGCTGTCGTTAAGTCTGAAATGGTATTTATCTCGATTTGCAACAGATAAAAATAAATAACAATTAAATTTATTAGAATTGATAATCAAAATGAGCCAATGTGATTTTTCTTGTTTTATTTTTAAATATCTATCTCACTTAGATCTTTAGATAATACCCAGAAACCTTCTTTTTAAAATTAAGTTTCTCCAATGATGCAAAATAATTAACAATGAACTCGATTATTTCAGGTTTTACCAACAGCTTTGGTTGTCCCAACGACCGAGGCAACTCAGGGAAAGCCAGTGGCTCCAGTACTGCCTAGTCAAGTCGTCAAACAAGTGGCCAAACAGGTAATACACTAGAAATCTCTGATTTTGCATCAAGAAAATAACAAAAAAATAATAATTTCTTGTTTCTGAATCAGTTCCCAGCGGCTGCAGCGTCTCTGTTAAAGAATGCAGGTACAACAAATGGGCCACGAATAGCCCCAGCAAGTAGCCTAATGGTTGCCTCGGCCCGCCAAGTGTCCCGTGATCCCCGTTTAAAATCAACTGGACAAGACACGACAATCACAACATCCTCATCATCATCAACCACCGATCCACGTTTACGTCAATCAGCAGCTGACAACCAACAACCCAGTACACAAACATCATTAACTACTGTACTTTCAGATCAATTAAAGCAGCAGTTAATAACGAAAAAGGCTAGCAATATGAAGCAAACAATTCATAATCAAACAATTGGTGATGGATCGTTGAAATCTATTATTAACGATAATTCAGCAATTAACAACAATAATAAAACCGTAATAACGTGTATTAAAGATGTTATACAAAACAATCGTACATCACAAAAGAAAGAGTCACGTACACAAATTAATAGTAATAGTATCGGTAATTTATCAGTTAATCATTCAAAATTATCAAATCAAATTGGACAATCACATAATTCCCAAAATACAACAATTTCTTCACAAAATTTAACAACAACTTCAGTAACAGTTCAAAATTCAATTATTAACCGTGGTAATAGTGATAATAAAATTAAAGAAATTAAGAGAGACGCAACAGCAACAACAACAGCAGCATCCTCATCTGCATCATCTAGATGTGATAAATTATCAACAATTATTGCAAAATCATCGAACAGAAAATTAGGAAATAAAACGCGTTCAAAACAACCAACTTCATCACCAACAAAATTAATTAAATTAGAACGTGAATTAAGTCCAATTAGATCAAAGTCACGTGATAAAGATAGTTCAGATAGTTCACCAACTTCTGCATCACGTACCTCACCAAAATCCTCATCCCAATCATCATCATCATCATCAAAAAATCGTAATAAAAAATTACAAAATAGCAATAAAACGAGAAAACGTAGTCCAAGTCCCTATAGAATTCCAAGGCGTAATTTGGATATTAAGTCAAATGCAAATCAAACAATTGTTAATAATGTTGGGTTAACTGAGGAGGAGCAGTCTGGTTCGTTAATTGTCTCACCTCCTCATCCACCTGCATTCAAAGACATTAGGCAGAATACAAGACAGAGAAATTATATTAGAAGAAATAAAGATTCACAGGATTTGAGTCCTGATAATTCTAGTGTTGTTGATGATAGCGAGAGTCTTATTGAATCAGCTAGTAAGGATGAGGATCTAAGGGCTGCGTTGCCATTACCAAGTGCTGCTACGGTAACTGAAAAGAGTGAGTCTTGGACAATGGTCTTTTTAATTTTGCATTTCCAGATAATTACAGATTATTTCTTTATTTTTCTCTATATTCTCACTGAACATTCATGATTTTTATCCTATCCTGAAAATTCTTTGATCAATTTTATGTAAGTATCATTAATTTCTAGAAGAGGACTTAGATCTGCGAGTACTACCACCAGCCGTTAAGAGACAGAGTGCTGAACATCTTGATGCTGGTGCATCTAAAAAAACTAAAGCTGAGAAATTTGATGCGTATGTGTCATTTTCATTGCTTCAATTGAGAATAGCTCGGAAACTAAACGAGATGGACAATTTTTTTAAAGGACCTTTATTGAAGGACGAGACGAGTGCTACCAAAAGTTGTTCCACAAAAATTGTGTTATCTCGCTTAGTTTCCGATGTATTTTGAAAGACTGAATTGAAATATCAGAATTAATTTTATTTTATTTCTTCTCTTTTTTTTAATCACGCAGATTATTTGGAAATGAAGACGTTGATTTGCGCACATTGACACATCCAAAAGCCGGTCGACCGCCGACACCACCACCTCCAGTAATCTCTGGCGAAGATAATAAAGCAAGCTGGGCAAAGATAAAAACTCCATCGAAGAATGATCGTGAGAAACAAACGAGCTCCGATGAAAAACGCGACAGAGATCGTAACAAAGATCGCTTGGGACGTCCAAGATTATACAACAAATTGTCAGACGATTCTAAAGATCGTAGACGTGGTTTCTCCAGCGATGAGGATTCGCGTCCTGGACGAAGAAGCCGAGACATGGATAAATCAGATCGTGGTGATAGAAACATTGAAATTATCATGAAACAGGCGGAGGAACAGCTGAGGGAGGGCTCAATTTCGAAAGCTGAATATCATAAATTGATTCAAGAAATTTGGCAGATGAATGAAGATCAGAAGCTCAGAGCTGCACAAAGAAAGGAGAAAGAGATTGGCTCAATTGTGTGGGAGAAGGGGATTGATATTGGTGGCTATAATCCAGGTAAAATTGAATCTCAATTGATTTTAATTCATTTAAAAAATAACCTGTTAGCCTAGAGAAAAATCTCAGGAGAACTTTTTTATGGACAATTTCATTTTCTACAGAAAAGGTCTCTTGACAAATTCCCTTCTAAACCTCATTGTTTCCAAGTTATTTGCGAGACGAGGAAAATTTTATTGAAATGATCTGCTAATTCTAAAAATTTGTTCCAGCTGACGGTGAACTTGGCCACAGAAAAGATCACCACAACCGTAACGGTCCTCGTTGGAATCAGCCCTGGCAGCCAGGACCCTGGGCCCACCCACCCTTTGGTCCCCAAGGTCACTTCAACCCCGAATTTCGTCCAGTTGGACCCTGGCAGAATCCACGTTTTCCTCCAATGCGCCCAGAGTACAATCAGTTCCACAGTGGTTTCAATTCTAATCTCGGTCCACGGCTAGGACCAGGACTAATGGGTCCACTAGGTCCCAATGGCCCAATCATGCCTGGAATAATGGGCAATGGCCCAATAGGACTTGGCTTAAATCCCGCCATAACCAGCCTCAACGGTCCAGCAAGCCTCTTACTGAACAATGGACCAGTCCAACAAAGAGCTAATCTTCTAAGTCACATGCAGTCTTCAACGACATCAGTGAACCAAGTGAATACATCCGTCCCACCACCGTCAGCAGCATCATCATCGCCACATGAATTTGACGAGAAATGTATCGAAGAGAATGGAAGACAGAGCAGAGAACTACCATCTCCTGATCCAAAACTTCTCGAAGAAATATCGAGTGATACAATGAAATCAATAAACATTGACAATACACCACGTGAAATAAGATATTACGGACAAATTGGAGTTGTTTTTATGTCCTGGGACGATCCAAGGGAGATTGGCTTTCAAGATGGTATTCGCAGAATTTTAATTGACGATAAAGACACAATTGTCTGTGCATTTAATGAGCCCTACAAGGAGTTTCTCTACGAGGGTGACGTTCACAAGATCCGTCTTGGTGCACCAACCAGGGAATTATACGTAGACGACAGATGGTACGAATGTTACTTCGGTGGTCCGCCAATCAAAGTTGAACTTGGTACGAAGAAAGTTAGCATTAAACTGGAAGGACCACCACCACAGGTTAAAATTGGATCAGTCAAGAGAACAGATTTGGTAATTGCTAAGATAAATCTCATCATAAATGCTAGGAATATGGTGCCGGTATTTTTAGATGCTAAGCCACAAATATTTGAGCTCGATGGACAGAGGCATACGCTTGAATTTACTGACTCGTTGAAAACAGTTCTGCTGAACGGTAGACCATTTGCTGTTGAATTTGGGGGATTGCCGAAGCCAATTATCGTTAAGGACAAAAAGCATTTTATAAGATTTTCCGTGTTACCGAGAGGTGTACGTGCTGGCTCTGTTAAAATAACTGGCATGAAGGGCGAGACACCGACTGAAGAGATAAGTGATATGCCAATTGTTCAAGAAAAATGTGAAACAATCAATTCAACGGGAACTGTGCCTGGCTTGGAGCAAGACTCAACGTCGCAGGATGGTGCAGATCAGTCTGGCTCCAAGTCTGATCTCCAGTTGGATATGCTGTCTTCGGCGTTGTCCACTGCAATGGCACCAGCATCCGGCATGTCTTATGAGGCTGAACCACTTGAGAAACCAACCACAGCACCTGCTCCAATTCTACCGTTGAATCTGAACCTCAATGAGCTATTCCAGAGACTCGTGGAGACTGGAATTGTGCCTAAAATCACAGGGGCCAATCCCGAAGCAAAAAAACCTGAGGAGGAAGTCAAGAAGGAACCTGAGACTGCACCTATACTCTTCAGCAAACCAGAGACACTCAAGCAGGCTCCTAGTTTTGCTCCTTTATACAGTGGCATGCAGTGCGGCTCTTGTAGCTTGAGATTTGGACCTGATAGACCTATGAAGTACAGTGCACATCTTGATTGGCACTTTAGACAGAACAGGAGGGAAAGGGACTCTGCAAGAAAAGCACATTCTAGAGCGTGGTATTATGATATCAGTGATTGGACGCAGTTTGAAACTTGTGAGGAAGTTGATGATAGAGGTGAGTTTTATTCAAAAAATTCAACGTAACAAATTTATTCAATTCTTTTTATTTAAATTATTTTTTCTCATGGAAAATACAAATGAACGAATTTCAATTACTAAATTGATATAGGGGGAGATGAGGTAGGGTAGAAAAGATGAAATATGATCAAAATAACGAGAAATTAGTTGGAATATTTCGGATATTCTCTTTCTAATTATTCCTTTGGGAAGCTAAGGACATTGAAGACCGTGTATCAAAATTTATTTTTCACATTGGTTTTGAAAAATTCCGATTAGAGGTGGAAGGTGAGAGCATTAGAGAGCTCTGTTCTCAAGATATTCCTGGGCCATCTCGTGAAAATCAGTTTTTTGCGCTACAAGTACTTCAAAGATCTAGATTTTTCTCTTAAAGCAATGGAATCGATAGTAAATGTTCTCAATTTTCACCTCCATCCGGAATTTTGACGCTACGATCAGAAGAACCGAAGCATTCTCAAAAGAATAGAATTTCGTAAAAAATCAAGAAATTATAATTAAAAAAAAAAAAAATGAAGAGAAAATTCTAGTTCTAGGTGCTTCATTACAATCCTCATTTTACTGCACTTTCCCTTACTTTACATAATCAATTTTTGAATATCTTCTCAATACAGTTAGAATAATTCTATAAAAGTGCATTCATTAGAATCATTGTGAAAATAATAAATTCTATTCTAATACTTTAATTTGCAGCGCGAAGTTGGTTTGAAATGGAGAAACAAAATGCTGAAATTGAGGGTGCAAATACCGAAGATTTTCCAACTGAAACAATTCAACCAAGTGTCCCTACTGGTAGTGATGAAGCTGATTCGCAGTGTCAAGTTTGTCATGACGTATTTGAACAATTTTATAACGAAGAAAAGGAGGAATGGCATTTGAGACCAGCAGTGAGCTTCGAGGGAAAGAATTATCATCCACTGTGCCTCGAGGATCACAAGGTCAGTAACATAAATTTATTATTTCAGAAATAATTGATAGAATTATTTTTCTACCTACTAAACTTCCATCAGTATTTTTTTTGCATTAATGTGATGGATAATTCCATATTGTTAATGAATATTAATTTTCTTTACATTCTTGCAAATATATAGGAAAAGTGTGTCGCGGTATGTTGCTTCTTAATTATCATTTTTTAATATTATTGTGCATAAATTTTTTTTGTTCCAAGCCTCATTTGCTATTTAGCTTCCGTGTAGATAGTGAATTCAGTGAATAAAGCAAGTCGGTATGAATTTCTAAAAATTTCTTCGAAATATCTCAGAATTCAAAGGGGGGTGGATGAATTTCATAGAGATTCTTTCTGTAGAGCAAATGAAGATATACAACAACAAAAAAGTGTTTCATAAAAATTTCTCTATCTCCCTTAGGGCTCGAAATATTTCAGGAAAATCGTGTAAAGACTGAAATTGCTCTTGCTTTACTACTTCACTGATTTTTCCTTAGAGCTAGTTCTTCTTTGCTTTAAATGTTTTTATTAATCAATAAAGAAAATTCTTCTGCACATTTTTCAAAATTAGAGACACTTTCTTCATTGTAATCTACTCCGTCGAATTGTAATTATTAATTAATTAAGTTTTTTTTTTACGAAATTGAATTACAATAATTCCTGATTTCTCAGATTTTCCTTGAAAAGAAAAAAATTGTACGAGTGTTGCGCGAAGAGACTCGCCTGTTACGTATCCTGAATAATGCAAAAGTTTAATATAAACAATAAGAGAATCTCTTTAACGATTTATCACTTTTTCCTTATGTTAAATTAATTTTAATGAATTTATAGCGTGCCTTGGAAAAATCTGCAATGACTCTGGATAAATCAGCAACTGAAGAAGATGAAAAGAAAGAGGAAATTAATGAATCACTCGAACAGACCATTGATAATTCGGAGGAACAAATACAAGAAACAAATAATGAATCAACAATTGATAATTTAATTGATGAAAATAAAGAATTATCAGATGTTACAAATAATGAAAGTATCGTTGAGGAAGAGAAGAAAGAGACTGACGATGTACTTAATGATGATGATAAAAATATTAATACGACATGTGATGATGTTAGTAATGACAGAATTAGTGAGCAGCCAATGGACACTGAGAGTGATGTGAAAATTCACGAACAGCATGATGAGAAGATCAATGAGGGAATTATGGAAGCAATTAAAATTAAAGAGGAGCCAGTTGATAATATGGAGACTGATGAGCAGATATTTGATTTTAATAGTGTAGAAATTAAAACTGAACCTGTTGAACCTGAACCTGGTAAGTTGGGTGATATAATGATAATGCTTTGCCTTTTTTTTTGCAATTTTTTGCAGTAAACTGAGAAATTTAAATATTTAGTTGCTATTTGGACGTGAAAGTTGAATTTTCTACAAAAAAAATATTCCTTGATAAATTCTCTTGCATTCGACTATTTCCGAGATATTTCAAGAAATGAAAAAAAAACTCTAGAAATAACTCTGAAATATATTTTTATAATGTCATCGAATTTTTCCAAACAATGAGAGAAGTAAAAAACAATGGTTTATACTAATTTGTCTCTTCTGGAGTCATTAATTATTTTTCCATGCTGAATATCTAAAGAGGAATTAATTCAACGTACTGTATAATTTCAAAATTTTCATTTAACATCCACTCAATTTTCTTTTTCATCCAAAAAATTAGAACCAGAGCCATTAGTTCCTGATGCTGCAGCTGTTGTTGACACAACATTAGCAGCAGTAAAAAGTTCAATCGATGGTAATGTTGAACTGGAATCAGCGAATACAGCGATACCATCGTCATCGTCAAAGATCAAAATAAATATAACAAAAACATTAGTAACAAATAAAGAGCCAGAGGAGTCAAAAGATAAACAACAAACTGCAGATGTAACATCACCAATTGAAGAGAGTTCAGGTCCACTTGTACCAGCATCATTGAAGCCAGCTCTTCAAGGTAGGAAATTGTCTGTATTACCACCAGTGGAAAAGGGACACGAGGACTCTGGACTCTGTTCCATTATGTAAATAAATGAACTGCCGAATTTATTATTGAAAAAATGAAATTGTTAATGAATCAGAGAATTTGAACGTGAAGATTCAAATAATTCTGATTCGTTAATTAACAAAAATTAAGGAGAAAAACTAGCTTAAAAACTCGAACAAGTTATTTAATTAGCGAGTTGAGAAAAAATAAAAAAAAAAAAAACATTTGTAAAACTAGTACGGCATGATTTTTTAGTGCCTTCTTCACGTTTAGTCCCCAGAGCATTTAATTCAAATTGTTTTCAATTACGTGGACTAAATCACATTTTTTTTTATTCTTTCATATCAACAGAAAAGCTTCAGTGAAAAGTGAGGGATGAGTGAATTTTTTTTTCTTTCTATATTCTTGTGCGAATATCTCCGAAATGTGTGAGTTTCCAAAGGAAATTTCAAAAGATTTTTATTGTATAGAATCAAATTCTCGAAGTTTTCTCAGAACTCTTCGTTTACGAGATATTTACATAATAATCTAGCTGCAATTTTTTAACTTGTCTTTCACTAGCCCACTGAATTATTTGCATCAAGTCGTACAAGTTTATTTGCGTTTTTTTTTCTCTATTACGGATTTATCAGTGAATGAGTGATGAATGAATGTTTTCTGCAACATGATACTTGTGAGTACGAATAAAATCGTGGACTAAAAAAAAAAAAAATAGAAACGTGGATGGATTAAAATAATAATGTAAATAGTTGATCTAAATATTAGTATTTGTTAAATTGTAAGTAATTTGAAAGAGAAGAATGTTTGAATCATTCCTCGGGTAATGTGTGTGCAATTGTCGATTGAACAATGGAAATAATGCACAATGACTTTAGAGAAATAATTAAATATTTCATACAATTTATACTTTGTAAGAAAACATTTAAACGCGAGGACTAAAGAACGTGGTATTTTTTTTATTCAATAATAGCCATGAAACATTTTCTCTCGATATAGTAAGAGAGGGAGAGAAGAAAATTGAAACGAATTTGTGTGCGATTAAATGAATGAGCGAATGAGAATTATGAAAAAAAAAAAAAATTCCTTTTGCTGTGAGTTTGTTGAGAATGTGTACAAAACGTGTGATATAATTATTATTTCTGTTGTGTACATATTTAATTAACTGAACCACAAATAAGACAAAAAGGAAGACGAAGAACATGCGAAACTGAATGAGATGAAAAATTTTGATAAATGATGATAAATTTGTTTTTAAATGAAATTTTCCAGTTTAGGAGAATTTTATAAAGATGAGAACATTATTTTGTTGTATAAAAAAAGAAAAGAAAAAAATGATGAAAAAAAAAAAAAAATGTTCATCACCCGGGGGTGTGACTCGATTTAATTATTTCAAACTACCCTGTATATTGATCCAATTATCCTGTGACGAAAAGAAAATGATGAAGAATAATTAATGATTGAGAATTATGAGAAGGAAAAATTCAATAAACGAAGAAATAATAAAAAGAAATGATAATAAAAACATTGTGAAATGTTTGCATGATGTAATCATTATCCTTTTAGGCTTATTATTATCATAGATTATTTAAGGGTTTAGGGTGTAGATCATCGTGATTGATTCGAAAATAAATGAAGTGAATTTTAAGTGGAATGGAAAATAAAAATAATGAAAAAAAAATCATAACATAAAAATTTGTGTTAAATATCCTCCCTAATTATAAGGTGAATTTAATTAGTTTCTAGTGTAATTAATTGCTTCAATAAATCTATTTGAAATGAATTGAAAAATAATTGTAGTTTTTTTTTTTTTTTTTCAATCAATGGAAAAAATTCCAGTTTATCTGGAAAAACCAACGATGAGAAAAATCATGTGAATCTGCACCTGAAATTGTCATTTGAAGTTTTCGTTCCAAGCAGAACGACATAATCTCCATTCTTTGTTCGTCGATGGAACTCAGAATCAATCCAAAGCTCAAAAAGACATTGACTGCATTTTGTTTTGGATTTGGAGGGGGGGGGGGGGGGGATAAATTACATAAACAACGCCCGGAAATGATTTATTTCATAGACTGCAATTGTGAGGCCACCTTGGAAAGGGTATAACGTCTTTGATATTAGCAATGCCAAGTACTGCTTGTAAAAATCTCTCAAAACCCATTCCATATCCACCAGTTGGTACATTTCCATGCTCACGAAGTTCTAAATACCAATTAATATCAGCTGTTGGTGGTAATTTTGATTTTAATTTTTCATAATTGTCTTCACGAAGACTCCCACCAAATAATTCACCGACTTGTGGCGCTAGGAGGTCCATTGCCGCTACCTTTTGAACATAAATATCATCATAAATTAATCTTGTGAAGGATACTTCGAATAAGGATTAAATTGTCATTAGTTTTTCTTCAATTTGCCGGAATCTATTAGAGACAGAGGATTTTCTTTAAGTTCCTCTTCTATCATAGAGAAAATCAAGAGCTATCAAAAACAGTCGCTACGAATTTTTCACCAGTTCCCTTAGATCTCGAGATATCCCAGAAAAACTGATTTCAAAGTGGAATCGACTTGTAACATAATTCCAAAACGTCTCCAGTTTTATTTTGGAAAAGTCTCGGAATCCAATGGAAATAGAGCAGACGAGAGCTACAAGAAAGATTAATACAACTTTTCCGCTGTCTCTCATAAGTTTCAATAAAGAAAAAAAATGACAAGTGAAGTTGAAAACTGGGAAGCTCTTTTACCTTGCTATCATCATCCTCGCACTCTTTCATGTAAAACGGTTTGATATTCTTTGGCCAATTGACAATGAAAACAGGGATTCCCCCATTGAATTCAACCAAATAGAGCTCCTGTTCTTTAGTCAGAGCCTGTCCTCTATTGACACCAACTGAAATCTTATCAGCGTGCCTCTCAAGTATGTCAAAAGCCTCATCGTAATTAAAAATGCCGAATTTTTTGTGCAGCCATTGAGGTGGATCAGCACCAATGCTTGCGAGGTCAGCTGCACCTTTCTCGAAGAGAGAAGCTGTAACACTCTTTACAAGTAGCTCAGCCTCATTAGCAAGATCCTCTATGTTGTCTAAAAACGCCATTTCAGCTTCGATCATGTAAAATTCAGAGAGATGTAATCGTGATTTCGAATTTTCCGCTCTGAATGTCGGCCCAAATGTGTATACCTTTGAGAGAGCCCTGAAACAATGGAATTAATCAGTGAATAAGCTGTTTTTTTGAATTCCTATAATAAATTCCTGGGATCAATGAAAATTGGGGAATGAGTTTACATTTTTCAATGGATTCAATAGTGAAAAAGTGAAGCACAAGCAGTCAGCTTATATCTTCATGATTATTTTCAATGGAATATCGAAAAAACTGAGCGAAACGGGATAATTTTGTTCTAATTATTTTTTTATGCCGAATTTCAAGAGCTCAAACACGATTTTATTCATTATCTTCGCTACGTTCACAATTCATGAATAACTTGGGAACGAGTAGGTTTAGGCTTTCTTACATTTTTTGTGCAGAATTCAATTCTCTTCAAAAAAGGATCTCTCGTAAAATTCCTCCAATTCTACTAGTTTCCAAGATTTTTACAAATATCATGAAAAAGAATTATATACTAAATTTTCCGAAGATTTTCTCTCATTCCTCAAATCTCTCAATCCCTCAAAAAAAAAGGCATCACCTCGCAAGTATCTCCAAATGCAATTGTCCAGAAACGGTGAGAAAGGCCTTGGTATCAAAATAAACCTCTTCTCTTTTTGCATTATCTTCTTTCTTCATACTTTCAATCATTTCTACACTATTTGGCACAACATTAAACACTTCACCAGCTCCTTCACAATCATTCGACGTTATTATTGGTGTATGTACATGAAAAAATCCACGTTTTTTCATGTGTTCATTAACTGATGTAGTTGCTAAATCTCTTAGTCTAATTATACTTGAAAATGATCGTGTTCTTGGTCTTAAATGCAAGTACTGTCTAATGTACTCCTGTTCGTAATGTTTTCTAGGTAAAAATGGATAATTATTGATATTACTTGTACCAATAACATCAACTTTATCAGCTATTATTTCAATTTTACCATTTGGTGAACAAGCTATTTCACCGTATATACTAACACTACAGCCATAATTTAAATTTTCTGGTTTCAGATTTTTCTTCATTACAACTTGTAAATGCTGGCTCGTTGAGCCATCATTAATATCCAAAAATATGTTGTCCTTCATTTTACGTAGTGCACGTACCCATCCCTGCGAGCAATACAATATAATACCTTATCCGCCATTAGTCATTCGCTACTAATTTTCTTGGTTAACAATCATTTTTATCTATAATCATTTTTTTTTTTTTCAATCTAATTGTTGACATGCAACTGACCTGTACTTGCGTCTGTTTTCCAATTGATTCACGAGCATTTGCCTCGGATATATTTGGGAAAGTGTGGATTCGGGGAAATTTCTTGACACCTGAGGTCATCAATATATGCTTCAAGTGAGTCGGGAACATTGCGACGGAGTGAAGAAAATACTCTGCGGGTGATTTTTTTTATTTTTTTTCATTATTTTCGAAGGCTGTGACTATGCGAGTTTGGGGAGTTGGAATAGTGCACAGTTGAGAAGAGTCGACGGCCATTTTGAAGCTACTGGACGTCTGTTCATTGGTTGGAATCTTGGCGCGAAGAATTGATTTAGGGGAGACTGGGGCAAAATGGACACTATAACGAAACGGTTAGAGATGGATTTTTTTTGATGATTCTATTGAAAAGTTGAGGAAATTTCAGCCGGAAAACAAGCTTCAGATGTATTTTTTTTCGATTTTTTGGAAAATTCTATATTTTTCAGCATTTTTGGAGGGAAAAGCCTTTCCTTTTTCGAAAATGTTCAGTTTTTTGCAAATATCTCCGATTCTATTGGGCGTAGCAATTCGGAGTTGGTCTCAAATGAAAGGTGAGCTCATTCCTCATCGATTTATGGGGTTTTGAATTCAAATATATCAACTTTTGGGATAGTTATAGGCCAGAAACTGTTTCACAAGACTGTTTCACAAAAATGCCCATAGATACTTTAAAAATCGATATTTTTAAATTGAAAACACTATAAATCGATGAGAAATGATCTCACCTTTCACCTCCCGTCAGAATTTTGACGCTACGTCAAATAGAACCGAAGATATTTTCAAAAAACTGAAAATTTTCAAAAAAAGGAACGATTTTCCCCTCTAAAATACTCAAAAAAGTCCAAATTGCCAAGAATTCAAAAAAATTAATTCCGGCACCTGCTTCCCGCCTAAAATTTTCTCAGCTCTCCAATGAAATCATGAAAAACAATCTACCTCCAATATTTCTATCAATTTCAAGAGTTTACCATAAAATTTGCCTGAAAATTTATACGTGTCCATCTTCCCCTACAAAATTTTAGGGTTTTCGGAGTTTTCGAAGAATATCTCAAAAACTGAGCAATATAACAAAATTTTTGAATTTATTTCTTTTGTAGAGAATATTAAGAGCTTCCAAAACGGCTTCTGGCAAATTCTCTCTATCTCGCTTGAGCTCCAGAATATTTCGAAAAAACTAGTTGTAAAGAGGAATTAATCCAACTCCTTTGATTTCTAGTTTTTCTCGAATATCTCGATATCTGAGAGAGATAGTGAAATTTTTGTAGAGAAAAGTTCGACCTATAAACAAAATTCCTACAATTATTTTCTAATCTCCTTCAGATTTCCAGATATTCTGAGAAAAAATAAACTTTAACATCGAATTGACTAACTTCAGCTAACTTTCGACATTTTCTTCGTCTTCGAGCTCTGGTGCCCTCTCTGTTTTTGTTTAAAAAACTCCCGCCGCTCCAAAAGATCTCCCTCTTAGCTGAATCATCATCGATGCCTCAAAAGCATCATACTTGTGCGTTTCCGTCACTCCAGTAGTGAAATTTTTTCTTCTCTCAATAAAAAAAAAATAAAAAAAAACAGTGCAAATGTTTGAGTCCAGCTGATTCATCGTGGACAAGAAACAGATAAAACTGATTATTTACCGAATATGTGCACAAAATAATCATAATATCTGTGATAAATAGATTTTCATTAATTTCGTGAGAGTTTTGGAAATTATTTGATAAACAGAACGAAGAGAAAATCTATCTTTTCTATCATTAAAAAATGGGATGCTGCTGTAGTTTATTCAGTAAAGATAGTGGACCTCAGGTAATTTGATGCTAGACATTAATTTCTTCATTATTCTATTGTCGTAATGTTTTTTACAAATTATATTTTGATGTAAATAATTCTCATTTGCAAAAAAAAAAACGTTGGGCGTTGAAATGAAAGGAATTTCATGGAGATAACGATTGACTGATAGTAAAATAAAAAATAAGAAATTTATTGTTATTTTATTAAATTATCTATTGCATTTAGTGATGATTTATTTTCCTTTTATTAATAAATACTTTGGTAATTCAATGTTTTATATTCAATTCTTTCTAGGGGTCTGAGGCCAATGAAAGGACACATCTGCTGGTCGATCCTGTCAGCAATAATACAAATATCCCCAGAGTTCACAGGTGAATTGAAAATTCAATGAAATTGTAATTACTTCATTAGAAATTCATGTTCAGTTCATTTCTATAATTTTATCTTATTTTTCTCTTCAGTGATGACTATGTTAATCAGTATGCCAGCTCAGTACCAAAGAAAACTGATGAACAGAGTGCACTCAATCGAATTCTTCACGAAACTGCAGCGTAAATATTTCTTATTGTCTATTTTAAAAATTTGCGAATTAAGTGACGAGTAAAATGATTATTTTCTCCATTTCTGATCGTTTTTCACTGAATATCTCAGTAAATAAGGGGAGAAATCCGTGTAGCTGCCTTTTTTGTAGGGAATGAAATTCACCACAATAAAGGTTTCTTGAGAATTTTCACTATATCTACTCGTTTCAGAGATATTTACAGATGAATCTGAAATAATTTTTTTTTCACTTCACTACTGTAAATTTTTTATTATTAGTTTCAGTATGTTTAATTGCCAGATTCTGATGATTTTTAATTATTATACGAATTTTTTGAAGGAACGTTATCGATGTCGGTGCACTTGATTCCCACAACCTGGAGCAACACGAGTACATGGATAGATCGAGGGCTTATGCAAAAAGGATAGAATCAGGAGGTGTTAAAGTACTACCTATAAATCCATGTTTGTTGAAGGACATACCAGCACCAGAGAGAATTCTTGCTGCTGATCCAATTGCCCCAGAGGATCAAGAACTGGTACATTAATATTTCTTGCAAATTAAAAATTACGAATTTGGGGCATTTGAATTGTTCCATCGTGCATTAATCAATGACTTTGCAAATATCTTTGAAGATATCAGAATTCATAGAATTCGTCGAGAGACGTGGAGTTTTCGAAAAATCATTAATTGGCATTTTACAGATAACGAATATGCTAAAAAATGCAGTTGCTGCATTGAATGATGTCAAGGTCGAGCATAAAGAAGATCTTGTGGTGCCATTTCTTGCGTGATTACCAGTGAATCGTCAATTGGAGAATTCTCCAAGTCCTGCTGAGCTCCAATTCGTTCTCCAGCCGTAAACAAAACTCCTGATTCATCAAAATGAAGGGGAAAAAAAGAGTTTATTTATGAACAAATTATTGTATTATTTGATCGTTGAGTCCAAGCGCTTTTCTCATTTTTAACGACAATCAGTAGGAAGTGATAAGTGGAAGTGAGTCAATTTTAATCTGAATTTAGTTTTTTTTTTGAAATATCCAGGAAACTAAGGGAGATTGGTAAATTATTGTAAGAATCTTGGTCGTGGAGAAAATCAAGAGCTATAAAAAAAATTCTGACAAAAATTCTTAAATCTTCTATAGATTCCACGATATTCCACGAGAACTGATTGAAATTGAATCGATTCATCTCGTATCACAATTTGCCCACTGAAATTTCAATTTTTTTTTTTTTTCGTATGGCTTCAGGACACCTTCACTAAAATTATTATTTTTCTCTCTCTTCTCTTGAACCAATTGTTCAAACATGTGATATACGTTTTATCATGAATTATCGTTATCAATTGAATTGTTCATTTAATTGTCAATAAATGAATTTTTGTAATTTCTTCTTGATTATGACAGCTAGAGGATTAACAGAATCGTGCACACTTAATTCTCACTGGAAAAAAAAAGGAAAAATACGAGTGATTGTCTGATTAAAGTATAGTTTAATGTAAAAATAAATGAGTTATAAAATTTAAAAGAAAAAAATTACCGAGCTTCTTAGCCTGGGATACTTATATTTACATATGAGAAATAATAAGAATTAAAATAATTAAATATAGGTATGTAATTGTAATTAAAGAAAAGAAATGTAAAAATTAACTATATTATAAAGTTGTGATATAAGAAATTGATGTAATTTTTTCAGTCCTATCAATTAATATTCCAATGCATTTGTATGAAATTTTTTTAATTTTTCAATTTTTCGAGATTATCTTCATTTCGAATCATTGTAGCTAGATAGAAAAAGATGATTTGACTAAAAGGAACGAATTTCCTGAAAATTTAATTTTTTTAAATCATGAGAATACCTCAATTTCATGTAGTTTTCGAGGGACTCCATTCTTTTCCATAGTTTATGATGTTATGATCTTTATGACTCTATTTTTTCCATATTCCGACTAACAGTCGTCTCAAGGATGAAGATTATTTCCTAGACAACTTCCGGATGAATTCAAATCTTAACTTTTTATATTTTCCTTAGATACTTGAGATCTATTGTTTTTTTTCCTTTTTTAACAATAATAATGAATAGAAAGCTGATAATTCACGATAAGCATTTTATAATGTGAGTTTTTTCTGTTAAGAAACCAGTAAGTGAACTAGACATAGTGAAATAATTTAATTAAATATTTTTATTCTCGATTTTTATTACAACTTAAATTGATAAGCTGTAATATTTGAGTGGAGAATGATTTGGTAGAAATTTTTGAGCTCTAGCGGACTATCGGAACCAAATGAAAAGAAGTTTTTCATCAGTAATTTAGAAAATAATATTGACTATCCTTGAACCCAAATAATGAAACAAAAAATACTAAAATCATTTCAAATTATGTATAAATTGAAATGCTTAATTTTCCCTCTCTTCTCTTTGAATCCATAATGTTGTGTTAAATGAAGAAAGAAGAAATTGTTATGAATCTCGGGATATAATTTTCGAAATGGATTCTCATATAGTTTCATTTGCTTTATTCGTCTCGTTGAAAATTTTTGATCTGATCAAAAACTCGTTTGTTGGAGTTCAATGAAAAAAAATGTAACACATGGTGACATGATGCGCGTAACTGCAATGTTTGAATTGATGTAGACTAACGAGGGTCAATGTAATGTCAATCCCTATTTCGTTGAATTCTCATCCCAGAAATAATTCTACACAGAGTTCCAATTCGTTCTAGGAGTCTTTTGGCTCATCAAACAATTTATATACTTTCAGAAAAAAATTTGTTCTAAGCGATTCTGAATAGTTTCGAACTTCTTGAAGACAAGTCTCATTTTTGTAAAGATTATTGATCCTTTTTTATGGATCTGGAGATTCTCTATTGAAAAGGAGGACGAGAAAGAGTGCGTATCCCCATTAATTTCCATGAAATAATGAAAAAAAAAATTGATAAAAATGTAACATAAGAAAAATATATTTTCATATCATCAGTTTTTCTATAATATCTCGGAAAATAAGCGAGATAGTGCACTTTTGCTGGAATCCTTTTTTGTAGCTCTTGAGATGCTCTACAAGAAAGGATCCAGGTAGGGTAACATGACCAATAGATGGACGGTTAAGGAAATATTAGACTTTATTAATTCACATGAAACAGGCAAATCACGTTAAAAAGTTGCAGAAAAGAATGATGTACAGAAAAGTATACAGTGAATCGATTAAAAATAAATTAAACTTGAATAATGTAGAAATAATTAAAGAAAATCAAGGAAAAACTGGAAAATAACTTGAACCCCCAAAAGATAGACAGTTGCATATTTGCAGTGGTATGATTTTAAATTTCGATCAATCGGTATGTAATAAATAGTTTATAAATCTATATAAATGTAATAATTAGGAATTGACGTGGTAATTATAAATTATACATTATACATGACAGTAGAGTTATAAACAAATATATTCTTGTCAATACATTCTAAACAGAATAGTTTCCAAAAAAAAAAAAAAATCATAATAACATATTTATAAATAAATGAATAAATTTCGGGGATGAAACCTAAATTATAAAGAAACGAAATTATTGAAAAAAAAAAAAAAATTAAATGTTTTTCCCAAAAAATTGTTCGTATGTTTTTTTTGGTCGAGACTTCTCCTTCATCAACATATTTGGACTCAAATAATCATAACGTACAATCTAAACACTGTATTTCAAATTTTTCAGATTTGACTTTTGTG
This sequence comes from Aleiodes alternator, assembly GCA_963921955.1. NCBI lineage: Eukaryota > Metazoa > Arthropoda > Insecta > Hymenoptera > Braconidae > Aleiodes > Aleiodes alternator. The sequence continues at coordinate 6,858,702 of OY998100.1, read as the reverse complement.
ACATCACAAATTTCGAGATCCCCCACCCTTCTGTTACATTTCGGCATAATCCGGCTATGTCTCCCCCTCTTCTCCCTAACGTGTGACGTAATTTATGGACGTATTTTTATGCTCATTTTCAAAGATATTCTATTGAGCATGATAAGAAACATAAACAATCTATTTTTCAACTTTTTACTACTGGGCCAACGACTTATACGAATTAATATCAAATAAATACTGACTCGGTTCTCACTAAAGCGGTACTATCATTCTTCTCGGCGAGCCGAATGGAATGTTTTCGTCGCTCGTCTCGTATCGAGATCAGAAAAAGAACGATCAAGGATTTAAAAAAATACGTAGGCTCAGTAGAGACAGATTGTTGATAACAGAAGCGAGTGTGTGAGGATCTTGCAAAAAGTACCAGGTAAGGAAATTAATAACTGCTGTTTAACATTTACATTCTTGCAGAAAAGAATTGAGAAGACATTATTTGAAATTTTTATAGTAAATTTAAATTCAAAATATTTTGATTGACGTCTATAGTTACAGCTATGTACAATATTTCTGAAATTTATTTCTACAACTAATTCTTTTGGCAATAGCCCAGAGACTCCAATACATCTTGACAGGGAAGATAGTGATTAAATTATCTTAATTGAAAATGAGTAAGCTCAAAATTTTTAAAACGAGAAAACGAGCACCCTGACGACAAGTTGAGATCAATTCGCCGTTTCTATGCGGCGGTATATCTACACGGAGAGAAATTTCTCTGAAAAATCATGATGCTCAGCGACATAATGTGAATGTAAAATACATGAGTCTACTAATGGAAAAAATGTCTTTGTCACGGCAATTAGTTATAGGGCCAATAAGATTTTCAAGATAAAATATAACAATAACTGTTACGTAGCATTACAAAAAGATTAGCTAATAGTTTTTTTCTCTCAAAATTAATATCTCAATAACTACGAGTCTTAGAAAAACGGAGTTTTGATTATTTCATTCGTTAATCTTTCCTCTAAATTTTATTCACAGCATGTCGCAATAACTTCTGAGTAGATTTTGAGATATTTCAATCCAAAGCCAAGTGTAAAATGGCTATTTTTTCATAATCGTGTTCCATGGTAACTCTTCCCAGAAGCAAATCGCATCCCGTTTATGGAGCAGCATGGTAATTTTTTTAAAAATCATTTAGAAAAATTCCGATATTTTTCTCTCCGTGTATGTAATATCTAATTGAAGAAACAATAATTATGAATAGCTTCTCGGTTGGGGAAAAATCAGAAGTATAGACAGAGTTATTACCGTCAATGGCCCAATTAATGCCATCGGCCCGATTAATGTCATTTTTCATACATTTTCGTGATTATTGAACTTATTCGAATTCTCAACTCTAAGTAATTGATAACAGTGGCTAGAAAGAAATTCTGAGGACACCGAACAATCAAAATATCCGATATTTCTCTACTAGATATATTTCTAAAATTAATTCGTTAAATGCGACCAGCGTGCTCAGCAAAATAAAGCCCTAAAGCACTTCATGTGGGTTTAGAGTGCCTCATCAGTTCAATGTGTGATATTGAGAATATTTGAGTATTTAATATATCGAAAATTGTATTGATAGTTAGCAAAATCATTGGACTTTCATATAAATTGACGAATAATTTAAAAATAACGACCAGTGATGGAAATTAATTGATGTCAATTATTGGGACCCTCTATGGCAGAAATCGGGCCATGGTGGCATGAATCGGGCCATGGGCAAAATATTTTCAAAAATATAAATTAAATCATTTTTATCATTAATCCAGGAAAATAATTGATGTAAATGGTAGTCCAGACCTTAAATTCTTGCGAGGAAAAATCAAATTTGAATTTATGATAAGATATAATTTTTCTATGAAAGATATGTGGCAGAATAGGTCTCTTGGTGGCATTAATTGGGTCATTGACGGTAGATCAATTGACTTGCAATAAAAAAACTGCAAATGTGTGGCTGACAGAGGACATAATCATTATTATTTAATTATAGCAGATTGTTGATTGGAAAATAACTGGGAAGCGATGGGCACTCGTTCGAATCCCCGTGAGAAAACTAATTTTATTGCTGTTTTTTTTTGGACGTAAGTACAAAACTTAGTTTCTTCAAAACAGATTGTCATGTATTATATTACAATTATTGTTAATTCTTTTACGATTCAGGTGGACAGTAAAATTTTTGAAGGTAGGCTACCAAAAAGCGTTGAAGAAAGAGGACCTCTACGATCCATTGGAAGGTGATAGATCCAATACTCTTGGTGATAAATTGGAAAAGTAAAATTTGTCATAATTTCTCTATTTAATTCCCAAATTTTCATTTGGAGCTCCAAAAAAATGGAATATTACTAGCATAGCATAGCAGTTAAGAGGCGAAACAGGATGACGAGATTTTTGCTTTATTCAACTTTTGATTATCGACTCTATTTTACTGAAACTTTGACTTGAACAATACATGACTTGAATCTTTACCATTTCAACGACACTTAGACTATTTCACGTTAATTGCTGAATGACCAACAATCCGGATAGCTAGCATCTGAGGGGGGGAAAAGGACATTATTCCTTGCGTCCTGTGCTTTACTCGATTGATTGAGGGAGACATCAATAAATAACGCAACTTTTATGATTAATAATTACTCTAAGTTTATGTACGGAAGGAGTGACTGGACTTTATGTTACCAAATAACTCAACAATACAATAATAATTCGTTAAGGGGGAAGGGGGTAGGGTTTTGGTGGTCGAGAAAAAAGCATATTTTCAAGAATTTTTTTAGACGATACAGATAAGGTGGGTTTCTTTAATGAACTTCTATATAATAATACAACATATGAACTATATTCTTCGAAATTTTCATTGCAAAATATTGATAAATGAGCCGTTGCCAGTAAATATCCGCATGCATCCCAAAAAAAAAACGGTGTACACTAGAACTCTTCACTGGATCAACAGAAACGGAAAAATCCGAGTGCGTTGATTAGCTGAGATGTTTCTCGAGGTAATGTCGTCGAGTTTTTTTTCTTTTTTTTATAATTATTTGTTATTCTACAATGACAAATTATTGAATTTTTCCAAGAAAAAATCATATTTCTGATTTTCAAGTGCTACCAAAAATTGAAAAATGGACTAAAAAAAAAACTCGACGACATACCAAAAAATTCGGTGAAACTTCTGCTATTTCGATTATTTTCCGAGATACTCTTCAATTGAGATTGGGTAAAAATCAACGTATCCTGCGTTACCTCTCCACTACTAGGAGCAATTATATGAAGTGCAATTTTGTTGAATACAGATGTTGGAATAAGGAGTTACAGGATTCGATAAAGTACAAACGATCTCCATGTCTTACAAAAACATTGCTCCGATCATTTCTGTGGGAAATTTTACTGCTTGGTTTTTTGGGAATTATTACTGATTTTTTTTTGAGGTAAGAATAAGGAACTTCTCTGGTTCATTTTTTAGTGAAAGCATTTTTCTGGAAAGAAAAAATTCTAATTTATTTTGTCTCAATCTTTCCTATATCATCTTCATATTCTGCGACAGGTTGGGAACACCAATACTGCTTGGACAACTGCTGAGTCATTTCCGGGAGGACGAAGGCATTGACCGGGATCAAGCATTGATGTATGCAGCTGGTGTTTGCTTGTCATTGACAGTGCATACCATAGTGTTTGTTTTCTATGTGTATAAGTTCTTTCATATAGGTGGTAGAATACGTATTGCTGTATGCTCTGTGATTTATCGTAAAGCTCTTCGTTTGAATCTCGTCACTTCCGGTGATACTACCTCAGGAAAAATCGTTAATTTACTTGCCAATGATGTCAATAGATTTGAACATGTGGTGCACTTTATGCACTATCTTTGGTTAGCACCGTTGACAGCATGTATCATCGGATATTATCTGTGGAGTGAGGCTGGATACAGCGGATTATTCGGGCTGCCAGTGATATTCAGTAATGTACCACTTCAATGTGAGTTCAATTGCAATTCTCTCGTGAAGGTTATTTTCGAAATACACTCAGCAAAAAGATTAAGAGAGCAGAAAATTTTTCAAAAATTTTCTGCAATTTTCAAACTGCTGTAAATTTTTCGGAAGAATTTTCTGCTCCCAATTCTTTTGCTGAGTGTATGTCGGAGACTGTTAGATTGGGGAGAATTTGTTGAGAAAGCTTTCTTTTGTGACAGCAAATTTTCTATTGAAAAAATCTCTTGACATTTTTCTTCACAATCACCTGTCCGAAAATAATTCATCAAATAATGGTCTTGATAATTTTATATTGGAACTTTTTTTAGAAATAATTTCAAAAGTTTTGGTTCTTTTCATTGTTCTAGCATACATAGGGAAATTATCAGCTCGAATTCGTCTCAAAACAACAAAGAAAACCGATGAACGTGTTGGTTTGCTGAATGAGATAATATCTGGTGTTCAGGTCATAAAAATGTACGCATGGGAGAAACCATTCTGCAAGATTCTAGCCCACATTCGAAAGCAAGAAATCATAGAAATTCGTAAAGCTTCATGGATACACGGATGTTTGATTACATTGTGGTTGTCCATGCCAAGAACAGCGCTTTATTGTACCCTAGCTGGTATGATACTATCCGGTAAACCCCCTTCAACTGAGAAGATATTTATTTTCTTTTCGTTCTACTGGGTTCTAGCTGAACAAATGGGATTTATGTTTTCCCGTGCTATTTCTGAAGTGGCTCAGGGTCTTGTAACTGTCAAGCGATTGGAGGAATTTTTGGCTACTCGAGAGTTCCAGGACTCCAATAATTGTGCGTCATCAATGAATCTGACTATGTCGAAACGTATCTCAAAAAGTGGCACCATTGATATCAACAGTGAGCCCGGAGTACATGAGAATCAGGACATTGCCATAGAGTTATATAATGTAACAGCAAAGTGGGATGGAAGCTCAACGGATAATACTTTAAGCAACGTGAATGTGAGGATAAAGAAATCAAAAATGTATGTGATGATTGGTGGAGTCGGTCAGGGTAAAAGTTCCCTGATATCATCACTTCTAGGAGAAATAGCAATTTCCGAAGGTCACATAGACATTCACGGGAGTATCAGTTATGCTAGTCAAGAGGCCTGGATGTTTGGCTCATCAGTTCGTCAGAATATTCTCTTCGGTCAACCGTACAATACTCAGAGATATAATGAAGTCGTCAAGGTCTGTGCTTTGCTGAAAGACTTTGAGCAATTCCCTCAGGGAGATCAAACAATTATCGGTGAACGTGGCAGTTCATTATCAGGAGGACAAAAGGCCAGGATCAATTTAGCTAGATCAGTTTATCGTGAATCAGATATTTATGTCTTTGACGATCCACTGAGTGCAGTTGATACACACGTTGGACAGCACTTGTTTGAGGAGTGCTTCGAAGGATACTTGAATGGTAAAACGAGAATCTTAGTGACTCATCAGGTGCAATATGTGAAAAGAGTGGATGTTATTTTGTTGATGGAGCAGGGAAAACTGTTGGAATTCGAAGGCTACCATCATCTGTTACGGGCACGTCCGGAATATGAAAAATTGTTAGTGTCTAATTCCACTCCAGAGGCCAACAATAAGTTGATCGTTGAAGAAAGCTCGAATGTAAGATATCTGACTGGTTCTGATTATCCAATAAGTGGTATGACGGATGTTCTTGATGATGATGAAGGCGAGAACGACGGGAACGACATGAAACTGGCGAATTCCTTAGAAAAATCGTCGAAAGGAACTGTCGCAGGTTCTATTTCTATCAATTACCTAAAAATTGGGAGCAATTGGTGCTTTATCCTCACAGTCTTTATGCTTATGCTTCTAACTCTATTCGCAATTACTTCTTACGACCTCTTCTATTCAAGGATGATAGATGCAGAAGAAAAACGTTACAACGACTATTTGAAGCAGAAACTCAACAATTCACAAAGTTACGGAGAATTTGATATTCAACCAGCTTATCATTTGATCTACAAATACACAGCAATTACATTGTCAATTATTATTTTTGGAATGCTTGGAACAATGACGTTTTACGTAATGTGCCTGAATTCTAGTCAAAATTTACACAACAAAGCTTTTGACTCACTCATAAGAACAAGCATGCAGTTCTTCAGTGTCAATCCAAGCGGCAGAATAATCAATCGTTTCTCAAAAGACATCGGCAGTATCGACGGTCTTCTACCAGAACAACTGGCCGAAGCTATAATCCTAGTGATGATTTGCTTGAGTTCTCTGATAATTATATGCTTTATAAATCCATTTTTTTTGATTCCATTATTATTAATAATTATCATCGTCTCAATCATCACCAAAGTATATAGCAGAGCAAGTAAAAATCTCCGGAGACTAGAGGGAATGACTAGATCATCCGTATTCACCCATTTCAATTCAACGATGAATGGCTTGATGACAATCAGAGCATCTAATGCCCAACAACTTTTAACACATGAATTCGATAAATTCCAAGATGATCACAGCGCAGCTTGGTACATGTCCATAGCAAGTGCTGGCGGTTTTGAATTTTATGTCGGGATGCTTTGCTCTGCATTCACAATAATATTGACCTTTGGGATTGTAATTGCTAGTGATTATGGAGCGTCAGAAGTGGGGCTTGCTATTACATCTGTCATTTCATTGACAGATTTACTCCCATTTGCAGTCCTACAGATCAGTGAAGTTGTTAATCATATGATATCTGTTGAAAGAATTTTAGAATACACTCATTTGCAGCCAGAAGATAATTCAGATAATACCAAGAAGAATAATGGAAGCGTTGATTTAATTTCACCTATCCTTTCAGATTGGCCGAAAGGGTGCATTACTTTCAAGCATGTTTCCTTGAAATATAGTGAGGATGCACTGTACGTATTGAAAGATTTGAATTTCGCCATAAATCCAATGGAAAAAATTGGAGTTATTGGACGTACAGGAGCTGGTAAATCATCTTTAATTTCTGCCCTCTTTCGATTAACAAATATAGAGGGTAGCATTGAAATAGATGGGATCGATATTGAATCCATAAATCTGGAGCATCTGAGACGAAATATTGCTATCATCCCTCAAGAACCGGTGTTATTCTCAGGTAATTTGAGAATTAATTTAGATCCTTTTAATGAATTCAGTGATAATGCACTTTGGTCTGCATTGGAAGAAGTGGAATTGAAGGAAGCTGTAATGAGACAAGTTAACGGACTTGATAGTTTGGTGGTTGATAAAGGAGCTAATTTTAGTATTGGACAGAGGCAGTTGATTTGTCTCGCCAGAGCTATTTTAAGGAATAATAGGATATTAGTGCTGGATGAAGCCACGGCAAATGTTGATCCACACACTGATAAATTGATCCAGAAAACTATTAGAAAGAAGTTCATGAAGTGCACTGTAATGACTGTTGCACACAGATTGAATACCATTATTGATAGTGATAAAGTACTCGTGATAGACGAAGGTTGTGTTATCGAATTCGATCATCCTTGTGCTCTTCTTCAGAATAAAGAAGGCAAGCTCACTTCTTTGGTAGATAAAAGCGGAATGAGGGATAATTTAATTGAAATCGCTGAGAAATCGTATAAAGAAAGACATTAATGCATACATTTTTTTAAACGAAGTATGGATATCCATACTTCGTTTAAAAAAATGTGATATAAAAGTTGATATAAAAGTAATGACTTTTTTACTTTGATATCAACTTTTGATGAGGAAATGAAATATTTAAATAATGAAATCCTTGATAATTAATGTATAAATCAGGAAATGTAGTAGCGTCTCTCGCCAAGTCAGTCCATTTCATCGACTGACATAATGTAATTATTAAGGAAAAATGTGCAATAAAAGCGACGCGCCTTACAGCTAAATTATTGTGTATTTCTTCACATAACCCGGCATCACTTTCCGGCTCACATCCACCTGAAATCAGGTCTTTTCGAAAAGAAAGCAGAATAGGGTGATTCCGCACCAATTCTTTTTTTTGTATCTCTTGAAATTCTCTAGAAAAAAGGATTCTTGTAAAATCGCTCTATCTCGCTTATATTTTGAGATATTTTATTAAGAATGATAGTCAAGATGAGTCGATCTGTTTTACCCGTTTACTACTGAATTGATTGTTCATGCTAATTAATTTGAAATAAACACACTCAGTTATCACCAAAGCAGTGCTATCTTTCTTCTCAACAAGCCAAATGGAATGTTTTCGTCCGTTGACTTGTAATCAGATCAGTAATAATATGAGCCCAGTAATCAGCTTGCTGATAGCAGAGTCGAGTGTGTCATTACTGTATGTGAGGCCTTTTGAAGGAGCATAAAGTGAGCAGATGGATGGCAGCAGTCAACATTTACATTCCTGCGGGAAAACATTTAGATGATCATTCTTCCTGAAGCGGGTGTCTCTCATTACTCAAGAAAGTGGCACATTGACAGCAAGAGCCGCCTTTTCTCTATTTCTTTTTTCGACTGGAAATTACTTCACAATCAGATTAGAATAATTGTAGATCGGCTAATAGAAATCTAAAAATGAACTACTTGTGCGATACAAATTCCGTTGATAAAAACCAAATGAATCCATAGATGGCATAAGCATTATTGTTTCATAATCGTAGATTGCTCAGTAAAGAATAACTGTGAAGCGATGGGTGCTCGTGTAAATCCACGTGAGAAAACTAATTTTATTGCCGTTCTTCTTTGGGTGTAAGTACAAAAATGAGGTTCTTTGAAGCGAATTTTTATATATTATATTACAATTATTGTTCATTTCTTCGTGATGCAGGTGGGCAGTGAAATTTTTAGAGGTAGGCTATCAAAAGACTTTGAGGAGAGAGGACCTCTACGATTCATTGAAATGTGATCGATCTAGTGTCCTTGGTGACAAACTGGAAAGGTGAAGTTTGAGATAATTTCTTCATTTAATTCTCAACTTTTCGTTTGACCCTAGACTGGTCACCATAAGTGACCTAACGACTTGGGTTGGGTAATAAGGGATTTCCTGTCGTGTTATTTCGGCTGCGACGTTTCCGAAGCCACTCTACACTGCCCGGCCATGTTGAGTCAGGTGCTGGTAACGCTGGACGACGGATACCTCCATTTAGAAGGAGAAAAATTTCACTAGATACTAAAATTTATGTTATTTCTCCAATAGCTCCGCAGGATAGGTCATTTAAAAAAAGAGGCGGTTTGTTGAACATATCAATAAATATAGTCAATTCTCAATTCCCTGCAAGTGTCCAATCGCTTATTGCTCCATTGAATATGAAGATCCTGTCAATATTACTGGAATTTTAACGATCGTGCGATATAAAAGTGTAATTGTTTGACTGATCATGTACCTAGCATTAGCTTATATTCATTCATTCTTTCATTATTCCGTATTCTTCTTTTTCTTCATGCCAAATGGACCAAAATGAGTCTGGAGGCAGCATAATAAAAAAAAAATATATAGTCAATTTTTCTGCAGAATTGTGTGCTCAACCGATTGAACATGAAAGAATGAACACGACGGAGCCCCACGTAAGAAAATCAGTCTAAGGCTAAGAAACTAGCGAAATGTAGAATATTATTATTATTATTAGTATAGTAATGTAGTAAGGAGTCAAAACAAGATGAATCGATTCTTTTTTTTCAGTTTTCCGTCAATATCTCGGGAATAGAGCGTGATAGGGTGACTTTCATTAGATGTGTCTAGGTCTTGAAAGTGTCTAAGAGAAAGGATTCAGCAAACATTCCGCGACTTCTCTGATTTTCTTCGAAAAATATTAGTAAAAAAAAGTCGACTCATCCTGTTTCACTTCTTTATTGTTGAAAGCAATTATATCAAGTGCCATTTTTTTGAATACAGATTGTGGAATGAGGAGTTACAGGATTCGATGAAGCGCAAACGTCCTCCAAGTCTTACAAAAACATTGCTCCGATTCTTTCTGTTGGAAATTTTATTATTTGGAGTTTTGCAAATTTTTACTCAATGTTTACTCAGGTGAGGATGAGAAACTTTTTCGTTTGATTTTTCAATGGAGGCATTCGTGCTGAAAAATAATCTTCATTCTTTTTATCCCGGTCTCCACTATACCATCTTTATGCTCTGTATAATAGATTGGGAACACCAATACTGCTTGGAAAACTGCTGAGTTATTTCCGGGAAGATGGAGAAGTTGACCGGGATCAAGCATTGATGTATGCAGCCGGTGTATGCTTGACATTGATGGCATACATCATACTGTTGAATTTCTGGGTTTACAAGTTCTTACATATAGGTGGTAGAATGCGTATTGCTGTGTGCACTATGATTTATCGTAAAGCTCTTCGTTTGAATCTCGTCACCTCCGGTGATACTACCTCTGGAAAAATTGTTAATTTACTTGCCAATGATGTCAATAGATTCGAACATGTGGTGCATTATATGCACTACCTTTGGATAGCACCATTGACGGCATGTGCCATCGGATATTATTTATGGTCCGAGGCTGGGTACAGTGCATTATTCGGGCTACCAGTGATATTCAGTATTGTACCAATTCTGTGTGAGTTCAATTTGAATTACCGAGTGGACATTATTTTCAAAATATTTCGAAGATGTCTATGAAGCTTAGGAGAATTTGTGAAGGGACATTTCTTTGTGAAACTAGAAATTCTCAACAAAGAAGCTCTCTAACTATTTTTTCCTAAACTCATTCATTTTGAAATGATTCAGTGAATAATGTTCCTGATGATTTTACATTGTGACTTTTTTCGGGAATAATGCTAATTGTTCTATTCTTTTTACTGTTTTAGCATACATAGGTAAGCTGTCAGCGCAAATTCGTCTCAAAACCACAAGGAAAACTGACGAACGTGTTGGTTTGCTGAATGAGATAATATCTGGTGTTCAGGTCATAAAAATGTACGCATGGGAGAAGCCATTCTGCAAGATTTTAGCGCACATTCGAAAGCGAGAAATCGTAGAAATTCGCAAAGCATCATGGATTCAAGGATGTTTGCTTATGTTGTTGGTGTGCATGCCAAGAACGGCGCTTTATTGTACCTTAGTTGGTATGATACTATCCGGTAAACCCCCTTCGACTGAGAAGATATTCATTTTCTTTTCGTTCTACTGGGTTCTAGCTGAACAAATGGGATTCATGTTTTCCCGTGCTATTTCTGAAGTGGCTCAGGGTCTTGTAACTGTCAAGCGATTGGAAGAATTTTTGGCTACTCGAGAGTTCCAGGACTCCAATAATTGTGCGTCATCAATGAATCTGACTATTTCGAAACGTATCTCGAAAAGTGGCATCATTGATGTCAACAGTGAGCCCGGAGTACATGAGAATCAGGACATTGCCATAGAGCTATATAATGTGACAGCAAAGTGGGATGGAAGCTCAACGGATAATACTTTGAGCAACGTGAATGTGAGGATAAAGAGATCAAAAATGTATGTGATGATTGGTGGAGTCGGTCAGGGTAAAAGTTCTCTGATATCATCACTTCTAGGGGAAATAGCAATTTCCGAAGGTCACATAGACATTCACGGGAGTATCAGTTATGCTAGTCAAGAGGCCTGGATGTTTGGCTCATCAGTTCGTCAGAATATTCTGTTCGGTCAACCGTACAATACTCAGAGATATAATGAAGTCGTCAAGGTCTGTGCCTTGCTGAAAGACTTTGAACAATTTCCTCAGGGAGACCAAACAATTCTCGGGGAACGTGGCAATTCGTTATCAGGAGGACAAAAGGCCAGGATCAATTTAGCTAGATCAGTTTATCGTGAATCAGATATTTATGTCTTTGACGATCCACTGAGTGCAGTTGATACACACGTTGGACAGCACTTGTTCGAGGAGTGCTTCGAAGGATATTTGAATGGTAAAACGAGAATCTTGGTGACTCATCAGGTGCAGTATGTGAGAAGAGCGGATATTATTCTGCTGTTAAACAATGGAAAATTGTTGGAATTCGAAGACTACCATGATCTGCTATTGGCGCGTCCTGAGTATGAGAAATTATGGTTGTCTAATTCAACTCCGGAGGCCAACAGCGAATCCGTTGTTGAAGAAAACACAAATGAGAGGCATCTGACTTATTCTAATCATCAGACGAGTGGTATGACAGATATTGTCGATAATGATGAAGCAGAGGACGACGGAAAGGACATGAAGCTAGAAAATTCTCTGGAAAAATCGTCGAAAGGGACCGTCACAGGTTCTATCTACATCAATTACCTGAGAAGTGGAAATAATTGGTGCTTCATTCTCACAGTCTTCATGCTTACCCTTTTTACTTTGTGTGCAATTACTTCTTACGACCTCTTCTATTCAAGAATGGTAGAGGCTGAAGAGAAGCGTTACAACAATTACTTGAGTCTGAAATTTAACAATTCCTCAGTCACTTCACAGAATAATGGAGAATTCGATATCGAACCAGCTTATCAATTGATATATGTATACACAGCAATTACACTGTCAATTTTTATTTTTGGAATGCTTGGAACAATGACATTCTACGTAATATGCCTAAATTCCAGCGAAAATCTACACAACAAAGCTTTTGACTCACTCATAAGAACAAGTATGCAGTTCTTCAGTGTCAATCCAAGTGGCAGAATCATCAATCGTTTCTCAAAAGATATCGGTAGTATCGACGATCGTCTACCAAGAGATCTGGACGATTCTATAATCCTAGTACTAATTTCCTTGAGTTCTTTGATAATTATTTGCTTCTTGAATCCGATTTTTTTAATTCCATTATTAGTCATAATTATTATCGTCGCCATCATCACCAAAGTATACAGCAGAGCGAGTAAGAATCTCCGGAGACTAGAGGGAATGACTAGATCATCTGTATTCACCCATTTCAATTCAACAATGGATGGCTTGATGACAATAAGAGCATGTGGTGCGGAAAAACTTTTGACACATGAATTCGACAAATTCCACGATGATCACAGCGCAGCTTGGTACATGTCCATCGCAAGTGCTTCTGCTTTTGAATTTTCTATCGGGATGCTTTGCTCTGTATTCACAATAATATTGACCTTTGGAGTTGTGATTGCTAGGGATTATGGAACTTCAGAAGTGGGTCTTGCTATTACATCGGTTATTTCATTAACGAGCTTGCTGCCATTTGGAGTTCTACAATGCAGTGAAGTTATTAATCACATGATGTCTGTTGAGCGAGTTTTAGAATACACTTATTTGCAGCCGGAAGATAATTCAGATATGACGAGGAAGGATAATGCGAGCGTTGATTTAATTTCACCGATCCCTTCAGATTGGCCGAAAGGGTCCATTATTTTCAAGCATGTTTCTTTGAAATATAGTGAGGATGCACTGTACGTATTGAAGGATTTGAATTTCACCATAAATCCAATGGAAAAAATTGGAGTTATTGGACGTACAGGAGCTGGTAAATCATCTCTCATTTCTGCCCTCTTTCGATTGACAAATATAGAGGGTAACATTGAAATTGATGGGATCGATATTGAATCCATAAATCTGGAGCATCTGAGACGTAATATTGCTATCATCCCTCAAGAACCGGTGTTATTCTCAGGTAATTTGAGAATGAATTTAGATCCTTTTAATGAATTCAGTGATAATGCACTTTGGTCTATATTGGAAGAAGTGGAATTGAAGGAAGCTGTGATGAGACAAGTTAACGGACTTGATAGTTTGGTGGTTGATAAAGGAGCTAATTTTAGTATTGGACAGAGGCAGTTGATTTGTCTCGCCAGAGCTATTTTGAGGAATAATAGGATATTAGTGCTAGATGAAGCCACGGCAAATGTTGATCCACACACTGATAAATTGATCCAGAAAACTATTCGGAAGAAGTTTATGGAGTGCACTGTGATGACTGTTGCACACAGATTAAATACCATTATTGACAGTGATAAAGTACTCGTGATGGATGACGGGTGTATTATCGAATTTGATCATCCTTACGTTCTTCTTCAGGATGAAGGAGGCAAATTCAGGTCTCTAGTAGATAAAAGCGGAATGAAGGATAATTTAATTGAAATCGCTGAGGAATCGTATAAAGAAAGACATTAATGCACACATTTTTTTAAACGAAGTATGGATCCCGTATTGAAAAAAATATATGTCAAAATATATTCATAAAATATAATATAATCATTATATATGTAGAATCTATTTATTTAATTTAATATTCAGAAAGGATGTTTTTGGCCACTCATATATATGCGGAAAAACATTTTATATCACTCACGCTAGGAAAATGATGCTTTACCTCGCTCTTTAGTTTTGTCCATTGACACGTCTTACCCACTGCGTTCGACGATAGGACTTCAGCTTGCGCGCTGGAAGGAGATCTTTCTGATTTCGTATTTTTTTCTAATAAAATTCGAGCGCGTACTTATCACCGTTTTTTACAACATACTGGCGTTTTTTCAGCCATTTTGTATCATCAGTTTTTCGAAAATATCTCGGAAAATGAGGGCTAGGGCAATTTTGTATCCTTTTCTGTAGCCTTCAAAATTATCTGTCGTTTTATCCCGCTTTGTTTCCGGGATATTCGTTCGTGAAGTATCCCGGAGATAAGCCGATTAGTTCTGTTTTACCTCTTCACAGTAAATTGTTTAGTCATGCTAATCAACGTTTTTCCCGGTGAGGTGAATGGAATGTTTTCGTCAGTTGATTTGTCATCAGATCAGTAATAGTTTGAGCCCAGAGTAATCAAGAATGAAGCAATACGTTAGTTCAGTGGAGTCAGCTTGCTGATAACAGAATCGAGTGTGTGAACACAGTATGTGAGACTGTCTGGAGAAGCACAAGGTGAGGAGATAACTAACTGTACTCACATTTACATTCTTGCAGAATGAAAATTATATGCTTTTTTGGATATACGACCTTAATTATTAATTCATTTGATGAAGGTGACCTATCAGGTCTCTGCGGATCCGCAGAAACCGAAAAGGCTAAATTATAGTACGTGAAATAAAATTTTGAAATATGACAAAACTTTCGAATGAAAACACTTATTTATGATGAAGACATTTATAAGTATTCATTTCATTAATATAAATATATATTTTTGATGTAACAGTTTCAATACATATTTTAAACTTATTGCATGAAATATTTTTTGGCCCCAAGTTTAAGTTTGTACCATACAATACTCAAAATTAATGACGAAAATCGAAAGACACTGTAAATTATTTGAAACTAGCATTTTTCTTATTAACCCAAATTTTTCTAGACATGTTTCGATAACATCTTGAATGATAAATACTTATTTGAAGTTTTTAATATAAATAAAATCATCTTCTTCAGAATCTGAATTTGTTAATGTAGATTCTGAGTGGATATTAAATTGACTAGCTTCAGTGTAATACCAAGGAATTTTAGAGCTGTATTGAATCAAAAAAGTCTAGAAACAGAAGCAGGCACTACTGCCCTTTATCCACCTACTATGTGATTTCAACAATGAGTGATAAGAGCGACTATGTATACACTATATACTATATACACTAAGGTTTCGTACGCTGAAGGTTTCTTATATAAAATTGTCTTATACAAAGAATAGACTGTATTCCATTGGGAGTAATCAGAAAGATGAGTCAATTTGTCCGGTTGCACCTCTTTACTACTGATTTCTTCTTGAAACGGGTCTTTTCTTATTTTTTTTTTTTTTTTTATGGTCTTTTCTTATTATTCGAGAAATTGGCGCAACGAGAGCGAGCTGAGGTGAATTCGCTCTTTTTATAAGGCCGCATAATCTCGAAATTTTCTTTCGAAATGAATCATCACAATTTTCACTGAATAATAGAAAATTTAATTGAAGGAGTAATCATGATAATTAGCTTCTTCCAGAAAAATGAGTGGTATATATACACGGAGAGAAATATTGATGAAAAATTACCCCGCTAGAAGGTGATGCGTGGGCCGAATTGTCAGTTAATCAGAAATTACCCGACGGTCGATAAAAAAAGTTACAAGCGCTGGATAATTTTTAAACCGTTGGCAGGGTAATTTTTATGCAACTCAACAATTGTCCCGCTGGCATTGGTAAAAACCCACAGGGAAGTGTATGAAAAGTTCCGTGCTTGGGTGAATTTTTACCCTGCAACGGGGCAATTTTTAAAGGGCTCTTCGTAGCATCGGCTTTCGTCATAGCCGATGACAACCGACAATACACGACTTATTGAGGCAAAGTTGGGTAATTTTTTACGGTGCTGCCACTTGGGCCCACGTTTGGCCTCTGGCAGGGCACTTTTTCATCCACTCTTTAGGCAGAAATTCAACGAATTTTCTCTCCGTGTCGAGCTAGCAGATAAATTGTCTTGTCTCCAATTGATCCAGGCATATCTTATGAGACTGAAAATTATTTTTTGATGGGATTCGAATAATTTGGAATCGACTGTTAAAAATTCCGGTCATGAAAACCAAATGAATCGATAGGCGAGATAATTATCATTGTTTGATCATCGCAGATTGCTGAGTGAACAATAGCTGTGCAGCGATGAGTGCTCGTACGAATCCTCGTGAGAAAACTAATTTCATCGGCATTTTTCTTTGGACGTAAGTCAAAGAATTATTTTCTTCAAAGCAGATTCCCATGCGGACAGTAATAAACAATAACGTCTCAGCGAGCATTAAAAAAAAATTTCTTGACAGCGTATTTTCAGTAAACAAGCATTTCTGAACCCAAATATGCCATCTACAAAATTTCGGAAAAAGTGTTGGTTGAGATGTTATTGCTTATTATCATCCATGTATCATATGATGATCATTGTTCTTCATTTCTTTACAATTCAGGTGGACAATAAGATTTTTCAAGACAGGCTATCAAAAGGGTTTGAGGAGAGAAGACCTCTACGATCCATTGAAATGTGATCGATCCAACTTTCTTGGCGACAAATTGGAAACGTAAAATTTGAGATAATTTTGACATTTTATTCTTTACTTAACTTGACACGTTCGGGAGGATATTTTTGACAATTGTGAATAAAGCACTTGGCTTCTTCTCGTGATGTGAACCTCACAATTGTCAAAATAGTCCTCCCACAACTTATAACGTAATATACTATTAGTTTTCATCTGAGGTACCGCAGTAATGTGGGATATTACTAGCATAGTAGTAGTAGTAAAGATGTAAAGTAGGATGATTTGATTCTTTTTCTCATTAATTTGTTGAGAATATCTCGGAAACTAAGCAAGATAGCGTGATTCACAGCTCTTGAAATTCTGTAAAAAAGGAGGATCAGGCTAAAATTTGGATCTCTCATTTATTTTCCAAGAAAGACAAGATATTCTTCAAGGAGTTCCATCCCTTCGCAAGTGCTCTGAGCAATTACATAAAATGCTTTTTTGTTGAATACAGATGCTGGAATAAGGAGTTACAGGATTCAACAGAACACAAACGATCTCCGAGTCTCACAAAAACATTGTTCCGAACGTTTCTGTGGGAAATTTTATGGTTTGCCTTTTTGGAAATTATCACCAATTTTTTCCTAAGGTAAGAATTAGGAATTGCTTCAGTTAATTTAAGTAAAGGCATTTATTCTGATAAAAATCCTCGTTCGTTTGGCCCTGGTCTTGTCTACCTAATCTTTATCATTCTTTATGACAGGCTGAGTACACCAATACTGCTTGGACAACTACTGAGCTATTTCCGGGAGGACGGAGGCATTGATCGGAATCAAGCATTGATGTATGCAGCCGGTGTATGCTTGTCATTGGTAGCATATACCATATTGCTGAATTTCAAATCCTATAAGTTTTTTCATATTGGTGGCAGAATACGTATTGCTGTATGCTCTGCGATTTACCGTAAAACTCTTCGTTTGAATGTCGTCACTTCCGGTGATACTACTTCAGGAAAAATTGTCAATTTACTTGGAAATGATGTCAACAGATTTGAACATGTGGTGCATTTTATGCACTACCTTTGGTTAGCACCATTGACAGCATGTATTATTGGATATTATCTGTGGACTGAGGCTGGCTACAGCGGATTGTTCGGGCTGCCAGTGATATTCATGAATGTTCCAATTCAATGTAAGCTCAATTTGAATTTTTAAGGAGATTCTCCAATGTGAAACTCAAGTGAAGACTATTTTGAAAATATCTCGGAGTCCGTGAGGTTCAGGAAAATTTATCAGGAGATCTTTTTCGTAGGATAGAAGATTTTCTACAAAAAATATCTTTTCACACTTTTCTCTGAACGCACTCCTGTCGGGGTTATTTATCAAAATAGTGTTTCTCATACGTTTACATTGAGAATTTTTTTTGGGAATAATGTTAAGCATTTCATCCTTTTTGCTGTTTCAGCATACATAGGAAGATTATCTGCTGAAATTCGTCTCAAAACAGCAAGAAAAACAGACGAACGTGTAGGTTTGCTGAATGAGATAATATCTGGTGTTCAGGTCATAAAAATGTACACATGGGAGAAGCCATTCTGCAAGATTTTAGCTCAAATTCGAAAGCTAGAAATCAAAGAAATCCGTAAAACTTCATGGATACGAGGATGTTTAGATACATTATGGGTATGCATGCCAAGAATAGCGCTTTATTGTACCTTAATGGGTATGATACTGTCTGGTAAACCCCCAGCAACTGAGAAAATATTTATTTTCTTCTCATTTTACTGGGTTGTAGCTGAACAAATGGGATTTATGTTTTCTAGTGCTATTTCTGAAGTCGCTCAGGGTCTTGTAACGGTCAAACGATTGGAGGAATTTTTGGCTACTCGAGAGTTCCAGGACTCCAATAATTGTGCTTCATCAATGAATCTGACTATTTCGAAACGTATCTCAAAAAGTGGCACCATTGATATCAACAGTGAGCCCGGAGTACCTGAGAATCAGGACATTTCCATAGAGCTATATAATGTAACAGCAAAGTGGGATGGGAGCTCAACGGATAATACTTTGAGCAACGTGAATGTGAGGATAAAGAAATCAAAAATGTATGTGATGATTGGTGGAGTCGGTCAGGGTAAAAGTTCCCTGATATCGTCACTTCTAGGGGAAATAGCAATTTCCGAAGGTCACATAGACATTCACGGGAGTATCAGTTATGCTAGTCAAGAGGCCTGGATGTTCGGCTCATCAGTTCGTCAGAATATTCTCTTCGGTCAACCGTACAATACTCAGAGATATAATGAAGTCGTCAAGGTCTGTGCCTTGCTGAAAGACTTTGATCAATTTCCTCAGGGAGACCAAACGATTCTCGGGGAACGTGGCAATTCATTATCAGGAGGACAAAAGGCCAGAATCAATTTAGCTAGATCAGTTTATCGTGAATCAGATATTTATGTCTTTGACGATCCATTGAGTGCAGTTGATACACACGTTGGACAGCACTTGTTTGAGGAGTGCTTCGAAGGATACTTGAATGGTAAAACGAGAATCTTAGTGACTCATCAGGTGCAGTATGTGAGAAGAGCGGATATTATTCTGCTGTTAAACAATGGAAAATTGTTGGAATTCGAAGACTACCATGATCTGCTACTGGCGCGTCCTGAGTATGAGAAATTATGGTTGTCTAATTCAACTCCGGAGGCCAACAGCGAATCCGTTGTTGAAGAAAACTCAAATGAGAGGCATCTGACTTATTCTGATCATCAGACGAGTGGTATGACAGATATTCTCGATGATGATGAAGCAGAGGACGACGGAAAGGACATGAAGTTAGAAAATTCTCTGGAAAAATCGTCGAAAGGAACCGTAACAGGTTCTATCTACATCAATTACCTGAGAAGTGGAAACAATTGGTGCTTTATTCTCACAGTCTTCATGCTTACCCTTCTTACTTTGTGTGCAATTACTTCTCACGACCTCTTCTATTCAAGAATGGTAGAGGCTGAAGAGAAGCGTTACAACGATTACTTGAGTCAGAAATTCAACAATTCCTCAGTCACTTCACAGAATAACGGAGCATTCGATATCGAACCAGCTTATCATTTGATATATGTATACACAGCAATTACACTGTCAATTTTTATTTTTGGAGTGCTTGGAACAATGGCATTCTACGTAATATGTCTAAATTCCAGTGAAAATCTACACAACAAAGCTTTTGACTCACTCATAAGAACAAGTATGCAGTTCTTCAGTGTCAATCCAAGTGGCAGAATCATCAATCGTTTCTCAAAAGATATCGGTAGTATCGACGATCGTCTACCAAGAGATCTGGACGATTCTATAATTCTAGCACTAATTTCCTTGAGTTCTTTGATAATTGTTTGCTTCTTAAATCCGATTTTTTTAATTCCATTATTATTCATCATTATTATCGTCGCCATCATCACTAAAGTATACAGCAGAGCGAGTAAGAATCTCCGGAGACTAGAGGGAATGACTAGATCATCTGTATTCACCCATTTCAATTCAACAATGGATGGCTTGATGACAATAAGAGCATGTGGTGCGGAAAAACTTTTGACACATGAATTTGACAAATTCCACGATGATCATAGCGCAGCTTGGTACATGTCCATCGCAAGTGCTTCTGCTTTTGAATTTTATATCGGGATGCTTTGCTCTGTATTCACAATAATATTGACCTTTGGAGTTGTGATTGCTAGGGACTATGCAACTTCAGAAGTGGGTCTCGCTATTACATCGGTTATTTCACTAACAAGTTTGCTGCCATTTGGAGTTCTACAATTCAGTGAAGTTATTAATCACATGATGTCTGTTGAGCGAATTCTAGAATACACTTATTTGCAGCCGGAAGATAATTCAGATATGACGAAGAAGGATAATGGAAGCGTTGATTTAATTTCACCTATCCCTTCTGATTGGCCGAAAGGGTCCATTACTTTTAAGCATGTTTCCTTGAAATATAGAGAGGATGCACTGTACGTATTGAAAGATTTGAATTTCGCCATAAATCCAATGGAAAAAATTGGAGTTATTGGACGTACAGGAGCTGGTAAATCATCTTTAATTTCTGCCCTCTTTCGATTAACAAATATAGAGGGTAGCATTGAAATTGATGGGATCGATATTGAATCCATAAATCTGGAGCATCTGAGACGAAATATTGCTATCATCCCTCAAGAACCGGTGTTATTCTCAGGTAATTTGAGAATGAATTTAGATCCTTTTAATGAATTCAGTGATAATGCACTTTGGTCTGCATTGGAAGAAGTGGAATTGAAGGAAGCTGTAATGAGACAAGTTAACGGACTTGATAGTTTGGTGGTTGATAAAGGAGCTAATTTTAGTATTGGACAGAGGCAGTTGATTTGTCTCGCCAGAGCTATTTTAAGGAATAATAGGATATTAGTGCTGGATGAAGCCACGGCAAATGTTGATCCACACACTGATAAGTTGATCCAGAAAACTATTCGGAAGAAGTTTATGGAGTGCACTGTGATGACTGTTGCACACAGATTGAATACCATCATTGACAGTGATAAAGTACTCGTGATGGATGACGGGTGTATTATCGAATTTGATCATCCTTACGTTCTTCTTCAGGATGAAGGAAGCAAGTTCAGGTCTCTGGTAGATAACAGCGGAATGAACGATAATTTGAATAAAATTGCTGAGGAATCGTATAAAGAGAAACATCAATGCAGGCATTAATTTTTGTGTGAAGTACTAATGGAATATTCTCAGATATGATGAAATATAATGGAATTTTTCACTTTTATATCAAGCTTTGATGAGCGAGTGTAATATTTCGATAATGAAATTCATGATAATGGACGGATAAATACCAAATACATGCAAAACAGTTCTATTGTTCATTTATCGCTTTCCTTTGCCTCTAATTGGATGAAAGAAGCCCCAAACTTCTCCAATTCGTCTCCTGATTTCATCTGTTCTTTTCTGTTCTTGAAGATGATTCGAAGTGATTTTTTCAATTTCAAAAGAAACGAAAGAAAAAGGAATTAATTCATTTGATTATATAAAAAGGAAGAAAGTCGCAAGGAATTGCTTTTCTCGGTGATTATAACTACCTAATTATTATTTAAAGAAACTGAATTCTGTTTCGATTTTCCCGCGCATCTTCTGTCATGCGCAATTCATATGAACTGATCGCTATAGTCAGTATCGTCGCAATAGCAGAAGAATTGATAACGGCTTTTTTCAGCTCCAATATCCCACCATGTAAATTTCGACTTTGGCACACTTCGGGTGTTCACTCTGTCGACTTTTTCGCTACTATACGACGATAAACAAGGAGCACCGGGTATGACTTGGGTGATAAGATAAAACTCATTTAGTATTTTCGTTAAAATGCTCCGTCTCAAGTTGGTCCACCGGTTTTCATTATTAACAAAGACAAACACCGAAATCCATAAGATTGTCATTGGAAAAAAAATTGCACTTAACGAACTATTAGTGAAAAGTACTTTCCACACTTCTACTTCAAAGAAGCTGAATGCAACAGTTGACAGTTCAGTCAGATCGTTTGTAGACAACAACAATGTATTTCAAAGTCCATTCGAAGACGTAACAATCCCATCTGGTTGTGTTCATCAATATGTTTGGAGAAATGTGGACAAGTGGTGGCATAAAACCGCTATAGTAAGTATTTCAACTCTGTATTACTCATAATTTGAATCAGATTTGCATGAATTACTCGAAATAGACATCGGAGTGATGACGAAGTTGAATTTTTTTTTAAATTCTGATAGTATCGTTAGGAAATGAGGGAAATTTCCGCTGAAGAACGCTATTACACTATCTATTATACTCCAATATTTTTTGAAATATAGACAAAAATGAATAATTAGTAAAGGCAGACGTGAAACGAGATAAGGTGAATTTTTCTCTGTTAATTTTTCAAAAATATTTCAGAAACCAATGGAGCTGCGCCCTTTTTTCCTCATACTTTCTTGCAGGTAATTGCAAAGGCTACAAAAGACAATTAGAGCAAATTCGCCTTATCTCCCTTAGTTTCCGAGATATTGTAAAACAAAATTGTTGAGAGAAAGAGTTAACTGTTTCTATTCCATTTTTTAGGTAGACATTTCCCCAATTTTTGAGAATATTTCGGAAACTCAACAAGACAGGGCACTTTTACCCTAGTTCTTTTCCGGAGATAATTTTGAGAGCTACAAAAAAATTCACTACAAAAATTTCTGTATCTCCTTTAGATTCCCAGATATTCAAGAAAAATCGATTATTCTATGCCAATGCTCAATTGATCATTCAATTCTTTAATCCTTTCACGAACAACGGAATTATTGCAACAGGTATGTGCTCTCACTGGGAGATCCTATACATACAAAGAATTGAGAAGATTGTGTGGGAAATTTGCAACTTCTTTGAGGAGGAACAACATTTTGCCTGGTGATACTGTAGCCGTTGTGCTACCGAATGTTCTGGAGTATGCAGTCGTGGTGTTGGGTGCAAGTGAAGCTGGAGTGCGGGTGAGTTCTTTGATTGCCTTCAATTCTCTTCAATAACTTCAGAGGTATTTGTAAAATAACGAGAAGCTCGTTTTATCGCTTCGCTCTGAAAAGATAAAATAACCAAATTAATTAATTCCAGTTAACATTGGTGAATTCAGCTTATACTGCCTTTGAAATCCGCAAACAAATTGGGCATTCAGATGCGAAAGCTGTGATAACGACGAACGAAAAGTATCCAGTATGTATGGATAGCATAAAAAATCTACAGAATTCAATCGAATTGCCTATAATCGTGGTTCCAACTGACAATGCCACTGTACCGTTGGGAACAATTGACTTTAGAGACCTAGTAGCTAATGATGTTAAGGAGTTTGAGAAAATCGGAGAAAAGATTAAAGTCAATGCTGAAAAAGACACAATGATTTTGCCATACTCGAGTGGAACCACTGGACTCCCCAAGGGTGTTGAGCTTACTCACAGGTTCACTCAGTTCAAATTGAATTCGATAAAGCCCTTCGAAAGTTCAGAGAAAAAGTTGAAGATATTTGTTCTAATTATAGGAATATTGTCGCCAATTTGTGTCAACTCGTACATCCAGAATACACTTTTGCAGAAGCTGCCGATGGTGAAAAGGGCCAGGACATTGTTCCTCTTTTTTTACCAATT
Source organism: Aleiodes alternator (assembly GCA_963921955.1). NCBI lineage: Eukaryota > Metazoa > Arthropoda > Insecta > Hymenoptera > Braconidae > Aleiodes > Aleiodes alternator. The sequence goes on along the minus strand of OY998100.1, from coordinate 6,834,723 downwards.
TATCATATTTATGGCTTAGTTGCTTGTCTCAATGTTTATCTCAGGTAATTGAATCCGTTTTCATGAAATACCTCGCAAGATACTTGAAATAGAAAGATCTTTGCAGTAACCTGTTTTGTAGATAGAGCCAAGAGCTACAAAAGTTCCTCTTTTTCCCTTAGATTCAGAGATATTTCTAAATTAGGTTTCGAGAAATTGATTTTGAGATTATGGTAGGGGAACGTGGGGCAAAATGGTCATTGTAATGAAATAACGGGAGATGGATTTTTTTTAATGATTCCATCGGAAAGCTGAGGAAATTTTAGTCGAGAAACATGTGCCAGAATTAATTTCTTTAATTTTTTGAGAATTCGATTTTTTTCTGGCATTTTTTAGGGGTAAAATTTTCAGAGGCCTTCCGATTTTTGAGCAAATTCAGTTTTTTGGAAATATCTCTGGTTCTATTGGTCGTAGCAGCCTGGGACCAATTTTAAATGAAAGGTGAGAGCATTCCCCATCGATTCATGGGGTTTTGAATTAAAAAATATCGATTTTTAAGATAGTTATGGGAACTCTTGTGAAAAACCATGATCATCGGTTTTTATACTATAACTATTTAAAAAATCGATATTTCTGAATTCAAGAACCCACAAATCGATGGGGAATGATCTCACCTTTCATTTAAAATGGGTCCCAGGTCGCTACGGCCAATAGAACCAGAGATATCCCCAAGAAACTGAATTTGCTCGAAAATGGAAAGGCTTCCACCCCTCAAAAATTCCAGAAAAAATCGAATTCTCAAGAACTTGAAAAAAATTAATTCTGGCACATGTTACTCGACTGAAATTCCCTCAGCTTTGCGATGGAATCATTAAAAAAAATCCATCTCCAATATTTTCATTCATTTAAAGATTTTTTCATGATATATTCAGAAAAACTCGAATGTGTCCATTTTACTCCTTATGTCCGTATTGCCCCACCTTCCCCTGATTTTAAAGTTTTTTAATTCTTATTTAAATTTTAGTCTTGGTGGAAAATTGATTTTCATGCCACAGTTTTCATCAGCCCATCTACTAAATGTTTTGGAAAATTATCCAATAACACAATTCTATACGGCACCACCCGTGATACAGTTGATGGTTAATGATGACAGATTCAATAGAAAACACCTTTCTAATTGTAAAAGTATGATAAGTGGTGCAGCACCAATTGGAATTGAGCTCATAGCTAAATTGCATGAAAAAATGGGATCGAACTGGAAATTTACGCAGGGTTATGGACTGACTGAGACATCACCGGTGATAGCACGTGGAAAATTTCAGGCATCTTCTGGTTCAGCTGGTTTCATTACAGTCAATTCGACTATCAGAATTGTGGGAACGGAAGATGATAAAGCTGGCAGAAATCTGGGGATCAATGAAATAGGAGAGTTTTTTGTGAGAGGACCACAAGTTATGAAGGGATATTTCAAGAATTCGGACGCAACTCAAGAATGTTTCGATGGAGAATGGTTCAAGACTGGAGATCTAGGATATATTGATGATAAAGGTACTGGAAAACGTAGAAAGGTCCATTTTTATTCCATTTCTATGGGAGTAACGATGATGACCAATAATCTCCATTTTTATTCATTTTTTTGGGAATATCTTGAAAATAAGTGGAGATGTGGAACTTTTCATGGAGACCTTGTTTGTAGCTCTCATTTTGCTCTATAAAAATGTTTATATTTCGCTTCAATTCTGGAATATTTCCAGAAAATGAAGATAATTGCTGACTGGATCTAAGAACTCAAATTATTCATGCTGGAATTCCTCGGGATTTGAGGCACCATATATACCTGGGCGCGCGCAAAATTGCCTCGATTTCCGGAAATTATTCTAAATAAGAAGTAAAGGGAAAATTTCTTTTCTTGCATTGTTTCTTCACCATTTAATTATGTAAAAAAAATTCAAAATATATTTTTTTCTTCTTTCAATATCACTATATATAATTGACAATTTTGGACGGCTGAAACGATGGTGCCGCATGATCGGCATCAAAACTCTTTGAAAATTGATCCAATCTGAAAAAAATATGGTTAGTAAATTAAATGGTAGTTATATTCTGTCGGGGGGAATTTTCTTCTTAAACATTGTCAATTGTAAATAGTAATATTGGAAGAAAAATTAAAAAAAAAATTTTTTTTTACATAATTCAATCGTGAATAAATAATGTAGGAAAAAAAAAATTTCCCTTTATTTCATATTTAAAACAATTTCCGAGAGTCGAGGCATTCTTGCGCCTGCCCAGGTATATGTGGTGCCGTAATGGGAGTACGAATTTTTCCACGAGAACCTTTCTATGGGACCAGTTCTATTCTACAAAAGATGTCTCTTCATAACTTCTCCTAAATCCAATACTTCTTGAGATATTCCCAAAATACTCTGAAACTAGTATTGATTCTTCAGCAAGAGATGATAATAAGTTCTGGTATTTTTACATTTAGGTGAATTATACGTCACCGGACGTTTGAAAGAGTTGATAAAAGTCAAAGGCTCTCAGGTGTCTCCAGCAGAACTGGAGGACCTCATCCACGGTTACGAAAAAGTCGCTGATGCAGCAGTGATTGGAGTACCTCATGAAAAAAATGGTGAAGTGCCAAAGGCATTTGTAGTTCCAAAGCCAGGTGTCAAGATTACAGCTGAGGAAATTAAAGACTTCGTTGCTACACGTGTCTCCAAGCACAAACACCTCGGTCATGTTGCATTTATCGATCAGATACCAAAGAGTGCTGCTGGAAAAATTTTGAGAAAGGAACTTGAAAAGCTGTAATACATGTCAATTGTGATGATGAATTTTCTGAAGAATGAAAATTGTATAAGGGACAGAACTTTATTTTTTAATCTTTAATGCAAAGTATTTTGGATATTCGAGGATATATTATATGAGAATTGTGACGTTGAAGTATTGATCAAGATATTTTCATTTCCTTTACTAACAATAACTCTTTTATCTCTCTACGCAGCTCAATCTTTAATTAATCTTCGAACATTGTCCTTAACGACCACAAAATCAAGATAAGAGAGAGTGGGGCAAAATGGACCCTCATAGCAACATAATTAAGGATTTTTTTTTGGAATGAAGGACTCGAAGAAAAAATCTGAAAAAATTTGAGAAAATCCTCCAACATATCTATATTGTTTGTAGAATTTTTCAGATTTTTCAAAGCAACCGCTGCTTTAAAAAAAAATCTCGAGTCATCTCATCTTCTATGTCCATTTTGCCCCACTTTTCCCTATTGTTATTTTGGTATGAAGGTATTCGTATTACTATTTTATGTAGAAAAATTGATGTGACAATGATGCTTTAGCAACAGAGGAATAAATGAGTATTTTTCAATTAAAATTTAATAAGTTTTTTTCACTTTTCTCCCCTTCCTCAGCTATTGAAATCACTTATAGACTACACCTTTTAATGAAAATCAAGGAGGTATTAAAAAAAAGATCAATAAGTAGACATTATTGTCGTTGGATAATATTCATTCTTAAATTTGGTATAGAAAATGGTATTGTTACAGTTTTATTCATTAAAGAATGATTTCTTTAATCCTGATGTCAGGAGATCCAATCCGATTAATTCTGGAATTTGCCTGCAGTTTTTGAAGACTCATTTGCAGTAATTTTCATTAGCACCACTTGAAATCGCAAAAAAAACGATATTGATATGAGGAAAATATTAAATTTTCAGATCTTTTTATTTTCCTAAAATAAAAACACCTAAAATTCAAAATTTCTCTTTACTATATCGATAATATTTCTCCCGCGCATTTTCATACGCTTTTTTAAGCGGGAGTCGCGCACATGTAAATCCGTCGTAAGTACTGAAATTATTGAATCATTTCCAACTAGCGATGAGAGAAGAGAGAAGCTGACAAATTACTGTATTCCTTTTTCTGTCAATCGCATATGGTCGCTTGTGAAGTAAACACGGAAAATCGAGGAGGTCCGAAATTTCGTAGATCAAAAGAATAAATAAATAAACATAAACCGAGTGAAAGTCACGTTTTCTCCGCTCCTGACCCATTTGTTTCAGATTCACTGCCAATCAAGTGCGAGTTGATGAATGATAATAGTATTATTGGAATTTAAATAAGTGCACAGAGGTGATTCTGGGAGCATCACGAATTTTCTGGAAACTGCAACCACTTAGTTTCGGATATTTATCATTTTATTCTCTCATTCCGTTGAATGTCAGTCGAATTGGAACGACTGAGCGACACGCAGGGTAAATTGTTATATTTTTTTATTTGGAAATCAAAACTTAATACATGCACTATCATTCAACTTTGTGAAAAGAGAGTTTTGCGGAGGTTAGCGTCTATGATAGCTTTTTCCTTTTTCTTGGGGGAAAAAATCATCATTTTCATTATGAACTGATGACAATTGAAGTGAGAAATGGTTCATCAATCAAATTGTGAGAATCCGTCCGCAGTTTTTGTAAAAAATGTCTCGGAATCGATGAGAGAGTGAGAAATTTTCATGAAAATTTCTTTGCAGAGAAGAAGTAGGGCTACCAAAAAAGGATATAAACAATATTTCGCTATCTCGTATAGATTCTGAGATATCGAAAGAATCAATTCATTAATCCAGTAGTAGGAAGGTAAAACAGGATTAGTCGAATTTTTTGACGATCTTTTTTTTTCATAAAATCTCGGAAATTAGGCGAAATAGTGCGATTCTGGTCTAATCACTGGTAAAATCACTCCATCTCGCTTAGTTTCCAAGATATTTACCGAAAAAGAATGATAGAAAAAAGATTTATCCTGTTTTACTTTGTTATTAATTATTTTCAATATGGAAAGTCGAAATAAATGAATTCTCTGTTCAACTAATTTTTTGATTAATCATTTTTTGATATTTTCTCGTATAGAAAATTAAATATAAAAAATTCCATTGAACCCAATGGCAGTACCAACACAGTACCAAGTAATTCCTCCAGTACAGAATACAATGGGCGGTGGACATCTGCATACACCACCATCAATATTCCAACACATGATGGGCCAACACAATGCACAACAGGAGCCAGGCAGTTGGAACCATGTACCCCAAGTACCACCAATGTATATGCCCTGGAGTGTACCAGGTCTCCAACAGCCGCAGTTAGTGAGATTCACTGGAGAAAGACCACCACAGGCATGTGGCTCAATGATGCATCAAAAGAGGAAGTTGGACCCGGAAATTGTAGAAACGTGAGTTTGTTAAAGGGAAATGATCTAGGATTTCGGGAAAAAAATTGTCAATCAATAATTTTAACACATGTTTTTAGAGTATGAAGTTTTCAGACAAATTATTCTCATTCTGTCACCAGTTTTTTTTTCAGAATGTCTGGGATTTCCAGCAAGATAGGGTCCAAATCTGTTTTTGTAGAAAATGTCGAGAGCTATGATCCTCAAAAAACTGATAATAGAATAAAATCGAGATGTTTGAAAACTTCATTGTTGTGTTCAGTAGTGAAAATTTCATCAGAATTCTACTGTAATCATCAAGAAACTTTTATCGAATAGTTATACTCTTAGAATTGATTTTTCTTCAGAAATAGACTTTAAACGAAACTCGATTCATCTAGCTTCACATCTTCACTCTCTCTTTCTACTCTATTATGGCTATATCCCCTAGAGGGGCAGGTGCCACTCACCTCTTCACTACAAAAATGAATTTCTTGAAAATCAATCAATTATTGTTATAAATCATGACTTTCTTTGCAGTCGACAAACAAAACAATTCATCTCAGAAGAAAAAATGGCAGCACACTTCAGGAATATGCACATAAGCTCGAATTACTCGCCAACTCCAGTAGAATTACCATCAGCTTGTCCTCCACAGCTATCAACAGATGGAGCAACAAATGTTGAAATGCCTGTTGATACCCCAGTGACACTCGATGATGGCAAGAGTATGCACCCGAGGCTCGTTATCTCAGAAGAGTTAAAGAGACTCCAGAGTGAACCACTGTTGCCTGCTTCGCTATTATCGAAATTGTGAGTGCTGGTAAAATAACAATTTATGGGGAAAATATTAAGATCTAATGATTGGGTTGTTTGGGAAATGATTGAACAATGACGAACAAATGTAATTATTATCTTGATTGTAGTTCATTTGATTCGTGTCAGGCTAGGAGAAATATGTACAAAATTTGTGTAGAAGATATAGAGATATATAAAGATATATTGCCGAACTGAATATTAAATTCGCATTAAAGGAAGAATACGCGTCACAATAGGATGGAGTGAAATAATAAAGAGACAGCGTGTATTTGTGTCTCAACTTTGTAGCTCCTTGTTCGTGTGTATATGTGTGAATGGATGTAGCGGTCGCTACAAAGAGACCTTTCTTGTAGGAAATTTTATAGGCTACGAACATGACGGTGAAACTGGCCTCCCATCCTCTAGCTTTGGTTGGGACTGTACTCAAATAAGCTAAAATGCATGAAGGTGGATTGTCGAGAAATTGTTTGAAAATCTGAAAATATTTTAGAGGGCTACGCAAACCACCCCCAAATTGAATAAGACCATCCCCAACGACGATCTAATTTTCTAAACGTGGAAAAGAAATATTTTCATCTCTCATTTTCAATATCATGTGACTCATTCTATCTCTTGAGGTTTTGGAGTGAGAGAAATTTTTTTTAATTCTGAAAAAAATCCGAAGAGTACGCGAATTGCCCCTGAACATAATGAAATTATTTTTTTTCCCAGATTCAGAAAATTAGATCGTCGTTGGGGATGATCTCATCACATTCAGGGGTAGTTCGCGTACTCTCTGGACTTTTTTCAGAATGAAGAAAAATTTCTCTCACTCCAAAATCTCAAGTGATCGATAAGTCGAATGGTGTTGAAAATGGGAGATGAAAATATTTCTTTTCTATGTTTAGAAAATTAGATCGTCGTTGGGGATGGTCTCATTCAATTTAGGGGTGTCTCACGCACACTCTAGAATATTTTCAGATTTTCAAAAAATTTCACGACAATTTATGCATTTTAGACTATTCGAGTACAGTCCCAACCGAAAGTACACTCATGTCAATTTGGAGAATGGAAGACCAGTTTCACCGTCATCTACAAACAATGTCTCTTGATAAATCCCTATAAACGTCATGGTTTCTGAGATATTTTGAAAAAACCATAGAATGAAATTTTTTCATTTTTAATTCAGCAGACTAGAGAAATCTCATATATATCCTTCCCCAATTATCTCCAAAGCGGAGTAAGCTTAGATGAAAATGTCGAGAGACTTTTTTTTTGTCGCTTATTAAATTTTCTACAAAATCGTTTGTGCGATAATCACGAGATAGTCCAAGTGGAATTCATCAATATTTTCTAATAATTTTCATCAATTACAGAGAACGTCCTTCCATGGCTCTGGTATTGTGGGAACCACCAAGTAAACACTTGAGATTATTATCATCTCGACAACAGCCATCATCACAGCCATCAACATCAAGTTCTGAAGAGGATGATAATAACAACAATATCAACAACAACGACGAACAAATAGCAGATTTAAATGAATCGAATTACCCATCCAATAGCATTGACCTCGAGCCAATGGATGTTTGAGCAATTTTTCAAAATATATATGTTTCATTGTTATTGAGAGCTGAACAGTACACGTGGATGGAAGTATGAGTGGATTCATTAATATTTAGATTTGAGACATGTCTCAATGAAGATTAGATATTATTTTCATTTATTCGTTGTAATAAGACATGAAAGGCATTTTCATTGGACGAATGAAGGGGGGATGGATGAATAATTTTTAATAAATCTCGAGGTATTAGTGCATATTGATAGATTGAAGATAAAATATTCATGAACTTTTAAAATATCTTGCATTAACATGTACATGTTTTGAGTACAAGGCTGACGAATGTTTGGGAACTTTTTTAGTTTAGAGTAAACGAGATCATTCTTTTCTGATTAAAATGAAAGTTAATGAAAACTTCTAGTGTTGATATATTAATTCAATCATTTTTTATGTATAAGCTATGAGGAAGGAATAAGATGAATCTGTTGGAGATCCTATTCATCTCAATTCAACGATTTCACGAGAATTACATCGTTAATTGGCTTTATCAACTTGACGTTGTTTGTAATGATAGACTTTGATAATTCCTGATTTTCAAATGACTCATCGTTTATCACCGTTGCTACTTTTGGATTATCAAGTATTGTCACGTGATCGCCTTCCAACAGATGAACTTGCACTTTTTCTTGAGTCATCTGCAACAAAATTATTCATTAAATATTGAAATTTGAAGGAAATTGATAGAATAATACTCTTCACCGAATCAGTCGTGAGAGAATTCTACTCCGTTACTCACTTTGCCTAGACCATAATCCTCAGGAAGACTCTTGATATTCCCCACAGTTGATTTCAAAAGAGTAATCGATGATTTAATCGGTGAAAGATGCAAAATATCATAATTATCAAGTGCTAATAAACGCATGTAAATACAAGTGCAAATATTCTTCCTCTGCTCAATTGAAATCCTCAAAGATTCACCTGGCACACGTTTCATAAAAAAATCCAATTTTTCCTCCCAAGATTTACATTTTTCAAGTTCAATGAATAATTCACCGCTGATTGTTGGTTCAGCAATATCGCACATACCAACGAGTATATTTGTCTCGAGTTTGTCATTATTTTCTGATGTCAGTTGTTGATTCTTCATTTCCTTCATCCATTCAGCTGAGCCATCAATGATGATTATTTTCCCATAGAAACCTAGAGATTCTAGTTTTCTCGCTAGTTCAATAGCAACAATTGATCCATAGGAGTATCCGACGAGAAGGAATCGCGTTTTATTTCGAGTTCTCTCCAAGAAATGCTGAAAATGGGGACAATTTGAATTAATTCATCTTCTTCCGTCTTTTGACTACTAAATTATGATTATGAAAATACTCACTGGTAATAATTCATTAGCCATCTCTTGAATAGAGAGATACTTCGTGTCTGTATTACACAACTGCAAGCAAATAGCTGGTGCCCTAATTTTTTCAGCGATATTCATAAAAATGGAGCCGAAGCCCTCAATCCCGGGTACGAAAAAGACCTCCTGTCTCCCAGTTTCCTCCTTCGTTGGTAACTTGAAACAAACCTCCTTCATTGACTCATGCTCACCAAGTAATCTAACCAGCAGCTTCATGCCCGTGAGAACTTCACCCTCAACAATATTCCCACTCTTTTTCTTCAGTTCAACGCCCGTTGAATTCATCTCAATCAATTTAGAGAAGTTGAGCCCTCGAATATCTTGTGCTGTCAGGAATATCTCAAATTCACGCTCTAGGGTTTGTTTGATCTCCACAGCCATCATTGAGTCCATACCAAGTTCAGTTAATGGTGTATGTACACCAACTGATTTGAGATCCTTGAGTCCCATGATATGGAGGACAGTATCAACAAGATTGAGGGCACCAGAGCTACCACCTCTCTTTTCAGCTACAACCATACTAGCAACAATCGGTGACTTTTGATTGAGAAAACCATCCAATACATGTAAACATGATGTTATTTTTTGTTGAAGTGTACCACCAATTACGAGCTCTTTGTCGTCATCCTGCATATCAGCAACTAGGCCAACATCACCAACAGCACCCCACTGTATTGCAAGTGCTGGTAGTCCTTCGCTAGCACGCATCTCACATATTCTCTCCATGACTGAATTCGACATGCCATAATTCGTTTGTCCTACATTACCACGTCCACATGATACCGATGAGAACACAACAAAGTGTCGTAATTTTGGACATAATTCTCGTGATAATTCATCCAAATTCTTTGTTGTCCGAGCTTTGGCCTTGAAGGACTCTTCAAATGTCTCTGGTGTCTGATTCTCCAAGAGGCTGTCCTTAAGAACAACAGCGAGATTATAGATTCCATCTACTGGTCCTTGTTTCGATGCTATCGATAAAATTTCCCTGCATTCTCGCGGATTTGATGAATCTTTACCAGATACAATTGTGACATTAACGCCGTAACTCTCCCACACTTTAATTCGCCTGCGTTGATAACCATTTTTGACACCTGAACGTGAGGTGAGAATTAAATTCCGAGCACCACGAAGGACAAGCCAGTCGGCTAATTCCAAACCAAAGCCACCGAGACCCCCAAGAATTAGATAAGCACGATCTTCCAGACAATAATAGCGTGGAAAGGCTGGGATCGGCTTACCCCAATTATTTTCATCTTGGATTTTGAGAACGACCTAAAAAAAATAATAGATTATTTGACTAATTTTTACTAAATCCATAGTCGCGACTTAGAAAAGTCTCTTCATCTCCCTCAACTCCACTGACCTTTCCAATATGTTTCCCAGCAGCCATGTACCTAAAAGCCTGTTCAATCTCGTCTCTCGAAAACACCGTTACATTCAGCGGCTTAACAGCTCCATCGTCAATTGCTCTCTGCATCAGCCGATAAATATCCATCTTCTTCTCCTCTCCCGCATAAAAAACCTTATCCAGCAGCACCCCATAAAAGCTGATCTCCTTCGAGAATGCAGACATGCCCAGATGATTATCATTAGCCATATCGAATTTCCCAATTTCTAAAAATCTGCCACCATGACTTAGACACCTGACTGAAGCCTGAAGTTTCTCCTCAGCGAGTGAATTCAGAACAATATCAACACCTCTTCCACCAGTTCTCTCCATCACCATCTGTTCGAAGCTCGTGTCCCTCGAATTACCGATATGATCATTCGGAATTTCCGGAAATTTGTTCTTCATGAATGCCCTCTTCTCCTCGGTACCAACGGTCGTGAAGACCTCGCAGCCGGTCCACAGGGCGAGATTGATGGCCGCCTGTCCAACACCACCGGATCCAGCGTGGATCAACACCTTCTCGCCTTTTCTCATCCGTCCACGATAATAAAGCGCATAACAACAGGTGGCATAGACGCAGGGCACCGTCACTGCTTCCTCGAGGCTCCAGGAATCAGGCACCCTCCATGTCAGTTTCGGATCGTAATTGAGGACATTCGTCATAGCACAACTCGGTATAATGCCCATAACCCTTCGGCCATCAGACATAACACCAGAGTACTCAAATCCGAGAAGACACTCAGGGTCAGTCCTCGACTTGACGAAAATGTCACTGTTCAGCTTTCCAGTTGCTATCATGATATCCTTGAAATTTATCGACGAATAGACGACATGGATGAGGTTGGAATGATCAGAGGCGGGCGTCATGGGGCCCTGCATCCACCTAAATGACGTGAGATCGCCCTTCACAAGCTGATTCACCCAGCCATGATGCTGCGGCCGATATTCCAGGGGTGGAAGGGGCAGGTGCCTGTATGAGCCCCAATTAGCAGCAGGTCTCAAGACGTTGATCGCGAGGTTCAGCTTCAGCTGATCAGCGTAAAGTGGCTCGGAGAGGGAGAAGTCTGGAGCCACTGGGTCCTGGATCAGAAAGGCTCGAACGATTTCTCCACCGGGTTCTTTTCTGATGCAGTTGATCAGGCCCAGGAGGCCGTTTTCAAAGGTTTTATCACTTGTTAGTAAGACTCTCGATAGTCCTGATACCGCGCGCTCAGCTTCGGCTCTTAGCGCTGCTTTCAATTCGTTGAGCCATGTGAACTCTTCGTTATTCACCTGAATAATGATTGTCTTTTTCGGGATTCTCTCTGGCTTTTTGAGGAGTAGGAGAGTGGAGCTTTTGACGGACTTCTCGAGGACTATTTGGAGGCCGTGGAGCTTCGTCGGTGAGGGGATCTCTTTCAAAGATGATTCTAAGGTCAGGACGAAACCACCGTCTTTCAGAGTTGCGAGGAAGTGATTCAGAGCCTCTCGCTTCTTCAGTGACACGAGGTTCCGGCCGGTGATCATCAACGCGTTTGTCTCAGTAGTCAATTTTTTGGGATCGGTGATGGTGATGGCCGAGGGTGCTTCTCCTTCTTCAAATGGATCCTCCGAAGTGATGATATTCACGTCCGCCTGGATCATTGGGAGATTGGCGAGGACTTCAGCTATGTGGAATGAGAAGAGATCCTCGCGCGGATACCTTTCGCCAGGATCTAAAGATTCTAATGTTTTAACTCTAGTGCCGAGGTGGTTCTCCAACACGAGATGAGTCGCCATATAGATAGCATCTTGTAATGAGCATTCAGCACGGTCTCTGTGGACTACGAAGCTGTAGGTTTCCAGGACTGGTTCACCAGCTGGTTTTCTTCGGGAAATCGAACTTGCTTGTAGTCCGCATATCTGGACACCACCGGAATGAATTACATCGTGTTTATCACTGGTGTAAATCTTGAATTCTGTCGAAGAAAATGGTCAAATCAGTGATGAAGCTAGAATAAGGCGAAAAATTTCTTGCCGGTTTCCGTATAAATATCTTTTTCTGTACACTGGGACGAAAGTGAGACTTTCGGCCCTCGCTGCGCTCGGGCGTAAGCTCACTTCCGTCCCAGTGTGCAGAAAAATAGTATACACACCTTGGGCAGTAAGTAAGAAAGCCTCAGAGCACATGTTTGTCGACCTCGGCTTCGCCTCGGCCAACAATTACATGTGCTCTGAGACATTTCTTACATTACTGCCCTAGGCATGTAATATACTATTTCCGCACGCCTAGTGTGCAGTCAGTGGCACTTTCCACACGGTGTACATAAAAAAATTGTACCTTAGACATGCGGCAAATATTTTCAGACTCGCGTGATTACAAAACTCGCCTTCAGCACGTTTCGCAACCTCACACTTATCAGAAAATACTTTACCGCACTTGTTAGGTAATGTACTATGGAATGACTGGGTTTAGAGGAAACTACAGAGTAGTGGTTCTATAGAAAATTTTCAGAGCTGCAGAAAAGGTTTCTTTACAAATTTCCGTAAACCTTGCTATTCCCAAGATATTCTCAAAATAATAAGTGTCTGACACATCCTCCTGTTGAAGAAATGTGAAGCTTCAAAAATTAGTCTCACCTTTTTTGTCTGAAAGCATATTTCGAATCTGCCTGATGTGCTTCTGTGGATCTATTATTAGCTTCCGAATGCCAGTTGGGACGAGAAGATTTCGAGTGTCTAGTCCAAGGATTTTAACCTGCAGCATGTTGTCCATGAAAGAAACCCAATTATTCGCCCAGGCCACCGTGCCCTTTGAGCCGTCAGTCGTCGCGCTCTTGATGGCTCTAAATAATCCAGAGTACTGATAGCCGCGTAATCTCAGCTCTTTGTATACATCTCTGGTACTCATTTCCTCTAATTCCTCTCTTCCTGGGAGTGGGAATTTAATCAGTTCGTCCTGGGGATTTGGTGTATGGCGAACAGATCCGGTTACCACTGCTACGCCGCCCTCTACCACCTCAAATCTTCCAGTTCCTGTAATTAATTATGGATGTCTCAATGCGGAAAAGGAATTCGAATTGTGTTCTCACCTTTCTGGATCATTAAAGTGATCTTGAGCTCCTCTTTGGAGAGCGTTGTAGCCCTGAGAAACTTCACGTCCTCAAAAACAACTGGAACCTCGCTGTAAAACTCTCCTCTCATTAGACCAACTGTCTCCCAAATGAGTGCAAGATAACCAGTAGCAGGCAACAGTTTCCTTCCGTCAATAACATGTCCTCCCATGTATTCATACTCCTCATCCGCCAAACTCAACTCTACAATTCTCTCGCCGGTTTTGATCCTTTCTTGGTTCCTGTAAGACGTAACATACCAGTCCTCCGAGTGATCCCACTTGATAAGGTGATTGAGCATGGGCGTTCCCCTGGACACGGGGAACTCGACTTCAGGATAGAGCTTCCAAACAGCCGGCTGCAAGCCAGCTTCGTAGAGTTTTCCAATGCTATTTAGGAAGAACTCCAGACTCTCCTTGTGTTCACTCTGCGACAGGGCGATAGTCAGCACTCCGGAGTCCAGTGATTTTGTCAGCTTCGTTTGGAGAAGCCCGTGCGGTGCTATTTCGATGGTTACAGCATTCTTTGGAATTAGTGATAACGTCTCTTCAAAAACACTGGGAGTGAGGAGATGATTTGAGTGATACTCAGCTGATGGAAATTCAACCTGAGATGAACTCCATTGGGATCTTGCCAGAGATGAGCTGAACCACTTGGCACTTTTTCTCTTAGAGCTTGGAATTACTTTATTCATGTAGCAAAATAGCTTTCGTGCAGTCTGCGATGGACAAGGGTTCTTTATGTCTCCCTTTGTTTCTATCAATGCTAAGCCCAATGAATATGCTGAGAGAATCATTTGCTCAGCTGTAAAGCAACCATCTGCATAAGCACAGCCAAGTTCACCAACTGAATCTCCAATCATTCCATCAGCCTCAATCCCTAAAGCTGTTAAAACATCGACAAGGCCGATCTGTACTGCGGCTATTCCGACAATTGACTTCAGAATATTGTCGAAAGTTGATTTACTGGGATTCAATAGAATATCATAGAGATCGATGTGATGATGTTTGAGGACTGCGTCGCATTTTCTTATGGCATTAGCAAAGATTGGAAGGCGAAGGAGGGACTCGCCCATTCTTGGCCACTGGGAGCCAATTCCTGAGAAGATGAACCAGACTGGTCGTCTACTTTCTGAATAATACTGAATATCTCGGAGCTCTTCTTCAGTTGAGGAACCGAGGATTGTGTAGCCTCGGTAATGATGGCCAGATATGTTCTCCGCATGCAGATCTTGGAGTAATCGAACGTACTCAACGTCTATTGGGCGACTCTCCATCTGAAATTGAATGATGAAGCATTGATAGTAGGGGTGAGCGAATAAGTCGAAATGACGAACAATTCGAAGTGAATCGAATACGAAAATCGAATTATTCGATTCGAAAATCGAATTGAATTTCCCTTTTCTATGCGATTCGAGAGGTATTCGCTCACCCCAGATTAATAGCGAATCAACTAATCATAAAGACTCAAAAATGTACTCACATCGGCTAGGAGAGCCTCAACCGCTGCCTCAGTTCTCCCAGAAACAAAAACAAGCCTAGGAAGATCATCCTCTGGTGCACCAGCATTGATCTTCTCCTTGGGATTTGATTTAAGAAGAATATGTGCATTAGCACCGCCAAAACCGAACGAACTAACACCAGCATATCCCCCATTCCATTCAGTTGGTTCAGTAATAACTTGAACTCTTCCGTCCTCAAGTATTTTAACACCCTCACGTGGTCGTTTGTAGTGTAAATTTGGTGGTATAATACCAGTTTCATTGGCAATAACAATTTTAGCGATTTGTCCCATACCACTGGCTGGCTCAGCATGTCCAATATTCGATTTGACTGAGCCAATCTTCAGTGGTTCTTCACGTCCAGGGCAAAATACAGTTTCTATAGCATTCAATTCCTCGGGATCACCGACCTTTGTACCAGTACCATGTGCCTCAATGTATGCCACTGATGACGGTGGTACTTTGCACTCTTCATACAACTCTTTCAGTAGCACACTCTGCATGGAACTTGATGGGAACGTTATTCCCTCCTCTTTAAAGCCATCGCAATTGGTTTTAGCATGAACAACAGTAGCATAAATACGTTTAGCATCTTTTGATTTTTGGAGGAATGCTACACTTATTGTTTCGCTTCTCACGTAACCGTTGGCATCAGCATCAAACGTTTTTGATCGACCATCCGGTGATAATACACCTGCAATAAATAAATTTCTGTTTCTATCAATATCTTGTGAATCACGAATTTTAGCAAACTATGCTTTCTCCATTAGATTCAGAGCTAATTCAAAAACAAAGATGACTAAATTTTCCAGAAAAATCGATTTAATTCATCATTAGTTTTCTTGGCACATCTCATAATCTAAACAAGATAAAGCAATAATTATATTGGCACTTCTTGTAGCTCTTGAAATTCTTTAAAAAAATGTTATAAAAATTGCTGTATTTTGATTAGATTTTCAGATATTCTTGGAAAACTGGCAACAATATAACATCGATTCGTCTAAAAACTTAACACTTTTTAAACAAAAATATTAATTCGAGGATTGATTGAATTACCTAATCGAGTAAATTGGAGTGAAACATTGGGGTGAAGACAGAGATTAGTACCACCGACGAGGGCAGCATTACAAACACCATTCTTAATAGCCCTGTATGCATGCTCCATTGCGAAGAGACTAGAACTGCAGGCAGAATCGACGGTGTAGCTCGGTCCATGTATATCGAGCCAGTGGGAAATTCTATTTCCCAACATTGATTTGCAGCATCCAATTATACCATCATGCTGTGTTCATCAACAAAAGAAATGAATGCCTCAAGTGTATTGGATCTTTTTCAAAAATTCAATGATGAAGTGAAGAAATTAAATTTTATTCACAGGACCTGTTCAATTATCTTCGCTCTACTTCATCAATGAATTTATTTCGAAAGTCGTTAAGGAGTAGAAATTGCACTGAACTATACGCTTTTGATAAATCCACGTGATCTCCGATTCTGCGAAACACGAACCAATGAATACACCAGTATTGGTTCCTCTCAGGTGCTTCGGATTGACTCCAGCATCAACAATAGCTTCATAAGCATGTTCCAGTACCATTCTGCCCATTGGATCCATGATGTGTGCATGCTTGAAATTTATGCCGAAATAATCAGCATCGAATTTTTCAATGTTATTGACTTTTCCAGTTCTCTGCGGAATCTCAGGATGATCTGCCGATGTTTTTTTTTTAAATGAATTAATATTTAAGAAACAGAAAAAATAGATAATAGGATGGTTTTATTCTGTATTCCAGAATCTCTCGACAATGGAGTGAGAATCGGTAATTCTTGTAGAGACCTTTTTTGTAGAGCAAATTCAGGGCTACAAAAAAGGTTTCTATAGAATTTCTCATATCTCTATTAGATTCTGAGATATTTCACAAAGATTGGAATTCTAGTGAAAAAAAGTTCAGGAAGAAACATATAAGATAATAATTGCACAATTATCGGATAATTCAGTGTTACGTTATCGATGTTTTGGGGTAATAGCTCCGCTAATTGAATTCTCAATTGATTCATTCCGAAAATTGTCTGGAATTATATGTCAGTTCAACAATGTAATCAATGAATAAGCAAATGTATTTTAATTCATTTTAAAAATGTAAGTTATAAATTATTCATTATTATTGGAACAGAAATTCTTGAAGTGATTAGTTTTTGGTTGAATTCATTTGAAAGATTAAGTACTTTCTTCGGGAAATAATTCGGGGGTCAGTGACCTAGCCAGGGAAAATTTAGAATCAATTGCCGAAAGTTTTTCATTATTTTTCGAAAGGGTAACGATGAAATAATTCTTTTGGAGTTCATTTTCGTTGAATTTGTCAGAAGCTAATGAAGGTCCGAAATTTTTGTAGATATCTGTCAGGCATATACTTGAATTACCTTTCTACCACTCTAGTGATCTCTTGAAAAAAAAAAAAATTATGGTATCCGCCTCAGCATGATACTCTTGCAATGAAGTAATTCAACTCTATACTCGGTACTCTATTACTATTACTATCCTCTCAGCACACACGCTTTATATATCTCTTCTACATCTAGATCCTCTTTAATTTTTCCAAAACATTCCAGAATGACGAGCTTTTGAAATTTAAGTCCTCCAAGAATTTCGAAAATTTAAATTTCAAAAGCGCGTCATTCTGTCAATTTTCAACTTTTTTTAAAATCCTAGTCCCGACCATAACTGCACTCATACTGATTAAGAATTTCCTTGGTTTTTATTTCTCAGATGAATAGAAGAGTCGAAATCGATCCCGCCACCAAGGTCCATTTCTTTGGACAGGGTCTTGTTTAGTGCCATTTCTGACATAATAAAAATATTTATCTAATTTCAAAAAAAGTGTTTTTCTATGCAGCATGAGTGTTATAATATACCTGGAAAGTTTGCATGGTATCGTACATTATTTCGACCTCCAAAAAAAATAACTGAAAATACCTCAAATTTTAAATATTATTTTAAATACCCCCTGAATGGAAATTTCCTCAACTTGCCAATGGAATCATCAGAAAAAGTCTATCTCAAAAATTGTCACTGATTTCGAGCAACTTTCATAACAGAAATTCTCAAAACTAAAATGTGTTCATTTCGGCCCTTATGTTCTCCCCCCCCCCCCCCCCCCCTCCCTCCTATATTTTTTTTCAATTATCTCCAAAACGAGTATGTTTAGAGAAAAAAAAGTCGAGAGACCTCTTTTGTAGAGAGTTTACAGACCGAAAAAAAGATCTATCAATAAATCTTCCTAAATGTCATAATTTTCGACAAATTCACAGAATGAACAATCTGCGATTCTCAGTCATCTTCCTATTCAACTCCAATACAGAATCAGTGCAGGGAAGTTTCAACTCACTCAGTCTCCAACGACGATCATCGTCAGTAAGTAAATCAACTTTGTTCATGAGATTATCACGAAGTTCCGCAATGTTATTAGACTCTGGAAATCTTCCAGAGATACCAGAAATAACAATGTCATCGTCTTCCCCCTTTTTCGTTGCCATTCCTATCACCGAAACACTATTTATCCAAAAAAACACTAACTATATATTATATATGTGAGAATTTAAAAAAAATCAACTCTAATGTTTTGTGAAGAAAGGGTCAACAATTGAATCCCTCAGGTGTGAGACTAGATTGATTTGAAAAGTCAGAAGTGCTTTTATAACATTTCTCCTACTTCTTTATTTAATTTCTTCCTTTTTTGGGGAAAGTGGGATAGAATGTTTGACCTTCTCTGGGTCAATTCTATAATGTTGAAGCCAACGGAATTCTATTTGAATGCAAATGAACAGAGTTCATAGACTTGCTCATAGTTGTTGATTACGATTCCGTAATTCAAAATAATTCCCGAAATTTTGATTCAAAAGAAGAGTTCAGAATGTTCCAGGTTTACCTACACTGAGAAAAAAAAATTTTTGTTGTAAGAAAATCTACTTAGTTGAAGAAAATCTACTTCACTCAAGAAAATTTCAATATATATAGATATAGGAGTTATGAAGGAAAATTTTAAATTTTCTTGTTACAAGACAATATTTTGCTACAAAATTTTTTTTCTCTCAGTGTATAAATATCTCCGAAGCAAGTGAATTCAGGGGAAAAATGTAATTAGGACTTATTGGTAGAGAATTGAATTTTCGGTAATTCGGGAGTATTATCGGCTTTTGAAAATTTTGATTTAAAATTTTTTTTTGCAAGATGAATTGAGTTGTCCAATTCGAGTCAAAAAACTTGTAGTAATTCTTTGTGTCCAACAACCCAATAAATAAAATATTCCAACTTTATTGAAATTTTATTTCACAGTAATATAGATATAGATAAATAATAAATTCAGTAGAGAGCAGAGTTTAATATTTTGATTGTGCGAGAGAAGAGGGGGGCTTGATGAGAGCCAAAGCAGTCATGAAATAATCGATGTCTTCCTGACAAAGACAATTGGTGTGAAAACACAATGATAAACAGAGAACAATGGTCTTAGGGAAATGGCAAATTTGGTAAATCAATCATATGAGCCTCCTCTAGGCCAGTATAATTTTGGTTGTCTGCAGTGAAACATCAGAATTGTGTTTTGTATTAAAAGTTAGTTGCCACCACTGAGGGTGATTTTTCTTGGGAAATGCAAATTCCGAATGAGTATTTCAAAATTTCATTTAATCCATATTGAATTTATAGAGGTTTTTCTTCGCTTCTTTTTGTTTCGAGTAGTATGAGGTATTTTATATTGATATTGTTCCATGCGATGTGTACAAGTTATTACAGTAGATAGAGCATTTTAATTTACTTGTTTTTTTTATAAGTTAAAAAAAATTAAATTTTTAAAGCCCAAGGAAGGTGGGCAGTGTTTGGAGTCAATAAAGTAGATGGTGATAGGTTTTTTTGAGGCCTATCCCTACAAATTCTCACGTTTGTAGAGCTTCCATTCGGGAGCAAAAGCAAAAATCAAGAAATGAAATTATCTCTTCTTGTACATTGAAGTTTTCTTCAGAAGAAATCGTCAAGGGACATTTTTTATAGAGAATTTGAGAGAGTTCAAAGAAGGTCATTCTAAAAAAACCTATTTTCTATCAATCCGTTGTATAATGAATGAATACATTACATCACTTTATTCAACCCATTGTGATACACAAATTCCGTGGAAAATGAAGATGAATAGGGGAAAATGAGAGTTAATCTTTATTTTTTATTACATTCATAGATTATTGATATAATATTTTTTACCAATTTATTCCTTAACTTCATAGTTTCTCGTGATAATTCTCCTCGCAAATTTAAATTTCATGAAAATGAATTCAGTGAATGAATAATTGATGAAACTATAATACAAAATTGATCGTTTTTCAAATTATGAATTAAAAAGTAAATTAATTTTTATTGAAACAAAAGAAACGAAAGCAAGTATTGTGTACTCTAACAAGAAATTTTTAATCTGATTTTTTGTGATGACCATTTTTCATATTGAGTCCTCCATTTTCCTTCGTCTCAATTGCATCGTCAATGGGTTCACCATTGATGATGCTAATTACCTGTGCATTATCGAGTATAGTGAGATGATTACCGGTTATCGTATGATGCTGTATTTCTCCACTCGTCACCTGGAAAATTATTAAATATAAATTGGAATCAATTTACGAAAAAATTGTTGCACATCTTCTGAATATCTCTAAAACGCGTGAAGTTAGAGACAAATATCAAGAGACTTTTTTTTGTAGAAAATTGAATTGTCTATAAGAATATCCTTTGATCATTTCTCTCAAACCTTATCATTTTCGAGATCTTTTTCAAAGAAAGCTGCATATGATTTGCGAGCAAATCCTCCAATCAATATATCTATATCAAAACTATAGTATCTATATCGCTCACCTTACTAAGATCATAATCCTCTGGTAAATTTTTTACAGCCTCAATTGTTGATTTCAATAGGAGAATCGATGATTTGATTCGTGGCAGATTAGAAATATCATAATTATCAATAGCAAGTAGACGTTTATAAATACAGTGACAAATATTTTTTCTCTGTCCAATTGAAAGTCCTGAATTTCCAACTGGCAATTGCTTCATGAGAACCTCTAATTTTTCCTCCCAAGATTTACACTTCTTGAATTCAACAACCATCAATTTTGTGAGTGCTGGTGCAACAATGTCAGTTATACCAAGGAGAAGATTTGTCTGAAGGTCTTCGTCACTCTGTGATGGTAATTGTTGCTTTTTCATTGCCTTCATGAAGAGTGGTGAGCCGTCGATGAGGATTAATTTACAATTAAGATTGTGAGCCTCTAGTCTTCTTACTAGTTCAATTGCTACACCTGAGCCGAATGAGTAGCCAACAATGAAGAAGGTTTTTTTGCCTTTATTGATTTTCAAGAGATGCTGAAAATAATATTTGAAGATTATTGATAATATTCATTTTATCACGCAATAGTAGTGATTAAAGGAAAAGAAACTTCGATAAATCTGATGCAGATTATATTGTAAATATCTGTGAAATCAGCAAATTTTATGCGCTATGAAAAAGATCTCCTGATGAATTCTCCTAAATCTAATTATTTTCAGGATATTTACAAGATGATCAGCTTTTACTTTTCAAATTTATCTTCCCCATTTTACACAAAGTGAGCAATGCTAATTAGAAAGAAAAGACAACTCACGGGAAGGAATTTATCAGCCAGTGCTGGAATAGTCATTTCTGTGTCTATATTATTCAATTGCAAACAGGTGGCTGGAGCCTTTATTTTCCTGGCAAGATTCATGAAGATAGAACCAGAGCCCTCGAGACCGGGTATGAAAAACACTTCGTTTCTTCCCGATTCTCCAATTGTAGGAAGCTTCAATAGTGTCTCTTTCATTGTCTCATTCTGTCCAACTAATGTGATCAGTAGTTTCAAACCCATTGGAGACTCCTCAACAGCGACGCTCTCCGTTCCCTTGGATTGTTCGAGATTCTTCGCGTTTAATTCAATGATTTTGGCAAAATTGAGGGCTCGAATGTCCTGTGCAGTCATGGATACCTCAAATTCACGCTCCAGGGTTTGTTTGATCTCGACAGCCATCATTGAGTCCATACCGAGCTCAGCCAGTGGTGTATGGGCGACGACTGATTTGACGTCTTTGACGCCCATGATATTAAGAACAGTATCAAGCAAACTGAGAGCAGCAGAGCCACCTGCCTTCTTTTCAGCCACGACCATACTAGCAACAATGGGTGAATTCTGATTGAGAAAGCCATCCAATTCGTGTAAACACGATGTTATCTTCTGCTGGAGTGTACCACCAATCACGAGTTCTTTATCGTCATTCTGCATATCAGCAACTAGGCCAACATCACCAACAGCACCCCACTGTATTGCAAGCGCTGGTAGTCCTTCGCTAGAACGTCTCTCACATATTCTCTCCATAACTGAATTCGACATACCATAATTCGTTTGTCCTGCATTACCTCGTCCACATGATACCGATGAGAACACAACAAAGTGTCGTAATTTTGGACATAATTCTCGTGATAATTCATCCAAATTCTTTGTTGTCCGAGCTTTGGCCTTGAAGGACTCTTCAAATGTCTCTGGTGTCTGATTCTCCAAGAGGCTGTCCTTGAGAACAACAGCAAGATTGTAAATTCCATCTACTGGTCCTTGTTTCGATGCTATCGATAGAATTTCCCTGCATTCTCGCGGATTTGATGAATCTTTACCAGAAACAATAGTGACAGTAACGCCGTAACTCTCCCAGACTTTAATTCGCATACGTTGATAGCCATTCTTAACACCTGAACGTGAGGTGAGAATTAAATTCCGAGCACCACGAAGGACAAGCCAGTCGGCTAATTCCAAACCAAAGCCACCAAGACCCCCAAGAATTAGGTAAGAGCGATTTTCCAAGCAATGATAACGTGGAAAGGCTGGTATCGGCTTACCCCGACTATTTTCATCTTGAATTTTGAGGATTACCTGCAATTCAAAGAACGTTTAAATTAATTTATCAATTCATAATTACACAAAAATTCATAGCCAAAACAAAACAATATTCTTCTAGTTCACTGACCTTTCCAATGTGTTTACCAGCAGCCATGTACCTGAAAGCAGGTTCAATCTGATCCCTGGGGAAAACAGTAACATTCAGTGGTTTAATTGCTCCCTCATCAAGTGCTCTCTGCATCAAATCATGGAGTCCCCTCTTTTTATCTTCAGTTGCATTGAAAAGTTTGTCCAACAGTACTCCATAAAAGCTGATGCCCTTCATGAACGCAGACATACCCAAAGGACTATCATTAGCCATATCAAATTTTCCAATTTCCAAAAATCGTCCACCTTCAGCCAGACATCTGACTGAAGCCTGTAGCTTCTCTTCAGCGAGTGAATTGAGGACAATATCGACACCCTTGCCATGAGTCTTGTTCATAATCATCTGTTCAAAGCTACTGTCCCTCGAATTACCGATGTGATCATCAGGAATCTGCGGGAATTTCTTCCGTATGAACAATCTCTTCTCCGCAGTGCCAACGGTGGTGAACACTTCACACCCAGTCCACAGTGCGAGATTGATAGCAGCCTGTCCAACTCCACCAGATCCAGCATGGATAAGCACCTTATCACCTTTCTTCATTCTCCCAAAAGTGTAAAAAGCATAGCAAGAAGTAGCATAAACACACGGAACACTAGCTGCGTCTTGAAGACTCCAAGAATCAGGTACAGTCCACGAGAAAACTGGATCACAATTGATGCGATTCGCCATAGCTCGACAGGGTATCAAACCCATAACTCTTCGACCACTCTTAGCTATACCAGCATATTCAAAGCCAAGAACACACTCGGCATCAGCTCTATTCTTAACAAATATCTCAGCAGCAAGTTTTCCAGTTGCCAACATGATATCCCTGAAGTTGATTGACGAGTAGATGACATCAACCAGATCGGAGACCTCTCTGTCCGGTCTAATTGGCCCTTCCATCCACGCGAATGAGCTGAGGTCAGCCTTTACTAGTTGATTAGCCCAGGCATGATATGCAGGACGTGGCGTCACATCACCAAGCGGAAGATGCCTGTATGATCCCCACACACCCTTCGGTCTCAAGACGTTAATCGCAAGATCCAGCTTCATCTGTTCAGCATAAAGCGGTTCAGACAGCGAAAAATCTGGAGCTCCTGGATCTTGGATCAAGACACCACGAATAGCCGCACCGCCTGGCTCCTTCCTGATGCAATTCACCATACCTAGAAGACCATTTTCAAACCGTTTGTCACTTATCAGCAAAATTCTTGACCCCGAAGACTTGTGCGCAGCTTCTCCATCCAGCACAGCCTTCAAGCTATTCACCCAACTGAAGTCCTCATTGTTTACCTGAATGATAACGTTGTGCTTTGGATTTTTCTGAATTTTCCTGAGAACAACGAGTGCACAGCTATTCACAGTCTTCTCTATGATCACGTGGAGTCCGTACTTTTTCGAGGACATTGTGATGTCGTCCGGCGAAGACTCTATTGTTATGACAATGCCCCCGTCTCTTAATCTCTCGAGGAGATGATTCATCGTTGCAGTCTTCTCAGGTCTCAGGAGATTCCGACCGGAAATGATGAGAGCGTTAGCTTCTGGGGATAGAGTCTTCGGGTCTACGGTTACGATATTTTGGAGAGCTTCTCCTTCCTTGAAAGGATTCTCTGGCGCTACGATATTCACATCTGCCTGGATCATTGGGAGATCTGCTAGAGTATCTGCTATATGTGGAGAAACGAGCTCCTCACGGGGATACTTTTCTCCACTTTCTAAGGATTCCAAGGACTTTATTTTCATGCCAAAATGGTTCTCCAACGCGAGGTGAGTTGCCATGCGAATCGCATCTCTTAGAAGACATTTTGCGCGATCCCTGTGTGCTATGAAGTTGTAGGTTTCGAGAACTGGTTCACCCACTGGTTTTCTCCTGGAAATTGCACTCGCCTGCAGCCCACGTATTTCCACACCTCCAGATTTTATGATATCATGTTTCTCGCTGGTGTAAACTGTCAATTCTGCTTGAAAAATAGAGGAATTCGGTAGTGAAGAGGTAAACGATCGCCGTAAATCAGCTTCCCATTATTTTCGGAATATAGCGAAAACTATTAGCTCTACGAGAATTTATAAAGAAACTTTTTTTTGTAGAAAATTGTAGTCTCTACGAAAGAGGTCTCTTGGGAATTCTTGCTAACCCATTTATTTTAGAGATATTCATCAGATAATGTGGTAAGCATCTTTACATAATTTATTAATATAGAAGAAGGTGGGTTGAAAGGAACATGAGGGGTGAAATGGAAACATTTGAGTTCTGATGTTTTATACTATGAAAATGTCTCCAAATCAGCGGAATTATTCAAGATAGCATTCTTCTGATGATTCCATTAAAAAGCTAAAGAGATTCCCAAAAAAATAGTGCCAAATTTGGTTTCGCTTTGTTGCTTCTGAATGGAAGCTTTGCAAACGTGAAAATGATCGAATCGAATTTTTTTTGTTACCGAACACTTATAATAATCTGGAGAGTCGAAAGATGATAATAAGAAAAAAATATGTTTGTGAATGTTTATAAACATACATAAATGTATGTGGGTGGATTTATTTTTTTTATTGGAAACTGGAACAGAAAGAAGTTCCCCTCCAAATTCTAAGAAAAAAAAATAGAATCTTGGAAAAATTAAAAAATTATTTTGGTACAGAATTCTCAGCGGGGATCTCTTTTGCTTTTCTAGCAGCTCCATTGGAATGTCCACTTCACCCCGTTTTTCCCTTTAGGGCAAGTATTTTCTTCAGAATCAATTATTCGAATATTTTTACCTTGTTCAGCATCTATGATGTGGCGAAGTAGCTGAAAGTGTTTATGTGGATCAATTGTCAACTTTCTGATGCCTGTTGGTACGAAGAGACTTCGAGTATCCAATCCAAGGATTTTAAGCTGCAGCATATTATCCATAAAAGCTATCCAGTTCTTTGCCCAAGTGATTGTTCCCTTGGATCCATTGGTGGTAGCACTCTTGACTGATTTGAATAGACCAGAGTATTGATAGCCTCGAAGTCTAAGCTCTTTGTAAATGTCCCTAGTACTCATCACTTCGGGCTCATCGTCATTCGGAGTGGGGATGCTCATCTGCTCCTGCTCAGGATTCGGTGTGTAGCGAACGCATCCAGTGACAATGGCTACATCACCATCAATAACTTCGAATCTTCCAGTCCCTAGAAGGCGTATAAATTGATCAGAGTATTATTTTAATTGATAACAATGTAATAATCGCGATCTCACCTTTCTGAATCATAATGATAAGCTTCACGATATCTTTCGAAACTGTTGTGGCTCTCAAGAATTTGACATTCTCGAAGACAATTGGCATCTCCGTATATAAACGACCCATCATCATGCCCACAGTTTCCCAAACAAGTGTCAAGTATCCAGTTGCAGGCAGGAGATTCCTCCCATCGATTACATGACCAGCCATGAATTCATATTCTTCATCAGTGAGTGAAACATCCACCGATCTTTCTCCAGTATCGATCTTCTCGAACGCCTTGAAGGACGTTACATACCAATCGTCCGAGTGATTCCACTTAATGAGATGATTGAGCATGGGAGTTCCCCTGGACACGGGGAACTTGACTTCAGGGTAGAGCTTCCAAACAGCCATCTCTAAGCCAGCTTCGTAGAGTTTTCCAATGCTCTCCAGGAAAAACTCCAGATTTTCCTTGTGTTCTCTCTGCGAGAGAGAAATATTCAATACTCGCGGATTAAGCGATTTGGTCAGAGTTGTTTGAAGAAGTCCGTGCGGTGCTATTTCAATGGTGACAGCATTCTTTGGAATCAGTGATAGTGTCTCTTCAAGAAAACCAGGCTTGAGGAGACTATTTGTGTGATATTCAGCTGATGATAATTGAGCCTGAGGTGAACTCCATTGGGATCTTGATACAGATGTGCTGAACCATTTGGCACTTCTTTCTTTGGGATTTGGAATGACTTTCTTCATATAATCAAGTAGCCTTGGTCCAGTCTGCGGTGGAAAATGGTTCCTCATATCTGCTTTTGTTTCTATCAATGCTAAGCCCAATGAATATGCTGACAGAATCATTTGTTCAGTTGTGAAGCAGCCATCTGCATAGGCACAGCCAAGTTCACCAATTGAATCTCCAATTATTCCATCTGCCTCAATTCCTAAAGCTGTCAGGAGATCAACAAGACCAATCTGTACTGCGGCTATTGCGACGATTGACTTCAAAATGTTGTCAAACGTTGATTTGCTGGGATTCAATAGGATGTCATAGATATCGACACGATGATGTTTGAGGACTGCGTCGCATTTTTTTATGGCATTAGCAAAAATTGGAAAGCGAAGGAGGGACTTGCCCATTCTTGGCCACTGGGAGCCAAATCCTGAGAAGACGAACCAGACCGGTCGTTTATTTTTGGAGAAAGGCTGAATATCTCGGAGTTTTTTCGCAGTTGTGGAGCCGAGGATCGTGTAGCCACGATAATCATGACCAGCAATATCTCCTTTATGAAGTTCATGAAGCAATCGAACATATTCAACGTCAATAGGTCGGCTTTCTATCTGCAAGAACAGAGAAGCAATGGACAAATCAGAGATCAAGTAGGAAAAAAAAATGACTCTAAAATACATAACTAACGAGGTTTAGAAAAATTCATCGGGAAACCTTCTTCATAGCTCTAGAAAAAAGTTTCACAAATAAGGTATTTCGAAATTTACTTCTAGGCCCACTTAGTTCAACCATATTCGCAAAAAAGGCCACATGAGATTGTTCAACTTGTTCTACTTGCTAGAAAATACCCTTTAATTCTCAAAAATAATGACAAAAACTCACATCAGATAAAATACTGGCAACAGCTTCTTCATTCCTTCCAGAAACCACAATCA
Source organism: Aleiodes alternator (assembly GCA_963921955.1). Lineage (NCBI taxonomy): Eukaryota > Metazoa > Arthropoda > Insecta > Hymenoptera > Braconidae > Aleiodes > Aleiodes alternator. Next base: position 6,806,906 of record OY998100.1, on the reverse strand, counting down.
ATCTGGGAAGGTCGTCCTGCGGTGCCCCACCATTGATCTTTTCCTTGGTATTCGGCTTCAGCAGAACATGAGCGTTAGCACCACCAAAGCCAAATGAACTGATACCAACGTATCCAGGTTTCCAGGGAGTTGGCTGAGAAACGACTTGCAGTCGCCCATCCACAAGTCCAGCGACACCTTCGCGTGGCTTATTGTAGTGCATGTTTGGTGGTATAATGCTGGACTCATAGGCAATAACAATTTTAGCTATTTGTCCAATCCCACTGCCTGCTTCAGCATGGCCAATATTTGATTTAACAGCACCTATCTTCAACGGTGTTGTTCTACCGGGACAGAAGATCATTTGTATCGCATTCAGTTCCTCAGGATCACCTACAGCTGTACCGGTACCATGTGCTTCAACAAATTCCAATTTCGATGGTGGAATTTTGCACTCTTCGTAGAATTCTTTGAGTAGCACACTTTGCAGTGCACTAGATGGAAATGTTATTCCCTGCGGTTTAAAACCGTCACAGTTGGTTTTTGCGTGGACAACAGTTGCATAGATGCGGTTGGCGTCTTTTGCTTTTTGGAGATATGCTACGCCGATTGTCTCTGATCTGACGTAACCATTGGCACTGGCATCGAAAGATTTCGAACGGCCATCGGGCGATAGTACACCTAAAGATCAACTCATTAGGGAAGTGAAGATAAATCGAAAAATTTGTTCTTCATTCTTCTGTGAATGTCTTTGGAACGAGTTAACTCATACGGAATTATTGAGAGACCTTTTTTGTAGAAAATTTAATGTTCTACAAAAACGGCCTCCTCATAGATTCTCCTAAGCCTCATTGTTTTCGAAATAATGAGTCAAAGACACCACTTGATTGTCGATGCATAAGAGCATCTGAAACTATTCTCTTCAATTACCTAAACGTGAAAACATGAAAGACACGTTCGGATGAAGACACAGATTGGCACCGCAAACGAAAGCAGTATCACATACTCCAGTTCTAATCGCCCGGTATGCATGTTCCATTGCGAAGAGACTGGAGCTGCAGGCGGAATCGATTGTGTAGCTTGGTCCATGCAGTCCTAGTAGGTAAGATATTCTATTCGCCAACATAGCTCTGGACGTTCCAGTTATACCAGAGCCCTTTATGTCTACCTGTGATCAAAAATAATTTAGAAAATCAAGTTAATTTTGAGGAGAATTTGCAAATTGTAAGTTTATATTGGAAATATCTCAGAAAATATGAGATTTACGAGAATTTCTCAGGAGACCTTTTTGTAGAGAATTAAATTCTTTGCAAAAAAGTTTCCTACTCATTTTTCCAAAACCTACACGTTTTGAAGATATCAGCGAAAGAATGGAAGTGAACCTTAATTTTTTCATAGAACCACGTTCCCTCAGACTCTGAGAAGCATGCACCAACGAAGACACCAGTATTTGATCCTCTCAGTTCTTTTGGATTGATACCAGCATCGAAGAGAGCTTCATAAGCACGCTCCACCAGTAATCTACACATTGGATCCATTGTGTGTGCCTCTTTGAAGTTGACGTCAAAAAAGTCGGCATCAAATTTATCTAAACCATTGATTTTTCCAATTCTCTGTGGTACTTCAGGATTTTCTGTAGAATAGAAAGAAACAGAGGCTCTTCCAAATCAATATTTTTTGATTGAAAGTTTAATGGGCTTTGTGGATTGTTTGAGTGTGAGAAATTATTAACAACATTTGCATAAAGCCGATTAAAGTCAGGTGAGTGTAACTGAACGAGGAATAATAAATTCCATGAATACTAATCATCATTATTATTCTTAGAATCAAAACTCATGAAAATTCTGTCTGTAAACAATTTTTCAAATCGTACTCATAAAAATTGATAGAACTATTGGGAAGAAGCATTTGTAAGTCAATGAAGAATCTTTCGAAATTGAACTGAGATATCGGAATTTTCGCAGAAATGATCTCTTCTCCCAACAGCAATACAGAAGGCTATATGCGTTTAATATGGAATACATTGATATTACAATGTGTTAGTAGAATAGATTAATAGCTGCAGAAAAGGTTTCAATGGAAAATGCCGTATTTCCATTATGCATTTTTCTTGGAAACAATTTGATAGATTAAGCTGAACTTCTGAGGAGATCGAACAACAGAGAGGATAAATATGCTGTCACAAAATTGAATTTCTATACTGAATAGTTGCTGAGGAAAGCGATGGAATGTCGTTTACATACACACATACATACGGATTTGACACGAATAACTGATTGATTTGGCAACATGGTTCGGCATTTAATACAGCGGTGGAGCGCTCACCGTGCGATCTACCAAGTCGGGTAAAGTCGACCGAGTGCTGAGGGTTTAATTAAGAATCTAAAATCAACATTTCCGCACGCCTCGTGGAAAGTAGCCACTTTCTGTACTCTACGCGTGCGCTCAATGGCATTCTCCACACCCCTTCCTCTTCTTCTTAGTTGTGCTGCGATTGATTGCAGCTGGCCTTCAACCGCTAGGTTATACAGTACTCCACACCCCGACTAGAAATTTTGCCCGGCAGGCCTGCTGTCACACTTGGTACTGATCCGGAATGAATACGGTTATCAAATCCGGATCCAGAATGAATATGGCTATCCTGATCCAGTATAGGATAGGCATGCCTGATCAAATCCGGATCCGAAATGAATATGGGTATCCTGATCAGGCATGCCATGGTTACGCCTGATTAGATCCTGATTCAGAGTGGGTATGGCTATCCTGATCCGGTATAGAATAGGCATATCTGATCCAATCCGGATCTGGAGTGATAATGGTTATTCTGATCAGGCATGCCATGGTTACGCCAGATCAGATCCTGATTTGGAGTGGGTATGGCTATCCTGATCCGGTATAGTATGGCTATCCCACAGAATATGGCTATTCTGATTAGGCATGCGATTGTTACGTCTGATCGAATACTGATCTGGAGTGGGCATGATTATCCTGATCCGGTACAGTAGAGGCACGCCTGATTAAATCTTGATCCAGTCTGGGCACGCCTGATCAAAGATGGCCTTGATCAGTATTACATCAGGATAGCCTGATTGAAGAATTTCGGAGAGAACGCTAACTCTAATGAGACTGTCCTGGTATGGCCCTGACATCTCCTGGATTTGGAGAACTTGATTGAGAATTGTGAAAAAATTCTAACTCCGATCAATTTCTCCTGATCTGGACACGATCAGGACCACATCAGATTCCCCGAATGTTGATTAATTTCTATCAACTTTATCAGTAGCATCTAATGAATTATCATGAGTTTCTCCCGAATTCATTATCTACTTCTGGAAATTGTTGATATCCCTATGGAAGAAGCTTATGTAAATGATCAGAGCGACCATTGCCCTAACTGAGCTGTAATCGAGTGGTTAGCAGGTCAGCTTAGTATGCAGAAAGTTCTCGGATCGAATCCACCCAGGTGCAAATTAATTTCCTAATTTAAAATGTCTAATTTCAGTGAAAAATGTCATCTCATGTGCGAATACAACGATGAACTAATTGAAAGTGAATGAATAAAATATTTCTTGTTGTTAATTAATGTTTATAGTCTTCTGGATCATGTATGGAATTTTTCGTCCGGCACTGATCTGGAATGCCTTATCCATTCCTGAGTTGGAGATCCAATTCAGGCCCTGAACTGCAGATCCAAGTCAGGCCCTGACGTGACAAAGCGTTACTGTCCAGATCTGGACCGGATAAGACATCCAAGGATAAGACGTCCGGAGTCAGGCCAGCCTGATCAGGTCCAGATGAGACCCGGATCAAAATTTCTAGTCGGGACGTTGTACATGAGAAAACAGTACCTTACACGTGCGGTAACAATTTTCAGACTCGTATGATTACAAAACACTCGCCTTTGGCTCGCTTTGCAACCTCACACTCTTCAGAAAAGTAGTTTGCCGCGCTTGTTAGGTAATATACTAATTTCTGGTGCACTTTCATTCACTCACATTTTCACAGTCGAAGAAACTCGGAAATTTCAGTAGAGAAGTGATGAGAGAAGATAAGTCCAAAAATTTTCTCTCAATTCTTCTGCGAATATCTCGAAAATGAGTGAATCCAGGAAAAAACATAAGGAGCCCGTTTTTGTAGAGAATTTATTTTCTAACAAAAATATCTATTAATAAATTTTTTCAAATCTTTTTATTAGTCAATTATTTTCAGAATAAGTCACTTGTGACTTTTTAATAGACTTCTCTTCACGTCCTCACTAAATTCATGTTCTTTCAATTTCAACGTAATTACATTTTTCCCACTTGTATCACTTCAACAGTTCCTCGTGAATGGATCGGATGAACTTCCTATCTAAATTTGATTGAAAAACTCACCTAATTTCCAACGACGATCATCAGCAGTTATCATATCAACTTTATTCATGAGATTATCTTGAAATTCTTTCATATTATCAGATTCTGGAAATTTACCGGATATACCGGATATAACGATATTTTCTCCCGCATCGATTGATATTCTACGGTAAGGATCATAAGTACGATTTTCTTCCTCCAATTTCATTTTTTTCTTTATTTTTGAAAATTTTCCGTAGGAATCGTGTAGATTCAATTGAAAAGTGCAACAAAAACTGAAAAAATTCAGTGAGTTACAATCGGTTTTATCGTAATTCCCACGATATTATTAATTTTGTATTCCATTTCTCAAATCACTGCCCTCATTAGGTCAACTACGCAACGAAGTCTTTGAAATATTCAGAACAATTCAACTCCAACTGTAACACGAATTATGTGACAATATTTTCTTGCTGTTTTTCTTTATGTTCATTGCATATTCAAAAAAAAATTTTGTGTCCTTTGAACGATTTGAATAATTTTGAATAATTTAAGTTTGAATGACGTGCAATTTTTATCAAATAAATTTAATGTTTATATGTTTCTAAATCAATCATAAGATAGAGTTGAAATTTTCCTCGAAATTTCCCAAGGAGGAAAATTCAGTGGAGGAAAATACAACCGAAAATACCTTGTAGATTTTTTCGCAAATAGCTTGGAAACGTGTAGGTTTAAGGAAAATTTTCAAGAAATTTTTTTTGTAGGATATTACATTTTCAACAAAAAAGGTTTCTTGATAAATTTTCCTAAACCTAATAGTTTTCGAGATATCCGAAAATTCATCAACCCGTATTGCAGTCGTGAGCAGAAAATTTTGTTAAGGATGTGTGATCGAGGGAGTGGGGGAAACGGTGGTGGGGATGGGCTCGGGAGGTTGCGGGGTTCTCCCCTGTTCCTCTTATTGGCCGGCTGTGGTGCTCATGAAAGCAGGGCAACGTTGCCATGCGTTGAATAATGGCGAGAAAAGAAGCATTAAATGAAATAATTTGAATTTCAATTGGATTTTTCTTCTCAGGATGGATGGATAGTATTTTGAAAATATTGTCAAGTTACTACACTATTCATCTTTCTTATGCATAGTCATTTTTCATACTACGCGAGCTTGAACATTTAACATTTATTCAATTTATGGCCGTAACCCCTATTCTCCATAAGAGCCCATGTATTTTCTGTCAATTTTCAATAATTTTTTTCTTTCTCATATGCATGGATAGGGTAATTATGCACCTTAGCATACCTATCCAAGATTTTTTCAAGGAAAAAATTGGATAGTCCTGCACCGGGAGTCAAACCCAGGATCTTCCGATGTAGCATCGGGCGCTCTACCGATTGAGCTATCCAGTGCTATGCCAAATTTCATTCGAATCGTCTTGAAATCTCACCCAACAGTCTCATCCCCACTCCGCTGATCTTCACACAGCAAATTTAAATTAAATTCAATTTATCATTAGACAGACTGAATGAGATACAGAATAGGTATACTAATGTAAATAATTACCATGGATAGCTACGCCGGTTCTTTTACAATAAAATTCTTCGAGGAATAATCTAACTATAAAAAAATTTTGATGCCCCAAATCGAAAATTGTTGTCATGATCATACATCTTTAATGAATTACTCTCTTCTTCACTTGTTCGCCTAACAAAGACGGCGGAGCGGGGAGTTTTTCTACGTTCGAGGTTGTATAGATGACCTTGAAGTATAATCAGGCAGTGGGGTAAACAAAGTAGGGAATGGGCTGATCAGAAAAAAATATAGAAATTTATTCCAGCCTTATTCCACTTTCTATTTCTCACCCCTTCTCTCTGCATCGAGTGCCCCCCCCCCCCCTCTCTCTCGATACCTGCCTTTACCACTTTGAGCATGAGTGGGGAAGCGTTCTACCCTTCCTTGCGAGAGGTGGGAAGATAGAGGTTCTATTTTCAATTACATAATTATTCAAACAGCTCCAAGGAATTTCCACTGATGAAATTTGAATACTTGACTTCTACGATAGACTAGTTTTTATTTCCGTTTAATTTGAATAGAAGTGAATGTAATTCATTCCTAAATTCCCCAGTAATATTCCTTACCTCTGCAACATTTTTGATGGAAGAATAGGAATTGATATTTTGAGGATCAATAATAAGATATTAGTCAATGTTTTTCACTCTTAATTCGGTTCATCAATGAATTAATCTGCCATTTATTATTCGATTTGATCAGATATTTAAACAAAATTAATCATGGAGCTCATACTTTTCAATGGCAAAAAATCATAATTTTTCAAAGTTTGTCGTTTTTACCAGTTTTTAAGTGCACTCACTATTCAAGTGGTTTTGATTGGCTCTTCATTAATTATATTCGCTACATTTGGATTGTCCAGTATTGTAACGTGATCTCCATGAATTTCATGATACTCCACTCGTCCGCTCGTCACCTAAATTTTTTAAATTTATGATTAGCGGAGTGATTCAGTAGTGAAGTGATTGGAGTAGATGAGTCGAAAAATTTGTTTAACATTCTTTCGCGAATATCTTCGAAATGAATGAGCTTAGATGGAATCATTACGAGACCTTCTTCATAGATATTTTTATAAACTATAAGAAAGCTCTCTTATAAGATTCCTGTAAGCCTCGAAATTTCCGAGATATTCACGTAATAATGTATATCTGATTTTTCAAATTTAATTTACCTTGCTTAAGCCATAATCAGCCGGTAATCCCTTCAGCGTCTCAACAGTTGGCTTCAACAGAACAATTGGAGACCTGAGAGGAGGAAGACTAGAGACATCATAATCATTAACGGCTCTTAAACGATTATAAATACAAGTGCAGATATTTCTTCGTTGTTCAACTGGAATTTCGAGTGCTTCTGATGGTATAAGTTCGAAAAAGACGTCGAGTTTTTCATTCCACGATTTGCATTTTTGCAATTCAACAGCTAGGTTTTTAGTGAGTTTTGGTGCAGCAAGTTCTGTTATACAAAGTAGAACATATGTCTCGAGCTCTGCGTCATTAGCAACCGCTACTTGTTGATTCATTATCATCTTTATAAATTCTGGTGAGCCGTCAATGAGAATAATTTTACCAGTTAAGCCCTCGGCTTCTAGTCTTCTCACCAATTCAATTGCCACAATTGATCCGTAGGAGTATCCAACTATTACGAAGTCTTTCCGGCTTCTGCTCTTCTTGAGGACGTGCTGAAAAAAAATTTATTTTATTTATTCTTTAATGAAGTGACAGTAGACTAGCTGATAAAATTGTGCAGAATCTATTGTGAATATCTTCGAAACGAGTGGATTTAGAGGAAACCTTAAGAGATCTTTTTTTTGTTAGAGAATTCTGAGCTATAAAAAAGGTCTCTTGATAAATTGCCCTAAACCTAAATATTCTCGAGATAAACCTTGCATGATTTATCGATTCATGACTTTTCATCGCACTGCTCAAATTGATTGAGTTAATTCTCTTTGGAGGACTCACTGGAGAAAGCTGTTCAGCTATTTCTTGGACAGTAAAGTACTGGGTATCCGTGTTGCTCAATTGAAGGCACGTAGCTGGTGCTCTGATACCCTCGGCAAGATTCATGAAGACGGAGCCGCAACCCTCAATCCCAGGAATCAGAAAAATGTCGTATTTCGAATTTTCTCCCATCGTAGGCAGCTTTAAACATACTTCTTTCATTTGTTCACCCATCCCCACTAATCTGATGAGCAATTTCAATCCGGTGAGCCGTTGACCTTCATCATGCTCATTGGATTCATTCCTCTGATCAGCATCCTTTGAATTCATCTCAAGTAATTTAGCGAAACTGAGTCCTCGAATGTCCTGCGCAGTCAAAAATATTTCGAACTCACGTTCCAATGTTTGCCTAATCTCAACAGCCATCATTGAGTCCATACCAAGCTCAGCTAGTGGTGTATGGTGGCCAATTGATGCAAGATCCTTGAGGCCCATGATATTGAGAACAGTATCAACAAGATTAAGTTCACCAGGGCCACCGGCTCTCTTCTCAGCTACAACCATACTAGCAACAACTGGTGACTTCTGATTAAGAAAACCATCCAATTCATGCAAGCACGATGTTATTTTCTGCTGAAGTGTACCGCCAATCACGAGCTCTTTGTCGTCTTCCTGCATATCAGCAACTAGGCCAACATCACCAACAGCACCCCACTGTATTGCGAGCGCTGATAGTCCTTCGTTAGAACGTCTCTCACATATTCTCTCCATAACTGAATTCGACATACCATAATTCGTTTGTCCTGTATTACCTCGTCCACATGATACCGATGAGAACACAACAAAGTGTCGTAATTTTGGGCATAATTCTCGTGATAATTCATCCAAATTCTTTGTTGTCCAGGCTTTAGACTTGAAGGACTCTTCAAATGTCTCCGGTGTCTGATTCTCGAAGAGGCTGTCCTTGAGAACAACAGCAAGATTGTAAATTCCATCTACTGGTCCTTGTTTCGATGCTATCGATAGAATTTCCCTGCATTCTCGCGGATTTGATGAATCTTTACCAGAAACAATAGTGACAGTGACGCCGTAACTCTCCCAGACTTTAATTCGCATACGTTGATAGCCATTCTTAACACCCGAACGTGAGGTGAGAATTAAATTCCGAGCACCACGAAGGACAAGCCAGTCGGCTAATTCCAAACCAAAGCCACCGAGACCCCCAATAATTAGGTAAGAGCGATTTTCCAAGCAATGATAACGTGGAAAGGCTGGTATCGGCTTGCCCCGATCATTTTCATCTTGAATTTTGAGGATTACCTGTAATTCAAAAAGAGTTTGAATTAATTTATCAATTCATAATTACACAGAAATGCATGGACAAAACTAAACAATATTCTTCTAGTTCACTGACCTTTCCAATGTGTTTACCAGCGGCCATGTACCTGAAAGCAGGTTCAATCTGATCCCTAGGGAAAATGGTAACATTGAGTGGTTTAATTGCTCCCTCATCAAGTGCTCTCTGCATCAAATCATGGAGTCCTTTCTTCCTATCTTCGGTTGCATCAAAAAGTTTATCTAGTAGTACTCCATAAAAACTGATGCCCTTCAAAAACGCAGATATGCCCAAACGACTATTATTAGCCATATCGAATTTTCCGATTTCCAAGAATCTTCCACCTTCAGCCAAACACCTGACTGAAGCCTGCAGCTTCTCTTCAGCAAGTGAATTGAGGACAATATCAACACCTTTGCCATTAGTTTTATCCATAATCATCTGTTCAAAACTACTGTCTCTCGAATTACCAATATGATCATCAGGAATCTGCGGGAATTTTTTCCTAATGAACAATCTCTTCTCCGTAGTACCAACAGTAGTGAACACTTCACATCCACTCCACAGTGCGAGATTAATAGCTGCCTGTCCAACTCCGCCGGATCCAGCATGAATAAGCACCTTATCACCTTTCTCCATCCGTCCACGAAAATAGAGTGCATAGCAGCAGGTACCATAAACACAAGGAATCGTCGCTGCATCCTCGAGGCTCCAGGCATCCGGAACCGTCCACGTCAGATACGGATCGAGCTTCAAAAGATTTGTCATCGCCCGACAAGTCACCATGCCCATCACCCTGCGACCGTTGCCATCAACCCCAGCATACTCAAACCCAAGGACACACTCAGCTTCCGTCCTGTTCTTTACGAAATCATCGGCAATGAGCTTCCCCGTCGCCAGCATAACATCCTTGAAGTTCATCGAGGAGTAAATTACCTTGACCATCCCAGAGTCATCAGAGTCTTCAGTAAACGGACCCTCTATCCAGCGGAACGAAGTCAAATCGCCTCTCACCACCTGATTCGCCCAGGCATGATGCACAGGACCTGGTACATCTTTTTTAAACGCTAGGTGCCTATACGACCCCCATGTTCTCCCCGGCCTCAACACATTCACCGCAATGTCCAGACTCATCTGATCAGCATAAAGCGACTTTGCAAGATCGAAGTCTGGAGCCTTCGGGTCCTGGATCAGGACTCCCCTCACCGTCTCTCCACCAGGTTCCTTGCGGAGGCAATTGACAAGACCCAGTAGACCATTTTCAAATGCTCCATCACTCACTACCAGAATCCTTGATGACTCTGCTCCTTCCTCAGTCACTGCTTTTAGTGCTGATTTCAAGCGATTCACCCATGTGAACTCGTTATTGTTGACTTGAATAATGATGTTCCTTTGCGGTAGCTTTTCCACTTTCCTGAGAAGTAAGAAAGTGGAATTTTTATAGAGTCTTTCGAAGATTATGTTAAATCCTCTCTCCTTGCAAGAATGAGCGATCTCCTCAGGGGGGGAGGACTCTAACGTGATAACAAAGGCGCTGTCCTTCACAGTTGCGAGGAGATGTTTCAACGTCTCCCTCTTCTGTTGAGCCAGCAGGTCTCGGCCTGCCAGGATCAAAGCATTTGTTCCTGTATTCAACTTCTTCGGGTCTATGATCACCACGTTCTGAGGAACTTCTCCCTCGTTGAAAGGACTGGCTGTTGCGACGATGTTAACATCCGCCTGCATCATCGGGAGGTCTGCAAGAGTATCAGCAATGTATGGAGACAGAAGCTCTTCACGTGGATACTTTTCCATGGTTTCCAAGGACTCCAAGGTCTTAACTTTGATGCCAAAGTGATTCTCCAGGGCCAAGTGAATCGCAATGCGGATTGATTCTTCCAAGGACGACTGCGAACGATCTCTATGCGCTACGAATTCGTAGGTTTCAAGGACTGGATCAGCTGCTGGTCTTCTTCGAGATATTGCACTCGCCTGTAATCCATGGATTTCGACACCACCAGCACGAATCACGCCGTGCTCTCTGTTCATATAGACTTTGAATTCTAGGAAGAAAATTAATGGTGTTATTTATTTGATTTGGTAATTGAAGAGTTTTTTTTAGCTTGTTTTTTTTAGAAATATCTCGGAACTTAATGGAGATAGGAAAATTTCTATGGAGACATTTTTTATAGAGGAAAGTGAGAGCTGAAGAAAAAATTATGACAAGAATTTCACTATCTCCTTTATTTTTCGAGATATTGAATAAAACTTAATCAGGAAAATTGCAGCCATGCAATGAAAGAGACTAGTTCTTTTGTATAGCCTGGTTTTTGGAGAATATCTCGGAAACCAACAGCCTAATATAAATTATGATAGAAACCTTTTTTTTAGAAATAGTAGAGCTGAAAAAAGGTCCCAGTAAAACCATTTGCATCTCTCCTTGATTTCGAGATACTCCCCCGTTAGCTCACTCTATTCCCTATTTTTTTCTGCCATACCTTGCTTGTCATACGGCATTGCTCGAATCTGCTGCGAATGGCTCTTAGTATCGATCGTGAGTTTTCGAATTCCAGTCGGAACAAAGAGGCTGCGCGTATCAAGTCCCAGGATTTGCATTTGCAGCATGTTGTCCATGAAAGCGACCCAGTTGTGAGCCCAACGGATTGTCCCCTTAGAGCCACTCGTTGTTGCACTCTCGATGGCCCTGAAGAGTCCAGAGTACTGATATCCTCGGAGTCTCAGCTCCTTGTAAACATCTGCACTCCTCATATTTTCGGGTTCATTGTCATTTGGAAGGGGAAACTTTATCTGTTCCTCTTGGGGATTCGACGTTTGACGTACTCTACCTGTTACCACCGCTACACCGCTCTCAATTACCTCGAATCGTCCAGTTCCTGAATGGAGTAATAAGTAATGATAATTGATGTTCCATTTATTCAGTGTGAAATATTGAAAACCTTTTTCATCAATTCGAGAAAATAATTCAGTAGCGGAGAGAGAAAAAACAGAAGTCAATTGATCTTTTGGTGGATCTGGATTGATCTATGCTGGTCTGCCTCTTTTCTACTGATTTATCAACTCTAATAGTAAAACGTCCATAATTTTCGATTGATTCATTTCATACCTTTCTGAATCATACAAGTTATCTCCAAAGTCATATCATGCGAGACCGTAGTTGCCCTAAGAAACTTGACATCCTCAAAAACAACTGGCACTTCACTATACGTCTCGCCTATCATCATCCCCACTGTCTCCCAAATGAGCGTCAAGTAGCCTGTGGCAGGCAGGAGATTTCTCCCATCGATAACGTGTCCCTCCATATACTCAAAAGCATCATCAGTGAGCGACAACTTCAGCCTCCTCTCTCCAGATGTGATCTTCACCGTCATCTTGTGCGTGCTGACGAACCAGTCCTGTGAGTGCTCCCACTTTATCAGGGGCGAGATCATAGGAGTCTTCCTGGAGACCGGGAACTCAATCTCTGGATAGAGTTTCGAGATTTTCGGCTGAAGTCCAGCTTCGTAGAGCCTTCCAATGCTCTGGAGGAGCAGCTCGTTCTCTCGGTGCCTCTGCGATAGGACGAGGTTGATTGCACCAGGCGCAATCCTGGAGGACTTCAGGATCGACTGGAGAAGCCCGTGAGGTGCAATCTCGATGGTGACTGCGTTCTTCGGGATCACTGATAACATCTCATCAAAGAGCACTGGAGACAAAAGGTTATTCGTGTGATACTCAGGCGATGAGTAATTCGCCAGAGGCAAATTCCACTGAGACTTCGGTACAGATGTGCTGTGCCACTTGTTGCTTCTTCGCTTCGGACTTGGGATTATCTTCTTCAGGTACGCGAGCAGCCTGGGACCAGCCTGAGGTGGATAGAGGTTCTTGATGTCTCCGTTAGTGACACCCACAGCTGAAACTGGTCCGTCTTTTTTCCCAGATTCTATCAGAGCCAAAGCCATTGAATGCGCTGATAGAATCATCTGCTCGGCTGTGAGACAGCCGTCAGCATAGGCACAGCCAAGCTCACCAACCGAGTGCCCGATTATACCGTCTGGGGCTATTCCAAGCGATGTCAACATGTCGACAAGACCGATTTGGACTGCTGCTATTCCGACAAAGGAATTAGGGAGATTCTCGAAGGTCAATTTGCTGGTATTCGTCAGGACGTCGTAGATGTCTATGCCCAGCCGGTTTAAGACGTCATCGCATTTTTTTATGGCACTAGCGAAGACTGGAAAGTGGAGGAGAGACGTGCCCATGCCGGGCCACTGCGAGCCAATCCCTGAGAAAATGAACCAGACTGGGGGCTTGACGCCTGAGTAAGGAGTCAAGCTGAAGAGCTTCTGGTCTTTGAGAATTGTGTAGCCACGGTAATGATGACCGGGGATATCTTCTGCGTGGATGTCGTGAAGCAAACGAATGAACTCGGCATCTACTGGACGATTGGCAACCTGGAGGAGATTAAACAAATTTGACATTTTAGTTTCCATTAGCTCGGGATAATAGCAGAGAAGATTTTCTGGATCATCTCAAAGACTAAGGGAGGTAAGTCGTCGACCTAGGAGCAAAAGGGCATAAGTGTGATATTTTTTATTCTTTCTGTTCTCGCTAGCATTGGCAAATACGCCCTTTTCTTTTTGAAAAGTGGATTTTCTGGTGCTTACGCCCTTTTGTTTGTAGATCGACGAAGTAATTCTGATTAGCTCCTTCTTTCAAGCCCTCAATATTCTTCTCGAATATTCTCCTCTATACGAGAATTACGCTTCCTCCTCCACATTCTGAGATAATAGATAAAAATGAGGGAGAGATCAACTTACATCAGTTAAAATAGCTTTAACAGCCTCCTCAGTTCTCCCCGAAGCGACGACCAACCTGGAGAGACTATCCTTAGGTGCACCACCGTTGATCTTCTCTTTCGGATTCGACTTGAGGAGAACGTGAGCATTAGCACCGCCAAAACCAAAAGAACTGATACCAACTAAGCCACCATTCCACTTGGTTGGTTCAGTTACAACTTTGAGTCTACCATCAACGAGTCCATCAACACCCTCACGTGGATATTTGTAGTGTAATGTAGGAGGAATTACACCGGTTTCATAGGCAATCAGAATTTTGGCAAGCTGTCCCATGCCACTAGCTGGCTCAGCATGTCCAATAGTTGATTTTACTGAGCCAATTTTCAATGGATCCTTTCTTCCAGGACAGAGAACAGTCTGGATGGCATTTAATTCTTCAGGATCACCTACCGATGTGCCAGTGCCGTGGGCCTCAACGTAGGACAATGATGAAGGTGGTACTTTGCACTCTTCGTACAGCTCTTTGAGTAAAATACTCTGCACCTGACTCGATGGAAATGTTATTCCCTGGGGCTTAAAGCCGTCGCAGTTGGTTTTGGCGTGGATGATTGTCGCATAAATGCGTTTTGCATCTTTTGTCTTCTGGAGATATGCTACGCCTATTGTCTCACCTCTCACGTAGCCATTTGCCCGGTTGTCGAAGCATTTCGATCGACCGTCAGGGGACAAGACACCTGCAAAAATTTCTTCGAATTTTTTGAGGGCTTCTCGTTTTTGGAAAATATCTCGGAAGCTAAGTGAGATACAGAAAATTTTGCAGTATCCTTTTTTGTAGGAAAAAAGAATCGCACATAAAAGCTTTCCCAAAAATGTTCGTACTCACTCAGATCCGAAGATATTTCCGAAGAATAGAGTGAATGACAGCAGGAAAAAAAATTAGTTCGACTTATTGAAATATCCTGGAGATGATGAGGTTCAGGAGAATTTATCAAGAAATCTTTTCTACAGTTGATCAAATTTCCTACTAGGCAGATCTCTTGACATTTTTCTCTGAACCCACTCATTTCAAAGATATCTGCGAATTAACTCTCAAGAATTCATTTTTCTCATCCGTTTTACTACTCTACCCCTAGAATTCATCACCACTGAATCCAGTGTTTTTACCTAAACGTGAAAACATGAGTGCCACATTGGGGTGAAGACACAAATTAACACCAGCAGCGATGGCAGAGTCACACAGACCATTGCGAATTGCCATGTACGCATGCTCTATAGCATAGAGACTAGAACTGCAGGCAGTATCAACATTGTAACTAGGTCCAGTCACTCCAAGCCAATGTGAGACTCTAGACGCGAACAATGACCTGGCACATCCAGTGAGACCAAAGCCGTTCGTATTCAACTGTAGATGAGAAGGAGAATGAAAAAGGGAGCATTACTTGATCAATTCTGTGATCGAGTAATGCTCCCATGCAAACGAAAAAATTTGATTTTTTTTTTTAATATCTTAGAAATTGTGGAAGATAGAGTGTCTTTGATTATGACCTTTTTTTGTAGCTTCAATTCTCTACAAAAAAAAGACATTTGATAAAAACTGAGCACAGAGCGAAATTGGATCATCTAGTTTCTTCAACTGAAGGTCCAAAACAAAAAAAAGCATTACAACCTCAGGCTTCTCGTAGACCCAAGTCATCTCGGATTCCGAAAAACTCGCACCGATGAAAACCCCGGCGTTTGTTCCTCTCAACTGTTTTGGATTGATTCCAGCATCAAGAATCGCCTCGAAAGTGTGTTCCATCAACATCCTGCACATTGGATCCATCGTGTGCGCTTCCTTGAAGTTGATGTTGAAGAAATCAGCATCAAACTTATTAACACCGTTGACTCTTCCCATTCTTCTTGGCAGTTCCGGATGATCTGTGAATTATTTGTTCTTTTTTAATTCCACTTAGTAATTTCCGGTATTGCTACCGCAATTCCACCCTGATTTTCTCAAATCGAATCGTCTTTTCAATTACTGCATCGTCTCGCAAATTACTGATTATTAATATTGAACGTTCATCAGCAAAGCAATTGATTAGTAAAGCGATAAATCGATTTTTTAGTGAAAATGAATTGAAGATATACTCAGCACAACAATTAAATAATCAAAGGAGCAGATATTTTTTCTCTTTTTCTTCGTGATTTTGGAAAGGCTGTAATTTTGTTGAAAATGATCGGATCGAGGTAATGAAAAGATCATTTTTAAGCTCAAAATGTCTTTTTTAAAAATCTTGAGCTTCAATTCGATTTTTTTCTCTATGCGATCATTCGTCCCTGAAATATCAGCATCTGGATTCAAAAAAACACGCTTTTGTCTTAGATCGTCGATATCTCGTCAACAATTGATCACTCGGGCAAATTCTCATCAAGATCAACTTTTTCCTTCCTTAGATGTGTAAGATATTATTTTCGGTTTTGTGATAGGGTAACATGACCAATAGATGGACGGTTAAGGAAATATTAGACTTTATTAATTCATAGAAAATAGGCAAATCACGTTAAAAAGTTGCAGAAAAGAATGATGTACAGAAAAATATACAGTGATTCGCCTAAAAATCAATTAAACTTGAATAATGTAGAAATAATTCAAGAAAATCAAGGAAAAACTGGAAAATAACTCGAACCCTCAATAGATGGACAGTTGCATATTTGCAGTGGTATGATTTCAAATTTCGATCAATCGATATGTAATGAATATTTCATAAATCTATATGAATGTAATAACTAGGTATTGACGTGAGAAGCATAAGAATCATTCATTTATTTATGAAAATCCTCGATAATAGAAATTGCCCATCTTTTGGTCAGTGTCCATCTATTGCTCTTGTGACCCTAGTCGACCTGAACTTTGCAAAAATTATCAAAAGTGATAGTGTTCGTAGATTTTTTTTAGCTTAATGTATACCAAACCATCCTGCAGACTTTGGAGCCGATCGGTTGAACCGTTTTTTTATCGAAAGCACTTTTGGGAAGCACGTTTTCGCTCTTTGAACATCGATTAATGATGATTTAATTAAATGAGTGATTATATGATGGCATGCCGTTTACGATATTTCTCAATTTGTGAAACTTAGCTGCTCTAGAGTGCGGTTTTGTGCGAATTTGGAGGACTATCCCCCCAGCAGTTATAAAAAGATGCATCAATATAGCGAAGAGATTAAAAATGATAATTCAGATGAGAGGTGTCTTTTTTGTGGAAGTGTGAAAAAAAAAACGATTTTTTGAAATCTTTGATTGATTTTCAAGAAGCTGCTCCTCAATTTTTTACTATAACTTTGACCATTTGGGTAAAAAAAACAGCTGAACCGATGGGCTTAAAAAATTTACAAGATGTTTAGGCGTACAGCAAGCTCCAAATATTCGTACTTTTCGCAATATTTGTAAAGTTCAAATCAATTTTCAAAAACAACAAAAAACATAATTTTTGGTACTTCTTCAAACCAGTTTAAAAGATGAAGAAATTTTGTTCAATAATACCTCAAGTTCGGGCTAAATGATCGAGGCACTGGTTAAGCCGAAAAAGAAAATTTCAAACCCGTGGACCATTTTGAAAAATAGATTTTTTCATAATATTTCTTTTGCGGTCCAAGCAAGGCCCAAAAAGAAATTTCATCTCAAGATTTCAAAATTAGACATTTCAAACTTCAAAATTCTTTTTTTTTTCTCTCAATCCGACTGATTTCGAAAATGATACAATCTTTCAAAAATCACTGAAAGAAATAGAAAAGACAATTTTGCTTCTTCAATTGCTTTGCTGAGTTTCTCCATTTTTCTGAAAATATCTCTGAAATGAATGCAGATATGATTTTTATGCTCAGAAACTTTTTTGTAGCTTTTTTTTCGTCTGAACAGAAGTTTCCATATCTTTTTCCAAGTCCGAGATGTCTTCCAAAAACCAGATTCTAATCCAAAATCCCTGGAACTCCCCAATTATAGACTTCAATTACTTGAGGAACCTCCCCCCCTCCCAAAACAAAAACGATTTTTCAAACTCACCAAACTGCCAGCGACCGTGCTCATCAGTAACAAGATCAATTCCCTTGATAAGATTATCTCGGAATTGATGCATATCATCGGATTCTGGAAATCTTCCAGCAAATCCAGAAATAACGATATCTTCATCATCAATCCCAACTCTCGGCCGATTCCAGGATTTCTCATCCTTCGGTGTCATTTTTAATTCTATCCTCTTTATTAATAATCACAATGAAATTCCTAATGTTAATTAACTTTATCAAAATCAATCCAGCCCTCAAAAGAAGAATTTTAGTAAATGACTGAGCTAATGAAGTAGAACCGTTGCAACGAAATTAAAAAATATTTATGAATGCACTTTTCACAATTCAAAACTCTACACATTCTCAAAAGCTGCGATTCCGGGTCAAACGAAAGTGCAAGCAATGTTTAAATAATCAGGACTATGAAATTCCATTGTTGTGTAAAAAACGAATTCAAATAATTTCCTTTCGAATATAAATTAATAGTATTCATTGATTTTTAATGAATAATTTTAAATAATTTTGGATCTTACGTTGTTTTCATTTCTTTTGCATTTTCTCAGTAGAAATGTGATATTCAAGGACACAAACTATTCAACAAGGTCAACAATCGCAACAATTTTCGTTTGAAATATTATCCCATTTTAGTAAAAATATACAAATGTGAAGTTTTCAGAGATATTCATTACATAGAACGATTTTGTCTTCATCCTTTGTTATAGAGAATTCCAAAAGCTACGAAAAAAGGATCAGGACAAAATAGTTCTCTCTCGCTTATTCATCGAAACGTTCTCAAAAGACTGATAATGGAAGAAATCGATTTATCTGAAAACTTCACAGTCATGAAAATATAATGTTTTTATTATCTAAAGATTGGGATTTTATCCATTGAAAGAGACGAAACATATGTTTTCTCAATGGATTCATTACATAAATGAAGTAGTAAAAATTAATATAAAGAAAGAAAGTAGTAAAACGATAAAATCGGATGAACCAATTTTATCACAAGGCTCATTTTGATTCAATATCTTGATAATATATTTGAATTTTGTGTGTCAAAATGCATGACAATTTCGAGATTAAGGAAAGATACTTTAAAAAAAAAAATTTTAAATAAATTAAAAATTTGGTGTGGTCGATTAAATTGGAATTTCTTCCGGAAGGACTGAATGGAAGACACTCAAATTTTCACTGCATTCACAGATCAAGAGGTGAATTTTTTCGATCCTAAATTTTGCATTTACGTCAAGACAATTTGAATTTTTTCGATTATTCTCCGTCGTTAGATGAGGAGAATTTTTTAATATTCTGTTCATTCTCCAATTAAGAATAGAATTTTTGAACGAATTCATATGATGATTAGAGATTTTTTTCATTTGTTTTTGCGTTACTTGAGATCAGAGATAAATCATTCTGATTTGGTAGAGAAAAGGTGAGAAGGATAAGATTTTTTTCGAAATCAAAACCACAAAAATTCATTTGAAAAAATTTTCTCAGTTTCGATTATGAGTAATCACGAAGGAAATCGACTGATCATGAAGAATGTCAAAAAAAATTGTAAAACAAGAGGAAACATCAATTGAATAACAGAATTTAATACCATTCAATTATTGAATCTGCACTAAAATCAGTTTCTCAACAATTCGACAAATCTTCCCATTAAAAAACATCTCAATATTTCCGAATCAATTTTACAATTAACAATCTTTATTTCATTAATAAATAATTTTGACAGTTCTTCGGATGAATTTTATTCATTCCACAATTTTATCAAGTAAAAGTATAAATAATCGAAATATATTCTCATCATCCAACGTACAAACTAATTTTATGAACAAGGAAATATATGAATGAATGATATCAATAATTGTGAAAATAATTCAATACAATAAGATAAAATGAACAAATCAGATTGATGTACTCCTTTTTTTTTTCCTTAACTAACAGTTTTTCCACGATTTGGATCAGTAATTGGTGTAAGAATTTTTCCATCCTCCATTATGCTTGCTTTGAAGGCCTCAGCATCTTCAAGTGGTTCGCCATTAATTGCAGTTGCTACTTTTGGATTATCGAGGATTGTTATGTGATTACCCTCAAGTGTATGATACTCTATTTTTTCCCGCGTTACCTGAAAATCAATTAATTCCATGAGTTATGAGATATTCGTTTGAGCGAGAAACTTATTTTCCTATTTTTTTTTGCGAATAACTAGTAAACGAGTAGGCTCAGAGAAATTTTGCAAAATATATTTTTGTACAGAATTTAATTCTGTACAAAAGAAGTGTCTTGAAAAATTCGACTACACTTCTCCTAACTCTGTTTGCGAGATATCGTCAAAAATTAATAATTTACCTTGCTAAGTCCATAATCGACTGATAAACCCTTCAAAGTTTCCACCGTTGGCTTCAAAAGTACTATCGACGATCTGAGTGGTGTCAAACGAGTTACATCATAGTCATCAATTGCCAACAGACGATTATAAATACACGTGCATATATTTTTCTGCAGTTGAGGCGAAAAACCTAAGGCATCAGCTGGTACACGTTGAATAAAGACATTCAACTTTTCATCCCACGATTTACATTTCTTTAATTCTACATATAATTCACCACTGACTGCTGGTGCTGCTACGTCACTTATGCCAACGAGTATGTTTGTCTCTAGTTCGTCATTGTTCTCAGATGCTAGTTGTTGATCCTTGATTACTTTCATGAAGTCTGGGGAGCCATCAATGAGGATTATCTTACCAGTTAAACCCTCAGCTTCTAGTCTTCTAGCTAATTCAATTGCTACGAGAGATCCATAGGAGTATCCAGCAAGGATGAAGTCTCTTCTGCCTTGATTCTTCTTTAAGATATTCTGCAAAAAGTATTTTGATGATTTTAGTAACATTGAAAGTGGTTCTAGACTATTTTAATAATTTAATGAAAAATGTTTCTTGAAAATATCTCACTATCTATGAGAGATGGCGACATTTGTGAGATGATTTTTCTAGATCTTATTCTTTTCTATGAAAAAAGTAATCTGCAAAATTTACTAAAAGAAATCGACTCACAGGCAAAAACTTCTCAGCCATCTGTTTAATCGACCGATACTGAGTATCCCCATTATTCAACTGCAAACAAGTGGCAGGAGCCTTCATTCTCCCCGCGAGATTCATAAAAACAGAACCACAGCCCTCAATACCAGGTACCAAAAAGACCTCCTGTCTCCCGGTTTCCCCCTTCGTTGGAAGCTTGAGACAATCCTCCTTCATAGATTCATCCTCACCAAGTAATCTAATCAGCAGCTTCATACCCGTAAGAACCTCGCCCTCAACAACTTTTCCAGCTTTCTTCTTCTGCTCAAGATCCTTCGAATTCATCTCTATCAATTTCGAAAAATTGAGTCCACGAATATCCTGTGCAGTTAGGAATATCTCAAATTCACGCTCCAACGTTTGTCTTATCTCTACAGCCATCATCGAGTCCATACCAAGTTCAGCTAATGATGTATGTACACTAACTGATTTAAGTTCCTTGAGTCCCATGATATTTAGTACAGTATCCACAATATTCAGTGTACCAGAGCCACCAGCTCTCTTCTCAGCTACGACCATACTAGCAACAATCGGTGAATTTTGATTGAGAAAACCATCCAATTCATGCAAACATGATGTTATCTTTTGTTGGAGTGTACCACCAATCACGAGCTCTTTGTCGTCTTCTTGCATATCAGCAACTAGGCCAACATCACCAACAGCACCCCACTGTATTGCAAGTGCTGGTAGTCCTTCACTAGCACGCATCTCACATATTCTCTCCATGACTGAATTCGACATGCCATAATTCGTTTGTCCTGCATTACCACGACCACATGATACCGATGAGAATACAACAAAGTGCCGTAACAATGGACACAATTTTCGTGATAATCTATCTAAATTCCTTGTGCTCCATGCTTTAGCCTTAAAGGACTCTTCGAACATCTCTGGTGTCTGATTTTCCCAGAGGCCGTCTTTGAGAACAACAGCTAGATTGTAGATTGCATCGACTGGTCCCTGTTTCGACGCTATCGATAATATTTCCTCGCACTCTTTGACATTCGATGCATCTTTACCAGCAATTATGGTGATCTTGGTGCCGTAACTCTGCCACAATTTTATTCGCATTCGCTGGTAGCCGTTCTTTATGCCTGTGCGCGACGTCAGAATCAGTTTTTGAGCGCCTCGGAGGACCAACCAGTCAGCAAGCTCCAGTCCAAAGCCACCGAGACCACCGAGAATCAGGTATGAACGATCTTTCAGGCATTGATAAAGTGGAAGAGCGGGGATTGGCACATTCAGATTGTGCTCATCTTGAACTTTGATGATGACCTAAAATTCAATGAAAACAAGTGGGAACTTGCTATGATTATAGTTATCATTATAGTTTCATCTGCTAATCCATTAGCAAGTTGCTTCCGAATGGTGCACCTTTTTATGAGTGAACATTTTTTTTTTAATATTCCCTTAATAATACCGAGATTTTGGTTTTATTGAAAAAACTATGAAATTACTTTTGATAAGAAACGATTCCACCTTTTATACCTATCCAATTTGATATTGTTATTATATTCTCATGATTCTACTTATACATTTATTTGAGTATTCTTGGTTGCTAAAGGTGAGTATTCAGTATTTACCGAGAACCAACGTCAACCAGCCTCGGAATTTTAGACGACAATCCATGGACAATTCAAGGAAATTCTCCAGGAAAAATTTATGTTTCCCAGAATTTTTTTTGAAAATTCCAAATTCTGTCAATTCAATTAATTGATTTCGATATTATTATTTTTTCCATCGTAGAACCTTCCACTGTATCAAGGTGAAGTCGTCAACAATCGAAAAGTTTGGATATGACAAAATCTACGATTTTATGAAGATGAAGAACATACCTCAAGTCTATAATTAGTTACTATTCGTTTCAATTTTCCCGCCTGAGTTTTTGAAAAGGGGGTTGAGTGATTCATCATTTCAAGTGATTTGCAACATAAAAATCAAAGTTGAAAATTCTTACGTTTGTTAAGCTTTCATTCGGAAGCAAAAATGAGAAAAGTCATGTTTCTAGAGAATTTTCCGAATATCTCAAGATCTAGAGAAGATCTAAAGAAGATATGAGGAAGATCGAAGGGAGATGGACCAATTTTTGTAATGACTTTTTTTCAAAGCCCATTAAATTTTTAACTAAGAAGGTCTCCACAAAAATTTCTCCATTTCACTTGGCTTCCAAGATGATCCAAGAAAAACAATTCCCCTGACAATGTCCTACCTTTCCAATATGTTTTCCAGCAGCCATGTACCTGAAAGCAGGTTCAATCTCATCCCTCGAGAATATCGTCATATTGAGTGGCTTAATCGCCCCAGCATCGAGTCCCCTTTGCATCATCCTATTGACCTCCATCTTCTTCTCCGGTGGTGCATTAAACAATCTATCTAGCAGAATTCCATGGAAGCTGATTTCCTTCAGAAAAGCAGCCATTCCCAGTGGACTGTCATTGACCATATCGAACTTTCCGATTTCCAGAAACCGTCCTCCATCAGCCAGGCACCTCACCGAAGCCTGTAGTTTGTCATCAGCAAGTGAATTAAGGACGATATCAACACCTTGTCCATTGGTCTGCTCCATCACCATTTGCTCGAAGCTTGTGTCCCTCGAGTTGCCAATGTGACTGTCAGGAATCTCCGGAAATTTCGTCCTGATGAATGTCCTCTTCTCAGCAGTGCCAACGGTGGTGAAGACCTCACACCCGACCCACAGCGCCAAAGTGATCGCAGCCTGTCCAACGCCACCAGAACCAGCATGAATCAGGACTTTATCGCCTTTCTTCAGTCCTCCGGTTGTGTAAAAAGCATAATAGCAGGTAGCATAAACACAGGGGATCGTCGCCGCCTCCTCGAAGCTCCAGAAGTCAGGGATGACCCAAGTGAGTGTTGGGTCATTGATGAGATAATTTGATATAGCACGATGCGTGTTCAGCAGGCCCATCAGCCTCCGCCCATCTTGAGCAACTCCTGTAAACTCAAAGCCGAGGACACACTCGGCCTGTTCCCTCGTCTTCCCAGCTACTTCGGTAGCAAGTTTCCCAGTCGCCATCATGATGTCCCTGAAGTTCAATGACGAATAAATAACACTAACTAATTCTGGGTTCTTCATGCTGGCCTTGATAGGCCCCTCCATCCAAGCGAACGAGGTCAAATCCCCTTTCACCAGCTGATTCACCCAGGCATGATCAGCCGGTCGAGGCTGGGCCGGCTGGAGATAGTGGTGCCTGTAGGATCCCCAGGTTCCCTTCGGCCTCAGCACGTTTATCGACAGCTCCAAGTTCATCTGGCTCGTGTAGAGAGGATTGGAGAGCGAGAATTCCGGTGCCTTCGGGTCTTGGATCAGGACACCTCGGACGATCTCACCACCCGGCTCTTTCCTGATGCAATTAACGAGACCCAGAAGACCGTTCTCAAATGTATTGTCGCTTATCAAGAGGATTCTAGCAGATCCTGAGTTCTCGTGCTCGACCTCTGCCTTGAGGGCTGCCTTTAGGCTGTTTACCCAAGAAAATTCCTCATTGTTGACCTCAATGATAATGTTATGCTTCGGCAGTTTTTCAATTTTCCGGAGAAGCAGGAACTTTGAGGTGTTAACGGATTTTTCTAGGATTATGTGAAGTTCGTGCTTCTTCAGGGAGAGATTGATATCTTCTGGCAGTGAGGACTCGAGGGTTATCACGAACGCGCCTTCTTTCAGGGCCAAGAGCAAATGGGCGAGTGTTGCATTCTTTTCTGGGGCTAGTAGGTTCCGACCTGCTAGGATCAGTGCGTTTGTTTCTTGGGTCAGCTTTTTGGTTTCTGTTACGGTGATGTTTTGGGGAATCTCGTTTTCAGCGAAGAGATTCTCCGGCGCAGCAATGTTCACGTCCGCCTGGATCATTGGAAGGTCGGCCAGGGTCTCTGCTAGGAAGATAGAGAGGAGGTCCTCGACAGGGTACTTTTCTCCTGATTCTAGAGACTCTAAAGTCTTTACTTTAATGTTCAAGTAGTTTTCCAGGGCGAGATGAGTCGCTAAGCGGACTGCTTCTTTCAACGGAATCTGCGCACTGTCTCGGTGGGCAATAAATTTGTAGGTCTCCAAGACTGGCTCGCCGGCTGGTTTTCTTCGGGATATAGCACTTGCTTTCAATCCACGAATTTGGACACCACCTGAGAGGATCACGTCGTGCTCTTTGCTGGTGTAAACCTTGAATGCTATAGGAAAGAAGTTTCATTGTAAAATTATTTGTTTTTTCCTGAATATCTCGGTAACGATGGGGTTTACGGGAATTTGTCAAGAGATTTCTTTTGTAGAGAACAGGACATTCTCTTCAAAAGAAATCTCTGGGGAATTTCTCCTCAACCTACTCGTTTCGAAGATAATTATGAATATAAAAAAAAGTTGTTCTCTTTTACCTCTTCACTACTGAATTAGAGTTACAGAAACTGGTTGGAAATTTTAGAGATTACCTTTATCATCGTCTGGCATTGAACGAATCTGTTGGAGATGCTTCTTAGTGTCAATCGTGAGCTTCTGAATGCCAGTCGGAACGAGAAGACTGCGTGTATCGAGTCCCAGAATTTTCATCTGTAGCATATTGTCCATGAAAGCGACCCAACTGTTGTTCCAACGGATTGTTCCTTTGGATCCATTCGTCGTTGCACTCTTAATGCCCTTGAACAATCCAGAGTACTGATATCCACGTAATCTGAGTTCTTTATAAACGTCTTTTGTGTCCATTTCTTCTGCTTCATCATCACTCGAGAGTGGGAATGTGATTTGTTCATTTTGGGGATGTGGGGTTTGACGGACGAATCCAGTAACTACGGCTACTCCACCCTCAACTACTTCAAACCTCCCAGTACCTGAAATTGAGAAAAATAATTCTCAGCTACTTCCTTCAGCCGGACCAAACCAAAAATTTAATTTTTACCATTAATTATCGCATTCGTTTATTTTTTTTACGATTTAGTGTTCTGATAGCTCATAGGAATATTGGAAAAGTCATCAACAACAAATAGTTGTCACATTGTGGTGTTTAGCTGGACAATGTCAGCTCCTTCAGGCACTTGACATTACTGATGCTTTGTCGATTCAATATGGAGCAACAAGCAGTCCTCAAACGTCTTCATTGCAACAAGTCTTATTGAGAACAGTCATTGAATAAATGAATGAACGAACAAATTACACAGTTACGAATAAATGAACACATTCAACAGGAAAACGACGGCATTGTCCAGCGAAACGTCGCGATTCGACAGTGCTTTGATGTTGTTAATGACTTCTCCAATATTTCTATGAACAATGAGAATATTGATTTTTACCTTTTTGAACCATCAAAGTAATCTCCGATACTTCCTTCGAGATAGTAGTGGCCCTCAAGAACTTGACATCCTCAAAAACAATCGGTACCTCCGTAAACATCTCTCCCCTCATCATTCCCACAGTTTCCCAAATAAGCGCAAGATAGCCAGTAGCAGGCAGTAGATTCCTCCCATCAATGATATGTCCCCCCATGTACTCATAATCCTCATCACTGAGCGTCACTTCCACAATCCTTTCTCCTGACGTGATTTTTTCCTGCATCCTATAAGACGTTACATACCAGTCATCAGAATGCTCCCATCTCACAAGCGGTGATATCATTGGAGTTCCCCTTGACACCGGAAACTTGACTTCAGGATATAATTTCCATATGGCCGGTTGGAGTCCAACTTCATAGAGACGCCCGATCGCTTGAAGAAACACCTCGACATTGTCCTTGTGTCCACGTTGAGTAAGGGCGATATTGGTGACATCCGGATTGAGGGATCGCTTGAGGATAGCTTGGAGAAGACCGTGCGGTGCTATTTCAATAGTGACGGCGTCTTTGGGAATAAGTGCGGAGGTTTCCTCAAAGAGAACCGAAGACAGAAGATTGTTTGTGTGATACTCTGCTGACGATAGTCTTGCCTGAGGTGAGGCCCACTGGGACCTCGGTACTGACGTGCTGAACCACTTGGCGCTCCTTGGCTTAGGCTCTGGAATTACTTCCTTTAAGTACTTTAGAAGTCTCGGGCCAGCATCGGCAATGTACCTGCTGTGATAGGCAATGTTGCTGCAAGGAACTTCTCTCGCGAAGATCTTGTTTGCCGTTAATTTAGCAACGAATTCTTTCATCGAGTCTGCCGGTCCACTGATTGTCGAACTTTCGGGTCCGTTGTGACAAGCGACCTCGATATCCGGTGGGCACAAATCCTTCACGTCCTCGTAACCGAGTCCAACCGCCGCCATTGAGCCTCTGATTGTGTCAGTCTCAATTGACGCTAGACCCCTTGAATAAGCGGATAGCACCATCTGTTCAGCGGTGAAGCAGCCATCCGCATAGGCACAGCCAAGCTCACCAACCGAGTGTCCAATAATAGCGTCTGGTACTATCCCAAGGGATGTCAGCATATCAACGAGGCCAATCTGCACTGCCGCTATTCCAACGAACGAATTCAAGATATTGTCAAAAGTTGACTTGTTCGGATTCGTCAAGATGTCGTAAATATCGACGCCCCGAGGTTTCAGCACTGCGTCGCACTTGTTGATGGCATTTGCAAAGACTGGGAAGCGGAGGAGCGACGCACCCATTGTTGGCCACTGTGAACCCATACCTGAGAAGACAAACCAGATTGGACGCTTTGCTCCTGGGTAGTGCTCAATCTCGCGAAGCTTTCTATCCGTGCCGAGAATTGTGTAGCCTCTGTAAAGATGACCGGAGATATCGTCAGCGTGGATGTCGTGGAAGAGACGAACGAATTCGATGTCCACTGGGCGACTCTCGAGCTGAATAAAAAATTGATTTTATAAATATTTTGAACAGCAAGATGAGATCTGGGAACAAGGTTCTCAAAGGAATCCGGAAAAGTTCAACTTACGTCGGCTAGCATAGTTTCAACAGCTTCTTCGGTTCTTCCAGAAGCTACAACAAGCCTCGGAAGATCGTCCTTCGGTGCACCACCATTAATTTTCTCCTTGGGATTCGATTTGAGGAGAATATGAGCATTAGCACCACCGAAACCAAATGAACTAACACCAACATATCCACCATTCCATTTTGTTGGTTCAGTAACAACTTGGATTCTTCCATCCTCAAGTGCTTTAACACCCTCACGTGGTCGTTTGTAGTGTAAATTCGGTGGTATAACACCAGTCTCATTGGCAATAAGAACTTTAGCGATTTGTCCCATGCCACTAGCTGGTTCAGCATGTCCAATACTCGATTTTACTGAGCCGATCTTCAATGGTTCTTTGCGTCCGGGACAAAATACATTTTCAATAGCATTCAATTCCTCAGGATCACCGACCTTTGTACCAGTACCATGTGCCTCAATGTATGCCAGTGATGACGGTGATACTTTACACTCTTCGTAAAACTCTTTGAGCAGTGCACTCTGCATAACACTCGAGGGAAATGTTATTCCCTGCTCTTTAAAGCCATCGCAATTCGTTTTTCCATGTACTAAGGTTGCGTAAATACGTTTGGAATTCTTGGATTTCTGGAGATATGCTACACTTATGGTTTCACTTCTTGTGTAACCGTTGGCATCAGCATCGAAGGACTTGCAGCGACCATCGGGTGATAATACACCTAGAAAAAAAGAGGAATTCATTGAAGAGAATTTACTGAGAGGCCTCTTTTATAGACAGTTAAATTCTACTCAAAGAAGGGCTTATGCATCGACCCCTCGAATCTGCACGTTCCGACGATATTAAACTTGTTCTCTCATCTAAGGGGTAACACCACAAAAAAGGCCAAAATTTGATCATTTTTTTGGGCATATTGGTCAAGGGATCGGGTTTCTCGAAATCCTAGAGTGGTGATTATATATCCATTAATCAATCAATTAATTACCCAAACGAGAAAATTGTAGTGAAACGTAGGGATGAAGACATAAATTAGCACCACCAACGAGAGCAGCATCACACTGCCCATTTCTTATAGCCCTGTATGCATGCTCCATGGCGAAGAGACTCGAGCTGCAGGCAGAATCAACAGTATAACTTGGTCCGGTTATTCCAAGCCAGTAGGACACTCTATTAGCTAACATGGCTCTGCTACATCCAGTGATACCGAAGCCATTGACCTTTCCAATTAAGAAATAATTGATTAACGATTAAATGAATCAATTCATCAGGAAAATCATGGGACAAGATGTGGTATTTCATCTTCACCGTCAGTTTTCATGGGATATCTCCGAATCCAAAGGAGATGGCGAAATTTTTGTAGAAACTCTCTTTACAGCTTCAATTGTCCTCTACAAAGGAAAATTTCTACCAAAATTTCCCTATCACCACTGTTTTTCGAGATAAATACAAGAAACTGAGATAATGGTGGATTTATCTCATTCAATTTAATTGAAAAATCATATGAACCTGGAGCTTTTCATAAAACCATGTCTTTTCAGATTCAGAAAAGCATGCACCAATGAATACACCAGTTTTAGTTCCTCTCAATTGCTTCGGATTAACTCCAGCATCAATTATTGCTTCATAAGCGTGCTCCATCATCATTCTGCACATAGGATCCATCGTGTGTGCCTGTTTGAAATGCACTCCGAAGAAAAGTGCATCAAATTTTGATACATCATTTATTTTTCCAGTCCTCTGTGGTATCTCTGGGTGGTCTGAAAGAGGCATCAATATTCAAATATTCGTCATTATTTTCTTGTGCGAGTCTCATTTAATGAAATGCAATTCCAAAAATTAAACATCGAGTAACTGAATTAGTTAACTGTTGCTGTGTCATTCTAACGATTATAAATCTACGAATTCAATTAATCGTATGAGAATTCAAAGTCTGATTGAATTATTCAATGATTTGAACAACAGGAAATTAAAAATAGTGGAGTTTCACTGATTTTCTCAGAAGTCCAAAAACCATATAGCACGATATTTTCTGAATATTTTGGAAACAACAATGAGGTTTTGAAGAATTTTTCCACAGGCCGTGCGGAAAGTGGCACTTTCTATACATTGTGCGTAAAAAAACAGTACTTTACACGTGCGATAAAGATTTTCAGACTCGTGTGATTACAAAACTCGCCTTTGGCTCGTTTTGCAACCTCATACTCGAAAAGTACTTTACCGCACTTGTTAGGTAATGTGCTGTATCAAGAAAATTTTCAGGCTTATCAAACTCTGTGCAATAAGATTTCTTGGGATTTTCCTTTGAACCTACTCGCTTCGAAGATATTTGTGGAAGAATCTGCTAACAATCTACATGTAATAGTAAAACGCAAAAAATTAGATAATTATTTGCGGTTTCTTTTAAAAAAATTTCCGGAACGAGTAGGTTCAGGAGGAATTATGAGAAAACATTTTTCGAATGAAATCACTCAATGAATTCTCCTAAAACTCAGCTTTCTCGAAATATTTGGGAAAGAATGTCCTAGAATCTGTCAACTTCTCATTTTCCGCTTCACTTCCAAATTCTTCGAGCTAGCCTTTTTCACTACTTCATTTTTGAATTGAAATTTGAAAAAAAATCATGTTTCTTCTGCACTCACCCAATTTCCAACGACGTCCATCATCAGTTATCATGTCGATTTTGTTCATGAGATTGTGTTCAAATTCTTTCATATTAGCTGATTCTGGGAATCTCCCTGAAATACCAGAAATTACGATTTCTTCACCAGGATCGAGTGGTGCCTTCAGGAATGGATTGTAATGAGTAGTTTCTTCCTTTGCCATTTTCTCTTCTCTATCAATTTTTTTTTTCACACTAAAATTGAACTTTGAGAAACACGAGATATTCACTCGTTCCTCGATAAAATTAATTACAAATCAATTCACTGCACTTTTCACATGTAATTAGGATTGCAATGTTTTAGATTTTTTTTTTAAATTTATTATTCAAAGGGGATTCTTTGCAATCC
Organism: Aleiodes alternator; assembly: GCA_963921955.1. Classification (NCBI taxonomy): domain Eukaryota; kingdom Metazoa; phylum Arthropoda; class Insecta; order Hymenoptera; family Braconidae; genus Aleiodes; species Aleiodes alternator. The sequence continues at coordinate 6,775,998 of OY998100.1, read as the reverse complement.
CTAAACTGAGGAATGACAGATCGTAACTAACACAATAGCCCGATAAATGCTTCAACATGAGTTTTTATAACAGCGGTTACTCCCACTTCTACCCTTTTCTTGAGTGAAAAAAATTATTATTTCCCATTCGAGGGAGTGTGATTGCCCTCATGGGTCAGCTTTAACAATTTCCAGTTTAAACTTATTTAAATGGAAATCAAACCTTCATTGTGACCTTTAGATCGATGATAATTATTCAATTGCAGTGAATATAATATAGAGAAAATATTTTTTTTTTTTTGAAATTTCATGAAATTTATGCTGAAGAAAATTGAATTCACATTGACTACTGAAAAGAGGGCGAGTTTTGCTATAACGGAGTTGAAGGCATTTTTGGATTTTTTTGCAATTTCAGCCACAATTTTCGATGAAAAATTGAATGGGACATTATTTTTTTTACTAACAGCTCTCGAGATATTTGGCAGATACCTCAATCGGTCTTTCTTTAATTTTTGCAATTTTTAGAGGAAAATATCAAGAAACCGTTTTTGTCTAACGTACAAAAAAAGTCTCTTCATGAATTTTCCTGAACCCAATCCTCTCAGAGATATTGTCAAAATAAGTTACGATTTCTCAAACTCATCTCTCCCTTAATTCTATTCAGAAAATCAATGAAATTCACAGTTTTCTACACTTTATGTATTAAACTAATGGAAGAATACAAATGATTATATGAGTAACAATTGAACATTTTCCATGGCTATTTTCTTTCAAAATTCCCACGACTTTGTGAGCTTAATTCTTACGTAAACATTTATATGAAAATAACAGAAAGCCCCAAAGTATTTAGTGCATTTGCGTGAAATATATGATATTCATGAAAAACAGTGGAGGAAGAAGTAAGATTGATTTCTATTCCTCGGGCATTGAACTTGACTATTACAGGCCAATGTTCAATGAAAATCCAAGTGGATTCATTAAACATAATAAATTACAAAATTAAAGATTTTTTCTTCTTTTTTTCCACTATATTCCCCAATGAATATTCTTTGTTACGACTCAGTGTCAGGAGTTCGCCGGATATGGCATTACTCTGCATAGAATATACATATGTTAAATAAGATTAAATACTTTCTAGTTGCAGAGAAATCTTACATTATTTTTTTTTTCATTCAACTTTTCTTTATCAATTACAAATGAATTAATTCAAAATCGGAAGAGTTTATTTTTATATTGTTTTTGCTTTTTCTGGTTTGGAAATAGAAAATATTCTTTTCATTCAAAGTTATTTTCGAAATCGAGAATTCCATCTTCGTGTAGAGAATTTTCCAATAACATTGATAATTCAAATTTCCAATTTGAGGTAGAAACATCGTTCGAAATTCACGATAAACACCAATTGAATTGCATTGAAATATGTAATACAATTGATAATTAAACCGGAAACTTTGAGTTCAATGCCAAAAAAGAATAACAAAATGCAAAACATTGATACAATTTTTTCTCTCAAAATTAAAATCATAAATGAGTTTTATGAAGAAAAATTCTACTGACGTATGTTACAAATATTTATTCATCAAATGAAATAAAAAATAGTTTACGTTCTTTCCATCCAACTTTACAATATCATTTTCTCACGATGAATATATTATAATTATTTTGTTATATATCTCGACATGACTAATTAATCTTAAGTTTAGTGGAGATAATTTGAAATTGTGATGGAATCTTGTTTAAATAAACATACTTTCCTGAGAAAATTACGAGAAAAAAGTTGGAATTAAATCTAATTCATTAGAAAACTCGACAGCTCAATTTTTTACCTATTATTTTGAAAATATTTACTTCAGTAGTGAATTAATGAAAAAAAAAAAATAAAAAAAATCATATTATTGTTTATTTTCAGCGATATCTTTGAAACGAGTAAGTTTAGAGGAAAATATCAAGAGACCTTTTTTGTGTGACCTACGAAAAATGTCTTTCAACATTTCTCTCTGAGCCGACTCATTTTGGATATATCCGCGAAAATAGCATACAAAATTATGTGAACTACTTCAATTTTCTAACGATTAACCGGAAAATATCTTAATATTCCCCTGATTTTCCAATATAATATATTCTATTCGGTTACAATATTTCTTCACCGTCGTGATGATTCACAATAAACAAAAAAAACTCACAAATGTAATTATTCCTACGTTGTACTTAATCAGAGACTAACATTTGGATGAAGAATACTAATTGGATAATCAGTTAATCAAATTACAGGTACGCCTATGCCTCATTGGATTATTATAGAATTAAACGTAGCTCACAATAAATACTCATTGAAATTTCACTACGAGAATTCAAGTTTGTTGACAAAAGCGATCCTTACATCAAATTCTCACTCAAAATAAATCATAACTGGTGATGAATGGCAAGTCAATGGTATTCATCTTCGTAATATCTAAGGTGAATAAAAAAGACAATTAATCTACAAGAACGAAAAAATAAATGCTGACTTTGAAAAAATTAAATTATGAAAATCTAATGATTAGAATTAGCAAAATGTACTCTTTTCGAAGGATTGTCCAGTGCTTCCATGAGACTCGGGGTGAAACTGAATTCTGAACTGCTTTCATCGTTGTTGCAGAGTGACTCTAAACTACTCAGACTATCACTCATTCTTGATAAAATTGAGGCAGCACCATCAATTCTCTGTATATCTAGTGTTGAATTAACAACAGCCACATAGATTCCTCTGGATCCAGCGAGTCCCAGGTATCTGGGATTGTTCAGGTCAATCAGGGCTCTTTCAGGATTTTTCGTGGTTGATCTGAAGGTTTCCGATGTTAATTTGATCACTTCGACCGATGAGAAGTGAACGATGAAGAGATAAGGTTTCTTGAATGCTGTAAAAATTGAGAGAAATACGATTAATAATTTTTTTTCGTGAATATCTTGAAATGAGTGAGTCTAAACCCACTCCTTTCAAAGGTATTTGCAAAAGAAGTAATGAATCACTTCCTTTAATTACTCAAATTTACTCACCGAAAGCAAAAGGTAGATGATTCCATGTAGGATCGACGCCTCTCGTCCTCTGTCCATTTTCATTAACAAACACTCCAAATTCGTTATAACAAAGTAATAACTCCATTGCTCCTCCATTGGAGACATTAAGTACAGCAACTGGGAATATTCCCAATCTTGCAACACCAGCCAGTGCTGCTTTGACCGAGCTATCATCTTCCTCTGGAAAATCATCGATGCCATAATTCTTCAAGTCAATCTGGAAGAATTTCTGACAGCCAACGATGAGATTATCCTTCGTAAAAATGGCACAGCTGCATGGTTCCTGAGTCTCCAATTCCCTCACAGCAACAAATTCCCCGGAAGTATCGTCAATTCTCCACTTGAGTAGAATCACCTGTGATGCAGTCGCAGCACAGAGCATATCCCTTTCAACCTGATAAAGATGACAGCTCTCAGAACCAGTGAGTATTCTCTTTGTGGTAATAGCAGGCCTGGAGCAGTCAGCAGCCAACGCATTGCTCTTCAACTGTCGTAAATCACATGACACTAACTGCCTGTCTTCACCAGCAATCATCAACGCCAGTCCCAGATGTGGATGAATTGACAATTGATGGACCCGTTTCACTCCTCTAATTGCTGTCAAGACCTTCGATACAGCTGGCCTATAAGAGTACAATCCTTCTTCAGCGCCAATCAGCAATACGCCCTCTCCTTCAAGTTCAACAACACAATTCAGATCCAATCTGTTCTTCTCCAGTCTCACAATGCTTTGAACCATTGAATTTTTAGCAACACCTCTGACTCCATTGTTACACTCAACTGCTTTGAGTGCATTGAGCCATCCTTTTTTGTCCACTTGATTTAAAGCCATGATATCCAGCCTATTAGTTGGCCAGCAAGTGTTGGACGTATTGGACTCAACCCTGAAGATAAAATGAAGATCAGATTTGGCTGTACCAGGCACTTCGGCTTGATGAACATCCTCATTGACCGTGAATCCATTTTTCTCAGTCAACTCCATCTTGCTGATTGGTGACATCCCTGGAATCGGTTGATGCTCGTAAAGACAAAGGCACGAGCCCTCGAGCCTCAAGTACTTCCTCTCCCAACAAGTTTTACCACGTCCAGGTACTTTGACCCAGCTATCCATACGAATACCCTCCTTCTTTGAGCTCTTATCAAAATCAGCATGATCAGGCTCATCGATCGTCAGCGTTTGTACACTACCACTGAGAGTGGAGATGCTTTCGTCACTGGCTTTCCAATTCTCGCCCAAGTGCTTCGTGAGTCCTCCAGGAAGTCCACAGTTGGCTGGTACCAGTAGTGAGCACTTGAGATGCGTCATGATCTGGCACTCACTGCAAATAGCCGAACGTTTGCCGAACTGAATGGCTTCAAGACAAGCTGCACATTTACCAGCCCTCATGGATAACTCCACATTAAATCTGTGGGGTATATTGTGTCTCATTCTCTGCAACGAGGCTTGTCTAGTCAGTATGTCCTCTGGCTGTTCAGCGTACTTTGGTGTTTTGTATTCTGGCGCTTTATATTCAGCTGGTGGTGACACTGGTGCATAAGCAGCGGCTGCTGCCTTCAGCACCAGCAGCTGCTCAGTCAAGGCCTTGACCTTGGCCCTCTCCCTGGTCAGCTGATTTTCCAATTCCCTGTAACCAACTGGCATCCCCGTGCCCGTCGGTATCAACGCCTCTTTCTGCTTCGTCCTGAATATTTTATCACAAACTGTCTTCTTCCTCTTACTGCACTCCTCAAGTTTTAGCTGGAGATAATCAATGAGCTTCGTCTGTTGCTGCCTCGTACCCTCAGACTTCACCTCGTGCTCTTGATAAAACTGCCTCATCTCCTCCAGCACACTTTCCAATTCCGCTATTCTCAGTCTCAACTCCTGACCCTGATCAATACTATTCTGTAAATCAGCAACTAGATCCTGATTCATATCCTTCAATTCGTGGAGTCGCGTCAAATGCTCAGTACTCTCTTCCTTAACAATTATCGCTTCTGCCCTTGCTGACTCCAGTGCTCTCTGCAATTCTCCAATATCACACTCGAATCCTCCACATTTTTTAGTCAACGATTCCACCTGCTGATTCAAATCCTGTGCTAATTTCTTGTATTCATTCCTTTGGGTCAATAAATTATCTCTCTCCCCCTCAATATCACTAGTTTCTGACTCTAATCTCTCAATGGCTCTCTCTGCAATGAGCCGCTTTGATTTTTCTTCACTCTGTGCTATTTTGGCCTCTCTCAATTTCTGTTCTACTGCGTCCAGCTCTTTCTGAAGTCTCATTTTTTCTTGCACAAGCGTATTTTCCCTCGTCTCATGATCACTTGTCAATCTCTCGTAATCGGTCAATTGTTCTTCAAGAACCGTGCAAGTTTCCTTCAAAAGATCAATATTGACTGTGTGTGCCTTTGCCTCTTGCTCCAACTTCTCCACTTTTGCCTCCAAATCACTTTTCTCCTCGTTGTGTTTAGAGATAGCAAAAGTTAGTCGTTTATTTTCAGTATTCAGGCTATCAACCCTGTCTTGATTGATACGGACCTGCTTCCTCGCTGAATCAAGCTCCCTGCGAAGCGCTGAACTCGATGACTGAAGCTCCTCGATCTGTTTATTAGCCTGAGTGAGCGCTCTCTGAGCTGAATCCGCCTGCATCTTGTTTCTCGTCGACTCTTTAGTTAATTCAGCGAGTGAAGACTTTGCTGATTCCAACTCCACCAACAGCTTCTTGGCTTTCTCCTCTTCATCCTGATATTTTTTATTCAATCTCTCCGTTAGCTTCTGCTTCTCCTCCTGGAGTACCTTAATTTTCTCCTCAAACGTCTTGGCTTCTCTGAGAGCAATGCGCTTGTCCAAATTAGCATCAGACAATTCTTTCTCCTTTTTCCACAAATTCCTCTGAACTTGTCTCGCCGATTCACGCTCAGCAGCTACACTATCTCGCATCGTCTCCAACTGCTTCTCCAATCGTTCCACCTGATTCTCCAGTTCACTTATTTTTCCAGAATTTTCTCTGTTTGTTGATCCTCTGCTTGTCCCAGCCATAGAGCCTGAAGTGCGTTTCAAAACCGCATTTTCCGACTCCAATTTTGCAACACTCTGCTGGAGCCGTTGGAGAAGCTCCTCAAGTGTGTCAACCTTCCTTAACTGCTCGTCTTCCTTCTCCCGGGACTCGTGCAAACGTTGCTGCAGTGCAGCCTTGTCCTTGGCCGTTTTTTCAAGATCATCAGCCAGCGTTTCGCTTCTCCTCAAATTCATAATAGTGTCATTCAGATCACTCTTCGTCATTTCAAGCTGGTTCTTCATTTGCTCATTCTCCATCTGCACCTTCTCCAACTGCTCCTGCAACTGTGCTATCGTCTGCTCAGCGGCACTGATCCCCTCCATCTGATTCAGCCTCTCCTTTAACTGATTTTTCAACGTATCAATCTCCTGATCCCTAGCTGGTATCATAGCTTGCGTCGATCTCAACTGTTCCTGACAATCCTTTAGCTCTGATTGTGCCAACTCAAGGGCAACATTCAGCCTCGACAATTTGCAATGATTGGCATCACGTTCGTTCCTCAATGTACTCTCAATCTCCGTATTCTTCGCTATTTCCTGCTCCAGCTTGAGCCTAATTTCCGCAAGTTGATTGTGCGCTCTGATCGATATCTCTTCGAGTTTATTCTCAACCCCTTGGACACTTTGACGTCTCAATTCTCGAGTCTTTGCCAAGGATTCCTTGTACTGGGCTTGAAAACTCCTCAATTTCTTCAACTCTGCATTAGCGGTTTCGAGGTCACAGCGTGTACGTTGGAGCTTAGAGGACAATTCATTGTTGCTGGTGCAAAGTTCAGTGATCCGTGCTGTCTGTCCTTCAATGTGTTTGTTAAGCCTCGACAACTTGTCCTTCTCAGCAGCTTCCCACTTTTGTTTAGCACTTCTTATCAGCCCGAGTGCTGTCTCTTCCAGGTCCTTCCTCTCCTGTCGCTCGAGCTTCAGTGTTCGCTGGAGTGCATCCACCTCCGACTTCAATGACGTCAGTTGACGCTCGAGCTTGTCTCTCTCCCTGCTGCAGGCCTCGAGCTTCACCCCACGTTCCTCCAGCTCCAGTTCCAGGCTCGTCGTCAATTTAGCATTGTACGACGACTTCTCATTCATCTCCAGTAGCTTCCGTTGATGCTCTTCGAGCTCTTCCATATTTTTTTCGAGCTTCTTGGCCAATTCACTCCGTTCGCGAGTCAACGTTAGTCTCGTGTTTGTGCTTATTTTATCCTGCAGCTCGAGCATCACCTTCTGCTGCTCCTGAATTTCACGCATCTTGGACTCTAACTTAATCGCGAGTTCTAATTTATCATTGGACAAGTCACGGGCCAGAGGCTTATCCGGTAATTCCAACATTTTTTTTGATGCATCCGAACGTTCTCGGCGCTTATTACGAGTTGATAATGATAATTCCAATTTTTCTTTACCCATTTTACTCGGTGTCTGTGGTAGTGCCAGCATCTTCCAATACAACAATTGTGTAAACACAAAAACTTTTTTATTGCCACATTTATTATTATTTAGTTTTGTTGATCAGCACGAGGGATTCTCCTGAACTGTTTGGTGATTCTTGTAATCACGATAATTCTCGGCAGTCTAAAGAGACAGTGTCATTGTGTTTTTGTCAGGGAGCCCGTGGAATGCACTGCATCGGTTGTAACCGTTACGGGATAAACTGAAGTCTAACCCTCCATTTTGAAACTTTTGAATTTCAGCCCAGGTGCTCCTGATTTGGTATAATGCTATGCTGTGATTGGACGGGAGAGAAGGGGAATATGGCGCATGACGGATTGTACTGCTCGGGCTGAAAATATCAGTTTGACAGTTTAAAAAAATTTTCTTAGCATTTTTTGTGATTCGATAAACATTCTTCGATTTTTCAAATTAAGTATTAATTCAATTTCATAATTTTTGTGAGTTAATTTGAGGGATTTTTGGTCTCTATCTATTTTTTACACAGTTTTGGACGTTTTTTGGAGACATCTGGTGAAAATAATCGTAATTTTCGTCCAAGGTCAGACAATTTTTGAAATAGTGACCGGTATTTTGTCATTTTCACTATTCCACGGAGGACATTGAAGCTCTGCAACTATTTTCACGATTTGGAGCTGACGATCAGTAGTTAAATTGTTGTTTTGAAGACAATGCATAATTTGGTGATTATTTTGTTGACGAAAACGATCTTGTATTGTTCAAATGAAGACGAAGTATGTTTTTGGGTCTGGTAGTTGCTTGGTGCGACAGAGACGAGGAAATTAATCTCGAATTGCCTGTTTTTTTGTAGGTATTCCCTCCAGAGAAAGTGTCAAAGTAATTTAATAAAGTCCAGCAATGATTCGCGTTTGTTGACAATTCATTGAAGAAAAGTGGACAATGGGGAAGCAGGTAGAATTCCATCCAGAGAAAGGAAATGTCAGGACAGTCCTAACAGTGCTCGGAAGATGGCGATACTACTGAGTGGCAGATTGAAATGACCCCCGGTTAGATACTACCTCATATAAAAAAATTGAAATTTTGAATATACCCACGGATTGATACGCGTTAGAGAGGATTTGATACGAAGGAATTAGCGTTTGATCTATAATAGTTTTTTTTTAATTAATTTTTTAAAAATCCGAAATTTTTAAATCATTTATTCCGGGGATTTATCAGCGCACGCTGCCTAGCGGTCAAGGGAGAACACTGACTTGCAGGAAAAAATACGGCCGCGCGAGCGATATTCCAGTGTTCTCCCTTGACCACTAGGCAGCGCGTGCTGATAAATCCCCGGACTAAACTAATCCGAGAGTCCACACTTTGGTGCAAAATAAAATAGTGGAAATAATATTTCTGCTAAGTATACGGCTCTATTGATTTTAATTAATATTAATTAATGTATGGTTTTCCAAATTCTAAAAAGTATTTTCCAAATTTGTCCAAATTATCTCCAAATTATTTAAAAAGTCCTTTTGCAATTCCGTCACTTTTATCTGCTGAATATACGTCGCTAGAGAATAAACATACACATAGTAAAAAAAAAAATTCCAATTAAAAAGAGAAGATGTGACACTTGCCCCTTTTAGGGGATATAGCCAGTAAGGATAGAGAGAGAACAACATCCAAGTCTTCCTCCTGATTTTCATCGTATTATTATATAATTCTCAAATTTTTCCATATTTCGATGAATAGGTCTCTCATATCTCCTACGTTTTCACCATTTACGCACGATAGAACTTGTGAAAATCCTTATTCTACATCTGAAATGAAGGAAATGATACAGATATCTAATTAATCAATCAATTGAATGTTCAAGTGTGAAAGTTATTTGATTGTTGAAATTGACAATGTTTCCGTTCACTTCGAGAGAAAGTGCAAAATCATATGGGGGAATTAAAAGTTTACCGGCAAGATCGTGATCATGCAAGTACGAGAAATTTAGCTATTGATAGCGGCGCGTGCGCACCACATGATTTAAATGTCAGGGCCACGAGTGAACAATTCCAAACGCCTACTGTGTTCACCTCTCATTCTTTCATGATTATTTGTTTTATCAAATCGGCTTTTCTCCTTCTTCTTTCGTCCTCGAAGCGACAAATGCCGCTGAAACGTCTCCTCAATTTGATTTGATATTTCCTCATGTAAATGAGGTGGTTGGGGATTCAGAGGATGAGTTGGTAGGCGAATATCAATTGTGAAAGGCGCACAATGTTTATTTTCATGTACGAACGAAGTCCTCGGTGTAGTAGACGCTCCCAGGTGATCTTTCGCGGGAATAAGAACCGGAGAATTCTGAAAACTATTGAATTAGAAATGTCAAAAGCACCGTTGTGTGTTTTTTATTTTTTTTCGTGTAATTTCAGTTGTGAAGAGGTGAAAGAACGTTGGAATAGGCATTTCGTTCAGAATTTTTTGCATATAGCTCGAAAAATGTAGTATTGTAGGGAATTTAGGAAGAAGCTTTTTCTGAAGAGAATGAAATTTTACATAAAAAAGGATTGAAGGTCAAACATTCCAAACCAGGTATTTTTCAAGATAGTTGCAGATTATTATAAATAGACTATTTTGACTTATTGTGCTTTTCGAATCCAATTCCCTACGAAAAGGGTTGAAGGTGCATCCTTTTGAACCTATTCATTCCTAGTGTTTATGTGAATTACTGGAAAAAGAATTAATTTCATTTTCTCTGAAAATTGAACTTATTTGAAGATTGAAGCGATTATTTATTTCTTCCGATTGAAAACCATTGGAAGAGTCTCGAAGAACTACCGAAGAATAATCCAGGCCAATTAGTTCATGAAATGGTTGTTAATGAAATTTATACTGCATAATTCTTAGAAAAGTATTTAAAATCACATTTTTCAATCTCCCTATTCCGTCTCATTAGTTGCTCCGAGCTGCTTATCCCTCAGAATTTACAAATTTCAATTACCCACAAGTCATTCACATATATATATACCCGTAATATATACCGTTGCACATCCTCAACATGGTCAACATATATTACGGTGCCACTTGGGGAAAAACTTGAGGAGATTTCAAGTATAATGTAGGCATATTTAGACTTTTTCAAAACATTGATTGTTTATGTTACGTTCAGTAGTCCATGAGGCTTTACACCCTATCTCATTCAACTTGTCTGTGACCATTAATTACCATCCACAACAGTCAGTGTAGTTTAATTTCCATAACTTAGGGGGAACGTCAGAACTCTACGGGGTGAGGTGTGAGAGGGAAAAGATCAAAGGATCCGACAGCTATTGCCAGTCTAAGATAAATAAAATATTCTTACATATTTTAACATTTCGGCCGGATTCAACTCGAAAAAATATTCATAAATATCAATTAGTATTTTCCCTGAATCTAAATTTTGTTATTTTATTTTTTTACTCTAAAATTTGATTTAATTAATTATCGAGAGACGGCTCTGAATGAAATAAGTTGGTCCCATTACTATTTGGTCGCATAACTGCATCTCTGTAATCATACGGCGAAATTCTTCATGTTGGTCAGCACATGTCTTCTCCCAATCAAAAATGAAGGCAATAAATACGAAAAAAAAATTCCACCAAATTCAATTTGAAAAATTAAATCTCATCTGATCGCTTTCAATTTTATTCCAACAATGCGCCTCTGATTTCCTTCATTTTCATTTTTAATTTCTACAATGACGTTGTGATTCTCTGCAGTGAACTCTTCATTTAGAAATTCTCCTCGTGAATGAGTTTTAAAAAAAAGTTAAGAGAAGTGAAAAAGTAAAAGAGGAGTGGCGCGTATCGACAAATAACGTGTGTTTTTTACCTCTTCCTTAACTCGTGGCGACGTCTCCCTCCTCTGTTTTCGCTATATACATAATGCATCGATGAACGTGAACGGGATGATGAAGAAGGCGAAAAAGATATTCATGGATAAGTTTTCCAATGTACAGAACCTGATTTTAACATAGCGAAAGGTGACGTTGCTCCCATCCACGAATTTCCGTAGGACTTTTTATTTCACTATATTTTTCATCCTTTCTCTCAACGATCTCGATAAATCATTTTTCTATTAAATTCGGTATTTAGAGTTGGAGTATTCATAATTGTCTAAAAATAGATTATCGACGGAAATCGATGTTTTTTTTGAGTAAAAGGCATAGGTATATTGAATTCTTATTTAGTACACTGAGAAAAAAAGTAGTAAGAATGAAAAAATGAATCGTTCCTATAGTCTTCAACAGATCATTTTTTCCAACGACTAATTTTTGTTCATTTTAACAGAAATTTTTACAAGTTAGATATATTCTACAAGTTATCCCCATATACTAGGACAGATGAAACGGATCCCCATATACTTGAACAGGTGCAACGGAAGTGGCGATATATCGAATTGAAATGCGATTAATTGAATATGTGAAAAAATGACGATCGGAAGCTGTTTCTGCTAGAAAAATCCACACAGGTGCACAGCGCGCCTCCAATTGCTATTGGTCCGGGAGCCAGCAACGTTTTTCACTACACTATACATAATAGAGTTGTGAATTTTATTATGAATTTTCCATAACTTAATAAAAAAAAAAAATTCTGCATAACATACGAATGAAGAAATGTGCACTCTGGCTGCGCTCTAGGGGTGGCTTTGGCACCCTTAACATTCTTAAGGGGGGGGGGGGGAATATATTCCTCTACTTCCTGACGACATGGACAGTATCACTGTCAAATGTTATCAGAACATACGCCACAGAAAGAAAGTTATGAAGATTTGAAATTTCGGGATTTTCATGATGGCTGATGTCCTTCGAATATTCCTTCATCCTCATTTTTAATTTGTCGCCGTGTTATTTCGGCTGCAACGCTGCCCAAGTGCGTTAAGCAAGTTTGCGGCAACGTCATTCATTGAACAATTCCATTTAGCATTGGAACAATTTCGTTAGATCCTAAAATTTATTTTATTTCTCCATTAAATTTACAGAATATATAATTGAAAAAATATGACAGTTTTTCAAACATTTCAATGAACAAATTCGATTTTTTCCAGAATTTCACACTCAGCCAAAATATAAAAACGGCGGAGGCCCACAAATCCTTATTGGGACCAGTCTAGGATTCATATTCTTCAAATTTCCTCTAAATTCACTGCTCAGCGTCTAACGTAAATACTCCTCAATATCACGTGTCCTTGAGACTCAGCAATCCTCCGGCGCCGTGAGATAATCCCTCCATAATTTCCCTTCTCCCTTCGGAGGCTGGATAATGCACCCAGCGTGATAACTAAAACCGATGCTGCTGGAGAAACGGAAAAATTAAAGGGGAGGAAAGGAGATTTGTTTGAGTAATGAAAACCGCATAGAACAATAAAATAAAAGAATCCCCATACCGCAATAATTTTCATTCACATCGCTTCTCTCGTACGTGAAAAACAATGTGAGAAACACGAGGAGGAAAGGTAACGAATAGAGGAAAGAGAGAAAAAAACGAGAGAAGTGAGTCATGACCTGACCGATATTACACTCTTGCATTGTTCATTTCTTTCTTCTCCTTTTTTGTTGAATAATACGCAGTTCGGATGATTTCGACGTTTATGCTGGAAAGTGCAGAGAGAATAGAATTTTTTCGTTATTAATACCTGTTTTTGTATTTAAAGAAGAGAGTAGAGATGTTAATGCGGGAAAAAATAAAAGGATTCGAAGGTGTGGAGAGAAATGAGTATCTCGTGTAGCGAATAACCCACCTCAAGGGTAATTACACTTCGTGTTATATCCGTTGGTGTGTCAGGTGATAGCGGTACGGTGTATATTTCATTTTTTTTTTTTTTTGGAATATATAATCCATTGGTATCTCGCTCATGGTTCGTTGATGATAAGCCACGTTGGACAATAATTATTTTCCATGATTTTTCCGCTTATTTCGCAGTTTGATAAATTGCTGTTTTCCGACTGTAACTGTTCTTAACACTGGGAAAAAAGAACGAATTTATTTACGTAAAGAAGACGTGGTAATTAATATGGACAACTTTTTAATGCAATTCTGCGAGTTGAGTTATTGTTCTAGGGAAGTGATGAAATGTGACCTCTTTTCGAATTTGAATTTTTTGCAAACATCTCGAAAGATATTGGAGTTGGGAGAATTTTTGTAAGGACCTTCTGTGTAGTTTTCACTTTTCTCTATAGAACAGTTATCACAAAATTTTTTGCGTCTTCCATAGATTTCGAGATATTTCGCAAAAACTCTCACCAAGAGACGGTAATGAACAGCAAAGTCGTCTTCGCTTCTCATTTCATTGATTAAAAATCAAGCACAGGATATATTGCAATGCAATAATAATGACTGAGAAAATCAAGTTCAATGTCCCATTCTCTATTACCTCTAATTTTTTTCTCCTTGGTAAAGCTAAAAAATAGTCGCAATTAGTGACATAAGAAAATTCACAATTTACCAAGGAATCAACTAAAATGGTACAGTAGCCATTGATTAATAATGAATAACTGGCAATTCACGTGACTAAACTTTCATTACGGCTCGAACTAAATAATTGCAGATTAAATGAAATAGATTTAGAATAAACAATAATAATAGTATGGCAAAACCGTTACAATTTGCTCGACAATTCATAACTCTGTGTATACATTTACTATGTTGCATATCAATCACCCACGTGAGGCGTCGTTGGTGAACACCAATGAGGCCCACAGCAGTGACAAGATTAATGTCAGTTTCATTCGAATCCTTAAAGAGTATGTACCTGTTATTCATTGACAGCACGTTATCTATCGACAGTAATTTTAATTTTTAGCGCTTCAAACATAATTTAAAGATTATGAATCAAGACTTTTCATTACCGCAAATTTCGTTTATCTGTAATTCTAGTAAAATAATGGAGAAAATTCGAAATTTGTTTTTTTTTTTTTAAACTTGACATTTCATCAATTAACTTCAACAGAGATGAATTAATCAATTTACCGACTATTAACCACCAATTCACCACATAATAATATCCAATTGACATCATTTTCTAATCAACGAACAATTGAAAAAAAAAAAGGTAATAAACCTTAATGAACGTAAATTAAATTTCTCTAATTAAAAAATTAAAAAGTATCAATTAATTTTGATTTTTTCATAATCTCTCCTCATAAAGAAGCAACATTTATTATACAACTCTCGAAACAACTCAACCTTTACATCACAATGCTTCAACATCATTTTCCAATGATAATTACGTAGAAATGAATTCTCAAAAAATTCACAATAATGATAAAAATTGATAATGAAAATTAATATGTCAACTCTGTCATCATCCGAAGCCGTTGGCCATAACTTTCCAGTTTATTCTTTACCGGTCACCCCGTATAAGCCTAGCCCCAGTATCTGCCCCCCTCCCCTCTTCTGGTTCTCTCGATCTATCTTCTTAGAAAGAGCGAGGAGGGTAGGCGGAGAAGGAGAAGCTGTTCGAGAGGTACCGGAGGGGCGAGAGAAAGAGAGACAGGTAGTGAAGAAGACACGTTGTGTATGCCGTCGACTCTGTTCTGGTCCGATGCCACTCATGCACAATTTTACAGTGTTCTGTACTGCCCCCCCCCCCCCATCTCCATCTTCGAGTGACGGCAAAAGCTCCCAAAAAGGCGCCTTATCTTCTCCAAAAAACGGAAGAATCTCCAATCAAGAAACTCTTTTTTCTTCCATGTACAGCATTCTTCTTTTACTATCAAAAACTAAAGAGGTGCAGCAAGGTGTGGCGAAAGAGAGAGAGAGAATATACTCTTCTCTCTTTCTTCCACTCTCTTTTCCCCTCACATCCTTCAATCGCAGTTCCCTCTCTCCAATTGCCTCGAAACCTCTCTCCCCTCCTTCTTGCTCCTCCACTCACCGCTTTTTTCATTCTACCTTGTGTGTATTATATACCTTTCCCTCCAGTCGTAATCCTCAACTCGACACGTATAACTTCGGTCCATTCTAGTGTTTCGTGTTGTGCGGTAAATACCGTCAATATTTTCGTTTTTTTTTTGTTTCTTCATTAAATGAAATTAATTTTTTTTTCTCTGATCGAATGAAATTGATATTGTGCAATGTGATTTGTTGATTAATGAGATGAACAAGTGTCAGTGCACTCTGTGATTACGTGTTAATTTTTTTTTTCATTCAATTTGTCGTATTTAATTAAAAAGCTTTTTGCATGGTTTTTCAATGTTTGATGAGATAATTTATTTGTATGTTGGTTGAACACTGTGCAGTCGTGAATCGCACTGTATTATTTAATTCTCTTGTTTGAAAAGAGAGATAATCAAGAGAGAGGAGAAACATTATATAGGAGAGTTTTTGAATAAAAAAAGGAGAAGAGAAATAGAAAAGTTTGAGAGAAAGAGAGACAGAGAAAAGTGCATTCTCCGCGCGGGCATCTCAGGTGAGTTGCGTGCAGATCTTCGTTTCGTTTTTACTTTACCTCCTTTTATCCAATCTCTCTTCTTCTCTCATCTTCTTCGCCTTCATTCTGTAAATCTACCGGGTGAATCCATTTCCCCCCTGTGTTCAGAATACTTTGGTCACTATTTTCGTTATTATTTACTATTTCTTGAAAATAATTTCACTTCTAACGTGCTATTAGACTTTAACGTTTTTCGTTTCTTCTTCTTATTCCTTTTGGCTATATCTCCATGAAGGGGTAAGTGCCATAGGTTTTTCGTTTCGGAGTAAGTTTTTCGTGGACGAAAATTAAAAATGTGGGAATTATTTTTTCATGTTTTTGCATCTTCCCGCTGTGGAGTCAGCGAGGGATTCAATTGATTGGGTGGCGAATTGTGTGGGAACCAAAGTGTAAAAGTCGATGGGTATATATTAGGAAAAAGGCTATTTCTCTTCTGGTGAGATGGATAACGTGGAAACGGGTTTAAGCGTGAAAGTAATTGAGGAAGTTGGTCGGGTACTCACGAACACAACCTCGAGTCACGTTAGAATGGACGATCGGTAGATGGTTATTTTGACGTTTTTTCTCTTTTTATTTATTTGATACTTTTTTTCGCACAAAATGGCGGAGAAGGTATGGGCAAAAGTAACTGATTCATTCCCCTGGGAAATTTGAGGTCAGGAGGAATTTATTTTCCGCAAAGTGAATTATTGGGGGGACTTTTCGATTGAAGGGGAGTAAAGAAATTTTGGGAGTCATTTAAGGGGGCGAGGGGATAATCTTAATTCGGTGAAAAAAGGGCATATTTTTGTGAATTTTTTTAGATGATATGGTTAAAATATATTTCTTAAAGTGAGTAGTTCATCAAAGCAGACATTTCAAGAATATTGTGTAAGATTTTCATCGAAAAATCGACAAACATGCGCCCGTGACAGCAAATATTCGCAAACGCCTCGACAAAAAAGTTGAATTGGTTTGTATCTTGTATCTCATCACTAGATCATCTGAAATCGAAAAGCCAAAACTTTTCCATTTGGTAGGGTCACACGACTCATAGGTAGACACTGACCAAAAGATGGACGGTTTCTATCATCGAGGATTTTCATAAATAAATGAATGATTCTTATACTTTTCACGTCAATTCCTGAGTATTGCATTCATATAGATTTATGAACTATTCATTACATACCGATTTATCGAAATTTAGAATCATATCACTGCAGATATGCAACTATCCATCTATTGGGGGTTCAAGTTATTTTCCAGTTTTTCCTCGATTTTCTTCAATTATTTCTACATTATTCAAGTTTAATTGATTTTTAGTCGATTCACTGTATATTTTTCTGTACATCATTCTTTTCTGCAACTTTTCAACGTGATTTGCCTATTTCATATGAATTAATAAAGTCTAATCTTTCCTTAACCGTCCATCTATTGGTCATGTTACCCTAATCACTTTTCCGAGGTAGCGCTTTAGAGTTTTTTTTATTTTTATAGTTATAATTTATTTTAAAATATCGTCTAAACATATTCACAAAAATTTGCCTTTTTGGACCGAATTGACGTTTCAAACGATCAATTTCTTGTTAATCATTGATGTATTATTGTTTTAAAGAATCTTAAGGAAATTCATTCCAAAAGTATATTTGGGATATATTTTAGAATCTATAAGAGATGGAGGAATTTTCATTGAGATCTTTTTTACAGTACATAAAACTTTCTACAAAAAAGATATTCTCTCACGGATTCCGAGATATATCAAAAAAAAAATAATGACAAAGAAAATTCATACCAATTTTTCCACAATTCCTTTTTCATCATGAATTTATCCTTTGAAAAACTCCTAAAAAATTAATTGCAACAAAAATCATTCCACCATGCCCTCCCATCAAATATCTACGATCTAAAATATTAATGAATTGAATTTCATTTTGCAGTTGAGCAATGGCCTTGAGGCTTCGCACTAGCAAAGATGTCAAAAAAAGTTCATACTACGTTTGGTATCTCGGGGCACGTGAGGCTAAAGGGGTAGATGCAATGCCAAGTGCCATAGCCTATCTTCTGGAGCGTGAAAGACTCCAAGAACCTTTCAAGGTCACACTTCAGGTAAAAAAGGCACTTATTATGAACACCCACAAAAGGTGAAGCACTGGTAAATAAAAACAAATAAAAGACTCGTTGCTATTTTTACCCGAAAAACAATCTATCTCATCTTGTATTGGCTGAGATAATTACATGGATCCGGTTCTCCGATAAAAGAAATAACCACTTTGGTTAACAATAAAATTCTCATTTATACGACTAGTCTTTGCTGCTCTTATCTCAATGGAATTCCTTTTTTAATATTTTTTTTCTATAGAAATAGATGTTTTTTTTTCTCCCCAGGATAATCAGACTGCATAAACGCATTTGGAAAGTCCAATCAGGATTCTCCAATTCCATTACTGTAATTTACGTTTTGGTGCAAAACTTGTGAAATTTATAAAACGAGTTTCATGAAATTCCTTTCTCTGATGTCTCAATTCTTAGTTGATTATATTTTTTTTTATTACTCTTTTTCCTTTCATTCTTAGATTATTTTTTTGTCCCTCTTTTTTGTGGTTCCTCCACGGGGCTTTTACGATAATAGCTGTAAATTTATGGTCCTTGGGGTAGATTTTTCAGAAGTTTAGTAGTCTCGAGTTGAGAGTTTGGCGGGCGGTGTAATTCACGAATTTTATGCGTGAGGCAGGAATTAAAATCATAAAAAACTAGAAAAATGATCTTTCTGTGGAAAGTTCTCGAAAACTATTTTTTCCGCACGCTACACGTGCAATGAGTGGCATTTCTCACACTTCGTATATAAAAAAACTGTACCTAACACGTACGGTAAAGATTTTCAGAATACTGCGGTAAATATTTTCAGGCGTTCTTTTCAATATAAAATCATTTCTTAAATGGTACAAATATATAGATAATATAACTCAATCATTAATAACTCGAAGTATAGAGTATACTCAACATATAAAATTTTATTTATTGTGTTTTCAATGACTTCATTGTATTTGAAGTCATTGATTTCACGTTTTGTTGAAGTCATTGAAGTCGGAGACTGAATTCACGTGAAGTCGACTTCATTTTGAAGTCATGGTGTCAATCCCTGAGTGAGTAACTCCTCGCCTCTCGTGCTCACACCACCCGAAAATGTATTGAAAGGGCCTGCATTTCAGTACGGTTTCGGGCGGTGTGAGCGCGAGAGGGTTAAGGAGGAACAGCATCAAAAATTGAAATGCAAAATTAGTTATGAAAAAATTCTCTGATGTTATCGAATCTATTTTAGAGTTACCTACAAAATTTCAAAGAAATTCACGCTACCAATTCTGGTAGTAATTGTGTAGAGGCATCATAAAAATATTAGCCAGTGCCTTTCTCCTTGAGGAATGAAGAAAAATTCTCCATCCATCCAATGACAATTTCTCCTGGCGCTTAGAAATTTTAAGTAGCCACTCAGAATCTTTACACGTTTACTTCCGAATTTTTCCCATGCCAGCCTCATAATGTGGTAGGTGAAGGGGCATAGTCGGGTATCTTCGACTGCTTTCGGTACATGAGCCATTGGTCATTTTACACTTGGCTTTGAATTGAAATATCACGAAAACTATGCAAAATTCATCGAGACATGCTGTGAATGAAACTTAGAGGGACGATTAACGAAAAAAATAAGCAAAATGCCGTTTCTTTACGACCAGTAGTTTCTGAGATATCAATTTTTCAATGAGTAGTCCGGGAACAATGGATGAGGCCCGATAGCAAATAAATGGGCGCTTGAGCAACCTTTCTGAATTTTTTCATCAAAAAATTAATATCTTAATAACTACGAGTCGTAGAAAAAAGGAGTTTTGTTTATTTTATTCGTTAATCTTTCCTCTAAATGTCATTCACAGCATGTCTCGATAACTTTTGAGTAGTTTTCGAGATATTTTAATCCAAAGCCAAGTGTAAAATCGCTATTTTTTTAAAGAAATATAAACAACAAAAATTATGATGTGGAGCATGGGAATTTTTCGTCGTTTTTCATGAAAACCCTTCCTTTGAATGCCAATTTTTCGGCTCAGAAGCAAATTGCATCTTGTTCGTGGAGCGGCATGGTAATTTTAAAAAAAATCATTCAGAAAAATTCTTACATTTTTCTCTCAGTTTACGACAACGCCTTGCGGCTAAACTCGGTATTTTTATGGAAGATAAAAAAACCTGCCTAAATCAACTTTTCTAGGCCGCCACCGGTTCCTCAATTCGGCTCATCTCAAAACAAAGTAAGATCCAAGATTTTTCGTTCAGACCTTTTTAGCAGAGAATTTCATGAGCTACCAAAAAAGTTACGTCAAAAATTGGAAAGGAAATCTCGCTCAGATTCCGAGATAATTGAGAAAAGCTGATGTAAAGTGAGATTAACTTCTTTCTTTTTTTAGCTATCTGCAATTTTCTCTACCTGAAGATAATGATTAGTGGGAATAATGCTTGTAGTTCATGTCAGCAAATGGAGTCATCTTGAATTCTAACCTGAAGAAAAATATTGCAACTGAACAAATAGTTGAGTTTCATTCATTTTTCAATAAATGTAGGTCTTGGAATTCCAAATATTAACAGCACCATCAGTTATGAATCATCTTTGGGATTGTTATTCTTGTATATTCTTTCATTCTCTGGATGGAATCGAAGATGATTGAATGAAGTTATTCATCGTACATCGGGGAAAAGAGAAAGAGTGGGAGGAAAGAGAAATGCGCAAATGGATTCGGTGTTTCGATGCCGTCAAACTCATGAACTTGTTTTCTATAGAATATGTGCTTGGCATTCATGAATGTAAAGTAGAAAAGAAATAAAGGAGAGGTTCATTTATGGTACACGTGTGTATTAGTATATCGGAATCTGGTCATGGTGATAGTGGCCCGGTTTCCGGATATTTCTTGTCGCACAGGTTTTTAGAGAGGAATAAACTCGGTTGATGTCATATTTGTCTATTCCATTTGGAATTATTCTTTTTGTTGGTGGTTTTTACAGAATATCTTTGAACTGAAGCGACATAACGAAATTTTTGTTGGAACCTTTTTTTTAAAGCAGGGAGAGGACTACAGAGAAGGTCCTTGTGAAAAATGTCGTATCTCCTGTGAATTTGGAGATATTTCGAGGAAATGCCATTTTACGCAAAAATGTTTGGCGGCAAATTATCATAGTCCCGTTCATTTCCGAGATACTCAGAAGTTATATCTGACTACATGACTTAACTTCTGATCATTTTTCTCAAAATTTGAACGGAAGGGAAAAAATGAACCGGGTTATTTCATTTGGAAGGAATTTTCTTGCTCCTTTTTTTTGGAATATCTCGGAAAATAAGAGAGATGGCGAAATTTTTCTGGAAACCTTTTTTATAGAGCTACTAATATTTCGAGAGCTACTAATATTCCCCAAGAACTGGAAAAGAATCCCAGTAAATTTCTACACTCACTCCTCAAGTCTTTCATTTTTATTATCAAAATGAATCGCGATAATTTCGCGACTTTCCCTGAATTGTCTCCAGCACAACACGATCCCGATCAGATGATAAAAGACATCAGTATTATGCATATGAGAACTCTGAGAGCACGAGTCCTCAAAATTCTAGACATTAGATCAAATACAGAGAAGACGATAGAAGAAATAAGAAATTCTCAGAGTCTTGTTTTCCGCGATCTTTTCGAACAACTATTCTTTCTCTTTGCCCAAGAATTTCTCCTCTGTGTCCTCGGATAAACGTAATCGCCTTCCTCGCATGCTCAACTGGCCATCAACGAGCGGATCTATACTCAAGATTGTAGATCACATTCATTTCTCCATTTCTAATTTTTTTAATATTACGTTTAATACGATGGAAAATTGCGCGTGACTTGTGGAGATTAATTTTCTTCCATGTCCATCATACAAATGATAATTATTCGCAATACAGAGTTCTTATTGGAGACCAGGGGCTACGCAAGATTGACAGTGACATGGAATTTATTGGATATTCTAATATTTGATTTTTCTTTAATTGGAAAAAGGATTAATTGAGTTAATGGATTTTCCAAGAAAGTTCATCCATTTCTTCATCAAGAGAGAAGAGAATTCTCATGAAATTGAAAATGCAATAAATTCAATAAATCAATTGAAGAATTCAAAGTATTTTCATCGTCGCATTTTTTCCGCAATCCTACCTGCAATAGGTACGCAAGTCACACGAGCTAATTGTGTACCAGTAGAGAATCCACAGTTGAAATACTAATGATAGGGATTCCTATTCGTATATAAATTGCGCAATTATAATTACAATACTCTCCCAAACACAATCCAACTATGACAAAACTGTTTGATGTCACTGTGGAGACGCGAGAAAGTTGGGTATACACGATTGCTGTCGGTGTTAAAAAAAAAAGAATAACGCTTTGTGGATTTAAATGACCCAGGCAGATAACGTCGACAGGTCCATACTGTGGGAAAATAAGAGAATAACTTTTTCCCTACTCTTTTGTTAATTTTTTTTATGAGAATGAGAATTAGAGAAAAGTTTTTTTTTTATTTAATTAGAGAAAAGTTGATAACCAGAAATTTCCGGGATAATTTTAACAAATGAAAGTTTTTTAAGAAGAATTCATCTCAATTTTCAATCACCTGGTCTTTTTTCTTCAAATGTCACGGAATCTAAGCGAGATAGATGAATTTTCGTTGAGGCCTTTTTTGTAGAAACTTTCAGGAGCTACAACAAAAGTTTCGCTATCGCTCATAATTCCCGAGACATTTCACGAAAACCAATTACAAACTGTGTAATTAAATGAAGAATGTGATTCGTTGATGAATTCTCGTTCATTCTTACGTAAATATCTCTATAAATAATTGGGTTTAGAGAAAATTTTCCAAAAACTTCTTTTGTAGAGAATTTCATGTGCTAAAAAAAAGGCCATCACCGGGATTTCTCTGTCTCGCTTAGGTTTCGAGATAATGGAGAAAAACTAGTGCAAAGTGGTATTGACTTGATTCGTTGTTAACCCTATCCTTAAATATTTTCTTTCAATTTCTTCGCTGTTATCGTGTTCTTTCATGTTACGTCTGGTCAATGTTTTGATACCACAAAAAAACTTGTCTTTGACACACACTTCAAGATAATTCTGACGAGTTAACGGTTGATCAGTTACTTCTTTAATACCTTTTTTGTTATTTCTTAAAAACTCTGTACCGTATAGATAGTACAGTACTTAATGGTGCACAATGAATCGGCAAACTGCCGCTCTCCGTCTCTCTTTTTTACTGTCGAATGAATCGTTGAGACATCCATCGGTCACGAGCTGTATTGCGACACAAAACGCCCGTGGGGTACAGATTAAGAAAAAATAAATGAAACGAAAAATTGAGAAACTCGAATTGAACATTGTAGCTTTGTTGTGTTCCACGTGTCCGAACTGATTGGGCATTAATCAATTAGCTACAAGTAAGATCGAGAACACCCAGAAGCTATTGGGAAAATGAATATTTGTTCATCTCTAATTTAACGATCATAAACTTCACATTATATAATTTAGATATCATTTGAAAGGTTTTTTCATGTTAAGGTAAGATTCTACTTTGAAACTTTCTGAAAAAAGGCTGTTTTTGGAAATTTTTTATGAGAGTATCAATAAAGTTATTAGTGTAGGGTTTCAGGCTCAAAAAATACACTCTTGAACTACATTGAAAAAAAAACAATTGCACGTATTTTATATAGTTTTTATAACCAAAATAATCATTTTTATGCAATGCCCGTGATTGATGCGCTGATGTTAAAATTTTGATACTGAGCCGTCCGAAAAAGGAAAAAAAATAGATTTAGGTTCAACATAGGGTGACGTTACCAGTGATCGAACGGCTTAGATTCAAGTCAGCTTCAACAAGGTTTTCAAACTGTAGTATGTGAATGAAATTTTGTGGAAATAATTTTTATCATTCCTTCACATCTTACAGCAGCTAAAACAAAATGTCAGAGGAATTATAAGTTAAGTATGAAGTTCTAATGAATGAACGAAGCATAATTATTAATATAAATAATTTAATAATGTAATTATTGTTGTGATAATCAATTTTTAGCAATCACTTTCCGTCATCTTCTTAGGGGTTTGAACTCCAGTTTCATCGCCATTAAAAATGCTGCGAGGTCCAACTTATCCGAGAAATTAATTTCGCGTAAGAAAATTTCAATATCTGCAAACAACTGTCGAATCAGTTCATCTGTGATGCATGTACGAGCCTTCGAAATGACCTCGGTATTTTTTTCTCAATTTCTGGGTGTCTTCTCAAGAAAAGTGTCATCTACTTCGTTTCAGGTTGATTGTCTTCACAAAAATTGTCTCGAAGTGCTTCCTTTAAAACATGTTGCACTGCATCTTTTACCTCATCAGAATGTATAGGGCATTTCACTGCTGCCTTCCCCAGGATCCAACGTTCAAGAAGAGCCTCCTCTTCATCAGACATTATCGTCTGTGTACCCAGACGTTAATGTCTAATTAGCAGTTTCGGAAATTTCATTTCTTCAACGCTCATTGAAAATGATTGTATATTTGACCCTCAATGTTTAAGATAGACCAGCGATGAGGCTGACCGGTCTAAATCGCTGCAATAAGAATAGTTCCAGATTCGGTCGAAGCTTCGAGCAAAAATTTGCACGCTTGAACTGGTCACACCGAACGGGGGGGGGGGGGGTCTCGTTTTGAAAAGGGACTTTTAGACCAGTAGAGGTTCTACAAAGCCTAGTGCAAATGGGATACACTATTGGGCAGAACGGAAAAGAGTATCAGAGACAGAACGTGAAATGTAACTGAGAGGAAAATGAAAAGAGGAGCTATACGCACAAAATAATAATAAACGAGCAAGAGCCCCACTCTTTGTGTGTCATTCACAAGCACTACTCCTTGTATGACATTTAATATTTTGTTAATTCAATTGGCCAAATGGTTCCGAATGAAATTTTCCTCATAATGAATCGGACCGTAATTTATCTTTTCCATTTACTCGAAAAAAACATTATTTTCACAAAAAATACCCACTTATACATTTGTAGGAATATTGTTTCAGGCTTATCAATCTATTCAAGAATCACACTGCGGTGCTACAACGCAGCTTGGGACTTGAAATCTCAGCTGAAATATAATCATTCTAATTGCAATAATATCATTTGATACATCAAAATTCAACATAGTTGAAAACTAAGATCCTAAGATAGAACTTAACAAGCAGGCGTCCGTCGCTACGTTAGTTGCTATTTCTTCTACGTTATCCCTTTAAATCGCTAAGTCTTCCTTTCAATTTTTGCTAATGAATTAGCAGAACGCTTCCGAATGGTTCTTCCTGAATTTTTCTATCATCTCTTCCGAAAAAAAATTATATATACTAAATTTCGCATAAAAAATCACTTTTTCACTTTTAATATTCCCCTTTTGGTACAGTTTCTGATTGCCCTACGAAGGTGAATAGAGGCTCATTTGAAAGAGAAAAATGTGTTCTTTCAGAAAACCAATCTTATTAGCCTTGATTGAAGCGTGGACCAGTCTAGAATCCTTCGTCCATTCCTACCCAGGTAGAAACATCTTGGGGTGAACTTCTAAGGACACTATGACGTGTACTACTGCAAAAAACTTGAGGTTGTATTGGATTTTCTGGAAAAGTGTGCCTCAAGATGTCCCTGAAACTTATTGCTGTCAACTTGTTGATCTAGAATTTTCTAGAATGCGAGTTTTTTCCAAAATAATTCTCAAACTAATTAAATACTTGAAAAAAAAAGAATATCTGTGAAGTGTAATGATAATAATATAATATTTAAACACCCGCAGCGTTCCACAATTCACTGAGAATAATTTTAATGAGGAATTTAAAAACTCATTTTTTCATGTTCAGGGATTGAAACACTGATGAAATCACTACCCTTCTTATGCCGCACAAGTCTCGCTTACAATACCTGTGAAACATCTTTGAATAAGTTTAGTTAATCTTTTCTTCCTTTTTCAAAAATGTATCCCTCATTAATATTGATGCAGGTAAGCAGTAAAGGGCTAAAAATAATTCAAACTGTTCATCCTGGTGCATCGACGAGATCGGCAGTGAAGCATCTTGTACCAGGTCATGCAGTTCTTGCTGCTGTACAACGGGAGGACGTTGTCGCAGCCACTCTTCTCCTTCCCAATCCAGCAACCAACAATCCTGTTCACGTTCACGCCTACAGGTTAGTCTCGCACATTTTTAATTCATTTTTACTACCTCTTATCGATTTCCATTCATTATTCCGACCCCACGTCGAATATCGAAATGGAAATGAATAAATAAATAAAAATTTCATTGAACGTTTGCAAACCACAGGAACTCATTGAAGAATACCAGAAAAATGAGAAAAGACACCATTATCATACATTTCCATGAATTATTGAATAATATGAGGCTGTTCTTTTATTGTTTAGAAATCATCAGAGTAGAAATTTCTTTGGATTTTTTTTTCTTCTAATTTTCACTTAAAATTTTAATATTTAAAGGATAATGAAATTTTATTGGTTAGTAAAAGGTAAAGAGGGATTTTGTTTAATAACTTCATTTGTAGTAAATGATTTTTTACAATTGTCTTAAAAATTATTCAATTTTATTTGGTTGACCCTCTCACATATGCGTGAACGGGATATATGCTGTCCCATCACCCATGCAGGATGGTCACAAACCTCCTTAAATTCTCTACAAAAAGGTCTCTTGGAATTCTTTTTTCTAAACTCAATAGCTTTTGAGATATTCACGAGAATGAATCAACTTTGAACTCATCCTCCTCGACAATTTCATGAATTAGTGACAATAAAAATAATGGAATTGTGGGAATAAATCTGTCAGTTGATAAACTGATAGGATATCTTTGTAAAGGCATTCTACATTTGGGTCATTGAATGTGCAAATGTTATTTCTTTTTCTTTCAATTTATTCGAGATCATTTGACCGTTGAATTTAGTGGAATGAAATCTAACGACAGGATACAGTAACAGGTGAATACAATGGATGATACGTGTGGTTCAGTAACACAGAATTCATTAAACTAGAAATTGAGTAATACACAAACAAGGTAGCAGGACACACAATCTGGCCTGATGTAAAAATTCAACGATATGTGGAATACAATAGTGGAAATCACTTGTTCCAAATTTAATGTTTCTCACTGATTAACGCAATATTGAATTAAAGAATGAAAGAGTGAATGAAACGACATTGAAGTTATGTATGAAATGTTGAGAAATCTTTCCTCTCATCCGGTTTGAAGAATTCGTTATTTGATTCAGTAGTGAGGTGAGATTACACTGAGCGAATTTTTCGGACCGTTGAACTAAAAATATAGCAGGAAAGACCTTGACTATGAAATATATTAACAGTAGTCGAGTACAGCTATCAGATAGTACACATGACTATAATTTTGTTGTTTTAGTTATAATTCTGGGTGCAATTATTGATTTAAAATAGTTCGTTTTCAATTTAAGGAATAGTCACGCTAGTAGGAAAAAATCCCCTCAGTGCAGGAGAATTTGCAAGAATTTTGTTTCTTCAGAACATCTTGGAATCTAAGCGAGACAAAGCCATTCTCGGAACGACCTTCATTGTAGCTCTTATTCTCCTCTACAGAAGAGATCTTTATGGAAATTGCCCTATCTCGCTTAGATTCTGCAATAATAGAGTTGGAACAAATTTAAAAAATGGGAACAAAATCGAATGATCGTTATCATTTTCTGTTCGGTTTTTTCAAAATATCTCAGAATCTTTGAGAGATAGAGAAATTGTTGTAGAAAACTACTGACGTTAGGCGCAATTTCTTTTAATGATTCTTTTTACTCAACTTGTCACTCTACTTTACTGAAAATGATTCAAATAATGCTTTACTTTAACTTTCACGTTTCGGACGCCAGCTGCTCTATTTCACATCAATTGCCGAATGACCAATAATTCGGCTAGCTAGCATCTGAGGGGGAAAGGAGGATAATACTCTTTGCGTCCTGTACTTTACTTGATTGATTCAATGGGACATCAATAAATAACGCGAATTTTATCATTAATAATTACTTAAAATTTATTCACAGAAGAAATGACCGAATGACTCTACTACACAATAGACCAAGTTTCGAACAAAACTA
Source organism: Aleiodes alternator (assembly GCA_963921955.1). NCBI lineage: Eukaryota > Metazoa > Arthropoda > Insecta > Hymenoptera > Braconidae > Aleiodes > Aleiodes alternator. The sequence goes on along the minus strand of OY998100.1, from coordinate 6,747,939 downwards.
CGGTGCATCGTTGCTCAACCAATCCTGAAGGCCCAAACGACGGTGTACCGATGCTTGGCGTAGGTTTGGCAGAGCCGTGGTTACCAGGCTTTGGCATTTGAATATTCGGTCGATGTTCGGCCAAGAGTCGAGCATTGGACGATTCCTGCCCGGGATAGAAGAGTTAATTTCTTACGAAAAATTTCTCTTTTGTCTGTATTGCAGCGACTGCTTCAACTTGATATTTTCCTCTAAGCCCATTAATTCCAAAGATATTCGCAAAATAAGCTGTATCAAAATTTTCAACACATCCTACTTTACTACTCCACTGCTGAATCCACCCATGACTTCCAGACTCATTGCTCCGACCAAAGAGGCAGCACAATAATTCATGAAGAACCTGAGCATCGAGTGTGAGAGTATTTCTGAGTGAATTTCACATGCGTCAAGTAATTTGTAATGATAGAACAAGGCCAGTCTTTATCAATTCGATCGCAATGATCTTTCTCAGTTGCATTTTGGGGTCATTCATTTACACGACCTCGCCTATCTACTTAATTAACGATTTTGCACGATTATAACGGTGAAAGAAAACAAGAAGTTCCGCATTACGTTGCCGAATGATGCCATGTTATTTTAATAATTTTCAAACGAGATAGAATGAGAATTTTTTAATGGAAAAAAGAAGAAAAAAAAAACGATTATTAGAATGCACGTAGTCTGTTAGCATTTACGAGGCATTAAAAACTTAACAAGTACCACTATCCTGAATTTTCTCACACGTTAGTGGTACTACTTGGCTGGCAGTTAATGTGCCAGTGCAATACGTATTCCCTGTGTATTACTTTGAAGAATTTCTATGCATGGCCTCTTATGGATTTGTGGCCTGTGGTTACCAAGTGAAGAAGTTGGATGAAAAAAAATAACCTGGTCCTGGGGCTTTGAAAATGAGAAAATTACGCCTCTTGTTGTGCAGAGAATCGGAGAGAGGGATAGAATGTGCAGGAGAAAGAGACAGATATCCACCTTTTATCGTTTCTTATTCATGGATGCTCAGGGGCTTTAAGTTTGTTAAATTATTTATGAGTTAGAGAGGCATGATCAGCTGTTATTATAAAGTTAATTCATTCTGAAATATTGAAATTGGGATTTCAAGGAAATTTATCGGTTTCAATCTGCTATAAATTAACTAGTAAAGGGACAAAACTGTTAATAATGTGAAGATTTTGAATTTGTCATGCGGAAATGGAAAAGAAACTTCTTGACATATTTTCAATAAATCAATTTGCCATTTGTTCCTTCTTAGTAATTTATTAATGGAGAAGAAAAACCTGAAAAGTCAATTTTTTCGACAATCATCTCTTAAGACTATCTAATGTCAAAAAATAAAAACCACAAACACTCAGCTTGATTTCATTTTTTCTTCTTCATTCTGATTCCAGATGCGACTCTGTGGAAACTGCCGAACTTTTGGGTGGCCAATTAAAGGCTCTTGCCTCGCACTCTGACAATCCAACAAAGGTCAATGGTTCAGAAAGCCGAATACGCAGTAATTTAGGAAGCGATGGTAGAAGTACACGTGAATCAGAATCATCAGAAGGAAGTGGTGAACACAGACATATACCACCACAGAATGCAACAATATACGAATCACTTGCTGCTGAATTACGTGCTAAACTAGGTTTGTCCTGGTCCAATTGCATTTTGTATTCAGCTGGGGAAAGTCGGCCATAGTGTTCCACATACTCGCCTTTTTTAAAATTTTCTCTGCTTCTGAAATTAATGTGAATGTTGAAAACACTTTGGCCTTGTGAGAGGAGAATCGAAGTTTAGTAGCGAAAAACTTCTTTTACACGAAGTTAATGATTCGTTTTCGTCAAGTGGTGAAACGAAGTACAGTAGAACTCCCCTTATGTCAACTCCCTTTGTATCATCTGACACCGTATTTCAATTTTTTTTTCCCCTTAAGGTATGACTATCGCTAAAGGTTTGAAATAAGAAAAATCAGAAATAATTCAGAGATATTCCTCACATCAAACCCAACAACTTTTCCTTATGAAGAAAAATTTTCTGACACGTAAAATTCAACATATTGAATTTCAAAATTTTTATTTTCCCCATAAGAACCCGTGTAAATTGAGTCGCGTTTCAATCATTCTGAATTTGAAAGGAAATGGGATTTACGGGGCTTCTGAAAAAATTGTAGTCCATAGCCAGGCCCTTTCAGAATTTTTTGAGATTAGAATCAGCTATTCCTGACTCGTAGTTTTGGCGAAAAAAAATAAACGATTAATGGCAGGCCAGCACCGCTGTGTACGTATATACGACCGCTCTGTATGTGTGTACAACTACAGGATTATTCTCTAGTGTGCGCGCATACGTATACGCGCAAATCAGTGTACGTAGGCATGCCTGTATCGAAATTTTAAACAATGATTCTTTAAAAAAAAATCAAAATATTAGTAGGTATAATTGTTTTGATCGAATTAGGCTTTCATATAAAAGCAAGAAATATATCGAGGCTGAATAGCATTATAGGTTGAAAAATTCTTTTCTCCTTTGGTTGTCCCAGATGATTTTTTTCTAACCACCCTTGCCTCCACTCTTAGTGGTGACTTGAGCGATAGTCATACCTTAAGTCAATTTCTTTTCATTTCCTCCATCCCCACTTTCAGCTCGAAGGTCTAGTGCATATCTCATAAACATCAGTGTTTATAACCCTATTTTGAAAACTGCGCATGCGTTAAGACTCCCAGGTAGGAGATTGAGGGGAAGTTGAAACAAGGGAAGTGGCCTGGTCCCGACCAAGGGCCTGACACTCTGGGCTTCCCCAACTACTCTTATTTGCAGTATTCGCTAACCCCAATGGCAAATAAGTGGGTATACGTTTTGTATTGAGTGTCACCCCCTTGGTCCCGACCACCTGATACAGGGGAGCTCTACTGTATGTCATTTTCATTTTGTAGTCACTTCTCTGAATATGTATCTCGGAATGTGAGGAAAATAGGAGAATATCTGTGATGATATTTTCTGTAGAAGATAATTAATGCTACGAAAAAGCTTATTAAGTAAATTATGTCATCGCTTTTACGATCGGGAGAAGGTGGGGTAAGAGATCCTTAAATGTTGAAACGGATATATTTTAGGTTTGATGCTTCATATTATGAAAATCACGAAAAATCAGTGAAAATATTCGAGTTAAGATTTTTCTGATGGTTCCATTCAAAAGCTGAGAGAATTTCCGTTGAAAAACATGTCAGAATTCATTTTTGAAAATCTCTTCGAAATTGGATCTCTGCAACCGAAACCCAAGGCATGAACTCTTAATCATAATGAAGAGGAGATATAATTGAGATGAGATATACTTTTTTTGATTACTTCAGTATTTAGTTTTCTTGGAATATCATGAGGTCTCGAAGAGATAGTGAGATTTTGGTGAGTATCCTTTTCGTAGAGGTAATCGGAGTCAAAAAAAGGTATCTATCCATATTTCCTCTTATATATTCCGGGGTATTGCCTAAAAAGTTCAGAAAATTGACTCATCTCCCTACGCTACAGCTGATTCATAATTCACCGTTTTTTCTTCTAAATTAAGGACGAGGCAACTCTGGTGATAATGACGTCGGACCAATTCTTCTACCACCACGTGATTATGATACAGTACACAGACACCGTGGTAATTTAGCTGGAATTGAATTTCGCCGTTGTTTGAATCAAACAATCGTGGGTGGTAATACAGCCATTGATAGAGGTGGTACAAGAAGTGCAGCAAGCAGCGGTATAGGCTCTGACAGTGCAGCAACACCGCCCCCTTACCAGTCACATCATACACTTGGTCCACGACCTTCTCGGCCATCCAGGGACACTTCCTCGGGTGAGTAAACTCGTCCCACACACCTGTTTTTGAATCTAGAAAAAAATAGCCCATGGAAAAAACAGACCAGAACAAATAGCCAATGGAAAAAATAGACAAGAAATAATAGCCAATAGAAAAAATAGACCAAAAAAAATAGACAAGGAAAATATATCCCATATCATCATTTATCTCAAAATTTATTATTTTTTTATTTAATTTAAACACCTGAAACGAACAGTAGGTGGGTGGTTAATATGGTTGACGTAGGGGAATTGGGTGAGGGGACAGTGGGTGGGTGGTTAATATGGTTGATGTGGCGGAAATACACATTAATTGAGAAATAAATTGAAAAATACGTTTTTGATTTTTTATAGAGACTTTTCTTTCCTTGTCTATTTTTTTTTGGTCTATGTTTTCCATAGGCTATTTTTTTCTTATCTATATTTTTCGGTTTGTTTTTTCCATGGGCTATTTTTTCCGCCGACCCTTTTTTTACATTTTTTTCTCGTTTCTTTACTCGACCAAATGTAACCTAGCAGTATTCGGACCAATTATTCTCTCTCATTCATGCCTCCTTTTTTGTGGAATCAGTGGTGAGTTGTGAAATTGATGTAAAATTATTCTATAATGTTTGCGGATTTTCTCCTTTTGTCTTAGAGTCTGAGAAAATTAACTTTTTTTGATGGCATAGATAAACAAACAGGGTGGAGTAATAAGAATATTTTACAGATAAGGAAAATGTTTTGGTGTAAAAATAAATATTGACTCTGTATATTTTTGTTGATTATTTTTCGGATGGAGAAATTGAAGAAAAAATCCAACAGAGCGAATTGGAATTTTCATGAAAATAAACTCTGGTGCCTTCCTACGTGAATATCTCAGAAACGAGTGGGCTTTTGAAAGAATTCGTCAAGAAATGTCTTCCGCAGAGAATTCAATTTTCTGCAAAGAAGATATTCTGATAAAGATTCTTATACCTGATAGTCTCATACCGAGATATTTGCTATCCACGTACGATCTTTGAACTCATTCCCCACTTTTTGATTCTGCAACAAAATTCACTAGAAAATTTCACATATTTGTCCTTGGAATTCTCGAAATGTTTCATTGAATATGAAAGTGACAACCTGGAGTACCTGCAGCTATCATCACCGACACATTCCTTTTTTCTATTAAGAAGACAACACCTTATTATACTGACGACTGAGGAAGAAAATGTATCAACTTTTCCAAATAATAAAAGATAGCAGTTAGAAAAAAAAACTATCACTGAGATTACACGTCGGGCGTCGACCGGATAAGGAATTTGGACACTTTCTATTCGCCAAACGGGTGCACACTTTCATACATATACAATACAAATACATACCAGTATTACCAACACTGAATTCTTCTTCTTGACACGGGCGTGTGACGGAACATGGAATAATGATGAAAAAAATAAAATAAAAATACCCAATTGGATGATGGTAGTTTCCTCGATGCGTAGAAAACTTGTCCCGTTAACCCAATTCAAGTGACGAGTATTGGGATTTCGACTAATAAAAATTATAATATGATGATATCAAAAAATTCGGCTCGTGGAGAAGAGAAGGCCCTTCTACGAAAAAAATAGACATCGTTTTCCAGATTTGTTGGTCGACATGAGAGTCATTAATTTGAAAATAATTTCTTGAGTTTCCATTTTTTAGGGGGGGGGGGGGGGGGGGGAGGGGTAGGGTTCTGTCGGTCGAGCAAAAAAACATACTTTCAAGAATTTTTTTGGACAACACAGATAATGTTGGTTCATTTGATTCGCTCCTATATAATAAAACAACATATGAACTATATTCTTCGGATTTTCATGACAAAATATTGATAAACGAGCTGTTGCCAGTAAATATCCACAGACACCTCCAAAAAAAACCGGTGTACACTAGAACTCTTCACTGGATCAACAGAAATGGAAAAATTCAAATGCCTTGATTGGATAAGATGTTTTTCGAGGTAATGTCGTCGAGTTTTCTCTTTTTTTACAATTATTGATGATTTTTTTGTTATTTGACAATAATAAATTAGTTGATTTTTTCAAGCTGAAATTACATTCTTGACGTTCAATTACTTCCAAAAATTGAAAAATCGATTTAAAAATGAACTCGACGACATTACCTTGAGGAAAATCTTACCTGATCAACGCACTTGGATTTTTTCATTTCTATTGATCCAGTAAAAAATTCTAGAGTGTACCACAGGACCACTTTTTTTGAGGCGCCTGCGGAGATATGTTGGTAACGGCTCATTTATCAACATTTTACTATGAAAATTTGGGAGAACATAGTTCAGATGTTATATTATTATATTATTATATAAAAGTTAATATACCAGCATAACCTGGATCGTCTGCTTTTTTTTCATCGTTCAGACCCCCCCCCCCTGCCCTTAAGATAATCCTGCAGAATCCATAGTTTCCATCATTTTTCGTCTTATTCCAGCAGACAAATGGTTTTTTCAAAATATCTCAGAAACTATCTCAGAAAAAGAGGTAGAGGAGATTTTTATATGGAGGTTCGACTGCTCCTTTACAAAAAAAGCTTTCTACCAAAATTTCTCCATCCCTTTCATTTTCCGGAATATTTTTAAAAACCCAACAAACCGGGTTTTTCCGTTGAGAGAGAATCGATGAAAAAATAAGAATCGCAACATATGTCTTAGAAAGATAATGGAAAAATCACTATCAATCATTATCAGCAGATAAGAACTTTGGTTAAATCATAGTAAACAGGTGAGAGTTGATTCTTAGAAACTCGTTCGTCGATTATGGCATGATTCTTGTTGTATTTTCTCAAATAAATAAATAAAAATTATCAACGAGTGAGCAACGGCGTAGGTGCATCCAAGTGTTGCATATAATACTTACGCAATTAGCAGCAATTACAATGCTAGAAAAAAGCCAGAGAGGTTAAATATTTTCACGGCCTCTGACGGTGGAGGAAATCGTGGTGATTTGAATGCATGATATGAGGATTTTCATGATTCATTTCTTTTGACACAATTTATAAGGACTTTTTTACACGGAATATTATTTCTAGAAATAATGGAAAGCAGTGGTTTTCTCATTAAATTTTTCTGAGATTTAGAACGAAAAAAGTGATTTCACATCAGAGTTGAATGAAAAATTCAGTCCTGAAGATGACTATAAAGTTTTTAGACAAAGCCATTTTTGTTATCATCATTTTTTTGAAAATATAATTCGGACCTAAGCAAGACTCCATCTCACTCAGATTCTAAGTTGTTATCCTCAAAAAACTGATTATAGAATAAAATCGATTTTCCTGAAAATTTCATATTCTTCACTAAAGACATGGAATGAGTTTTAAGATTTCATCTGAATTAGTGTGCGAATATTGCGAACACTGTGAGATTAGGGCATTCTCTTCCGTCTATTTTTCTATATGAAATTGAATTTTCCATGGAAAAGGTCTCTTGAAAGATTCCCTTAAATCCAACTGCTTTCGAGATATTCGCCAAAACTCGATTACAACTAATTACCAAAAAATGATTTTCCCCCATAATTTTTCTCATTGTTACACTTCAAATAATCCATAACATCAGAGTTAATCAACTCACCCAGCTTCTGTAAAGAGTAAGAATAATGAAGATACAAAAAAATAGAATAGAATAAAAAAGTTCCTATTAGCCACGTACATTGAATTCGTTGGTATGAATCATAACCAAGAGTACGTCGATCTCACCCAGTCATTGCGGTCACGCGATTTTAATGGGCCACTGACCTACATGAGGCAAAAAGCCGAGAGCAAAGAAGCAGTGAAGATAGGCTGAAGAAAAGAAAATTATAATTAAATACAAATGAAGCAGGTAGAGTAAGAGAGCAATTCAAAAGTACATGCTCACGTGGAATTTATGATGAGGGGAGTGTGCGTTGAAAAAAGGCACTGAAAACAAGGAAAAAAAAAGTGGATTTCAGCATTGTACCAACAAGGATGGAGGATAAACATGAGGGCACCTGTTGTGGTGGTATATACTGTGGTTATTTTACCGTTAGGCACGTCGTAGCAGGCGACAGGTAGCAACAACGTCATTTATTATATATATGTATATAAGATTTGCTTTTGTGTATATCACAATCTGTGTTCTCGTGAAGTCAACTTTGATGTTCATTCCGTAGCCTTTTACCTACTTTGGTTATGTGGGCATCCCAGGCACATGACATACTTCATTTATCGCCAAAAGAGACTGCGATTTACGTAATTTCCGGTTTGGGGAAGTTTTTTTTCATTGTGAGAGCTTATCGAGAGAGAGGGGACAATTGTGAGTTATCGGGTGATGTACTGTTAATGTTTTCCCGCAGTGTCAACGGCAAACTGCAGGAAATGCAGGAAAATTAAAAGCAGTTGTGGTGTGAGATTAATGGAAGCATTATATTTTCATCGTTTTTGGTCTAGCTTGGAAGCAGGAGGATTTAGGAGAATTTTTTTTCAGGCAAAAGATCTTTTTAGTTAATCAGATTCTCGGAAAAATAAGGTTCTTGATGATTTTGCCTAAATGCAATGGTTTTAGACATATTCATGGAGGAATTAACGACAAATTTACGAAGTTTCATGTATTGAATTTTTTTTTTCAGTAATTTATCATAATTACAATCTCCCAAGCTAAATAACAAACTTCCAATTTGTTCGCTCTTTCACAATCGATTTTTTCAATTTCATTAGACTGTCTGAAAAAATTCATTTTCCTTCCTGATTGAATCGTGAACCTTTTCCCGGTGGAAAAAATTCTATTCCAACAAAACCAATCATTTCTCCTTGTATTCACGATTGCACTGATGAATTTCTCTATTTTTATGATTATATAAACAAAAAAAATTGTCTTCCTGGGCCTCCCTCAAGACATCTAAACGATTCATCCATAGGAAAAGAAAAGATAGGGAATATGAAATAAATAAAAGTACAGAGCATTGTAAAAGTACCGTTTGAGAATAATTGAATCTCTTACTTCATCTCAACCTGAGTTGCTTGACACGTTTTTTTCTATTCAACGAATCGTTTTTTTCCTTCATTTTATTTCTCTCCAATTCTACTGACCACACCGAAAACCGATCGTTTCACTGTCGTTGAAACGAGTCTGGCTTTCTCACATTGCTTCAATTTATCCCATTTTCTTAATTCTCTCATAAGTTGTGCTTGAAATCACTCGTGAACATGGCTTCAAGAAACATCTGAAGTAAGGAAATAACGCATAAAATAGAAAGCATTTGGAATGTTTGTGTTTCAATTTATATTGAATATCACGAAATTTCTGAAATTGAGGAGAAAGTTCATAAAATTGACGGTAAAAAGTATTTCGCAGTTTATTGGTCATACTTACATTCGTCCTACCAGGAAAAAAAATGGAAGTTCGATTTTTTTTTTTTAATTTGAAAGTAGACAACTCTAAGAATTCTGCGGAGATTCTTCTGAAAATATCTAAAGAACGATGAGGATCAGGAGAATTAGCCAAGAAAGCTTTTTTGGGAAAATTTAATTCCCTGCGAAAAAAATATATCTTGACAAATTTTCCAATACCTCGGACACTATCAGGTTTATCGGAATTTCCTAGGAGAACTTTTCTGTAGAGAATTTGCTTCCCCACAAAAGAGGTCGTTTTATAGCGATTCGCAGGTGTTAGTGTTACTGCGCTGTGCGAACCACTATTGTTACGTTGGCCGCGTCTGTGTCAGGCCCGTAGTAAGGCTAGCATTGACGTGAAAAAGGTGCGTCGACCAGGATTCGAACCCGAGGGTGGCCTGAGAGCCCGACTTGAAAAGAGTTGGCCTTAGCCAACTCGGCCACGCTTTCAGCTTGTTTGTTTGTGTTATTGTTATTGTGATGTAGCGTATGTGTGCCACTATATCTTGAATTTTTCTCTGAACCTATTAGTTTCCGAGATAGAAGCACAATTAATTTTTCCGTTCGATCTCATCAACGGGAACTTCAGATTCTCCAAATTCAACAACTCTGAAACTAACGAGGTAAAATGGATTTTCAACCAGTGCTTTCCCTCGAGAACTTACCAAACTATCGGTCCCCACCACTTTCACCCTCCTCCCAGCAACTCTTCCTCCAAGATCTCAAAAAAACACTCGTAAAACCTGTCGCTGTCATTCATTATTTCTCCACGCTCATAGATTTTCTTCTCTAGGTTCAAAGAACACCACTGCTAATGTTTATCACAATACTGTCGATGTCGTGTCATTGCGCAGAAATCTTCTAAAAAGTTGATCATCTTTTTATGATTGATCAATCTTAAAGTTGGAAGAGGGAGATTGGTATTTACGAGAAACTCATAGCCTTCTTGCATTTGTGATATCCCATTGCACGAGTGCCCATTTTAGAAGTTTATTCTTGATCAACGTACGAGATTTCCCCTTGAGGGTCTTCTCCAAGACTTTTTTCCTCTTCTTGTTGTTTCTGGAAGGTCAATCTTCCAATGGGCTTCGTGTACATGTCGTCACGAATTCTCATTTGTATTGATACTCAGGAAGAGATATACTGCGATTGTCCTCTTTGGAAATTGATGCCTCTATGGAATCCAGGATTTTATTGGAAATCAAGTTCTTTGAGCTTATGATTATTTTCGTGGAGACTGGAGTTTTTCATGGAATATGTCAGAAGTTATCAGAGCTAGAGAAATTTTCTTACAAATCTTTCCTGTAAAGTTCTTTTTCCTCTACAAAATTGCACTCTCTTTCAGTTGCTAAGATAATTTAGGGAATTAAGCGCAATGCAAAATTCGAAGACATTTGTCTTTTAACGTAGGGTGAGTTGATCAGTGTTCGAACTCGCCCAGTGATCGAACTATTTAACGTATTTATCCTGGAACAAATTAGTAATTAGGTGAAATATCATTTTTCCTATCTTCGAAACACAATATAATGTTCGACAACTTGAATAAGAAGCCTATAAAACAGTTAAATATATCAGTAATTATCAAATTTCTTATGTTCGATCACTGGTGTCTGCGGGTCTTATCCGTTCGACCACTGGACCACTCACCCTATTTCTTGATTCAAGAAAGATATCTTTTTTCAAAAGTCAATCCACATTAATCATCTCGGTCAAGATATTTTTTATTTTCATGATAATCAAGTTCTTTTCTTTTCTAATAACGATTATCGACTGGCGAAGGAAGTCTCGCTCTGTGACGAGATCACGTGATGTCACGTACTACAAATGCCCCATCATATCTTTAAGTATGGGCAATTATTTCAATGAAACTTGAATTTGAGGCTTTCGTAATTTGTCTTAGGCTATTGATTTTATTAAACTCGTGAATTTCGATCCCTCTATTTTTCGCATTGGCAAGAAACATTTTGTCTTTAGAGATAACGAAATTGATGGAACATTTCGTTCATTTTTCTCAAATATCTTGAGAACTAAGCAAGATAGAGAAATTTTCATACCGATTTTTTTATGGAGTTCTAACTATCCCTTATAAAAAAGGTCCTTACGGAAGTTTCTCTATCTCTCATAGCCTCAGGGATATTTCCGAAACACCAAAAATAGAATCGCGTCCTGACATTTCCTCTTTTCAATTTCAAGGAAAAAATTTCTAATTAACATTTAATTACAGATGAAGATTGGGGCGGTGCTACAGAGGAGGCTGATTATCTTCAAGAATCCACAAACGTTGCTCTACCACGTCTGCCACGTAGTCCAGAGCATCCAGTTGGATTAGCACGTGGTGTATCACCGAATTCTCTCAATCGCATACGAAGAGCACCAGAACTCCGTCAACGCTCGCCTAGCCCACAGTATCAGCCAAAAGTTGATCCCATCGAGGTGACAAGCCCTCGCGAGAGATTTCAGGACGCTAAAGAGATGTTTAAAGCAATGGAGAGAGAAAATATAAGTAGAGGAATAATTACGAGAAGTAGAGATCACAGCGATAGCCATGGAATGCACAGGTGTGTAACTTCAAATCTATCACTCAGGCTTCTTTAATTCGTTTTTTTTCTCCGTTTCCAACGGACGTGAGGAGATTTCTAAAATCAATAATGCGTAGTTTCAGTTTTGTTTGTGAGTAAAAAGTCATTAAATTATACAGTAATTAGTGTTCATTATTTTCTATTAATAATGTGTTGATTTTTCAAAACTATTAGTTTATCTCCAATCGTGGATTACTAAAGAGCGAGGAAAAACATCGGTGAGAGGGAACGAATGATTTTGATCTTGGCGTCGATGCAACTATAATGTGCAGAAACTTCAATGATTTCCCAATTTTTAGCTGGTATTCAAATTAGGCATGAACAAATCTGAGCCCAAAAATTACATGGGCATTACTTTGCAAGTATCTTGGAAATTATTGGGTTAACAAAAATTTGGCAACAGACCTTTTTCTAAGCAACAAGACCTTTTTTGCAGGAAATTGAATTCGTACAAAAAAAAATCTCTTGACATTTTCTCCTAAACCGATTCATTTTGGAGATATTTGTGGCAGACTTTTCAAATATAAAATCCTGTGATGTAGCTTTATAGATAATCGTTTCTAATGAATTTTCCAACTTGCATTCGGAAATTTTCTCAGCTTTTGAAATAAATCATCATCCTCTTCAATCATTCTCGTAATATCAAATAACGTTTTCTTTTAGTGTTGTTCATTAATTATGGATTTCGATTAACTCCAATAATTATAATGAGATTTTAATTCACAAGTTTACAGATTACCTCGCGCGATCACGGAAGTTTCATGAAAAAATCCTATTTTAAAAAGGAAAGGAAACTCTCAATATCGATATATCTCGAAAGTATATCGAATGAGCGTAACCGTAAGACCGAAACCGACGTGACATCTATCGGTTTCATTAATATAAATATATTCAGGCAAATGAAAAGGCGCGTGCGTAGCACGCGCGGAAGCCTCTCGTGTATAAAAACAACCGTTGCACAGCGAGAATAATGACAGTGACAGTACCCATGCGCATGTCGACTGAAATATAAGCTATAAAGCGGAATTTAAGAATTTATTGTTCATTTTTAAACATTGAGATATTATCAGAAAAAATTGTGGAATGCGAGGCTCTATATTCATTTGTTGTGTGTTCTTGAGTCGTCGGAAAATCCTCCATGGCAATTGAGCCCAACAAATAGAATTCCACGAACAAAAAACTGTGCAGAATCGCAGTAAAAGTAGAAGCGGTTTGACTCTGAGATCAGATTGTAGCGAAAATCCCATTTTCTATTATTTATTTCATGAAAAAATTACATGCAACACTTGTTATTTGTCTCGGTCATGATCTTCATCGGTAATTTGCCCACATTCTTGTGATCAGGTTGTGAAAATTGTCGGCGAAACAGATATATCGTTTCACCTATTAGAATAATTCCAGTTTGAGATATTTGATGGAGATCGACGGTAGCTAGAACAGAAAGCTGTATCATTTTCATCTAATGTTGAAGGATAGAAAGGGAGTCTGCTTGGTGAAATTATTGCCTTTTATAGATCTATTTGTTATGTCAATGAACTCGAGTTTGTTCCTATATTCCATTTTTCATGATTGGATTAAATGTTTGAATTTATAGTGAATAAATGTGGTTTTTTGAAGAATATCTCGGCATTTAAGCCAGATGCGTGAAAATTCATAGAGAGCTCCTTTGTAGATCTCTTAGCGCTCTACAAAAAAAGTTTTTACGGAAAATTCCGTATCTCAAAAGTCAGAAGTGAGTGGAAACATAAAAAGAATTGAAAATATTGATACATATTTCTTCGTAAATATTTTTGGAAGGAGTAGGTTTAGGGAAAATGCTAAGAGAACTTTTTTTGTGGAAAATTTCATGGACTACAAGAGAAGTCTCTCGATGTGTTCTCATAAGCCTGACATTTACCTTTATGTTAATTCAACTTCAAAATTATCAAGAATCGAAAATACATGAACTCTTTCGGCACCAACAGATTGGAGCAATCGAGATTAACACACGATGATCGATCGAATCGTCACATTTCAACAAACAATATTTCATCAACAACAACTCATCACGATCACATGATGAGAAGAAGTCATCCAGACATGGATCGTGAAAAAGATCGTGAGCGAAGCGAACATCGAAATCGGCCGAGGGTCAGAGGACAGCATTACTCTACTGAATGTCCAGCTGAATCAACCGAGGTCACGTCCAGGCCAAGACCTAGGAGTTTCTACGATTCATCGAGTGGAAGAGAGCCGAGAGAACAGAGACACATGTTTGATCACAGAGATGTTAGTAGAATACTGTTAAAATCGTAATACATTCATTCTATTTAAATTAATCAAATGAAATGAGTGGGATGGGATACACGTAGAAAATTTTTGATGGCGGCGGTCATGGCACTCGCCATGGCCGCCGCCATCACAAATTTGCCGCTTTCCATGGAGTTCTTTCGCATAAAGAACAATTCATGGCAATTTTTTCATGGCGATTTTTTCTAAGGCGTTTTTTTGCATTGGCGATTCTTTCCAATTTTTTTTTCTGTGGTTTTTTTCATAGCTGTCCTTTCTATGGCGTTCTAGAGTCGCCATGGAGAGAATCGCTATGGAAAGAATTACCATGGAAAAAAGCCATATTTTCGTAAGAACCTTTCTGTAGCTTCTATTCTCCTTTATGAAAGGTCCCTATGAAAAATTACCTATCTTCCTTAGTTTTCAGGATAGTTGTTGAAGATGAACCACAAAAGGAATTAACCCATACCCATTCACAATCGTATTAACCAAACTGGTAATACCAATGAACTCAATTAAATTAATGTTTCAGATAAGAGAGAATAGAGATCGTCATCCTCGTGAATCACGAGATAAACCAAGAGCCCGTCCAATTGTTTACCAAGAAATACCGAAACACGAGAGATACATGGATCGTGATGGTAGACAGAGCATTGAAATTCTTCCAACTCCAGGACGTTATCGTCACAGTTACGCTGAGCCACCTAGACTCGGTCTTGCTGCACTGGAGCCCTACTGAATCCATAAAGAATCTGGAAAAATAGAATATTTTGAAATGACGTATAGAAGAGCATGATAAAATGGAAGAGAAATGACAATTTAATAGAACAAAAATATTGACAGGAATGCAATAGTATAATGTGTACCTAGGAAGTAAGGGAGTCAATTGGGACAAAAATGGCCATCAGAGCGAAGTGAGGGTGCCAATTTTTTGTCGCAGTTGACTTCTTTATTTCTATGGTACATATCACATTTTTTGTACTGAAGGGAGTGAAAAATGACGCTTTTAACCGAGCGAAGCGCGGTTAAAAACATCGTTTTTCGCTCCCTAGGTACAAAAAATAATAAATTGAAACGATATTTTATACCACGTTGATTAATGAATTAATGGAGTATTTAATTAACCGGTATATCGTTGAAACGTTGATGTTTCTTCATCATTCACTTCCTGTGTATTCTACAACGCCATTTTACTATCGGTTACACCTCTTTCTTCTTCGCTTCTTCATCATCTTATTAGAAAAAAAGTTCGAACGTTTCACGTTCCTACTATTATGAAAATTATTCTCTACTGTTTAATATTTCTATTTCCATTTTACTTTCTTATCTCGCGAGATTAATAAAAGAAAAGCAAGTTGTTGAGATCCAATGCGAGTGTTTGAACTGCCTTGTCGCAGGGCTGGAACTTTGTTGAGTCATGTTGTGAATTATGAGTTTATTTTTTTATTTTATTTGTCTTTTTTCTATTACTGTTTTGTTTTTCCTTCTGCGCTTCTGTTTATCATAATCTTTTTCTGATCCGAGGAAGTGGATGAGTGATAAAGTGGAAAAAATCGTGCACAGAATTTAGTTTTTCATTTTTTTATGAGTACCAGCCATTTTTAAGTGTTTACGGAGTTTATTTTTATACAATAATAGTTTTTGCTGAATATCTCAGAAACTATTTTGAGCATACGATCATTTGTAAATGAGCATTTCTCATAGAAAATCGAATTCTTTGCAAAAATGGTCTCCTGACATTTTCTCATAAATCCACTTGTTTTAGAGATATTTGTGGAAGAGTCTGCAAGAAAAATTGGATGGCTCACGAAATATTTCCCTGAGAATGGAATGAAATGGTAAATGTGCAAAATAGCGCCCTCAAAATTTGGATTATTATCAAAGTCAAATCTTCGGAAAAAAATATGAAATGCGCGAGGAAGGTTTGAACTCACAACCATCAGATTACATGTCTGGTGCTCTATCAAATGAGCTATTGCGAGTCCCTGTACTTTCCTCCAAATTTTTGACCAAGATATATTATATCATTTTCGCCATCTTCCTTCCTGAGAAAAATTTAAATTAAAATAATTTTTCATTCTGGGCATTCTTATACACATTTGTCAATGGAATTCTTATTAATTGTTTGAAAATTAGTAACAATTTATGGAAATATATTTTTAAAAACATAATGAGTTACTACACTTCGATGAAATTTCATTTTTAAAATTTTTTTATGAACAAAATTTTATCATATGTTGCATTATTATGTAATGATCATTTTTGTTAATCGAATTGAGCGTGACTGTTTCGTTCGTGATAGAAGGATATTTTTTAATTTCAATTTTAATATCAATCAATTAATGTCCTTTAATTCGGAAAATTTATTGTAATTTTCAATGTATAATTGTTCCACGAATGGAACATGGCTAACTTTAATAATAATAGACCTTTATTCTAAAATTGAATATGAAAAAAAGACTGTCTTCCTTTCTTTATTTATATGTACGAATGAATATTCGAATGTTGATACACTTGTCGCCTGTTCCCATTTCTTCGCGAGAAAAAGGAAAAACAGCAAAATTCATTAAAATTGAACCGCTGATGATTTTCTGAATGTCAACCATGGAAATATTTTGCAATTTTATCATGTAATATTGACACAAAATTGTAATTTCGAACCTCCACACTCTAGCAGATAATTATCTGCCTTACGCATCAAATTGAGAAAAAAATCATAATTAATGTGAAATTAACAATAAAAAATCAGTAGACGATTATTTTCATCGATTGAGGAAATTCTATATTTAAAACAAGTGGGGACTTGCTGTCATTATAGTCATCATTATAGTTTTATCTGCTAATTCATTAGCAAGTCGCTTCCGAATGGTGCCCCTTTTTCTGAGTGAACATTTTATTTTGAACATTTCCGTGATGATTATACCCAGATATTCTTTAAGGAAATCACACGAAGCCAAGTGAGCGGCTGGATCAGCACGCTTGTCGGACTAGTGCGCTGAGGTAGTTACGTTTGAAGGACAGGTAAGTGCAGTTAGACTGCTTGGATCGTATTGAAATTTTGGGAGAATATTTTTGAATATATTTTCTTACGAAAGATGCAAAAAAAATTTATTTCCTCAAAATTCCGAAGTAGAATAGTGCCTTAAAGTAGTAACGATTTCTTTCATACGCAAATTGGTAGCATGAATTGGCGCGGCTCTCATTTTTTTCAGCTTTTTGCCCGTTCCATTACGGTTTTGCTGGGTTTCCGCAGATGCCTCTATATCTTCATTCTCGGGTACCTCCATCGACTTATCCCTCGTTGTATCGTCATCAACTGTAAGAGCGTTAAATTGGTTGCTCGTGCTGATTCCTGGATTACTCTCAGTCGGTAAAGCTCTAGCTGTATCCTTCAACGATAAGTAGCCCGATGTAGACGCGTTGATCTCTGTCGTGACGTCATTAGTTTTTTTTTTATCTCCGTTTGACGCGCTTTCAACACATTTGGTTTGGTTATGACAGCATTTGCTTTCTTTAAAGTGTATTTAGAGTCATCGAATTATGGTCTCTTTCAGATAATTAACTGCAGTTTGCAATTCCTCATTTTTGAGGATTTTAGAGGGCCCATCTCCTCCCAAGTTGTGCCTCCTTTTTTATGTTATTGGATCTGCCTTCCAGCCATTTTTCAGCAGGCGGACAGACCTTTCCTTGCGTGGGTAGTTCCCGATTTTTCAGTTTTCTCCTCAATTACAGCGAAATTAAATTATCAGGCTATAATTATAGAGAGATCAATTTATTTATGCTCTGGAAACAATCATAATAACGAATATTCAATAAGATTCTTAGAGAAAAACTACATATGAAGGCGCGTTTGCCAAAAGCCATTAGGCAGCGATGTGCATTCGACGAGGGCTCACGCGAGACTGACCAAGACTGACTAGCAAGTATTGTTGAAATAGCCAAAGAGGTGACCTCCGAACTCGACCCGATCTGAAATTTACATGTTGTAGCATCGGAGCCGAATAATTCCGAGATTACTTCATTTGCCAGTACCACTTCATATCTGGATGGTCGCGCGGACTAAGTGGATATGGAGCAACGGAGATCACCGGAGAGAACCAGGTTCGAGTCCCGTCACCTTCAGAATTGTGTTTTTTTAAAATCTTTTTTCCGCGCAATTCGCATGGAAAACTACAAGTAATAGACAAAATTCTCACTCCAAGCAATTAATTAATTTATTATAAATAGATTATCATCTATCTGGATGAACATTTTTAGATCTGGTTGGATCTCGTCAGATATGCTTGGATCGCGCCAAAATTTAGGTCCAAACCTATCTGACTCTTTGAATCCTATCATATATAATTGCATCCAAACGTTTTTTATCGGGTATCTATAAGTTTTTTTTTGTCGTAGAATTCTGGTGAATATTTCGGAAACTGAGCGACATAATGCATTTTTTATGGAAACTTTTTTCATAGTTTTTGAAATTCTCCACAAAAAGATTTCAGGAAAATTTGGTTATCTTGCTCAGTTCCCGAGATATATTATTTCCAAAAAGAAGGATGCTGAAAAAAAAGAATATCAAGTTTCTACATCAATTTAATTCATTCAATCATCAATTTTCTTTGAATATCTCGAAATCTAGGCGACATAGGACGATTTCGCACCGTTTTGTAGAGAATTTCGAGAGAGCTATAAAAAAATGAAGTCAAAATCGCTCAATTTTCAAGGTATTCCCAGAAAAATATAATTGAAAAATAGATCGATTCATCTGAATACTTCAAGTCTCGTGCACCATTCAAATATTTGGTGAGGATGAATCAATGAAATTTGATTCTCCATGCGTAGTGTATGAACTTCAGCATTGTGAAAAAGAAGTTTCACTTCTTACGTGCGGCATTCGACGCACCCTCTTTTTCAAAGAGATGACTACTCGTGCTGAATTCTTTTATTGATACAAATCTTGTATCAGCCAGTATTTCGACTTCTGGTTGCTATGGAATGTGTGTTACCTAGCCATAAATAAAAGTTGAGATCACTTTCCATCAATTTCGGTTCAATTGAATTAAATTTTGCGTGAAATTGATGAAGATGTAATTGGTAAAACTATTTTCAAAGAATGAGGGATAATGGATGAAATCGATCAGGTTCTCAAGTATCGTAATGAATCACTTAAACATCAGTCGAATTGATAGGAAATGCTCCACCTTTTAGTTGCAAAGAGCCCCACTACATTCCGCAAACTAGAACCAGAGGAATTCTCATCAACAGAAATATACGCAAATACTTTCTTTTTAATAGTAAAAATGTATCCGACATGACTTCCAGTGAAAATACTTCGACAAAGATCCTCATTTCACCAAGTATTCTCTTATTCGGCACGGAAATACCATCAGCGAATGATAAATGCGGAGAAAATCGTTATTTCCGTAGAAAAAATAATTTGACAGTGATAGTTGATGAGCTAACAAGAAATCACAGAAATTTTGTTATAAACTAGTGGGCGTATTTAAATTTAGTGAATGGGAGCGATGACCTTACGAGACAAAGTCGTTTGTGAAATATAATGCAGCAATAATGTGCAGAGGATATAAGTGTGAAACATCAAGTACAATTAATTTTGAATTATAAATGAGTCGAGAACTTTGCGTGTTCAAGGTTATCCGCTTGAAAATGCTACATGTTCAAGGAGCGCCGTTTTGAAAAAAAAGAAGGAATGAAAATTGTAAAAAAAATCAAGTTTATAAATTGTTTCTCGATTGCCCCGGCGATTCGAAGAGCCAGTGTTGAACACTAAACTAAACATGTGCAGACGTCACTAACGTTTTGGCTTTAATGCTGTCGGGAGCAGGCCACCGACACTGCTTCTGGCCTCTTCAGTCTCAGTTTCTCATTCGATGTATACGTAGAATATATTTTAATTTCGAATGATAAGTTATAGCGGTAGTGGTGAATGTTGTTTAATTCTTTTTCCAATGATCGAGCATTAAATTTCACCTTTTCTGCAGTGAAAGTGATTCATTAATTATTTTATTGCAATGAAGTGGTACGTGATTCTTCAATTCGAATGTTGATTTATAATGCAGATCTTCCTCCCATCTAATCTTAATTGTCTTTAATTTTTATGTGGTGTTTCGTTTATCGATAATGGGTGAGAAAGAGTGCCTTCCTGCTCTTGTGTCTAGAAATGCGATAGAACTCGAAGTTTTTCTGATAATGTAACTGAAATTCATCTATTTATATTCCTTGGGAATAGCTGCGAAATATTTAATTGCAACGTTGTTTTAGTTTTCAAGTACAGCAATCACGAATCACACATTTCAATCACTCACAGTCTCCATCCTAAATCGTTGTCGTTGTCGTAGAGTAGGTGGTCAAAAGAAATGACCCTTGCAAAACGATTTTATAACGCTTCGCATTTAAAACTCTAATATTAATATTTTTTGTTGATGTGGTGTCATTAAAAATATCTCTGGATATGAATCGAACCATCTGTAATTACTCATTGTGTGATGACAGCGATCATCAGTGATATTATCAAATCTTTCAAGAGACCCTCGTTACACTTTACGATTTTGCCTGCAGTGAAAGGCTTTCTTCAATCTTTCTGGAAATCTACTCTCTCCGATACCATTTATAAACAAATAGAGTATCCGTTTTCATGATCGATATAGTCACCTGAAAATTATTCAAAATATGTATTTGAGAAACTTATCGTTTTCTTCTAGAAAAATCTTCGAATGATTGTTTCCAAACCCACTTCGACTGATTTTAACAATTCAGAAAGAAACTTCTAGATTCTCTTCGATAGATTTCTATCATTTTAAGAAGAATTCGTAGAGAGTTTTTAGATATAACTAATTGAATTTTTCACAGAAAAATCTCTCGAGCGATTCCTCCGAGTGCATCTCCTCTTAAGACATTTGAAACGAAATTCATCTAAGAGTTTCTCAACCACACTGACTATCTAGGAAATCACCTGTAAAATATTTTCAAAATATCCCAGAAATTATCACGGAAATTATATCTTTTCTCTAGAGATCTTTTCTATAGCTTAGGTAATTTCCTGAGAAAAGCTCTCTTTCTGAATTCCTCGAGCCGGATCGTTACAAAGATATCCACAAAACAATTTACATGAGTTTATTTCACTCGTCTTTCGCGTCTTCTATGAGTAGAAAAACAAAATGTATGATTCTTCCAGAATTGATCAGCCGATTATTCAGAAAATCAGCGCAAAATTTTTCTTCTCGAATATTTTCTGACAATTTCCATAACAGGATAAAATTCTCTGTGCTAAATATATATTATTGATTTTTTTAGAGTGGAATTCGCTATCAGATATAGAAGAGAAGGGAAGAACGAAGCCCGAAAAAAAATTATAAAATAAAAAAAAATATTGCGTGATGAAAAGAACTTCTTCAAAATCAATCTGAACTCCTGAGAATGTATTTTTAGTGGAAAAAACTTCATTCCAACATCATCAATCATTTGTGATTGCGTCTCGATGCATAATATAGTTCATACAATATGAAAAATTGATTTTCTTTTTATATATAAATTACAGTACAAAAATAACTTTTCTCAGGATAAAATTTTTCTTTACACTGAAGTCTATCAATATTTAATAAAGTTGAAAATATGATAGCGTAAAAAAACTCTGCAATAATCCATTGAAATTTAATTGAAGAAAAAATCGAAATCAATGCAAGATTGGGAATGCTATTGCATCACACTTCAAGCAGATTTTAAGAAAAATTCTGAAACCTAAACAAGATCGAATTTTTTTAGTCACATTTCGCGATTCAGAAAAATTACAATTACAAAAACAATAACTATGTATAGCTTCCCATTTTCCATAAATTACGGAATATTTCGGTAATGGAATACTTTCATTCAGCCACATAGAATCACATTTTTTTGAATTTTCTTGAATCTTTTTTTTATAACATCAAGCGTTTTGATTGATCTGAGGTCGGTCAAACGATTTTGAAGCAAATAGACCGAATCCTAATTAAATTTTCGCGCAGAGACAACCATCACGTTGCATTCTGTATTCGTTCAGTACAGTAATTGGGAAATTACACGAGATATGGCGATTTCACCCTTATCTTTTTTGTAGAGAGTTTCACAAAAAAGCTACATAAACGATCCAGGTAAAATCGCTTTATCTCGTTTAGTATCCGAGATGTTTCCAAAAAACTCTGGAAATTCAGTAGTGAAGAGATAAAAAGCATGAGTCGATTTTTCCTTATCCTTTTCTTGAGAATATCTCCGAAATTGAGCGAGATAGCGCGATTTTGCCCGAATCCTGTTCTGTTGAAAATTTTGAAAGCTACAAAAAAGGAATCGATTGAGATAGCTCTATTTCTCTTAGTGCCCGAGATATTTAAAAATAGTGGGGAAAAAAATGAACTCATCCATTTGTCTCTTCATTTCTCAATTTTCACAGATTTATTCAAATATCTCTGATACTAAGCGAGATAAAGCGATTTTACCCGGATCTTTCATATAGTTCTTGGAACTCTTTACGAAAAAAGAGTCATTCTGTCATTCAAAACTGTCATTCTGCTCTTACAAAACCATGAATAATCGCAACAATCTTTATAATTCATTTTACAGAGATAAATAAACTATTCTCCAGGAGCTTAGGGATCATATTCATCCGCTAAGACCCTCCTATGTATAGCGCCCGCACGCCAACTCTCATTAACGGTCTATTTAAGCAGTTATTTCGCCATAACTCCGTCAAAAATGGAATTGTCATGACAAAAAAAAAACAATCTCTTTGCCTTCAAAAGACAAACAACTTTTGTTTGAAGTATTTCTTTGGAAGATCCTTAGTCTCTACGCTATGGCGACTCAAACAATTAGAAAGGCCAATCAGAGGGCAAGATAACCACTAGATTCGGATCCTACACCCTCGAATTAGTAGAAATTAATCAAATTTCCCTGGGGAGCTCATTTTCGGGACAAAAGTGTTGCCAGCGTATGGAGTCTTTACTATAAAACTACCCAGGCGCTTCACCCTCTGCGGCAGAATCCGTAGTAACCCGTAGTGCGGCTCCTACAGTGGGGCTAACCAGGGAGCGTTCAGTACGCTATAAACTTACAGGTGCCCCACTCCATGACGTGAACAGCCGGTCGTGGAATGGAAAACCGGAATCGGCCTCAGAGGAGCAATCTGCCATTTTCGATGATTTTGTTAATAAATTTTTCTCCCATAATAAACTTGATTTATTCATATCTACTTTTAATACATGAAAATATACATATGAAATTAATACACTTTTTTTACTGTACTTCTCACTGTATGCCGAGCTGAAGTTAGCCCTGTTAAGGCTGTTTAGGAATGTCCTATCAAAATTTGAAATGATTTTGGAGCTTATTTCTCAAGAAAAACAAAGAGATGAAGTTACGAGTTCTACACGTAGAGATATGGGAAGCCGATGAGGTTAGCACGAAATCTATCTTACCACGCGAGCGCTGATGAAAGATTCCGTGCTATCCTTATCGGCTTTTCATATCTTTACGTAAATACTCGTAGCTTCAAGGTTTTTTCTCTCGAAAAATAAGTCCGAAAATCATTTCAAATTTTGACAGGAAATTCCCTATTATTTAAATGATGAACTGTCAAATTTTGGAAACTCTTTCATTGCAGTAAGCTTCCTTCTAAACAACATTAGAATCTGCCTGACACGATATCTCAATTTTGGATCGTCTGAAACAAAAAAAGTGGCGAAATTGGTCGAATATAGACTTGCCGCTATCGTGCGGCCGAGAATAATTCACGCGTGATGATAAAAAACAAAAAGGCGGACTCTTAAAAATTCTTACCTTTGGTTGAAAATTTCCAAAGTCCGCTATTTTGTTTTTTTGTCATCACGCGTCAATTATTCTAGGCAGAACAATAGTGACAAGTCTATAATTGATGACTAATTTTGCCACTTTTTCTTATTTCAGATGATACAAAGACAAGATATCGTGTCAGCCAGATTTCAACAGGGCTAACCTCCACCTGCCGTATTAGCGAGATTCACTGTGAAAAAAGAAATGTTGTATTACTTTCATATAATTTATTTTCATGTATTAAAAGTAGATTTACATAAGTCAAGTTCACTACGAGGAAAAAATTTATTGAAAATGGCAGACTGCCTCCTTAACTTCTAAATATCAATTCAAGTTACCATGAAACTGTCAATTCCTTAGAAATTTTCAATCATAAATTTTGATTTATCATCCATTTCGAAAACATCCCCCATAAATTAAGTCTTTCATGTGTCGTCACTATAGATTTCCATCATTCGTCAAACCATTAACTGCACTCAACCTCAAGGATTTCTTCTTTTCTTTTGGAACCAAAATATTCAAAAAGTTCTCCAAACTCGCTGGCAATTCTCAAGGTCTCTCTCTCTCTCTCTCTCCTCTTTTCTCATTCTCTCCATCTTTTTCTTCTCCTCCTAACTTAATGATAAAAACCTATAGCTCTTGAATACTCTATAGTTCACAAGAAAAAAAAAAAAAGAAAAGTAATAATTATCTGGATATCTCACTTCAACACATTATACAACGAAGTTTTTCCGAGTTGAATAGTGTTGTGTGTGCGCCTTGGACCATCGATCGTGTGGCGCGCTGGCGCGTGGGTGTCGCCATCACGCGACGACACAACTAATCGCTTACGTGCAAGAAAGAAAGGGAGAAAAGCAATAGCGAGTTTCGTCTACAAATGAAGATGGCCGTCGTAACGGGGCTTAACTAGTTTGACGGTGTTTCGTGCGGTTCTCGCGCGAGCACCGCGGCCACCGCGATCACCATCAAAGGTTTTTTTTAAATCCTATTCCTCTATCGTAAATTACAGGATAACAAACGATATTTCAATCAATTTTCAACGTACGAATATTCATATCAATTTATCTCTCGTGAGAGAAAAACAGAAACAGAAAAGAAATAATCATTAACTTGTCATTGCTAGGATAAAGCCACAAGGATTTTACATAAAAGTAATGAATAAATGTGCTTTGGATTAATAAGTGAAAATAATAATAATTGTAAGGATTAATAATCAAAATAGGTAGAAATTAAATGAGATCCGATTAATGATTCATGAGTCGAAGCCGTGAAGTACTTTAAGTGGCAGTAAATTATTTCCACAGGCTCTAATATCAAAGAAATAAGTGAAATAAAACTGAAATTTTTTTTTTTTTGAATAAAAGTCTCCGTTTATTTTATCTTCAATTCTACCGGATAACACTGAACATACAATTAATTCGTTCCAGATTCATTTAAAAAACAAAAAATTCAAGAGTTTAATTATTTAAAGGTCTTTGAGTTTGTGATGATGATTTCTCGATAGAAATGACGAGTAAACGTTACAAGCTACTTGGTGTAAGGGCTGTGCGGGGGTGTATCGTTGGTGTTTGAGGCACAGTTATGTAGTGGATACAACCCCTCTCCTACCCTTCGTTCTTCCTCTTTGCCCCTCGCTTATAACTTGACTGCACCCTTTGGCCACACGCAATCATGGCTGCCTAAAATGGGCCGAGCGCGTTTTTTTCACAAAATTTTTCTAATTCTGAAACAGAAGAGTTAAAAAAAAAATTAAAACTCTGATTTTGTAGGTTAAAGTATAAATTGTATACTTATAGGTTATATCATTTGGTATCGATTACCAAAAAAAAAAATTATGAATTTCTTGTTACACATATGAATATAAGTGAAAGTTGAGAAAAAAAACTATTCAACTTGCTGTTCAACCCCCATGTCTACCTGAGAACTGTCATGGCAGACAGGGCTCAGTAGAGAGGGTTGAATTAAACTTGGATTATTTCATTCATTGATTTTTTGCCTCTCAATTTCAATAGGCATTCAAATCATCCGGGAAAATTGGTGCTAAGGCATGTAGGTGACGAGAGTACTGATCAGAATAACAACATTACAATGACGAGCGAGGATTTGTTGCAGCCGGGCCATGTGGTCAAGGAGAGATGGAAAGTTGTGAGTTCAAATCAGTCTTTTAAGATTTATTATTCATTCTGTTCAGTTGACAGTTTGTCCAGTGTTAATGTGGTAATATGACATGTTCCTACTTGAAAATACGAGTGCAGTGGTGAAACAAGATGAGTGATGGATTACAAAATGGTTCATGTGAAGGAGTTCAAGAGTTTCATTAAATCATTGGATTCTTGATATTTAGAAGAGAAATATGTTTCTTTAATCCGTGGAAATTTTTTATTCGTTAGACTCAGAGCTATTTTATGGAAATCAGTTGGAGATTTTTTTTTTGTTTTATTACTTCTAGTCTAGATGGCAATGAACGTCTGAATTTTATCATAGGATTCAAGAGGCTTGGATTTTTAGAAGTAGCTACAGGATTTCTGATTTTTCTTGACAAGTGTTTTATCTGTGGATACAGCAAATTTCCGCAAAAAATCTCCAAATCTAGCTGATAATAATATGACCTCTATCGAATTTTTGTGGAATAACTCAACTAAAGGGGAATGGAGCATTTTTGTATCAATCTCCTTTTTAACTCTGATTTTCGTCAAGAACAAAGTTCATCAAAAAAAAATCGCTATCTTCTGTTAGCTCCAAGATATTCTATACACACTGATAAAGCAAGGTGCTACTATCCATTATTGATTTATTTATTTGAGATATAAAATTAGCCGTATTTCCATGAGACTCCTTTCAATCAATGACATAGTGATGTTGTAGAATTTTATAGATAGATGTTTAGAATTTCTGTATATCACGGAAATAGTGAACAACCAGAATTACGGAATGATACAGTGCATGGACAAGTACAACCAAGTAAAAAAAACTGCTTTGGTTGATGTAAATTACATTGTAAAAATTGTGATTTACCCATGTTAACATAATGCAGAAGAGCATCATGTGCAGAAAATCTCTGAGATTATTGATTAATGCCAATTGTTATATTTCTGAAGGAATAATAGTGAATAGGAATAGTAAATCCTTATCATTTGCCTCATTCACCTTGCTTTGTTCTAGGAAAATGAGGCATTAATTTCTTCAATCAAATTAGCTGAAAATATTGAACATTGGGTCATACTCAAGGTGTTACAACAGTTTCAACAAAAAAAAAACTGGATTTAATTCTGTTAATTAGAGTGATGAGTGGTAATTAAGTTGATGAGTTTGGAAAATACTACAATTCTATCAATCTTTGCCCATTAGGTTTCAACATGACGAGAAATGTGTCAAATGTAAATGAAATGATAATCTTGAATATCTCAAATACATGTAACAAAAGAAATTCAGTCATAGAATGGTAGAAAAACAAGTGCGAAAATCATATATCGTTCATTTCTAAGGAATCTCAGAAACTATGAGGGTTACGATCATTTATGAATATCTTCCTAGGAGTCGAGGTGATACTTGACTAAAGAAAATTCTCAAGAATATTTGCTAAACTCTCTTGAAAATATTTGTAAAAGGATCAACAATTTCTTTTTTATTTCGCTGCTTTTATTCACAACTTTGTTTCTGGGCTGTACTCTATCAGTCGCCTTCCAAAAAATTCTCTGGCTCTGAACTAAAATCCTAACTCTTCTAATTCTAATTTGGAGTATTTCAAGGGGAAAATTTTCAATTCCATTATTAGCATTCAAAAATTCATATGGTAAACGGGAATTAATGATATTATCCTATTCTAATTTAAAGATAAGAAAAATCGGTGGTGGTGGCTTTGGAGAAATTTATGAGGGCCAAGACTTACTGACGAAGGAACAAGTTGCCCTGAAAGTTGAATCAGCAAGGCAACCAAAACAGGTTCTCAAAATGGAAGTAGCCGTCCTAAAAAAACTCCAAGGTAATTTATTACTTCTATGTATCGTTTGAAAGTATCACTTGAGAATGCTTATCAGCTGACGAAAGGTACAGCCAATTACGTTCTGGCAAAATTAATTTGGCATAAACAGTTTCTCAACCTCGTGTAGTCCATATGAGCATCCCAATTCAAGTCATACCATAAATTTTTGTTTAATTTCTGATTCTTGATGGTAGTAATTGATGAATTATTCATATGTTTAGGTAAAGAACATGTTTGTCGTTTCATTGGTTGTGGGCGTAATGACAGATTTAATTACGTTGTAATGCAACTGCAAGGTAAAAATTTGGCTGAATTACGACGCGCGCAGCCTAGAGGTGCATTCTCACTGTCTACAACTTTACGTCTTGGTCTTCAAATTCTTAAAGCAATAGAAAGTATACATCAAGTGGGCTTCCTGCACAGGGATATCAAACCGGTGAGCTCAATCAATTCATTCAATATTCATTTTTTAAGTCAGAAAGATGCATTGAGAAAAGTTTTCTCTGAAGAAACCATGAAGTTGATAGATTCTTTGCATTCTGTTAGTCTTAGTCAAAGTAAAGGAGAATTCCGACTGGAAACTATATTATGATATAATTCTGTGAGGGATTCGCTGCAGTGTTATTTTGGCTGCAGCGTTCATTTAGCATTGGAAAAATTTTAACAGATCCTAGATTTTGTCTTTTTTTCTCTTTCAAATTTGCAGATAGGTAATTTAAAGAATATTATAGTTTCTTAAGCACTTCAACAATTGAAGTAATTTTTTTTCAGAATTTTCCATACAACCGATCATAAAAAAGTAACAAGTATAGGGTTGACAAGTAGTCAAGGATCAATCGAGTTATTTATCAAGGGACTTCTTTTGCAGAAAATTTTAATAAAAAAAAAAAGCTACTCATCTTCCCATACTTCATCATTAGTGAGATATTCCCAAAATTAATCTCTGATTATATTTCAACTTCACTACATTTCTGGTGAATTCAATGTTGCCTAATAGTTTGTACCATTACATTATTTTTTCAAGTCAAAAAATATTAAGCAAAACTTCATTAACTTGCACAATTCTTTGAAGGGAACATTTACAGCTTCTTCATAGAATTGTTACAAGTTTGAAAATCCACCAATTTCATCTCTGAAACGCTTTTTCTTCTTGATGCAATAAAAAGAATAAAGATGAAGCAATCTCGAGAGATCTGTTTCTGTAGAGAACTTTATGAGCCACAACGAAGATGTCTTGATGAATTCCCATGAATCCAATAGTTTAGAATATTCACAGCATAATGATAATAATGATAATAATAATAATAATAATAATAATAACAATGTCCATCGACCCTACGTTATGAACGTTTATTATTTTTTCTTTAAGAAATAATTTTAAGAAATTGTCTTCCTTTCATTCCATTGTAGTCTAATTTCTCAATTGGTCGTCATCCCTACAACTGTCGAGTAGTTTATATGCTGGACTTTGGTCTTGCCCGACAATTTACAACTGGGACTGGAGAAGTTAGACCTGCTCGTGCTGCTGCTGGCTTTCGTGGTACTGTTCGTTATGCATCAGTTAATGCTCATAGAAATAAAGAAATGGGCAGACACGATGATCTTTGGTCATTATTTTATATGCTAGTGGAATTTGTTAATGGCCAATTGCCATGGCGGAAGATAAAGGATAAGGAACAGGTGAGATTGATTAATAAAATCTTCATAAATATGAAAATATTAATTGATTCAAATTATCAATCGTTTCATATTCTAAAATTTAGGTAGGCATTTTGAAGGAGAAATATGACCATCGGTTATTGCTCAAACACCTTCCATCGGATCTCCGTCTTTTCCTCGACCACATTCAGGTGAATGAAAAATAGTTCTTAATGTTACTTATAAACTCAAGACAAGACTCAATCAGTATCGAGTTTCAAGCAATAATGACAAGGACATACCATAATTATTTTGGAATACAGAATATTCCTTTCCCCGGTCATTTTAAATCATGAAACTATGATTCAATTATAAATTTTCCGAGTTTGATGTTACAAAAATACATTTCCTGGAATTTTCTGATTAAAAACTAAAAGAATTCAGTGAAGTAAAGTTTTTTTAGATGTTTTCTCTATAAATTGAGGGAAATTCAATACAATTCCTCTCAGCTTATGCTGAAAGCAGAAGTCAACATCTATCAATACTTATCATCACTTCGTTTGCTCAGATCTTTATCAGAAAATTTCAAAGAATGCATTTTAAGAGATAATAAAGTTATTGGGGACTGTGGTCAACTTCCGGTGTAAAACGCTATAATACAATCATTCCTTCTTCAATCCTTTTGAAAGTGAGTCAAGAAGGAAAATGCATTCTTTCTAAATAATTCGAAAATTAATGAAGATAAAGTAAAAAAAGGTTTTCACAGAAAATTTATATCTCCCGTTGGATCGTGAGATATTCTCAAAGAAATAGAATCCTTTACACAATTAGAATTGCATCCATATGAATAATTGACATAATTCTGAATCTCTCTCCCTGACAGAATTTGCAGTACGCAGACAAGCCAGATTACGCAATGTTAGCTGGTCTCTTCGAGAGATGCATGAAACGTAGAGGTGTTAAATCAAACGATCCCTATGATTGGGAGAGAACATCAACGGCTAACGAGGGATTACCAACAACAAGATCATTACCAACAGTAACCGCACCACCTGCATTGACAACGGCAACTACAATTAACCAGCCACCCACCACACCAAATGTTGACACAAATAATCAGGAGAATGTGGAACCTGATAATCGTAAAGAAGCAAAAATGGACATTGAAAGTTTATGTAGGTTATTACTAGGAAATGAGGGCTCACCAGTACCTTTTACATCGGCAATCAGTAATCATGGTAGAGATAAAAATTGCAATGCTACGATACAAATGACTGATAATACACATCAGACAGGGCAGCAAGCTGTGGCTACACCTCCTATTCAAGGTGAGCCATTAATTATTTTGCTATATTTCATATGCAAGAGAATCCTGTAAGTCTATATTTTTTCCAAAGTATTTTTACAATATCTTGAGAATACCTGAGCTTAGCAGAATTTATTAAGAACCTTTTCTAGTAGGAAATTTCATCATTTACAAAGAAGGTCCCCCCTAAATTTTGATAAGCTTCTTTGTTCCTCAGTTATCTATGGGAATAATGATAAAGTGAAGCAGACCACCAACTTCACTTGAAATTTCATTGTTATAAAATATCTCAAAAACTTAATCAGATAGAGTGATTTTTATAATTTTAAGATTGCGCGCAGTAGAAGGAAATCCTTCCAAAAATCCCCTGTTTCTCTCCAATTCCGAAATATGTATCAGTGAGAGCATATTAATGATGAATAACGAATTTCCGAAAAACTAGGATCACCAAAGAAACGTCGAGCAGTGTCAATGGCTGTTGAGCCGCAGTCCCCAGTGCCACCAGTAGAAAAACAAGTTGACAATGAAGGCGACGCATTGATGGCCTCGGCACGTTCAGCCTCTGAGGTACCACGCTCCAAGACAGTTATTAATGCAGCAACACCACTACGTAAATCAGCAAGTGGTGCTACATTTGCAAGATTGCGTGTTGTAGCACCACAAGATATTAATTCTGGTGAACCACCAAGTCCACGTATACAAACTGAAGTTGATGCATCCTACTGTTCATACGATGTTACTAATACGAAACAGGCTGGTGGTAATCAGAGTCCAGTTACTGAACAACGTGAGCCAATGAGAAGAGAGCCACGTAGACGAACCGAACAAAGACAACAACCGAGAGCTGGACGTTCTGCTGTTAGAGATTGTTCTATAACACAATTTGCCCAAATCGATGATGATAATGTATCAGCATTGCAGCAAGTTACTAGAGGTGGTGGTGGTCTGACACTGGCATCACAATGGAAATCACAATTTGATGATTCTGAGGAAACTGATAATGAATGGAAGGGTGAAAATCTGCAAAGTCCTGAGCATAAGGGTGCATCACCAGCTATTATTCCTCAGGTATTCTGCACTTTTTTCACTCCTTGTTCTCTAATGTGTTTCTCTTTCAAATACACGCACGCAATGTAGAGATGAGAATTAAATTAGACTAGAAAAGAATGAAACTTTTGTACTAACAATATTGACCTCAGAATTTTGGGGCCAATTCTGAAAACTTGCTAACTTTCATGTACTCATATTCCATTCAATCGTTCTCGTGTTTCACCCAATTTCTGCATTATTCCGGAAGAAAATGATAGTGATTGAGTGAAACACAATAAATGGATGATGAATGGATCCGAATTCAGTTGAAGTTGTCCATGTCCGTTCTAATTCATTCATAATTCATCAAATAACAATCACAAATCGTTAATCGAAGCTGAAAAAAAAACAGGAAAAATATTCGTTAATTTTTTTTCATGACCCTGAAGATTGCAGACGGGTTCGAAAGATGGGACTCCAATAGGGCATATCATCTCCGGAAGTTACGTGATTTAAACAAACCAAATTTCTTTGCTTTCAGTTTGAATCAATGAAACTGAGATATATTTTTATTGATTCTTAAATTCTTTCTTTGAGTTTTTTAAACGGTTTTCTATTAAAAATTTTCCTGATTGCCATAATCAACGGGGCACATTTTCTGCAGAAATCATCCGATTTAAATGATGAAAAAACGAACTTATTCGCCACGAAGAAAGCTTGCTAGGATGTTTATGATGTTTTTTATTGTTTCCACTCCATTAGACTTATTAATTGTGAACCTAATGGCGATTTCGATTTGCTGTATCAAATGGTGTAGTGTAGAAAACTAATCTAATGTGAGCGACGTCACACGCGCCTCTTTTGAAATTGTTCCGTTTATTAAAATAGTCTACATTTTTTTTGTTCAAAAATTAGAATAAATATGCTGGCAATTGAATGGAGCAATGATTGACGGATGACTTGATTTTTCAGAATCGAGTCGTGATGCCAACGAGCAAATGGCAGCATTAATGGGAACTGATTTGACAACATGAAGTCAAGGCACTCTGAACACCAAAGATTTCATTGAAAATATTGTTAGCAATTGTTCAGAAGCAAAAATACGTTTAGTCATAATTAATACTCGCATCTGTGTATCTGCACAATTGCTCACAACATTTTCAGTAAAATCTTTCATGTTCAGAGTACCTCGATCTCATGTCGTTAAATCATTTCCAACTAATATTACCATTTTTCAAACTGAAAGCGAAGAAATTTGATTTGTACCAATCGCGGACCTTCCCGAGATAATATGTTCTGTTGAAATCCCATCTTTCGAACCCGTCTGCAATCTTCATGGTCTTTTTTCTCAATCCTTTCCTGTAATATCGAGTTTGGGGCAATTTATCAAGAGATCTGTTTCATGAAGAATGAAATTTTCTGAAAAAAGAAGTCTCTATGATACAATTTCCTAAGCCCGCTTGTTTCCGGGAGATCTACAAATCAACCTAATCATAATTTTCACATATCTAATCCCATCATTTCATTAGTGAAACAGTGCATTCATCAATTGATGATTATGATTTAAGATATATAACATTTTGATATTCTAGCCACGTCTGGCCTGTATGGGTACACTCGCTTGACTCCTCTATTTCAACGATGCACTACGATTCTCTGCTGAAACCCACTTCTTTTTTTGTCTACCCTCTTTTTACACACAAAAGTTAATCAGTTAATTTTTTTAATCTCTAATGTGGAAATCATCAAAACGGAAAAGAGCACCCATCAATTTTATTTGATATTTAGTATACCTTTGAGATAATAGTATACCTTTGTTAGACATTAAGGGAATGAAAGAAAAATATTACAAAAGAGAAAAATATAGTAATTTTTTCTTGCACACACAGTTTTTATTTCAATGCTTTCTCACTGTCTATTATTCATTGCCGCTTTTTGTCACTGCTGTGCACTAATTTATGGGATTGCCAAAAAAAGAAAGAGCTATGAGATGAAATTCATTGAGTATGTAGTCCACAGTTGGTAATGAAGCAGTAGCGCGTTCAACCACTGGTTCACAAGAAGCTAAATCCCCAATGGGTCAGGCATTATCTATATCTGGAAATGTCTCTCAACAGCAAGCAGCAATGAGTACAATACAGACTGTATTATCACGAATAAGTGAGGACTCGCCGAGACCTGGTGTACCACACAGATGCTTAAATATAACTGGAATTGAGAAATATCCAGATCTACAGGGTGCATTACCACGTGCATGGAGCGTACCGGCGCTGGCGCCACACGTACGAATTCATCTTGAAGCACCACTGGTTCGTATATATTTTGTTTCCAATATTTTTTCGTAATAAATTAGAAAAAGTCTAGTCAAATAAGTGAGACTTTGTGTTCAGTTATTCCGAAATATCTCGAAATTGAAGGGAAATAGAGTAACTTGGTCGAGATAAGCCAGAAAAACTCAAAAGGTCTCCTTTAAAATTGATCTACTTCCCCTAGATTCTGAGATGTATCATAAAAAACTGATATGATTCGATTCTTCAACTCCTCAATTGGTTCTGCAGGTACAACAAGCTGCCTTCGACGATCTCTTATATGAAGTTGATGTCATGTGGAATGTAGCAATGCGGCACGATGAACCAAAGGAGAGTACACCAGTGAGACGAGCTAGTGTACCTGCTGTTGCATTTACGGCAGCAAATGTTCCTGTAACTGGTGATGAAGAGGAAGAGGCTGTTGCTGGGAGACTGGAGATAAGAGTTGTAGATTCGGCTGGTGGTGCGACAGTGGTCCAAACGACTGTGGACAAGGAAACCATCCATAGTATGATCATTTCGTACTTTTTAATTGATTTAGATTCAATAATTGATTGGACTGCTACTGTTTCATTCCATTTACAATGAGTCTTTCCAGAATATATCAGGCATTAGGCGAAATGGAGAAATTTTGATGACAACCTTATCTGTAGCCTATAGAAAACATAGCAATCGGTCATTACAAAATCAAATTAGGCGCTACAAAAATGCCTCTACATCAGTTTGTGTCTTTTTGACATTCCGGAATATCCCGAGAAATTGAATGACTCTATAAGCTCTTCACATATAAGCATTGAAAAAGATTCTTCAGGGACATTTCTAGAAGAAAAATAACTGAAGTGACATTATTTTAAGCACAATGATGATTGACTTAACTCTGGTTTCATTTATTTATCAATCTCTAAACAAAACTTCATTTTTCCGAAACACATTCGTGATAGATTGAAACAGTCTCAATAAGAGAAATTTCCATTCGAGAGGTCGCGAAGCTGATTAGTTTTCTCAGTTTTATGAGTTTCTCTGAAAAGTTGAGCGAACTTGCGCTGAGAAAATGTTAGGATAGAGTTTCGTTACTCGGATTTTTTATTCTCAATTCATCATGAGAAATGAAAAATGAATAGCATCAATAAAGATGAGTTTTCTCAAGAAAATCGGAAATGACAGATTTAGAGAAACTCATTCAGAGATTCCTTATATAGGAAATTCGATTAGGTATATAGGAGAACTCCCTCAGTGAATTCTCGTAAATGCAATAATTATTCAAATACAAGAACTTTTTCAATAAGATGTTTCTCCTTTTCACGCTAAAATCTGTATCTTTAATGAGCTGGTTTTGTTAACAGAAAAATTGACAAATGGAACAGCAGGTAGTCCCGCGAGTCCAAATCCAGCACCAGAGGATCCATCAGTATACTACGATGCGACAGAGAATCGTATCAATACAAGTAATACATCAATTAATAAAGCGATTACAATGCCAACATCATCAACAACAAACAATACAGTTCTACGTGAATCAAAGGACAATAAAGAACGTGATAACAATAGACCACACAGTGTGTATAGTAAGATACCAGTACCAGTTAAAAGTCCAAGGTGCTCACTCTCTGAATCTACTCCTGAACAAAATACACCAAATACAACTAAAACGACTGGAACCGGAAGCGACGTCGATAAATCGCCTGCATCATCGATACAATTCAAGGACAAAGATTCTGGTGAGTTTATTCTTGTTATTTTACTTTTTTTCCATTTTCTCTACAAGGAATATATGATTTTTTCAAAATTTGAACGACGAAAATTTTGTATGAACAAGTTTGGGGATAATGTATTCAATTTAGCGCATTATGCTTAAGAGTAAATTATTGTTAATTCTTCATTTGGATTTTTTCGAGCACAAACATTGTTTTCTTCATCTAATCTACAAACATTGTATTTCATTCGTTCACACGCGCTTATTATAGGATTTTTTGAAATGTTGAATCATTGTGCAGGTTTAAATGCTTTTACGTTCATTCGTCAATTTTTGCATTCAGAAAATTATCATTGCCAGTTTTCCTATCAAATTAAGTAGCAAATTAATCAAGGGAAATTAATTGAATTCACCTCATCATCAGTTTATACGAAAAAATATCTCAAAATAACGGAAAAATAATTGAAAAATTAAAGTTCGTGCAAAAAAAAGTTCAAGCTACAGAAAAGAACTTGAACAAAATTTCTTTCCATCATTATGTTTCTGAGATATTGATTATATCTGAATGCTCGTAAAAATTTCCAATATTCGAGAAATTGTGCTAACGATCTCCTTCGTAGAAAGAAATCGGTGCTGTGGAAGAGTTTCATAGAAAATTCCTTTACTGCTCATTGATTCTGCAATATTCCACAAAAACTGAGCCTTTTCATTGAAACTTGACTACTAAATTTGTTAGATGTCAATATTTTGACTGATTTTAGTGAAGCATTTCAGATCTCAGAAGGAAAAGAAAATAATAAAGTAGTAAAAAAAAAAAAACTCACATTACTGCTAATTGGTGATAATTCATTTACAAAAATCATAATTGTCTATCGTTCAAATTATATTGTGTTTGCTTCTGAGCAATACTAACTCATAAAGTGAAACAAAAATCATTTTAGCAATTAAAGGTAAACCATTATCAATCAACAATGAGGCACCGACATTACGTAGATGTGCAACACTACCAGATGCTCGACCAAATCCTCCATTATTAACATCAACTAGCTCAACTGAGGATGAAAATTTAACTGGATGTACACCTGCATTACGTAGAAGAAGGCAAAGTGAAAAATATGTTACTGATGCTAGCCAATTGAATTTGAGATTCCAAAGACCACAACGTCGTACTAGGCCAGCATCAGAAGTATTACCAAGATTTTATCCTCGTGGTGTACCATCTTATCTGCTCGATACAGGTAAAAGAAATGATGAGAGTAGTGACAATGATTCAGACAGTAGTGGGCCACCAAATGCCCAGCCACCGCCACCACCACCATCATCATTACCACCTCATGTTGCTGAGAACAATGCTAGGTATTGTAAACAACAAACACAAAATTTACAGTAATCCAACGAATACCTACAACTTTTTCCTCTTTTTTTCATTTATTTCTAAAACTTTGTCAATGTTAAAATCATTTTTATGTTGCTTTTCACCATTAGTATTTCATCTTACTTTGACTTCCGTTGCTTCTTCGCTCTTCGGTTATGGCTAAAATTCTTCAACAGTGGAATTGAAGTAGGATAGGTGGAGATTATCATAAGTTTCATGGGAGAATTCAGAGTGTGCTAGATTAGATGTATGTTGAAAATGTTGCATATATAATTTTTTAAATTAGAGTTCAAAATTTTTATTGTGTTGATTAGGCATCTTATTCATTCTGACGATTGGTAAGAGGCATGGTGAAATTTTTTAATTTGATTTTCCTAATCAAGTGCTACAAAACATTTTTCTCGAGTGGAAAGTATTTATTGTATAAATTTAAGAATGAAATTTTCGTAATTTATGAATATCTCTTTCACATGAAAGGAAATATTTTTTCAACGCGTTTAACTGAACTGTTTCGAAAAAATTTGGCGAATTGATCGATTGAACTATACTTTTAAGGATGTTCTACAGGTATTGGAAGCGTAAACATAAGAAATGAGTTTCTAAATTCCTTATTGAAATTATTTTCAGGGAATTATGGAACGCTGCGGGTGTTCAAATATTATATTATTATCATTACATTTCATATATATTTTTCTTATTCTTTATTTAATTAGTTTGAGAATTATCTTGAAAGAAGCGTTGCATTCTAGGAAATTCTAGCAACACAAGTTCGCAGCACTTAGGCACGAGTGACAATTTCTCACGTATTTTTATCAATTTTAATTCCAATTATTGACTCAATCATCTCATAAAAATGTAACGTTTGTACGGGGGATAATTCCTCACCTATATCCGAAATTTCATCCAATTTGAAGAATTTTTCGAAAAGTTTCTTAAGTTTCTGTGAATTTCCCATAAGAACACATGTTAAACGATGGTTTTGAAACAAATAATAACTTGTAACCAGGTATGAAAAAAATCCAAAATTTTGCATACGGTTCCTTCATGAATTGGAGAACGTTGGAGAAAAATTCCATTGAATTCTGACATTTTTCAATTTTCTTAAAATACCGGTAGAACATCCTCAATTTTTATTGCAAAATTCCTGTAAATGAAATATTATCTGAAAAAAATTGCAATGAAGATTATAGGAAAGAATTCAATAATTACTTGATTGTTATTATTCTAGATGCAGAAGATTTAGACCAGTCCCAGAAGCAGCAGTCAGCAGAGAGTCGTGAGATTTACTGATTGAAATGATTAATGGCTATGATTCATACCACAATCAGCAATGTTCTACCACAGCCGAATAGGAATTTGTTAAAATTCATTGGTTAAGAGGAGAAAAAACATACAAATACAGAGTAATTAGAATTTTCTCTAGTAACTGAGAAAAGAAACAAATAGTCATGACATGATATCTTATTTAATTGGTGCAAGTATGATTTTTTTTTCTCATTCTTTCATTTTTCCCTAATAATTGTTATGGGATAAATCCAAGAATAGATGGTAAATAATGTACTTATGATGTACTGATGCGTTGTGATGTTAGTCACAATGTTGGAATTTCTGTTCATCAGAATTTTTATTTTTTAATTTTTGAAAAAAATTATTTCGAGAATCAAGTGACTGACAAGCTTACTAAAATAAGCTTTTAACGTCAATGCAGAGAGATTGTTCTTATGTTTTATTAGTTTATAACAGTCCACTTGCAATACCGTCTCAGTCATTTTAGCTATTTTATGGATCTCTGAATAATGAGAAATGATCTGTACAAAAAATGAAAGAAAAAACAAATTAGCAAATTATGTACGAATTCTCATTTTTGAATGCTTTATCAGATTATCAGATGATACTCGTGTTTAAAAAGTAAATATTGGAGTGATGGTAGGAACTGTAAATGTATGACATCTGACTTTGTCTATGCACTGCAATCCTATCTGTAGACAAAATGAAGATGAATTGGAATGAAGAAAAAATTGTGTATTTACTGCAAGAGAAACTTAAAAGATGAACAAATCTTTAAATAGAATCAATTCATTTCTCTGCTAAGGAAATAAATATAATTTAAATAAACTAGGTAAAGGAATAATAAAATTTTTAAGAACGAAAAATTAATGTTTAATCTCTTGTAGTAAGGTTTTTTTTTTCTTTTGCCTGCAATTCGATATCAATTTGAAGAGCGAAAGAGAAAAAAATATGGCGTGGCAGTGTTTTCCTTGTTAGATTATATGAAAAAAATATAGAATTAATTTTTAATTTGGGCGAGTGTGCTAGTCTCGATGCATAGACTTATTCATTTCAACAGAATGCAACCATTAATAAAACGTTTAACTTACACGAATCCTCTGTCACGTAAAACTACAAAAAAAAATTGAACAGCTGAAAATTCTTCTATGCATCAATAGAATTGAAATAACTCAAAGTGAATATAAATTTTTTTTATCAGAGAAAAATTTATCTCCTACTTCTTTATCTTAATTTCATACAAAATAAATACAAAAGGAAAAGATATGAATAAATTCGGCAAGCATTATTGTATAATTAGCCAAGAACCATTCAGGTTTTTACCATAAGAAAACAGGAAAAAGATAAAAACTAAAGACGAAAATATCGAAAAATTTTGACAAACATTTATTCTGATAATCCTAGTCATTTAAGATCAGTACAATGATATATTGTGCAATTGATTAAGATGAAAAAAAATACGAGCATGGTGATGCTTTGTGTAAACGATTTAGTGGAGTGATGGAACTTTCATTTTGAAAGATATAAAAATAGAAATGCCATTATCATGGTGTTAATATTATCGTCGAGTGTTTGAATGAGGTGAGAACATATATACCAAAAGAAACGAAAGAAAGAAAAGACAACAATTATTCAGTAAGATAGATCTGGGATCTAGTTATTACTTTTTAATTATTTCAATGATTCGAGTCATCTGAAGAAATTGAAAGAAATGATAATATTTGAAAAAGAAACGAAAGATGGATCATTATTAATAATTCTCGTCGCGCACATATTTGCAATCTTCAGCCAATCAAAATCTAGTCAAGAAATGTATCCGCACCGTAATTTCAAATTTTTATTATTTTTTAAGTTAGTTATTATTAATCCTCTCCTCCTCTCAATTATTATGAATTGAAGGGGAGAACAATTGTCGAGTATCATGATGGAGGAAGTATGCATGATGGTTTTTAATTGGACGATTTTTCTGCTCCATTTTTAATTTTCATGAGAAAATTGACCGAAAAAAAGAAAATAATTAGTCTCCATAAACTGTGCCATTGAACCATGATGCAATGATCAATAATAATTCATGAATGAAAACTGAATGCAAAAGATCCAATTGCTGATTATGAATTCTGCTTGTTTCTTAATTTTTCGATGTTCATCATAAATGTTTTCACTTAATTTATCGAGGGAATCACTGATGAAAATAATAGCAAAATTGAAGGCAACGAATTTTTCTCAATAATGAGATAATGATTTCTAAGAGGAGCTAAAAAATTAGAAAGAACAATTGATTCGAAAAATAGAGGAAAGAAAAACTGACATTATTTCAGTGTCAACAATTTTTTTTTCTTCAAATTGGAATGAGAAAAAATCATTTGAAACATCATTAGAAAATCCCAAGAATCCATAAGAAAGGCCAAATTAAATGTATTTATTATTATTCATAAAATTTTTTTTATTGATTTTTGATAATTGAGCAGTATTTTTATGGAGAAAGGAAAGGAATGATAATGATTATTCACTCGAAATACTAAATATGTGCAATTTTAGAATTACTTTGAGTTTAAAAAATCAATTTTTATGTCATTGAAAAAAGTAAACGATACTCTGTATAATAAAAATTACTATTATTATTATTATTATTATTATTATTATTATTATCATTACAATTTTAATTGCACTAAATGGAATAGTTTCATTGAGTGCCAGATAGGAGAATTTGTTGTCATCGTCGGGACTAAAAATTTGGATGGAATTAATTGGGAAAAAACCCTTAAAAAAGTGAACAAAAAAAACGAATAAACGTTCAAAAGAAATATGTTGCATTCCGTTGATTAAAAAAAAAACCGCCCAAAATGAAACCACAGAAAAGAGAAAAATCAATACAAATAACAGTGAGAAATGGTCACTTAGGTTCCTGTACATATTATCATGTACCCCGAATTGACTCGTATATTAATTGTCATCAGAATGATTAATTGAGTGGTCAATAATAAATATGAAGGAAAAAAAAATACTTGTATCTTTTCTTCGCTTTGTGATTTAATATAATATGAATTAATATGAATAAACAATAATGAAGAGAAAAACAACTATATACTAAATGCAAAAATATAATCAAAGATTTTAATCCTGTTCAACCCGCAGATTTCCAGGGAGAAAAAGGTATGCCAATATTTCATAATGAATGAAAATAACGAAGTCACACGTGAAACATTGTAATTATTGAGTCTGCAAATAAAGTGACTAGATTATTATTGTCTATGAACTTGAAATGTTAATAATGTAGAATTGATTTTTTCCAGAGTTAAGGTAAGGGCACTGGTACCTGCTCACTATTCGATTTGGTTCCCCAAAATTCGACGGGAAAAATATTTCTATTGATTAAAAATGGACATATTGTTTTCAAAATTATTATCATATATTTCTAAATACAGAATAATTAAAATTTCAGAAAATTTTCAGTTATTTAATGAAATTGATGGATAATATTGAAGTTTGAAGATAATTTTGCGCTTACCCCAGTACCTGCTCACGAAAAAGTGATTGTAACTAGTAGTAGATCAGTACGTTACCCCAATACCTGGAGAATTAACTATTAAAAAATAGTAAAAACAATATCAGCCCACATTAGTACCACTAAATAACGGTCAAATATTAAATTCGCGCGGAGTGTCACCCTCGTTAATCGACGTAGCTCGATACGATAACTGGTAAAAACTGCTGAAGTGAACGAAGGCCGTTTGAAAATTATTTAATGCTCTTTTATGGAAAAGTATAGCATCTGGTAGTGTAATGAATCCAAATTCATGGATAATTCACTAATATTGTTGAAAATTTCAAATTTGGTTTTCTCCACAATATAATTATATAAATACGAAAAATACCGAAAGTGAGCAGGTACTAGTGCCTGAGCAGGTACTAGTGCTCTTACCTTACTATCGACCTCGACTTTAGAATAAAACTTCTCAATAGTTTATTTATTTAATTTTTTTTTAATGACATTTGTTGAAATAGGAAATAATTATTATTGTATAGTTGATGCCCATGGTGGTGTCATTGGCTGTGGATTCTGCAAATAAGACATAACAACGGCTGATATGGACAGCATAAAGCTGCTCAGTATTTGTTTTGTATCGTCAGTAACGCGTGAATTAGCAAAACTAATGCAGGAACAGTATAGTGCAACCCATGCACACCATTTCAATCTCATCATTAGTCCGCACATACTGAATATCATTCCAAGTATATTCATGTAATCTGGTGTTAAATCATCGCCTGGTTGTGCTTGACTACTTGAAATTGATGGTTTGTATCTTATTTCTTTTTCAGGACGACGAGGATCTGATGAATTGATCATTCTGCAAATGAAAATTGTTTGCATTTTTATTTATTAGCAAAATTTTGAATCATTTTTTGAATAATAATTGCGCAAACTTGTGTAAATTTGTTTCCGTTTGATTCTCTCAGTGGTTGAAATCCAAGTTCTCGGGACAGAGCTTTCCTCTCCAAATTGCTTACTCTTCGCTGATTGCAGTTGTAGTTAGGATTAACTTTATGAAATTGAATCCATTAAATATTAAATTTTAAATCTGATTAGAATTTTTGTGGTTTTCTGACATTAGTTATAATATTGCAAGTAATTGCGTGAGCTGTAGAGGTTAGTTATCCGCTCTATCTCTTTAATCTACTCCGTTATGGCTATATCCCCTAGAGGGGCAAGTGCCACTACTTCTCTTTTTTGTTTATGCCTCCTAGCGGAGGGCTACGAAGCCGGGTTGGCTCACAATTAACTTGTGGGAAAGTGGCGCCGCACATGTCAATTTTCCACATGTGCATTTTAAACTTGTGGAGAATTGGCACTCTATAAATGCACTAGTTCATTTGTGAGTTGTGCACAAGTCCACAAGTTTATTTTTAACTTGTGCACTAGTGGATTTGTGGAGAGTTGGCGCCATATTCAAAATACTCTTGCATTTTGGATGAAAATAGTAATATTCGAAACTCAAAGTTTCCCCTGTTTATATCGATCGTCTTCTGTTTTTTTGGATAAAAATAAAAATGTCTGAATTTGAAAGTTCTCTCCATCTATATCGATCGTAAATTTTCCGAAGAATCACGTGAGCTGGTCCAAATTGGGCCCAGAGCAATATTCACAGAGATACAGGCATAAGGCCCAATGCAGATTGGTCTCAAATGAACTTTCCATGGATGTTTGAAAAGAGGATACTCTCAGCTTTTCAAATATGCATAGTAGAATTATTTTTGGTTGATCTAGATTGGGCCTTATGCTTGTATCTCCGTGAATATTGCTCTGGGCCCAATTTGGACCGTCTCACGTGATTCCTCGGGAAAAATGGGGTCGATATAGGTGGGGAGAACTTTAAAAATCAAACATTTATTTTTGGGCCCGAAAAAACGAGAAGGGGTTAGCCTTCTCGTTTTTTTGGATAAAAATAAAAATGTCTGAATTTGAAAGTTCTCTCCACCTATATCGATCGTAAATTTTCCGAGGAATCACGTGAGCTGGTCCAAATTGGGCCCAGAGCAATATTCACAGAGATACAGGCATAAGGCCCAATGCAGATTGGTCTCAAATGAACTTTCCATGGATGTTTGAAAAGAGGATACTCTCAGCTTTTCAAATATGCATAGTAGAATTATTTTTGGTTGATCTAGATTGGGCCTTATGCTTGTATCTCCGTGAATATTGCTCTGGGCCCAATTTGGACCGTCTCACGTGATTCCTCGGGAAAAATGGGGTCGATATAGGTGGGGAGAACTTTAAAAATCAAACATTTATTTTTGGGCCCAAAAAAACGAGAAGGGGTTAGCCTTCTCGTTTTTTTGGATAAAAATAAAAATGTCTGAATTTGAAAGTTCTCTCCACCTATATCGATCGTAAATTTTCCGAGGAATCACGTGAGCTGGTCCAAATTGGGCCCAGAGCAATATTCACAGAGATACAGGCATAAGGCCCAATGCAGATTGGTCTCAAATGAACTTTCCATGGATGTTTGAAAAGAGGATACTCTCAGCTTTTCAAATATGCATAGTAGAATTATTTTTGGTTGATCTAGATTGGGCCTTATGCTTGTATCTCCGTGAATATTGCTCTGGGCCCAATTTGGACCGTCTCACGTGATTCCTCGGGAAAAATGGGGTCGATATAGGTGGGGAGAACTTTAAAAATCAAACATTTATTTTTGGGCCCAAAAAAACGAGAAGGGGTTAGCCTTCTCGTTTTTTTGGATAAAAATAAAAATGTCTGAATTTGAAAGTTCTCTCCACCTATATCGATCGTAAATTTTCCGAGGAATCACGTGAGCTGGTCCAAATTGGGCCCAGAGCAATATTCACAGAGATACAGGCATAAGGCCCAATCCAGATTGGTCCCAA
Source organism: Aleiodes alternator (assembly GCA_963921955.1). Classification (NCBI taxonomy): domain Eukaryota; kingdom Metazoa; phylum Arthropoda; class Insecta; order Hymenoptera; family Braconidae; genus Aleiodes; species Aleiodes alternator. The sequence goes on along the minus strand of OY998100.1, from coordinate 6,703,039 downwards.
ATGAACTTTCCATGGATACTTGAAAAGAGGATAGTCTCGGCTTTTCAAATATGCATAGTAGAATTATTTTTGGTTGATCTAGATTGGGCCTTATGCCTGTATCTCCGTGAATACTGCTGTGGGCCCAATTTGGACCGTCTCACGTGATTCCTCGGGAAAAATGGGGTCGATATAGGTGGGGAGAACTTTAAAAATCAAACATTTATTTTTGGGCCCAAAAAAACGAGAAGGGGTTAGCCTTCTCGTTTTTTTGGATAAAAATAAAAATGTCTGAATTTGAAAGTTCTCTCCACCTATATCGATCGTAAATTTTCCGAGGAATCACGTGAGCTGGTCCAAATTGGGCCCAGAGCAATATTCACAGAGATACAGGCATAAGGCCCAATGCAGATTGGTCCCAAATGAACTTTCCATGGATATTTCAAAAGAGAATAGTCTTAGCTTTTCAAATATGCATAGTAGAATTATTTTTGGTTGATCTAGATTGGGCCTTATGCCTGTATCTCCGTGAATATTGCTCTGGGCCCAATTTGGATCGTGTCACGTGATTCCTCGGGAAAAATGGGATCGATATAGGTGGGGAGAACTTTAAAAATCAAACATTTATTTTTGGGCCCAAAAAAACGAGAAGGGGTTAGCCTTCTCGTTTTTTTGGATAAAAATAAAAATGTCTGAATTTGAAAGTTCTCTCCACCTATATCGATCGTAAATTTTCCGAAGAATCACGTGAGCTGGTCCAAATTGGGCCCAGAGCAATATTCACAGAGATACAGGCATAAGGCCCAATGCAGATTGGTCTCAAATGAACTTTCCATGGATGTTTGAAAAGAGGATACTCTCAGCTTTTCAAATATGCATAGTAGAATTATTTTTGGTTGATCTAGATTGGGCCTTATGCTTGTATCTCCGTGAATATTGCTCTGGGCCCAATTTGGACCGTCTCACGTGATTCCTCGGGAAAAATGGGGTCGATATAGGTGGGGAGAACTTTAAAAATCAAACATTTAGTTTTGGGCCCAAAAAAACGAGAAGGGGTTAGCCTTCTCGTTTTTTTGGATAAAAATAAAAATGGATATTTCAAAAGAGAATAGTCTCAGCTTTTCAAATATGCATAGTAGAATTATTTTTGGTTGATCTAGATTGGGCCTTATGCTTGTATCTCCGTGAATATTGCTCTGGGCCCAATTTGGATCGTCTCACGTGATTCCTCGGGAAAAATGGGGTCGATATAGGTGGGGAGAACTTTAAAAATCAAACATTTAGTTTTGGGCCCAAAAAAACGAGAAGGGGTTAGCCTTCTCGTTTTTTTGGATAAAAATAAAAATGTCTGAATTTGAAAGTTCTCTCCACCTATATCGATCGTAAATTTTCCGAAGAATCACGTGAGCTGGTCCAAATTGGGCCCAGAGCAATATTCACAGAGATACAGGCATAAGGCCCAATGCAGATTGGTCTCAAATGAACTTTCCATGGATGTTTGAAAAGAGGATACTCTCAGCTTTTCAAATATGCATAGTAGAATTATTTTTGGTTGATCTAGATTGGGCCTTATGCTTGTATCTCCGTGAATATTGCTCTGGGCCCAATTTGGACCGTCTCACGTGATTCCTCGGGAAAAATGGGGTCGATATAGGTGGGGAGAACTTTAAAAATCAAACATTTAGTTTTGGGCCCAAAAAAACGAGAAGGGGTTACTTAATTTATATTTGTTACATGGTATTATTATAGTATTATGCTATTAATATAGTATAATCAGAGGGTCGTGGGTTCAAATCCTGCTTGCGCATTACATATTTTTTTCCTGAAATTTGATTTTCTAAATAAAATTTATTAATAAAAATTAATTTATTAATAAATTTAATTGTTTAATGGCCTTAGCCTTCTCGTTTTTTTGGATAAAAATAAAAATGTCTGAATTTGAAAGTTCTCTCCACCTATATCGATCGTAAATTTTCCGAGGAATCACGTGAGCTGGTCCAAATTGGGCCCAGAGCAATATTCACAGAGATACAGGCATAAGGCCCAATGCAGATTGGTCCCAAATGAACTTTCCATGGATATTTCAAAAGAGAATAGTCTTAGCTTTTCAAATATGCATAGTAGAATTATTTTTGGTTGATCTAGATTGGGCCTTATGCTTGTATCTCCGTGAATATTGCTCTGGGCCCAATTTGGATCGTCTCACGTGATTCCTCGGGAAAAATGGGGTCGATATAGGTGGGGAGAACTTTAAAAATCAAACATTTATTTTTGGGCCCAAAAAAACGAGAAGGGGTTAGCCTTCTCGTTTTTTTGGATAAAAATAAAAATGTCTGAATTTGAAAGTTCTCTCCACCTATATCGATCGTAAATTTTCCGAGGAATCACGTGAGCTGGTCCAAATTGGGCCCAGAGCAATATTCACAGAGATACAGGCATAAGGCCCAATGCAGATTGGTCCCAAATGAACTTTCCATGGATATTTCAAAAGAGAATAGTCTCAGCTTTTCAAATATGCATAGTAGAATTATTTTTGGTTGATCTAGATTGGGCCTTATGCCTGTATCTCCGTGAATATTGCTCTGGGCCCAATTTGGACCGTCTCACGTGATTCCTCGGGAAAAATGGGGTCGATATAGGTGGGGAGAACTTGAAAAATCAAACATCTATTTTTGGGCCCAAAAAAACGAGAAGGGGTTAGCCTTCTCCCCTATATTTACCGGGATATCCAAAAACTGGGAAAACTCCCTCCTGATCAAAAAAAAAAAAAACTCCCTCCTAATCCCACATTAACGTCCATTTCGTTCTATCTCGCTTATTCACCGGGATAATCGCGAAAAACTGGGAAAACTCTTTCCCGATCCCATATTAACGTCCATTTTGCTCTATCTCGCTTATTACCGCTTAGGACCTTCAGGGCCGGAAATGGCACTTGCCCCTCCATGGGGATATAGCCAAAAGGAATAAGAAGAGAATAAGGACCTTCAGGAGAGAAAGCAATCGATTTCGCATGGGAAAACTGAAATCCGGAGCTCGCGTTGCCCCAATTAGAATAATATGAGGTCCCCCCTTCCAAAATATCGTGGCTAGTGATTCAATTTCACTTCTTACCGGGGTATTTTATGGAAAATCATCAAAAATATGATTTTTTTCCTACTTTGAGGACCTTTAGGACCTTTAGAAGAGAAGTGAATCGATTTCGCACGAGAAAATTGAAATCCGGAGCTCACATTGCCCCAATTAGAATAATATGAGGTCCTCCCTTCCAAAATATCATGGCTAGTAGTTCAATTTCACTTCTCACCAGGATATTCTGTGGAAAATAATTAAAAATATTATTTTTCCTTTACTTCTAGGACCTAAAGACGGGAAATCAATCGATTTTAGATCAAAAAATCGAAATCCGCATTGTTTTCCGCTCCATCCTTCCTTATTTTGACGTAACTTCATTTCACGTAATCTGATTGTGAAACACTCAGTGAAATCTTACAAGAACTGCCAAAATGAGTAGCATCTACAAAGCAAAAGAGAGTAACAAATGGAAGAAACTTGTGTACAAACATAGAGAAAACAAAGAAAACCCCTAAAATACTCCTTTTCTAGGAAGCTGGAAATAAAGTGTGTCACGCGTATTATCAATGGTAAATATGTCCATTGGAAGAGCATTGGTCACGTGGAGTAGACACTCGTCAATGCCACGTGACTAATCACCCTCCTCCTCATTTACGTAACGCAAGTAATATCGGCAGAATAGATTTGTTGGATTTACCTGGTTATAATCAAAAACAAAATAAAACTCAGTGAGGGATCATTCAAATTAGCTTCAATACAATTTAACTCTCAGATATTCTTCCCCCAAATGAATTACATAACAGAACACGAGCTTCATAGCTAGAAGGGAGTGAACAGAATCAACACAAACTCTAAGTTCTGCTTTCTTACACCATCAGTTCTATTGTTTGATAACTTTTCAAAACTATAAGTGAATTTGAATGAACCTCATCTTACGTAATTTTGTCTCAATAAGCATGTACTTCAGTGGGAAATTTGAGGGAACTTTGTGTATAGATTGTAGTTGAATATTCTCAGAAACTTGGCAGTTTACATTAGAGATGGAAAAAACTTGGAATCAGTATTGATCTTGGTTTCTCATTGGATCATGATTGTAATGCATGAAACAAAGGATTTTCACAATTTATTTTCCTCTGATTATTGTTTTTTTGCTTCCTGATGGAAGCTATGTAATCATCAGAATTTTCGATTGCAATTTTTTCAATAGAAGATCCTTGAAATAATCTAAATAGAAAGAAAATGATATTTTTAGGACATCTCTGTATGCCTGTGTGTTTGCATGAAAGTCTCGATTACAGCAAAACTGTTTTATAGAAGAATTTCATATTTTGTGGAAAGCTTCTTCTCGACGAAGTCTACTTTTTAAGCTTCATTTGAGGAGAATCCGATCGGTACTCTTTGACATATGTCCATTTTTCGAAAATCAGTTTTTAATGGAATTTCTAGAAACTATTCAACTGATGTTACACAGAGAAAAATGTTTTCTTAATTTAAGAATGTGCAGGTCACTTAAATCAAAAGAGAAAAGTCACTTGATTTAAGTGAGAAAACTCACTTGATTTAAGTGACTTTTACTTTCGTAAATTAAGAAAGAAAAAGTTACTTGATTTAAAGAAGAAAAGTCACTTGATTTAAGTGAGAAAAGTCACTTAATTTAAGTGGGTTTAATTTCTTAAATTAAGAAAGAAAAAGTCGCTTGATTTAAGTGACAAAAGTCACTTAATTCAAGTGACTGCACATTCTTAAATTAAGAAAACATTTCTCTCTGTGCATTTATATTCAATTGATCTTATTTTGAGCTGATTTGCATGTTTAGTTTTTGCGATATTGGCGTTTCAATGAATTTCTCCGAAATTTGATAAATTGATGATGTTTTGAAAAAAGTTATATCACTTCCATTCGCAAGCATATTGCTAAAGTATCAGCAGAAGAAGCTATATCAGTTGGAAAGCAATACTATTATCCACTTGTTTTTTGTCTAATTAAGAATTAACTGAACTTTTAGATGAAAAATCTGCTGAAATTGACTTTTTTCCGAAATTTTAGATGTCTTAGACTAAAATTGGAGCATCTATATGTAAAAATAACTTTTCCCTCCAAAAAGACACGCGAATTCAGTGGGATCGTGAAGAAAGCGGAAATGCTCGTTTCTAATTGGTGGATGATGCACAGCGGAGGGAGAAAACCCATACTGTGCGTACAGGGTAGTGTGGGAGGGTTGTTATATATCGGCGAAGAGATGAGTTCAACCGGTAGCACAGCAGTCGTTACAAACAGTCGTCGCGCGCACTTTGAAGCGTTCACCAACTCTCGTATGTAGCCACTTCATAGAAGAAATTTGAGGGAATGCTTTCCCTATCCATTTATTGGTATCAACAAAGTATGATGATAATAATAAAAGTGTCGGGAATGTATGTTTTTTCGAATTGAAAAACGAAGTTCTTGCAATTTATGACATGGTCACACGTACGAAAGTGCTTCATAAGGAATATTTTTTTGTAATGAATTGAAACTTTTTTTTATAAAGAATTGAAATTTTTTATAGACTTCATAAAGACATTATAAAGTCTTTGCAAAGTATTCTCATATGTGAATGCTGAAATTATGTTTATTATGGTGAGTTTCAACTGTTGGATGACTGTAATCGATAATCAAATTTACGGAAATTCTGTAATTTTCATATCTACTTATAAATCATGTGATTTTTGATTACGAAGCAATTTTCAAATTTTTATCTTTTTCGAATTGCTAGTTTTTTCTTCTTTCTGGAAATCAATTCTGCAGATTATTCATCAAGCTCTTCGACTTGTTTGGTTTCATCAGTGTTCCAATTGTCTATTGGTCATGTATAGAAATTCATGCGAAAGGTAGGAATTTCATTTACGAATGGAAAAAATTGGAATTGGTTTTTGTTTTAGAATTGTGATGAAAACATTGATGTTCAATTTGTAAACGTTGAAGATATATGTGTAGATTGTGTTGATATTATGAATTTATTCATGTGATTCTTGAATGTAATCGATTTTTCGATTCTTTGGAGTGTTGATTTAGTGATCGTAATTAGTTCAAAAAATGTGCAGATCTTCTCTCAATGTTCAAATGTTCTTTCAATACATTTGGCATGATAACTTGATGATGACACCTGATTTCAAAATCATTTCCAGTTGACTGAATATTTGTGAAATTTGTGATTGAAACAATTCTACCAACTGCATTTATGGATGTTTCAATGAAGGCCTGGATACCAATGGATGATACGTCGATAAACTAGACTTTCAGGGGAGAATCAAGATGGGAATCCCCTATTCCTTTTTTTTGAATTCGCAGCATTTGGGGAAATTGAATTGAACCATTACTAGGTCAGATATGTGTTTGAATTTTTTGAAGAATGTAGCATGGAGTATGAGAACCTACTCGTGATCACTTTATATATCCCGTAATTCAGTGCCAACTCGATGACCTTCGGTCACAGCACTGCCTTTGTTACCTCACGTACTGAAAAGTGGTATACAGATAGTCTAGAACTAAGGTATAAATGACTAAGGGAGAGTTAATCGAGAGAGTCAAGGGGCTCATAGGTAGGAGAAACAGCATAAAACTACCTTTTATACTCAAATTTGAATGTTAGGAAGCTGGAGGCACAGTAGTTGAGGCAGATCGAAAAGGAGAAGATTCTGCAGGATCAAGGAAAGAAAGGATGATTTTGAAAAGAAGCTATCTTGAGCTGTTCAATCAGAATGTCCATTTTATCCCACTTGTCTCTATGAGTTCATCACCATATCATTTAAATTTTAAAGTGCAGAGCTTGAATGAAGTTATCTATTGATTTTCTTTCTTTCCAGATACTTTGTTCAGTCAAAAGCATGAAAAATACGGAATCTCGAAGAGTCACAAGCAGATTTCCAAATCCTCAGCGGAGAAAATTCAAGAGAGATAAAAATATATGTGAAAGAAGCTTAAAGGATTAAAACGCCCAGCTTCCTACGAAAAAACACGTGATCACAAAGCACAATTTGTAAAACGTTCTAAATGTGCAGCATGAATGTTTCAGCGTAAAGAGATTATTAACATTAGCCAGCAATTTTCTTGATTCTACAAGTGATCTATCGAGAAGAGAAGGAACAAACCATATAAACATCGATGGGGGTTGATCTTTCCAGTGCTAACAACAACTCAGAGACCCTCTGTCGTCTTCAGTATGAGAATTATCCAATACCCGATGGAGGTAAATGTAAGAAAAATCGAAACGAACCTTTCAAATCATCAATTTCCTTTTTTTTTGTTTCTTGATATTATCTAGAAATTTGGTGCAGCTGGGCATGGGACTCTATTCTATGCTGGGAGCCAACAAAAGCATCTAAAACAGCATACCAGAGATGTCCTCTCGCTAATGGTGTTGATACAACCAGTAAGTTCACTGAATTATACATGTCACAAAATCCTATAAATAAAAAAAAAACTTTTAGAATTCACTGAACAGTAAGTAATTCTAAGAAAGACCGAATGCAGTTGCTCGCAGTTGGTAGTTCAAGTAATTTTTCGGTTCAGTAGATTCCTCAATACGAAAAAAAAAAAAAAAATGAATGGATGCATTCCTTCTAACAACAGGATACTTTCCAATTGTCGAAACTCCGGAAATTACCCATATCATGAAAATCCGGTTCAAGCCGAATCAATCGCTCATTAATTGATAATCGCCAATAATTTATTGAATAGGCCTCCAAACAAATGGACTTTTGATTCCTATCCATTGATCAAATTCATGATGTTGCATCAGAACAATCAGGCGTGGGTGTAAACCTAAATAAAGGAGGAATATTTCATTAATTTTTGTTTTATTAATGCTAAATAATGAATTGGCATATAAGCACCACGTTTCAAATAACCCAAGGCCACGACAAGCACGTAGTAGTAGTAGTAGTATATATAGCCACCTAGACAGCACTTAAGATTATTTGAGTTTGTGTGTTTACCCCTGCCTATCTTCATTAACTCGAAAAAACATCGAAGCCTCTATATCGTTGTCTTAGAAATGAAAAGGCATAAGTTTTGTGCATAAGCATAACACTTGCGCCTTATTGTTTCTAAGGTGATGATATCTAATGTTTCTAATGCTATTTCATCAGCAATTGCCCCAGTTACGAACAGTCGTTCAGACGTCTCTTCGGGGCCGATGCACCACCACGTCCTAGTCGTGGCCCTGGGTAATGCCGAGTGTGGTGATTCTCTTCTTATTGATTGGCATTACTTATTAATATATTATATTTCGGCAAGATACACTTTCTGAACACATTTTCCTCAAACATATATCTATACATACATTTCTAATTTCAGACTTTGATTTTACATTGTTGTAAGAACTAGAATATATATCTTGAGGCATCTATTACTAGTCTAGCCAAAAACGAGTTCAATTGACCATTATGGTCAATTAATACTCAAATTCTGCTGAATAAATTGAAAATTTAGTTGGCTAAGTGAAAGTATGTGTTTATCGCAATTTTTCTTTTTCAGAATATTTTTCATTTGACTGATTTCATTACCTGGACTATCAAATGTATTCCATAAATAAAAATTAGGTCGTCAGATCCAACCAAATTGAACTATTGCCGGCAAAAAAAAGAAGGAATCGACAATTTTGCTGTAGTATTGATTACAGCTCTGGGCAGTATCCCAAAAACCTCAGATTCTTGTTCAAATGCCATTATCATTTGCAATAGAATAATTTTTTCCTGCTCAGTGGATTTCATTGCAAAATAATGGAAAATCCACCAATTTATCTCTTTTTTTTTTTAATAAATGATAAACTCCATTAAGTCGTCGAGGAAGGATTCCATTTTCAGCTGCCTTGTATCTTTTATAATCAATGACACTTCATTGGGAATTCACATCGATTTCAACTCGAAATGTTAATTGAGCTATAGCGATGGTCTCATTTGCTGATGCAGTTTTTAAGAGTACTCATCTCTCTTTTATCCTCGATGCACATAAAAATTTGGAATATATTATTCATGAAAGGCTTTTCTCGATTGTTGAACATTTGGTTATTTAAAGTTGGTATGCACGGTATGATTAGAATGAATTTTTTGATTTTGAACTTGTAAATACGAAGAAAAGAATTTTGAACATATTATCAAGGAGAAGGATGGTTGCTTATAAGCAAAAGATGTTTTTGATGCCTGTAGTAATTTTTTGATAAATCATATCTCCTCCATTCAATACTCTCCACTTTTAATTCTCAATTCTCCTTATTTCACTATTTTTCGAAATAATTCCCAATATTTCGAGATAAAATCATTAACTATTTAAAGTAGCAGTTGAATATTTAACTTATAGAATATTAATTGTCTTCGTAGGTTGAAGTTTAAATTGAATTCACGTAAGAAACAATTTAACTTTGGAGTATCTATTTCTTCAATTCAACTTTTTCTCCCTCTTGGGCAATTTCTTTAGCAATAAAACAAGTTTCCAGACTTTGGTGATTGCTCCACAGGCGTTCTCCTATATTCAGTAGTCCATACCGAAATAAATCGATAAATCATCGTAATCCAAAGGCTTATGATGGACAATAGAGGTATTTTGGTGCTTGTAAAGGTAAACTGTTCATTGTTTTATTGAATGGACCATTTCTTTCTTCTCAATTTCAATACTAGTTGTTCCGAAAATTTCATTCCAATGTAATTTTCTGATGAAAACTGGTGAGGATAATGAACTCATTTTCCATTTTCCTTCCTCACATTGTTCTGGCTCTAAAGTTTATTTTTGTCTATCAATTTAATCATATCATCTCTTCTTATCATTTTAAAAATTCATATTTTCTTAGGAAACTTTGTGCTGCTTTTTTTTCTTCATATTTTCGAATTAATTAAAATGATTTCTTTTTTTTTTTATTCGGATTTTTTCTCTTGAACTCAATTTCAATCCTTTTTTTTTTAATGAAATAAAATTTATTTCCTTTTCCATTTGATTGATCAAAGTCCCTTCCGTTAACTCATCAATGGATGCTGCGAATCTTCATCACTCTGAATTGTTCTGAAACTTCTTTAATTCAGTAGTAAGAGATGTTCCATCCTCTTTCACGTATTCTAATCACGACAGATCCATTCTCCCATGAAATGATAAAGGTCATATCAATTGGATGTACTTATCTCGGTGTGAGAATCATGGAATGTGAAAATCCAAAGTGCCATTTCGTTGGAGAAATGAGTGAGAGTCAAGGTTCAGCCTTCTCATTCATCAACCCCTCCCCCTCCTCCCCTCTTCTCTTTTTTTCGCTGTGCGCGAGTTTCGGTGAAACGTGGAGTATCTCTCGTGGAGCATTTATCCCCCCACCACATGACACTAGAGATGTAAAATTACCGTCATTTTTTGGATGTATCAGGTCAGTCGTAACATCACGATTTCCTGATCGTTTCTGACCTGACCTGTAATTCCTGTTGGAAACTGATGGTAATTTTTTATTTCAGTCATTTTTGTCCAACTTTTCTTTTTTTATTTTAACGCATGAAGCTTCAAAAAGAAAGAAAAATATCGAGCATTACATTTTAATGAAATTTGAATTATGTAATACAATGGAGTGAATGCCATTATTTCGTGTGAATTTTGCTCTCCAAAACGAGCTAGAAGAGAAAACAATTAAATTCAGCTATATAGATGTAAACTGATTGTAATTGAAATAGTGGGTCATTTTTATGACCCAAGATGTGGTGAGTTTATTCCTGATGAAAACCGTCAGTTATTCAGCTTTGGTCAGTTGCATGTAAGTTCCCGGTAAAATGACGGTAAACTTGTAGACTGAAGGAGATTAAAAGAAAGGAGGGTGGGAGGGAAAGAGAATGAGGTATGCACTGCTAGATACAAACTGAGAAAAGAGTGTACCTGTCTTTGTTAGGCATACTCTTCGTGTATACTATATATACAGCTCATTCTCATTTCTCATTTACCCTCCTCAGAACCTACTAGATTTGCGCTCGACTTCTCAAAGATACATAAACTAATGATTTGCATGTTGATTCTCGGGAAAACGTAATATGACAGCTTGAAAGGAATAGTAAATTTCGTAAAACTTTTTTGCACGAAGTATTCTTGCAATATTACTTTTAGCTCTTCCGAAACTCATTTAAATTTTCTTCAAGTCAATCGTTCAAACAAAAACTGTTGCTTCCTATCAAAAGTATAAAAAAAAATCCTGGTAGAATTCTAATTTCAATGGATATTGATAAATTAAATGAGCATAAGAACCGAGGGGCTATTCATTTATGAAATGACTGTATCACTCAAGACTGAAATCACATGAAATCAAGAAATCAGCAGCTCACGAGATTCGAAAGAAAGAAATAATTTTGTTAATTGACGTTTGATTATTATTACTAATTTCTCAATTTAATTGAATGAATAGATATTTCATCAAATGAATAAAAAGTAAAATTATCCAAGTCTTATCGTTTCAATCTTATGACATCATCCCTTCATTTACCTCTCTTATAAAAGCTACTTTGCTTGACCCCTTTGGCATTACTATAATGCGTTTCTTTCCTTCCAGGTTCCACCTATATTCCCCTTTTTCTATTCCTCCATCTTACACTAAATAGTCTTACACTAAATAGATGAAATCAAAAATTTGAAATCACATGAAATCATGAAATGACCACAAAATCCCATGCAATCGTATGAAATCGATAATTACATGAAATCAGGTGAAATCAACAATCACTGAGTCAACGGATTTCCAAATTAATAGCCCCTCGATAATAACATTTATTGAATAATAAAATTGTAACGACTTAAATTGGTCTGTGGCGACAATGATAAGAAAAAACGGTGAAAAAAAGCACACCAAGTGTCCATTCAGCCACTCGACCCATTTTTCCGGACGTGGTGAGTAGCTTCGATTGTTTGATATTACACGATGCTCAAACCCGTTGAATGAGTGTATGAATGCATACAGATACAGCATGCAAATACCAGAACTTTTCATCACTGCTGATTCAAATTTTCCCTGGAATGAGCATCTTCTGCAACTATTTCTCTCCATTCTCTTTGAATAAAAGACGTTTCTTTGAAACAATACTACATATAGTGTATACTATACATAGTGGTATGTAGTCTATTGATTGATTCATATTATGAATCAATCAATAGACTACATACCAGTTCCAAATGGAAAATACTTCCACAAGCTTCCATTATTACACATTGTTGATCAATTTTTCATCGAGATATTATTTTATTTTTCAGTATTCATCAAAATAAAAATTCATTTCTCAAGATATTTATCGATTTCATAGAATTTGCAGAGAAACGATGCAGCGAAAATGGTACATGGGAAGGAAAGACAGGCCATCCATCAGAGCAGGATTCTCCAAATGGTTGGACAAACTACACTCCATGTTTTACACCAGAAATGATTATACTCCTCCGGAAACTGTACACTGGAAATGAAGAAGCTGCTAAGGTGAGTGAAGCTTATGATACTTTGATGTTAATTAAGAGATGAATATTACCCAGATTTAATAATTAATTATATTATATTAATTATATTCTCAGGTGAAACTAGATATTGCTGAAAAGACACGAACTCTTGAATTTGTAGGACTGAGTATTTCCCTGACAGCACTTCTTCTGTCTTTGGCAATCTTTTGCAGCTTCAGGTAAAGTAAATGATACAATGCATCATTATCCGTCTGGAAAGAGATATTCGATTAGTCTCTAACAACTGAAGCATCTACTTTTGTCTTTATCTTTGAATACAAAATCTGAACGTTGCATAACATAATCATAATGAATCTCAAATTTCATTCTAGATCTCTGAGGAATACACGTACACGCATACACAAGAATTTATTTGTAGCTATGGTGATTCAGGTAGTGATCCGTCTCACTTTATATATTGACCAAGCACTTGTGAAGAAAGAACTGTACAGTTCGCAGCGAAGCATAAATAATACGGTCAGTTTTGCATGAAATGATGAAAATCTTTGGCATACATAGGGGAGAGTGGGGCAAAATGGATACTGTAATGAGATGGTTAGAGATGGATTTTTTTCGATGATTCTACTGACAAGCTGAGGAAATTTCAGAGGGAAAACATGTGTCAGATGTATTTTTTTAGATTTTTTTGAAAATTCGATATTTTTCGGCATTTTTGGAGGGGGAAAAAACCTTCCCTTTCTTGAAAATGTTCGTGTTTTTGCAAATATCTCTGGTTCTATTGGTCTTAGCAATGCGGAGTTGGTTTTAAATGAAAGGTGAGCTCATTTCCCAACGATTCATGGGGTTTTGATTGAAAAATATGAATTTTTGGGATAGTTATAGCCCAAAAACTGTTTCACAAAACTGCTTCACAGAAATGCCAATAAATATCTCAAAAATCGATATTTTTCAATTGAAAATCCTATAAATCGATGGCAAATGATCTCATCTTTCACCTCCCACCGGAATTTTTACCCTACGACGAATAAAACCGAGGATATTCTCAAAAAACTGAAAATTTCCAAAAGAAGGAAAGGGTTTACCCCTCTAAAATGCTCAAAAAAGTCAAAATCTTCAAAAATTTAAAAAAATTAATTCCGGCACTTGTCTCCCGCCTGAAATTTCCTCAGCTTTCCAATGGAATCATCAAGAACAATCTGCCGCCAATATTCCTATTAATTCCAAGAATTTTCCATAATATTTTCCTAAAAATTTAGATGTGTCCATTTTACCCCTGATGTCCATTTTGCCCCACCTTCCCCTACTAGACTTCCATATGATTAACTCGTGTAATGCATCTTCTAGCCGGTGTTATGTGAAGCAAGCTACGTACTTCTCGAGTACTTGAGAACTGCCATGTTCATGTGGATGTTCATCGAGGGCTTTTTCTTACACAGCATGGTAACCGGTGAGTAGTTTGCAGGAAAATCCACTTATACGAAAGCTTTTTGAAGGATCTAATCTATTGTAATCCTCTTATTTTCTGTTAATCAACTACAATATAATGAAGAAAATATTACAACATGCAATGAATCGAAAAGTTCGTCAAATAATGGAGTCGAGGGCAAAATGGACCTGTTGATCACGATAATTTGGGATTTATTTTTTAGAGCAAAGGTCTCAAGGAAAAAATTCGAAAAAAAATTAGCATCAATTTCCACATGCTGGGAAATCTTCTCAATTTTTTGCACATTCTTAGATGACGTGCATCATCCTAAAAAAAAATCCTGAATTCTGCTGCACCTTTTGAGAGGTCCATTTTGCCCCACTCCCCCCTATTATTCGTAGACTGAAGTGTCTTACTTTAACAATCATTCAATGGCTCTATTCATTCACTTACTTTTCATATGAACTACTGCATCCATAATGGGGCCTCTTTGGATATCTTCAGTAACTGTATTTCACGAGACTTCATATTATCGTACGTATCGATTAGTTGGCTGGGGTTTCCCAGCAGTGATGACTTTCGCTTGGGCTATTGTGACATTCTATTATCATCCATCACAGTGAGTTACTTCTTTGAATGAATAGCAAGTGATGATACCATACAAGTTCCAAAGTTATTACATATACCCTGATACTTTCATTGTAGGGGGAGGTGGGGTAAAATGGGCATTATAATTGAATGGTTCGAGAGATTTTGTTACGATTCTATTGGAAAGCTGAGGAAATTTTAGGCAAAAAACATGTCTCAAATTTTTTTTTCGGAATTTTTTGAAAAATTTACTTCTTTTGCCAATTTTGAAGAGGTCTTCCTTTTGAAAATCGAGAAAATTCACTTTTTCGACGATATCTCCGGTTCTGGTGGTCGCTGCGACTTGGGGTTGATCTCAAATGAAAGATGAGCTCATTTCCCATCGATTCGTGTGGTTCAAAATTTTTTTTAATCAATTTTTCAGATACTTATCCGCCACTTTCTGAGAAATCAGTTTTTGCCCTACAAGTACTTGAAAAATTGATAATAGTTCTTTTTCAACCGCATAAATCGATGGGGAATGAGCTCACCTTTCATTCAAGATCAACCCTAGATCGCTAGGACTAATAAAACCAAAGATATTCCCGAAATACTGAAATTTTTCAAAAACACAAGAGTTTCACCTTCAAATCTTGAGCAAAAAATGTAATTTTCGAAAAATTCCAAAAAATCACTTGTGACATATGATTTTCATGGCAAATTTTCTCAGCTTTCCAATGGAATTGTCAGAAAAAATCTATCTCCAATATTTCCATCGATTTCGAATAGTTCTCATAACATGAAATGCTAAAACTAAAACGTGTCCGTTTTACCCCTCGTGTCTATTTTATCCCATCTTCCCTAATAGATCTGAATATGGAATTGATGATATGATGAATTTCAAGGTGC
Organism: Aleiodes alternator; assembly: GCA_963921955.1. Classification (NCBI taxonomy): domain Eukaryota; kingdom Metazoa; phylum Arthropoda; class Insecta; order Hymenoptera; family Braconidae; genus Aleiodes; species Aleiodes alternator. The sequence continues at coordinate 6,687,654 of OY998100.1, read as the reverse complement.
TGGTGGGGATATAATCTTACATTGTACTTTTGGATATTAGAAGGACCTAGAATGGCAGTAATTTTGGTAAATTATCACCATTCATTCCAATCCGCTTTACCGAAGTGCTTCTCACCTCTAATTGAGATTTTTTTTTCATTTTCAGCTAAATTTTCTGTTCTTGATGAATATTGTCAGAGTTCTAGTCGTTAAATTGAGGCAGAGTCACAGCAGTGAGACAGAACAAGTGAGGTACATCAATGAGAATACTTATCTTGCACAACAACTAGTAGCTTGATGTATTTTTAATGCTTTTTTTTTTCGTTTAACAGAAAAGCAGTGAGAGCTGCCGTTGTACTACTTCCACTTCTTGGCATTACAAATTTAATATCAATGGCAGGAGCACCACTCGAAGAAACTATGTGGTTTGCACTTTGGTCCTATACAACCCACTTTTTAACATCTTTTCAAGGATTATTCATTGCCACATTATACTGCTTTCTCAATGGCGAGGTGGGTTTTTTCTCATTACAACAAAAAAAAAAATAATCGAAAAAGAATTGTACTCCGAACAATGAAACGAAGATCTCTGATTATTTTTCCTTATCAATTACATCATGCTTCACACAGCATCAAAAGAAGCAATTATAGAGCAATTGAAATTTGATTGGGATGACATCATTGTTAAGCCTTGATTTTACTTGATCAATGGAAAATTCAGGAAATAAATTCATTCAGTGGATTTATTCGATTGTACAATCATGATTATCAGCTCTATTGTTCTCAATTCATTGTTATAAAAATTTTCTTTTCTCAATTGTTAGGTGAGAGCCGCCTTGAATAAAACAATATCGCTGCATCTATCGTTGAGAGCTGAGGATCAGCAAACTCGTCGTCAATCAACATTTAGCGCTTGTCAGAGGCAAAGAATAGCTTCAGGTACCTTTTTTAAAAAAAATTAACATATGAGCGATTATCTAATCATCGCCTTAGAAACACCGTGGTATAAGTGCTGCGTATAAACATAGCACTTACGCCCCTTCAACTCTAAGGCATCGATATAAATGAGGAATTGCTAATTTTTTCCCAGCAGATATAGGACAACGTGGGGCAAAATGGACATTGTAATGAAACAGTGGGAGATAGATTTTTTTTCATGATTCCATCGGAAAGCTGAGGAAATTTTAGTCGAGAAACATGTGCTAAAACTAATTTTTTTCAATTTTTTGAGAATTCAATTTTTTCTGGCATTTTTGAGGGGTAAATCCTTTTGATTTTTGAGGAAATTCAGTTTTTTGGGGATATCTCTGGTTCTATTGGTCGTAGCGATCTGGGACCGATTTTAAATGAAAGGTGAGATCATTTTCCATCGATTTATGGGGTTTTGAATTTAAAAATATCGATTTTTTAGATAATTATGGGAACTTTTGTGAAAAATGATTATCATCGGTTTTTGTCCTATAACTCTTTAAAAAATCGATATTTTTGAATCCAAACCCCCATAAATCGATGGCAAATGATCTCACCTTTCATTTGAAATCGGTTCCAGGTCGCTACGATCAATAGAACCAGAGATATTTCCAAAAAACTAAATTTGCTCAAAAATCAAAAGGCATTTATTTCTCAAAAATGCCAGAAAAAATCGAATTCTCAAAAAATTGAAAAAAAATTAGTCCTGGCACATGTTTTTCGACTGAAATTTCCTCAGCTTTCCGATGGAATCATTAAAAAAAAAATCTCCAATATTTCAATTTATTCAAATATTTTTCCATAATATATGCATAAAAACTCAAATGCGTCCATTTTACCCCTTATGTTCGTATCACCTCATCTTCCTCTAATAAGTTTCTAATAAATAATTTTCAATTTCACATAGTTATTGAAATCGAATCAAATGAATCGGGGCCTACTGGATGGATACGATTTTGTTGTCGACATAAAAGAACACCACCCCCCAACAGACTGGCTGAGTGAGTATAATATTGCGTGGAATTCCATTTGCATCCTTTGACAGCATCTTCATCTAGAAAAAAGCACTATGCTCCATTTACCCCACGCGTCTTCTATATTTTTATCACATTCTAGGACAGAAGTTTGACCTCGGTTCCTATGGTGGGATCTTCTTGCCAAAGAGAAATTGATTTACTAATAAATTATTTCCTCAAGACATCACAAGGAAGAATAGAAAAGTGAAAAAGAATGAAAAGAAGTATGAAATAATTTTTTCATATATTCAAATAATATAAAACACATTCAAGGATATTGTGAAAGAACTTTGGAGTCAATTACTGTTAGAGAAACCGGAATTTCCATTTCTAATGGATAATTGATTGGAACGATTGGACTTGATGTATGCAACTTTTTTTTCTTTTTATGACATTGATCCTTGAAATCCCACGACGTGTCCATTTGACACGTTTCGTTGGTCCATCAATAATATATTCTCCTTGAAAGATTAAAAAAACACCTGACGAATTGTAATACTGATGATAAATATTCCATAGAAGTGATTATTATTATTATTTGTCAGAGTCAATTATTTGAATCGTATCTTTGTGTAATTTTGGAATAGAAATTTATGGATAAAAATGGAATTATAAAGTTTTGTGGCACTAAAATTCCTTTTTTTTTTTTGGAATGAAATACAAGAGAATTTCATCGTTCAGTGATGCCTTAGGGTTTGAGAGAGACTGCTGATATAATGAAATACCAGCGGTGAAGTGAATCATATATTATGAAACAGAACTCAGCCCTGAAGGATCCTTCTATATTTACGTTTGAAACAAGTAACTTGAGTTTTTATTATAATTTTTTTTCTCAAGACTTTTCAAAATTTTTATGCCAATTTTTAATTAGAATAATGCAAACGTCTAACTTTTATGTAACAATTTTCAGATAAAAAGAATGTATTTGTGAAATTACTTTTCTAAAATGGTATAGAACTGAGAGAGAAAGAAGAGTATGTGGGATGGGAGAATAAATTATGTTCTGTAGTGGAAAGCCTACACATTTTTGTACCTACTATTGAAGTTTTCTTCGTGAGTAGGTGAATAATTTATTCTGTGGACAATTTTCAAGAGCGTTGGGCATTCCTTTGAGAATTGATTTTAGTATTTTTACGTAGTTGAGGGGAAATTCGAAGGGAATTTCTCGATGAAATTGAGAAAATTTAAATATTTGAATTTTTATATGAATAATTACTTTAGGAAAGAAGAAAAAAGAACAGTTTGGTTGGTGTTGGTTTCATCAGGTTGTGGTTCTGCAATAAAACCAGAGCCATGCTTGGCCTAAAGCCAAAAAATTGCCAATTTCGATTTCGAATTAAAAAAAAAAAAATTAATTATTCAGGAGTTTCATTATATATTTTTTTTTCTTCTTTTTTTTAACAGAAATTCATTCTCATTCGACAATCTGGTGAATTTCCCACTTGAATACATTGCCTGGAGTTTTTTTTTTGTTTCTATCAAAGTAACTGTAATTAAAGTTTCTTACTCTGTAAAGAGATTTATCCCTTGTCGAGAAACCTGACATGGCTCACAATACAGTTGAATTAAAAAAGAAAAATTTAATTAGGATTAACTTTGAATGCAAAAGGACATTCAGAAAATTTTTCATATTCAATTACTCTTCAAGGTTTGCTTTTATAGATAATGAAGGATATGAATAACAATACGTTTAATTAAATAAGTTCTGCATTGTACAAAGCAAATAAGTTACATAATTGTCCGTACATGGGAAATTAAATAGCTATTAATCGTTTGTCCTTCGATTTATACAAATGATCAATTTTAAAGTATATAAACTTTCTTAATTTATGTTTCTGTTTCATTTTTGCATTTAGTCTTCTTCATATATATTTTTTTTCAGAAGTGCAGTCAATTATAAATGACTTTGAAAAATTTTACTTGTACATGTCTCCAGCGAAATAAATTGTTAACTTATTGTTGGGGACAATGAGCAACAAAATCAATGACACGTAAAAATTCAATAGTTTGCATCATTGAAAGACCTAAGCATAGAGGAATCGCGTATTTATTGCGAATTAGCACCAAAAAGGTATTAAATGAATAACTAAATCGGAATATCTTTTTTTTTACAAATTATTTGCTCAAAGCATTTATGATTGATTTTTTTTCAACTAAATCGGTCGACTTTCGATAATTTCCTTTCTGTTCGAAGGAATGCCAGAAAAAAAAAATTAAATATTTCAAAATTGTATCTGCGGAATACAAAACTTTTTGATTGATTATATCTCCGATTCTTCATTGTATCTTCAGCTAGCATTTTAAATTACAGCTTTGAATTCATTTTTCCATTAAAAAAAATATTAATACTAATCCTGTCTGAAGCGGATATTTTGTTAATGGAAAATAACCGCTGGTATTTACCCTAGCTCATGCAATGGACCGCACAGAACTAGGATTGAATGCACCAGTGAATGAATATGTGGTGTGAGGTGGGATAAAATGAATATTATGGTAAAAGTATTTCAGATAGAATATTTCCGATGATTCCATTGAATGGCTGGGGATTTGCGATGAAAAATATGCACCAGAATTTATTTATAGATATTTTTTTTTTGTAACTCTCCTTTTTGGGTCAACAGTTTGAAAGGTTTGCTCTTTCAATTTTTGAATTTTTTACATTTTTCCAAATATCTCCAGTTTTTTTTATTCATCGTAGTGCAAAAAACTGGGATACCAGGAGAGAAGTGAACTTATTGGCTATCGATTTATGGCCTCTTTCCCAATGGAATAATAACAGAAAAACCTATCTCAAACCGTACTCTAAAAATATTAATTTTACCTCAGTTTTTCTTTCAAATAAACAAATGCAGCTTCTTTGAACTTTAACAAACTCAAATTGAAAGATAATATTGACCATTTATTTTTCACTGATGCATTCACCCTACTCAACTTGAGAATATTGTAAAGACAGTCAGCCTCACGTTTAATTGTTTTTCGTTGATTCCGAGTCCCAGTCTGAATGAAGATCCAGGGGAGTCGTGGATCAGTCACTGTAAAAATAATCAAATAAATGGAATGATGTATGAAAAACTCAGAATTCTTCAAGAATTAATGTAAAATTTAGAAAAAAAAAATGGATGTACCTATCACTATTTTCACTGGTCCCTTCCTCACTACAGTCCAAATCCAACTCCCCTTGAATGGCACTCTGTAAATCATCGATTCTCTGTAGTGCAAGTCTCAAATCATCCCTAGCAACTTTATTCTCAGCCTCAGCTGCTTCGAGTGTTTTTTCCAGGTCTCTTCTAGCTCTCGTTGCCTCCTGTTCTCTAACAACTGATGCACTAGCTTCATCTTTAACCTCTCTGAGACTCCTTTGTAGTCTCCTAACAGCATCCTGGGCAGTTTGTTCCTTAGTCCTCAACAAGGCAGTCTCAGTTTGTAGTTTATCAACAGTTTCCTTCAGTCTAGCAATTTGTGTCTCTAATCTGGCACGAGTTGTCTGCTCCAATTCCAATTTGCTCTCCAATTCTTTAGCACGAAATTCTAAACGTCTCGTTGCTAAACTATTGGCAGTAGGATCACCCAATTGTTCAACAGACTCTAATCGTTGAGTCAATTCTAATAATTGATCCTTGAGTGCAGATTTTTCAGCTTCAAGTGCTGCTATCTGTACCTGGGCTTCTTGAAGCTGTGACTGCTCTGCTGATACTTGCTGAACTGATGCTCGGTACTTTTTGAGTACTTCAGCAAGTTCCTCCTCGTTTTCTTCCAATTGAGACAGTAATTCGGTTCTTTCACGATTAGCTGCATTGGCCCGTTCTTCTGACTCGGATTTCAATTTGGATGCTTCATCCAATGCTGCTTGAGTCTCGTTCAGCTCTTGCTCTAATGCTTGTTTTGCCTTTACTGCAACAGCTCGAGCACATTCAGCATCTTCCAATTGATTCTTCAACTGTCTCAATGCTGCTTTACCTGTTGAATCACCTTTCGATCTTTCCAGCATCGTTTGAGCATCTCTGAGTAGTGCTCGTGTACGTTTCAAATCTCTCTTTAATCGCTGAGTTGTCTCAGCCTCGGCAGCACGATCTGTACGATCCTGCTCTTCGAATGCCACTAATCTTCGCTCCAATTCGTGTTTTTCACGGAGTAATATCGTTCGTTCTTCGTGCTCGTTTTCCAATTGGGCCTCCAATGATTTCACCTTTTTGTGTGCATTACCACGAACATCTTCCAACTCTTCGTCTCGTTGCTGCATCTCTTTACGCATTTCTTTGCGTTGCTGCTCGATACTCATTTCCAAACGAAGTTTCGCCTGCTCGAGAAGCTGAACTTGACCTGCCAGATCATCCAGTTCTTCTTCTTGATCTTTGCATTTTTTCTCGAGTTCATGTTTAGCTTTCTTCAATTGGGCAACTTCCTCCTCAGTTTTTCCACCAAAAGTCAACTCCTCGAGTTCTTGGCTAAGAGTATGAAGACGTTCCTCTTGCAGTTCAATCTCCAATTTGGCATCGCTCAAATTCTGCTCGATCGTGAACTTTTCAGCAATCACAATCTCTTTTTCACGTGCCAAACGTTCTCTTTGTGCTTTTTCCTGACGTAAATCATCAAGTAGATTTTGCGTTTCCGAATCAAACCTTGAATAAATAATGGAATATTAAAAAAAATAGCGATTTAAAAGAGCCTGTATCAATAAACAAAATTTTTATAGATTTTAATGACCAGGCCAGATCTATTTCCGCTCTTTTACTAGTATTGAATTTTGAGACTACGAGTTACTTATATAGAATAGAGCCTGGCTCGAGTCCAAAACACTTGTTGATGTCATTTGAAAAATGAGAATAGAATGAAAATTGATGCTTAAAGTACTACACAAATTCAACCTGATTCCCTTTTTGCATAATATAATTCAAAATTTTATAATGAATAAACCTACTTTCGTTGTTTTTTCTCCAATAAATTATTTCTTGCAGTTTGTTCCTCGAGTAATAGCCTGAGATCATGCATCTCGCCATTCAGTTTTTGCACACGACGTTTCCATTGACCAACAACCTGTCGCTGTTCCTCTACTTCCTCGTAAGCATCAGCAAGCTGAGAAAACACAATATAATCCAATGAAAAAAAATAATAATACTCGTTTAATAAAATAGAAAATTCTCTTCTTAAATCATGAAATATTAGCAACTTGCCTCTTCTATTTCCATAATGGAAAATTAAATTAAAAAAAAAATAATTGAGAAAATGTGAAACCACTGACACAGGATTAATCCCCAAATTTAATATAAACAAATACTGATACCCTCTGAAATTATCAAAACAAACTCACTTTCTTCTCTAGTTGTTTCTTCAATCCCACTAGTTGCTCCAAATCATCTTCGTGCTGTTGTGCCATTTTACGTTTTGTAAATTCTAATTCACGTATAGCATGCTCATATCTCTGTTTATAGACACCACCATCCTCTCCATCTTCTCCATCAGAAACAATTCCATTTAAATCAGCAGCTCTAGCATAGAGTAGCTCCATTTCCAGTCTCTCAGTTGTTTGTTGTAGATTTTTGTGTGCCTCTGTGACATCTTGAAGCTCACGTTCCAGTCGTAATCTCTCTGACGTTTCTGCATCAATTCTCTCGGCTGCAAGAGTCGAGGTTGAATGTTCCTCGGCATAATCAGCTGTCATGACGCTCAACTGTAATTAATAGAAAAGACACTATGATTAAAATTCTACTGTAAAATGAAATTAAATTTCAAGTAAGAAGAAAGATTTAAAATTAATTGAGAAAAGAAATTGCCATGAGTCTCTCTCTCATAAATAATCCCATTTCTGATAGACTATAATTAGAATACCTCGTTATCATCACACTCTGATAAAGTTCTGTCTTCCGAAAGTCTCGATAATTTAGCATTTGAATCTGAAATACTTCTGGCAACACTATTAGCACGACTGTAGTACTGAAAGCCTTTAATCATAATATTTGCAACACTCTTGCTTCTTCCAAGACGTCGATATCTATCATGTGGCATTGTCAAGGTCTCAAGTTCATTGCCCTCATCTTTATTGCCCAATCTTTTCCACTCTTCCATTACATGATCAGTACGTTGAAGAAACTGTGATATTCTAGCTGACAAGAGATTCGATGCAGTTTCCGGTTCCAAATGTGAGGCTGTTGGTCTGAATGATTGCCTAACTTTTTGCTTGGGTATACCAAGTACAAAATTTAAACTTGCATCAAAGATAACTGGTGCCTGTTCTTTTGACGATAATTCTTCATAATCAAAGTCAAAATTTGCCGGCTCTTGAGGATACATTCTTCTGGGTGTTGGTGATTTGCACATGGAATTTGTGGAACTCATGGATGAACGTGAACTGCTTCTTGGATAACAAACACTGGATGGAGGATATCTTGAACTATTTGATAGAGCAGGTGAGGGACTTCTGCTGTAAATTCTTGATGTATTATTTGGTCGAATAATTGCTATTTTGCTGAGTGGTCGAGATTTCATATGAATCGGTGGTAATGGTGGCCTGCTGACATTGAAAACAGCATCCGGACTCTTTGAATCCAGAGAAAATGTGTTTGTGGCCCCGTTATTCATGCGAATATGAGAATCGGATGTGAAAAGATTTGATTGCATGTTTCTAGCCATGTTTGTTGGACACAGAGGCATTTTTTCTTGTATTTTTTTTTTTTATCTAATCAAATAAAACTGAAAGGAACTGAACACAGATGGAAGAAAAATGTTATTTATATTTATTCACTCCACTTTATTCATCCTTTGAATATTTTTTTTGTTCCCCATGTTTTCGATTGAGGCTCGATTGCATAATGCCATACACAGCATCCGAAAAGTCAAAGAGTTTTGAGAGAACTGGGTGTTTAGACCCACCCTGGCTCCGTTGAGGTGCAACGAATAGTAGTGTGTAGTGGAGGTGATCACCTCTGGGTTATTCTGAGAGAGAGATCGTTTGCTCGGTTATTGGCAATAATCCAAAACTCAACGACATAGGAGAATGGAAAAATTGAGGAAAATTGATTGATGAAATTCGATACTCTTCATAGAAATTGTTCGATTTTCATTTACACGTGATTTTACGAGTCTACTATCAAAAGCAATTGTTCAATTTGTCTGAAGATATTCACTCACCTTTGCCTCGAGTTTGTCATTGTTGTGTTTCAAGTGGTTTCTCTCCTGCTCCAATTTTTCAACTTTCGCACGCAGCAATTCAAGTTCCTCCTATAGAAAGAAATGAAGGAAAACGTGCATTATAAAATAAAAGGAGAGATTGATGATTTTCTTTTTTTGTAATAGAGGAACCGGAAGTTTTATCTTCTATTAAGATATAGTATAAATAATAAAAAATATACATAATAAAAAAGGGTACATGAATAACTAACCGTTTGTGCTTTCAACTGATCCTCTGTTCGATGAACATTGAGCAGGGGTGCGACTTTGACGTATAATCTCCACCAAGGCCATTCGCTCACAGACATCAGTTTCCTGACATTTCTCTGGATACACCTTACTGCAAGATCTTGGAGCTGAAATTGAAACGCAATCTGTTATAACTCATCTGTTCACGTTTTTTCTCTTCTCAACAGCTTTAAAATGTAATAGGATTAAGGGATAGCACCACTGTAGAATTTTCAAAAAATCAATTTTTTTTTCCTTGCTCCAGATATTTACTTTGGGCCTCCTAGAATACGGGCAAGAAAAGTTATCACCTGAAGCCCATTATTTCACATGAAATTTTGAATTTTTCCCAAGGCATTTCTTCATATTCATGGCCCAAGTCAAAACTTCAATCGTTTTTTTCTCGAAATATGATTTTTCGAATTGGCACGCAGCATAACTCCAATGATTTCCATTATTTTCATGTGAATTTGCCACAGCATCTTGAAAACAATATTTCGAAGAGAACTCCCTAGGGGATTTTCGAAAAATTGATTTGCACATTTTTTATTGATAAAAATTGCCGGTTTTTTGGCCGAAATTTAAATTTCTTCACTCAAATGGTCATCAATCCCACAAAAAACAATATTTTCGAAGTGCCCTACGTATTTCTGTAGCTATATGTATCTGAACTGAGCTATTTTTTTTTCTTCAATTGTAATTTGCACCAGTTACACTGCATGCCGCAAAGTATTCTAAATTCGAGGGACCTCGCAAGGATGGCTCTTGTGACGTGATTTTTCGATATTTTTTGATGAATTTTTTCTTTCTGAAGACTCAAATACATGCTCAATCACTCCCTCAAACATCATTTTTTCCATAGAAAAAAAAAAATGTATTTTTTAAAGACTTTTACAGTCGTGTAAAAGTCCCTTGATCATAAGAATTCTTACTTTCAGAGTGTTGAGTTTCCTACGTGCCAAATAGCCTCTGCATCTTGCTTGAAGAAGAATTATGTGACCAGTTAATTTTTCGTCACGCTGAGACTCCAATCGCTCCAGGGCTCCAGCCCTAAAAAAAATCTGCAAATATCGAATAAAGAGAAAAACATTAGTTAGAACATCAATAACATAAATTTAAAAATAATTATCTACAGCAGGATATAATATTTATGTCTGAAGAATGAATTTCATTAAGCTAGAGAAAATTTCTACTGTAATGAGACCCGATTGACAGAGATTGTCATTTCTTTTCAACGACCCCAAAGAAATGAGGAAACTTTAACGATTCTCTCTGTGTCATTGGATTTTATTTTTTTTTAACCATGCTTTTACGAGAGACCACGAATAAATTGACTCGAAAGTTCACTCGGAGAAATAAACGTATCTACTCTCTACAATAGCTAATGCAAATAGGCGGAAGAATTTTATGTATGCAGAAAGAAAAAAAAAAGAAGGAAGAATAATGAAGGACGTGAGCATGCAAAACGAGTCCATTCAAGAGATCTAGAATAGTAATCCCGACCTACTCGGTCGGTCTTTCTGTTATATATTTTCCATGAAAACCACAAAGCGCCCCACTACCTTAGTTCGGTAGCCCGTAATGCCGATAATCTTGACCTGATCTCCAGTATTTTCATTTGCAGCAATGATTTTATTCGTTCTCTTTGAATTTTTTCCAGTTTCATCCCAGCTATCAATACTGCTGGCATCACTAGACGTTGATAAGCTGCTTTTCAGATTTCTTTTTACCTTAGTCTCTTCAGGAACATATCTCTGGACAATCGGTGTTGAATCAAAGACTTGAATAGTTCTCTCGAGGCTAGTATCCAGGTCATGAATAATTCCAGTCAAGAAATTCTCTGTTTTTACAAGATTTTTCTGATCATGATGATGATCTTCCTTCCATTCAACATCATTCTCATTGCTTATATGGCCACTGTCCTCGGAGCAATTACCATCCGAAGAATAACCATTTGCTTTTTCTTCTTTACGTGAAATTATAGTTATTGGTGATTCCTTGATTTTCCATGATTCCTGAATTATTTCTTTAGATGCATTTGTATTTTTGCAATTGAAGAAATTAACGAGATGCTCAATATCTGTTGCTCTCTTCACTGAAACATCTTTTTCTCCAGTTTTTTTTACATTCAGCCTAGATCTTGTTTTATTTGTTAACTCAGGTTCTTCAGGATTTTGACAACGTTTCATTTGATTCTCCCAGTTTTTTCGAATTTCTCGAATATTTACATCCGTTTCACGACGTGAAAATAAATTGTCTTGACTTTTTGCAAAGGTGCGTGTTTTATCGAGAATTTCGTGACTTCTACTAACATTTTCCTTGGATCTTGCTAATTCTTCTCTGCTTTTTGCCAGTTCCTCTTTGCTACGATCAAGATTCTCTCGACTTTGTGATAACAAATCTTTACTTCTCTCCAAACTAACTCTACAAGCTTCAAGATCTATTCTACTGTTTCTTCTCGTTGGCTTTATGATTTTATCGTCTTCTTCATCTTCAATCATCACTTCAGTCTCTCTTGCTCCAGGAAAAGTCACGATTGGAACTGATTTTGTTCTTATTAATTCTTTCTTCGAATTTTCATAAATTGGAGAATCATTTGGAGCAATTGCAGTGGCTTCATGGCAATTTTGATAAATATGATCGGTGGATGTATGATCAACTTCGTAAAAATCAATGATTCTGGGTTGAATATTCTCAGAGGAACGATCTACAAGTGATAGATTGCCCACAGATTGTCCCAGATTACTTTGACTACAAAAATTGTGAGTTAAAAGTGGAATTCTACTGGGTTTAAGAGTATTTATTGATTTTGCTCTCGACATTTTCATTGAAATATTTCCTGGAACATTCCAGAGACTTGAGGCACGATTTAAATTTCCATTACTCTTTTCATCAACTTTTGTGTCTTTTTTCGGCTCGATTGTTCCGGTACTTGCACGTTTTTTATTTGCACATGATTCGAGATCTACACGAACACTCCACAGGCTTGTGGAGCGATTGAGACTCTTTTTGCGCAGTGTATCGAGCTTTTTCGGCATCTTTGGTGGCTGTGAAGTCAGTCCTTTTTTCAGAAGAGCCCGATCCTCAAGAATTGTACATGACTCATCGTCCGTCCTTTTTCCCTGATCGCTTCTCATTGCAGTAAGGGGTTTCTTCGTTATTTTCTGTCGAATTTGAGGAGTTCCTTGAACTTTAACGATTGCTATATTATTTCGAGAATCAATTGGATCAGCAAGTCGTGTCTGTTTATTTTGAGGCGATACTTGTTTCGATGCTGAAGTCACGTTTCGATTCTGCAGAGTACCAACACTTGATCCTTCGACTTTTATCGATTGATACAATGGTGGCTTTGAGACATTTGGACTGCTTTTAGCTTTTGCAAGTTTCGCATTTAAGCTTGAGGGCTTGGCGATACTTGGAGAGCACTGGGATTGACTTGGAGCCGGTTTGGGCACTCCGGAGGATATTCTTGGGAGAATTTTTGCTGGAGCCATTATCGAAGACTAACTAATATCGACAGTTACTATATGATTTTTTTCCCTTTTTATTTAACTGGTCACTAGCACTTTTAGATTATTTATCTAATTTTCGAACATTTTAGTACCTAGAAAAGAATTCAAACACACTAATAATGCACTTGCTATTCTATTACACGAAAAATTCTCATTGAACCATAAATATCAAGAAAAACGACGATTTTTTTTTTTTTCTATCGTTTTGAGGGTAAAAAATGAATCCTAGGAAGACCTTCAATTGGTGTGAGAAAATTGTTGGGGGTAAGAAGCGTAGAGATTTATCCTTTTTAATTGGAGAAGAAAAAACTGAAAAGATTAAAGTAGAGAGGAGGTAACTCTTGAGGAGAGGAGGAGGCAACCATTAACGGATCATTGGTTTGCACAGTTCTGGCTTTTACTGGATGGTGTCGGCGCCTTTTCCGTTCAAAATAAAGTAAAAAGGATTAAAAGAGATGAAAAAAAAAAGAAAGGTAATGAGAAAAGCTGGTGCAAAGAGGGACTAGGTCTTTGTTGTAAAGTTATCACTTTTTTTTTTTTTTATTATATTTGTCTTTTGCTTCTTTCTTTTTTCCCACTGAAAACGAGTTTACGATCAGTTGGTGATTTTTAGTGGTACTTTTTTACCTTCTGCAATGTCATAAACCGGTTCACAATAACTTTTTTATCTTGGATGGTTTCTGCATCAAGAAATTATTATTAAGAAAAATTGAAGCTTTCTAGAAGATACAGATTTTTATTTTGTTATTGAAATTTTTCCTCCGACAATTGTTCAAATTATTATTCAGTGGATAAAGTATTGGCCATCATGGTCATTCCCAAAAGAAAATATTTGAAATTTCGAATTTAATTTTGATTATTCAAGGCACCAACGTTTCGTCCACTCTGTGTGAACCCAATCAGGGTGCTTATTATGTTTATTCTAAAAAATATGAATATTGTTTCCAATAAATTTACATTATTCTAACAGAAACGAAAAAATTAAATGGTAATAATTTTTTTTTCGTTTTTAATTCTATTGGAAATTTTTTATACATATGGGTATGAAAGTGGATATTTTTGATTCAATGAGGACACCTGTCGTAACAACGACTACTTCCCTAAAGGATATACCGTTATTGATATCATAAAACACAGCTCATGCATTTACACTTTATCATGGCCCTGTTGATTAAATTTGCAATTGTTATTTGATAAAAATGGAAAAATTGATCAATTTCGATGGAATCGAGATGAAATTCCAGAAAAAAAAATTAACTGGTGCCTATGATAAAATTGATGGCTTTTTCGTTTCACTAATTCACACTAGTACTAAAAATCACTCAATACACATCACGAATTATTTTAACAAAACGCTGTTGATCGTAAGCAAGACGAACGGTTACTAAAGTTCCAAGAGTGTCTCTGGGATCTTCAGGGGGGAACCTCTTTATCATGGTTGGCTTGAGTGTGAGTGGCTGGTTCAGGTGCAAAGGGGGACCCATGCTCCCCCTTCTCTCTCTCTCTTCATACACAAGTTCTTCATTCTGCGACTCCAGCAGAACGAATCACAGGAAGAAGATGAGACGAGAGAGAAGTAACGAGAGGATATAAAACTCCATAAAATTTAGCTATTACAAAGAAATGATGATTCGTTAAAAAACGAGAAAAAGGTACGAAATACCGATACAAATTGCTATTTTAATCATTTATTGAAGAATTTGGAGCCTTTTTTTTCCTCTTTATAATTGCAGAAAAGAAGAAAGAAAAGAGAGGGAGACAACAAATGGAAGAAGAGTTTGAATGAAAAAAAAAAAAAGAAAAATAGCAACACACAAGTTGACTTGAAGCAAAACACAACCGGTCTCTCTGTATCAGTACGAAGAAACTCACTCTTCTGGCATCGTTTTCCTGTCTCTCGTCTCTCAGACCTCCTGGCCACTATACCATACATCTATGCCTATGGGTCATTTTATTCTGAGATATCCAACTAAGGATTATCTCGAAGATTTTACCTCGAAGGTAGAGAGTTTCATTACTTTTTTTTTCCCATTTTATCTAATAACGATATTATCATGCTGATGGCTATACGATAGTAATGCTAAAAAACAATCGGTAATAACTCAGTAGGAATATGAAGAAGCTGTGCAGGATGATACCAATTCAATTTTATGAGAGAAAATTGAAACACACACAACGTTCCTTTTTTTTTTTTTTTTCGTAGATTCAAGATCATTGATTATTGGACAAGTCATGAAGTACTACAGTAGATGGTAAAAATATTCTCGGTCCAAGAAGGCAAATTAACGAGTACTGAAATGCATTTGATAGTAAATTGTGTAACGGCCTGTATGTCTTCCGGTCTCATATATATATATATATATATATATATATATATATATCTTATACTTTTATTCATTCATTCTGTTTTTACTGTTGGCTCTAGGCTGTTGTGAATATTTATTCTATTTCCTGTAACATTTCCAGAATTTTAATTCAACAAGGAAAATGAGATTTTCATTCTGATACATTGGAAATAGACGATTTTTCCTGAATACATCAACTCTGTTTCATGCACTTTTATCATGAGCAAAAAAAAGAAATTGAAGAATAAAAATGAATGCACCTTCACTTGAAAGGCCTGCTGAATATACAAGGAAGGAGAATAGGTACAGAAGTAAATATAAATGATAGGAGTGTATGTCTCAGGGCACCAGTGAGTTAATGCCATAGGATTTATTTTTATTTTTTGTTTTCTTCTTCCTTCATGTACAACAACTTGCTATACGAATAGCTGAGTTATATACACTGGCTGATAACTGCACACATGGTAGTTCCACCAAACCATAATCGGTTGGACAGTTAATACGACAGTGAGAAGGTGGGATTCACATAAGCAGCATTGAAAAAGCCACATAGCATTTCTATATCGTACAAGTTACGTGCAGAGATGTGTGAAATGCTCCACTGTGTTATATGTTATTTTTCTCTATTTTGCTTTTTTTTTCTCTCCCTCAGGGCATATGGTATGTGTTGGCATCTTCTTCAAATTATTTTCAAGATGAGAATGTGGATTACTCTTCAATGTATCGAATGTACTTCTTCTTTATCGTATTTCATATCACATTTTCATTCTATAGTAGGGGAAGTTAGGGCAAAATGGATATCAGGGGTAAAATGGACACATCTCAATTTTTAGGGAAATATTATGAAAAACTCTTGAAATTAATAGAAATACTAGCGGTAGATTGTTTTTGATGATTTCATTGAGAGGCTGAGGAAATTTTAGGCGGGAAACAAGTTCCCGAATTATTTTTTTGGAATTTTTGGCAATTTTCACTTGTTTGAGCACTTCAAAAGGGTAAAACGCTTCCTTTTCTTGAAAATTTTCAGTTTTTTGAAAATATCTTCGGTTCTATTTATCGTAGCGTAAAAATTCCAACGGGAGGTGAAAGATGAGATCATTTGCCATCGATTCATAGGGTTTTCAATTGAAAAATATCGATTTTCAAGGTATTTATGGGCATTTTTGTGAACCAGTTTTGTGAAACAGTTTTTAGCCTACAACTATCCCAAAAATTGATATTTTTGCATTTAAAACCCCATAAATCGATGGGAAATGAGCTCACCTCCCATTTGAGACCAACCCCGAATTGCTACGGCCAATAGAACTAGAGATATTTGCAAAAAACTGAAAATTTCCAAAAAAGGAAAGGCTTCTACCTCAAAAAGGCCGAAAAATATCGAATTCCCCCAAAAATCGAAAAAAATACACCGGACGCTCATTTTCCGGCTGAAATTTCTTCAGCTTCTCAATAGAATCATCAAAAAAAAATCCATCTCAAACCGTCTGATTACAGTGTCCATTTTGCCCCACTCTCCCCTATTTTTCTTTTTTTCACCATTACTATTGTATTGCAATGTTTTGCAAACACAGAGTATGCAAGATGTTTGTTGTGAATGATAAAAGAATGTTAAACAGAAATTGATTCGATGACAAAAAAGAGAATATTATTCAACTGGAAATAACTAAGGTTCAATCGTGTATTGCTTCGCTATATGCATTATCCTCATTTACCATTATAATCACATTACTCTTTCTCTAAATCGTTACAGCATCATGTTATACTTGAACCATATAATAGTAATCAAGTGTGTATCTGAGTGGTAATCAAACTGTAAGACACAAACCATAAACGAAGATCTGCTGTCGACTTTTCCGAATATAATATGCTCTTGGCATCAAAGTTATCTGGATAAAACTCATGGTTATATGCACTTTTCCTAACGTCCTGTACCGCTACTAGCCCGTTTGCCTGCTGTTCCCCGCATATGGGTTACAAAACAAGAATAAATAAATCAATAAGAAAACACAGGAAAACATTAGTTCTCAAACCGTTGTGTTTTTCTAATCGTGGATGAACTTGAATTCCAAGAGAAAAAAAAATAGAAAAATAAAGCCATACATTTTGATGGTAAAAAATAAAACAATTAGGGTCACAAGACCAATGAATGTACGCTGACCAAAAGATGGACGGTTTCTATTATCAAGGATTTTCACAAATAAATGAATGATTCCTATATTTTTCTCGTCAATTCCCGATTATTACATTCATATAGATTCATAAACTATCTATTGCATACCGATTGATAAACCGATTAAAATATGCAACTGTCCATCTATTGGGGGTTCAAGTTATTTTCCAGTATTTCCTTGATTTTCTTTAATTATTTCTACATTAATCAAGTTCAATTGATTTTTAGTCAATTCACTCTATATTTTTCTGTACATCATTCTTATCTGCAACTTTTTAACGTGATTTGCCTATTCCATATGAATTAATGAAGTCTTATATTTCTTTGACCGTCCATCTTCTGGTCATGTTACCCTACACAATGTAAAGATGCTTCTTTGAAGAACATTGCCTAAACGAGTTGCCTGCAAGTGCAACTCTACACGAGTTGCATATATAGATCTCGGATATCTCAAGGTACATAGCTGATGTTAAGAAGGTTGGGTAAGGCCTTTTATATCCTTAGTACCTTTTTATAAGTAAAGGATGGAGAGAAAGCGAGAAAGAATGGAAAAAGGGGGCCATTACGGGTCCCCACTGATCGGTAAAGCCAAAGTACGAAAGAAGGTAATTTATAACTCTGTGCTGGTCAATAGTGAGTATATATTCTTTTTTTCTTTTTTTTTTTTTTTTACCAACTTGCTCAACGACTCTCACGTTTCATTTTTATTTCAACCTGTTCTTCTCTCCTCTCATTCTGTGTTTCATTTTATTCTCATTCTACACTTTGCGAGAGTCATTCAAAAATAAAAAGAATCAGCAAGTTGCATCGTGGAAAAAAACAACAAACTATTATCTATTTTTTGATTTAGTTGTTTGCAGTTTGGTGGGAAAAATATGAAACTGACACGAAAGATAAGCCAACCGGCTAGTGGCCTATTTTTATAGCTTGAAATCAGTGAAGACCGAAAAAAAAATTAACGTATTTGTTTTGCTGAGCAGAAAAAAATAATTGCTTAGAACACGCAATTCAATGGAGCAATATATGACGATTTTAGAAATGTAATATTTTTACAATTATGTTTCTCATTTCTATGTTGAAATTATTATCTTTGGGATTATGGGACGTTTGAAGAAATTATTAATTTAACAATAAATTAAATAATTATAACACTAAATAACAATACTAAACAATACTATAAAACTCTTTTGCATGGATTAAATTTCCGATTGGATATAATTAATTTCATGGTGACTATATACTAATGATGTCAAATTTCTTTAGACTTTTATAGTGGTGTTACCCCTCAACGTAATATTCACATAGCACATTAGTATAATATTAATTTATGAGATCAATATTTCCACAATTTTTTTATTATGGTTTCCAGAACCTGAGGAGCTTCAATAAAGCAGGCGAAAAGTCGTCTTATTTGACAATTATTTGGTATTGTTAAATTAATAATTTCTTCCAATGTCCCATGATCCCAAAGATAGTAATATTTTTTCTTTCTATTTCCCAAAATGGCCTTGATAGTCATTTTATTCTTGCATAAAACTGCATTTCCGTTGCTTCAATATCCTATGAAATGGTGAGAATGAACTCATCCGACTTGCAAGAGAATGCGTAAAATGGAAAACGAGCCCTTTTTTAGATTCGCATATCATTGGATCGTGGGTGGATGTTTTTTGTGGACTTTTATTGTACCTTTTGTCGACTAGCATGTAAATAATCTCTTGTGAGCTCTTTTTGCATCTATCTTTCAAAAGCACCAGGGGCATGTATATACCTTATTCGACTGCACATACATTATTCATACTCTGCACGCAGAAGAAAACTTTTGCGCCTATATTTGTCTGAATACATGAGCAAAGTATTGAATGCTTGTAGAATCGTATTGCAAATAGCCCGTTTCATATATCTTCATATCATCTGCAAGGAAAAACAAGTGGAAGGAATTGACAATAGTTAATGTACATAATAGCTATTTCGAAAGAATTTTCTCACACATACACACGCAAAGAGGCACCTTCTCTCCACTTTGAAAGAATTTCGAAAAAGAAAAAATAATTAAATAATGAAATGGAAAAAAAAAATCTCGTTTTCTTTTCTGCAAAACATTATTCAACCTGTGTATAATGAAGGAGAAATATCTTCTGCTCATTCCTTCAACGTCAACTCGAAAAAGCCCCATGTGCTGAAGAACGCTGAGGGATCACTTTGCAATCTTGATTGCGCAATCAGCTCGTGTTGTACCAACTCACACACACACACAACCAATCTCTCTCCAACTTCGTGGTCTCATGTGATTTTGAGAGTCAAGTTTCCAATGAACCATCTCTCTCACATGCGATGTACCTAATCGACTTTGCTGATGACTCTTTGGACTTTGATAATCAAGGGGTAATACCACTGTAAAAGTCTTTAAAAAATACGTTTTTTTTTTGGCTATTTTTTTTTTATAGAAAAAGTGGCAATGAAATCATAATATTTGAGGGAGTAATTGAGCATATATTTGAGTCTTCAGAAAAGAAAAGTCATTAAAAAATGACGACACAAGAGTCATTCTGACGAGGCCCCTCGAATTTGAAACACTCTGCAGTACATAGTGTAACTGGTGCAAATTTCAATTGAAGAAAAAGAAAATTAGCTCAGTCTAGATACACATAGCTACAGAAATACGTAGAGGATTTCAAAAATATTGTTTTTTGTAGGATTGATGACCATTTGAATGAAAAAATTCAAATTTCGGTCAAAAAACCGGCAATTTTTTATCAATGAAAAATGTGCAAGACAATTTTTTGGAAATTCCCTACGTATTTCTGTTTGAAATAATGTTTTCAAGATGCTGTGGAAAATTCAAATGAAAATAATGAAAATCATTGGAGTTATGCTGCGTGCCAAATTTTAAAAATCATGTTTCGAGAAGAACACGATTGAAGTTTCGACTTGGGCCATGAAGATGAAGAAATGCCTTGGGAAAAATTCAAAATTTCATGTGAAATAATGGGTTTCAGATGATAACTTTTCTTGCCCATATTCTGGAAGACCCAAAGTAATTTTCAAAGCAACAAAAGAAAAATTCAGTTTTTTTGAAAATTCTACAGTGATGTTATCCCTTAAGAATATGGAGACTCAATGAATTGTGCATCAAAATGAAATGGAAAAAAGTTTTTTGGAAACATAAAGCCCATTAAATATGCAATACACGTGGAAACAGGAAATTGTGTGAATAAAGTGCCAATGCACGAGAGTTGAAAGTGGCTAATAAAACTAGTCATTGAGTTGGTGAGGGAGGGCTTCACACAGAGTTCGAAATAGAGGTCAAGATTGCTGGTTGAAGCTAGAACTTGGACGTTAATATTTCCGTCTATTGGATTTACCTTTCTCCTACATTCAAATACATGCACACATACACACACACACAGGTCGTTGTGTAGTTTCTTCTTTTGAAGCTTCAAAATACAGATGTACAGGTGATTAATCTATCGCTCCATCAATTTACCAACTGTCATGTGTAGTTTGAACACAGACAATTGACTAGTCATTTTTTTTTTTTTAGGACGAAGATTTTATTCATTGGTGTCAAGAAATGCTGGAGATGTGTGCGTGCTTCTTCAAGAGATCCTTGCTCTGTTAAATTAATCATTTATGCAGAGGGTGAAAACAGAGAGAATTACAAAAACAGATGATACCGAAAAATCTACCAACGTCATCCCAATTCTCAGATGTCACTTTGATGAATTTGATCAATTTGATCGAGAGCAAATGGGGCCGAGGAACGGTTCGCCGAACGTGTATATACAGCAACACAGTAGACGCGCATGTGGGCCACGTGAAAGTTGGGGATGAGAGATGTATTTTTTTTTTTTTTCAATTCACATGATGTTTCTCTCGACTTGTCCGGTCAACGATCTTCTATACGTTACAATTCAGCAGAATCGTTATCTCTAAATGTCCAAATGAAACGGAGTATTTGGAAAAATACACATTTTCCAAGTTGCAAGAGAAGAAATTGAAATTTATAATTTCTACACTGAGGGAAAAAAAGCATTTTCTAGGAATGAAAAGAATTTTGAGACAAAACTTCTTATTTGCGATGAACTGTCTAAGGAAGTTAGAGGATTTAATTGAGAAAAATCAATACCTATTTCTCTCAATATTGATTTATTTTAGTTGGAAATAAGATCAGATCAGTACTCATTTTTCGTTATTATCTTTCGCTAACTGATAACGATAAATAAAAAATATTTGCCATTAATATTTTCATGTGGAATCTTCATCAATTAATAATGTATTTGCGTGGAGGATAAAATTTTGGTACAAACATAACTGAGGATCAAAACCAAAATGGATTTCCCAGGAATTTTCCTCTGAAAAACTCATTTTATTAATTGATGAGAACATTTTCAAATTCATTCCAATCAGACTTGAGAAATAAGCCAAAACATTAATTTCGATCTTATACGAGCTTTCAGATTGGGAAAAATTTCAGATGATGTGTTCATGTAATCTTTACTTTCATAAACTGAAATTATGAAAGAAAATAAAAGACTTTATCCCCAAATGAAAAGGCATGAAGCTCTCGTTGCTCCACTTTCTTCTTTATCACTATGTTGCCTTTCCCATACACATCGGCATTCAGTGTCTGTTTCGATTTTCTTTTACCTTTCCCCCATTGCCTCTTTCCCTCTTCCTACTTTCGTTCTTGGCTCCAGGGCAAAAGACCAACTGCATAAAGATTCAGAAATCATATTGCATTGGATGAATTTTTTGTTTGCAAAAAAAAAAAATCATGAAATCAACGAAGTATTTCCTATAAGTTCATTTTCTTGAAGAATAGAGCAATTATTGGAGTCGAAACTATTGTTATTTAAATATCTAGCCAACTATTGGGAGAAATATGCAGTATTTTTCTCTCAGTGTACAATTTCGAGGTTTTTTTTTTATTTATTCTTCTGTGGTGCTTTCGAGGTCACTTTCCCCAACGTGTAATTGCCCCCCCCCCCTCCCCTTCTTATCAGATGTGGAGAATGCGCAGTAACCAGCGCCATTGGCATTAATCAATTACTTGCAAAAGAAGATACTCATTCATGATATTCAGTTCAGGACTTTAGAACTCAAAATTTGATACAATAGTATATCCACGAGGTTGTACGCGATTCTATGGGCAGTAATAAGCAATAACGTCTCAATCAAAATTTAAAAAAAAAATTTCTTGACTGTGTAATTTTAGGAAACAAGCATTTTTGAATCAAAATATGCCATCTACAAAATTTCGAAAAAAATAATGATTGAAACGTCATTGCTTATCACCATCTCTATAGTAATGCGAGTTGGCAAAGAGTGATGTCTCTGTCATTAATTCTTTGTATAATTTTGATTTTTTCGAAAATTTGCTATTTTATATTATAAAAATTGACTTAAATTAGGGTAAGTATTTGATAGGATATTCTCGATGATTTCTTAGAAAAGATGAGGAAATTTCCGATGAAAGACATGTATCTGAATTGATTTTAAAGTATTTTTCAGAAAATCCTCATTTTTTGGCTGAAATTTGAAGGATGATTTCTTTGCATTTCTGAAAATTTTCAATCTTTTGCTGATTTTTTCGATTCTGTTGATCGTGGTGCGAAAATTCGAATATCAGCGGGAAGGTGAGCTCATTAGCCATCAATTTATGTAATTTGGAATTAATTTTTAACGATTTTCAAGTATTTCATCTTGCGATTAAAAATCATTTTTTTCTCCATGATTATTTCAAAAATCCATTTAAAAATTTCAAAACCCCGAAAATTAATGGCAAATAATCTCACCTTTGCAATGATATTCGAGTTTTTGCGCTGAGACAAATGGAACCAGAGATAATCGCAAAAAAGCAAAAAAAATCGAAAATCGAAAAGGCTTCGTCTCAATTATCGGTCAAAAAAAATTAAATTTTCGAAAAATTTCTGAAAATAAATCTAAACACATTTATTCCACCTGAAATTTTCTCAGCTTCCAATGAAATCATTAAAAACTTCCTATCTTACAGGCTGTGATCAAAAAATCCACTTTACCCCCACTTTCGTTCTAAATCTATCAATTAGAAAACTAAAAATCAAAGTAATTGCGCAATTACTCTGTTTACGATTGTATTACGTTGTTTTTTTCATTTCCAACAAGTGTAGTTACACTTTATTTTGAATAACATCAAAGCTACAATCATTAGCATAAAGCCACGATTGCGAGAAGTTTGCGTGCAATCAAGTGAAAGCCTGGACTTTTTTTGCGTGTCAGAGGAGAAAAGATTAGCAGTAAACATGTGAAAGAAAAAATATGAGAAAAAAAACAAAATTAAAAGATGCGATGAAGAGAGTACTTGGTGGAATTATTGAATTCATTGAGGTTGCATTCACATTGCCGCCAGCATAACCAGTGAAAGCTCACAATTTCGTATGCAAAAATTTCATCAAGTAATTTTTCGTGAGTACTCTTCAGTATACTTTTTTCACTACTTTACATTTATATAAAATATGCACATACAATCCTATAATTCTTCTTTCTGAATTGTGAAAGTAAATAGTGAAAACATTGATTCTGTAATACACATATGAAATTTTTTTTCAACTTTTCTTACCGTATTATCAATATATAAATCAAATGATCAGATTCACGAGATCGAGACGAGTATAATATTACAAATTATATTCTTCAGACATAAATTATACCCTCAATAGTTGAAAATGCCAATAAAATTATCTAATAATTTCAATCTACTGAGAAAATAAGTCAAGGAAAAATAGAGAAATACACTATTAAACCCTTTATCATTCTCTTTGATGATTCATAGAAATTTAAATATTAGTAATAGTACTCACTTGACTCTGTCCAACACGATAGGATGCTGGATCCATGTCAACAAATAGTAGCATATCCTCAACAGCTCTACGTTCATCAGTAATTGGACTTCCTGGACGTGTATTTGTATCATTAGATAATAAACTAAAACGTCTTTGGAATTCACCAAGTGGCATATATTTTGGATAACCAACTTTGTTCAGTCTTACTGCCTCTATTATCTGGCTTCCACGAATCTAGTAATAGAGAAACCGATATTACAGTTACAAACTGAGTCATATATGTGTTTATGTCATTGAAAAAAAAAAAAAAAAAAAAAGAAGTAGAGTGAGTTCTGTGTTACCTGAGATCGTAGAAGTGGCACGTTAATTATACTGTCCTCACTCTGATTCGATCTAACTATTAGCAGACTCTTATTATCGGTACAGCCTGCATTGTGTTGTGGAAGTAAACAGTGGACAAATTTAACACGTGTCCTTCTGAGTGTTTCAATCAGTCCATCCACCGTAAATTTAACTTGCAAACAGGCATTTTTTCGTTTAACTGCTGTGAATGTTCTTCTAATACTAGATACCCTTCTCAACGATTGGGAACCTTCGATACCCATCATGGAGCCACTAACAGCTCCAGAAGCTCCAGCACCACGTGCCTGAACGAATAATCTGCTAATATCTTCTCTGGTACTCTCCTGTAAAATTGTAATGGCACTCTTGGTAACAGGATTTTCCCTCGTAGCTTTCAGCCAGCCTGTCGCCGTATATAAAACCGGATTTGTTCCCTGGAGATGCTGAAGCACAAATTGATTGTATCCAGGTGCTTTTCGTAACAATAGCTGATGATCTCTGTCACCATAATGCGAGAAAAGCCTATCCAAGAAAGTTTCATCACTCCCTCTCGGACAAACTGTCTCCTCCTCAAGTATCCAGAGTAATCCCTTTCTATCAATTTGCCTCAAATCACTTTGACTAGTTCTCAACATTGTTGCACTTTGTTGGCCACGATCTAGAAGTGATACAAGTGCCTGTGGTGATCCAATGCAATCTTCATCGTAATCCTCCTCGTAGTCAACATCAATGCCCTCCTGAATATAACGATCTTTCGGTGCAACAAGTGTCGTATAATGAAACAATAGCTGGAGACGTTCTTGGAGATAATTGTGGCAGAGATCCTCAAAGTTGGCGCCTGTTTGACGGCCACAAGAGGCTGGATTTTGAAATCCAGGAGCGTCACATAGTAATAACGATGAGACTGTATGAACAGGCGATGATATGGATTTGTTAATGAGTGCAGCAATACAATGAAACACCTCCGAGTATAATCCCACGAGTAATCCCTCAAGAGCATCGAATCCAGATGTATCTTTGACACCTTCAGTGGGACTTGGTGTTCTTCGAGCTGGCCTGGGACCACTGGGAGTTCCACCACCTCCTCCACCACTATTGCCACTGTTATTTGTTGAAAATACTATTCTGCTCAGTTCTTCCACAGTTGTACCAAGTAAATTTGCAGCTTTTTCAGCACAATCAACTCGGGCAAATTGCCATCGGCTTTGTGAACTAGTGCCAGCTTTCACTGCTCCAGCACAACTCAGATGATAAATACCAGCCAAAACCATCCACACAACTTTTTCATCAGCTTCCGATATCTTGAGTATTTTAAAGGCTGCAACTATTCGATTAAATTCAACCATGGCTCTCTGTTTGTCTTCATGTTTTTGAAGAGGAGTTATAAATGGATTATTTTCAGCAACCAAGTTCGTTAAATTCAACTCTTTACGTAGTGCACCTTCTGCCCCAGCTAGTAAACGATATACAGCATGAAACGTTGGATCTCCATTGGGTCTTCTGCCAATCCTCGATTTTTCTAGTAACAATACTTGAATTGAGGCAGATGCAATTTGTCCAG
The DNA here is from genome assembly GCA_963921955.1 of Aleiodes alternator. Classification (NCBI taxonomy): domain Eukaryota; kingdom Metazoa; phylum Arthropoda; class Insecta; order Hymenoptera; family Braconidae; genus Aleiodes; species Aleiodes alternator. The sequence goes on along the minus strand of OY998100.1, from coordinate 6,661,547 downwards.
ATTGATCAAAATCAAGGCTAAAAATCTGTGTAAATCTTGTAGCATTTGAATTCATATGTGTTCTGCAATTTCCAAATGCCTCAAGTACCGTAAATAATGCATTCAATTTTTCAATTGTCAGGATCTAAAAAAAAAAAAAAAAAACAAATAGAATAAAATTCATATATGACTTGATCTATCTAATAGACAATTGAATTTATAAAACATGACAATAACATACCTTGTTCACTGTACCAGCTGCCAGTACGAGATAATGCAAGGCGTGTTTGAAGTTTGTGGTTTTACCAGAGCCACTGCGACCCAGAAAAACCAGAGAATGATCACGTCTTGTTGCTAGCATTCCTCTGTAGGCGGATTGTGCCATTGCATATATGTGTGGTGGCATGTCCTCACTTTTACAGCCCTTGAACATGTGCACTACCTGGAAAAAAAATTAATTTCATATAAATACAATGTATGAAATAGTGCAAGGTTATTGCTAACAAGATCAACATTAATTTCTATATAAAATAATACCTTTTCCGAGTATATTGCCAATGGTGCAACTGAATTAATCACTACCATGCTGTCACCAGCATAAGTATGAATAAGATTACTCGCATATCTTTGACGTAGAGTGTGCAATACTGAAGACTCATTGAGATATCTCAATTGCGATAGCTCCTCAGCTTTATCAAATTGTGGTGGATTTGCCTTTTCTACATCTTCCTCATCAACCAAAAGTTCCTCATTTGATGGTATTAATCGTACACGTACTTTTCCAGTATCTGGATCACCAGCTCCACACTTTGTTGCTGGTGTAAATCCACTTTTGTGAAGCAACCAGACACGTTCTGATGCTAGCCATGCTTGCTCTTGAGCCAAATGCTCCTCTGTTCGTGCCTGAAACAAAAATTAAATAATTTACAGCTGATGACTTCAATTAACATCTTGAAATAATACACTTGACTATTTATGACTTTTTTTTATTTTCTTTTTCTCTCTAGATACCAGTCTTGATGATGAAATTTTCGACACTTTCTCGGGTATCTTTAATAGAAATTCGAGGATATATAAAAGAGCGAATAATACGATTGTAGAACTAGCAAAGAACATTGTGCACACTGAAGACTACTGTTTCACTCAACTGGCCTATAGCACACGTGTTATGTGTCGGATAGACCTGGCCTTAAAGACGTTGTTACCAGCCAACTTATTGCATCGTTATGTACTTGCTACAAATACATAAGACTAAAAGGAAATCATGTACCTGGACCAGGGCCCCCACAAGGTGTGGGCTTTGTGTGTGTTTGTGGTACGCGCAATGGACATTAATTCAAATCCATTCAGATTCGATCATCTAATACACAACGAGTTCGGGAACGTGGGGCTTTCACCCAAGATAACGTCTGTCGAGCATTGACTCTTAGTTACGATCATATAGAAATAAAAAAAAATGTAATGCTTCGTGGTAGAGATGGTCATTGTCAAGTATTTTCCTGATTATTAAGGGGGGACCATAGTAAAAATGGTTGAATACAAACCATTTTGCCCCGCATTTCAAGATAAAATATCATTATTCGGCTTCATCTCAATAATGCCCCATGGACCATAATTTTAATCCGATTGGTATTTTTTTTTCAAATTTTTGTTAGTCTTTCGTTCTTTATCAACGATTATAGATCAATAGAAAATGAATTTTTCTCAATTCAAAGAATTTTTCTCAATTGAAAAAATTTCCAGCAAAGAATGAGTGAATGAAAAAAAAAATCATTTTCTCGTGATCTATAATCTTCAATGTAGAACGGATACCCAATTTCATCTTCGAAAGGCTAACGAATATTTGAAAAAAAAAAACGAAAATCTAAATTGGATCAAAATTGTGGTCCATGAGGTATTATTAAGATAAAACCGAATAATGACATTTTATCTTGAAATACGGGGCAAAATGTTTGTGTTCAACATTTATAAGCTTTCTTGATACATCAGTATGCCAAATATCACTGGATGGATCCCTTCATCAACCAAAGACTTTTGAATTTCACTTCAGTCTCCCCTCAAGAGATATTAACAATGTGTATCACCTTATCATTTCCTGGCACTCGTGCACTGAGCAGTATTTCAAGATCAATTAGACCAGTATTATCCGCATTTCCATAGAATTTTTTTCCAAATTTTCCAATTTTCCTCGACAAAGCCATCTCCAATAGTTCCTCCCACTCAATGATATTGCTGAATGTTCTTTGATATTTATTTCTCTTTGTCACTTTTCCATGCTGCATCTTTCTGGAATTACATTCTCTATTATCGACATCAATAATTCTATTCACATTTTTATCATCACCATAACCATTATTATCAGTTAATTTCCATTTTCTTTCTCTCGGATGTCTTATAATATTATCATCATCCCATCCTGCCTCTAATTTTCTATACCTATCATCAATTACTCCACTTCTGAGGCTCTCTGCCCACGTTTCAGGTTTTAAATATTTTTTACAATCTGATGATGTTCTAGAAATTGATGTTTTCTTCATAGAATCTCTTCGAACAATGTCTGAAGTGTATGCACATTTTCCACGATCAATGTCATCCAAAACTAGATCAATTTTTCTTATCATAGCACTTGGATCACGAATCAAATCTCCATTTACTCCAGTTTCAAATGAATTTAAACTGTCACTGTCGCTGTAGTCCCATGAACTCGTTGAATTTCTACTGTTTTTTCGATGACAGCCAGTCTCATTTCTGACTGAATGTTTCCTGCAACTTGTAGATATCATGGATTGACCATTCTGCTTGGCTATTCCACTGGCATGTGCTTTGCCAGTACATGCACGATGATGATTAATAGTCGATTCTCTCGCATTTGCTGGCATTTTTCAAATACTTTCTAATGTCCTATGCCGATGTGTGATGAATTTTAACAGCTCCTTGTAATTATCAACAATCACCTTTTTTTTACATTCAATAAAAAAAACACCCAAGATTCCACTTGTGGTAGAGACAGACAGACACTGCAGTATTGCAAATTCAATGAGGCAAGAAAAGGCTTGCCATCGTTTATGTCCCCATTAAAATGCGTTTCAATTACAGACACGTATATAGTGTTGATAAGATGGCATCAGTGGCTATTGCATCCAATAGAGTGATTAATTACCAATCACACCCATCATTGTGTGTGTACCGGTTCATCACAGAAAATTGGAGACTCCTTTATTTATGATTTGTCCTTTAATCTTTATCCTTTCACTTTATTAAGAGCTCCTTATCTTTGTTTTTTTTCCTCTATTCAATGGACTTAAAGGCAATTCCAGGAAACATTACAAATCATCGGCAAGGTTCTCGTAGTGATTAGATACATACACAAACATATTATTCACTATGTTCCTCAACGTGTTACGCTCTAAAGTCGACTGACTCTAGAGAGATTGGCTTGGTGGAGACCCAATGGTGCAAGGCGTGTATGCCCACGACCGGTGTTCCTCCTACTTGTGTTCAGAAGCGAGGACTTGTCGGTAGTGTATTTGTTATATATACATCCAATGGTGAGAGAGGAAATTTGCGTGTGAAGAATAATTGTACGTAGCTACATCACAAACTGATGAAATCCGTTTCTCCATTTGGATTCAAGTGTACACATTTTCCTTTTGTATTAAGGGGTAACAAGACTGTAGAATTTTCAGAAAATCCATTTTTTTTCTTGCTTGAAAAATTACTTTGGACCTTTCGGAATACGGGCAAGAGATTTTATCATCTGAAATCCATTATTTCACGTGAAATTTTGAATTTTTCCCAAGGCATTTCTTCATATTCATGGGCCAAGTCAAAACTTCAATCGTGTTTTTCTCGAGACATGGTTTTTCAAATTGGCACGCAGCATAACTCCAATAATTTTCATTATTTTCATTTGAATTTCCCACAGCATCTTGGAAACATTATTTCGAACAGAAATACGTAGGGAATTTTCAAAAAATTGTCTTGCACATTTTTTATTGATAAAAAATTGCCGGTTTTTTGACCGAAATTTGAATTTTTTCATTCAAATGGTCATCAATCCCACAAAAAACAATATTTTTGAAATCCCCTACGTATTTCTGTAGCTATGTGTATCTAGACTGAGCTAATTTTTTTTTCTTCAATTAAAATTTGCACCAGTTACACTGTGTGCTTCAGAGTATTTTAAATTTGAGAGGCTTCGTAAGAATGGCTCTTGTGTCGTCATTTTTTGATTAATTTCCTTTTTTCTCTGAAGAGCCAAATATATGCTCAATCACTCCCTCAAATATCATCATTTTATTGCCACTTTTTCTAAAAAAAAAAAAAAAAAAAAATAGCCACAAAACGCCTTTTTTTTAGACTTTTACAGTGGTGTTACCTCTTAATATACCGATTTTGCATCCAAGTGTACACATTTTCCTCTGAATTAAGTGCAGATTGTGTCTCTATATGTGGAACTTTTTTTTCTTCTTCAACTCATCTATGTCACATTTTGCATTATTGCATTGTATTTCCTGTTTATCGTCAGAAATTGAAGATAATTCTAAAACTGTTTCCAGTAAATACAGAAAATCTATACAAGGTTCTATGTCGTCATGTATTACAGTTATTCGTGGCTCCATTCCATCCGTGGTATATATGTAAACTCAAACTACCTTGTAGCTCAGCCCTGAATTTTTTTTTTCGAATTTCCTTATAAAGATACACCGAATGTGAAATGATTTTTAACGTGTTTACTGTCTCTACAGTCGAAAAGAAAAAGTTAAATTTTTCGTATGAAATCGTTAATAATAATTGATACGAGATAAAATTCTCAAATTTCGATGAAGTGAATCTGTTAAGAATGTATGTAATGAGGAATAAAATAAGTCTTAGAAACATAAAATTAATTGAAAATTGATAAATTTTCTGTGCTTTTTATATTTCTTCATTTTTTTGGAATCTGAAGGAATTTTCAAAATCACAAAAAATTTTACAGTTTTCAAACAATTTCATGTTTTCTAGGACTTATTTTATTTCTCATTACATTCTTTACAGATTCACTTCATCGAAATTTGAAAATTTCATCTCGTATAAATTGTTATTAACGATTTTATGCAAAAATTTAACTTTTTTCTTTTACTATAGAGACAGAAACGTCTCTACTCGAATGAATAATAAGTGCCTTTTCTTCGTAAATTTTTTTTTTTTATTTAGATTCTTCGTAGTATTTATTTCATGATTAGTGCCTTCATTTACAGACACAGAATCACTTATTAATCTCTTTAGATCTCATTAGATGAATAAACAAATGGAGGGAAAAAACACAATGACTCTCTTGCTTTCTCAGAGGAATTGACTGTGTGTCTGTTTTTCTGGTGGGTATTGCGAAATTTTTTTTTTTCCCCATTGTCCTCATATCGCAGCATATAAGCTTGAAAGTCGTATATAAAGTCGCGTGGGCAATCGACAGATATATTTTAAGGTAATCCTAGTGGTTTGGGCAATCTATTTTCCCTTTTCCATTTTGGTCACTTCCGATAGAATAGCATGAGGAGATTTTTTAAAATTTATTTTACCCCATGTTACCGGACAAATAAGGACAAAATTAATTTTTGAAAATAATTGAATTAACATTGAAACGCCATAAGCGACGTACAGTTTCAGTTTCACTGCGAAAATTCATGATCACAGACCTATTCTTTCCTTATACAATCTTATATGTTATTTGTTCGTCAGAATGTCTCTTAATTTTTGAAATCATAAAAAATGCATGTTACCGGACATATAACGACGATTAATGCAATTAATTACATGAAAAAGTCAATGGCGGGAATATTGGTATTTAAAATCCGAGAATCCTCCAATCCCAGTCCTAGAAACTGGAACAGCGTTAGTCGAATGCAGAACAATATTGAATATTCATAATATTATCTAATTACAATTCGTAATCTTGGACATCGTTCTAGTATCGGTGAAATGTTGACAAATTTAAATAGTTATAGTAATTATAATAACTAAAAGGAAAAAAATAAAAATGGATTTTTTGAACCTGCCACTAGGATTACCTTAAGACTTTTAGAACAGTGTTTATCACTTGAAAAAGCTCTGCCTTTCAAAATAGAAGATCAATTTCGGAGCAATAGAGAAATTGATGGAAATTTGATTATTTTTCGTATAATTCTGAGATGCATTATAAGAACGCACCTCAGAGTGAGTCATGAACGTCATTTCCGGGTAATTAAAACCGAGTACACATGTCCTTAACGGCCAAATGCATAGGGGAGAGTGGGGCAAAATGGACACTGTAATGAAACGGTTAGAGATTGATTTTTTTTGATGATTCTATTAGAAAACTGAGAAAATTTTGGCCGGATAACAAGTGTCAGATGTATTTTCTTCGATTTTTTTGAAAATTCTATATTTTTCGGCATTTTTGAGGAGTGCAAGCCTTTGCTTTTTTGAAAATTTTCAGTTTTTTGCAAATATCTCTGGTTTTATTGGTCGTAGCAATTCGGAGTTGGTCTCAAATGAAAGATGAGCTCATTTCTCATCGGATTATGAAGTATTGAATTCAAAAATATCAATTTTTGGGATAGTTATTGGCCAAAAACTGTTTCACAAAACTGTTTCACAAAAATGTCCATAAATACCTTCCAAATCAACATTTTTAAATTGAAAACCCCATGAATCGATGGCAAATAATCTCACCTTTCACCTCCCATCGAAATTTTCACGCTACGATAAATAGAACTGAAGATATTCTCAAAAAACTGAAAATTAAAAAAAAAAAAGGGTCTTACCGCTCTAAAATGCTCAAAAAAGTCGAAATCACTGAAAATTAAAAAAAATTAATTCCAGCACTTGTTTCCCGCCCGAAATTTCCTCAGCTGTCCAGTGGAATAATCAAAAATAATCTACCGCCAATATTTCTATCAATTTCGAGAGTTTTTCATAATATTTGCCTAAAAATTTAGATATGTCCATTTTGAAAAACAAATCCCAAAGATAAGAAGAGTCTCCATTAAGGTGTTTCTCTGTCCGTATAGTAAAAACAAAAAGTTAAATTTTTGTATAAAATCGTTGATAACAATTAATACGAGATAAAATTCTCAAATTTTGATGAAGTGAATCTGTGAAGAATGTCATGAGAAATAAAATAAGTCCTAGAAACAAGAAATTGGTTGAAAACTGTAAAACTTTCTGTGATTTTCAAAATTTTTTCAAAACTTGATAAAATCAAGAAATATAAAAAGGACAGAAAATTTACAAATTTTCAATTAATTTTTTGTTTCTAAGACTCATTCTACTCCTCATTACATTCTCTACAGATTCACTTTATCAAATTTGAGGAATTTTTTCTCGTATAAATTGTTATTACCGATTTTATGCAAAAATTTAATTTTTTTTTTCGACTGCATAGACAAAAAGACGTCAATGAATGAAATGTTTGCTTTGAAAATATTATTTTGTAGACTATTTTTTCATGGAATCTTCGAGTAGGACTTACAAGACACGTGGGTGTGTGGATGCAAGTATTATGCAATCCCCAGAAATTCATTATGTGGAAAGTGTATAAGTTGAATGATTCATGAAGATGACGAAAGATCAGTGAGAGACCCCTAGAATTTGAATATAATAAAAACCGATGGGTGTCTCTCTATATACATGCAAAAAGAAATGAAGCTTGCTGGTGAATTACACTTCTATTTATTCTACGACTTTATTGTCACAAGAAGAATAATGTTTCTATCGAGAGAAATCGAAATTTACTGAAATATTAATATTTTTTTTACTCAATATTAAAATTAAATATGTAAAATAAGTGGGAAATAAGAATTGGTATTAAACAGCGAAAAGAAATTTTCGCAATATTATTTGATGAGACACGTTCAATAAAAAACGTCTTATGGCATTTAATAATTTTTTGCATTTGCAGAGAAGATAAATTCCCATCTGTCGTTTACTTTTATGGCCTCAAGATTCATGAATATTTATAAATATTCAATGAAACTTGTGAATGGCAGAAAATTGATGGAAAAAAAAGAAGAGGCAAAAGAAAAATATCACGATAGAATGAGATGAAACAATATATATAAATCATATATCGTATGAACGATTAACTGGAAATGATGGGTATATTATTTATATTAACTTAGGGATGAGACTTTCCCTTTGAGATTAACCGGAATTATTTATAGAGTTAAACTCTGAAGTGGGTGACGTCAGGTCAGTGAGCTTCGTCTCTTTTCTCGATACTCGAGTGCCAGCATCTTCCATGAATCATCTCTCAATTTTTCATGGTTTTTCTTTTTATCTAAAAAAAAAAATTATCAACCTGGCAAGTAACATGATCTATTAAAAAAAAAAATAACATGATCCTCGATTTATTTTTATTCGATTAAAGGCGCCTCACCAATTATCACGAAATACCCAATGAACTGATAATAAATTGACTGGTCTCAGTATTAATTATTTTTTATTCATCTCTATGCCATTTTATATTCATACGTATTATGCAAGATTTTAAGAAAGAATCTATCAAGCCTCTCAAGACGGCTGGCTATAAAAATGCTAATTATCTTGAACGCTTAGGCGAATCCCCTATAAAATTAAAGAAAAAAAAAAACATTATGATTCAATCAAATGTCGATGACCTTCGATACTTTCTACGTTCACTGCCGGTGGCGCCTCATATAAAACTTGTGGCTAATAATGGATTTAATAGCTAAAATCTACAAGTTGTAGTTATAAATCAAGCTGTAATGTAATAAATAAATATATATAGGGGAAGGTGGGGCAAAATGGATATCAGGGGTAAACTGGACACATTTAAATTTTTAGGGAAATATTATGGAAAACTATTGAAAATTGATTGAAATATTGGTGGTAGATTGTTTTTGATGATTTCATTGGAAAGCTGAGAAAATTTTAGCCGGGAAACAAGTGCCGAAATTAATTTTTTTGAATTTTTGGCGATTTTGACTTTTTTGAGCACTTCAAAAGGGTAAAATCCTTCCTTTTCTTGAAAATTTTTAGTTTTTTGAGAATATTTCCGGTTATACTTGTCGTAGCGTGAAAATACCGACGGGAGGTGAAAGGTGAGATTATTTCCCATCGATTCTTAGGGTTTTCGATTTAAAAATATCGATTTTTAAGGTATTTATGGGCATTTTTGTGGAACAGTTTTGTGAAACAGTTTTAGACCTATAACTATCTCAAAAATTGATATTTTTGAATTCAGAACCCCATAAATCGATGGGAAATGAGCTCACCTTTCATTTAAAACCAACCCCGAATTGCTACGACCAATAGAATCAGAGATATTTGCAAAAAACTGAAAATTGTTGAAAAAGGAATTGTTTTTTCTGGAGTTTTTCGAAAAAATTCCAATTTTTCGGGCAAGATTTTAAGGTGAAACTTCTTCCGTTTTGCAAAATTTCACTTTTTCGATGATATCTCCGGTTGTGTTGGTCCTAGCAATTAGGGGTTGTTCTTAAATGAAAGGTGAGATCATTTGCCATCGATTTGGATAGTTTAATAAGAAAAATTAACCATTTTTGAGGTATTTTTCAACTATTTTGTGAAAATCCGTTTTTACTGAACAAGTTCTTCACAAATCGATTAGAAAAAAATTTTAACAACTTAAATTGATGGCAAATGATCTCACCTTTCACCTCCATTCGTAATATTTTGCACTACGACCAATTAAAGCAGAGATATTCCCAAAAACGTGAAATTTTCCAAAAAACGAAGGCAAATAGCTCTGATCCTTCCCTGAAAGAGTCGAATTTCCGAAAAATGATTGAAAATGAACATTGACAACAATTTTTTAACGACAATCTCCTCAGCTTCTCAAAGGAACCATCAAAAAAAATCTATGACGAATATTTACATCAATTTCGAGCAATTCCCACAATACAAAATCGAAAAACTAAAGTCTGTCCATTTCACTCCTCATCTCCTTTCCCTCTGAACCCAATTCGAATTTTTTGTAGTACTAAATAAACAAGAGGCAGAAAACTACAATATCAGCAGTGGAAGATACAACCAGACTTTCATTTCACCAAGTACTGAAGAGAACGCCTGTATGAGCAGATGAAAGATACAGTTCACGTCAATAAGATAGAGATCTGTATGGCGAGAAACTCCCGTTAAAAACAACGGAACCTTCTCCGTAAATGCGGGCCAATAGATAATTGGTCCTGTGCATATATTAATTAATAATCGATGTCAATTAAGAACAATGACTTACCATATTCTGATGAAACCTTAGACTTCCAGATCGCCTCAATGTACCACCACGTATATTTGCAGGTGCAAGTTCAACCTGTTGACCGTCTGATCCCCCACGTCGAGATAATTCTGATAATTCTGCTACTGGTTGTACCTGAAGGATCAAATCGGGACAAATTAATCTCAATTCATCTATTTCTTAAGGGGTAACACCACTGTAAAAGCCTAAAAACAGGCGTTTTTTAGGTATTTTTTTTTTTTTTAAGAATAAGTGGCAATAAAATGATGATATTTGGGGCAGTAATTGAGCATATATTTGAGTCTTCAGAAAGAAAAAATCATCAAAAAATGACGACACAAGAGTCATTCTTACGAGATCCCTCGAATTTGAAACACTCTGCTGCATGGAGTGTAACTGGTGCAAATTTCAATTGAACAAAAAATTAGCTCAGTCTAGCTAATACGCATAGCTACAGAAATACGTAGGGGATTTCAAAAATATTGTTTTTTGTGGTATTGGTGACCATTTGAATGAAAAAAATTCAAATCTCGGCCAAAAAACCGGCAATTTTTTATCAATAAAAAATGTGCAAGACAATTTTTGGAAATTCCCTACGTATTTCTATTCGAAATGATGTTTTCGAGATGCTGTGGGGAACTCAAATGAAAATAATGAAAATTATTGGAGTTATGCTGCGTGCCAATTTGAAAAATCACGTTTCGAGAAAAACGCGATTGAAGTTTTGACTTGGGCCATGAATATAAAGAAATGCCTTGGGAAAAATGCAAAATTTCCAAATTTTTAAAGCAAGAAAAAAAATAGATTTTCTGAAAATTCTACAGTGATGTTAGCCCTTAAACATCATTTCCTATTAAAAGTTCCAGTACATTCTTACTTACTTTAACAGTGACACTATTTGCTGATCTCTTGATAAGATCAATAACTTCTTCTCTCGATTTATCGTCCACATCAATTCCATTAACTTCAATCAATCGATCACCAGGTATAAGTCCTGTATCATTATTATTTTGAACTATTGCACCAGGCTCAGCAAATATCACTGGTTTCATGTGCATGGAACCACTAGATAAACGTTCCACAATAACAGCACGACGTAAAGAAAAGCCAAAATCATTTCTCGGTGGTGGCTGCCTCTGAATTGTTAATTCTCGAGGCTCAGGAAGTATCAAAGGGACAATTTCAGGTAATGGTAACTCGATACCTTGCTCCTCAAAGGAAGCCGATGATCTCCAACGAGAAAATCCTTGAGATTCTCCTACTGGTGAAAGACTAAAGGGTGGAGTGGCAAAGGAAGAATTTGTGGTATCTGTCAGAGAATCTGCAGAAGGACTTGCACTTGTTACCACCTGAAATTAAAGAAAAATTCCATTTTATTGACGCATTTATTTCCAATTTTGCTTCCGAACTGGAGCTATGTAATCATTAGAATTTTCGATTGTAATTTTGTCAATAGAAGATACTTAAAATAATCTAAATAGAGAGAAAATGATATTTTTAGCGCATGTCAATGTGTGTGTGCATAAAAGGCTCAATTACAGCGAAACGGTTTTATAGAAAAATTTCATATTTTGTTAAGCTTCATTTGAAGAGAATCCGATCGTTACTTTTTGAGACATGTTCATTTTTCGAAAATCAGTTTTTAATGTAATTTCTGGAAACTATTCGACTGATGTTATTTATACTCATATATTATCTCGAGAGTTGTAAGAGTGAATTTTATAAGAGTGCCTGTGAATTTTGAGCTTATTTGCATGATTAGTTTTCGAGTTGTTGACGTTTTAATGAATTTCTTCAAAATTTAATATTTTGATGATGTCTTGAAAAAAGTTGCATCACTTCCATTCGCAAGCATATTGCTAAAGTATCAGCAGAAAAAGCTATATCAGTTGGAAAGCAATACTATTATCCACTTGCTTCAATTAAAAATAATTCCTTACTTGAAGCAATTTCGTTTCCTGTTGTTGATGCCTGTCCTGAAGTTCTTGGGGACTTGTTCGCCTGGGATAAGCAGAAGAATCCTCTTCACTACAACCATCTGCATATTGATTAGGCAGATTCTGATAAGCAATCACCTCATTCCTCAGTGTATTCCGTACAAGAAGTGTACTAGCTTCTGAATGATTATTTTCAATCTCATTTCCATTTTGTAGTATCGCACCTTCAGCAACTGTTGTAATACCAGATATATTCATTCTTGGGCCTTTCAATATGCCACGTTTCGGTGGTTTAGGGGGTAATGGTGGTAATGTTTTACTACTAGGATTTGTTAATGATGTTAACGATGCCTCCGATGAGTCACTCTGTGTTAAACCGTCTGTTGTACGAGTCCAGCTCGTACTAGCTGTATTACAACTCGAATTGTCAAGCATGTCACGGTCCAGCTGGGCGAAAAATGATGCACTGTAGTCAGCTGTTATTCCGCTTGGTAACTTTTCTTTCTCTTTACGACGTCCACGAATTTTCAATGATCTTCGAACCTTAAAAAGAAAAAAAAAACAATTATGGAATTTGAATAAAAATGAATTAGAATTGATTTATTACGTAATTTTCATGTGGTGTTGATTTTTTCAAATAAATAGCTCATTTTTCAAGGAGAAAACCGCAAGGAAATGAATAGGAAAATATATATAGATATATAGTTATATATATCTTCCTTGTTTCTTATCACTGAAAAATGGTAATTATGTAGCATTAGTGATAAAACTTGACAATTTAGCAAAATTGAAGAGGAAAGTAGTGTTTTAACCAATGAAAAAGTAAATAACAAATTAAATCATTGAATTAATCAATTGATCTATTGAAGGTATAAATTACCTCATCAAGTCTGAGTAATTCCTCTGCTGACATACTCCCTCTGTCTCTTTTTTTCACATCTTTTCTTTCTTTTTTTTCTCTCTTCCTCTTGTCTTTCTCCTCCTTCTCAGTAGCTTTCTTCATAAAATTAAACATTTTATTCACACCCTGCTTCTCAATCAATGGAAAATCCTTGATTCACACAAATATACAAAAAAAAAAACTTTTCTTTTTCCAATACCAAAAGAAAGAATGAATTTTTTCTTTTTGAACGAAAATTCACAGTAACATCGTGACAACTACTCGCATCATTTCTCTCGTGTAAAATAAATAGAATGAATTGAGTAAATCACAATTGAGATAAAGAATAAGATATTTATATATATATATAATGCCTGATATGCGAAAAATTATTCTATGGGGCGTGCCGGAAAAACTGTCGTTCTAACCTCCTTTACGTGACTTTCCATTCTCATTTTATTAACAAAAAAAAAAAAGAAAACCTCTCTTCCTCTTTCTTTTCTTCTAAATACTAAAATAATTCCAAAGGTTTTTTGTGTGTGTCTCTGTGTTTGGGAGTAAGTAGAGCTCATTCAGGCTACTGCAATAGTCTCAACACACTCCCTTTTTCTTTCCATTCAGTCTTTCATCCTTGATGAAAGAATTGAAAAAAAGGATAGGAAAATCACTCTGAGCAATTCCTTGATTGAAACTTCCGCACTTTCAGGTACAATTTGAATTTAAACACCCGGCTTTTTGTCTTGCTTCTTGTGTTTTTCTTTTTTCCACTTGATTATGAAAATAAAAATCAACTGACAGATCCTCAGACATTGCACATTGATTTTAAACCTTTTTCCTTTCTATAAAAAAATCAAAACAACACTCATTAATTTTTTTTCACCTTTTTTTTGAGGATTTTTGGAATAACATTATTTCAATTTTGAATATTTCAAGAATACCGTTAATTTTTTCTCCTTTTTCTTCAATTTTTAGTGACAAAACGTCTATAAAAAATCAAAACAACACTTTCATTATTTCGTTTTTTTAACTTTTTTTTTCGAGGATTTTTAAATAAAATTATTTTTATTCCAAATATGTGAATAATACCGTTAATTTTCACGTCTTTTTCCTCAATTTTTAATGACAAAACGTGAGTGGCTGACTTATAGACATCCAAACGGGGCTATGAACGTGTAGCAAGACTGAATTAAAAAGTGAAAATTCCAGTTAGTATGGAAAACACGTTCGAAATACTTGAGTACCGTTTGATTCCCACGAAAATTCATTTCCATTTTAAAAACATCAACACCTCACAATTGCAATTTAATTTACATTTACACGAATAAAGAATGATTTTTTTTTCTCGAAAATTTGAGAAATAAAAAACGTAACATTCCAACAAAAAAAAATCAACACACTTTCAATTTGTGGTTTACTGTCGAGCAGCACCGACACCAAACTGTCATGGCAGACTGTTGAGAAATTACGCTGAGTGCGTACTACAATGCTTGCGCATGCGCAAACGAGGTGAGCGCCATTTTGTTAAATTTTCAAATGTAAGTAATTCTCGTTATCATGGGATGATACACTTTTTCAAGTCAAGGAGCTTGGGGAATTATCTCAAAAATATGGAATTATTTTGAGAATCATACAGGACTAATGTCATCATTATTATGTAGTTTTTTTTTTCAAAATTTTCATGTACTTTGTTTTAGACTAATTGCCAGTAAAAATCGCATTTTATACATGGGCTCTTGTGCATCAAATCTGGTTTAGCATCGATCTGTGCTATCAACTCAGGTGGTAACAAAGGTCTCCTGCTATGACACATTTTATGCACAAGAGTCCATGTATAAAATGCAATTTTCACTGTCAATTAGTCCAAAAAAAAAGTACATGAAAATTTTGAAAAAAAAATACTACATAATGATGATGACATTAGGAACGTCCTGTATGATTCGCAAAATGATTTCATATTTTTGAGATAACTCTCCAAATTCTCAAGTTGATAAATGGGATCGTTTTCATCGGCATTTCATTGTTTATCAATGTTTTATCAGCAAGAGTGTTCGAATCTCGTGCGCAATGACTTTTTGAGATCATAGTGCATACTGCTGTTGAGAGAACACAAGATATGTGTCATTAACGAGGGATTGCATAAAGTTTTTCTCCTTTTTTTTGGAGCACAATTGGAGTTTTTTTTGGATATTTTATTTATTTTATTGTTGTGGAAGGCTGTGCAATTATTAAAAATGTAAGAAAATCACGATTATTTTGATAATTTAATGAATTTTTTCTTCTATTTTGATGTTTTGATACTGCAGGACTTTACCTGCGACTTATGTCGAAGGATTCCATGACTTGGAGGCTGTGAAAATGATGGAATACAGAGTTTTGGGAAAAACTGGACTGATGGTCAGCAAATTGTCGTTTGGAGGAGGTCCTCTTGGTTGTCATTATGGGTAAAAAGACTATGAAAATATATTTTTCACCAAAAATAAATTGATTAAACAATTAATAATCGAATTCAATTCCATAATAATGATTATTGATTTAAAATATCAATTTTTTTTTTTAATGCAGCTTCAATCATGGATTCATTCTGCTAAAAAAATATCGATAATATTGAAGATAGCAGACATCTGATAATTTCTAGATTTTTCACTCTTTGAACAGAAAAATGACTGAGAAATAAAAAAAAATAAGTACATATAGAACATTTGAAAATCAACGAGTGTAGATTTTTGAAATATTATTTCTGTAATAATTCATTTCTCTAAAAAAATGCACAAAATTGTCAGATAATTGCTAATATCATTATCATAAGAATCCTGGAAAATTGGAAGGTTTTTTTTTTTTTAATACTAAAAAATTGTCAATTCGTAACGTTTCGCTTCTAATTTAAGCTCTATCAGGCCCTTGACATTTTTAATATTTCGTTAGCATTAATTTGTCAAAATACTGAAGAAGTCGAAGGCCTGATAAAGCTTAAATCATAATCGAAACGTCACGAATGGACAATCTTCGAGTATTCGTATTTTAAAACCTTCCAATTTGCCATGATACTTTAAATTTATTATTAAACAATGTTCAATTAAAAAAAAAAGCAAGTACAATGAGGAAGAGGCTATTGCCACTGTTCGAGAGGCCATTCGCAAAGGTATCAATTACATTGATACTTCACCATGGTATGGACAAGGCAAATCGGAAAGAACATTAGGAAAAGTATTTGTTTTCTCCTTATCTCAGACTATCTAGTACGATTTCCTTGGAATTTATTTTAATAATGTTTTTCCTTGATTTTAGGCACTAAAAGGAATTCCTAGAGAGGCCTATTATATAGCGACAAAAGTCGGAAGGTATGAATTGGATTTTGAAAATATGTTTGATTTTTCAATTGAGAAAGTACGAAAAAGTGTTCATAGAAGTTTAGAACGTCTTCAACTCGATTACGTTGATATTTTACAAGTTAGTTGAATTTTTAATTCTTTTTTTGATTTTGAAATTATCATGAAACGATGATGATGACACTGAAAACAGCAGACATCTGAAAATTCTTATTATTCAAATTTTTTCAACAAATAAATTATTTTTTCAAAAATATGCATATATGCAGATAATTTGAAAAACTACAAGTGCAAATTATTCAAATATTTTTAAAATTTTTCTATAGTAATTTATTTGTTTGAAAAAATGCAAAAAAATTGAGATGTATGCTAATTTCATTAAAATCGGTACATAATTGATTGAGTTTATTCAATTTTTCTTTGTAGATTCATGATATTGAATTTGCACCATCTTTGGATATTATTATAACACAGACACTGCCAGAAGTTTCAAGACAAGTTAGTGAGGGTAAAGCTAGATTCATTGGTATCACAGGATATCCGGTTTCTATTTTGAAAGAATGCATTGAAAAAAGTAACATAAAAATTTCCGTTATTCTATCTTATGCCAGACACACTCTTATCGACAATACACTGTTGGAGTACGTGCCTTTCTTCACGGTACTCATCTTTCACATTATAGATAAGAAAATATATATCTTGAGTGGAAAATTTTCCTTAGTGAGAAGTCTCTTGAATAAAGAAGTGAAATGAACCTGTAAATCGGAGTAAAATGATCCTGTGGATCAAAATGATTCGTGAACTTTTTTTTGTGAATGAAGGAGTCTCCGAAGGAATTTGAAAAAATTCACCAACAATATCTTCATATTGAAGCATTTGCCCAAATTTTTTCAGATTTTATCATAGAGTCCTTCACTCAAAAAAAAAATCCTAGATCATGTCACCACGAAGGTCTATTTTGCCCTCATTTCCCCTACAATTGGATAAGTGTTATTCTATTTCAGGAGAAAAATATTGGAATTATAAATGCAGCTGCTCCTTGTATGGGCCTATTGAGGAATCAAGGACCACCGGAGTGGCATCCAGCTAGTAAAGAAGTAAGAGAAACATGTCAAAATGCAAGACACTACTGCAACGAGCAGGATTTGGAACTGGCAAGACTAGCAGTTTGGTATGCAATGCAGAATGAAGATATCTCTACTAATCTCATTGGAATGCAGAATACAAAAGAGCTGAGAATGAATCTGGATATTCTCTACAACGGTATAACAGACAAGGAGAAAGAGGCACTCAAGGAAGTTCAACAAAGGTGAGATTCATGGAATAATTAATTTAAAAAAAAATTCATTACGTGTTTACCCGCATATTACTAATTTCTTTCATATCCTGAGCTTTTTTTTAATAACACGCAGAGAAAAGGAAAAATCCAGGCATGCTTGTGATTAACAAAAAAAAACCATCATCTCGTTGAATAACTTGGGTTCATGATTCAATTAAATTATCAAGAAAACTCAAATTTTCTGTATTTTTCATGTATAGTTCCCGTTATCGGAGACTTATAAAATGTCTCCTCTAAAAAGTACCCTGTGATTTTATCTTTAAATCGTTCCTATGTTCTACAATTGCATCAGCTTAAATATCCTGTGCAGGTAAAATAGATCCAATAGCTCCATTAAATTATGTAATTAAAAGAAACTATAGTTTTAACGAACTTCGAAATGAAATTCCTATTGTTGTAGGTATCTATCGAGAATCAAAGGCAATCATTGGGAGAATGAAGAAATAAAAGTGTACAAAGCAGCATTGAAAAAGTAAGAATTTAACATATCATGAGCAATACAAATTTCTTTTATTATTATGTAATAATTGAATAAAAGTGATATAGCATGAAATATCACATTTATTATTTTTATAAATTCACTAAGTACTTTTGCAAATATAGATAAAACATGCAGCAATTAGAACAAGTGTTTTTTCTCATCACGAACATAATAATCGTTATCGCATTTGATTTGATACGTAAACTCATACAATAAAACACTGACCATTGGTCCAATAATGTGTCTATGATACATTTGCTTCAATTCAAAGCCTCTTTTGAAGCAGAGCTCTCTTCCACCCTCAGAATATTCTGAGATAACAAGATCTGCACAACTGTATCCTTCATCAATAGCAAATTGTGCAGCAGTACTCAACAAAAATGATGCAATACCTTTTCTACGATATTTTTTGTGAACACAAATACGTTTTATCCATGCACCTTTCTCAACTTTATGACTCTTTAATAATCCAATTGTTCCAACAATTTTCTTGGTTTGCGATGAAACATCTATATTTGATTCACGAAATTTTTTTTCACTCATGATTGTGTAATGTACTTCCTTGGGATCACGTGTCATTAAATAAGGCTCAAATGCTTCTGCTACCCAGAAGCAAGAAAATGCATTGGACATGTAAATTCTACAAGAAATTTGAGAAATAAAAATTCAATGATAGAGATGTTTGAAAAAAAAAACTGGTGAAGAAATGAAATTTTGCTGGGAATTTCAAATTTTTAAGAAAAAAACGATACAGGATGGGGGAAGGTGGGGTAAAATGGACATTTCAATTAAACGGTTCAATATAGAAATTTTCTGATGATTCCATTGGAAAGCTGAGGAAATTTCAGGCGGAAAACGAGTGTCAGATGTATTTTTTACGATTTTTTTGAAAATTCGATATTTTTCAGCATTTTTGAGGGGAAGAAGCCGTCCCTTTTCTGAAAATTTCCAGTTTTTCGCGGATATCTCTGGCTCTATTGGTTTGCAGCAATTCAGGGTTGGTCTTAAATGGAAGGTGAGCTCATTTTCCATCGATATGGGGCTTTGAATTAAAAAATATCAATTTTTGGAATAGTTATAGGCCAAAAACTGTTTCACAAAACTGTTCCCCAAAACTGCCCATAAATACCTTGAAAATCGATATTTTCCAATGGAAAATCCTGTGAATCGATGGCAAATGATCTCACCTTTCACCTCCCATCGGAATTTTTACGCTACGGCAATTAGAACCGGAGATAATCTCAAAAAACTGAAAATTTTCAAAAAAAAGAAGGCTTTTTCATGAAATTTTTATAAAATTTTTCTGAAATTTTTTCTGATAGTTTCTCAAATTAAACTCCGGCAACCTTCCTTTGCCTATATATATTAATTTTGGCAAAGGAAGGTTGTCGAAGGGAAATTTGGGGAATTTGGAAAAATGTGGAAACATCGAAAAATGACCCAAAAACGTGAATTTCGCGTTTCTTGAAATGGTGAAACTGGTTTTGATTTTTTTCGTTTTTTTCACCTCTCTAAAATGCTCAAAAAAGTCAAAACCGCCAAAAACTCAAAAAAAATTAATTCCGGCACTTGTTTCCAGACTAAAATTTCCTCAGCTTTCCAATGGAATCATCAAAAACAATCTACCACCAATATTTCTATTAATTTCAAGAGTTTTTCATAATATTTGCCTAAAAATTTAGATGTGTCCATTTTATCCCACCTTCCCCTAATCAATTAAAAGAAAAATTAATGATAAAACAAAAATTACCTTGCAACATTTGCCATCTCCTGGTTTCTCTCAGCAGCAATCATCGTGAATCCCAGATAAGTAGCGATATAAGTAACAAAAATAACAATTGGAATGCCTAATAAACATACTGTGAATGGCATACCAAAGAATATAAACATAATAGCAGCACAAAGAATCATTGATTGAAATGTAACTTCTTTAAATAAATTTGAGATAAATGCTGAATTTAGAGACATCATAATGGAATCTTTCATCATATCACAACATTGCAATTCATCTCCAGTCTTGTATCTCCTTACTACTATGATGTGGCTCATTTTTCTGTTTTATGCATTAAATATTTGAAAAAAAAAATCAATGAAATTAATCCAAAAATATCAAAATTGTATGAACTCCTATTGGCACTCTTACATTTTTTTTCGAGGTTATGATTTGCCGACAACTTCATTTTTGACCGCGAAAATTCGATTAATTAAAAGTTGATTTGAAAAAAAAAGAGTTTCTTTCTTTATTTCTATCGCAAGTACTCGTCGAATAAAATATACATGTTGCATATTGAAAAATGGAATGTTTCTAAACACCTATTGGCTCATTTGAAATTTTTCAAGTATATTATTTACATGCCTCTAATAATTTTTCCTCTACATGATATTATGTACCTATTATATTTAAATTGTAACAACAGAAAAATATGATTTTTTTTCATTTAAAAACTATTCACTTAATTATGGGCCGAGACGTTGGTGTATGGTTTGATTTATGTTGAAGTTTTTTTTAAATAAAACACATTCTAAATGGTTTTGAATGTTAAAATGACATTTAGAAACATTAAAAACTCTTGAAGGAACTTCCAGAGAAACTTTTAGAGGAATTCTCAGAGAAATTCCAATGGAACTCTTGAGAAGAGTCTTTTTTTGAGAATTCTCTGGGCAGTTCCCAGGAAAAATCGTAGGAGAACTCATCACCATTATAACTCAAGATGAATAATAATATCCAAATAGTTAACAAATCCATGAAATTATTGTGGAACGTGAATTCTTCAATATTTGTCAATGTACACCAACGTCTCGGCCTTAGACTTAATAAATAATGATGAAAAGAAGAAAGAAAAAATCCATAAATCAGATGAAATTATTGGAAACTCGTCTCTAAGGCAGATCACACGTACTTATTTTCTGGAGCACATCAGAAACGTGGACACACACAATAACAAGATATCAAAAACTTTTCAGGTACAGGCACAAATAGAGTTTTTGTAAAAAAGACGTTTTGTTCTTTTTAATTTAGTATTTTTTTTGAAAATCTCATGAGATTCTCCTGTCCAAAAATGTAAATCATCAGAAGCTACATCAATTTGTTTCTTGTGTCCTCTTATGAATTTGTTGAATTTTGAAGAAATTTGAATTCAAATGACACGAGTTTTTCATTTCAATGATGATGACCAGTGGTAATTAATGCAGGTAAAAATGAGCCAACTACCAATGCTATAATCTCTTTGAATTTGAGTCCTGATACGGTAGCAGGAACACCTTCAGCTGTTGGTAAATGTGAGTAGGAATTACTGTTTCTTGTCATTAGTTCGGGTAGTACATGAACTGTGGCTACGTAGAGAAATGTCCCAGCACTGAATAACATGGCAAGGCCTGTGGCATTCACGTTGCTCAGCGTTTCTTTTCCCTCCTGAAAAAAAAAGGAATCGTGAAAGTCAACAGGATTAATGACGCCTGACGATTTTCTATTTATCCAGCATCAATAATTTCGCAATAAATGACCACTAAAATGCTTATGTAAGAGGAGCAACTTGATGAAAAGTGCATCAAGCCTCTGAAATGAAAGTAATTTGTAGGGGAAGGTGGGACAATATGGACATAAGGGGTAATATGGACACATTCGAGTTTTTATGCAGAAATTATGAAAAAATCCTTGAATGAATGAAAAGATTGAAGATGAATTTTTTTAATCGGAAAGCTGAGGAAATTTCAGTCGAGAAACATGTACCAGAATTGATTTTTTTCCATTTTTCGAAAATTCAATTTTTTCAGGCATTTTTTAGGGGAAGAAAGCTCTCCGATTTTTGAGCAAATTCAGTTTTTTGGAAATATCTCTGGTTCTATTGGTTGTAGCAACCTGGAACCGATTTTAAATGAAAGGTGGGATCATTTTCCATCGATTCATGAGGTTTTGGATTCGAAAATATCAATTTTTCATATAGTTATAAGGCAAAAACCGATGATCATAATTTTTCACAAAAGTTCCCATAATTATCTGAGAAATCGATATTTTTCAATTCAAAACCCCATAAATCGATGGGAAATGATCTCACCTATCATTTAAAAACGGTCCCAGGTCGCTGCGACCAATAGAACCAGAGATATTCCCAAAAAAATGAATTTCCTCAAAAATCGAAAGGTCTTTACCCCTCAAAAATGTCAGAAAAATGAAATTCTCAAAAAATTAATTCTGGCACATGTTTCTCGACTAAAATTCCCTCAGCTTTCCTATGGAATCATTGAAAAAAATCTATCTCCCACTGTTTCATTACTATGTCCATTTTGCCCTACGTTCCTCTACACATATATATATATATATACATGCCTTTCCTATTCCAAAGTATGTAACAAGTGCCAGACAAGGAGCAGACAATGAAAACACTAATAAGTGTCGACTGATTCTTTTTTTATCCACTCCTTCGTGAAGTAGAAAAGATACCAGACCAAATGCTGCTGGTGCCTGAAAGAATTCACTCATTAATTCCAAGAAGATAATATTAATTCTCTGGAGTCTTCAAATACTCACTTTGTGCAACATGATGGCAAGAAAAACAATGACTTCAACGTCAGCTTGAGATGTAGTTGCAGCTGCTCCAAGAGCAACTCCATCAGCAGCAGCATGTACTACAAGTCCAAGAGTAGCAGTCATGCTCTTCTCTTTTCCTCCAGATTTTCTCGTTGAGCATTGATCTATTAGGAGCATGAAAACGAAGCCAAGGACGAGACTTATTCCAATCAAACTATGAGGATCATCTTGAGGGAAAAAAAATATCAAATTACAAATTACAAATTCTTCTAAAATAACAGAATCTATTTAGAAGAGGAGCGTGGGGCTAAATGGACCGTCAAAGCCATTTGATTCAGGATTTTTTTTTTCAGAGTGAAGGACTCAGTAAAAAAATATGAAAAAAATTGAGAAGTTGCTTCAATATGTCAATATTACTCATGAATTTTTGTGGATTTTTCCTCAGTGCCCTTGACTCCCAAAAAAAAATTTTGCAAATAATTTTGATGAAACCGGTCCATTTTGCTTGCATTTTTTCGTTTGTTTTGATCTCAAAAAAATAATTTACTGTGCTCTCCATGTCCTGTATGAACAACTCCTCCAAATAGAGCCCTTATTCCCTCAGGAATTATCACAGCCAATGCAGTTCCTACCAAAAGTCCTGCTCCAAGAACTGACACTAATTGCAATTTATCCTTTGACACAAAGAAAAAAGAAAAATGTTAATTTTAAAAAATTGAAAAAAAAAACATTCCATATATTTGATCAATTGTTTTTCATCATGAACAATAATACATACTTCAGACAAGTTAATAACAAGTGGAAGAGATCCAGCAACATAAGATCCAACCAGCATAACGAGTGCCAGCATCCACAGAACAGCTGTCTGATCCATTGCTCCAAAATGATATTATCAAATTCAAGTAAATAAATTATCACTGATACTATATATGGTACAAATAACAATGTTTTTGAAAAAAAATGTATCTGCTGCACAAAATAGCATGCAGCTCAATTCTTTAATTATTATTATTCTATAACATGTTATTTTTCGGCTCCATAATTTCTTTCCTAACCCATACTTGACGTAGACAAATGTTTCTTGATTATGAAAGGTGTGTGTGTGCTTTTCTGTTCTGTTTAGAAAGCTGAGTTGCATTCAACTTCTGGCAATTGCCACTACGTGACGGCACAATCCAGGCTTTCTGATATTAAGGGGCAACGAAAGACCCAGTCAATTTCAGAATTTTTCAAACCCATTGTTTAGAAATAATTAGAGGAGAGTGGGGCAAAATGGACACTGTAATGTAACGGTTGGAGATGGATTTTTTTTTGATGATTCTATTGAAAAGCTGAGGAAATTTTAGCTGGAAAACGAGTATCAGATGTATTTTTTTCGTTTTTTTTTTTGAAAATTCGATATTTTTCGGCATTTTTGAGGGGTGAAAAGCCTTGCTTTTTTTGAAAATTTTCAGTTTTTTGCAAATATCTCTGGTTCTATCGGTCGTAGCACTTCGGGGTTGGTCTCAAATGAAAGGTGAGCTCATTTGCCATCGATTTATAGGGTTTTAAATGAAAAATATCCATTTTTGAGATAGCTATAGGCCAAAAACTGTTTCACAAAACTGTTCTACAAAAATGCCCATAAATACTTTTAAAATCGATATTTTTAAATTGAAACCCCTATTAATCGATGGCAAATGATCTCACCTTTCACCTCCATTCGGAATTTTTACGCTGCGACGAATAGAACTAAAGATATCCTCAAAAAACTAAAAATTTTCAAAAAAAGCAAGGGTTTTACCTCTCGAAAATGCTCAAAAAATACAAAATCGCAAAAAAATTCAAAAAAATTGATTCCGGTACTCGTTTCCCGCCTAAAATTTCCTTAGCTTTTCAATGGAATCATCAAAAACAATCCGCCGTCAATATTTCTATCAATTTCAAGAGTTTTCCATAATATTTGCCTAAAAAAAAAAATTTATGGCGAATTCGAATAGAATTTCCTTTCAAACTCATATTTCTAGATATTTTCCGTGGAGATGCGAGGTTTTCCTTGAAAATAACTTTAACGAAAAGGTCATTTTCACAAAGCAAGGGCCTAAATCGTTCTGGCTTTCGGCCCTCCAGGTTTCCCCATCATCACGCCTTTATGAAACCTTGACGAAAATAGATGAAAAATGATTTTCTTTCGCAAAGTTTCGAGAAACAAAATAAATCCCACAGAATATTAGTGATTTTCGGAATCTCCCTATCTACGCCGTGTTAAAACTTCTAATTTTGCGATTTAATATCTTATATACCTTCTTCCATCATACCTTATTTTGATAGAATGCATTCATACACCTAAAATATTTGAATTTTTGAAAAATGTCATTGAACGTGTTTCTCATCGTATAGTCAAAAAAAAAGTTAAATTTTTTTATAAATTGTTAATAACAATGTATACCATAAAAAATTCTCAACTTTTGATGAAGTGAAACGGTAAAGAATGTGATGAGAAATAAAATGAGTTCTAGAAATGAGAAATTGGTTGAAAACTGTAAAATTTTCTGTAACTTTGAAAATTCCTTCAAAAATTGAAAAAATGAAGAAATTAAAAAGCACAGAAATTTTTCAAATTTTCAATAAATTTTCGTTTCGAAGACTTATTTTATTACCCATTGTATTCTTTACAGATTCACTTCATCAAATTTGAGCATTTTATCTCGTATAAATTGTTATTAACGATTTTATACAAAAATTTAACTGTTTTTTTTTCACTGTAGAGAGAGAAACACTTTAATTCAAGGTTGATGAAATAGATGAAATTAAATATAGAATATTTGTATTTAATATACGTATCATTTGATTTCCTCTCATCTTCTCCTCCCTTCTTCTTTTCATCGAAATTCACGAAATTTCGATAACATATACATACCAGATGAATTTTTCTAAGATAAAGATGTATTCAATAAAATTTATCAATTTTTTCCTTCTTTTATATTTAATAATAAAAATTTCTTCGTTTATCATTGCTCTAATGATATTGGGGGATAAAAATGTACAATTATTACTGCTTCTTCATTTTCTCACATACAGACCCTTTTTTTTCTCCGGAGATTCGAATTAATTGTTAAGCTTTTACACATTCATTGATTACCAATAATAATAAGTAAGTAAATGCAAAGAGAAAAAAAATGCATAATGTATTTTCAATCTAAAATTATTCAATTAAACTTTGAGTCGTACAAATTTCATATTTGTTTCAACTTATTTCTTTTTTTTTTTCACACCTGTATACATATTCGCTATTAATATAATAGGCCCATGGGATTAAATTACTTTGAATTTTCATCAAAGTTCATTTTTTTTTTTTTTTCAATCAAACAGTTCTTTCGCATTTTTTTTTCTTTGTGGCGTTATCAAAAATCGTATTGTTTCAAGAATTATTCTGTGATCAACAAAGTAAATGAAGTTTATCTTAAAGGCTATACCATTATTCAATCATCAAATTTTCGTAATCGTCGTAACATTCAATATTAAACCCGTAGTAAAAAACAAGACTCCTTTCATTTCTCTTCTGCACTTTTTTCATTTCATTATTTTGATCTCAAACGTTTGAATTAAAAATTGTCTCAATCAGTTTCACTGATCTATTAGATAGACTAAAAAGATGAACGAGAAAAAAAAAGAGAAAAATACATTAATTTTAAGGCGGTAATGCGTTAATCAATGATTCAAAAAAAAAATACATATATAATCCACAGAATATAGCCAAATCTTTCGTAAAAGAACAATACAGCATTTTTATTCCTAAATTATATTTTATTTGAATTTTTTCCAGTTTCCCTCTTTCCAAAAGGACTCGTTGTGAATTACTACTTTTTTTAATTTATAAAAACAGTAATCATGCGTCAGTACATCAAAAAAAATCCACGTTTTCCTCTTCAATTTGATAATTAAAGCCCCCAAGAAATGTAAAACTTATTTTTCTGTTCAATTTTTTTTTTTTTGTCTGAGAGAAAAAGACATCATTACTCAATGATTTTATTCTCATTTCAATTTTTTCTTTCTTTCCATTTTTTTTTCTTTTCTCCAAAATATACTGTATACAATATTTAACTTTTACTTATAAATATATACAGTCATGTATTCCGATGAGCACTAACTCAATTACAAGTTTCTTGTAAAAATTCATTATTCCATCAATTTTTTTTTTTTCCGACATGAAATTGAGCAGTGCACATACAGTTTACCTCGTACATCTCCAAGAAGTACAACTATTGATTTAAATCATGAATTCATTTATTGATTTGACGTTATTTCTTGTTCATTAATGATTCTCTTGAACATAAACATAGTACATCTCACAGTCGTTTCATTCTCCCTGGTGTATTTGATAAAAACCACTTCTCATAATTAATATTTTTTCTCCGTTTATCACGAAAAATTCTAAATCATTTAACTTTTTTAAATTGTGAAAATTACCATTCAATTCTCCTCTATAATAAGCGCCACACAATCTTCTGTTTAATCTTTTCATTTTTTTTTTTCTATTCTTTATCTTCTTCTCATTTCATTTTTCTTTGTAAATATGTACACAGTTCTGGGTATTATTTCATTATTAAATGATTAATATTAATAGTAGGAATAATTGGGTTTTGTCAAAGGGGGGGTCAAAGAAAAAAAAAAAAAAAATTAGGAGATCATTAGTGATATTTAAGGGGGCTAATCCGCATAGACGATGAACTGCTGATTATCAACATCTGCTACTTCAACTTGTACAAATTGTGGCTGTTGAAGTTGAATTTGCGATACTTGTCTGCCAATAGCATTTCTTGACCTGGATGAATTTGAAAAAAAATAATTCAAATTAATTATAATATTCAAGAATTTATTTTTAGAAAATTATTACCTTAGAAACAAAGGGGCATAAGTGCCATGCTTGTACACATCACTTACGCCCCTTTATTCCTAAGCTAAAGAAATAAATTACAGATAAATTAATTGATTACTGAAAATGCATTATTTTCATTTAAAAAAAAAGGGGGAGAAAAAGTAATTTACTCACTTGGCTTTTGCATGTGTCAGTATATGTGATTTTAGATTTGTTGATTGTGCAAATTTTTTGCTGCATCCATCGAATGGACAAACATATGGCCTATCACCCGTATGAATTCTAACATGTGTTCTCAAATTAAAATCAAGGCTGAATCTCTTTCCACATCCTTCAAATGTACATTGGAATGGCTTTTCACCAGTATGAACAAGCTGATGCCTCTTTAATTTTGAACTTTCAACAAATGCTTTACCACATTCAGCACAAACATGTACCCTTGGTCCATGTGTATGCAAGTGTTTTCTCATTGCACTATTATCACGAAACATTTTTGTGCATCCTTTGTGTGGACATGCAATTGTACGTTCAACACCATCCATTGCTGGTGGTTTACGTACTTTCAATTTGTGTCCTGGTCTAGCAAATTCAGCCAATTGTTTTGGATCAGATAAATCAAGTCCAGGCATACCATCTGACACAGAACTACCAGAATGATTGAATTTTGTCGATGATTTTCCGGTCATGTACTCAGTGTAATCTGGATCAGGCTCTGGATTTGAGCCCTCATCTGGAACATCCACCAGGTGAGACGCTAATAGGACACTCCCTTTAACAGCAACAAACAAGCAAACCCAAACAAAAGCTATGGCATTGCTCATTTATATGTCATTAGAAATTTATGTTTTTTACTAAATTAAAAAACCAAATTTCTTGCGTGTGTCTTATACGATTTTACATTTTTTCTGTAGATTTCTATCAAAAAAATTTATAATTTACTTTTAAACGTAAAAAAAAAGAAAAAAATTCAAACAAATTAGACAATAGATCGGATTTTTAACGATATCAAAAATAGCAGACATCTGACAATTTTTTTAATTTTTTTTAATGATTAAAAAACTGTATCTAAAGGAAATTCATGGAATTACAAGTGCGAATTTTTTTAATATTTTTTTTTTCATAATTGTTTTGTTGTTTAAAAAAATAGAAAAAGGTGGATATCTGCTAATTTTAATTAGGGAAACATGGGGCAAAATGGACATTGTAATGAAACAGTGGGAGATAGATTTTTTTTTGATGATTCTATTGAAAAGCTGAGGAAATCTTAGGCAAACATCAATGGCCAAACATTTTTGGGAGATAAAAACCTTTCGATTTTTGGAAAAGTTCTGTTTTCTTGGAATATCTTCGATTTTATTGGTCGTAGCGACATGAGACCAATCTCAAATGAAAGTTGAGATAATTTCCCATCGATTTATGGAATTTATGTGAAAAATTATGATCATCAGTTTTTTCCCTATAGCTATGTGAAAAATCGATATTTTTGAATCCAAAACCCCATAAATCGATGGGAAATGATCTCACATTTCATTTGAAATTGGTCCCTGTTCACTACGATCAATAGAATCAGAGATATTCAAAAAGAAACAGAATTTGCTCAAAAATCGAGAGGCTTTACCCCTCAAAATGACCAAAAAAAAAAATAGAATTTTCAGAAAATTGAAAAAATTTAATTCTTGCACATGTTTTTCGACTGAAATTTTCTCATCTTTCCGATGGAATCATAGAAAAAATTCATCTCTAATATTTTCAGTCATTTAAAGATTTTCCCATAACATTTGCACAAAAATTCAAATGTGTCAATTTTACCCCTTATGTCCGTATTGCCCCACCTTCCTCTATACGTTTTTTTGAGGATTTTAAATAATACGCGCCTCGCAATGCATTGTGGGCAATATGGCGGACGTAATGACAATTTACTCGAGCCTCTAAACAGCTCAATTTCCCCTTTGATTCATCAAAAAAATCCAGAACTACCTATCATTTTCAAAAAAATAGAGAATAAGCAAAAAAAACCGTTGAATTATGAATTTTCTTTTAAGAGTCTTCAATGAAAGAGAATAGAACAGCAGGAAATACAGAGAATTAACGACATTAACGACAAGGCCGGAGATACAGAGGTGCCTTTAATAGATACATTGAATTCTCTGTACATAATGTTAGTGTCTTTAAGTGCCATTTAAGTGTACGTAAAGTGTAATTAATTTAACATATACTTGAAGGGCATGTTGAATACACGCGAAAGGCACTTTTGTACGTGCAGCCTTATCGAAGAATTAAGGGTTTTGAGAATTTATACAGGACGTTTCTAATGTTGTCATCATTATGTAGTATTTTTTTTTCTTTAATTTTCATGTATTTTTTTTTTAGACTAATTGACAGTAAAAATTGCATTCTATACATGTGCACAAAATGTGTCATAGCAGGAAACCTTTGTTACCACCTGAGTTGATAGCACAGATCGATGCTAAACCAGGTTTGGTGCACAAGAGCCCATGTATAAAATGCAATTTTCACTGTCAATTAGTCTAAAACAAAGTACATGAAAATTTTGAAGAAAAAGAACTACATAATAATGATAACATTAGAAACGTCCTGTATGATTCTCAAAATGATTCCATATTTTTAAGATAAATCCCCAAACCCCTTGAAAATCCTCTATGCATTGAATCTGCTTTTTGTCTGTTCAATTCCCCACCATCAAATATGTCTGTCTCTCTCTCTCTCTATCTGTTACATGAGTCCGCCATTATTAATGGCTGCCTGATCCCTAAAAAAGAAGCCATTTTCGAAATATGGCTGCCTCCCTGACATCATAATGGCGTTGGGCACGATCAAAACAAACAACAGATGCTGTCAATGGAGTCCACCGGTATTTGAAAAAAAAAACCAGCGTAAAAACATAATAAATAAATTTACAAATGTATATTTTAATGAATCAAAAAAAAGTGTACTCGAATACGTAGTTATTGATTTTATTAAACCGGAAGTGCGTAGCCCCCTTTCGTGTATGCCAATGGCTTGTAACACGAACTAACGTAATAATGTTTCGTAGAAAGGAAGAAAAAAAAACGCAAGCATGCCACGAATTTAACAAATTAAAATTTAAATTAATGACTTAATGTGAACAATAAAAGAACGTAGAATTTTCATAAAATCATAGATAAAATATTTGAACTCACCGTCATCAGTTCCAGATGCCCACATTGTCACCGAAAATTCACCTTCCAGTGTCTTGATCTGTACCTGCTTCTGTTCCCACTTTCTTGCTTTAGTTTCTGTACCCATTTCCCCAAATATAGTGTGATCAGGTCCACGAAATCTTGAATTACCACCTTTTCTATTTTTTTTAGTTGTTTTACGTGATGGTCCAGGACTTGATTCAACATAAATATCGTTGTCTGGTACTGGTATTTGATCATAAACGCTCAATGGATCACCACCTACAATCTCCTCTTGTGTCTGTAGTATGATTTCTTCACGTCCTGGTTCTGGGAGTGGTTGAAGTGATATCATTGGCTGTCCATCATCATCCTCAATTGTTGTTTCTACTGTTTCACAAGGTATTTCAACTGGTATTGTCTCAATTTCTACCTCCTGTATGTCCGGTTGTATTTCAACTTCAGTTATTATGTCTGTAGACGCCATATTAATATCAGCAGACGCCATGTTACTAATCAAAATGGCCTTTTTACTTGCAGACGGAGGCCGCTCGACGCACCACTGGATTGGCAACTTGTCCCCTCTCCTCTTGCCCCTTCTTCCCCTCTTTGCCCCTTTAAAAAAATTTCATCGAGCATCTTGGAAAGCTGCTAACGCCATCTCTCCCTCAAGGTACGGCCTCATGCAGGCTTTTTTGACGCTAGCAGCAGCGTCAAATCGGGTCACGTGACACTATTTTGAATTTCCCGCCATTTATGAGAAATTTAGCGACAAGTAGTAAAAATATCAACAATCTGAGCTTCATCGCTGGAGAAGGAACGTCAATATTGTCGGCATAAATTATTAAAAATGATGAGTTCAGATGAGATAAATACTAAAAAATATTTTATTAAATGATAAAAATATAGATTCAAACAGTAATTGCTATTTTTTATCAGCCTATTAACGCTTAACTCCTGTGAAAAGCTATGTTGACGTTGCTGTTTGACGCGGAGATTTATCGCTAAACTTTTTTAAGCAGCGGGAAATTCAAAATCATGTCACGTGACTCAATTTGACGCTGATACTAGCCTCAAAAACGCCTGCATGAGGCCGTACCTTCAAAATTCCCCTCCATTTTTACCGACAGGCGCTATTTCAAATGTGCACCACCAGGAAATTCACTCCAGGAAAATATACAAGTCTTCGACTATATAATAAAAATCAGCAGTTTCATGACCAACTTGTTCAGCTCTCGTTCAGGTGACTTTCAGTGTGACTTGTGGAGTTGAAAGTTTTTTTTTTTTTTTCTCTGGAGTAACTTGGAATAATTACAGGCACTTCATGTCAAATGGAGAATGGAAAAGTTTCGTTTGAGAAGATGAAGAGACTTAAGATGTTAATGAGATATTAGGATTTTTTTCTCCTTTACTCGTTATTTCCAATGTGGTCAGGATTTTTTGACCTAGAAAACGACGTTTGTCGATTATCATGTCTGAAAGCAGTGATTCTGAGGAATTCTTCGATGCTGAGGATGACAGCTTTCATAAAAGCTCTAGGTAATATTTTATTTGAATATTTAGATGATGAATTTCTGGTGAAAATGAGTTTAATTCGATGATTTCAATTATGTGTGAATATTTACAAGGTTTCAAGTAGAATCATCATTAAATTATAGACATGATATCACTGCTCATTATAATGTTTTCACTCATCATTATGCGAGATTATCATTTTTTTTTTACAGACGTAGTAAATTGAAGGAATCCACTGCAGTAGGAAATTCCGAAGATAAACCAACACCTCCAATTACTCCAATTACTCCATCCAGCGATAATGTATTTGTTAAGCCAGCTGATCCAAAGCCTGTTTCTCAGAATATAAATAATGCAGAGATTGACAAAAACGTTAATTCCGAGAAGAAGGTAAAAAAAAAAATTTTCACAATCCATTAAAAAAAAATAAACGTACATTTATGATAATTTTGGATTTAATGATAGGATGACGATGTTAAACCAGCGCGATCCGACAAAACAGTCAGTCGAAGGAAGTTCAGGGAGTTACGTCAACGTATGGAAACAGAGGACGATGATATACCAATCAACAATTCACCACCAGACAGCCAGACATCTTCGATCGAAGGTGTTTATCCAACCCCATCGAAAACATCCCATCCTTTCAGAATAATTGAGCATGATACACTCAGTTTGCAAAGTATGACATCACTTGGTAGAGTTGGAAGAATTTTAGCTGGTGGAAGTGATGCAGCATCTGGTATTGTACCATCTGGTGTTCCAGTGTCCATGTCAAGAGAAGCACAAATGTCAGCACTGGCTAGTACACAAAGCAAAGACGAGGATTCAGCATCTGGGAAAGTATCGCAGTCATCGAGTGTATTGACGCTTTCTGGAGATATTGTTCAGGACAGATCTGGCAATAGTAGGAGTGATCTTTCGAAGGCAGAGGCTGGGGTGGTACTGCAGGAGCCAGATGTCATAGCCAGCACAAAGAATAATGGAAAGGCTGTGGAGAATCCAGAGCAAATGCCCATTGCACCACCTAGGAGAAAGAAAAAGTCAAAACCCCAAACACCCACTGATTTGGCTGTACGTAAATCATTGATAGCCTTTTTGAATACTCCAAAAATTCGATCTAACGTTCATTTTTTGGCTTTATTATTTGCTCTAGCCTACCTCAGCTACAGGATCGATGCCTGCCTCGTCTCTGCCAAGTCCAGCAAGTACAATTGAATCCATAACACGTGAATTTGAACACTCATTGGATATAAGATCAGCTACAAAGGGCCAATACGTCGTTAAGCCCCAGGCAAGTTTCACAACAAGTAATTACGTTCTTTACTTCAAGGATGAAAAAATACCAGTTCATTGTGACACGATATCACCCTCCAAGGGATTTCTAATGGCACACCAATATGATCGGGTCAGTGGCTAATATTATCGCAATGCCTGTTTCATTTGTCGATTTGTTATTATTTGAGGAGAATTGCATTTTTTTTTTTTTTTTAAGTTATTGCTATTTTAATTATTTTGGAAATTATGAATTGATTATTTTTCCATGTATTTTTCGTTGTATGTAGGTTTCTTGTTAGCTTCAGTAGACGTTTGGAAAGAAGTGCCAGTAGAGTCCTTATCAACCTTCGAAAGAAAAACCAAATGTTGTGTTTGACAAAAAAAAAAGTTCATAAAACTTTATTTGGTGAATTTTTCATTGGAGCAAAAACTTTAGTATTCATAGGATTTTCTTATCTTCATGTATTAATAGTGTTCTTTTGTTTTTTCCTGTTTATTCTAAATCTAATGAAGGATGAGGATAAATCAAAGGCAGAAGGGCCCTCATCCGCAGAACTGGAGAGACTAGAAAAAATGAAAGCAGAATTGATGAGCTTACGGTCCAGTGATAAATCAAACAGTCCTCTTGGTTCGATATCAAGTAATAGTATCGGACGATATTCACTCGGCCCACAGAGATTATCTGGTATTAATCCTTATGGTTCACGGGAGAGGCGCAAATCAGCTGGGGATCAAGATATGGTCAAACAACTCAATATGTTTGTGAGAACGAGAACAGATTCTGGGAAACGACTGACTGATATGGTATTATTCTCATTGAATTAAAGAAAAATGAACTCTTCGAGGTAACATGATCCAGGATTTTTTTTTAAGGATCAAAGATTCGATGAAAAAATCTGAAAAAATTTGAGAAGATGCTCCAATATGTGAACATTGTTGGTGAATTTTTTCAAATTTTTTCGTACAGATCTTCACTCTAAAAAAAAATCCCAAATCATTTGGAGCCTCAGGTGCATTTTAGGTTTTTTTTTGTCTTCATTTCCAATTAATAAATGAATAATATTTCTTTTCAGGAAATTTTGGAGCAAGTGACAGTACTGAATCTGGACACAGGAGAGCGAGTGCCATTAAGTATAGCCGAGGATAAGCTTCCACAATGTATGAATCCCCTTTCGCTACATATCATGCGGTTAACATCCGAGTATGTGAGTAACTCTAGTCTTGATAAGGAGAAAGAGAGTGACGAGGAGAGTGTAGACAGTAAAATGTCGTCGATTCCACCGGACGAAGATGTGCCTGTAGGTCGTGTGCGTAAGAAAACTCAAAAATTAAAGAGATTCTTAGGTTCAACGGTCAAGAAAACAATGGACAAAGCGAAATCAATTGCCCAGGAAGTGTCTCATGCACGACACAAGGAAGACGTAATGGACATTGTGGATGACGTTTATCCTGGTGAGCCACAAGTGATTAAATTGAAGGCATCCAATAGCCACAAAGGACCCTACGAATTTTCGTGCCTCCAGCACGTTCAGGATCTCAGTGGTGAGCACATTGGACCCGTCTGGTGCATGAAATTCTCAGCTTGCGGTAGACTTTTAGCCACAGCCGGTCAGGATCGAGTTTTGCGAATCTGGGTCCTTCGTGATGCCTTCACATACTTCCAGGACATGAGAACAAAGTACAATGCTGAAAAAGTAAGTCCAACACCCTCCCAGGAGTCCCTAGTCTCTCAACAATCAATGGAAGATCCAAATGTAGCGGCAAGTGCATTAAGCGAAATCGAAGGTACCAAGAGTCCTTTCATGCCAAAGCCCTTCTGCACATATATAGGACATACATCAGATCTTCTCGATGTCTCGTGGTCCAAGAATTACTTCGTTTTATCATCCTCAATGGATAAAACTGTAAGACTATGGCATATATCTCGTAAAGAGTGTCTCTGCTGTTTTCAGCACATTGATTTTGTAACAGCCATTGTTTTTCATCCCAAGGATGATCGTTATTTTCTGTCTGGTTCATTGGATGGAAAATTGAGATTATGGAATATACCGGATAAGAAGGTTGCAGTCTGGAATGAAGTTGATGGACAAACTAAGCTTATTACTGCAGCTAATTTTTGCCAGAATGGAAAATTTGCAGTTGTAGGATCGTATGATGGTCGTTGTATATTTTATAATACAGATCAGCTCAAGTATCACACGCAAATCGACGTGAGATCAACGAGAGGGAAAAATTCTCGTGGTCGTAAAATAAGTGGCATCGAACCAATGCCAGGTGAAGACAAGATTCTCGTTACTTCCAATGACAGCAGAATAAGACTCTACGATCTGAGGGATTTGAATCTATCGTGCAAATACAAGGGATACGTCAATGTCAGCAGTCAAATTAAAGCGAGCTTCAGTCCTGATGGACAGTACATAGTTGCAGGCTCGGAAAATCAATGTATCTATATTTGGAAGACTCATCACGATTACTCGAAATTTTCGAGTGTCAGGCGTGATCGTAATGACTTTTGGGAAGGCATTAAGGCGCATAATGCTGTTGTTACTTGTGCTGTATTTGCACCAAATCCAGATTCAATTATTCGGCAAATTGAGGCACGTGAACACTGGGAGGGACGTGAAAATCCGAAGAATGGAGCTTTAAGTGGGGCAACTGCTAATCCAGTTGATCCAGTTGTTGAACAGAGAACAAAGGGATGCGGTGGACATGTTTTAGTTAGTGCTGATTTTAATGGGTGCATCAAAGTATTTTTGAATAAAACTAAACCAAAGCACAGTTCACTACCTGCTTCGGCACTTGCGTAAATTTTTCATTTTTATTCTACTTTTTTCCTTTTGGTTTTTATAGTTTTATCTGAAGATTTTTTTTTCTTTTTTTTTTTGGAAATGATATATATTTTTTAATAAATTTTTTATTCATGTGAAAATTTGTATAAGTTGACTGTAAAATAACTATGTATAATGGTGGTTATGATATTCAATCGTTTTCATGATATCTGAGTTTACACATGGAAAAACGAATTTTCGGTAAAAAAAAGAAAAAGACTACTTTATCAAGACAACTAAGGAAGAAAGTAATAGGCGCCTCAGAAAATATTACTGTGTAGTTATTAGTAATCATGATTTCTGACTCGAAAACAAAATTATGTACGATTTTCTGTACATAATTCTCCGTTCTATCGAGCAGAACTATGAATTTCGAAGGAAAATATTTTCTATTCGTGCAAATCAAAGTCGGAAAGGGTAAGAAACCTGTAAAAAAAATCAGTGCCATATTTCCCATAAACTGTAAAATTCTTTTTTTTTTTGAGCGGATTGAGAAAACTGTGAAACAAAAATTTATAATCTAGATGAATGATAATTTATTATTCCATTCCAACTAGTCTTTGTGAAGGATTCAGTTAAATTTGAGGGAATTTTAGAGTTTCAGTCTATAAATAGTCCGGTATTCAACGAAAATTGTAAAATAAATTCGGAATGAACCCTTTTTTTAAATTAAAAGTAATTAGCAAAATGTTTAATCAGTTTGAGGAGCTTGCATGATTTTTTTCCAGCACAAAATTGTAAATGAATTATAAATTTTTCAAAATTTAAATTTTAAAAACTGAAAAAGATGTGCAAGCTCTTGATTTTTCGATGCTTAAATAATGGATTGTGTTTGAAATCGTTCATCAGTTGTCCCAACTCAGTTCATCCACTAGAATCTCTGAAATGATATTAATTTTTCCGTGAAGTTCCTTTCACTCTTTTTATTACATATGAAAGGTAGAGGGAAGTGAGGCAATACGGACGTAGGGGGTAAAATGGACACATTTGAGTTTTTATGCATATATCATTAAAAAGTCTTTAAATGAATGAAAATATTGCAGATGGATTTTTTTAAATGATTCCATCAGAAAGATGAGAAAATTTTAGCCTAGAAACATGCCAGAATGATTTTTTTCCCATTTTTTGAGAATTCGATTTTTTCTGGTATTTTCGAAATGCCTTTCGATATTTGAGCAAATTCAGTTTTTTTGGAATATCTCTGGTTTTATTGGTCGTAGCGACCTGAGACCGATTTCAAATGAAAGGTGAGATCATCTCTCATCGATTTGTGACATTTCGAATTTGAAAATATCGATTTTTCACATAGTTATAGGACAAAACCTGATGATCATAGTTTTTCACAAAAGTTCCGATGACTATGTGAAAAATCGATATTTCCAAATTCAAAACCCCATAAATCGATGGAAAATGATCTCACCTTTCATTTAAAATCGGCCCCAGATCGCTACGACCGATAGAACCAGAGATATTTCCAAAAAACTGAATTTTTTCAAAAATCAGAAGGCTTTTACCACTCAAAAATGCTAGAAAAAAAATCAAATTCCTAAAAAATTGTAAAA
Source organism: Aleiodes alternator (assembly GCA_963921955.1). Classification (NCBI taxonomy): domain Eukaryota; kingdom Metazoa; phylum Arthropoda; class Insecta; order Hymenoptera; family Braconidae; genus Aleiodes; species Aleiodes alternator. Next base: position 6,623,644 of record OY998100.1, on the reverse strand, counting down.
AATTAATTCTGGTACATGTTTCTCGAATAAAATTTCCTCATCTTTTCGACGGAATCATTAAAAAAGATCAATCTCCCACTGTTTCATTACAATGTTCATTACAATGTCCATTTTGCCCCACGTCCCTCTACAATAGTAGAGAATATCGTTACTATTGTCGTTGTAATTTGTTTTAATTAACTCCCCAAAAATTCTTCTAATGTCGCTATTATCAATCTTTATGCTGATCCACAGTAAACAAAAAGCTTTGATTTACGATATCGATCAAGTGATATTTTGATATTTCTCTCGATCCTGCAGCCGTTTTGTTTTGAAATTGAGCTATTTTTCAGGACATTGTGGCTGTGTATCCCTTCTTCTTGTTCTAGCAATAATAAAACTCCAATCAAGCTTCTAAAAAACATCAAATACGTCAAATAAATAGAAAAAACACATTGCTTTCCATAAATTTACCTTTAGAGCTTCAATTTATTCTCGTTTTTACAAAACACTGTATCATAATTAAAATCCAAAGGGGATTATCTCACGAAAAAATGAAAAAAAAAACTCTTAAAGATTGAAGATAACAGGTTTCCGGAAATGTATTTTCACAAAAAAACAAAAAAAAATGTTGTTCAATGTAATTAAGGCGGATTTATTTAATGATTGACAATAAGGATCTGCAATTAATCCAAAATTAGGATTCTGTATGAACGCATCACTTACTTGTCTTTCTTAATGCAATTTCGACAGTTATTAAATTTGTTTTATCATGATAAAGTGTAGGATTGTTATCTTAAGGCAATTTGCAAGGTCCAGAATGATAAAAAAAAAATACGTGAATAAAAAGCCATTGAGTAAATCATAAAAAATAATGAAATTAAATGAAATGTGTATATTGTTACACGTGTTATATTGTCAATTAAAAAAAAAATTATTGCGTTGGATTTTATTATCCATGTGCATAATTAAATTGTGCATCAACAAATTAATTCAAATTATAAGGGAAAGTGGGGCAGAATGGACCTCTGTGGCAACATATGGTTCAGGATTTTCTCTCGGAGTTCAGCACTTTATGCAAAAATCTGAAAAAATTCGAGAAGATGCTCCAATATGTGAAGCTTGTTGCTGAATTTTTTCATTTTTTTTTTCATCGAGGTCTTTATTCTCGGAAAAAAAAAATTCTAATTATTTTGAACCACGGGACCATTTCGTCCCGCTCTTCCCTATGAGATAAATGAGTAAATGACGCTAGAAAAACAGTAATGTGGTGGAAAAATTGATTATGATAATAGAAAAATCAAAATAATTCAATGTATTTTCTCTAAATCCAAACAAAATGATTGTATATTGTTCAATGAGGCGTTTATGATAAGAGGGAGGGGGGGGGGAGGAAAAACAGTGAAATAGATCAAGTACAGGGAATCCAAAGGAGTGTATCCACTGCTAGTGTAAATAAAAAATCAATAAAAAAGGGGAATTGAAGAGTGGAGGAGGAAAAATCGTCGAAAAATGAATAGAAAGGAAAATATAATAATAATAATTGAATTTAAATAATAAAAAAAGAAGAAAATTCATGTACATGAACATCTGTAAATACATTTTTAATGGTATTGCGAATAATACGCTCAGTTGCTGCTGAATTAAGAATTATAGTATTTATAAATATAATTTTGCTGGCAGAGTTAAAGGAAATTACCGGATTTCCCAAAATTTTCAATGAACATTTGAGTTCACAATGGAAAAAAACCGGTAAAATTTTTTGTGTTGTAGATAAAATCAATCCATGTGGAACGATTATCTGTAATATATGTCGAGATTTGTATGCAATAATTGAAAGCATCTCACTATGTTTAATTCATTTGCATCTTTCTTTTGTATAGGCTAAAATATATTGAAAGAGGAAAAAAAATCGTTTTATTCTATGAAGTCCTTAGAATATATATATTATACATATATGTATACATTTATCCTTCCATTGCGTTGTATAGAAACATAAACTTCCAACTAAAATCCCAAGTTCAACTTTTGTTATTCGGTTGAAGTGGAAAAAAATGGGAAATGACTTGAGATGGATTTTTTTCTATTTTTTTTTTTAATTCTACTTTTTTGGGCATAAATTAGTGGTTTTGTATTTTTTTGAAGATATCTTCGGTCCTATTGGTCGCAGCGATTGAAGCTTGCTCTTTAATGAAAGGTGAGATCATTTCCCATCGATTCATGTGGTTTTTTGAGAGAAAAAATGATAAAATTTTGAGGTATTTATAGGCGAAGGTGAGGTAAAATGGACACCAGGGGTAAAATGGACACATCTAAATTTTGAGGCAAACATTATGGGAAACTCTTGAAATTAATAGAAATTTCGGTGGTAGATGGTTTTCGATGATTTCAGTGGAAAGCTGAGGAAATTTTGGGCTGGAATTAATTTTTTTGAATTTTTAGCGATTGTGACTTTTTTGAGCATTCTAGAGCGGAAGACCCTTCCTTTTTTTGAAAATTCTCAGTTTTTCGAGAATATCTCCGGAATTTTCACGCTGCGACAAACAGAAGCTCGTCGCAGCGTGAAAATTCCGGTGGGAGGTGAAAGATGAGATCATTTGCCATCGATTTATAGGATTTCTAATTGAAAAATATCGATTTTTGAAATATTTATTGGCATTTCTGTGAAACAGTTTTGTGAAACAGTTTTTGGGCTATAACTATCCCGAAAATTCATATTTTTTAATTCAAAACCCCATAAATCGATGGGAAATGAGCTCACCTTTCATTTGAGATCACTCCCGAATTGCTTCGACCGATCGACCCAGAGGTATTCGCGAAAAACTAGAGATTTTTGAAAAAGGAAAGGCTTTCACCTTTCAAAAATGCCGGAAAATATCGAATTTTCGAAAAAATTGAAAAAAAATACATCTGATACTTGTTTTCCGGCTAAAATTTTCTCAGCTTTTCAATAGAATCATCCAAAAAAATCCATCTCTAACCGTTTCATTACAGTGTCCATTTTGCCCCACTCTCTCCTAGACTATTTCATGAAAATCACAACAAGTACTTCAAAAAATGACTATTATTTTGGAAAAACAACCACATAAATCAATGGCAAATGATCTCATCTTCCATTTAAGATCATCCCCAAGTGACTAGAACCCATAAATGCAGTGATATCTCCAAAAAAGTGAAATGTTTCGAAAACGGAAAGAAATTCCCTTTAGAATCTTCCCTAAAAAAATGAAATTTTCATAAAATTCCTAAAAATCAATTCTAGCACATGATTTCTTTTTTTTTTTATTAGCACATGATTTCAATCCAAAAATTTTCTCAGCTTTTCAGTGGAATCACCAGAAAAAAATTAATCTCCAATATTTCCCCCCTGATTTCACCCTTCACCTACTTTTTATCCCACCCCTCCTCCCCCTCCTCGAATTAGCACAAGTGTGTTAACAGTGTCCCATTGAATGAGTGAACCCATAGCAAAACCAGAGGCACAACATAGCAGTACATGTTCTGATAGAAAAGAAAAGAGGAGAGGATACTCATTGAATGACTGAGGCACACAGGGGGATGGTATAGAGTGCCACCGAAACGACTTAGAGAGATATCTGTCTGACGCGTGTTACCCATTGCCACTGCGAGGGGGAGACCTATATAACTGTACCATCGTGTGTCTGGGTCAGGGGGAGGGACACACCGGGTACGTTATAGCATACACTTGGTTATATTGGACAGGTGTATACCATTCTGACTCGACAACTTACCGCGTGCACGCATCATCAATCTAACAAGGGGTCACACCCGATTCATCTCACACACACATACATCATTCACCTATCATATTTATCAAAAAAAAAAATCATTGGCATTTAATGTGATAATAAAAAGCCAAAAGTCAGCAATTGTTCATTTTTTTGTATTCTCTAGCCAATTTTGTATTCAACCATTCAAGTTTAATTGGAGTCAGTTAGAATTCTCTCAAGATACACATTTATGGTGTCAGTGTTACGTGGAATTCAGTGGAGTGAGACTGAGACAGCAGTTGTCTGGAGATTTACTGAATAAAAAGGTATTTCATTCATTTTACTGGTTAAATTGTATCCTATTTATTTTGCCTATTCATTCATTTCATCGCCTTAGAAACATAGAAACAAATATATTTCTTCAATTTCGTGAAAAAAAATTCGCATAAACTCATTTATTCAAAATACGCGCTTCTTTTAGCCGCAAATTGGCGCGAAATTATAAATTCAAATTCAAATTTCGATGCGCACGTACTTTATACTCTGTTTATATTACGTTTTAAATTGGCTAATGCACTTCGAACTCATTCATCTGGACAGCATGATTCCTCGGTTGTACACAATTATCATCATAATTGAACATGTAGTTAATTTTGTGCTTCGAATATAAAATGAAAATGAAGAAAAAAAAGAGAGTCTAATCAATTTTACTCATCACGATTAAGTTGTACTTCACTCTTTCTCTGTATGTGACTCGTTATTCAGAGCTGTACTTAACGCCTTTGTATATATAATACATACATGTCATGTCATGAGTCTGGTTAATGAGGCATATCACGTACCATAAAATGTAATTTTAATCCTTTTCAAAATTATCACTTTATGTATTCATAAATTATCATAATTCGCTCTAATTGTCTATTTATTTTTATTATTGAAGTCTTAAAAAAGAAGAGAAAGAACCTACTAATTTAAAAAAAAGTAACTTAATTTCTGTTCTTCTCCATATATATGTCGATAACTACCGTTATGTGTATTTGGCAGAAAGCCCATTCCTTTCTCGTGTGCTCAATTCTCAATTCATTTTAATGTATGGATATGAATGTCTTTGACATCGATCATCTCCCGCATTTTTTTTTTTCTTCGGCCCATTGAGAACAGACAGGACACGGGGAAATAACATATTTAACATTTATCAACAAATGAGTACTTGATTATACTCATTAATCAGTTTCTATTCTCATGGTCATGAAAATTAATAGCAGAAAGTTTCAGAAGATGAGAGTAAAGGTAAGGGGAGACTGGGGCAAAATGGACCGGCAAGGGTAACAACGAATCGAGTCACTTGGGAATTTTTTTTAGAATGAAGGAGTTGATGAAAAAATCTGAAAAAATTTGAGAAGATGCTCCAATATATGAGGATTTTTATGGAATTTTTTGTAAATTTCTTTGTTGAAGCCTTAAAAAAAATTTCTATCATTTTGACGCGCAGGTCCATTTTACCCTGATCTCCACTAAATTTTAGACCACGTGTGTTTGGTGATGTACAGTTCATAATAATGATAATTGAATGGCAATGAGTCTGGATGAATGGAGAGTGTGCCTCTAGGCCTACTTCCCTAAATTTTTCATTGTCTACAGCTCCAATCGAGTGTGTGTCTTGTCTTTTGCCCTCTCTCCAATTCTCTCCACTTGACTTGGTTCTTTTTTTTTTTTCCTCATATCACCATGTACAGAGGTCTCATCTCCATTCTGGGCAGGTTTCTTCCGTCCTCGTGATGAAAAATAACGGCGAATCATGGAATTTGGGACGGGTGTAGCTTATGTAGAGAGAAACACAAGAAGAAGTTTACCGCGCCCTACCTTTCAAAGAATACGATAAACGCCTGATCAAATACTTGTGACGTGTGTGTCACATCATGAACTTGCTGATCGAGGTGAACAACTATTAACGGAGTTACTCATTTTCTGCTACTCGTTTATTTTGTAGGGCCGAGACATTGGTGTACGGTTTGATCTATGCTGAAATTACCTATAAATCAGAGACATTTTAAATGATTCCTAATATCAAAATGACATTTTAAATGATTCTTAATATTAAAATGACATTTATGAATGTTAAACTGACTTCATAAACGTTGAAGAGTGCGTGTTCTCAAATAACTTGAAGAATTGAAAAAAAAAAACAGTTTTATTCTAATATATTTGAGATTTTTCAGAATTTTTCGGAATTTTTTGGAATTTTTCTGAAATATTTATAAAATTTTTTTGAAATTTTTTCTGATAATTTCTCAAATTATACTCCGGCAATTTTCCTTTGCTCATATATATTTCAAAAATTAGTTTTATTCTAATATATTTGACATTTTTCTGAATTTTTTGGAATTTTTCTGAAATTTTCATGAAATTTGTATAAAATTTTTTATTGATATTTGGATATTATTATTCATCTTGAATTATAATCGTTCCTTTACGAGTTCCCTTAAAAGTTCCTTTGGAAATTCCTCCAAAAGTTCTTTAGGAAGTTCCCCTAAGAATTTTCAACGTTCATAAAGTCAGTTTGACGTTTATAAATATCAGTTTAACATGCATAACCATTTAGAATGTGTTGAATGTAGAAACAGCTTCAGCCTAGATCAAACCGTACACCACGATCTCAGCCCTATTTATTTGTAATAGAATTGGGCACGTACTCATTTGCCTGATGACAATTACGAGCTAGTGTCGTTATGGGTTTGCTTTCAGTTTTCATGCTTTTTCGTGCTCTTCAATGAGCAACTATGAGGCACGTGTTGTTGGAAGGATGAATGAGTAATCCTGAATGGGAGCTTACATAATGAGCCGTTATGGTAATTGATCTGAAATGTCTGGAGAAACATTCTCGACAATTTCTCAGATTTTGTTGCAAGAGAAAGGGGAAAAAAGGGATTCCAAAGGAACCGTTAGAGATAGATTTTTTTTGATGATTACAGTGGAAAGCCGAGGAAATTTCAGGTGGAATACATTGGTTGAAATAGATTTTTTTTTAAATCCAGTTTTTTTGGACTGACATTAAAGGCGTGAGTTCGCGTTTTCTTTGTTGAAAATTCAGTTTTTTGGGATATTTTCGGTTCTAATTGCCATAGCGTAAAAATTCCGAATTGAGGTGAAAAGTGAGATGATTTGCCATCGATTAATAGGGTTTTAGATCATTTTTTATTGATTTTTGAAGTAGTTCACCAGGAGAAACGGATTTTTATTATTCTTCATAAAATGTTCTATAAATCCCTCCAAAATTGATAAAAATCAATTAGAAAATATATGAATCGATGGCAAATGAGCTCACCTTTCCGCTCATATTCAACTTTTTGCGATACGACAAATAAAACCGGACATATTCCCAAAAAACTGAAAAATCTCGTGAATCGAAAGGATTTGACCCCAATTCTCACCCAAAATGATCGAAATTTCAAAAAACCTCCAAAAACCAATTTTCGCATGGATAATTCACCCAAAATTTTCTTAACTTTTAAATGAAATCATCAAAAAAAAAATCTATCTCAAATATTTCCACCAATCCCCGCAAATCTCCACTTTAAAGTGACGAGAAAATGACAATTAGGTATGAGAATTCGAAACGAGGTGCCGAAGAAGCGGACACCTTATTATTACAAGCCTCAAAGATTTTACAAAAGTCAACGTGCGTGAATGTGCCGCAAATCGAGCGTAATTACAAGGTAGATAAGACAGAAGTATGAGAGCGTGCATATCTGTTCATCGTAATTGCACAACGTGCACTTGCAGAAGTGATAATCAAAATCAATCAACGCCAACATCATCTTTCTCACACAGATCCCTATAAGATTGGTAGAAAATTACGTTAACTCCAACATAAACTCAATAACCTCGTTTGACAGGGATTTAATATTAATTTTACTTGGTATTTTTTTTTTCTAAATTGTTTCAGACATTTGTGATATACCGAGTCATCATAGACGTATCTCGGAATGCGGTTGAATAATGTCATCTTAGCATGTCTCCTACTCGGAGGGGTAAGTCTACAAATCTCCTCATTTCCTCGAAAAATACTGAAATAAATTAAATTGATAGAATTTAAATTAAAGCAAATTATTTTTTAAAAAATATACAAAAAATTTGCACTTGTAGTTTATGAAATTTTCTACATCTGCAGATTTTTATTTTTTTCAATAATAAATAATTTATCTGCTAAGAAAAGAAAAAGACTTAAAATTATCAGATATCTTCTATTTTCAGTGTAATTTAAGCTATTAAGTACGTCTGTCGTAAAAGCACCTTATCTACTTACATCCAATTTTTCTCGCAATTTCTCCTTTCAAATTACTTATCTCCCTGTGAGGTCAAGTGTGTATATCACATGATTTAATTGTATTTCATATTCTCAGATATATCCGGAGTTTCGAAGCCAATATATTCCACTTGTTAATAGCGGACCACTTGAAAGAACCGAAACAACTGTGTTTGTTTTTTTTTTTTTTTAGGAAGGACAGATGCGGTCGCGAGACGTAATTACTGCATTATAACCCACATATCGCGAACTGAGAAAGACGGCCAAAAGGGGGGAAGAAAAGAGAGTACACAGGCAATGCCGTTATACCCCGGTGTTAAGTTGACCCAGAGCTAAGGGCGACGTACACAAACACAGACACAAATACTGCGTGCCCGTTGGATGGTTTTTCTTTTCTTTTTTTCTCTATCATTTCTTCTTATGGTTAAAGCCCCTAGTGAGGCAAGTACCAAAGCTTGACTGCCTTGAAATGGTGTGTACTCGGCAATCACAATTACGTACCTTTTTCATTCATTAATACGTCCAAAGACTTCATTTTAATTTGAATCTCATTAAGTTGCTAAGCATCTAGGATACTCGAATCAATAAATCAATTTGATGATTGAATAAAGTTTGGAATGTTATAAGTGATATTTGTGAGTACGGCTGAATCAGGGGCCTGACACTTTGGACTATCCTAAGACAGAGAAAAAAGTTTTCTTAATTTAAGAATGTGCAGTCACTTAATTCAGGCAGGTCACTTAAATTAAGAAAGAAAAAGTCACTTGATTTAAGTGAATTTTTCTTTCTTAATTTAAGAAAATAAAACTCACCTAAATCAAGTGAGTTTCTCACTTAAATCAAGTGAGTTTTCTCACTTGAATCAAGTGACTTTTTCTTTCTTAATTTGAGTGAGCTGCACGTTCTTGGATTGAGTGACTGCACATTCTTAAATTAAGAAAACATTTTTCTCTGTGAACTATTCTTATCTGCAGTATTAGCTAACCCCAATGCCAAATAAGCGGGTATACGTTTTGTATTGAGTATCACCCCCCTGGGCCGCATGATCTAATATATATAGGCTCAAAAAGAAGAAGAGGATAGATGAATAGATTTGTTTATCTAACGACTGTATGTATATGCCCATGCGAAATCATATGCATAGCATTATCATAATGATTGAATAGTTGTGTAATTTCCAGTTTGTAAAGACTTTATAAATATCAAGAATATTTCAATAAGACAACATGAAATATTTCAGTGATGACTTGCGAATAGAAAACGAATTGATTCTGAAAATTGAAGTCGATTGAATTTATAGAAGAAAAAGACAGTTGTGAGTTTTCAGGTGTTTAAAAGTTCGTGTACTTGTATGTGTACGTCTAGAAAAAAGCGAAGGGACAAAAGAAGCGCGCATCTATTCAGTTTCTGTTTGATGCTCATCTTTTGAAAGCATCAATAGCTATTCATTCATGTTCCCAATTCGAGTGGACACCTCAACAAAACCGCAGTAATGCGGAAATTATCATGAGAAAGAGACAAATTGGTAGGATACAATAAATGCCGGTGAACATCAATAAAATACGTCAAGGACGCTGCTTTTGAAGCTGCGAGTCCTTGGAAAATAGGCTACCATCGAAGTCGCCTTGGGAACAAAGTGGCGTAAGTGCTAGGCTCATGCACAGAATTTACGCCCTTTTGTTTCTGAGATGGGGATGTGATTCATGTCATCCCTCATCAAGAAAAAGACCATTTTCCTCATTAATATTACTCGATATATGTCTATACACTCTCCCCTCATTTTCAATTCTTAGAAACACATTTTCTCGCTGAAAAATACTTAAACGAGGATGACACATTTTTCGGTTGGCCTCGAGAGAGTATTGAACGTTGTCCGATTGACCTGTGGGTAGGAAGATACATGGGGGTTCCGTTATACCCCAGAGTCAGGCGTGACATAATCGTTGAAGAGAACCTGCCTGTGTACTCCCATTATGGTCTGTGTGTGCGAGCTCCTCCTTCTTTCTTCGTCTGACTGTATTTTTTTCTTTTTCCATCACGTTTCACGTGTGTGTCCACCTCTTTTATCTGTTCTTCTCTTTAGAGAATATTGGAAGCTGCTTGTTTTTTCGTTTGCTTTACAGAATTATAAGGGAAGGTGGAGTAAAATGAACACTCCGATTGAACGGTTTGAGGTAGAAATTTTCTAATGATTCCATTGAAAAGCTGAGGAAATTTGAGGTGAAAAGCATGTGTAATTTTTTTTTCAATTTTGAAAGAATCAATTTTTTTGGTCAAGTTTTGAAGGGGTTTCCTTTTTGAAAATGGGAAAAATTCACTTTTACGACGGTATTTCCGGTTCTTTTGGTCGTAGCGACCTGGGGTTAATCGCGAACGAAAGGTGAACTCATTTCTCATCGATATATGTGGTTGAAATTTTTTTTTTTTTATTAATTTTTCAAATATTTATAGGTGATTTTCGGAAAAGCAATTTTTGGCCTAAAGTACTAGAATAAATCGATATATTTTTTTCCAAAACTTCAGGAACGATAGGAAATGAGCTTACCTTTCATTTAAGATCAACCCCAGGTTACTACGATCAATAGGACCAGAGATATTCTCGAAAACCTGAAATTTTTCGAAAACACAAGAGTTTCACCTTCCAATTTTGCGCAGAAAATGAAATTTTTTGAAAATTCCAAGAAATAACTTCTAACATATGAATTCCATGGAAAATTTTTTCATCTTTTCAATGGAATCATCAGAAAGAATCTATCGCCAATATTTCTATCGATGTGTCCTCATTTTCATACTATAAAATACAAAAATCAACCAGTGTCCATTTCACCCCACTTTTTCCTATGTATTTGCTTCGTCAATGAATAGATTACCTAAGGATAATTTCTTTTTTCTTCTTTTATTCCCTCAGATAACACGAGCGGAGGAGGTAGAAGTGATAGAAGCCATACTGGCTGATGAAAATCGAAATGACAACTCGAATCCATTAAATCGTCCAGAAGATTCAAACATATCCGATCAATTGGCCCTGGAGTCTCTGGGTGACAAAGAAAATTCCGGTTTATCCTCGGGCCAGTACAAAAATAATGGACCACGAGGACATCCACTGTCATTACCATCGTCACGACCTAATTTGGGTCAGAATCATCAGAATGTAGCGTATCATGGACCACCGCCACCACTTCCTGGAAAACCGAATGTCCAAACAGAGGCAATGGACAAAATCTTCACTACTGGCAGTGGATCAGGCGGAGAATTGTGGCCATCCACAGCACTCGACATGCCAAAAATCATTTCCCTCGACGTCAAGTGCGAGAAGAATTTGATGAAAGTATTTCTGGAATTCGACAAACCATTTTACGGAATTGTCTTTAGTAAAGGCTACTTCAGCAATGTCAATTGCATGTATTTACCAGCAGGTTTAGGCAGGACTTCAGTGAATTTTGAAATTGGCATTCATGCATGCGGTACAGCTGGAAACACAGAAAATGGATTGTATGGCTATGGTGCTGAGTCAGGATCGGGAACATATTTCGAGAATATCATAGTCATCCAGTATGATCCACAAGTTCAGGAGGTTTGGGATCAGGCGAGAAAGCTGAGGTGCACGTGGCACGATTTGTACGAGAAATCTGTGACATTTAGGCCATTTCCAGTAGACATGCTGGATGTAGTTCGAGCGGACTTTGCAGGTGATAATGTTGGTTGTTGGATGCAGATCCAAGTGGGAAAGGGTCCATGGGCCTCTGAAGTATCCGGTTTAGTCAAAATTGGACAGACGATGACGATGGTTCTAGCAATTAAGGACGACGAATCAAAGTTCGACATGTTAGTGCGCAACTGCATGGCTCATGATGGCAAACGAGCACCCATTCAGCTTGTGGACCAGAAAGGCTGCATTACGAGGCCAAAACTCATGTCGAGATTCACGAAAATCAAGAACTTCGGAGCGAGCGCTTCAGTCCTTTCTTACGCACACTTTCAGGCATTCAAATTTCCGGACTCAATGGAAGTACACTTTCAGTGCACCATTCAGATCTGTAGATACCATTGTCCTGACCAATGTTCAGAGACTGGAACACTCGATTCCAGTACAGGATTCCTGAAGAATCTCCAGCCAGACGTGGGTTATGGTCCACCACCACTGCCTCTTGAAGCGTATCTTCAGGCAATATCAGCAGGACCACGAGATGAAAGACGCAGAAAATCGAGAGAAGTTGCGCACAAGGCTTCTCTCAAAACAATCGGTGTGAATCGTGTTATTAGAGTTGTCTCCAGTGGAGATCTCACATTTGCTATTGATGGGAACAACGAAGAAAGAGCTGCACCTGATACTACACTAGTATTTCCCGTGCGTGATGGTTCCAGTACAATCTGCATGACAACACCAGGATTTGCAGTCACTCTAATTCTTCTGATTGTCGTACTTTTAGTGTCCTGCATAATGTCTGCTCATCTTTGGATACGACTGAGACCATTTGCCAGAAAAAAGGCACTTATCAATGCTTCTTATGCCACACAGAAGAAACCACATGAACAACCAAAAATGTGTTTCTACTCTTAGCTCTAAGATAAATACTAATGGAGAATGTTTTTATATATATATATATATCTGGTTACCGAACAGACTTATGTTAATGGTTTTTTTTTTATAATCTCATTGAATAACATGGAAATAGCAGGATTGGATAATATCTATCTGCACTTGTGCTAATTCCATGAAAAAAAAAAAAGACAATAATTCTATAATCCCAGGAAAGAGTTATTCTACCTCTGTTTTGTCGAAAACTCTTCACTATTCGGGCTCTTTTTCGAGTCTTTCAAGTGTTGTTATTTCGACGTTATTGTATAATCTTATGCATTCTGGCGATTTGAATTTATATGTACATTATATTTATGTTTTGTGTATCTTTAAGCGCTATAATGGGTAAAACGAGACACATTCTGATTTTATGGAATGGTCGTTTCGGCTCCTGTGTCTATTGGTAGCAGAGGCCTATAGTTTCAAGAGCCTTATAATTATTTCAAGAGCCTCATAATTCCCAGAAATATTAACACATGTGTGTATGTGGTTGTACGTATGTCTTACACATCATATGAATGAAAATTTCATATATATGGGATATACTGACACACACGAAGTGCACCTAATTTGCGTTATTAGTATACAAATTATGGGATAAACAGATGAATCGCTCCGAGCCGGTATGGCAAAGGACCGTTATTCGGGACAGTGAAGAATGATGAAGAAGGGAAAAAAAACCCTGGGAACCCAGACAGGTTTTATTTAAATCATTATTTGAGTGTATGCATTTTTTTTTCTTTTTTTTTTCAAATGAAATCTTTTAGAAATTAACGAATAATAATGATGAGATAATTGAAACTGTTTTGCTATCAAGATTTTGCTCAATATCATGAATTATATATATATAATAATATGATTATTAATGAAACGTGGCCACATTGCATTATAAAGTGCACTGTAACATAGAAAAATCGTAGATTTGAAAAAATTTAATAGGAATTACTCTTATGTCTTCCAATTTTTTGTATAGCCTACTAAATTATTATGATAGTAACTATTTTATTGTTAAATCTATTTTTAATAAAAAAAAGTAAATAAAAAATTATTATTTTATCAAGGATTTTCCTTTATTATTATATATTATTTCGAGTAATTAACCGATTATTATGATGAATTATTCACAAATAGTTAAACAATTCAATCTAAAATAATGATAACAATATAACAATAATAATAATAACATTTTTTTTTTTGAAGAAGTATATTATGAATTTGAGAGTATATCATGAGAACCTAATTGAATTAAATGAAGTGGAGTTCAAATCATCGAGAATGAAATAACTTCGATGAGAACTCTGTAAAATTATCACTTAAATTAATGAATTATTAGAATTGTACCAGTATATCAATTGATAAGTAATGCGAAGAAATAACAGCATTTCAAGAAAAAATCCAGGGCACTCAGATACACAAAGGTGAAAAAAAAGGATTCCAAAGATTTGTCCCAATTAGAATAAGATATGAGAAGAGACTGAAAGGTATTTTATGACAAAAATAATTGAAGTCCATTGGATTTTTCATTAAAATGCACTTAGGTATAATTTGTACACAATATTGCACATTTTTTCTTTGAATAGTAACTTGAAGAGTTCGATAAGAACACTCAAACATTAAACATAATCCTGCCTAAGAGATATATATAAAAAAAAAAAGTATATCATTAAGTAAAAAGAAAAACATTTGGATTAGATTAGATGTTTCAGCTTTGTTCAACTGAATTTCCACTATCCTGAATTTTGTGGATTGTTTGCTCTTGCTGTGTACTTCTGATTCTTAGTAATCCATATGGCAACCAGCTACTAGCCAAAACTGCCTGTTGTTTTTTATTGTCAGCAGCTACTTCACGCTGCACTTGTAGGCGATGCAGCATAGCACCAGCAACAAGTGCAGATATGACAGCTGAGAGGGCAACTATAATAAATAAAGCACTGAAACCAGGAATAGGCAAACAAATGCCATAGACAACTTCTTCACGTATTCTACCCTGGAATATAGTGACAGCCTCGGCATGTGTGTCTGGACTGAATGCTAAATCTGCTTCTGATATGACCTCGTAGATACCACTGACGCCAACATCAGTAGAACGTGCTTTGCGATCAGATACTCGTACAGAACGTCGTCTGCGTATATTTTCATTTGTCTTTGTCGAATGAATTGTTGAGTCGTCTTCCTCAAAGTTGCGAGGTCCGTGGGGGAATTTTTCATCATTATCATATGCTGGAAGTCTAGACGGCTTTAGCTGCGATTTGAATGATAAATGAGTATGAATATTAATGTGAAGCGGTTTATTTAATGAGAAAATAGTTTTATTCGCATAATTACCAGAAATGGATGAGATACTTTGAGTTCCTCGGGTTGATTTTCCTTCTGCGATTCTTCAACAGACGCTGAATTACGATTAGCCATTTGTGCCTCTGCCTTGGGTGCTAATTTTTCAACTCCCAGGAAATGACTGCCAATTAATGCCATCTCGTCGCCATTCTGTATAATGTCGTCGTAAAGCGATGTGTCTTCCTCATGAATAACCGTGGTCTGTGTAGTTTGAGGATACTGCGTTCGTACAGGATGATCCTTGCGATCTTGAATATAGTGTGCTGGAGCACCATTTAGATGACAATGATCCAGGCAACCGTGCCTGCATATTTCAACCTTGAGAGTAGATAAATCAGTGAAAATTTCATAATATTCATATTAAGTAGAAATAATTGATGTCTCACCTTGCACTTGATATGTACACTTAGTGCATCTGGAAACTTGAAGGCATGGAAGAAAGCGTAGGTAATAACAGTAGCACGATCATCCGAACCACGGGACTTTAAGAAACGACTAATCATTTTTGGCCTCAGTACACAACCAAGTTCGTCACTCAGCTGTATCGTGTGACCACCTCCGTCTGATGCTACGCATGATTTAACACGCATATCAAATTCTCCTTGAATTAAGAAAAAAAATTTATTAGTTGAGAAATTTGAACTAATTGGAGAATATTAAATTTTTCTTACTTCTGTAGTCATTTATCGCAACAACGAGAGTCAGGGTTGATCCGAGAGGAACAATGCCGGATACAGGTGGTGCCCAAGGACCCTTTCCATGTTGAATCTCCATCCAGCAATCGACATTGTCACCTAAGTAATAAATTTCAATTTTATTTCATTTTATTGTCGAATTAAAGTCTTTTAACTTCAAAGCTTTTGGAATATTACCTCTGAAATCTAGCTGAATAACATCGAGATCAGCTATCACCATTGGTGGTTTCGATGCAGTTTTCTCGTAATCATTGAACCATTCGCATCTCAATCTCTTCGCTTCATCCCAAACTTCCAATAAGTCCTTGTCATACTGTACTACAACAGTATTTTCATAAAATTGTCCATGCATGTCTGGTTTTGTTCCACATCTATTCCATTAAATCCAGAAAATAAGAATAAAAATCATGTCAAGAAAATTATTGCATTTCCAAGTGTACGATTTAAGTCTTATTACCTCGTGTATGCAATGCGAAATGAGAAAAAAGTTTGTCCAGTTGAAGGTGGTACGTAAACGCATCTTGGATCAGCATGCTGTCCTTTCGACGAAACAATTCCTTCAAATGGCTGTGAGAACGATAGATGTACATCCATGTGATCCTTTCCACACATTACTTCGAGTGAACGAATAGCTGGCATGCCCTCGGGTCTCTCTAATGGCCAGATGTCATCACTACCAATTGCGTACTTTGTGCCAATCATCTGTTCGCACATAAATATAGGGGAATGA
Organism: Aleiodes alternator; assembly: GCA_963921955.1. Taxonomy (NCBI): domain Eukaryota; kingdom Metazoa; phylum Arthropoda; class Insecta; order Hymenoptera; family Braconidae; genus Aleiodes; species Aleiodes alternator. The sequence continues at coordinate 6,607,290 of OY998100.1, read as the reverse complement.
TGCCTCCAGTTATCTTGGATACTTATCTCTTCCATCATGACTGATTGAATCAAGGCAAACTGAGTGCACCTCGAGTCGAATAGATCTGATATGCTATTGATGATGTCACAAGTTAGGGGAAGATGGGGTAAAATGGACACAAGTTGATTTTTGTATTTTATACTATGAAAATTAGGAGAAATCGATGGAAATATTGGTGGTAGGTTCTTTCTGATAATTCCATTGAAAAGATGAGGAAATTTCCCCTGAAAATCATATGTCGGAAGTTACTTTTTGGAATTTTTCAAAAATTCAATTTTTTTGCGCAATATTTGGAGGTGAAACTTCTGTTTTTGAGAAATTACAGGTTTTCGAGAATATCTCTGGTGCTATTGATCATATCGACCTGAGGTTGATCTTAAGTGAAAGGTGAGCTCATTTTCCATGGATGCATGGGGTTTGTAAAGAAAATTATCGATTTTTTCAAGTACTTCTAGGGCAAAAACTGAGTTTTAGAAAATTACCTATAAATATTTGAAAAATAAAAAAATTAAAATTTTAACCACATAAATCGATGAAAAATGAGCTCACCTTTCATTTGAGATCAACCCCAGATCTCTACGACCAACAGAATCGGAAATATCGCCGAAAAAGTGAATTTTTTCGATTTTCAAAAGGAAAACCCCTTCAAAACTTGGTCAAAAAAGTAAATTTTCCCAAAAATTGAAAAAAAAAAAATTTTGACACATGTTTTCTGCCTAAAATTGTCTCACCTTCACAAGGAAATTATCAGAAAATTTCTATCTCGAACCGTTCAATTGGAGTATCAATCTTACTCCACCTTCCCCTAATTACATGTTAATAATCATGCAAAAAAAAGGTATCATCCCTGATTTTTTAATTATTCTATGTACTACTGGTTATGTCAACTGGGCAGGCTGGATACTTGTTGCCTATCTTATATGGTAGGTGCGAGAAAAACTCTCATCTGGCTAAACTCGTAAAGGTGGAAGAAGTCATTTCTTGGAAAGGCATTGACACGAACCACCTAGAGTAGTCTCTGAGACTTCTTCCAGGCACCAACAGTTGTTATCATAAATTGAAGTTAGTCTTTTCCTATTCCAATTAAACCATGTGATTTCAAAGAATTAAAAAAAAAACGGAAGGAATGTCAGCCACATTCTCCCAATTGTACATGAGAGAATAGAATGAAGGGAAAAAACTGACCCAGTGAAAAAAAAAAGGAAATGAAGAATGTACAATAGAATAGTTTTGGGAAATGGACAGACTGAAAAAAAAAACGTGTTGTTCACGTGTGTGTGTGTGTGTGGATCCTTCCTATCCCGCCGTGCAAATCTGCGTTAAGCAATCCTGTAACGGAGTGAAGTTTTTACCGCTGCATTAACGGTCGACGTTTTTCACACAAGTGAAAACAAGTTTCAACGAGTCAAAACGATAGACTGATGAGAAAGAAAGAATGATGATGATGATGATGATGATGAAGGAGAAAAGAGGGGTTGGCAATGCAATCCTACTGTTACATGAGGACATTTCATTAGAAACGATTACGCGTATAGACCTCCAGCTTGCTTAGACTTCAATGCTCGTTGGCTTTTTTTAATATGTTATCTCAAGTACGGGGTAAGTCCGGAGGAAATGGCTTTTGCATGCAAGCTGTTGCATCCCATCACCATTTATTTTCCCCGAGTCCTTTGTTAATACTGTCATAGGGGAATGTGGGGCAGAACGGACGCATAAGGAGTGAAATGGACACATTTGAGTTTTTATGCATGTATTATGAAAAAATCTTGAAATTAATGAAAATATTGGAGATGGATTTTTTTTCGATGATTCCACTGGGGCGTTGAGGAAATTTCAGGCCAGAAACAAGTGCCAGAATTAATGTATTTAAATTTTTTGATAAGACTTTTCGATTTTTGAGGAGATCTGACTTTTTGGAAATATCTCAAGTTCTATTGATTGTAGCGACCTGAGACCGATTTTGAATGAAAGGTGAGATCATTTCTCATTGATTTATGACATTTAGAATTCAAAAATATTGATCTTTCACATAGTTATATGGCAAAACCTGATGATCATGATTTTTCACAAAAATTGCCATAACTATCTGAAAAATCGATATTTTTAAATTCAAATGTACATAAATCGATGGAAAATCATCTCAGTTTTCATTTGGAATCGGTCCCATGTAGCTATGACTGACAAAACCGGAGATATTCCAAAAAACCTGATTTTTTTTGTAACTTTTTTGTAAAAGTCTTTTTACACGTAAAAAATGCTCGAGAAAAAGCAAATTCTCAAAAAATTGAAAAAAATCATTTCCAACACTCGTTATCTATCTAGAATTTCCTCAGCTTTTCCATAGAATCATAAAAGAATATATATCTCTCACTATTTCATTACAGCATCCATTTTGCCCCACTTTCCCCTAGATCCCTGTCTTCAGCAACATGATAATACAATTAAAGTACCATGTAGATGATTACGTATAGTAGCCTCCACACTCCTGGCATCCTGTTGGTCTCAGCCTCCCCCGCTGAAACGCCTCAACCTGAAAAAAAAAAAAAAAAATAATGAACAATCATCAAGCTACATTTGAATCAAGAACCTTTAAACCACTAACTTAAAACACCTAATTATTTTTCAATTGTGTGTCTAAATGTGTCCTGGATGACTTCTAGACTTTAACGTTTTTTTTTACAGAAATCAGGTACTTGACCATAAAAAGTATCATTCAAAGCCTCCATTATTCAACCAAGCCGCCCAACATGTGTATAAGAATCACGAGAAAAACGGATTCGGAAGTCACGAAAATCCTCCCCCCCGGATAATTAAGAACAATCATCGCTGCGTTAAGTTTTAATTTTTCATGGTGCTCCTATCTCTGGGAATTCAAGAGGCAAAAACAACCATCACCAAAGAAATCATCCAGTTGTGTACCGATTATATAAACTCAACGAATAAGTTCATACAATAATGGTTTTTTTTTTTTTTTTGTTACTTGGCTAGAGTTCCTCCTCCTCTTCTCACCACCTCACAACTCCATTGGGTCTGGGAGTCTTCTGGTCGCTGTCTGACCGCAACTGTTGATCATGGTAGGTAAGGCTTGGCCTTTAACGGCTGTTCACATCTTGTAATTAGGAGTGCCTTGGCCATTCGTAGACCGTGACTTGTTAGTTGCGCGCAGCAGACGCTATTTCGCCGTAAGACTTCCATTCATGATACTCACACGCACTACACGTTTTCTCGGCATCTCTTTTTCTTTTTCCTTTTTTTTTTTTTTTTTGATTCTTGTAATTTATCGTAAAGTGCTCATTTCCTCAGTATTAATCTACGTATTGACGCAAATCGTGAAAATTAATATTCAATTTCGTTTTTCATTAAATTTAATGGCACGTGTCTGACTAATACTTTGCATATGTCTTTTTCTACTTCGTAAAATTCATTGGGATTCCCCTTGAATCGTGCAATTGAGAATTAATATCATTGAAACTGTTTATTTACATGAATTTTCCCCTTCATAAATAATTTTTTCAATTAAAAGCTTTCGATTATTCGATAAACTCCTTCACGTTCAGAGAAAATAGTGGAATCACTGATACAATCGATAAAATTTATAATTAAACAAGTGAGAAAAATAACTTTATATGGACAGTTCAAGTTCTTACGATCAGTTAAGTTAATGGTTAACGCGTAAACTGAGTTATGTGTTGGGATCTTTAGAGAGCGTTGAAATCTCTTCTTATGTCTGAATATTCTCAATTAGGTGAAAAGAGTAATTCCTTAATGATAATAGGCTTATTCGATTGGTTTTTGAGGCATAGATATGTGTATATAATTGATGCAAATGAATGGATGAGTCAAGTAAAAAGATGTGGTTGGGAGAGGCATTTCAAACCGATGTAAAACCCTAGTATATTACCTAACAAGTGCGAGAAAGTCCTTTTTTCACACGCCGTGCAGAAAGTGCCACTGAGAGCACGTTGTGCGTAAGCGTGCATATTGTGCGTAAAAACATTGTACCTTACACGAGCGATAAAGATTTTCAGACTCGTGTGATTACGAAACTCGCCTTGGGCTCGTTTTACAACCTCATACTCGTCAGAAAAGTACTTTACTGCACTTGTTAGGTAATATATTGTAGCGTATCCCCCTTTCTTAAAATTAGAACATAAGGAGAGGCGGCTAGCTTGTCAGTTTTTTTAGAGAATAACAGATTAGAGAGGAACTGAAAATGTACAGTTTCTGTCACTGAAAACATAGCACATTACCTAACAAGTGCGGTAAAGTACTTTTCTGACGAGTGTGAGGTTGCAAAACGAACCGAAGGCGAGTTTTGTAATCACACGAGTCTGAAAATCTTTACCGAACGTGTGAGGTACAATTCTTCTACGCACAACGTGTGGAAAGCGCCAATAAAGGCATAGCGTGCGTAAAATGGCTACTTTCCGCACGGCGTGCGGAAAAAATTGTAACATCTAAGACAATAAATTCTATTTTTATTGACTTGCTCCATTGAACACTTTCGAATAAATCGGAAGTAATAATTCAACTAGATTTATCCCAGGAAAAAAGAAATTAACTGTTAAATATAATTCATTCTTGTCTGCGAGTGTGCGTCTTTTGTAATAAAATGGGAAAAATAGTTGGGAATCCTTATTCGAACAGGTTGCTTTTTTTACGACTGGTCACTAAACCGTTCATTACAAGTATGGGAAACTGTTAGTCGAACAGAGGGATATTTGATTTGATATTGCGGCGAGAAAGAGCGAAAGCTGCAGAGACTCATGAGGAAGAGAGAAACAAAGGTTCTTTTTTTTTTCATTCTTTTTATCTTCACGAGAAACACGTGGCCTCACACTTGAGATTATGATTATTGTCTTGTAAATATTTAACGAAATTTAAAAGCTGGTAATGTGGCATGTGTTCAAAAGCCGTTACCAGAGTCTATCTCTGTTGTGTTTTTTAGGTTCTTCACATTTTTTTTTCTTTCACTCTCTCTCTCTCTCTCTCATGGTTTTGGATGTGGCCATGTCAATGCAAATATAGTAGTCACCTCTGGGATCTCTCGAATTATACCGTTAAAAATGAGGTAGAATCAGAGATTTACGACCAAAGACTAAGGGGCCGTTTAATTATTATTATTTGTCTACTTTCTGTCAACCTAATATTTTAATGTATTTACACTGAGCTACTATTTGTATAAAGATTACATTAGTCAGCACAGGAATCTGGATTTTAGAAGTAAAAAATTCTGAAATGTGGGAAAATTGGGATTTTAAGGGAACGGCTTGAGATGGATTTTTTTTTGATGATTTGGTTAGAAAGCTGAGGAAATTTTAGTCCGGAAAATATTCCTGAAAATTGATTTTTGGGAATTTTTTTTTAAATTAAAGAATTTTGAGTGAGAATTAGAGGCAAAACTTTTCGATTTAGGGAAATTTTTAGTTTTTTGAGAATATCCCCGATTGTAATGGTTGTAGTTCAAAAATTCCGGATGAAGGTGAAAGATGAGATCATTTCCCATCGATTTATAGCTTTTTGAATCAATTTTTTGAATTAGATATGGAGGAAAAACTGATTTTCATAAATGTGCATCTAAATGCACGTGCAGAAACACACGAAAAAACCGTTAGTAAATTTACATATATTTTTATTGCTTTTTAGAAATCACTCTTCAGAAAAAAACCCAAAAATGCTAGTTTCATTGCCAAATCCATTCTGAGAAAATATTCTTACTTCTTTTCACTGGTATTCGAATTTCCTCGTTATGACATTCAAAATCTGAAAATTGTCGAAAATTAAAAGGCTCAGTCCTTTAAATTTCCCCAAAAAGATTCAAATTCCCAAGAAATCGGTAAAAATAATTTCAGACACATTTTTTCCCTCTAAAATTTTCTCAGCTTTTCAATGAAATTCTCAACAAAAAAAAATCCATCTCAAGTATTTTCCCCAATTTCTCCCAATTCTCACTACATAAAACCCCGAAATTCTCCTCCAAAATCAATAAATCTCGTAAAATAAATTAAAAATAAACCAATCCACCGGATATTGAGAAGTAGTTCCCAGCCGAAAAAAAATTCCCAATAATAAATGTGAAATACGTGTGATGCAACGTGAAATCCCATATGTGTGTCAACTTGTCAGATTCTCACAGCATAACGGATTCATGTTGAATAACGTTGATTGACCGTCTCCATGAGGTTATAGAGAAGAGAATGGTATGGAAAAATAATGAATGAAGAATATGAAACGAGCAGTCTGTGATAGTTTACCGGTAAACGATTACGCTATTAAATTTGCCCAATGAGCCATAAAAATTTTTGTTAGATAAGTTCATTATTCATACCCCCCCCCCCCCTCCTCCCTCTTCAGGAGAAAAGAGTACCTCAGCATCTCCTGAACATTATGTCTTGCTCAGTGTGATGCGTGTGCTCGCAAACCTTCTCGACTGACCACATTCCCTCCCCTCTCCTCCCACTAAAATACAGTCAAGTCAAAAGTAAAGGAGACGAAGTGCTCCTTTGCTGCCTATTGCCTATTAATGGGGGGAAAAAAAGCCCCATTTATTCATGTGCGTGAAGAGAAATGCTTACCGACTCATCCGATGAATGAATTGATGCTCAATGAGTACCATAACTGCTACAAAATACTGTAGATAACCGAAGCAAAATGGACCAGCCTTGCAAAATGATTCAGAATTTTTTTTTTCGGTATGAAGGATATTATAAAAAAATTTGAAAAAAATCACGAACAATCTGCACATGCTGGACCATCTTCTCAAATTTTTTCAGATTTTTTCGTCGAGTCCTTCCTTTTGAAAAAAAAATCCTGAATCATTCTCAGCTTGATGCATCGAAGTATCGAGGAAATAGAGCTTGTCACAGATAATTAGGAGCATTCAATGTAAATTGGCTCACCTGATGAGAATGGAGTGTGTTAAATCACCACGTGTGTTATCTAGTGTCCAGAAACTCCGTGTACCGCATCCCGGCCACTGGCGTTTACCACCAGTTTCCCTCCTCTGCCCGAAATATTCGTTTTTCACTGCTATGCGAAATTCGTAAAAAAAAAAAAAAAAAGCTTGAATTTTTTCTGATTAATTTGCACTTTATGAACTACTTTGATGGTTGAAAAAGGGAATTTTCGAGGGGTTTTTTTCGATTTTATCCGACCATGACACTCACACGAGACCACATTTCCGTATTCCGAAGAGAGTCTTTTTTATTGATCGAGGATAATCCACAAGAATAAATGGGCAATAACGAGGAGCATTCACCTGCTCGCACCGAAGCTATTGTTCAAACTGATAAACTGTCTACTTAGGCTTGTGCAAAGCCTCTAGACGAAATGTCCACCTCCACCTACGTGGAGATACACTCGTGGGCCCATAGGTAACCCGACAGGTGGTACGATCAAGTGGGAGGGGAGAAAATCAAGAGGGACTTTATGTGAAGTTGGGAAAGGTTGTGGGAAGAGAGGGTAGATGAGAAAAGATGGTAGTGGGAGAGTGCAAACGTGAAAATGTATACAAGAGGCTATGATGTAGCGCTCAAACCAGGTAAGATCCACGACGAGAGGGCAACGACACGACTGGCGATATGTACTGGCCAGACGATCTGTCTCACTTGACACATATTCAACGAATCGTCAAATTCATGCCTTCACAAATGATGCAGGTTCATGTTTTAGGGCTTTGACATAATCCCTGGCTGAGTAGAGGAGGCTTATCCTAGTGGAATTATTGATGGACAGTGCAAAATATATGGAGCACCCCCGGTTTTTCCGGTGATGAATCCAATCGAGGGCTTACTCACTGAAGCATTGAGTGACACCATGACTTTAAAATGAAGTCGACTTCACGTGAATTCAGTTTCTGACTTCAATGACTTCATCGATTTCTAGTCAGTAACTTCAAATATAATGAAGTCACTAAAGTCACAATAAATAAAATTTTACAAATCAAAGAGGCTGGGAGAAAACGGATTCTCATCATATTGAAACGAAAACTTGCTATATAAATGACGCATTAGAATATTCAGATGTTTTGTATGGGAATTTTTTTTTTAACAGCCTCAAAAATATTATCAGATAGTTTTAAATCTCCACTCTCAGTTATCACAGGGGGTGAAATAGTTTTTTAATACTGTTCAATATCGATGTACCTACGCACACTCATTGGCTCTAATTTCTAACAATTTGTACTTTCATCTAGAATATACCAGTGGCAAAGAACACTGATCTTTCCATTATTTTTATGAACGTGAGCATATTCACTTGAAAATTCATTGCTACGCAAAGTTCTTACTTCTGTATATGCGAAAATCAAGATAAATTCCAATTCAAACGCGGTAAATTCAAAACCTGAAATACATAATTTGAGTGACTTCAGTTAATTTTATCGACTTCAAGTTACTTCAATGACTTCAGAAAAATGAAATCATTCGACTTCAGTGATTTCAAAAGTTGAAGTCACCCTAATTCACCTTCTTTGAACCTTATTCTATGGATCCTTAAGTGGCAGTGGCCATTGAAGATTGGTATCATCACTTCGTTCCTAAAACGAAGATATAATTTCCGAAAAAGAGATCCCCGAAAGTTCCATGAAAATTACTTCACATGAGATTACAGACCATGAACTTAAGCCTATAATCGTTTTATTCCTTTCCTCATTTATAGACAAAAAAATAAATCATATCGCTGCCTCAGAAATAAAAAAGCGTCAGTTTTGTAAATATGCAGAGCGTTTACGCCTGTTCATTCTAAAATGACGATATTTTAACATCTGATGTTGTATTACATAGCTTAAACTTGATTTCAAAATGAAAAAACGAGTTTAAATGTGATATTGAGATAAATTTTCACTGCTTCCTACAACACTGTTAGAAAAAAATTGAAATTTCATAGGAAATTCGCTGAAAATTTTAATAAACGTGATACTGAATGTTTTTTAATGGGATAATGCTTATGAAATCTATGAGCTTCCGAAAAAAATTCAGAGGAATCTATGAGTTTTAAGTAGAATTGAGATGAAAATTCTACAACTCACTTGAATTTTCAACTGAACATGAATATTCAGAATTAAAATGACTTGAATTTTTCATTTTTTCTTGAATTTTTCCTATTTTTTCTAAATTTCCAAGAAACAATTGAACTGAAATTTACAAATTTCATTGATATTCAGGCGTAAAATTATTTGAAAACCGATGATTTGTCCATTTTTCAATGACGTAATTATCTGGAATTTCAGTAGAGATATAACTTGTTTAAAATTTCAGTGATTTTGCACGGAAAATTCAGACAGAAATTTTCAACAGTGATTCTATAGTTGTTAATACGAAACAGCCATGAAAAAATTGAAAATCTTCTTTCACCAGTAGAAAAAAAAAATTGATACTTCCAATTCCACTGAAAGAGAAATTAATTAATCATTCCCATTATCGCCAGAACAAATAAATTTAATTCTCCTTAAATTATTCCCCCTTTTTATCTAAAAATCCGATACAAACAATTCTCAATAAATCAATCAGATCCAGAAATTTCCTCGTCTTTTCAATGAACGACTTTCCATGACCCTAATCCTTACAAATACAATAAAAATGAAATAAATATACTTATTCCTTTGATAAATGCATGACATCTATTTTTAACTGCAAAAAAGAATAAGAATAAATCTGATACCACGTGTTAGCCCAGTGGTAGACGACAGATTTCATTCAATTACACTTACATAGGATTGTAATGCTAAAATTACAAAAGGCCACTGTACATTAAACACGTACAATTGTTGAGATAAAAAGAATTATAAAAAATAAAAAGAGGATAGTTAAATATGAGATAACATAGTTTGAGGAAGATAGGAACTAAACTGCAATTATTCAATCGTGGATTCATTTCAGTTCATCTATATACATCATACAGTGTCATCTCAAAGCTCTGCAAACTGGACCCCAGTTCTGTTCATTTCATTCACTTTGAAGCAACTATTTTAAATTATTTTAGTGTCTTTGATAATCTCAAAAATGGATGAAATCGAAATACGTAGATTTAATTTAATTGATTGTGTTATATTTGCATTTATGCTTGGTGTTTCCGCTGCTGTTGGTATTTATTATGCTTATAAGGATAGAAATGCATCAGATGCTGTTAAAGAGTATCTTGTGGGTGGTAAAAACATGAAAATATTTCCTATTGGCATGTCTCTAATATCTAGGTATGTATTATAGTCAAATTCATTACAATAGGGTAAAAGTCCTGTTTGTAGCCACTGTACCTCTTTTTTGGCCACTTTATAACGAAATTCGAATATTAATATATTACCTAAAAAGTGCGGTAAAGTACTCTTCTGTCTGAAAATCATTGCTACACGTGTAAGATGCAGTTTTCGCTTCTGAATGAAAGCTATGTAATCATCAGAATTTTCGATTGTAATTTTTTTAATAGAAGAGACTTGAAATGATCTAAATAGCGAGAAATAGTACATTACTTAACAAGTGCGGTAAAGTACTTTTCTGACGAGTGTGAGGGTGTAAAACGGGCCGAAGGGGAGTTTTGTAATCACACGAGTCTGAAAATCTTTACCGCACGTGTAAGGTACTGTTTTTTTACTCACAACGTGTGCGGAAAGTGGCTACTTTCTGCACGGCGTGCGGAAAATGATACTTTTAGCGCATGTCTGTGTGTGCATAAATGTCTCAATTACAGCAAAACGATTCTATGGAAAAATTTCATATTTTGTGGAGAACTCTCTCTCGACGAAGTCTATTTTTTGAGCTCTATTCGAAGAGAATTCGATCGGTACAGTTTGAGTTACGTCTATTTTTCGAAAATAAGTTTTTAATGGAATTTCTAGAAACTCTTCAACTGATATTATTTATACTCAACTGATGTTATTTTGAGCTGATTTGCATGATTAGTGCTCGACTTATTGGCGGTTTAATGAATTTTTCAAAATTTGATATTTTTATGATGGTTTGGAAAAAGTAGCATCACTTCCATTCAAAAGTATATTGCTAAAGTATTAGCAGAAAAAGCGATATCAGGTGGAAAGTCATGCTATTATCCACTTGTTTCCATGTACAACGTGTGGAAAGTGGCTACTTTTCGCACGGTGTACAGAAAAAATCATTTCATAAGTACAATAACATTATACATTAGATTCATATAATTATGAAGGTCTGCAAATTCTATAAAAATATTATTCTGATTAAAGAGAAAATTTTTATTAGCTTGTAAATTAAATTTGAAGTGGCCAAAAGAGGTGCAACGGTTGCAAAAACTGATACTTCTACCCTAAATCAGATAATTCCATTTTATTTGGGTATTTAGTTATGTATCGGGAATCGCTCTTCTGGGATTTCCGGCAGAGATGTACGTTTACGGTACGCAATTATGGACAACAATAATTGGGGATGCTCTTGTATCCCTCACAATGGCATTTGTGTACTTACCCGTTTTTTATCGTCTCCAGATAACGTCTTCGTACGAGGTGATTAAAAAAAAAGAAAGAGAAAAACCGATTATACTGAGTAATTTAATGATAATTCTTTCTTTTTTAGTACTTGGAGCTCAGATTCAATCACTGGGTGCGATTTCTAGGCTCCGTAATATTTCTCATAAAAATGGTAATTGTCACTCCATTAAACTATTTAAGACAAAAAAAAATCTCAGTGCAAATTATATATAATTATTCAATTGAAATTTACAGTTATTATACATTCCCATGGTCGTGTACGTTCCAGCTTTAGCCTTTAATCAAGTTACTGGAATAGACATGCACATTGTATCTCCGATAGTATGTGCTGTTTGCATATTTTATACTACATTGGTGAGTTCAATTAAATTTGCATTGCAATTAAACAACTTAATTAATTAATTTTCCTTCATTTCAAATGATATATTGTCACCTTAGAAACAAAGGGGCGTAAGTGCTATGCAGAAGCCCTTTCGATTTTTTTTTTAAATAAAATGTGATAATTTATGTCGTAAATTATTAGAAAAAAATTAAAAAAAATCGCATTTTTGGTTTTTTGAATTTTCTGCATTTGCATATTTCCCATTTTTTCGAAAATATTTTTTTTTGTTGGAAAAAAAACTTCAAAAATCATTAAATATCTACTATTTTCATTGTCATGTAAATAATTGTTTTTCTAATAAATAGTTAACTAAATTTAAGAAAAATTATGTTTAAGGGTGGTCTGAAAGCAGTTGTCTGGACCGATACAATTCAAACAATTGTTATGTTCGGTGGAGTCGTAATTGTCGCTATACTTGGAACAATAAAAGCCGGTGGATTCACTGAAATATGGAGGAGAAATTATGAATCTGGGAGAATCGAATTTTTCAAGTACTTATTAGGGGAAATAATAATTTCCCTCAGCAAATCATGAGTATACAGATTTTTTCTAATTCAAATGAAGCAATTGTGTGAATGAGTAATTTCATTTTATTCGTAATTTTTTATATTTTCAAATATGATCAGGCTTTTAATTTTTGTCCAAACAGCATGAATATGGATCCTACGATCAGGCACACATTCTGGAGTGTGGTTGTTGGTAATTACGTTAATTGGCTAGCCTCTTGTTCCGTCAACCAGATGATGGTTCAACGATGTCTGTCATTGTCCACTTTGAGAAAAGCCAATATGTGAGTTAATTTTGTAAAACTCGGTTGTAGTGAGTAAAAATTCAACCACTGAAATTCATAAATACGTACTTTTCTGCACGCAGTGCGGAAAATAGTCATTTTTCGCATAGCCGTGTAAAAAGTATTCATTTTTCGCACGTCTATGCAGAAAATAGCCACTTTCTGCAGGTCCGTGTAGAAAGTAGTCACTTTTCGCACGTCTATACGAAAATTAGTCACTTTTCGCACGCTGAGCTTGCGATCAGTGGCTTTTCCAACATTTTAAATAAAAAAATTGAACTTTACATGTTCCATAAAAATGTTCAGACTCGTGTGTTTACAAAATCAGCCAAAATAGCGTTTTTTAGCGTCACACCAGTCAGAAAATACCTTATCGAACTTGTTAGGTAATGTCCTTTTTTTTAAATTCTTCAGAACAGTTGTGATCATGGCTGCGGGAATAATTGCCCTTGTTTCTTTGAGCTGTTACACTGGAATCGTTATTTATGCAGCATTTTATGACTGCGATCCAGTGACAACTCACGTGAGTATCGAAGCTTTGAGATAAAGTAATTTGAAATGAATTAATGATTTTAATAGAAATTTTTCTTTTCAGCAAATACGTAAGCCCGATCAAATACTTCCATTCTTTGTGATGGAATTGGCTGAGACTGTACCAGGTCTGCCTGGACTCTTTGTTTCTGGTGTATTCAGTGCTGCATTGAGGTAATAAAAGGAAAAAAAAATCGAATTATTAGTTTTTACAGTAGAGAAAATTCAAATGCAACTGATTAGAATTAGGAAAAACTGGAGCAAAATGGACGTTTCGGTCAAAATTATTCAGGATTTTTTTTTTTTGAGGCAAAGACTGCATTAAAAAATTTGGAAAAATTTGAGAAGATGCTCTAGTATGTCTACGTTATTCGTGAATTTTTTCAATTTTTTTCGAGAAGGCCTTCACTCTTACAGAAAATTGTACTCCTGTAGCTTCAGTAGAAATGGAAAATCAATGTCAGACATCAATTTCGAAATTAATTCTATCATTTTTCCATCAAATGTATTTAAATAATAGAAATAATGATATGATAATAAATAATATATGATAAATGATAATATCAATAATAATAATAATAATAATAATAAATGAATAATAATAAGGGAGAATGGGGTTAAAATGGACCTGCAACAACATAATGTAGAATTTTTTTTCGTTATTAAGGACTCGAAGAAAAAATCTGAGAAAATTCGAGAAGATGCTCCAATATGTCTTCATTTTTGTATAATTTTTTCAAATTTTTTCACAGTGTTGCCTATTCTCTAAAAAATCCCAAATCATTCTAACAAACAGGTCCATTTTGCTCCACTTCGCCTATAATAATGAAAATTGAAAAAATAATATTTTCTTATACTTAATACATTGAATGTATATTTACATGATATTTTTTTCCAGTACAATGTCAACGGGATTGAATTCAATGGCTGGAGTTATTTACGAAGACATTATAAAACCTCTATTGAAAAATCCACTGCCTCAGAGAGGTGCTAGCTGGGTCATGAAAATACTCGTTATTGTAATCGGGATAATTTGCGTTGGACTCGTTTTTCTCGTTGAAAAACTCAGTGGCTTGATTCAGGTATTTATTTACGAGTCATTTATCATTTATAGATTTGAAATTCAGAAATTCCTAATTGATTCAAATTTCTTTAAAATTTTCCTTTTCAGGCGGGCAAAAGCCTTTCAGGTATAACGGCCGGACCATTGCTGGGAATTTTCACTTTAGGAATGTTTTTTCCACAGGCAAACTCCACGGTAATTTCGATATAGGGGAAGGTGGGGCAAAACGGACACATAAGAGGTAGAATGGACACATTTGAGTTCTTGTGCATCGTATATCATGAGAAAATCTTTAAATGAATGAAAATATTGGAGATGGATTTTTTCTAATGATTCCATCGGAAAGCTGGGAAAATTTTAATCGAGAAACATGTGACAGAATTTATTTTTTCAATTTTTTGAGAATTCGATTTGTTCTGGCATTTTTGAGGGGTGAAAGCTTTTTGATTTTTGAGCAAATTTAGTTTTTTGAAAATATCTCTAGTTCTATTGGTCGTGGCGACCTGTAATTGGTTTATATGAAAGGTGGAATCATTTCCCATCAATCTATCGGGTTTTGGATTCAAAATCATAATTTTTCACAAAAGTTCGCATAACTATGTGAAAAATTGATATTTTTGAATTCGAAATGCCATAAATCAATGGAAAAGGATCTCACCTTTCATTTAAAATCGGTCCCAGATCGTTACGACCAATAAAACCGGAGATATTTCCAAAAAAACTGAGTTTGCTCAGGAATCGAAGAGCTTTTACCCCTCAAAAATGCCAGAAGAAAGTCGAATTCTCAGAAAATTGAAAAAATAATAATTCTGGCACATATTCCGACTAAAATTGCCTCAGCTTTCCGATGAAATCATTAGAAAAAATCTATCTCTCACTGTTTCATTACAGTGTCCATTTTGCCCCACGTTCCCCTAATTAGTTTTTTTCCATACAATTGAAGAAAAGAGACGATTTAATCAAAATTGATATTTTTATTAAATTCAGGGTGCTTTAATTGGTGCAATTGTGAGTCTAAATCTAGTTGCTTGGATATCTCTGGGTACTCAAACAGCACTGGCTAATGGACTCATACAATTTCCAGTTAAACCAGTCTCTACAGAAGGATGTCCAGAAGCAATTCAAAGGAAAATTGCAAATATAACTCATATTATAAAGGACACAATTGCGTAATTTTAATTTTTAATTTTTTTTTATTAGAATATATATTTCAATGTTTAATTCAAGTTTTACAATACATTTTATCATTCTTTATCCTCGCCTTTTTAATCTTTACAAATATTTTAATTTCCATAATTTAATCTTATTTGGATTGTTTTTTTCGTTTTAGCGATGAGCCCTTTTTTCTCTATCGAATGTCGTACCTTTGGTACACATGGGTGGGATTTTTAACAGCTATCATCATCGGTCTCATTGTTTCCTGGTTCACTGGGCCCAATAAGTATCAACTCTCCGACAAAAAACTTTATACACCAATAATACACAGATTTTTATCCACCGATAATCCCGAAATGGTAAATATATACATATTATATTTTTAGTTTCTTTTTTTCTGACCTTTTTTTTAATAAATTGGTGGATTAAATAATACTTCAGGTCAACACAGAGCTCGAGAAAATGACTGCTGATGTTGGAAACTAATCAATTTCCCGGTGAATTAGGAATTTTTTTAAAAAACTTTTTTTTTCTTAATTTTTTGATGCTAAATTTATCCATTTTCCTAAAATTTTGTTAAAATTGTTTGTAAATTTTTTTGTAAGTCCAAGGATGAATGTTGCATTATGTACTAAAAGAGAAGAAAAAATAAAAGATACAGAGAAAAATATATAATTTATCTTATAAATACAAAAAAATTGCTTTAGTTTCAAATCCTACTTGTTACCAGCACACGATGCTTAACACTATATTGAATAAATCATTAAAAAAAAAAAAACATCTTAATGCTATCGATATTTTCATTTGTTTTCTTCAAATCTGTTGTACATTTTCATACAGCACTGGATTTTGGAAGGAATAATATTCCAAGCTATGATTTTTTTTTCAATCAAAAAGAGAAAAAAGAAAGCCAAATTTTGTTGAAATTTCCTATTTGGGAATGAGTTTCAATCGATTCAAAAGATGCACTTAAGAAAACAATGAAATGAGCTCTGATTATAGTGAATTTATATACAGACATTCGAGCATAATGATTTTATCTCATTCGTAAAAAAAAAAATTATCACTCAATTCATTTTTATACACAAAAAATATAACTTCAGAGCATTAACTGGACTCGATCACTTTTCTTCTATCTCTTATCAATAACTTCTCATCCCCATTTTTTTCCCTTCTTTTGAACAATACAATATAAACAGATATTCTTTCATCTTTCTCTTAACATAATTAATTGATAGTATATTATAAGTATCTGACAGAGCCAATATCAAAATTACAAGGTGAAACAGCCTTTGTTTGTTTTTTTTTTTTTTCGAATGAACCTAAGTACCTGTACAATATTTTCATACATTTAATTAATTCATCCAAATGATCTCTTTCCCTCTTGCTTCATTAATTAACATCTATTACCAATGCAAAAAAGAGAAAAACGACTTTTTTAAATATTATTCTCTCTCCAGAAAAAAAGAGCATTCACATCAGAGACGCATATAAAACCTCATGACTTTGGTTTTTGAATAATTCTCGTGTATTTTTGAAAGTCTATGATGTAAGAGGAGACATGCCAATAGCTCGGGGATCTTGCTGACCAGGCTGAGTGGGTGGTCCTGGCTGTGGTCCAGCTTCCAAATTCTTCAGGAGTTGATTTAGCCAGTGCTTTGTAGATTTGTCCTCTTGCAAGCATGAAGCAAATGTATTGTCCCTGAGCTGATCTGGTAGACATTGTCGTAGTGCCAAAAGTGCTCTGAAAATAAAAATTTCGATGGATCAATTCCATCAAAAAGCCATTAACAATTGTTTATTAAATTTATTTCCATGATTTTGATGATTTGACATGTCATGGGATATTGGAAGAATATAGTGACACTAAAAATAGCAAAAATTTGACAACTTTTAGTCTTTTTTTCTTGAACAAACAAATTTTTCTTCCTCGTTTAATTAAAAAATTTGCACATGTAGTAAATTTGAAAAGCTATGACTGCAAATTTTTCAAATATTTGTTTAATAATAATTTATTTGTTTTGGAAAAATTCAGGCAATTTTCAGATGTATGCTAATTTTATTGTCATAGAATAGAATAAAACAATATATATAATCAATTGTCAAATAATAATAAATTAATAATTACCTAGGATTATCAGAAAGCCTCAAATAGCACCTGACAACATGTTTTAATAGTCTTGCTGATGGATCTTTGGCAAGTGAGAGCACCATTTTCCCCAGAATCATAGCAACATGACTGAATCTATCATAAGTCTGGCAAATATATGACAATCCACTGTCATCCAGCAGTATTTTTTGTAGAATAAATGTTGCAACTGTTTTGCTCAGTTCAGAGCCACTCTCCATGATTCGTAGACACAGAGGAATTATTTCTGTTGTCAATAGAAATGTTATCACCTCTTGTTCATCAGTCTTGACCAAGGCACCAATGACTCCGAGACTCGTAAGTCGTAAATACTCGAATGGCCGTGTTTTACTCACAGTATGCAGAAATGGATAAAGAAAAAGGGGAACATGTGCCTGTAAAGAATGAAATAAATGTTAATACTCGATAATTATTTAAAGAAATGTCCATAAGAATAATTGGGAGACATTAGCAATCATCTGACAATTTTGTGACTTTTTTTAAGGCAATGAATTTTAGAAAATTGAAAAAAATATATATAGGGGAGAGTGGGGCAAAATGGACACTGTAATTAAACGGTTAGAGATGGATTTTTTCTGATGATTCTATTGAAAAGCTGAGGAAATTTTAGCCGGAAAACGAGTGTCAGATGTATTTTTTTCGAAAATTCGATATTTTTAGGCATTTTTGAGCTTTTCCTTCTTTGGATATTTCCAGTTTTTTGCAAACATCTCTCGTTCTATTGGTCGTAGCAATTTGGGATTGGTCTCAAATGAAAGATGAGCTCATTTTCCATTGATTTATGGGGTTTTGAATTCAAAAATATCAATTTTTGGAATAGTCATAGGCCAAAAACTGTTTCACAACACTGTTTCACAAAAATTTTTGTAAATACCTTAAAAATCGATATTTTTAAATTGAAAACCCCATGAATCGATGGCAAATGATCTCACCTTTCACCTCCCGTTGGATTTTTCACGCTATGCCAAATAGAACCGGAGATATTCTCAGAAACCTGAGAATTTTCAAAAAAAGGAAGGCTTTTACCCCTCTAGAATGCTCAAAAAAGTCAAAATCGCCAAAAATTCAAAAAAATTAATTCCAGCACTTGTTTCCCGCCAGAAATTCCCTCAGCTTTACAATGAAATCATCAAAAACCATCTACCTCCAATATTTCTATTAATTTCAAGAGTTTTCCATAATATTCGCCTGAAAATTTACATGTGTCCATTTTACCCCTGATGTCCATTTTGCCTCACCTTCCTCTAGATTAAAAAATTTAATGAATTTTGATAATTTTTCGATTTTTTTTCTGTTATCAAATAAATTATTTTTGGAAAGATTGAAAATACTAATATGTAGTAAATTCAGAAAACTATAAAGTGAAAAATTTGCATATATTTTTTTAAATAATAAATTATATCTTAAAAAAAATCCAAAAAATTGTCAGATATCTGCTAATTTCATGGTGAAAAAAAATATTAATAATTTTTGGAGACAAACTTGTAAAAATGCTGATCTAGTTTCCGGATGACTAGCAACACATTGTAGCAATGCCAGTGCATTGCACACACGATTGCTCTGATGTGCAGTCAATGTTGCTGGATTAATGGCTGGATAAATATTAATAATTTCTTGCAACAATGATGCAGCTGTACCAAATGAATGCCACAACATTGGTGCCAAATCAGGCACAACTTCTCTCTTTTTGCTTAATTCAAGAAGTGCATTTTCACGTGTTTCTGGATTTGATAATTCAATAATCCATGTATAAACTTTTTCACGATCAACCGTTGCTTGCAAAGCTGCTGGACTCTGTTGTGAGCTCATTTTATGTCTCAAAACTAGTATTTAATGGGTAATTATTATCACTTTTCAAATAAATGTTAATGAATGTTTATTATTTTTTTGTGATAATTGGTTATGAATTCATTTTTTTTTATTTTTTCACTGGGAGGATGAAGAAAATCACACACTGGGCTTTTGAAGATGATCAACACAAACTGGATTTTGCCTTGAGACGTGAAGTTGGCTGCAGATATATTATAATATATATAGGTCTATAGCGTGTTCTTCGCTTCTCTCGAGTGATTAGCGCGCATGCGCATGACGCATCACTTGCATGATTCAAAATTTGAAAAGAATAACCTAAAACAGTGTCGAAGTTATGGAAAAAGTGTACTTTTTCCATAATTAGTATCGATTAATCGAAAAAATTAGTCAAATTTAACTGATTTTTAAATTTTTTCAAAATAAAAAAAAAAGTCGATACAAATCTAGTAAAAAAAATCGGGGAATCGATTAATCGAGTTTTTAAAAATCGATTTTCAGAAAAAAATAGAATCGATCTTAAAAGATCGATTGAAAATCGCCCATCACGACCTATAGGACATGCTCTTGCTGACCTTGAATCTCATATGGAGCTCCTATCTCGTGAAATCGAGCTATTTAACCACAAAAACAAATGATAAAGTGTAATAATTATCTAATTTAGTGTTGAAAAAAGTGATAATTATTTAAAGTGTCGGAAATGCCACAGAAAAAGCTCTATTTACCAAAAATTCCTTGAAATCGTTGAAGTGACGCTTCTAAAACTGTGCGGGAATTTCAAATGTCACTTTATCTCGACTCATAGGTTAAGGCCTCTCAGTAACAATAGCAATATCAATAACAATAGAAAGTAACAGTGAAAAAAATTTAATAAGACAATAAAATTATGGATTATTCATCAGCAGTGGAGGATGCAGTTCGCAGGTTTTATTCAGCAGGAGCAAACGATGCCCACTTGTGGCTTCTCCAGTTTCAAGCATCGAGAGAAGCCTGGACCTATGTGTGGCCCCTTCTGGAACCCACAAGATCCTGGGAGGTTCAATTTTTTGCAGCCACAACACTCCACTCAAAAATATCGAAACAATGGAACGAAGTACCAGTTTCAGACTACAACGATCTGAGAAATCGTCTTTTTAATTTAATGAAGAGTTCAACAACTCCAAAATTAATTTTGTCACGTCTTTGTCAGGCATTAGCAGCTTTTCTAGCAAACAGTGATGCTCTTGATGATAAGAACGAGGAGGAGGGACTAATAGATGATCTCATTAAAATGTTTCCCTACAATTCCCAGGAAACACTGGATCTTTTGCTCAGGGTATTGATATGTCTTCCAAATGAATTCGAGAGAAAATGTGGTATAAAACGTCCAAAAATGAGGGAAAACTTGATGGCAAGCTGGTACAAAACATCCTGGCTTCTTCAGGAAGTTTTTTCATCATACGAGAGAACAGTATTAGGAGGTAATAATGATGACTCGATTTATCTTCTTTCAATCGAGTGTGCATTGGCCTGGCTGAAATTAGGACAACTGCCAATTGATACATTGGTCCAGCTTTATCAGCACTTTTTAGTAGCTGTTGCTCATTATGCACCGACTAATGACGATGCTATAGATGATATCAGAGGATGGGAATTGAGTCAGGAGTGCCTGATAACAGCAATTTCTCACTCGGAATTACCAAAGAGACCTCAGCTTCTATGGGAATGGTCCAGAGGTCTTGTCTCAGTTGCTGAGCAAAAAGGAGGCGCTTTGTTCTCGGAATTACTAACGTCTCTTGGAGATACACACAGTAGATTATTCTTGTTGGCATTGACTGATAATACTGATGACAGTCATCGATGGACAGCTGAAACACTGATCAAATTGTTGTTGGAATGCTCCGAACATCCTGGAAGATATCCAACTGAGGAGAGAAAGAGCTGCATACCTTTTGGCTTTTGGTATTCTCTTCAGGAGGCTGCAATAACACTGGATCCACCTATTGAAGATCGAGCGAGAAATGCATTGAAGCCAATTTATGCGAGATTGGCACAGGCTCTCTTGAGAAAAGCTACACTTCCTTCGTGTCCTGATGAAGCTGGTGATGCTGATGAGAGAGAATTGCTAAGATGCTACAGACAGGATGCTGCAGATACTCTTATCTACTGTTACAATGTTCTAGGACAGGATTTACTGATTTTACTGGGACAGAGGCTGAGTCAACCACAGATTGACAATCACAAATGGACTGAAGTCGAATCTACACTGCATGCTTTTCAGGCACTTTGCGACAGTGTTGGAATTCATGAAACTGATTATGTGCCAGCTTTGATTGATTTGGTACTGTCGCATATACCTTATCAGAATTTTCCGAGAGAAGTATTAGCCTGTGCTTGTTCAACAATTGGAGCTTATGCAGAGTGGATCGGTGAGAATCCTGATCCTTGGCTGGAGAGATCTCTGCAGCTTGTAACTTTGGGATTGACACAGGGGCCAGTAGCATCAACGCCAGCTAGTATGGCCTTGAAGGACATTTCCAGGGAGTGTGGTCCTCATTTGGCTCCTTTGGCACCTTCAATCCTTGAAACTATCTCCAGGACACTACCAATGGTACCTTCAGGCGGTGGTGAAGGCTTGAGATTGATGTATGCAGCTGGAAAAATGCTGAACTCTTTGTCATCAACTGAAGAACAATTGAAGTATCTGGATGCAACACTTGGACTCTGTGTTGTTAGACTACAGCAGCTTCTTAGGCATCCAGTTAATTCCGAAAAAATCGCTGTAGCCAATCAATTGAAAATGATAACCATGTTTTTGTCGACTTTAGAAGGTGCTATTGGAAAATCTGTTCTCGATGGACTTGTACCGATTTTTAATCAGATTGTTGGACACAATGAGTGGGGACAGGACGATCTTATACTCGAGGCAATGCATACATGTGCCCAAAAATCACTTCAGTGTCTTCTGCATCCTAAAACTGAGGCCAGGGCTTTGCTACCGATTTTAGTCAATTCGTACAAAACAAGGCCGCATCCTGCTGCTTTGACTTTGCTGAGGCAGATGGTATTGCTCTTTGGAAGTGACAGGGAAAAGGGCATTGGACCCATCTTTGGAGAGATCAGTGGACACAGCTTGAGGGGCTTCAAAGCTTGTGAATCTGTTGGAGGAAATCTCTCGGAATTGGCTGAGTTGCTGGAATCATACTTGGGACTTTTGGCACAAGTCTGCAAGAAAACTCCGGTATTGATGATTCAGGTGTCTGATCAGGTTCCTGATATGCTTAGATGCGGAATCACTGGATTGGGTTTGCCAGAGAGTGGAGTTATCAAAGCTGCAGGGACTTTTTTAACTCATGCTGTTAATAGCAGACACGTGGATACGTTCATTCAGATGGTTGGACAAGAGCTCGTATGCATGATTCTACAATGTGTTGGTAAGAATTTCATCAATTTATTATTTTTTTGCGAATGAGTAGATGATCATACAGGGTGGCGATTGACCTGGAAAATATGGAAAAGTCAGGGAATTTTAGTGTTAGTCGAGGAAATTTTGTAGTTTATTTTTAATATTTTTGGATGTACAGCCTTGGTAATTCATTTAATTGTTAAAGGTGGCCTTTCAGATCTCTCCAGATACCTACAAGACCACTTTTAACAATTAAAAGTATTTTTTCTTTGTAGGTCCTGGAGTTTTATCTTTAGTCAGGGAAAAGTCATGGAAAAGTTAGGGAATTTTTAAATTGATTTTCAGTCGCCATCCTGTCATAGAAATATTGAAGTACACTTAAAAAATTTGGATAATTACGTCATTGAAAAATGAACAAATCATCGATTTTCAAATAATTTCACTCCTGCATATCAATGAAATTTTTGAATTTCAGTTTAATTGTTTCTTGAA
This sequence comes from Aleiodes alternator, assembly GCA_963921955.1. Classification (NCBI taxonomy): domain Eukaryota; kingdom Metazoa; phylum Arthropoda; class Insecta; order Hymenoptera; family Braconidae; genus Aleiodes; species Aleiodes alternator. Next base: position 6,584,061 of record OY998100.1, on the reverse strand, counting down.
AGTCTAGTAACAATAGGAAAAATAAAAAAAAAATTAAAAATTCAAGTCATTTTCATTCTAAATATTCATGTAGAGTTGAAAATTCAAGTAATTTGTAGAAATTCGCCTAAATTTAACTTGAGACTCGTAGATTCCTTTAAATTTCCTCTGAAACTCACAGATTTTATGATCAATTTCCCATAAAAAAAAAAAACTATAATATTACGTTTATGAAAATTTCCATCGAATTGTCTATGAAATTTCCTATTTTTTTTTTTCTACAAGTGTATTCTAAAAGTGTAATCGTTTATCTGGGATTTTTAAAGGTGGAAGGGTGACGAGAAGTAATTTAGAATCTCACGCACGTGTTTTATTGGCTCTCAACAGCAACTGTAGTGAACTCACTGGGCAATGGTTGAGATCAGCTCTGGATGATGGCACAGCACCAATGACGACACCAGGACAAAAGGAAGAATTTACGAGAAATGTCCTGAGAGAAAGAAATAATAAACGACTTTTCGAGATACTGCAGAGATTTAGTTTACAATGTCAAAGACCTGTGATAGGACTGTGAATAAATTAAATTTAAAATCGAGACAAAAAAAAAAAAAAAAGGAAAATCATCTTTCAATTAAGTATAAAGAGGCACTAGAAAGTCATTTTTTCAATCAAATATTTTTTCAATCAATTACATTGAAATTTCTGCTTCAAATGATTTTTCTTTCTCTGAATTTTCATTGACTATTTTTGCTGTTGAGAAATTTGAAAAAAAAAAATACTGAGATATTATTTTTGGTCTCTCGATAAATAATTCTCTGAAATAGCTACAGTTTTTTTTAATTCAAAGGAATTTGATAGACACAATTTTTTCAATAGAAAATAGAATTAAATTCGAATTTTTGAAGAAATGCTCAAGATATTAGATGTTCAAAGAAATGTAAAAGCTGAAAATTTGTCTCGTCATTTTATTCAGCCACTGCAATAATCAACAATTAATAACACAAAATAATATACCAACGTTTTAAGTTGGATTTTAATTCTTCCCAGTATTTTAATCAATTTTAATTAAAAGAGTCAGGATCCGTCTCTGTAATTAACAAATCTATTGTAAGTAGCACAAAAAAAAATGATAATGATAAGAAAATTGAAAGACAGATCTCAGGACTGTTGTATGATTACGAAAAAAAAAAAAAATAATAATTATGATAGAAATTGACAAATATCATCTGGCAATACTGGCTGTGTTACAGAACGGTAAAAGAATAAAACAAAAAAATCAAAGAATATAAATAGTATTTAGAAAAAAAAATTGTACTTTGTGATTATTTATTCAAAGGATATTAATTGAATTTTGCTGATCTACAAAATGAAGACAAAAATTTTTTTTTAAAAGAAAACAGTATATACGTATATAGATATATTTACCTGTTTTCTTTAAATTTCTTTACAAAAGTTCATTTCAACAAATGTCAACCCCATTTTTTTTCTTTTTGAATGTTGAATTTTTTTTTTTATAGAGATTGGCAGCATATGAAACACAATTGGATTACATTTGATTAATATCATATGCACATCATTGAATTTGTAAACAGAGAAGAAAAAAAAATTTCGAACGTTAGAAAATACGAAGAAGTCCCGAAACGATTGACACGTTTATCACATATAATTTGGACTTTTTTTTTTGCTTTCAATTATTAAAAAATTGTAGATAAATGAATAAATACAAAAAAAGAGAATATTTTTTTACACGATCTTCAATAGCGACATATATATCAAAATTGAATAATACTAAACGTCGTGAGAAGAAAAAAAAATAAATGGGATCTTAGGAAAAAAACAAAAAAAAAAATAAATGTCTAAATTGTTTTTACAAATGAGAAAAAAAATTAAGTGATGGCTAACCCGAACAATGATTATCATTATGAAAATCTGTACAGTGAGACAAAAATAATTGAGTTATAGTTATTCTGATGACGTTTAGATAACAATTGTGTGATTGTAGAAGAATGAGAAATTTTATCTCTTTTTCTTTCATTTTTAAATCCTTTTCATTTTCAAAATTGATTCATTTTAGTAAATCCTTCGGGAATTTGAAGAGCTGTGTATATTAAAAAATAATCTTATTGAAGAAAAAGGAAAAATTCCCTCCAGTAAAAACAAATCTAACAATCCCTTCGCCCTCTTAAAAATCGAACAGAAAAAAATTAATCAAAATGAATTATTAGTCTTCAAAAAAATACTGATTTCCAAAGAGCTGTTCCCGAAAATTCTCTAGAAAATCAAGAAAAAAAAAATCCACTAAATTCCCATAATTACATATTTCTCATTCTCCTTAATTCCACAGAATGGGCACAATAATAGTAATGATTCATTCGACAAATCCAAATGGATCATGAAATATTCACAGATTTGATGAAAATTTATTTATCACTGCCATTGGCACCAGATGATCCAAAATTAGCAGCAATTCTCGATCGCCTTTGTCTTGGATTTTTGTGGCTTTTCTGTACCACAGATGGATTGTCTTTGTGAGATGATTTGTTTTGTTCATTTTCCTTGGTTGATTTTTCATCCCTCGTTATTTTTGGAGAATTTTCTTTTGGCCTAGGCTTTTGTGGCTTATTTGCAGTTATTTCTTTGCTATTTTGCGGTGTTTCGTGTGTTGAATCCTTGGGATGACGAGAACGAGTCTTTTTTTGTGCCTGAAGTGGTACAAATGATGTAGTCTGTTTGATTTCAATTTTATTATCAACTGGAACTGTTTGAGCTGGTCTTGGTGGTGGAGGTCTTGCATGATTCATTCTCAAAGGTGCCATTTGGGTGAAACCTGGTGCCTGTTGGGGCATTCGAGGATTCCAATTTGCTGGAGGCCTCACTGGAGGCTTTTGTGCATCTGGAAATAGTCTGGAGGGCAATATTGGTACACTCACTGATGGCTGCACATTGAGCCATGCATCAGGTGGCAATAAATCGAAATAGGGTCGAGGTTTTGGGGCTTCTTCCAGCCCCAACTCTTTGTAGACCTTTTTTGCGACACTCTCTGCTGCTAGCTCGTGATTTGTAGACAAATCACCGTAAAATACTCTCATATCTGGTAATACTAACTGTGCATGCACTAGACCCTTTTGGGTACTGTAAAAGTAACGTGGCATTCCCCTTCCCAACAGTTGAAAGTGGTTCAACAAGAGACCACAGTAAGAGATACTGTCCTTCCTTGCCAGTCTCGCATGCTGCAATGAAATAATTTTTTTTTTTTTAAGAAATGTTTCATGAGGACACATTTAGGAGAAGGTGGAGTTTAAATGGACACATTTCAATTGAAGGGTACGAGATCGAGATTTTCTGATGATTTCATTGAGAAGCTGGGGAAATTTTAGGCGGAAAACATGTGTCACAATTTTTTTTACTCAATTTTTAGGAAAAATTTACTTTTTTGAACGAGTTTTGAAGGGGTTTTCCTTTTGAAAATATAAAAAATTCACTTCTTCGACGATATCTTCGGTTCTGTTGGTTAAAGTGATTGGGGTTGATCTCGAATGGAAGGTGAGATTATTTCCCATCGATTTATGTGGTTCAAAATTTTTTTTAAATCAATTTTTCAAATATTCATAGGTCATTCTCTGAAAATCAGTTTTGTCCTATAAGTACTTGAAAAAACTGATACTTTTCTTTTTGAACCCCATAAATCGATGGGAAATGAGCTCACCTTTCATTTGAGATCAACCCCAAGTTACTACGACTAATAGAACCAGAGATATTCCCGAAAACCTGAAATTTTTGAAAAACACAAGGCTTTCACACTTTCAAATCTTGATCAAAAAATGAAATTTTTGAAAAATTCCAGAAAATGACTTCCGACATATGATTTCCATGTGAAATTTCCTCAACTTTCTAATGGGATCATCATAAAAAACCTATCTCCAATATTTCCAGTGATTTCGAGTGATTTTCACAGTATAAAATACCAAAAACACGTATCCGTTATACCCCCTGTATCCATTTTACCCCACCTTCACCTAGAAAACCCAAGATTAGCAATGATTTGTTTTAATATTAATAATTAATAAAATAAATGAATGAAAACATACATCAAACAACTGTTGAACCATGTTTGGGGCATTTGACGTTGGGACATTCGATGCTGGGGCAGGTGGTGTTGGTGGGAATGTGAAGGGTTTTTGATTCGTTGCTGTTGACAATTTCGATTGCTCGTTGGTTGATTTGTCATCTGGTATTTTAAGGACAGCCTTTAGGAAAGCACTCGGATCTTGAGGCTAAGATAATAACAGAGAGAGGAGGACAATTACATTAGATTTAATAATACTTCATTATTTTTTTCTAACTATCATGCAACTATTGAGTTATTATTTCAATTAACTAGTTACTAAATTTTGAAAAAAAAAAAAAAAATGAGTTATTTGATTAATTCAATCACCGGAGATTTCACGTCCCACAGCTGCATAATTTAATTTGAATTAATGATGAATTAATTAATGAATCTCATGAATAGAAAAATCGTAATTTCTTCAATTAGCAATAAATAATCGTATGAATTACCGTTTCCGGTACAGGTGGTGCCATTGGTGCTTGTGGAACTGGCGGTGGTCTCATTGGTGGAAATGGAGGCATCATGGGCTTCTGATTAGTCCCAGGAATCTGTAATTGTTAAAAAAAAACATGTAATTATACAGAACATAATTTTTCCTCCAAAAAATTAAAAAAAAAAAAGCAATATTTACAGAAAGCTTGTGCAGTTCATTCCACAGCATTTGGAATTCTGTAGTTGCTTCTGGATTTTTCTTTTCTCCCTCAGAACTGGGAGCAATTGGTCCAATTGATGCAGGAGGTGCTGGAACTTTCATCTTTTTCTCAGGAATATTCTGATTCTTCTGTGCTGTCATCATCTGCTCTCCCTTTTTCTCTTTACTACTCCTCACTGGAGATTTCTTCATTTCCTGTTGATTATTTCCTTTCTTCAATACTCGAATCTGCGCAGGATTTTGATCTTGATGCTTATTCACATTAGCATTTTGATTTTTATTTTTTCCAAATACTGGAAAAAAATTTCCATGAGTATTGAACGATGCAAATGCACTGTTTCCCTGTGCATTATTATCACCAGATTGATTCTGCTTCTTTTTTACAATTTTATCAGGTATATTAACGATTCCAGTGATATTCTGTTCAGCTCGAATGCCATGACTGATGTTGATAAATTCAGCAGCAAGTAGTTTAGATGTGCGACTGTTAACACCACCAGTGAATGAAATTCCTCCAACAAATGGCTTATCAAAGAGTACATCATAAATATTATCACTGTCTCCACTGACACCTTGTACACTGATGATAGTACCCTTGTAACCAAGTGGAACACTCGTATTTTCCTTAACAGATATTATTCTGTCAAATACAAAGTGTTTAGCACTAGTATCCGGTGCTATATTACCATTATTGATACCAGGTTTAAATAATAAATGTGGTTTCACCTGCATAATAACTGTTTTACCATTTTTTTCATTACTTTCATTGAATTCATCAACTTCTTTTTGCAATTTTGCAATAATATCTGGATCCAAACCATCGTGATCACTGTTACGACTCTCAACATTTCTGAATGGCTGCTCCTTCAACCATTTAACAACAGTCAAAACCTCACTACTATCAGAAAATAAATCCTCCTCATTGAATATATCATTGCCAACATTTTCAACTAGTCTCTCAAATAATTTTGGATATTTCTCCATGTAACATCTAATTAAACCAACTGATTTCGAACTGTACATCCATTGGCCATTAACTTTCCTCGTGTAACCAGGTAATTCTTCATTTTTCTTGTTGAATTTTAGATTCAATCCAACATTCTGCTGCTTTTTCTCTGTACTATCAAGTGTGGATGGAATAACGAAGATGGAACCGGTGATTCTGCTCAGCAAATGACTGCTGATACCAAGTCTCTGAGCTGCAATTGATCCATGCATGTACTGCATTTTAATTTCCTGTTGTTCCCTCACAAGACCATTAAAATCAGGCTCTGGTGATATATTCATGGCAACCTTGACTCTCCCAGTTTTCTGATTGATTCCAGGCTCAACAACTTCACCCATTGCTCCATAATGCGGATGTCCCAGCATAAAGCAAATGGTCTTGGGTTTATATATATCAGAAATATTCATGTGATCCAAATTACCAGTTTCCTCTACTTCAATGTCTTTAACTATTGAATGATAAGAGTAGTAACTAGTTATATTACTCCATTCTTTCTCCAGCGACATCCTTCCTTGCGACGTTAGGATGTATCTTCTTCCACAAATGGTTCTAGCATGAATGAGCATCTCAATATCTCCAACAATGATGCCAAACCTGCTCTTGTAACCCATTGCAACATCACGTGCATGACTCTTCCACTGGACCTCTCCCTGTCCCTTCAATTCCTCTCGATGCAAATTAGTTGGACTGTACGGTTTATCAGGATTGATCAAAGTGAATTTTCGTGATCCATCAGAAATCCCAATAACATGTGCTTCTAGGAGATGTGGCCACCTCACAAAAACGATTTTCCCAAGAATATCACTAGCAAGTTTGTTAATTGGGGGTACTTCTTTTGGAAAAATGGTAAGCATCATATTTTCGCCTCTTGAGGGTTGTTCAAACACCTTGACCTTGCATTTTTCCAGTCTAGCCTCGTGTTTTATGTACTGGAGAGTCGGAAAACCAGGGAAATATGTGCTCAATCTGACTCCTTTACCCAGACCCTTCTGCAGTTTTTCTCTGGGCACTTCTATCTCCATTGGATGAACGAGAATGATCTTGGCATGACTCTCGATCGTTGGAAAGTACTCTGGAGCTGTGACCACACCCAGATTCTCTTCAGTGTAAGTTATGATACTCATTGGACCATGTTTGTTTCTTTGCTGCTCTTCTTCAGTTAATTTGGAATTGTAGGGCTCCATTGCACCGATCAGATCCTTTTCATCGATAAATGGAATCAATACTACAGCCTCCCACTCGTGTTTCTTCTCGTTGAGATCAGTCTCGAAATCGCCTGGATAATAACTTATTATTGGTGATGCTTCCTCGGTTAGGAGACCTTGGTAAGCCTCGGGGAGTAAATTTCTACTGGCTGCTGGAAGAACAGCTAACAATTGCTGAAATGGCAAGAATGGAGTACCCATTTCAAAGTTAAATTTGAGATCCTTGAAGTTTTTTATGTCTGATATGAAGGGTGCATAATGATGAGGATAGTACCATGACCAACTGCAGCAACCATCGTAGTAATAATGAAGATTCCACTGGATTGCTGTTACATAAGCTTCTGCCTGTTGTCTCATAACAGCAGCATCAATCTTATCGTAATCAAATTTTTTCAAATAATAATCCTGTTTGTGCTGAATGAATTCTAGTGCATAAGTCTCATTGTCCGAGTCCTCTGTATCAAGAAAATCATCTTCTTCATCAGAATGACCCAAGAGAATTTCATCAGTTGATTGTATCAAGCTCTCCAGATCTTTTTTAAATGACTTCTTTACTGTCTCATGTTCTGGTGAATTTTTGTAACTTGTCCTCTCGTTATCATTCATTGAACGTCCTGTTTTGCTCTCGAAATACTTCAAGTCAGCCTGATGCTCACTAAAATGTTTTACATCGAGTGACGAAAGTTTTTCCATGAATTTTTCGAATCTCTGGAGATTTAGATTGCCACTTTCGTTTATGTAGCCATCGAGAGTTGGTAATGTCTCCATGTAGGCTTCGTAGAGAATGGGCAAAGCTCCACTGGCAATATGCAAGTTTGGCAAATGTGGAATAAAGTCATTACCCACTAAAAAACCCATTAATATCCAGTCATCAATGATTTTTTCGATGTCAAAGGGAAATGACATCTTGGGTTTTATCGATTCGAACTCGTGCTCCATGTATTCTCGTAGCAGAGACACGTGCAGAAGACAGAACTTTGTTTTTTCTGGTGTAGCTGATTTTTGGGGGTTTCTACCGTACTTGACCTCCTCTCGAAGAACTGCAAAATGTGGCTCGTGTGTACAGAGCGACAGCATTATCAAATCTGCATCCAGGCCATAGAGACAATGACGAGTATTTGGATCATGATCTGGCTGAGATTTCATGTAACGAATGTAGTCCATGATCTTGTGCTCACCCTCGCCAGGTACTTCTGGTCCACTCAAGATGATTTTGCACTTTTGCCACAATTTATCTGTTGATATTTTGTATGTAACGAAGTACTTCAGTTGTTCCGTTAATTTTGCCATAAATAGAGTACCAGGGGTGATACAATTAGAGTCAAATCTAGCTTCTTCTGGTAGAGTTTCACCTCTAGCACGAGCTCTTGCCTCAATCATCTCCGTTTCTTTAGCTGATTTAAATCTTCTGCTTCTCTGTTGATTTATTTTTGCACGTGGTGCTACACCATCAACAGCCATGAAAAATAATTTTTGTGGTTTTATAGTGCGAAATAATATTTCTACATAGAGAAATATATTTTTAAAAATAGTCTCTTCGGTAATACGAAAATGTGCATCAGCGTCATTTGGATGTGAACAGCAGTGAATAATACCATTCATATCAAGATATAAATTGTCAAATTCTGGTATCTGTAAATAAATTAAGTAAATATGATTATTAACATCTGTGAAAATATGGGGAAATTTTGAAATAATTTAAAATAAAATTGACAAGCTGTTGAATTTTGGAGTAGATTGTTTTTTTTTGTTTTTAATGGGATTTTCTTGGTTTTTTAGGGGGTAAAAGTGGAATTGGAGAGAATTGGATGGGAAAATTCGGATTTTTTTTTGTTATACGTCAAATATTTTTGTATTTTGTGTTTGATGGACTACCTGATACTCATTCAACACCTCCAATAAACAGGGATACCTCTCACAAATAAATCTCGTGAATTTTGGTACCCCCATGGCTTCTGTTCTTTTCTCAATAAAATGACTTATTTAATATTGAATAATCACAATTTGTTACAATTTATCAGCATAAAAATATATATATTTTTATCTTAATGATTAATGTTTTTTTTTTCTTTTTTAAAGAGCAAAGAATTCCGGTTATAACCGCAAGCACTTGAATACAGACGAGGTTACACTTCGTGATTTAGGGCGAGATGCAAATTGTCGCTGTGTAAATTATTGCTGGGGTCATGAAAACGGACTTGAAGAAGCTTGGAGCGACAGCAATATGGCGGCGAGCGCCAAGTTTGAATTCAAATTTTTTTGAAGCACAAAAAGGACAAATGGAAGCAAAGCGAAAAATGTTTTAAAGTAGATGGGGTAAAATGGGTTTTGTAATGAGGAAAATTTTTAATGTCATTGTGCTCTGGTCTTATTCGTTTATTTATTTGTAGTCGTGTAGTTTATTCGATAATTTATTTATTTAACGCGAATTGTTGCAATGAAGAGTTTCAAGGAATTGAGTTTGAAGAGTTTAAATCAACAAAACATCAATAATATCAAAAGCTTGAAGAAGCTGAAATTGTCCAGTTAAACATCACGATTTGACAATAATTGATGCTGTTAATAATTTTCCAATGTCTCTATGAGAAATTCCAACACTATTAAACAGCTTTTTTCAATCAAAATAAAGTTAAAAGTGTTTTATCTTCTAAATAAAAATTTTCGTCTTGACCACACTACGAGAGATTTCAGGCAGAATTATCTGAAAAAAGAAGAAAAAAATCTCCAATACAAATTGCAGTTCTTTCGTAATCTCTATTCAGGAACCGCAAGTAGTCCCCCCCCCTCCCCCACTTCTTTCAGAACGAGCTACACAATGAGATAGACACAAGAATGGCAAAGATTGCAAGAAAGAAACTCTTCCAATTTAGCGTATCTAGAATTAAGGTCATAAGACAGAGTGGGAGGGGGGGGGGGGGGTCCAGTACAAGTAAATTACACTTCTCCAAGAGTATGATTGCCTGACACGCGCACGTACAAAAAATAAATCCTGATAGTCGCCTTTAATTTGTTTTTTTTTTGAATATTTTTATCTCGAATGATTTAAATCTTTATTGTGCATCACTCTTCAGAAATAGCTTCTCTCTACTTATCCTACATGAAATCCTTGAAGACTATACGTCTTGAAACATTCACGCTATGACGTTTACCCGAGTAAATATTTAAAGATTCTTTTTCTGTCAGATAACTGAATGATTTTTATGTTAGTAAGAGTGAGAGAAAGAAGACAATAATCGGTGAAAATAATATTTATCAGTTAAAAAAAATGAGCAAGAGTGGCAGATGAAGATGCGCTTTCAGTAGCGTCTAGTTCTTCTTGAGAAAAAGTCAGAACTTTTTTTTTAATTTTATCAAATCAAATATTGTTTCTACAATGATAAAGTGATCTATATCTATTGCATTATTATCATTATAGAGTGCAAGTAAAAGTGCAAAGAATAAAATGCCACTAATAACACCAAATTGGCTTAATACACCATTTCTCGAGAAAGTCTTGAGAAATTGGAGAAAGGACAAAACTATTTCGATAGTAAATACGGAAATAACACGTGCAACAGAAGGTGGTGATAACTACTCGAGTGACATGTTTCGTATAAGTTTGGAATACAAAAGGGAAGAAGATGATAAGAAAATAGTGGAGAGACTATCTGTTATTGTTAAAGCAGCGTTGAAGCCTGAAGGAGATTATGAAGAGATAGTAAAGTCCATATTTACTTTTTGCGGTCTTTGACCTATCCCAATTTGGCGAATTCATTGATAATTGATTTATTCGACCAATAAGATAATTTTGGAATTTTTTGTTACAACGCCATTTTTTTGGTGACTGATATCTTCTTTGGAAAGTCTGAAAGAAGGAAAAAAAGGGTGAATTTGAATTTCGTACCAATGTTTAAGAAAATAATGAATTATTTAAGAAAATGATAAATTATTTAAGAAAATAATGAATTATTTAAGAAAATAATGAAGGTACCTTTGGAATGACTCTGTGGAATCCAAATGTTGATGCAAAATTCAAATTTCCTCTTTTTCTCCTTCTTTCGTACTTTTCAAAGAAGAATAACATTGACCAAAAAATGGCATTGTTGGTAAAAATTGTGCGAATTTATTATTATTATGATTGATTGCAGTGCGAGGAAATTGGAATTTTCGACACGGAAATCACCATGATGACGTCGACCTTGAGGGAAATGGAGGCATTTTTAGATGATGATAAGTTAAGTGCAGTCTGCCTGTATGCTCAGCAGAAACATCCAACATTCATGATAATTGAAGATCTCACTCCTCTTGGATTCCGCATGGCTCCACGACAAAATGGTCTGGACCTTCAGCACTGTCTTGTTGCAATGAGAAGTCTTGCGAAATTCCATGCAGCTTCTGCTTATGTCTGCGAGAAGGTTCGATAGCTGAAACAAAAATTTATTCACTTTAGAAGCAAAGAGAGCTGTAAGAGCTATGTGTAAACCTATATATAGCACTTAAGCCCCTTTATTTCTCAAATTGACGAATTAATCAACAAAATTAATTATCAAGAAATTGATTAACGAAATAATTACAAATTATTGGCTCATTTACCTTCTTTCAGAATCCAGAATTGAAGAAGAAGTACAAAAACGGCTTGTTTTTTGAGAACGCACCACCTAAAATGATCGATCTGTTCAATAAAGGTGCCAAAAGTAATGCAGAACGTATAGGCAAATGGCAAGAAATTGATCAAACGTGCAGAGACAAAGTAATTGCACTTTCTGAACATAGTTTTGAAAAAGCTGCCTCTGTTAGACAGGCTGATGAGTCTGTATTCAATGTTATCAATCATGGAGATTTTTGGATCAACAATATGCTCTTTCGTTATGACGAGGGGGGAAATCCTTTTGACCTCATTTTTGTGAGTATAAAGAGATTTTTGATGATAGAGAATGCAGATAATTTATGAAATTTGTAAAAAATTCCGGAGGATTTATTCTATAGAGAATTCAATAAGGTGGCGAAAAATGTACATCAGGGGTAAAATGGACACATCTAAATTTTTAAGCAAATGTTATGGAAAACTCTTGAAATTAATGGAAATATTGGCGGTAGATTGTTTTTAACGATTTCATTGGAAAGCTGAAGGAATTTTAGACGGGAAGCAATTGCCGGAATTAACTTTTTTTGAATTTTTGGCGATTTTGAATATTTTGAGCATTTTAGAGGGATAAAAACCTTCCTTTTTTTTTTAATTTTCAGTTTTTTGAGGATATCTTCGGTTCTATTTGTCGTAGCGTAGAAATTCCGAAAGGAGGTGAAAGGTGCGATCATTTGCCATCGATACATAGGGTTTTCAATTCAAAAATATCGATTTTCAAAGTAGTTATGGGCATTTTTGTGAAACAGTTTTGTGAAACACTTTTTGGCTTATAACGATCCCAAAAATTGATAGTTTTGAATTTAAAACGACATGAATCGATGGGAAATGAGTTCAACTTTCATTTGAAACCAACCCTGAATCGCTACGACCAATAGAACCAGAGATATTCAGAGAAAACTGAAAATTTTCAAAAAAGGAAAGGCAAAAAAGGAAAGAATACCCATCAAAAATGACGAAAAATGTCGAATTTAAAAAAATAAAAATAAAAAAAATTCATCTGACACTTGTTTTTCGACTAAAATTTCCTCAGCTTTTCGATAGATTCATAAGAAAAAATCCATCTCTAACCGTTTCATCATAATGTCCATTTTGCCTCACTCTCCCCTATAGAATCACATGAAACTCCACTCGTATTGGAAAAATTCTCGTAGAAACAATACCTGTAGAAAATATCCCAATATCATATACGATAAACCGATAGGGTTCCTTACAGAATGAATATATAGAAATATTCCTATAGAAATCCTCTATAGAGATTTTTCATGCGCGCACCAAAAGGATTTCATATTCATCATCTTTTTCCTGGACTCAGTATAGAATCATTTGAAAATGGTACTCGTATATGAATAATTCTTATAGAAACAATGGCTATAGAGAATATCACTGTTAGAAAAACATGGAAATTTCATAGACAATTTGATGAGAATTTTCATAAACTTGATATTGAATTTTTTTTTATGGGAAGATTGTTATGAAATCTCGGAGTTTCAGAGGAAATTCAAAGGAATCTATGAGTCTTAAGTAGAATTGAGATGAAAGTTCTACAATTGACTTGAACTTCAAACTGAACATGAATATTCAGAATCGAAATGACCTGAATTTTCATTTTTTTATTTATTTTTCCTATTTTTACTAAATTTTCAAGAAACAATTGAACTGAAATTTACAAATTTCATTGATATCCAGGCATGAAATTATTTGAAAATCGATGATTTATGAATTTTTCAATAACGTGATTATTTGAAATTTTAGTAGAAATGTGACTTGTTAGAAATTTCCGTGATTTGGCACGGATAATTCAGACGGAAATTTTTAACAGTGATCTCATTATCATATACGAAAAATATATACACTGAGAGAATTTTTCGAACTGTGAAACTAAAAATATAGCAGAAAAGACCTTGACTATGAAATATATTAACAGCAAACAAATTTTCATCAAGTACAGCTATCAGATAGTACACAACTATAATTTAGCTGTTTTAGTTATAATTCTAGGTGCGATTATCGATTTGGAATAATTAGTTCTCACTTTTGAGGAATAGTCATGCTAGTAGGAAAAAATCCCCTCAGTGTAGAATTCTCGATAAAATGAATCTATATTAAAATTCTATAGAAACCTGCTATAAAAATTCTCTATAGAAATATTTTCTAGAAATATTCTACTGAAATATTCAATAGAAATTCTCTATAGGAATTTCCATATGATTTATTAACAATGTAGTGTGCTTTTTTTCGATTCTAGGTGGATTTCCAGTACTGCGTTTATGCCTCGCCTGCAGTTGACCTCCAATATTTCCTCAATACAAGTCCAAATGAAGAAGTTTGCATAAATCATACCGATGATCTCATCAGTGAGTATCATCAGACTCTGTGTAAAGCAATGGGGAAGTCCAATTTCAAAACAAAAGTACCTAAAATGAGCGATTTGAAGAAACATATGGAGAAATTGGAGTTTTATGGGTTTGAAGCTGCTCTTCTAACTTTAAAAGTTGTATTGAGCAAAAAACCAGAGGCTGCCGAACAGCTCGCTGCTAATGATGTTGGTAAATGGCCTGAAACACCGGAATACAGAAGAGCAATGACTCGACGACTCAAGTATTGGAATGACATTGGATTGTTTGATGACTGATAAAATCATTTGTTCCATCATAATTGTACGAATATTTGTAGAAATATGTGAAAAATCCAGTATATAGAGGAAAAAACAGTGGTAAAAATGATCAAATATTGATACTATTGGTCTTTACGAATATTTTCATGGAATAATTCAAAAAGTTGATGAATTTACTTAATTTAGTTAATTCAAACAGATTAAATAGGTTGATCTATTGAGCAGTATTCGAATTTCTCCAGTGATCGAACAATTTAACGTATTTATCCTGGCAAAAAATTGGTAATCCAGCGAAATATCATTCTTCCAATCTTCGAAACACAATATCATGTTCATCAACTCAAATAAAAGCCTATTAAGGTGTTTCTGTCTGCACAGTCGAAAAAAAAGTTAAATTTTTTGTATAAAATCATTAATAACAATTTATACGAGATAAAATTCTCAAATTTGATGAAGTGAATCGGTAGAGAATGTAATGAAAAATAAAATAAGTCTGAGAAACAAAAAATTGATTGAAAATTGGAAAAATTTCTGTGCTCTTTACATTTCCTCATTTTTTTCAAGTTTTGAAGGAATTTCCAAAAGCACAGAAAATTTTACAGTATTCAACCAATTTCTTGTTTCTATGACTTATTTTATTTCTCACCACATTCTTTACAGATTCACTTCATTACATTCGAGAATTTTGTCTTTTATAAATTGTTACTAACAATTTTATAGAGAAATTGAACTTTTCTTTTGTCTTTACAGACAGAAGAAACACGTTAAACTGTTAAATATATATCAGTAATTATCGAATTTCTTATGTTCGATAACTGGATCACTCACTCCAGTTGAATTGACTGAATCCAGTAAATTCACCAGTTTTTTAAAACTATTTCAAAAGAATATCGGCTAAGAACCAATGGAAAAATGGAAAAATCTATTAAATATTGGTCCTTAGTAAATTTTTTTTGTTGAAATAATTACAAAAGCTGTTCAATTTACTGAGTTTATTTAATTTAAACAAATTAACTAGTTGAATTGACTAAATCCATCAAATTCAACAATTTTTTAAATTATTTCAAAAAAATCATTTGCTAAGGACCAATGGCATCAATATTTGATCATTCGTTTTGTCATCATCAGCGAAGAACTAAAATAGGATAAATCGATTTTTTTTTTCAATTTTTCAATATTTTTTTGATAATATCTGCGCGTGGAGATACGCCCTTTTTGCCCACATTCCTCTTTACAGCTCTTGAAATTTCCTGCAAAGATGGATCAGTGCATTTATTAAAAAAAGGGCGTATCTCCATTAGTTATCATGATATCTGAGAGAAGAAATCGGTAATATCAATCGATTTATCCTATTTTATCTCTTCACTAGTGAATAAATAATCAATAATAATTAAAAATAATTAATAATTAATAGGAAAATTCATAATTGTTGATCTTTCATTCATGTGAATGACTTAAGCTATCGATCAATCTGTTTTTTGATGATCATTTTGGATAAATTGTCAATTGACAATAACAATTGGTAAGAATTTTCTCTATCCTTTTTTTTTCCTCTCGAATATTCCCACTTTTCTCATATTCTCTGCATTATCAAGAAGCGATAACACTGGAACCTTCAATAAATCATCTGAATTTCAAGAAGAAAAAAGATGAAAAGATCGTTAGAAATGACTCCATTTACAACAGCTGATTCGAATTAAATGTTTGGCAGTGACCAGTGCAGAGTTGCAAAAGACAGTTGAGGTGAAAATTGTCAAATTATTTTGATTATTGCGTATATTTATGACAATAAACAACTGTCCAATAGGTAAAAATTTTGAATCACTCCGAAAATTTCGTGATTATCAAAGATATTTTATCTGCTATTGTACTCTTGAGTTTTTTTGCATAAAATATTAACGAATAACCCTGAATTATTCGTCGAAATTTGGACTTTAAACCCATATATATTTATACTTTCAAGATAAAACAATTTTTTTTTCAATGCTGAAGTGAAGAAAAAAACAAAATAATTTGAATAATCATTAAATTGAGGTTAAAAATGTAAACATGAATAGGGAAAACCAGGGTAAAATGGGCCTGTAGGTCAAAATGATTTGGCATTTTTTTTCGAGTGAATGCGTTTTTCGGAAAAATTTGAAAAAATTCAACAATGATGTAAACATATTGAGGCATTTTCTCAAATTTTTTCAGATTTTTTAAGATTATGGTTTTTTTTTTGCAGGTACTAAAAAGAAATTTTCACAATGTCCGAGGAAGTTGTTAAATTTACGAAAATCCGAACGGCGATAAATCCAAATTTTTGGGCAAAATTTGCCGAATTAAAATTGGAAAAATACAAATTGGAGGAAAAAACGGAGATATCAATTTGGGGTAGTTACAGTATTGAAGAAACTGCTAAAAAACGAACGAGTCCTTTGCTACTAGACTGTACATCATTTAATGAGTAAGGTGTACTGTCAATTTCCATTAAAATTGGAATTATTCTTTAATTTCAAAATGAATTTCGTTTTCACTTTAGAAATGTAGAAACAACGTCACACAATGGTGAAGTTCCCTGCTCAGGCTATTTAATTAATACAAACACATTCGAGAGCTTCAGACAGCTGCAGCCTGATAAATTCATCGAGAGAATAGGCCAACAGCTCTTAAATTCCATTAAAGATGGAACAGCATTGAAAGATCCATGGAAATTGACACTTTTTCTACTTTATTCATACGCAGACTTGAAGAAATATCGATTTCACTATTGGGCAGCCTATCCAACTCCCTTTAACATCCCTGAGACGTATCAAAACGCACCACCTTCCCCCCTTTCCACAAAATTCTCGAAAATCGCAGTAGAAAAGCTGAAAACCGACTTTAGGAGCTTGGAGCCTAAATCCAGATGTTTTTTCTGCATATCATCATCGAATCCTGATGATTTGAAGATAATAAGCCTCTCGAACGGAGTAAAACACGTGAAATCGATGTCAGAGGATTCAAAAATCCTTTATTTCGCATTTTTCGATCCCTGTGACAGTTCAGAACCCGGATGGCCTTTGAGGAATCTTTTGTGCCTCCTTTTCTGGTCATGTCCGGATTATTCATTCAAAGAAAAGATCAACATCATATCGTACAGAGGAGACGAGTCGCTAATTTATGAAATTCAAGTGAAAGAAAAGATAAATCTAGAAACAGCAAGAAGAGAAATATTTGAAGGAAGATTAGTCGGTTGGGAGGCAAATGCAAGTGGTAAAATGGGTCCAAATATCGCTGATTTATCACTGTCAATGGATCCAAAAAAAATGGCAGAACGTGCAGTTGATTTGAATTTGAAACTAATGAAATGGAGATTAGTACCGGATTTGAATTTGAACGAGATATCAAGGCTTAAGTGTTTATTACTTGGTGCTGGCACACTGGGCTGCTCAATAGCACGTGTTTTAATTGGCTGGGGCATTAAAAACATAACATTCGTTGATAATTCAACGGTATCACACAGTAATACTGTTAGACAGAGTTTGTACACTCATGATGATGCTGTTAAGAGAAAATTGAAAGCAGAAGCTGCTAAAGATGCACTCTTGAGGATCTCACCGAGCTTCAATGTTGATGGAGTCGTTCTGCAAATTCCAATGCCTGGTCATGTGGTTGGACAGAGTATGCTTGAGTCTACAAAATCAGCTGTTAAGACTCTTGAAGAATTAGTTGATAAACACGATGTTGTATTTTTACTTTTGGACTCAAGGGAAGCCAGGTGGCTACCCACACTTCTTTGTGCTGCACACGATAAAATTGCAATCAATGCTGCACTTGGTTTTGATTCTTATACTGTACAGAGGCATGGAACAAGAAGAAACTCAAGTCCAACATCACCGGATCTTACAATGAGATATCCAGCTGGAAAGGATCTTGGATGCTACTTTTGTAATGACGTGACACAGCCAGGAAACGTGAGTTTTCTTCATGATAACGGAAATACTTAGATTTCTGACAATTTTTTTCATTTTTTTCGACAGATGAAGAGAGCAGAGACGTTGATGTACGGTTTGATCCAGACTGAAGCTGCCTATAGATCAAAGACATTTTCAGTGGTTATTAATGTCAAATTGATATTCATAAACGTTGAACTGAATTTATAAACATTGAAGAATCCGTGGTCCTCAATAATTTGAGAATTGGTTAATATTTGCATATTATTATTCATCTTGAGTTATAATCGTGACGAGTTCCCCTACAAGTTCCTCTGAAAGTTCCCGTAAGAGTTCCTCTGGAAGCTTCCTCAAGGGTTTTTAACTCTCATGCAGTCAGTTTCTTCTTCTTATTCCCTCTATATTCCCATAATAAAGCTGGTTTGACGTTTATAAATGTCAGTTTAACATTCACAATCATTTAGATTGTGGTTCATATAGAAGTGACTTCTGCCTCGATCAAACCGTACACCAACATCTCAGTTCTACAGATGAATTATTCAAAAAACAGAAAATTATGCACATGCTGAAAATTTAACAATCTTCACGTACAAATTTTTTATATATTTTTTCTTATAACAATTTATTTCTTCAATAGAAAAATCTACAAAAATTTACAGATGTCTGCAAATTTCATCATCATGTTTATTCATCTTCTCTCACTGTTTTCTCCTAAATTCTCTTTATTAAATTGTAATTTCAAATGAATTGTTACACAGTCTCAAGTGGACAGAACACTGGATCAACAGTGTACAGTTAGTAGACCGGGATTATCATCGATTGCAGCTGGTCTTGCAGTTGAGCTCATGGTTGGACTAACACAGCATGTGAAAGGGTGAATAACTCATTAACTAAAAGATAAATGAAAAATGAATAATAAAATTCTCATCTCATGAATTATTCTGAGAAGAAAGTTTTCTAAGTTTGATTTAAAAAAAAATATACATATTGATATTTATATATATTTTTTACGGCAGCATCGAAGCAAATGCATTCTTGGAGGATGGAAAAAGCCAGAATCGAAATGAACGTGAATCCAGTGAGGGTTTATTGGGTGCAGTACCACATACGATACGTGGATCTCTTTGGAGCCACGAGATGAGACTAACAATTACCCACAGATTTCCCTCGTGCACTGCTTGTTCTACACCACTAATAAATGAGTACAGGAAACGAGGTTTCGACTTTATTCTAGACGCCTGCAATCAGCCAAATTATCTCGAGCGTTTGGCTGGTCTTGAGGATCTTCTGAAGAATCCTAATCTGGATGAGGTATAAAATAAAATAAAATAGAAATTGATTAGATAATTTATTTTGATTTTTTTAAACAAAAGAATTATTATGAAAAAAATATTTGAAAAATTCACATTTATAGTTTTTTAAATTCTCTACATGTGCAAATTTTGCAATTTTTTTAAAATAATTTCTTTGTTAGAAGAGAAAAATTTGGCAAATATTCAAATTTTTTGCTACTTTTCGGTATTATATTCATGCATTATAAATAAATTATCTTTAATTTTTCCAGTTGTGCTATGCCATTGATACCTCCAGTGACGAAGACGACACTATAAATCTCTCGAAGGTCTAAACAATGAAGAAAAATTGAATATAAAAATAATTTATTGATATATTACATTTTTCTTTCTACGAGAAACACACCGACTGAATTTACGAGACGTTAAAAAAGTACAAAAAAAAAAAAAAATAGAAATATTCACGTTTTCGTAGCACTCTTGATAATTTTAATATTTTATATAATCATTGACACTGTTAAATCAAATGCTAATCCAAAAAAAAAATCCAATTAATCCCACATTTATTTACTGTATTGTGCAATTATAATGTTGATTATTGAATTCAATACATTTTTGTGATCAGATGAGAGAGAATGTAATTCAATGATTTTCGAATCGAAAAAAAAAAAGGAAACAAAATTTAAAGAGAACAATTGAAAAATTCTTCCAGTGAAAGCTAAACCCATAAAACTACGTTTATTCCGAATTATTCTCATTCCCCGCCAATTTATCGTTTTAAATTTGATTTTTTGATATTCGAAAAAATAAATCCTAGATAAAACTCTTCTTTCACTAAATAATAATGAAATAATAAAATAATAAATAAAATACTGAATAATAATAATCATAATAATAATAATAAAACCGGATAATTCATCTTTGCTCCAAAAATCTAGAAAATTAGAAATAAAAAAAATCGGAATTCCACACGTGAAAGCTGCTCCCCCCTCTCCTCCCTCCCCTCTTCTCATCTCCATGAAGAAAAAAGCAACAATTGTGTCTGGATAAAGGAGAAAAGACTTGAAAAAAAGGTAAAAAAAAATGCACGTGTCCTTGCACAGAGCAGTGAGCTCCTGACCCCGTATTACGACTCAAGAATGGTGTGAAAGCAGTACAGATATATATATATATGAAATACATTTGAGTATTTTTCGACTCCACCTCAAATTAGTGAATCCGGGAAATTTAAACGAATCGCCTGCAAAATTAATTCAAAAAAATGAAAATAAGAGAAAAAAGTAATTAATGTAAAAAATATAAAATAGATATATATATATAAAATATTATATATAAAAATATTAAAATATATAAATTAAAATAATATGTATAAAATAGAAAATATATATATAGTATTAATATAGAATAATTAAATAAGTGTGCAATTATTTTACGCGAATCACTCCAATTCAAGATTTTACGAGTTCGTGTGTGTATGTGTGTGTGTGTATCTATATAGCATCAAAACTTTTTATACTTTGCTTTGGAGTTTTGCCAGAAGATAGCGTTAGTTTAGTAAGCGAAATACCGTGCATTCCAGTGTAACGTATGAAGTGGTAAAACGTTTTTCGTTATAAAAGAAATAAGGTAGTTGAGTTGAAAAAGTGGAGGAGAGGGGATAGAAAAAGAGAGAGAGAGATAGAGAGATTGAGTTAAAGGCAGAAGGGAAAATACTCAGTGTGGAATAACGTAGGCTCGTGTCAGACGTTATTGTACAAATTCCCCTGTGTATATATATATTTTTATATATAATATCGGAGAGTATATATATATATATTGTGTCCGCCCGCATACCTTTGGATTTTTCTCATTCCATTTTTTTAAATGGACAAATAAGCGCAGCGCAAGATTATTAAAATTTCACCGGTCAATAGGAAAAAATTTGATTTGAAAAAAAAATCGGTTATTTTAACGTTTTTTTTAAATTTTAATATTTAAATATTTTTGATAAAGTGTCACGTGCGGGCCTCTGTTCTGTGTGTGTGTGTGTATGTGTGTGTCTGTCTGTCTGTGTCCTGCGTGTGTGTTTTTTTTTCGATTTTAAAATTGTTTCGAGAGTTCATTCCGTTGGATTTAAATAATTAGTGCACTTTCGGGGGAATTGAGGAAATAGTTGGTCAGGTGAGTTTGAGGTTTTTCATTGGACGACATTATTATTATCATTTCAACCAGTGGAATGCAAGGCCTTACCTTTTTAACGCTACGCCGCATTCCTTTATTGATTTGTACCGACAAGGAACGTATAAGCGCGCCAGTATAACATTATTATTATTATTATTATTATTATTTTCTCATTCCTTGATATTTAAATGTTTTAATTAAATGTTTTTTCAATGAATTTTTAAGATTTAGTATTGTTTTTTAATTTTCGTGGGAAATTTGATGAATTTTTAAATTTTTTAGCATGAATTTTTCGTTATTTTTTAAATAAATAAAAAATTTTATATTCAAATGTTTCATTTATATGTTTTTTAATGACTTTTGAAGATTTATCATTGTTTTTAAATTTTCGTGGGATTTTTTTGGGAATTTTCAATTTTATTTGCGTCAATTTTTTCGTTATTTTTAAAATTAATAAATCGATTTCATATTTAAATGTTTATTAATGAATTTCTCAGATTTATCATTGTTTTTGAATTTTTCGTGGGAAATTTTTTAATTTTTTCGTATCAATTTTTTCGTTATTTTGATAATAAATAAAGTGATTTTATATTTAGATGTTTAATTTTTGATGAATTCTTCAGATTTATCGTTTTTTGAATTTTTGTGGGAAATTTTTGAATTTTTTTAAAATTTTTTCGCGTTAATTTTTCGCTATTTTGAAGATAAATAAAGCAATTTTTTAAGAACATTCTTTGTGGAATGTGTCTGTTTTCACTGTTTTTATCTCCTTTCTTTTACCCCCCCCCCTCCCCTTCATTTTTTCTTTATCCATGAGCGATAAAATTGTGCCTGCAGCTTAATCAAATATTTCTTAGATTTATTTAAATTATATTTTTAAAACTCCAAATTTGTAACACACGTGTTACCACGTGTGTGCGTGTGTGTGTACTATATATATATATATATATATATATGCATCACACTTGCAATATCACGCGTGTCATCGTCCTACGATTCAAAGGAATTTTCTCAATGGCGCTTTGTGTTTATTCGTTTTTGAGAAACATATAAAATACCAATGCAATATCATCATCACTTTGATTTTAGTTTTGCGTCTATTTTCATGATATATTTAAATATAAAAAAAAAAATTAATGGGTTTAAAAATAGATTCAAATGTTGCTGCATATTTTGTCTCTGAAATTTTTCGAAATTTTACGTTATCTTGAAAAAAAAAACAAAAAATCCTTATTTCAATGATTAGATTATCAATAAACAGTGCAATAGTGCATTTAAAAAACAATGAGAACAGAAATTATGCACAATTGCAATTATTATCATTATTTTATTATTATTATTCAAATCATTATTTTATTATTTCATTATTGATTTCATTATTATTAAATATATAATAAATATATTCCATTATTGAAATCATTCTTATTATTATTTTATTGTATCATTGTGTTCTGGCATTTTTGTTGAACTGCCTTTTTTTTTTTTATTCTCAATTTTCAAATCCGGAAGAGGTGACCCTGTTCTGTTTTAATATTGTTTCGATGAGATTGTGATGTTTGGAGTATGTTAAAAGAGGGGGAGGGAGGGAGAGGATAAGAGGGGGGGGGGGGAGTGCTGTGAGGCCGCGAATACAACAGGCCATGAAGCAAGTCAGAGACGTTTGTGGAGGAGTGGAAGAGGGGGAGGGGGGTGGAGCTCCTGGTGAGGGGTCCGCATTCCACAGACAATGTCACGTTTTTTTAATCCCAATTTTTTTTTTCAATTCCTCTTTTTTTTTCTGAGAAGTTTAACTAGTAGTAACTTGAGACAGAGACTAGTTCAGACAGTTTCGGAATCTCGTAAATGTTTATTTTTCTTTTGAATTCCCGGAGTTTTTTCCAAATTTTTTTCATTTTTTTCATTCTTCGGTAAGGAGCTTGTGTTTCTATGGATTCTCTACCTTATCGACAGTTCAATGTTTTTTTTTTAATCATTCTTCTTCTTTTTTTTTTTCAACAGAGAAATATCTGAGGACTTCTTTCGAATTGTTTTTTTGGGACTTCTCTGGTTGGAAGCTATGTCGGCTGTTGAAAGTGCACTCGATGTCCTCTCCAGGGCTGCCACGATGATGCAAGGTCAGTATTTCTTTGATTTTAATTGATATTTCTTTTTCTTTTTTTTAATTTTTTTTGGGTGTTTTAAAATTATTTGTTATATTGTTATTGAGCAGGTTTCAATCGAAAGGGAAAAAGACAATGGAGTGGAGTTTATTCAATGGAACTGTTGGAGATGGAATTTTTTCGATG
This sequence comes from Aleiodes alternator, assembly GCA_963921955.1. Lineage (NCBI taxonomy): Eukaryota > Metazoa > Arthropoda > Insecta > Hymenoptera > Braconidae > Aleiodes > Aleiodes alternator. The sequence continues at coordinate 6,560,222 of OY998100.1, read as the reverse complement.
ATCCCATTGGAAAGCTGAGGAAATTTTAGACGGAAAACATGTATTACAATTGATTTTTGAAGATTTTTCACAAATTTAATCATTTTGGAGCAGAATTCAGTGTCGAAACCTTCTTTATTTCGATTTTTTCCAGTTTTTTTCGATTTTTACCAGTTTTTTGAAAATATCTTTGGTTCTAATTGTTGTAACGAAAAAATTTTGAATGGAAGTGAAAGGTGAGCTAATTTGCCATCGATCTATGGGGTTTCGAACTAATTTTTATCAATTTTTAAGGTAGTTTTGGAGAAAAAACAGATTTTTACGAATTTAACTATAAATCAATCGAAAATCGATATTTTTCATTTCGAAGCCCCACGAATTGACGGAAAATGAGCTCACCTTCCCACTGGTATTCGAGTTTTTTCGCAGAGAGAGATACGATGAGTAGAACCGGAAATATCTCCAAAAAGCTGAAATTTTTCAGAAACGGAAATTTCTGCTCCAAAATGATCTAATTTCTTAAAAATTCCCAAAAAATTATTATGGCACATGTTTTCCACGTAAAATTTTCTCATCTTTTCAATGAAATCATCGAAAATATTCTATCTCGAATACTTCCACTCATTTCACTCGATTTTCATCATCTAGGGCATCAAATTAACTAATGAATAAATAATAGTTGCATTTATTGTGATTGCTAATCACTTGTGAAAATTGAACTTCAGTAATGGCTTTCATTAATGATATTGATTTTATTCATCTAGAAACTACTTGATACTTCTGTGATACTTCAAAGTTTGATTGTTTCTATTGTAATGCAAATATCAATTATTAATTATTAATTATTTATATATCTTTCATATACAATTGAATGTGATTACTTCTTGTATAGGGAAACGTTGTGCAATGTGGACATTGTAATGAAACAGTGGAGATAGTCTTTTCTCAATGATTCCATCGGAAAGCTGAGGAAATTTTAGTCGAAAAACGTGTGCCAGAATTAATTTCTTTCAATTTTTTGAGAATTCGATTTTTTCTGGCGTTTTTGAGGGGTAAAAGTTTTTTGATTTTTGAGCAAATTCAGTTTTTTGGAAATATCTCGGGTTCTATTGGTCGTAGCGACTCGGGACCAATTTTAAATGAAAGGTGAGATCATTTCCCATCAATATATGGGGTTTTGAAATAAAAAATATCGATTTTTCAGATAGTTATGGGAAATTTTGTAAAAAATTATGATTAACGATTTTTGTCCTATAACTATGTGAGAAATCGATATTTTTGAATATAAAACCCCATGAATCGATGGGAAATGATCTCACCTTTCATTTGAAATCGGTCCCAGGTCGCTGCGACCAATAGAACCCGAGATATTTCCAAAAAACTGAATTTGCTCAAAAATCCCAGAAAAAATCAAATTCTCAAAAAATTGTCAAAAATTAATTCTGGCACATGTTTCTCGACTAAAATTTCCTCAGCTTTCCGATGAAATCATTAAAAAAAATCCATCTCGAATATTTTCATTCATGTAAAGATTTTTTCATAATATATGCATAAAAACTCAAGTGTGTCCATTTTACCCCTTATGTCCGTATTGCCCCACCATCCCCTATTATTAATCTAATCGACTTCGATGGGCATTCTGAGGCCTGGAGCCTTTCAAATGAATAAACATTAAACATTAAACATCAAATTTCAACAAAAAAACTTAAAGATGTAGAAATTTTATGAAAATATTTTGCTATTCATAATTAACACATACGTAAACAATTATCACAGCTAATTCTGCTAATTTAATTCAAATTGCCTAACAATTGTTAACTTAATTCTCCAAGTAAACTCGATAATTTCAAGACCCCACTCTTTCGCCGTAATCTGAAATAAAAAAAAAAAAAAAAAAACAATTGCATCCATGTATTCTAGTGAAAAAAAAACAGTGTTTCAATGAATTTCCTCGTAGTACAACTCCTTTATTCAGTTTCCTGGTACATTGGACAGCTAATCACAAACAGATGCAATATCCGCTGAATTGCGATTTATTTCGTGCTTCAATTTATCCATTCCCTTTCATCACTCTTAATTAGAATTTTGAAACAAGAATTAACAATCTCTTATTTCAAATGAAATTTAAAAAAAAATACAAGTGGATAATAGTATTGCTTTCCAATTCAGGAGTGAAGAGGTAGAACAGGATAAATCGACTTATCTTTGAGGTCATTTCGAAGGAAATAACTCGGAAACTAAGCGAGATAAGGTGATATCACTCATCTGTTCTTGCAGAGAATTTCAAGAGTTACAGAAGAGTTTCAGGGCAAAATTGCTCTTTCTCGATTAATTTCTAAGATATTTTAAAAAAACTTACTGAGAAAAAAAAAGACTTATCTTGTTTTACCTCTTCACTACTGAATTGATATAGCTTTTTCTGCTGATACTGGAAGTGGTATAACTTTTTTTTCAAACCATCATCAAAATATCAAATTTTGAAGAAATTCATTAAAACACCAATAACTCGAGAACTAATCATGCAAATAAGCTCAAAATTCACAGACATCTAACTGATACAAATCTCGAGATAATAGATGAGTATAAATAACATCAGTTGAATAATTTCCAGAAATTCCATTAAAAACTGATTTTCGAAAAATGGACACAGGGGAGAGTGGGGCAAAATGGAGCCTCATAGTAATATGATTAAGGATTTTTTTTTGGAATGAAGGACTCGACGAAAAAATCTGAAAAAATTTCAGAGAATCCTCCGACATATGTATATTGTTTGTAAATTTTTTCAGATTTTTTAAAGCTACCGCTGCTTTTTTAAAAAATCCCGAGTTATCTCATCTTTTAGGTGCATTTTGCACCACTCTCCCCTATGTCAAAAAGTACCGATCGAATTCTCTTCAAATGGAGCTTAAAAAATAGACTTCGTCGAGAGGAAGTTTTCCACAAAATATAAAATTTTTCTATAAATCGTTTTGCTGCAATTGAGACTTTTATGCACACACAGGCATGTGCTAAAAACATCATTTTCTCTCTATTCAGATCATTTTAAGTATCTACTATTAGAGAAATTACAATTCCAAAATTCTGATGATCACAGAGCTTCCATTCGGAAGCAAAAAACCAGAATAATTAAAATTACAGTAGTTACTCAATTAACAGGCACTATTATTTTTACTATTTTCCAAAACTTCTCATTAAATTCCCAAAATTTATGATTCTCTATAAATCCCCAATAGTAGATTAATCAAAAAAAAAAAACGAAAGAATTCATTCCAGTTGTCTCAAGTGGATACTCGTCTACCTGAGAAACAACGGAGTCAGCAAGGCCGCGTAAAAGGGCGTTCATGTGTGTTTGTGTAGGGGGGAGGGGGAGGGAGAAACGTTAACGGGGGTGAAGATTGTGTAGAAGGGGTGGGGGAGGTAGCCGGCTGAGGCAGATGAGACTCCCGCTCGAGATGAATGAATGAACGTTTAAAACAGTCGTAAGAAGGCATTCAACAAAACCACCACTCCTTGCCACCCAAAAAAAAGTCAAAATAATTCTTTAATCAGTATTCATCATCATCTTTCTAATTTTTCTTAACTCAAATTGTGTGTGTGTGTGATTGCGTAAAGATTTCATGAAAAAGTCTCGAAAAAGAGGAAGAAATATCAAAAAACAGGAAAAAGTCTTCTTTTTTTCGGTGTTTATCTATATATAATATCTGCGGTTCTTTTATTCAATGGGCAAACTTATGTCGTGATTGTCCAGTGAATTGTGAGGATTTTCAATTTTTTTTTTTTTTCATTTTTTTTTTGAAGATTGCTCTTTTTTTTGACGAAATAATGCAATCTTTAGAGACAAGACACGACAGAATGGGAATTTCTGGAAAAAATTATCTATGGCAGCCTTGGTTGAATTTTGATATTCAAAAAATATCATCAAGTGATTTTCCTAATTTTGGTATGTATTTTTTTTTCCAAAAATGAGATTATACTGTGGAAATAAAAATTTCACACACAAACACAAAATCTGCGGAGTTTCGTGAGATGCGATTTTTCATCTTCCACCTTTTACTCTCGTTTGAAAAAAAAAAAACCCTATTGAATTGAGAAGCTGTGTGTGCTGGACCAAATGCACTTGGGCAGAGTTAAAAAGTTAATTGAGACGAGGTAAAATAGGTGGTAGGGTTGAAAAGAAAAGACAACAAGGCAATACACATACATATATATATATATCCGAAAAACGTATCCCACCTTATATTCTTAAAATTCTCCATTCATCTTTCCAGCTTCCATAGTCCTCTACGAAAAACCTGTTTGAAACACACAGCCCCACCGTGCGTACTCTCACAGCTATTAGGCACTTCCTGTCCCGTCCTGGGAACCAAACGTTGCATCTCAAAGTCCCTTTTCCCCCTCTCTTTCTTTTTCTCCACCTTTTTACTATTTTTTACATATTTTTTTTCCCCATTGAATGAATAAGAAGAAGGAAAAAAAACTGAGATTTTTCGAATTTTTGTGAAGCAATAGATAAGGAAAAGGAATTATTGAAATGAAATTTATGGAATTTATGAAATTTATTGAGCAAGAAAAATCATTTTTATAGGAATTTTTTTTCAAATTAAATAACGATTAATGAAAATGAGAAAATCCGTTGAATTTACGAAGCACAATTGAAGTGTTTCAGGTCTTATAGTAAAAAAAAAGTTAAATTTTTGTATAAAATCGTTAACAACAATTTATACGAGATATAATTCTCAAATTTTAATAAAGTGAATCTGTAATGAATGTAATGAGTAATAAAATAAGTCCTAGAAACAAGAAATTGGTTGAGAACTGTAAAATTTTTTTGTGATTTTGAAAATTCCTTCGAAACTTGAAAAAATGAAGAAACATAAAAAGCACAGAAAATTCTCCAATTTTCAATGAATTTTTTCATTCTAAGACTTATTTTATTCCTCATTAAATTCTTTACCGGTTCACTTCATCAACTTTGAGAATTTTATCTCGTATAAATTGTTATTAACGATTTTATACAAAAATTCAACGTTTTTTTTTTGACTGTAGAGACACAGAAAGACGTTAAGCAGAATATACCATGCAGGAAGTGATAGATAAATGTATTTCTTCTTTATTTTTTTGCAGAAGAGAGACCGAAGACTACGAGTCTGCATAGAAAACCAAGCAGTGCATGGAGAAGAGAGCGTAGGAGGGATCCGATTCAAAGTGAGGCCCTCGACATGTCTGCAACACGGGTCCATCATCATACAAGGCCCAGTGTTATCGTACCAACTACACCTCAGCCTGGTAATTCCATGAAAAACAACGAATTCGATGAATTAATCTGAAAAAAAGAAGAATTATCAAATTGTTTTTTTTTCCATTTATTTGAAATTATCCAATTAGTATGAATAAGAATTTGATTTATTTTTCTTTTTTTTATTGTATTTTCAATGACTAATTGTCCAAAGACCATTTCGAAGTACAAATGTTCTGACTCAATTTGATAAAACCTTCAATGTGCGTCATTGATTCACGAAAAGAATGTAAAACACAAAATATAATTTTTCAAGCTATCTTTCTTTTCTTTCTGTGAATCAAGTCTCAGGATAGTTCTTGAAATGCTCTTTTTTATTCAGCTTAATTAATGTAATTTATTAATTTATTTCATTTTGAGAAGACCAGGGCAAAAATGGGGTACCTTAGAGCATATTCCCCCGTATCCCATTTTACCCCGGTCTCTCCTAATTTTTTTCTAATTTTTTTCGTTCTTCTCTTCTGATTCAAAAAGGAACGATAATTGAGGATACAGCAGGAATACCTACCCCAAGTGCGACTCCCTCGACAGCAATAGGTGGAGCAAGAACTGGAATAAGAACATCAGGTGGTGTCAGTGACCCAGCGATAGACGAACACTTCAAAAGATCCTTAGGACTTGAAGAGTATGCTGCTGTTTTCAATGCTTCCTCAAATGCTGATAAAGAAGCAGGCCTCACTGGTAATTATTCAAAAAATGCAGGAAATTCCTTAAAAAAAAAGGAAAATTAAATGAATAAAAGCAAAAACTTGAATAACGCTTTTTTTTCGCAGTTGATGATCATTTTGCGAAAGCCCTTGGAGAAACGTGGAAGAGGCTGCAAGGAAATGGAAGCAATGAGTCTACCTAACAAACCTCAATCACCTGCAAATGAAGAGAAAAAAAAACCCTTTCTGAACAATATAATCTCTCCCTTCTTTCCATTAGTTATTATTTAGTTCCTAAAGCTAATAAATAAGTGAATTAAAAAAAAAGTGGTATTAGTTTTTACCAAGTGTCTGAATGGACTATTTCAATTATCATCTAATTAAATAGACAAAGCAAATTTTATAACGAAAAAAAAAAAAACTGAATAATTCTAGAGTAGACGAATTAAACGAGATACTTGGAGGAGTGTCAATTATATTCAAGAGAATAACGTTCAAAATATGTTAAATAGTGTAAATAAAAATATGACAAAAGAAAAGAGTAACCACACTGTTTCCTCTTTAAGAAACAAATAATTGCAAAAGATTTTATTTATTCAATTTTAAATCGTCACGAAGCATAGAACACACAATTCAATGTAACACGATAATGCGAATTTCGTCGTTTTTTTTTTACACGAAACGAGTGTATAAATGACGTAATCTAATTATAATATTATATATGAAGGTATATATTGTGATTATATGAATATATATTATTGATGAAATATATCCGATGTGATCGGGTGAACACAGACGTTCTGCATAAATGAAAAATTAATATTAAAATTAATAAATTATGAATAAGGAAATTTTAAACTATTGCTGTTCATTTTAGCTTTATTCTCGTACTTTATTGATTAAGTAGAATTGAATAGGAGTGTACCAAGAGGAGCAGTACTGATTTCAAATGGTGCTAGGACATTTAATGGTAGCCCAGCACACACAGAAGTCAGTACCTCTGCCTTCTCACTTTTTATCTCAAAAAAAAATTAATCATGCTTTTTATTCTTATTAAGCACGGGCCAATGTGTGTCTTTATCCGTGTTTTCAAGTTCAAGTAACGAAAAAAATCATGATTTCAGTTCAAATTTCGTGAACTAAAGTTTTTTTGAAGTATAATTCACAAAATAATAATCAAATTGTCGTTCTAGAGTGAAAAGAACGTAAATAATAGGAAATGATACACATTTCCCATCTTCTTACGCCCTTATTACTCTGCATGAAAGATTTCAAATCATTAGTGAAGAGATAAAACAGGATAAATCGACTTATCTTTATGATCATTTTGAAGGAAATTTTTCGGAAACTAAGCGAGACAAGGTGATATTACCTATCTTCTTTGCTACAGTATTTCAAGAGATTCAAGGCAAAGTTGCTTTTTTTCGTTTATTTTAACGTATTTTCAAATAATTAAATGAGAAAAAAATTGACTCATCTCGTTTTACCTCTTCGCTACTGAAATGATCCTTCAACCACGAAATTATCAAAATTTCACTCAAAACACTTGATAATTATTGAAAAATAATATTTAACACTCAATATCAGCGCCAATGAAGACTCTTCAAGGGATAACGAAAAACCCACTGAATTTTAAATTTTCGAATCCATTGTTTAGCAATAATTACGATTTTTTCCATGAAATAACAGAAGGATTGGCTTTTTAATGTTTTTCTCCAGTCGTTGCCACTTTTCTATAAAAAAAATATTAATGAATAACGTCGAACAATTGATTTCGAAAATTCAATAAATATGAGGTGTTTCGTTATTCCTCAAGTGGCTATGTCAGTTATCATCAGAATAAAATTAGATCGAAGATTTTATTTTGATGATTAGTTACATGGCCACTTAATGAATAAGAAAACATGTGTGAGAATAGAAATTGTCAAAGGAAATTAACGCTAAAGTACAACATAGGTGGGCCCCCTGAGAGGAGACGTACAACCAACGAGACACTGTGTCCCAGGAGCTCTCGGATGGCTTCCTATATGCTGGCAGCCTGTTCACTTGCCGTAAAGCAAAATGGTAACTTAATATTAGACTTGAATATAAGTACGGTAATTCCACACCACAGCCCAAAGTAAGTCTACACCTATCCTGATGTCCTTCTCTCCCTGCTAGTCTTTTTTTTTTATGTGTCTTTCTCCTTTTTTTAGTGTAAATAATTTTTTTTCCTCTTTCCTCTCTTCTTCAGCCCTGTTTTCGTACGTCCTCGATACTACAATAATGCCCATTGGACACTGGATCCTCTCGGCAATTGCAACATCATTCTCCTCATTGTAACAATTGTTTTCGATTTTTTTTTCATTTTTTTTTTTTTGAGTTTCAGGTTTGATGCGGATGATGATTTCGCATACTAGGAAATTTCATACTTTTTTTTTGTTCATAGAAAAATTCTAGATTTTTTTTTTGTTGAAGTGGATTTGCATGTTAGAGACGAGGAAGTAGTGGGGAAATGGTATTTATTCACTGTTTCGACGAGGATTACCCTGTTTGGGTGAGTCTAAGGTGTTTTTCTCTTCGTATAATAAAAAAATAAGTTAAATTTTTGGATAAAATCGTTAATAAAAAACGTTGATGAAGTGCATATGTAAAGAATGTAATGAGAAATAAAATAAGTCGTAGAAACAAAAAATTGGTTAAAAACTGTAGAATTTCCTCTGATTTTGAAAATTCCTTCGAAGCTTGAAAAATGAAGAAATGTAAAAAGCACAGAAAATTTTCAAATTTTCAATTAAGTTTTCGTTACTAAGACTTATTTTATTGCTCATTTCATTCTTTACAGATTCCCTTCATCAAATTTGAGAATTTCATCTCATACAAATTGTTATCAAGATTTTATACGAAAATTTAACTTTTTTTTTTTTAATGTAAGGACTGGAGTTTTGCAAGTACTCGATATCCGTCAGTTTTACCTATTTTTTCCTATTGATTACTAATAAAAATTCATTGATTATTTGTTTATTTCACGTCCCAGGCGTATCTTGTTGCATTTCCAGAGCCAGCTGACCGCAGAGTCTGCACACACTGCGGCATTATTTTTCCTTCATATTTATTTTATTTTTATTTTCATGTAATTTCACTTTTTTTTCTCTTCGTCAAACCGTAACGTAACATCGAAATCCCCCGGGTAAATTAAATATTAAATATTTAATATTAAAATATTTAATATTTCCCGCCACTCAAAAAAGTTTTTTTGAAAATACAAAAACATATGAAAATACTTCATAAAGTCTTTTAAAAAAAGTTTCAATTCCTTATAAAACATAGTCTTTATCACTGTTAAAAATGTTCGTCTGAATTTTCTATGCAAAAATCCGGAAATTCCTAATAAGTCACATTTCTACTGAAATTTCAGATAATTATATCATTGAAAAATGAACCCATCATCGATTTTCAAATAATTTTACGCCTGTATATCAATGAAATCTGTAAATTTCAGTTTAATTGTTTCTTAAAAAATTCGTTAAAATATGAAACATTAAAAAAAAAAAACAAAATTGAGAATTCAAGTCATCTTGATTCTGAATATTCAGGTTCGGTTGAAAATTCAAGTAATTTGTAGAATTTTCGTCTCAATTTTACTCAAGACTCATAGATTCCTTTGAAAACTCACGAATTTCACAATAATCTTCCCATTAAAAAAACTTCAATATTTCCTATGAAATTTCCATTTTTTTCTAACAGTACGTCATATATGAAGCACTTTCTTACGTGAAATTGCAAATACTCATGCAAAAACAAAGAGTTTCAAAGAAAAAAATTCGAATCATTGAGAAGCGCGTCACGACGCCGTTTTGCCTTGCATCGAAGTCCCCTGACTTCACCCCCATTTCGTGTCGATCCGTCACAAATTTCCCAAGCACCATAGAAAATTCCTAGAAATAAAAATCGAATGAATTCTCTTCAATTTGAAAGAAGTGTTTTTTTTCTGGTGGATAAACAAACTGAATTTGAATTTAAATGATGAATTTCATTAAAAAAAAAAAAAAAAGCTTGCTCTAACAATTGATTTGCCTCTGACGCTACCGCACGCTTATTAATACGACAATTACGTCAAGAATTCCACAACATTAATTCATAATAAATATACATAAATATAGGCAAAAGCCTATTATCGTCTTATCTTCAATTTAATTTAACACTAGAAGAAGTGATTATTGTCAATATTAATTTCAATAATTTTGTTAAAATTTTTGTTATTTTATTTTGACTTTTTCTTTGCAAGAATTGATTATTTTTCATTATTTTCTTTTTTTTTCATTTTCTTTCACTCGAAATTTAAAAATTTAATTTTATTATCATGTAAAAACCATATAATATTACTATATAACTTCTTCACACAATCATTCTTGTATTTTCTTGGTCTTTTTGGCTCATAAATCTAAGATTAAATAAATTTATCTATCTATGTATCTAATGACATTGTCCAGTAAATTCCCACGTGCAAAATAACACTCGAAAACATCGAAAAAAATGCGAAAAACTGATGTTTTTCGGTTTTCACTAAAATCATCCCCTTTCTACAGCCGAAAAACCTTCAATTGCTCTCGAAAAACGGGGAAAAACGGAGAAATCACTAGAATTAATCAATTAATTAGCACAATTCAAATAGAAATAAAAGAATAGACATACGGAAAATTCAAGCTTCCTGTTAACCCACATTTAGCGTTTGTTTTGTGTATTTATTTCTATTACGGAAATACTGGATATGCAATTTATATTACCTCGCAGTAAAGTGAATGGCGCTTGCGCGCGCGAAGGGGGATAAATTTTGAAAAAAAAACTCAAGAATTACCACATTGTCTTAGCTAAAACGATTCAAAATCCATGAATAAAACAAAATTACGTAATTTTCGCACACAGATTCACAAAAAAAAAAAAACAAATTTCGATTTATAAAAAAATTTTCATTTTTTTTTCAATTTCAATTTTCAAAAAAACTTTGATTTTTTCCTTTAATTTTAATTTTTTTGTAATTTTTCGAAGATATAAAAGTAATAGCTCAGGAGCACGTATGGCAATCTTGTGAAACCGAGGACACGACTGATCGAGTGACCGAGGGGGTAGTCATCGCGGGGAGTAAACCCCTCCTGTTTTCTATACAGCTTGTATAGAATTACGGTTTGTGCTGCTGTGGTACTGGGAACCCCGTTTTTTTTTTTTTTTTTTTTCATTTCTCTCTTCTCTCCCCCCTTCTTGGACATACGGAATCAAGCGAAAAAAAAGAGAGAGATGGAAAAAGGATGAATAGAGATGGCGAATTGGTGGAACATACGAAGAGCGAGAGGTGATATTGGGGGGCAACGGACATTATTGAAGGGGAGAGAAGAGTGGCCCGCCTTTTTCCCCCGTTCAACAACCCCCCTCCCCCTCTTCTTTTTAACACTCTGTCTCTGTTCCACTGCTTCTTTTTTCTCTCTCTCCCCCCTTTTCTTTAACGAAACGCACGCTCGCGTGAATCATGCATATCGATTTTCTCTGGTTTAGTGACGAGAGAATACGTAACGAACACGAATTTCGAATTATGAAGAAAAAATTCGAAATAATCATTTTTTTCGTGAATTTTAAGAGTTTAGGAGAGATGAGGGTGATTTTTGGGAAATTCAGATTTTTTAAAAATTCGCGTGTTTCGCGCGCTTTTTTTCGATGATTTGAAAGGGTACAGCGTTCTGCAATTGGACAATCTGCTCTTCTTTTGGGGTCGAAAAGCCTCTGGGGGTGTACCTCCTCTTCTGACTTTTATTAAATCAACTTTTCATCCACTTTTAAATTGGATTTTTCATTGAAAAGGCAGATAGAAAAAAAAATGGAAAAATCCAATTCTCCGTCTAAAATCAAGTTTCCAGCCCTTTAAAAAATAATCTTCCCTTCAATTAATCCCCTATAAATGTGCACACTTCCCGCAATTTCGATAGCGTGATGCGTTTTCCCTGTTTTTTTTTTTCTTCTTTTTTTTCTCTTTTATTCAGAGCATTCTGGCATTCTCGGAAGGCTTCCCATTGCCCTCGGCTTGCAGAATCCCCTTCACATACCCCACGCACGTAGTCGATTCTCTTCTGCACAATGGACCCCATCATCTCTCTTTTTCTCTCTCCCACCCCATTTTACGTCCACTTGTACACGTTATGAAACACAAGATTCTCGATCCTTATTGCTCAACACGCAGAGGAGAGAGCACCGGTTCTTACACACACTGGTGGATGAAGATTGGTTTACAGGGGTGGGAAGGTGGTTTTTTTTTGTTTTTTTTTCTTCTTTTTTGTTTTAAGGCTTGTGTTCATCTGCAATGGAGGGGGAGGAGGGATTCAAACTTCTCGATGATTGAGTAATAAGCTTCTTTTGTCTTTGCGACTCCGACTCTTTTTTCTTCCTTTTTTTTGCTTCCGAATGGAAGCTATGTGATCATCAGAATTTTCGATGGTAATTTTTTTAATAGAAGATACTTAAAATTATTTAAATAGAAAGAAAATATTTTATATTACAGCAAAACGCATTTTCTAGAAAAATTTCATATTTTGTAGAAAACTTTCGCTCGACGAAGTCTATTTTTAAAGTTTTATTTGAAGAGAAATTTGGCGAAAATCAGTTTTTAATGGAATTTTCAGAAACTATTCAACTGATGTTATTTATAATCATATATTATCTCGAGAGTTGGATCAATTCAGTAGTGAAGAGGTAAAACAGGATAAATCGACTTATCATTGAGGTCATTTCGAAGGAAATATCTCGGAAATTAAGCGAGATAAGGTGATATTACTCATCTGTTTTCGTAGAGAATTTCAAGAGTTACAAAAGAGTTTTCAGGCAAAATTGCTCTTTCTCGGTTATTTTCTAAGGTATTTTCAAAAAATTCACTGAGAAAAAATAAGACTTATCTTGTTTTACCTCTTCACTACTTAATTGGATGCCTGTGAATTTTTATTTGCATGATTAGTTCTCGAGTTATTGGGGTTTTAATGAATTTCTTCAAAATTTGATATTTTAATGATGATTTGAAAAAAAGTTGTCACTTCCATTCAAAAGCATATTGCTAAAGTATTAGCAGAAAAAGCTATTTCAGTTGAAGAGTATTACTATTATTCACTTGTTTTCCAATATATTCGAAAAAAAGAGAATATTTTTTAAAAAATCGAGATAAGGAATTTTTCAACAGTAAAATTTTATAAAGACTTTTTAATTATTTTTCATGTAAGCTGTAACAGTTTATACAGATGACATCAATATACAATAATAATAATAATAATAATAAAAGTCATAATATCGTACGTTTATCGTGGTTAAAGGGGAGTGAAGATCTTGCGAGACATGTTTCTCCTCTTCCCTTCATTTTCAGATCCACATTAATTTTATATTCCATAATTTGAGAGAATGTTTCTTCAGAATTCAGCTTGTTAATAAATAAATAGATTTAAGAGTGCATAATAACATTTGGACTCAATGATGCATATATATAATATGTATGTATGTATATATATATGTATAATTTGTCTTATACAATTATTTTATTTACAGCAGTTAGATAATGAGTAATGGCTTTTTTTTTCATTTTTAGTCATAATTAATTTGCGATTACGTGTACTTGAACGATAAATGGAATGCTTTAATTGCCTTTTAAGAAAATTAATCAATCACAATTTTATTATTATATCTATAATACCACAAGTTCAGCAGCCAGTAGGCGTATGGTTAGACAACTGAGATTAATTCTCATCAATTTATTTGGCCACTAGGATTATTGCGATTTTTTAAATTATTTTTTGTTATAAATTTTACGAAAGCTATTGAAACTTTCATTTTGTTCCCCTTTCTTCATTTCATAATTGAATTGTCTATTTTCCTTCTCCTTCGTCATTTTCTCCTCCATGCCAAATGAATGAAAAAAAAAAAATCCTCAAGATGTACCACTTTTTCGTCTCTGATAGCAAAATTCATGTCAAGAATTTCCCTTTTTATTTTTAACTCTCGGTGATACTGAGTATAATTTTTTAATAATCGTCCCTAAATCATTATTCGGAAATAAATTAACAATAATACCCTCTAATAAAACATATAGCAGTCTTCTATTGAGTACTGGACATTGAAATAATTCAAAAACACGTAATAATCCACGTCTTGTTGTTTCACTACCAATGATATGTTTCAATTCATCAGATAAACACGATAATAGTGCAATTTTTGCTGCAACACGTGTACGATCCTTCGTTTCTTTGTCACGTGGTAATTTTGCCTCAGCTCTTACACCATTTGGCCATTGGCTTTGTTTGAAGAGTTTCAGGTACATGGCAACATTTTTTGGACTCGTCAGCAGTGATACATACTCGACAATTCTCCTATTAACAATGTCTCCAAACATTGTTCGAATTATTTGCCTCAAAAGAGTGATAATCCTTCGTCTCAGCCACTGATTTCTCACCTTTAGATCAAAAACTTCGTCCATGAGAAGAAGAATGATCCTCAGTGGTATATTATCGTCTGTTTCAGTGTCTATGCTGGCTCCAACTTTGACGCTCTCATAAATAATATTATTTTTCCTTGGATTCCCAAAAAATTTGCTGATATTGTCCATGACCCCATCAACAGTGCTCAACATATTGTCTGGCATAGTTTTAACAGCTTGTGTCACACTTTTCATCGATGTCTTCAAAGGATTCACTAGAGTGTCGATCGTCCTCGAGATATGACCGCCAGTAACACCTCTGTCATAATCTCCCTGCTCCAAAAATCCTAGAAGAAGATTCTGCAGTCCCATGTGTCCATCAGTTATACTAGGTTTCGTCAATCTGTATAACCAGGCATTTAGCATGATCATTCTCCTCTCCAAAACAGCCCTGTCCATATTGTGAAATGCTTTCTTAGCAGGAAATGGCAATTTAGCAAGATCGTAGTACTTCTCCTTGATTTTGTGATGAAGATCATGAAAATCCGAGTATCTCCTGTAAATATGCCACTTCTCTTTGTATCCAGTGTCATAATTTTTGGCAACTGCAACAGCATAAATTCCATAGGTTTTTCCCTTGTCATTGACAACACCAGTCTCAATAATTTCAGCTGTAAGTTCAAATCTGCCTTGTTGCAATTTTTTTATGGCATTCTGATCGTAAGTACTTTCGTCTAATTTGATGATTTGTTCTGATTGTCCTTCCAGATAAAATGCAGCATCTTTGCCCTCTGAAATTTGGGATTCGGTGTCGAAATTTTTTCGAGTAGCACTTAGAAAGTCTGTTTCGTCGTAAGAAACAGCTTCTCTTTCCATGCTTGTGAGACTTGCTGAAGAGTTGGAATTGGACTTGATACTCTCTCTTGACGAATATTTGTTCTGATCATTTGCAATATTTCCAGTGATTTCGTCAAATTGGTCCAGTTCGTTGTTTGTACTTGAAAGACTTATTCCATCGAGTGATTTGGTGTCATCCTCCGATGCATTGTCCTTGAAAAGATCCAATTCTGCAAGTAATTTTATGTAAGACATGGATCTTTTAAAAGAAGGCAAGAATCTGTCCTCATTCTTCAATTTATCATAACAACAATTCTGCAAATCATCAAACCAAGTTTCTTTGACAACTTCAGTTTTAATTCTTGTTAATAAACATTTCACCAAACTATCGTCCAATTGTAATTTTGATGCAGCTTTATCACTGAGATACTGCTGATAAATCTTCATAGCTGCCTCTTTTAAATTTTCAAGATTTATGTTCTTTTTTCGTGATTGACTCGATGAATTTGAATTTGCCGCTAATTTTTGTAGTTCAATATCTGATATTTGCTGTTCAGCCGATACTCTCCATCCATAAATATTTAAGTAAAAATATAGATAAGCCTCTGCACCTATACTAGTCATATAATCAATGAAATAACTAAGTGCAATATTATTTTTAAGTAATTCATCGAGTGGCAGATTAACGAGTTTTTGTCCAGGCACTGAAAGACGATTCCAATCCTGTGGTATACCAACACTATCAGTTTCTGAGTCTAAGCCCTCCTGCATACTTATTATTCTAGTTTCCAGAATTTTTTTTACATAAATTAAACTGTTCAATTGCTGTTTAACAATTAAATCATCATCACCACCAGAATCCTTTGATCTTAAATGTGCAATTTCATTATTTATAATATTTTTAGTTGCAATTAGTTCATCTAGATTGTCTGTTATTCTCATAACTGTTAGAAATACATCACTTGGTAAATTTGAGTCTTTATTACACAGCCATATGCATGCTTGATTAATATAATCAGGATCAGTTAATAAATTTAATAATGGCATTATTATAACATTAACAAGTAATTCACGTAATATAAATCTAACAGTTAAACAATCAAAATCACTTTTTGGTAACAATAAGTATAATAATATCTCTGATAATTCACCGAGAAATGTTAATTCATGTTCATCATTTGTACAAACAATATCACGGCATATTAAATTATTTTCCATTTGCAATTCAAGATCAAAAAAGATTTTTTCAAGTTTATTATCATCATCATCATCGTTATCATTGGCATTTTGTCCTGTATCAATTGGCTCATTTAATGATGTTAAATTTCGTATGTAAAATTTTGACTGTGAATACCATGATATATCAGTTTCACTTTTATTACGACGATGTGTTGGTGAACGTTTTGGTGTACCACTTGAATTACTCGATGATGATGATGTTTTTTGATTTTTTGTTGATTTCAATTTAGCACGTGCCTGACGATACAAACGCATGTGTGATGCTGCATCATCAACTAAACGTGTTGTCAAATATGGTATCCAATCTACGTCTTTAACACGATTTGCAATATTAACTGCTACTTTTTGTGCTGTATCACGTACTGATTTTGGAAATTCATCGTCATCAGTTAATAAACTGTACCATGGTTCAACGTAATCACGTAGAACAAAGTCAAGGATCTCTTGGAGGGATTCATCGATAATTTGACTTCCAGTAACACGTTTGTCGAGAGTAAATGTCACCTTGGATTTTGATAATTCTTCAAGGGTCTAGAAAAGAAGATTCAAAAAATTAATAATATGAATTTCGATAATTCGATTGATTTCCATGTTAATAGTTTAAATTATCATGGGAAATTGGAAGGTTTCTTAAAAAAAAAAAAACTAAAGCTGAATTAGCAATGCTTTAGTATTGTTTTTTTAAAAAGAAACCTTCCAATTTCCCATGATAATTTAAATATGAATTTTTTTTTTACAAATTGATTTAATGTCACTGATTTTTTTTTTTTTGAATATCTCGGAATCTAAGGGAGATAGAGAGATTTTACTAGAATCCTTTTTTGTAGAGAATTTTAGAAGCTACAGAACATAACGAGGGCAAAATCGCTCTATCTCGCTTAGTTTCCGAGATATTTTTAAGAAATTGATGGAATTAACTAGATTTAGGGAAATATTTTGTTTTTTTTTTAATTATCCTTACCCTTTGTAATTTTTCAGTCTTCTTGTATAAGTTCTCTCTGCTGAATTTAACAGTTTCCTCAACTCTCGATGCATATTTACGATATATACAAGTTAATATTCTGTAAATAAAAAAGAATATAATGAATTAAATGTAGAATAATGTTGAAATTATTCTTAAAAAAAATGATAATTACCCTAAAATCGAAACAATGAGACACAAAATGATTTTAATTACTGTTCCTAGGCCAAATATTGCTACAAGGAGAATCACAGAGCCTCCAATTCCACCGTAAATCACCAAATTCATCTGAAATCACACGAAAAAACCCAAAATTCACATTAAAAATAACAAAAATAGCAAAATAAATCTCAATTTCTCAAATTCACCTTATCAAATAAAAAACAAAATAACTTTTGAAGCAGTTTCTTGATAATTTTCTTGAATTCCAATGCAAGAGTCTCTGAATACTGTGAGAGACGATTAAAAAACATTATCATCCTTCTCTACACGTTTCAGAAAGAAAAAAACAGATAAGACAGTAAGAAAAAAAAAAAGAGAGAAAGAGAGAGATAGAATGAAGTATTGAGTCAAAAAAAATTCAATGGAAAATCATGAATCAAGCAAAAGTTAAACGCAATAGCATAGTATCATAATGATAATCATAATAATGATGAAAAAAAGGTAAAAAAAAAACAAATTTAATAATTTTGTTGCCTTAGTAACAGAATGGCGTAAGTACTGTAGATAAACATAGTACTTACGTCCCTTTAATTCTAAGGCAACGATTTGTACAACGTTTGAACGTCAAGGAGATACATACACACATATATATATCATTCTTGTCCAATGAAATACCGAATGTTATATATATAATACGAAAAAATACAGGTGTGGAGTAAATAATTTATTTACCTTTGGATTCTCGATTGATCAGACCAAATAATTTTCACAAGCATATTGCTTCTCTTTTTCCATCAAAGAATATATATTTAAATTCATACAACAATTAGTCAGCTTAACAACTGTTTATTTACATTATTACATGACAATATTAATGAATAATATGTATTGAACATGTTTTTTTTTTTTAATTTATTGACTTGTATTATATTAAATGTACATATGCGTTAAAAAATCACGAGGAACTCGCGCAAACTCTATATATAGCACAATCTTTTTTTTTTCTTTTTCACTGTTGTTATTATTATTATAATTATTATTATTATTGTTTATCATCACCGGTGATTTTTTTGAGTGTCACGTTTTTCTGTGTGTGTTCCCATTAGTGAGAGATATATTTATGTGTGTTATGTGTGTTCACTGATTGTTGTGTGTCGACCTGTGATGAGATCTGGGGGAAAACTGTCGCTTGAACGTTTGGTTACGTTTTCACGAGAGACAATTTGCAGAATTTATTTTTTTTTTTTGAAGGGGTAACCAACACAAAATGAGAGTATGGGACTACAAGTTGTACTAGCCAATGAATGGACATCGGCTTTCTTCGGCTCCAATGCTCCAGTATGTAAATTTTCACTTCGGCAAATTTCGGATGTCGATTCTTTCGTTAGCACGACAATAGCAGTGGAAATGGAGGGAGTGAAAGGGAAAGGATGATCGAGGGAGTGGGGGAAACGGTGGTGGGGATGGTCTATTGGTAGATTGTGGGGCCAATGAGCTCACTTCTTCACTGATATTCAAATTTTTACGATATACGGCCAATAGCACCAGAGATATCTCTCCAAAAAACTCGAATTTTTTCAAAAATTCAAGAGTTTGATCTTCAATTTTTCTCAAAAATGATGAAATTTCTAAAAAAAAAATCTTAAAAAATCATCAGACCCATGATTTCCGCCTAAAATTTTCTAAACTTTTCAATAGAATAATCCAAAAAATTCTATCTTCAACTGTTCCCCTAAAAAACTCCAATTTCCCCAACTTTTTCATTAAACTCAACAAGCAATTCATTTCACAAGAGGATAACTCGCAGTTGTAGCAACGCCACATTGATTATTCTTGTTCCTCGACATTTTGATGTATCCTTTATTTCCCCAGCTTTCTCCCCAACTATTCTTCACCAGCCAATAATCCTTTCCGTTTTCACTTCCATATCCAATGATCAAAACTGCGTGATCCTGGACCTCAGGTGAACACTGGGGCTCATCGTAAATTCCTGAAACAAAAAATCTTCAATTTTTCCATTCATTATCTCTTAATTTAATAATTAATTTATTAGTAATAATCATTGTTAAATGTTGATAAATCAAATTTTCTATCATATTGTTGATGAATGAAAGAAGGAAAAGTGAAGAAATTATAGAAAATTGGATGTACGGATGTACAAAGGATAAAAAAAAGCAGAATTCCGTAAATAAATAAAATGAAAATGAAATTTTTCTATAAAACCGTTTTGCTGCAATCGAGACTTTCTTGC
Organism: Aleiodes alternator; assembly: GCA_963921955.1. Classification (NCBI taxonomy): domain Eukaryota; kingdom Metazoa; phylum Arthropoda; class Insecta; order Hymenoptera; family Braconidae; genus Aleiodes; species Aleiodes alternator. Next base: position 6,540,431 of record OY998100.1, on the reverse strand, counting down.
ACACACAGACCTACACACACACAGATGTGTGTTAAATATATCATTTTCTCTCTATTTAGATCATTTTGAGTATCTTCTTAAAAAAAAAACTACAATCAAAGATTCTGATTACATAGCTTCCATGCGGAAGCGAAAATGGAAATGAATCCTATAATCAATAATAAGGGGAGAGTGGGGCAAAATGGACACTGCAATGAAACGGTTAGAGATGGATTTTTTTTGATGATTCTATTGAAAACCTGAGGGAATTTTAGGTGGAAAACGAGTGTCAGACGTATTTTTTTAGATTTTTTTGAAAATTTGATATTGTTTGGTATTTTTGAGGAATGAAAGCCTTTACTTTTTCGAAAATTTTCATTTTTTTATAAATATCTCTGGTTCTATTGGTCGTAGCAATTCAGGGTTGATCTCAAATGAAAGGTGAGCTCATTTTCCATCGATTTATGGGGTTTCGAATTGAAAAATATAAATTTTTGGGATAGTTATAAGCCAAAAACTGTTTCAGAAAACTGTTCCACAAAAATGCTCATAAATACCTTAAAAATCGATATTTTTAAATTGAAAACCCTATGAATCGATAGCAAATGATCTCACCTTTCCCCTCCCTTCGGAATTTTCCCGCTACGACAACTAGAACCGAAGATATTCTCAAAAAACTGAAAATTTTCAAAAAAAGGAAGGGTTTTACCCCTCTTAAGTGCTCAAAAAAGTCAAAATCGCTAAAAATTCAAAAAAAAAAATTCCGACACTTGTTTTCCGCCCAAAATCTCCCCAGCTTCCCAATGAAATCATCAAAAACAAAACTACCGCCAATATTTGTATTAATTTCAAAAGTTTTCCATAATATTTGCCCAAAAATTTAGATGTTTCCATTTTACCCCTAATGTCCATTCTACCCCACCTTCCCCTAATACCTTCTGAATAGAACATGAGAGACTCATGTGAAGCATCAATGACAATCGAAACTGGTCCAACAGTAGCAACTGCAGCCTTCAGTGCCTCTTCATCTCCATGTGGAATATCCACAAAGCCAGCTTCATCAGTTCCAACGGTTTTTGGATTAAAATTACAGCTTTTCTCTTCACCTTCGTAAGGATAACTCTTCTCAGTATCAATTCCGTGATTTTCCTTGATATATTCGAATGCCAGATCCACAAAACCTCCCTCGCACCCATGATTACCATAGGAACGAGTGCAGTCGAGGAGATTTTGCTCACTGAGAGAAATTAGAACTCCAGTTCTTCTGAAATGTTGAGCTTCCAAGCTTCCTACCTGTTAAATAAAATTAAATATTAATTGATGCATAATAAACACTTGAAAAAGAAAGAAATGAAAAAGAAAATTCCTTTAATCTTAAATAATTTGAGATTTAACAAGCAATCTCGAAGTGAGAAAATTTCGAAATGTTTTGAAATTTGTCGAAATTATTGGTAAATTCACTATTTTTCCAAATTTTACTGAAAAATTCTCTAAAATCTAACTTTAGCAACCTTCTTTCGCCACTTAGAACATTAAAACCAGTCTAATTTCAAATAAATCTCAAGAGAAGCATCTATAAAATAGAAAAAAAATTCAAAGATTCTTGAAAATTCAAAAAATGGAGATTAAATTGTCATTTTTTTTCATAAATCTACGTTTTCATCTTTGGAAGAAAGAGGGGAGGTAAGTGCCATGCTTGTACATAGCACTTACAACCCCTTTGCTAATGAAACCAAAATATAAATGAAGATTTTCTTCTCTTAATTTGATTTCAGATTAATTACCGCTGAAAATGCCCAACAGGATCCACAAGTTCCTTGATTTTTCACTGCTGTAACAGCACCGGCTTTTCTCCAATCCACAAAATCATCCAATTTAACGTTAACTGGATGAAGAAATCTCAAACCTTCTGGTCTTCCAATTTTCGTGAAATTCAGGATGTGTCCTATTTTCAGTCCATTTCTTCCCTTGAATACTGTGTGCAACTAGAATTCAATTGTATTTCTTAATTAATCTGTTTAATAATCAAATAGGTGAGACTGGAGCAAAGTGAATCTCCGAGGCAGAATTATCTGGGAATTTTTTTTTTTTGGAGTAAAGAACTTCATGGAAAATTCTGAAAAAATTGGAGAAGGTGATCCAGCATGTCTTCATTTTTGGTGAATTTTTTCAAATTTTTCCCTTGAGTCCTTCATTCTCAAAAAAAAACATCCCAGATTACTTTGCTTCAAAAATCCATTTTACTCCACTTCTCTTGATTAAATAAAAAAATGATCTTACCTCATCAGCATATTCATTTACAGACATTTTGAAAGAAGCTTGTCCTTCCGAATATTTTGCATTGTGTTTCACAATTTTATTGCGGTTGTACATAAAAATTTTCAATCGGGATTTTTCCTCTTCTGGACTCTCATATTTTTTGTGATATTTCAGCTAAAATTGATAATTTTTAAAAATTTTGTCATCTTTGATAGAAAAGGGCGTAAGTGATGTGAACTTACGCCTTTCTGTTTCTAAGGCGACAATTTAATGGAAGATATTTTTAATTGAAATTCTTCACTCCTACCTTAAACGTATTCCATTCTTCTCGAATTAATGCAAATTTCGAAATTGCCTGAGTCGAGACAATGAATAATGCGATAATAAAAAACTTGTTCATCTTTTTCCAAGGAAATTTTAAATAATTTTGACATGAAAAGAGAATTACAATGAAATTTATAAACAATTTTGAGGTAAAAATGAGTCAGAAAAATGAAAGGCTTATCTCATCGGTAGATTCATTAAGATAATAAAAAATTATGATTGAAGAAGTATGGCATTTCTTTTTCTTCAAAACACTCAAAAATAATATTTGTACAGATGGAATTTTGAGCATCGTAATTTTTTCCATAGTAGACCCATTCTTTTAATCATCAAATTAATTAAATGAAAAAATTATTATCAGAATGAGGCAAAAATAAATTTACAAATTACTTAAATTCAATTTTAAGTTCATTTTAATGTTGTATTTAAATATTTTTCATAAACGTTTACAATTAAACTAAAATTATGGAAAATATATAAATGACTAGATACAATCATTGCGTTATAAATGTACATTGCAAAAAATATAAATGATTCGTTAAATAAATGACTCAAAATAATAGAAAATGAAAAAAAAAAACTGCACACACGTTTAACTGCGGCAAATTAAATTGTTACAATTATAATTCAAGTATATTCTTATCACGTTTTTTTCTTATTTCTTCGCATTTTTTTTTTTTCGTTAAAAATACGAAACGTTGAATAATGGAAAATTGCCAATCATAACATGTCCTGCATGACAGCTTTTTTTTTGTTATTACTGCGATTGGCAGGATTATATTCAACTGATAGTAACTCTTCTTTTCTCTTATTTTCACAACAAAAAAAAGAGAAGGAAAATATGAAGAAGAATTAATTTAATGACAAATAAAATTGATTAAATGGCAACATTCGATAGAGGAAATTAATGGATTTGAAAATACTCCTTCCATCGAAATAATTCAATTAACGATATGGCTTTACCTCTTTTTCTTTAATTATTAAATCCAATTATATGAAATTCAATCGAATTTAATTCATCAACTGGCTTTGATTATCTATTTTTCTAAGTACGCAGCCACCTGACAATTTGATTTTTTTTTTTAATTATGACAATTTAATTAATCTCTTTTTAAATAGCTCATTTATCTTTTTTTTTCATACGATTACACAGAGAGTTGGGAAAAATTGCAAACAGCAAATAACGTAAATGATGAAACGAAAAAAGAATTAAAAAAAAAAAAATTTAAATAAAGAAAAATCCGAGAATTATTTTCTACTTTGGATTAACTTTTTTAAGCCTATGCCGACAAGTATCAGATTATAAATTTTTCCAATTAATTTCTTAGCACACGTATCTTTTTTTTTCCTGTCTCTATTTATCTCTATATATATAATCAATAAATGCTGCAAATTACGCATATTTAAAATCCATCCGTAAAGCCAAGAATTGCAACTTTTTTCCTTTTCTTTTATCGATTTCAATTAATTTATACACAGTACGATTTAATATTTATTCCACGTGTGGAATTATCACTTTCACGAGACCATCTCGTGATCAAAATCCCAGAAAGACTTTCTCAATAATTTTTAAAATTTAATTAAAATTAATAAAATTAATTCTAATGATCTCTCTTAATCAAGTGAAACAAGCAGATATCACAAAAATCCTAAAAACATGAAAACATTGAAGAGATTTCGTTGAAAAGCCAAGAAAATTTTTGCAAAAAAACATTTTTCATAATTTGCATTCCTTCTAACTTCGAAATTAGACAAAAAAAAGGGAATTTTTCCCAAAAAATCTCTTTTTGTTGTGAGTTTTCGAGATTAAAGAAGACAATGCAGCTCCGATTAACATTGTTTTAGCAAGAATTTCCCAGACTTTCAGGTAAATCGATCAATCCTCATCAATCCAAGCTTTTCTGATTCCACTTAATCACGATTTCAAATTCATTTACGATGTAACTTGTGTTGTCTTCATATCTGACTTTTTAAGTATTGTTGGCTCATCCTTCAAAAAAGTGCCAGACCTGGACCCAACTGTTGGCTGTTTGATGCCATCAGCATTCGAAACCTTCGTCTTCATCTTCTCCTCCACCCCTTTGATCATCCTCTTCCCAACAACTCGAGGTGGTCTATTGACGCCATTCATCTTTGGTGATCTTTTGCTGGGACTTTCACTGCTCGATGCATTACTGTCCTTCTTATCCTTCTTAACAGCTGGTGGAGTGCTTGTGGAAGGTGTGCTCTGTCGACTACTGACTCTCGAAGCAACTCCATTAAAAGCAACACCTTTGCTCCCAATGTCCGGAGTTTTCGCAGCATCCAGCAAATTCCTCCTGAGATTCGGCGATCCATGGTAAACTGTTGTAGCAGCAGCTCTGTTTCTACTGGCAGCAGTCGAGCTCTCAACAGTTCTCATAGGTCTTTTGGCTACAGATAAAGGACTCCTTTGATTCATTGGTGGTGAGAATTTCTTAGTTCTCTCCAATTGACTCTTAACATTTGTTCTATTGAGAGTAGGTGATATTTTGTTGAGTGCAGTTGTTTTTGGTGCTGCTACTTCTGCCATCAGGCTATCAGTAGACATTGACGTGTCCATTTTCCCAGATTTCTTAACGATTCCCTTCTTCTTGCTTTCAGCCAGAGAATCAACAGAAATACCAGTTTCCATTTCTTTTGCCTTTAAACTAGGTGACTCTGGTCGTGTTATACCACAGCTCTTGCTCGCCTCTTTTTTAATTAAATTCCCCTTTAAATTGGAAGACTCGGCCAAACTGTCTGTCGACAATGCTTTCACGTCCTTTTTAACAGATAACTTTATTTTAGTAGGGGGCTTTTTGTCAACAGCACGTTTCATTGCTGGACTAGATGTTCTCGACGAGTCCGATGAAGATATCATGATTTTTCGCCTTTGATGAAGGGACATTCTGTCTGGGAGACTCTGGGGTGCTGAATCCTTTGGTACTGACTTTGTTCGAGGCTCTAAATATCGAGACTTTACCTCCAATTTGTTTGGCCATGATTTTGGTCTGATTGTTGATTCACTCTGGCTTATCGTTTTAGTCTCCTGCATCTTCCTTTCCAAAGGATCACTCTTCGGTTTTGCCAGGATATTCTTTGCCTGGATTACTGTAGTCTTTACGGATTTATCATTCTGCTCGACAATTGTCATTTTGACTTTTCGCAGATCCATGCTTCGATTTCCTGTTGATCTTGTAAGAGCTGTTTTTGACTCTTTAACGAAATTCGAGTGTCTCGTTGGCCTTTTCAGAGCCTCATGGGGAAGGATAACAAGGCAGGCGAGCTCCTGAATTCTTCTTCTCAACTCCAGATCCATTTTCAACCATGTCGTCGTTCTTGCAGCTCTTGACGCCTCTTTGACAAGACACTTTTCAACTCTCCCCTGAATTTTCCTCAAAAAATCAATGAATAAAAGATTCCACTGGGACTTTCCTTGCTCTGCACGATCTGCAGCTGCCAAAATCTTGAATAATTTTGAATAACTCTTGCAGGCTTGATCTGGTGGAAGTCTGTCAGCAGCTGCCAGTACATTGTCCTCAACTCTGCTGATATTCCACGTTAAATCTCTTCCAAGTGCCTGAAAACTGTCATTACTAAGTACAGACGAAAAATTATCCGATAAATACTTTAACCCAGTCTCTAGAAGATTCGAAACCATTCGGAAAACCGGTTCAGCCCATCTGACATTTGGCAGAGTTGCAAGAAGCTTGTCCGAGTCCATGATAGTTTGCAGAACATTGTCAGCAGACATGTGCACGATATGCTGATGATAGCACTTGTCCATCAATTCACGTGGCAAAGTAGCAAAAGCCTTGCAGGGCCAAATCCTGACAAAGTGCCTTGTTATCCATCTCAATGATTTCCTGTAGACTTCATCCAGCCCATAGGCAGCAGCAAGTGGCAGACAATCAAGCACTCCAACTGCACAAAGTTGACAAGGTTTATGAAAGAGATGACAGTACTTAACTTTAAGTGTATATCCAATGACTTCTTTTAATCCCTCGAGACAGAGCATGTCAGCTAGTGTCGCCAGCTCCACAATGCTGATTGAATCCGGTATATTGCTCTCTCCACTGTAAATATGACATAAAGCAAAATGCACAGCCGAATAAGAGTATCCCTGCAATGAAATAACATTTCCAGCATTTTCGATCCAACCACCACTTAAAATAGCTGCAAAGTACTGGCATCTTGAGCTCAAAATGCACTTGTGTGCTCTGATTCTACGTCCACTGACGTCGATAGTCACGTCAGGATTAATCTCCTCCAAAAACATTCTCAACAAGTCTTCACCGAGTCTATTGTAAGGTTTAACATTAGCAAAACTCGAGGTTTCCGTCTCTTCAGTCGAAACATCAGCACCAGATCGACCCATACTGCTCTGCATACTACTAAAATCTGACTCCGATATGATTCCCTCAGTCTCACAATCCCCAAATTCGTCATTTGGGGATTTGTGTTTGGCTGGCAATGATGTACTCATTATTGAATTGAACTTCCGGGTTCCAAGGGTCCTTACAGCACAGGGAGCACTGCTCCTGTTGATTGCGAGTTTGCTCTCGATCCATGAAGTCTCTGGGATACTTTTGCTCATTCTGTAGGACAAGTTTGTGATTCTGCTCGTGTCTTCTGCCTCTGTTATCTCAACTTTTGCTGGAGTCTTGTCGAGATCCGAGAGTCTGACAAATCCGGAGCAGGATGCTGCTTGTGATTCTTTTATTTCCGGTTTCTTCATTGTTTTATCGTCTAATCCTTCCACCAATTCGTCCTCGATTTTTTTGATCGTTTCTTTCAGTGACTTGTGGGTTTCTGATACTTTACTGGTTATTGGTACATCAACTGGATGAAGACGTTCTCCTCGGTAATCAGAAATTTCGAATTCTTGGTTGTCACTACCTGGCGATGGTCCACTGGCACTTCCACTGCTAATATCAAACGTTTCACTTTTTCTCGTATGCCCTTCTGTGCTTTCTGTTCCAGTTTTCTCCCAGACTGATACGTCAGAGGGATCATCCTCCACTTTTGGGTCCATCGATGCCTCTGTACTCGAGCACAAATCACTTCTCATCAAGTCTTTGAGTTCCTGACGTTTAACACACCCACGTAAATCGTCGTTGATGACTTCAACGTGAGAATTTGGGGGTGTATCTCTTCTTTCGTGGTCCAGACTTGCTGAAAAAGATTCTGCACATTTTGAGGCTTCCTGGGAGATTTCGGGAGGATCATGTGCTTGAAGAGGCAATGATTTACTCATTTGATTCAAGGATATTGACGAATCACTTCTTTTTGACGCCAATTTCTTCTGAATATCCGGGTCGATTGTCACTGAATGAGCACGTTTGTGCTCTTTTCGAAAAGTTATTTCTTTGTGGCCATTACCAGATGCCTGAATCTTCTCCATGTTCCAGGAGTGCCTCTGAAATACTGGCTTTGATGTCGATAATGTTCTTCGTCTAACAACTGGTGAGTCTGATTCAATGTACATGAAGACACTTTTTTTTTCGGCTGATCTTGATTCTTGTGAGGATTCACTTCCCCCCTCTTTTCCACTGTCATCTGAACTCCTTGGTTGAAGCCTGTTTGGTTTTACACAATTCTGACTTTTTCCAGTGTCCGAATCACTCAGATCGATGAACATCGAGAAAATGTTCTTCTTGTCCTGTGGATCCTTCAATTTGCCATTTGCCTCGATTTTTCGATTATTTTTTGATTTTTCCGTTTCTTTGGGTGAAATGTCGATGAAAAAATTTTTGTACTCTTCTTTTTTCGAAGAAGAAGATGACGATTTTTCATCTTTTGGACTGTCTATGTCTCTTAAATTTACAAAAAATCCTAAACTAGCTTTTGATCTACTCGTAGTTGTTTTTGAGATACAGTCAGATGACGAAAAACTTTGGGACATATTGTTTAAATTGTTGGTAATTGGTTTTTGTGGGATTTTTCCACAGTCACTCATGTCAACAACCCAGGCATTCATGGAAGAAGACATTCTAGTGGGTCTGGATAACTTTTCCCCTGGAATATTCATTAAAACAGCACCACCCGAGACAATTGGAGTTGATTCGCCTTTTCTTCTGATAGTAGGACTGTCTGTTGCCTTTGAATAATCCATTGAGCAAACACCACCAGAAACAATTGGTGTCATCTCGTTTCTCCGCAGATTCTTCATTGCTCCTGAATGACTCGTGATTGGATAAGATGGCTCAAATGTAGCTGGCAGGCTCGTACAATCAGCTATTGAACTGTCATCAGTCTCTGAGCATTCAGCAAGATTTTTGTCACTCACGCTCTTGCTTAATTCGAAAATCCCATTGTCTCCGGGTTTTGATAAATTATTTGAAGTCAATGATGGAAAGTCTTTGGTAGTTGGGGACTCGTGGAAATATGGAGTTGAAAAGCTTGGTGATGATGATATTAAATCGTCATCAACCCTGTGTCCTGAGTATTGAGGTATTGAATTTTTAAATACTAAATTTCCTTGACGACGCTCATATTCTTGGCGTAAATGCGATAATTTCTCGTCTCCCGATTGTAGTTCAAATGTATTGCCTCTGATTAATGATGATCTTCTTGAGTCACTCGAGTCATCATTGCATGTGTCCATTGTTAGTAAAATTTCTTGATTTATCGATTCATTATCCCTTGCCTTTTTATTGTTATCTATACAGGGTGATGGATGATTACTTTCTCCACTGTCAGCTTCTTTTATTTCAACAACAAGTGATTCTTTCTCAATCGTTTTATCATCAGACTTTTCTTCGGTTATTGAATCGACTCGTTTGACTTTTCTAGATTCTGTAACTGGTTTAAGATACTCAGTTAATTTCAATTCTCTCTCGAATTCTGCTATATTTTCTTGGCCCATTTGCAGAGATGATTTCCTGAGTTTTTCGTCGATGGATCTTGATGGAATGTAGGAAGATTCTAAGTAAGGTGGTAGACTCGTGCCTGATTGCTCCTCTTTTGTGATATTTACGGAGGATAAGTCGGGTTCGTCGTTCAAACTTGATGCATCGATGAAATAATAACTGTTGATGCTTGACGAACTTTTTTTCAATGCTGGATCGTTAGAGTGCGATAATTCGTGAGACAAATTTTCTACTATCATACTTCTTGATTCTTGCTTGAGGCTCTTTTTGTCTAAATTGTTGTCGAATTTGTAGCTTTGCTCGGGTAAATGACCTGATGGAACGTTCTCAGGCTCGATGAACTCGAAAGAACCGGTGGGGATGAATGAAGAACATTGATCGTTGTCATTACCATCTGATTCGTAAAATATGTCGTTTAACACTTCGTTCTCGTATCTAGAGACGTCATCTGCATTGTCACAGGTCATTGTCTCTTCTTCGTCTTCTCTCGAGGAACATCTCTGTAAAAAAAAATATAACTAGATTAATTAAATAATAAATACGAAAAAAAGGTGAAATTTTCCGAAAAATTGATTTTATTTTATCATCAGCTTATTGAAGATTCTTCGAAGACTAAGCGAGATAGAAAAACGTCACGAAAAACTTTTTTGTAGTCCTTAAAATTCTCTACTAATAATGTTTCTTACAAAATTGCCCTATTTTGCTTAGATTTCGAGATATTTCAAAAAAACTGATGACAAAATGAAGTAAATTTGAAAATTTGATGTTTTTAATTTGAAAAAACTTCATAAGATTTCATAAAAATTTCGAAAATTCGGAAAGATCTGAAATATTAGAATAAAACTGATTTACAAAATGTATATATGCAAAAAAAGGTTGCTGCAATTAAATTGCATGAAAATTTTATAAAACATTTCATAAAAATTTCAAAATTTGAAAAAGTAGATTAGACGTATTTTTCGCACCATAGACGTTTGATCCTGCTTTCCTGATGTACCACAGGCATAACCCTCGCTCGATGTCGTATCAGTTACATTTTTTTCTGATCCATCATTACGAGACAATTGTTTCTGTGTTTTCTCAATGTCTCCAGTTATGGAGACTCTGATAAAATCATCATCTGTCGATACATAATCAGTCACATGTGACTCCTCAAAGTCAGTACCAGAATTTTCGGACTCTGTGTTTTCCTGAAGACTGAATGATCCAGTTTCCAATCCTGAATCAGCCATTTCTGATGTACTTGGGCTCAGATCCACTTCATTTTCAGTGGAATTTATAAATGTCCCGGGGTTATCATTTTTATGTGAAATTATCAAGTTAACTAGATAAACTTCCTCACACGAAATGTCCAAGTTGCAGTACAATAGCCTGAAGATATTAATTATGGAAAATATTAACGACAATTTAATTTTAATTTAAAAAAAGGGATTTAATTAATTTATGGAGATATTACATGATAATGAAGATAGCAGACATCTGACAATTTTTCCATCCTTTTCTGTCTTTTAACAGATAAGTTATAAGAGAAAAAAAAAGGCAAATGTAGAAAATTCCAAAATCTGTGAGTGCGAAGTATTTAAACTCTTTTATTGCTTTAAAAAAAATGCAAAAAAAATTGGTCAGATATCTGCTAATTTCGTTAGTGATACTGAAGATAGCATACATTGAACAATTTTCACATTTTTTCTTCTTTTAACTGATAAATTATGGACAAAAAATATACAAATTGAGAAAATTAAAAAATTTATGAGTCAAATGGTTCAATTATTGTTTTATAATGATCTGTTTCTTTAAAATGATGCATCAAATTGTCAGATATATGCTAATTTCATTAATGATAATGAAAATAGCAAACATTGAACCATTTATACATTTTTTTCTTCCTTTCACAGATGAATTATAAGAAAAAAAAAGAGATATGCACATGTAGAAAATGGGAAAATCTATAAATTCAAATTTTTTCAATATTTTTTTTAATACTAATGTATTGCTTAAAAAAATATGCACAAAATTGTGTCAAATTTCTGCTAATTTCATTATCATCTCATATTAAAATAAAATAAATACCTCACAAAAGCTTGTACTTGTTGAAAAATATCTTTCGAATGAAGATAACATCTGATTGGTTTATCTTTATTAATGAAAAAATCCTCTAACACGTTATAGAATTTCAACGATCTTGTTTTAAGAATGCACGTGTTTGTTTGTAGTACGTATGAGCCATGTATTATGTAAAGATCGCAATGCAGACAGTCCGAAAATATTCTAAAAAAAATTAAATGAACAAACACTGTTTTTCTCCCAAAAACATTTGCAATTTTCAAACTCCACACATTAATTTTTTGTTTTGTAGTTTTACAAAATTACCTAAGTATATTCTGTTGGAGTGTAGAAATGTTTTTAATGTTAGTACGTCTGTTTTCAAATTTTCTACGTCTCTTAAACGTTTCGCTCAGTGATACTTGACATTCACTAACCAACTGTTTATTAATTCCTTTGCATGACCATTCTTCACTATAAAAATTTCCCCTCTTGCCGGTGTCAGTGCATCCAGCCATGAGGCGCATCTACTCTTCCATTAAAATCACCTTCAAACAAAGAAAAAAAAACAAACATAAATGTCTAAATACGAATAAAAATAAGAATTCAATTTAAAAAAAAGGATGAAATAAAGGATTTGATTTTTAATTATTAGTAGGGGACGGTGGGGCAAAATGGACATCAGGGGTAAAATGAACACATCTCAATTTTTAGGCAAATATTATGGAAAACTCTTGAAATCAATAGAAATATTGGCAGTAGATTATTTTTGACGATTCCATTGGAAAGCTGAGGAAATTTTAGGCGGGAAACAAGTGCCGAAATGAATTTTTGGCGATTTTGATTTTTTTAAGCATTTTAGAGGGGTAAAATCCTTCCTTTTTCTGAAAATTTTCATTTTTTTGAGAATATCTTCGGTTCTATTTGTCGCAGCGTAAAAATTCGAACGAGAGGTGAAAGGTGAGATCATTTGTCATCGATTCATAGGGTTTTCAATGTGAAAATATCGATTTTTAAGGAATTTATGGGCATTTCTGTGAAACAGTTTTGTTAAACAGTTTTTGGCCTATAACTATCCCAAAAATTGATATTTTCAAATTCAAAACCCCATAATTCGATGGGAAATGAGCTCACCTTTCATTTAAAAACAACCCCGAATCGCTACGAGCAATAGAACCGGAGATATTTGCAGAGAACTGAAAATATTCGAAAAAGTAAAGGCTTTCACCCCTCAAAAATGCCGAAAAATATCGAATTTAAAAAAAAAATCTAAAAAAATACATCTGACACTTGTTTTCCGGCTAAAATTTCCTCAGCTTTTCAGTAGAATCATAAAAAAAAATCTATCTCTCACCGTTTCATTACAGTGTCCATTTTGCCCCACTTTCTCCTATTATTGGACCTTCCAAAAACCTCAGAATCTTCATTTCCATGATTTTATCTGTAGCCAATTGTATTCTTTTTTAACAGGTTTATTTCTCTACTGAAATACTGAAATATTGCAATCAATGTCCAGTATCTTTTGTGACAAGGGGAAGGGGGGCTAATTTAAAAAAAACTGTCTAAAATAAATAGTTAGCCAGTGCACGTTTTAAACGTACACATGGCGTAAAACGCTCCCGCGGTTTTCTCATAAAAATTCTGGAGTGACATCACGTACAACAATGATTATTATTCTATTTGAGTTACTCGATACTTCCTGAAGACAGACTAGCCATCAATTTTATATATTCCCACTGTTATAGGTTAAATTGATTTTTCCATTATTATTTTTTCCTCAAATTTTCACTCAAAAATTTCATAAATATTCAGTTAAATATTGTGTTTAATTATTGGAAATTGTTCTAATTGCTATTTTTTTTTAAAACTGGAAGTGTTAATTTTCTTAACGAGACAATATTCACTTTCCAATAATTTATTGATCCACTATGTATACATGTATTTACCATTGCGTTTTCACGCCGCCCTTGCTGGACTCTATGGACACCGGAAAACACCTCGATAACTGAAAAATTCATGGAAAAAAACATTTTACACATTATTTGATTAACACATTATCAACAAAATTCAGTTATTTCCACTTTTCTTGATAAATTAAATCCAAATCTTCAATTATTGCATTTGTGTATTAATTTGTCTTTGACGTTGTCTTCGATATATTCTGGCAGAAGACCACACGAGTCGTATTGTGTCGAACTTAGCCGAAGAGGCAACTTCCGAAGTTCACCCGAAGCTGAAATTTACTACATCGGGTAGAATTTGAAAAAAAGGCGCGATAGCAACGCCACAGCTTGCGATAAAAATCCGAATGACTTGGATCTTCTCCAAAACTAACCACATTCTTCTTTTTTTTTGTAAGAGATAGGAAAAAAACCGTTGAATCCCATTTGTTTACTTTTTTTTTTCTTTTTACTCTATGATAAAAAAGATTCTAGGCTCCTCACACTTAAGATGGCTGCATAGCCTGTGGACTAAAGGCCAGCTGCGCTATATGCAGCCCAATAAAGAAGAAGAAGAAGGCTCCTCACACACTCATTCGTAAGTGATGAGACTTGAATTGATGTCACGGCCAGTCACAATGTGATATTAACCATCTGACGACTGTGATCTACTCAAGAGCATTTATTTTTTTTTTTTACGTAGAGATTTAGAATAAAGTAAGATATAAAGAAGAATACACATGTGTATCTCATGAATTTTCTATAATATTTAATATTTCGTGATAAATTGAAGAACAAAGAAAATTTGAGAGGTAATTTCCCTTTTTTTGCTTTTGGATGGAAGCTATGTGATCATCAGAATTTTTTACTGTAATTTTTTTAATAGAAGATACTTAAAATGATCTAAATAGAGAGAATATGATATTTTTAATAGGGCAGAGTGGGGCAAAATGGACCTTCATAGTAACATGATTAAGGAATTTTTTTTGGAATGAAGGACTTGACGAAAAAATCTGAGAAAATTTCAGAGAATCCTCCAACATATGTATATTGTTTGGAAATTTTTTCAGATTTTTTGAAGCAGCCGCTGCTTTTTAAAAATCTCGAGTCATCTCATCTTTTAGGTCCATTTTGCCCCACTCTCACCTACATGTCTGTGTGTGCATAAAAATCTCAATTACAGTAGAAGGATTTTATAAAACAATTTCATATTTTTTGGAAAACATCCTCTCGACGAAGTCTATTTTTTAAGCTTCATTTGAAGAGAATACGATCGGTACTTTTTGATATATGCCCATTTTTCGAAAATCAGTTTTTAATGGAATTTCTGAAAATTATTCAACTGGTGTTATTTATACTCATATTATCTCGAGAGTTGTATCAGTTACATTCCTGTGAATTTCGAGATTATTTGCATGATTAGTTCTCGAGTTATTGGCGTCTTAATGAATTTTTTTAAAATTTGATATCTTAATGATGGTTTGAAAAAAGTGATCACTTCCATTCGCAAGCATATTGCTAAAGCATTAGCAGAAAAAGCTATATCAGTTGGAAAGCAATACTATTATCCTCTTGTTTTTCCAAAAAAGCTGATTTCCTTGGATACACTGATTTTTTCTGATGAATCAATGATGAATTGCATATTTTTTGCAGATAAAAGGAGAAATATGGCTACGACTGAAAGCTTCAATTCCGAGCAATTTGCTCTGAGATGGAACAATTTTTCGTACAATTTATCATCTGGATTTTTGTCACATTTAAATAATAAGGATCTAGTCGATGTTACTATCGCTGTTGAAGGTCAGCTTCTGCAGGCACACAAGCTGGTTTTGTCTGTCTGCAGTACTTATTTTCAGGATATTTTCAAGGTCAGATTAACGAATTTTATTATTGAAGAAAAGAAAGAAAAAGTTAGTTTTTATTTAATTTAAGAATATCTTGGAAATTAAACGAGATAGCGTGATTTTGCCTGAATCCTTTTTTGTAGCTCTTGAAATTCTTCGAAATAAAGGATTCTTGTAAAATTGCTCTATCTCGCTTAATTTCCGAGATATTCTGAAACAACTGATGATGGAATAAAGTTGATTGTTTTCTGTCTGAAAACTTCATATTTTCATATTTTTAAAGGCGAATCCTTGTCAACATCCAGTAGTAATTCTGAAAGACATGAAATATACTGAGGTAGATGCATTACTAAAATTCATGTATCAGGGTGAAGTCAATGTCAAGCAAGAGGAACTCGCTAGTTTCCTAAAAATCGCTGAAACACTACAGGTCAAAGGTTTAACTCTGGACAAACAAAGTCTGAAGGTCAGTAATTGTCATGAAATTTTCAATAAAATTAGCACAAATCTAAATTTTTCTGTTTAAATTTTCTAAGCAAATGAATTATTATAGAAACAAAATATTCAAAAAATATGCACTCATAATTTTTTGAATTTCCTATTTTTGCATATTTCTTTAATTTAATTTTGAAAAATAATTTATTTGTTGAAAAAGAAATACTAACAGTTTTTCAGATGTTCGCTAATAGTAATTAGTAATTAAATTGATTGAAAACCGCAAGAGAAAATTTTTTTACCCAACCCGAGCTCGATCAGCGCTCAGCCAGAAAAAAAATCAAAAATCATTAATTCCCGCTGTATTTTTAAATTATTTATCAATTAATTCCGTTAAATAATTTCAGCATCTGCCGAAGAACAATGAAGATGCATCGAGTCACTCAAATGGACTCCCAAAACCGAATAATGATACCGAGGCCAAAGTATCTTCAGATCCTTCACAATTAATTAGAGATAAGATTCAGAAGAAAAGACTGCCCAACACTAGTTCAACAAATTCATCAAAAAGAACAAAGAGTTCAGTGCCAACTGTATTACATTTTGATAAGTCGCGTATAAAAACTTCCACGCCTAAGATTGATGGACCAATTGATGCTGATGCTGGCTCTGAAAATAATAAAACTGTCTCTGTACAAGATAGCCTGATGAGTTATTCCACGATCGAGAAAATTGGAGACGATGATTCCATTGATTTGACAAAGGACGATGACTTCGAAGAATCTGTGGAACTCATATCGGCTAATGTTAACGCGAGAAATTCCGAAAGAAATGTTGAACCCGTGACCTACAGGCTATCAGCAAGAGGCCGGCCACAATTGGTTCACGAAGGCTACGTTTACAATTTAACTTCGCGTTCAGATGTTCTCAATCGATCGCACTATCGTTGTGCTGAACAGCATCGTGGCTGTCGTGGAAAATGTGCTGTAATTGCTGAGAGATTCATGCCAACTGGCGTTAATGAGCACAATCATCCACCAGGATATCAGTCTGAGCACGATTACAGAAAGAAAAAAGGCTCTGAAACCGAATGAGATTAACAGAAATTTCAGAAAGTCATTATGATGAGTATTAAATGAAGTGGAGGAGACAACAAGATGCCAATATTTTGAACATTCCAGTTCTACCGAGATTCACATAATGTGGTAGTCCCGGTTCCTGACACTTTAGAGCTAGTTTCTGACAGGATAAAATGAAAGCAGCAACTATTGCTTATCGTCGAGTTAAATTAAACTATGTTACTAGATGATTGGTGGTGCCAAACGAGGTTCATCAACTGAAGATTAGAAAAATAGTGTCGTTTTAGAAACAAAAAGGCGCAAGTCCCTGTATAAAGATTGATAATTATTTAAGCACTTACGCCCTTTTGTTTCTGAGGTGACGATATATTGTAGGGAAGAGTGGGGTAAAATGGACCTCCATGGCAACATGATTCAGGAATTTTCTTGGAGTTGAGGACGTGTGATGAAAAAATCTGAAACAATTTGAGAAGATGCAAGAATATGTGGATATTGTTACTGAATTTTCATAATTTTTTTTTTCTTTTTGTGAACTTACTTTTAAATATAAGGAAGAAATTTGCAAAAATCGTCAGTTACTGGGGCACTGTCAGAAACCGGAACTACGAGGGTAACTATTTTTATATTCAACAGAGGATCCAAAAAAATATGTGATCAATTATCGTAGTTTAAGTTACATTCCATATAATTACTTAAATTTGAATTTTGGTCATTAATAATTGACCATATTCAGTTTTCCTTTTGTTCTAATAAGAGAGAGAAATTGTGAAGAGCTACTGTTACAAGATTCCAAATAAAAGTGATTATTTATTTTCGAATAATTTCATAATTGCATAATTAATAAATAAGAGAGTTTATAGTATCTTTCTTTTCATTCATTTTATTGAAGAAAAGATGAATTCTCGGACAAAAATTTATTTACACAGAGAAAATCAATGCCTAATTCATTGGATACACTCGATAATTTTTAAATATTCTCAATTAATAGCGAAGAATCTACATTTTGTTGGATTATTCAACACTGCGGTGGCTTCCATGCTTCAACTTTTGATTTAGTTGTACTGTATGGCATGTAAGCATCTCTCGTACCTGATGGATTCATACGATGATCTATCATCCACTTGTATTTTGGTCTTGCTGGATCTTTGTCTGGGGTCAAGTCAGATTTATAATGCAGCCATCCAAACCATTCAGGGGGTACTTGAGAAGCATCGTAATTCAAACCAACACGATCTGCATAAACTACCCATCGGTTTCTTCCTAAAATTGCAATAAAATTAGAAAAAAGTCGGGGAAAAAGAGGGATTTTGAGGGAATTGCACGAAGATTAATCTTAAAACAATTATTTCATTGAAAATCTGAGGAAATTTCAGATGGAAATCATAGGCCGGAAGTCAATTTTTAGCGGTTTTTTGAAAATCCTATTTTTTTTAAGCACAAATAAAGAATTAAAAAGAGTTAGCTCTTTCCATTCTTGAAAATTTTGCGTTTTTTGGAAAATGTTTCAGGTTCTATTCGTCTCAGCGCAAAAATTGTAAATGGAGATGCGAGGTGAGGTCGTTTTTGATTGTTTCATGGATTTTTTAATTGATTTTCATCAATTTTTGAAGTTTTTTTTTATAGAAAAAGAGTGATTTTCATGAAATGCCCCATGAATTTCTTCAAAAATCGATAATTTTCTTTCCGATCCTCGTGAATCGATGGCAAAAGACCTCAATTTTTCGCTTCCAATCGTAATTTTTGCACTACAACGAATAAAATCGGAGAAATCCATGAAAAAGTGAAAATTTCCAATTTCTCAAAGGGGTAAAGTCCTAATTTTCCCTTAAAAAAAAATAGAATTTTCCAAAAATTATCAATAACGAATTGTGACATGTGTTTCCTAACGGAAATTTTCTCAGCTCTTCAATAGAATCATGGAAATGAACCTATCTCAAATATTTTCACAGATGTCAGGGAAATTTCATTAATATGTAACATCGAAGATAGCATATCGTCATCTCAGAAAAAGGGGGGTAAGTGCTATGGCTTCTACATAGCACTTACGACCCTTCGATTCTACAAAAACGATATATCCATTTCACCATCATCACCACTTTTCTAATAATTACAAAAAAAAAAAAAATATTTACCCATGAAATAGTAGTTGTTTTCGTAGTATTTATTTCCATATTTGTCTTCACCAACGAGATTTCCCCATTTCAAATCATCCATTCTGTATTGAAAAATGGAATAAAAAATGAGATTTCCTTAAAAATAAATCGACAAATGTCAGTTTAGAAATGAGAATCACCACATAACCTCCACGACAAAACGAGAAATTATTGTTCTTCTTCAAAATCTAATTACAAAAAGGAAAAATGATTTTTCAGATGGGCCTACCTGTATATAGTTTTGATACAACCAATGGGTCCACCATTCTGCTTGAGAATTTTTGCAGTATTCGCAAAAATATTGAAATACGCTTTGATGAAACTCATTTTGACTGACTCCAGTGGACTCCAGTATCCGATTATGTAAAAAAGTGAAGAGCTCTGTAATGTGAACATACGATAACATATAGTCACTACCTTATCTACTGTCATCTAACACGATAATAATATTCGGGATAATAAAATAATAATATTATTTCGATGGAAGTCATTGTTCATCCTCATTTATTTTCTCATTTATTTAGTGGAAATGAAAATCATTTTTTTTATTTTTGTTACCAGCAGTTGAAATTTTTATTATCATCATTATATTTCAATTAAAGCACCGATTGATTATTCTTCGTTCAACTGTTGCAACGAGCAGCAGAGGTGATTATTCCACGTCATCTAGTTTACGAGTTAACAGTATCATTTGCATCTGCACATCTGTAACATGGAACTCTCAAGGGCTCCAGCGTCTGTGGTTAACTCATAACAGCGTATTAGATGAATTGAAGAATTTTTAAATACTCGTTTATTGATTAATTGACTGCATAATGTCTCTTCACACTATGAATAATTATTTTTGGGAGTTTCAAGAAGGTAGATGTGACTTCTCATCCATAATAGGAATAATTGCATTCTCAGAGCATCAACCAAGTCGTTATCTCTACATAAAAATTTTTTTCGAATCGAAACATTACCATTGATAATAGGAGTGTATCAATTATGAAGACTGAAAAAGTAATGAATATTATGTTTTATAATAATGTGAAAAGATTTAAATCACCTGGAAAAATTGCTAGAAACTTCAAATTTCTATTCACATTAGGCATCCGGAATTTGTACTAGCAACAGAAGATAAAAGGGAATAATAATGATAAAAAAAAGTCGATAATGTGAAGAAACGAATATCTATGGAGGAATCCTGAGTTTAGAAATCATTATCTGTGCAATGAATTTTTACCTGCTCCGAGACATCCTCTCGCACCTTCCTGGAAAGGAGGTTCTCTGAAAGAGACGCTCCACTTCCCGATGCACCTTCCTGGAAAGGAGGTTCTCTGAAGGAGACGCTCCACTTCCCGACGCACCTTCCTGGAAAGGAGGTTCTCTGAAAGAGACGCTCCACTTCCCGATGCACCTTCCTGGACAGGAGGTTCTCTGAAAGAGACGCTCCACTTCCCGACGCACCTTCCTGGAAAAGAGGTTCTCTGAAAGAGACGCTCCACTTCCCGACGCACCTTCCTGGAAAGGAGGTTCTCTGAAAGAGACGCTCCACTTCTCGACGCACCTTCCTGGAAAGGAGGTTCTCTGAAAGAGACGCTCCACTTCCCGACGCACCTTCCTGGAAAGGAGGTTCTCTGAAAGAGACGCTCCACTTCCCGACGCACCTTCCTGGAAAGGAGGTTCTCTGAAAGAGACGCTCCACTTCCCGACGCACCTTCCTGGAAAGGAGGTTCTCTGAAAGAGACGCTCCACTTCCCGACGCACCTTCCTGGAAAGGAGGTTCTCTGAAAGAGACGCTCCACTTCCCGACGCACCTTCCTGGAAAGGAGGTTCTCTGAAAGAGACGCTCCACTTCCTGACGCACCTTCCTGGACAGGAGGTTCTCTGAAAGAGACGCTCCACTTCCCGACGCACCTTCCTGGACAGGAGGTTCTCTGAAGGAGACGCTCCACGTCCCGACGCACCTTCCTGGAAAGGAGGTTCTCTGAAAGAGACGCTCCACTTCCCGACGCACCTTCCTGGAAAGGAGGTTCTCTGAAAGAGACGCTCCACTTCCCGACGAATCTCTGCAGAGGTACTTGATTCCTGTAAGTAGAGTATGGGAATATCTACATCAGAAAAGTATTTTCCGGAAAATCAAACTTTTCCTCGGTTAGAGCTCCATAGATATTCGTTTCCTTCGTTATTTCCGATATTGTTGAGTGATAAAAGAACGAAGCGGGGATGATTTGAAGTTTTTAGCAATTTTCAGAAATTCTCCATAGTATTTTTAGTGAATGCAATCATTAATAGATAGAATAAATGTAATTGAAGTTCACTCCCAAAAGTGATACACGAGCACAAGAATACTTACAGTGATTGCATCTTCATTGGTGACTGTGGAGGGGGTAAAAAAGTAATAATAATGGTACTCAGGTATGTGTTAAGTTAATTCCATTACGAAAGAATCTCGCTGATCACACAATCATAATTGAGATTGCTAGCCAAACGACCTTGAATGATAATGATAGATTATTGTCGACCTAGCCGAAGAGGGATCTTCAGAAATATTCGGGTCCTATGCTATAACACATAAATTCCAGCTCTGGGTCGACTTTGGCAGATTCATCTTTGACCAGTTCGACAGCGGAATGAAAAAATTCATCAGTATGATCCTAGCTCACCGACACTCTTCTCCATGCAATATTGCCTATTAATATATGCTAGAAATTTGGAAAATTTCATTGCCGTCCCAAATGACGGCCTGTGATCTATACTTGTGTTAGCTGAAAGGCTACTTAATTGTAAATGAAAAAAGAAAGATGTTCATATACTATCGTGCACACGATCATATTCGGCTATCCAAAACAAAATGATACTCAGTCCAAATCCTTTTCGTTGATCCATGTCTCCTCTTACAATAGGTAATTGTAGTAAAAAAAATCTCCGAGAGTATTATTTCTTATCAATTATTTTTTTTTCGAAAAAATACGAAATTCTTCAAAATTACCCTCTCATAACAAACGTTGAAAATAAATGATAGCAGTCGCAAGAATCTTCAGCCTGATGAATGGGAGTGAAGAGAATGAGAACAGTCGAGCTCCTATTAGAATTCGAAAAAAGAGAGTATTTTTAAAAACACTTACCAGTTGTTGACTTTCTTATTACTCGAAATAATTCTATCATTTTGGGATATTAGAAACGAGTCCTCCGCATCTATCTGCAATGGCAGCGCTCCACATATTTCTTAAAATATCTCATATTATAGAAAAAAAACTATCTGAAATCCGTGATAATAACAGAGAAGTTACAGAAAAATCATAAAGATAAAGGAAAAATTCCATGAATTAGAAAATATATCGGTTACATGACTTTACGTGCATTCCCCCCCGCCCCACCATAATGATTATTTATTTCACATCACGCCGAAGTCTTACTTGCGAAGAGGCGCGAAGTAATCTCTGCTGCCAAAAACAATGTCAATATCAATGGTGGTGCAGAAAAAAAGAATCGCCATTTTCATACTTATTATTCTTCATCCCATTCCACAACGAAAATCTCAATCCCCTTCTTGTTCTCACTCATCGTGATGAATCAATTAATATGGCTTATTCTCCCTTTTTTCATCTCAAGTGAGAAATAGAGACCAAGAAAAAAGAATAATTAATCCCAATAGTCACAGAAGTACCATGAATTGAAAGAATTACCTTTTAATGATCAACTGCTTTTTTCTCACTCGACATAGTGAATTAATTGCATCATTTATTTCTCTTTTTTTAATTTTCAAAAAAAAAAACACGAAAAAAAAAAATCCATAAAAATACCCCCTATATTCTCCTTCTTTTTTCAAGACAAGAAATCAAAAAAAAATATAATAATTCCTCAATTGAAATCGCCGCAATATTCACAGCAAAATTCTTCCCCCCCCCCCTTCCCCCATCACTTTTTATTCTCGCTTGATGTTGTAAATTAATTTTCTTTCATTTTTCTCCCTGCCTCCCCCCCATAATTCTTGCTTTACACAGTGAATTAATTCCATATCACTTATAAAACGATAAATAAAATAATTCATTAATTGGAAAACCCTCAATATTTCCCTTAATCCCTTTTTCTTCAAGAAAAAAAAAATGCAGTTTAGAAAAATCCATCAATTCAATTAGCCCCAATGCTTTCATGAAATAGAAGATTTTTACCTTTTAATTATCAGCAGCTTTATCCATGTCATCGTAGGAAATAATCGGTAATTAGTTGGAAAGGAAATAATTGGAATTAACTGCTGCAAGATCAAGAAAATTGAAGGAACTGATGTTATTTCGTCCGTGGAATGGCGGGATCTAATGTTTGCCGCCAAAAAGGAGACGCTAATGGCGGTTGAGAATGACGCAGTACCTCAAAAAACCGTTGAATTTCAACTACCAATGAAAAGTCGCCAAACTGCGCCATCTTTTTTTCACTTTGACTCGCGCCAGTGTTTGGCGGGATTGTGGGATTAATTCAAAAGTTTTAAGCAACCATGAGTAGAGTTGGGCACATCTGAGAACTAACCCAACCTGAGATACCGAGTAACCTTGCATTTCAACATCACTCTTATTGAACAAAACATAATATTTCGAATATTTCGAGCCACAGTCTCGATTTTTCGATGAAAATTATTTAATAAGTTGTACTGTTAAATAATAATCAATCGCGTAATTGTGTAAAAATGTTTAATATACTCAGGAGAATTCCAAAAAGTAGATTAGCCTTTATTGGATTATTTGGACCGTCAAGTCCAGATGTTGTAAAAACTCCAGGATATGAAGATTTGACCAAAAAACATACTGGCATGGAAGCAGTGAGAAAGATGTTTGAACCTGAGTAAGCATTAATATAAAAAACAATTTATTAGTGTTTTTCTTCATTCAAAATTTGTTTAAATCCTTTGTTTTTTTTGTCTAGTGAATATGGAGAAATCAGTGCAGAACTTATATCTGTTATACACATGAGTACAGCAAGCTGTATAATGGGAATTGTTTATGGAGCAATTACACAAGGACGAGTGGCTTTTACGAATTTTATAGAAAATAATCAAGCAACACAATTTGCCAATCACATAGATGCTAAAAAAAAATTACAAGACAATGTAACTCTGGCTATGGGTAGAGGAGCACTGAAATGGGGCATAAGAATTGGATTATTTTCATCTATGTTCATGTGAGAATTTACAGTTATTATTTTCTGAGACAAGCACTTGTTGCATTACTATAGGGCAAGGTGGGGTAAAATGGACACTACAATTAATCGGTTCGAGATAGAAATTTTCCAATGATTCTACTGAAAAGCTGAGATTTTAGGTGAAAAACGTGTGTCACAATTTTTTTTTTATTTTTCGAAAAATTTGCTTTTTTAGCCAAGTTTTGAAAGGATTTTTCTTTTGAAAATCAAAAAAATTCACTTTTTCGGCGATATCTCCGGTTCTGCTACTCGTAGAGACCTGGGGCTGGTCTCAAATGAAAGGTGAGCTCATTTCTCATTGATTTATGTGGTTGAAAATTTTTTAAAATCAATTTTTACAATATTCATAGATCATTTTCTGAAAATTAGTTTTTGCACTATAAGTACTTGAAAAAATCAATATTTTTAGTTTTTAACCCCATAGATTGATGAGAAATGGGCTCACCTTTCATTTGAGACCAGCCCCAAGTTGCTACGACCAATAGAATCCGATACATTCCCAAAAACCTGAAATTTTTGAAGAACCGAAAGCTTTTACCTCCAAATCTTGACCAAAAATTTGAATTTTTGAAAAATTCAAAAAAATAACTTTTGTCACATGATATCCATGTGAAATTTTTTCAGCTTTTCAATGGAATCATCAGAAAGAATCTATCTCCAATATTTCTATTGATTTCTCCTAATTTTCATAGTATAAAATACCAAAACCAAACCGTGTCCGTTTTACCCCTTGTGTCCATTCTACCCCACCTTTTCCCTGCTAATTCGTCATAAATCCTTTTTTTTCAGAGCATTACATACGTGTGTAAGAGTATATCGGGGTGAACCTGGTATAGTAGAATATGTAGCAGCAGGTGCTATTACCGGTGGATTATTCAGATTAAATTTAGGACCTAAGGGAATCTTCGTTGGATCACTCGTAGGCACTATCATTGGTACACTAGCTGGTTCTGCATCCCAGGGCTTTTTATATATGACAGGATATACGATGCAAGACATAGAAAAAGTTCAACAACAATTCCACAACGACAGAAACGAGTAAATACTCTTTTTATTTCATCTGCACTCTTAATTTTTTTTTTTTTTTCATTCTAAATATTAATGTGCGAATAAATTTATGGACTATAATTTCCACCTTTTTTTAGGGCCATCCGGTATACACTGCAGGCAATGAACCAAACAAAATTGGAAATGGAACAAATAAAAGAAGCTAGAAAAATGGAAAAAGATCAGAACAAATCGGCACTTGATAATGTTCCAGAAGTTATAGAAAAATGAATTTTTCATGAGAAAAAAAAACATACTTTGTAAATATAAATTAATTTTATGAATTAGAGTAAATAATATTCTGAGTTGATAATAATTTTTTATTTGTTCTGTACACTAATCATAATCAAGAGTTGGGTTCATAAATTTTAATACAAAATAAATGCACCTTTTGCAGTTCATTAAAAACTATCGATTGCTCAGGATTTTATTCAATAAAATAGGCCATAAGAATATGAAAAAAAAATAATTATATTATTTAATTTGCATGAATTATAGAATAGGCCTGATAATTCTCCACAATACTGGTGTTTTTTTTTCTTTCATCCCATTATGCAGTGAATATTTAGAGATAAATAATTTAAATACTATCAGTGTGTGAATTAAATGAGGAAAAAAAAATGAGACAATAACATAATTGCAGCAGTGTAACACTCCCTATCACCCTGTATTGACCTTAAAATCAATTATTCATATAAATTGCAAGCTGAGCAAATTAGGATTCTTGCTTCTCTGATTCTTGAACTTTTGTGATACGTTTTGCTCCTCTTCCAGGTGGGCCTTTTGGCTTAGCAAACTTTGGACGATGTAAATTGACCTTTGGATGCAATTCCTCTTGCAAATAATCCTCAGTCAATTCCCTTCCATCGTCTATCTCTAGCTATACATTTAAAAAATATTTCAATTATCATTAATTGCAAATTAGGAAATAATTTAATTAGCAATAAATTTTTCAGGCCTATTCTGTAAAGTTAATACTCTAATGTTTTCTTTTATTTTTTCTTCTACATACCGATTTGTTCTCGTCGCCACGTGTCCATAGTTACCTATGTGGTCTATTCATCTACTCTAAAATAAGGAGATTATTAAATTTTTTTGGAGACTTTGGTTTTAATTGAAAAAAAGTACAAGGATCAATTGCATTATTGTTTTATTGTACACATAACGTAGTTAATGTTGGCAAGATTTACAATTTTTCGTCAAATTTGTAATTAATCACTCCTACATAAATAACAATCTTAATTTTGATTTTTTTAAAAATGATATCTCTGAATTCAAAGGAATTTAAAGTTATTTTTTTATTAAACAAAACGATAACTTACAGAATAGGCCAATAATTATTGCAATTTATTTAGAATAATGTGGTCATGCACCAAATTTTTGTGCGTCAATAGATTATTATAACTATCATTAGTATCAATCAAGAGAACACAATTAATAGATATATTTCAATTTTCCCATCCAATTTTTTTTTTTTTTTTTTGAGCACGGTTTATTAATTTACGAGGCCTTTGTCATTTTATCAACATCTTTGGATGAATTGGGTAGTTTAATTAAATTTAACATCCCAAAATAAAACATTCATTAATGCGGTTAATTGTGATTTTGACAGACAAATTTAGTTTTTCAAAATTTTTATAAAAATCTATTATTAAAAAAATACACATCACATGAAAAATAGTATGCCTTTTTTTTTGTAGGAGCAACATCTCAATCCTGACTAAATTTGTTTCTCTGATTATTTATTTTAGTTTTAAACTAATTTTTTCACAATCATATTAGCTATTTAAAAATCTCTTGATGTGATAAACTTCAAAGTTAAATTAATAATGATAATGCAGCGATACAATTTTAACATTTTAATTGAGATGAGACTCACCAATCAGTCTTGAAGTGGTGCATAAATTTTTTTTTGTTTCCCGAAAACATCTAGGGAAAGGTGGGGTAAAATGGACACATCTAAATTTTTAGGCAAATATTATGGAAAACTCTTGAAATTAATAGAAATATTGGCAGTAGATTGTTTTTGATGATTTCATTGGAAAGCTGAAGAAATTTTAGTCGGGAAAAAAGTGCCGGAATAAATTTTTTTGAGTTTTAGGCGATTTTGACTTTTTTGAGCATTTTAGAGGAGTAAAAGCCTTCCTTTTTTTGAAAATTTCCAGTTTTTTGAGAATATCTTCTGTTCTATCTGTCGTAACGTAAAAATTCCGACGGGAGGTGAAAGGTGAGATGATTTGCCATCGATTTATGGGGTTTTCAATTCAAAAATATCGATTTTTAGGGCATTTTTGGGCATTTTTGCGAAACAGTTTTGTGAAACAGTTTTTGGCCTATAACTATCCCAAAAATTGATATTTTTGAATTCGAAACCCCATAGATCGATGGGAAATGAGCTCATCTTTCATTTGAGACCAACCCCGAATTGCTACGACCAATAGAATCAGAGATATTTGCAAAAAATTGAAAATTTTCAAAAAAGAAAACGCTTTTACCTCTCAAAAATACCGAAAAATATAGAATTTTCAAAAAAATCGAAAAAAATTCATTTGACACTTGTTTTCCGGCTAAAATTTTCTCAGATTTCCAATGGGATCATCAAAAAAAATTCATCTCTAACCGTTTAATTACAGTGTCCATTTTGCCACACTCTCCCCATGTGTTACTTAATAATCAATTATTAATTTTTCTTTAAATATACAGACATGAAAGTTTCATAATCCGTAGAATAAATGCACCATCTTGTACCAAAATAGTTAGCCACGAAATAATATAAAGTAATTTTTTTTCGCGCGATTTTTTAAATGAAAATTTATAAATATAGCAATTTGCGCGTAGCTGTGACAGATCTATCATGATATAATAGCAGTATAGTTATTAAAAAACCATAAATGATGATAGAAAAGTTAGGTGAATGGCATCAGCTACCTAGATTCTATTCGAAATTATTTTCCTAACTCTCTAGTAATCACATTGTGGCAAGTGGATCACAAAATATACTGATATTAAATTTTTTTAAAATTTCATTATATCAATAATATTATCATCATATTTTTTTTTTTTGATTAAAAACGAAATGCCTAGATAGATATGAGTCAAATTTAAGAGGCAAGCCTTCTTACCATCGTTTGTTTTTTTTTTTTTAATTTTTTCTTTAAAAGAAAAATTGACCTAGACGAGCTTATACGTATATGTATCACTTGAATAAGACTAGGAAATTAATTTCATTGGAATGATATATACTCACTGGAATTTTCTCGTCAATTCAGACAATATGAAAGTTGAGAAACTGTATATTGACGTAAAATAACATTTATTATAAGTTAAAAACAAAAAAATAAGGCTAGTCACACGATTTTTTTTTGTTAGTTTTGATTATACGTAAAATGACAAACATAAAAAAAAAAACAAACAGTACGAATTGAGTGGATATAGAAGGCTTGACTTTAAATGGACTTTTTGAACAATACAAATTATGAAAAACACCAAAAAATATCCTTGCATTTTAATCTCAAAAGTCAAAATTGCAATAACTAAATATATATACTATTATTTCAAAGATTATTCTGAGTCTCTAGAGTAATATAAGTTGTATGGAATAATTTTTTTTTTTTTTTTACCACAGGCATTTTTTTTCACAGTATTATTTATATATCGAAAGCTGATTCCTAGAAAATACCAAATATATCGTTCACAAGTGGACGATATATTGTTCATTATCATTTTTTTTTTTCTCAAATTTGTTCAATTTAGAAAAATACACCGGTTGTTACTACTCTGACTATGCAGATATACATATCACGTCTCATCTTCTACTTCTTTTTTTCCTTTTTTTTTTTTTTCTTTCAAACAACTAGCAAACTACTGGCTTTGAGACATCAATTTTCTTTCATTCACATTAAAAAATAGAATGAAGAGATAATATTTCAGTACAGATGTATTCTATTTTGAAGGAAATCCAAGAATCATTTTAATTTTATATAATTATATTTATCATTTGTCGCGTAGTTACGTAAAAGAAAATTTTGCAATCACCAAATGGCCTCTCTAATGAAAACAAGTGATTCCTGGGCCAATGGATATTTTAATGGCAACCTGTTAACTCAAAACGCAGGAGCGTTTTTGTTTTGATTTTTTCTCAGATATCATCTGCGGAGGTACAGAGGGTGTCGATGGGGTCACGGGGGTAGTGTTTCCAGTCGATTCTTTAATAGTGGGAGGATCCTCCAGCATGTCAGCTAATTCTTCTCCGCTATTTACCTCCAACTGTGATATTTTTTTTATCTTTTATTTGGGTCATAGTCTCTTATTTAAAAATAAAGCCTTCTTTTCATATTTCACGTGGAGCCAATCAAAATAATGCCAATAGATATATGATTTTCCCCCCATGCAACCCTCATGTGAATGAAATAAGCGTTAGCATTCCACTCCCAAAGATGAATATTCATGCAAAAATTAATTTTTAAGTCAATAAGACAAGTCATTATTGTTTATGCTCATTTACTGACCTTTTTAGTTATGTTCACTCCCAAGGATTGAATTAGTTCCAGGAGTGGTGCCTTGCAAGAGGAATAGAGCATTCTTTCTTTGATGCTGCAGGTGTAGCCTGGCATACTGTAGATGAATACTGGAAGAATAGCAAATTAATGGCATTTCCTAGATCATTATAAAAACATTGGTATAGGGAAAGGTGGGTTACAATGGACACAAGGGGTGAAAAGGACACGGGTTGATTATTGTATTTATGTTATGAAAATTAGGAGAAATCAATGGAAATATTGGAGATAGGTTTTTTCTGATGAATCCATTGGAAAGATGAAGACATTTACCATGAAAATCATATGTCAGAAGTTATTTTTTTGAATTTATCAAAAATTTCATTTTTAGCGCAAGATTTGAAGGTGAAACTCTTCTGTTTTGTGAAAACTTTAATTTTTTCGCGAATATCTCTGGTTCTATTGATCGTAGCGATCTGGAGTTGATTTTAAATGAGAGGTGAGCTTATTTTCCATCGATTTATGGGATTCAAAAAGAAAAATATCAATTTTTTCAAGTACTTATGAGGCAAAAACTGATTTTTCAGAAAATGACTCAGAAATATGTGAAAAATTGATTTAATAAGAATTGGAAGCACACAAATCGATGAGAAATGAGCTCACCCTTCATTTGAGATCAACCACAGATCGCTACAACCAACAGGAACAGAGGTATTACCGAAAAAGTGAATTTCTTCGATTTTCAAAAGAAAAATCCCTTCAAAACTTGGCCAAAAACGTAAATTTTTCCAAAAATTGAGAAAGAAATTTTTTAACACATATTTTGCGTCCAAAATTTCCTCAGTTTTTCCATGGAATAATTAGAAAATTTCAATCTGGAACCGTTCAATTGGAGTGTCCATTTTACCCCACCTTCCCCTAAATACTTTAGATAATGCTATAAATTACCGATGCACTCTATGTAATCTCCTTCATGGGTATGCTTGAAATTGTAAAGATGATATCTAGCTGAGTCTGCTGGTACTTTAGTTGGTAATTTGTCAAGAGAAACATCACAAGCCACAACCAGATGAATCTTCTCCTCGTCCAAGTCGATTTTTAGTTGCACATATTCATAAAGGCCCTTGGCCATTTCAGTTATTGCCTGTTTTGCCTCATCAGTCACCGGAAATGCAACTCCACTCAGTGTTTGATGTCTCGTTTCAATATTATAATCAGTGTGAACTGCTGTTTTCTTTAATTCAACCAATTCTTCCTCGGCTGAGGTGAGTGGTACTGGTGCAGCATCATTCTTCTTGTGTCTATGATAGCCTTCCAAGGTAATATCTTCTGGTACAGTACCATGCAGTTCATCCTTGATAGAGGCAGTACCAAATTCTTGTTTTAAAGTGGCTTTTGTCGATGCATACAGCATTTTTTGTCTAATCGGTGCTGTATCAGGTGACCAGGAAATGAAAAGCCAATCGTATCCAGAATCTGGTGATTTACTGTCCAAACGAAACAATATGTAAGCCGGTTGATTCTCTTCAATCAATGGCTTGACTAATCTAACGTAATCATCCTGCCACTTGCCAACTGGCTTTGCTGATGTTGCTGGAACTAGCTCCTCTGTTGATTAGAAGAGTTTATTGATATTTCAATTAATGTAGCTAATGAAAAAAACAAGTGGATAATAGTATTGCTTTCCAACTGATATAGCTTTTTCTGCTAACTCTTTAGCAATATGAAGAAATTCTGCAAATTTTGAAGAAATTCATTGAATTGCCAATAACTCGAAAACTAATCATGCAAATAAGCTCAAAATTCACAGGCATCTTACTGATACAAATCTCGAGATAATATATGAGTAAGGGAGAATGGGACAAAATGGACCTCTGCAACAACATAATTCAGGATTTTTTTCGGAGTTAAGGACACGATTGAAAATTCTGAAAAAATTCAGGAAGATACTACAATATGTCTTCATTGTTGTATAATTTTTTCGAATTTTTTCATAAAACTGCCTATTTTCTAAAAAATCCCAAATCATCTCAACAAATAGGTCAAATTCGCCCCACTTTGCCCTATAAATAACATCAGTTCAATAGTTTCCCGAAAATCCATTGAAAACTGATTTTCGAAAAATGGACATATTTCAAAGAGTACCGATTAGATTCGCTTCAAATAAAGGTTAAAAAAAGACATTGTCCAGAGGAAGTTTTCCACAAAAAATAAATTTTTTCTATAAAACCGTTTTGCTGTAATTGAGATTTTTATGCAAACATAGACAACCAGACATGTGCTAAAAATATCATTTTCTCTATATTTAGATCATTTTAAGTATCTTCTATCAAAAAAATTACAATATAAAAATTCTGATGATCACATAGCTTCCATTCGGAAGCAAAAAGGATATTATTTACTTTAATACAAACCATTTTCTATAGAAACTTTTAAAACACGTATTTTTCCATCTCGACATTTGGCAAATATTTTTTTCAATGGATCATTAGCTGAAAAATAAATGAAAAAAAAGTAACATATTAGATCATAAAAACATCTGATAATGTAGGAGTGGCATAGAATTAAAACTTTTTAGGTTATGCACATATGTTTGAAGCAGGGGTTAATCACCTTTAATTCCTGTTTGATGCGACATTCTCTCGATTAAATGAAAATTTATATTTCTATATAATTAATTATGTATTTTATGACTTTTTTCCCCTTTCTTTTGACAGAACAGTTGAGTTGTACAGCAGTGGGCAACTGATTAGACCTTTTATTCTTCTTCAATTCTTCTCTTCTCTCAAAAACAAAATGGGGATTGTATAGGGAACCCCCTAGGGGACACAGACAGATGTACAAAATGTGCAAAATGATAAAACCGTTCGGTTAAAACCTACAAATGACGTCATATGTGAAGGAACGAAGTGGAACTGAATCGATGCTCGCGCCCTCTACTTTCAGCCAAAATTTGAATTAGGAAATAATAATTTCTTACGCATACAAACAATTTTTCACAATTTTCGATTTTTCATCAATTTCAATCACTTCACAGTATTTGAGCTTTATTTTGCACACAATGTTTCACTTGTATTCAACGGTAAATAGAAGCCATTAACGCAGTCCAAGTCCACAGTCCTCGTTCAGTCCGGTCTCATGTTCCTACCGATGACGTCATTTGTAGGTTTTAACCGAACGGTTTTGTCATTGTGCTTGAGCCCTAATTCGTTCAATATTTACATTCATGCCGGCTTTTACTAGAAATTAAACAATATGACTTTAATTATTGTGTAATAATAATTTAAGAGCTTTTTTATTGCAAAAAACAGTAGTTTTCACGAATTTTTTGTGAATATTCAGCTTGAATAACAGAGAAAAACTCCTATTTTAACGAAACAGGTTAAAAAAGTGTTGGATATTTGTGGTTTTTAATTGAAAAAGGAAAAAAACATGTCAACGTCAGTGAAAGAGGATCACGAGGAAAAATGTGATGATAATGGGAAGAATAAATTGAAAATTTGCTGTCAATTTTGTCCATCGATTGTACTAAATCCAGCAGCTGCAAAATTCTCTACACATGAGGTAAAAAATCATCTCTTCATCATTATCATAAGCTTTTTTTTCTTTTAATTGAATGAATTTAATGCAATTTTCAGTTCAATCTGCCTCATATGCGTCGTAAGAATGACGAGGATGGAGAGGATTCTGAGGAAAAATTAAATCACTATTGGTTAGTCGAAGATATGTACACCTTTGAGAATGTGAGTGTCACAAAAACAGTGGAAAATATCAAATATTTGGCTTGTGCAGACTGTGAAATTGGACCAATTGGCTATGTGGATATTTTAAATAAAAAATATTACATTGCACTCTCAAGAGTCATGTACAGAGACAAATCTTAGTGATAATCTCAACGATTTGTAAGTTTTAATGTGAAAATAAACGAGATAAGGCACTTTTTTAATGGAAAAAAGGCATTAAAGATGAGATTAATGTAGGGGAAGATGGGGTAAAATGGACAGGGGCTGATTTTGGTATTTTGTACTATGAAAATTAGGAGAAATGGATGGAAATATTGGAGATAGATTATTTATGATGAATCCATTGGAAAGCTGAGGAAATTTTACATGGAAATCATATTTTTTGGAATTTTTCGAAAATTCCGTTTTTTCGTCAGGATTTGAAAGGTAAAAACCCTTCTGTTTTTGAAAAATTTCAGATTTTCGGGAATATTACTGGTTCTATTGGTCGTAGCGACCTGGGGTTGATCTTAAATGAAGGGTGAGCTCATTTCCCATCGATTTATATGGTTGAAAATGAAAAATTTCCATTTTTTCAAGCACGTATAGGTCAAAAACAGATTTTCAGAAAATCACGTATAAATATTTGATAAATTGATTTTAAAGAAATTTAAACCTCATGAATCGATGAGAAATAAGCTCAACTTTTTTCGATTTTCAAGAGGAAAATCCCTCCAGAACTTTTCTAAATTTTTCAAAAAATTTAGAAAAAAAATGCTGACACATGTTTTTTGCCTAAAATTTCCTCAGCTTTTCAATGGAATCGTCAAAAAATTGCAATCTCAGCAATTCCAATCTTGAGGAGCATCATAGAGTGTAAAATATTGCTTAATTTCAAAAAAAATGTGACTATTAGTGAACAGTTAAGGTCATATAAGGTCTTAACAATTTAATCAGCATCATTATCATAGAATGAGCTGCAATATTTTGTTCATGTAGAAAAAGAAAAGGGAATTTAGTCATAAAAAATACATTTCAGCTTTGTAAAGTTTAATTATTTTTTTTTTTTTTCATGACCCTGCCAAATACAATAATATTGATGATAAGAATAATATTGTAGTGATAGTAATAAAAATAATTGAACTAATGATTGATGATAGCCGGGAAAATAATCAACAATGATGTTACATAGAATGGAAATTATTATAAAAAAAATCATCGGCTCGATCATTTTCTTTCATAAAATAAGCTTACAATAATATGCTGATCTTACTAATAATGAGAGTGACATTTTTCTTTTCCTATTTCTGTCTTTTTTTTTCTCACTGTGCATATATAATCATATACAACAAAGAGACATAAGTTCGTGGATAAAATGTAGGAGATTGCCACGACTTTCACCTCTTTATGATACAAAATTTTTACCGATTTTTATCCCCTATATAATCGTAATTTTTTTTTTTCAGATTCTCTCATCGTTTATGTAAATATATGATTTTCGTAGGTAATATATATAATTTACTATATTCATTTTATTTCCTCTGTTTGGCCGTAGGAAATGCTCTTATAATTTGCAATAAATAAATTATCTCTGAAATGAAACGAAAGAAAAAAAGAAATATCATGACATCGATATACAATAACAAGTAATAATATGTAGTTTAGAACGACGCAAAAAAAAAAAAGATTTAATACTTTTTTTTGGATCGATCTAATGCAGTAACATCCATACAATTTACAATAACATTATTTTCGCT
This sequence comes from Aleiodes alternator, assembly GCA_963921955.1. Classification (NCBI taxonomy): domain Eukaryota; kingdom Metazoa; phylum Arthropoda; class Insecta; order Hymenoptera; family Braconidae; genus Aleiodes; species Aleiodes alternator. Next base: position 6,505,303 of record OY998100.1, on the reverse strand, counting down.
CATTTGTAGTCTTTTTTTTTTCTTGTATCAATCGATTTTCTCTTCTTAATAGCTAATAGATCTAGCTCTACATACATTCTTCCCCATTTTCCCTTTTTTTCATTTTTTTTTTTTGGTCCGAATTGAAAAAGTATAACAAAGCTAATGATAGTTTAAAAAGTGTAAAAACTTTTTTTAATAAATGTATATAATGCCTTTTCTTTTATATAGTGAGTGTCCATGATACATATTTTTTTCATTCTCATTTTCAATATATTAATCTACATTTTTTTTGTGCCTAGATAATTCATTAAATATTAATTATTAATAATTGATAATTAGCAGCAGTGCATAACTTGCATTACTAGGCTGAGACAATTAAAAAACAAATTTTTGTGTATAATTTTTCCTACAATAGTCTTTCGAGCCTGATTCTTCTTTTATTGTCTATATAATACGATCATAAATAATAAAGAAGAAATTTAAAAGAAACAATTCAAGCGATTTAGTTCGCTAAGTATAAATTTTTTTTTTTATATAATTTTATCACAATTTAACGAGTGCATATTTCACTCATACGAATAATTATAAAATCATCTGTGAGGCCATTCTGGACAAGATTTATTTGTCAGTCAGGAATACATGGAAAAACAATATACATATCAATAGAAAGAAAAAATGAAAAAAGTATGTGGAATCTTAATGAGTATTCCCCTTTTGCCTCAAAAAACATAGCACAGCATTGCACACAGAGTATATATATATATATATATGTATGGATCTGTGCAAGATCCAGGAGATAATTACTGGCCCCCATTGATTATTAAAGTGAAACTTATGTGATTGATCGTAGTTCAAACGATTTTTTCATTATTCTACTGTGATTCATCTTATTCCATTTTATCTCCCCTTAACTTGCAAAAAAAAAGAAAAGATAATTCTTTAACATTCACAGAATATTTACATGGGCTATATCTTATAATTTTCTGTACTGAGAAATCTCAATGACTTATGGTAGTAGTATTTTTCATTGAAGAAAAAGACTAAAACTTTGTATTTCTAAACTAAATCTCATTATATTTGTAATGATATCCATTTTATCATTTATTCAATTTTAGTCTTTCTCCAAAGGAAAAAAAAGGAAAAAGTACACCCTGTGCGTGTCTACTAATGTAATACCTGCTGGTTTGTATATCATACAGTGATACTGGCCACTTTTCCGCGTATATCCGCGACTTTTTTTTCGTAGTAATGAGACTGAGAGCTATTGATGGTTCGCATCATTTCGAATCATTTTTTTTCAACGGATTATCAAATTATTAAAAAGACAGAGCAATAATTCTAGATTAAAAAGAAAACATTGTGGCCCTCCACAAGAGTGATACATTTCACTGACACCCGATAATTAGGGGAAGGTGAAGCGAAATGGACATCAGGGGTAAAGTGGACACTTCTAAATTTTTAGGCAAATATTATGGAGAACTCTTGAAATTAATAGAAAAATGGGCGGTAGATTGTTTTTTATAATTTCATTGGAAAGCTGAGGAAATTTTAAGCTGGAAACGAATGCCCGAATGAATTTTTGGCGATTTTGACTTTTTTGAGCATATAAGAGGTGTAAAACTCTTCCTTTTTTTGAGAATTTTCAGTTTTTTTCAAATATCTTCGGTTTTATTTGTTGTAGCGTAAAAATTCTGACGGGAGATGAAAGGTGAAATCATTTGCCATTGATTCATGGGGTTTTCAATTTAAAAATATCGATTTTTAAGGTATTGATGAGCATTTTTGTGAAATAGTTTTGTGAAACAGTTTTTGTCTATAACTATCCTAGAAATTGATATATTTGAATTCAAAAACCCCATAAATTGATGGGAAATGAGCTCACCTTTCATTTGAGACCAACCCCGAATTGCTACGACCAATAGAACCAGAGATATTCGCAAAAAACTGAAAATTTTTAAAAAAGGAAAGCCTTTTCCCCCCAAAAATACCGAAAAATATCGAATTCTCAAAAAAAATCGAAAAAAATATGACTGACTATCGTTTTTCGGCTAAAATTTCCTCAGCTATTTAATGGAATCATCGAAAAAAATCCATCTCTAATCGTTTCATTATAGTCTCCATTTTGCCCCACTCTCCCCTATATTTATTCTATTTTTCTAAAGCAACAGATTCACTGCGTGGCGATTAGATTAAGGGGGAAAAACAAATAAAATAGAGATTTTTTTAAAAAACCGGATAACTAAGGTGAATTCTAGAACGAATTCGAGAATGAATGAGCTTCAATCATATAATTTTATGATACATTATTTGCTCCCATATTTCTTGGGTCTTTTCCATAGAAAAAAAAACTTCTGGAATAATGTCTGAACTAAATTATCCAAATTTATCCTCTAATTTTTCAATAATCTTAATTTCAATTTAAATAAATTGCATAAGTTCGATTGAGTAGCGGTGGACGTCTCTTAAGGCACTTTAAATGCGAATTCCTTGTGTGGGATCGTCAAAAAAAAAAAAAAACAAAACCGTTCACATGCAATAGCTATTTCCTTTAACGACCCGGTCAACCAGGAACTTTTTGGTTGGAGCCAGAAAAAGAAGAAGACATTAGCATAAAAAATGACATGAATGCTCTTTTCAGCATTTGATTTTTTCGTACGAACCTAATTTCTCAATGTCCAATGATTTTTTTTTTCTTTTTCGTCTCATACCACAAAATTTCGGGGGTCATTGGGAGAGAAAAGGACAAACAACTGTTGGAAATTAATGATTTTTTTTTTTCTGCTTCATTGGAATGCATCAATGGGAATGTTATTTATGACTTTCTTCTTCTTCATTTGGACGGATTGGAGGGCACTTCCTAATTTATCGAAAAATCGTGGTCCCTCGTAAGATGAATTTGAATGTTTCAAAATCGAATTTACATGGAAAAAAAAAAAGTATTTTTTCGTAAATTTCAAATAACTATATCGATGATGATAGTAATTTTATTCATAGAATAATTCATGTGCATGTGCAAGCATATTGAGAAATTATGAAGAGGCTATTTTCATTTTATTAAGGCACTAATAGTAGTAATAATTTTTCTCGTGGACATGAAAAAGTTAACTGTTAACACCTTTCAACAATCCACATAATAACGATTAGAGAAGGCACAATTATCTAACCAAGTGCAATATTATAACAATGATCAATTCTTGTTTTTTTTTCAATCATTCTTCACAGAATCTTATTAATTAATACGTAGTAATTTTAAATATTCTCGAAAGAACAGAGGAGAAAAATAACACTGGCTTCAAATATACTGGCATTTTTTAGCTTCTAGTTGTCTCGAAGAATCATCATTGAAACTTATTTATTATATACCTTAGATATATCACTTTTGTGCATTGTCGTGCTTGATGAGAGAAAGTTTTCTTGTATTTCTGGCTCAATTTAGGCGTTTCTTTATCGCTGAAATTCTATATTAAGCTATTCATGTGTATTCACGACGATTATTTCTTTCTTTTTAATTTTTTTTTTTTCTGCACTTTGTGTGAGTTTAACAAGGAAACGCGTTGTATATCTATAAAAACAATGAGCAAAAGTAGAATTGAAGCATTCTCATTCAGAATTTCGTTTCTCTTCTTTTTATGATAATTACGAGCAATTTTATTTCATTCAACATAGAGGAGAAATTGCAGAATCAATTAATCATTGTTTAAAATGTATTGAAATATTTTTTTGAAATTGAAAATTATGAAGTTATTCATTGTGAATAATCTAGAAATAGTGTTGAATTGATTTCCATTTTTTGATTCTTTGTGTTTGGAATTTTTGAAAAAAATTGTAAAAAGAGAATATAGAAGGTAGCAATGAAAGGAATTTCGCTGAAAGGATTTCTTTTTTTTTTCGTTAATTCATAATTTGAATGGCTTTAGGCATTTTCTACTTTGGCACCTTTTGCGCAAATTCATTAGTAACAATTAAATACGTATGAAGAATGAGATAATTGCTCTCCAATTATTACTATTGAAAAGCTTTTCCTTGATAGTATTGAAGAAAAATATCATTTGTTTTTTTTTTTCACGCGATTTCAAAGTGATTATTATTATACAGAAATGATAGATTTAGTAATACTTTTAGGATTTTAATAAATTTAGTTATTTATTTAACCATGGGTTTATGATTGTCCTTCCACTAAACGCGAAATTCTTCTCCCATTTATTTTATTTATTTTTCCTTGATTAATCAATGTACCAAATGAAATTGAACGATTAATATTCACGATCACGATTCATTTTTCTTTTTTTTTATATATATTTAACTGAGCATGCTAAGTCCCAAGCTCCAAATAACGGAGAATACTAATTTTTCAATTCTTTTTTAACAACATTTTACTTTTTTTTACTTATTTAATTAAATTGTCTATAATTAAACATTTTACTGGCTCCATTTCGTTATATATATACTATACCATTGATACAAATTGAAATTAATAAAATTGCTCTAGACTAGTTGAGCTGGCCTTATCTAGAACCAAAGAAGATAAAATATACATGTAAACGGTTTTAAATTATATTTGAATATTCAAATTCAAAAATTGAAATAAAATTCGACAGATCTCGTAGTCGCATTTAATCTATATATATGCATCAAGCCATAAGACCGTAATGAACGTTCTCTCGCTTTCTTTTTTTCTTTTTCATTGAAAATTTTTGCCTAGTTTTTTTTTTTTCCTCAATTTTATTGAGAAAATTATTTTCAGGTCCCAAATGTAAATCGTCAACTCATTCGGCATTGTCGATTGTGACGTATATTTAACATGTACATAATCAGTGATAATTGAGATATCTGTCAGTGCCTCTTCATATGCAGTGACAGATGATCACTTCTCGAGAATGATCTCTGGCACAAATGGCACTTGAACGGTTTCTGTCCTGTATGTTTTCGAAAATGTCGAGTTAATTCATCAGAACGTGCAAATTTCCACGTACAACCCTCCCACGTGCACTGGTACGGTTTTTCACCTGAAACAAGAAAAAAAAAAAAAAATTCATACAACTGTATATGAATAAATTACGAATAATAGTTGAACAGTAATTGCCTTTGAAGTATGCTAAAAGTAGAAATTCAATTTCAATCAATCTACCAATCGTTCGATCTCTCACGTGCCATTCTGACATGATAGGAGATCTTAAAACGTTCAATGTCCTTATCCTGACGGAGTCTTTTTCACACCCAATTATTTGCGAGACCACAATGCATCCAGGACTTTCATTAAATGTCCTTTGGTCAGTGTATATATATTCTCTTTCTTATTAGTCTCGATGGTTCTTCTTATAGACAGCTGTCTTCACGCCAGCCCATCAGTTTACCTATTGTGTGAAACTCGTGATTCTCAGTATATATATATATATATTTCAATTGAGTGTCCAATGTTAGCAATCACATAGGAAAGAATGATCCCATCGATTGACTAGGACATTTTGAGAAGAAGCCTGAGTATCAGAGTTCAGAATCAACAATAAATTTAGAGAAGAAATTGTCATGTGATGGAATTAAAGTCTAGAAAACTCAGGGGTAAACGTGATTTTGACATCATTGGAATCACTCGAAATCAATGAAAGTATTTGGAAGAAACTGTTTCTGATCATCCATTTATAAAGCCGACGAGGCGATGAAATCATTAAAAAAATCAAACCCAAGCTGTTCCTAAATGGGAAAAAGCATGACCTTTTTTTTTGTATCGATGCAAAATCGCTGAGTATAGTATAGGATACTAGATACACTGAGGGAAAAAAATATTTACTAGGCATATTATATAGTTTAGGTCAATCAAGAATTTATTTGCCAGTGGATTTTCTTCGCTTTAACAATTTAAGTTTTGGACGAATCCTTGTACCTATTTAGGATGAGTTTGAATACTTTTACAACAATCAGTGAGGTAAACTTTTTAGTGAGTAGTTGGCGAAAAATACATTCCAGTTTGAGCCAAACTGGGCAATGTTTGGACTAAGATTCCATATTTCGTGCAAATACATTATTATTCGATACAAATTTCATGTGAAAAAATTGATGGCAAATATAATCAAGATTGAATCAATGCAGGACGGTGATTTGGGCAAATAATTGTTTATTTATCATCATCAGTTTGTAAAATTTAATGACAAAAAACGAGTAATGATCTTGTATAATTTCGAATTGAAAGACATTAATATTGAGAGAAATAGGTATTCATTTCTCCCAATTAAATTCAAATCTAATAAAAAAGAAATTTCGTCTCAAAATTATTTTTATTCCTAGAAAATATTTTCATCCCTCACTGTATAAAATTCTCATTCTACCCCGCCTGTCCTCTATCATAATTTCATCCCTAATGGCATTTTCGGAGCCTCAGGGAAAGAAAAAGCGCCAGAATCACATACAAAACGAAAAATATAATTTTCAGTATATAAAAAAGGATAATTTTAATGAAATCATCATTCTATCCTATATGAAAATATGCATAAAAAACTTTTAAAAGAGGAAGGGTGAGACTGTATATCTATTCACGAGGTGTGCTGATTGACGTGTAACAGTTATGAAGATAATAATAATTTCCTTCTTTTCTTTGACCATAAAAAGTTGAAATAAAATAGAGTTATTTTAATTAAAAAACAGTTTGAATCGCACCTACTAACATCTTTACTGTTTGCCGACAGGAGAAGCATCTAAAGAAATTATATATACAAAAGAAGAAAGACAAAGTGCGATAATTCTTAATTCATGGGAGTTTAAAACACACTGCGACTCATCCAATTACGCATTTCTCGTATATAGCATCATTATATGGAACAATTTTACCCACGCGCGATATTCCTTCAAAAAGAAATCGAAGAACTTATTTGGTCAATAGCGCCACACTATCATACATGGTAATGTATTACGGTACCCATAAAACGTGGGAAGTACGCCATCATCAGTGATAATTGACGATAGCCAGTAATCTGCATTAGACTATGGTGATTCTTCTGTGCATGTCTGTTCATTTGGGATCCATGAACTTCCATGGTATAGCGCAAAAAGTCAATTTCCTCTTGCCATTCACGCGAATGGAGCCAACAGCACTGTGTGCTACTCCTCTTGTGCATCATATATCAACCCCGTGAAGGGGAGAATAAAAAAAAACTTGGATGCCGCCAACAGGGCCCATAAAAACGTGTACAAGTATTCCCCATTGTTTACGTGATTAATTCCTTCTTTGATTTTAATTATCGAGCAACTTCATGCTTATTACAAGAATGAAATATTACTTCTTCAAATGGCTAACTGGAGAGGGGGGGGGGGCGAGGCGATAAATTACCAGTATGTGTCCTCTTGTGCGCCTTGAGATGTGAACTCTTGGTATAAACTTTGTCACACCCAGCAACATCACACCTGTGGACCTTTCGCCGCTTGAGGGCATCACCACAGTCGCTATCACCGCTGAGACCACCACCGTTACCAGTTACCGCACTATTGCCACGTCCGCCCAATCCAATACCTGGTATTAGCGTTGGTCTTTTATGGAATACTCTGGAACAGAACAGTGATAACATTAAATTTTAGAGGGACGGGATGACGCCCTGAGGCTTCATAATTTTTCTGAGTAGTTAAGGTAGTCCCAGTGGTTCAGGCAATCTATTTTTCCTTTTCGATTTTGGTCACTTACGATAGAATAGCATGAGATTTTTTTTAATTCAGTTTACCCCGTGTTACCGGACGAATAAGGCTGAAATTAATTTTTGAAAATAATCGAATTAACATTGAAACTCCACACTGAGAAAAAAATAGCAGTAAAAACAATCAAATATTGATACCATTGGTCCTTAGAAAATATTTTTTTAATTTATTTGAAAATAGCTGTTGAATTTACTGAATTCAGTCAATTCAACTGGTTGATCTGTTTGAATTAACTAAATTCAATAAATTCAAGTACTTCACCTTTTTGAATCAACTAAATTCAGTGAATTCAACAACTTCTTGAATTGTTTCAAAAAAATATTTGTTAAGGACTATTTGCCGCAATATTTGATTGTTTTTACCCCCATTTTTTTTCTCAGTGCATGAGCGAGGATCAATTTCAGTTTCACTGCGAAAATTCATGATCACAAGCTTATTCTTTCCAAAATAGTTATAGTAATTATAATAACTAAAAGAAAAAAAAAATCGATTATTTAAACCTGCCACTAGGATTACCTCAAGTAGGACCAAAGTTGTTCCTCAAGAGGAGGAGAAAGGGAATCATATCAGCGATTACAAAAACCAGTCTTTGAATATTTTCAAGCCTTGGTATTGTTTTTACAGATCATTTCAATCATAATCAGTGAAAAATATAAAATTTAGTTCAAAAAGGTAGCTATATTGGATCCGCCATTTTGTATTTCACGATTCTAACTGCAAAATTGTATTCAGCGACCTTGAAAGCCTATGTCTCTACATTTTCAAGCATTGATGAGGTGATTCAAACGTTTTTATCAACTTTGATAAAAGTTGTGGCGTCATGATTAGGGCCGAAACTTTGGTAAAAGGTTTGATCTAGGCTGATGTTGCCTATCAATCAAACCCATTTTGAATGGTTATTGATGCCAAATTGACATTTATAAACCTTGAAGAATTCATGTTTCCCAAAAATCTAAAGACTTGGTCAACATTTGGATATTATTATTCATCGCATTGAGTTACTCTACGATTTCCCTGAAAAGTTCCTCTGGAAGTTCTCCTAAGACTTTTGAACGCTCACAGAGTCAGTTTGACGTTTATGAATGTCAGTTCAACATTCATAATCATTCAGAGTGTTTTTGATTCAGAGGCAGTTCTAGTCTAGATGAAACCGTACACCGCCGTCTCGGCCCTAGTCATGTTCTAACTCGCCAACATCCGGCCTTAGTTTGGCTCTATCTTGGGTATCTCAGTTCTTTTTTCAGTATAAATTATGAGCTTTTGAAATTTTCAAAAATTCCGGCCTTCTAAAGGTCACTGCACATGATTTTTGCATATCACAAGCATGATTTAGACCGAACCAATGATTGGAACAGATGAAAACTAGAGTAAAAAAAAGTTTCTTCCTAGTAGTAGGAAGCCAGGACTTTCATTTGACTACTGGGTGTAGATTAATTTCACAACAGAGAAAGAGAGTGAGTCATTACTGAGATAATACTGTGTCACGATATACAATTCTACAACCGAAGTGTTACATGTTGGAATTGTTCTCGAGTGTTTGTGTTTGATAATTACAAGAAGCATTATAAATGAAAATTAGTATTTTTATATTCTTACAGTGAAGCTTCCTTTATCCTCTGCAAAGCGAGCAGAGCCGCCGAGGACGATACGAAAACAGGATCAGGTGGTTCGATTCCACATACAGATACTTCACGTTGTCTGTCTCTATCTCTTTGCTCTTTGTCTCTGTGTTTATCCCTGGTTTCTCGCGTATCACGTTCTCTCTCCTGGCTTGAGTGATGCTGGTAGGCTCCTCTATCACATACACGTTCGTTTTTTCTATCTTTCTCCTGATTTCGCCCTCGTATAACATCTCCAAGAGGCAGGGCCGGTGAGACTGCAACAGAGAAGAAGGAAAAAAAAAACACAAATTACCACAATCAATTGAATGAAGAATGACAATAAAAAGGAAAAAAAAAAAACGTATACGAATAAATGAAACAAAATAGTCTGAAATTTACTTTTCCAAGATTTATTACGACACGTCTCCTTTAACCTGACAGAAGAGCTGTACATTGGTAAGTTGATGGAAATGTAGTAAAAAAAAAAATAAATAAATAAGGATAATTTTATAATAAAAAGTGGAAAAGAAGGTAAATGTGATTCTTCAATCGAATGGCATTGAATACATGTGGCATGTGGACATCCTTTCATTGGATTGGTATTATTGAGTGAGATCACTTCATAGAAATACCGCAGTCTATTCCCCAACTAGATCGATTCTAATCTCGATTACAAATCGGCGCCGGTTAGAACGTCCACTGTGTCTTATAAATGTACAAACATTTACGATATGTCGCATAAGACGATACTAATGTATATACCAGTATTCAGTTGGTGTATATGTATCGTTTTTCTTGACGTTTGTAAAAAAAGCCCGGATAACGATTTATTCGTGATACGTCGTTGGGGAGATCGATCGGTAGTACGATCGATAATAGGATACAGAAGGAGAGAGAAAGACTGCCCGTGGTGTCACGCATGCATCGTGTAAGATGCGTCCTTGTCGTATTTTTCTACTCAATAAGAGTTCGTTCAAGGAGGCGGGTGCTAGCCGTTATAATCACATTTACCAATAGTCGGATAAGTACTTAGACTTTTTCTGGATATTATTGATATCCTGATACGTACAATGAAGGTCTATTACCAAGACAATTCAAGGATTCTATGCTATTTTATTAGTTTCCATTTCTTTATTTATTCGTTCATTACATGTGGGTCATGATTTCAGTATCATTGAGACTATCAACATCTTCCGTATTTTTGTTACTATAAAAATGACAATTTTATGCATTCATCAGCTCTTTTTCTCCCTTTTTTTTAGGCTCACGACCTTGGAATTTTTTTTTCTCTTTCTCTACATCAAGTGTCTTTTCTCTTCATCATGCACCATCGATTCACCTGATGCTGCCCTGGCGAACTCTATGCATTAAGGATAATAACCTGATCCTTGCCGCTGGTATTCATCTTCCTGAATGTAATATTACGCTACTCGATCTAGCCAAGAGAATGTACGTATTCAGAGAAAGAGATACGAGAGGATAATTGATAATGTTAAACTCGGAGGTTAATCCCTCGATTTATGACTATAGTATAATACTTTAGGGATATTTCAAAATATGAAAATTGAGGGATAATCGGCAGACGCTAATGGAAACACTAGAGGTATTAAATAAGTGACAAATCGTGCTTCATAAAGCTTATGTATGCTTCATTCCAACTGAATTTTCCATTTTGTTATTTAAGAAATGAGGATTTTTTTTTTTTTGTTAAAAAACAGTGGAATGGGTCCACGAGACTGCCACAAATCTCTTTGTCAAGCAAACGAACTACCGCAAAATTATCCTAATTAACGGTTCACCTCTTTCTCTCTCTCTCTCTCTCTCTACAGTCACCGGTTGATCTCACTAGTGTGCACACCCAGCGCTAATTCAATGCGCTAATTGCCGAGACGAGTGAAAGTATGACGCGTGCGCGTCGTGTCATAATTATTATTTCAGTACTGAGAGCTATGTGTACTGCCAATGTATAAAATTACAAACAGAGAGAAAGGAAAAATTTTACAAAAAAAGAATCTTTTAAAAAATCACTTTTATGAAATCCATTTGAGTTGGCCCTAATGAGTTGGAAAATAAGAATTATTATACAATTTAGTTAACACCAATTGAACATTGTGGATATTATATGTTATTGCACATATGAAAATATATAATGTGGAGGAAAGAAAAAAAAAAGACAGGAGTAATGATGTTTTCGCAAGGACTTGGGGTAAAATCATTTTTTTTCCGTATAATCCTAACGGCATTTAAAGTACACGCGAATAGTGTTTTACACAATGTGCGATCCTTGCCCCCTTCTTCTCTCGCTTACAGCTAATATTTTGCAATCTCTGAGAGAAAATAGGGAAAAATAAAAAAAAAAGGGTAATGTACTACTCTGTCGACGCCTAACAACAAACTGTTGGGTTTTGCTAGAAATTATTGATTATTTTGGAAAATTCATTTTTATTATTGTTTTTTCTCCGACCATCAGTATTAATACGATTTTGCTGGTAATCGGCCATTATGGTCTCTCCCGAACTAAATAAGTTAATAACTCAAATATTTATCAAAACACCAACGTTTCGTCTGCTGTGTGCAGACCTCTTCAGAGTGCATATATTTATCAATTTATGAGAATAAATTAATCATTGTTACTGAAAATCTTTGATAAGGATATTTTTTCTCTTTTGTCATTAACAAAAACACTGAATCTAACTATCATATTCACCCAGAAAAATTATTGGTTATGTTTGTTAAATTGGTTTTTACTCTTCTTCTTCTTCTTCTTCTTTGCTATGGCTCCAACCATTAGGTTATCCGGCCGTGGTTTTTACTCGATTGGTCAAGCTAGTTAAGCTCGTCTCACTTTACCAAAAAAAAAAAGAATATTGGCTACCATCCTTTTTTTTCTTCGAATCTCGTCCTCACCATTCTATCTATTATTAATATTTCGAAAGGGTTTTGATATACCTCTCGTTTTTACTATTTTTCTCAATCAATCATTATTTACAGTTCGTGATTGTGTGTGGATAAAGATAAAGTGTAGAACGATATGTAACACACGCAGATCTATGCCGGGGTAAACGTTATATGCGAAAATCGTTTGTGCTAGGCCTCCAGAGGCGTGAGAACATCGATACTAATGGTCAACGGTCAGCTCGTCGTGTTTCAGAATATCCGATAGGATCTTCCTCTTAAGTGCGGGTATAATGTCATAACTCCAGAAAACGGGCGGCTCTCGTATATGAAATTCATGTATCTTTCTTCCTCTTCTATGCGTTGCAGATGTAACAACATATAGCTTGATCCTCGCACCTGCGAGTAGAGAAATATTATATACATGAGAATCCCTCAAATGTTTCTGAGAATCAGTGCTTTTTTTCCTCAATATTTTTTTTTTATAATAGCTCACATTTTTAAAGCCATCATGTGTGGCATTGGATTCTCTTTGCTTTTTTTTATCCATCGATCCTATAAGCATTCACCTCGTAGCACTCTAAGAGAGGTAGAAAGAGACTGTGCCAAGGATGCACTAGTACTGTGTGTGGCTTTTAAATCTTTTTCTTTACAATAAGCAGATAGATTTTGCGCCTTTCAATACGCAAAATTTGTGAATTGTATTGGGTTTCCATATAAAAAAAAAAAAACGCAATTACGTGAATAATGAATTAACGCGCTATGCACTTATCATACCTAACAATCCATCGGAGCTTAGTTACGTGCTCGTTTGTTTCTTTGCTTCACAGATTTGTGTATATATATATACAACTAAAACCATAAACTCATCTCCAGCATATCGTCTCCACAATGTTTCTGCGCATTAACCTCATAAAACTCTAACGGCATTTGCCCCTTTTTCCCTCCCTTCCCCTTGTACTCTTTGTGTGCATATAACGCACCATACTGGTTCATATATATATATATCTCATGCATATGAGATGGGATGTGTGTTGAACAATACTGCAGAAGAAGATAAGACGTGAAAGTTTTGGTTATAGATGTAAGTATGTATTAACTTGAAGATAATTCATTGGAAGACGAGAGTTTATGGGACTATTTCGCAAATAGCTCACTGTAAAGTCTGCCTAGTGAATTTTAGAGCCACCCTCTCGGTCTCAGACACCCACACGCGCTCCATGAAATTATCATTAGGTAAAGTAATGAGGCCTCTGTAATGAGGATGCAGATAAATCTATCAGTCGAGGATAAACTGTGAGCTGCTTCTTCTCAACAAATTGAAAATAATTGAAGGTAAAAAATAAATGAAAAAAAGTGAGAAGAATCGAGCTGTAATAACAGATAGCTCGACAGATAAGAGAGAGATATACTGCGTGTAAATGGCATAAAGTACAAAAGCCAAGGAATAACGAAGACTCCATCTTGATTGGAGGTAGCAATAACACCAAAACAGAAGAGAGGAGTGTGTAATGCATTTGTTAGGTGGATCATAGGCTAAAATAACGATGCAATGGCGTATATGCATCCCACAAATGGACTGAAGGAATCCATGAAGCCACCTGCCATTATCTCCAAAGACAGAAAATCCCGGATTTCGATACATGGTCACTCTCTATACATATGGCTGTCTTTTCCATTTAACGCACTAACTCGATTCATAATTCAGTAAAAAATATGGAGAACGTATTTAATGCTATTCTTGTGTATCTATAGGCTTCTGAATCTTATGAATTCGTTTATTTACTGGAGATGCAGAAGAGGAACTAAGTTCTCTCACTCTGTCTTTCTCTAAAAATAGAAAAAGGGAAACTAATAAGAAAAATCAGTTAAATTGTTAACAAAGTCCATAAATTCAGTCGAGTTTAATTTTCAGAATCAATTTATTCCTAGTATCAATTAGTTTCCTAATCGAGAGTCGTCACTGAAATATTTCATGTCATCTTATTAAAATATTTTTTAATATTCATACAGTCTTCACAAACTGTGAATCACACAACTATTCGATCGTTAATAAATGAATCTATTTATCTATCTTTGCGACGCGAGTTCATTCCACTTAAATAGAGGAAAAATATATTTTTAAACAAAAAATTAGATGGATGTTTAATGATGCAAAGGGACCTAAATTGAATAGGAAAGAAGAATTGTAGCTTCTCGCATCCAAGCAACAAATCACTTAGCAGTCGATAATGCCCATTGACCTCTCGCGCGAGTGTATAAGGTCGCTGCAGGTGGAGCAAAGGTTGCTCCAATCGCTGGGACGTGTTATGCAGCTGGACAAGATTTATGTGGGAGAATTTCGGACGGAAAACGCTCAATATTCAATTACAAATTTCAATAATTATTCAACCATAATGTGTACAGAAATATCCAATGATTGATATTGAAAGCAAGATTGAATGTTGAGGTTATTGGCATATTGGGCAGAAGAATGAATTAGTAGAAGTAAATCTGCACATTTATTTCCTGAAATCACGACGTTTCGCTTCTGATTAGAAGCTTCTTCAGGCTTTTTAGATAGATGTAAATTGTCATATGTTGAAATTAAAGAACAATTTTGTTGCACTCTATCAGTCTTCATTTTTTTTCTATTGTTTAAATTGTAGATAGAAACAATAGGAAAAACAGTGAAGACTGATAGAGTGTAGCAAAACTGTTCTTTGATTATAATAGTACGACAATTTACATTGAGCTAAAGAGCCTGAAAAACCTTCTAAACAAAAGCGAAACGTCGTGATTTTAGGAAATAAATGTAAAGATTGACTTCTACTATTTATTCTTCTTTCCAATATCCCAAGAAACCTCAAAATTCAATATTCATACGCCCAAGTGGCTAAAATGAATTGGATGAAAATAGTACAAAGGAGAAAAAAAATATATATCACAGAATAATAAGTACATTTACCATGAACGTCATTTCTATTTCTCTGGTGTTATTCATAGGTCCCAAGGGTTAGCCGCGATCATAGTTGTGCAAGATTGCAAGTCTCCCAAGGCTGTAGCGTTACTTATTACCGATGGAATGAGCTTAGTAGTTTTCTGTAAAAGGCAATATCAAGAGTCGTGGCCTCGTGCGCGGACTTCCCACGTTTCAAGGGTTCCCAATCGTGTGTTTCTATCTGATACGAAATAAAGAAGGTTTTTTTTTTCTAACAGGAGTAGTCATCAAAGAAGAGAATGAGAGTGAATCGGATGTGAAAACAATGCGGAGAATCAAGAAGAAAGAACCAGAATACTTCATCGAAAAATCTGGCCCAAAGCTCTTATTCATCTTCCATTTTTCTTCAAACACAAGTGTGATAATGATGTAAGTAGTATTCTGCCTCTTGTAATGTATCGTAAATCAAGGGCAATGAGAATTTTATGATCTGTGGGCTCCGCCCAATAAGTATTCAAGATTTACGCATTATATTCGATTGTATGGTACGATATATATTTTTTTTGCGAGTCCTCCGGACCTGACTGTGAAACACTTATTAACTCTCAATGCGATACCAAAGTTGCATCAACAAACCACGGTTCTCTTCAACCACTCCATCATCTTTTAAAACTTCACGTTCAAGATACACAGGCGCTACCTCCATTCAGTTTGGCACTTTTAGCTGATGATATTGGAGCAAAGAAAGACGAGTGAGTGGCAACAGATGAACTCTCGGGTCCTTGAATGCAATCGAAATGATTCTGAATCTTGTAATGTAATGTTCATGTACCATATAGCAAAATGCTATTGCGTTTTCTTCAACGATGAATTTATAGGCCACGCCTTCTAAACAGAGCCAGTAGCTTGATCATCGTTGGCATAACCTCTTTACGATTTGCCGCAAACGTGAAATATCTTTCGAGTTTTTTTTTTTTTCTACAACCAGTGATAGTCTCACGGAATCGATCCATTTGCTACACAGCCACCTTTACGAAATCGGCTTTCGGTTCGAATGTAAATGGAATGGCAGCATGGAGATTCGTCAGCTGTTGTCGAATCTACATACGCCAGATATATGTGCAATAGATACATATGGAGAAGTTTTTTTTTTCAGCTTCTTTTTTTCCTCAAGTCACGCATGATTAAGTGTACAGCATGAAGAAAATTAGGATGTTCTGGATGAAAAATTCCGTGAATCTAGAGAATTTCGCAAGAAAATTAATAGCCCCGACTCATTAAAAGAATTTCCGTTCGTTCCCTTAATCCCTTATTTAGAATAATAGACAGGGACACTTGATAAATCCTAAATCCAGTTGGTTGAAAGCATTTCAGATGAATCGAAAAATAATGTTTGGATCTGCGTGACAGGGATATCATTGCGCATAGGCAATAACATAGTAGTATAACTTATTTGGAATTAGAAAGCCGAGAAGGCTGGAGCTATGAAACCGGGAATATCAAGGGTTTGCCCCGCTTGTAATACTGCTCCAGCCAATATAAACTACGTATGTATCCTCGGACGAGACGGCATCTACGACTGGCTTTTGCTATGGAGCTTTGAAATAGAAAAAAGAAAAAAAAGATCAGCCAGTGAGTGTGATACATACGTTTCATATGTGATGTAATCAGAGTCAGGCGCACTGATGTTTTAACTGCACCTTTCAGACTCTCGCTCCATCTTATTTTTCAATGAATTTTCATGCATTTAACGTTTTACCAACACACATGACACGCTATTATGCTAATTAATATTCACTAAAAACAAACACCCGGTATCTCTAGTCTCGTGTACTTATCGAGTAGGTGGAGAGGGCGTATACGATGATTTACAGTCAATCATATTATCTTTTCACTTAGTCTATAATTTTTGAAAGAAAATTGAACATTCTACGGCAATCTTGGCTGCAAATTGATTTTCGTGTATGTAATGTAAAAGGTGGAATTGAAACATCAGCCACTTACTGTGATTAGGGAAAGTATTACGTAAAGTTTATAGGTTTCAAGGCTCGAAAAATTTATCTCATTTAATCATAGAGAACTCAATCAAAGCTCATTATTGATTTGCAAATGTTTTTTTTATGTAAAATTTACCTTCTGTCATGCATGAATTTTTTCGTTTGTTTCTCTAATTCAATGTAAATTATTATTGCATCATTTTTAGAGAACACTTTTTGATTTCAATTTAATCGGAGCAATCCAATCGAATTTTTTTTTTCATCATCATTCTTGATTCGCTGGATTACGATCCACTTTTCTCAATAATTTCTTTGATATGAGAAAATTGATTCTGTAATGAGGTTTTTCTTCTCCCTTTTGCCTTTCTAAATTTTGGCAATTTGTTTATTGCAATTCTTGAAGAAGACATGAAGAATTGTCGAGAGAGAGAGAGAGAGAGAGAGAAAAGCAGTTTATATATTCCCTGAGATACATAGATCTTCTAAGGGGAAAACTAGAGAAATTATATACACTGAAAGGATTTTCCCAAACTGTGGAACCAAAGATATAGCAGGAAAGACCTTGACTAGGAAATATATTAATAGCGACGAAATTTTTATCAAGTGCAGCTATCAGATAGTACACATGCGCTGTTAAAAATTTTCGTCTGAATTTTTCCGTGCCAAATCACGGGAATTTTTAACAAGTCACATTTCTACTGAAATTTCAGATAATCACGTTATTGAAAAATTAATACATCATTGATTTACAAATAATTTCACGCCTGGATATAAATGAAATTTGCAAATTTCAGTTCAATTGTTTCTTTGAAATTCAGTAAAAATAGGAAAATTTAAAAAAAAAAGTGAAAATTCAGGTCATTTTGATTCTGAATATTCATGTTCAGTTGGAAATTCAAATGAGTAGTAGAATTTTTATCTCAATTCTACTTAAGACTCATAGATTCCTTTGAATTTCCTCTGAAACTCACAGATTTCATAACAATCATCCCATTAAAAAAAATTCAATATCACGTTTATGAAAATTCTCATCAAATTGTCTATGAAATTTCCATGTTTTTCTAACAGTTTAACTATAATTTAGCTGTTTCAGTTATAATTCTAGATGCGAGTATTGAATCAAAATAGTTCGTTCTCACTTTGGAGGAATAGTCAGGCTTATACATTGAGGGAAACAAATATTTTCTAGGAATAAAAATAATTTTGAGACAAAACTTCTTTTTTATTAGGTTTGAATTTAATTGGGAGAAATGAATACCTATTTCTCTCAATATTAATGTCTTTCAATTCGCAATTATACAAGATCATTACTCGTTTTTTGTCATTAAATTTTACAAACTGATGATGATAAATGAACAATTATTTGCCCAAATCACCCTCCTGCATTGATTCAATCTTGATTATATTTGCCATCAATATTTTCACATGAAATTTGTATCAAGTAATAATGTATTTGCACGAAATATGGAATCTTAGTCCAAACATTGCCCAGTTTGGCTCAAACTGGAATGTATTTTTCGCCAACTACTCACTAAAAAGTTTACCTCACTGATTGTTGTAAAAGTATTCAAACTCATCCTAAATAGGTACAAGGATTCGTCCAAAATTTAAATTGCTAAAGCGAAGAAAATCCACTGGCAAATAAATTCTTGATTGACCTAAACTATATAATATGCCTAGTAAATATTTTTTTCCCTCAGTGTAGGAAAAATTCCCCTCAGTGTAGTTTCACATTTGGCACATTGCTATAGTTTTGTATGTTCCATTCAAGTTCATTCATGTAATTTTTCATCATTTATCTGTTTTATCATTCGATGATAGTGATTATAATCTTTTTTAGTCCAAAAATTAGTCTTCTTCAAAAATCACTCAATCATTATAATATTCAGTCAACTGAGTGAGAGACAAAAATAAGATTAAGATTGATCTTTTCTAAGGGTTAACGTAAACATGAATTTCCCCCCCTGGAATTTCGCTTGTACCACGACCCGTTAGATTTCACCCAAAGAACGTGGCATGTGCGGAGATCATCGCGCAAGATCTCGAATATGTATGTTATGTTGATATAGAAGACGTTGTACACGGGCGCGTGATACACGAATCACGCTCGGAGATCCAGCGCACGTGCCTGTGTTTCTTCTTTAAATGGCTCTTCGATATGCTACAGTAAATAGCAAACATATATATAAATGCAAGTAGAAAAAAATTTAATACATTATGGATAATCAATGTGAATGAATAGGGTAAAGAGAATACCAGAGAAAAAGTATAATCTTGACGAAAAAATTCGTGAAGAAATTTTGCGGATTTTCATGAAGAGGATTAGTAGTGTGAAAGCAGGTCACAAGTTGGATCTAGTGTATATGCCCAGGCAGAGCCAATTCATGTGGCAATAAGGCACTGGATTTCTTCAAGGATGTCCTTATGGCTTGGGTGTACTGTCACGACATGAGGGCTTCACCTTTTCTTCTGTATATATATATGCGCATTGACTCTCACTTTTTCAACACATACAGAACACATATGCCCCCCCTTATCTACATGACGTGCGAATATTTGAATCAATGAGATATAAAATAACCCCATAAATTTCAAGATGTTTTTCTGAATTTTCCAATAGAAAATCTTGACTTTCGCAGGTGTTTCTTTGGAGTTCAAGAGGCGCGCCTATTATTACTCTTGTAGGTTGATGGAATCAAGCAGACTCAGTCATTTGGCTGGAGGAATCAGTGAGAATTAATACGGAGCTATTAATCTCTAGGCAGTGTGTGTGTGTGTGTGTGGATTATGCACTAGCTCATAAAAGGCGAAAGGAGGAGGAGGATGGGGCAAGGGTAGAGCGCAAACATCGTAGCCGTATATACAGCTCTGACTACGTGATTTAGGTAAGAGTTTTTTTTTTTTTTTCAATCTGGCGAGAATAGAAGCGAGTATTCTATGCGAGGATTGAACCCAGATGAACCCTTCCCAGGTGGTATACGTGAAGGTGTATGTGCACCTTCTCACACTTACCATAATGGGGCGCATCCGAGGAATCGGTCAGTACGAATTAATGCACGAGCATCGATTACGCGAACGACTAGAGAACTACCACCATGTGTATATGCAATATAAGCACTTGAATGTATCGTAAAAGAGAGATGTATTTTGGCTTGTCTTGGATACGCTCGAGCAGAGGAAATCAATCAGTCCAGCTCGAATTAATCTCCATCAATTACCTCCATCTCCATGTGCACATAGCCACAATCAATATCTTCACATTACGTATCTTTTCTGCATTGAATATGTTCTTTTTTTTTTTCTTCCTCTTTCTCTTTTTCCTCTCTCATTTTCCTCTTCTTCACTAATTTTTTTTTTTTTTCATCAGATTCAGATCGTATTGGCTGATTTGTATGAATTACTTATTGGGACCAGGTTATATACGGTGAATTACCATTATCGTGTGTAAGTACACCTCTGTGAGCTAGTGCTGCATACATCAGAAACAGCAGCAGCCAACTAGGTATCTCTCTCCTTTATGAAGCCATTGTGGATTCGCCGCAGGGGTCCTAGGGTCTCGGGCGTATTGCACCTAGTCAGCATAAATTACGCACACGACTTTATATTCACACTGGAAACTTAAATTAATGTGAAAAGTTCAATTTATCGTTTGAGTTGAGCAAAGGACAGGGCACTTGTATTGAAAGAACACTTTGAATTTTCGCTTTATTTAATAGTATCAAGGAAGAGAAGACGTCAAGTCCAGACTGATAATGTCTCAATTCTCATTCTCCTTTGGTTGTGTCTGATTTAATAGTACATCGGTCTATAAACTATTATTACACAATGCTTTTCAATGCTCAAAAATTTCGCAATTAAATTACCCGAAAAGAATTTTAAATAATAGAAATCAGAGCAGAGATGGAATTTTTTTTTTTGTTTTTTTCATTTTGCACGTGGTGTGCTTTTGTAGGCAGAGATAGATTCAATTGGTCCCGTTTTATGAATTGTAAGAGCGTCAGAATCACGTAATATGGTGCGATTAACGCCTCTATGTGCCTCCCAAATACGGTGACTACAAGACTATAACACATGGGGGAAAAAGAACGTAGTTCGATTCTCTAGGCTGATGAGAAAAAAAGATAATGAACATATTCTGGTGTTTATCCTGGATTTCGTTTGAGAAATTGAGTATTATGCAAAAAAAAAGGAGTGGCGAGATGAAAAAAAAAAAATTTCGAGATGAATCCATTTTCATAAATTGTTGAGATACTTGGAGATAAAATATCATCATTTTTCTTATTTTTTTTTGTTATTATTTTGTTCGGTTTCTGGGCACTCTTTTGTGAAATTATTTCGACAATTGATCATGCTGGAACTTTTCGCACGTAAATCCACTGCACTAACCCAATGTGCACAACTTTATCATCTGAGTCCTTGATTTTTCTCGATTTCTTTATTCATTATAGAGTCAATTCTTTTTTTTTTTTTTTTTTTTAATAGAATATTCGCGCCATATGTTTACTCTCATATTAGCATGTTATTCATGCAACTTCATGGAATCATTAGTAGCGATCAAAATGAAAATTCAATTCTCAGAAACTTGGCCAGGCAAATTATTGCACAACAAAACTTGGCAATTTCTTATTGTTTTTCGTAAAAGGAAACATCGACATCAATAAGGAGTCGAGACCATGCAGAAATCCAAGTGGCTTGTTCGCTTTGCATGCCACATTTGCTCACCAGAACTTACAAACTCTTGAAAAAAATGAAACAAATGGATAATCCGTATTGAGTTACAAACCACAATGTTATCTTTTCTTTTCGATTGAAAAATCAAGGAATTGGCTTGAGAATTAATTTTTTTTCTATCAGTTTGTGAATAAAATTAGAGGAATACATGTGTTTAGTAGAAATTTACGGTTCTGACGTGATGAAAGAGTCTTGAAATCAGTGGATGTATTTAAGATAGGATTTTTTTGATGATTCCATTGAAAAGCTTATGAAATTTTGGGTAGAAAACCAGTATCAAAATTAATTTTTTGGCATTTTTCGGAAATTATATGTTTTTGAACAAAAATTGGGGTAGAACCTTTCTATTTGCAATAGTTTTCAGTTTTTCGAGAATATCTGCGGTTCTATTTGTTATAGAGTAAAAACTCGAATACCAGCGGAAAGTTGAGCTCATTTACCATCGATGTATGGGGTTTTGAATTCGAAAATATTAATTTTTGGAATAATTATAGACCAAAAACTGTTTCACAAAACTGTTTCACAAAAATGTCCATAAATACCTTAAAAATTGATATATCAAGATTGAAAACCCTATGAATCGATGGCAAATGATCTCACCTTTCACCTGTCATCGAAATTTTTACGCTACGACAAATAGAACCGAAGATATTCTCGAAAAAATGAAAATTTTCAAAAAAAGGGAGGGTTTTATCCCTCAAAAATGCTCAAAAAAGTCGAAATATGCCAAAAATTCAAAAAAATTAATTCCCGCACTTGTTTTCCGCCTGAAATTTTCTCAGCTCTCCAATGAAATCACCACAAACAATCTACCACCAATATTTCTATTAATTTCAAGAGTTTTCCATAAAATTTGCCTAAGAATTTAGATGTGTCCATCTTATCCCTAATGTCCATTTCGCCCCACCTTCCCCTATATTATCGATTTCTTTACGACAACGTGAGGAATACATTGCACAAATGTCCCCCCCACGTATTCTCCTATATAACCAAAGTATATCTGTAACATATCCACTGGACATACACCGAATATAAATATTTTCATGCAGTAGATCCGTAATTTCTCCACGTGTGCCCCGTTATCTACATATGCAGATGCCTGTTGCAGCACCCACACTCTAATCTCCATTTCTTGCGTTATATGTCTCCCCTCATAATAAATATCAAGTCATTCATTAATTGACTCTTTACCAAATGAAAGTTAATTCATTTCAGTATACACAACGTCTACTCCCCGTTATGTTATCACTAATGTTTTATTCATTTTTTTTCTCTTTGCTCATGAAAATTGACCATTGAATTTGAAAGGTCAGCAGAGTAAGTACACCATGCTTAACATTGGATTATTATTTAGGGAGGAGCATAGTGCATGACAACAAAATACCGTGGCCTCTCTATTATTTAGCTTCATGAAACCTAGAAGTAAAGAGAAGAAAAAAAAAAAACTATCACAAGAAGATTTATGAGGAAAGATCCGCCATGGAGCCAATTATAAAGCCACGATATGGCATCGGGGTTATCTTTGGCAAGGGCGTGCCGGACATTCTCTGGCCTTAGTGAGGAGAGGAGAGAAAGAAATGAAAAAAAAAAAAAGAAAGTATTCTTCCTCTGAAACATGCCGTTGACGGGGCGTCGACACCCACGCTACAAGGACAATGAAATGCGCACACACATGAAGATAAAAGCATATATATATATATAGTCAGATATTCATGATGATGCGTATAGTTTGCTTCATTTGCCGAGGACGGCCCAGTGATATCTTCCGTTTTGTCCTTTTTATTCATTTTATACCTTTTTTTTTCCTCTGTCTTTTGACCACAGGCGATTGAAGGGTCTCGAGTATGCCGTTATGAATATAACTGCACTGTGCGAATATAAATGCTGACATTTATTTTTATCATTCATTCATATTCAAAGTATATATGTTGATTTATCTATAAATTTTGTATAAAAAGGAAGAAAAGAAGCCATTTAAAAACGGCTTTTTGTCGAGATAATGAGATTACGTATCAACGTGATGATCGGCAAATTTTCAAGATGCTTTATGCCACTGCTTTCTACCTCACATTAAACTTGCCTCCAAGCCAAAACATATGTCTTTTTTATTTCTTTTAATTCGCTTTTTTTTTTTTTGCTCCTTTCATCCTCATTTGGAAACTCCTTCTCTGCCTGGAATACATGAACATGCACACATGTAGGCGGGTGGGCCTCATCTGGAGCTTCACGCGCTCCACGATAATTCAAGCCGTTAATATCCGAATTAAAGCACGATATTTATGCGGGCGTATGACGATGATTTACTGAACACATGTAACCCAGGTATAGGCACCAATGAAGAAAAGAATTACAGCAGCTCCACTTTTAATGACTCGAAAAATAATCCGAGGATTTTTATCATCCAAGAGATGTTGGGGATAAATTCTCGTCGATGGGAGGACAGCTCTGAATTTCCGGTTAAGAGGTAACAGAAATCCTTGTATATATTGAATTTTTGAACTAATTGTTTGACAATATTTATCAGTATTTTTATGATAGAAGAATGGCAACGACTGGCAAAGGACATTAGGAAGTCGATGCCTTCTGATATTTATATTACTAATTTTTCAAAATAATTAATAATGTTGTTGACTCTAGTGGATTGACTCCAAGTACGACTGCTTAATTCCATTACCGTCAATGACCCAATTAATGCCACTAAAAGACCTATTCTGCCACATATCTTTCATAGAAAAATTATATCTTATCATAAATTCAAATTTGATTGCTCCTCGAAGGAATTTAGGGTCTGGACTATCATTTACATTAACTGTTTTCCTGAATTAATGATAAAAATTATTTAATTTATATTTTTGAAAATATTTTGCTCATGGCCCGATTCATGCCACCATGGCCCGATTTCTGTCATAGAGGGTCCCAAAAATTGCCATCAATTAATTTCCATCACTGGTCCTTAGTTTTAAATTATTCGTCAATTTATATGAAAGTCTAATCATTTTGCTAACAATCAATACAATTTTCGATTTTTCAAATACTTAAATTTTCTCAATATCACACATTGAACTGATGAGGTACTCTAATCCCACATGAAGTGCTTTAGGGCTTCATCTTGCTGAGCACGCTGGTCGCATTTGATGGATTAATTTTAGAAATATATCTAGTAGAGAAATATCGGATATTTTGATTGTCCGGTGACCTCAGAATTTTTTTTTTTGCACTATCATCAATTACTTAGAGTTGAGAATTCGAATAAGTTTAATAATCACGAAAATGTATGAAAAGTGGCATTAATCGGGCCGATGGCATTAATTGGACCATTGACGGTATTTATATCAATTTTCAAAACATTTTACTCAATGTAACTAGAAGAAAAAAGAGCATAATAAAGAAATCCGAGAGTAGAATGAAAGGAAAAGGGGAATAATGTCATATTGACAACTTTTCAGATAAAAATAATTAATAATAACAAATTGTTTAAAAAAATTATTGATTTCCCCTGTTCAATTAATAGTTTTGAGAAATTTTTGAAAGCAATTAGTAATATTTTCTCACTAATTACTGATTTTCATGAAAAGTCAGTAACATAATCGAAATCGTTGACGAAAAAAGTCGATGATGCCGATCACTGTTACACAGTATTCCTAGAAAATATTTTTTTCCCTCAGTGTTCTTGCATGCAGCTAGAAAGAACGTTCATAACTACGCCCGATATTACCCATGCCTCTTCTGGAAAATTTATGTAAGACGTATAGGTATGAGACATGTGAGCCTATGAAACACGAAAGACATCGTGTGGCAGTATCAGGCACAGCAGTTAAAGATTATAAAAGTGATGGTAAGATGCCCAAGTACATTCGACGATACACACACACACACACTGTGGGGCATTTTTAGCATGACCCAGGCATTCAACAATAATACGTGATACAGCCTTTCCTCTGCCCTGATGGCCCCTTGCATACACAGTTGTGATGCTAACGAAGCCCCCAAGAGTACTTGTATTGGCTTTCTTTCACCTTTCACCAGGTGCATATACACTCAATCAGATGAATTCTTCCACTTGGGATGCTTCATTCGCGTGCTTGTGCTGGAGCAAAAAGCATGAGGGCGCTCCCTATTACTCCTCTCAACCAACCAAATCCTCTTAAATCTTCATACATTTCTAATAATAATGATAAAAATTAGAAAAATATAAAAAAAAATCCACCAATGTTTCATCATTCTACATACTTTCACACAACAGTTTGGCGCATTTAACCGAGGATAAACTTGCATTATCCGAGTGCATGCCCGGTTAACTTGAAGCCCTGAACTTGTACCTCATGTATCATAAAACTTGTTGCCTATCAATCCTCAAGCCAAGTACTTGGATAATTTTCCAACCTACCCTCTGTGAATTTACCTACTAATTGAGAAATGAGTTCATATTTTCTAAATATACGTGAGGTCTAACCATAATTGCATCTCTATGCACTTCTTGCCAGTTGAATTTTTACCGGTCACACAGTTCAGGGTCGATCGTGGTTAGCTATACACAATGATGATTACTTCATTTTAAAAACGATTTTATAAATTTGAGAAATTTTATGACTTTTATTTCTTGGAAAATAACATGAACATCAATTTCATTAGTTCCATCAAACTTGCACATTTTCCACCCTATCAGTATAATAATGGCAATAAATATTTTTCTTTTTTTTATGAAAAAGAAGAAAAAATCAAGTGGCCTAAAATGAAAAAGATGGTTGAATCGTCATGGAATGTCCCATATATATATTTTTAAAAAATGCCCATATGAAAAACCGGTTCTCTTCGATTTATTCAAACGATAACGACATGTTTTGTCGTAAACATTCCGTTAATTTTGCCAGTAAGTCAACTTTGGAAATAATGTGTTGCTCGTCGCATTACGATATTCCAAAAAAAAAAAAATAATATACATTAATATGGTGTGCAACGAATGAGGATGGACCAATATGCAGCATCACAGTGTAATTCATTTGTTTCGGTTGAGAGAAAGTTTATAAAGTTTATACATTCAGTTTTATTGAGACGATTCATTATTTTTCCTGGGCGTCTTCCAAACAGCAAATTGGCCTCAGGCTTATAACAGAAGGATTGAATCTTAATTTTTATACTCACTGATTGCGATACATCGTATCAATATTTTTTAATATTCAACAGTACTTTTTATTTTTTGACAAATTTCATTTGTTACAGTCATATTTGATTTATTATCAGATATATATATATTTTCAGGGTAAAAAGAGAGAGAATTGTGTGTAAATTTTTTTTTTCCAGGTCCATATAATTTCCTTACAAATATCTTTTTAATCCCCAATCACATGTTCTTTGATATTGGCAAACTACCGCTCTGCTTAAATGCTCTGTATGCATTAGTCTGCTCTGTAGCCGCGTCTTTCCTGAGCGAGCAATATTTTCGCAAGCGCATATCTTTTTTTCTTCTTTTCAACAGGAGAAACGAGAGGAGAAGAGGAGAGAAAGGATGCTGAGTGTAAATACCGACAGTTAGTTGGTTAGTACCAATTCTCCTCCTTCTCTCACCCTTTACTTCCCTTCTATTGGTTCACCATTTACTCCTGTAGTTTATTTTGCTTGGCCAGTTTACTGAAATACAGAGACTTTTGCACCGTCAGCACACATGTGGTCAATTTGTGTCTAGCACGAGTCAAAAGTATTCAGCAATGGTGGATCCACACTGGGTTCAATTGGTTTCCTTTTTTTTTTTTTTGCTTTTGTTGTCTTTCGTTGAGCCAGATGAGCCTGCCGACGTCATAGACGCCGCATAGAAATGTCCCTTGGGGTGAAGAACGTGTAAAATAAGATGTAGTGTCACTGATAACTCGAGCACGCCACTGCGGTGTGTTTAAGACCAACAAGAAGCCGCTGTTTAACTCCTTCGAAGAGTGCAGAGTAAATCTGATAGTAAACACTGTGCGGCGGTGTGGTGATCGTTCTTGCTTTCTTTTTTTTTTTTTTTTTGTTACCCCTTTTGAGATTATAAATTCGTACCTGCCTCAGGCTATTTATATGCACACACAAAAGGACCGCACCATAATGAGTACCAATTCACTCATTTACCAATACAAATTGGAAGAATAATGGAAATTCTAAAAGACAATTGTGATTAAATTAACGAATTTTGTATTCAAATTTTTTAATTCACTTGCAAAAAAAAAATGAGAGCAAAACGAAATATACTTATTTTTCGTGGCAATGAAGTTTATGGTTTTCTTCTTTGAATTTTTAATCAAACAGAAATTTTATAAATAAGGTTGAAATTGAATTCAATTTTGTCCACATTCACAGATATAAAGTATAGAATTATGTATGTGAAAATTAATATAAAAGTTGCTCCAGAAGTCATTACTTTATATTGGAGCAATAACTGAATGAGTAAAATTAAAGAAAACAATGATAAATGATATTATAGATTTTGAGTATTTATCTTAAATTAATGGGATACTTTTTTGAACCTTATAATTTCTATTTAGCGTTATTTTCTATTCTCTTCAGGAGAAGTATAATTATATTCATTAATATTAGCGAAAAATAATTCGAGTCTTATACGGCCGATCGTTTAGCGAGAAATAAAAGAAAAAAAGATCAGTTTTATTCTAATATATTTGAGATTTTTCAGAATTTTGCGGAAATTTTCATGGTTCCCTTCTTCACCTACACTCTCATTTCTATCTCCACTCTTCTCATAACTATTTCACCTCATTCATCAATAGATAGCTGTTTGAGATTTCTTTCAAATCAAATAATTGTAAACCCACACAATTTAAGAACAACAGAATTTTGTATTATTCTCCTCTATTTTTTGTTCTCTTCCTTTTTTTTCTTCTTATTTCTTTTTTATGTAACTCCGGTGTGTACTTATGTCTGTAATCCATGCGTTACGTGCACGCTGTGGTACTTTATGATTATTAGAGGGCGTATCCAAGTGGTTGATGGTCAAGGATGCATATCGTAGTCAACATGTACCTCCTTATACATGTGGTGGTCTCTCTAGTGACCTTAAAAAAAAAAATAGCTACCGCTAAATTATAAATCTACAGGTCTGTATAATTTATAAATAAGACTTTTCCCAAAGTATTATATTTTTCATAATTTCTGTTCTACTCGATTGGTTGCTTCCAGCAAGCCTGTGTACTATAATAATTAATTAAATGCGTTTCGATAATGTGCTTTGAGCAGTATTAGCAGATCACTAACCCAATTCACACTCAACCATCACAGCTAACGACATAATGATTTTTTTTGAAATAATTGGTGTAGAGAATTATAATGATTATGAGAGGAGAATTACTAGTCTCATCATGTACAGTGAGTCTCAGTTGCTGGTATTCAATGATTATTCCACTGCGGGATATTGAATTTTCCTTGAGGGCAGGAGTCTTTCACTTTAATATATAGAAGAAACTAATATTTTCCCAAGATTTGTTCTCAATGGGCGGGCTACCAGGTTTGCCTGTATAAAACTTTGCAAGAAACCGTGCAGTGATGTATGGAGTGATCATAATATATCCTGACGTACACCATGCATGTCTCTCTTGGCAATGGACTCGATCATCATCACCATAACGTTTACCTGATTCACTTGCATATTAAAAAAGCCGGGGAGAAACGATTTTTTAAGGCTGATTTGAAGGAAGAATAGAAGAAGGAAAAAAATGAAAATAATTATCAAGAGATCTTGTTGTGCAATATATATATATATATGTATTGTTTTAATGATAATGCGCAAGTTTCACGCGTCCACACGTTGTGAATTCATTTTATGTTATGGCATTTTACCGGTAAAAATCAATGAAGAGTCCTGAAAAATTTACAATATAAAAACAAGATAAAGAAGGGTGGTAAAAAGAAAAAAGGAATGAAAATTTTTTTTTCGTGCAAAAGGATGCTACAAATGGAAAGTATTGAATTGAAATGGAGGGTTAAAACTGCCGCGAAATGGGATACTCGTGTACTTGCTACTCGTGAAAAGATAAAGGAACGTGACTTTACCACCTCTTGGTGGTGCTCTCCTTGCTGGTGAGCCAGCTAATTACATTCGTAAAGATTAATAAGATTAATGCTGTGCGACCCTATCTCTTCGGCGAACTCCCAACTTGCGAGTTAATTCAGCCTGTACTCGTGTAAACCATCAATTTCGTATAAACAGAGAGAGAGAGAGAGATCGTTAATGTCGTTAATCTCATCATCATAGCTGAAGATGCCAGAAAGTGTCGAATTTTCTATTAGTGAAGGATAAGAAGTTGCGAATATACTTTTATCTGAGAGAACGCAGATGAAAAAGATGATAGGAGTGATGAGTTTTCTTCCCGTTTCTGATCACATAAAACCTATAATTAGAAGCAAAAACAGTTTCCAGACAAAATAGAAATAAAACACAACGAATAATTCAAAAAACAAATACAGAAAATGTATAAAAATTATTCCACTACGAAGCTCAATGAGTATGTATGTGCCTTAAAAACTGTTAGGTTACGAAAAATACTGTTTTCCATGTTTTCTAATATCTAAGTAATAACAAAAATAACAATGTATCCATATGTACAAATGCTGGCTTTAATAAACAGGTTAAAAAAAAAAAAATGAAAAAGATGAACTGTATCTTTTGATTTTCTCAGGCCCAACACAAATGTGTTGGGCCACATGTGAGTGGAGAATTCGAATGAAATCGATGCGTCAATTAGTGTAATTAACGTAGAATTACGTACATAGCTATAGACTGCTTAGTAGAGTAACAAACTTACTGGGATTTCATTTACGCAAGAGTAACATTAAAAACTATACGTTAACATGGCACACGCATCAGTATATATTAGTTTATAATACACAGTCTAGTCCAGTGGATGTTTCATATATACATGGAAAAAGAGAGACCTATATATGTATAGTGAATGAGAAAAGCGCTTGGGTAGCGCGCTCACCAGTCGCGCGCGATATCTCGATAAATCTGATCGGATAGAAGCTAACCGAGCATACACCGTGCGGCATACAGTAGTCCGTCCTGTAAATCTAATCGATAATCACCATGACAAAAAGTGATATTCAAAGACGCCGTTATTTATGGTTTCGCGCCAGGCATAGCCCTCCAGATAGCAAATAACCTTTCGCCATGTGAAAACTCTACTTTTTTTTTCTCTTCCTTCTTCTTATTAACGGAGCAATCGAGAGTCTAGTTATCATGGAACGATAGTTAATAGTTTAATGAAAATGTTAGACCATTTGATTGTATAAACTTTAGAGGAAGTAATGGAAAAGGCTGTATTGAAATTGTCCTGGGGCTTCTTAATGATCTCAGCACTCAAATTAATTCGAAACATGCTCGGCTCCTTTTCTATTGACTATCTTTGCCTGTTTATATTGTTGGGAATCATCTGGGTTATATGGCAGTCTTAAACATGCCTGCGTGGGAAACTAGCATCGATACTTCTCGTGTCTTTGAGTAAACTTCTTTTTCTACTTGTACTTTTATATTAACTGAATTAATTGAAGGGCATACACTGAGGGGATTTTTTCCTACTAGCATGACTATTCCTTAAAAGTGAAAATGAACTATTTCAAATTGATAATTGCACCTAGAATTATAGCTAAATCAGCTAAATTATAGTTATATGTACTATCTGATAGCTGTACTTGATAAAAATTTGCTTACTGTTGACATATTTCATAGTCAAGGTCTTTCCTGCTATATTTTTAGATCTACAGTTCGAAAAATTCGCTCAGTGTACTTAGAAGGTTGGAAGTTCGTTTTCCCTTTTTGATTTTGGTCACTTTCGATAGAATAGCATGAGGAGATTTTTTGAAAATTTAGTTTACCCCATGTTACCGGAAAAATAAGGACAAAATTAATTTTTGAAAATAATTGAATTAACATTGAAACTCCATAAGCGAGGTTCAGTTTCAGTTTCACTGTGAAAATTCATGATCACAGACCTATTTTTTCCTTATACAACCTTACATGTTTTTTGTTCGTTAGAATGTCTATTAATTTTTGAAATCATGAAGAGTGCATGTTACCGGACATATAACGACGATCCAATTAATTACATGAAAAAATCAATGCCGGGAATATTGGTATTTAAAATCCGAGAATCCTCCAATCCCAGTCCTAAATACTGGAACAGCGTGAGTCAAATGCGAAACAATATTGAAAATTCATAGTATTATCTCATAACAATTTATCATCTTGGACATCGTTCTAGTATCGGTAAAATATTGAAAAATCGAAATAGTTATAGTAAATATAATAACTACAAGGAAAAAAAATCGATCATTTGAACCTGCCACAAGGATTACCTTAACCAATTGCAAGGGATTAAATGAAAAAAAAAGTAATGGAGGAATTTCAGGGGCAACAATTTTGACGCGCATTAAAATTCAATAATCACCAGAAAGTATGTATTACTTGGTGCAAAAAGTGTTGCCAGTGAAATTCTGGCTTTCGATTCACTCCTCAGACCGGTTATTACACATTTGGTACCACGATTATGTAACAGAATGAAGATTCACGTTTTCTTGCAGCTATCAAATTAATTACTGATTTTACGAAGAATATTTGTACAATGGAAGGAGAAACAGGATGAAAGTTGAGGAGAGAATTGGCAGAGGAGTTAAAATAATTTGAGGATTTCTTAACAATCTGGTAATTGCAGTGTATCGATTGTGAGGTTCGTTATGTCGCCAAGTAGTAGTTACGATATTTGGTGGAGAGGGAGCAAGGCAGACGGCAGCATCGTTCGATAAAGGCGACGGTTTGGTAAAATACAACAGACGAAATACACATACACACACATACATACTAATGGTAGAGGCAGCCGCACTTATCTCGGTACATAGAAGAATATAATAGGAGTGCATTAACCAGTCCAGTCATGCCACTTCATTCGACTGTTCATTACACTTTCAATTATGTTTTCCCTTCTTTTCCACTCAAAACTGGTTGTAAATCGATTTTTATTTCAAGCAGCATTATCCTGTGTTTTCCAAAGATTTAGTGTGTTGTTGCTGATAAAGTCAACAGCATATGCGAGAGAGGTTTAAAAAAATTTATCTAGCTGTCTTTTCAGCGCTTTATGAAGAAAAATATATGGAATTGAATTAGCAAATTGCTTTCGACCTCTTTCTTTCATCTAGAGTGACGATGAAAAATGATAGTCTAGGTGTCGTAGTATGCCATATATTTTCCACATTATGATCATCAGGAATACAAAACAATTAACTTTTATTAACACAAAAACGACTCACTCCTCTGTCATTTTCTCTCCAATAATTTCCATCATTTTCAAGATAGGCATCAGGATAATAAAGAGAGAGAGAGAGAGAGAGAGAGAGAGAAAAAAAGCATTGAATGAAATATTGAACTGATCTTTCCACTGCCCTAGCACTTCTCTCCCTCACCTAGCTTTTAGCTACATATCCTTTCTATCTCGACCACGACCACTAATTGCCGCAACTAGTGAATTAGCATCGGCAATAAACTTACTCCACTACTTCTGCGAGTCAAACATGAGATGACTGTGAAGGTTCATTAGTCACTGTATGGCGTAACTACGTATCTACTCCAACTGGTACTTGGTCTATAAGCTGATGATACCCAGCATTCGAGTCGAAATACCCCCTAAACTCTGAGAAATTCATGGAAAATTAGTGTAATACTACAAGATCCTCAAATGAAATGCGTTCTAAGATCGTATACACGATAGATCCTGTAACTATCGACCATCTAACAATATGCAAACGCACAATTATCGTTGAGTGTCGCCTTGTTTACGACATTACGTACGAAAGAGTTGGCGGCTCTCTGCGAATTACTAACAATGAAGCACAACGTCCTTGGCGCCCGGTGCAGTTGTAACTATGGTGGACGACCGACTTATATAGCTAACGTTTACTTGAGAATGTCTCTGACTGAGATAAAACCTGTTCACTAGTAACAGTACGTCTTGCAGCAGCATCAGCAGAAGCAGCCCAGAGGGGCTCGTTATGTTTACTACCGTAGACGAGATTCGTCAGACTCATCATAGATTTGCCTCGTGAATCTACAAAACTGTCTCGTAACTAAAGGCAAATAAATTCGATCGTCTTGTTCCACTATTTTAATGTTTCGACTCTAAATGAACCATCCATAGAAGAAAAGAGATTTAAAGTACATTAGGATAATCAGATGCAATACGATTGCAGCAGTAAAAAAAAATATCATTTTTCCATAAATTTCGCAAGTGGAATATGTATTTTTTTTTATCTTCATCACTCGATTGTTGTCGTCATTCTATCTTCTATTCGCCTTCACTCGGGTATACTCTACGGTTCTATTGTAAGATAAAGTCCCGAAGCTTTTGCTCGACGATGCTCGATAGTGATTGATGATGATTAGCTGGCGATTCAACGATAAGAAAGAACATATCAGCAGTGGAGAGCGCTAGTGCCACAGTAAACTCTCTCGGAGCGAGTGTATGTGTAACCGCTCCATGGATCTCATAGCTCTATGTATATATGACGTAGGCCACGATATCGGGTCCATGTCTATCTATCCATGTAAATCGAAAACACAATGTGCAATTATCAGCGTCCCGGATTTCTTTTGCGTGTACCCGTAAAGTTTCATCGAAATTAATAAGTACTCATTCAAAGTTCAAGCAAAGTGCTAACACAATTAGAAAAAAAAAAAAAATAGGTGAACGTTGTGAAGAGCATGAAAAAAAAGACGATTCCCTTTGAATTCACCTGTCACCACGATCAAACTACCTGATCTTCGCACTCTCCTTGGGTATAATCGTATCTCGACTCAGCGCTGTTGCTTCGAAGAGTGCCTTTTCTGCCGGCTCGTTAAATCCCCCGGATTACCACAAGATATCCCTTTTTTTTATTGTATCTTATTTGATTCTGCTGTATTTCCTATATATACATATATATATTTTCTCCCTTTCCATTTGAGCAAAGAGCCTCCACCACATATTGCTTTCCCACACATTGGCACAGTTAAATACTGATACAAAACGTTATTTAAGAAATGAAAAACATATTTTTTCAAAGAAGCTCTCGTAAATTAGGCGAATAATTAATTTGTGGGTGATACAAGTAATAGAGTACCCCCTACGCAAATGAACAAACTTATTGTTCCCAGCAATTGGAATTGTGAATATTTGCTTTGAGGTAGAGGCCCGATTGATAGACAACTAATGTCCTCATTCACACATCACCTACACAAAAGTGTTCAAGTGGCTTGTAGCAAAACGCCTACAATCCCAAGGTTTTCCGTGATTCACGTACCTACTTGCTCAATTCATATTTCAGCTAGCAGAATGCATTGTAATGTTCTTTTCTACATTTTTTATATTCCCTCAAAATTTATTTCTTCTTCCACAACTGTTGAATCATAGGTTGTGAACAGTACAAGGAATTCTTTATCGATCCTCAATGTACATTGAAAACAGTAGAAAATTAACAGAACATAAACAACCATCATGAAGTCCCATCGAATGGTTGTCATGACTTCATAAAACGTAAATACAGCACACAGCAAGATGCCTCTGAGGCACGTCAGATGCTATCATGCATCACCCAGGCGTATCGCTGGCAGCCACGTAAAGTAAGTGCGAGCAAAGTATAAACTATCCATGTGTGTACTTGACTTCATACTCTCATCGACGCGTTGAGGCATACCTTATCAGACAGCTTCGTCTCACTGGATTACATACAATGTTCTTTAATTCCATCTTAACTGAGCTCTATCGGACACACATGGATGTCTAAACTTGTCTTGTCCATCGTCATACTTGCTTTCCGCACTTTTCATATCTCTCATAACCAAGAGCTACTGGAAATACCCTCTTTGGCAACTCTATCCTTTTCTTTACTGTGGATATAGTCCGGGATTACCGGGCAAATCTTAGATTTGATATTACCTCTGTAATCCTCTGGCGATCGCTTGTGATGATAGTCATTCCACACGGGGAGGCTTCTCTCCGAGTGTTGGGCGTGACGACCGTTTAGCCTTTGTGCTCTTTATAAAGAAGTTTCAATGCTGATTAACCTTCAGAGGGCTGGGATTTTAGAAATTTCAAAAGCTCATAATTTGTACTGAAAAGAGAACTGAGATCCCCAAAGATAGAACCAAACTGAGGCTGGATGTTGGCGAGTCAAACCATGACGACGCAAGTCGTATGAATTTTTTTTTTTGAAAAGTTGATAAAAAACGTTTGAATGACTTCATCAATGCTTGAAAATGTACAGATATAGGTTTTCAAGGTTGCTGAACACAATTTTGCAGGCAGAATTGTGAAATACAAAATCGGCGGATCCAATATGGCTGCCTTTTTGAACTAAATTTGATATTTTTCACTGATTATGATTGAAATGATCTGTAAAAACAATACCAAGGCTTGAAAATATTCAAAGACAGGTTTTCGTAATCACAGATATGATTCCCTCCTGAGAAACAGCTTTGGTCCTACTTAACCACTCAGAAAAACTATGACGCCTCAGGGCGTCATCTCGACCCTCTAAAGTTGAATGAAAAGGAGAAAAAAAAGTAGTAACTAATGTCAGATATCAAGTAAGACGAAATTCAGGCTCTGTTTTGAAAGATAGTGTTAGACATATTTAGAGTCTAGCTGTCCATCGTAGTTTCCGCTTTCAGAATAAATGGCCATAGATTTCAGTGTTTGTAGTGTAGCGTTACAGTGGGAATCTACAGACAAAAAAAAGAATGATAAAAAGGGAGAAGAAGGATCTTATAGTGCACAGGGTTCCCATAGGATGTATATATACAAAGACACAACCACCATGGAGCACGTCCAACGGTGGGTTCTCCCACGCGGTTGTGGCCCGTGCTCTCAAAGCAATAGTATATATACATACAGAGGCACACGGTATCGGCGGCGCGAGTGGTTCCGGCACCCGGGTAACACGCGGCAAATCAACGTTCCACCGCGAGAATACGCCGAGTGGTGCACCAGGGCTATATGTTTGTGTTCATGGGATGTATTTCTCCCTCTCTCTCTCTTCTTTTTCGCTCTCTGCACTCTGCAATTACCGTAATACATCGAACGGACAAGCGCCGAGATAGATCAGTACCGATTGACCGACGTTTTACGTGTATATAAAAAAAAATAACGCCTCATGATGTTTGCTATTATAATCAATTTACTCATTTACTAGACTATGTATTATTATAGATTAATGTACATGATAGCATCAATTCTAGCAGTTACCCGCTCATTTCTCTGATTCTCAGGGTATAAAATGTCAGGGATTCATTATTAACACGGATATTTTGGTTTTTTCAATTAAATTCTCATCTTTAGTTTAGTTCTGAAAAGTTAGCAAACCAGAATCTTTTGATCGACCCAAAATTTTGGTGGAATTAGGGGCTTTCTCGGTGTTAATTTTCTGCACAAAGTAAAAATTTTCTGCTTTAACGGTTTCGGAGAAAGTTTATTTTGAAAATTTTGACTGTTCAGCTTTTTCATTTGCTAATTTCGAACTATACAGTTCTCTGGGAAACTGATTGACATCAAACTGCTTAACTGATGAACTTTCATCTGATATATTGATGAATTTGATTTGATAGATAAAATATATGAGAGAATGCAAATATATCAGGTTGTTTCATCTCCGACAACGTCAGTGACAGCATATGCTGTTCAACAAGAGAAGAATTTGCTTGGTTTGTAGGAAAGATACGTACGTATGCCACATTCAGACAGGCCTCTTCTGTATGTTACTCGTTATGAGAATTCTTCGCTGCTGCTACGCTATTTTTCTCCTTACTCACCCCTTATTTTATGTCAGTGTTTTTGCTGACTCTAAGGCATAACATGAAAATGTCGCAAGTAGACATCATCTTTGTACTTTTACTCACTGTATTACTCTAGTTTCGCGTCGTTTGTCTATAGATATTCATACATCTATAATGTGTAGAGTTGGATTGAGACACGGAGGAAAAAAAAATGTACGATAATTATTTTATCGGGGAATGACTTACGGAGAATAGTGGATACTTGAACCGTTCTATGCTGAAGATATTGGTGAATTGCACTCACCTGAAAGAGAAAAAAAAAATGTTTCGTTCGTACAGAGAATTTATAATTCATTCAATTATTTCGAAGAGTACTTGAAGACCAGGTTTTGACTGGCCTTCAACCTCAGCGTGATCTGGTCCTTATGAGAGCCCATGTTATGATGTTCGAATCTTTGCCATTCGGTAAATCTCGCCAAGGAAACCTGTAAATTCTGTCCTCAGGGCAGGTAACACGTACCAAGTAAGTAAGTATTTTTTTTTTTTGTTTGTTTGTAGGATTCATTGGGAAAAGGGGCGCACAGAAGAGCGATAGCTGCTTGACGATGTTCAAATCAACACACAAGCGGCAACAGTTAAGCGTCCAGCATACAGCCTCCCCATACGAAAGAGTTAAGAGGAAAAGAAAGAAAACAGTGGTAAGACATCTCTCTACTTCTTTCTCGCGAGTCTCTCTGTGTGTATAGCCTGGCTCTATCGGTTAGAGTTGCCCTAGGCCGGCCAATTCCGGTTCCCACGTTTACATTTCGTGCATGCGCAATGCTGCGCACACCGACGAGTTGGCGTAGAGCGGTGGGTAGCTCGTTAACCGTATAACGGTAGGTCGCGCTGATGCAGCCGTGCCACCACACGGGTTGTATAGAGATGGATACTGGACTAGAAGTTTGAGACTACTCTACCATGTGAACACTCAACTTGACCCGCAATTACCAAAAAAAATCATCATTATTTATTTATTAAATTCGAGGTAATCCTAGTGGCAGGTTCAAATGATCAGGTTTTAATTTTTTTTCTTTTCAGTTATTATAATCACTATAACTATTCCGATTTTTCAACATTTTACAGATACTAGAACGATGTCCAAGATGATAAATTTTTATTAGATAATATTATGAATATTCAATATTGTTCCGCATTTGACTCACGCTGTCCCAGTATCTAGGACTGGGATTGGAGGATTCTCCGATTTTAAATACCAATATTCCCGGCATTGATTCTTCCATGTAATTAATTGGATCGTCGTTATATGTCCGGTAACATGTATTTTTCATGATTTCAAAAATTAATAGACATTCTGACGAACTAAAAACATATGAGGTTGTATAAGGAAAAAATAGATCTGTGATCATGAATTTTTGCAGTGAAATTGAAACTGAACCTCGCTTATGGAGTTTCAATGCTACTTCAATTATTTTCAAAAATTTCTAAATTTTTTAAAAAGCTTCTCATGCTATTCTATTGAAAGTGACCAAAATCGAAAAGGGAAAATAGATTGCCCGAACCACTTGGATTACCTTAATTACTTGTTCAGATGTAGGGATCATCGGATGTTGGAATAATTGAATATAACAATACTAGGTAATTATCAATTGAACGGCATTTTACCCGTTTAATTCAGGCTTTCTCAGGTTCTTAACATCATTAGTATGTAGTCACCATAAAATTAATATTATCCAATCGGAAACTAAACATGTGCAAAATTCTTGTAATCAACATTGCAGTGTGCTCTTTTCTCGAATGATACTCTG
The DNA here is from genome assembly GCA_963921955.1 of Aleiodes alternator. NCBI lineage: Eukaryota > Metazoa > Arthropoda > Insecta > Hymenoptera > Braconidae > Aleiodes > Aleiodes alternator. The sequence continues at coordinate 6,465,911 of OY998100.1, read as the reverse complement.
TTTAATTATTTGTCATTCAATTTTTTCTCAATTAAAATTATAATTAAATAAATTATTTGTAACGCATAGCAAACAATGTGTAGACTTTATCGTGACGCCCAATCTAATTCGCCATTTATCATGATTCATAATAAATCCTTATGATTGATCCTATTCGCATATAATGCATGAACAAATCTCACGATTTTAATTAATCTCTTGCATTACTTTTGAGAAAATAAACGTGAGATTTAATTGATCTGATATAAACACATTAAACATTTTTAAAGGCAATCGTACTTTTTCCATTTTTTTTTTTAATGTCAATTCTTAATGCATAATTTATGGGGAAGGTCGTCGAAGGTCGTCGCACTTCTCTCATGAAGAATTATGTATATTTCTAACGTAAGGGAAGAGAGAGCAAAGGTACCGACGAATGAAAAGAGGGGAATGATATCCTTCCGAAGGGGAAAATCTCGTTCCGTCCACCCGGGGAATGAGTGCTTCGTCATTATAATGAGTAATAACGTCACGCCTGACGCGAGATTAACCATGGGGATTGCTGTTGGTAGAGCTACAGCTACTATCCAAGGTGAAAGAAGAGTGGGCAACGTGAGGGCAAAATGAGGATTCACATTGTGAGACTAGAATCGTTCTATTACATTTTTGGCTGAACACATTCAGTATTTTTTCACTGATAAATCAGGGAAAATAGATGTTTCCTATTGAATGGTTGGAGATGGAGTTTTTCTGATGATATCATTGAAAAGTTGAGGAAATTTTGAGTGGAAAATATCTGCCACAAGCGATTTTGTGGGATTTTGGTAAAATTCGAGTTTTTGAGGCAAGAATTGGGGGTAGAATCCTTTCTATTTCTGGAAAAAATCAGTTTTTCGCTGATATCTTCTGTTCTATTGGTTGTATCGCAAAAATTGGAATATCAATGGAAAGATGATCTCATTTGCCATCAATTTAGGGGGATTTGAATTGATTTTCATCGATTTTTCAATTAGTTATAGAGGAAATACTGGTTATTAGAAACCGCATTGAAAATCACTGAAAAATCGATATTTTTCTTCAAAAACTACATGAATCGATGGCAAATGATCTCACCTTTCATCTCCATTCGGAATTTTTGCGTTACGATCAATAAAACCGGAGATATTTGCAAAAGCCTGAAAATTATCGCAAAAAGCAAGGATTTCATCTTCAGTTCTCGCTCAAAAAAGTCGAATTATCGTAAAATTCCTGAAAATCAATTTTGGCACATGTTTTCTACCTAAAATTTTCTCAGCTTTCCAATGATATCATTAAAAATCTCCTCTCTCAAGTATTTCCCCTAATATCCAGTTTTATTCATCATTTTCCCAGAACTCAAATTCATAATTCACTTCAGATTCGTATTATTACCATTTTTTTTTGCTTTTTTTTTCATGAAGATGATAAAATTATGGTATATATCAATTCGGAATACTTCGTAAAAAAAAAAGTAGCTAAGAAGCGTGGGAATGACTCTGACGGCCTTGAGGTATTTCTAGTCTGGCTGAAAGGCTTTATAAAAACTCTAATGATATCTGATTGCTCCCTATTCAAGATGATCATACCTGATGCCGGCACGCTCACCGTTCACGGTGAGTGTATGTATCTTGATATACCTCCGGCACACTTGCTCCTGTCGTACCTGTCACTATTATAGCAGACCATCAATACATTGATGCCTAAATATGCTTCTGGATATGTGTGCAAGAATAAACGAGATATAATCCTCATTAATTGGAGTTGTTGTAATAGTATCATTTAACGAAAAAAAAAAAAAAATTGCATTGGAGCCCTTGACAGTAGAATCATGATACAGAAAATCCTCAAATTAACGAAGAGGATTCTCAGGATTGGTGATAATTCTTTGGATGGGAGTGCCTATCTCCAAGAGGAGGGGATAACGCTGCTGTGATTGGTTAATTTTGGGACTTACAGAAGAGCCAAACTCCTAGAATATCTAATGATATCGTGTACTCTCGATTTAAGTCTATCAATAAGCCTTATTTCAAGAATAATTCTTCTTCTGTTTAAACACATATAGGCCTCATAATGCTAGTCTTATGGGAGGTAACAAACAGACTTATTCCCACCTTTCTTGAAGCTAATGGAATAAACGCCGAAGGAGGAGGGCGTATTCCAGATATTAGATCTATCAACGATTATTGGATCAACGCATTAGATAATGTTGAGTTTTCCAACTGATGAAACATTTCTCGGTTTTAATTACGTGCTCCTAATGACGCAGAGAGAGAGAGAGAGAATCAACTTTGGGTCTATCCAAGTCTCCAGAGAAAAGTAAAGCCTAGACACACACAGAAGTACTGAGAGTTCTTGAGACTCGCCGTTGGGCACAAAACGCCATGGACCCATCGTTTCCCACGAGCTCAGAGACTGCTCGTGGCCACGATCTCTTAATCGTTACTACAGTGTCCGTGACGCGCATGCTCTGGAAAATGGGTCAGAAAAGACAGTTAAATAATTCGACCAATTTTTTTTATTTTTTTTTTTCAACTGTTTACCTTTTGAATTTCATATTTCGCATTTAAAACATATTATTACTGTTGAAAGAGAAGTATTACGAGTCGATTAATGCTGGCAGAAAAATAAATAAAAAAAAACTGTTGGAAGTACAGAGGGTGGGAGGATTGGGGAACGGATTTAGCGATGCAAAACGCTCTCTGTGACGATATATACAACGAGAAAGAGAGGGGAAAACTGGGCGCAAGAGATGACTGGTTGGGATTGGCCAGTTGTGGGCCTGACTCGTACACCTTGCATCTCTCCTTACCGATCTGTACGATCAATGTTGGAGCGAATGCCCCTCTCCTAGGAGGAGCCTGATGAAGTAGGTCATCTTACTATCTCACTGTTAGTTACATGAGCTTCGCACTGAATAGACATCCTCCTCTTGGGCTTTGTCTATGTACAAGTAAATAACAAGGTTGAAATCAAGTGGGGGTGGCGATGAACAGGGATTGGTCGTTGATTTTTCATCTCCTGTATTAACCTCTCCTCTTGCCCCACAAAATTTTCGCATTAACGTAAATTTAACGATAGATTGAATTTATATAATTTTTTCACGCCCCTCTAAATCATCCACCAACATTAATACCGTATTCATGGATAATACCATGTGGTTAACTGCTACACTGTGTGGTCGTATGTAGCAAGAAATACACAGCGATGAAAACAAGTCAAAGATTAGCCGCGGATTTATATATATATACAAACTATAAAGAATGTTGGCACTGCCAAGCGCGCGCGAGCATCAGATACTGAAAAACATTTTTTTTTTTTTTTTTTTTGGTTTTTTAACGTATATATATATATACACGCGGTTGAAGGGGTAACTGATACAGACTGGTTGGCTCTTCAATTTCTCGGAGGGGTTTGAACTCTCCGAGTTGAATTTCGCCCGGGACTCTGTGCCGGAACCGGTTGAGCGTGTCTAATCGTGTTATCTTGGAGTTAACCCCCCGTGACCGGAGATACCAGCTGAGATAAAAATGTGCGAATAACCGTACAGCCATGTACATAAGGACAATATTGTGAGTGTGTATGCTGGTAATTTTGTTTGGCTTGTAGAGAAATGATTTTGGTAGAGAAAGAAGAAAAAAAAACGAAAATATACTTAGGAGCATTAGAATAAATCACAAGAAAGTACAGGTCAATCACTGAGGGTTTTGTATTTACACTTGGAAATCAAGAGAAACTAAAATAGGATACTTCATTTCAACTTCAAAAGCATGCCGATTGTTGGATTTAGTTTCTTGATGCATATTATTTTCCAACTGATTACAGTTATTTCTTTTTTTCTTTCTTTCAAATTGGAATTAAAGAATTGTTGGAACATCTACCCAAGTCATTTTATTATGAAAAAGAGCCTCGAGAGAGAAGATGTGAATTATATGAGCGTAATACAAGAAGCCGCAGGGTTATGACTGATGGAACAGTAAACTTTATTCTGATGGAATGAAATAACATTGAGAATGCTGATGAAAATTATGAAATATCAGTCAAAGTCGAAAATTCATAAGATGATGTGGTCAAATAATTTTAATTCAATTGCTCGCATAATATTGCGTGCAAGTTTGTCTCAATTGAAAAATTACTGATGCCACATTTGTTGAAGCTGTGAAAAATGAACGAGTCCAGTTAATGTTTCTCATTGGAAGGTTCTAAAAGAACGAAAAAAAGGCCTCTTGAATATGTCGTTTCCAGTTTTGGTGATTGATGAGTGCAAAACTGAATACAGAGAATTTCAGAGAAATGAAGAGGCAATCGAATAATACATTTCATGATTACGTTAACTGGGAATCTTGAAACAAGATGGAGCCTCATTTGATTGAAATTAATAAGCTACGTCAATGAATAATCATTAATGAGTAGTAAACATATGGCGTCATGGAGGCGGTATTTAAAACGAAAAAAAGCCGATAAATCATCGGGCGTGGTCGTATAATAGCCAGAATGGTGAACTACTGGTTAACGAGTCTAAATAGCCTTGGACAGTCTGTTAGCACAGATTTTTAAAGAAAAAAAAAAAAAAAAAATTCTCCACTGAAAGAAACTCTGGGCAATTATAGAGCATCAGGAATGATCGATGATGCATTCATTCTTTCTTTTCTCTGGAGAGAAGAGGCAAAAAAAAACAGAAGGCATACATAAAGTAAAACACAAGGGCATGAGTGAAGTGGTCGAAAAAAAAAGAGGTAAATGGAGAAGGTAAGATTATTACGTTGCTCGAAGATTCCACGAGTGTGCGTGTATGCATGGTATGGTGCGAAAAAAAAATTAAAGTACCGAATATCAAAATCGTCCGAGCGACTAACTGAAATGGTCTTGAGCCTTTGGGCGTATTATTATTCGGTTATTAATCAAACTTTCTTACGAGTACACCTGTCAGCCAGAAGCCGTTTGTATATACGTACAATATACATTGCTGTGGCTTCTTCTTGCCTCAGCAAGTCTCATCGTCTTGTGCAGACCAGTATATATACACTTAACAATGTGCAAACAAGCAGAGGCGCGAGCGCGGACTTATCGACGCTATTCCCTTCTGTAACTCATGACTGGGTGATGCATGGTGCGGGCTATGCTTTTTTATTTCCTCCTTTTGTGTTTCAAAGGAAATAAATCTAAAAAAAAAAAAAAAAAAACAAATCTACCACAGCACATGAGAATATAAGCTCTGCACGTTTTCTTGATGCAGGAATTCTAATAACAATTTGTGCATCGACACCGACAAGAAACTGCCTGAGCGTTAATGTCGCAATCAAGTTATTCGACTTCTTGCAGTGGTAAAAACATCTGTACGAAGATACACAGACAGAATAGATGTGTACTTGAGAATGAAAGAATATATGAAATTTATGAACTGCAAAGATCGAAGAAATAAGTAAAGTCGGTCAATTTTCTATGATCATATACTCATTTCCTCATTTAATTTTTATATTTATATAAAACTTCTAGCATTGTTCTAGCAAAGAACATCAGTGGTAAGCCTATGCCTCATATTCACTGATATTATAAAGGGAAGAGAGGTTTAATACCGGCTTCTTTCGAAAGATGCAAATGCATGGTACGTGCACGTTGAAAGTAGCGTTTGTCGGCTGCCACAGTCAATCCCATTGAATTTATATTCAGGAATGTAGGAAAGTAGAATCTGATGACCACGATGAAGCTGGAGGCTCACAATTAAAACGCTATTTATCAAAGATTTTTTGAATAGAAGCTTAAGAAATTATGAGAAAGCACTGAAAATAAAATTCTTAATGGTTACTTCATGAAGGAGAATGAATCATGTAAAAATATTGTTTTATCTGTACTGAGGGAAAAAATAGTTTTCTATGGAAGAAATGGAAATAATTGTGAGATAAAACTTCTTTATTATTGGCGATGAACCATGTAAAGAAAGTAGAGGATTTATTTGAGAGGAATCAATACCTATTTCTACTCATTTCTTGTTAATAAATTTTGCTAACTGATGAGGATGAATGAACAATTATTTGTCCAAATCTCCCTCCTGCATCGATTCTATCTCCATCATATTCGCCATTGATAGTTTCATTGAGACAAAAATTCACTTCTGCCTAAAAAAAAGTTCTTGCCAAAAGAAATGACGAAATTTAACGCCAATCAGAGTTTTACTTATTAAAATTACTCATGTTTTATGGAATAATGTTAAAATAGTTCGACAATATGCAATGGATTCCTATAATGCGTTTACTACTGACGAAAAATAGAGAAGGTTGCTGCCCAATTTAGTTTATTTCCTGTAAACAGATTTTTTAACGATTATTAAGTTTTCCTTTGGTCAAATTATTTGGTTTAGGCACAAGTCAATTTTTCTCTCAGTGTATATAATATTCCTAGAAAATATTTTTTTTTCTCAGTGTACAAAAAAAAAAAGAAATTGCAAACAGAATGACGCATGACATGAATGCGTCTAAATCAAACTCCCCAAGTACAATCGATTATTAGTTGCGATTTGCGAATGTCCCACGATACAAATCGACCTGCTGTCAACTCCCCGTTGTTACCAGCATGCCCATTACAAAAACATTCAAGACTCCCAAAGGATTTCCATAATATTGCTTGGACTGTGGTACTGTGGACGACAGGGAAAGCAAGAGAATGCATAGTTAGTGACACGGGTTTGAACATTTGACGCAGGTGGAATACGAAATTTCCAAGGGAGACAACAAGAGAGCCCAGGATGCAATCAGCTCGTTATATTCGAATAGTATTAAGCAAGTATTTGGAAATGGAAAATGTTGTAAAAGGAAAATTTCTTAATTTTTCCAACTGAATGGACGTTAATTGAGTTCATACGGAAAAATATTCGGTGAAAATACAAGAGTTTCAAGAGAGGGGATAAGGAAGGGAGGCTGCAGTTAATCAGCAATAGCACAACAGGAGTCTGTGACGGTAATCGTCATTCTTCTGTAGAGCAGAGGACTCCAGGAAAAGAGCGTCGAGTTGGAACGATTATATATGTATATAGATGGGTGCAGCAGCCGGTGCAGATATCTCTCCCGGGTAGTTGCGCAAATAGCAGCAGCCACCAAAGCATTTGGCTTTATATGTAGTTGTATATATGCTCGCGTGCCGTAAACTTTGAGCTCGTGCGCGCGATGCTGCGACTCGTACGTGTGCCCCAAGTGTGCACGAAGTGTGCCAGAATATATGAGAGAGAGAGAGAGAAAATAGGGAGGCTCTTTGGCTGGTAAAAGAATCTCTCAGGGGAACGTGCCCACTCATTTCATCGCTTTTAGATGTCTCCGACATTTAGCCAGACATTTGGCCATATAGAAGCAGTTCATAGAGGCATCGCATAGTAGACATGATAAGTATGTAAAAATTACCAATGTAAAACGAAAAATGAGCTGTTGTTACTATGACATCAAGGAAGTCACGCTTCTCATCCAGCATCGACCCAAATAAATTGACAGAATTATATCTTATATATGTGTCTATGTGTTGTTTACATGGCTTCTCTCATTGAATTATTTGATACACAAGAGGCTTCATATGCATATATACCTTTTGCGATGATACAGGCTTGGCTTGTGCGCGGTTCCTGGATCACCTGTGTATTTGCCGTTTCACCTGGCGTAGCCACTCCCGCCAGTTCAACTGTGGGATATACCACCTCCGCGAATATGCCGCCTTTTCACTCCTGGCGTTATTATCAAAGTTCACGTCGAGGACGCTCGTGCCTGCGCACGCCCGAATATTACCATACTCTCTATAGGTCACGTTGTAATGCTATTCACCATCCATCCTTCATGTACTTGATTTGTACACGTGTATATGTGTATGCCTTGTACTTTACTTGCATCGTTGCGTACTGCGCTCTTCATAAATGATCATCACGAAATTACTCGTTGTTTTTTTTTTTCTTCTTCTTCTTCTTCTCCTTCGTTTGCACTATGTTGAAATTTTATAGTGCAATTAGGTGAATCCTCTGCAATGCGGAAATCGCCCACTCTTTGAGTGTGTCCTGGTATATGTCCTGGAATTTTATAAACCCGAGGCACGATCTACACCCGCAATGCGGTCTACATGTGACGTTCATATGGATACAGAGTTGAGACTTTCAAAATTTTATGAAAGTATCGTAAATTTTTCGGCAAAGATTCGTAGTTTCATCACTTTCTCCTCTCTATCTCTATTAAATCTGCATCTTCCAACGGGACAACTTACTACTTCTATGTTTTTCATTTTTTTTGCTCTACAAGTTCATCGAATCACTAGTCAGAATGTCAAAGGGAGTCTACTAAAAAAAAAAAAAAGATCTCCAACAGTTTTCATTGTTAGAAACTTTTATGGTCCATTGAGATAACAACTGAAGTATGTGTTTATTATGAAAATCTGGCGTAGTATCTGTGAGAGATGTAGGAGGATGCTGCAATGAGTTGTGCTTCATTGTCGGGGCGGTATATTATTAGCATACATTAAGAATGAAGAACATGAACGATGAACGATCCAAAAACAAAGTCATCATGATGCTAGGAATGATTAAACAATGCTATTGAATACCGTTGTACACAGCATCACACTGGATAGACTGAGGCGTATTTTGATATTCAAGATGCAACTAAGCCTTCATTAGTTGATGGTTCATTATTTTCGAATTCCCCTATCAGTTACTGCTATCAATTATTCTTATCACAGCAAATATCACAATCATTTGAATAAAATTCCGTTAAATATGCACTTTATTCATGTAGAAAACAAGTGGAGGAGGAGAAAAGCGAAAAAAAATAAGTTATTCGGGCTAAAAATCCTTTTATGCACTTATTTGCTGTGTGTACAAGTCTATAGGAAGAAACATCGTGAGCAACCGTTGTTGGCAGGCGCGAACGTATCAGGACTCCCACGTTCCCGCGAGTGGTTATTCGTAAAAGAACAGACTAGCAAAATAAATAGCCGCGGTTAATCCTGAGAGCGAGATTACACTATGATCGTGAGGTTGCACGCGAGCCAACATCACCAGCAAATCCATATACACTATATAGTAACGAGAAATCCCTTTTGCACTTCATTTACATTTTGACTGTTGATATACAGTGAAAAATGTCGTCAAGTTAAAAATAATCCATTGACTTAGACTAACATTAAAATATAAACTGATCTCTGAGTATAGAAAGTAATGGTTAATTAGTCAGATCGACTAATTGCCCTGTGGTGACTTTGCACGCGGTAGAGGTTAGTGATTTATCAAGCAAACCCTTTCCTGTCTTAATTAAATTCAAACTCGTGCTGTTGTCACGATGAGCGATCGAAACAATTAGATAGCTGATGAATTTTATATCAAATGTGAATTTATCAGTTGATGAAATAGACGGTATGCCATTATTTTTTCTCTACAATTCTTTCATAGTTCTATTGATAAGTCCGTATTGCATGTGTTGGTATCAAAAGAATAGATTGCGTGTCTACCACAAAACGTAGGGTGCCTAAATAGAGAAGAAAAGAACAGCTTAATGACAAGGTTACACCACAGCATATGATGCCAACGCATCATTATCCACAGGAATTGTCTAAGAACAATTTGGCTGAATGGCAGCTAAAGTTATACGGTACAATATCTAATATAATAGTAGCTGTAGTGCGAAATGCCAGCCACTAAACAATATTTCCATTGGGATAAAAATTTTTTTTCATTTCTGTACACGATGAAGTTGAAAAAAAATTGAAAACCCCTTATTTTTCACTCTGTTGTGTCAAGATTTATGAGTGGAATTCTGCCATCAAATACAAGATAGAAGGTACATGAGTGCTGAGTTATCAAACTAGCTGTAACGAGAGAAGTTGAAATGGACTTTTTACTTTTAGTTGAAAAGAACTTCAGCAAGAGAGTCATATAGGAGTACACTTTAACGAGCTCACCGAAAAAGCAGATTTATATGCGTATAGGCGAGAATGATTGGATGAACGCCTTGAAGTCAAGAATTACAGAAGAGCAGTAAAAGCCATATACATTAAAAGGTAGAAGAAAGAAGAAAAAGAATGTTAAGCTGTTAATATCAGTTTTCTCATCTAATCATAAAAGCCTAGTGCACTCACAACATTTACGGCTCATTGACATGCATTCACACTGTAGTATTCATCTTACATACACCTTTTGAAATTAACACTCTCCATTTATACTTCACAAAGTTTATGCATTTATCCAGAGCAAGGGTATTCTATTCGCTCATTAATAAGAAAAATGATAATTGCAATAATTCAGAGATGAAATAAATATTACGAACAATGGATTCCTCTATATATATATACATATATATATATCTTGGGATGAATACTTTTCCGACCTTCAACTACTTGTTGTTTGAAGCTCTACTCGTTGAGAAAGAGCCCTTCTCGCATGAACAAGAATTGTGGATGCAAATCACGTGTTACGGACAAGATTGCAGCTGGACACGCGAACGCATACCCAGCATACTCTCTCAGACTGTCTTCGGTTTATCCAGATGTGGATCAACCCTTAAGTAAACTACTTGTGCTTCTCCTCCTAGTTGCCCTTCGGTGTGTAAACAAGATTCAAGTGTAATAGGTAGCCATCGGGGGCCGCTCAGTCATTATAACTACGTAATAGAAGAGATAGTTCTCATTGATTTGAGAGTAAATAGATGTGTGAAGACATAACAGGCTAGTTCTAGTTCATGCTGTATTATTTAAACGTTAGATTATCATTACACGATTCTCTCTGTAAATTTGCAACTTTGATTTTTGGTTTCTCCATAAAATTCAGAGAAATAAAGCAAATTTTAGTTTTGATACATAGCATTCATTCGAAAAATCACTCGAAATCATTTGAAATACTTGAAATTAACTTTCCCCCTTTATTAAAATCATTTGCATATTTCCACCTCACAGAATTGCATATTCTCGCATGATCGGAATTCCTTGTCTAATCTAAGGTGTCATTAGTTTAGCAGGTGTGTTATCTAACAGCATTTTCGGACTTTATTGATTCTAATTGAAGAATTTGAAAGATTAAAGCACTTCTACCGGCGTTGCAATACAATAATTTGCGAGACACATTGTTGCATATGTGTGTGTATGTGTGTATACGCGCTTACTGCGTGCATAATCCACCGTTATCGTTGATGCAAATTAATAGTGGGAATCTGGCGTGCATAATGTGCCGACGATTTATGAATTATACATATCGCTTGAATGACTGATCTACCGGTTGGCAGCATTTGAAAGGCCGACTGTACCGATTACATTTTATCTCATTCCACGAATAAATGAAATATATACTGTAATTGAAAGGATTCTCTACCTAATTCACCATCTCGTGCATACGAAAAAAAAAAAACAAAAAAAAATACCTTAACGCAGAAAATTATCATGTAAAATTTTATTGAGTTCTTTATATATTTTCAACAGTTTTCAACATGCAATGGGGCAGAGTTCGAGACTTTCATGCTAGAGGCAAATAATGGGATATTGATTTCTGGCGGTGCATGCGTAGGATTGGCATAAAGTGTATTGACAAAGTACTCACGTGCTTGTCACGAAAAAAAAAAAATTTGTAATAAAAAAATATTGAAAATTGACAAAATACGAGAAAAAAAAATGAAAATTACGCCTTAAAGCCTTGTACGAAGTTAGAAGACGTGATTCTCGCCAGGAAAAGGGACAGGTTTTGCTGTAATGCAGAAGATAGTCGACAGTATCATCAAGCAAATGATGAAGTGACAGCTTAATTAACTGTGTAACATGATGGTAGACAAGGAGGAAGTGTGAATGTATCTAAAAATTTTTACAAAATATAGTCCTGCAAACTACGAAATGAAGAAAAAAAAAAAATAATGGGCAAATAGGAGAAAAGGTTTTTTATACCACCCAGCAATTTTCATGACTTAGTGAACAAAGTTTTCTCTGTAATTTTATGTACGAGTACAATCAGACGTATGACGTGCCTTCAATCCTGCCTCTCGTGATTTTTATGTCACTGTTCAAAACAACAACACGTTTCAATTTTTCTGAATTTACTAGCATCCAATTTTCTATCAGAGTCTCTGTAGAAATAAAAAAAAAAGAAACGCTTTATATCTTAGAAATATATGATTAAGCCATCTAATACCTGAGATCAGACAATGGTACATGGGCATTATAGTGATTTGCGACACATTAGAGATAAAATTAATGCAGATGTGATAATAATGATAATGATGGATCAACATATAATCATGACTGATGAGTGTTAAGAATAAAGAGAGAAATATAACTTGTAATTAACATGAGCAATCATGATAATACCAATGAAATAACTAATTTTCTTACTCTATTTTCTATTATTCAAATTGAAGAAAGTATAATTCCAAGCATACAAGTAATATACAAACATCAACATCGTCCACAGTGCCAAGAACATGTGTACCATTAATTAACCAGTTCATTAGTAATGATAGCTCAATAATGACGATGTACCACAGCTAAACATGAATACAGGTACCTTATAAATCATAAAATTTATTTGCAAGCTCGGAGTCTTTGACTGTATGCATCTTTAACGATCTTACGGGTGCCATAGGTTTGTGTTAATACACATTGCTGTGGCCTACGGTTATACTGTATAGAGATGTATGTGGATGCATATATCAGCATCGATCTTCCTCTCGTGCGTAGATATGTGCACGTGTTGTAGGAAAATAAGAAGAAAAAACGAAATAAACAATAAAATAATAGAAAAATAGATACACGAAGAATCCCGTGGGAAGTACACTGGCGCCCTCTGCTTAAACAACGGAACGGTAATGCACTCCAAGACCACCTATGATAATGATAACTATTGGAGACGTAATTGTAAATTTGTTACGCCCTCGATAGAAAGCTATTTTCGAGTCATTACTCCGATTTTCCATCATCCAGCCCTCTCTTCTTCTGGGTCCACATACTAGCAAACACATAATCCATCGAACAAACACGATCTTCAACGTACGTGATCTTAGTAAGACCTTCAGTTCAATATTTCCCTTGATAATCATCATATTGTAATAGATGAATACGATCCTTGAATCAAATATCCAGATGAGTTACGAGGAAATTCACTTGCTTAACAATAGCAAGAAGCATTTTGTACTTGTATATCCTGGACTCATATGAGAATATCTCCAGTTAGTTTTGACAAAATCCCTCCTGGTGTCGCCCAAGCCAATGCCGTCACGTGCGCATGCTCACGGTGGTGGTCTATTAGGTCTGTTAGTATATAAACGAGGCAAGCCATAGGCCTGGTCGAGCGATATACCTTGAGGTGGCCATATCTCCGATCTATCCGATAAGATGCAACAATACAGGAAGTCGACAGTGGGGCCATCACGAGGAGGAACAGCAGCCACACAAGCCTGTTTTATTTTCTATCAGAAAACTTGGTACGTGCGCATATTTATTTTCTTTCTACTATTGGTACATAAACTCTCCCTTACGTACATTTAAATGCGTACTACCCTGTAAATTTTCCTATACCAACGAATAGAAAACTGTCCATCCGACACAATCCTAAACATTGGGGAAAGATCCGAGATTCTCGATAAGATCCGAACATGGGGTGAATTAATGATAATGTGGAGCATATAAAATGAGTCCTTTCGGAATAGAATCTCTCAAAATTGCTGCAACAAGGAAAAAAGTACCCTACTCATGCCCTTTTTTCCCCCCACCTATTCCTCGACATTCTCGTCTTTTTTCTTCATCGAACGAATGAAAGATGTATTCGAAATATCGTTGCTACTAGATCGTGACACGATGCGACACGCCAAGCATAGTTTCAGCCCGATGAACCCAGTGTAGAGAGTGCATCCTCCATGGTTGGCCCACGCGAAAGGATTCCATGAATGCAAATTTCCCTTCGAACTATCGTTGAATCGTGAGTACCATAGTGGCCTGCCACCATGTGCTGAGACAACAGATATAAACAACGCTCTTGTGTATAAGGGTGGCAAAAAAAGAGAATACCGTCTCCTTATATGTAGATAAGGTTTATCGTGTTTGCACTTGCACCACGATCACCAACAGCATAACGTACATACACCACCACGACGCGAATATGCTAAATAAGATGACCAACAAGGGTCACCAAAGTATCTGCTCCTCTTTTTCCGGCTTCGTTCACTACTCACAATAATCTATCATCCATTCACTCTTTCAAAATCCCAACATGTAGTGATGAATTTTTCCTTGGCGGTTTTTTTTTTTCTTTCACTCTGGTGTGAATGTATTACTAGGAATATATTAATTGCAGTAATCATTGCATAAGCATCCACAGTTTTATGAGAATGAGTTTTGTTTTATAAGCAGCCATATTTACATCTATTCAGAACTGACAACAATTTATGGTCTGGCGCCACATACGTATATACACGCACAGTAAATCAGAGACTGCTGCATGCTATTTTATATCTAATTTTTCTCTATCCTCAAGTGCATATTCTTTCACCCAACTTTTCTGTCCAACTAAGCGTTTTTTACGTTATGCAACTGAGATAAATTGTGAACTAAACGATTGAGATGATTGCTTTTGCGTGACAGAATTCTCAGTTTATCCTGAATTCATTATCTCACGGATTAAATCATTCGATAATCATGGAAGAGTCTCTACATATACAAACTACCCAGGCAGGAGCATCCGAGCTCTAACGAATGATTCGACCTTGGCTCAAGCTCGACGAACCGAACTTCGGTTTCCAAAGTTGAGCCAAGTTTGGACCTTCAGTAAAAATGGTCTCCGACCAAGGCTCGTATATGTTCATGGTCTGAGTTCCATGTGCCAGACTTGTTCCAAGCTTTATCCAAAGCTCGTATCCGAAGTTTGGAATTTCGAGTTCTCATCGAGTTTGAACCAAGACTGAATATCGAAGTTATAAAGAAAAAATTCTACAAGCTTGGTATCTTAACTCGGCACAAGCCTTTTCCCAAGTCTGATACACCAAGCTACGGGAATGTCTAGTTCGAACCGAGCTCTATCCAAGCTTGATTTTCATGTCTCGATAATCATGTAATTTATCTGAGTTTATTTATGTAAACAATAATTGAATGAAATTATCAGTAGTAAAACATTGGAAGAATATAAATAATATTCTAATAGAATTTTGAGCTGAAAATTGAAGAAAACGTTCAGCAATAATATGATTCGATTTGATGTCTTATATTCTCAAGTCAATGGAATAGCCCAGTGGGTAAGATGCATGTTTCAGGTATAGCTCTCCGATGGAAATCTTGGACAACAACGGCACATAGGGTAATCTTCTCTGGGGAATAAAATCAGGACCCGCCATCTGAATGAAGATGTCCCTACCATCCGGCTCGAAAATAATTAATAACAATAGAATAATTCTTTTTTATTGCAAATTTTGAGAGTCGATGGTTCCAGGTTCGAATCCCAGCGAGGGCAATCTTTTTTTTCATAGCCATCTGTTTTTTAATATCATTCAGGGTAATTCATCTCGTGAAAAATCTGTAATTCAATGATTGTTAATGTTTAAAGGTTATGTAAACATTTTTTTTTTAAAGGGGAACATCACTAACTACCAAGCTTTGTCCATGCTTGGTGCAACTTCGGTTCCCAAGCTCGGCGCGAGTTTGGTTTTCAAGCTCGGTTCCGCGTTATCATTCCGAGGGCTAGCCAGGTTTGGACCGAGCTTAAATGCCAAACTTGGGACGAGGATGGAGAGGTCTGGTCCAAGTTTGGCTCAAACTCGGATCTTCTGTCATTTCCCACCTGGGTATGAATGATTTCGGAGGAAATCGGTAGCAGAAAAAGAAAAATAGTGCTCCCACAGGTGCACAGGTTGAATTGGGTGTAAAGTTTCCTTCAGGGGATATTTCAGAAAAGAGAACATTCCAACACGAGCTATACGATGAAAAGCGAAATGTTGAGAATTCCAGTTAAGAGTCTCGAACGATGCCCCAATGGTAGTTATCCACTTGTGAGTTACAGGCATACTACTGGGTCAAGAGCCCATCATTCAACAACTTCTGCAAATCAACATCTTTAATCTTTTCTTCGTCTTACAATTGGAATGATCGAAATTTGTACAACAAGGCATGGAGAATCGATGTTGGGTCTTCCGTCATTGAGGAGATAAAGTAGAAAAGAGAGAGAGAGAGAATAAAAAAAAATAAGCAGGATGAGGATGCAATGGTCCGGAGCTGGATGATGTTGCGCGCGCTGTACTAGTGGGGGCGTGCGATAGTTCAAGTCGTGAGCGGACAGCCCCGCCCGACACGACCGTGGAGCATCTTCGCTCTGACCCCTGCTAACTTACCTCTGTAGACTTCCCTCTAATCCGGCAATCCCTTGGATAGTCGGCAATCTGCCGCGTCTTCTACCACTCATGATCTCGTGGCTAGCTAAAAGTGTATAATACGTACTCCACCCGCAAACAGTCCATCGTCAAGGGCAATGTTTCAATGCGAGTCCTCAGAAAAACAAGAAAAAAAATCATTGAGTGAGGAAGCAAGCGTTGAAAGAAACGAAAAATGTGATAGTAGAAGAGAAATAAGAAAGAAATGAAGAAGAATGGCGAAAGAGGTGAACATAGCATATAAACGCAAGAACGAATAAGGCAGTGATAAGTGTGGGAAGGACAGGTTGCATAAGATCTAATATTATGCCAGCACAAACCGCGTTAGATCTTGGCGTCCATCGGTTCGCTTGACCAATAGGAGGTGGGAATTCCAGCAAAGATAGGAAGAATGGGGATCATTCAAACTCCATATATATCTATATATATATATGTTTCTGCCTACATAGAAATCGCGTGGAGAGCCGTTGAACCCAGGAAATGGCCGTGAAATAGCGATTCCTGAAAGGTTAACACCTACTGCATTCATCCCATTTCGAAGTTGATTGTGAGGAGACAGAAAACTCTTGTAGAAAGAGTCTAAATCAAAATATTCTTTCAATAAAGAAGTATAGCTTGTCAAAATTTGAGTTGACCCCATTGTCAATTTTATGAACTGTTTGAGGAACCAGTGATAATCAAAGATCTCAGATATTTTACTGATCATAATAGAAAGGTATAAGGTCGGTAGAATATACAGTAATAGTATGCAGCCTGAAGATTGAGGAAAGAGGTGAAAGGAAGATAGACCAAGCACAGAGTCCCCCTGGGTCATGAAGGTCACAGGGCTTCTCACGCCCTCCTAGTGCTGCACACAATATACTCTACTTAAGTGTAACCTGTTGAAGAACATCTCAAGCTATTAGCGGTATACAGTTAATTGTCCTGATGAAATATTCCTATAAATTCAATGGAAAGAAGGGAAATAAAGTATTCCATTGATTTCTAACGGACAAATGTTGACAAATTGCTCGATTATCCTTGGTGACACCTACCTCCATTCAGATTTGTTCGTGTAATCAATTTCACTCAGTGAAACTCATTACTCTAATTAATGTCCATGGTTTAACATTGAATGTATTGAATGGGCTTGACGACGCACGAACAAATTTGTCACAGTGTGTGTATTTCAATGGATAATTCTTCAATTTTTCAATGCAAAATTTGCTAAAAATCATTATTGTCTTGGCATGGAGAGATGAAGGATTATCAGTCCAGTCTTTCGAGAACTTAGAGAAATAACAACGAACGATCAAGAGAGATTATATCTTGTGCTATGGAGCGTGCGAGATGACCACCATTGTCTATTGCTACTTGTCTTACGATCCAGCCATCTACACCAGACTCGGATAGATCACGAGAGAGAAAGAGAGAGAAAAGAAGAACTACCGCCACCATATATCCCATCGATTGCGATTTATCTCGATCGGCTGCCACTTGCTTACGCCCAGCAAAGGAACAGTAGCGACCCTAACGTTCTTTGGTGCAACACATCATCCGAAATCACACGAGCAAGAAAAGTCTTGGCCAATTCCATCGGAAATTGATCGAAAGACACAATACTTTTGATAAGAGTCACGCGATTTTCAATTTTCCGGTTATCTCTCTCTTTACTCTTTTCTCTTTTTATTTTTCAGTGATATTGCACTTTCTTCGAGTGCAAAGACAATGCAACAAATAATTCCGTTAATACAGTTATACATTCAATCTTGATAGACAGACTGACTCTGTTAAGCTCATTAATCAAAGACAATCAAAGTCTTGGGAGCGTTAGTTCTGCTCGACTCTCAACCCAGAAAACTTACACACGCTATCCGTCATCTTTCTTTTGCACATCGAAAGAAAATACAACGAGAAAACTGTTATAAACAGATGGATGAAAAAACATATATATATACACACAAACCACCCACATGACTATAATGTTGTAAATGTAGTTATTACCACCGGATGTGACTTTTAAAAACTCAATGCGGATTCACGCGATTATATCTTTCTTTTGATCAAGCGCATCAAGCGATGAAATTGTGAAAATAAAATTGAAAAGACATGATTTTTCGTTTCCTGATGTCCTCATTTTGAAGGTATATTTTTTTTTATTTATTCATTTATTTAATTGCAAAACCTCGACACCAAATAGTCACGAGTATATCAAGTACAGTGTATAGTGTGGTTTCTTTCATCGTAAGTTTGTACGAATATGGTATTGCTGCACGCATGATAGGAATTTCTCGATAGTCAGTTAGAAAACGGACTTTCAGCGATTTATGGACAATGTTGAATTTAAAGTCTCTCAGTGAATAGTGGATGAGTATTGTCCCATCCTTTTGACCTGAGGATTTTATTCTTAGGACGAAGAGCTGTTTCCCATTGACCGCATACCCAATGTCGATGTCTGAGTTAATATCCTAGACCCTATCTTTAAAGACGTGTTTACTGGGAAAACAATAGAATCTCTGATCGTGTCTCCTTTGCAGAGAAATGTCAACAGAGGTTAAGATATACATCCACCTGTATAACCCAGCTGCAGGTTAATTCTACTCATTTCTATAGGATGATTCTATTTTTATCATCATCATCCTCCTCATTATTATTATTCTTATTATTCTTATTATTTTCATCATCTTTAATAAAACAAGTACCTGTTGAGAGGTAAGTCTGTAGCGAACCGAGACCATTAAATATACGGACTACTTTACCCAGACAATTACCATGTTGAGTTAACCAGGTGAAAGTCCAAATAACTTTCCGCTTAGATCGCTTAGTCTAATCATCTTTAGCAGGTGTGAAAAAACAAAAAAACTTCTACCATATAGTATATGTTTGGAAACTTTCCCGACGATTGCTTCCTTTCATTCTATTATCACGATATTCAGAATAAATTCAAATGCACAAGAGACTAAATAGGGAAAGTCTAGTCACAAAATTGTCTATTATACAAAAGGACTTATGTTTTTTGTTGAAAATGTTACTCACCAGTAGATGGACAAATCGAAATTGGCAGTGGTGTGGGTGTTGTTGATGGCGATGGAATCCTTCTTGTTGTGGTAATTAATGCTGCTGCTGGACTGTAACGTGGCACCTGCAAAACCACCGGCGTCTTCACTGACAGATCCACTGGCTCTAACTGGACCGGCGGCCCCGCCGCCTACAATAATAGATACACATTATTTCAATAACAAAACACATTTTTCAAGTGAGCTTTTGAAAATGTGACAAACGCTTTGATGTCTACTTTCAGAAACGTGGGAAACTTGTTTAGAGTTATACAAATCTATAGGGTGTAAAGTGTAGCACATGGGTACAACCTGTCATAGAGTTAGATAAATGAATCAAGCTGTGAAACACGACGCTAATAATACAACTCGTTTGTATACTACTAACTGCCAGTAAACTACCCGCCATTTATTGAAATTATTGCAAAAGGATTTTCAGAGGAGAAGCGAAGAATAGTCACTGAATCAATTTATGGAAGTTCATCCGGTAACTGAATTGACAAACCAATAATTATGAAAAAATTTGAATATACTTCTGAAAATCTGAAAAGTCACCTGTTAAAATTTTAAACTCTTCAGATATCTTGTTTGAGAGAAATTAATAAATAAAGATTTTTCAATCAACACGGTCCCTTATGGGTTTTCGTCTATAAACATTGAATTTGTGGCAATTAACAGGTTTTCAGGGAGGAAACTTCCATAATGGATGAATAAATGTGTAAAGAACAGTTTAAGAGCTTCCTCAAATCCATGAGATACTTGATGATTTTAGAATAAATTAATTTGTCTCGAAAAATGCTAATTTTCGGCAAGTTGATCTCTGTCTTACTCGCATGACAGTAACGTCAGAACCGTGCGTTTTTTGAAATCAATAATTGATGTATCAATGTATACTACGCTTGCACATTGAATCATCCAAAAATAGCTGAAAATGTGCTGAATTGATCTCTTTCTATTTAATCTTCAAAAAAAAAAAATATTTCAATGAATTCTATTTCTTACAAAAAAACAATTATGATCGACGAAGAAGGCTATCTGGTATATAACAGCTGTACAGGTTACGATTACGTTAGTCTATAACCACTACACTACATTGAGAAAAAAAATTCATTTGTGCCTAAAAAAAAAATTCTTGCCAAAAGAAAAGACGAAATTCAACGCCAATCAGAATTTTACTTATTAAAATAATTTATGTTTTATGGAATAATGTTAAAATAATTCCACGATATGCAATGGATTCCTATAATGCGTTTAGTACTGACGAAAAATAGAGAAGGTTTCTGCCCAATTCAGTTTATTTCGTGTAAACAGATTTTTTAACGATTATTAAGTTTTCTTCTGGTCAAATTATCTGGTTTAGGCACAAGTCAATTTTTCTCTCAGTGTAGTACTGATGATTTTTCGTACTACTAAATCCCATACCAGATGAACTTCCTTAATTTGGATTCTTCTCTTCTTTTTACTTGAAAATTTGAATGCTATTGAAGGCTTATTCATTGACACCTTATCGAAATGAGAAAACCCATCATTTGAAAATAAAAAGCTGTCAGTATCGTCCAATGATCGTATGCTTTCTACTTTCGCCAGTACATCCACAAGGAGTAACATGGTAATGTTAATCGAAAATTTTTCGGATGAAGCTTGTGCAATGGTAGTTAATTACATAAATTTATTAATGATGAGTTGAATGATGATTTCGTGAAAATTTGGCGTTAAAAAATTATAGCCAGGTTTTTAATTACATGAATTTTATTTTTAAAAAGAGTTGAATTACATCCCTTCAGAGGTAGAGGAGTTCCTGGCGCTTATGGCTTGACCAGTTGTTTGTACATGTATTGAGTGTAATGCATTATGTATATGCCGCGTGGTAAAGATTTCAAAGCCCCGTGCCATGAACGATAATAATCAATAACGACGGTAGCAACGGCAGTACTCAAGATACAAATTGTAAATTCTCCATGAAATTAGACAGTATCACGACTTTCACCTGTCGAATGTATCATCAGTACTACCTTCTGTAAATTCATCATATAATATTAAGCCAAATATGAGGTTGGTCATGTTCTACATTCGATTATATTATTTATATGGTGTAACTTGAAAAATACATGTACCATAATGATACAGAGAGAAAGAGAGTTTTCTGTTGAATTCTCTCTCTCTCTCTCTCTGCATAAATTATTTTGAAAAAGATTGATATTTATCTGCACATTATTAACCACCTGTCGAAGAGGTGAAATGTTGGCGCGTCTGTTTCCTCCTCGATTTTACTTATATCCACATCATCACTACCGATACATCATTTTCCATCATCGTCAAGTGCACAGAGAGAGAGAGAGAAAGATTCATCATTGCGAGAAATAAAAATATATTCGCTATATGGTGATTTTCCTGATTACTATAATACATTATAAAAATATGCAAAAAATAGTATTATGATGATCACTTAAGATGGATTGAATATTACTGCTAGACAACATGATCAATGAGGAAATAAATCAAATATGAAAATCCGTTAAAATTATTTCCCTTGTGTTCAATGAAAATTGAGCATATCGATATAAGATCTCGTGGTTTTCGGCGGAATGCAGTCGATTATTGGTGCCATTAGCTCGAAAAATTAAAAAAAATCAAATAATATTTAGGAATGCTTTGGCATCCAGTGAGTGACAAGCTGTTTCAACAGTTCAACAACTGTTTGAACCAAGCAAACGAGAGCGCATAAGTAAATACGCATATATGCATGTGTATGTGGCATCTTTTTCTCAGAGGATGACTCTACCGTGATGTGGCACTACACGAAACGACAGATGATGAATTACGAAGACTCGCCCAACGTCTGGTGATTAGATTGCTATGTACTTCAATTTTTTATTTTCTTCAAATAAACAAAAAAATTTTGCTGAATACAAGAAAGCTGCAAAGTGTAAAGGAACTGACAGTTGGCAAATCAGTTGGTAAAGAATGAAAAAAAAAAAAAAAGAAATGATGACCGTTTGTTAATAAGCGTCCATTGTCGAATGAAAATTATAATGCAATTTTCTTCAAACGTCGTGATAATTTTTCCTTTTCTTGTTATTCAAGTTCTATTCAGCATCACAGGTAACTAATGGGATAAAAATCGATTCGAGTAGCACGAGCCATAACGATATAAAGTGCAATAAAACGCACCGAAGAAACTGTCTTGAAATATTTTCAAGAGACGACGAATCATCTTGTACCGGTACTTCTAACAAACGGCTGCAGATGTTACTATGGTGGCTATCTTGACTGACTCAACACGTTTTACATTAAAAAATGAAGCTTTTTATAGCTTTACCTTCTACTTCCTTGTTTCCATCTTTCACACACAAGATAGTATTCAATACTAACATATCAAGTTGTAAAGATACATGCTTAGAAAATTATTTTATTGAAGTATTTTCAATTTTCAAAATGTTAAAAGTCATTTGATTTAGGGAATAAAATGTTGGAAAAAGAAAAAAATTCCAATGTATCCCCTAGAATACGTGTATTTATGCCATCCCACACATAGTAAGGAATCATGTCGTGGGACGCGTGTGAATCACACGGACGATTCAGCACCACGCCTCAACAACAACGTGTGAGGTACAATTGAACAAGAGATGTAAAATCTTTATTAGAATACAATACATTGTCTTCACCAATTCGAAGCGACCCGGAAGGTCTAACAATTACGCAAGCCACAGAAATCATAGAGAACTTTGGTAAGCCACAGCTAAATTCTCTTCCAGTATGAAATGAAGCGAATTTGATTTTTCCATTGCTTCGTTATGAATATGAAATTCCGAAAGAATAATCTTAAACCATCCAGCTCAAGAGCGTTACTAACTATCTATTCAATATGCGTATCGAGATTAGGTTGTTTTTCAGGATATCTATTTAAGAAAAACTTATCCAATAAGTGTACGTAGTGTACATTTACCATGTATTGCTGACCCACGACCTACGATTGCGATCCCTAGGGTTCAGACATACTGTTCATAGAGAAAGACAACATGAGTTATGCAAGAAGAAGAGGCACGCAGAGCATATGCGTCTGAGACACGTTTTGTCGTTACCGTTATCTCAGTATGCCGATCAAACCTCAGTACCTTCTCATGGATAGCTGCTGCTGGCCAGGCAGTGTCGAATAGATCAATATACTCAATTCAACAGAGAAAGGAGAAATAAAAAAATTTTCTATAATGTTTTGGCTAGATGCTTTTTATGTACGGTATATCTCATTTGGAATTACGAGTTGCAATCCAAATGAATCGTTATGTGAAATGAGTGTAGTAGATTGGTGGGGATTATCTCAGAGGCATCTTGACACGATTGCCATTGAAATTCCTCTTAATTAGAAGCTCAGAAGGTCCCTCTCTACTGATAACGCATCCTTGGGTGACGGCAAGTGAATACTCTATAGACGCACACACACACACACACTGTGCGCCACGAGAGAGAAGAGCAGGTTCAAGTGGCGGCTTGGGTTATTATCTTGCTTCCCTGGGACTTAAGCCTCCCTGCTAATCTCCACAAGTGGCGAGTAGTGGCGGCTAGATGGCTTCCACGCTTGCGTAGTTCACAGCTGATCCCACAGTCTGTCGAAAGACCTTACCATTAACGGACACCCGTGCAGGAATATCGGCGAAGGATTCTACCATGAGCAGTTAGTATTTATACCAAGTTGAAGAAGAAGAAGAAAAAAGCCATATGTAGACTCAAAAACGACAATGTGAGGGAAAATAAAGAAAGAGAGAGAATAAGAGGCCTCTGAGATTCCGTGACTGCCGAAGAGAGCTTTGGAATTCTATCAGAGGTAATCGTAGAGTGGCCTGGCAATAATTTAAGCACTGTACTCGGGGAACTTTTAGCTCTTAGCTATGCGACATCTCTCAGAGGAAGGTGGCTGTGTGTATCGTCGTCCGTTCTTGTTGTTGTTGTTGTTGCTGTTGTTGCTGCTGCAGACTGAATATGGGGGTACGACTGTTGAATGCCCTATGCCAGAAGTCGAGTCGCAGATATCCATGCGGTGTCGTTTCAGAGGGGAAAGAGAGAATATGTCTGATGCATATACATGTATCTACTACCTCTGGAGGAATGGGTAAGGAAGAAGAGTTCAACGGAGACACGTTTGTATTGTTGCCATAGTGTTCTCATGAAAGAAGGAGGAGGAGGGCTGTACCGTTATCATAGGGGCTTCAGTACTTGCACAAGTTTGCCGTTGAAAAAATGTCAATCGCGTATATGAGAGAGAGAAAGAGGAAGAGCCTGAGATGAAAAAGAGAGAGGAGAATATTTACCAAGGCATGTCTGCTGGATGACTTTTATTAGTATAGGCATTTAACCGTATACAGTGTCTTTGGGCAACTTCCGTAGCCTTGACCTCTCGGTAGCCTATTGATGTTTTTTCTTTGTTTTGCCCATTTATTTCTTTAATATTTCATTTCTCTTCTCTCTTGGGAATATTAAAAAATTCAAATGGTATTAAGATGAAATGAACATACACACACACACACAGAATGAGAAGCAATCTCGAGCAGGGAAATAAACGAAGTTCAATCGTCGATCTGCCCACGTACATCAGTGCTGTCGGTCACTCCTGAGAGACGCGCATCAATGGGTACAATCGGTTGAAGCTTTTACGATTCACCCGCGGTGGTACGTGCGAGCACGATCACCACGGATAAATCGAACTTTGACGCCTCTCTTTGGTCTTGAGAGACGATAAGAAGAAAGGAAATAACTCTTTGGAAAACGAGGTATCCTGAGCAACGATATGCGACCCGGTGAGATCTTCCCACAGGGCTAGTTCTCTTTGTCGTACATTACATACACACACACAGTTTGTGATAGGTATATAGCTAACTTCTATTTACTAGCTACCCTATACACATATACACACACACATACACATAGAGCTGTACCAATATACAGAATGGGAAAGGAAATGCTGGGATAAGATTAGTTCTGATTGCTTCTTCACGGACTCTCAAAGTTATATATAGATAGGGGTTGCAGTTTCTCTTGACCAGGCGTCGATCCCAACCTGATGCAAAAGAAGGGCCATTTGCCGCTCTTGCTCTCGAGACTTCTGCCCGTTAATGAGTTATGTTTAATTGGCGTGGGAAGAGTCACGCTAGTACACCCATCTACCATGGGATAACGGAATCGCCCTCATGGTGGATGCTCCTCTGCACTTCTATCTCAAGCTGGTGTACACTTATAAAATATTCTGCATTGAATGCCCTATACGATCTACATACATATATATATAATAATCCATTGAGTATTACTCATGTTGGGGAGGATTCTGGATTTCTATATGATATTGAGAAATTATGTGAACACAAGAAATATGGAATTCGTCCTCTCATGTACATGCATTTAACATTTCCAAATCAACACTTCTTTCTGGTTTACGTGTCATGAGGTTAATCCGTAGCCGCACTTTCTCACCTAACCAACTCGACTCACAACGACACACAGTACGTGCTAACATGCTGAGAAGCTATGCCATCGAGAATGATGCTTTTTTTTTTCTTTTGCTGAAGTAAAGCGCTATCAAACGCAGCAGCAACAGCCATATAGTAGTAATTTGGGTGCCATCACGTACACATCAAGTGAAAAATGAGCCAGTTTCCATTGCGGGAATCTACTCGAATACCATGCCATGATACATGTGATGTCCTCATGTATCAATATAACTTTATTGCAATTGATGTGGAATAATTATACGCTAAATGAAATTAATTAATTCTTTGCATTGTCTTACCTCTCTAGACGTTGGAGCCCCCAGAACACAGGGGCCGTCCGGGCGGCGAGGCGCACTGGCCCACCGCTTGCTCGAGAGCTCGTTCTCCTCCTGCAAAAAAAAAAAGAAGAAAAATAATAGAAATAACAAAATTATGAAAAAAGATGAAACATTGAATTTCTGCATTTATTGCATAATAATTCTTAAACATAGACATCTAGACATGCGCAGTAGCTAATTTTGTAAAAGCGCTTTGCGCGCATGGACAATTACGAATTACCCAATCAAAAAACAGCATCCAGCAAAAGAGAGAACTCTCAAAATGTAAGAAAGCAACATCAATTAGACTCCAAAAAAAAAAAAATCTTGATATTTCTTCCTGTCTAATGTAGAATGTCACTTCAGAATAATTAAGATCGCATCTTGGCTCGGCGTCAACGGCTGTCGGCTACGTGGTTCATGGCTTATAGTACTGTGCAAAAGGCATTGCCACGGATATGCTCACGGGGAATTACCCTATATCGCTCTCTTGCACGCGAGCGTAGTTATTAAAACGTTGAAACAATTATATGCTCACGAGACACACGAGTAGTTGCACCAGAGAGAGGATGAAATGTACAATAATTGTCACTGTGCTTCTTTTTTTCTGTACATTTCAAGTTTTAGTAATTCGGCCATGCTAGAAGACCACCCGGAGACAATTTCCTAGGTTAATTGATTTTCAATGCTCTCTACACTATATAATATTATTGTGTAATACATATTATAATCCATAAACATATTCAAAATTTAATTATCCTATTTTACATAAACAAAAAAAAAAAAAAAAACGTCGGCAAAGCCAACGCACTGTTGGAAATACTGATGTTACGCTTACTTTCGCTAGATTTCTCCTATTTTCCGTAATGCACTGGGATTGCATTTGAAATTGAATCTGCCACATTAGAAGAGCGCGCCCACATTAAGTTAAATTCCATCCACCGAACACGATCACGTCCCGGGTCGAGAATATCGGAGGAGCGGCCTGTTAATGACTCCATAAGGCGTCCAATATAGGATTTTTTTTTTCTCTTATTTCTTCTTTTTTTGATAAAAATGAAAGAGGAAGTCATTATTACACCACTCAGTAATTTGAATGCGATCGTTCAACAGGTGTCTGTTAGACTAAAAAGCAAAAAAAAAAAAAAAAATCATTCAACATTTTCTCACGATATAAAAACTTGGTTTTGAAAGTACTTAAATGCATTGAAAAATTGATTGCAATTCTCCCTTTATTCCTCCCTCTTCTCTCAGAATTTTTTGAATCATTAGTTCGTTTTTTTCCGCACTCCAGAATTGAGGTTTTACAATAGAAAGTTATTGTAGTAATAAACAAAAAATTCACTCCATTTCTCACGCTATATTTTTCTCCAAGTTGTTCATTTTAATCGATTATAATACATTAGAAGGTTGACACTCTAATACATATAATTTCAAAATTCTATCATGAATTATAGAGGCGATAATCATTTTAAAAAAAAACATGACTACAAACATGATTTCCAACACACTGACGACAAAGAGACTATTGAGGAACCAAATGTTTTAAACACCTGTTCAATACTACCTTCTGCAGATATTACGATCCTAATTATAGTACAACAGGTAGTTGCTAAAGGTAATCTCAGAAGTTGTTACGATCAAACACTTAGCAACAGACTGCTGACACAGAACACTAACTCTGTGCAGTCTCTTTTTTTTTTTTCACAATTTTGCTCAGAGCCATGATGATTTTTCATTGATGCACGTATATACAAACTAAATATTCCTCAAGTTTTGTGTCAATTATACGGTTATATTGAGGCATCGAAGATTTTTTTATGAGCTCAGCATGAATTCTGTGCGAGGCAATCGGTGAAAGTACACATAAAAGACTCTTCCATCACACCCGCATAACCATATTAGGTACATACGGAAGTAAGGGGGAGACATATACATGCAGATAGGTAAGGCGCCAAGACACCCAGGTACCTTAGATATGAATTATAACTCTGTATATATGCCAGCGTGCAATCGACTAAATCACGTTACCGAGCCCGCTGGCACGTGTTCTTGGTTAAATATTAGATATTAGATTATTACATGTCTTCTCCTGGTTCTGCCTCTATTCGAGGCGAAGGACGAAAATTGATTTCTGTATATTCACTGGAGTATTTAATTGATGCAACTAAATATGGAAAAAGTGCATTTCAGTTTTGATGCTGCGTATTACACTGAGAAAAAAATAATAGTAAAAACAATCAAATATTGATGTCATTGGTCCTTAGAAAATATTTTTTTGAATTAATTGAAAACAGTCGTTGAATTTACTGAATTTAGTCAATTCAACTAGTTAATCTGTTTGAATTAACTAAATTCAGTAAATTCAACAATTTCTTGAATTATTTCAAAAAAATATTTGCTAAGGACCATTTGCCACAATATTTGATTGTTTATATCCCTATTTTTTTTCTCAGTGTAGGAAAGTCACTTGAAATCAGTAACAATATCTGGGATGGAATTTTTGAATTTTTTGTCATTTTTAAAAATTTCCATTTTTTCAGGGGTCTAAACCTTTACGAAATTGAAAATTCCCCTCTTTCGAGGATATCTTTGGTTCTATTAGTCGTAGTGATTTGGGGTTGATCTTGAATGAAAGATGACATCATTCACCATCAATTTATGGGGTTTTTATTGGAAATTTATTGATTTTCAAGGTATTTATAAGGCAAAAACTGATTTTTATCAAATGCTCTATAAATTATTTAAAAATTGATAGAAATTAGTTATGAACTCATTATAAAATCTGATCTTTCATTCAAGATCATCTCCAGATAGCTAAGACCACTATAATCAAGAATATCCTCGAAAAAGTGAATTTTCCCAAGAATAAAAAGGCTTCAACCCCCATTCGAGCCCGAAAAGTTAAATTCCCCAAAAATAAAAGAAAATCAATTCTGGCGCATGTTTCCCACCGGAAATTTCCCCAGTTTTCCAATGAAATCATTGAAAAAATTCTACTTCAAGCCTACTTTCCCCTAAATTTATAAACTAATTCTCTCCAACTATAGAAATTATGATTTTCGAAAGTACCTCCAATTTTCACCTCAAATTTACATCAATTTGTATAATAAATGTGCTAGAGTGTCTCGAAAATTGCTATTTTATTATTCAAAACCTGGCTTTTAACTCACAGACCAGTGGAACGAGACTGTAAAGAGAATTTCCATCCAATTTTTTTTTTGTTGCTGCACATTTTCCATTTTTTCCCCCTAACATGTGTATTTTACTTGCACGGAGAAATTCTTTGCCAGCGTGGAAATTATGATTCTTGCTTGACCGTAGAAACACGACGAGAGGATGTTGCAGCGTAAACGGCGACTATCTCTTGCGCATCAGCATCTTCCACGCTTTTGACCCAACGTCCTCCTCGATTTATAGCGTCAAGTCTCAGATAGGTTTGTGCGCGTTGAGACTCATACGCCTTTCGCCTTCTCATATAATATGGGCGGAAAATCTCACAGTAAAAACTATCTTTCCCCCATTCCCCCCCCCCCCTCCCCCACGTGTCTTTATATATATATTTGTGTTGCGTATGAGCATCGTTATCACGTGGTAGCAGTTAAAACGCAATGCAGCAAGTGAGGCACCAGCTGTAATCTACGATCGTCTGTGTATATATCTATATATGTGAATGCGTACTTTCTTCCCTCATCTGCTGTTTACAAAATCGTGACTATGGCAAGTTGCTTGAAATGTTAAAAAAATGACCAACATGTTTAAATTTGCATTTTACCCCCAGCAGCAACGGACAAGAAAAAAAACGAGGTATTTGATGAATTTCAATCGAATCCTCGAAAGAACACAGGTTTCAACAATACTCGACGACATTTGCCACTTTACTGTTGAATTAATTGCACGGGAGAACTGTTGGAATTAATAATAGTGGGAAAAGCAGTGCGTGCGCTCAAACGACGAGCATTTTGTCGCCAATGATTGGCATTTGAAAGAACAAACGCGTACAATTACCTTGACTTGGTCGGCAATAGTGTGTTCTTTGGATTCAAAGAGGCTTGTGCTTGTCCTCTCCCAATGGTAGGCAGAGAAAAAAAAACATATATATACATAAAAGTATAAAGCGCCGCTTTCCTGGAGCAGCAAAGCCTGTGTATTTTTTTGTATTCAAGTTATTTTATTTCAATTTTTTTGTAATTAGTTATATGTTACCGACGTTATAATGAACTTCAAAGCGTTTCATCCACTATGTATTTTATGCACATAAATGTAAAGGGTAGAAAAAAAAACTCGTACAATGAGGTGTCAATAGTTCCCAGTTGGATTCTGTTTTGAATCGTTTGCACACATACTACGGCAGATAAAAGGAGTGAGCATTGGAAAAATAAGATTTAGGAACAAAAACAAGAGTCTGGCCAATGAGTAAACTGCGTTTGGAAATGGAAACTCGATCGGACTCTCTTTCTCTGTATGTGTATACTCTGAGTGAATGCGGCAAATAAAAATTCTACACGTTCAGTATGATGGTGGTATACAGTTGGGTGAGGCGGTGTACATCAATCGTTCGCTCTAAGAGAGCTAACTGAGTACGAGAGTAGTCTTGGCGACTTGAAAATGGCTATAGGCAATTTCTTGTCCTGGTAGTCGTAGTTGATTTCTTTTATCCTGATGTGCTTACCGAGTATGCCCAGACGAAAGAATCGGTCCGATTGTCCACTGAGTATCTAACAGTTTGCCGTCACACCAAGTATTCCAGTACTCAGCCAATGCCACAAGCTCTTTCTGATCTCTGTCTCTCCCAGTCTGCCAGAGATTTACGGGTTCTTTTGTCGTCTTAATAAAATCGACTCATCAGCATTTCGTAATTGCCATTGTCTTCTTCATTACTTTTACTTTTGCATCGACTCTCAAACACACAATTACTCATTAAACTAAGACAAATACAACCTTAAGTTCACATCGAATGAATCCCAAGTTTTATTTATAGAGCCAAATTCAAAATGAGAACTGTATATAATACAATCTAAATTGTCGAGTTTGGATGAAATAAAAGAAGAGATTAATAGATGGAAGTGTAGAGGGTCATGTACGGGTCATGCGACTCGAAAGAAATATCCAAAGACGAGTCATACAATCGCTCGAGAGAAACTAAAAAAGGCACGAACCACAGAGCTAAGAACAGGGTCGTTCACCGGAATGACACGTCACAGAATCATTATGGGGGCCTCCTGTTGCCGATTCACTTTTTTTGTCCTTGCGTGAAATGATTTGGAATTATTTAACTCAATCCTTCGACTTTTTCATTCTCCTTATTTCGTAATAAA
Source organism: Aleiodes alternator (assembly GCA_963921955.1). Lineage (NCBI taxonomy): Eukaryota > Metazoa > Arthropoda > Insecta > Hymenoptera > Braconidae > Aleiodes > Aleiodes alternator. The sequence continues at coordinate 6,434,419 of OY998100.1, read as the reverse complement.
CTTGTATCATTCTCCTGAATCTATAATAACTCTTTATACAGACAACTCTACAGGACTTGGTAATAAAATTCTGAAATGATAATTGAATCTAATTCCCGTGCTCTGACGATCATCAAGCTGTGTGACTTGGCTCTCAGGAATTCAATTGTATCCATGATAAAAGGATTTTGAATTACACAGAAAGACAATGAATTATTCTCGATTTGTAAAATTAGATTGATATCTTCACTAAATTTTGGATTAATTATTCTGAGAAAAAAAGACGGGCGGTCTGGCGCTGTGGATATAGTCAATGATTCACACACGGTAGACTCGGATTCGATCCCCGCCGGTGACACTGCTGAGATCTAACCAGTACAAAAAGTCTTGATCAGTCGTTGAATATGCCAATCTAAGGTGTCGAAAACGCGACATTAAATAATATTAAAAAAAAAAAAATTATTCCGAAAATTCATCAATTCATATCTATTCGCTGGTTGTATTAATAAATCCGTGACATCTGTTCCTTGAACCAACGTTTCTCTAATCACCTCTTGGGACGCTCCCAGTCTCTGTTGCCTCAATCGAAGCCGCGGCATATTCACGCCTTATAAAAAAAAAATAACCTCTTGCATTCTCCCTATTCGATGTGTGAAGCAACTCAAGACATGTGATCATCGTCCTCATCTTCACTTTTGTATGCAATGATACGTAGAATGAGGAAAGAAAATGTAAAGATCGGAAAATTATTAGATAAATGAAAATGTATTGTTCATTTAGATCGAGTGGATGATGTGATGACAGTTCATAGACATGTTGAGGCTTGGAAAGATGGACCGCACGCACATATGCCCTACGGGCAAACACGATCATGTAACTACCATCAGATACATAATGCATGTATTTCTCTGGTGTTCCAGGCAATAGGTGTTGAGTCGACAATGCGCAGGCGTCCAGCGATATAATCCAGTCCAAAGACAATGCAATGGCTCATATCTTTCATTGACTTCCGCAACAGATCTAATGGTTGATAAAAGAAAAAAAAAAAAACTTGTAAACCATATTGTAATGGTAAATTTGAATTTCCATCACTTCATCTGAAATACGGGTTATTCTATAACCAAAGTAGGTACTTTATCGCTAAAATCAGTCTAGACCAAGAATCCACAAGCAGTAGTTGCTTTCCATACAGAATCAGACAGTCGAGCATAATGAATTCGATGATAGAAAATGGATTTTACCATGAAAATGTAATATTATGAATAATAATATTCTATTCACATTGTATAGATTCTTTATGCCATTGAAAATTAAATTATTTTCCAGTAATAAAAAATTTCGAGAATTCACTGTTTGAAATATAAAAAAAAATTCCCCCCCAAGCAATTCTATTCCAATCGTTAAACCTACACAAATACGAGGAAAACTAATGTATGTGATACCTAAGAAACACTCTTTGCTAGTTGTCGATAAAATAAAACAGTAGAAACCAAGAAGGGCGTGAGATGTATATACGGTCTATGAGGCGCCTTTTCTGTACGTTTCCCACGTGCGATCCTGGTATGTCCGTCAGTGCTGGGTCTCGCCCCTTCTCGGTGGCCGGCAAACAGTACAAATATAAATATCGCTTCTAGAGAATAAAGGAGTGAGGAAGGAAACATATAAGCCAAACAACACGACACTCGTTAACGGAGATATACCTGTTGGAAAAAACAAAAAAAAAGGCAAGACAGCCACAAAAACACGTGGATTTTCGTACGCTGTCACGATTAAATATCACAGTCAGAATATCAATGTGAAAATATCACACGATAAAATATCACAAGGTAAATTATCATCTAACCAAAATATCGCAATTTTTTTCGTACAAGTGAAAAAAACCAGTACTTTATCAGCCGAATAAGTTTCTCGAATAAATTGAGCTATTCGTATTTGATATAGATATGTTGGTAAATGGGACAAAAAAAAAGTTGAGACAATTTCGAAAGTACGCTTAGTAACTATTGCCTTTATCCCTTAATGCACTTCATCAATGTTGCAGTGCGTATATACGCATAGAAATACAAGAGCCACCAATTACGAAATCCGTTGCAATTAACACGAACATTGGATTCGCCAGTTTAGATCTAATCATAGTACCATCGCCTTACTACTCCCACGCAATAATTACTCAAACGTTTGGATGTTTAATATTTCAAGCCCATAATGGTGGCAGTGTACGTTGATAAAAGTACCGACATTTTATGTGACTATCAGAAAGAAAAAGAGAGACAGCGTACTCTTTACCTTTTTCAATATGAAAGGAGAAAATTAACGAAATAATTGAATCAGAGGGGAGCTCTAGAGTATCATGCTCGACTTTTCAAACCATTTCGTGTATAGCAGCAATTATCCTCGTTCACTATTAACAATCATACTTTTCCTCACTTTTCTCCTTTTATTAAATTTTAATATTTTCCGTTTATCTTTTCTTTCCGTTTTATACTTCCTCCCTCAATTATTTAAAACTCGTGGCTTGTAATCGTAAAATGAAAATTCCATTCAAAGGGAATACAGGCTTGAGAATAACCAATTATAACTATCCACGGAATGTAAGAATGCAAGAAAGAATTTTCATTAAACATATGGAGAAGAGTCTTCACCAGAAATCCCTAAAGAAAATAAAGAAATAGTGGCGGTATTTACTGCGCAAAGAGCAATACTCCTCATGGACTTTGTTGCACAGTACTTACTACCAATTCGAAGTTTACTGGCAACAAAAAAGAAACTCAAGTGTCAGCTAAAAGAATATATATTGCTGACCAATTGTCATTCAGAGGAATGCACCACAAGATTCTCCTGGACATTTTAAACGTGTTGGAGACTTGTACAAACCCACAGTACATCCAAATAATCATGAGTTTACTTTCTGCAGTTTTACCAAAAATTGATGCGATAAAAGAGCTTAAATAAAACAATAACATTGACCATCACACACAAGAAACTCGCGTGCACCAAAAACATTCAGAGACATGTACACCTGTCACTGGACGATTTGCTTTATTCACGAATAAAAGCTCATTTTCATTTTATTGCGTTTCCCCCTTTCTCCATTTAGTGAGTCTCTCTCTTCGATGCGCTTGTACTACACAAGGGTATTTGCAATTTATCGTGCTAATTTTAGGACAATGGAGCTGAACACAACACTGCTGGGAAAATAAGGCTCAGAGGCTCGTGGATACTCTCTTTCTTTCTCTCTCTCTCTATCTTTCTTTTTCTCTTCTTCTTTCTTTATGCACGGATTACATCCCCGTATGATCGAGAAGTGGGGGGGAATTCTGTCGCTGTTTGTACGACGTTGGCTTGCTAATGCAGCTTGCTGAAACTGCAATGGACGACCGTAAATATACCGGGGGCTAATGCACCGCAACTTTATGTCCTGGATTACAAGACGGCCCCCCACTGTTGCACGACACGCCAAATACGAATTTGCTCATACTTATCTCCCTAGTTTCATTACTCTTTTTTTTTTTGTTGCAAGTAGAAAATAATCATAATCATCAAAGAAAAAAAGAATATATTCCATTATCCGAAGCTTCTCCTCGTGAAAAAGTAACGGTCGACTAATACTCTACGAATATCGATGTTTGCCTTTTTTTTCCCCGATTTTTCCATCAATTGCCACAACCACAAGTGCATCATCACATGATTATCCATTAATTCGTGAGAATCTCTCCATTGGAATTCTCTTTATAAATAAGCCCAGTCGTAAGTTGTAGAAGAAATGACAATTCCATTGGTGTTTCTACTACCACACAGACATGTCTTCTAGACTCCCTGCCATGCTGAATACCTACATCAAGATAAAAGAAGAGAAAGAAAATGAATTTTCTTGTCTCTTTTCGTACAAATTGATGCGAAAGAATTCACGCGAGCATTACGAAGCATACACGCATTTGCGACTCGGTTGAATTTAGCCAATTGGTTTCATGGCAATAGTGATGACTTGCTAGGCCTCATTACCCTTGCGAACCGTGCTTATTAGCTTTAAGACCGCAAAGAGGGCAGAAAACGTCGAGATCTCTTCGTAGGTTATGCGATGGGTTCACGCTTACCGTTTTGTAAAACCAGCCACTTTCCAACTATCATTTGAGACGATATATATAATGGTAACAAACGAGTATACTCTATTTATTATGATAATAATAAAATGCATCTATGGACATGGAGCTTTGAATGAAATTGAGAACTGAAATATATCATGGTTTTTTTTTTCTTTCAGGTGAACCTAAAGTGACTTATGAAATAATAATGATGTTAACCTTCAGAGGACCGGCATTTTGAAAATTTCAAAAGCTCATAATTTGTACTGAAAAGAGAACTGAGGTCCCCAAGATAGAACCGAACTAAGGCCGGATGTTGGCGAGTCAGATCATGACGCCTCAAGGCGTCATCTCCGCCTGGGGTAGTAAAAGCCCATGTTGAATTATGAATGTTTTTTTGAAAAGCTGATGAAAACGTTTGAATGACGTTATCAATGCTCGAAAATGTACACATATAGGTTTTCAAGGTCGCGGAACACAATTTTCCAGGCAAAATTGTCAAATCCAAAATCGGCGGATCCCATATGGCTGCCTTTTGAATTAAATTTGATGTTTTTCACTGATTATGACTGAAATGATCTGTAAAAACAATACCAAGACTTGGAAATATTCAAAGACTGTTTTTTGTAATAGCAGATATGATTCGCTCCTTCCCTTCCTAAGGAACAACTTTGGTCCTACTTGACTACTCAGAAGAACTATGACGCCTCAGGGCGTCATCCCAGCCTGGGGTAGTAAAAGCCCATGTTGAATTATGAATTTTTTTTTTTAAAAGCTGATGAAAACGTTCGAATGACTTCATCAATGCTTGAAAATGTACAGATTTAGGTTTTCAAGGTCGCTGAACACAATTTTCCAGTCAAAATTGTGAAATACAAAATCGGCGGATCCCATATGGCTGCCTTTTGAATTAAATTTGATGTTTTTCACTGATTATGACTGAAATGATCTGTAAAAACAATACCAAGACTTGGAAATATTCAAAGACTGTTTTTTGTAATAGCAGATATGATTCCCTCCTTTCCTCCCTAAGGAACAACTCTGGTCCTACTCAACTAATCAGAATCCTGAGGGCGTCATCTCGGCCCTCTAAAGGTTAATGGAAGAATATCGTATATCGTTCATTTTAGCAATGACAATACGTAGCTCAGGAAAAATTCTCAAAACATTTGATATTATCCATAGAATTGACAAACAAGGAAATAAGCCATTACCGAGTATCTAAGAACGCGCGTGCCTGCGGCGTGCATCATGCTACTACAGCATTCTAACTACACTGTATTATACGTATGTATATCTGGATTTATATGGAGAACGCTGAATACGCTACTTCTCTGCGTACTATTACACGTAATTACTCTTATGGTAAAACTTATGTTCTCTTGCATGGTATGCAATTATCGTTTTTCGAGGTTTGTGCGTTACTATTACTAAATTACGGATACCCTTCAATATTATGTATATCAATAAGACTACCGGTTTTAGTTACGCAGAGAGAGAGAAACACATGTTTAATTGGAATGAAGTTATCCCAAATGGAGACTAGGGTAAATTGAATTAGTATTTTTTTTTTCAAAGTGAAAGCCTCGAAGAAAAATTCTGAAAAAATTCAACAATAATGCAGACATATTGAAGCATCTTTACAATTTTTTTCAGATTTTTCGGCCAAGTCTTTCACTCGGAAAAAAATCAATTCTCTTTGGTTTTTATTTTTTTTTTCATGATACCAATAAATCAGTATAAAATAATTAATAATCCAATCAATTTCGAGTGACTCGTTTCATTTTGAGTTTAATTACTTAAAAAACTAATCACATGGCGAAACAGGGACACAGGCAAGGTCGAGCAACGAAATTCAATCATGAAATTTCGTTATTATATACATATATATATATATGATGATGACACCCCAGCCTCCGTCAATAATATAATAATAATCCGCGACAAAACGCAGTTGGTGGTCGGTATATGTGCATAAATACATGCGAAGTACGTAATGAGAATCGATTCACCATCTACATTTACGGTTATACGCTCCATGAAATAATGATATTGGAGGTATCAAAGATTCACGCACAGTAAAATTCGTGTCGCTATCTCGACGCGATCGATAAATTTAGCATTCATAAACGCAACACCACTTAAAAAGCGTGGAATTACTCGAGTGATTCGTTATGTATTGACTGGACATAATTATTATCAATGATTATAAAATATATATTCTGTCACCTACCCAGGCTTTCTCGATTGTTTTTTTTTTTTCTTTTAAATTTTTTTTCTTTTCTTTCTGGATTCAGGTGAAACCAGGAAATGAAGAAAAATAAATCAATTGAAATGAAATTCTGTAGTTTTAATTATTGTGTAAAACTACTTTTATTTTTCTTCATCTCAACAATTTGTCAGCCAATAGTCGATTCATCCGGTCACGAGTTAGAAAGCGTGCACAAGTACCATGAGGCTATATATACAAGTTCTAATGTTGACAAATCAAACAAATCCAAGTACCGTAACGCGCACGCGCGATACTTGTAAGACTTTACTGTACCACAAGAATTGTCACATTGAACCTGCTTTTATCCAATGAACATAATTTTTACACTACTATCAATGTTATTTTTGGCATTGATATTGTAATGAAATCAAGAAATCTTTATTGATTCATCTGGCTAATGATCAATACATAATTAATGAAGTTGGCAGCAAGACAATCGGTTGTCAAGAGAGGAATTGAGAAAACGTTATTATTCTTTTGGGCTTCGTGTCAAAATGTCTATCAGATACTCATAAATTAAATAAAACATTTTTATAATAATTTGAAGCCGACCTAAAAAAAAAACAATCCTGACCTAGGTTATTCTGATTCTCGTCAATTGTCCTCAAGATAATGGATCAATACTCACTCGTCTCGTCCTCAATAAAAGAGAAATTTTAAAAGACAAAATTTCTAAATAATCAATATCCTATTTGAATATGAAAATATTGTAATTGACACGAACGTTTATCGATTAATTAAGAAAAAGCATATAATTTGGAAGCATTTCCAGCACCTTTTTTCATTTTTTATTCTTTTCATTAATTCTTTGTATCTCTTTGAAAAAAAAAAAAAACAAGATATTAAAATGGAAAACCTGATTGGAGAATTTCACAAGAAATAAATCAAATATTAAAAAATCTTCTTTTTACGAAGTAAAAGTTGATTGCAGATAATTATATGAAGATGACCCCCAAGGGAATAAAGTGAAAAAGAAGTTTACTATCGATCACCGTGTGGAGCTATATCGAGTGAACTTATACGTATATGACTATATATATATTGATACGGAAAGTCGAGACACAAGGCAGTTGGTGAGTGGAAGCGAGCGGGACTGATGGGCAGTGGTCGTGTACGCGGAGACAACTTTACGAGGCAATAAAATTAATGAAAACCCACAACTGGTAGCAATGTTTATACTCGCTCTTTCTCTCTCTTTCTCTATCTCTTTCGCTACCTTTCTTCAGCTTATATATACCATGATAACAGGTGTGCAGCAAATGATAAAAGGTAGAGCAAAAAGAAAGAATTACCGCCCAGCAATTCATTGTTAGCTAGCAGCTAATTATCACAGATACTAATTGATACTCGATATATAATCGTAGTTGTGTATTATGCTGTTACACTTTTTTTTTTTCCTCATTCTCACAATAAAAACATTATTCATGTCTCTCTCCTTGACGTACAATGACAATAATTTGTTTTTGCTTCTTCTTTTTTTTTTTCACCATTCGCTATTCTCTCACTTGAAAACTCTCTCTCCATTGCTGAAACTTCTCCAACACTAATTGTAATTATCTATTTAATGAGATAATTACAATGTTACCATTTATGATGCCTTTACTTTTCTTGAAAAAAAAAAAAAAAATGGAAAAAAACACTAGAAATAAAAAGAATAAAAAAAACACGGATTGTATACTCATCCATTATATCGTGGGAAGAGAAGGTACCTCACCTGAAACGATTCATTCACTTCATTATTCTCCCTTTGCGGTCTTCTTCGTTCTCTCTCTATCTATCTCTCTCTCATTATCCCAGAACTTCCGTGATGTCAATTACGTTCAACGTTGGATTTGCCCAAGTACTCGCCCTTTCGTGCCCACCAACATGACTCGTCTGTACCTCTTCTTTTTTTACAATTATCATAATTATCATCGATTGGCGAGATATCGAAACGCACATATATATAGTGGAAGGTGGGGCAAAATGGACATCAGAGGTAAAATTGACACATCTAAATTTTTAGGCAAATATTATGGAAAACTCTTGAAATTAATAGAAATATTGACGGTAGATTGTCCTTGATGATTCCATCGGAAAGCTGAGGAAATTTTAGGTGGGAAACAAGTGCCGGAATTAATTTCCTTGAATTTTTGGCGATTTTGACTTTTTTGAGCATTTTAGAGGGGTAAAAGCCTTCCTTTTTTGGAAAATTTTCAATTTTTTGAGAATATCTTCGGTTCTATTGGTCGTAGCGTCAAAATTCCGACAGGAGGTGAAAGGTGAGATCATTTGCCATCGATTCATGGGGTTTTTAATCAAAAAATATCGATTTTTAAGGTATTTATGGGAATTTTTGTGAAATAATTTTAGGAAACAGTTTTCGGCCTATAACTATACCAAGAATTGATATTCTTGGATTGAAAACCCCATAAATCGATGGGAAATGAGCTCACCTTTTATTTGAGACCATCCACGGATTACTATGACCAATAGAACCAGAGATATTTGCAAAAAACTAAAAATTTTCAAAAAAGGAAAGGCTCCTAGCAAAAAAAAGGAAAGGCTCCAAGCAAAAAAAAAAGTACTATTAGTACATATTTCATGTACTGCTACTTTGTAGATCACTCATACTTTAACTTCCAGCTTACGCTGTACTGACGACGAACCCGCTTTTTACCCCTCAAAAATGCTAAAAAATATAGGATTTTCAGAAAAATCTAAAAAATACATCTGACACTCGTTTTCCAGCTAAAATTTCCTCAGCTTTTCAATAGAATCATTTAAAAAAATCCATCTCTAACCATTTCATTACAGTGTCCATTTTGCCCCACTCTCCCCTATATATCTCAATTTTTCCCCAAATTACAATTAATTAATTTCCCACTAATTTGCTGATTGATAATTGATTGAAAAACCATCAGAAAAGCTGGTCTGTCTAATGCATCAGTGATTTGAAGCCACAGTTAATGTATAACATGAATAACACCAGAACACCATACAGTTAGATAGGAAAAAGTGGTGGAGACGCACAGACCACATGAGAAAAAAAAAGTCTGGAGACGTCGTCGCCAATATAACCATAGCATTGCTACAGAAAGTAATGGAAAAAGTATCATCATTGCTATATTGAAGACTACAATTGAATATATAGATTTTCTTTTACACTTGGAAATAAATGAGAATAATTCATCTGACAGTTGAGTAAAAGAAAAATTTTAACAGTGATTTATCTCAATTGTGATTAAATTGAAAAGATGCTGACGCATGAAGTCATCTCTGTATCTTTCAACCCTGTAAGGTGAATAAAGTTTTTCTCACGGTGAGACTGTGTGTACCAAGGAGTTTCCATCATCCCCACTCTAACCACCAAGATATGAACACAAATATGATCCTTCACGTTATGTGGCTTATCTGGATGAATTCCTTCTCTTTATACATTAGCATAAGCTATTGTGACAATTCAAAACATCAAGTCATCAAATTCAATGACTTTCTTTTTTTAATTTATGCATGAAAATCGTTCTCAAACTGATGGTGATGCTCATTTCCATGTTTAGGGGAGAGTGTGGCAAAATGGACACTGTAGTGAAACGGTTAGAGATAGATTTTTCTCGATGATTTTATTGAAAAGCTGAGGAAATTTTAGTGGGAAAACGAGTGTCAGATGTATTTTTTTCGATTTTTTTAAAAATTCGATATTTTTCGGCATTTAAAAAAAAAATCAGTTTTATTTTAATATATTGGAGATTTTTCTGAAATTTTCATGAAACTTTTATAAAAATTTTCTGAGATTTTTTCTGATAAGTTCTCAAATTAAACTCCGGCAACCTTCCTTTGCCCATATACATTTTAAAAATCAGTTTTATTCTAATATAATTGAGATTCTTCACAATTTTTTTGAATTTTCCAGAATTTTTCAGAAAAGTTTCATGGAAAATTCAGAAAAATTCTGAAAAATCTCAAATATTATTAAAATAAAATTGATTTTCTTTTTTTTTCGGTTTTAGCGAATATCTCTGGTTTTGTTGCTCGTAGCGATTCGTAGTTCGTTTCAAATGAAAGGTGAGCTCATTTCCCATCGATTTATGGGGTTTTGAATTCAAAAATATCAATTTTTGGGATAGTTATAGGACAAAAACTGTTTCACAAAATTGTCCCACAAAAATGGCGTTGAATACCTTGAAAATCGATATTTTCAAATTGAAAATCCTCTAAATAGATGGCAAATGATCTCACCTTTCACCTTCCGTCAGAATTTTTACGCTACGACGAATAGAACCAGAAATATTCTCAAAAAACTAAAAATTTCCAAAAAAAGGAAGGATTTACCCCTCTAAAATTCTCAAAAAAGTCCAAATCGCCAAAAATTCAAAATAATCAATTCCGGCACTTGTTTTTCGCCTAAAATTTCCTCAACTTTCCAATGGAATCATCAAAAACAATCTACCGCCAATATTTCTATTGATTTCAAGAGTTTCCCATAATATCTTCCTAAAAATTTAGATGTGTCCATTTTACCCCTGATGTCCATTTTGCCCCACCTTCCCCTATATGTTGGAATGATTGAAATTTTTTGTATTATGATTTTTCAGAACCTGAGGAAGCCTAAATAAAATGGTCGAAACCTCGTTCATTTGACAATTATTAACCCCTACATTTCAATTATTCTCGAAATGAACTCAAATTTTTTCCATTAAAAATCAATTGTTCAAACACCCCTCAGCCTTACAAATTCATCAGATGTGTGTCACGATCAGATATGTAGTAGTACGAGACAGTTTAAGTTCATACATACATACATCAAAACATGTGACGAATGTTAATTAATGCCAGGGGGATTTAATTAAATTTTCTCAGCCGACTGAGAGAAGACAGACGTAATCACGTAGCGCCGATCGGTGGATGAAGGCAAAAAAGTATTGGTTTCATACAGTACTAACGCCAATCGACTAGACGTTTAATACTATCCTTATTGGGGTGTTATATACCTTCAAGCGTATAAACCTGCATCACTTGTAATAGATCGATATCCATGTTCACATATATCTATAGATATATTTGTGATAGATCCCTTTTCTCAATGGGCTGGGCTAAATTTTTTTCGCAAATTTTCTGCGATTTCAGTAAAGTTTTCTGCATTAATTCAGCTTGAATTTGAGAGAGACGAATTAAATGAAAATAAATGATAACCTATAGTCCACCAATTTCGATTGGAAAATCCTTTTTAAGCATCGATATTTCATGTTTTCAATAAACGCAATTTTAATTTTTTTATTCATTAATTTTTCTACAGCACTGGATCGTTGCAAATACGTTTAAGTAAAAAATATTAGATATATCGATGAAACTTGACGCCAGAAACGTTGGTGTTTTGCAAAAAGTGTGGGAAATAGTTATGATCACAGTTTTTTTTTAATAATAAAAATCAGAGCAATCTTAAATTATCGTTTTATATACTTCTACTTTCATTTTTTCTAAAAAAAAAAACAAGTTTCAATACATAATTTTACTTTGATTATTGCATGCTCTGGCTTAACGATGAGTATTATTAATAAAGTACCAATCATTAATAATTTTTTTTTATTCAATTATAAAGGGAAAAAATAATTTAAGAAATAAACTCAATAATTCTGTAGATATGAGAATTATTGAATTTTCCCTGGCTTTTCTGTTAAATGTATACCGGTTAATTTGGTTGCCAATAATTTAATTAAGCAAAAGTTGAGATAATCATGAAATATCGATTACAGATATATTAGAATTCACGCAAAATTCATGATAATATTCTCGCCAATTATTTCTAATGTGCAGTGATTACTTTTTTTTTTCCAAAAATCTAACTGTAAAAATTTGGAATTAAAAAAATTGTTGTTTTCAATTAAATTTTCAAAGAACTAGTATCAATTAGCAGTCGTGTAATTTTGTAAACCTGGAAAATGGTTTGTTAATACATCGGTAAAATTACTTGTACACACTGGGATAGTTAAAATTGATTTTGAACAACATCTCAAACTGGGATTCCACAGACAAAGAAAAGAGATATATACATATATATATATATAAGAGAAACCACGATACGAGGTGAGTTTGAACCTACCTGCAATTATCCGGTCTAATGAGCAAACAGTCGGCTCTCTGTCCGTACGCTCTCATCCGCCTCAATACAATCTTTCTCCGTTTCTTCTCAGCGCGCGCACAACTCCACAAGAAAAACATATATGTATACATTTCTATGGACATTTAGGACAAAGTACTACAGCCGCGAGAAAATAGAAGAAGAGAAAGAAAGAGAGAGAGAGAGAGAGAGGAATGATAGAGACGGAAAGATATGAGGATTTTATAATTATGAGGTTTATAACCGGATCTCAGAAGAAGAAGAAGAAGAAGACGATGAGGGGGTCCACTTATTCTACAGCTTTTGCCTGACTTTCAAGAAAGAAACTTGACCTTTATACTCGGGTTTTAGAGAAATATCTATGCGGTGAAGATGATTCGACAGAGGTAGAACTAGCTAGTGTGTGTATTTATATGTATATATATGTGTGTGTGTTTATATATATGGTGCCGACGTTGGTGAAAGGCGAGAAAATAATATGATGAAGATGAACACGAGAATACGAGACAAATGAGGTTTCAAAGGTTCTTAGCCTTCAGGCAGAAATTAAAAAAGAAGAGGAAAAAAAAAAAAAAAAGAGAAGGAAAAGAAATCGTCTCTTGACTTTTTATTTAGCAAAATTTTGAGGTAACCGCAAGAAAAATGATTAACTGCTGAATCAATCATTGGAGAAGAAATTCATAATTGAGCCAACACCAGAGAGATGCAAAGCATCATTGAGGAAGAAAAATTGTGAAGAACCTGTTTCTTATTCGATTGAAATGTGTTTATAATTTGTAATTCTGGTAAGTATTTTAATACAGTTGTTTCATGTGATACAACATTTTCGTTGAATTTCTCGGGATATTTCGATTTTCAGGAAAACAAAATTATTAAATTTATTACTGGTAAATTAAGGTAAGAACACGTGCGATTTTCAAACAGTATTGCACAATATACAATTTTATAATGGTTTTGGCTATTTGCAAAATACATTTCAAAATAATTTCAGCAGAAAATTGGATAGTTCTGCACTGGGTGTCGAACCCAGGACCTTCCGATGTCGCGTCAGGCGCTCTACTTTTTTTTAAGTTTATTAAATTGAAGGAGTTACATTATTAGTTCTATGAAGGTGTAATAAGCTTAACGAACAAAAATCTTAAAATTATATTGTCGCCTTAGAGTTGAAGCTGCGTAAGTGCCATTTTTCCCGTTTTTTTTGTTCAAAATAACAAAAAGGCGTATCTCCACTATTATTGCTCCAATAGGCTTTCCAAGGCGTTTCACGCAATATTAGTAAAGAAATGAAAGATAATAACATACAGGCGTAAGTACCATTGACTAATAACGAAAGGGCATAAGTGCTGGAGATACGCCTCTTTGTTTTTAGTGTTTTCATTGAATTTTCCCTAAAGATTTAGATGAAAAATCCTAAAAACAAAAGGGCGTAACTCCAAATATTCTCATGAGATGAAAAAAATTATAAAAACAAAGAGGCATAAGTGCGGAGATACGTCCTTTTCACTTTAACTTTAAGAATTATATAGCGTTTAAAAAGAAAATAACAAAGGGGCGTAAATATGGAGATACGTTCCTTTCATTTTAAAATTGGTAGTTACACCACTTTGTTATTATAATTTTCAATTATCCAAATAATGTTCCAGAGGCCATAAAAAACAATTTGCATTGATAAGTGGACATACGCCCCTTTCACACCAGAATTTCGTGTTTTTGGCACTTACGCCCCTTTAACTCTGAGGTGATGATATATGAGTCTAATTGAAAGTTTGGTGGCTTCTTGCCACGTCTCTGCTTTCTAGAGTATGTGTATCTTCTATACAGATCAATAATGAAAACAAAAGATATTTGTTGTATTAACTTCTGAGCATCGGGCACTAATGGCTCTACATATATATTTTTTTTTTTTAGTGCGTAAAATTTTCTACTTGTCCTCTATAGAAATGAAAACCACACTAGCATTCGTCAGACACTCTACCGATTAAGTTATCCAGTTCTATACCAAATTTCCATTCGAATTGCCTTGATAAGTAGCTCGCTCAGTATATACCCCCACCTCTGTCCTTCATGCAGTAATTTAAATTAAATTTTAATCATATTTTTGGTATATCATACTTTGCGTGACTTTTGCTTGCATTTTGCAAATAGCATGAACCTCTTATAATTACTAAAAGTCCCATGAAACAGTATTATTGGTTGTTTATTCTCTTGCTATTGCTGCAAAACTATCACTAGAATTCTTTAAGAAAAATTTAGCATGAAATCCTTGCTCCCAAGGCCTCTTCTTTGAACATCATTGAAGCGTGTTTCTCCACTCGGTTTCCGGGGAACACAACAGACGCACACGCGGGTGAGAAAAAAAATGTGCATTGGATCGCACGGCTTCAGTGATGTTGAGTTGATGAATATATATATATACATATGTATATCTATATATATATGTATACTATGAGAGACTAAAGAAAGACGGTGATCAACGTGCAACAGGATGCTCTCTCGCTCTCTCTCTTTCCATCTCTCTCTTGCTCTCTTTCTCTCTCTCTCCCCCTTTCCTCTCTTGTACCCCACCTTTTTTTCTCATTTCTCCCCACGTCCCACGCGAGACGCCACGCACGCCACGCCCGCCATTCACCTTCAACTTGGTTCAGGACAGACGCGTTCACGTGTGTCTATGGGTGAGCCTGTTCACACGACTTGAATACACTTAAAATTGTCCATTATGCTATTTCCCATTGATTCAAAAAAGTTTTGAATAATCATTGAATTAATGCACAAGTTATTGGATCACTTTATCATGATTCCTTCGGACAAAAGTGATATCGGATTAAGTAGAACGTTACGTTTTTTTTTCCTGCTTATCCTTGAATTGTGTATACATTAAGAAATAAGAAAAAAGAAAAAAGATTGCGTGGTCACCAAGGACAAAGGCATCATCAAAAAAAAAAAAGTAAAAAAACCATTAATATCTAGGAAGGAAACCATTCATTGGATTTTAAATTCCATATAGAGAATTCCAGAGAATTGAAGGAAACTAAGTGAGATTCGGTTCTTTTCAATGATTCCATTCAAAAACTGAGAAAATTTGCGGTCCAAGAAACGTATGAAAAATTATTCTTTTAATTTTCTTGAAAATTCAATTTTTTTGGACTCGAGTAGAGATCTAATACCTTTTATTTCCAATTTTTTTCTATGATATCTCAGGTTTTATTTGTCGCAACGAGCTGGGACCGATCTTGAATGAAAAATGAGATCATTTGCTACCGATTCTTGTAGTTTTATGAAAATCCTCCAATAAGTACTTGAAAAATCGATCATTTTTTTCGATTTAACTGCATAAATCGATGGTAAGTGATTTAATTTTTTATTTAAGCGCAATCCCAAGACCTATCCCTAAAAAACTGAAAATAATCGAGAATCAAAAAGATTTTGCCTTCAAATTGTGGCCAAAAATGTAGAATTTTCAGTAAATCTGAGAAAATAAATTTTAAAGTATGTTTTCGACCGTAAATTCATTATAAAATTCAGTATATCAAATCCCAATTAAAATCATCATTTTACTCCGAAATCCAACCATTTTAATCATCATACTCCACGCAAAAGTGAATTCATACAAGACTCGTTCGAAAAATGAGGCAGAGAGAAAGCAGCCCGAAAAGTGCAAATAAATAAATTCAAATTAATTCAATTATTTCCAAAGAATGTGCAACCAAATGTAAACAACGTTTTTTTTTTTTTTTTGAGGATTTTTTTGCGTGTAGTTCAAACAGCCTTTCTATCGTACCTAAAGAAGTTTCACTTGAAAAAAACTAGTAGCTTTACTCGCGAAAAAGTTGCATAACACGACGGTATGTACACGTGGAGCAGTCGGGCGGCAACAAGGTCTCTCCATGTGTTCACTAAGGCCGCGATTGCAATAACCTCGGAGACTGATAGCGGAACGTACGTCACGTACTGTCGATAAAGTTGGAACGCCTGCTTGTTTTCTTTAAAGAAAAAAAAAATGCAACAACAAATGGCTATAATTGTTCTCGACAATTTTCACTTCTATTGAAACAATGAAAAATTAGTGAGCGCTTGAGACTGTAGAAGGGAAAAAAATTGGAATCAAGAGTCCAATTGAAGCTAATATGTTTGATCAGGTGTTAATGTTCCCAGAGAATCACTCATAAATTTACGTGAACCTTTGAATGATCCTCCGTAAAGATTCATTGGACATATCAGAAAAATAGTATTGTTTTGAGGTAGACAGAAAATAAGAGTGTGTTGTTCATAAGAATTTTTCTTAAATCATCGGAAGAACGACCAGTATTTAATGTAATTTAATTAATCTTATTTCATTGAAGTAATTTTCATTTTGTACTATGGTTTTTCCGGAACCTGAGGAAGCTTGAATTAAATAGGCGAAATGTCATTCAATTGACAATTACTTAGTATTGTTATATTTAAGGTAAATATGCAGAATAACGTCCTACAAAATTTGATAATTATCAAAGTCAAATTTTCGGAAAAATATGGCGTGCACAAGCGAGGTTTGAATTCAAAACCATCTGATTACATGTCAGGTGCTCTACCAATTGAGCTATTGCAAGTTCCTATATATATATACTTTCCTTCAAATTTTTAACCAAGATATATTACATCATTTTCTCCATCTCCCTTCCTGAGGCAAATTTAAATTAACTTATTTTGATTTATTTTCAGTAGCATATTTAATTATTCCAACATCCCATGATCCTTACATCTGAATTTTAATGTTCCTTCTCGATAAGGCTCTTTATTATTGATTCATTGGATTTTTGAGTATTTGACAACCAATGAAATGGATCAATTTAATTTATATAAATCATTTTCACTGGGTGTGGAGACACCCGGTATACATGTACGTGGGCTAACCACGCGACATATCGTGCGACATACGAGGAGGGCGTGCCTCTGTCGTTCAACTGCGCAGTTTGTTGCACGCGCTATAATCGTGTACCGAGCAACGAGCCATATTATACATACGATCATACGCAAATTGCGTTGGGTGACATTATTAGACCATTAAATATGTATTGACCTATCAGTTAAAAAATCCTACATAATCCAACGAATTTCCAGTGTAACGGAAGTCATGAAATTAATTCCAACTGTGACTATTGATACATATTACTGAATGAAGAAATTGATAGTCACACTGAGAGAAAAATTGACTTGTGCCTAAACCAAATAATTTGACCAGAAGAAAACTTAATAATCGTTGAAAAATCTGTTTACACGAAATAAACTGAATTGGTCAGAGAAACCTTCTCTATTTTTCGTCAGTATTAAACGGATTATAGGAATCCATTGCATATTGTGGAACTATTTTAACATTATTCCATAAAAAATAAATTATTTTAATAAGTAAAGTTCTGATTGGAATTTTTTTTTAGGCACAAGTAATTTTTTTTTCTCAGTGCATGTAATACAAGATGTTATGTGAACTAATAAGTCATTAGATTCTCTTAACAGGTGTTGATTAATTTTATCATATTCTAATGGAGTAGTTAGTATCACTGTGATTTTAACGATGGCCCAGTATGATTTGAATGATAGGAGCCAGAGGAGCATGGAGCGTGTCGACAGCAGGAGTCCCCCTACTTCCGCCCAACCATATCCGGCAATCCGCCTACCTATATCTCGGTCCACCAGACCGTACACACCCTTACCGCCCTACTATTATTCCACTTTCAACACACATATGTGTACTCTGTATCCTCCAATCTCATGACAAACAGCATCCAAAATGTCATGATTTCATGAATAGAGATAAGGATTTTCTCTCCTTCATAGAGCGAAAAAAAGGCAAGAGGAGAAATGGAAAAATCCAAATTTAATGTAGAAAAGGGCTGGGCATAGTGAGAGACAATAAAACCACATGTCGTCATCGTTATCTTGACAGCTTTTTTTTTTGCACGCATATGCTGGCGAGTGCAAGCGAGAGAGGTCAATGTCCTTCTCCCTCACCTCCTGGGTCGCATGTGCAGGCACTTCACCAACTTTCCTGTTACGCCCGGACGTCATTCAGTCAACTTGAAAAAATGCATAACACGTATGTGTATATTTTCCAATAAAAATTATGAATAATCATCAAGTTGAAGATAATAAAGAAGAAGAAGAAGTGAGGATAAAGCAAAAAAATGTGAATATATTTCGTTTGATTTATATGAGACTACTTGGATTTCTTCCTATGTGCTAAACCCCATAGAGAGGAACCACGTGAAAATAACCTTCCTCAAAAGTTGATAATCACTACTGTATAATTACTCGTGCCACAAGACAGCCGATTTGTCTTCCGGTCGGCTTATGGGTTATAAATGGTGTTATTAGCCACGTAATTGCACTCCTCTCTGGTGTAACCCGTCCACGCCGATCTGTGAGCCCATTGCCTCTCTGTAGCTCATCCCTACCCCAACTACACACAGAAAAAGCTGAGCACAAAAAATGAACTATCTGGTCATATTATATGCATTAAGTAGTACATAAAATATGCACTAATTGAGCATATTTATGTTGAATTTTTAGCACAAAATATGGTGATAATGCGGATATTTTATGTTTTCTGTAAATAGATCACGAAATGATAAATAATATAAAATATGTTCAAGGTAAACAGATTAGTCCATATTTTACGCCTATTAGTACATATTTTATAGACAATGAATACATATTTTATGCAAAAATCGAGTGCATAAAACATGCACAATTAGAGCATATTTTATGAAATGTCTCCGTTCAGATTCTATGCTCAGCTCTTTCTGCGTGTATCTTGAGTTAATTCTTTCTCTAATCAAGGCCCTATTCAAAAATAGACATAAATGGAGGGAAAAAAATCTATATTTCCTCAAAAAATCACATTCAACTAGAACCATTCTACCATTGGTGGTGGTTGCAAGTCACTTCACACTCACTCCCGTCCTATTTGTCCGTTTTTAGTTGAGACCTGATGTCAGGAAGAAATCTTTCCGGTTTTGGTGGAACAACCGGTTCCAGTTTTTTTTGTCATTTATTTCTTTCGGAGCGAAAAGGCGCAATACGGGACTCCCTTTGATTTTTTTCCCCCAGATTTTTAGTATTTTTTGATGGAATTTTAATTTTCCCACTGGACTCACAGCGGAAATCTGTTCACCCCTATATAATGGACACATTTGATGAGCCAACATTCAATTTTCAATAAGAAAAGTTGGAAAATTGAAAATGTCTATTGTTAAAAGAATGGAGTAGCCAAATGAAAAGCAAAAAAGTCTCTTCGCTCAAATTTGAAAATGTTTTAAGATTGTACCTTCACGAGCCGTTATAGTGCAGTTTTACTCACATACGGTCAGTGTAAAGAGTGCTTTGGAACACTCCAAGTTTTACGATTAAGTGTACTGCCGACACCGATATTTATTGCCGATATTCGCTGGGGTAATATTGGCACTTACCCAACATGAAATGGCGTATATATATACAGTTGACGTACTGCAAGAAACATTCATCCACTCTTTTTCGTTCTCCAAATGGCACGTAAAAACGTCTCAGTAGAAAACATACTTACTTTGAGGTACACTATACATGCATTAATGTGAGACTTTTGAGCCACAAATTGAACCAATGAGTAATGTTCACTACGGGTTATAAGGATAGAAAATTATGCCCTTGTTCGATGTATTTGGATCGTCAAAAGATCACTTTAACAGACTCCAAAGTATCTTGTAATGGATTTTAATTTGGTGAAATCGTGATTTTCATTGTCAAGAAAGTGCTTGCCGAAATAATTTTTAAGGTATTTAAGAAACAATTTCATGCACTGTTAGATAAAAATTGGAAATTTCATGGACAATTCGATGGGAATTTTCATAAACATGATACTCAATTTTTTTTTAATGGGGAAATGGTTATTCAAATCTGTGAGTTTCAGAGGAAATTCAAAGGAATCTATGAGTCTCACGTTGAAATTGAGACAAAAATTCTACAAATTACTTAAATTTTCCATTTTTTTTTAATTTTTCTGTGTTTACTAAATTTTCAAGAAACAATTAAACTGAAATTTAAAAATTTCATTGATGTTCTCATTCTCCAATAACATAATTATCTGAAATTTCAGCAGAAATGTGACTTTTCAGAAATTTCCGGGACTTTGCACGAAGAATTCAGACGAAAATATTTAACAGTGTATTAGAGAATTTGATCATTAGAGAATGATTATCATAAAAAGAAGGGCTTTTCGTTGTTATCAATTTTTTAATAAAAAAAAAAAATTACTCACCATGAAAACCATGAACCTTGATTGCAGGTTGGCGCTCCGGATGTAAGTCAGCGTTACCACCAGCCCCCAAATGGCTATCCTTCTCGTAAATTATTCCTTTCTCACACTTGCCTCAATTTATTTTTTATTCTTGTCCGATGCATAAAATTGCCACTGTATTTTCATTCCATTGCATTTCAATATATATATATATATGTACATATACGTATCTCTTCAATTACCATCGATTTTATTATATTTTGCGCTGTTAATTCAAGCGCAGTTGGGAAAATCAATCGATAACCGGTGTCCGTTCGTTCCAGTTGCTCGCACGAATGCCGTTCAATGTCCGACTGGTTAAATTCAAGAGAACGTATACACGCACCATTCAATTATAAATCACTTGCGCCTAAGGTGCTGATATATATATATATATATAGATATATATATTGTCTTTTAAAAGCAGGTAGCATATTATCCATGGTTCTTAATTATAGTTGCAGCTTATTTATTTTTATTATTTCATTATTATATTATTAATTATTCCGTTATACTGAAGTTCACTGGCATTTAATTGATATACTGGCGTGAATACTGGCCCATTCACCTCATTGACACCTGAAAACAGATAATTTGAAAAATAGAAATATTTTTGAAAAAAAAAATCCGCAAAATCTAATGAAACATTCAAGGGAGAATGAATTGAAATGAAATTTCTTACAATAGTCACGAAATGATTTGCAAAAATTTAAATACATTAATACAAATTTTTGTTTGGAAGCATTGAATTTCTAATTTGATCACATGATTCAATTTTTTTGTTTATTGTTCAACTTGAATTTTGCAATGGAAGCAAAAATGAAAATTTACGTTGCAAATGAAAGAAAAAAAAAAAAGAAGGAAAAAATGAAAATTTTGCAATGTTATTATCATGTGACACAGTGGTATGTGCGATAGAGAAGATAAAAAAATGGAAGCGAGTTGGACAAAGTCAGAGCAAACGGCAAATATGCAATCCGGAGTGCACGATTGACAGGGTGCGGTCGTACTACGCCACGCCAGGCCCATGACGCACCCGTTTCTTTATTTAAATCATTTGATCCGTCACGTCACAATCGATTAAAGCTAATAGCCGAGGAAATTAAATCAAAAAGAAGGAAAAAAAAAAAAAGCAAAAAGCTCTGACATGCTTCCTGCTATGTTCCAAGATTATATGACACTATCTTCGAGCAGGAGCATCGAAAAAGAAATGAAAAAAAAAAAGTGTGGATCCTTTAATTTTTTCTCTTTTTTTTCATTCGAGTTCTGTTCTTTGAAAATTTCGCAAGTGGTTAGACACGCAGACGAATGTACAACGCTCCAACCGATTCGATTAGTCTGACGTAATAATGTGGAATTTTTTAATCGAATTCTCGTATACGAGCCAGCTACAAACACCGTCTGTGCACCTATATTTTTGGTCAATTAGATCAGCATCGTATTTAATTACTCTTATTCAAAAACTTTTGAATCGTATTTTTCTTTTTCTATATTCTTACTCAATTTCAACTCGTGATACTTGAATAATCATAATAGAGTGACAAGAAAAGAGTGCTTAATAATCAACCTCTAAAAGTGAATTTCATTGGATCTTTATGGGGATCCTTTTATTTGTTTGTTGGAGAGAGATGGGGTAAAATGGCCATTTCCGATGAAACGGCGAGCTCATTTGCCATCAATTTATGGAATAATGAAGGGATTTCTATTGATTTCTTGAATGATTATAGAGAAAAAAGTGATTTTCATCAAATCCATTGAAAGCTCCTCAAAAATAAATCATTTTACTCTACTATAGAAAAATATGCGAAAAATGAGAAATTTCACACTTAAAAAAATTTCATTTTTCCTCCATTTGCGATGTCCCCTAAATTTCCAGTTCTGAGGCCTTCCAAACACCTTTGCCCCTTACTCTAAAAAAGATTGTCTCCCAATTCGCCATAAGAACGGACTTATATAGAAAAATAAGCAAAGAATGAGAAATTTTGAACTTAAAAAAATTGCATCTTTCCTCCAAGACACTCAAAAATTATACGGATATTTTCACGGCTAGGTTTCAGCGACGTAGAATAATTAGATAACTAATTTTTCCGATTAAAAAAATGAAGGACAGGAAGGAATATGAATAGAGTAAATAAATAGTATGGTAAATTCTTTTAAATCTTATGAATGGAGCGCAAAAGGCAGACGCGTGCGAGTGTTCACCGACTTGGAACGACCGCGAACACGTGCGTCGCATGCATATAAACATACACTGTAACTCATAATTTTAATTTAAATGGAAGAAATTAATCAAAAAATTAAAATGATTCAAAATTATATCATAATCATGTTAATTTACGCAATATCTCATGAGGAAATCAAATAAAATTCAATATTTCAAAGTTTATTTTGAAATGTGCTCGAACATGGCATGTACTTTTTTAAAGAGATGAGTTTAAAAAAAAAAATCATGATATATGATAATTACATCAATTGCAGTAATACCCAACTGAACTTGAGAAAAAATTTCTCCAAGCACCTCATCTCATTTCAACGAAGAAGCATCAGAACGATTAACAAAAATAATTATCAAACTAATTTTTTTTTCATAAATAATAAATTGCAATTATGAGTGAAATTATTTTCAACTTTGTAAGTAAAATATCTCACAAATTCTGATGTATAACTGCACTTAACGGTTTAAAAACAAAAAAATTTAATAATCCCCCTAATCTGAACTAAATTATTTTTAATATTCCCTTAAAAAAAAATTTATGTTCCGTGAAAAATCATAAAAACATGATAAATCACTCGACTAACTCGTCTATATATAATTAGTGTCAGTAATAATCTGGATACACGACTATTCCCTCACAAGCTCATAATGTGCTCAAGTTCTAAAAATATATCAGAATTGCCATGTCTCATGACCTTCCTCACTGCTTACTGCAGAAATTTATTCTAGACAAAGCTCTAAAAAGTAATCGTCAGAAAATTAATGCCATCTAATTGAAATGAGAGTATTTAATAATTTGATTACATTTAAGAATTGATGACAAGCATAAAATTTAACTGCTTCTACGGTTCTCATTAAGCTTTTTATAGCCATCAGCCTTGGTGGTACTCAAAGTCCGTCAATTAGAGGAAATATTTCGTGTATCTATGCAAAAAAAAAAAAAAAGTGAATAATAGTATTGCTTTCCAACAGATATAACTTTTTCTGCTGATACTTTAGTGATATGCTTCCGAATGGAAGTGATTCAACTTTTTTCAAACCATCATCGAAATATCAAATTTTGAAGAAATTCATTAAAACGCCAATAAGTCGAAAACTAATCATGCAAATGAGCTCAAAATTGACAGGCATTTAACTGATACAACTCTCGAGATAATATATGAGTAAGGGAGAATGAGGCAAAATGGACCTCTGCAACAACATAATTCAGGAATTTTTTTCGGAGTTAAGGACACGATTGAAAAATCTGAAAAAATTTAGGAAGATACTTCAATATGTCTTCATTGTTGTATAATTTTTTCGAATTTTTTCATAAAACTGCCTATTCTCTAAAAAATTCCGAATCATTTTAATAAATAGGTCCATTTCGCCCCACTTTCCCCTATAAATAACATCAGTTGAATATTTTCCAGAAATTCCATTAAGAGCTGATTTTCGAAAAGTGGACATATATCAAAAAGTACCGATCAGGTTCTCTTCAAATAAAGCTTAAAAAATAGACTTCGTCGAGAGGAAGTTTTCCACAAAATATGAAATTTTGCTGTAATTGAGACTGTTATGTCAGTACAGACATGCACTAAAAACATCATTTTCTTTCTATTTAGATCATTTCAAGTATCTTCTTTAAAAAAAAATTACAATCGAAAATTCTGATGATTACATAGCTCTCATTCGGAAGCAAAAAGATGAAAAATATATCAATAATCAATTTCGTTTAACCTACACTGTTAGAAAAACATGGAAATTTCATAGACAATTCGATGAGAATTTTCATAAACGTGATATTGAATTTTTTTTAATCAGATAATTGTTATGAAATCTGTGAGTTTCAGAGGGAATTCAAAGGAATCTATGATTTTTAATTAGAATTGAGATGAAAATTCTACAATTTACTTGAATTTCCAATTGAACATGAATATTCAGAATCAAAATGACTTGAATTTTTATTTCTTTTTTTGAATTCTCCTATTTTTATTAAATTTTCACGAAACAATTGAACTGAAATTGACAAATTTCATTGATATCCAGGCGTGAAATTATTTGAAAATCGACGATGCATTGATTTTTCAATAACGTGATTATCTGAAATTTCAGTAAAAATGTAACTTGTTAAAAATTTTCGTGATTTGGCATGGAAAATTCAGATGGAAATTTTTAACAGTGTAGAAGTTGAAATTTCATTATCTACTGAATGATTCAGTAGCTCATCGCAGGTACATTTAACTGCTATTGCATTGTATGCTAATGTATTATTGTCGCGTGAGTTTGATAGTTTCTATCAATAATCTTATATGTGAAAGAATCACGCAGGCACTATATTTTATCTTCAAAGCATTATAAAATCTACACACATCGAACTGTGGAAGTGTAGATAGTTCGAAACATATGACAGTATCGGTAATATTAGGTGCACAGCCATTAGGAAATTTTTTATTATGATCTTAATCACGCTAACAGAAATAGTTGTGGGCTTTTAACTCATATATAGAGAGAGAAAGAGTCGCGTGTTACGCAGAGTTTATCCTAACCCGTTTCGCCCTGATTAATAGCTTAATCATTATCCGAGCTTCTTCTCGCCTTCTCCATCATTAAGCGATGCAGGGCCGATGATTGTGCACAATCGATAAGTCAACCTGTTTTTCCTTCTCCCTTTTTTTCTTTTATATCGATAAACATCACAATCATTGGATTTGATGAAAGATATTATTTCATACTGGGTGTCTAAATCAATTAATGCACATAATTCGTTATTTCAAGCAATTACTTGCAAATATCAAATTGAATTAAATGCTTAAACAATTTAATTACTTTGATTTCTCTTGAGGAAAGATTTTTCTTGTAAATGATTTCTTTTATAGCTATGAATTAGGAGAGATCATTGCAATGATAATTCGGAAGAAAGAATTTTCGGCTATTCTCAACATAAATGCGAAAGAAATTGAACAAATTTCACCAGTAAATTAAAAATGATTCGAATCTTTTTTTTTTATTGATTCCAATCTTTACTTCAGGCAATTTTCTTGCAGACGGATATCGTTAAAACCATCATAAAGCATTCGTTTGTAACACGCCTTTAAGAAAAAGCAGTAAAATGAATTCCATAAAGCTCATATGAGCCGAATTTCGAAATACTCAAAATGGCAAAGTTTTTTCTAAATATAGGGGAAAGTGGGGAAAAATGAATATTGTAATTGAACAGTAGAAGATAGATTTTTTCGACGATTCTATTGAAAAACTGAAGAAATTCCAGACAAATAACAAGTGTCAGAATTAATTTTTTGTCATTTTCTGAGAATTTGATTTTTTTAAGCATTTTTGAGGGGTGAAAGCCTTACGTTTTTTGAAAGAATTCAATTTTCTTGGAATATTTCCGGTTCTATTGGTCGTAGCAACATGGGACCGATTTCAAATGAAAGCTGAGATGATTTTCCGTCGATTCATGTGGATTTGAATTTAAAAATATCGATTTTTCAGACAGTTATGGCAGTTTTTGTGAAAAATTATGATCATCAGGTTTTGCCCTATAACTATGTGAAAAATAGATATTTTTGAATTCAAAATTCCATAAATCGATGGGAAATGATCTCACCTTTCATTTAAAATCAGCCCCAGGTCGCTACGACCAATAGAACCAGAGATATTTCCAAAAAACCGAATCTTCTGAAAAATCAAGAAGCTTCCACCGCTCAAAAATGCAAAAAATAATCGAATCCTCAAAAAATTGAAGAAAATCAATTCTGGCACTTCTTTCTCGCCTAAAATTTCCTCAGCTTTCCAATGGAATCATCAAAAAAAAATCCATCTCCAATATTTTCATTAATTTCAAAAAAATTTCGCAATATATGCATAACAACTTAATTGTGTCTATTTTACCCTTTATGTCCCATTTTTCCCCACCTCCTTCTACATTAAAAAAAAAGAATAACAATTAAAACTCACTTGTACTTGGCTCCTCGTGTACCAATGATGTGCTGCTCTCTTCACTATTCTCTCATACTTCTACTGACTTGATAATCCAACTAACGAATGCAATTGACGAATTGAGCGAACAATTACTATCACAGTAAATCCGCAGGGGCATTATAACGTTAAAACTAAGAGAAACAAGAAAGACCCCCTTCGGCTTGCTATCCAAGGCATCTATTTCAATATATATAATATATATATATATTATAACACTGGCCACAACTCAAATACGTCATTCCCACTCGAATACGCGATTCCACGAATTCAAAGAGATATAGTAAAATATTATTGTAACATTATCACACATTTCATTCTTCTTCATTTTCTTTTTCAAATCGTCATTTCAGTCTACTACATTTACCACAAAGCTCATATTGCTATATATATTGTTTCTTTCTCTTTTCATTCTCACACATGCATTTAATTCTCTGTCATTTCCAGGAGTTCCTCTTTTTTTTTTCGCAACTGATATTATAGTTCACACATATTCATGGATGAGTATGTCCCCAAGAGAATGAGTGAGTGAGTGTGCAAAGATCGATGAACTTTAAGTGATAGAGACATAAAAAAATCAGACAATATTCGATCATTTGCATCGTCTGAATCACAATTTTTTCAATTCTCCCCCCTCTTTAGGCTTTTTTTCTTACAAATATTTATTAAATACGCGGCATTTTAAATTGATATTTGGGCGAAAAATTCAGGGGGAACCATCAGAAATTATATTAGGCAAAAAAAAAAAACAAATGAAACACACGCCTTAGGTTGATCGAACGATCAGCTGATCGCCACGCGCTACTATGGTAACCGGCATACGGTTGTCTGTTTCTACTGCAGGGTGGCGCATAAAGATTGTGAGCCATGCACAAACACATATATATACTTTTGTAAACGACGACGGCGCTCTGACGAGTTGACGACCATGACGAAGCAAGGATTCTTTTTCACATAATGCTTTACGAGAAAGAGTTAAAAAAAAAAAAATATTGTTTTCTTCAAATTTGCAATTAACTCTTTCTCTCTCTTTTTCTTTAAAAAATCACTTTCGTCACGATGTAGATTTTATATTGGTGCTCATTTCCCCTGGAGTCACAGTAGTCATGGAACATGTGTTTTTTCCGGCACTCATTCAATCACTCACTCACTCACTCTCAGTTGTCCTTGCTCTTTTGAGGCTTATTCTTCTTTTTTTTTTTTTACTTGTTTTCGCTTTTTCTCCACCACTTTTTGCCTTTAAACTCAAAGGATTTCACTGAAAACCACACTGTCCATGTCTTTTATTGTCTCTTATCATTGGCTCCATTTCCCTTTTTTATTCATTCAAATGCTATTTTTTTTTTTCATTCAATTTCAATCATTTTATCATTACAAATATAATTGCACGTAATTTAATGCCCATTTATATTTACCTAATTGTAATAAAGCTTGATGAAAAGTAAAAGGGAAAATGTGTTTTTTCTCTTTAAATAAAAACGAAGAGAATGGAGGTATTAGGAGCGATGTGTGCGCACACATCCGCTCGTATCGGCAGCCGGGCGTGCACTGACTTTGCTTCACCAGTCAGCTCCGCACTAGACTTTTGAATATGACTCTTCGTTGGGGCCTCTACCACTTGCAAGCAAGCGAGAGAGAGAGATACACGCGCGCTGTCCACACGACTCTCTTGGCTACTATTACTATATACAAAAGCCTTCACGAAGGGGGAAAACCTCTCTTCCTCATATTTCTGTAAATAAAACAACGCTTCCTCATTTAGTATACACCCTTCATTTGGAAAATAATTTCAAATCGTTTTATTATTATTTTTTATTGTGTATCTCTTTCGTGGCTTCATTTCACTCCCTTTTCTTTTATGCAATATATCGTTGCCTTAGAGTTAAAGGGGCGTAAGTGCCATTTTTCCCGATTTTTTTTCTCTTTAAAATAACAAAAAGGCATAACTGCACTATTATTGCTCCAATAGGTTTTCCAAGGCCTTTTTACACAATATTAGTAAAAAAATAAAAAATAATAACATATAGACGTAAGTACCACTGACTAATAACAAAGGGGCGTAAGTGCCAAAATTTAGATAAAAAATCCTAAAAACAAAGAGGCGTAAGTGCGTAGATACGTTCTTTTTACTTTAACTTTAAAAATTATATAGCGTCTAAAAAGGAAATAACAGAGGAGCGTAAGTGTGGAGATACGTTCCTTTCATTTTAGAATTAGTAGTTACGCCACTTTGTTATTTTAATTTTCAATTATCCAAATAATGTTCCAGAGGCCATAAAAAACATTTTAGAGTGATAAGTGGACATGCGCCCCTTCCACACCAGAATTTCGTGTTTTTGGCACTTACGCCCCTTTAACTCTAAGGCGACAATATAATTTTTCACGAAAAAACAAAGTTATTTCATAATGTTATGAGAAGAATCACATTCTGCACACTGGACTTATAAAATGCACTTTATTTTTGACATTTTTCGTGTCAATAACTCGAATGCTTCACGTGGAATAATATCAACCCAAATTTTTTTTCTAATCATACGTAATCAAAAAATATTGAATTAAAAATGAAAAAAATGTGGTTATAATTTTAATTCAGATTTTATGGAAAATTTCGAAAATACTCTTCTAGAATCGTAGATCAGATGGTATTCCGTTGAGACACTACACTTTTTCTTCATCATGAATCAATAAAAAAAATTAACAATCACAACAACACCAGAGAATTCATTGGTCAGGAGAAGGCTCAAGTGGTTTATCATCCCAAAATTAGGTTTTTGCAGACTTTTCTGTACAATATTTACTATTTCAACTTCGATTAACTGGCAAATTTTCATTTTCACAAACTCCTTGATGCACTTTGAGAGTTTAATTTTTTGCATTAATTATTGTTTCTCACAAATACGACAAGTATTCACTGCACATACAAAACATTCGTTTGCATTTTGCATTTAGTGACACCAAACTGTCCGGTTCTCTCTGTAAAATGCCCGTCTAACAGTAAGGACCGGTTGAGATCTGAAGATTATTTTCCAAGAATGCGTATGTACACACGTTGACTTCTTCGTCTTAAAAAAAAAAAAAAAAATTTCATTTCGTTCTTTTTTCTTTACTTCAAATTACGATGAAACATACAATTTAATCATTAAAATTAATGTACGTGGAATAAATGAGTGAAGCATGGAGATAAATGATTTTATATATCTTTTTTTTTTTTTTCTCTTTTTCTTTTTTGGTGAAATTAATGTCAGTGTAGGTGTGGTTATAAATGAGTCATTTATTTCAAATAAAATTGATAGTTATTATTTCACTGGTTTTTTTTCTTTCATATCTTTACAGAGATGTAAACGTCAAGAAAATCAAGAGAGTATAAAACTCCTTTTTTTTTTTAAACTTGTGGTCGGTTGGAAAAGAGAGCGAGAGAAGATGACGTGCATCTTTCTCCGACCATTGAAACGGAAGTTAAATATCTTTTCTTGTCTGGACAATTACAAACGAAATGAGAAATTTGATACACCAATTGTACCATCTCTCTTTTAAACGGTGTGCAATTAGAAATTAAAACAATATATATAGTATGATCAAGTGTAATTTTACGAAATGAGATTTTTCATATTTATGAAAAAAGAAAAAAAATCCATTAATCAGGAATGGAAGATAGATAGATAGATACATAAATTTATTCAGTCTTGGACTTAAGAGTCCATCAGACCAAGATAATACAAACAAAAAAGAGATTGTTTGGAGATGTAACATAGTAACTTTACATGGTTTTTAACAAAAAAACAAAATTAATTTAAAATTTTTTTTTTTTATTCATTTTTTTTTTATTCCAACCCAGATTGAAAGTAATTGAAAACAGGGAAAATAATACAAAGTAATAAATAAAAAAATTTCCAACAGAGTTATTTGAAATTATTAACTTTTTCTCGTGTTAAATTAATTTCAATTAAAATGTCTTTATTAGCAATTCCCTTTTCTCAAAGGCAAGAAATTACGAGTAATATGATATTTATCTATAAATGTGGATGCAATTGAAGGGTCCTAATGTGTATTGATACACAAGCAGTTACATCAAAGGTGTGTCGACACATAACGATACAAGACATATTGATTGACGACTATGTCAATTGGTTTCTTAACGTCATGTTTATACTCGTACGTTAATAACTTTTTTTTTCCTTCACCCAAGCAATCCATCCATATGTAAATGCTCATTAAGCCACCAGTTTGCTTTCAGAGATATTATCCATCAACTACATGCGTAAAGTACCAAAAAAAAAAAAAAAAATGTAAAAAAATAATAATTACACATATTACATGGCCATTTGTTTCAATAAAGGAAATATTGAGAATCCCAAAGATAGCGACTGGTTTTCAGCTACGATACTTTAAAACCTAATTTGAGGGTATCCTAGGAACTTTACGAAATTGGTACCTCCAATAAACAGAACGTGAGAAACTTTGAAGAAGTCAGGTCCCGTAGATCAAGTGTTGTCCTGTAATAAACTTGGCCGATACTTATTTTTTTTCTTCTTCTCCTTTTCATGCAAAAAAGGATTGTTAACGGTTGATAAACATGATTATTTGGGATGTCTCATCAGCATTTGTCCAGATACTTATGCAATTTTGCTTATCAATACGGAAGAATGAGTCTTCAAGTCCTTAAAGTCCACTTTTACAGATTGAGTAGAGGAAAATAATTGGATTCTTCTATTTCGAGCAACTTTAATTATAGGTATGACCTATAATTTGTTGAATGTATAGATATATATATAAGATCAGACGTTAAAATTTCTTGGAATACGCGAATCCCGTAACACCCACGCAGCCAATGGAAGGTATTCAACTGGTTTTCATCAGAAAACTTTCTTTCCTTCTTCTTTTACCTTTTATACAGCATCGTTAAATGAATTCTTCTCTTCAATTAATAAAGCTTAATTGAGAGTAAATAATTGATTAATTTCTATATTAAAATAATATATCAGCTTTGAGAAATTGAAACATTTGAAATTTATCTTTTAATTCACTTGGAGAAATCGATAATTCTATGTATCTTCTAATTGATTATTAATTGATAGATTATACGCTAAATTGTGTCAATTGGTTGATGCTCACTAGGACAGTGAGAATTAAAAGAACAGTTTATAAGTGAGATATAAAATCCAGATAAAGAATAACGTCAACAATGTTACGAGTGTGTAATGAGCATATTTCAATCTGAAAAAAGTGTAACAAATATGGTCAGTTAATTAGAAAACAAATTATATAGGAGAGAGTGGGGCAAAATGGACACTGTAATGAAATAGTTGGAGATGGATTTTTTTTGATGATTCTAATGGAAAGCTGTGAAGATTTTAGCCGAAAAACAAGTGTCAGATGTATTTTTTTTCGATTTTTTTTCGAAAATTCTATATTTTTCGGCATTTTTGAGGGGTAAAAACCTTTACTTTTTGAAAAATTGTCAGTTTTTTTGAAATATCTCTGGTTCTATTAGTCGTAGCAATTCGGAGTTGGTCTCAAATGAAAGGTGAGCTCATTTACCTCCGATCTGTGGGGTTTCGAATTCAAAAATATCAATTTTTGGGATTATTATAGGCCAAAAATTGTTTCACAAAACTGTTTCGCAAAAATGCCCATAAATACCTCAAAAATCGATATTTTCAAATTGAAAACCATACGAATCGATGGCAAATGATCTCATCTTTCACCTCCCGTCAAAATTTTTACGCTACGACGAAGAGAACCGATGATATTCTCAAAAAGCTGAAAATTATCATAAAAAGAAAGGGTTTCACCCTTCTAAAACGCTTAAAAAAGTCCAAATCGCCAAAAATTCAAAATAATTAACTCTGGCACGTGTTTCCCGCCGAGAAATTTCTCAGCTTTTCAATGAAATCATCAAAAACAATCTACCGCCAATATTTCGATTGATTTGAACAGTTTCCCATAATATTTGCCCAAAAATTTAGATGTGTCCATTTTGCCCCACCTTCCCCTATTCAATTGTTATTGAGTTAACAAGTGTTTACTCACCTTTGATACCTCCTTCTGCCATGCTCAACTGTATCCAGAGGATCGTCCATCAGATAAATACGCATACCACGCATATGCCAATAATAATAATCTTTCCAATCCAAATTTTCCATATTAAAGTTGAATAATTTACGATCACTGGATGAAACTTTATCCCATAATTTTAAAATATTATTATTACGAAAGTGCCATTGTTGAGTACAGAAATATGCTATAACATCACTGAATTTGTGGATTTTTTTGTATGCATTGAGTAATCTGAATGACGAAGAAAAAAACGAAAAAATCAAGAAAATTTACAATCTAAATCTAACTATTGAATAATACGTGAAATTATTGAATAATTACATTGGTTTTCGACCACTCAGTCGCAATAGTGTATCAATAACAACGGCTGGTAATAAATGTGTGAAAATTATGAAGAATTTGTGAATCCAAGCATTTGGATGGAGTCGAAAACCATAATACCAAGCTATCTTTATGCTTGGCATTTTCAATCCTTCTTCTACACAATAGTCCATAAATTTTCCCCAAGTTATTGGATTTTGACAAGACGAAACACAATTATAAATTGGCAAAACGTCAGGTACATTTGGTCCAGAAGCTTTTGCATTCAATTCTGGTTGGGCAAGTCCCAAGTGTGCTTCATGTTTCTTTTTATTGCTGGAAAATCATGACAATTAGAGGGGAAGGTGGGGCAGAATGAACATCAGGGGTGAAATGGACACATCTAAATTTTTAGGCGAATATTATGGGGAAACTCTTGAAATCAATAGAAATATTGGCGGTAGATTATTTTTGATGATTTCATTAGAAAGCTGAGGAAATTTTATTCGGGAAACAAGTGCCGGAATTAATTATTTCGAATTTTTTGGCGTTTTGGAATTTTTTGAGCGTTTTAAAGAGGCGAAACCCTTCCTTTTTATGAAAATTTTCAGTTTTTTGAAAATATCTTTGGTTCCCTTTGTCATAGCATGAAAATTCTGACAGGAGATGAAAGATGAGCTCATTTGCCATCGATTCATGGGGTTTTCAATTTAAAAATATCGATTTTCAAAGTATTTATGGGCATTTTTGCGAAACAGTTTTGTAAAACAGTCTTTGGCCTATAACTATCCCAAAAATTGATATTTTTGAATTCGAAACCCCATAGATCAATGGGAAATGAGCTCACCTTTCATTTGAGACCAGCTCCGAATCGCTACGACCAATAGAACCAGAGATATTTTCAAAAAACTAAAAATTTTCAAAAAAGAAAAGGCTTTTATCCCTAAAAAATGCCGGAAAATATCGAATTTTCAAAAAAATCTAAAAAAATACATATGACACTCGTTTTCTCCCTAAAATTTCCTCAGCTTTTCGATAGAATCATCAAAAGAAATCCATCTCGAACCGTTTTTTTACAGTGTCCATTTTGCCTCACTCTTCCCTAGTATTTTTTTGTGATAAAATGAAAGAATAAAGAAAAAATGACTAACTGTTGAATGCCGATGTCCCATGCAGCTGCTATGATATTGTTGATAACGTAATCAGCAGGGATCATGTCAGCGACATTATTCGGATCGCAGTGAAGAGTACGTAGTAATCCTGCAGCAGCCCCCATAGCAACACCAGTAGCCCCATAATAATTGTCAATCCATCCGGGTAATGGCTCTTTATAAGTTGCAATCATTATTGATGGACGAACAATACATATTGGTAGTTCTTCACTATATTTACGTACTATATCTTCACCTAGTGATTTCGAAAATGCATATGTATTTGGCCATTTTCCAACCACTCTGAAATAATCATAATTTTAATTTATATGGGAATTTGTGTTTTATATGGGATAAAAAGAATTTTATTTTATTCTTACCCTGGTGCTACGATTTCCAGTGTTTCATCTTCAAGCATATCCAATAATGCCAGCATTTCATCACCACCAATTGGTGGTTTATAAAAAATTTCATCAATGTCTTTATCAACACAGTGAGAGAATGCCGTTCCAATGTGGACAATTGCCTATTTTTTTTTCAAATAATAAGAGGATATTATGCAGATAATTGAGAAAAAAGAAATTACGAAAATATTAGGGGAGAGTGGGGCAAAATGGATACTGTAATTAAACAGTTAGAGATGGATTTTCTTTGATGATTCTATTGAAAAGCTGAGGAAATTTTCGCCGGAACACGAGTGTCACATGTATTTTTTTTTATTTCTCTGAAAATTCAATATTTTTCGGCATTTTTGAGGGATAAATTCTTCCCTTTTTTGAAAATTTTCAGTTTTTTGCAAATATCTCTGGTTTTATTGGTCGTAGCAATTTGGGGCTGGTCTGAAATGAAAGGTGAGCTCATTTCCCATCGATTTATGGGGTTTTGAATTCAGAAATATCAATTTTTGGGATAGTTATAGGCCAAAAGCTGTTTCACAAAGCTGTTCCACAAAAATGCCCATAAATATCTCAAAAATCGATATTTTCGAATCAAAAACCATATGAATCGATGGAAAATGATCTCACCTTTCACCTCCCATCAAAATTTTCACGCTACGACAAATAGAACCGAAGATATTCTCATAAAACTGGAAATTTCCCAAAGAAGCAAGAGTTTCACCCCTCTAAAATGCTCAAAGAAATCAAAATCGCAAAAAATTCAAAACGAATAATTCCCGCACTTGTTTTCCGCCTAAAATTTCCTCAGCTTTTCAATGAAATCATCAGAAACGATCTAACGCCAATATTTCTATAAATTTCAAAAGTTTCCCATAATATTTGCCTAAAAATTATTACTTACTTTGAGATTTGGCATTTCCTTAGCCAAAAGGAGTATGTCTTTAGTTCCTCGAACGTTGATATTAACAGCATTTCGTAATTTTTCATCAAATCTCACTGTAGCAGCAGCGTGAATGACAATATGTGAATTCCTTAATAATTTTCGATTTTCATCAGATAAAGCTAAATCTTTTTCTCCAAGTTGACCCTCAATCATTACCACTTTATCCATAAAATTTGGTTGTTCTTCTCTCAATCTGTCGTAAATCTAAAAGATATTTATATTATTTAAATAATTATGAAAGAATAAATATGATGAAATACATGAAATTATGATTAAAAAACTCACGATTCCTGCAAAAAGTTCTTTGAATCGTTCTCCCGAGGATTTGCCCTTCTTTGCACGTATAATGACATACAACTTTTCTACCTTTGTACATGTCCTGATGAAAAATTTACTGCTAATTTTAGTCTCACAATATATGAATGCATTTTTTTAGTGTAATTTCATAAAAATACATAATTACTACAAATTTATAATTAAAAAGACAAGATTTTTTTTTTTCAACCATCACTATGCAAATATTACTGGTTAATATATTTATCCTGAGATTCTGTATTTTTTAAAAATTTATCTTTAACATCACACTGCTAAATTTTTTTTTCGAAAGCAAAATAACTCCATATGCATGAGGAGAGAACTCAATTATTCATACACATACACATTCTCAAATTTTACTTTAAACATTTTCAATTAAATTTTAATGCAAATAATGAATTTTTTTTTCTGCATACTTAACGAGACATTTTCATCTAATCTAATATATTATCAATCATTGTAATTAATCTTACCGTAATAATTTTTCTATAACAAGTTTCCCAACAAAGCCTGAACCTCCTGTGATAAGTACATTGCATCCAGAATAAAATTCTGCAATGTCACTGGGTTCAATGGAATCAATATCCGGATTATTGAATTTTTTTTCCATAATTTCAAGTTCATTTGGTATTCCCATATTCACTAATATTTCTACGTAAAAAAAAAAATAAAATAAAAAATCATAGAAAAATGGAAACAAATATGTGTAAAGTCTTGGACAATTCGTTGTTAACTTTTAGAAATTAATAACAAAGATAATAATGATAATAACAACCAATAACCACCACTATGAGTAGTCGAAGTGAATTCGAGGAGGAACAAATGAAGACTGAATTTCTTTGCCTCCAAAGAAATTGCCCTGTTACTTGAACTCAAACAAAGTAAATCATCAAATATATCACATTATTCGTTCATCGGAAATAATTACATATGATCATTCTAATTTATGCAAAGACGTATATAAAAATCTAACGATTAACATAAAAAATCAACAATAGAATCAAGGGATTTAATCATGGAATGAACAGTCATTGGCCTATGAACTAGCTAAACTTCAAACTTTCCATGTTACAATATTGAACTTTGATTTTATGTTTTAAATATCATTTTACTTGTCATTAAGATTTTTTAATTTTTTTTTAACTGACAAGTAAATCATTATTTTCAATTAAAAATAAGCATAATGATAAATGATTATAACTAAAGATAACGGATTTGTTTCGATACGAAATAGCAGGATGTTCGAGGTCTTTTTACTACTAGAAAGAGAAAAGTAATTCAAATACATTTAAACTTTTCATATATTACAGGGGTCAAATCCGTTCTCACCCGAGCAAATGACTAAAACATTTTCCATTTGTAAAAAATAGCATTGAATTTACTAGATAATCATTCGGACAAGAACAGAATTGGAGAAAGGTATATATCAAGGGAGTGTAATTGTAAAGATCGTGTGTACTAAATTTACTAATGATGTGTTTAATAATTTTCTGAGACACTAAATATTTGTACGTAACTTGGTTTTCTATAACTTTATCTCTCTAGATTACTAATATATCTTCGTTTAAATCTAATTAATCAAATCGAAAAAATAAATATTGTAATAATTTCTTCTCATTAAATGTATTTCTTTCTGATATTATTTTTATTTATATACAGTTAGCAATTGTTGAATAGATATATCCACAAAATGATCTTACTGTTCCATATTTCATTTCTCTATATGTACAGTAGCAAATAACTCGTTTGTTAAATCTCAATAAATAGTATGTCATGATTGGTAATTCTTACAGTGAATAAACAAAAAAAAAAGAAAAAAATACTAGTAAAATTACAAAAATATCCACATATTTAATTCTTACGGCCAGATATATAGTCTCGTATTTAATTACTCATCTTGAAACATACTCAATGGATCTTCAACAATTTTTTCAGCTGTTTTTTTCAAATCTTTAGTTACAGATTTTTTTATACTACCACGTGTTTCCTGGGGCTTTTCTCGTGTAAATTTGTTTGTAGCCATGTGATCAACATTTTCATTATTCGTTGCACAATTAGAAAATTGTTCACCACTGTCTTTAGTAATTTTCGTTGAGAATATATCATCATCACCACCAGATGGTTCACCAAAAATATCCTCCAATTTCGTTTTTAATATTTTACTTGTTGATGAAAATAATTGATCATCTTTACTACTATCTGTAGGTTTTTCACTTGCATCAAAAAATAATTCTTCATCATCTTCATCATCATCTTCACCAAAAACATTTGTAGATTTTGGTGTATTTCCTAATGTACAAATTGCATCATTAACATCAACCTCAGATGCCTCGGATTTACTGTAATTACTTCTCTTACTGGAGGCAGAACCAAATAAATCATCACCAGTCTCTTCTTCATCGCTATCAATATCATCAAAAAGATTTGTTTTCTGTTCTTTTGTTGATTTTTTTCCAATAGATTTTGTGAATGGTCCAGCAAACAAATCCCCACCACTGTCATCATCGGCAAATAAATCGAGTGAAGATTTCTTGCCCTCAGAATCGTGGATTTTTTTATTTGGTACTCTAGAAAATAGGCTTTCGTTATCATCTTCATGAGCTAATGAATTGTGTCCTTTCTCAGGTGATGGAGTTTTCGTAACAAATGCAAAAAGCTGACTTGGATCCTTGAGAGGATCATTGATGCTTCTCAATGGATCGGAAAGTTCTCCAATCTCTTCAACTGATTTTCCATCAATCATTTCCTCGGTCGTCTTTTCATCTTCTTTCTCAATTCCAACTGATTCATTTAAATGTACTACTGGTGATAAAATTGGTGCACGACCGAATAATGCATCTTCCTTTTGTGGATCTTCTGGCAAATCTGGTGGTACATCAAAAAGATCCTCTTCATCTGTCGAAGGTGACAATAACGTATTCCTTGTTATACTCATTGAACTCTCTTTTCCTAAACTAATCTCCGATTTATCATCGGACAATAAATTCAACGATGGTTTTACAAGGCTCTCATCTGCTGTTTTACTCAGTCTATGTATGTCAGCACCATTATCCTCACTTTGAATATTACTTGCTGGCTGAATGGTTCCCACCGAGTCTACGCTGTGAAAATCAATGCCACTGTGCCGAAGTGCAGTTTGTCGAGCTTGTCTACTTTGGGGTCGACGTTTGGTTGGAATTTTTGCTCGACTCTGAAAAATTCAAACGTTTTATTTAAAGGATTCCCCACAAATTATTCTTTCAAAGCTCTCGAATTACCTTGGAAGCAATCGATAATGTCTCCACTTGTGCGGGAACATCGAAACTCACAGCTGTTTCGGTATCAAGAATCGATGGAGATTGAGGTGGAGCTTCATTGGACACTATTTCTGTAAAGAGAAAAAATTATAAGAAAACAAGTACGGAAATGATTTTTTTTTTAGTGAATAAGAAAAATAATTACTTGGTGATGGTGGTGTTTTTGGCACACTTATGATACTTCCATCTTCAGTATCTTGATCCGGTGTCTCGTCTCCCAAATTTAGTTTTTCTCCACTTTTTCTCAATAGTGGAGGCGTATCAGTAGGTGAGAGTATTTTCAAATCTCCCATTTTACCCATCAAATTTTTAATTTTACCAGAAACAGCACGCTTTGGTATTTGCATAGAATCATCGCTACCAGGTATTGGTAAACGTATTTTCAAACTATTCGGTGGCATCTTCTTCACACTATGTTTAGTAACTTCTGTGGATTTTTGCTTTGAATTTGACGGGCCATCTGTTACTGATTCCATTTTATCACTGGCCTCAATTTTAATTTCACTCTTTTGATTAAATAAACTATCATCGTCTTCTTCATCAACATCATCGAAAAGATTATGTGAATTAGTAAGATTCGATTTACCAGTGTTTTTAATTTCTTCAGAATTCATTGTGATCACTGCAGAATCTTTTTTTATCTCTTCCGTAATATTTGAAACAAGTGCCAAGGTCTTATTCTCATTAGTATTTACAATACTGACAGATTTTTCTTTATTAAAATCAAATAAATTTTCATCGTCTTCTTCTTCTTCGTTGAATAAATTCGTATTATCAATTGATAATTTAATGGAAGACTTTGCTAATTCATTAGTTGCTTTTGATACAGAAAATTTTTGAATTTTGGGCTCTTGGCCAGTACTAGATTCAGTGAAAATGTCAATGTCCGGAGCAGTACTAGTTGAAAATACGTTTAAACCATCATCGAATAGATTTCCACTTCGTAAAGACTTGTTGGCTTTAGATTTCTCAATAAACTGAGTTGTGCCAGCTTGATCAGTGCTCTTTTGCGAGCGCGATCCAGAACTTGTATTCGAAAATAGATCGTCACCCGAATCCGAATCGTCAAACAGTGAATTTACTTTGGACTTGGACTTGGAAGTGGCCTTTGGGAGTGGTGGTGGACCAAATACGTCATCACTATCAAATATATCCTCTTGTCGTCCACTAGATGACTCTTGAATACGTAAATCGTGTTGTGCTTGATTGTGAATATTGCTATTATTTGTTGAATTTGTTGTAACATCTATTTGACGAGATCTTGTATTCAATAGGCTGTCGTTTGTT
The DNA here is from genome assembly GCA_963921955.1 of Aleiodes alternator. Taxonomy (NCBI): domain Eukaryota; kingdom Metazoa; phylum Arthropoda; class Insecta; order Hymenoptera; family Braconidae; genus Aleiodes; species Aleiodes alternator. The sequence continues at coordinate 6,393,783 of OY998100.1, read as the reverse complement.
CTTTGCTCACGATATATTTCCTCAGACAATAAACGTGTTGATTCCATCTGCGGCTCACTGAAACAATAAATTAAGCTCAATGTTAAATAAATTTCAAGTTATTTTTCAGTTAATGTTGATAGAAATTTTCCATAATTATTGCATTAGTGTTCATGCATTCATTATGCATCAGCTGATCAAATATCCTTGTCGAGAATTTCCTCAGCATCCATATCCAGTCTTCCAAAGTACTTCAGAAAAGAGGCATCACGTAAAAATGCATCAACGACAAAATAACAACTGACGAAAAATACAATCGAAAAATAATTAAAGTCAAAATATTTCTTTCAATAATTATTCATGATACTAGATATCATGAATTCTCCGACCTTCTGTGCATTAATTGCAGTGAGCCTTTTCATGCTGTACGGAAATGGTAAATATAACATTATTTGAGGGCGAATGGTAAATACTGAAGTATTCATGTTTATGGTCAAACAGCAAGTTCCGAAAATCAGGATCAAGATTCAAAAGTTGGAGGAAATAATGGTACATGTGCTAGAATAACAGATAATGGAGATGGAACCGTGTCTGCTGTGGGGTAAGCTTGATCATAAATTATTGGATAACAATCAGAACTATCATGAGCAATGACGACTAACACTTTACTTTCAGATGCCCAACTTATCAATGTGCACCAGGAAACCAAACTGGGTATAGAAAGCAAGACAATAGCAAACCTTATCCAGAATGTTGTGACGGACCTATCTGTACTGAGTAATGTTTTTTGGTATATGCAAACATCTATGTGGATCTCTATTCCAAAGTTCATTTTAAAAGGGCGAAATGAACACATTTTAGTTGATAATCGTTCAACATTAGTAAAAATAGTTGAAATAGATTTTTTTTTCGAATGATTCCATTAAAAAGCTGAGAAAATTTCCGATGAAAATCATGTGCCAGGATTTATTTTCAGGAATTTTTCAGAAAATTCTAATTTTTTAGTGAAGATTTGAAGGCAAAATCCTTTTCGTTCCTGAAAAAATTCACTTTTTTGTTGATATCTTCGATTCTATTAGTCATAATTTTAAAATTCCAAAGGAAGGTGAGAGGTGAGATCATTTGTCATCGATTCATGTAGTTCTTACAAAGAATCTATTGTTTTTCGAGTCACTCATTGGGAAAGAACTGATTTCCATAAAATGGTCTCGCAGTAAGTCAAAAAAAGATATTTTAAAAAAAACACATAAATCCATAGCAAATCATCTCACCTTTCACCTCCATTCGGAATTATTACACTACAAACAATAGAACTAGAGATATTTACAAACAAGTGACTTTTTCCGAAAATTAAAAGGCTAAAATAATCGAAAAATTGAAAAAAAAATAATAATTTTGACACGTGTTTTCCATCGAAAATTTCCTCAGCTTTCCAATGGAATCATTAAAAAAAATCTATCTCAAGTGGTTTTACTAGAATCTCCATTTTACCCCACTTTTCTCTATGTAGCTCAACTTATTCAGTTCACTGGATACCATAATATTATTACGAAATTCCAGTTGTGTAGAAAACGTTCATACGAATGCGATTTGTCAACTGAAATAACTCACACATTTGGGTGACTAATAGCTCCATTGCAACGCTAATAATCTTATCACAAGCGTAAAAAAAAACTTTAATTGTTATGCAGAATAATACCATATAACATTAACATATTAAAAATAAAAACAGTTATTAGTCGTAAATAAACTCGTAAAATTGTGGAAAATCTTGTTTCTTAGCACAAATATAAATATAGATTACAAAGTGGAACGAATATTACTTCTGACTTTTCTAATTTGAGTGAGTCTAACTAAATCGTGTGTACACTTTAAATCTGACGCATATCATGTGAATGTCTTAGGAATACTGAAACCAGTTGACCTTGATACCATCTATTTATTCTTTAGTGAGTAATATTTTCATCGACATTCAATACAAATCGATGAAATTGTAATTGAATAAATAAATAAAGCTCAATGAATAAAATAAACTTACCCAATTTTTAAACTCAGACCAAGTGTACTGTTGACACTTGTTGGTTGAATAGAAATGCCACTGCTGTCAGTTGTAATTTCATTATTACCCCCAGCACGAGGCATATTACCAGAAACCATACTTTCACTTGTATCAACTGTTGTCGATACATTTTGTTGGCTCTCATTCACCTCAATTCCATCATTTTTATGATTATCAGGTTCAATACTCTCATTCTCCGATGAATCAGAATAATCATTTCTAGGACGATTAAAAAGTCTATTACCAAGTACCGATGAAATGAGGTCAGATTGATTAACAATTATACCAGATGGTTTTATTGATGAATTTCTTATTGCCTCAGGTGTTCTATTTTTGATATGTTCAATTGGACTAAAAAGATTTCCATCATCATCATCATCCTCAAATAAATTTGGTATATTATTATTAGCCTCTGGTGTACTTGTCATGACATTATCATCATTTTGACTATCCAAAACATTATCAAATCGTGTTTTTACATTTTCACTTGTAAAATCCGATTTATTCATGAATTTCGAATTTTTAGGTGCAAATATATCGTCTGAATCCTCGGAATCATTGTCACCAAATAAATCATCAATAGCTGATTTTGGTTTAGTTTCAATGGAATTTATCGGTGGTGGTACATCAAGACTCGGTGGTATGATTGTTTGTTTTTTTTTAATTGATTCTTTCCACAGACTATTCGAGACTTTTTCATCAAAAATCCTAGGTTTATTACTAAATATATCTTGTGTTTCTGAATTTAATGCATCATCATTCTCATTATCAGAATCAAATAAATCATCTTTTGAGCGATTAATCGAGGCTTCATCAGATTCACCAGATTTTTTATCAGATTTATGAATTGGCAAAACATTGCCCAAACGTTTTGCCAATTCTTCAGCAAAACTTGGTGCACTTTTTTTGTAATTATCCCTTGATACACCAGTTACTGGTGTCTCAATGTCAGAAGTAGAATTCAATGTATCCTGACTCTTTGTATGAATTTTATATGTTCTAGAGCTGGCACCATTGGTATCGCTTTTTTCATCGTACCTACTTGAGCCTGAGCTACTAGTACTGATTGATGATCTTGATCGTGGTAATACATGTTTATTTGTTTCATAAATTCTATCAGAAATCTTGATATCTCGATCACTCTCTGAAAATTCATCTTCCTCCTGTTCGTCTGCAATATCTGATTCACTGCTGCTTGATTCAAGTCCAATTTTGCTGGATGCTTTCCATTTTTCCGAGCCTATTACATATGGCAATGGACGATTTTGATAAGGATTCTGTGGTTTCAATATGACACTTGGTGTTTGAACATCAGTCTCATCTTCACTCTCACTAGATGCTAATACTTCAATTCTCTCATATTTCTCATTCATCACCTCCAAACTCTGTTTAATGCTCTCATTAACAACTGCCATCATTTCTGCCTCTGTTAATTCTTGATTTTTCTCGATTTTCGACGTTTTTTCCATTTCTTTCTCAACTGTTTCATCCTCATAAACACGACTCTCTATAAACTGTGTATTTGCAAGGCCCAATGAGACATTTGTGACATTTTCAATCATCACTGAACTCTCCTTAAGATCATTGACAAGTAAATCCAATGATGATTGTGTTGTTCTTACTTTATCAGTCAAATCATCAGAAAATTTTTGAAGATGTCTGAATAAACCAACGTCACATGCTAAACTCCAATTGTCCTTGTGTTCTCTCATTTCATCAATGGTCCAAGGACGATCCCAGGAACGTTCACCAGTATCAGACGAATTTGAAGCATCCTGAAATGAATATTAATAAATTATTGGGTCAAGTTGATCGAACATGCACTCTTATCAACAATGCAGTACTCAGTACTGCTGATTACTCATATTATTTAATTATTTGAATAAAAAAAAACAATTGACAAGTACCATTGCAACGACTGGATGATGAATAATCTTCTAGCAAAATAGATAAAAATAAATAAATAAAATATTCAATTAATCATGGATAAAACATGGTTAATTCTCCCCACTCTTTGTAACAATATTGGCAAATTAATTTGATAACACTGATGAATGCAAAACAGAGACAAACTCCTCCTCTTTTTTTCTTCAATTGTCGATCTTTCATCTCGTATCGAGACTATCGAGTACAAAAAATTTATGAAAGTTGGTAATAGCCCAATCCACAACTCACTTCACTTTGTTGGCAATGCCCTTATATGAACGAACAGTATTGTGTGTTGCTTTTGGTTATTGATTTCCAGGACAGTGTAAACTTCAAAAGCACAAAAGTCGGCATTCGATGCCTCTGTTACAAATAAAGGTATTATAAAATTTTCATATAATAATTAAATAATATTGTGGCATTAAGTAATATGTTTTACTTGATATTTGGAATTTTCAAATTAACGAATATTGTGATTTTTTTTTAAAAGGTCATAGATGAGAGAGAAAACGTCAATAGTTGAGGGATGGAAAACGAACACATAAAGAGGCTCTTACTACCAGACGAAGAGACTCTACTTGAACAAATAATAAGATATGGTCTTTATGCTGGTGCTGTCTTCCAAGTTATATGCATATTAACAGTGGCTATCTATCACAATTGGCCTGGTGATGGTTTCTCATCATTAAAGGTAGATATTGAGTACTTTATAATCTGGTCATGACCTATTTTCATTGATGATGAGGCTTTTTGATAAATGCATTGAATTCTGCATATAGGGGAGAGTGGGGCAAAATGGACACTGTAATGCAACAGTTAAAGAGGTTTTTTTTGATGATTCTATTGAAAAACTGAGGAAATTTTTGTCAGAAAACGAGTGTCAGATGTATTTTTTTTTTCAATTTTTGTGAAAATTCGATATTTTTGGGTATTTTTGAGGGGTAAAAAGTCTTTTTCTTCTTGGAAATTTTCAGTTTTTCGCAAATATCTCTGGTTCTATTGGTCGTAGCAATTCGGCGTTAATCTTAAATGAAAGGTGAGCTCATTTTCCATCGATTTATGGGGTTTTGAATTCGAAAATTTCAATTTTCGGGATAGTTATAGGTCAAAAACTGTTTCACAAAACTGTTTCACAAAAATGTCCATAAATACCTTAAAAATCGATATTTTTAATTGAAAATCCCATGAATCGATGGCAAATGATCTCACCTTTCACCTTCCATTTGAATTTCCACGCTAAGACAGATAGAACCGAAGATATCCTCAAAAAACTGAAAATTTTCAAAAAAAGGAACGGTTTTCCTCCTCTAAAATGCTCAAAAAAGTCAAAATCGCCAGGAATTCAAAAAAATCAATGCCGGCACTTGTTTCCCGCCCAAAATTTCCTCATCTTTCCAATCGAATCATTAAAAACAATCTACCTCCAATATTTCTATTAATTTCAAGAGTTTTTCATAATATTTGCCTAAAAATTTAGATGTGTCCATTTTACCCCTGATGTCCATTTTGCCCCACCTTCCCTAATGTTAGTGTATTTAAGTGTCATTCAAGTGTACGTAAAGTGCAAGTGATTTAACATATACTTGAAGGGCAGATCAAATACACGTAAAAGATACTTCTGTAATTTCAGCCTCATCGTATTTTCATACACACAAGTTGCTCATATTGTTTTTTGTTTATTTGTTTAAATTATAGGACGATCCAACAAGCGATGTTGACTGCTCCGAGAGTAGTCCACAGGTGACTCCAAGGAAACCACATCGTGGTCGAAAACAGGAGAAAAAAAAGAGACGTTAATTATCCACTCGAAATATCTATATATCATTCCCATGCCAATTAGTCCTCAAAAACAACTCGAATCATTAACATAATTTTATCATTTTATTCTCTTCCCCCCCCCCTCTCCCCCCTCAACCCCTAACGTTATTTATATTAATCTATATTTTTCTTTTTCGAATTTTTGTATTTACAAAAAAATATTTATATGAAGAAAGAAAAAAAGAACAGAAAAAGAAAAAGAATATCGACTTTATCAACGAATCAATCTTTATGTATTGTTGTATTGACTGATTTTATTGACAATAGTAATTAGAAAATAAGATGTGTGATGAAATCAATTTTTTAAAATTCTTTATTTCTTTTAAATCATTCATATTCCCTGGAAATTTGAAAGTGGAAGGGTTTTTTTTTTTGTTAGCATTTTTTCTATCAAGGCATAATTTATAGCTCGTGAGAAAAAAATTTAGAAAAAATCATTTCGAATAAGGGCACTCTCCCTAAGTGGGGCAAAATGGGCACTGTAATAAAACGGTTAGAGATGGATTTTTTTTGATGATTCTATTGAAAAGCTGAGAAAATTTGAGCCGGAAAACGAGTGTCACATGTATTTTTTTCGATTTGTTTGAAAATTCGATATTTTTTGGCATTTTTGAGGGATAAAAACCTTTCTTTTTTGAAAATTTTTAGTTTTTTGCGAATATCTCTGGTTCTATTGGTCGTAGCAATTCGAGGCTGGTCTCAAATGAAAGATGAGCTCATTTCCCATCGATCTATGGGGTTTCGAATTCAAAAATATTAATTTTTGGGGCAGTAATAGGCCAAAAACTGTTTCACAAAACTGTTTCGCAAAAATGCCCATAAATACCTTAAAAATCGATATTTTTGAATTGAAAACCATATGAATCGATGGCAAATGATCTCACCTTTCACCTCCCATCAGAATTTTCACGCTACGACAGATAGAACCGAAGATATTCTCAAAAAACTGGAAATTTTCCAAAAAAGAAAGAGTTTCACCCCTCTAAAATGCTAAAAAAAATCAAAATCGCAAAAAATTCAAAAAAATTAATTCCGGCACTTGTTTCCCGCCTAAAATTTCCTCAGCTTTCCACTGAAATCATCAAAAACAATTCACCGCCAATATTTCTATTAATTTCAACAGTTTTCCATAATATTTGCCTAGAAATTTGGACGTGTCCATTTTACCCCTGATGTCCATTTTGCCCCACCTTCCCCTATAGTTGACTGGGGCAAAGTTGTCAGCACTGATTGTCGTAAAGTGAACATATTCACTCACATGCTATGGGAGACATTCACACTAATTCGATGATAAACGTGAGACTAATACGAAGAATTTAGATGAAATTTCGACAATAATGTTGGGCATTTGATGGTAAATAATGCAAATTATTCAGTTAATTGGTTGAAGTACTCTTCTATTTTTTTTCGAAAATGCCTCAACCAGAAAAAAATTTAACACCAGAGCAAATTCTTACTGAGGTTAGGAAGTTTATACCGGAGTCAGTGAAGAAATGTCAACATACGAATGTATACAAAGTCACCAAAGGGGCATTAACCCTTTTGAGAAATTTACCTGGAGCAAGAGAGGCTGTACTCGAGTATCTCAGAAAGGTCTTTTTTCTAGCTGTCAATCGACAAACTCGTCACATGGAGGTTTATTTAATTTCATTATTTACTTTTAATTGAATGTATCCACCAATATTGTGGGGCAAAATGGACATTGTAATGAAACAGTGGGAGATAGAATTTTTTTGATGATTCCATTGGAAAGATGAGGAAATTTCAGTCGAGAAACATGTGCCAGAATTGATTTTTTTTCCATTTTCTTCAGAATTCGATTTTTTCTGGCATTTTTGAGGAGCAAAAGTCCTTCGATTTTTGAGGAAATTCAGTTTTTTGGGAATATCTCTGGTTCTATTGGTCGCAGCGACCTGGGACCGATTTCAAATGGAAGGTGAGCTCATTTCCCATCGATTTATGGGGTTTTGAATTCAAAAATATCGATTTTTCGGATAGTTATGGTAACTTTTGTGAAAAACCATGATCATCGGTTTTTTCCCTATAACTATGTGAAAAATTGATATTTTCGAATCTAAAACCCCATGAGTCGATGGGAAATGATCTCACCTTTCCTTTAAAATCGGTCCCAGGTCGCTGCGACCAATAAAACCAGAGATATTACCAAAAAACTGAGTTTCCTCAAAAGTCTAAAGACTTACCCCTCAAAAATTCCAGAAAAAATCGAATTCTTTCTGATGGAATCATCAAAAGAAATCCATCTTCAATATTTTCATTTATTCAAAGATTTTTTCATAATTAATGCATAAAAACTCAAATGTATCAATTTTACCCCTCATGTCCGTATTGCCCCAACTCTCCCTATATATTTCTAATAATTTTCTAATGGAATTTCAGATGTATCCAGTGCAACCTATTCCAGATGAACCCACAATGTCTGTTACAGTACCTGAAATTCATGCTGTTTTATGTGAAATTGTAGAGGAAAATTCTCAAGCATGGGCTCCACTTGTTGCCAACTGGTCCCTCGATCTTCTGGGTATTAATTCATTCATCATTTCATTTTCATTCCATCTCGAATCTATAAATACCAATTTTCTTTTTCTTCAATTTTGTATTTCAGGCAAGTTGTCGTGGCATTATTCAAAACGAGGAACTGGTCCACATCCAAATATAAACGATGACTTGAAGCATTGGCTCTCATTCAGATCAACTCGAATTTTAATTGATCTATCAGCAAGATGTATAAAATGTTTTTCTGATACTGAGGCTGATTACTGCATGAATGTTCTCACAGAATCAACATCAAGTTACTATCCCCACTTTAATTGGGTTGTAGCTCATGTTGGTACTTGTTTTCCTCATTTAGTGATAAACAAAATTCTCTCGTGGGGCTTGAAAGACTTTACAGTCACTGGAGTTCAGCCAAATGCTCCAAGAATGCTTCTAAATTCAGTTGTTGGAATTTTAGGATATTTAGCTGGTAGTCATTTCTATAATATCAGAGAAGCACTATTGAATTTGTTCAAATGGAGTCTAGATGAGAGCATCAATGATGATGAGACAACGAGAGCCCAGAAAGTTGCAACAGTACCATTTCTATTGAAATTAGCATCAATGTCACAGCTTTTATTGAAGGTCATAACAACAGTTGTTCTACAGACACTTTTTCCAGTACGTCCTGATGTTATTCCACGTCTTGCTGTTTTTGCCTCAGACTGGTGCAATTATTTCGAGAATCAGCCGGAAATTTTGATTGAAGTAACTGTTGATCTAACACTTGCCTGTGAACAGGGAGCTTGGCAAATAATAAATATTCTCTTGGATACAAGTCTAAATACGAGTAATGTTGGTTATCATGGAGTTAATGCAGCATTAACAGTGAAAAATGTCTGTCGAGAGATACTCGAGATGATTCTACAGGAGATTGATCTTCAGATGAAATTAAAAGGACCTCACAATACTGGAATTGCTTTGCTGTCCTCAATTAAACAAGATTTATCACTCATTGTGCCTCTACTTCTTGATCAACATCCTCTGAGAGTACAAACAGCAGTTAGACTCATATCTCTCTTGGGTGCTCAAAGCCCAAATGTTGTAATTTCATCAGGATCTAGTTTACTGAGAAATGCCCAAACAAGTTTTCATCTTGCAGCATTAATTCGTATGACTGCTGAAAATATCACTGTATTTCCTACGATTAAACCAGAACCAGAGAATCCTTTATCTGGACATGGATATTTTACTCAAACTTTTGAACAAGCACTCAGAGATATTCAGTATTCTCCAGAATCAAAAGGACACGAAGCTAGGCAATTATTTAAAAATATTGCAACATTGCTGAAATGGGAAAATTCAAATAAAGCAGATATTTTAAAATCAAAGATAATATCACGTTCAATGCACTCAAATTTAATTCAAATAGCATCATTGCTCATGAAAACTGATGACTTCTCATTGGCACACGACATTGTAGAAACATTGGATCTTTTAACGATTAATGATAAACACAAGTACTGTCATAGTGTAGACTTGATATTGAAATTAACAAAAGCAATGGTACGATATTTCTTCGTTTGCATTCAAGAGGATAACACTATCAAGAAACAACGTGGAGTAAAAACTGTCAATAGATTACTGACTCTAATGGCAATGACATCACCCTGTGCTCGAGTATTGGCAATCCGAGAATTGCTAGAGAATAGTCTTTATGGAGATCCAGTAAAGTACTTTGGTGCAAAAGTTAAACCGCCAGATGATTCAAAAGATTATCTTCTTCTTCAACAGAATCATAAACATGGAACTTTAGTCATGTTGGCCCAGAGGCATTCATCTGTTTTTCATGCTGGTGTTATTGGCGAGGGTCCAAGAAGATCTGTACCAGAGAATAACTTTGATAAAGATACAATTTCAATGAATACTCTTCTATTGCTAGATGCTTTAAAAGCTTGTTGTATGAATGAACAATTGAGTCCATATCCAAATCTCGATGCAATGACATCTATAAGTCTTTTATTGGTGGAGCTCGTATCACCAGATGTCATGTACAATGGTTTACCCTGGCCTGACGAGGAATTCACCAAAGTTACTGTAGAAAGAGATCTTCAAATTCGTCGAACTTTCAAAGATGTTCCACTTCTTTGGAGTCTGTTGGAATTAACAGCAAGACATCGTCCAGCACTTGCATATTCTTCTGTTTTACTCAGAGGTATTGCTGCTACTGTTATGGCAAATTGGAATATAAACGAGGGCACACGTCTCGTCAATGTAATGGCACTTGGACAACTTCTTCCACCGCCATTGAACTGTCTACGTGACATTCTACCTATTTTAACACCAACTCAGATCAATGCAATTATGAAAGAGTGCGTTTGGGCATATATGCATGAGAATGTGCCATCACCTGCATTATTTACTCTCACAGAAGGTGCTAGTATTGCATGGAGAGACACAGATACATCTACTCCTGGTGCAAGATTCACCGAAACTCTCAGGCTCATTCTTCTTCCAAATATTGCCAAAACTGGGGCACTTTACAATACACTCTTCTATAATGATAATAAGTAAGGCTTGGAATTATTATCTAGTGTTATTTTTTTTTGTAAATAATTAATATCCAATATTTGTAATAATTGTATATCATATTATCTGTACAAAAATCTAAAATAAAATATTTCATACGGTATTTGTCCCTTCCATTCACAAGAAATAATGCGAAAATGAACCATACAATGGAAAGACGCTCATCAAATTTTCAAAGTAATGGAATTCCTTTCATTTTTTTTTTTTTTTTTATATTGTCACAAGTCTCAGGATTGAACAAACGGATTTTTTTCCTCATAAAATCCACACATTCGCAAAAGAAATGAGTACAATGAGAAAATTAAAGAAGAAGAAATGGAAATTAATTTAATTTGTATTATCAGTAATAATAATTAGACTATAATAATACAGGAATGATGGTACCGAAAGTGAGCGAACAATTGTATTCATCAAATAGTCGATTAAATGACTCAAAAATTGCGCACAGTGTCCTGTTTTTGAATTCACAAATGCACAGAGTATTGTATTTTCTTATAAAAAAATTTCATTTCATTCAATGAGTATGGGTTTATGATTTAAATTAACGTGCAAAACCACAATGTATATTATTTTTTCTCTGTGCATTCGTTTATTTTTTTTTTCAGCCCAATATTGGCTTCAAGTAGAAAAAAAAAAAAAAAATTCTGCCATTATCATTTTTGGCATCTCTGTTTTATATTCTATGTACAATGAATTCTTGATAATTATAAATTTGTTTGAGTGATCCTGGAAGACCCTCTATTTGCCAATTTTAAGTGGCATATTGAGCTCAAAAAACACACCGAGCATGATTTGCATGTTGGAGAAAAATAAAAAAAAATGTCCAACAATGTATAAAAGAATGGAGAAACTGAAGGAAGAAATAGAGAAGAATCGAGCGAAAACGAGTAGAATCCAGATCACAAATAGGATAGATTTTCACTCGAATCGCTTCTGCCCTATTCCTCCTTTATCCATATTACACGTAGAAAATAATCAAACAGTGACATTTTTTTTCCTTTCTCATTAGAAAAAAAAAACTCATCATTAACATCACCGACAATTGTTGCATAGTGCCGAAAGTAATAATTATTCATTCACATGATGATTTTTTTCTTTCATAATAAATTACAATTTATGCAGTTCTTTTATAGTAAAAAAAAAAAAAAAAAGAAGGAAGAAAAACATTCACTTTTCAAGTCTATTAAATGTGATTTTAGTTTTTTTTCTCTTTTTAGAATAGTAGCGTGCTCACACCACCCATTTCACTTTGTTCTTTAACGAAAATTTCAAAGTACTGATAGATGATTGTAACAGCAAGAAGAATACCCGTGCCAGATCCAATTGCACCAAGGAAATCAGCAAGAACAGACAATGCACCGATACAAAGACCACCAAATGCAGCTGCAGTAGGGATGTAACGATTCAATTCGTGAATCATTGAGTTATCACGGTGCCCTCTCATGACCATTTGTTGTTCTTTCAATTGTTTTGCCACCTGAAAGCCAAAGAAATTCAAGAATTATTAATTGTAATACTTTGTCCTGTAGTGGAATCAAGATTGCTTGAAGAAAACAAAAAGCTTACATCCTTGGCTGAGCTTCCAGAAACTTCGATCCATGTTTTCGAGAAGAATGCACATGAACCCAACATGAAGAGAATGTAGAGAAAAGCATGTACTGGATCCTGAACAATGTGTCCAACTGATTCTGGTGGTGAAAGATAGTAGCACAGACCACCAACAGGATAAGATCTAGCTGGACCACCACCGCCAACATCTGACCAAACTCCAAGGAGATTAACGATGAGATTACCTTGAAATTTAACTGCCAGCATTTGTGAAATAACGTAGAGATTCGAGACCAAAGCTGATTGGAGAATAATTGGGATGTTGCTTGTGTAGAATAGTTTAATTGGATAGCTGCTATATTGTCCACGATATCTGGTCGATTTGATGGGTAGATCGACCCTGAAGCCCTGCAAATTTACAATAGATTATTAGATTATATCAATTGTTATAGAGAAAATAATGATTGATTAAAAATATCAATTGTACTTTACCTGGAAGTATATGACTATAGCAAAGACCAGAATGGTAGCAAGTAGATTCATCAGATTTGGAAGATTCTGACGATAGAATGCCTCTCTGAGGGCCCTAACTTTGTCCTGTCTTGTTGCCAACAGATGGAATAATGCTATTACAGCACCCTCAAATTCTGTACCACGTCCAGTATTAACTGTAGCTGGTGAGAATGCCTTCCACACAATTGTTTCACAAATGTTCGTTGCAATAAACAGTGAAATACCACTTCCAAGACCATAACCCTTTTGCAAAAGTTCATCGAGCAGCAAGACAATCAAACCAGCAACAAACAACTGAATGATAATGAGAAGACAAACACCAGCACCAATTTCAGCTGGATCTCCATACATTCCAGTCATTACATAGACAATTGCTTGACCAACAGTGATGACCATACCAAACACTGTAAAATAATCAGCAAAATTAGCATATATCAACATGACCAGACAAGCTATGCAAATCTTAAAGTCTACAGATAAAATTATTTAATTATTTCAGCTGTAATCAACAAAAACATTGATTCAATGTGAGTTTATCAAGTCTAATGATAATGTTTAATACACATATTTTCAATAAATAAATCAATTCTTACATTTTTGAGCTCCATTGAATAGTGCACGATCTTTTGGTGTATCACCAACTTCAATGATCTTTGCACCAGCTAAAAGCTGCATAATTAATCCAGATGTGACTATTGGAGAAATACCCAATTCCATAAGTGTACCTCTGTTTGAAGCAAGAATAACACGAATCCAATAGAAAGGATCTGCACTGTCTGAAGACATGATACCAAACAGGGGTATCTGTAAAAAAAGGAAAAAAAAGACATGTGTCAAGTTTTTTTTTTCTGAGCATCTGGTGCTGATTTTTGTATCAAATTTATATGCAATAGCTAATACTGACCTGGCAGCAAACCAGAAAGATGAAAAGTGTTATCGCTGTCCATAGTACTTTTTCTCTGAATTGGATCTAGAAAAAAAAAATGAAAAATCCAAAGTTACACATGGATGAACGTATTTCTTAGCCAACATCAACTTGCTATTCACAATATTGAAACAATATCCCTTTAATTGTGGGAAAATTGAAAAAAAAAAAAAACATGAATAACAAAATTCAAGCAAGACAAAAATTCCAAAAATAAATTACTCACTTTTCTCTGTGGCTTTGCAATTTCAGGAAGAATGCTGCAAAATGGCTTGATCACCTCAAGAAATTTGACTGTAAATTCAAAGAAATAAACGAGTTAATAAAAGAAATCTTACAATATGCTTTCAATACTTTGGGCATTTTAATTCAACGAAAAACTCGAAAGTGTTCATTGAAAAAATTACAATATTAATGGGTGAATTTCATGAATTACTTACTTCCCATGGTGAATCCGTAATTAATTACTATTTATTTATTTATTATTGTCCCTCAATGATACAGTGATTAACTGTAAAAATCTGTCAAAATTTATTACTTCTTTCTACTTCAAATTAACTCGTGGCAATGCCACTATCCAAGACACCGGAGATACAGGGAATGAGTCGAGTGGAACAAACGCCTCGTATGAACCACACGAAACTAACGAATCGTGGCTCACCTCGACGACACGTATCAATACGATGTGGTCACGTGACATGATGATGTTGGCCGACAAGCTTGCCGGCATCATATCGAAAAATTTTTCGAGAAATCCCGTTACACCGTCAGATGGCAGCACATTTCTACTGGATCACTGCGCCTGCGCACTTTTATGCCGGGAGTTTTTTTTATACTATTTGAAAATGGTTCTGCTTGGCTAACCGGCTGTTATGGCCTTGAAATTATTAGCCATTTAAATAGCTTATTTCCATTTTTTTATCGCTCGGAGAAGGAACAATATATATTCGGTGAAAGTGTATAGATCCAAGAAACTACATTTGTTTTGTTTTTTTTCTTGAAATAGTGAATAGAAGGTGGGGTAAAATGGACACGGGTTAATTTTGGTATTTTATACTATGAAAATTAGAGGAAATCGATGGAAATATTGGAGACAGTTTTTTTCTGATGATCCCATTGAAAAGCCGGGGAAATTTCCCATGAAAATCATATGTCAGAAGTTATTTTTTGGAAATTTTTCGAAAATTCCATTTTTCGCTCAAGATTTGAAGGTTTTCGGGAATATCTCTGGTTCTATTGGTCATAACGAGCTGGGGTTGATCTTGAATGAAAGGTGAGCTCATTTCTCATCGATTTATGTGTTTTAAAAAGGAAAATTATCAATTCTTCAAGTACTTATAGGGCAAAAACAGTTTTTTCGAAAAATGGCTCATAAGTATTTGAAAAATTGATTTAAAAAAAATTTAAACCCCATACATCGATGGGAAATGAGCTCACCTTCCATTTGAGATCAACTCCAGATCGCTACAACCAACAGAACCGGAGATATCACCAAAAAGGTGAATTTTCTCGATTTTCAAAAGGGAAACTCCTTCAAAACTCGACGAAAAAAGTAAATTATTCCAAATATTAAGAAAAAAAAGTTTTGAAACATGTTTTTCGTCTAAAATTTCCTCAGTTTTTCAATGGTATTATCAGAAAATTTGAATTCCAAACCGTTCAATTGGAGTATCCATTTTACCCCACCTTTCCCTATAATTATCCAACAATATAGTAATTCATTTGAAATCCACGATACAATTGGGGTCAACGATTTCTCAGTAGAGCCTGTGTGTCCATTCCACAGGTTTGATTTTTCGTTGTTTTTTTTTTATTTCTTCATCGAAAATGAATTTTTTCATACCAATTAATATTCATGGACTCGGGATAAATATTGGCTCAATATACAAAAACCGCACGCCAATAATCATAATTTATTGGAATGATAATTATGCTTTTTTTAATGGCCAGTAAATATTGACAATGACTTTATTGTGTATGGTTGAAATGATGTGAAACTTGTGCCACAAGGTTTTTCTCCACGCGACACTCAGTGTATATAAAGAAAACTTGCTGGGACCAATCATTCCTGAGTTTGAAGTGAAACTATTTCATCAATTTTCCTGTGAAAGAAACAAAAATTTTAAAAATGAAAAATTTGGATGGACTAGTTATTTTGAGTTGGCTAGCTGCTCTGATTATTACTGCACAGTAAGTGAAAGTTTAGTACAATCATCTTTGCAAGAGCTCCATTTAAACGCTATACATCGAATCACAACTATTAAGGTAGTTGACTCCTTAATGACAAAGTTCAAGACTTGCTCAAAAATCGGGCTATAAATAATTAGATGCATAATGCATCTAATAATGAAATTTGAAAACAATGGTCCACAGTATATATGAGATAATTGCAATTAAAATCACCGTTTTTGTACAGACAGTATGAGAGAAGCGTGGGAGAACTACTAATTTTATTTTTTTTCACGTTGAAAAAAGAAAGCCATCATTATGAAAAACTAACACCTATCAGAACTATACATCTAGAATTATTTTTGAAAATATGGAGATCATCGACCACATTGTTTCGGTGAATAATTAAAAATAAAACCGAAATTTCGACGAAATTCTCAGTGGAAGGGGTATCAAGATCATATAGAAGATAAGACTGTATGAGTGTACAGTCAAGTCGAAAATATATAGGTTCATAGTAGTACATTATCAACACATAGGGTGGCGTCTCAGAGCCAAAACTTTTTAACTGGAGGGTAGAGAGTCAACTACGTTAAGGTCATCCTAGTAGGTGGCAAGTTCAAATGATCGATTTTTATTTTTTTTTTCCTCTTAGTTATTATGATTACTATAAATATTTCGATTTTTCAACATTTTACCGATACTAGAACGATGTCCAGAATGATAAATTGTTAAAAGATAATATTATGAATATTCAATGTTGTTCCGCATTTGACTCACGCTGCTCCAGTTTCTAGGACTGTGATTGGAGGATTCTCGGATTTTAAATAACCAATACTCCCGCCATTGATTTTTTCATGTAATTAATTGCATTAAGGAGGAACTGCAGCAAGTGACTCAAAACAAAGGAAATGTGTCAGAGTCCTGAAAATTTCTAAATAAGTTCATTGGGTGATTAAAAATATGTCCTAATTTTTTGGAATTGAGTGACCGTAGAATAAGAGAGAAAATAAATATCAAAGTTGAACTTTTTACATAGGGTTATATAGGCGGTCGGTCAATATCATGAAAATTCTACATATCCGATCAGTCGGTAATAACGTAATTGTGCTACAATTACCCATCACCCATATAACCTCATGTAAAAAGTTCAACTTTGATATTTATTTTCTCCCTTATTCTACGGTCACTCGATTCCAAAAAATTAGTAAATATTTTTAATCACCCAGTGAACTTATTTAGAAATTTTCAGGACTCTGACACATTTCCTTTGTTTTGGGTCACTTGCTGCAGTTCCTCCTTAATCGTCGTTATACGTCCGGTAACATGAATTTTTCATGATTTCAAAAATTAATAGACATTCTGATGAACAAAAAACATATAAGGTTGTATAAGGAAAAAATAGGTCTGCAATCATGAATTTCTTAGTGAAACTGAAACTGAACCTCGCTTATGGAGTTTCAATGTTAATTCAATTATTTTCAAAAATTAATTGGGGTAAAATGAATTTTGAAAAAATCTCCCCATGCTATTCTATCCAAAGTGACCAAAATCAGCTCTGATTGCCTTAAATAGTTGTGGAGGGAAAATTTCAAATTACAAAAAATACCTGATTGCATGAAAATTTTTTTCTTTTAATGTCTGCATCAAGTGTTTACATCGTTTATCGTTCGTTCGAAAATCCAATCAATGAGATTATGAAATTTTTAATCTGAAAATTGATGTACTGGCTTATCATTCACTCCGAGAATATAATAAATGAAATCGAAAAAAACAAAGAGCATACTTTACCAATAAAGATGCAAGATCTATTATCTATCTGAGTAATGAGACGGACAGGATGACGTTACATTGCGTGATTGGTCTGCTGCACCGTTTATAAACCTCCAGAGACAAATTATAGTCACTTCACACTTGGTAACGAGTTTAGTTTACTTTTGACTTTCAGCGAATATTCAGAACAATGTAAATATATTGTGAAACGATGATTTTATCAAAGAACTCTCATTGTTACGATCTTTGGCTTCAGAATTCTCGAAGAATATCATCTTAATCTTTTTTTTTTTCGATCAGTAGATTAATAATAACATTTTTCTTTTTTTCTAAGGTGTTCAAAACCAACTATAGAGCAATTAGCAGGTCCTTTCACTCTTGGAGAAGGTCCTCACTGGGATGAAGAAGATCAAGTCCTCTATTTTGTTGATATTCTCGAGCAGAAGCTGTGCTGCCTCCATCCTTCTACGAAGAAAGTCACCGAAACCCACTTGAGTACAGCCAAAATTCAATTACAATTCATTGAAACATAGCAGAAGACATTCTTCATTCATCCATTGCTCTTCTCCTAAACAAAAAAATAATAATTGTATTATTTCATTAGAAAATGGTCCAGTTGGTGTGGCAGTACCAGTTGCTGGCAAAAAAAATACATTCATAGCCGGTAGTGGAAAGGATGTTGTCGAAGTCAAATGGGATCCAAAAAGCAACAATCCAAATCCAGATGTCAAGGTTCTAGCAACTGTTGATGTGGATCGCATTGATAATAGGATCAATGATGGCAAAGTTGATCCTGCTGGTCGTTTCTGGGCTGGAACAATGCATCAAAAGGGTCAGCAAATTTTGGATTTGAGAGGAGCTCTCTACAGATTCGATGCAGATGGAACACCCACGAAAATCATCAGTCCAGTAACAATCAGTAATGGACTCTGTTGGAGTCATGATAACAAGACATTCTACTATATCGATTCACCGACACTCGAAGTTGTTGCTTACGACTACAACATTGCAACTGGAGATATTGGTGAGTAAATAAAAAATTAAATCAAGTGGAGAGGAAAACATGTTATCGCTTGCAGTCATCATTTGTTTTCTTCATCAATGTTATCATGAATATTGAAGTATTGCTTTTTCCTTTGTTATTACAGCAAATAAGAAGCTTATCTTCAGTTTGAAAGAGAATAAAATACCTGGTGTACCAGATGGTATGACCATTGACAAGAATGGACACTTGTGGGTTGCTGTTCACTCAGGCAGTCGGGTATTAATTTTTTTAAAAATGTCCTATAGTTTTTTTTTATCCAATTGAAGCATACTTTACTTCATGATTTTTCGCAGGTACTTGAAATCGATCCACTTGCTAAAAAACTCGTTAGAACGATAACAATGCCAGCTTCAAGAATTACCAGTGTAGCTTTTGGAGGTCGTAATTATGAGACTCTGTATGTCACGTCAGCAAAGGACGAAATGTCTCCTGAAGAATTGGAGAAGGAACCTGCAGCAGGATATTTATTTGCTGTTCATGGCCTCGGTGCTACTGGTGTCCGTGCACTCGGTGCTAAAATGTGAAATTTTCTGAGATGAAGTCCCCATTCACTGAATTTATAACTGTATCATTCCACAAAATAGGGGAAAGTGGGGTAAAATGGACACTCCAATTGAACGATTCGAGATAGAAATTTTCTAATGATTCCATTGAAAAGCTGAGGAAATTTTAGGTGGAAAACATGTGCCAACATTTTTTTTTCTTGATATTTTGGAAAATTTATTTTTTTGGCCAAGTTTTGAAGGGGTGTCCCTTTTGAAAATTGGAAAAATTCACTATTTCGACGATATCTCCGGTTCTGTTGGTCGTAGCAACCTGGAGTTGATCTCAAATGAAAGGTGAGCTCATTTCTCATCGATTTAGGTGGTTCAAATTTTTTTTAAATCAATTTTTCAAATTTTTATAGGACATTTTTTGAAAATCAGTTTTTGCCCGATAAGTACTTGAAAAAATTGATATTTTCCTTTTTAAACCCCATAAATCGATGGGAAATGAGCTCACCTTTCACTCAAGATCATCCCAAGGTCACTACAACCTATAGAACCAGTTATATTCTCGAAAACATAAAATTCATCAAAAACAGAAGGGTTTCACCTTCAAATCTTGACAAAAAATGAAATTTTTGGAAAACTCAAAAAAATAACTTCCAACATATGATTTCCATGTAAAATTTCCTCAGCTTCCCAATGGAATTATCAGAAAAAACCTATCTCCAATATTTCCATCGATTTCTCCCAATGTTCATAGTATAAAATACCAAAATCGACCCAGGTCCATTTTACCCCACCTTCCCCCAAATTGATCTTCCACGAGATACAATAAATAAAATTTTTGCTCCACCATTATCCATGACTTCCAAAAAAAAAATAATTCATATTCTCCAACTTCATTCAAAATCAATTGTTCCGTTTATTCCTACGCCCTCTGTTGGAAATGAAACCACCAAGTTTTCAAGCACCATACAAGATCCTCTCCTCTATAAGTTTCATGCAATCAGTGATACGATGAGAGAGCAAGGTGCTAGCGTAGGCATTTTTATTTGAGGTTCAGAACCTCAAACCACTGAGATACAAAAAAAAAAAAAGGTGAAAATAAAACTCTGATAAAACCTCTGAATATAGAAACAATAACAAACAATCAATAATAGCTTTTGTGGCTACTTGACTTTAACAAGTGAATCAACTTGTAAGTACATTAAAAATGTTTGATAATAGAATAATAATATCAATATCAGTTATTTTGTTATCTGTGAAACTGAGCCACGTAGCCGGTACACAATTGCCAAGACCCCGAGGTGTTCCAATATCAAAAGCAGCATTCTATGATTCATCAAGGGACTTTGAGTGTCTAGATGGAAGCCGAAAGATGTTATTTGAACGTGTCAATGATGATTACTGTGACTGCGGTGATGGCAGTGATGAGCCTGGTACATCAGCATGTCAAAATGGTTTTTTTTTCTGTCAAAATGCTGGATTTCAGCCAAAATGGATACCATCAAGTCGTGTAAATGATGGTATCTGTGATTGCTGTGATGCAAGCGATGAATATAAATCAAATTCAAAATGCATTGATAATTGTCGTGAACTTGGTAGAGAGGCACGAGCTGAGGCTGAAAAAGCAGCTGAACTTGCCAGAGAGGGCAATCAAATAAGGCTTGAAATGTGTGCAGAGGGCAAAAAATTGAAGGGTGCAAATGCTGAAAAACTTGTAAAATTGAGGGCTGATCATCAAGAGGCTGAATTACTGAAGAAGGAGAAAGAAGTTATCAAGAAGTTGGCCGAGGAGAGAGAGAGTGCTGCAATGGAGAAGTATAAACCAGTTGAGACTGAGTCTAATCGAGAACAGAATGAGACAAAAGAAATGGAAGCTGAGGATTACTTTAGAATGCTTGATTCTGATGAGAGTGGAACTATCAGTTTAACTGAGATTCAAACGAGAGTCACTTTTGATCGTGATGGAAATGGTGTTGTTACAGAGGAGGAGGCCATGTACTTTTTGGGACATCAGGATGAGGTGAATTTAGCTGAGTTTTTGGAGAAATCATGGCCTAATATTAAGCCATTCTTGATGAGAGAACATGGACATTTCATTCCACCAAGTCAGGCAGAACATGAGGATCAGCAACGAGAGGAGCATCAAGTAGAGCATTCTGATGAACATGCTGATGAACATCCTGATGATTTTGATGATGATGAGCATGATCCAGAAGAAGACCAAGATCATGAGGATGAAACACAGCAGGAGGAGCCGGAAAAAGAGCCTGCATCAGAGATTACGTATGATGAAGAAACTCAAGCACTCATTGACGAAGCACATGAAGCTAGAAATCAATATCAGCAGGCTGATAAAGCACTTCTGGAGATTGAACATGAATTGAGAAATCTTGAGGGCAAAGTTGACAGAGATTATGGTCCTGATGAAGTATTTGCTCCATTGGATGGTGAATGCTTCAAGTATACAGATCTTGAATACGTTTATTCCATGTGTATGTATGGTAAAGCAACGCAGAGTGCCAAATCAGGTGGCAGTGAGGTCTCACTTGGACAATGGTTTGACTGGACTGGACCAGACAATAATAAATACACAAGAATGAAATTTGATCGTGGTCTAACATGCTGGAATGGTCCAGCACGTACTGCTACTGTTGAATTACGTTGTGGTAAGGAGAATAAATTAATTTCAGTTTCAGAGCCAAGTCGATGTGAATATGCCATGATATTCGAGACACCAGCACTTTGTGATCCTAATTCAGTTACAAATAATACACACGATGAGCTGTAAGATTAATATTTCTTGCCATCTTTTTTTTCTGCACGAATTGGAGCACACAAATTTTTAAAATCCATCTTTTTGAAGATTTTGGAGAACATTTTTTTTTTTTTTAATATCGGCTGAAACATTTGTTCAATTATTTTTCTAGGTAAATACCGTTTTTGTCCAAAAAATTTGGCAAAATACTCAATTTTTTTTGGACAATTTCGTATCTTTTTTCAAGGGAATTTGTTAGAAATTAATTTTGTTTTGTTCAAAATAAAAGAGAATCATGATGATTTTTTAGTCACGTTTTTTTTCATATGATTCAGATGATTTTTTTTGTTAATTTTAAAATTTTTCTGGAAAATTCAATGGTACAATATGGTCCAATTGCTTCATTCCTCATTTATGGTTAGGGGAAGGTGGGGTAAAATGGACACATCTAAGTTTTCAGGCAAATATTATGGAAAACTCTTGAAATTAATAGAAATATTAGCGGTAGATTATTTTCGATGATTTCATTGGAAAGCTGAGGAAATTTTAGGCGGGAAACAAGTGTCGGAATTAATTTTTCTGAATATTTGGTGATTTTGACTTTTTTTTTTAACATTTTAGAGAGATAAAACCCTTTCTTTTTTTTATAATTTTCAATTTTTTGAGGATATTTTCGGTTCTATTTATCGTAGCGTAAAAATTCCGATGGGAGGTGAAAGGTGAGATCATATTCCATCGATTCATAGGATTTTCAATTGAAAAATATGGATTTTTAAGGTTTTTATGGGCATTTTTGTGAAACAGTTTTTGGCCTATAACTATCCCGAAAATTGATATTTTGAATTCAAAACCTCATAAATTGATGGAAAATGAGCTCACCTTTCATTTTAGACCGACCCCGAATTGCTGCGATCAGCAGAACCAGATATATTTGCAAAAAGCTGAAAATTCTCAAAAGAGCGAAGGCTTCCACCCTTCAAAAATGCCGAAAAATATAGAATTTTCAAAAAAATCGAAAAAAATACATCTGAGACTCGTTTTCTGGTTAAAATTTCCTCAGCTTTTCAATACAATCATCAGAAAAAATCTATCTCTAACCGTTGCATTACAGTGTCCATTTCGCCCCACTCTCCCCTACTTAATTTGCGAAAAAAAGGAAAATTTTCAGTCGATTGGTTTATCATCAGTGTAATTGTTCAAGTATCCAATAAAAGTGATGAAACCAAACGTATTTTCTTCACTCAATGTAAAAAAAAAAGTGAAACTTAGAATCATAGAATAATTAATTGTTGTTACATCTCATGCGATTATCGGATCAACTGTTACATTCCTCTTTTGTATATTTGAAATAACAAATAATAATGAGAATTTGTACGAAAGAGAATTAATACATAAACGGGTGAATAAATGAAATAATTAAGGTCCTGTGATAGCGCACGTTTGTTGGTTCTCGTAATTAAAAAAAAGCATAAGATGAAGGAGAATAAAAAATAATTGAATCCTGTTTTTTTTTTTTTTCAAGGGAATATGACCATTGAATGCATAATGTTACAATTAAGTATTTTGTAATTTTTTAAATCCTTCAGTATCAATTGGGATATCTGAAGTTTAACTGAAAATTTGAAATAAAGATCAATTGAGAACCTTTGAAAAATGTTTTAAATTCATTTTTCCTTTATTGCATTTTTATTTTTTATATTTTTTACAGTTAATGAAAGGAAAGAAATATTTTAAACTAAAAGAAGAGAATTCCAACATTTTCTTTTATTTGCCACTTTTTTTTTTCATATTAACAATACACATTGCAATGAGCCCACTAATCTTTGGCCCATAAATATTGGGTAACCATATAATTTTCATTCTCTTGTTATTAAATATATTTTATTCATTTAATTTTATTACTCATTTTTAATGAAGCAGTTTGATTCTTTAATCTCCATGGTCACTACAGAGACTATACGATTAATTTTATTTACACATTAAATAAGAGAGAAAAATGAATATTACAGTATGATAAATTGTAAAGTACTCTATAATACAGCCATATTTTTTTTTTTAATTCAAGATACACTTAGAAATAGTTTTACTATTTCCATTATTTGATTTGATAGTAGGCTTGTTGTTGAGGCAACGAGGAAGATAGATATGAAGATGACAGAGGCACTTGAATAATTTACGTTTTCTCTTTTTTTTATGTCTTAAACACAAACTACATGTTACATACATACATATATATATATTAGACTGTAGAAAAAAAATTACATTTAAACAGTACGAGTAATTATTGGTAATTAAGTTATGCATTTTTATATATATATATATTTTTTTTTGCTGCTATACATAATTTAAACGCTCGTGCTCAGCACGTTGGTAAATTAGGCTTTTACAATTGAAACAGTATAATTTTTCATTTTTTTTCCCACTTTTGTTCTCTTTTACATGTACGTTTACAATTTCAAAGTAACAAGTTCAAGTTTTATGGATAGCTAGAACACTTTAATATTTTTATTCCATGAATTTTGGCTGATTTTTAAATAATAAATATAATTTATCGATGAATTTACGATTTTTTTTTCTTTTTTTAATTAAAAAAATTTATTTTCCAAGCTTCTCAAACATTATGAGCTTTTCTTTGAAACTCTTTGTATCAGTTGATACTTCCGATATATTACCATTCAACATGTTCTGAAGATCCTCATCATTTTTACTTGTCAATAAATTATTGAATAATAATTTATTGTCCTCTTGTTTTACTGTTGGTGATGTTGGTGGTGATGTTAATTTTTTTTTTGGAAATTGTACGGAACTATTACGTTGATTATTACCATTATCTGACATACGACTGACAATAGTAATTGCTAAAAGCTGATGAATATCAATATTTTCCTTTGATTCTGATGTTTGACGCCAGTAATTTTTCTCTGGTGTTTTTTGCTCATCTGGAGAATCTGCTTTTGCTGAATCACTGTCAGATTTCATCCATGAATCCTGCAAATCATTAAGAAAATTGTATTAATTAATGATAATACAATCAAAGTTAAAATTAACAAAAAAAAAAGAAAAAAAAATACGTACTTGTTTGTCTAGAATACTATCAGCCATTTCTTCATCTCTGACCTCGTGTTCACTGTCTTTCTCAAGACTATCCAAAGTTTCTGTGCTATCCGAGGATTTGTTTCGTCTCTCCGAGTCCAATGTATCAGTACTACCCAGCTCTGAACTCTCTGATGATTTTTGAATCCTCGATGGCTTTCTCATGGTAACTGGTCTTTTCTCCTCCTCTGCATGAGATGCCTCTTTTCGAAAAATATCAATGATACTTGAACTCGGTACTCTTTTAGGTGGCCTACGTATTTTTCTCTCGTTCTTCTCCTCATCGAGATTATCAGTCGTTTCAGATGATACTCGTTTCGATGATCGCCAACTCGATTTAATGAGATCAATACTCGATCTATTCGACTCTTCTTGCATCGAACAAGTTTCCATTGGTTCAAAACTCTCACTGGATTTTGATATAATTTTACAGTGTCTCTTGCCCCTCGATGAACCAACATCAGAAGCACTATTACGTTTTTGTAATTCCTGTACTTGTTCGAGTGCCTGAAAATTATCCGATGACATTGACATTGCTTTAATACCTCTTCTTGGTCTTATTTCAAAGCTACTTCTTCTTCTTTCAATAATCGAGTCAGCACTTGTTATTGAATCAAGTAAATCACAGCTGTTCGATGATTTTGTAACAATATCAGATGACTTTGAAATTGGCAATAAAAGCCTTCGTGAAACTGGTCTTGGCTCATCATGCTCAATTAATTTGTCAAAAGCATCAGTTGACTTGGAAATAGGATTTGTCAGTCTTCTTGGTGTCGGTCTCACCTCATGTGTCTCTGCTATTTTATCAAATCCCTCAGTTGATTTAGAAATAACATTCAAATTTCTTCTTACACTTGCTTTAATATCCTCATTGTTAATTAATTTATCAAAACCATCAGTAGACTTTGAGAATGAATTATCCAAACTGTCGGGTGATTTTGAATTTCTACTGTTGCTTGATCTACGCTTTGGAAGACGTGATTCTAATTCATCAAATATTTCAGAACCTTTTGATATACGATTCGATGGTTTACGTGATAATTGTTTCATTTCTCTATTATCATCTGTCTCTTGATTATCAATTATTGTTCTTGCTCCTGTAGAATCTAGACTGTCTGGTGATAATGATGCTACACTTGTACCTTGTTTTCTCGGTAATTTCGTTTCTAATTCCTCGAAAATATCGGAATTATGGGAAAGACGACTCGATGGTTTACGAAGAATTGATGGGGTCTTTGGATCAATTGGTGAACTACCAGTACTAGTTGTTATTGGCTCAAGGCTGTCTGGTGCATCTGAACTTTCTGATATTGTTGTTGCTATTGTTGAACATGACATGGTACTGATAGTTGCTACAGTTCGACGAGGTGGCCTACGATTCTTTGGACGTACTGATATTCGATGATGTGCTGCTGTATGATTCAAACTCGCAATTTCTAATTTTGCTGTAATTAATTAGAAAATTATTCATTAGTTTATTTTTGTAATAAGCAGAAATTTCATAGTCGAGTGAGAAGTAATGAATCAGAAAAATTTAACTGATAAAAAAAAAATTTAACTGATAAATATCTCATTGTTCATGAATAACTAATTTGTTTCGTGTAAAAAATTTTTTCCTCGTGGAATAATTACAAAATTGAAATGGATTTAATTAGTTTACTTGTCGAGACGAGGAAATATCAATGCCAGAAATGAAGAAATATAGCGCTTGGAGATAGTTTTTTTTTTTCTTCTTTTGTGTAATTGATTTTCACGTTTCAGGAAATTCATTAACAGAAAGATACTTGCAACTTTCCTCTACTTGTTTTATGATAAGATGTTGAAATGAGATATTTATAACCGGAAGTTGAGAGGGCGATATTCTAATTGAAAAGAAAAAGTAATGAAAAATATGTGCAACAGGTGGACCGAACAGAATTGAGATATTCGAATAGTTTTTCACTAATAATCCAATTAATTTATAGGGCAAGGTAGGGCAAAATGGACATCAGGGATAAATTGGACAGTTCGAAATTTTATTAATATTATGAAAAACTCTTGAAATTGATAGAAATATTGGCGGTAGATTGTTTTTGATGATTTCATTAGAAAGCTGAGAGAATTTCGTGTAGGAAACAAGTGCTGGAATTATTTTTTTGAATTTTTTGCGATTTTGATGTTTTTTTAGCATTTTCGAGGGGTGAAACTCTTCCTTTTTTGGAAAATTTCCAGTTTTTTGAGGATATCTTCGGTTCTATTTGTCGCAGCTTAAAAATTCCGATGGGAGATGAAAGGTGAGATCATTTGCTATCCATTCATAGCATTTTCAATTTGAAAATATCGATTTTTGAAATATTCATGGGCATTTTCGTGAAACAGTTTTTGGCCTACAATTATTTCAAAAAATGATATTTTTGAATTCAAAACCCCATAAATCGATGAGAAATGAGCTCACCTTTCATTTGGGACCGACCTCGAATCGATACGACTAATAGAACCAGAGATATTCGCAAAAAACTGAAAATTTTCAAAAAAGGGAACACTTTTGTCCCTCAAAAATGCCAAAAAATATCGAATTCTCAAAGAAATCGAAAGAAATACATGTGACACTCGTTTTCCGGCTAAAATTTCCTCAGTTTTTCGATAGAATCATCAAAAAAAATCCATCTCTGACCGTTTCATTACAGTGTCCATTTTGCCCCACTCTTGCCTATTTATTTTTCAAATGATGATGAAAATCTTGATACTAGTAATTCAATTAGTAATTACATTTTCATGAAAATACTTACGCAAGTCCTCCTTTTGTGAGGGTGTGACCCTCTCCACAACATCCTGCTGTGTTCTCGTTACCTGCACATGAAAAAATAAGTAATAATTAAATTTTCTATAATATAAAGTAGAAAGAGGAGTTATATTAGCATTACACAAACAGAAACTACAGAGAAAAAAAAATAAAGGAAAAACAAACGACTGCCTCTAACGATTATAATCTTTTGCTATTTTCTCTACTCGTTCAAGTTACATCACTGGGACGTGCTCGAGTGCCCTCGTGGTTTTCCTTTTTTTTGGTTTTCTTTTTTTCTTCACTCTTTCTTTCCATTTTTACCTGAAATTCTACACCTCTAAAATTCACCGAAACTGCTAAACACAATTTACCCAATAATTTATCTTATTTTCCTTATCATTTCTTTTAAAAAATTCAGTCATACTTGAACGTTTAAGGGGGTATTCTAGTCTTGAGGGTCGCATTTTATGTGATTTTTGAAGTGCCATAAAAAAAGGCAATTGATATTTTGACCATTAATTTTTTTATAAGTTATTTATTAACATTGAAAGTAATTGTTTTTTCACAAAATTGCAACTGTTTGAAGAAAAAGAAAACTTCTGTACAATTTTTTTTTTTGACTTTCGAATTTTTTAAAAATAGTGAAAAGTGGATTTTTTAAATGTTTTTTTAAATTTCTTTCTGTACTTCTAAAACGTTAATAAATAACTTCAAAGAAAATGTATGATAAAAATATTAATTGCCTTTTTTTGGGGGGGGGGGGGGGGGGGGGAACTTCAAAAATCACCTGAAATCCGGGCTTCTAGACTAGAAACCCTTTTAAGGTGTTTTTATAATGTCTCATTAACGGTACAGCTTCTCCCGTCTTCTTAAACGTCTCCAATGTTATGATAGCTTGGGGAATGACGGTAAAAGAGAAGACTGAGAGAGGCAAGAGGAAAAGGAGAATACTTTTGACTTGGTAGAGACCACTAAACCACAATTCGAGTGTGAAAACCAGTTGCAAGGTCCAATGATTAATTCTACAGAAGGCGTAATTCAAAGACTGGTGGGGAAAACGTGTGTCAATGAACTCGTGTGATAATTATTATTTTTTTTTTTCACTTGCGAGAAATTTTTATAGATAAACAGGTATGAATTACCATTGGCTCAATATTTCACCTCAAATTGGGGTATTATTCATTTATTCATAAAAGTAGTCTAAAAAATGAAGAAAAATTTTATTTTTTCGAAAAGACATGATCTATTTTTGAATAATTCAGTGAGATAGCTTGCTGAAAACTGGAAATAATGAAATGAAGAACGAGAAATTAAATTTCTGAAATTTCAAATATTACGAATTAAATTTTAATGAATAATAATTTATATTAATTGAGAAATATCACGATTTGGATGAATTTTACGGTTGATTACCTCAGTAATATCTTTTTGTACAGGTGGCATTCTCTGTCTCATTTCAGGCCTCCTCGACCTGGATATCACGATATTTTTATCATCATCATCATCATCATCATCATCAACCTCCTGTTTTCTAATAATTCTACTGAATGATGCTGTTTTTTCAATTTTTTGCTCTATCTTAGCCTGACCCCATACACCAATTGTAACTTTGCCACTTGTGCTTGTAATCATATCAGTTATTTCATTTTTTTCATGAAAATTATCAAATTTATCGTGATTATCATCTTTAAATATTTCAATACGTAATTTATCATTTTTATCCTGATAAATTTCACTCTTAAATTCATCATTATTATCCTTGTTATATTCAATTTCCATGATTTTTTCATCATTATTATTAACTGATAATTTTAATTTCTCATTATTTTTATCTTTAAATAATTCAAAACATTTTTCCTCACTTTCATCATCATATAATACAATTTTTTTATTATTAACATTATTATTGTCTTTTTTAATGTCAATTTTTATTTTTTCATTATTACATTCTTTGTAAATATCAATTTTTGGTGTAACATCAATGTCTTTTTCTCTGCATCCATAAACACCAATTGTTATTTTAGCTGGTGTACTTAATGGTCTTATTCTTGTATTATCACGTGTATGATCTATCAAACGTCTTCTCTCAATTGGATTTAAATTTAATTGCTCAATTATAGCACGTATATTTGATGAAATTGCTGTTTCTCTGTGAGACACAATCATCTTCATGTTTTTATCACAATTTAAAAGCGTTTATCAACTTAATAAACCAATAATTTATCTATTTTTCATGCAAATAATTGCACTTATTTTCTATTTCTTTGCAAAAATAATTTTTTTTTCCTAATTATTTCAAATGCAAAATGTGTTTAAAAGAACTTTCACTCGTTTTTCTTTTCTTTTTTTTTTTTCTTTTTTAAACAAGAAGATTAGATTCAACAGAGAGATATATAATCATCAGGCAATTAAGCAGTGAGATGATTCTTCCCAGGATTTCGCATGTGCCCTCGTTCACTTGGTCTTCAATTCTCTCTCTCTCTTTTTTTTTATATTGAGCTCTTCCCACGAGACCTTCAACCTCCACATCTAGAAGATAAGCTACACCTCATGGCTCCTACTCTTTTTTTCTTCTCTCTCTCTCTCTCTTTTTACCTCTCCAGCGTTTGTTATGTATATAGTTCCAAGTCTGTGACCGATTTCACACGCCTGGTGTCTATGAAGAAAATCCGGAAGCAATTTCATTCACAGAGACACTCTTTGACAAATACACTTGAACTGCAAGTTGACTTTGTTTTGTACTTTTTCAATGGAAAAAGCCAAAGTTCATTTATTCACTTGTTATTCACGTTGTTCCATTGATTTTCATTGGTAATTTCATTTTCAAAGATGAATTTTCAAATGATTTCTGTGGAATATTGATTATGTTTTTCATTTCCATGTTGAAATTATTCTCTTTTGGATCATAGGAGAGAAGAAATTAATTTAACAACACTGAATAATTGTAAAATGAACGACGTTTGCATTATTAGTATTTCAGAATTTCCTTTTAATTTTTTCCGCACGCCGTGCGTAAAGTAGCCACTTTCCACACGCTATAGGTGCAGTCAGTGACACTTTTCACACGTTGTGCGTAAAAAAACAGTACCTTACACGTGCGGTTAAGATTTTCAGACTCGTGTGATGATAAAATTCGACTTCGGCTCGTTTTGCAACCTCACACTCGTCAGAAAAGTATTTTTCCGCACACCGTGCGTAAAGTAGCCACTTTTCACACGCTATAGGTGCAATCAGTGACACTTTTCACACGTTGTGCGTAAAAAAACAGAACCTCACACGTGCGGTAAAAATTTTCAGACTCGTCCCATTACAAAACTCGACTTCGGCTCGTTTCGCAACCTCGTCAGAAAAATACTTTTCCGCACGCCGTGCGTAAAGTAGCCACTTTTCACACGCTATAGGTGCAATCAGTGACACTTTCCACACGTTGTGCGTAAAAAAACAGAACCTTAAACGTGCGGTAAAAATTTTCAGACTCGTGTGATGACAAAACTCGACTTCAGCTAGTTTTGCAACCTCACACTCATCAGAAAAGTACTTTACCGCACTTGTTAGGTAATGTACAATTGTATTATGGTTTCCAGAGCCTGAGGAAGCCTCAGTAAAGCAGGCGAAATTTCGTTCATTTGACAATTATTTAGTATTGTTAAATTAATTTCTTCTAACATCCTATGATCTGTGGAAAATTTCAAACTGTCTTGTTCATGAGTCTCAAGTATTTAGTAAACATAACGTAAATACAATGAATTTTCTTGTATCGTGGCCTCAAATGAGAAATCGCATCAACCCACGTTAAAGTACGCCCACAATAATCTCTCTTTATCGATATATGCACAAATATGAATTTCGCCTTCTTCCTCACCTATAAGCTAGGCAGAACCTCCTTTTTTTTTTTGAAAAAAAAATATATTTACCAATATGTAAGAGGTGTGTGTGTATGTGTGTGGATTTACCGCAATTCACTTGAGAATATGATTCTCGCAATCTTGGGAAAATGCCTAGCTTGTCCAGGCAAATATACTCAAAAGGAAATGAATTATAGAAATAGCTTTCAAGACAATTGATTATTTCTTTCTACAAGTTTCTTTGCATTTCTTTTTGTAGAAGCACGAATTGCGGGGGCTATTTCAATGGGAAAATTTCAATTAAATAATTGGAAATATGGTAATTAGTTGGCTGTGATTCATGGTAAAAATGAGGACATTGTTTCTATGATTGTTTTTGCCAATCACAATTGAAAATAAAAAATTTAACATTGAATTAGAACATGGAATAAAGAGTGAGTAGAACTTGATCAACTAAAAGTATTCATTTTTGCCACTTAAAATCTGAATTTTTTGATCATTTTTTAGCGATAGCTAGTTTCAACTGTCGCACTGACTATAATAATATCGTCACCTCAGAGTTAAAGGGGCGTAAGTGCCAAAAACACGAAATTCTGCTGTGAAAGGGGCGTATGTCCATTTATCACTCCAAAATGTTTTTTATGGCCTCTGAAACATTATTTGAATAATTGAAAATTAAAATAACAAAGTGGCGTAACTACCAATTTTAAAATGAAAGGGACATATCTCCACACTTACGCCCTTTTATTATTTTATTTTTAAACGCTATATAATTTTTAAAGTTAAAGTGAAAAGGACGTATCTCCGCACTTACGCCTCTTTGTTTCTATAATTTTTTTTATCTCATGAGAATATTTGGAGTTATGCCTTTTTGTTTTTAGGATTTTTTTATCTAAATTAGTCAGTGGTACTTATACCTATATGTTATTATTTTTTCATTTTTTCACTAATATTACGTAAAATGCTTTGGAAAGCCTATTGGAGCAATAATAGTGGAGTTATGCCTTTTTGTTATTTTGAATTTAAAAAAATCGGGGAAAAATGACACTTACGCCCCTTTAACTCTAAGACGACGATATGAAAATTTGATTTTCTAAAATTTAAAATATGATCGTTGAATATTTTGCTTTGACTCAAATGGCTCGAAGAAAATATGATAAAAAAAAAGGTTATTCTATTGAAACTGAATAAAGCTTATTTTTCAGAATTGTCTGAAATTTAAATTGATCTACTCCACGTAGATTACGTAGTGCCAGACTGAGCAAATATTTTTTTAAATACTTGAAATATGCAAAAAAAATACATGCAAATGAGCTCGATGAAACTTCTTCACTTTGATTCAAATAATTGATTATAAAATCAAGTGTTTAATCCCCCCCTTTTTTTTTCATAAAAAATTTCCAGCAATGATTCATCGTCCAGTTAAATGACATTTTTATAAAGTGAAATACGACTCATATATGTTATGTTCTCCAGTATCCAAGTTTTTTGATATACATTGTGTTTGATAAAACGCACCGATATAATGTTCGTGCTCACCAAGCGTAAAGCCAATCCGTAACCATGAACGTGTCTGAATTATTCCTCCCTCCTTTTCATTTTTTTTTTTTTCATAATACCCTTTTCCGCAATTTTTCATACAAGATGGAAGAAAGAAAAAAAAGTGACAGAGCTTACGTAAAACCATTAAACTTTTATTTTTTATATCTACTGTCATTTCAACTGCATCATTCAAATAATTGAAAATGAAAAATATAAAAAAAAAACGAAGGAAAATGAAAGTTGTTGGATGTAAAATTTCAGTAATTGTTTCTAGTTTATAACTCTTGACATTTTAAACATTTTGCCTTGGAAATTCAAGTGAGAAACAGGATCCTGACAGTGGGCATAAATGAACTCTAAAGGAAATTGCAGAATAACGATTATTTAGTCTGGAATTATGATTATTATCGTGTTCATTGCATGTACCTGTTACCAATTTAATTAAAAAAGTAAAAATTTAAGAATGAAAAAATAGGGGAGAGTGGGGCGAAATGGGCACTGCAATGAAACGGTCAGAGATGTATTTTTTTTGATGATTCTATTGAAAAGCTGAGGAAAGTTTAGCCGAAAAACGAGTATCAGATATATTTTTTCCGATTTTTTTGAGAATTCGATATTTTTCGGCATTTCTTGAGGGTAAAAGCCTTTCTTTTTTTGGAAATTTCAGTTTTTTGCGAAAATCTCTGGTTCTGTTGGTCGCAGCAATTCGGGGTTGGTCTCAAATGAAAGCTGCGCTCATTTCCCATGGATTTATGGGAGTTTGAATTAAAAAATATCAATTTTCGGAATAGTTATAGGCCAAAAACTATTTCACAAAACTGTTTCACAAAAATGCCCATGAATACCGTAAAAATTGATATTTTTGAATTGAAAACCCCATGAATCTATGGCAAATGATCTCACCTTTCACCTCCCATCGGAATTGTTACTCTACGTCAAATAGAACCAAAGATATCGTCAAAAAACTGAAAATTATCAAAAAAATAAAAATCCTCAAAAAAAATCAAAATCGCGCAAAATTCAAAAAATTAATTCCAGCACTTGTTTCCCGCCTAAAATTTCCTCAGCTTTCCAATGAAATCATCAAAAACAATCTACCACCAATATTTCTATTAATTTCAAGAGTTTTCCATAATATTTGCCTGAAAATTCAGATGTGTCCATTTTACCCCATCTTCCCCTATAATAACTTGATTTGATTTAATCTCTTAATTTCCACAATTTCATTCATTTCTCAACATTTTATTTGAAAAAAAGGGGAAGAATCAGATGAATCCTTCAATTCTTCTGAGGAATCAAAAATTGAATGTAATAAATAGAAAGTTTCTGGGGTAGCATATCATCAGTAAAGAGTAATATCACGTGATTCGATGATTTGATTGTTACCAATGGCGATTGATCAAACAATCGAGAATTCATTTGCCTCATTTCGGGGGGGGGGGGGGGGGGCTATTTACATTCAGCTTTGACGGGTCACGAAATATATATATATATATAAATAATAGAACGATAGAGAAAACGAGTCTGATTAAAATCACTCAGGATATAACCTGTAGCGTGTTACGAAGTCGTTACGTAGAGTATTCGCCCGGTCAGTTTTTCTTGAGAGCTCACTAACCGGTGAATTAACTGTGGGCACTATCAATCCGTGAAAGTTAAGACCAGGAGGTTTATATTTTTTTCAATTCACGTAATGACATAAGATATACATTCAACTTGTCATAGATCGATTGATTTCAAGCATTATATAGCGAAAAATCGATGATGGCATATTCCTGACGATTCCATTGGAAAGCTTAGGAGATTTTGGGTGGAAAACATGTTTAAAATTGATTTTTCTGAATTTTTCGGGAAATTCGAATGTTTCAGGCGAGAATTGGAGACTCAATCCTTTACACTTTTGAAAATTTTCACTTTTTTTGTAAATATCTCGGGTTCTATTGGTCGTAGCGAAAAAATTCGAACATGAGTAGAAAGCTGGGCTCATTTGCCATCGATTTATGGGGGTTTGAAAGATTTTTTTATCGATTTTTCAAATAGTTTTAGCGAAAAAACTGATTTTTCGAGAAAAAAAAACATTATAAACCACTCTAAAATCGATCATTTTTCTCTCAAAACCATATGAATTTATGGTGAATGAACTCATCTTTCCAATGATGTTCGAGTCTTTACATTACGACCAATAAAACCCGAGATATTTGCCAGAAAAGTGAAAATTTCGGGAAACAAAAAGAGTTTCACCTTCAATTCTTGGCTCAAACTGAAGAAAAAATCGAAAAAATCAGTTCTTTCACATGATTTCCATCGCAAAATTTCTCAGCTTTCCAATGGCATCATCAAAAAAGTTCAATTCCAAGTCATTTCATGAGAATATCTATTTTACTGCACTTTCCCCTATGCAAG
This sequence comes from Aleiodes alternator, assembly GCA_963921955.1. NCBI lineage: Eukaryota > Metazoa > Arthropoda > Insecta > Hymenoptera > Braconidae > Aleiodes > Aleiodes alternator. The sequence continues at coordinate 6,358,050 of OY998100.1, read as the reverse complement.
GATTTATAAACAAAAAGTTTTCAACTAATTTTCTTAACCCACAAACGTGTAAATATGATTTCCGTACATTGTAGCACTTCCTCAGTATTGTCATACGCTTAAAAAAAATCACACACACATACATACACAACTAGGACAAAAAATATGCAAGTCGAGACTAGCCAGTCGAGTTTCAATTAGAAAAAAAAACTATGACTATTCAAATAAAAACCGACACCATTATTATTTTTTCATCTTTTAGTCATTCATTATTCTTTTGAAATACGAGAATTGTTTTTTTAAAAGGAAGTCACAGTTCCACTTCGTCTTTGGAAAATATCTTGAAACTGGAGATGTAACAGTTTCATGCTGCGGTTGCGATATTACATTTGCGCTCGAAATTCAAAAAAAACGGAGAAAAACAATCTCAACACCAACAAATCCACATAGAGAGAAAAAAAAAGAATAAAAATTACTGTACAAATCACATTAACTTAGGGATGAATCGTCAGGTTAATGAAAATATGTCGGATATCACATTAAATATTGCAGGACTATCCGAGATTATTTGCCGCAATAAAAGTTAATTTTCACTGTTTTATCTAGTATTTTTTTTTGGGAATTAACTGGGTTTACTAAAATTTATATGAAAAATTTCGAATTATTATTATGCGATTAATAATTTTTGTAAAAAAAAAATAAAAAAAAATAATAATGTTTGTGATCTTTTCCCTAAATTTTTACTGTTTTACACATTTAATAAACTGTCTTACACATTTAAGCAAAAAAGAATTGAAAAACCTGAAAATTGATAAACGATTAAACGAATTTCCTCTATATGGCAACGATTTTAATTCAATCTACTGAACAAGATTTGTTGACTGGAGTTCAAAATTTGCTTACGGACTTTTACTTTCTAATTAAAAAACTTGAAAATTCTCCTTACTATCAACAATGAAATTTTAGGAGAAGATGATAGGGGAGAGTGGGGCAAAATGGACCTAAAAGGTGAAATGACTCGAGATTTTTTTAAAAAGCAGCGGTTGCTTCAAAAAATCTGAAAAAATTTACAAACAATATCCATATCTTGGAGGATTTTCTCAAATTTTTTCAGATTTTTTCGTCGAATCCTTCATTCCAAAAAAAATTCCTTAATCATGTTACAATGAGGGTCCATTTTGCCCCACTCTCCCCTACTATAAATTTTACTGTACTACAGTTATAATTTTTATTTAACTTTTGAATTTCACTTCGTAAATTTTTAATTGCGGATTTAAATTTCAATTGTTCATTCCTTATATCCCAAATTTAGACGACAGTACAATATAAAATTTACTTGATTATTTACAATATTTTTTATAGTATTTTTCTCTCCGTGCTTTAGAAATGGAATGAGAATAATTTTTTCAATCAACAAGTTAATCCATAAATAACATTTTACCACTAAAGAAAAAGAGAAAATTTTGAACCGATAAAAATGAATTATCGTTGATCCTCAAAGAGACAAAGAAAATTGCAGAACAAAAAAAAAAAAAATTGAAATTTTCTTACATTTATCTAATCGCACGATTAATCTGAGTAATCGATAATGAAAACAAGATGAAAAAATAATGATTTTCCTCGTTTGAGCCATAAAAGGAAGACATTTCCGTAATTGCACTTGTTCAGCCATCTGATAAAGCAAAAAATAATGAAGCACTGAACTCAAATGAAGAGAAATGGAGAAAAAAAAAAATTGAAATGAAAATACGTAAATAAATTATGTGAACAGAAGGAAGCATGCTAATTTTCTATTGCACTGCAGAGCCAATCGTTTCGCTCTGATTCCTAGACCTATGTGATTGTTTCATCCCAACACTTAAAACCTTTGCCAATGCAAATAAATGCAGTAGTTCACAATTGTATTTTTTTTAAAGATCCAGAGGTTTTTCGGAGCGACCACAAGAAAATTCATTGATATTACAAGAAAATGTAAGAAATTTTTTTTTCTTCAAATTCAAATAAAATTATAACAACTTTGTAATATATGATGAATTGAAAACTGTTCAGTCAGACTAGGCACAGAGTGAACTGCCCCACGACACGACTCGGTACACTTTTGACAGCAAACACACGGGTTTAACACACAAAGCCAGAGAAAGGAAAGGAGGGAGCCTTGTGTGAATGTTGCTAGTGGTGGGAGTTGAATATAAAAAAAAAAAAAAAAAAAGGGGGCTGATTTGAGAGGGCTCGATTTATAGAGACACAGTTAGCTGAAGTGAGATAGCAGACACATGCTAACGGTGTTACTGTTGATTTTCTCCAGTTTGCCAGCTGTTTTCATGTATATTCATTTTTTTCTTCAGTTTTATTTTCATCTTTATATCTTTTTTTTTTTTTTTAATTTTACCTATATAGCCATCACCTTATTTCCCCCTTCCCCCTCTACTGTTAGAATAGTAGAGAGCATTCACCATGTACCGCATTTCAATCTCCCACTTCATCTGTGTCTCCTTCTCTATTGGTCTTTAAAAACCGAGGTAAAGGTCTTTCGTAAGCCCAAGGGACTCCTTTTTCCAACACACAAGCTATACTAGAATCGTAGAAAATATAGGTAAAAGTCGTGAGAAAATACGTAGCTGTGTACAAACGTTGTAATTGCCAGTGTATTGGTATTTATTTCTTCTATTTCAAAATAATTTTTAAAATTTTCTTTTCCTTCATTAAAATGATTTTTTTTTTTTTTGAATTGTTGGAGGAAGAAGACTCGTTTCTCTATTCAACAGGTTGGTATTTGACAAATGCCAATTTTACAAATTGACATTCAAATGCCAACTGATTTAATATTCCTCCTGCTTATTTTTTTTACTAATCTCTCGATATTGTTTAAATTCTAATCTGCCCAGCTCCATGAAGATTGGAAGCTAATTCATGAAGATAGCTCAAGTGAAAATACAAAATAAATATTCATTCTTGGCTTCTAGTGATATATATGCATTAACGAAGATTTATGCGGAAGAAAACATTTGATTTTAAAAATTCTCAGTTTCACTTGTCTAAAATATAGGGGAAGGTGGGGTAAAATGGACATTTTAATGAAACAGTAGGAGATAGATTTTTTTTGATGATTCCATCGGATAGCTGAGGAAATTTTAGTCGAAAAACATGTGCCAGAATTGATTTTTCTCAATTTTTTGAGAAATCGATTTTTTCTGGGATTTTTGAAGAGTAACAAAACTTTCAATTTTTGAGGAAATTCAGTTTTTTGGGAATATCTCTGGTTCTATCAGTCGCAGCGACCTGGAACCGATTTTAAATGAAAGGTGAGATCATTTCCCATCGATTTATGGGGTTTTGAATTCAAAAATATCGATTTTTCACATAGTTATGGGAACTTTTGTGAAATATTATGATCATCGGTTTTTGTCCTATAACTATGTGAAAAATTGATATTTTTGAATCCAAAACCCCATGAATCAATGGGAAATGATCTCACCTTTCATTTAAATCCGGTCCCAGGTCGCTACGAACAATAGGATCAGAGATATCTCCAAAAAACTGAGTCTGCTCAAAAATCGAAAGGCTTCCACCCCTCAAAAGTCCCAGAAAAAATCGAAGTCTCAAAAAATTGAAAAAAATTTGTTTTGGCACATGTTCCTCGGCTAAAATCTCAGCTTTCCAATGGAATCATTGAAAAAAAAATCCATCTCCAATATTTTCATTCATTTAAACATTTTTTCATAATATATGCATAAAAACTCAAATGTGTTCATTTGACCCCTTACGTCCGTATTGCCCCACCTTTCCCTACTTCTCATTACCTTGCAATGACCATTTGCTCATTTCATAGAATGAAATCTTTTTTTCTGTACTCGAAATGCTCCCACACACAGAAAAAACTGAGCATAGACTATGAACTTTCTGTTCATATTATATGCACTATGTAGTGCATAAAATATGTACTACTGTTTTTTGTATGAAACATGCACTATTAGTACATAAAATATGGTGATAATGCGGATATTTCATGTTTTCTGTAAATGCATAGAAAACGAAATGATAAATAATATAAAATATGTTCAAAGTAAACATATTAGTACATATTTTACCCCTATTAGTACATATTTTATGCACAATAGTACATATTTCATGTACAATAGTAAATATTTTCTGGACAATAATACATAATTTTATGCAAAAATCAAGTACATAAAACATGCACAATTACAGCATATTGTATGTCAAAGGCCAAATCATATTGTATGAAATGCTCCGTTCATATTCTATGCTCAGCTTTTTCTGTGTGCACTTGAGATGAACTTTATTTCTTCAATAAGCCCAAAAGCAAGTTTTGTTGAGAACAATTGCTCTGTTATTTCCGTTTAACTCTAGTCATTCAGTGATGTGGAAAACGTCACTATTGCATCTGCGGTTTAGCTGTTTTCTAATTGCAATAGAGAGAATTCCTCGCTCGAACGAGTGAAAACAAAACAGTTATAAATAAGTATAAAATGTTTCAATTTTCTTTAAAAAAACTTTCAAGTGTATTCTCATTTCCTCGTTAGAATAAAGAAATTGATTTTTCCACAGACAAGAGAGTTGAATAATTCTTTACATTTCTCATTTTTCCCGCAAATATTTGAATAGTGAGTAGTGAAAAAGACGAGTTTTTTTTTTAATTCACTCTTCACCCAAGAATTTCGAAAGTTTCTCTCGGTGAAAGACAATTGTTCTCTTTCGCAAATAGTAATTATTGCCAGTTGCTAACTGTCGATGACAAAGAGAAAATTCATAATTTTTGAATCGAATAATCGTTCGACTAGGGACATCTCCAAGTATTTCAACAAAACATTTTTAGGAATTTCTTTTATCGGCTGTTAATATCTTCCATTGAGTTATTTACTACAGTCAGTAATAAAGAAATCTGTAAAAATATATCAAATGGCAAGTGAATCCAAAGGGAAGTGACTTTATCGACATAGACAAAAAATAGTTCGAAAAAAACCACTGGAGTTAAATAAACGTGAATTTTTTTCATTTTAGAGTAAATGCCACTGCAAAAAAATTCAAAAAAATTAGCCAACAATGTCATCTTGCTGGAGCATTTTGCCAAATTTTTTCAATTTTTTTCACAGATTTTTCCACCCCAAGAAACATGGTCCATTGGTCAATCAATTTTTCTAATTTTTTTTTTTCCATATAAAATTACATCTCATCAATGAATCTTTCCAATGAATAGAACGAGTTATCTTCTGTAGATATTTCCTGTCAGAAGCAGCGAACATCTCCTAGAACAGTAACTAGACTAAACAAGAAACACGAGGGCGCCAATGGTTTTGAAAGTGTTATTTTCATAGTAAAAACACAAAAACAACAGTTGAAGTGACGAGGAGAAGAGGTAAATGCTAGGATGCCTCTTCACATTGGAGTGGCATCAGGCCGAGTAACGGTAATTCCATTCTAACGTTGGCACGTAACCACTCTACCCACACTAACACACACACATACACATATCTCATCTCCAGAACCTTGATCCTTCTCTCATCTTCATCCTCTTCTTCCAACCACCCACTAAAACCCCCTTCACAATCTCATATATACACATGCCTTTAGTGAATCATCTTTGCTAATTTAATCAGAGAGGTTTATTCCTTCCGAGAAATATTAAATTGAGTTATTAATACTGTCAAGTTATTTCTGTAAAGCAATTCCCTTTTATTTTTTTGCATCCCCCAAGAGACTCGGATGATTCTGACGAATAATTGAAAATGAGTGGAAATCGTTGGAATTAGGAAAAAAATTGGCTGCAAGGGAGATTCTGCGATTTAACGCTTGAAAAAAAATAAGCTAAAAAAGTATTATCGCTAATTACTTCGTTTCACCTGCAATCATGGTAACGGAACATTATCATTATAACGTCGAGAGCATCCGGAAATAATAGAGTGATAGAAGAATATACAGAGATGAGACAGGCTCTATCAATGTTTTGTCCCAGGACAAACAAGAATCAAGAGATTTCACGATGAAGATGAAGAAGAAAGGGATAAAGAGAAACAAGGAGGACATTTTACTGGTGTTTTGTATAGGAAACGGATCGTTAGTGTTGACAGAACAATGTTGACCCGATTTACCATGGAGAACCCACGATTGTTTATTACATTCACCATGATAAAAGAAATGGGTTTGAGGGAGGATGACAAAACGGTTCTTGCCGTTTTGGTGATTCGTTTTAAAAAAAAGTCAACATGAGTCATGCGTTGTTTTTTCCCCTTTTTCATTCTTTCTTTCTTTTTCTCTTGAACCGGTTTATGCGCCTTGATATCATCGCCTCAGAGTTAAAGAGGCGTAAGTGCCAAAAACACGAAATTCTGGTGTGAAAGGGGCGCATGTCCACTTATCACTCCAAAATGTTTTTTATGGCCTCTGGAACATTATTTGGATAATTGAAAATTAAAATGACAAAGGGGCGTAGCTACCAATTTTAAAATGAAAGGGACGTATCTCCACACTTACGACCATTTGTTATCTCCTTTTTAAACGCTACATGATTTTTAAAGTTAAAGTGAAAAAGACGTATCTCCACACTTACGTCTTTTTATTTTCATAATTTTTGTTATTTCATGAGAATATTTGGAGTTACGCCCTTCTGTTTTTAGGATTTTTTATCTAAATTTTGGCACTTACGTTATTGGCCTATATGTTATTATTTTTCTATTTTTTTCACTAATATTGCGTAAAAGGCCTTGGAAAGCCTATTGGAGCAATAATAGTGGAGTTAAGCCTTTTTGTTATTTTGAAGAGAAAGAATTGGGAAAAATGGCACTTACGCCCCTTTAACTCTAAGGCGACGATACTAAATTGTACCGAGCAATAAGAACAGCAGAGTTTTGGGTTTATAAATAAAGTGATGAAAAACTCACCCTAAATTGTGGAGGCTCCTCCTCGATTCGGTCTCGTTTTTCTGGCCTCGTAAAACGATTCTTCAATTGAATAAAAAAAATTATTTCAGAATGGAGTTGAGTATAAATTAGATTAGATATTATTTAATGTCAAGCATTTGATTGATCCTTCATTCAGGCTCTCTGGTTAGAAATGTAGTAGAGTGGGGGAAAAACAAGCCCGAAGAAACCATTTTTTTCTTCTATTTTTGATGGTAGTAAGCTCCATTCTCTTAGTCTTCATTCACGTGAAATTCATAAGACTGATGAAACACTGAATGAGAGCACTTATCTTTCATATTCCACCCGGGTATAAAATTTATGGAAATGCTGGGGCAATTTATGCAGAACTGAGAAAAATCTACAGTCTTACTTTTTTTGCCCTTTTTTCAGTTTTTAGGAAGTTTTTTTTATTTCTCAAATGTCGGGCATTCTATCACATGGGAATATCTTTAAAACCTTCAATTCAATGTCGAAAATTTAAGAGTAAAAAATTCGATAAACATAACTTTTTGAATATTTATTCAATTATTTGCTGAATCGAAATAGCTTACCCCCATTTCAGTACTTCAATGAAATCAATGGTAATTATTTCTGTATGGACTTTATAATTTAACACATTTCAATTTCACTTGTAAATACGAGACCATTCTCATCACTCATCAATATTCATGGAAAATGAATGCAAAGAGGCAGATTTGTAATGCATCTGCATATCACACGTTATTGTAATTCTATATCTACCAGAAAAAAAAAACAATTAAACAAAATCCGAAAATAAGAGAAAAAAAAGCGTTGGAATTTTCGAATTAGTGCGTATGTGAGGGCAAAAAAATTTAATGGCTTCAGGGAACGAACGGATCAACTGCATAACTGAGGAAGCCTGATGTAAAGAACAATATATAAATACACGACATTAAATATATGTTCTTTTCGTATTATCTCACCTCAGTGGTTTCCTGCTGATAATGTTGACTGTTGGCCTGCAACGCAAAAGAATAAAACATTATATATATACATATAATACTATGAGACCTTTTAAAATTGAAAATCTGTGAGTGTCACATGAACGAGTGTGGTAGTGTCGATGACGAGGAAACTGTTAGCAGATAATGTCACACAAAGGAAATAAAGGAAAAATTGTTAAGAAAAATGTAAGAATTTGAGAAAGAATAAAATACATACTGAGAATGAATGTACTTGTCAACTTGTTCTACGTCGTTTTAAAAAAAAAAGAAGAAATTTTCAATAAAAAAAGAAATATATGTATGAAGAGAGGATTCATTTGGAATTTATGTATCCGACAAGTGTAGAGAGGTCGGTGAACATTAAAGTTTGTTTCACATAACAAAGAGAAGATATATAAAGTTTTCTCGTTAAGTGTTTCTCTTTTTCTCTCATATATTTGAAACAAAAAAAAAGTTGAAAATGAAGATATGTTCGTTTTACTCACGTGCAGGGCATGAGGGGAGTCGGTTGAGGTCGACGAGGCCAGCTGATTCCGGTTTTCTATGGCCGTTTTTATTTGCTCTAGCACCTACGATAAAAACGAAAATTCAACAATTAATGACATTCTCGAAATCATTTTCAGGGTTGCGACTAAAAACTAATATAAAAATTCCAGACCTACAAAAAAAAAAAAAAATATTACTTGAATATACGTTAAAATTCTTAGTTACTCCTAGAAATAATTTTCTCATCAGAATCTAACAATAATACCCGAAACTACGTTGAATTTTAAAAAATGTCATTTTCTCTCAACCTTTTTGCAGATTTCCAACTAATCGAAAAGTTCAATTTTTTTTCGATTAAATATCTATAATTTTTTGAATAAATGGAGATGATAAAAAATAAACGACGAATTTCCCTGACTAAGATAAGAATTCCCTGACTATTTCACAAATTTCAGATTACAGTGGAATATTTCAAACATTTTTAAAAATTTTCAATTGAAAACATGAATGATCCTGAATCACTGATGTTCTTGGATAATTATACCTTACCCTCAATGATATTCGATGATTATAAGGTACATGCGATGTATAATCTTTGTGCACTGTCTCATCGCTGGCTTTGGTTTGTCTTCTCTACAACAGAAACAAAAGAAATATAAAGATAATATAAATAATAGAAAAGAATGAATACACAACTGAATACTAGAACAAAAGGATAAAATTGGGGACAACGGGAAAGGAGTTGCGTTTTAATAATGAAATAAAAAAAAAAAAATATCAAGTAGGTACTTTCCTAAGGCGTATCAGGCCGGAACGCATTCGAATAACATATGGAGTTGGATCAATGTCGACGCGTTAGATTTACTTTGCTTCTAGCCCATACACATGTCTATACTAACTCACTCTGTACCATCTAGTTTGTACGTGCTTTGTAAATTTAAGAAATAGAAGAATAAATAATGAAAAAGAAAAAAACTCTCTAAAATATCTCGTGTAGAGAAGTTATAAATTCCAGACTTCTTCTTCAACTCTTTCATGTTATAAAAATAGGTAAAGATCAAATGTACTCTATGGAAGTTTTTTAGAACCACGATTAGATCTAATTACAATCAATAACAGGTCGTGACTATCTCTCCGAGATTACTCGATGACAAATCCATCATGAAGATTTCTTTTTTTTTTCCCATTACTTTGCAATACATGAATCGGTCGTGTGAGTAATTCCTTGTTTACGGAAATATATATATATGTAATTCTTCTTTAATTAAAATTTATTTCAAGTCACTTTTTAATTACTGAGGTCATCAGCGACATATCAAGTATCATACCTGTTACAAAATTTACATGAGTTTGTAAAAGATAAGAAAAGGAAAATTATAATATTTGGTATATCTTATAGGGGAGAGTGGGGCAGAATGGACACTGTAATGAAACGGTTAGAGATCGATTTTTTTTGATGATTCTATTGAAAAGCTGAGGACATTTTAGCTGGAAAACGAGTGTCAGATGTATTTTTTCGATTTTTTTTTGAAAATTCTATATTTTTGGGCATTTTTGAGGGATAAAAGCCTTTCTTTTTTTGAAAATTTTCAGTTTTTTGAAAATATCTCTGGTTCTATTGGTCGTAGCAGTTCGGGGTTGGTCTCAAATGAAAGGTGAGCTGATTTCTCATCGATTTATGGGGTTTCGAATTTGAAAATATCAGTTTTTGGGGTACTTATAGGCCAAAAACTGTTTCACAAAACTGTTTTACAAAAATGCCCATAAATACCTTAAAAATCGATATTTTTCAATTGAAACCCCCATTAATCGATGGCAAATGACCTCACCTTTCACACCATGTCGAAATTTTGACGCTACGACAAATAGAACCGAAGATTTTCTCAAAAAAATGAAAATTTTCAAAAAAAGAAAGGGCCTTACCCCTTAAAAATCTTCAAAAAAGTCAAAATCGCCAAAAATTCAAAAAAATTAATTCCGGCACTTGTTTCCCGCCTAAAATTTCCTCAGCTTTCCAATGAAATCATCAAAGACAATCTAACGCCAATATTTCTATTGATTTCAAGAGTTCTCCATAATATGTGCCTAAAAATTTACAAGTGTCCATTTTACCACTGATGTCAATTTTGTCCCCTTATGTTGTTTATGATTTTTAATTCCAGGAGATATTCTATCGTTTTTGTTTGTCATTCTTTGCTGTTCAGAAGATCTTTCATCTTGGAAGTCCTAGTTTGGTTCTTGACAGTAGTGTTGGTTGACATTCAATGAGTCTATGCTTTTCCGACAATACTTCATTGCATATATATATATATGTAATATATTCTTTAAAATTATACATGTTACCAATTTGGTCTTATCATGACTGTTTGAGGCAGCGAGTTAACGGTTCCATGTTTTTCTCCTCAATTACTCGATTAAAATGAAAAAGGAAACATAATTACATAAGTCTTGTTAGTATTTAACAATGGAGACTTATGTGAGAAATTTTTGAAAATGAATTGAAGGAATTTTCTTCCATTTTCGGTTAATTCTTCATTTATAATAATTCACAGTGCAATTTAAACTATTCTCCAAGCAATGTCGAGTTGAATGATTCGTGAAGAATTGGGGAAAAAAAAAAGTATGCGTGTGAATGGGAAAACATCTTCTCGAACTGCAATAGCAGAAGAATGTGTAAAGTAAAGTGAAATGAGAGAGAAAAAAAATAACAGAAGAAGTCTCCGCAAACTTTATATCTACTGTGCATTACATTTAACAATTCGTTATTCTGTAATGAGCATTACGTAGACAGCTCACGATCGTAACACATGCTGCCACTAACAACACAGCATACAATTTATGTGTGTACAGAATATCAAATTAATACTCAATTTAAATGATTGCAAATTTTGAGTGTTTTAAAACTTGGAGAAACTTTACGCAAATCTCCATATAGTGTTTTAAAACACAGTCTACTTTTACAACATATTTGAATCGTACATGTTAATTCTATTTCTGTGGTTGACCTTATTGCAAACCGAAAATAGTGGACAAGAAAATGGAGAAGAAGAGACGTGAAAGTAGTAGTAATTTTGTACTCCATAGGATTCTTCGTTTATCTTGTTTCTTAATAATTCAAATAACTTGAAAAATGAAAAAAAATTTGAAATTCTTTGGCTATTTTTTTTCGTCTCTATGTAATAAACTTTAAAGTCTATTTTGTACGTGTATTATTTTTATTGTTAACCGCTAAATTATGGATGAAAAAGTGTCTGAGGTCAGAAAATATATTGCGATTTGAGAGGAGTTTTTTTTTTTTTTTTCTTCTTCTTCCTACAGTAATAATTTATCGTAGAGAATTCAGGATAGTTTATAGGTGGTAGGCAAGGTTTAATAAAATAAGAGAAGAAAAAACATACTTCTAGGGTTGCCAAGGTATCCAAGGATGACAGTGGCCGGGTTTGGGGCACTTCTCCTGGGAATACACTGTCATGGGACACTGAGAGTTGACCAGAGCCACCGCGCAGCTTTGCAAAGGATTCTTCAATACCGCTACGTCTCAGAAATACACTGGAATTTATGAATTTTCTTGGATTAATTCATGGAATATTCAATGATTTCGATGAAATCAATGTTTGAATGAACTAAGGAGTATATAAGGTAAAGTGAGGCAAAATGGACCTGATTCTTAAAATTATGTGGGTTTTTTTTAGAGAATAGGCAGCTTGATAGAAAAAATTTGGAAAAATTATACAAAAATGAAGACATATTGGAGCATCTTCTCAATTTTTTTCAGATTTTTTCACAGAGTCCTTAACTTCGAAAAAAAATCCTGAATTATGTTTCTGCAGAGATCCATTTTACCTCATTCTCCCCTGCATTTACAGAAAATCTCAATAAAAATCATGGAAAGATTATAATTCAGAATCCTAAGGGAAAAATTGTGTTCCAGCTGTTTAATCACTTTATTACTAAATTGTAATTGCTTATTGGAATAGCCCAAGTCGATACGATTTAGCTCTATTATAGTTTCAATAGGGGAAGACTAGACCAAAAGTAAGAAAAATTCGTAGAGATACTGATCTTCCAAATGGTTCACTTGGCTCTCCAGTCTTCCCCAATTGATCAAAAACAACAATACATCAGGCAGATATGATTTTACCCAGTTCAGCCCAAAGAAACTCTTCAATTTCTTCAAATTAATGAATTGTATGACACATACATCAAACAAAAGCCAAATAATCTATGAAATATTTACTGATTGAAAGACTTCCTCAACGATATTCTGTATTTTTTGCTCCACACAATTCGTTGTTTGCTGAAATAATAATTTTTAAAAAAAGGATAATAGATGTAAAAGAAAATAATTGAGTACTAAAAGAAAAGAGGAATTTGATAAGGCAAATTTCATTGAAGGATATTAATTAAATTCAATTATTTTAGCGAAGTTTACCTTGGATGTCCACAAGAATCTGTCAATAATTCACTAGCACTGCGACTTCGTGCCTCTTCAGCTTTACCAGCCGGATGTCGTAGGGTGACTTCTTCTCTATCTCGAGATGATAATTCTCCATCTCTTTCGTTATTTCTTGAATTGATTCTAGCATCAGCAGCACCTCTGCTCTTTCTACGAAAAATCTTTCTCAGTCCACGTAGTGGATGAAATCTTCTCTTCTTTGGTTCTAAAACATGGAGAAAAAAGAACAGATTCTGTGTAAATAAAGCGATAAATGTACCGAATAATCCTGAAAATTGTATAAATAAATCGAAATTAAATGTAGAAATGATATGAATTTAATACACAGAAAAAGCTGAGCATAGAATATGAACTTTTTGTAGTACATAAAATATGCACTAATTGAGCATATTTTATGTTAAATTTTTAACACATAAAATATAGCAATAATGCAGATATTTTTGGTTTTCTGTAAATGCATAGAATACGAAATGATAAATAATATAAAATATGTTCAAGCTAAACACATTAGTACATATTTCATGTACAGGAGTACATATTTTATGGACAATAATACATAATTTTATGCAAAAGTCGAGTGCATAAAACATGCACAATTAGAGCATATTGTATGAAATACCTCCGTTTATATTCTATGCTCAGCTTTTTCTGTGTGTATGAAAACGTGACGCAATGGATAAATGATGATAGCAGCGTAAGAATCTATATTTGAGTTGATTTAATCGAGTCTGTGCCATTCTATCGAATGTACAAATTCAATTTCCATTATCACGCTACACTGATCGATATCCGATAACAGACGCGTAGGTAGTTATTGCTTTTTCATGTTCTGATGTGAATCAATTGTAAATCTGAGCTTTTATTCATGTATTTATTATACATGTTCAATAAAAAAAATGACTTTGAATCTCAACTATCTGAATATCTCATTTCTTGCTTCAATTCTTCTCCTCTATTATGAGAGAAAGGATCTAATTGCTTGGATCTTCAATTTCTGATGTCTATATCATAAAAACCCCTCAAAAACTAGTGAAAAGATCTGAGATTGAATTTTTCGAATGATTCGATTGAAAAGCTGAGGGAATTTCAATGGAATTGTTGAAAAAAAAATTCCATCACATAAAGTTTCAGCAGAATTCTCATTTTCCCCACTTTCCCCCATTACAAAGGAGAGATAATCTTTTTTTTTTCAAGGGGTTGAGGCCAGACACCGATAAAATATGCATTCCTTCATCAAATCGTGCTAAACCATGGAGAAAATAGTGAGATTAAATATTTTTTAATAATTAGAAAACTAATTGCTTAAAAAATTTACCGCACAAGTCTTCGATATCTATCACGTGCATTTTTATAACCAAGTATTAACGTTAATTATCACATGAATTCACAAATCATCATTTCACAGTATAATGTATCCTCCGATTCGCTTATTCACTCAATAAAATTTATCAATTTCAACGAAATAATAACTGAAAGTGAAAAGATACGTGTATCATCTACAGAAGTTAACTGACCACTGAGCTTGTTTCAATCCCCATCAGTAAAATGCAATCACAACAAGATTAACTCCACTCTCCATTATTACAGATAACTATCACAATGATAGATATAGAAGTAAATGAAAAAAATATAATCAAGTGAAGAATTCGAATAAAATCGTTACCTTATACGGAGCGTATCGTGACTCAATCCGAGTATGCGAATATCCATTAATCATACAAATCCTTCCTCTCTCTCTCTTCTCTCTTTTGCTCATCTTCTTAACAATTAATCGATCATTCCCACACTTCAAATTTTCGCTCATCATTCATGACATCTATTTTTCTCATAAGTCGATAAATCGAGTGAATTAACCGATTAAATTTTGAAATATTATTCATTGCATAATGATAAAGTGAAAGTTCAGATGAGAGATGACAAAAGAAAATGGAAAAAAAAATTAATAAAAAAAAAAAAGAGAAAGAAAATAAAATAGAAATGTTTACGCCTCGTCAAGTGGCCTTAATTCACTCAAATACAATGATTCGATGGTTGTATCCCATAAAACGGTAAAAGTCGATGGAAGTACTGAGGCAAATTGCCTTCAGCATTGAGTGCATCAACACGCGATATTAAACTACTCGTACGTACGAAATGTTCCACTGACCTCGTATTCAACATAATTCTAAAAGACTTTATACAATGATAATGTCAATCGATTTCTCATGTTGAAGATGCAGTAAAAGTATCTTGGAAAGTGTTTAGATGAGTAGTAGGGAAAAAAAAATAACTCTCAATTTCATATTCGAAATTATAAAATTCATTGATACAATATAATCAATTCAATGCAAATCATTAGTTAACTAATTTGCCTTTTTTTAGCATTGATTTGAAAATGTTCCACTGACCCGAATCCCAAAGAATGCGATAACTCGATGGATTTGTAATACGAGGTGAAAGAAAAAGTGCTTTTGCAATAGTAATCGAAAACAAAATTATGTGAGAATCAGTTGATTACCATTTTTTATTCCCTCACTGTGTAATAAAATATTTGAAAAAGATGTTGAGTTTGAATTCTCATATTTATACTCAGATTCTATTGATCCTTCTTCATTTTGCTTCAACACTTTACTACTAGATTCTCTAATTAAATTATTCATTAAAATTTTTTTTATAATAAATAAAAAATTCTCTTTGGAGACTAAAATAAATAGAGTTTCATTCTCAAGCCCTGACCCGGTTTGTCTTGGACTCAAAATGAGTCTAAGTCAATAAACATTTCCTCAAACGAACCGTCTTATCGTTGTATTAGTCTTCTCCACTGCTATTTCGGTTAATCCCTCATAAACGCAGAGAACGCATGAAATCGAGAGAAAAAAGTCTTCAACTCCCATCGATAATGCGAAATTATGAATTATTCATTAGTTCATTAAGCTCATCTCTATTGCAGCCTCCAATTTTTGTTAAAATATATTTGTAGAGATTAATGAATGAAGTGTGTGGCCTTTTTGGTAGCTGCTCTCAAATGATTGAAAGACGAAAAAAAAAAAGGAAACATTGAATTTACTTTGTAGCAACGTTTCAACTTTTTTGTGAAGTCCTCTTCAGGGTACTTATTCAATATAACATCAAAAAAGTGGAACAATTTCAATACAAACAATACTTTACAACATTTGTAGAGATATTTTGCTAAGAATATATCGTCGCTTCAGAGTTAAAGGGGCTTGAGTGCCATTTTTCCCGATTTTTTTTTCTTCAAAATAACAAAAAGGCGTATCTCCACTATTATTGCTCCAATAGGCTTTCCAAGGCCTTTTACGCAATATTAGTAAGAAAAATAAAAAATAATAATATATAGGCGTAAGTACCACTGACTAATAATAAAAGGGCGTAAGTGCCAAAATTTAGATAAAAAATCCTGAAAACGAAAGGGCGTAACTCCAAATATTCTCATGAGATAAAAAAAATTATAAAAACAAAGAGGCGTGAGTGCAGAGATACGTCTTTTACACTCTAACTTTAAAAATTATATAGCGTTTAAAAAGAAAATAACAACGAGGCGTAAGTGTGGAGATACGTTTCTTGCATTTTAAAATTGGTAAGTACGCCACTTTATTATTTTAATTTTCAATTATCCAAATAATGTTCCAGAGGCCATAAAAAACATTTTGGAGTGATAAGTGAACATACGCCCCTTTCACACCAGAATTTCATGTTTTTAGCACTCACGTCTCTTTAAGTCTAAGGCGACGATATTTTTAAAAAATTGCAAAAGAATGGAGAAAAAAAAATCATTCATGTTTCTTGGATGAATGGGCCCGTTCTCGCTTATTTGGTAAATGTTCAGTGATGTTTGAAGTTTCCCTTGGGGGCAACATTTTAGTTCCACGAGGGAGACGATGTGAAAAAACCTGAGAAAATCAGTGCAACGGTATGACGTTCGATCAACTGTAAGTACATCAATAGTCGTAGCGAATTGATGGCGAAACCCGGAATATTATTGACAAGAAATGGAAGATATATACAATTTTATATTGGGAGAAAAATAAATCGTTCTATCTAATAAATAATGAAAAAAATTATTATTTCTAATTCGCACGTGGGAAAATCCAAGATATTTGAAATAGGTAATTTTTCATCTAGACGAAATCATCTGGATTATTTTTTTAGAGCTCCAAAAGAGTCAAATATATGTGTATAAGTGTATTACACTTTTTTTTTTATGATTGATCAAGTAAATTTTTTCCTTTTTATCTCAGACAGACATTGTTGTTGGAATGATACATGACTAATTCACGTTAAGGTAGTTTTATTACAGCTAATGAGAAAAAAAAACATTCTACTATAAGCCATTCTATTCATAACCACTGGTTTTTCTCCAATAAAACGAAACAATGACAATGGAAAATTCAAGATAAAACTAGTACTATCCTACTCGAAAGTGAAGAATAGAAACGGCATTTTCATATTCTCCTCGTCTAATTAACTTTTTTACTGTTGTGCCAATAAAGGTTTCCCCTTCATTATCGAAGAATAATTTTAATAAGAAGATTAATGATAAAAATTCCGTAAATTACACTCTTGCAAATTCTCTTAGTCACTGTATCTGAATTTACCTTTAGGAAGTGTATCAGTACTCTTTTGTACCGAAAATTCGCCCATTCCGAGATGATGATCCTGAGGTGGTGGTGATGCCTCCCTTACACATCCCATAAGGCTGAGTGCTCCACTACCACTGCTGGCATTTCCACCGCATGTGCTCGTGGAGCTAGACATCCTCCCGTTATTCTGAAACATCCGGAAAACCCACACTGCAACGTATGACTCTTTCACACGATGATACCAATCCGTGAAAACTCTCTCCATCTTTCACAATTAACAAGTTTTTCAAAAGTATTATCAAGAAAATGAAGAAAAAAAAAAAACAATGAGGCAAAAAGAACCGGAATAATTGTTGATAGAACTGAGAAGACAACTTTTTATCAACTGATGCAACTCTTGGCCAAGTGCAAATGCACAGAATGGGTCAGGGAGATGTTACCATGGTGATTGCAAGTGGGGGTTGGTTAAGCGGGCATCGATTATGCTCTCCTACCCCTCTAGTGACCCTGACCTTGCCAACTGCTCAGCTGACAACGGGCCATACCCATTTGCTGCGCGAAAGACTCACCCAGGAGAATAACAAACAAATATATCTATATATATATATGTATATATGAGTATGAGCATGATGAGGCTGTGCTCGAGGAGCGTCAACATTCATCTGATTCAACCGCACCTAAATTGAACTGGTCAATACTGATGGAACTGTTGACTGAAATCAAACACGTTACGCTCCATTTTCCATAGCTAATCACTTCCTGTATTTTTTTCAATACAACTGCGTATAATTTTCAACTTGAATTCGTGAGGAAAATTTGAAAAATTATATTGACAAGGAGGCAAGTGAGGTAATTTTTGCAATAATTTCTATCTCCGTGGAGAATTGAGAAGCACGTAATATTTCGTGACAAAAATTGGAGTCCAAGGTTTTGATGCGTCATCGATATGAGTTGGTGATAAGGCTTATCACTGAGGAAAGAGCATAGAGGGAGACTTGGTAATCCAAATCACTAAGTACTTCTCTGTTTGAACCACGAGGTTTATCAGATTTTCGCTGATCATATCAGTCTTTTGCTTTAAAATTAATTGGCTTTATTAGTTGGTGATAATTTGACTTTTCAGTTGGAGTTTACATGAAAAGTTGTGAAGATGGAAGGAAGACCAGTTGTAATGAAAAGTGAGGTTCTTTTTGGAATGAACTGATTCGTTCATTTGAATGGAATTCTTCTCTCTAAGAGTAGGTGTACACAGAGGAAAATTTCGTATGTACACCTAACAAAAATCCTATTGTCGAGGTCATTTTCGTAATCATCACAATTGATTCTACTATACAGTACTGAATGTTCAGTAGATGACACCAAGTCCTTGTGCGAGAATTTTTATACGTAAGAACAGCAATGGCAAATTTCACTGCGGCTAGGGGAAGGTGGGGCAAAATGGACATCGGGGATAAAATGGACACATCGAAATTTTATTAATATTATGAAAAACTCTTCAAATTAATAGAAATATTGGCGGTAGATTGTTTTTGATGATTTCATTGGAAAACTGAGGAAACTTTAGGCGGGAAACAAGTGCTGGAAGTAATTTTTTTGAATTTTTCGTAATTTTGATTTTTTTGAGCATTTTAGAAGGGTAAAACAGTTCTTTTTTTTGAAAATTTTCAGTTTTTTGAGGATATTTTCGGTTCTATTTGTCGTAGTGTGAAAATTCTAATGGGAGGTGAAAGGTGAGATCATTCTCCATCCATTTATAGGGTTTTCAACTCAAATATATCAATTTTTGAGGTATTTATGGGAATTTCGGTGAAAAAGTTTTGTTAAACAGTTTTTAGCCTATAACTATGCCAAAAATCAATATTTTCGAATTCAAAATCCCATTAATCGATGGAAAATGAGCTCACCTTTCAGTTGAGAGTAGCCCTGATTTGCTACGACCAATAGAACCAGAGATATTCGGAAAAAACAGAAAATTTTCAACAAAGGAAAGGCTTTTCGAAAATGCCGAAAAATAACGAATTTTCAAAAAAATGGAAAAAAATACATCTGACACTCGTTTTCCGGCTAAAACTTCCTCAGCTCCTCAATAAAATCATCAAAAAAAAATCCATCTCTAAGCGTTTCATTACAGTGTCCATTTTGCCCCAATCTCCCCTATATTAATGTTGTTAAAATTTTACTATTTTCAGTATCTTAAAGATATTAGATTTTCCTTCTGCAAAGATAACCCAATTTGATTGCTGTTACTTTCGTGACTCTATGCAGTATTAAAGTTACTATAATTGACAAATGATCATACTGATAATTTTGCTATGCAAAATCACTGAATTGTGATCATCTTCTTCGTTTACAGTAGATTCATATGGTTTGAATCACTACTTGACATGATGATACTAACTTTTCATGTCTGATCTTAGTATTACCGAATCTAAATGGTTGAGGTCGTCTTCAACTGCAATTTTATTGTTAATAAAATCATATCTTTCTCTCTGTGTAAGCTCCAAATGAAAAATTGCACAATTGTGATGGAAAGAATAAAAAATTTAATACGGAAGAAGATGTATACTGTATCGAACACATACAATTATTCATTGGTTTTCATCTAATTACACTAATTATCTTTACCTTAAACAGGAACCGACATTTCAGGTGTGGCTCGTGTATGCGTGCCCCGAAAATCTGAAACATAAGAACAAAAGAATTATATCAATGCACTTCCGGATACTGTTGCATTTAAATAAATGCCCCCGAAATTTTTATTTATAGAATGAACATAAAAACGAGACACAAGTGGGGAGAAAGTGAACGAACGGGAATGATCTCTTAACGAGGGTTTGGAGGAAAAGAGGAAAAAAAGAAATACCAGTGAGAGACAAAAATAAACATTCATGTAGAAGGATAATATTTTCTGTGTTGGACAAAATTGTTATTCAGTTTATCTCATGCCTGTGATCAAAACTGAGCAATAGGGGAGAGATGCTGCAGTTGGAACAAAAAATGTTCTTTTTACTATGATTTTTTGGTTTTTCAAAATTTCGAATTCTAATTCTATCAGGGAGTTACACTATAGTGTCCTTTATGGTATCGATTTAGTTGAATAATTTAAAATTAACATTAACTCATTGGAAAATGAATTAATTTGACGGAAATAGACATCAATAGCCCATCATATTGCCCTTTGATTAATTGATAATAGAAATCGAACTATGATAAAACAATCGAAAAATTAATATAAAATACTATGATATATATTATTCGCAATATGTCTATTAAAGTATTCATACAAGCCCCGCATAATAATATTAAAAAACAAAATTGTTGCTGAAAAACTTGTGAGGTGTGAGAAAAAAAGTTTTCACGTGTATTTTAAAGAACTGTAAATATTAAAATATTGAAACATTATTAAAATCTGAAACTTTTGTCCACCTCATGAATTAGGGGAGAGTGGGGCAAAATGGACCTAAAAGTTGAGATGACTCCAGATTTTTTTAAAAAGCAGCGGTTTCACTAAAAAATTCGAAAAAATTTACAAACGATATACATATGTTGGAGGATTTTTTCAAATTTTTTCAGATTTTTTCGTCGAGTCCTTCATTCCGAAAAAAATTCCTTGATCATGTCACTATGAGGGTCCATTTTGCCCACCCTCCCCTACTATTTAAAATAAGTAACAAAAAGAAAAATAATGATTTTTAATGGCATTGTTAGTGATTTGATGAATGTTACAATTGCCCCTTGTTACAATTGCAGCACCTCTCCCCTTACAACTAATGAAGAATTGGGGAGCACGACTGAGTATTAATCCTGGACCAAAAATCATCATTTGAACAGAGTAAATATAGGACAGAATGGAATGCAATTGTCAACTTATCATCCGTTTATTTTCTCATTTTCCCGTTTGAGCTCCTAAAAATAGATTTTCAATGCTGCATTGGATTGTGAGAGGAGAATTTTCCTATAAATAGACTATTTAAACAGGACTTCAGCACCGGAAGTCAAACATACATAGGAAGTAGAGGAAAAATCTTGTCAATTGTCGCTAGTCGTTGCCAGTTATTCACCCATTTACGATGAAAAACATGCCGATGATAAACACTTCACAGAAATAGAAATGCAATGGGAAAGAGACAGGGCTCATTCCATGATGAGAAATAAACGTATACCGGGGAATACCCGGGCTGCCTGATATACCGACGTCATAAAGTAGGCCATCATCGACTCGGTCGATAACTTTGCCTTCAAAACGTCGACGTAAAAATACAAAACCATTGAAAAAAAAGTGCCCACATTCACTTTGGCCGCATCGAAAAACAAATGATGCTGGTATCATCTTTTTTTTTCATCTCTACCTGACGTGGTTTTGCCACGAGGCAATTGTTGCAATTTTTTTCTTACAATTTCACGCCTTCCATTTTTCTTGCATTCAAATTTATGTGGAGTAAAAATAGGACAATTACTTTTTTTTTTTGCAATATTGTAAAGAGTTACAAAATTCTTATCATCGAATCATCAGTGGAAAAAGAGAAAGTTCTCATTTTTCATGTCTCCCTACATCTCACTCAAGAAGTCGAGATTTTTTTTTTATAAAAAATCAAAAGTCCTGGGAATATTGTTTTCCGTTGAAAAGTGAAGTTGAAGGGGTTAAAAGCCCACTTCGAAAACTTGACGTGGATCGCTGCAACACGTCAGTCTCACGGTTTTATATTTTTTACTGTTCGAAACTTTTTGTAACCTCCAAGTATTTATCTTCTCTTAGAATCATTCGATTTTGTTGGCTTTTGGAAAAAATTGGACAATGAATGACGTTTTTGGCTCATTCAGTATAATTGCTTTTACGTCAAATGCCAGAAGCTGATGGCAGACAAATGTTTTTTTGCCATTGTTTGAATTTGAAGAATGAAGGGCAGAATAATCAAATTGGGGGATCGTTGTAGGAGTTTCCACCCGGATTGTAATTATTCATCCGGAGGAAGTGAAAAATGGAAACAAAAGAAATCACAGTCAGGAAGAAGGCTCTTTATCAGTTGGTGATAGCTCACTCAATCATTGCTTAACAAGAAAAAATGTTGAAATTAGTGATTACCTCCTCCTAGTCTGTTAAATTCTATAGGAAGAGAAATTTTTTCATCGATCTTTTGAGACTCTCGATATTGCACAGATTGCAACTGCATATTGTTGATTTGAAAGAAGGAAGGAAGAATAGTGGTAAAAAAAAATTTTAGACAGGACTTCAGGCAGTCGTTGAACAATGTGGGAGTATTGTCTCGTATTCTCCCTTGGTACTCTCATTTTGCAGCTCGCCAGACTGGTAATTTGTCAATGTAGATGAGGAGAAAAGGAAAGAATGAAATGAAAAAGCAAAAAAAAAAAAAAAAGTAAATCGAGAGAGGAGAGACTCTAATACTTGGGACTTGGTCCATTCAATCTCACTTTTTTTCTGCTTCTTCTCTGCTGAACAAGTATGCTGATATTCATTGTTATAAATGTTCTATAAAACCCTGTCATCTCATCTTGATATCGACAAAAGTGTAGACAATATGATTTGTTTTAATTTATTGAAGATACACATTTTTTATTGTTTGTTGATTGTATAAAGTATATGCTGATGAGTAGTAATGTGTATGCTGATATGAAACATTGAGTTTTATATCAGTAACACGTGGGCGGTCATCAGGGAACAATGACCACAAGCCCAATGAACTACTTGGCTATCAGGAGTACTCCTAACATGCAAACATTTTTCCATATTGTTCGTCCATTTCAATTGTTTCCAATTCCTTTTTGAACCTCTTATACAATCAATTATCTGCAAAGTACTGCCCGTGTTGAAGAATATGACAGTAATATACTGTACGTGAAGTTCAATGAGTGACATACGACTGTAAAAGTCTCGTGTTAACCAGGCACATTGACTCGAGAGACTTTCAGACACCGAAAATAGAATGATCGTATATGTTTAGAGCGTTAACGAGACGTATTTCCCCAAGTGTAAACCATATCTTTGACCTCTTCGTCTCTTGGAAATAAAGTTGGAACCCTTTTCCAGCCTCCGTTTTTTACACAACTCTGCTCTTCCATTCAAGGAAAATACTGGAGATAAGATATTTTCATTGATGTTAGTTGAAAGTTGAGGAAATTTGCAATGGGAAAAGGGTATCTTTATCAACTTTTTCGAATCTTTAGAAAATTTGACTTGTTTAGTCGAAAATTGCAGACTCAACCCTTTCTCATTTTGGACAATTTTCGCGTTTTGGTAAGCTCACTTGCCATCAATTTATGTGTTTTTAAACATAAAATTATCGAATTTTCAGTGATTTATAATGCGACACTTAAAAATTAGTGTTTCTTCTGAAACTCTTTCAAAAATTCATGAAAATTAATTCAAAACCCCATGAATCGATGGCAAATGAGCTCACCTTTCTTTTGAAATTCTAGTTTCTGCACTACATGGAATAGAACTGGAGATATTCCTAAAAAAGTGGAAAATTTCAATAGTTAAGAAGGTTGAACCAACAATTCTCGGCTGAAAAGTTGAATTTTTTGAAAATGATCAAAAAATGATTCTGGCACATGTTATCCACTCGAAATTTCCTCAGCTTTTCAATGGAATCATTGAAAAAATGGATTTTCCGACAATTCAATGGCAGTCTTCATTTTTTCTTACTTTGCCCACTCGAATCGGTGATAGGAAAATGCAAATGATCTACTCTTGACTTTAATCCAGCTTGTTTTCACATGTCTGACGTGGAGACGGCTCGAACTACTCCCTGGTGAATTACTGAAGAGGAATCTCTGAGCTGATTCGTTGGCAATTGAAGAGGAGGAGAGAGATAGAGATAGAATAGAGGTTCAATGACCTCGATTTTGTGTTTGTATTGCACTCGGCACCCTCTTGTGTCACTCGATATTGCCACGAATTTTCTCAATTTCTTGGGCTGGGATCAACTGCAGACAATGTTAATACGTGTTGCCCCACGAACTTGAATAAAAGGAGAAAGAGAGAGAGAGAGTGAGGATATAGCTATCATCTCCGATTACAACAATGCGATTAGAGGGTTATCAAAGCCCTTGAAGGGAAGAAACAAGAGAGCTCACGAATCATCTAATTTATCCATCCACAAGATTACCTCGAATCTCTATTTTACAGATCAACTTATTTTCTAAAATATTAATGAGAATAAATTTTTTAGACTATAATGACTCTTTATATGACTATATAGGCTATGACTAATCCTTCAGACTATTTCAAATAAATTCATCTGATTTTTTCTACTCAACGAGAATTCAAAGAAAGTGGAAAAAAAATTATGTTCGAATATGAATGTTACTTATTGCAAAATCAAACGAGGTCACGAGGTAAAAAATCGTCGACGTTAACGAGTTCCTCTCGTAAATGAGTTCAGTTTCCTCGTGTGGTTTCAAGTCGTTGCTATCGTCTTGGTAGCAAAAAAATAAAAAAAAAGGAAAAATTATTTTTTTCCTCTTTACTCTTTCAAAAAGAGACATGAACTTCACATAAGAGTTAACGTCTCTTGAAATTTCTGCGGTAAATAAGTGAGGCGAAAGTTTTTAATTAAATAAGTTAGGATCGTGAAATGAAAATCCTGGGAGATAGAGAAGCAAATGAAAATTTCGAACTTAAACAAAGGATGGAGTAATACCAAGTTCTTCTACAATTGGCCAGTTTTTGAAGCTGCTGCTGGTGCATCCAGCAAAAACTGAGCATAAAATATGAACTTTTTGTTCATAAAATATGTACTACTATTCTTTGTATGAAACATGCACTATTAGTACATAAATGAGCACTAATTGAGCATATTTTATGTAAGAATTTTTACCCCATAAAATATGGTGATAATGCGGATATTTTATGTTTTCTGTAAATGCATAGAATACGAAATGATAAATAATATAAAATATGTTCAAGGTAAACATTAGTACATATTTTACCCCTATTAGTACACATTTTATGCACAACAGTACATATTTCATGCACAATAGTACATAATTTTATGGACAATAATACATAATTTTATGCGAAAGCCAAGTACATAAAACATGCACAATTAGAGCATATTGTACGTAAAAAGCCAAATCATATTGTATGAAATGCCTCCGTTCATATTCTATGCTCGGCTTTTTCTGTGTGTTCTGTCGTCGTCTTCGATGGTATCGACACAGGAGAACGAACGAGTTTGTATTCCCACGATATGTATCCATGTAATGCGAAACACCCGATAAATAATGAATGGCATTTTCGCGCTCTTTCAACCATCAGACATTTTACCACAATTCGTTTCTCATTTTTTTTTTCTTCTCATTTCAACTACTTGAGTGCACAGTGCCTGTGTAGAACTATCGTAATACTCTTCAGACGGAACGGACAATTTTTTCCTCTTTTTTTTTTTTCCTATAAAGATGTGGTAGTTTCATGGATTTGTGTGCATTTGTATGCTGGTGTACGGTGAGGTTTATACAAAGAAAAACGGAGATGGACCTTTCTCGGGTGTATGGATGAGGCGAGAGCGTGTAACAGGGCTTTGAAATGACTCCGGGGGCCAGACCCAGACCCCCGAGACGGCAGTGAGTATAACGGTGCTGTCGATTAGCCAGAGTGCGGTAAAAGGTAAAGAGAAGCGAAAGGTGGGTTCAAAACGAACAAAAGAATCGAGAGATGTTCGAAAAAAAAATAAAAAATTACGCATACCAATTTTTTTTCCATTCAAAAAAACAATTAAAACACGAATACAATGTTTTTTCATCATGAAAAATTAATTATTTGAGAATCCAATAATAAATTACTCAATTTATTTTTCTCTTTATCTGAATCCATTATTTTTCAACGTTTTAGATGGAAAAAAAAAATGAATTTCGTAAGAAATGTCTTATTTATAACTATGACAGTAATGCGTTGAATAACATTTTTTTTTTCTACTGATTATAATCGTTCGAATGAAAAAATAAATCACTCAAATAATCATGATTAGGTAATATTGCAATTAGTTGGAATATGCAGAAGAAAAAAAAGAAAGTGAATCGAAATTAAACGGTCAGAGTCTGGATGTAATGGTGGTAGTAGAGAGGTGAAGGGGTTACAGAGGAATGATTGAATTTTGCAGGTGCAGGAGACGGACGATGACTTCCTGAAACGACGTGAGGATCAAATTGGTCCACGTTAATTGCCATACCCATGGGCTATTCAGACAAATCGACAGGCCAATTGAAGGCATCCGATGAGGTAATATTCCAACATGAGGATTCCCTTCCTCACAATCAACGTAAAATCGAAAAATTATCATTCATTATCACATCTTTCCCTCTGATGGACTATTTGATAATTAAATTGTCAAAATTTTCATTAACAAACAGAGTTGATCTCGTGGAAGTCAAGATTTAAGGGGTAACATAGCTGTAAAATTTTCAAAAAATCGATTTTTTTGCTTGCTTTAAAAATTACTTTGGGCCTTCCAGAATACGGACAAGAAAAGTTATCACCTGAAGTCCATTATTTCCCATGAAATTTTGAATTTTTCCCAAGGCATTTCTTCATATTCATGGCGCAAGTCAGAACTTCAATCGTATTTTTCTCGAAAAATGATTTTTCAAATTAGCACGCAGCATAACTCCAATAATTTTCATTATTTTCATTTGAATTTCTCACAGCATCTTGAAAACAATATTTCGAACAGAAATACGTAGGGAATTTTCAAAAAAATGATTCGCACATTTTTTGTTGATAAAAAATTGCCGGCTTTCTGGGCAAAATCTGAATTTTTTCATTCAAATGGTCACCAATCCCACAAAAAACAATATTTTTGAAATTTCCTACGTATTTCTGTAGCTATGTGTATCTAGATTAAGCCAATTTTTTTTTTGTTTTCAATTGAAATTTGCATTAGTTACACTGCGTGCCACAGAGTGTTTTAAATTCGAGGGGCCTCGCAAAAATGGCTCTTGTGCCGTCTTTTCTTGATATTTTTCGATGAATTTTTCTTTTTTGAAGACTCAAACATATGCTCAATCACTCCCTCAAATATCATTATTTTATTGTCACTTTTTCTATAGAAAAAAAAATGCCTTTTTTCAGACTTTCAAAGTGGCGTTACCCCTTAATTGATCAACTATTGAATAAGAGGAGGATTTTTTTTCAATTGGATTCTTCAGACAAAAATTAGTGAGAAATGAGGCAGAGGAGAAAAGTGTATATGGGGGCCACGAAGAAGGTTTACGAAGGAGGCGTATGAGAGTTGATCTCAGGGCGGATTCCCACCACTCAGTTGGTCACGACTTTGACGTCGTATATAGTCACTAAACAGGGACTAGTGTACACTCCCTGATTGGATAATACCTTTTAAGCTGTTTACGTATTGCCGCAAACAACGCCCGAAGACTTGAAATTCTCTGTTTTAACTCGTTTCATTGCCAAAATAAAAGGAAGGAAAAAAATATAAAAAAATCTCCCACTGGGATAATTGATTCCCAAAATTTCGCTGGAATTTTTTCAAAGTTTTGAGTTTATAATTCCAACGAAGAACTTTTGTGCTAAGAGAAATGGATAATTTTCGAGAGTGCACTTCAAGAATTGGAGAGAAATTGAAATCGGAGCTTTTACAAATACACTTAGTCCTTCCTGCATATATCATCAATATTTCAACTTGACATAAAATTGCCAGCTTACAAAATAGAATAATTTTGAAGAAAATTTCACTTGTCAAAAGATTATCTCAATATTAAATCACTGGGTCTCACGGTTGTAGAACGCAATAATCGTAACGAAAGAGGAATCGAGAGCACACAGCAACAATTATTGCGTAATAATATGATAGAACGTCTCATTTCTTTCAAACGCCTAAAAACACTCGTCAGATGTAACCTGGTCTTTCGAAATATTCTGTATGAAAAACGTGTATGAGAGCATATGGAACGAAGCAATATTTCGCAAAAGACTATGGCACTACACTGGCATGCTTTTACTATAAATTCATATATTATTTTGAGAGTTTTCGCCCACCGGCACTTTCCAACACGATTAATAATTCCAACGCTTCAGAACTTTATCAGAACGCTGCTTCGTCTATTTGTTTTTATTTCATTTTATTTCAATGCCCCTCTGCTTACCAAAACGCAGGTGTCTGTGCAGGCTTATTTGCTCTATTATATTGATCACTTTGGGGTCGTTAGCCTACTAGTCCATCGAGTTATGGTGTCTATAACGACCAGGACCGATCAATTTGGAGAATTAATTTTTCCATTTCCTTGAAAACACTGGAAAATTTCGACCAAAGACAAGAGAAATGACTCATTTTCTCTCTATAAATTCGGGATTACAAGATATCGAGGAAATGAGAATTGTCTGAAATGTAACATTAATGAGAGAGAGAGAAAAAAAAATCATGTAGAGATGAAATTTTCATGACGATCCAAATGGCTCTGTCTTGCGTAACACGGCCCTGAGCCTGTAGTCTTACAACGGTAATGAAAAGCCCCAGGCTGGCTTCTTCCTGCAATATACATAGCCATGTTTCTCTCGTATGAAGTGAGAATGTCCGTGCAAACTCGTTTCTCTCTTCTCGCTTCTCTTCACGCTTTAACGATTCGTTCAAACGCCCCTGAATTCAACCTGGCACACGACTAGGCCTTTTGACGGCTCTCGCTTATACAACTCGATGCAAAGCAAAACAAAACCAATTTTTCTTCTTTACTCAAGGGCAATTCGATTCCGGCTTAGTTGCGTTTTGGCTAAGTGGTCAAAGTTCACACGATGTAGGCCTGGGTTCGATACCCAGCTCCGGACAAGTTTTTCGGGAGTGCTTATAGAAGTTGAGTAATGATCACAAACTAGCAGGAGCCCCACTACTTGTGCGTAATTTGAACATCGTACATTTAATATTCTGCCAATGCAATTGGAATGCTTCCGAATGGATTCTTCAATTTCAAATCTACCATCACTGATCTGTGCGTGCAATGGACAAACCAAAATAGGCCTCAGGCGGTTAACTTCATCTCAAATATAATTAATTGGATGGTTTTGGAGATATAGCTTGCCTTTTCGGATGTTTTTATGCTAATATCTAAGAAACTACTGGACCGATTCCGCTCAATTCCAATACCAAACGTTGTGCTCATCAGATGTATAACCTCACAAAATTTGAGATCTCTGGCTCAATTATTTATCAAGTTATAGAGGAATGAAGATTTTTACGAAAAATTTCTCAACAGTTTTATACTGGATGAACTAAAAATCTGCAGTTCATAAAGCGCGCATCTTCTCGTCTAAAGTGGACGCTGTAATTTCATTTTTCATGGAGAAATGTCGAAAAGACGATACATCAGTATTTTCATTTTTCTCAAGAACTACACAGAGAAAAATGTTTTCTTAATTTAAGAATGTGCAGTCACTTAATTTAAGAACATGCAGGTCACTTAAATTAAGGAAGAAAAAGTCACTTGATTAAAGTGAGGAAAATCACTTAAATCAAGTGAGTTTTCTCACTTGAATCAACAGACTTTTCTTCTCTTAATTTAAGTGACTGCACATTCTTAAATTAAGACAAAATTTTTCTCTGGGTATCCGGCCAATTCAGTTTCATCTCATTTTGTCTTCTACTCTAATTTTCAAAGTCATTGTTAACTTTTATCATTCAGTATTGTTGAGAAAGACAAAAGAGAAGGATTGAATTTCGATGGTAAAGGAAAATGTGAGAATTGAATCGTAAAATTGACTCTTGTGGAAAATGATAAAAATATAGGCTTTATCAATGGATATGGAAAGAAGTAAAATTATTCCCTGAAAAAACTTATATTATCACGTATGTGACCTCGGTGATAACATTAGGTATTAGAAGCAGCAGTTACCACACTACCCAGTGGGAGTAATTTAATCCAGCTATCCTTGTTTACGACATGGATTACGTCTGGTCCGGGGTCACTTGTACACCGCCGATTCACCCAGAAGATCATATATTATTCCCATGCTTCCTACTATGTCATACCCAGGAGTCTTTATTATACCACCATTACCTCAAATCATCTTCAAGGCAAGCATTAACGTCTAATCGACCCTCGTGACAAAAAAAAATGAAGAAGTGAATGCAAAGGAAATACAAAGAAAATTACAATTGGAAGCTATGAGAATTATGAAAATTATGAATATTTGGTTTTCAGACATTTTCACACAGGCATCAGATAGCCTCGAAGACTTTCAAAATTTCAACAAGCATATCCTGCGACACAGACTTTTCATGTGGCTCTCTCGGTATCATATTTCACCGACTTCCTTCTCAGGCAGACATCCCACAATATTTTTTAATTCTTTCTCTTCATGAATACACTTGTAATATGTATTTTCTTCGAAATCGAAAATTTAAACAAAAAACTATAGGGGAATGTGTGGCGAAATGAACACTGTAATGAAATAGTGGGTGATGGATTTTTTTTGATGATTCCATCGGAAAGCTGAGGAAATTTTAGTCGAGAAAAATGTGCCAGAATTAATTTTTTTTAATTTTTTGAGAGTTCGATTTTTTCTGGGATTTTTGAGGGGTAAATAGTCTTTCGATTTTTGAGGAAATTCATTTTTTTGGTAATATCTTTGGTTCTATTGGTCGCAGCGAGCCGGGACCGATTTTAAATGAAAGGTGAGATCATTTCCCATCGATTTATGGGGGTTTGAATCCAAAAATATCGATTTTTCAGATAGTTATGAGAATTTTTGTGAAAAATTATGATGATCGGTTTTTGTCCTATAACTATGTGATAAATCGACATTTTTGAATCAAAACCCCTATGAATTGGTGGAAAATGAGCTCACCTTTCATTTAAAATCGGTCCCAGGTTGCTACAACCAATGAAACCAGAGAAATATCCAAAAAGCTGAATCTGCTCAAAAATCGAAAGGTATTTTTTTGCTCAAAAATAGAATTCTCAAAAAATTGAAAAAAATTAATTCTGGTACATGTTTCTCAACTAAAATTTCCTCAGCTTTCCAATGGAATCATTAAAAAAAATCCATCTCCAATATTTTCATTCATTCAAAGATTTTTTCACAATATATGCATGAAAACTTAAATGTTACCATTTTACCCCTTACGTCCGTATTGCCCCACCTTCCCCTAGATTTTCCAAAATGACGTTGACAAAAATGGCATTCAAGAATGAGATATTATTCTCAACAGGGAAAATCATGAACGCGTGCAAGGTGAAACGTTTTGAGTGTCACGCTCGGAATATCACCAGGGCCCAGTTTTTTTTTTTTTATTTTCGCCATGAAAAATAAAGTATTTCAAACTATCTCAGTCCAAATCCACAATCTCTCTTTTTTAATAAAATGAAATTCTCAATTATAATTTATTTTCTAAAACACTTAATTAAACTAATTTCAACAATAATTTATATGCGATAATAAAATTATCTCGTGATAATAATCAATAAACTGAGAGAGAATATCAAATACTTTGAGTGAAAAAAGAATTTTCAAGAATTAAAATCACGGGGAAAAAATTGTTTTTTATTGTGAAACTTTCCATGAGATTGAACCTCACAGTATTGAGAATTAAAGACACAAAACACAGTAAGAGTGAACGAGAACTTGTACTTTAACCAAAGTAAATGGATAATCTTAGATTATGGCAAAATTGTTTCGTAATAATGTACTCGATTTCACTGGATTGCAAAGTTAATCTCAAATGATCTCCAAGTAAAACTAGAATAAGAAGAATCGTATGTATTTCCTATGTGGAAAGAAACAAAATCAACGAAAAAGACAAAAAAATTTCCCTAACCACGACATCACGAACGAATAAAATTTCTGGCCTCCGGGTTTTTTTTTTTTTTTCATACATTACGCTTTCTCCTTTCGACAGAATCGAGCTTGGAATTTTTATTCTAATCTGTTTCACTGACATTGGAGATGTTCATTTTTACATTCAAATGGTTTAGATTAAATTCTGGGGTAATTTTTCGTGAGACTTCTCTTTTTTTTTTTTTTTCTTCACCGTTGATTGGAGTAAAAAAGGCGAAAGAACTCGGCAAACCAGTTCGATCGATGAAAACAACTGCAGGTTTAATATATATATATATATATGATGTATGACGATAGACATCGGCATGGATATGGAGCTTTGGTCAATGTTCGGAATCGTTAAAAATCGATTAAGGAGAAATAGGAATTTATTACGTGGAAAGTTCACGCAAGGAAGAATACAAGTCTCCCTGGAATGTACTTCAAATACTTTGGGCTTTTAATGAAATAGAGTAAGGAGAAATACGAAGTTTACTCAGAGGATTACGTGTTTTATGAAAAACCGGATGGAAGGATGTCCCAGAGGCAAACTGATGCAGCGCAAAAGAGATAGATAGAGGCAGGTAGAACTAATATTGAGAAGATTGAGTTTATCCTGGGAAAATAAAGGGACAAGTATTTTAGGAGAAAGTGGAGTAATCAGGACATTCCAATGATATGGCTCAAGATGGAATTTTTTAAAACTACATCTTTTTTTTTTAATTTTCAGTGGAAAACACGTCGCTGCATTAATTTTTCGAATTTTAAGAAAAAAAAAAAAAACAAACAATCTTTTCGTCAAGATTTAAAGGTGAAACTCTCTGTTTTTGGAAAATTTAAGATAGAAATTCTCTCATGATTCCACTAAAAAGTTGAGAAAATTTCGTTTTTCTTTCTATTTTTGGAAAAATCTACTTTTTTTGGCCAAGTTTTATAGGGGATTCCTTTTTGGAAATGGAAAAAAAATCACTTTTTCGGTTACATCTCCGGTTCTGTTGGTTGTAGCGACCTGGAGTTCATCTCAAATGACAGGCGAGCTCATTTGTCATCGATTTACATGGTTCAAATTTTTTAAAAATCAATTTTTTCAAATATTCACACGTCATTTTCTGAAAATCAGTTTCTGCCCTATAAATGCTTGAAAAACGTAATATTTTTCTTTTTAAACCCCATAAATCGATGGGAAATGAGCTCACCTTTCATTTAAGATCAGCTCCAGGTCACTACGATCGATAGAATCAGAAATATTTTTGAAGACGTGAAATTTTTCAAAAACAGAAGAGTTTTACCTTCGAATCTTCAGCAAAAAATGAAATTTTTGAAAAACTCCAAAAAATTACTTCTGACATATGATTTTAATGGGAAATTTTCTCATCTTTTCAATGGAATCATCAGAAAAAACCTATCTCCAATATTTCCATCCATTTCGAGTAATTTTCACAGCATAAAATTCCAAAAACAAGCCATGTCCATTTTACCCCACATTCCCCTATAGATCATTCTCTATTTCATAATATAAAACCTCCTATTTTATATTATTTATAAGATTAATGATCTTATTTAAAATTGATTGTAAAAAGCTCTCTAGTAAAAAAATTCGATCACTTTCTAATGAAATTTTAGAAAAGTACTGAAATCCATCAATTTATATTTATCACTTGTTAGAATTTTTCTTCCTTAATGGAGTTAAGAGGAGAAACTTTGAAAATTCTTTGAAACTTTCAAGCTGAGCTAAATTATATTTGAACTTTTCAATAAAACTTTATCAATTCGGGGGGAAAAAAAAAACTTTTAATTTCATTATCTCTGAAAAAATAAAATATCATTACATGAAAACTCGTGAATTAATTAATGATTTTCCCTTTTCTCTTCTAATAGAAAAATAAATAAAAAATGAATATATAATTTTTCGAATAGTTGACACGTGTGCGTGTTACGTAGACCAATTAAATTGTCAGAGACCATGGAATTAATTGCTAGAAAATAATTATCTAACCATTAAGTGTCTATGGTGTTTAATCATTTTATCATCGGGCAAAAATTTACTTTCAATTAAAAAAATTATAATGGCAAAGAAAAAATACATTAAAAAAATTAGAAACATAATTGAGTTTAAAACATATATTGCCACGAAACATGCAAAAAAAACCATTGAATTAATAATTAATAAGAATAGAAATATTCAATTAAAGTGACTATTGAAAATATTTCCCATAATTTTATTTTAGCTTGTTCTTGTTAGTCATATGGATGGGAAAGTCGACTTTGACTTTAGTCGAGAATCGACTTTTCACTGGAAATAATCGAATTTTCTTTTTTTTCCTTTTTAGCTAATCTCAATATTTAATTTTAATCAATGTTCAGAGTCATATTACGTGCAATTTCTTCAGAGAATATGATTTATCGAATGATTATCAATGATGTGTGCATTAATTAATAAAATATTTTAAAAAAATATTTAAATATCATTTTCTATGTTTGAGAATCTGAGAGCCAAAAAGTCGAATTTCAGAGGTGATTAATCGATTTTGAGAATCATGAAGTTTCGAGTCGATTTCAAAGTGAAAAGTCGACTTTTCGCGGGCCTTTTCCATCCTCCAGTTAGTCATGGAATATTTACCATAGAAAATAATCAAAACACGTGATAAAAAATACAGTGTTTCATATAGGTATTATATGTTATATAGAAGGCATCCGCATGTTCGAAAGGAAGAGGGGGGCCCTTTCCACTTGGATGAGCAAACGAGAAAAGGGATTCTCAACATAGTTGGGAATTAATAAATTTCGATATAAATTGAATGAATAGTAGAATACATGTTGTATGAAAATGTAGTTGAGAACAACTGGCAGTAACCGGGCGGTCCGGCTAGCACACCTTCAAGGTCGTACACTGGCCAGCATTAACTGATACTTGCATCTCTCTTTCCCCTTACTCTTCATTTTCTTGCATGAAAGAATGAGAATTAAAAAAGAAAAAAATTAAAAATAAATTTATATTACTTCGTCTGCCCTTTCCCACAGACTCCGAAATTTCCCTTCAATCAGACACGACTCTGGTAAATTGATTGCTGAATATTTTCACGTTAAAAATATTAGTTATCAATTTTCTTACTTAATAATGAAAATGGAAAATTTGATACATTGACTCAATTTTTACCAAATTGATGGACGAAAGTCCTTAATGATGTTCATTTCCCCTGGCATATCGAGATATTCAATTGAATGATGATTAATGAAAAAAGGGCCAAAATTTTTGCCAAAGACGTTTTTTTTCTGAAACTATTGGACAATTTGGACAAATTCAAAATTAATCATGAAATTATAGAAATTGAATTACGCTTATATCAAGGCAGGATTCTACTTTGAAACTTTTTGAGAAAAGCCTATTTTCGGAAATTTTTTATGAGGGTATTGATAAAGGTATTGGTGTAGGGTTTGTGAGGCTCAATGAATACACTCTTGAAATACATTTTAAAAAAAATTACCGTGTTTTTTATGTACTTTTTATAGCCAAAAATATCATTTTAATACAATGCCCTTTAAATAATGAGCCATTCGAAAAAGGGAAAACAATAGGTTTAGGTTCAATATATCTCCAGCAACCACCTGAACTAGGATAATCTCGAAATTTTGATTTTTACAAATTTTTCGTTGCAAAAAACAGTGAGAAAAAAGGCAATTTTTCTTTTTGTTTTCGCCGATATTCCTCCATTTTTGCATGCACATCGAAAATCCTAGTTCAGGCGCTTACTGGACTTACATTGAACCTAAAACAATTTTTTTTTTTCAGATCACCCATTATTTCCAAAATTTGAGTCCCGGTGCATACCCACCTATAAATCGAGGCATTGGATTGAAGTCATATTTTTGGGTCTAAAAAATGCATAAAATAAATGAAAAAAAATTTCTAACGTATTCCAAGAGTGTATCTATTGAGCCTCACAACCCCTACATGAATATCTTTATTCTTTCCAAAAAAAAAATTCCAGAAAAAGCATTTTTTTTCGAAGTTTCACCGTAGATTTCTGCTTTAATGAATGATTTCCGTTTGCCAAGGTCTTTCTTGCATAATTGCTTGTCTAAAGAAAAAAGTCCTCCATAGCAAGATTATATTCATTAATGATAAATTAATTTTTTTATCAGAAAATAAATAATTGATCATTTCTAATAGATATTTCGTTCCAAGTCAATTTAACAGGAACAATTATGAGTTTTTTATTCTGCCATAAAAAAGGAAAGAAAAGGAATTGAAGTAATGGGATCCGAGAAGTCAATATCACTCGATCCAATAGAGTCCTTCGTGCACTTTCAAGAATTGGGTCGTGGTCAACTGAGTCATAAGAAATTTGCAAAAAAAAGAGGAGTAATGGGGGAAAATCAAAATTTTAAAGAGCATAAAGACGTCACTCTCGGTCTTATCATCCAATGAAATCCATGAAATTGTTTCGATTTTATGTGAGTGTTATAACAGAAAATTATGTTAAAATACCCATGAAATATTGACTTTTAATTGAAAAATATATGTAGAGTGTAGAAATTCTTGGTTAGTATGTGGTTTACTTTCAAAGAGACTATGCTCAATGGTTATTGATTGCTCAATAAAAAATAATTGGACAATTGAATGAAAAAGTTATTGGAGTAATATTCACAACAAATGAGAGTATTCAATATTGATAATGAAAGATTAAATAATTCGATAACCATTATGAACATAATTCATTCAAAAGAGTTAAAAATACAAAAAAGTTCAAGTGGAATGAACTTGATCTCTCCTCGAATTACAAGATTTA
The DNA here is from genome assembly GCA_963921955.1 of Aleiodes alternator. NCBI lineage: Eukaryota > Metazoa > Arthropoda > Insecta > Hymenoptera > Braconidae > Aleiodes > Aleiodes alternator. Next base: position 6,321,095 of record OY998100.1, on the reverse strand, counting down.
ATTTGATAATTCTCATTCTCTGAATTCAGCATGTACTCTTCAAAGATGCTAATTATTTCTCCTCCTCTTTCTCTAAATACACACGAAGAAGATACAAACATTTTCTATGTAAAGCCCTTTTGCACCGAGTCCAAGACGAATTCCATTCTCACAAGAGTACATACAACGTCCCAAGGGCTTCACTAACTCTTGGAATGTCAAAAGATGTGTTAGAGAAAAGAAAGAACAAATAAAAATCACATCAAGTTCCAGGCTCAACTCTAACAAGTGGATGAGAATATAGTACACTGAGAAAAAAAAATGAGGGTAAAAACAATTAAATATTGCGGCAAATGGTCCTTAGCAAATATTTTTTTGAAACAATTCAAGAAATTTTTGAATTTACTGAATTTAGTTGATTCAAATAGATGAACTACTTGAATTTATTGAATTTAGTTAATTCAAACAGATCAACCAGTTGAATTGACTGAATTCAGTAAATTCAACAGCTGTTTTCAATTAATTAAAAAAAATATTTTTTAAAGACCAATAACATCAATATTTGATTGTTTTTACTATCATTTTTTTCTCAGTGTATTGTTGAATATTCAATTCTCGTTTATGAATAATTGGTCGTTTATTAATTGTATGATAAATATTCAATGCACGAGATGACAGTAATCCAAACATTAAAACTCTCTTGACGTTTCTATTTATCAAATAACTGCAGAGATCAATTGATCGATCAAACGTCTTTTCCTTTTTCTTTAAGTCCATTTTATAACAGTATGGAGATATATAGTTTTTTTAAGGGGAAAAAATATTTGGGTTTTCTTCAGGGGAAAAATATTAATTTAAGAAAGACCAAAGAAATTTGACCACTGAAGAGAATTAACAACACAATGTATGACTTTAAAAATGGTAAAAAGTCTGAAAACGATTGTGCAATGATGAAGGCCATAGCAAACATAAAATTATTGCATGAAATTTCCAATTTCTATAACTGAAATATTTAATTTTTTTCATTTCCACTAAATGAGTTTGTTGATGATTTCCATTCAAATGACAGCATTCACATTAAAAAAAAAATTCAAATACCCTCCACTTCACAAAATAGCAATTTGGGTTTTTTTTGCTGATTTTATGGGTTTCTTACGTCACTCTTGGGGAAAATTTTTACCTAATTTCGTTGGATAATGATTTAGTACGACAAATTGTCATGAAACTGATTTTTCTCGAATTCAAACGGAATTACCGAATTTTCTGGAAACCAAATTTAACATATGTACAACAGTGAACGTAAATTATTTGCTTGAATGGCACACACACGAATCAATAAAACATTGAAATACCATCGTAAGTCATTATTTTTCTCTTCTTTTCCTCGGACTGATAACGAAAGAATGCAAATAATAGTTTAATCGACATCGTGGTTAGAATTTACGGAAGAAAAAGCTAATTAATTCCATCGGTATTATCCGCAAATGAAAATAACGGAGATCAGTTGGACAGTCATAAGCAATAACGTCTCAACTAACATAAAAAAAAAAAATTCTTGACATTGTATTTCCAGTAAACAATCATTTCTGAACCCAAATATGCCATCGACAGAATTTTTTAAAAAATGTTGTTTAAGAGTCTTAACTTAAGACGTTATCGCTTATGACCATCCAGTTATGATTCCAGTTACTTCTCACCTGTTAATTCAGTAGTGAAGAGGTAAAACAGAATAAATCGACTTATCTTTGAGGTCATTTCGAAGGAGATGGCCCGGAAACTAAGCGAGATAAGGTGATATTACTCATCTGTTTTTGTAGAGAATTTTAAGAGTTACAAAAGAGTTTCAGGGCAAAATTGCTCTTTGTCAGTTCCTTTCTAAGGTATTTTCGGAAAACTTGATGAGAAAAAAGGAGACTGATCTTGTTTTACCTCTTCACTACTGAATTTCTTTATTTTTTTTTATGGGAAAAAACGTTATTTTGTTTGGTAGGGTAACATGACCAATAGATGGACGATTAAGAAAATATTAAACTTCATTAATTCATACGAAATAAGCGAATCACGTTAAAAACTCGCAAAAAAGAATGACGTATATAAAAATATACAGTGAATTCCCTAAAAATCAATCAAACTCGAATAATGCAGAGATAATAAGAAAAATCAAGGAAAAAGTGGAAAACAGCGTGAACCCCCAATAGCTGGACAATTGTATATTTGCAGTGTTATGAACACCGTTACAAAAAAAACTGAAATTTTATGGGAAATTCGATGAAAATTTCAATAAACGTGATACTGAATGTTTTTTAATGGTAAAATGCTTGTGAAATCTGTGAGTTTCCGGAGATATTCAGAGGAATCTATGTGTTTTAAGTAAAATTGAGACGAAAAATTCTACAACTCACTTGAATTTTCAACTGAACATGATTATTCAGAATTAAAATAACTTGAATTTTCAATTTTTTCTTGAATTTTTCCTATTTTTTCTAACTCTTCAAGAAATAATTGAACTGAAATTTACAAATTTCATTGATATTTAGGCCTGAAATTATTTGATAATCGATGATTCGTTCATTTTTTAATGACGTGATTATCTGAAATTTCAGTAGAGATGTAACTTGGTTAAAATTTCTATGATTTTTCACGGAAAATTGGGACAGAAATTTTTAACAGTGAATCTAATAATCAGGAATTGACGTAAAAAGTATAAGAATCATTCATTTTTTAATGAAAATCCTCGATAATATAAAGCCCCCCCAAAAAAAAAAAAAAAATTTCCTTATGACATATAATATATATGTATTTATATGACGAAAATCATATAGGAGAGAGTGGGGCAAAATGGACCCTCATAGTAATATGATTAAGGATTTTTTTTCAGAATGAAGGACTTGACGAAAAAATCTGAAAAAATTTGAGAAAATCCTCCAACATATCTTTATTGTTTGTAAATTTTTTCAGATTTTTTGGAGCAACTGCTGCTTTTTTAGAAAAATATCGAGTCATCTCATGATTAAGGTCCATTTTGCCCCACTCTCCCCTACATATTCTACACCGATATCATATAAATATTCCACATCTTGTGGTTAGTGTCCATCTATTGGTCGTGTGACCCCAAGTGTTTTGGAATTTTACTCGAGCCAACAGGTGGCTGACTGTTGCTGGCCGAGCGTACCCCATTCACCCCACTGGACGAGGCTGATGACCTGACCAAAACACACAAACCAAACCCGAGACACGTTGCTCCTTTGTTTTCTTTTTTTCCTTCTTCAATCTTCTCTTTCATTGAATTGTTTTGGGAGAAGAAAGGAAGGAAAAAAAAATGAATGAAATAATGTACACACACACAATGAAACGACCTTGGGACTTACCTTGAAGGCTGGTTTCTGGATCACTTGGGTGGTAATCTTCCAATGAAATTCCAGGCAGATGAAAAGTCAAACGAACATTTAGTTTTACCTCCTGTGCACTGTTTGAAATTCACGTTCTATTCACTGTTTTTATTCCATGTATACATATATACATCACTTTTAACACATTATTCGGGGGAAAAATATCTCACGAAAATTTGTTACACCCATGAGTTTAACGTTCAGGGGCTATTTGTGTTTATTCCAGACTCTAAGAAGCACTTGTAGATGAAAAAAACGTAATAAAGGGAACCAGAATTTGCCAAGAGCGAGAGAACACAGCAGATTGATGTTGCACGCTCGAACGTTGCCGAGTGAATGAGTGAAAGAGCGTAACCAGACTCTTTTGTTGACCAGTAGCCTGACTGTGGCGCTGCAGTAGCCCTAAAAGCAACCGCCATTATTTTGAATGAGGAGCATAAAATGATGAATTCTTCAGTACAAATGTTATTATTATTCTATATATATATATATATTACTAAATATTTATTTTAATAATCATTTAATGATGGAAAAAAATTTAGAAAAAATTTCATGAAAATTTTATGAAAGTTTTATAAAAGTTTCATGAAAATTTCACAAAAATTTCGAAAAATTTTGAAAACTCTTAAATTTTACAGTAGAACAGATTTTTATTTTTACATCAGAAATCTTCAATCTTCATTATTTTTATATTTCATCGCCTCAGAGTTAAAGAAGCGTAAGTGCTTCATGCAAGCATAGCACTTACGCCCCTTTGTTTCTAAGATGACGATTTAATTTATAACAAATATATTAATTCAATAGAAAAATATAGAAATTTTCCAATTTCTAGGCAATCAAAGACATCTGAAAATTAAATATTTTTCACTAGTCGTTAATACTATCAAACAACTCATCAATATTATTGGCTTCTGCATATTTAATGGAATTGAGTGCTTTATTTAATGTCTTCATCATGAGTTTTTGTTATTCTTGTTATTATTTGCTAAAGGAAGGTCGGTGTGGGATATTTATATGATTTTCATCATATAAATATATATATATTTTATATAATAAAGAGAAAATATTTTTTTTTCCGTAAAATAATTTTTCTACTGAAAAGCTGAGGAAATTTTAGCCGGAAAACGAGTGTTAGATGTATTTTTTTCGATTTTTTTGAAAATTTTATATTTTTCGGCATTTTTTAGGGGTATAAAACAAGTTAAAGCCTTTCGTTCTTTGGATATTTCCGTTTTTTTGCAAATATCTCTGGTTCCCTTGGTCGTAGCAATTCGGAGCTGATCTCGAATGAAAGATGAGCTCATTTCCCATCGATTTATGGGGTTTTGAATTCAAAAATATCAATTTTTGGGATAGTTATAGGCCAAAAACTGTTTCACCAATCGGTTTCACAAAAATGCTCATAAATACCGTAAAAATCGATATTTTTAAATTGAAACCCCATAAATCGATGGCAAATGATCTTACCTTTCATCTCCCGTTGAAATTTTTACGCTACAACGAATAGAACCGAAAATATTTTCAAAAAACTGAAAATTTTCATAAAAAGGAAGGGTTGCACCCCTCAAAAATCCTCAAACAAGTTCAAATCGCCAAAAATTCAAAATAATTAATTCCGGCACTTGTTTCCCGCCTAAAATTTCCTCAGCTTTTCAATGAAATCATCAAAAACAATCTACCACCACTATTTCTATCAATTTCAAGAGTTTCCCATAACATTTGCCTAGAAATTTAGACGTGTCCATTTCACCCCTGATCTCCATTTTGCCTCACCTTTCCCTATAGGTAAAAATTAATAAATCAACTTTTTTAAATAATTTTTTGTTATTTATTCATTCAATTTTTATTTTAAACAATATGCTCATTTTTAGGGACAATTTGATGCCTCAAAAAAATGAATATGATATAGTAAATACGTTTTTTTTTGTTTTGTTCCTTTTTACAATTATCATGTACACAATAATTATAATGTAAATTCTTTCTTTAATCATTTATTTTCTTCATTATCTTTCTCAATAATTAATTGCAAGCCTATATTTGCTAAAGGAAAAAGAAAAATTAACTTGAAACAAAAACAAGGAACGAAAATATCCAAATTAATAATAATAATAATAGTAATAATAATAATAACGTTAAACTTATGAAAAATGAATGAAGAAATTTCTTTTTTTCACATGAAGAACAGAAAAAAAATAATTATAGATTACATGTTTGTTAGTGAATCATCCTCACAACCGTTTAGACGATTCCAACTTTTATTTGCATTTACAAACTTATTTTTTTTTTCATTTATCATTATATCGTTTTTTTTTCATTATAAAGACTCTCTTCTCATTTCTCTCGATTCACGTATGCTGTGATTACTATAAAATAGGTAAAAAAGCCTTGTTTTATCATCATTTTCTTTTTTTTTTTATTATTTCTTCATTTCTCTTCACAAAATATTTCGCGAAATATCGTACATGTATATTGTCACGGTTGTTTTTAGTATTTTTTCTTTTGTTTAAAACTTCATCTATTTTTAAAAATTATTTTTTAGTTTTTACCATAGAGAAATAAGGTGCACAAGTACCGAGCAATTCTCATTTCTTCATTCAACGCGAGACAGTCTCCACTGTCATGAAAATAAATGCGTGATTTTATTTTATTGTTTTAAATTTATTCTTTTCTATTTTTTTCATCATCATGATTTTAATTTCAATGAGGTGCCCAATTATTTTTTTTAAGGAAAAGAAAGAGAAAAAAAAATGCTAACTTAAATAAATCGCAAAATTAATAATTCTAGAGAAATTCAGATTCTTCAAGAGACATGTAAAATCGTTGAACATACTATTAATAAATAAATTAATAAGAATGAAAAAAAAAATTGAATTATTTGTGTGAATAGAAAATTTTTGAAAATTCTTATTTTTGTAGGAAAAAAAAAAATTTTCGATAGTAAAAAATTAGTTAAGTTTTTTTCTTTTTTTCAATGTAATACACAAAATTCGATAAAATTTTTTTGTTCAACGATTTTCATAATTTCATTATGTTTCCTCGTAATGGAATAATATTTTTAATTTTTAAGTAACAATAAGATTATTTTTTAGAAAATTTATTCATTTACGGCGTCTGAGAGGTGGCTCAGCTATTGGACCCATTGTCCAGCTTTCACACCAATAAATATATAATTAATATTTATTTAATTAATAATGATAAAATAAATAAACAGTGAGTAATTAATTTTTCTTATTTTTTCATTCTTCCATTTCTTCATTTCATTGTATTCGTCTATTTCATTAAGCGAGTTTGGTCTTTCCTTGGTGCAGTTGCCCTTCACTTCCATCATCCATCCATTTATCTTTTTCTTTTTTTTAATCAATTGAATCAGTAATCTCTGTCTTTGCACTTTCATCAATGTCCAATTAATTCAAGTCAACTTTTCCATTGAAAAAAAGAAAAAAATAGCAAATTTAGGATTTTGTTTCTCTTTTAATTAATGTGTGTATGCCGATTTTGTCCATATGCCCGTTTGATCATTTAATTTCTTCATCATAATTGATAAAATCTAAACGAAATAGTTGAATTTTTGTTAAAATCTTTCAATACAAAAGTTCTTCTATTTCCTCCAGATTTCGTGACATGCCTGAAAAAATGAATTTAATGCTAAATTGAATTATCCCATTTTACACTTGGTTCTTCAATTGATTTCCCTGGAGAATTGCAAGATGGAAAAATAATGGAGACTCGGATATTATTATACTCTTTGATCTAGGAAATTATGAAAATTCACAAGCACCAATTTTCATGAAATAATGATAAATTGAATTTAAAAAAATATTGGATAGACTCGTTAACAGTAAAGAGATTTTTTTTTTTTTAAAAAAAAAGATTGATTCTACAAGTTTTCGGAACAAACATAAGGACAGAATTATTTTTAGCCCCAGTGACACAGTTATCGGAAATAGACATATATGTATAGTATTTCGGTACGAATATAATAAAATAATAGTCATCATATTAATAGTAAAGTAATATAATATATGATAATAATATAATAAGATTTTTGTTTTTTCTTCTTTCATTTGTGTACATATATATGTATGTATAAATATATTACATTTACGATGTAATGGGTAAAGGCTTAAAAGAACAGGAAAATAGAAGTTAAAATAACTAGACAAAATAAACAGCAGTAAATTAATTTGAGATGACTGCTTGTCTTCTTCTTTTTTTTTTCCTCTGAATTCTTTTCATCTCTCAAGTTTATTTATTTAATGAAAATAATTGTTTTTTTTTCTTTCTTCAATCATTCGCTGCTGTTTATTTTTATATAAATACAAAATCATTAAATTCTCCATGCTTTTCATCCTCTCAATTCTCTCTGCCACGTTTGCATTTTCTCTCAAGAGCTCTTAATGAATAGTATATATATACAATTGTTTCTCTCATTTGAAAAAATAAATTTTAACAAAAGTAAAAATGAATTTCATGATTTTTTTTTCAAAATTAAGCATTTACATTTAGTTTATTGAAATTCAAGTAGCTTGTTCTTTCTCCTTGTATTTTTAATTGTTTATTCATTGAAAAAAGAATAGAACTACGACTCGAATCAAGGGTACAGGCCTGATATAGCATGTTCTACTGATTTTTTATTTCTATGTTTTTTTTTTTTTTTTCAGTCTATAAATAGTTCTCTAAAATATGGAAAATTTTGTAATTTTTTTTATTTTCTTCTTCTAACTGAATTTAATTACTATTCTGACATTTTGTTCCACAATTCGAATATAAAATTGTATCCCGTTAACCATTGGACCGCTTTGGACACTTTTAGGGCCAGTCTACCACTATCCTCGAGATTTTTCATTTTTTAATTTTTTTTTTTTCATGATTAATTAAAAAATAACAATAAATAAGTATTAAATTATTTTATGAATATTTTTTCAAGCTCTGTAAAAAGTATACGATAAAGTTTTTCATTCATTTTTTAACATTGAGTGACCATTAATATCACACCATGAAAAGACACTTTCACCCTTTCATCATCATAGAGCATAAACTTTCTAAAATCATTCTTCTATTCTGTAAACAAGACAAAAACAGATGAAAAATTGAGAATTTTGATTGATTAAGAAGTCTCATTTGAATGATAAAACATGGCTCAGAGAATGAGATACGAAAATAATCAAGCAAAAAAAAAAGGCAAATTAACATGTAATTATTTTATTTCATCCGTGGCTGAGAGAAATTGTCTGAATTTATTCGAAAGAAAAAAAAAACAATTTTCAGTTGACTGGTGTTTTTTTTTTTTTATTATTATTAATTCATTCGCCAGATAATAATCTGGTATAATTTGTTTTAAAATTTTCCCTTTTATCATTATAATTAATTCATTTTTTTTTTTTTTCATTCCCTTCATTTTAATCTTTTTCATTTTCGGTAAGACATGTGGTAGCAAAAATTTGGGGCGGACAAGAGACTCTTATCAATTGTAATTATTTAATTTTCAATTTTTTAAGAAATCTCTTCCCTCAAGGCGGCGGCACTCACAATACCTATTTACAAAAATATACACATGAGCAACTCACTTTTTACTTGTTTTTTTTTTTTTTTTTAATTTTTTTAATCATTTTGTTTTTAATAAAACTTTTAATCTCTCAATCACAATTAAATCTACTGTTTCGGTATTTTCATTAAAATCGCATTCTATATTGATTTCATTCACTAAAAACCTCTAGTTTTCCCCAATATTAACTAGATAATGTAAAGAATATGTATTGATTCTTTTTTTTTTTTACTTTTTTAATCATTTTTTTTTTCTTTTTGTTATAGATTAATTTAATAATTAAATTAATTTTTTTATCATTACAGATTGAATTTTTTTATCCACAAAAAATTGTTCCTTCCGCGTTTTTCTTATCTCTTTGTTTTATTATACAATCAGTAGACATTTTGTACGCGGTTTATTTATTATAATTTTTTTTTTTTCAAATTAAATAATCGATATTTCTCGATGTCTTCTCCCCCCTTTCTATCATCTTATCACCACTGGAGAAAAACTTTGAGGATAAGAGCGCTCATATACTTGCAATATCTTTGTTTTTGTTTTTTCTTTTTTTTTTTCTTTTTTCATTTTTCTTTTATATTAATTTTTATACTATAACATTAGATCTATCTGAATTCATTCTCTTTTTAAATATAATTCGTCTATATACGTAAATAAACTATATATAATCTTGTGGCGCCATTTTCGTGCGCATGAGTAGTTATATAACACCTCTTTTTTTTTATCTCTTTTTGTTTTTTTTTTCTTTTTGATTGAATTAAACATTGAAGATACTTGATTTTGTTATTTCAAGTGAAAACCTCATCGACAGCACCACCAAATAGTTTAATTTTATTTTAATTTCATCTTTCTACGCACATTTTACAAAAGCAGGACCTGATTTCTCCATTTTTCATGGCTCTTTGGGGGAGAAGAAAGAAAAAAAATTCATCGAAGCCTACCGATCAATTATTTCTTCATTACAATTATTACTTTTTTGCACACATCGCAGTCTCAATACAGTTCTTTCATTTTAAAATCACATGATAATTCTCAGTAAAGTGATTTTTTTTTGAATACGACCCTGCTATCAGACCCATGGAAGTATTTCTTTATAATTTTTTTAAATTTTAATCCTTGCTGTTTTCTTTTTAAATTATGATAGTTTTCGTTTTTATTTATTCTTTTAATTGTCATTGAAGAAAAATTATTTATCGAGCGTCCCTTAACACCACCCAAATAGATATTTACTTGTTCAATGCATCTCCCAAATAGAATTTTACGTTTACCATTGATAATTGATCTAATCAATTATTATTGCTTGTTGCAGCGATTTTATGCACGTGGTTAATAGCTACGTGAACATTGTAGGATACGTTGTCATGTTGTGAGGGAGAGCTGTTATGTAGTTTGGTGTGGGTGGCCTGGGACTCTGCCACTGGGGTCAGAGAGCTCGAAGTTTCTTTATTCCAGCTTGTACATAACGCACTAAATCTCTCAATGAGCTCTTCAGTGTCAGAGGACCAAGTTTTTCATCCAATTCAATGAAAAATTCTGGAAAAAAATCAGGATTAATTAGTCAATGCATATTACGAATAGATGCATTTCAAGATCGAGTGAAGCTCATGATGCATGATGAACATGTTCAGAGATCTATCGTTGCCTTAGAGTTAAAGGGGTGTAAGTGTCATTTTTCCCGATTTTTTCTCTTAAAAATAACAAAAAGGCATATCTCCACTATTATTGCTCCAATAGACTTTCCAAGGCCTTTTACGCAATTTTAGTAAAAAAAAATCAAAAATAATAACATAAAGGCGTAAGTACAAATGACTAATAACAAAAGGGCGTAACTCCAAATATTCTCATGAGATGAAAAAAATTATTTAAAAAAAGAGACGTAAGCGCGGAGATACGTCCTTTTCACTTTAACTTTAAAAATTATATAGCGTTTAAAAAAAAAATAACAAAGGGTCGTAAGTGTGAAGATACGTCCCTTTCATTTTAAAATTGATAGTTACGCCACTTTGTTATTTTAATTTCCAATTACCCAAATAATGTTCCAGAGGCCATAAAAAACATTTTGTATGATAAGTGGACATAAGTGGCCCCTTTCACATCAGAAGTTCGTGGTTTTGGCACTTACGCCCCTTTAAATCTAAGGCGACGAATATACTATTTTCATCACTCAACAATGAGATATTTTGAGTAATCGACATTATATTACTCACCTCGATGTTTATCGGTAACTAGTGCATTAGCTTGATCCCAGAGTTCATGGCAATTAATTAGCAGTGAAAAATGATGTGTCTGTTTCTGCATTGCCGTGTGAACATTTAATGGAACACTGACGTACATAGCTGCTGGTGGTTGGCCAGTTACAGCTCCACGATTTGCCAATTCACCACTACTGTATCCAGAGCTCTGGCTACCAACTGAACCAACTGAGCCTGCTGGCGAGGGAGTTGGTGAAAGAGATGGAGTACCCTGGCCCTCAGGCTGTACCACTGTTGCCTGGGTTGGCTGTAAAAGTGCAATAGAGAAATTTAGTATTCTATCAATTTCAATTTTATAAAATTCTACAAGTGAGAAATTAAATCATGAAATAATTTGAAAATCTACTTGTAAATAAACTGTTTTTATAATTTGAAAAAAGTCAATGGAATAACTCACTTTTTGATGATAATCAGCAAGTATCTTCTGGTTTTCTTTGACCTCGTGTTTTCTCATTTTGAAAAGTTTCAAATAAATGAGGGACTGGCACCATAAACTAATGGGTAAACATAGAATAATTAACAAATTTATTCATTTTCTTACATTTGCCCCTCGAAATTTGGCAGAGAATCTTTCATTCAAGTTTTTAATTCTCTTGACTTACCTCAAAATTGCCAACTTGTTGTGTATACTACTCTCTGGTGAATTGTTCTGCTGGCTTTTGAACTTGGACGAGATGTATCTGAGTAGAAAAAAGCAAGAATTTTTTTTTTAGAGTAAATATCAATATAGAGGATTGGTTTTTGTATTTTTAGGAATTTTAGAGATAACTCACTTGATGAGACTGAGTGTGTCCTTATACATGGTGAATGAGGCCCTGTCGGTTACAGGATCAGACTCCATGGCATGACCAGTCAAGAGAAAGTATAGAACTGCCTCCAAGTACAGCATGCCTTGGGCTGTTAATTCGCACTCCTGATCTGCACTGTGTTTCAATCTTTTAGCTTCCGTCAGGTACTGATTTTGATCCCTGTGTTTTTTTAATTCATAAAATCATAATTAATATTTTGTTATAATATTGTTGGATTTTTTATTTCAAGGGCTCCTCTAATAATCTTTGCACATGAGGATGATGGAAACCGATCGACTCAAATGGACATGATGGGTGGAACTTTGGAATTTGATGTTCTATAGGGGCGAGTGGGGCAAAATGGACACTGCAATGAAACGGTTAAAGATGGATTTTTTTTGATGATTCTACTGGAAAGCTGAGGAAATTTCAGCCGGAAAACGAGTGTCACATGTATTTTTTTCGATTTTTTTGAAAATTCGATATTTTTTGCCATTTTTGAAGGGTAAAAAACCTTTCTTTTTTTGAAAATTTTCAGCTTTTTGGGAATATTTCGAGTTCTATTGGTCGTAGCGATTTGGGATTGGTCTCAAATGAAAGGTGAGCTCATTTTCCATCGATTTTTGGAGTTTTGAATTCTAAAATATTAATTTTTAGGATAGTTATAGGTCGAAAACTGTTTCACAAAATTGTTCCACAAAAATGCCCATGAATACCTTAAAAATCGATATATTTAAATTGAAAACCCCATGAATCGATGGTAAATGATGTCATCTTCCACCTCCTTTTGGAATTTTTACGCTGCGACGAATAGAACCGAAAATATTCTCAAAAAACTGAGAATTTTCCAAAAAAGAAAGAGTTTCACCCCTCTGAAGTGCTCAAAAAAGTCAAAATCACGAAAAATTCAAAATAATTAATTTTGGCACTTGTTTCCCGCCTAAAATTTCCTCAGTTTTCCAATGAAATCATCAAAGACAATCTACCGCCAATATTTCTATTAATTTCAAGAGTTTTCCATAATATTTGCCTAAAAATTTAGATGTGTCCATTTTACCCCTGATGCCCATTTTGCCCCACATTCCCCTATCATCTAAATCGCTTGAAATAGAATATTTCTATTGATTCCATTGAAAAACTGACGGAAAAACTCGAATATCATCGGAAATCTGAAATCATTCGCCATCGATTCATCGAGTTTTGAAAGGAAAAATATCGATTTTCGAGTGATTTCAAAAAATGAACTTCGTAAAAAATTTCTTAGTAAAAAATAAAATTCATATTTTCAACGGAATCATTGGATAAACTTCATTGCGAATCGTTCCATGGGATTTTTCACTTCACCCCCTTTTTTCTATAGAGAATTCCAGAAGTCTGGTTTTAAGTTTTCAAAAAAAAAAAAAAATATGATCCAATAAAGTTCAACAAAATTCTTTTCTAATTGGACGAAAAATGAAAAAACAAATTCCCGGAGTATAAAATAAGTTAACAAAGTTTAAATGAAGCTGGTAACGTTGAATATGATGTTTGTTCTTCACTTACCTAACTTGGTCCTCGAGAACTTCATTCTGATGATTGAAGTAGGAGTAATAGACTCGTTGAGGTGGTGCTGCTGGTGGTGGCAGCAGTAGATGAACATCAGACCTATCTTCCCGTTCGTGATTTGTCGGTTGTACATCATTCTATTAAATGATAATGAAAATGAACATTATAATAAGTAATAGTCTCTCGTAATTGAAACCCCAGATGTAATGTGATGCTCTTATTTTCAATTACATACTCAAACATTTCAAAATTCTAATTAAAAACAGTAATTTTTGGAAGACGAATGAAAATTTGACTTCTTTCAATAATAAGTGTTATGAGTAGCTCGAATTTATGTGCAAAGCGTAATTAATTCGATAAGTTAATATTTTAACACTCTGTTATATATGATAAAAAAAAATCAAGAAAATTCGATGAATCATGCCCAATAAAATTTTCAAATGTTCATTATATTTCGCAAGCACCATTTTTTCATTAGTGAAGTAACAAATTTATCCATGTACTTTTTTTCTTCCATGTATATAATCGATTAACCGATACGTTACAATGTTAAATATTCTAGAGTGACCTGGCAGATGAAAATATTTACATTGACACATCTTCTGTATCGAGTTACTGCAATGTATTGATTTCCACAAATAGTATTGAATTACAGAATGTAATATTTGTGGAAATTAATACTTCAAATTTCACGTGGAAACCATATGAGAAGATGTATTGTTAAAATTCATGTGATCCAGGGGAGAGTGGGGCAAAATGGATACTGTAATGAAACAGTTAGAGATGGATTTTTTTTGATGATTCTATTGAAAAGCTGAGGAAATTTCAGCCAGAAAACGAGTGTCACATGTATTTTTTTTCGATTTTTTTTGAAAATTCTATATTTTTTGGCATTTTTTAGGGATAAGAGCCTTTCTTTTTTTGAAAATTTTCAGTTTTTTGCAAATATCTCTGGTTGTATTGGTTATAACAATTAGGGACTGGTCTCAAATGAAAGGTGAGCTCATTTCCCATCGATCTATGGGGTTTTGAATTCAAAAATATAAATTTTTGGGATAGTTATAGGCCAAAGACTACTTCACAAAACTGTTTCCTAAAAATGCCGATAAATACCTTAAAAATCGATATTTTTTAATTGAAAACCCAATGAATCGATGGCAAATGATCTTACCTTTCACCTTCCGTCAAAATTTTTACGCTACGACAAATAGAACCAAAAATATTCTCAAAAAACTGAAAATTTTCATAAAAAGGAAGAGTTTCACCCCTCTAAAATCATCAAAAAAGTCCAAATTGCCAAAAATTCAGAATAATTAATTCTGGCACTGGTTTCCCGTCTGAAATTTCCTCAGCTTTCTAATGAAATCATCAAAAACCATATTAATTCCAAGAGTTTCCCATAATATTTGCCTAGAAATTTAGACGTCCATTTTGCCCTCCATTCCCCTATGAATATATATCTATGAAAACATCGAGTATTGAAGGAAAGTAATTAACATTTTTTTTCAACTTAATTGAGCTGACTCATTTACTGAGCTTGCAAATATTATTCTTACCTGTCTCGAAGAAGGCCTAGCAACGACAATCTCTTTGTCAGCATGTTTTCTCTTACGTTTTTTCTTCTCTTTGTGCTCAGACTTAACTTTTGATTCAACTGAACATACACTAACACTTGATACTGAACTACAACTTGGATTACGTTTTCGTTTTGGTAAATTACCATTTAATCCACTAGCACAACTGGTACCACTACCACCAGCTATTGCTCTAATTTTACCATCATTATTTTTATCACTTTTAATAGTACGTTTAATTTTATCATCAACAATATCAACATTATTATCACTGTGTGTCCTGTAATCAGCATTTGGTGATATATCTTTGTCAATAATTTCACCCTCCTCAGGTGTTTGTGGACGTTCTGTTTTTGCATTAGACTGTCTTGATAATGGCCTTGTATCAGGTAATTCAGTTCTTTGTCTAAGTTCTTGTCCTCTAGATGGTTGTGGTATATGTGGAATTTTATTTAAATCAAGTTTACAATATAAACTTGGTATACCATTGACAAATGTTAATGCTGGTATTGTTGGTGGTAATGCTGATGACTGTGATGATGGCCTCTTGTATGGACTATCACCACCAGTTGGTGTATTAACTGAACCAGTATATTCCTCAACATAAATACCACATTTACCACCGCCTTTACCACCTTTACCACCTTTACCACCTCCTTTACCACCGCCCTTGGAAGTTGAAAATAATTTTCTAAGTGTATCACTTTTCTTCTTATCCTGTACATTACCACCGTCTTCCTCCTGTAATTTTGGCGCTGAACTATTGTCACTGTCTGTATTATCTGGTGATGTAGCACGTGTCAATGGTGCTCTTGGTCTTGGCGGTACTCTAGCAACTTGTCTATTATTTCTATGAGCTGTTTCAGATTCACTGTCTGAATCACTTGGACAACCAGATGTATTTGTAACCCTTGATCTTGGACGTCTTGGTTTACCTTTTGTTGGGCTTTTTTTACTATTTTTATTATCCTGTTTCTTTGGTGATTCCATTAATTTTGAACGTTTTGCTGGTAATCTTCTCCAATTTGTTTCATCCTCAGAGGCACTTTGTTTTGTTGATGGTCTTTCATCGTCTTCTTCACTTGATGATACACTAAGTCTTGATCTACGTTTTTCTTGTGTAACTGGACTTGATTGTACTCTTCTCTCGTACTCGGATTCACTCGATCTCTCGTGGGATCTATGAAACAATTAAATTGAATATTCTGAATTAGATTTTATTATTTTTACTTCATATCGAGTAATAAATTCAAACAGTTGATCACTCAAGGGTTGTTTGTGTTCAAGCAAATTGAAAATGATCCATTGAATATGCATTATCAATCGATATGTATAATAAAGGATCTCGAATTTGAATAATTGTACAGACATCGAATTTCGAATGAATGATCAACAGAAATGTTTCAATGAATATCATCGTCTTAATAACAAGTGGTCGTAAGTGTAATGTGGACAATTTTCGAGAATCGATATTTAGTTTTCTTCAATTCAATAACTTGATGGCAATTATCTCATCTTTCATTTGGACTGAACCCTAAGTTGTCAAGATCTATAGAACCGGAGATACTTCTAAAAAGATTTCTAAAAAGAGATGAATCTTAAAGAAATATTCGAAACAATGAATTTTGACCGATCGAAATCGATAAAAATATGGAAATTATCTCTTATTCATTGAAATTCTTTCATTGATTTGATTCTAATAATTCAATGGTATAGGGGAGAGTGGGGCAAAATGGATACTGTAATGAAACGGTTAGAGATGGATTTTTTTTGATGATTCTATTGAAAAGCTGAGAAAATTTTAGCTGGAAAATGAGTGTCAGATGTATTTTTTTAGATTTTTTTAAAAATTCGATATTTTTTGGCATTTTTGAGGGGCAAAAGCCTTTCTTCTTTTGAAAATTTTCAAATATCTCTGGTTCTATTGGTCGTAGCAATTCGACGTCGGTCTCAAATGAAAGGTGAGCTCATTTCCCATCGATTTATGGGATTTTGAATTCAAAAATATTGATTTTTGGGATAGTTATAGGCCAAAAACTGTTTCCCAAAAACTGTTTCTCAAAAATGCGATAAATACCTCAAAAATCTATATTTTTCAATTGCAAACCCTATGAATCGATGGCAAATGATCTCACCTTTCACGTGCCATCGGAATTGTTACGCTACGACAAATAGAACCGAAGATATTCTCAAAAAACTAAAAATTTTCAAAAAAAAGAAGGGCTTTTTCCCTCTAAAATACTCAAAAAAGTCAAAATCACCAAAAATTCAAAAAAATTAATTCCGGCACTTGGTTCCTATCTAAAATTTCCTCAATTTTCCAATGAAATCATAAAAAACAGTCTACTGCCAATATTCCTAATAATTTCAAGACTTTTCCATAATATTTGCCTAAAATTTAGATGTGTCCATTTACCCCTGATGTCCATTTTGCCCCACTTTCCCCTATGTGATAAGAAAATATTTATGGAATTCTGATACAAGATTTCAATATTCAAGATTTGAATAGATGATGATTAATAACGATTCGTTGAATCCTTTCAGTTTGCTAATACAAATATTCCTCAAATAGAACTATTCATTTCCGATGATTATAAAACCTTTCGCGTTCATAATCGTTAGATTCCATCCAATTTGATAGCTTGCTATATTGGTGTCATTGTGATTACAGAAAAACACGTTAATGTTTTGTGAATAAGCCGATTGATAGAAGTCAGTGAATAATTGAGAAATTTATATTAAGCATTTCGACGAGAAAAGAATGAGACAATGAATTAGGGGTTTATGGTCCTAGAACTAAAAAATCTCAAATAATAATTAAGAATTTGAAATTAATAAATAGGAGAATTTAAAATTAATGGTATAGAAATTAGGTTTATCGACTGATAAAACGGCGAAAATGAATAATCAAATGTCAATCTGTAATCTCAATATTCTGAGACTCGATTATGAAGGCTTTCTCACTCTCTAGTCGGTAATCAGATAAGTAGCTTTATTTCATATAATTTTGGGTATCCAGAATGAAATGGCGTTTTAGATCTTTCACCAAAAAGACGAGCCTCTGATCAAATATTAAATTTAATATCAATTGCTATTTTATCTGAATGAGAAGTAGACAAATTGAATTCATTCATTTTTGGAATTATTTTTCTATATAATTTAGAAAACGTAAATTATCATTTATAAAAGCAAGACATTCGATTATTACATATTCATAATAATTATGATAAATTTGACGAAAATTACGAATTTTGATACGACTAAATTTTATGATAAAAATGTTAATTTGCTTATTAATTTGTATTCTCATAATTAATTCATATAAAATCATTCTTCAAATTTTCGATACTTTATATTTGGATTTTATTATACTCTCTCTGAGTTTGAAAACACGATTAGCATTTTCAATTTATAGAACTAAAAATAATCATAATGAAAATAAATAAAATATATATAAAAAAAAAAAATTATTACATAAAATTACATACCTCGAATCACTGACTTCATCATCGCTAGTTTCAACAGTTGCTTTTGATACTGTTGGCTTCTTCTTCGGACTACTAACGCTACGTTGCCTGTTGCGCTTTGAATTTGCCTTACTATTATCATCTTGAATTGTTCTATGACTTCTTGGGCTTTTAATTGATTCTTTGACTGATTTTCTTGGTCTACCACGTTTACGTACATCTGGTGGCTTTGGTTTATCCTGTACTTGTGAACGTGTCTCATCATTATTTTTCTTATCATCATCACCACTATTATGATCACTATCACTCAATACAGATAGAATCGTTGAGCTTCTTGTTCTCTTGATTGCATCATCAAGCTGCCAATCATTATTACCATGTGTAACATCTGATCTTCTTGTTCTTGTATCATTTGTCATATCATCTGGTGAACTTTCACGTCTAACTGAGTCTTGTATTGCTTTGTTGTCCGAATTTTGATCAGTTTGTGGTACTGCAGTCTTGTTGAAAAAACTACTTAAATTCCATCGTGGCTTTGATTCTTCAGCTTGTGGTGGCTCATCAACTTGTGCTTTTGGCGATACTGATGGAGGTGTAGTTGGTCCTTTTGTTGGTAATTGTGCACTATCATCCTCTGAATCATCGCTACTATCTGATCCAGAATCAGAACCAGAATCTGAGCTTGATGATGCTGAACCAGAGCTTTGGGGTGCTTGACCAGGTGGACTTGGTGGACGTATCTGGATTATTGGACTCTGTGAGTGTTTACGAGGCGATGAGATTGCTGTTGGTGGTGAAAGAAGATGATCTGGAGATGATTTCTTCGGGGGTGGTGTTGCATGTGGTGGACTCAGAGGACGTGGAGGCGATAATGGACCCAGTGGTGACATTTCCATTGGGGATGGTGGTGCCAATGGGGGCGCTGCTGGTATCATTGAGGGTATCAGTGGAGCTGTTAAACTGTAATTTTACAAATTGATTGCATCACTTTATTTGGCTTCTTTTTCTTCTTTCGTTTTTTTTCGATCATATCAACACTACTTACTCGACACTGAGGTCTGGGGTTCGATTCCTTTGTAATCTTGACGCTGCTGCTCTCTGATAATAATAATGACAAAGTTGAATAAATTAGGTTTATTGTTATATGTCGTTGATAAATGAGTTCATTTGAACGGATAATGATTTTTTGGTATGGAGTGAATTTTTAGGGAAAATTTATTGATTTCTTTGGTGGTGGGAGAGTCTTTTTGGGCAGATTACTTATTCAAATGTGTTGGAACTGAAATTTTGGGAGTTGATGTTTCTTTTGATATCACAGACAGTTATCAAAATATTCCCTATATTTTCGTCTCTCCACTCTCACATTTGAAATATTCATTCAGCAGAAAAATTTGAAGTTTTTCTTCTTTACAGAAGGTGCTTATCAATTTGAAAAAAAAATTCGCAGCATTATGACATGCAAGAAATGAGAGAAATTCCAAGTATTTATCTCATTTATACGACGGATTTAATAAAATTCCTTTTTAATTTAATTCGTGTTCTTTTTCTTCATGAAATTCACTCTTAAAAAGATTTGTATGTAGTAGTTCAACCACCACTTGTTTGATGATGACAATAAACCGTCAAGATTCACACGGTTTGCATTTACTTTTCATCTCAAAATAAATTCACTTGAATTACCAAAATAACAATTCTGTCTTGATTTTTATCGTATAAAAAAAGGCAAAACTTTCTCGTCACATGTAATAATAAATTTCTCACCTTGACGCCATCATCATCGCTGTCCTCGGAGAGACTCAAGTCACGTTCCAGATCACTGTAATTTAAAAAATGAGAGAAACTAATTAATCTTCCAATTACCAGAGAGAAAATATTATTTATATATAATGGAAAAGATAGAAAATAACGTAAGATTTTTTCAACAAGAAAACAATGTAACATGATTTTCATTTGCAGAAAGAAAGGAGGAAAAATGAATGAAAATAATTCGCGAAAAGAGCGAAAACGCATATATATATATATATGTTTATGTATATATAAGTGTGGGTACAATATATGTAGAAAGCAAAGAGAGGACAGCGGACATCGACCCCGGTTGTGCCTCAGTGTGTTCCTGTCCTATCCCCGTCTACTACCGGAGCGTCCGAACGTTCGCTACCTGACTCCACTACGTCTCTCTCTCTCTCTCTCTCTCTCTTGTTTTCTCTCCTCCCTTGTCCTGGAGTTTACCCGTTTTGTGGGCTCGTCCACTTGTCACTGTGAGAATCACAAATGTCGCGGATTCCTGACTGTGCGAATACACTTTATGTATTCGAGGGTGGAAAATGGAAAATTTTACGAATTATTGAGTAATACTTGACAGGCGATTTTTTTTACTCTTCATGAATTGAACTAATCGTAATTGCCACCTTAGAGTTAAAGAGGCGGAAGTGCCAAAAACACGAAATTCTAGTGTGAAAGGGGCGTATGTCCACTTATCAATCCAAAATGTTTTTTATGGCGTCTGGAACATTATTTGGATAATTGAAAATTAAAATAACAAAGTGGCTTAATTACCAATTTTTATCCCCACACTTACGACTCTTTGTTATTTTCTTTTTAACCGCTATATAATTTCTAAAGTTAAAGTGAAAAGGACGTATCTCCGCACTTATGCCTCTTTGTTTTTATAATTTTTTTTATCTCATGAAAATATTTGGAGTTACGCCCTTTTATTTTTAGGATTTTTTATCTAAATTTTGGTACTTACGCCCCTTTGTTGTTAGTCAGTGGTCTATATGTTATTATTTTTTTTTTTTTTTTACTAATATTACGTGAAAAGGCTTTGGAAAAACTATTGGAGCAATAATAGTGGAGATACGCCTTTTTTTTATTTTGAAGAAAAATTATTCGCGAAAAATTACACTTACTCCCCTTTAACTCTAAAGCGACAACATGTCTTTCACAATGGCACTGGCCCCTCTAAGGAGCATTGCCAACTGATGAAAGAGGTCTCTTGCGAAAGGCTATCAAGTATTTTTGTTGTCACATAACAGTGTTAATGAGATTCACATAAAATTTCAGCAACAAAGTATGAAAACTCTTTTCATAAATCATCAGTTGGCTTGTGAAAAATGGTCCATTAAAATATTTACGATTCTGTGAGATATCAATTAAAGATTTCAAGTGGCTATTCTTCCATGAATTTGTAAATTTTCGCTCTTATAATTTATTATTTCCCATTTTTTTTTTGCTGTTATCAAGAACTGAGCTTGCACTCTGGACTGATAAGTCACTAAATCTGAAGACAAACATTGCGACAGCATTATTGTGGGTAGAAGTATGAGATTTTTTCGAGCAAGAAGAGTAGGAAATGAAGGAATTGAAGAGTGAGAAGTTTTAAAGCCCCAGATATCTTTCGAGTTAATCGTAAGATTCATCGACTTTGTCGACAGAGTACTCTTCGTGTATCAAGATCCTCAGTTGATCATTTTTCATCCACTAGCTGTCTGTTTTTTATACTCTTGGATTATCTACATCTATCTCTAAATTAATTATGATAGAAAATACTCTAGAAACTCGATACATTAAATTATGAATTCTTTATTTTCTCCCCCCCCCCCCTCCCTCATTTCATTCCTCTTTGATTTTATTGGCTTTTTTCAGCTCTCATTGAATCGCTATCGTTTGTGTTTTATGAAGTTGCAAACTAGCTTTATTTTACGATTACTACTGTGTAAGATGGTGGAAGGTAACAGGACTCGTGTGCATGTGCAACTTGGCGATGCGCGTGTAACGAGCTTTGGCTTCCGGCAAACCATCTTGCTGTGTAGTACAAGTTATCTCTATTCTTGTTTTTATCATGATTATTTTTTTTTTTTGCAAATTCTCATTTCATGATTTTTCTTTTCTTCCTTAAATTTTTTGAAATATCGTCGTTTTAGAAGCAAAGAGGCGTGAGTCCTGTATATAAGCATAGCACTTGCGCCCGTTTGTTTCTGAAGACGATGATAAGGGAGAGTTGCTGCAACTGTAACAAAAAATTTTCTTTTTCCTATAACTTTTTTGTTTTTCGGAATTTTGACTTCTAATTCTATCAGGGAATTACTCTATAGTGTCCTTCATAATACCGATTTAATTGAATAATTTAAAATTAACGTTAACTTATTGGAAAATGAATTTATTTGACGGAAAACAGACATCAAGATGCGTGTAAGGGATGCAATTGTAACATAATGCTCTTTAATCAATTGACAATAGAAATCGAATTATG
This sequence comes from Aleiodes alternator, assembly GCA_963921955.1. NCBI lineage: Eukaryota > Metazoa > Arthropoda > Insecta > Hymenoptera > Braconidae > Aleiodes > Aleiodes alternator. The sequence continues at coordinate 6,298,304 of OY998100.1, read as the reverse complement.
ATGAAACAATAAAAAAATTAATATAAAATACTATGATATATATTATTCGCAATATGTCTATCAAAGTATTCATACAAGCCCCGCATAATAATTTAAAAAAACAAAATTGTTGCTGAAAAGGTTGTGAGGTGTGAAAAAAAATGTTTTCATACGTATTTTAAAGAACTGTAAATATTGAAATATTGAAACATTATTAAAAGCTGGAACTTTTGTACACCTCATTAATTACTATTTCAAATAAGTTACAAAAAGAAAAATAATGATTTTCAATGGAATTGTTAGTGATTTGATGAATTTTACAATTGGTCCTTGTTACAATTGCAGCACTTCTCTCCTACTATCAAATTGCCTCATATGCTTATATATATAGGCGAGAGATGCATCTGTTTTTCTATGCCTAAAGCCCTTCAAAAACTTCATCAGCAGTCACGTTTCATTGAAATCGAGTTTAAAGTGATTTTTGAGTGGGAAAATTCAGGATTTTGCGTAGTGAATGGTACAAACAGAAGAAAAAATTCATGTAATGAAAGGAATATATATAGGAGCACTATGTGAAGAGGAGAATGAGTGAGTTTTTCAGATGAGTATAAAAGAAAGAGATAGAAATGAGAGACGGTCGACGACCCGTGGATGACATCCATGGGTTGTAGGTGGCAGTGGCAACAGAGAAACCGTTTTCCCCATTTTCCACCCCTTTATCTCCCTTCCCCTCTTTCTTTTAGGTTTTTTTTTCATCCCTGGCTGTGAAACCTTGGCAATCGATATGTCCCACTCTCCCAAGTGTTTCATTCTCCATCCTCCTCTCATTTTCCTCCTCTTCTTTTTTGAACTATCCACCACCCTTCGCTCTTTTTTCCCTTTTTGCCCCTTCTTGTGCACGGAATACCAAAGAATCCTTCTCATCTCTTCAACGGCTCGTATCTTGTTTCACATTCAACGATTATCCCATCATTCCTTTGTGGCAACTACCTCTCACTCCAGGCTCTTCTTTGCTACATCAAAAATCCAATAATCCAAATAATATCCTACGAATAATCACTTATTTTTCATCAATATTATAATAATACTAATAATGCAGAAATATAAATGATCCTGTATTAGTAGGGGAGAGATGCTGCAATTGTAGCAAAAAAAATTCTTTTTACTATTACCTTTTTGTTTTTCGAAATTTCGAATTCTAATTCTATCAGGAAGTTACTCTATAGTGTCCTTTATGATACCGATCGAGTTGAATAATTTAAAATTAACATTAACTCATTGGAAAATGAATTTATTTGACGAAAAACAGACATCAAGTGCCCTTTGATCAATTGATAATAGAAATCGAATTATGATAAAACAATAAAAAAATTAATATAAAATACTATGATATATATTATTCGCAATATGTCTATTAAAGTATTCATACAAGCCCCGCATAATAATATTAAAAAACAAAATTGTTGCTAAAAAAGTTGTGAGATGTGAAAAAAAATGTTTTTACGCGTATTTCAAAGAACTGTAAATATTAAAATATTGAAACATTATTAAAAGCTGAAACTTTTGTACACCTCATAAATTACTATTTCAAATAAAGTACAAAAAGAAAAATAATGATTTTTAATGGCATTGTTAGTGATTTGATGAATGTTACAATTGCTCCTTGTTACAATTGCAGCACCTCTCCCCTAAATACAACAGAAATTATTATCGAGTAGTTCCATAATGTGCAAAGCGAGTCTGATACAAAACACCTTAGTGAATAAACTTCGCAGTTAACCAAAGTTCATAATACTAGTTCTCTATATTCTCTCTTCCACTTTTCCACAATTTTCCATCTCTTTCGTACCTACCAGCGTCACAATATTCTTCCGTCTCATTCATTTCTTATCTTTTCTCTCTGAATTCTAGCAATCTTCTAGATTCTTCTTTCCCTTTAGTTTTGATAGTTTTTCTTCCTTCTTCCTTTTCTTTTTTTTTTTTTCATTTATTTTTCAACACAGAGCTCATACCTTAACATACTGTACGACGTGTATCTGCACAGTACCGGAAAAAAAGAGAGAGCACTGGTAATAATTTTACCTCTATCTTCAATGGTGGCTTTTATTCGTGTTCCATCTATGTGTGTATGTGTGTATGCATGTGTGTGTGTTTGTAAGAAAAACGAGATGATGCAATTTTCGTATCTAGTGTTTCTATGTTCTCTCTCAGGAAAAAAAAGGAAGGGGAGGAAAAATTATTGCGGTCAAGGCGGACGTCAATTTCTTGCCCTCAAGAACAAAATGTTTTTTTTTTTTTAATTTATCTTTCATGTTTCCCTTGTTATTCATTTTCAAAATATCATTAGTCTCTCGAAAATTACATTTGATGTAATTATTTGAAAAAAATTATTACAACTAATCACTCGTCAAGCTTTTTTTTACGAGATAACAAATTCATAAATGGATTATAATTAATTTGAGATAATTCGATCTTTCTCAAACAAATTTCCAACAGCCTAAGAGGGAGAAGAGGGAAAACAGAGAGAGAGAGAGAAAGAGAGTTTATCGGTGCAATAAACGCAACGAGCGCGAATCGACGATAACTTGCTACGAATTCTCCTCCCCCTTTTTTTTTCTCTTTAACTCTCCCCCCCATTAGTTTCATTTTCACTCGCTCTGCCAACTACCAAAAAAAGACCCTCATAATACACCCTATTCGTGTTGGTACATACGAGATGGTCTTTAATTCCAAATCGTCCGAAATTCATACTCATTCTTATCATTTCGTGGCAACTAAATCTGTCTTTATTTTCCCATCGTAAAAAACTATCAAGAAAGAAAATGAGAAATTAGAGGACACAAGAAGATTGAAAAATAATGTGTAAGCTCTGATTTAGAAACAAAAATTATTTTACATACTATTGATCTTCAAGCAAAGTGAAGAGCTTATTTCCCTTCTAGCATACACACAGAAAAAGCTGAGCAAAGAATACGAACTTGCTGTTCATATTGTATGCACTATGTGCATAAAATATGTACTACTGTTTTTTGTATGAAACATGCACTATTAGTACACAAAATAAGCATTAATTGAGCATATTTTGAAATTTTTAGCACATAAAATATGGTGATAATGCGGATATTTTATGTTTTCTGTAAATGCATAGAATACGAAATTATAAATAATATAAAATATGTTCAATGTAAACATATTAGTACATATTTTACCCTTATTGGTACATATTTTATGCACAATAGTACATATTTCATGTACAATAGTACATATTTAATGGACAATAATACATAATTTTATGCGAAAATCGAGTACATAAAACATGCACAACCAGAGCATATTGTATGTAAAAGGCCAAATCATACTGTATAAAATGCCTCCCGTTCATATTCTATGCTCAGCTTTTTCTGTGTAGACGTACGATGTATTTAAGCTGAATTCGTATGCTTTTAGCTGTTTTGAATATCAAAATCCACAAGCGTTGTAACACACTTTTTGGTGATGGCTATGAATAGAAAAGCGGTAGTTGGTGGCATGCGGAACATATTTCACATCAACTGCATTTTAGAACTTTACTAATACCAGCAGATGATTTTTAACTGGTTCAACTGGATTATCATTAAGTTGAATAGCAACAGAATTTTTAGCTACGTCTAATTTTCGTTGATTCCTTGTGGCTTCGAACTACTGAGCCCTGATCGAATTGAATCAACGCATTTTTCGATTCCATTTTTGATGAAAATTTGTGTGTTTGTAAAAAGAAGGAAAAAAAGAAAAGAAGCATTTGATTTATCGTCAGGATCACGTTGATGTCGTCCGAAGCTTTTTTTCCTTCTTTCTTTATCGGCAAAACAGTCTCGCCCCAGTTTTCCAGGTCGCCTCGTTGGTTATTAGGGGCAGTTACAGGGTGGTTTGAGGAGAAGTTGAAACTTGAACATTCGCCGAAGGGCAAAACCGAGAGAGAGAGAGAGAAAAGGCGAGTTGAGGCAACAGCAGGAGAGAATTAAAAAAAACGATACAGAAATGGGTATAGATTGAGAGAGATGGAGAAGTTTTGAGGCAAGTCAATGTATAACATGTGTGTGTATGTGTGTATACGTATAAATGAGGGAAAGATAGACGTGTCCTGGGCCTACAGCGTCGACGGGTCATTAATTCCTCGGTTCGATAAAGCATATTATACAGGGAGTAGAAGAGACCCGCCCCAGGAAATTGCCGTGCGAGCACGAATCATCATCCATAAACCGTGCTAAAGGCACATATATATGTATACATATATAGCCGGAACCTAATTTACGACGATCGTCCACGAGACTAAATTCCGTTGAATTCTTAAATTATTTATCTTTCAATTTTTTTTTATCTTCAGTTTATTTTACTATGAAAGGGAAGAGAATGGCAGCATCTCTGTGTATTAATCTCGATTCTCAATAGTTTTTGGAGGAGGGGAGGGTTTAGAGGATATCCTCTCCGATGGTTTCCAACTTGCTGAACATACTTGGGACGAGTTGATAGAGTGTTTCATCGATTAAAAAGCCATCGATCATCAACTCAGTTTAGAGAATCAAATATTTGAAGATGAAAGAAACATAAAAGTCTTGTTTAAAAAAAAATTACGAAAAATGTTTCTCTTCTATTTCAACAGTTTGTGATTTTAATGAGAATCAAGACAAATTTATGAAGGCTAATTGTTTTGATAGTATCAAACTGGGGATTCATATAACTCACAATACTTGGATATAAATCTTAATCTAGAGGGGTTAATTGAGGGAAACGAGAAAAAAAGAAAAAGAGCCAAGTTCATCGTCCAAATACTTACGCAGATAGTCTGCTCGTTCCATGTCTCTCACGTTCTGTAATGAAAAAAAGGAATTATTACATTGTAATCAAATGACTCATACTGCTGGATTCTTAGATATTAATGGATAACTTTGGTATATTGAATCATTATTCACGAAAATTATAAAAATTAGGGGAACGTGGGGCAAAATGGACGTCAGGGGTAAAATGAAGACATCTAAATTTTTGGGTAAATATTATGGAAAACTCTTGAAATTAATGCAAATATTGATGGTGGATATTTTTTCGATGATTTCATTGGGTAGCTGAGAAAATTTTGGGTGGGAAACAAGTATCGAAATTAATTTTTTTCAATTTTTGGCGATTTTGACTTTTTTGAGCATTTTAGAGGGGTAAAACCCTTCTTTTTTTGTAAATTTTCAGTTTTTTGAGAATATCTTCGGTTCTATTTGTCGTAGCGTGAAAATCCCGATAGGAGGTGAAAGGTGAGATCATTTGCCATCGATTCATGGGGTTTTCAATTAAAAAATATTGATTTTTGAGGTATTTATAGGCATTTTTATGAAACAGTATTGTGAAACAGTTTTTGGCCTACAACTATCTCAAAAATTGATATTTTCGAATTCAAAACCCCATAAATCAATGGGAAATGAGCTCACCTTTCATTTGAGACCAACCCCGAATTGCTACGACCCATAGAACCAGAGATATTTGCAAAAAAACTGAAAATTTTCAAAAAAGGAAAGGCGTTCTTCCCTCAAAAATGCCGAAAAATATAGAATTTTCAAAAAAATCGAAAAAAATACATCTGACACTTGTTTTCCGGTTAGAATTTCCTCAGCTTTTCAATAGAATCATCAAAAAAAATCCATCTGTAACCGTTTACCTCCCAGTGTCCATTTTGCCCCACTCTTCTCTATATGAAATATTTTCATGAATTCTTTTTATTAAAAAAAAAATCCCAAATTCTACGAGTGTTTCAAATCATTTGGGAGCCCATACTTCAAATAGTACTGTATAATCGTCATTGAATAAATAAATGGAAGGGACAATGATCAAGTGTCTTCGTACAAATAAAAAAATACAACACACGTACATTGGAAAAGAAAGGAAAAAAAAAAAATGAAAAGAATACACACAGCACGATGGCTGAAAGTAGAAAAAGTCGTTGAGGACAGACAATAAAGAATCGTTAAATTTACCGTGTAAAACTGGACCGGTTAAGTGGTGAATGGTGGGGAGGCAAAGAATCAATGGGGCGAAAGGGAGAGAGATGAAGAGAGAGAAAGAATAGAAAGGAGGCAAGTGGAAGAAAGAAAAGAAGGATGAATCCTTTTGGATCACGATCGGAAGTAATGCCTTTTCTTCCATGTTATTTCCGTCACGTACTTGGGCAAGCACCACTGAGACGACCAATCGTGACAAAAGCTGATAAAATAAAGAGAATAAATAAAAAAAAAAAAGAGCCGACTCGAGAATCTTTTCAAACATATATAAAGCTTTGAATGCGTAAAGAGTTAAAACGGAAACGCGTTTTAAATATTTCAATTTCATTTCATCTTTTTGTGGAATTCGTTTGATAATTTGATTATCAGGAAGTGGTTAGACTATTGTTGGTAAATGTGTTTCATTACTCTCACGTTACCTATTGTTTTGTATATTTGTACGTGCATGTATATATATATATATATATTATTTTTTTCTCTCATTTTATTATTTGGTAAAAAAAAAAAAAGAAATGTTGGGATATGCATCACGCACTGTGATGTTGGGTGGAGGTTTTGTGTCGAGCAGCTGGCATAGGCCGGCTGCTGCTGCTGCCATGCACACACCAACAAGACTCAGGTATACGACACATAACACATGAGAATAATATAACAAGGTGAAGGAGCACCTGGTTTTTTAACGAGCACACATCGTTGCAGCATTTTATTAGGGCAAAGAAAAGAATTCAATCTTTTTTTTTTTTCGATTCTTGATAATTTCTCCGACAAAGAAAATAAAAAATTAAGAAATTACAATTTACGTTGGCTACTGAGAAGAAAAGAATGGAAAATGAGAACGAGGCTCTTTCAGATGATAAAATAGGATTGGAGGAGTACGAGCCAGCCACATACGTTCGTTTCGGTAGGGAAGAGCTGCTGCAATTGTAACAAAAAAATTACTTTTACCATTACTTTTTGGTTTTTTCGAAATTTTGATACCGTTTTAGTTGAATAATTCAAAATTAACATTAACTTATTGGAAAATGAATTTATTTGACGGAAAACAGACATCAAGTTGACGGCGTGTAAAGGATACAATTGTAACATAATGCCCTTTGATCAATTGATAACAGAAATCGAATTATAATAAAACAATAAAAAAATTAATATAAAATACTATGATATATATTATTCGCAATATATCTATTAAAGTATTCATACAAGCCCCGCATAATAATATTTAAAAAAAAAATTGTTGCTGAAAAAGTTGTGAGTCGTGAAAAATAATGTTTTCACGCGTATTTTAAAGAAATGTAAATATTAAAATATTGAAACATTATTAAAAACTGAAACTTTTGTACACCTCATAAATTACTATTTCAAATAAGTAACAAAAGGAAAAATAATGATTTTTAATGGCATTATTAGTGATTTGATGAATGTTACAATCGCTCCTTGTTATAATTGCAGCACCTCTCCCCTATCTACATCCTGATAACACCTGAGATATACAGCAACACAATCTCTACGTTTGATTAGCAAATAAGAAAGTAATGAAAAAAATAATGAAACTGCTCCACCAAATTCACTAAAAATGGGAACTCTCTGTGCTAGCATCAGCATTTTAACCAAAAGCCAATAAAAACCAATTAACCAGCTACTCGAATAAACATCAACTAACTCGATTATAAAAATCCTTTCAATTACTTCAAAAAACCATTTCAAGAGCCCTGCAAATCAATAAAACATCACTATAGTCATTCAAAAGTTCAAGTTATATTCGCTCTTTATTCGTTCCTATAATTATTTTATTAAAATATTTTCTCATCACCTGAAACCAGAAGATAACTAACTATTCCTTTAAGCACTTCGAACTTTGTATACATTGTCATTGATTTTCAATTGAAAAATAAATGAATAGTAGTGGAATCGTTGAATTGCCCACGTGTATTCACATCCTTCCGATTCTATTCTCACTCCATCTCTTTACACAAAAAATGTCCTGTTTCCCCCCCCTCATATGCCCCCTCTGCTGACACACCTCCAAGTTATAAACCGCAGGAGCACAAAGAAACTGAGCCACGTGATGAACTTTCTCAGGACGCTGCGCGGGAGACTCAAAAAGCTTTGAGATAAAAATTATCAGTGATAACAATTGATTCACCACATTATCCGAGAATATGATTGTGTAAAAACTTTTACATTTACTCCAAATGATTTCCTTTGATCTTCTCCTTCTCGTAATCCTCATACAAACAGATAGAACTACTGGAAAATCTCAGAGAGAAGAATAATCGTTGATAACAATTATAATCAAGCGGTAATTAATGTGATATTTTGGGGGATGAATGTGAGGATTTAATTAGAATTAACTCGGTTGAATAGAAATGTGAAATAGTTGAGCTTGTTATATTCAGTTAGACGTGTCTCGGATGACTGAGGCGAAAACGTTGGAGAGACCGGCAAAACGAGCGTGCCACGAGAAAAAAAAACGAGAGAACCCCATCGGGAAGGCTTTGCCTTTGGTAGTTGTGTGTGTGTGTGTATATATATGTGTGAGAGAGCGTCGAACGTTGCATGAAACGGTGGCGGGAAACGACGTATAAATGCTTAGCAAGAGAAGTGAGGGGAGCAGCTTAAGGGGCATATAAAAAGGCCGAAGTGATCCGAGTATGCCTCGGGAATCATCGTGTCTTCACCTGTGAATTGTGCCCTGTTGTATTAAGGCTTTGTTTGTACCCCACCACAACCACCATCAGCAGCACCACCACCATCGCCTCATCCGTCTGAACAATTCTTCCACTTCCCTTTTTTAACTCCCCCCCCCCCCTCTCTCTCTCTCTCTCTCTTGTCAAGCCAACAAGCATCATTCTTCTTTTTTACTCTTTATGAAGCTCTTTCGGGAACAAAAACTTATGTATACACACACGTATGCAATAGCCACTGAGTGAATAAAAGAACTCAGTGAAATACTTGGTTTTGCATTGCTGACAACGATACTCGACTGTATATCGAGTGTAATTATACTTGGACAGGCGAAAAAATAATTTACTTTATTTTTTATCCATTATCATACTTGTTCATAATGAAAAATCTGAAAATACTAATTGAAGATTTCGACTGACTAAATTGCTATTGAAGAATCTTTTTTCAACATTGCCATTTCACACCATCTCTCAGTCAATTTTTAGTGTTTTTTACATTAATCATAATTAATCTCTAATTTGCATAGAATACGAACGTTCTGTTCATATTTTATGGACTATGTAGTGCACAAAATATGTCCTACTGTTTTTTGTATGAAACATGCACTATTAGTACATAAAATATGCACTAATTGAGCATATTGTATGTTAAAGGCTAAATGATATTGTATGAAATATTCCTTTCATATTCTATGCTCAGCTTTTTCTGTGTGTTGCTCACATTTTCGTACTAGTGAAAGTCTGAGAATATTAAAATCCAATAAGGAAACAGTAAAAGAAAGAAGTGACGTAAAATTGTTTTCGATCTACCAACAAATAAAAATGTCATACACGTGTGCCCGTTTTCCATTGATTCTCACATGTGTAGGTGTTCTCAAATTAACAGAGATTCATAATACTGAACAGAGAAAGTATTTACTCTCTATTCAATTGCTCATTTACTTAATTTAATAATCATTGAATTTATTTATTTCTAATGGGGTAGCAGGAGAAAAGAATATTGAAAAAAAGGTTAAAGAAAGAAAGGTTACTCCGTGCTTAAGCTCCACTATTAGAAAAAAATGGAAATTTTATAGGAAATTCGATGAAAATTTTAATAAACGTGATACTGAACGTTTTTTAATGGGAAAATGCTTATAAAATCTGTGAGTTTCCGAAGAAATTTAGAGGAATATATGAGTTTTAAGTAGAATTGAGACGAAAATTCTACGACTCACTTGAATTTTCAACTGAACGTGAATATTCAGAACTAAAATGACTTGAATTTTTAATTTTTTCTTGAATTTTTCCTATTTTTTCTAAATTTCCGAGAAACAATTGAACTGAAATTTACGAATTTCATTGATATTCAGGCGCGAAATTATTTGAAAATTGATGTTTTGTTCATTTATCAATGACGTAATTATCTGGAATTTCAGTAGAGATATAACTTGTTTAAAATTTCTGTGATTTTCCACGGAAAATTCAGACAGAAATTTTTAACAGTGTATATAAGTCGTTTGATAATTTTTTTAACCAGGAAGTGTTCAGTACGTTTTCAAAAAAATTGATAAAATGTGAAAATTTGCATGGTTTTATTTATTATCTATTTCTAATAAATATTGATTCATTTAATCACTGTATTTTATATCTTTTCAATTACTCTGTTCGACACAAGCAAAGAGAAACGAATCACGTGGCCATCTTCTCTGGTCATTTTGTGGGGAATCGTAATTTTTTTTTTTCATATGGGGGAAATAAATGTTCCCCGTTAATCTTCTTTCTTCGCCGAAGATTTTTTCTCGACGAGAATCTTTCGTTCATGAAAGTCGAGTTTCCCGCGGGAACCAATTCCCGCGTTTCAAGTGTAAAAACCCTCAGTAGTTGAGAATCGCGGGTATACAATTAAAATGAATGGTGAAGAGCAAAGAGAATCTTTCAGAAAAGGGAGGCGAGGGTAACTGGGTCAATCGATAAATAAAGCCCTAAGCATAAACATGGGAGAAACAATGAGAAAGAACGACAATGAAATAATGAATTTCAATTTTTCCTCAAGTATCTCAATTTTTTTTTACAGAATTTCAACTGAATGCTGTTGAATTTATTACTAAGATGCTCCGAAAAAATCCAATGCTTCATCTGAATGAATCGATAATTTCCTCTGAACTGAAGAGGAATAGAGTATATTGAATAAACCACTGTAGAAAATACTTGGACCTCCTTGAGGCAGGCCTTTTTGGAGCACGTGTCAATTGATGTTGGACTTTATAAAGGTATTCTTTTTATTATTCTTGAGGATGTTGAGTGTGTTGTCGGTGGCAAGAAGCCTGACCGGTGTCTGTTTGCCAAGCTCGGACGGCTGGCACACGCCAGCCGGTTTGTGCACCTGTTTTCAATTTTTTCCTCAGCAATTATTCGTTGATTTTCGTTTTTATATTAATTTTTTTCCCTTCAATTCTGGTGATAATAAGAGGATCTTGACAATTACGTTTTCATTAGATGAACCATTGAAAAGGAAAATGAGGGCACAAAGAGAGATTAGTGGAAAAATTTTCTTGTTTTCAGATTAAACATGGATTTGATGTGCATCAGTTATTGCTGCGATTAAAGGAATGAAAAATATGCATTTTTTAAAAAAATATGCATTAATGGAGGGAATGTTTGATATTATCTCCTGATTTCTTATCAAATTCAAATAGAGATCAATAGTTGAATAGTCAAGAATGATTTATTTTTCTTGCATCAATATCATTGTTACTTATATTTTTTTGCTGACTGGATTATTGTAATTTAATGCAGAATAATTTAAACGATAAGAAGGGGGCAAGTGATGATTTTATAAGTGGGTCGCGTGCTTACGTGTACACATGTAATAGCGTCACGAAGTTCCCACCCAAGTCGAACTTGCTCGTTAACCTTGAACCAATGAGTACAGGGCAGGTCAGGGACACGGAAAATTCTTCAAGAAAACTCCAAAGTCATTGAATCATTCGTATCGCATCTTGAAACTGAAAAATCATGACTAAGGAATTTATTTAACGAGAGAATTCCCTCTCTCTATTCACATCTTTATCACGTTTATTCGAGAAGATAGTTTTTTTTTTGCTACAAGCAAGTGAGTGATAGAGTAGAAATGAAATATGAGAAGAGAGAAGGAAAAAGAAGTTGTGACAAGCTCTGGAGGGTTTTAAAAAGTTTTTTGCAGGTTTTTTTTTTAATCTCCGGTGTTAAGATTGTGTAAATGCGAACAACATTTGGAGGAAATTGATGGATATTCATGGACTCGAAAAATCAATCTGCAGAGTTTTCTTCATTATGATGAATTCAAATGAAGAAAAAAGTAAAGATTCAATAATGATAATCAATTGAGATATACTTATCTCAAACTCTACTTTCTGTGTAGGAGACAGGTGTTGCAATTGTAACACGGGGCAATTGTAAAATTCATAAAATCATTAACAATGCCATTAAAAATCATTATTTTTCTGTTTGTAACTTATTTGAAATGGTAATTTATGAGGTGTACAAAAGTTTCAGCTTTTAATAATGTTTCAATATTTTAATATTTACAGTTCTTTAAAATATGCGTGACAACATTTTTTTTCACACTTCAAAACTTTTTCAGCAACAATTTTATTTTTTAATATCATTATGTGGGGCTTGTATGAATACTTTAATAGACATATTACGAATAATATATATCATAGTATTTTATATTAATTTTTTTATTATTTTATCATAATTCGATTTCTATTATCAATTGATCAAAGAGCATTATGTTACGATTGTATCCCTTACTCGCCTTCATCTCGATGTCTGTTTTCCGTCAAATAAATTCATTTTTCAATAAGTTAATGTTAATTTTAAATTATTCAACTAAATCGGTATCATGAACGACACTATAGAGTAACTCCTTGATAGAACTAGAATTCAAAATTTCGAAAAACAAAAAATTAATAGTGAAAACAAAATTTTTTGTTACAATTGCAGCAACTCTCCCCTATAGAATGAACGCTGTCTTCGATCGTGCTGAAAGTTTGCCTTTAATGAATTAGATTCGCAATAGGACCGAAAAAAAATTCCTTCTCACTCTCTCTGTCGACATGATTAAACAGAAAAAAAAGATGAAAAGAAAAAAAACCTCGTATTCAATTCATGTGGGACTGGAAATCGAGGCAGTAGAAGAGAGGGCAAAGGGTTAATCAAGTTGAACGTTTTCAATTATTCCAATTTCGTGTCGAGGAGGGGAAAACGAGAGGGACAACGCTGGAATCGATCGTCTACTCTCAGCCATTTTGGGACTCCCTCAATGGAAAAAAAAAGAGAGAAGGAATACCAAATTGAGTATTAATGAATTAAAATTTTCGAGTAGACGGCTCAGAATTTACAATTTAAGGAATTGCTCACTTCGACACTGAGTAATGGTACTTGCTCTCCCTTCTCCTACTCATCTTTTTTTTTTCAGATTCCTCTTCATGACAAAGTTTATTAACTTATCATTTCAGAGACATGGAAGTATAGATAAAAGAACAAAAAAAGTAATAATAGTGAACTAATGGACCAATGATTTTGCTTGGCTCTGATTTCTTGCGCTAAAAACCATCAGAACCGGAGATATTCCAAAAAAAAAACTTATGGATTCAAAAATTCATAAGTATTGAGATTTCTATTGTTGTCAAAATAGTTATTGTTTAGAAAAATTAAAATTTGAGCCATTGTTTCCACTATTTTTAATGAAAATTAGGTGAAATAAAAATATATCTCATATCGTTTTATTGATATGCTCGTTTAACACAACTTTTTCAAGTGTATCATCATTTTTCTATGGAAAATGCATACGTGTTTGCAGAGGATCGATAAAACTGTGAGATAGACGATATTTTATATATACCTTTATATACGTACAACCAGTACAGAAGCCAAGTAGAGCAGAGGCTCAAGGGTAGTTTAATCACGTTAAGTAACTTCCAGTTACTTGCCTTGTGAATACATTCAGGAAAGTGCCTAAGGGGATGATGGCTTCAACTCGTATTTCCCACCACTTTGAATTCTTCTGAATTTTTATACCAATCCTATCTAATTCTTTACATCTGCTTTGAGAAGATTCCAATAAAATTTTTTACTAAACAAATTTTCGCAGAAGTGCCATATAAATAAAGTTTCATCAATAATAAATCAATTTTAATTTCAATATTTTCATCAAATTTAAAATCAGGCGACTATGGTATCTCGTGGCGATATCTCTGGTTAGAGTTGTAGTTACGTTCATGAACAAGCAAGTAGGTCGGGCACATGTATCTGCCCTCTACCTGACTCTCTTTTCAACCCGAAAAAAAACTAGATTTTTTCTCTCTCACTCACCCCCCTCCCCTTCATTCTAACCACTTTAGAATCGATATTCGATATTTAATTTGAACAGTAGACCATCCCCCAAGTACTCCATGACTTCCGACTATCGAGCGAGTACCTTTTCAATCGTTTTCTTTTCATTTTATTCCTCTCTTTCCCTTTATCTCAAACACACACACACACACACTATCTTCCTCTAAATGTACCTAGGTGATTCATCCATTTTAACAGAACAGATGAATGGACACGGATCACTTGATGTACTTTTTCCTCTTGAGTTTCCTCATTGATTCTTCAAGAGAATCGCCAGTGATTTGTTCAACTCATTTCTCTTGCTTCACAGATGTTTCAAAGCCAACGAATTAGAAATGAAGTTTAAATTCATTTTGAGGTTAATTGGGATATTGGACAATTATATAATATTCGAAGTCAATCTTCACATTTATTTTTTTGAAATCGCGACGTTTCGCTCCTGATTAGGAGCTTCTTCAGGCTCTTTAGATTGTAAATTGTCATAATAATTCCCATCACTATTAACACTTCCCATCACTATTTTAACGATATAACATTCAATAAATGAATAAACCAATTGATAAACTCAAATGAAACATACAACGATGAAAATACGAGACTAGTGAGACTAAACAAATACGTAGAAGTTCAAATGTCTTTGATCATTCATTTACCAGGATCCATTCTGAAATGAAATGAATTGGCAAGTGCCTCTCTATATAATTTTCGCAAGAAACTTTTTCTCCTCTTTTAAAGAACAACATGATGGCAACAATTGTCTGAATCTCTGATTGATTTTCAGAATAATAACCTACTTATTCATATTTGTATAACCTGATTTGGAATTAAGCCAAGTTATCTCATCTGTGATATTAATTTATCGGATTCGATGATATTCAGTGGAGCCAGTTGGACTTGATCTCTTGAAATTAAATAGAATTAAGGAATTCGATCGTATCACCGTGAAACGTGGTGAACAAGTGAGATAGTAAAACGATTGAATATTAAGTAGCTAAGACTTCTTGGCATGAAAACTCAATGAGATAAGCCGAGGCTAGAATGAAAGAGATATCTATCTATATTTTCGTCTGAATAGTTTAATAGAGGAAGATTGAAAATTTCTGATCTCTTCATTAGCAAAATAGGAATTGTTAGGACACTGCGAACAAATGGTATGAGTGTGTGAGAAGTAAAGTACTTGTAAGAGAGAGGATACTTTTGGGTGACTAATCGGAATCGGGGAAAAGCAGTCCAGCGCACTTGTAATCGAGACGTTTGTGAATAAAGATTAAAGTATAATTGTTACAATCATCGAGTGTTACTTGACCTCATCCCAACCTACAACTACAAATCCAATAGAAATGATAATGATTTTCCAGTTGGATTCCAACGCTAAAATTTCAATATCAAGATGAGAATTGACTTTTGGACTCTTGTCAACTCTCAAACTTGGTAAATTTTCTGCAAAATTAACACTTATCTCTTCGGAAATGTAACCTGTGGTTAATTGCTTGATTCTAAAAAGATTCTGACAAACAGAAGTTGGAGAAATGGAAAGAAGACAGTTTTTTTAATGGTTTTTAAACACTCGTAGACATACGAAATTGGTTAACTGTGTGGGTAGACCGCAGTCTTTGACTCGTTAAGTCGATAATAGACTGTCCGATGAAGTGAATGGTTAATTCATGAAAATCCACCCACGTACATACATACAATTCAGATAATGCTATCAGTGATTATTCAAGAGTATCTAATATCGTCGCCATAGTAAGGAATGATTGCAAGCGTACATTTTTCCGATTTTCTCATTTTGAAAATAACAAAGAGTCGTATCTTTTCTTTACTCTAATCGATATCTCTCGTCTTTTTGCTCTTACTGATTTTTATTGGAAGCAAAAAATGGTGAATAACGCATGACATAGGGGACTACTTGTTTAGGGCAAGGTGGGACAAAATAGGCATGAGGGATAAAATGGATACAGATGAGTTTTTCATGTCTATATCATTAAAAACTCTTGAAATCGATAGGATTATTAAAGAAAGCTTGATTCTCGCCATTCTATTGGGAAGCTGAGGGAATTCGCATTGGAAATCATGTGTTAGAAATGATTTTTTTTTATTTTTTAAGAAATTCTATTTTTAGGCCAAAGATTGAAAGGATATAGTTTTCCATTTTTTAAAAAATTTCCTTTTTCAACATATCTTCGGTTCTATTGGTCGTAGTATAAGAATTCTGAATGGAGATGAAAGGTGAGATCACTTGACATCGATTTCTGGAGTTTTGAACTGAAAAATATTGAGTTTTAAGATAGTTATGGGGCAAAAATTGATTTTCACAATAGTGTTCATGAATACCTTAAAAATCGATATTTGTAAATTCTAAACTCCATAAATTGACGGCCAATCATCTCACCTCTCATTTTTATGGAGAAATAGAGAGGGGTGATCCTTCCAATTTTGACCAAAAAAATTGAATTTCGAAAAAATACAAAAAAAAAAAAATTTCAAATTTACAAATTTTACTCAGCTTTTCAATGGAATCATCAGAAAAAATCTATCTCCGGTCGATCCATTTTAATGTCCATTTTCCATCACTTTCTCCAATATTAAATAACTTGAAAACAAATAGATGCGAGAGCGTTATCAATTTTGCTCTGTATTAAAAAACAGTAAAAGCAATAAGACGTAAATGTGGAGATAAGGTTTTTTTACTTTTATATCGCGTAGTGGCGTCATCATGTTATTAAAATTTTTAGAAAAAGAAAAATATCCTGAATGTCTTAAAATAAATTTTGGTAGTGGTTTCCGGGGACTTGTTGATTTTCATTCTTCTGTTTTTTTGCACTCACAATCATTCCTTACTGAAGCAACGATATGATTCATTTATTAATATTTTCTTATTACTCACGTGGTGGTTTGGAAGAATCCGTTGATGGCACTTCAGTCAGCTGAAACAAGGAAAAATGAAATTGAATTGAATGATCCTCTGCTTTTCCAAATAACTCAACATTGATAAAATTCCAACATTCACAACTATGAAAAACTGAGATATTAATTCCATTTCATGAACAATTCTACTTGACTCGACTGGTTACGAATCACCTGATTACATACTTGTTACAATAAAGTTTACCGCAATTTGTACTCCTTCCTCATTCTATAAATAATATACATACGTATACTATAACTTTTTCAATTATATTCATCAATTATAATAATATAATATAATTTTCAGTAAATCAAGAGAACAGTTGATACTTAGCTGAGCATATTTTTCAGATTACATACCATGATTTTGATGGTAAAAATTTTTGTTATTTTATTTTTTCAACATATGAAAATGAATCTGATATTAACATGAAAATGAATAAATTGGATTTCATAGAGATTAATCTACTATTAATAACAGGATTAAATTCAAACCAGTAATAGCCGTCTACCCTTTTGCATATGCACATACATATTACAATAGTATTATTTTCTAGATGTGGAAAACTGAAACTGTTTAATGTTTTAATTAAATCAACTCACGTTAAAAGCAACATATCATTGAATTTCAAATTTTAATGTAAATTGTTAAATTATATTGACCTGAATAATCATCACTGATTTTCATTTGAATATCAGCATTTATTCCTGAATTCATATCTCATGTTATCGTGAATTATCAATAGTATGAGAAAAAAGCTGTACACTTTTCACTAAAATGAACCTAAAGTTCTTCATTTTTCGAGTCATCATAAATTTGACATGAATTTTAATAACTGCGGCAATGTTATCGGTGCAAAACTTTTACAATGAAATATTTCCAAAGAGCTAAAATTATGAGTGAATATATTTAATAGAGTTAACTAATTGAACGAGGC
This sequence comes from Aleiodes alternator, assembly GCA_963921955.1. NCBI lineage: Eukaryota > Metazoa > Arthropoda > Insecta > Hymenoptera > Braconidae > Aleiodes > Aleiodes alternator. The sequence continues at coordinate 6,280,415 of OY998100.1, read as the reverse complement.
AATATTGCACCCCTTGGTTATTTGACTTCTTTTGTTTCTTCTGCCTTAATTAAAGTCGGTTTAGCTCAGTATTTAAAATCAGCGTTCACTAATTCGCTCTAGAAGTCACGATATTTTTCTTTTTTACTCTTTACTTTATACGTTTTTTCTCTCTTTTTCTTTCATTTTTAAACGACTGTGTGGTTCATCCCCTTAACCATCCCACTGAACAAAAAAAAAGGCAATGGGCCACTTGGTGGCTTCCGTGGTTCCATGTATATATGCAGAATAACCACCCAATGGGGATGAAAATTTATAGCGCGGAAGCGCTTATCCCTCTTTACGTTTTACATTTATTTCCAACGCTCTTTTACTGCCACGCAGCAGTATTACGATAGTGAAAAATCCAAAAAGAATAATTCTTATGGAAAAAAAAAAAAATGAAACAAAAAACGAAAAAAATGAAAATAGCTTCGAAACAAAAGAGAGAAGGAGAAAAATGAACCGGAGAAATTTACGTGGCGTATATATGCGCTCCAGAGGTGCGAGACCAAGTTAACTCGTGCCTTTACGAGCTTATTTCCACAGGGACTCTATCTCTCTGTCTCTCTTTCGTCCTCCTCGACGATGCGTCTTTTCTTTCTCGCTTGTAACCAACTATCTCGGTAACATTTCCTCTCACTCTTCCGCATCGTACAAATTTCTTGAGAGCAAGCCAAGTAGAACAAGTTTTAACCACGATCAAAATATACCGAAAAGCCTCTTCACAGTTTAAAAAGGAAATTATTCTGAATAAATTTAGTAGTTAGGAGGGAACAATTAAGGAATTTACTTATTGCCTTTTTTTTCTTTCTCTCGGTTTTTCATTCAGAATTTTTGAGTCTTTGATTATATTATTAAATAATGATTAAAATAGCTTGGAATCAATGAAAAGATTCGAGATGGCATTTTTCAGATGATTTCATTGAAAAAGTGAGAAAATTGCTGATGGAAATTGAGTATCAGAATTAATTTTTTGGAATTTTTCTGAAATCAAATTTTTTGAAAGTTTTGATTTCCATTGAAAATTTCCTCAATTTTTGAATGAAATCATCACGAAGAATCTATTCCAAGTCGTTTCATTGAAATACTCATTTCACCCCATTTTTGCCTATAATAAAAATAATACCTTTGCCAAAACGGGATTAAATGTGAACTTGGATTCGAGTTCTTTCCTCGGTGTTTGTGCGATTGCCGTCAGCGGCGTGGGCGGCATTGTCATTTCCTGCAACAGAGAAGAATTAAATTAAATAAAAAAATAACAATTAACCACAATAAAGCATGACTTTCTTTTTCTTGCATTTTTTCATGCAATTGTAAAAAAAAAAAATTTCTTTTTACTATTACTTTTTCGTTTTTCGAAATTTTGAATTCTAATTTTATCAGGGAGTTACTCTATGGTGTCCTTCATGATACCGATTTAGTTAAATAATCTAAAATTAACCTTAACTTATTGGAAAATGAATTTATTTGACGGAAAACAGACATCAAGATGATGGCGTGTAAGGGATACAATTGTAACATAATGCTCTTTGATCAATTGATAACAGAAATCGAATTATGATAAGACAATGAAAAAATTAATATAAAATACTATGATATATATTATTTGCAATATGTCTACTAAAGTATTCATACAAGCCCCGCATAGTAATATTAAAAAACAAAATTGTTGCTGAAAAAGTTGTGAGTCGTGAAAAAAAATGTTTTCACGCGTATTTTAAAAAAACTGTAAATATTAAAATATTGAAACATTATTAAAAGCTGAAAATTCTGTCCACCTCATAAATTACTATTTCAAATAAGTTACAAAATAAATGATTTCTAATGGCATTGTTAGTGATTTGATGAATGTGACAATTGCCTCTTGTTACAATTGCAGCATCTCTCCCCTATCACTAATCACAAAATGAAAAGGATGTGTTATGGAGTTTTAAAGAGACTGATAAAATGAAGAAAGAAGGAACATAGAAAATCCGAAAATATGAAAACATCATTGTTACAACAAGACACTGTGAATCAAGTTATTAAGGTATGATATAGCCTTTTGCCCACGCTTATACCACGCCGAATCCATCGACTTATCGATTTGCTACGGGTTTACAAGCCAACGGGTGCTACTGTCCCCCATAGACGGTACTAATTCAAAATAAGACTATATATAGTTACATAGAAAATAATAATATGTGAGAGACTGAGAGTAAATTTGTAGCTACCTTTCCATCACCAAAAAAAAAAAAAAAAAAAAAATGAAGCCTTCCAAAAAAATCAAGTGCTAGTTAATTATCAATACTCGATAGAGATTCTTGGAGCATCTTTGTTGATAGTTGATCACTTCCCCCAATGATCAATTTTCGTCAGCTAAACTATTCGAAACTAAATAATACAATAGATTTCTTCTACTACGAAGTTTTTTTACGAAACAATCTAGAAATGAGTGGACAGAAGTGTCAAAATTTCGACCCCTAGATTAAAAAAAGATTATCGACGAAGGAGGGGAGTGATGCTCAGGTTATATGAGGCGTGTATTGGCACCACCTGTACACGTGCTGAGGCAGGTGACTATATAACCAAGCAGATAATTATGCTGAGCACGTGAAAGAGCGGGGAATCCGTTACGGCCAAGCAGTCTAGGTACGCGTAGGGGCTAAGGATTTTCCCTTCTCTTCCTCTTTCTCTCTTTCCATCATCATCATCATCATCATCATAATCGCAATCATCATCTTCTTCTTGTGGTAAAAGCATCAGAAAAAAAAGGGAATATGAAGATCGTTGGCTCGTCGACCTCACCACTCGAGGCACTCAGGCAAAGAGCGATTATTGAGGGCCACTACGTACACACGTAATGGATCCTCAGAAGTGTAACATTTCAAGAAGACTAAATTCACGAGATTGTTCAATTGAAGAAAAGCATTTTGTTTCATCTATTCTAATGTCTCTCAGAATGAATAATTGTTATTTCGTGTGGTTATTTTCAATGATTGTTATATGCCGATCAACTGTGTGGAGCATTGAAACTCACTAGTCATCTCAAAAACGTTTGGCACGTGAAATTTTCGTGACACAATCGATCTCTACTCTGTCAATCCAAGCCACAATAGAACAGAGAATAGAGTCGGCCCAGATTCTTGCACCTGTGACGCGCTTCTTTGTCGGGACGAATTTTTTTTTTTTCGTTTTCTCTAGTTTTTTCTCAGTACTATTATTTTTGAACACGTTATTCTCAATCAATTAACTCATTTTATTTCAAAACTTTCTCAGTTGATATTTGATTGATACATTTGAATAATCAATGTTTAATATCGTATTCCTAGATTATAAAATATGATGGAACTATCGGAACTTCTACTCAACAGAATGTTTTACTGGCAAATTATTTCATGATTTTCATTTGTTATCAGTTTTTTCTGTTAACCTTCAGTGAACGTAATCATTATTATCATTAACATCTAAATTTTAGGTTGAACGGTATTAGCACAAGTGACATGAGGATTCTTATCTCTGTTAATCACCAATGGTTCTATACTTCAAACGTTATTACGATAAATGAAATGTAAAGAAAAAAAAAATATGAATAACAAGTTGATATCGTCGCCTTAGTTAAAGGGGCATATATGCCATTTTTCCCGATTTTCTTTTCTTCGAAATAACAAAAAGACGTATCTCCACTATTATTGCTCCAATAGACTTTCCAAAGCCTTTTCACGCAATATTAGTAAAAAAAAAAATAAAAAATAATAACACATAGGCGTAAGTACCACTGACTAATAACAAGGAGTCGTAAGTGCCAAAATTTAGATGAAAAATCCTAAAAACAAGAGGGCGTAACTCCAAATATTCTTATGAGATAAAAAAAATTATAAAAACAAAGAGGCATAAGTGCGGAGATACGTCCTTTTCACTTCAACTTTAAAAATTATATAGCGTTTAAAAAGAAAATAAAAAAAGGGCGTAAGTGTGGAGATACGTTCCTTTCATTTTTAAATTGGTAGTTACGCAACTTTGTTATTTTAATTTCCAATTATCCAAATGATGTTCCAGAGGCAGTAAAAAATATTTTAGATTGATAAGAGGACATGCGCCACTTTCGCACCAGAAGATCATGTTTTTGGCATTTACGCCCCTTTAACTCTGAGGCGACAATGTATAAAAATACTCAATCGTAGCGTGTTTTCATTCTATAATGGTTGAAATTGATTCTATGAAAGTAAAAGATCATGAATGATATTTGATAGGCGAAATTTTGGCAAAAAGGATAGCGGTAGTTCAGGGTCTATCCACTATGGCAATTAGCAGTAAGCATTTACGATGCCTACTGGGCACAACTCGTATTTTCCCACGGGCCAGAGCCGTGAGAATAATTCATGCCATGCTCGGCCAAGTGTGCGTCCGTGCAAGCAGAGGGAGCGCAGCCGCGATATTCCTCCTCTTGTCTCCACCTACTACCACTATAACCACCACCCCCGTGCTACCTCATTTTCAACTCTACAGAACAGTTTCATTTACCCTCATAATTTTTTTTTTACTCTTTTCCATTTCCCTATGAAAAAAGGGGGGGGGGGGAGGGAGCAAAATTCAATGTATAAATTGTGACAGACTTTCACAGGATTGTGAAATAATTACTGACCTAATTCAATAAATGAGTGAGCAAGTAGAATAGAGAAGAAAATGAATATTCAAAACTGTAACATTGTATGATGTATACAATGAATAATCAGATTACTGTCTTTCCAATACGCTGAGGCATCATTATTTCTCTCAATTACTGGAATTTATTGTTACAATGTTTAGTATTAATATCCCATAAACTTTAATGAAGACTATTCAACTTTTTCTAGAGAACATATCAATGGAGAAATAGAAATAAATTATATTCCAATATTGATTCATGGAGATATTCTAGAAATCTCATTTCAATGTGAAAAACTGAATTATATTTTTCTTTCATTCTATCATGAGCTCAGATTTAATTGCTGGATGCAACTTGTAGTATGTTGAAATTTTCAAAGATGACAACATGATTTATCAGATTAAGTTATCGGAGAAATTTGAAATTTCTAATGAATTTTCTTGAAAGAATGGAGTATTTCTCTAACGCTGAGGTCATATGATACCTGTTCGCGCGATAAAATAGGAATCTACTCATCTCAATGACCTCTTTACAACCACTATAGGGTTCGAATTATTAATAAAAGAGAAGAGACAATATGGACTGCAAAAATCAACGTAAAGTTTATCAACTAGATGAATCATGGCAATTCTGCTGCGGTCTGATAATTGGGGATCATCATTAAATTATAGGGGAAGGTGGAGTAAAATAGCTACTTCAATTGAACGGTTCGAGATTGGAATTTCTTAGTGATTTCATTGAAAAGTTGAAAAAATTTCAGGCGGAAAACATGTGTGAAATTTTTTTCTCCTCAATTATTCGAAAAAATTTACTTTTCCGGTCATATCTTCGGTTCTGTTGGTCACAGCGACTTGGGGTTGATTTCAAATGAAAGGTGAGCTCATTTCTCATCGATTAATGTGGTTAAAAATTTTTAAAACTCAATTTTTCAATTACTCATATGCTACTTTTTGGAAAACAGTTTTTGCCCTGTAAGTATTTGAAAAAATGATATTTTTCTTTTTCAACCTCATAAATTGATGGTAAATGAGCTGACCCTTTATTCAAGAGCAACTTCGGGTCACTACCACCAATAGAACCAGAGCTATTTCTGAAAACCTGAAATTTTTCAAAAATAAAGGGGTTTCACCTTCAAATTTTGACCAAAAACTGGTATTTTTGTAGAATTCAAATAACTCCCGACATATGATTTCCATGGGGAATTCTCTCAGCTTACCAATGGATTCATCAAAAAAAGCTATGAATCTATAACCAAGGTAAAAAAAAAAAATCTATAACCAATTGCAATAAAATTTCAAATCTTTCTACAATTCTAAAGTATCTAAAATATTGTATTAATACAGAACACACTTTCTTCTCAGAAGAACCCAATGAATATTTCATCGATTAAAGTTTACTTTTCATTTTCAACTCTCATCAAAAATCAATTATAATTTGCATATGAAAATAGAGAGTAATGTTCGGATGTTGCAAAGTTCCACACTAATTCTTAGGGGAATATTTCCGAACTCTACAAACTTTCACCGATATGATCGAATATTGGATGGTTCAAATTTTCAGCAAGTACTTTCTTTCTTTCTCAATACAAAAAAATGTAACCTCCAAACGGGCAGTCATAAGTTTTCAACAATTGTAAATTTCATGATGAATATGTGTGTCTAAAAATGAGATGATTATTTCAATAATTTTCATATTTCTGATAAAATATTGAATAGATGATGTGTCAAATCCGGGGGTTATGTTGTGCATTTGAATAAAAAGTAAACGAGATGAATCATAGGGGAATACAGCACATAGTTGCCATTAAATACATGGGGAAACTACCCGGAGAACAGAGCTACAACAATGTAACACACACGGGGCACACAGATATTACATGCGTGACTCATCGCCTATTGGTGAGACAAGCCGGTCTCGTCTCTTTTGGATCAATAAGCGCCTCTATTACATTGTATTTTCTGCCAACAATCCATTCAGGGACAATTTGAGACTTCATTAGATCAACGAATTGTTTTATCATTGAAACATTAATATTTTATATATTAAATTTTCATCCCCAAACATCATATTTTACTTTTAATTGCTCAAAGTTAAGACGTTAAATCTAATCCTTCAATTCCTTTCAAATTCATCGGATAAATCATATGGATATTTTTTTTAAACTCACCTTGAGAATATTTTCGAGGTCCGCACTGTCATTGAGATCATGTCTCATTCCCTGTAATCAAAAGTACCGGAAATGTGAATTACTGGTCATAGTAACTCTTTTTTTGAGTTTGTTTTATAAAATAGAATTATGGAAATATAATGAGATAAAATGTTATAAATGTGAAGAAAAAACTATTCTGAAATATCGAAAACTTTCTCGATTTTTTAATGGAATTGTTCAGGAAAATCCATCTCAAGATTTCTAATCGGAATGTTCATTCAAAATATGCTTTTCATTGATAACTAGGGCCGAAGACTTGATTTTCGAAAACGGCACATTGATCTGAAGGTTGATCATATATCGAATAATTCGAATGTTTATGACAGAGACGTCATGTCATTGAAATTTATTGGAAAGTTAATCTGCGGAGATTGTGACAAACTCTATTCTTTCTTCCTTATTTCAGTGTAATCTCTTCTCAGGAAAAACCGATTTAGATCTCTACTACCTGGATCTAAATTTCCGGATAGATCTGAAGAAATCTAGGGAGATATAGATAGACCTCAGAAGGGCTAGGTAGATCTAGATAGACCTGCGTTTTCTCATTTTTTAGATCTACGTAGATCTAATTCTGTTTTTGGATGTGTCACAATCCGCACAGATTTAACCTTCCAATAAATTCAATGTCTTGACGTATCTGTCATAAGAATTCGAATTATTCTATTCCTATTTATTCCCACCTTCAACTCCCCACTAGATCAAACTTCATATCAGTGGGCACGTTTTTGAAAATTAAGTCTCCGGCCCTATTAATAACTTATTCATTAAGAGAATGGACCAAAAAATAGGAATCCAAGTGTTCCAAGATTTCTAAATTTAATTATCATCATTATATTTTTACATTTAATAATAAATGAATGAATTAATAAATAAATAAATACATATTCACTTACATTATCAAGTGGTAACCTGGTAAGTCTGGAAGCAGCCGTATGAATTCTACTCGTATTACTACCAGTGTTAGCAGTCAAAGGAGGACAGTTACCGGAAGAGGCTGGGCCAACGCTGCTTCCGGTAGAATTGCCACTATTTCCAGGAGGTGGGCCCTTTGCTGGCATAATACCGTGGCTTCTGTGATCATTACTATTACCACCATGTTTAGCTGGCTGTCCTGGATAACCACCACGTCCACCGTAAGGTGGCTTACCATCAGCTGGTTTAACAAAGCCACCTCTCTGTGATGTATGAGTTATTGAGGATGATGACGATGTACTTGATCGTGGATTATTTGAGCATCCTGGCTTTTTGAATTCTTGTGTTGATGGCGACGAGCTAGGACAATTTGTTCTATTTTGCAAACGTCCTCCTGATTGAGCTGCTGCTGATGCTGGACTTGCCGGTACATCAACCACACCAATGAGCCTTTTTGGCTCATCTAGCAGATGTTTAACTAATGAATAATTGCCCAATTTCGATTGAATTTGCTGGGTGGCACGATCGTGTGCATCAGGATTCACCTGTAACAAATTATATGACAAAAAAAACTTTTAATTTCAATTCAATTCCTTTGAGTAATTGATGATTCATTTGAATTTTTTACAATCTAGAAATTTCTATGAACAGGACTGAATGACAATTTCAAACATTTTTTTCTATATCCATCAATTGATAGAATATACATATTCATTTAAATGATTATATTGTGGAGGCAATTGTTACTAATCAATTGTGTTTAGTTCATGGCAATGATTGTTTCAAAGAAAGTTCTGTAATTAACTCAATCGTAATGATATAGGCAGCTATTCGAATGCTTTTCTAACTTTCAAAATAGAGTAAGGAACGAGAATTGATAGATCAACAATGAATTATATATAGTATTGCTGTAGAAAGATGAAAAAAGAAGAAATTTCTGCCTCGCTGCTCCATCGAATATACCACTTAAGAAATTGTCCAAAGATGTAACGATTCATTTTTTTTATTCAACGATAATAAAAACCACCTCAATAACTTTAACATGGTGAAAAAAAATAAGTCTTCTACGACTTAGGTAATAGGTTCGAGACTGGAAAAAACGAAGGGTTCAGACCATTTTTTTTTCTTCTTTCTAAATGTCTCGAGGTCTTCAAACGATTTAGACGAAACTACGACAAACTGAGTCAAATATCATCTTGTCCGTGTTATGTGCGTGTGGATAGAAGGTTTAGTAGGCGGGCAGCAAGGAGGGAATATGACCAGGTCAGGGTTTTCACGTCCGTCACGACCTCGCCTAACTTCACCTTCACCATTTACCGCTCTCTTTCGACACGTTCAATTGCACACCAAACTCGAAAGAATATTCTTTTTATTCCTCCATCCTTAATTTATACAATAGCAAAATAGAACTTGTATTTATCTTTTACTTGGTAGGGGAGAGATGCTGCAATAGTAACAAAAAATTAGCTTTTTACTATTACTTTTTTGTTTTTCGAAATTTTGAATTCTAATTCTATCAGGGAGTTACTCTATAGTGTCCTTTATGACACCGATTTAGTTGAATAATTTGAAATTAACATTAACTTATTGGAAAATGAATTTATTTGGCGGAAAACGGACATCAAGATGACGGCGTGTAAGGGATACAATTGTAACATAATGCCCTTTGATCAATTGATAACAGAAATAGAATTATGATAAAATAATAAAAAAATTAATATAAAATACTATGATATATATTATTGGCAATATGTCTATTAAAGTATTCATACAAGCCCCGCACAATAATATTAAAAAACAAAATTGTTGCTGAAAATGTTGTGAGGTGTGAAAAAAAATGTCTTCACGCGTATTTTAAAGAACTGTAAATATTAAAATATTGGAACATTATTAAAAACTGAAACTTTTGTACACCTCATAAATTACTCTTTCAAATAAGTTACAAAAAGAAAAATAATGATTTTCAATGGCATTGTTAGTGATTTGATGAATGTTACAATTGTCCCTCGTTACAATTGCAGCATCTCTCCCCTACACTGTGAATCTTGAAGTTTCTAGTTTCCTCATTTTCATTTTTTTTTCTCACTTATTATTTGTCCGAGATGAAGGAAGGTGTTAAGTAATCATTTTACGGTAATTTGAGTGACGTAGGCTGAACGGGTTTTACCTTAGCTCAAGGGCCGATTTCACTCACCAGTGGGTAGCTGCAACCCACATGTGGCGTTTGTGTGTATTAAATCGTCTTGCCCCCCCCCCCCCCCTATAGTTCAAGAGGAAGGAAAGAGAAGGAGGCTCAACTCTCCATCCGATCACGAGTGAAACAACGTTGTAATTAATCACGTTCAAGTCAAGGCCCTGGAAGGTTCATCTACATCTGCATGTCTTTATCTTTCTCACTTGGAAACACACTTAAATACACTGTTGAAAAAAGGAAAGGAACAATGTTGATGTGCTTGGTTGTGTGTAAACTTGAGTGAAAAGTATGTAAAGTGGCAGTGATGGGCTGGTTTTAAAGTGATGCCAGTAAAACGGGAATTGGGGAGGCGAAGGGGAGGACTCCGCTTGCCAACACGATCGGCAGAGTCAATTAGCGTTTCATTAGCGAGCTCAAACGCTCGATTTGTTTGTATTATATCTATATATGTAATGTAATATACCCTCCACATTGTTTGTGGAGAATTTTACAAATATTTTTCCATTGAAAGAGAGGGAAAGTGCGAATTGATTTTCAATCCAGCGGTAATTGATGGCGAGTCTTTCAATTGACGATTGTGTAATTTCGAGGTGATTTTAATATTTTTTTATTATGTTATGAATGGAAAGAATTGATCTATTCCGGTTTTATCTGATGAATCTATGATTTTTTGATTCTGATAGAAGAAAGAAAGGAATAACTTGCATTTATTGCAATATCATAAATTCATACACTAAGAAAAAAATAATAGTAAAAACAATCAAATATTGATGTTATTGGTCCTTAGAAAATATTTTCTTGAATTGATTGAAAACAGCTGTTGAATTTACTGAATTCAATAAATTCAACTAGTTCATTTATTTAAATTAACTAAATTCAGTAAATTCCAAAATTTCTTGAATTATTTAAAAAAAAAATTTGCTAAGGACCATTTGCCACAATATTCTATTGTTTTTACCCCTATTTCTTTTCTCAGTGTAATTTATATGAATTGACACAAATCGAAATTCTATCATACAACAAATCTATTATTGTAACAATTCGCTCATCCACTGGACGTTCTATTCTATTTTTCGTCTCTTCTTATTTCATAATGATTTTTAAAAAATTGGAAGGGTTGAAAATATATTGTTCGAGTGTAGTACAGTGAGGAAGGCAAGAGAACGAGACAGAGCATAAGGGCGTACGTGCCATCGTTTCTCGGGGCTTTCCATTTTAAAATGTACGTGTCTCGCATCTTCCAGCATCAAGCCACTGGTATTATGTGCACTCATTCTACTTTTCCTCTTGGACGTCTCGTTTTGTTGCCCCGCTCTTTCCTCTCCATCACTGCCACACTGAAGCTTGTTGGCTCTTCTGGTGTACGATGCGATATTCTCCCTGCATTCTGCCTCGTCAAGGGAAATTCACGAGTTTCACGAGAGTTGGAGAATATTAAATGGCAAGAGATCAAGATTTTCATCACTTTTCTCTCTTTTTCATGTTTTCTCTTTGCTGCATTGATATTTATACAATGGTCTTTTTCATTCATTTGTCCATTTTTTCCTTAATTTATGAAAAAAATCATCATGAACATGACAGAATCATGTTCCTCAATGAAGTTTAATAAAAATGATCATTACCTTGAGAAAAATGAGTAATTAAATGAGAAGACTATGTATATTCAGATTGTCCTATTCAATAGTGAAGAAACAGAAAATCTCATCCCTTTTCGAAACGACTGAGTAGATGAAAGAGAAGCTCCATCCTGATGTTCGAAATTCCTAATAATTTCAAAGAATAAAAATAGAGAATGAGGGAAAGAATGATGGAAACGAGTCGATCTACTCATCTGTGATTATGTCTCACTCAGACATTCCTCATCCCTTTACATACACTGTCCTCCCTATTTTTTACTCATAAATATATATATCCTTGCGTAACCTCCAGACGCTCAGACGGGAAAACTGTACGGGGATGAGAAGAATAAGTAAAGAGAAAAATAACAAAAAAAAGAGCAGAAAAGAGAGAAAAAAGATGAAGAAAAGAAGAGATGAGAAAAACGAATCTTGAAAGAATGGAAAAAAAGGCGCTCAATGGAGGGCGCTAACAGTTGCTGAGGGTAGTTTTTTATCTTATTGTATTTCATGCCGCAAGGCTGTCTGCACGAATATATATCTACGTGTAAACATTTTGATAAAAACCATTTTTACCCGTTCTTTCCATATTTTTACTTCGAATTCACTCAATTATAAACAAATAGAAAATTCAATCGAGGAAAGCAATATCGATAAAGATCCTAGAAAAATCTGAAGCACCAGTGATGAGGGGAAGAGTGAAATTGAAGAAATCTAGTTCATCATTCTATGTATAAAGATAATTACTTGTTGTGAAATATCTTACAGAATGAATGAGGTAGAAATTCTTGATGATAACCTTTCTTCTTGAAAAAAAAAGAAATGAAAGCTTGGAAACTGGTTATTGCGGAAAAATTTCTGACGACAATTATTTCCGGGACATAACAAGTAATAATCGTCAGTTTAATTTGCACTGTAATTCTCAATTAATTAATTAATTAATGAGAATGGATCGAGAATTGTATTGAAATCGATGAAAAATCATATATATTCATATCTCTTTTTTTCACCTATAATTTAAATTTAATAAAATCTCGACTTTTTACTGATAGCCATCTACATTTGTAGAAATGCCCGTAAAAGTGCGTATGACTAACTCTACAAATGCTATTTGGCGGATTACAAATGCGACTAAAAGAGAGAATGTGAAATGTAACAGAAAGAGAAGAGGGCATAAGAGTGGAGTGAAAAAAAAAAATTATGAACGTCTGCCAGAGTAAATTGAAAAGGGCCTTTGTTGGCCATCTACTTTTTTAAAAAAGCTCTCTCGATAAATCAAGGAAAAACAGCAAAAAAAAATCAAAGCATTATGAAAAATTGAAGCTGATATAAGAGTTAAAAAATGTTATTTTCGACTTATCAGAGTCCATTTTAAGTGTTCATTATCTCTGCCTTTGGATTTGGGAGCAGTCAATGGAGGACATTGATATTACACACAAACACATTGATATGTATAGATCTATGGATATACAGATGTATGTATGTATATAGACCGTGAAGGAGCCAGATGGACCAGAGGGATTAATTAATCGTGCCCCTTGGCACAGCTACATGGTTGCGCAAAATTTGTTTATGTGTTAATACAATGTTCATGTGTGTGTGTTTGGATTTAGTGGAGAGAAGGGAGAGGGCAAGGGGAGAGGGGTGTGAAAGGGGTGCTGGCAGTGGGCATACGAGTGGGTGGTGGATAGAACGGCAGCAATTCCGCGTGTTGAACTCTGCCAACTGATACTCTAGCCACTGAAAATTCACTGCTGTTTAGTCTATCGAATTCAACAAATTATCTCTACATCCAAAGAACCATGTCATTGCAATTTACATTTAATTATTTCCCTTTTTATGATAAATTTCATGATTTTTTTGTATTAACTGATATCTGAAAAGTATTGAAATTGAAATTCATCATTAATATTTTCATTTTTCTCTAATGAATTTTCTCTGATCATAGTCAGAAATGACAAGAGAAATTAAGTGAATTATTTGCTTGGACACAGTGGGAAATTTCGTAGGTACACCCAACAAAAATCCGATTGTTGAGGTCATTTTTCGTAATCAGCACAATTGATTCTAGTCCACAGTACTAAATGTTTAGTGGATGACACCAAGTCTTTGTGTGAGAATTTTGATACGTGAGAACAGCGATGGCAAATGTCACTGCGACTAGGGGAAGGTGGGGCAAAATGGACATCAGAGGTAGAATGGACACATCTAAATTTTCAGGCAAATATTATGGAAAACTCTTGAAATTAATAGAAATATTGGCGGTAGATTGTTTTTGATAATTTCATTGGAAAGCTAAGGAAATTTTAGGCGGGAAACAAGTGCTGCAATCAATTTTTTTGAATTTTTGGCAATTTGGACTTTTTTGAGCATTTCAGAGGGGTAAAATCCTTTATTTTCTTGGAAATTTTCAGTTTTTTGAGAATATCTTCGGTTCTATTTGTAGTAGCGTAAAAATTCCGATGGGAGGTAAAAAGTGAGATCGTTTGCTATCGATTCATAGAGTTTTCAATTCAAAAATATCGATTTTTAAGGTATTTATGGGCACTTTTGTGAAACAGTTTTTTGCCTATAACTATCCCAAAAATTGATATTTTTCCAAACCCCATAAATCGATGGGAAATGAGCTCACCTTTCATTTCAGACCAACCCCGATTTGCTACGATCAATAGAAGCCGAGATATTTGCTAAAAAACTGAAAATTTTCAAAAAAGGAAAGGCTTGCCCCTCAAAAATTCAAAAAAATATCGAATTTTCAAAAAAATCGAAAAAAATACATCTGACACTCGTTTTCTGACTGAAATTTTCTCAGCTTCTCAATAGATTCATCAGAAAAAATCCATCTCTAACCTAATTAAACTCGAGAATTGCACCAGTATTAATTACTTTACTTTTACTTTATCTCCACGTTTAGTATTTAATAATTCATAAAATAATTAACATTTATACCTTATTGACAAGTGATATTAATGAGTTACACATGTATATTTTTCTATGTAAAGAATGAGGCAGTGGGAGGGTGTAAAACAAAAATTGTAGCACCAATAAAAGCAATATCTATCTATCCATCTCCAACCGTTTCATTACAATGTCCATTTTGCCCCATTCTCCCCTATATTAATGTTGTTAAAATTTCACTATTTTCAGTATCGTAAAGATGTTAGATTTTCCTTTTGCAAAAAAAAACAATTCGATTGTTGTTACTTTCGTGACTCTACGCAGTATCAAAGTTCCTATAATTGACAAATAATCATACTGATAATTTCACTATGCAAAAATTGTAATCACTAAATTGTGATCATCTCCTTCTGTTACAGTAGCTTCATATGGTTTGATTCACTACTTGACATGATGATACTAACTTTTCATGTCTAAACTTAGCATTACCAAATCCCAATGGTTAAGGTCGTCTCCAACTATAATCCTACTGTTAATAAAATTATATTTTTCTCTCTGTGTAGAATAAAAATAAGAGAGCAACTAATAGTCTGATTTCAATAGTTTTTCGAATTATCTAGAATTGAAGTTCCCACCAAACACTTCAAAGAAATCAAAATATTTGCTCTTCTATTAATGCCACAATAATTTATCCAAAAAAAAGTCAATAAGAAAAATTCAAAAAAATGAGAAACACAGAGAATTATAATAAACATAAATTGCAATAAAATAAACGGCAGAGAAAGAGTAGTGAGAAAAAAATAGAGAAGTTAGCAAATTAAAACAGAAAAGACGAAGAATCCACCATCTCCGTTCTAGAGTCTCGTCAAACCACCGCATTATCCCGCCTACCCTTCTCGTACACCGGGTATTGATTCCAAACCCCACCCTACCTTATTCTCATCCCTCTTCACCCCATTTCCGCCCGTCACATTTCTCTTTCTCTCTCCCTCTTATACATATATATATCCCTTTTCTCTCGTGTAGCCGTGGGAGTTTGGTACGTCGTTGCCGTTCCAACCCTGGTTGCTTCATTCTCTCCTCTCGTTCCAGCTTCCTTTCTCGTTTTCTCTCATACTATTTCTTAATTGTGTACACACGCTAGCTCTTTTCTACTTATAAAAAGACAGATGAAAGAAAAAAAGAGAGAGAGAGAGAATCACTTCCCATTTCCTTCTTTTTCCGCAACTTTCTCGTTCCCCCAATTTAAATTTACCACTCAACTGGCCAACAGGTCAGAACTATCCAAGCAGACGATAGGTTGAATGAATGACGATAAATACCAGAGTTGAATTGCAAAATTTCTCGGGGGTCTCGTTACTCTAATAATTTTGGTCAATTTCGTTCATATTTATTTAATTAATCTAATCTAATTAATTTCCAACAATTTTTCTTTTACATTCTCTCTTCTGCTTCCTTTCATTGAGAATCATGAGATGATAATAGTTGAATGATGGAGATTATTTTGATGAAATAGATGGAAAAATTGTGGTATTATTATTTCAATGATATAAGTAATCTTTTTTGAAAGTCGTCAGAAGTGATTTTATCGATTGCAAATGATACTGCAGTGTAGAATGTGAAACGGTCGTTTTAGGATCATAAAAATACGACAGGAAAACATTGAAATCATGAGATGATATGGATTGGATAAAACGATTGACAAATGAGTCCTATCTATTTATTGACTATCAGGTACTTCTAATTGTTCAATTACTGGATAACCCGTTTCTACCCACAGTCAACTGAAAGGTACTCAGGCAGTTGTGGAGGGAATAGCCAATTGTGTTGAATTACAGAAACGCTTGTCGATTCTAAAAGCGTTAGGGTTACAATTTCAATGGAATTCATTCTCTCTAAATTGGAGAGTTTACTTTTCCATTTATTCGTTTTTATTAGAGTGCATGGATATTATTTCATTGAAATAATCAATCTTTTTATTAAAAAAAAAAAATAAGTCCATTTTGAATAGTCAGAATTTAGCTCACAATTTTGGAACAATCATATGGAAAAGAAGCGATTTAATAGAATAGGATCTAAAATCAAAATAATCATATTCTCATAAATTTATTGACACCATGCAAAAAAATGTGATGCAATGGCAATCGACTGATATTTCAAGTAAATGACGATCAAACGAGATAGTTTGGAATGGATAGAAGTCATGGTAGCTTTTAAAATTCATCACGTGACGCATTGCAACTGCGGACATTACGATGGTATATACATATACATATATATACATCAGGAGGAAGGGGCAAGAAGAGAGAGAAAAAAGATAGAAGATTTGAATTATGCAACGTCGTGCTGGAGGAGAAACGGGAGGTTTCGTCGACCGTGTGCCTCTATGTTGAGTGCAAAAAAATGAGGAAATAGAAGAAAAAATACAATAAAAATGAAACTGGTTGAATATTTTGCTGAAAGCATATTTTTAGGGCATTTCAAGTCGTCAAATAGATAATCTGAATAGAAATTAATATTTTTACAAAATGCAAATTGTAGCCTTCAACAATTCTATATTCTTCATTTCTTCATATTAAGAAACATTCGATACCGCAATGATATTTTTAAATGAAACGTGTTAACCGATTTGAGTCTGAATAATTGATCTCATTACATATAGTACATTCGACCAGAGATAACCAAGGTGTGTATACTTGTTACATTATAAACCGCGTGTATGCACCTACGCATATTTACAGATGGCTGTATGCAATCAGCTATAATGCTGCTGTCAGCAGACTTTTCACGATAAAAGCCTTCTAAATGAGTTCTTTTTTTTTTCTCTTCATTCTCATTCAATACTGTATAATAACACACATTCACACACACAAGCTTAACAAGCTGATAATCTTTTATCACTATCTCAACTTGACCTCGAGATTTCGTTCTGTCTTCAATTTGAAGTTATAATAAAACATGAAGTAAATAGATTCACATATAATATTTTATAGAAAAAATGAAAAATTCATTATTGTAGCAATTTTGGCCAGGATCTTTGTAATTTTCACTTGCAGTTCATTTTTTATTTTTTATTGAACGCGAAAGATCAATTGTAATGCATTATGAATATTTTCATTTTTTTAATTCATTATTCTCTTTATTTTTACGGAGGTGCGGTGGACCTTGAGAGCACGCTCGATTGATCATTTCAAAAGCCAACACTATAATCTAGCAGAGCGACTACAGAGAATGAAAAGAAAAATAATATCATCAAATATACAAAGCTGAGACTGTGATTGTGATACAAACAGAGACCGGGAATTCCTCTCCATGCGACTGAAAATATTACATAATTCCTTAGCAACGTTATTATAATACACAGCAGTATCGAACCGACCTACAAATCACAGGTCTTTCCACCTAGTTGCGCGCTCTCACAACCGAAACCGTCCTACAATATCGTCATATGTAGCATCTCAGCCTTCTATTTGTCATCTTCTTTGGCGAATAATGTATTAATAATTGCAATCCAAGAGTTACATTCCCAAGATTGTTGCAGCAATTGATTTGTCGAATAATCAAGTTTTAATCACTTCTGTCTGATAATTTCTATACCATTGGATATGAATATTTGGCCTATTTAAGGTAATTCGAATTTTTCCACGGGACAAAAGGTCAAAGAATAAATCAAAGCTATCATGCGCAACTTGTTAAGGATTCCGTAAATTGAATTCTGTATTTTTGTTCATTTTTTTTTCTCCTAGGAATTGTCGTGAAAATTCTTGGATGGCCAACTTAACTGACATTATTATTTAATTTCGAGAATATCAATTTTTTTGTGAATTCGAGAATTTCTCATGCATAGATTAATTGATTATACTGGTAATGTCTGTGCAATAATTATATACTTTATATGTGATTTTGCTCAAAATCTAGGAGGGGAGAGGTGCTGCAATTGTAACAAGGAGCAATTGTAACATTCATCAAATCACTGACAATGCCATTGAAAATCATTATTTTTCTTTTTGTAAATTATTTGAAATAGTAATTTATGAGGTGAACAAAAGTTTCAGCTTTTAATAATGTGCCAATATTTTAATATTTACAGTTCTTTAAAATACGCGTGAAAACATTTTTTTTCACACCTCACAACTTTTTCAGCAACAATTTTGTTTTTTAATATTATTATGCGGGGCTTGCATGAATACTTCAATAGACATATTGCGAATAAAATATATCATAGTATTTTATATTAATTTTTTATTGTTTTATCATAATTCGATTTCTATTATCAATTGATCAAAGGGCATTATGTTACAATTGCAACCCTTACACGCCGTCATCTTGATGTCTGTTTTCCGTCAAATAAATTCATTTACCAATAAGTTAATGTTTATTTTAAATCATTCAACTAAATTGGTATCATAAAGGACACTATAGAGTAACTCCCTGATAGAATTGTAATTAAAAATTTCGAAGAACAAAAAAATAATCGTAAAAACGAAAAAATTTTGTTACAATTGCAGCACCTCTCCCCTATATTTGACTGAAAATTAAAAATCATTCATCTTCTCTTTCAATATAGAGATGTGAGTTCTTCTAATGGAAAAGTAAGAGAATAAAATGGATTTGAGAGCAAAAAGTGGCTCGTAAAAGGATTATTAAAACGAGTTTTGAAAAAGTAAAACCGACACACCTGTTGAAATGTGAGCCATGAGACACAGGAAAATGGTGGTTTGAGACCGAGAAATCAGCTTCCGGTTGAAACCAATAGAGACAAATACGAAGGATAATTCATTGATCGATTGTATACCAACTGTTTCCTTTTCATTCAGCCTTTTATTTATCAAGTTTCCACCATCATCTCTTTTTTTATTTTCAGTGCAATACTTTGAGAAAACATGCTTGTTACTATTTGTTAACTTGAGAAAAGGTGTTCGAGCAGTTTCACAGGAATTGCTACTGCTTCTTCCTGAATCAATTTGTCAAACGAAGAAATTTGTTTGTTTTGCTCCATTCCAGATTCGAGAAAATCTTTTTACGTAATACAATTTAATCATTTCGAGTGAGAAGAAAAAATAATCCTTCAAATACAAATGGAAATCCAGTACAATTATGGGTTGATAGACGTAATACATTTAATTGATATTAAATTAATGAGTTTTCATTATTCAGTATTTTAATATCATTTTTAAGTAATGAGAACAATTAGAATATAGGGCCACACAACCAAAAGATGGACAGTTTCTTTTATCGCAGATTTTCATAAATAAATGAATGATTCTCATATTTTTCACGTCAATTCCTGATTATTACATTTATCTAGATTTATAAATTATTTATTACCTACCGATTGTTGGAAATTTGAAACTATATCTTTGCAAATATGCAATTGTCAATTTATTGAGGGTTTAAGTTATTTTCCATTTTTTCTTTGATTATCTTTCATTATTTTTGCTTTATCCAAGTTTGATTGATTTTAAGTCGATTCATTGTCTATTTTTCTGTACATCATCCTTTTCTGCAACTTTTTAACGTGAATTGCCTATTTCATATGACCTGGTGAAGTCTAATATTTCCCTAACCGTCCATCTACTGGTCATGTTACCCTAGAATGAAGACGAAAAATATTTAAAGACACTTACCTTGACGGGGGCACGGAAGAGTGATGCGGCAGCGGACGCGTGGGAATTGGCATGATGATGGTGGTGGCCGTGGTTGTGGTGACCATGGCGAGTGTCTGGACCACCACCCGCCGCCGCCTGCTCCGCCTGGACCGACATCGCCGCGCGTGCCTGACGCTCACGCTCCCGAAGCCGGTCCCGGTCCACACTGAAAATTCAAAAAAAATAATAATATAATAATGTTGAAAAAAATTCAACTTAAATGGTAAATCAATCGTATTACTAATTGCAGCAGTTTATCTATGATGAATTGCGCAGTTTTTATACGAGAATCATTCAAGCTTATTGAAACTTGGGGTAAAATGGAATACGGAATATTTTTGATATTTTATACTATGAAATTAATACTTGACCAAATTAGTATATTACTTAACAAGTGCGGCCAAGTACTTTTTTACCCATGGGGCTGGAAAAATGGGTTTCTAACCTCACTTTGCTTGGTTTGAAACGCATTTTTTCAGCACCGTTGGGCAAAAAAATACTATACGCACCATGGGTGGATAAAAGTTGATTTCGAGAAAATTTTCCCGCTTAACTTTTTTTGAAATGAACTTTTTTTCGCCCTAGGAGCGTAATGTACTATTTCTGACGAAAGTAAGAAAGACACGAGTCTGAATATCTTTACGGCAAGTGCAAAGTACTGTTTTTTTACACACGACGTGTGGAAAGAGCCACTGTCCGCACGCGTGGCGTACGGAAAGTGGCCACTTTCCGCACGGCGTGCAAAAAAAGTAAATGTTCAGACTTTTCTTGAAAGTCTGGAGATTTGATCATGAGACGAGTCGATGGACATCGGGTCAACTCGGCCAATCTCGACTGGGCGACAGGCTCAAGCCGGTAGTGCTACGGAGAAGCACTTGGCAGTCTATCTTACGGCTAATCACGATGTAAACGTGTGTGAATCAACGGCTTTTATCTATTGTCTCGGTTCGGTCAATTATCAATCGGTTACTTTATCCATTAATTAACGGCACGGTTCATATCAATATTAATTATCATATGTATTTTATCCAACG
The DNA here is from genome assembly GCA_963921955.1 of Aleiodes alternator. NCBI lineage: Eukaryota > Metazoa > Arthropoda > Insecta > Hymenoptera > Braconidae > Aleiodes > Aleiodes alternator. The sequence continues at coordinate 6,259,256 of OY998100.1, read as the reverse complement.
AACAACAGTGCAAATTATATCTATTTTTATATAAATCCGGCTTCTTTCATTACTATCGATACCTGTCCCAATTTCAGACCAGCGTCGGTGCTATTTTGGGGGCATTTTATCTATTAAAAAATACAGTCCACTTAAAACATCAATTTTCGGCTACAACATCTAAGGTAAATCATCAAAACCCAAACATTGGTCCTTCGAGCCGGATCGGCCGGCTCATAAAAAATCCAAAAGGAACGGTGGCCAATTCTCGGACAATTAACATTGGTCCTTCGAGCCGGATCGGTGGCTCGAAATTATCTATCGAAGGACATTGGTCCTTCGAGCCGGATCGGCCGGCTCGGAATTTATGTATCAAAAAATTTCGGTGATTAAAAAACCACGCGGCGTGGTTAGAGTGTCAGTGAAAAATCGGACAAAGAACAATTTATCTAATTAAATTTATCAATTGAAACGGACAGGTATCGCGGTAAATTTATCCAAAGAAAAGTGTTGTGCATAAAAAAGGTTGTGCTGTGAACATAAAATGCGGATAAAAAGTTCGGTTAAAATCAAAAGGACGCTTCTAGAATAATCCAGTGACGTCATCGGCTTCGGTTTCGGTTAGCAACAGGCATCGAACATTCTAGAATTTTATTTCATCATTTATTCGGAAATATTATTTGTCTCAATTTGAGGCAAAAGGGACAAACTGTGCGGTATCATAAACATTCGGTTTGTTTACACCAGTGGGTCGGTTCAAAAATCACGTGCGGTCAGTGTGATACTCGAAGTGTTATTCGGATGGCTTCGGATCAGCTCGGCAGAGACAGCTATCTACATCTCTCTCACTCCGGGGTCGGCACGTATCGGCGGACATCGAACAGCTTCGGACTCAGTGGTCTGTCGACACACGCACAGTATCCATCCCCACTCCTACTATCCAGCGGAACGGCCCGGCAGTGCGTTGTGATAGTCAGAGGCCACTATAGCAGCAATGAATTGGGTACCCCCTCCCAAAGAGAATAATCCATTATCCAAGGTATCAATTAAAAATGACAGGAAAATCTTGGATAATTTGCAACGATTTTCGAATCAAGTATCAAGATTGAGGGAAATGGCAGTTTATCTGGAACTTTATCTTCGGTTTCTATGCATTTGGAATTTTATCTTGGGATCCAATTCATCAAGAATCAATTCTTCGGAATTGCATCATTGGTTTCACTCTATCCAAGGAATCAATCGGCCAGGGTGTATCATGGGGCGGCACAATGTAGAGGCCAGGCACATCTATATCTAACAGCGGTGGCAATGCATTTTTTAGTAATGCAGTTATTTAAAAAATCAAAATCGGGTTTATCAAATTCTCCGGAAAAGCCGACGATTATCAATACGGAGGCAGCGGCAATGTGAATTACATCGACATCGTTTACCACATTCATGGCAATAATTCATCGGCGGTTCCAGCTCATCAGTGATTCATCATCGGTTCCAGTTCATCGAAAAATTTATTATCGGCTTCATTCATCCAAATTTATTATCGGCTTCATTCATCGATTATCAAGGAACTTATGGTATCCAGGACTTCAGATCAGCAGCTTTCGGATACACACGATGAAATTTACGACTTCATTCATGTGGCATCCGGAGGCAAGGTGGGACGCGGATTCATCATGCAGCGGCGATCATCATGCAGACGCAATTCATCGGATTCTTCATCAATATCATCAACAACGGGGGATAAACCAATCTTAAGTTGAGTATGCCTTCAATAATTATCAATTCAATTATCATACGGCTACTCTACTGGTTTCCCCCTCTCTCTTTTCACAGATTCATCAAGGAATAGTGCCGTGAAACAGGCATTCAATGGGAATATCACGGCAGCAGCATCAATTAAACCAGCATCAATCGTGAACGTGAAGGTCACTAACTCTCGGACCCAGACATTGGTCCTTCGAGCCGGATCGGCCGGCTTACATATAATCTAAAAAATCATCCATCGAAGGACATTGGTCAAAAGAAGGTCACGAAAGAATCATCGGAAATAAGCTCTTCATCAACTACTACGGCTACTTCATCAATAACTCTAACAGTTGAAGCAGCTGATGAAACTGCTTACCATCGAGAATTTTCAAGTCTTCAAGTCCATCATCAAGCAAATGAAGCGACGGTGCTTCACGGGTCAGGCGGCTCATTCTCATCAGTGGTACTGCTTGCTACTGCTAGAGTCCAGGCAATAGCAGCACATGGTACTGCAAAACTTCCGGCAAGAGCTCTGATGGATACAGGATCAGAGATAACTTGCATTTTGGAAGCATTGGCACAACGGCTAAGGCTCAATCGGATATCGGCATTCATCAAAATCCTGGGCATCGGTGGCAAAACCTTCACATCGTCCAGGGAAACAGCGGAACTCCATCTACAATCGAATCATGAGCCGGAACAGATTGTGAGAGTTGATGCTCACATTCTACCAAGGTCAACAGCACAACTACCATCAAAAGGTTGTGAATCATCATCAATCAATATTACGAAGGGACTCAAACTGGCGGACAACGACTTCCTCAAATCACGGCACATCGACATCATAATTGGAGCGGACAATTATGCCAACATTATTGGCAACGGAATAAAAAAGGCATCGGACGGCAAAATAGCTGCGCAGCTAACCATCTTCGGATGGGTCATCTACAGTCCAGTCAGCTGCATCAACAACGGCATCAGGAAATCCCTAACTGCAGTACGGGAGACCAGTGCAGATTAGCTATTGGAACTATTTCGGCGGTTTTGGTGCCTAGAGGAAGCCAACTACAATCGACATCCGGATAAGCTTTTCAATCAAGAAGAGCTTGAGTGTGAAGAATTCATCAAGAAGACCCATCAAAGGGATTCAACGGGAAGGTACATCTTCCGGCTTCAACTCAAATCCTCTGCTTTGGTGCTAGGAAAAGTTAGACCTAAGGCCTAAAGTCTTCTACATCACATGGCTCGGGAAATTATCAAATCATCCAATCTTCAACAAGTTATACACGGAGCTTCTGGAAGCATATCTACAAAGAAGACGGATCAGACCAGTGACCTGGTTCATATGGTTGGGTTTGGCGCGAACATCTTACAAATGTTCTGACAAAACCAATCAAACCCGGCGGAAAAACGGTTATCCAAAGAAGACGAAGGTGGAATACATCTCACAGTCATCTCATCAAAGTCTAAAGGAGATAATCAAAGAATCAAGGGGACGTTGCATGGCGGGCGGCTCCTCACTTTATAAATGGGTGTTCAACATCATCAAGAGGCCTTAATGGCTTGGAGATATCATCAAATCAACGGGCTACTTTATCAATCAAAAATCCCGCGGAAATAGCACATTCGGTCTCGGCGGGCGGCAACCTCATCAACACAATCAACTATCAACAGCATCCAAAAATAATCAACGGATTAGCTCGGGAATTATTCATCAACAATCATGAAGGTTTAATGTCCAAAGGAAACTTCATCGAATGTCAAGCAGAAGCGGCATCATCAAAGAACCTTGGCACAATCATCATGGGACCTGATAAAATCCACGGGAGCGATAACGGTTGCAAACGTTATCAAACTCTAGGTGATATCGAGTCATTTAATCATCTATTGAATGTTACAGGTTAATCACATCTCCATTCAAGTATTCGGTCGACAGCTTACTTGAAAGAGATCCGGAATGTATCCATCAACGGAATCAGAGGCATCATTATCATCATCGAATTAGTTTCGTCAGGTGACGAGGCGGGCGGTATGTTCAGACTTTTCTTGAAAGTCTGGAGATTTGATCATGAGACGAGTCGATGGACATCGGGTCAACTCGGCCAATCTCGACTGGGCCACAGGCTCAAGCCGGTAGTGCTACGGAGAAGCACTTGGCAGTCTATCTTACGGCTAATCACGATGTAAACGTGTGTGAATCAACGGCTTTTATCTATTGTCTCGGTTCGGTCAATTATCAATCGGTTACTTTATCCATTAATTAACGGCACGGTTCATATCAATATTAATTATCATATGTATTTTATCCAACGAACAACAGTGCAAATTATATCTATTTTTATATAAATCCGGCTTCTTTCATTACTATCGATACCTGTCCCAATTTCAGACCAGCGTCGGTGCTATTTTGGGGGCATTTTATCTATTAAAAAATACAGTCCACTTAAAACATCAATTTTCGGCTACAACATCTAAGGTAAATCATCAAAACCCAAACAGTAAAATTTCCAAATAATCGAGAAAAAAAAATTTTCACACATGTTTTCTGCCTAAAATTTCCTTAGCTTTTTAATGGAATCATCAGAAATTTCGTATCTCGAACCGTTCAATTGGAGTGCCCACCTTCCCTTATTCAAAGCTTTCAATATACACTCCCATAGCTCTCTCTTATATTACTATATATGCTTACTAGAATGAAAAATTTACATTCTTCAATTTAAAATCTCGGGAAGAATCTGAACAATGCGTGTTTTTTGAAAAAAAAAGTGTGAGTTTTCAAGTATCTTTCAAGCAGTAATGAGTATATGTATGATCTAATGTAACACGATGAATGAAATGGAATAAAAGTAGCAAGTTATTGTCGTGAAACAGAAAAGATGAAGAGAAAAAAAAATGTTATGTAGGCAATGAGGAGGCAGGAGGAAACGGTTTTATTGGAGTATGCGCGCGCGCGCAATGGACAAGACAGAGATTCAGAATATTGAAGTATGATGGGCAATGCTGAAGTGAGTTAGAGGGAAAGAGAATGAGTTGTCGCGTTTATTTTGAGCACTATGCGAAGGCTAAATACCGGAATATTAGTCGGCAAATTCTCGATTATTCCATTCGGAAATTTTTATTCCATTCAAAATATCATATTTTAGTGAATGCTTTACGAAAAATGAAAATATTATCATTACACTATGTAGAAATAGTGAAATTTAATATTCTAATAGGTATTATCACACTTGTAATTGATAATAGTTATTAGCACAGTTGTTCTTCTGACTAGTTTTAAATGATAAACCAATGATATAAAATTCTCAATAATTGAAAAATAAATAATTCATTCTGCACTATTTTAATGCTGTAATAATTATTCAAATATGGAGTCATGTTTTCCCTCAACACTGACACAATCACATTGTTCACGAGAATCAGGATTATAATGCACGAAAATGAAGTGACAAACATGACAGTTCGATGAGTATAACGATAAGTGAGGAAAATGAAAAAAAGATGATCGGCCTTCAGAGAATCTCCAGATCTCACTTGGCGAAATGAAACAAAGGAAATATGTATGAGGAAAAAAATAAAAGTACAAGCAAATAAATCAGTACATGAGCTTATATTATTTCATGGTTTCTGTCTTTCATTTTTCATTCGTTTTTTTATTTTTTCATTGAAGAGTGACGGAAGCCAGCGAGAGTCGCCGAGTTAATCCGACCATAAAAGCGAAGGATCTCGGATGTTGTGCAGAGTGCAGAAGATGAAGATAACGAGAGAGAGAGAGAGAGAGAGAGAGATAAAAAAAGGGGGGAGAAAACTTCTTGACATGCTACAGGCGCACGATCGTTCGCTCAAGCAAAATGAGACGCAGATGCGCGGATAACAAATCCTCTACTTTTGCCGCGACCTCAAAGAGGGAGAATCCACCAAAACACGAGTGAATCAGTCCTCTGTATACATATGAAATTTAAATTATTTCTCTCAAAAACTTTTTCAATTTTTCTCCGTTCTATTCGGTAACATTCCCAATTAGAGAATGAAAAGTCAATGAAATTGCATATTTATTTCAAGAGGACTTCGTTATTATGGCAACATTCATTCGAATCTCATAGAGGACAGTGGATTAAAAAACGAATCTTCCAATAAAACATCTAGATATAGAATTTTTTGATGATGCCAATGAAAATTTAAGGAAATTTTCAATGATGAACAATTTTCTGAAAATTTGACTGTCTGTAGTAGTAATCTGGAATTGTTCTGAGATTAAAAATAACAGCATTCGGCATCAATTCATGTTGTTTAAAAAAAAATTACTAATTCTTGAGTAACTTGTAGTTAATCTTATGAAATCCAGTTTTCACCAAATGAGTACCTTAAAAATTGATCTTAGAAAACCACAAAAATCGCTGGCAAATGATCTCTCATCTTATATTTAGAATCGCTACTCCATGTCGCTACGAGGAGTAATAAAACCGTGGATATCCATGAAATACTAAAAAATTTCAGAAAGAGTAAGGCCCTCGTTTTCCGCTGAAGAACCAAATTTAAAGAAAATTTCCAAAATTTTGTATGTTACTTCTGCTATGTCACTATGAATGAATAATTACAATGAAATCATAATAGAAAGATGGGAGCCATTATGTGGGAGTTTGCAAGTTGCCACTCACATCAATCCAACCGATGATGATCAAACACAACTGTTGAGAAGAGGGCATCAAGAAAGTGCAATAGTGACAGCATTAATAGTGTATCTTATTGTTTAGTTAACTTGCAATGTTGTTGGGACTTAGCATGAATGTATTCAAGTGTAATCTGACAAAATGCTAAAAAATGTCAAGGTAATTCGATCAAATTCCGAGTATTATAATCATAATTTATGAGACTAATTGTTATAGTGTATTAAAAGTGAGGTTAAACTCAGAGGCTCTAATGTTTTCATTTATTTTCAATTTTGAAAAAAAGTAGATAATTTGTATTTTTCGTCTTTCAGAGCCTGATGAAGCTTAAATTAAAAGCGAAAAGTCGCGAATTGACAATATTTTAGTATTGAATTCACAACCTCCCAATCTTCCATGACACTTATTTAATCAATTACTGCATGGGAATGAATCCGATTATTAATAGAAAGATGATTTCCTTGTTGTCTTTGATCAAAAAAATGAAAAAACAAGTTCTTTGACACAATGTAACTCAAGAAAAAAAGAGATGAGAAGGGAGTCGCGTGCCCACTGGAAATTCGCGTGAGTTTTATCGACAAGCAGCGTTAAACCGTTATTTATGTTGTCCGCGTGCAGCTAGCTCGCATTTTTCACCCTTACCAATCACGGGTATATCTCTTGTGTACTCTACAACTATAAATACATTTCATCCAATCCATCCCCACTCTTTCATGTCACCTCCTCTACTCCACTCTTGCGCCGTCGCCGCCACTGCCACCACCACAGTTTCGTGATCAACGTATATAATATCTGTAGTTCGTTATATTCCCCAGTTAAATCTGTCGTAATAATGTGATTGATTAATTTTCATAGTTATCTCATTTCATTGAAATTCATCGAGAAATTCAAATGCACCCTTCCCTGACCTGTATTAATATTATTTAGCGTATATAGAGAATGAAAAATTCGTGAATAGAACGAATTATGCATGTCCTTGGTGCATTCACACGATTCGCAGAGACTTTGCGAAGAAAAAGGATAAAATGCAGGAAAATGCATAGTTTGAAGAGAGAAAAGGAACACAGTCAAGGTGCACTTTGCCTTTTCTACGAGCGTACAAAGTCTCTTTTGTGTCGTACCAGTGCACCTGCATCGATCTAATATAGATGTCCCTTCCTTTACTCTCGAAAATTCGCCAAAGACAATCAATGTGATGACGTCCTAAAAATTTTGCGATTCATTTACCCTTCTATTTAATCTCGTAAAAACATATTTTAAAAGGTTATGTAAATATGTGATAATGGAAAAAGAGGCCGAAGAAATTCATATAAACATCGATTCTGAATAATTCCTCTTAGTTCACACGCTGGCAATACTTTTGTCCCGAAAATGAGCTCCCCAGAAAAACTTGATTGATTCTGACTTATTTGAGGGTGTAGAATACGAATTTGTTAGTTATTTTACTCTCCGACTTGCCTTTCTAATTGTTATTAACAATTTCATTGTTTAAGCCGTCATTGCGTAAAAACTAAGAAACTCACAAAGAAATACTTCAAACAAAAGTTGTTTGTCTTTTCAAAATGAAGAGATTAGTTTTTTTACGTCGCGATAACTTCATTTTTAACCGAGTTACGGCCGTATAACCGTTCAAACAGACCATTTTCGGGACAAAAGCATTGCCAGCGTGTGAATTATCTAAAGTTGACTGAACATTTACAGTTCAATTTATTACATCTAAAATAAATTAGTTACTGTTTACCCGGCTGTGAGCTTGTCACGCCAGCTCTGTACACACAATCAAATGAAACAATGAAGAAATGAAAACAACAACAAGAATTATAATTTCATCCGTGGATTCCTATTTGAGTGGATGGACATGATTTTATAATTTATTCTGAGAAGATACAATTGGTTGTTGCACATTTATGTGTGAGTTTGGAGATTAGATTTCACGAGTTGTACGTTTGGTGCTTTCGAAATTTCTACGATTAACTCGAAGGATCGATATCTCACTTGTCCCGGCAATCGGCTTATCGCAGTTTGTGTTTCCTCCCACTTTGTCACATATCTCCTTCCTTCTCCACGCATGCCTTCTCTCTTCAACCATTCTAAAACGTTCCAGTGGACACAAGTCTGGCACCTAACCCCCCTTCCTTGTGATGATTTGTATACGTGATTCTAAGCACGTGCTTCAACGTAAAGCAACACGCGCGACCTCTTTTTACACTTGATCGCTGTTTTTTTCATCCTGCACTATTTTTTTTCTCATTAGATATTTCAAGCATTCGAATGTGATATGATTGAGTTATTCTTTTGCCAATAGAAACTGCTGAAAATATCCGATATTTGCTTTGATTCGATCTTTGCTTTGATTTTCCGGCACTAAAGGAAATCATTACGATCAAATACTTTGTTGTTACAGATTGATGACGTCATCGGAAGAACCCACATGTAGCGACAAGCTTCGAACATGAAAAATAAAAAAAATGTTGATGAATAATGTTACTACGGGACAATGTACGTCTGAGAATTTTATTATCATAACTGACGCGTTCAAATGTTTTTCATGAGCCAAGTATATGCGACACTACTCACTAGCCCAACGTCACAGTGTGTCCCTACCATCGATATTTTACCACGAACTACAAGAAAAACATCACTTGGCTAACAATTATAAACATCAACTTATTGTGATTAATTGCCTCTCAATAAGAATTATCATCGGAAGTTTGGATACAAAAAAAGCAGTAGAACGAATTTTATGGAATTTCCATCACTATGTTTTGTTAATCTTGTTGTATACCCACTCCCAAAATCTGGGTTTTTCCCAACTGACCCATGAGCTAACCCTTATAATTACTTTATTGCACTACTGTTCCCAAATTCTCGAGTACAAGCAATAACTGTTTCTTGTGGAGTTTCCCCAAGTACCTGAACCCTGTAAATTTTCCTTAATTCTACTGACCAATCAGCTCTCAGGAATTCATCCCTCCTGACTCCGCTGAAGTCGTAGATATAAATATTAGGAATATTCAGTCAATAAGCAGATTCAAGTAAATCACCAAGTTGTGAACACCCACAAGAGTACCTTTATATATAACTGTAGATAGATTTATCCATCTTTAATAAATAGATTCTGTGAAATAGTTGTGTTTACTTCAATACTTACAACCCGGAATCCAACAATCTTATCCCTCAATTCAGAAAATCGTAGTAATAATACAGAAAACATTAAGACTTGAGAGCACAAATCATTTTTCCTATTTTTTTTTCCCCTTTTAATAATTTGAAAAGAATTTAAGAAAAACTCACCGAATATTCAGGAACACGACTGTGTTCGACGTCGAGCCGTATCCAAATATAATTCTGACGTGTTAATTCCGATATCACCACCAACGCAATCTTGTATCACACTACGTGATTCTATTGGTATAGTAGTTAGTAACTTAGGGTCACTTTGTGCTCTCATAATTCAATGAATTCTTTTTATCGCCTTTATATAAAGCACCCTAACCACTCACAAACCCCTATTTTACTCCCTCCACTTTCCTTCTTTATAGTTTTATTTTACTTTATACACCAGTGAAAATAATTCGAAATAAGAAAAATTATTAATTCACAGGCAGCCACTTATTTTTTTGTTTTGTACTAAAAGAATGGAGAAAAATGTGTACACTTTGAGACAACACTTGTCGTGAAGTAAAAAATCCGACGTGGCCCTGAGGAAGCGGCTAATCCAGAAACGCGCGCTTCGACGTAACCACGTCAGTTTTTATTAATTTATTTTCCTTCTACTTCTTTTCATTAGCAATTGACAATTAAATCACACTTGTTTATTATTATCTTGGCTCATTCAATATGACAGAGTAATGATCCTTTGTGAAACCACTAAAAAAAAGATAATCTCAGAAAGGGTAATTAATTTTTTTTCGAGTTGAAAAATGATAAATCATGAAAAAACCTCGGTTAAGTGCCTTCTTCTTGGCTATATATTTCGTGATAACCATGTATGGCATTACACTTGTGCCTTGATGTGTGTTGTGTGCGCGACGTGAGCACGAAAGGTCACCTCTGCGTCGTTACTTTGGTTATATTATGAACGAGGAATACTCAATGTAGAAGAAAGAAAATACATAAATAAAAAAAACAATAGACAACACTTTAATGCCACTGACTGATTGTGGAAATGTGTGCATTAAGGATAATAATCGAATGAAGACGATCGAATATCACAAACAGGATCTTTTCAAATAAGCTCGTAACACTTTTCACTGAATATTCCTAAATGAAATAAGCATTGGGTAAAAGAATAAAATGACAATACAATTAAAATTAATCGTATGAGAAATAATTTTTCTCCAAGAATATTCACACTCACATCACTCCATATTTCGATTCTTTTATCCTCTTAGTCATTAAAACTCAACTTGATTTTTCACTTTTTCACTAAAGAATAACCAAATCGAACAAACTTTTAATTACAATGAATTTCCACGGAAAATTCGACCATCACAAGTTTAATGAGGTACAAAAATATATTTATTAATTAAAGCTAAATGAATAAACAAAAGGAAGAAAAAAAAACGTCACGAGTATTTCACAGTATGTCGTGGAGAAGCAATGAGGCGATTAGAGCTCAAGTGAAACTGGCACTTTCCTGTCGTGACTGAACCACGCACACGAGCCAACTGATACTACAGCGTGTAAGAAAGAGATAAAATAACGAAGGACAGTGTAAAACGGTGGTTCTAGCGTCAGAGCGAGATCGCGCGCAGTTCGGTTGGAAGGAAAGAGAGTACTCGGTTTGTAGTAGTAGTAGTAGTAGTAGTAGTAGTGTATACAGTTGAAACAATTCGAGGAAGAGGGGCGGTGAGAGGAGCGGTAACGGCGACGAACGAACGTAGATTCTCGTGGGAGTGGAAGAAGAGCTCATGGATGGTGGTGGTAGTAGTAGGTAAAAGAGAGAAGGTAAAGAGTCAAGGAAAGAAAAAAAAAAACGACGAGGAGGACTATGAGGGAATATATAAAGGAGATTCTACAATGGCCGCAACGCAATGAATTCCGGACCGGAATCATTGCGGCTGGCTCATGTTTGCGGAAAAGTTCCGTATGGCAACGGACGCATTCCCTGTCAAAAAACATGAGTAACCTCCCTTCGAAGTCTGGATCCGGTTTTTTTTACAAAGCTAAAAGCCTCTTTGAAGAAAATACAGACATATCAATGACTCTGTATTGATATAATACATATACCTATAATATCATTATTCCGGACGGAATTCATTGCGCTGCGGCCATTGTAGAATCTCCTCAAGAAACGCGTGAGCAAGAGGAAAATTCGCACACGAGCCACTCGTCCCTCGACCTTTGACGCAAAATCTCCTACTTTCGCCATATACTCAAATGAGAAGAAGACGAGAGTATTCGGTAGTTGAAGAGGAAAAAAACGACATTACAATACAATGTACCGGAGGTACATCATCATCAGAGAGAGGAGAAGAAATGATCGCCAACTGTTATATAGAATTTTTTTTTTGAGGTGAAAAGAGAGATTCTTTTTCTTTGACAGCTCGAAGATAAGAAAGAGCAACAGAGAAAGATTGGAATTATGGCAACCAATACATAAACTGAGGAGGGTGAGGAGGAGGAGGAGGGGGGAACTGGCGCGCGCGACGAAAAGGTGGGAGATTATCAAAATGGCTGCTCGACCGTCACGCCGCCTCACTCGGAAAACGTGGGAGAGATCTTCACTGTTATTCTCCCTCTTTGTCCATTCTGTCTTCGTTCTCCTCTCACTACCAGCACACAAGAGAGACAGAGACGTTAAATACTAGCTCGAGACGAAACCCAAACGCCGCACACCACCCAACTGGCGGCATTTCACTTCCCCCTGAACTGTTGACCAGAGGGATGCCACCACTCTGTATGTGTGTAAATTCTCTCGCTCTTGGAAATTTCCTCACTAGATATATATCTATACATCTACTTCCCTCTCTCCTTTGAACTTCCCTAGCCCTCATACCTATTTGTCTGTATACTGGGATGCGTGGAATTTGATATGCATCTCAATTGGTGAATCATTGTCCTAATGGTTTCCCTCACTCAAACAATTGAGGGCTTCGGTTGATGCGCGTGCATTAATAGATCATGCGCATGTAAACGATAAAGAGATGACGTGGATCCATCGGATTTTCTAATTACCGAGATATTCCGGACACCCAATGGGTTTTTTATGGAACATCTTGTTCATCACTTTATCGTAAAATTCACTTTCATAAATTTATACTTTCAACGAATTCGAATTGAGGTTAATTACATGAAATCGACTCGTGTTGACAATGTGGATAGTTCGAGGAATTGCCGTTGAAATATGTCCATGCATCATCTTGAATTCTCGAAAAAAGGATATTTTCGAAGGTTAAATAATACTCTCTTTATCTCTGTCCCTCTCTCTTTTAAAAACGCAGATTTACCGAGATTCAACTCTTGTCTATGTTAAAAAAAACATAAAAACAGTAAGAAAAAATTTTACAAAATAACTTCCAAAAAAACCCCGACAAAAAACTTAGAACAAAAAAAATTTAACAAAAAAAAGCAACAAATTTTTATTTATTATTTATTTGTTCCTCTAATCATGACAAAATGCTCTAGTTATCCATAGAAAAATAGAAAGCACATCCGATGCACTTAAGATAAAAATATAAAAATCCATACGAGAATAATAATTTTTTGTTTTTCTGGACTCAACCTGAAATTACAATACATTCTCTACAATAACACAACAGATAATTCCAGAAACATACGACCACTGCTCGCAAATGAATGTCTACAAGACATCACATTGGAACAATTCCTCCACTTTTCACTTGCATGATCATCACACTAGTCAAAGAAATCGAAGAAAAGTGAAAATTTGATGATAATGAAAATTCCTCACTAAATACAAATCGACATAATCCTTTTGAAAATATAAAACAGCTTCTCGCTATGTATTGAAAGAGTAGCGTACAGAATTTTTCAAAAGTTAACAGTGTTTCTCAAGTAAACATAAAAGAAAATTAATTACAAAAGTTTTTTTGTCGGAGTTTTTTTTGTTAAGATTTTTGTTGTTTGACGTTTTTTTGTCAGGGTTTTTTTGACGGAGTTTTTTGGATGTGAGTTTTTGAGACGTGCCCCCACCTCCCGCCCCAGCTCAAAAATTTGCTTGAGTAATTAACGCTACATGTTGGTTTTCTCTCCCGACCTATGTCGTATATTTCCAACACTGTATAAGAACCGATGGTAAATTTTATTGACAGACTGTACGCAACCATGGGGACAAAGGTAAAGAAGATGGGAACAAGAAGAATGATGGATTTAAATGAAATCGGTTATTGTCCAGAGAGAGAGACAGAGATACTACTGGAGCAGACGGATGTCAGAGGAAAACAGAGCTGAAGGGGCAAAGGGAGGAGAAAGAATCGACAGAGGGGACCATGCGCGCACGTGTGTATATACGTGTTTGCACGACAGTAGTTTCCACGTTAGTGGACGAAGGCAAGCGGCATACCATAATACAGCTCTCTTCTTCTCACACTCTGAGAGAGAAGAGAGAGAGATGGATGATATACTTTGTCTCTTATTCTTCCTTCCTTTCTCTCTCTGTTTTTGCCTCCAATGCTCTCTAGAAGCTCTATTCTGTTCTGATGATCTCCGCACCATCCGTCTCGACGCGATCACGACATACCAAAATGGCGGAAAGACCGATACTAAAACGAAATACAAAAAGTAATGGTTATTTATACTGTATTATCATTTTTTATTTGTTTCTCTGAGACTAGAGCCGTTGGGATTTCCTTTGTTCCGTAACTTTGAGAGTATAAAATCGGAAGTATGACATGAAGATGATCAAAAGGAGAAGAATTGAAGCAAAATCAAATTGACTTGATTTCAAATTGCCAATGAAGATTGACAGAGACATCCTGAATGAAAGAATTCGGAATGAGCAGGTATTTTCCATATCAATTAACCAACAGTTAAAATGTGTCATTGGGAAATTTCGAATATCATGGAGAACCTGCTTCAGGATTAATAAATAAACGCGAGTTGAGCATAAGAAAAACAAGAATTCTGATCCAGATGGCTCCTACCTTCCTATCCCGCGAGTAATTATCTCTAGTACACTGTTACGATTGCATTTACGTAAGAAGTTTCATTCTCTAGCTTTCCCTTGACAGCCGCCTCATCGCGGAGTTTCACGATGGTATCAGCAAGTACTTCAGCTAGTACTTTTAGTAGCACAGTAGTTATATGTAAGAGAACAAAAAAAAATTATGGAAAGAAAAATGAACGCGGGGGAGGGAGAGGCTGTTCCATTGCCCTAGATAAAGAGTTGCTATCTTCAGTGGTGTTTAGTTGATTTTTTCTGCTCTGCATTAGAAGTAAAGCATCTGTGACAAAAATCCTGATGGAACGTGGAAGAGACATCCTGCGCGATTTATATAGAATTCCATCTTAATTCCTACTTGAGATCATAACAAATTTTACTATCTGATGGTATTGTCTTATCATTCAGGATAAATCCGATTCAACAATTGATTTGAAGCAACTCGTTATGAGGATTTCACTGATTTTATTATCAACCATGAAAAACATTCAATTCGAAAGAAAGAAGACATGCGCTGAATGGAAGAATTTATTAATTCTTCTTCCTCTACTTGTCATATTCTTTTGGCTTCTTGTATCGTTTCAATGAGTGATTGCATGGAAATAAAAACGTTAATAGGGAAATGATTATGCGTGCGTGTCGAGTAGGGAGGCAGAAGATCTCGTTGTTTCTGGCATACGGTGCTCTTCGACAATTTTAAACATACATAAATATATCTATATTTAAATATCTATATCCATTTGTCTTTCTGACTGAATTTCCCAAGATTTCTTTTTTCTTTTATCCATCCTTCTCTTCCATACAACTTCCTGTTAGGGTGATACCCTTCGTTTGTGGAAGTCCTCCGGCATATTTTCTCCATTTTTCTTCTTCCTTGACTTCCATCTTTGTGAACACAAGTGAAATTTTCAGATTAAATTCTCATACTGAATCGAATTTTATTTTTAAATAAAACATTCACTGATTTTCATTCTAAATTTATTTACTGAGACAACCTCGGGTACGGAATCTCTTTGTTTTCATTTGGCCTCTAAAGTGGAGCAAGCAGAGAGAGAGAGAGAGTAAGATAATGATTGTGTCGATAAAACAGACAGAGGATGGGATTCTGAGACAAGCTAGAAACCCAAGTTATCGGTTAAGTATTCAAGTGAGCTCTTTGAGAACATAAAGGCAAAAAAGTTTCGATTTATCCTCCTTTTTTATCTAAAAAAAAAGTAAAAAGAGAATAAGTGAATGCTGAGAGATTTACCTCTCTTTGAAATACCACAAAATCTCATTCCATGATAAATGCAATGGACATTAGAGACAGGACAAGAAAATCAGAAAACTTTAAGAAATTGTTAGATAGAGTTGCAATATATAGTTTTTTCTATTTTTTTCTCGAGAGAAAAATGTAGAAATAAAAAGAATGGTTTTGAGGAAAATATTTTCTTTGTATACAAGAAAAGAATCTTTGGGTAACTGGCGTTCCGTAGTGGTTGAAGGCATTGGGTTGCTGGTGAAGTCACAGTAGAGTAGAGAAATAGAAAGAAATAGGGAGGGTAGGCAACATTGAAGAGACAAGGGTAGTTTCGAGCTCGCAGTTCTTTCTCTCTCTACAGTTAGAGAGAGAGAAGAATGAAGAGAATTGAGTCGACCCCGAAGTTTTCTTTCCAAAGTGGTGAGTGAAAAAAGAAGAGGGGAATGGGAAGACGAGCCATCATCATAAAAACCCGGTTCGAGCGATGAACGGGAGGTCGAGGAATTGGAATATCGTACATCATTCCGGCAAGCGTTTGTGATTACTCAGAAATTCTACCATTTTTACGTTACAAATATGATAGCCTACATACTAACCAAATGAATCTCATTGAATCAATGACTGAGTGAAAATCAAAATAAGAAAGTTCCATTGATTGATTAGAATTGAGGGACATTTTTTGTGAACCTTCAATGGAATCATTCCTTTGATAATGTCGAAATACGAGATATGTCCTTGGTTTATATTGAGATTCAAGGGAATAATCGAATGTAATCATCAGAACCTGAAAGTTGGAGCAGAACAATGAGATCTGAAGAAAGTGGTTTTGCTGAATGTCATGCTAGATATGTTGGTGATAATCTTGTTCATTGTCTCGCTAGTCATCTTGCTAATTATCTTGCTGGTTGTTTTACTAGGTGTCTTTCTGTCCATTTCTTCGGTTTTGTGTCTCCAACTTCCAGGCCCTGATGATCATCCTAATACATCATCAGTGTTTTCCACAGAAAATGATTACCAATGATAATTCCCATTTGAGGCAAGCATGTGCAGAAGCTGACGGAGGGGAATCCATCGATTTTTCATGGAAAAACCAAGCCAGAGCCTGGCGATGCTTCCTCCTGATAATTTGACGTCCTTGGGTCGAGGAACTACAATTACAATAGTCCAGTCTCTATTCTTGCCGAATCACTGCACAGAAAATCATCACGAATAATGATTTCCCTTTGATCCTACTCTAAAAAGGATGGAACATCGATGTCGAAATATCTCGATATCTCGAAACAGCTTACTAGGACTCAGAAGCGACATCTGGTGTCATTTATACAATCGGATGGAAGGGGACGCGTGCGTAGCACGCGTGGATGCTCTCGTCTATTAAAGTGGTCTTCGCCATGTAAACAATGACGACGCGAGAATGACAAGCATTAATTGATCAGGATCTCTCCAATTTTTACGAGTTCAAAGAGTAGGAGAAAGAAGGTGCGAAGGATTTTGAATGATGAAGGCAGGTCACTGGTAAATACTTATTAAGGTACTTTTAATTTTTGAGATTTGTACCTGTGACGTACTTCATCTTCTCTTTCCTACAGGTTCCTTCTCGATTTTGCATATTTTACACATCCACTTGCTGGCCCACTTAGATAGACATTTCAATTGGTTGAGAGGAGACACACTGTTGGATTATTAATTATATTTCTCGTTCCTAAGCTCCTTTTTTTCATATTCTCGATTAAAACCCTTCGTTTCGCGTGTCAATAGTCCATGATTTTTTTCACCTCAGCTCTCTCTCTCTCTCTCTCCCTTATCTTTTCGCAATGAAATGAATAGAATGAATAAAAGTAAGAATAGGTTTTACAGTGATATATATTGAAGAAAAAAAAAGTCAATGAAACAGGTGAAATAGAAGGAAAATAAATTATACAGGAGTAAGAGTTTCGACGTCAATGTCATGTAGGACGATGAAACACGTGCCATGCTTGGAGTACAATGGAGTATAGGCTACGAGATACATATTCAAAGAGAGTCTTGTTGTCAGTAGCTAAGGTATACTCTTTCTCCCCCTTGGTCTCCTCCTTACTGGGGCAAAAGGTCGAAGAATCAGCAACGCGCCGACCTACCACCTACTCGTGCACTCCCACAACACGATTTCATTAAACAGCCGAGGAAATTTCCGATAAAAAACATTTTTTAGGATTTTTCGGAAATTCAATTTTTTTTTTCACTCGAGAAGAATAGGAAAAAGCATCTTCCCTCGAGTATTCACATATATAGCGTTGCCTTAGTGAAAAATGCTCGTAAGTGCCAGAAACTAAAGACTGAAAATCAAAAAGTCGCGTAACTCCCAAAATTACTGCTCAATTTATTTTATAACATTCTGGAAATTCTTTTTGCTACAAATTTCAATAACAAAGTGATATAGTATTCCATTGGATGTGTTATTCATCATTTTTTCCTTTTAGTAAAATCAGTAATAACAAAAAGACGCGAGTGTTTGGAGAAGCGACTCTCTGTTAGTAATTCATGGTGCTTACGACCATTTGTTACTAAGGCGACGATATAATCACAAATATAGTCATTAATGAAATAGATAGGGGTGAGAAAGCATTGAACCACTTAAACATAAATGGTTCACAGTGGAAATTGCAAACAAACCAGAGAGAGAGAGAGGGAGAATTGAGACACGAGTGTTTCATAGGGCTTGAGGTATGAGGGCAAAAAGGGCCTTTATCAAAGTGGGTTGTCAACCGCAAGCCTTTATTGTGGCGTTATCGGAGAATGGGATACGTTCACTGTCAGTTTCAGATTCATACGGAACCATAAAATACCATCTTACTGCTCTCCAATTTCTCGTGACTTTCCCGGAATTTTTAATGAAAAACGAAAAAACAAGATGACTGTGATGAGAAATTAAAGAGAAATAATGAGGAAACTGTTTTAGCCCTTAGTAATTTGATTCACGCTGGTCCATTTAAATGCTCGAGCTCGTATGTGTGTTACCTACCATAAGATGGAGTGAGGCAATCGAGAATTGTCCGACAGCCATATACGCAACAGACTGGAGTATCAATTTCATTCGTCGCGTGCTGAACGACATAGCCAATGACTAATACATATAGGTAACCTCGCAGCAATACTATCATAACCAAAAGTATAGATCTGGACAGAGAAAAAGCTGAGCATAGAATATGAACTTTCTGTTCATGTTATATGCACTATATAGTGCATAAAACATGTACTACTGTTTTTTTGCATAAAAAATCCACTATTAGTGGATGAAATATGCACTAATTGAGCATATTTTATGGACAATAGTACGTATTTTATGTAAAAATCCAGTGCATAAACCATGCATAATTAGAGCATATTGTATGTCAAAGGCCAAATGATATTGTATAAAATGCTCAGTTCATATTCTATGCTCAGCTTTTTCTGTGTATGGCCACATACAATTGATGTTTCCAATGAATTTTCCCCTCTGAGAGAACTAAAAAGAAGTCTTCAGTTCAAAGAGAAGAAATAATAATTTCATTAATAGTTTTTACTTATTCTCCTCCCTTCTCACAAAGTATTCATGACGAGTTATTTGAATGTCTCTATAGTTAACAAAGTGATAGTAATTCCAGCCCTCTCCCCCACGACCTGACAGTCCAAATGTATTTCAATGTGCCGTGGTATGTACAGTCATTCGCCCCTGTCGCCATTGGCCCCGCGATTCTCGTAGTAGTTCATGATTTCCATCTCACTCTTGTGCGAGAGACGACTACCCACTTCATCAGTCTATACTACTGCTACTACTGGAGCGAAACCAGCGGCCATCCCACCAAGCTATGTTTACATCCGAGCTTGCTATTTTTGCCATACAAAGATGGCCAATATACTCAATACTAAGTAATAGTACATAGACAGCACATTACTATGGTCCTACAACTTGACTGAAAAATTCATCTTTTACCATAGTGAATTTGCAAGCACCTACGAATCTCTCGATTGATTACACAGAGAAAAATGATTTCTTAATTTAAGAATGTGCAGTCACTTAATTTAAGAATGTGCAGGTCACTTAAATTAAGAAAGAAAAGTCACTTGATTTAAGTGAGAAAACTCACTTGATTTAAGTGAGTTTTACTTTCTTAAATTAAGAATGGAAAATTCACTTGATTTAAGTGGGAAAAGTCACTTAAATCAAGTGACTTTTACTTTCTTAAATTAAGAAAGAAATAGTTACTTGATTTAAGCGATAAAAGTCACTTGATTTAAGTGAGAAAAGTCACTTAATTTAAGTGACTTTTACTTTCTTAAATTAAGAAAGAAATAGTTACTTGATTTAAGTGAGAAAAGTCACTTAATTTAAGAATGGCAAGCCACTTAAATTAAGTGACTGCACATTCTTAAATTAAGAAAACATTTTTCTCTGTGTATATTGATATTAATTCTCCATTTACCTACAATTCTATGGGAAAAGAAGCCCCTCTATATATCGCGTATCTCACTTACGTTATAAAATTTCCAAAACCATGTGTTTAATCATTCGAAAAACAAGAAGGGATTATTTATCAAAGAAGAATTCCGGTGGATACTTTGAAGAATTGAAGTATATAAGAAGTGATTATCTAGTTATTTCCATATGGACGAGAAAAATGAAGAATCTTTGAGAAAACGAAAGAAAAACAGAAGAAAAGGAGACAAATATAAAACGGATAAACGCTCTGATTACTGAAAGATGGCTAAGAGTTTGCCTTCAGTGTCTGCTACTTCAATCGTGGTCGCCTCACTCTGGGCGCCTCGAGCATGCGGACCTTAGGTTTAATCGACCTCGATGACGGATAAAGTCGATAACGACGCAATTAGCGTCTAACACATATTAATCATCTTCTCATAAAATTTCAAACATTTCTCCACATTCAATATTCTAAATAGAGCTAAGAGAGAACTAAACTACAATAAGTAAATCATCAAAAAATCTTTACAACTCAAAAGATTGCATCCTCTCTTCTGTAAAGACCCCGTTTGAATGTATCCCACCCTCAAACGTCTCTCTACCACCTGCCGAGGGTCGTTTCCGGAATAGCACGACGGTTATCGAGTTTCTCGGCCATCCTGTCGTCGTCAGCACGCAATATTATTCCCCTTGTTACACCATAAACATAGGAACGAACGAAATTTCTTCATTCAAATGGACTAATACTTATGCACGTTTATATCGTCACTTTAAAGTTAAAGAGGCGTAAGTCCTGTGTATAAGCATAGCACTTACGCCCCTTTGTTTTTAAGGCGGCGATATTAACGTACGTAAACTTGGCCATGAAAAATGGCAGAATGAAATGATTCATTATGGATAATTTAAAGCTAATTTTATACAATGAAAATTACTTTTACATACGTACGATATTATTACTTAAAAAAAGAAAAGAAAAAACAAGACAAAAATTAAAAGAAAGGCCTCGAACTTGTCTCTTCATTCGAATATTCGAATTCTCATTCGCATTTCCACAATTTCTCGAAAACCCTGACGACTTTTTGTTCAAAATTGGATACCTTTCAAGTTAAATCTCATTCTGAAAGATACACAATTGTTCAACTGCGATTGCCGATAAGAAAATTTATCAATTTAATCATTTCAGAGAGTAAATTTCTCTAAAGTGGATCAATCTGTATAGAATCATGAAAAATAAGAGCTCAATGGTTCGAAAAAATAGTCTTGAAATGAAACTTCTCCTTGGAAACCTTTGTACATTCATTCAATGAAAATATGCTCAAATGAATTTATCGCAAACATAATTACTATGAAATCTATCAATAGTAATAACAATAAAGTGCAACACAATTATTTATGGAAAACTTACCGTGGCCTCTTCATGGCGTTCGAGTTAACCAACGTGAGCGTAACTTTGGTATGTGTCACGTGTCGACCGTCACCTCGACTCTCATGGCATCAAGTATGCCACTTTTCCTCAACTCGTAATAAACTTGAAATTTTATTAGATTCTCTGTTTTTTTATAACGAACAAATTATGGAAAAATTTCTTTATCCTTAAGAAACTTCAAAAAGTATTTTCTCACTCAGTTCACAATGGATTGAAAATAATTAAACATCCTTATATCTTTAAATTCTTAATATTGCAAAGAATCCAACAATTTAAGGAATCTCTTCTTCTTTTGTAATTATCACTGCACTCGCAGATAAATATCACTGTCTCATTTTGAAGAAATGATTTAGCCCCTCTTATTTTTCACATAAAAATATCCAAGAGTTTAGAAAATACACACACACATAGAGATAAAAATGCCAGAAGTATAGGAGAAGAGAAGAACACAGTGGTGTATAACTAAGGAGAGGAAGAGAGAGAGGGAGGAAAGGAGGTAGCAGTAGTTGGAGAAGAGGGGCAATGCTCTGGCAACGTCGCAGCTCACTCACTCAGTTCTACTACACTAACTTGCCTCTACCGTCTCTTCTCACGTATATATATAATAATATATATATATACAACAACACAAAACCACTAAACGCGCGCAGCTGGTACTGTCTCTGTCTTTTCTATACTTTTCGATATATATATATATATATATTTGCCAGGTTCCACAAGACACACTGGAAAATATATTTATGTATACAATCTATCTCTCTTATTTTATCCCCTTTTTTTCTTTGCCTTCCTGTATTTCTTTCTCTCTCTCTCTATCTTACTTTCTTCTTCTTATTTCCCTTTATGCGCGTGCGAGTATTTTACGCACACGAATGCATTGGAAAAGGAGAAAAGAAAAAAACTACAAGTACACGCGCTCTACGTGACTCCTCGTCACTGAGAAAAAAAAGAGAACAGCCTCTTTTCTATTTGATGCAACGCGCGAAATCCTAGAGCTCCAAGAAAATATTCAGTATGGTTTTTCAATAAATTTTGCTCTATTTATAATTTTCCTAAGTTTTGTTTTTTCCTCGTAATTTTATCCATTCAATTAATAACGTGAGAGTTCGTAATTTTTTGAATTAATGATAAGTCACGTTTTCTTTTTTATCAATTTTGACAATTAATTATTTTATAGAACCGTGAGAGTTTATCTCGCAGTTGTGCGCAAATTATTTGGAGAATGAATGAATAAAATTAATTGCAGACACGAGGTTTGGGATCTATTTGCTTCCCCCCACCATTCTTTCAAGCACTATTTAAAAAACTTGTTTCTCTTCTTTTTTAGAATTAAAACACATTCGAAATTTTTAACGACACAATTTCGATTCAATTAAGTCAATTCAGCAACACTTTTTCAACCATCAAATCTCACTGTATTAATTATTTTGATTTACTTTAATCAGTTAATCTGCAGTCTTTATTATACATATAGCACTCGCCAAATGAGGCAGGAGGAGGGGGAGAGGGGGACACATTGGTGACGTTGTTTGGGGCCCATTTAAATCACCGTAAACATAAAATTAAATGTTTCTAACCTTTGAAATTATTATTGTTATCATTTCATTAACTTATAGTGTATTTAATAGTGTTAAATTTATCACTTTAATGGAAATAAATTAATATTAATTATGCATTATGTATGATTTTATAAATTGACACATTGAAGTACTCTCACTTGCTTGCAATGGCGGAAGCCATATTGCGATAGTCTGTAAGCCTGTAACACAGCGCCAGGGCTACGACCAATCCCCAATGCAAGTCAATGGAGAAGGGGAAACGCGAGGAAGAGACCAGACAGACGCACCGATTGGATGAGAATACTTCGGTTATTCACCGGTGTTCTCCATTTATGTGACATCTTACGGTCAGCTGTTAAACTAACTCTCAGTCTCACACTCTTATCGACATGGCTAGTCAAGGCTTTTTCTTCGAATTATTGTTATTATTACAGTCGAACTTGGATAAGCGAGAAAACTGGATAAGTGCGAATAATTAACAGGTTCCTTCATTTTCATCCAAGAAAATCTTTCTAATTGGCCATGTAACTTATCCTCAGAATAAGGATTTTAACCCAATTGTTTTCTGTGCAGAATGGATGTTTTAGAACAAACAAACTCTTACAGGCTGTATAACATTGTTATGAAGCATCTAAGAATTCGCTTTTTCTAGAATATTCATTCTACACAGAAAATAAATTGGATTGAAATTTATACTCTGGTGATAAGTTACATAGCCATTTAATTCAAAGATTCAATATATACAAGGGGTTCCGTTACCCCTTAAGTGAGAAATGAAAACCTCCTTATGAGAGAATCATTTTCCATATCCGAACCTCTAAAACTGAGACTATCCCTCGCCCTTTACCTCTATAAGCGAGAGTCGAATGTATTAGTTTTCTTCTGCTCACAATGTCTCGTGAATTTCATGGACACAATGTGTACAGTAGTTTATTCTGCAAGTTATCGATTACTAATTACATTGTTGAGTATCATTTGCTGAGGAAAGTTCGTCACGTTATTGAAATGCCGAAACGCAAAATTGAAACATATTCATTGAGTGATAAATTAAAAGCAAGAAGCTCTGAATACACTAGAGATGCTCCACCGATATTTCGAGTAATCAGCAGATATTGATAAAATAATTTTCGATAAGATTTATGAACTTGAAAAACATGTACTGAATAATAGTAGAGAGGTTCCGAAAAATTGACAGATTTTTTTTTAACGCAATGAAAATACAGATTTTTGACACATTGAGAATAGTTTAAGTGAATAACTACTATGACAAAAATACTCGTTTATATAGATTGTTCATGTACTTGCAGTGCAGATAAAAAATACATTTGTTGTTTATTGACATATTTGGTACTCTCATTTTTCCAGGCCTCTATAAGTGAGAAAAATCCTCCTGCATCTCTGTAAGTGAGGAACTCGGATAAGTGACAAACTTCTATAAGAGAGAAAAATTTCCCGTCCCCTTCAACTCTCGCAAAAATTTTATTATTACTGAAGCATTAAATGGTTGATGAATTTCTCTTCATGGCTTATATTATTACTTCTGGAATGCGGATATTTTTAGTTTCTCTTATCTTGTCACTCGATCAATCGAGTTCAAAAATAAAAAAAACTCTCATTGCTTGATTGACTGTAATTAATTACGTTGTACATAATTCAATTGTTGGAGGTTCGTTAAGTTTTTCGTAATTCGAAGAACTCATTTGTTTGAAATACAATGTAACATTCTCTCTTCTCAAAAAAAAAAACTGTAATCACGGAATTTTGTAAAATTATATGAAATTAGTATCACTGTAATAACACAGGATTATTTATTTCTTTTCTTTTCTTTATGCAACACTGTGTGATAGTGGAGTTAGTGAAATGAAAGATGGTCGTGTTGTTTCAACGATCAGCATTTGTACGTCAGTGTGTACATACAAACGACCTAGAAATAGCTATGGGAATGAATGTGGAGGACAAAGACACAAGCAAAGAGAGCCAGAGAAGAAGAAGAAGAAGAAAGAGTGGTGGGGGAAAATGGTGTAGGTGCGAGGTTCACGGAAGCGCGCTAAAATCGGTGCTCCCGTTACCGAACGTACAAGCCACCACCCTCAACTTAAACTATCTGTTAATCGGTCATTCAAATCCATAGGTGCATTCAGAATGAACGAATTGGTGAAGCACAGAGAAAGCTGAGCATCAAATATGAACTGAACATTTCATACAATATGATTTGGCCTTTGACATACAATATGCTCTAATTATGCATGTTTTATGCACTCGACTTGATTACAAAAAAAAAAGGTACTATTGCCCATAAAATATGCACTATTGTACATGAAATATGTACTAATAGGGGTGAAATATGTACTAATATGTTTAACTTGAACATATTTTGTTATTTATCAGTCCGTATTCTATGCATTTACAGAAACCATCAAATATGGGCAAAAAATTTAACATAAAATATGCTCAATTAGTGCGTATTTTATACATGTTTTATGCACTACATAGTGCATATAATATGAACAGAAAGTTCATATTCTATGCTCAGCTTCTTCTCCATGTAGAGGTTTGGTAATTTCTACCGAACTCTTACCAAAAGTCGTTCGGAATGAACGGATAGATAAATTATACTCATAGTCATTGCTAAATTATGAAAACCTGATATTAATTCTGGGATGTGCTGAAAAAATGAAAAAAGAAATATGACTATGTAAGTTTTATGTCCTATAAAAAATGTGCATGAAGGGAATTACGGGAAAATTGTTTTCTTCGTTAATAAAAAAAGTTGAATTCAAAAACTTGCATTTCTCCAACATTCTCAATTCCTCTGGAGGAAACAATTGATCATAGAGATAAAAGTAATACAAACTTTTTGTAGAGTATTAAATAACCTATGAAGAAGTCAGCAGCATTTCATCAACTCTTATCACTTAAAAGTTAAAAATACCCAAAATTGGGTCTTAAAAATCAAAACAGAGCATGATTTACCTACTCGTTCATTCCGAACGACATCGGATAAGGCATTGGTGAAATTTACCAAATCTCTACCATTTCGTTAATTCTGAACGCACCTCATCACTCATAGTGACAATTGACTGTAAAACTCGTAACACCACTCATTAATTTATGTACACCTATCCTCACGTTATCCTCATGACTTTCTCGAGGTGTGGTAGCAGCAGCTACCACTGTATTAACACATTTACGTAATTATAATAGGAATTAAATTGGATAAGGTTTATCATTATTTTTTTGCCTCCTAGAATACTGTATAACAAGAAAATTGTACAATTTCTTCTCATACATTTTTCTCTTTCCACATAGATGTCTGTGTATGTGTGATTATTCTCAATGAATTTTGTATTAGCATATGGAAGAGAACACGACAAGCATCCTCAAAAGAGATATATTTAAAGAATAAATGAAGATTATTTTTTCATGTCTTTCACAACTTTTAAATTTCTTCATTATTATTATTATTTCTTCATCAACAATTGTGTATGAAGTTTGAGGTAACATGAGAGTATACTCCAGTCGTAGCGCAGCCAAGCGGAAAAACGAGGTAAGCGTCTGAATGTGACCGCTTTCACGTTTTCGCATCGTCTTGAAAATTTTATTGGAAATTTTAATTTCAAACAATCTCTCTCTTTCTCTTCTCGATCCAGTTGATTCATTTATTTGTCATATATTGAGTGTTCGTGAGGCTGCTTTATAATTGAAATTTTCATTTTTCAATTATTTGTAATTCAAACGTATGATGAAAACCAATAGTCAATATATAGTGATATTTGTGTCGTGACAAAGGCAGGCCGTTCAGTAACCGTTCTGCCTCACCTCTGACTACGAGCATCGTTCCTTTGGGTTAGTGTAGCACCTTGACACGGTGTGCGCAAGCCTCGGATCTAGGATGGTGTCAAGAGCCCCCGACTTATCTACCATGCTGAGAGCTATATACATATATGAATACCTATATAGTTGGGTTGTACCCTATCAATGCCTTTGACCATATGTCGGTGTCGGGTGTTCCATTTCCGCTTGGAGCGTCTCATATGGACTGAAGACCTCAGAAAGCTTGTATATCATCGTTTTCTTTCTCATTCAAGACTGAAGAAGAATCCTTTTTTTTTATCAACTATATTTCCCTTCAATCTCTGAATTGTTACACACAGAGAAAAATTTAATTTTAGTAGCAATAAAATTGTAGTTAAAGAGAGCCTCAATCATTTTTATTTGTTAAGCTAACTTCAGATATGAAAATTTAGCATCATCATGGCAAATAGTGAAACGAACCATATGAAACGAAAGCAACCATGAACAATATGGTTATCTTTACAAAGGAAAATCTAATATCTTTACGCTATTGAGAATAGTAAAATTTTAACTATATCGATGTAGTCATAGTAACATTTGCCACTGGTTATCCTGACATACGAAAAATCTCAAACAAAGACTTGGTGATATCTACTACACATTTCATGAGCAAAATGTATTCTGCATATAATTATGAAAATATCTAACAAAATATTTTTTCAAATCATTCAAATATGGATATCAATATAAAACGGAAGGAACAAAAGCGACAGTATCAAACTGGCTCATTAAAATCTATCCATAGTAGCATCGAAATAGTGAAACAATGAGTGAAGAAACCTCAATGTATGACGGAAATAAATGGGAATGCATATTTTGTGCTGTTCTTCGATTGATGTCATCGTTCGACTACATAGCAGAATGATGAGAAGGAAAAAAAAGCATCCAAAGAGATGAAGATAGATAAGCCTCGTCTCTCGATGCAACAAGTAATACCATCAGCGTCATCTCTATCTATCTCTCTCAGACCCTTTCCCTATCGCAAAAATGGCTCACAGCTTGTAGGCTATGCTTTGACGTCACACATCGGCATTGACGCACCTCTTCCATAAAATTCCTCCCCCCCTCCCCTCGTTTGCTACGTCACGCAGGCGCAATACAATTTACAATGCTCGTGTCTAGTCGTTACGCATAACTATGACGTAATTCTCATTCTGTCGTTTTATCTTCGTCAATTGTTTTGCTTGTCAAAGTCATTCAAAATAAAGAGAGGCAAAGATTAAATTGAAAAGAAAAATTGGAAGATATGAAATAAAAAAAAAAACGTGATGTTTCAGATAAAATTTTGTATTCAATGTCTTTCACATTATTAGTAAAAACATTAATGCTAACCTCGAAATTAAAACTAATTCAATGAAATACTTACTGCAGTACAGCCTTCATCCAATTTTTCATGTATTATTTATCATTTTCAAGGTCATTTTGAGATAAAAATAGAAGAGAAAGAAGGATATCTTTAAAAAAAATATGTAAATAAATGAGGGATTTCGGTAGAACAACTATGTTGTTATGTTTCTATTGATTTCCTTGAGGAGGACAGAATGAAGGAAGGAGGACTAAGTATATCGTCCAAGCAACCCCAATTGATACTTGTAAATATGATTTGAAAAATGTAAAAATAGTATAAGGCAATGAGCTACTATTGTTGACAAATGCAACATCTGCCTTCTTTTCCTTCGCCCTTATGGGATTAAAGATCTCTATCTCTCTCTCTAAGTTCAGATCATGCATTATGGAAAAAAAGAAGGATAATTGGAGATAATCAATTATGATATATAAATTTTATTAACTTCAGTTTCATTCAATTATCGTCTCTCTGGCCATTAACCCTATCTGACTCTTGAGAAAGAAATGAAATTAAGATATAAACACGCATTTTCTTCCTAAGTGTCCATATTTCCCGTATTCCCGCGCAATCCCAAAAAGCACGTTCCTTCATGGCAATGTTATTGAAAACGGATGGCGCACATGCGCACATGACTTCGCATGGAACATATCATATATATACCTGTATGATTATCAATTTAAGGTAATCCTAGTGGCTCGGGGAATCTATTTCCCCTTTTCGATTTTGGTGACTTTCAATAGAATAGCATGAGGAGATTTTTTTAAAATTTAGTTTACCCCATGTTACCGTACAAATAAGGCCAAAATTAATTTTTGAAAATAATTGAATTAACATTGAAACTCCATAAGCGAGGTTCAGTTTCAGTTTCACTGCGAAAATTCATGATCACAGATCTATTTTTTCCTTATACAACCTCATATGTTTTTTGTTCGTCAGAATGTCTATTAATTTTTGAAATCATACAAAATGCATGTTACCGGACATATAACGACGATTAATGCAATTAATTACATGGAAAAATCAATGGCGGCAATATTGGTATTTAAAATCCGAGAATCCTCCAATCACAGTCCTAGATACTGGAGCAGCGTGAGTCAAATGCGGAACAATATTGAATATTCATAATATTATCTAATAACAATTTATCATCTTGGACATCGTTCTAGTATCGGTAAAACATTGAAAAATCGAAATAGTTATAGTAATTACAATAACTGAAAGGAAAACAAAATAAAAATAGATCATTTGAACCTGCCCCTAAGATTACCTTAATATTCATTGATTGTTTCTACATTTACAAGAGGATCTGTCAGAGTTTCTCAAATTTGCAGAGAATTGAGCTCACGATGGAATTATGTTTCCTTTGAACTGCCTAATTTTCATTATTTGCTCTTCTTCCTTTTTTGTTCTCGTCATCAGACAATATTTACTATTGACGTATTACAACTGCTAATTTTCCCAGTACAAATGTAAGTAAAAAATCATTCTTATAATAGAAAAGAATTCTTCATCATACACATTTTATATATATATTATAAAATACTATATTTTTGCGAAACTTTGCATTGCATTCATCTTTGGTAGAATGAATAATCATGGAATAGCATAACTGAATAATAATCATTAATGAATGTCAGGATTTTCCATTTAAAAATTGAAGATGAGTTCGAGATATAAAAATTTTTACTTCATCGTCAATTTCTCATGAAAAATACTGGAAATAATAATAATAATTATTGTTCATAATCTGAATGCATTTCAATGGTATTTCACTATTCATTTGGTGTTGAAAGCTCCAAAGAATCTCTTTCACTCTCTCTCTCTCTCCCTTTCTCTATCAGACTTTGTCAAAAAAAAGAAACAAGTCAATGTTTAATATTATCTTTGCTTCTCCTTGAAAACAACGTAAAAGAAGCAGTAATGATCAACTTTATAAATGTCAAGTTTCAAGGTGTATTTGAGTCTGGAAATTTCGAGATATTTTTTTAAAAATCCAGTTGAAAGTAAATCAATTCAGTGATGATAGGGATTTATGTATAAACGTCTCTGTTTTTTTTTTTCATTATTTTTTTTGCTAAAATGATATTTTTTTGCTTCAATCTATGATCTTATATTTGCCCATTTATTGAGTGACGTGGGTCTATTGAAAAGTTCAATTTATATATATATATATAAAAAAAAAAAAAAAAAAAAAAAATAAAAAAATAAAAAAAAATTATATATATATATTATATATATATATCGTCACTTAAGAAACCAAAAGGCGTAAATGCTCAAGCCACTTTGTTCCTAGGACAACGACTCAAAAAACAAAGCATTGTAATGCTTAGTATCTTTCTACTTTAACCACGTTCCTGATATCACGAAAAAATTTAATATACAACAAAAGGTGATCAATAACTTTGTCAAATGAATTTTTTTCTAATTTTTCTTAATTTTTTTTACGCGCATGATGGAGAGATATATTTAGATGTTGCGGCATTCCTCGACCCACATACTCACCAGGAGGTGCAATGCCACGTATGCTGGGGTCATCCCGTTTATGGGACGCGACAAAGAAATTGTGTTGAGCCACAATTCAAGGAAAAGGAGGAATTCAGTATACCATAATTTTCGTATTAGCCAAGTAGTTCCGATGATCTATTTTTTTCCTTCAATTTTGGTCACTCTCGAAAGAGTAGCATGAGAAGATTTTCTAAGAATTTACTTTACATCATACCATGTTGCCGGACAAATTGAGCAAAAAATAATTTGTGAAAAAAAAAGAGTAATATGAGAACTTCATAAGCGAAATTCAGTGGTGGCAGGATCTTCAATCCCGGCACATTTGATCCTGCGACGTTTGATCCTTCACTTTGATCGTCTCTTTTTCGTCATCCTTTCAATTTGATCCTTAGCTATTAAATTCATTCTCATTTTGTTTTCATTTTTTACTTCATAGTTGAAACATCGAACAAAGTTCATTCATTCTGTAAGTTTTTCATGAATTTCTAATTTTTTTCTTTCAGGATCAAATTGCTCTGAATCAATCAAAACTTTGAACTCAATTGTTACAGGATCGAATGTCTCGAATGAAATTTCGTGTAACCAATTCAGTTTCAGTTTCACTGCAGCAATTCATGATCACAGATCTGTTTTTCCCTTATATAGACATATATATTCTTGTTCGTTACAATCTCTATCAATTTTTTAAATCAAAATTGCCTGTTACCGGACGAATAGCAATGATTAGTTCAATTGATTACATGAAAACATTATTTGCAGCCATATTGGTATCAAAAATCCGAGGATCTTCTAATCCTAATCCTAGATGCTGGAGCATCTTCAGTCAAATTTGGAACAATATTGCATATTCATAATATTATCTAACA
Organism: Aleiodes alternator; assembly: GCA_963921955.1. Lineage (NCBI taxonomy): Eukaryota > Metazoa > Arthropoda > Insecta > Hymenoptera > Braconidae > Aleiodes > Aleiodes alternator. The sequence goes on along the minus strand of OY998100.1, from coordinate 6,227,508 downwards.
ACAATTTACTATCATGGACATAGTTTCAATGTCGGTAGAATGTTTAAAAATCAGAATAATTAGAAAATTTATCATAATTCAGAAAAATAAACAAACAAAAGATCATTTGGATCCGCTAGTTGGATAGCCTTAATAGTTTATTCCATTGGAAGAAATCTTCAGGATGACTTTTTATGCATAGAGGCTACATTGTAAAGTTTGATTATTCAATCTAGGAAGAGAACGAGCAACACAACTCTCCTCCCATCTGTTGAAATATCACTTTTCGATTTATTGTTTATTTGGAGGGAGCGCTGAAAATGTATTCATAACTGTACTACATAATTTCTTAACCAATAATTACTTGACTTTAGTGCAAATCTGATTTCCATTTGAACTAAGCTCTTTCCACTCACACAATTAACCCCTATACGCTCCTTGACGGTGTCAAAAATATAAAATTTCAAATTGCCTCAAAATTCACAGGATTTTTGCCCCCAGGGATACATTATCTAAAATATCAATATTGTCGTGAAATGGACTTTAAAAACAACACAGAGAAAAATGTTTTCTTAATTTAAGAATGTATAGTCACTTAATTTAAGAATGTGCAGGTCACTTAAATTAAGAAAGTAAAATCACTTGATTTAAGTGAGAAAACTCACTTGATTTAAGTGAGTTTTACTTTCTTAAATTAAGAGAGAAAAAGTCACTTGATTTAAGTGAGAAAAGTCACTTAATTTAAGTGACCTGCCATTCTTAAATTAAGTGACTGCACATTCTTAAATTAAGAAAACATTTTTCTCTGTGAAGAAAAGACTATTGATCGATCAATTGATCTCTGAAGTTGTTTTGAAAATAGGAACATCAAAAGAGTTTTATGTTTGGATTCCTTTCATCTTGTGAATTAAATATTTATCATACAATTAATAAAAAACCAATTATTCATAAACGAGGATTGAATAATCAACAATGTTAGCCTATACCTCTTTTGAAGAAAAGGATAAAGTTGATAATTATAAAATAATGAAAAAAAGGAAAATAACGTTGTATCAATATGCAAAATATAATTGAAGGACAATTGAATGCAAGTAAAATAAAAAATAAATGAATAATAATATGTTATACTGTGTTGGAACGTCTCCGAGGTACACCGCGGTTCATTGGCCAGGCGAGTTGTCGCCTTGAAGGCAATCGTTCTTTCTTCCTTTTTTTACATTCCATTCGCGTGTATACGCATACAGTGCAACAGAGAGGGAACACAAAATTGTGTACGTGTAATAAAAAAAAAAAAAAAAAATATATAAGGATGGAGAAGAAAAAGAAAAAGGAGGAGAAGGATGAGGGAGTGAGGGTGAGTCCGATAGGGAGTAAAGGCTCCAGCTAAATTGTACGGTGAGCGTTTCAGTCAGGGGGATATACCGGCGCGACGGATAACCATGATATTCCGTCGGGACGACGCGACCAACCGTCGCCGGCTCCATGTTTTATCGAATACAAAACGGGCTTTCACAGGATTTTACCATACAGCTTGGTGTTACATATCGTCGCCTCAGCGTTAAAGGGGCGCAAGTGCCAAAAACACTAAATTATGGTGTAAAAAGGGCGTATGTGCACTTATCACTCCAAAATGTTTTTTATGGCCTCTGAAACATCATTTGGATAGTTGAAAATTAAAATAACAATGTGGCGTAACTACCAATTTTAAAATGAAAGGGACGTATCTCCATACTTACGACCCTTTGTTATTTTCTTTTTAAACGCTATATAATTTTTAAAGTTCAAGTGAAAAGGACGTATCTCCGCACTTATGCCTCTTTGTTTTTATAATTTTTTCTTATCTCATGAGAATATTTGGAGTTACGCCCTTTTGTTCTTAGGATTTTTTCATCTAAATTTTGACACTTATGCCCCTTTAATTCTAAGGCGACGATATATTATTTACTCATTGTCTGTTTGACTTCCAATTACAATTTTTGGAAAAAAAAAACGTTTGGATTTCATAGTATAGAGATTTTGTATTTCTCGTATGTTACTATCATGATTTTTTGTCTCATCCATCTTAGCGAGTACTCTATATCATCTTCATTGAAAGAAAATCTCATTAACGATTTTCCCAGAAGGAAAAAAAATTGATGAGATACTCTTTACTAACTTTATAGTAGCTCAATAAAATCCTTACTACTATACATTTTATTTATGAACTCGAAAGAGTGAGAATATACTTGATTAACTAGAAGGCTCCCGTACAATTTTCTTGTATGTATCACCTACGTAGAGAACTTTCACTCTAACACCGGTGGTGTACGACGTAAACAGAACGACATAGCACGTGTCTGCTTTTATTGCGTCGCTTATATTGCTGTTGACGGCGTGGATGATAGGTTAGTGCAGAGAGAGAGAAAAATATAATTTTATTAACAATAAATTTATAGTTGAAGATGACGATCTCAATCATTTAGATTTGGTAATGCTAACTTTAGGCATGAAAAGTTAGTATCATCATGTCAAGTGGTGAATCAAACCATATGAATCTATTACAACATAAGAAGATGATCACAATTTAGTGATTACAATTTTTGCATCGTGAAATTATCAGTATGATCATTTTTCAATTACAGGAACTTTGATACTGCGTAGTCACGAAAATAACAACAATCGAATTGGGTTATTTTTGCAAAAGGAAAATCTAACATCTTTACGATGCTGAAAATAGTAAAATTTTAACAGCATTGATAGAGGGGAGAGTGGGGCAAAATGGACACTGTAATGAAACGGTTAGAGATGGATTCTTTTTGAGGATTCTATTGAACAGCTGAGGAAATTTTAGCCAGAAAACGAGCGTTAGATGTATTTTTTTCGATTTTTTTGAAAATTCAATATTCTTTATTGAATTTTTGGGGGGTAAAAGTCTTTCGTTTTTTGAAAATTTTCAGTTTTTTGCAAATATCTTCAGTTCTATTGGTCGTAGCAAATCGGGGTTGATCTCAAATGAAAGGTGAGCTCATTTCCCATCGATTTATGGGGGTTTGAATTGGAAAATATCAATTTTTGGGATAGTTATAGGCAAAAAACTGTTTTACAAAACTGTTTCACAAAAGTGCCCATAAATACCTTAAAAATGGCAAATGATCTCACCTTTCACCTCCCATTTGAATTTTTACGCTACGACAAATAAAACCGAAGATATCCCCAAAAAACTGAAAATTTCCAAGAAAAGAAACGGTTTTACCCTTCTAAAATACTCAAAAAAGTCAAAATTGCAAAAAATTCAAAAAATTTAATTGCAGCACTTGATTCCCGTCTAAAATTTCCTCAGCTTTCTAAATGAAATCATCAAAAACCATCTACCGTCAATATTTCTATTAATTTCAAGAGTTTTCCATAATATTTGCCTGAAAATTTAGATGTTTCCATTTTACCCCTGATGTCCATTTCGCCCCACCATCCCCTAGTCATAGTGACATTTGCCATCGCTGTTCTTACGCGTGAAAATTCTCCCACAAGGACTTGGTGTCATCTACTAAACATTGAGTACTGTGTACTATTATCAATTCTGATGAATACGAAAATGACCTCAACAATAGGATTTTTATTAGGTGTACATACGAAATTTCCCTCTATGATACCACCTCGAGTTGAAAACAATGTGCATTATGATTCCTTTCTCATTTTTATCCCTTTGAAATATTTCACTCATCATTCAATTTTTTTGGAACTCAATTTTTCCCAAACTATTATGCTATTATTCGATTATTACATTGACAGAGGCCATCATGTTGTAAAGATAAAACGCTACAAGAAGAGTGAGGAAGAAAGAGAGAAGAACAGAAGCTTGAAAGGGAATGAGCACGAGACCACCACCTTCCCCTCTTTCGGTATTTCTATCATGGTTGTCCCCAAAAATATCTCGACATCGCGTAAATTGGTGTGGATTCTCTGATTATATTTAGCCTCAATCCGAAACATACCAATGGAATTAAAAGTGAAAGGGAGTGTATCCTTTACTCCATTACGATAATCATCATTATCATAATTTTTTTCTTATCAATAAATTCATTAAATTGGATATTACAATTGGTGAAGTGAAACTAATTATGAATGAATATTGAAGATATATATAAGACAAAACTCACTTATCAATCAGCGTGGACTGAAAAGTCACTATATCGATGATGATTAGAGAAATTTATTTTCTAACATTCTGAACAATTTTTTTTTTTCTATAAATTCCAATAGCAGAATGACTTGGCTACCAATGTGAAAGTAAAAAAACCTTATCTCTACATTTACGTGTTTTTTTGCTTTTGCTGTTTTTTTTAATTCATGGAAAAATTAATAACCTCAGAAATTCTGGCACATGATTTCCACCGCAAATTTTCTCAGCTTTCCAATGGAATGGCCAGAAAAAACTTATCTCCAACATTTCTATTGATTTCAAGAATTTTTTATAATATAGACAGCAGAAACTCAATTGTATCCATTTTACCTGTGATGTCCGTTTTGCCCCACCTTTCTCTAAACAACTAGTCCCTCATTGGATGCATTATTCACCATTTCTCCTTTTCAATAAAAAGTTTGTCATTTATAATGTTTTTCTTTTTCATGCAGAGAAAGCCCACGAGATATCGATTGGAGTTTTAAAAAAAGATACTCTCGGTTATTTGCAATATGAAAAAATTGGAAAAATAGCGCTTACGACCATTTTTTACTGAGGCGACCATATGATTCCATTCTCTATTACTTATTATTAATTTGCTTATTTATTTGTTTTATTGTCAAACACAACAAGTATTGTTCGAACTAAGATTGGTATATATCGAACAATCGAGTGAGATAATGAAGATTTCCTCTCTGTCTGAATTCCCACGGATAGAATCCGTTGCACGTGCGAGGGATTAACGGAACTGTCTTGTGACGTCACTTTTAACCGTGTCAGTGTTCCTGTTTTTTCATTTTTCTTCAAATTTTAATTCTCACCGTTTTGAGGATTGTGCGATATGTACGAAAAAGAAATTGGTGCATTACTATTTTTTCATTTTCGGATAATTCTAACATTGTTTTATTCATAATTAGTGAAATTCTGAAAATGAAGCTATGAATTCGCACAGTGGATAGCAGCAATTTTAATGGAAAAAATAGAAGACTATTTTTTTTCTATTCCAATAATTTGACATGTTTTTAAAAATTTGCCATTGTTTTAATAAAAATGAGCAATCGATGGAAGCAAATAGTTCTTTTGACTTTGTTTAAATTAATTTTTTCTCTTTTCCTCTCTGTTTCCACGCAACACGAACGAGGCCATGCGCGCGTCAATGTTACCCCGCAACTTTCACCTGCGTGTGTGCATGAGCGCGTAACTACGTCCCTGGAACAAGGCACCCTATTTATTTTTTATACTTTTCATTTAATAATTCAAAATGATATTGAACGTGCACGCTTTTTATTGATACCGAATTCTGCGAGAAATAATTATCGGCTGAATCTTTACACAATATAAAACATCGACCGATAACTGAAAACATAATCTGATCATTTTGATTAACTCTAAAATCATCAATTTCAAAATTAATCCAAGAACTAAAAAAAAAACAAAGCTTATGATTTAAAAGATTTTGGTGAATTGATAATTTCACTCTGCCGATTATATTAAAATTAATTTGGATCCTAGCTCTGTTTCTCACATTTATCACACAAAACATGAGACCTTGATGACATTGTGTGCTCTCAAGAACGTGATGGAGTCAATTATGCTATCAGCAAGTCGACAAACCTCGTCATACCTCATTTCAATGTAAAAACAAGTGTTTGAAATTGAGATACTTTTGTAGACACTTTTAAAAAACACTTTGGAGACGCTGTTGTGAGTGAACGGCAGTTTTCAGATATCTTTTGATTTTAAGATATTTTTTTTTAACTGATATCTTGAATTAAGATGCTTGTTTTTACAGTGGTTTAATGTTAGGATAAGATACTAGAGAAGATGTCAAATTTCAACTACCAAATAACTATGTATTCGGAATTTTTTCAAGAAGAGAATCAATGCAACGTCTGAACCAGCCCAAGTAATCAAGAATCAAGTAAAAATTACGCTAAATACAATATTTTCCTGTTAATAAGATTGTTTAATTTCCAATATTTCATAATAATAATAAATGAAGAAAAATGTGAGGAAAACGTCATGTTTCCGGTCAATAACAGAGGTCATCAATGTTACATTCGCTTGTACAGCTGCAGCTGTAGTATGTATTTTCTCTAGTCTCAGTTGTTCTCTCTTCAATTGTAACACGCAAATATATATATTTGGAAAAAAAAGTTAATCAATATGTATCGTAGTGGAGAAGCTATAACTCGGACTCTTCTGGATTCCTGATAAAGCAGCTTGCACCAACAGCTAAGAAAAGTTATTACTATCATTTTTGCCACTATTTTTCCCTTACTTTTTTTTTTCAAAATCCCAAATAGAAAGATATCTTTCTCAATGGTTTTATAAACGCGTTACTCGACGATTCCGTCTAAAATAATTATGTACCTCCCATAATGAATACAAATGAAAGACGTTCACGGTGGAGTGCATGAAATGAGAGGGAGAGAGAGAGACAGGAATGGCCACCAGTGAGGCTATTAGTTAGAAATCCTTTGGTGAAAGTGTTTATACTACGAGTTCATGTATCGTACACACAGTTGAATAAAGCAATACCAATTCGAAAGGTCGAGGCGCCCGCATGAACTCATTTGATAAGCCATGCAAAAATAAAAATTCATCGATTAATGTTTTTTTCCCCTCTGTACACATGAAATCATTGATTATTATTGAGAGAAAAGTGAGCTTAGTCCTCCCTATTCACTCTTTCACCTTTAGTTCTTACTCTTCATTTTTTTCTTTCCTATATCTTTTCTCTCCTTTTCATTTCCCAGTTGCATTTACGATAATGAGGGTTGGAGTAAGTCACCCTTCGTCTGATAATACGAGAGGGGAAAAAAATACATCCTCTGTACTCAAGAAAAATTCACGAGACAAATCCACGTAGGCCTCGTTAACCAAAGAGAACAGTGTTTCTCGTTTTTTTCCACTTTTTTTCACGTTGTTATAAATATATATAAATTCTTTTATTTCGTGTTCTTTCTTCTCTGCCTTGCTTTTTAGTGAAGAGTGTAATTCCAACTGCCATTATGCCATTACTCGAAATGAAACACCACAACGATTTCCCCTTCTGCATTAATGTAATTTTTTTTTTTGTTTCGATTATCGTCTCGTTTCATAATTTTATGAATTGCAGTTTCTTAAAAAATAATTTCATCGGTATGAGTTGATTCCAGTATTCAGAAATTCGACTGATCTAAATATGTATTCAAAATTTTTTTTTAATTCTCATTATCATGATTAATGATGATCAATGATGACCCTTTAATTCTGACTCAATAATACTCATCACAATGGAAATATTAAATCTCATTTGGTAATACATAAATAGTTACAAGTGAAAACTCTCTCTCTCTGAACGTGTGTAATTTTTGTACAACACTCGACCCTGTCCCACATTTTATGAACACCTTAGTATGGTACAAAAAAACCCGTGTAATCAAGCAATGTCAAGCTAGTGAAATATTCTCACAAATGGCATTTTGATTTTTTCATTTTCAAAATATCTGTTTGTTCCACAATTTGCCCTCAAGCTTTGATTGCGTTTGTCATGTCACGCTCACTGGAAGTTCATTTGTTTGAGTCGATTTGAAATATCGAGGAATTGATGGAAACTTTTAAATGGTAAACATTTAATTGAAAATAAATTTTCTAATTTCCGATAGAATTGACTCAAAAATCAGTCATTCAAATCACTTTGGAATGTGGATTTTTATTTTCGTGAGAATAATGCAGAGACAGAGAAAAGAAAAAGTCTGGAACAGTTTTCTCTCTTTCGTCTTGCCTTTTCGGTTTTTGATCCCGAATGGAAGCTTTTTCCTTTGTTCTCGTGGTAGTTTCCTAACATTTCTTCCAATATCTAGGACATTTTCAGAGTTTATCACTTCCATCTTTTGAATCTGCTTTTCTCATTGGCTTACCCAAGTCAATATCAGACTCTATGATTCGAGAGCTTAAAAAATGGTCATAAATGGTTATCACTTGATACTTGACATTCATTTATTATTTTAGTAGCAGTAACGAGTACTTTGAGATTGAAAATCACTCAAAAGACATATCACTACTGATAACTCTGGCATCTTTTCAATGAATATGCTGCCACTATGGATTACTCCTAATCAAGATAATCCTCATGGCAGGTTCAAATGATCGGTTTTTATTTTTTTTCCTTTTAGTTATTATAATTACTACAACTATTCCGATTTCTCAACATTTTACCGATACTAAAACGATGCCCAAGATGATAAATTGTTATTAGATAATATTATGAATATTCAATATTGTTCCGCATTTGACTCACGCTGTTCCAGTATCTAGGACTGTGATTGGAGGATTCTCGGATTTTAAATACCAAATTCCCGCCATTGATTTTTTCATGTAATTAATTGCATTAATCGTCGTTATATGTCCGGTAATATGCTTTTTCATGATTTCAAAAATTAATAGATATTCTGACGAACAAAAAACATATAAGGTTGTATAAGGAAAAAATAGGTCTGTGATCATGAATTTTCGCAGTGAAATTGAAACTGAACCTCGCTTATGGAGTTTCAATGTTAATTCAATTATTTTCAAAAATTAATTTTGGCCTTATTTGTCCGGTACTTAATCTCCTCATACTATTCTATTGAAAGTGACCAGAATTGAAAAGGGGAAATAGATTGCCCGAACCACTAAGATTACCTTAAATCCTCCGTCTTCTTTGCAGCAAAAAGTGTTTTAAGTAACATCTATCTACTTTCCGATGATTAACAAAATTGGAAAATTAACATAATCAAGCTGATTAAAAACAAATGTACAACAATCAATATCGACACACTGGCCTAGTAACTGGTCGACCTAAACTACTCTCAGAGGCACTTGCATCAGTATAAAATCATCAACTGACAACTAGACAGGTGAATTGGATGAACAAAGAAATGACCTATTGCGATGAATGATCAACAAAGAGAAGAAAAATAAAACCAAGAAATGGAGACAAATAAACGATTAAAAATATACAAAACAAAATGAACTTACCTCGATAAGGTGCCCTTGAGGAGCGGATTTCTATCATCATAATAACCACCGGACAACGGCATTTCCCTTCTTCAAGTAATCCAAACGTTTGGCACAAGGCACTCGACACAATCACTACGGCACTGCATCACTGGCTTCTCGCGCGATCTCAACAACTTCAGTTCTCAATTCACCCGTCCAATAATTTTCATTGCGCACATATCACCCATCTGTTTACTCTGATCTCGTTAAATCTTTGAAATTCATCAACTATGAAACTCAACGAATTCCTCTTTTGCAAATACTCAATGTGTTTTCTTCATTTGCATTCTATTTCGTGAAAAATATTGTGAATTAAAAAAAAAAACAAGGGGGAGGGGGAAGGAGAAACTTGTTGGAATTAATAACGGAACAGAATTAAAAAATCACAATTCATAAAACAGCTGATCACAGCTTCACAACTTGTGGATTTAAATTGCAATCCCTGATATTATGTGCATTAAAATACACCACGTGCATAGAGAAACTTGACACATTCAAGTCGTTTTTCATAAAAATTGTTTATTGTGCTTAATAATTTATTATTATTATTATTATTATTATTATTATTATTATTATTATTATTGTTTTTCTCTCATTCTCCAGAATTCACGATCTGAGAAAATAATTTGAAAACAAGAAATTAAAAAAAAAAAAGGAAAAAAAAAACAAACAAATATTTATTGCCAACAGATTTCTCAATTTGATACGTAATACAAACAGCGCCACTGAACACCTCTCACTGACGACTGACAGTCAGATCCCGGATTGTTCGGGGAAACACGTGCGATCGCTAGCTTCGAACATGGCGGCTCGTGCCCGGCTGCTGGCACTTCGCTCTACTGTGTTGGATTCTGTTTCTCCCCTCCTCAGTCCCCTTCTCTAACTCATACTCCTCGTCATTCTACCTCACTTGGCCCCTTCACGATTCTTACATGCCCCTTACGGCGTACTGACGACAGTTCGACCCCTTCCAACAAAACCTCAACGAACGGGCAATTCACTGTACAGGAAATAGAGGGGCCATTCTGTTTTCTAAATAAATGGAAAAATATTGGGGTTCCTCTGCTGATGATTTTTTCAGGGATTGTAGAATAAAGTTGAGGTGAATCTTTAACTGAGAAAAATATCAATAGGAATTCTTGAGGGGTTACACTACTGGAGGATTTTCGAATAATCGATTTTTTTTTCGTGCTTTAAAAATTACTTTGGATCTTCTAGAATACGGGCAAGAAGAGTTATCACCTGAAGCCCATTATTTCACATGAAATTTTGAATTTTTCTCAAGGCATTTCATATTCATGGCCCAAGTCAAAACTTCAATCGTGTTTTTCTCGAAACATGACTTTTCAAATTGGCACGCAGCATAACGCATTTATAGGTAGGTATGCGCCGGGGCTGAAATTTTGGAACAGGGTGATCTGAAACCAAAAAAATTGTTTTGGATTCAATGTAACTCCAGCAACCGCCTGAACTTGGATTATCAATGTGCATGCAAAAATGAAGGAATGTCGGCAAAAACAAAAAAAAACAGAAAAAAATTGTCTTTTTTCTCACTGCTTTTTGGCACAAAAAATTAGTAAAAATCAAAATTTTGAGATTATCCTAGTTCACGATTGCTGGAGATATATTGAACTTAAACCTATTTTTTTCCTTCTTCAGATGGCTCATCATTAAAATTTTAACAACGGCGCATAAATTGAGGGCATTGTATTAAAATGATATTTTTGACTATGAAAAGTACATAAAATGCATGGTAATTTTTTAAAAATGTATTTCAAGAGTGTATTCATCGAACCTCACAAACCCTACACCAATACCTTTATCAATGCACTCATAAAAAATTTTGAAAAATAGCCTTTTCCCAAAAAGTTTCAAAGTAGAATCCTGCCTTAACATTGCCATATTTTTTTCCTTATCTTGGCCATTTGACAATTTTACAAAATAATTTTAAACAATGAGAATGGCAGCCATTAAAAAATCCGTTGCTTGTCATACGTGTAGACATTTAGCGGTTGGAGAAAAGTCAGAAAGTAAGAGCATTGGTGAGCTCGACTCAAGGACGTTACGTGGAGCGGGATTCATGATCGTACGATAAGCCGGGGCACGGTGGCAATCCGCTAGGTGGCAACGATCCCTACCTCTCCACTCAAGTCCATCCCTACCACACTCTATCTCACTCACTCACTCCAGTATCAACAATTTTTTATTTTCTCTTGCCACAAATGTCTGACAACGACGACACACAATCATCGGCCTTCCCCTTCCCTTTTTCACACACCAATATACATAAATGTGTATTTTACACGTATAATTTTCGATGTCAAAGCACCAGGGACGCATATATAGATTACAAAGAAAGGAATTAATATAAAAATTATATATATATATATACTTAAGCAGAGGAAAAAACAGAGGAACTCGGGGAAAACCCGATGAGTGGAAATATCACACTGATATAGTAGTTTTAAACCCTAAACGTGGAATTGGAATGTATATGGGGGAAAATAATGGTACCGTAAGTCGTTCCACTTCTCTGAAAGAAAAGGCTACGGAATTCAACGCGTAGACTATTCGCCTTTGCTGAGTAACTTTTAAATTTCCCCTTCTTCTGTCGGTTTGTTGTATTTTTTTTTTTCTGTCTCTTTCAATTATTTTTTCTTCAATTCTCCCACCCCGAAAAATTGTCGTGAAATTCTTCATGTTCTATTTCGAGGTTTAAAAGCGCCTCTCTAGAGATAGAGCCTCGGGTGCCGAATTTATCCGAAATCATCCGAAGCGAATTGCACACCAGTTGAAGTATACAATATGAAATTTTTTGTTTTTTTCCTATTTTTTCTTCACCATCTTCATGTCGGCACTTGTAATTCTTTCCTTACTTGATATACATTCAGATACATGTATTGTTTCATTTGCAAATTATTAGTTAAGAAAAGGAAGAGTGAAGAACCAAATCATCCATAGCAATTACTCAAATCAGACTGAAACAAAAAAATTATTAAAAGAAATGGTTTACAATGTGTATTTTTATGGTTTTCAAATGATCCCGCCAAACAAGGGCGCTAGTGTATAATGCGCACGTTAAGGCGATGTCGCCTTCTCTCAACTTTTTTCTGCCTATTATTATGATTATTATTGTCTTCTTGAGCTTCCGTTACACTCACTGAAATACATTAGAACTGGAAGATGCACTGCCATTCCATGCCTGCGCGTGAAAATCGTGCCAGAGACAGATATAAGTGTGTGAGCGGCTATCTCACTCTCTCCAAAACTGCGCCTGCGCAATAACGACGAAATCGTGTGGGTGACAGTCAATGCAAAAAGTTAAGACCCAGGCCTTATCCAAGCTGGGTTTAACCCAAGTTGAAGAAAGTAAACTTTTCGGTAATTAGACTATAATTATCCTCAGAATTCTCCCAGAGAAAATTGTAATATTTTTCCGCACTTCTCAAATCTCCTTTTTCATCATTTTGAAACCGTAGAATACATTGCAGGTTAAGTTCGGCTTATGTGATCAGTGAAACTTTTGGTTCTGACTGTACGACAAAGATGGGTTATTGCACACTTCTTCCTTCTCTGTCGGCATCACTTTAGGCAGCTCAGTGCCTCTTCCAGTTCTTCATCTACATTTCAGTGGTTACACTGGCGTTTTTTCCTCTTTAATCCTCTTTAATTAATAAAAGTCATCCATTTCATAATTAATCATCTGTTTATGTTTATTGGGAATATCACCCCAACATTGCAACAAGTATGTAAAAAAAAATGGAACAAGTGAAAGATTGAATATTCACGAGTCATGTGAAGGGGGGGGGGGGGGGGCTTACCGCCAACAAACTGTCAACAGGCGTGTGGGGTATAGTATCAGTATCCCCTCGTGATTGTGTATTGTGGCCACTTTGTCTCCTCCCACTGCTGCCAAGCTGCTTCCCCCCTCTCCAACGTTCTCTCTTTCATCACATTTCTCCTTCTAAACCTCTTCTCGTAACCACAACTTCACGAGCCCTCCCCCCCCCCCTTCTATGCCGCCACATTACTGTGACCCCTTACCACTCTTTAAACTCCAGTATTTTTATTCATTTTCATACACAATTGTTGTGCATCTCACTCAATTGTTTTATTCAATTGAGTCAAAACTCAACTGAAACTTGAGAATTATTTTCGTTGTTATGAAGAAACAGCAACAGGAACTCGTGGTTGAATGATAACGATTAATTAATAGTTTTCATAATTTTTCATTATAAAAATGCTTTTAATGATGCATCAAAATTGAAATTATTGAATTGAAGCAGCCTTAAGACAGTAATGAGGCACGAGTTTTTTTTTATCGGTCTGATATTTGCTGATTTCTTTAAAATGTATCAATTTTATCTTTTGAAATTTGAATGGAAACAGAAAAACTATGAAATTCCCTTTCTGAAAGGCTATTACAAAAATATATTTGTAAAATTATATACTCGAGTGGCTGGGATATTAGGTAAAGAAAGAGAGAGAGAGAGAGAAAATGGACACTTTCACATGCCTGAAGACTGATTGAGAAAAAGAAATTAACTGGACTGGTGAATAAGAGAGAGAGAGAGAGAGATATTTGCTAGCGCATATATATATCGTCGCCTTAGTAACAAATGGTCGCGAGCGCACATTTTTCCAATTTTTCCATTTTCTCAATAACAAAAATCGTATTTTCGAAATGCTGATACTGAATGGAGATGATTTATTCAGCAAAACAACAAAAACTTCAATAATTTGAATAAAAACTAGGAAATTCTAAGGTCTTTCATGTTTCGTAGATTTCCCTTATGAGAAACTGCAAAGAAATTACTTGCGACTTCAAAAAAAATTGATGGAATTTTCAAAATTTCAGCTACTTGATCTCTTCTTGGTTCCCATAGTTGCTGAAATAAGAGAGGGCTGCTGCAATTGTAACGAAAAATTTTCTTTTTACTATTAATTTTTTGTTTTTCGAAATTTTGAATTCCAATTCTATCAGGGAGTTACTCTATAGTGTCCTTCATGATACTGATTCAGTTGAATAATTTAAAATTAACATTAACTTATTGGAAAATGAATTCATTTGACGAAAAACAGACATCAAGATGAAGGCGTGTAAGGGATACAATTGTAACATAATGCCCTTTCATCAATTGATAATAGAAATCAAATCATGATAAAACAATAAAAAAATTAATATAAAATACTATGATATGTATTATTCGCAATATGTCTATTAAAGTATTCATACAAGCCCCGCATAATGATATTAAAAAACAAAATTGTTGCTGAAAAAGTTGTGAGGTTTGAAAAAAAAAGTTTTCACGCGTATTTTAAAGAACTGTAAATATTGAAATATTGAAACATTATTAAAAGCTGAAGCTTTTGTACATCTCATAAATTACTATTTCAAATGAGTTACAAAAAGAAAAATAATGATTTTTAATGGTATTGTTAGTGATTTGATGAATATTACAATTGCCCCTTGTTATAATTGCAGCACCTCTCCCCTATTTAATTGTGACGTGATAACAGAGTGATCTCTGTCACCTGACATGTAATCAGAGGGTCGTGGGTTCAAATCCTGCTTGCGCATTACATATTTTTTCCGAAATTTGATTCTCTAAAAAATTTATTGATAAAAATTAATTTATTAATAAATTTCTTTGTTTAATGTCCGAAAGTCGTTTATAGGATTTCACGCAAGAATCGTTGCATCAAAGCGGTTTTGGAAAAATAAATTGAGAAACTTTCATTTTAAATTCCATATTTTACAAAAAAAAATTCCTCAAATTTCTTTCAAATCTCATTCTTTCATCTACTTTTTGATTTATTTTTGCTTTGTTCTACTCTTAATTTTTATTCTCGCTAGATGAATTTTTTCTTCACCCCAGTAATTCAAACAAACGTAGTATTTTTTATTCAAAAAACCAGTGTATTTTATTTTTATGATAAAACACATATGGCGCTCGTCATATGCAGCGTTTAACTGTGCATTTTCCATTAATTCTGACACACTCTTAATAATATATTCTTATTCTTATATTCCTTTCAATTATTTTTAATATAATATATATCTCGCTCCCTTATTATTTCCTTTTTGTTAAATTCTCATACATGACAATTACAATAATATGAATTTTTCAACTATCATCTCATTCATCTATTGATTTATGGTCTGATAGCTTGAAAATTGAAATTATCCGCTTGTTTCATATTTTTTTTCTTCTTTTCATATCATTTCTAATTCAAATATCAATTATTCGTGAATTTCAAATACTATCTGTGCTAAAATATTTTTTATAAAATAATATATTTGATTATTGTAGCATGAGAAGCCTGATTCAATCAAGATAATCGAGAAAATCGGTTTTTCTACAGGTAAAAATCGATTAATTCAATGATAAAAAAAAATATTGAAATTAAAAAAAAAAGAAATTAAAGAAAAACAATGATCAAGGGTCATAGGTAGGATAAAATCAACATGACGATTGAACGGTTTGAGATAGAATATTTTAAACGATGTTACAAAGGATAAAGTTTACCTCGTCTTCTCATATCGTAAAATTTCATGATTAATTTAAAAAATTTGCTGGCGGTAAAACGAGGAGAATCGACAAAGTATTGAACATCAGTTTTTCCTCAGGTTTTTTTTTACTTTCGTTTTTTTCTCAACTTTTCTTTCCTAAACTCTGGAACAAGACGATGAACGCAAATGCAAATGTTCCCTGGAAAGAGAATCATACTATCAAATAAAAAAAAATCGTGCAAATTCCTCAATAAACTCCATGTGGAAGATGTTTATTTCATCTTATGCAAAAATCACAGCACCGATGAAATTGAAGAAGAAGGAAAAAATAAAGTTGAGAAAAAAAATTGAATTAAATTTCGAGAAATTTTTCTTCTCTTGCAGATTTTGATGTTTCTGGAACGATAATGAATATCTCATATCTTTCATTTGCTATTAAATTTTGCTAACGATCGGTTTTTTGATGTTTAAAATCGAAATTTCACATGGTCAGAGATGAAAAAAAAAAAGTTCTAAAGACTAATGACTTTTTTCCCTCTAACATTCTTATTTTTTTCCAATTATCCACAGTTTTTATAATTGGATACATTCAACAGTAATCAGTTATTTTTTTTTATTAATTTTCACTTTATACGTTAATTATATCATTGATTATACTAATACAATTTAAATTGCAGGCTTCATTCAATGTGTTTAAATCAATATCCCAGGATAACAAAAAAAAAAAAAATTGTAGTCAATATGTACGATACAGCTTATGCATTTCAATTAATTAATTGTAATTACGGTGGGGAAAAGTGGGATAAAATCGACATTACAATGAAATAGTTTGAGATAGAATCGTTTTTCAACGATTTTCATGGGAAAATTGAGGAAATTTTCAGTAGGAAAAATGTCAGAACTAATTTTTTTTTCAATTTTTGAAAAAAAATAAAAATAAATTTTGAGAGTTGTATATTTTCCAATGGAAATTGCCTCAGTTTTCTACTAATTTCGAGTGATTTTCATCATGTAAAATATAAAAACTAAAAATGTATCCGTTTCACCCCACCTTCCCCTTGTACATTTCATAATTCATTGAAACAACATTTGTTTTACAAATTATTATTATTATTATTATGTTCTTTCCATTTTTTAAGACCAAAAATCTTTCATTTGGTCCCACTCTAATCAAACATGTCATTGCACCAGGAAATAATTTTAATCTCACATTCATTCGTCCCACTCATCTCACTTTCTTTCTTTCTTTCTTCCTTCCTTCCTTCCTGTCGTGAAAAAAAATTAAAAAAGAAAAAAAAAGAGAAGTAGAAAAAAACAATACCAGAGAATGTTCATAGAAATGAGTGATAATTGCAATTAATATATCATTGCAGAGCAAGAGAGAAATATTATTAAACGAATTATTCATTGTGATGATGAATTTACAAATTTTCTGCTCTTCCACCTGTCGTCCTAAGTGACATCCTAAGGCACATTCTTAAAAATCCTCGCAAATTTAATACAATTATTTTCACAAGAGCAATGATAAGAATTTATAAAAAAAAACCATCAATCAATGATATCTTTGAGGAAGATGATAGAAGAGAGAAGTCAGTTAACAAATAGCAAGTCGAAAAGAAAAAAAAATTATATTTATAGATGTAGATGTGTTCATGAGATCTAAATTTAAAAAATCCAAAATATTGGGCTTGTTAATTTTTAGAAAATTGAAAAAAAAAACTCGTAATTTGATTATAAACAATAAAGTTTCCCCAATAAATTTATTCATTTTCAATTCTCCGATCGTTTGCAAATTATTTATCAATTAATTCTGACAAAAATCCAATGTATTTTCCTAATTCAAACAATTCGATGAAAAAAAAAAAATGAAATGAAAAAAAGAAACTATCAATGAAATATAAAAAGAAGATAAGAAATAATGAATGCGCGCATATTAGTTTATTCTTATTATTCTTTTATGTTTTTTTTCCCCCACTTTATGCCATTCACTTTAATTACTCACAAGCAGTCTGCAAATTACTTTGGCAAATTGCGCATTTACTAATTTCATTATTCCCCACTCATGCTTCAATGATCATCCCTAAAGTTATAAAAAAAAAAAACTTTTTTAAAAAATGTTTCCCTCTTTCATTCATATGATTCTCATGGCCTCTCGGGGGAAAAAGGGAGGGGGGGAGGGACATTTTGGGAATATTGCGATAAATACGATTACAGCAAAAAGCCCAACAAATAAACCCCTCTGAGATAACGGTTAGAACCTGGCTCTTATATAAACAGCAGATGCATCGTGTTCACCATAACCAAGACGTTTAGCATGTTTGTATACTTCATTAGCTGCTGCTGCTAGGGGCAATGGTTGTTCCAATTGATCAGACATACCAAGTGATAATCTCAAGTCTTTTTGCATGTGTTGAAGAGGTAATTGAGTGGGGAAACCACCTTCAATTATTGCTGCAAAAAAAAAATCACATAATTATTAGATTGCTGGAAAAAAGGTGAGAAATTTGGAAAATTTTTTAATATTTACTCTTCCAAAATTATTATTACCTCTTCCTTTATCTAGAATTGCTGGACAGGCCAATGAAGTGAGTTCAAGAATTTCCAATACATCTTTCTGCTGTAGTCCAGCACGATCAGCGAGTGCCATACTTTCAGCAAGACCAGCCAGCGTAACTCCAGCCATCAATTGAAGTACAAGATTCATCTTAGATGCATTACCAACTTCACCCAAATAAAAACTATTTTTGCCCATAGCCTCGAAGCATGATTGGCATTCGTCAAATAATGATCTGTCACCAGCAGCAAGAATAACTAGTGTACCTTCCTGTGCATGAGTTTTACTTCCCTGTATCTGGGCCTCCAGATAGCGTCCACCTTTTGTATTGATTGCTTCAGCAATGTCTTGTGAAGTTTCTGCATCTATACCAGTCATTTCCACGTATCCTTTATCCGGGGATATTTCAGTTAAAACTCCACAATTACCAAAGACCATCTGTTTTGAAAAATATAAAAAAAATTGTAAATTGTTGTCTCTCTGCTAATTCTCCTCAATCCAAATTGTGAGACAATACATAATTTTACACACTACACTTAATAGATTCTCCATTCTTCAATCAAATCATACATGATTGTGATGATAATGTGATTTTTGCTTTATTGGATCATCTTTGAGAATCTTAAAAAATGAATTTAAGCCAACATGCACTAAAATATATATCTTCGCCTTAGAGTTAAAGGGGCGTAAGTGCTAAAAACACAAAATTCTGGTGGGAAAGGGGCGCATGTCCAGTTATCAATCTAAAATGTTTCTTATGGCCTCTGGAACATTATTTGGATAATTGAAAACTAAAATAACAAAGTGGCGTAACTACAAATTTTAAAATGAAAGGGATGTATCTCCACACTTACGCCCTTTTGTTATTTCCTTTTTAAACGCTATATAATTTTTGAAGTTAAAGTGAAAAGGACGTAACTCTGCACTTACACCTCTTTGTTTTTATCATTTTTTTTATCTCATGAGAATATTTGGAGTTACGCCCTTTTGTTTTTAGGATTTTTTATCTAAATTTTGGCACTTACGCCCCTTTGTTATTAGTCAGTGGTACTTACGCCTATATGTTATCATTTTTTATTTTTTTTTATTGATATTGGGTAAAAGCTCTTGGAGAGTCTATTGGAGCAATAATAGTGGAGATACGCATTTTTGTTATTTTAGAGAAAAAAATCGGAAAAATGGCAGTTACGCCCCTTCAACTCTAAGGCGACGATATAAAGAAAATATAATAACTCACGTCTTTCGCTGCTTGTGGATCAGCAACACACGAGAATGTAATATCAGCAGCCAAAACAACGTCCGATGGTGTCAGTCCCTGTTCAGCTCCAGCCTTAACAAAGTCTTGGCACTGAAATAAAATTATTACATCCATTAATTCATCTTTCTCATCATTTATCATTTACATTTTCAATTGCCTGACATTTGAATTATTTAAAAATGTTTTCGCGCCAATAACTAGCATGCCCCGCCATCTGAAGCTTCTTCAACAAACTAGAGAAGATTACTTCCTACAACGAGCTGGCAGATGGAGTAATTGTAAAATCCTGAACGCCATTCGTTCCTTTCGACTCGTCACGTAGCTTGGCCAAGTTGATCACATAGCTGCCACATCATCAAAATCGACGCCATCATCATATACTACTACACTACTGCTGACCTGAAGATGTTTAAATAAAATAAAAAGAATTTTACACGAATTTCTTTGCTTATGATCATAAGTACTGCAAAAAGCTATATTCAATAGCTTTCAATTGAATAAAGAGTAACATTCTGAATGTTCGGTATTTTAATTTCATAGTCTCTGAAATATTCCATATGTTCAGTTTAGTATCGAACTAATCGATGCCATTCTAAAGACCAACATTATACAAGAACAATTTTTTTTTGGTAGCAGTGGTGTTATGCAATACTGATGAAACGTTTCTGTCTTTCCCTCAAATTTGCCACTCCTATAACAACGGAAATGAGAGAATCGATGAGAAACAGGAATTGTGTCGACACAATTACTCGTGTATCCCAAAACCCAATGCATTTTACACATTCAAGCAATATCTTCAAATTTTCAAGGAAACATCATGAACGATAAAGTATAGAATAACAGGAAGAAAGAGAAATCTCAAAAAAACTTGTTATTTTTAGTATGAAGCGAGGAAATTCTTTTTTTTTTTAAATTAAAAATAATAAGAAATTGAAGGAATTAATTTGGGCTCCTTTGTTGCGCCTTTTGGTTGAAAGAAATAATTCGAAAAGAGATATTGTAGTAGAAAGAATAAAAGATAAAGAAGAAAGTCAATGTTTCCATGTGGTAAATTGCTGTGAGTTTATATACTTTAGACGGATGCACACGGGGCATTTGGACGGGTGTCCGATAGCAGGCACTGTTGCCACATCGTTTCACACACACAGTTGCTGGGTGGAAGGACAGACAAAAAATTTTCTTTTTATAAAGTAGAGAGTGAGAAAGAGGGAGGAGTTTTTCAGAAGTACTGGGGACTACCAGGGGCACCGCTCGACCTCACAAGCATCTATAGGTGGTACATTTCAATTAACAATCAACTCAAGTTTCAAGGGAGAATATATATTGGACAATTTCTTACATAACACCTCACAAATGAAAGAGAATGGACATTAAGGAGGAACATCAGTAAAAATTGAAACGCATGATTAATTATGAAAAAATTCTCTGATACTATCGAATCTATCGCAGATTTATCTGCAAAATTTCAAAGAAATTCACCCTTCCGATTCTGAGTAATTAATTATCAAAATTTGCCATTTAACGTAAGGTCATAGGTATCACTATTTATGCGTTTACCCCTTACATCTCTGAAACGCACAACCCGTATCAAATGTTTGATATTTATATTAGTTGATTCAAGAATGACCAACGCATCAAATCTTATGAAATTTCAACCAGCCAGT
Organism: Aleiodes alternator; assembly: GCA_963921955.1. NCBI lineage: Eukaryota > Metazoa > Arthropoda > Insecta > Hymenoptera > Braconidae > Aleiodes > Aleiodes alternator. Next base: position 6,206,355 of record OY998100.1, on the reverse strand, counting down.
TTTTAATAATTGAAAAAAGAAGAGAAAAAGATTTTGAGCTGTCTCTGTCTCAGACAAACAATTTTAGAGGTTAACTCTCTCATACAATTCATTCGTGCATATCTCGTCCCTGCGCTCCGCTGAGTCCTTCACCACGCCCCCCGCATAGGACTGATGGTCTACCTTAATAAATGAAAAACGGAGTGGCAGTAGCAGACTAAAATCGATTCGACCCAACATGATTTCATTTCATTCAGGAAAGAAAAGTCGATATCAGCATGTATTTCTTAAGTGAGATAATCCTCAGAATCGTGAAAATAGGTCTTAAAAATTGTACGAGCATCGATTTTCCACACCATATGGAGTGCATAGTCTGATTACAGATTTCTCAAATTTTACACTTATATGGAAAAATGACTTTTTGTATAGTATCCCGGATACTCCAAGATTTCATTAACATCGAGTAGCTCGAATATAATGTACGATACAAAAAAGATTATATCAAGATAAAGTTACAGAATACAAGACTTTGTTGTGCACATGCGTGGAATTACATTTGGTAGTGGGGGAGTCTGCTGGTGACCTACGACCTTGAATTTCTGGTTACTTCTATTCGTTTCGTCCATCCCAATTGCCCGATTTCAAAAGTAATGAATTTCAGCCATCAATTAGACTATTCGAATATAGACTATATATAACATGAAGGATATCAGACAACATTATTTCAATTGGTTGTTATGCTTATAAAATATCCTAGAATCTGACAGGGTGAAGTAGAAAAATTATTATAATATGATAATTTTTGGAAACGTAATCCTCGCTGAATTGAATTTGTCAATTATTATCAGCTAGAAAAAAGAGAAAAATAAAAGTGGGCGTTCATTGAACAAGCAATACCCTCGGCGCCGGAAGTAGAGTATTGTATCAACCTTAAACAAAGCATTATTATTCCATCCGTGCTTCTATGTTTTGTGATACTACGAACATACTTGTACCTCGAACGGAAGTTTAACTTTATATGTAATTTCTTTTTTTTTTCCATTGCCAGGGGTTGATGTACGAAAGCGAACTTATATTAACCCTCTAAGGCGGAACTTCCTGCAGGCAAGTTTGGACTCCATAGAAGGCATATTGAATGATTTGAAGGAAGAAAGACAAAAACAGAGAGAGGGACTGCTCCATATCCGATATAATAAGGTCCCACAGCTGGAAAACGTCATCTACAGTGGTCCAGGCTCACTGACCATTGAATATTTTATGGAAAATCATCCCGGATCATAATTTCCACTTGCTGCATGCAAGTTCGGACTCCATAGAAGGCATATTGAATGATTTGAAGGAAGAAAGACAAAAACAAACAGAAGGGATGCTCCATATCCGATATAAATAAGGTCCCACAGGTGCAAAATGTCACCTACAGTGATCCAATCTCACTAACGATCGGACTTTAATGGGGAATCAGCCCGGATCATAATTTCCACTTTTCTGCATGCATTTTTATACGTTTGCGTTTATATACGTTTTTTTAACGAAAGCTCATCTACTTTACTCGAGAGAGACTCGAGTATTTCTGGAGATCAAAACAACTGTGTAATGATCAAATTCTATGAGCTAATTCCGTATCTTTGTCTACTTGTGCACATTAATTTAAATAAAGTTTCCTGTTTTTCTCTTTATTTCTTTTTTTTAAGGAGAAATATCAATGATCATGGGCCGTTCAACCCTGCCGGATAATAAAATTTTTTATCAAATCTTTACATATTATTACAGAATTCAGTTTTTATCTAGATTTGGTTTTCCTTATTCCATCCACATTTGGCACTCAAATCAATCGATGGAGCTTAATAGAACGCGGGTGGAAAGATGAGAACGTTCATATATTCAATGGCGTGCACTTGCAGACACATGACCTTTGTAGAATTGCGAGAATTTGACCTCGGGATTCTCTTTTGCAATTTCAATCGTTAGATTACATGGAATATATATATGAAAGTTCTATTATTTTTAGTTTACTCCATAATAATTAGAAATTTCATTAAATTCGAATTGATTGAATAATGGCTCCTCTTTCCTCGAATCGAAAAATTCTCATTACATGCTCAACTCTTGGCATAGAAAAAAAATCAATCTTATAAATAGATAATTATTCTTTTCTTTTCTCTTGGCTTTTCCGTAACTACTATTCTATTGATTTCACAATCAATAACCGGAAATTTTCCAATTCTACTTTCAATATGTTCATAATAAAAATAATTGCTCTTTATCATTTTTTATACTTTCAAACGAATTAGCAAAGAATTTCAAGATTTCCATATGATAAAATTAAATTAGTACATATGTTCTGTGAAGTGGACGAAAGGTTCTATGTATATAGAACTTTTTCAGATCCAACAGGTAAACATATGAGTTTACATTTATTACTTTCAAAGCTCTATCCATTGCAATGATATCATTTTTCGTATTAAATTTCTAAAAATAAAAAAAAAAGTGAAATAAAAAATGCGGCATTCACTAAATAACTGTGGAAAACATCGTAGTTTCCATTTGAAATGCGAACAAAGAAGAGGGCGAATGAATAACAATTCAAGAGATACGTGAACATAAATGGCACATAAAAATTATATAATAAATTTAATGTTGGAAACAAAATTGTCTGAAAAGATGAAGAGAAAAATGAGAATAAGCTGAGGGATAAGAGTGGAATGAAAGAAGGTAGACAAGTACTGGGCTGTATCACCATCAGCCAGGTAGGTCATTATTTTTTTCCCCTTCTATGATAAACCAGTGTTGCCAGTGTTACAAGTTATTGATCGTAGCTGGCAATTCCCGGGCGTTTTAAATTAACGAATGGCAACGCTGCGCAAAACCCAGCTGATCCAGAGACACAACCACTCATGACCAAGGTAGTTCGACCCTGCTGCTTCGACTACTCTCCCTTCCTCTTTTCCAGTCTCTCTCGCTCATTTGTTCTTTTATCACTCCACTCTCTCTCTGTCTTCCATATCGAGTATCCATTTCCTCTTTCTCAATTTGAGAATTTCATACACTTTTTAAGAACTTCACTGTTTTCCATACTTTTATTCAAATAAAGATCTTTACCTCACCATCTACTATTTCAAATGAAAATTATTTGACATAGAGCCCAAAATTTGCCATACAAAATGCTGCTGCGGGTCATTCCGATCAACTCTTTCAATACTAGGTTCATTCTTTGCTAAAAGAAATTTAGAGCTCTTTGAATTTAATGAAAACTCCCTATTCGACTTTTTTCAGAATTCTTTGATAGAAATCTCCAGCAGATGTCTTTTTTATGGCTTCAAAAGACGTAATTCAAGCGATCCATCGTCAAAAAATCATTAAAATTTTGTTTTTAAAGTTTGCCTCTTTTTTTTATTTATAACTCAGTCATCTTCATTTTGTTATTAATAAAAGTGAATGAGAGCTGTGAAGTTGATGAATGGAGAGGGTATATAGTAGGTTACTTGCGTCTAGGTTTCTTTCGAAATTGACAATATTTTTATAATAAACAATACGAACATGTGAAAGTTATCTTTGATATAGAATGAGAGATAATATTAGTGATATTTGTAATGAAAAATTTAATGACTCAAGGCAGGATTCTACTTTGAAACTTTTTGAGAAACGGCTATTATTGGAAATTTTTTATGAGTGTATTAATAAAGCTATTGGTGTAGGGTTTGTGAGGCTCAATGAATACACTCTTGAAATACATTTAAAAAAAAATTACCATGTATTTTATGTACTTTTCCTAGCCAAAAATATAATTTTAATACAATGCCCTTAATTTATGCGCCGTTGTTAAAATTTCGATAATGAGCCATTCGAAAAAGGAAAAAAAATAGGTTTAGGTTCAATATATCTCCAGCAACCGCCTGAACTAGGATAATCTCAAAATTTTGTTTTTTACTAATTTTTTGTTGCAAAAAACAGTGAGAAAAAAGGCAATTTTTTTCTTTTTTTTTATGTTTTCGCCGACATTCCTTCATTTTTGCAAGCACATTGAAAATCCTAATTCAGGCGGTTGCTGGAGTTACATTGAACCTAAAACAATTTTTTTTTCAGATCACCCAGTTCCAAAATTTGCATTAAAGTCATATTTTTGGGTATAAAAAGTACATAAAATGAATGGAAACAAATTTTCTAAAGTATTCCAAGATTGTATCTATTGAGCCTCACGAACCCTACATGAATATCTTCATTCATTCTCTCAAATAGCAAAAAAATCCAGTAAAACCATTTTTTTTGAAATTTCAAAGTAGAATTCTACCTCAAAAGCTCTGTATAACTCACATAATAGTGTCTCATTCCACTGTACCATTAACATAACATGAATATTTCTAGACTTTTAGCAAGAAAAAATAAAAATAAATATAAAATAATACAGTGCAAATTCCTTCGACATTAATGTCAACAGAATTTAGTCGTTGAATTTTTTCCTGCGCGTTATCATATTTGTTCTCGATTATTTCGATAATTTGTAAGAGTGATGATAAGTGAAGTAGAGTGAGACAAAAACATTTTATAGCCAAAAAAAGAATACGAAATGAGACGCGTGGGCTCTTTGGGTCGATCTTTCTTCTCATGATTTTCATTCTGCACGAGGTTTCTCTGCCAGTGGCCTATAGTGCTTGGTGGAGGGGAAATACTGTTTAGGCAACACCGAGCAAACAGCGTTGCCATGCGCACTAGACCTCTCAACGCAAAACTGAATAATATAACAACGTTGCCATATCTTCAACATTTCTGTTACACTATACTGCCACCACTGGGAGCCCACGAGGAGTTTCGAGGCAATTACTTTTGCCAGTCAGTTTTTCTCTGGTGAACGTGGTGGTGGATTGCTGAGCAGCTGCTGGCGATAAAACACCTTCTCTTTGCTCTGTGTGTTTTAATAATAATAATAATAATAATATTATTATTGAACAAGAGAAGATTTCCGTACGATCCTCTGTGTTTCTGTGTGTGTTATGTGTATGTGTGTGTGTGTCATGTGACGACACATATATATATCGAGAAAAAAAAGGACAAGTGAGAGAAAAGTTGGCAGAGTGGGGAAATTAACGAAATCATTGAATGATAATATTGTTGAAATCAAGTAATCGAAATACTCAAGAGGAAAAATAATTAATGAATAATTTGTGGATTCATTGAAATATTGCTTGAAATTACTGCGTTCAATTATGTCAGCAGTGAGGAGTAATAAATTCGACAATAGGTTGACTAAACGAGTGTGTGGATTCTTTGCCAACGGTTAACCCCTCCCCCCACCCCCCTCCCTCCGATTATAAAACCTGCAATTTCGAAAAGGTCCATTTATTTACTTGCAGAGAAAGCTGCTGAGGAGAAGTGTAAAACGAAAGAGAGAGAGAGAGAGAGAGAGACTGATTGGACTGATGGGAATTTTGAAAAATCATCTGTACCTCATCGAATGATCATTCAATATAATATAATATTATTGTATAAGAGTATCAAGTAAAAATTTGGGAAAAGCAGAGCCCCACAGGAGATGTGCGGTGGGCCGAAATTAACATTACGATATCAATTAATATCAGATATCAGCAGTGATGATAATACGTGTATTGATTATTTCAAAATGTTTTCAACCAGCATTAATGCTGCTTATGATATTAATGATTTTAGTGAATATAAATTTGATAAATTCAAAATTATTAGAATGTCCAGCTGGTTGCCAGTGCGAAGATGTAAATTTTTATTGTCAAGGAAGAAGCTTTTTAGGCCTGGGTCTACCATTAAATTCAAAAAATGTTGTTTTAACAAATGTACGTGCAGCAGAATTACCAGTAGCTGCATTAGAATCATCAAATCAACTGAAAAAACTAATTTGGCGCTCAAGTGGAATCGAAAAATTAGAGCCAGGTGTTTTTATATCAACTCCATTATTAGAACATTTGGATCTAGGTGACAATCGTATTGTAACATTGCCAGATAATGTATTAACACCATTGAATCGTTTGAAATTCATGAATTTGACGGGTAATTTACTTACAAGCCTGCCACGTAATGTTATACAAGGATTAGAATCACTGGAGATTCTATTACTAGCACATAATCAATTAATAGTTCTTCCTTATCAAGCCTTTACTGCTGTTAAAACATTGCTACAAGTTGATTTAACTGGTAATCGTATTGTATCATTACCAGATCATACATTCAAGCCAAATCGTGAATTACGTATACTAAAATTGTCCTCCAATCGTCTCACCAAGTTGCCTAGTCGTTTATTCTCAGGTTTACGAAAACTTGAAAAACTTGATATGTCAAACAATGAAATTGATGTTCTTCCAAGGAATTTATTCAATGAATTAATAGGACTTATTTATTTGGATATATCTGGTAATCCAATAACAAATTTATCAAGTACTTCATTTCAAGGTCTTGGAAATTTAGAATATTTAGACATTGGAAGGACAAAATTATACAAATTACCAAGGGATATATGGAGATTAGTACCAAAATTACGTTCACTCAGTATGGATAAAACAAATATAAAAGTACTAAAAAATGATGATTTAATTGGCCTTATGAATTTGGAGAATCTCACAATATCAAACAGTCCATTACATGAAATTGAAGGAAAAACATTGAATCATTTGTCATTACTACGTAATTTAAATCTTCGTAACAACGATTTAACATTTTTACCAGCATCACTTGCTCATTTAAAACGTTTAGAGCATTTACATTTACAAGATAATCCATGGGCATGTGATTGCCGTATGTTTTGGTTTGTTAAATGGGCAGAAAGTCATGCACATCAGACTGCATTTGATTCTGGATTACTTTGTGGTGATAAAACACAGACTGTTGATACAATACAGGCATTGCGTTACTTAAATTGCACAGCACCATCATTATATCATGTTAATAATATCGAAGAATTACATAAATTGAATGATTCAGTTCTACTTGAGTGTGAATTTTATGGAAATCCAGCACCATCACTGACATGGGTAACACCAACACTTGATGTTTTTCATTGGAATCCAGATCCATCATTTCCTGATGCATTTCATGATCATCCATTGCATCATAAAATCAATGATATGACCACTACTACTTATAGTGGAAATAAAGGAAGAATTAGATTACTGGAAAATGGCTCGTTATTAATAACAAATCTACTCAGACAGGATGTTGGACGTTACAAATGTTTTGCTGTTAATCCTATTGCAAATATGACAACACTTATCTATCTCAAAATGGATCCAATAACAATCTACAGAATTAAATTATTCAGTATTGTTGTTGGTGCTATGAGTGCAACTGCATTTCTTCTTCTAACATTGTTTATACAATTACTACGTTATGTATTTAGTCGGTAAGTATCATCATCATTAATCATAAGTGAAAATATTAAAAATAATGATAATAATAATAATAATAATAATAAAAGGCAATGAATGAGAAAAAAAATAAAAGTAACTATGATGAATAAAGAAAAATGATGGACGATATTGTTCTTTTGATAATCAAAAATTTACATGATGAAAAAAAAATAATACCTCTCAGGTGCGGTTGCTGCAGTTGGTGTTACTGCTGCAGACGTGGTGGTAATGCACCACGTGCTAAACAAATTTATCAAATGCTTGATAATATAGAACAATACAAGAGCCAACAGCTTGAACGTTTACGTGAAAATTATACGCAGCAAGTGCACAGAATCAAGGACAATTGTGCACAACAAGTTGAATGGATAAGGGACAGTTATGAGGGACAAATGAGACACATACGAGACATAAGGGATTATGGTACGAGCCATTTAACAGCAATGAGAGATCAATATTATGATCAGGTAAATTTGTTTTTCTATTTCATGTAGATTTTATGATTTTTTGCTAATTATAATATATTATATTCATCATAATGTGTCTATGAAGATGATAGACAATAGTAAGTTCTCAAAATCAAATTTCGTATTTTTTTTTTTTTTTCGTTTTTGTTTTTTCCTAAACAGGTGAAACGTGTACGTGATTATTCAACTGGTCAGCTCAACTGGGTACGTGAAAACTACGTCTTCCAGCGTAATAAAATCCGAAAATTCAGCGCTCATCAGGTATTACGTTTACGTGAAAGCTACAAATATCAACAGCAAACACTCAACAAAGTACTTGAAAATTTGCCAAATCTTTATTTTGATAATTGCCGTAGTGGTGGCTCAAGTGGTAGAAGTGATTCTTGTGTATTTGATCAGAAAGATATTAATCAATGTGAATCAGAATTTGAATCATATTTCAAAATTAAATTTGATGATTTTGGTGCATGTGGTGGTGGTGATGGTGGTGCTGCTAATGCTAGTAATGAAGATTTAAACAGTGAATATTATACACCAACTGAATTTTCATCATCAAGTCCACACGGTGGTATTAGTGGTGGTTATATCGATGGTATTCATATTAATTATATTGAGGATGGACCACCAACACCACTACCAAAATTTGAAAGAAATTTCTTTGATATTACATTATTGAAACATATTGAAGAATTGAAGAGTGATAATAAAGTGATCATCAAAGAGGTAGATGTTAATATGCCTATTTATCGTGGAACTAGTGCTGAATTAATAAAAAATGAACAAGCTCGTACACAAGAGTCACTTGGATTACTTGGTAGTGGTGGTAGTTCAACAAGTATGCCAGAATTGCCACGAGAAACTCGGCTTTAATGTGTGATATCAATATTTGAGAATTGTGCTGAAGTAATGCGGGAAAATTCTCAATATCTGTGATGATGATTACAAAAGAAAAAAAAAGGAACTGACAAAATGAAGATACTATGGAGATGGATTTTTGGGTTTCCATTCAGAATCATTTTCCTGTTTTCCTTCTTCTCGGCAATGTGCCTTTCATCAATGTTTTTTTAAAAATAAAAAAAAAAAAAAACAACAATTGTGTGTCGTGGTGATCTCGGTGCTTGCACACGATTGTACCTGACGCAATTTTATACGTGTGATTGTGCAGAGAGGGGGAGAACACTAGGGATGAATGTTAAAGACAGATGTAAAAAAAAAAAATTATGAATTAATAAATGCTAATTGAGTTAACCAGAGAATAATATGCATGTTCAAAAGTCATATTTTGTGTTTGATTTTCCGTTTCATGAACCTTGATTTTTGAAGAATAGGTCTTGATCAACGAGACTTTTATCATTACAATTAAATATTATTGATATATGATTAATAAAATTTTAAAAATAAAAAAAATCATACTGTTGCGGTTTATCGAGTTTTCAATGAGTCATGAAAATTCATCAGAATTACCTAATTTGAGTGCAAGTAAAATTCATTGAAAAAAAAATCTTCAATCTATCTACTGTAATTTTTCTTGCTGTCATGTCACTCTATTGTTCCCTCTTTGAGAAATCACTTGAAAAAATTACTTTGATAAATCCAATTTTTCTTTTCAAATATGGAATATATATTTTTTAAATTTTCTTTTTAAAATCGAAATCAAGATAATACGTGAAATACGAGAATATATCAGTAGATAATAGAGAATGGAAATAAACCATTCCATGAAATTTCAAAGCATTTCAATTAGGAAAAAAAAAAACTTGTGTAAATATGATACTTGAGAAAAAGATATAATTGAGTTGTTCAATTTTTGAAAATTAATTAATTATCGAGTCGTGTAACTTGACATTGGCAATTTAACGCATATTGATTAGGATGATTACTCCAATTGCTTTTTCTGAATGTCTGGCTGTGCCCCAAAATAATAATAATAATAATATTAATCATAGTAATAATAATGGCACAATCGACCTGAGAGTACGTCTTCCACAGACGAGTTTAACGAGACAATGCCACTTTCATTAATGCTGTTTGACATTCAATTTTCAATGGAATCATTCCGAGACAATTGAAAATTGAAGAAAAAATCATGATAGATATTTGGGTCATCACAAATGATAATGCTCGAGAATTATTGGAGTATTCCTAGTTTCTTCTTTTTGGGCTAGTTTGAAATTAGATGAAATTCCTGATATTGAATGAGATAGGGAAGAGTGGGGCAAAATGGACACTGTAATGAAACGGTTAGAGATGGATTTTTTTCGATGATTCTATTGAAAAGCTGAGAAAATTTTAGCCACAAAACAAGTGTTAGATGCATGTTTTTCGATTTTTTTGAAAAATCGATAATTTTCGGCATTTTTGAGGGGTAAAATGAATTTTTTTTTGAAAATTTCCAGTTTTTGGCAAATATCTCTGGTTCTATTGGTCGTAGTAATTCGGAGCTGGTCTCAAATGAAAGGTGAGCTCATTTCCCATTGATTTATGGGGTTTTGAATTCAAATATATCAATTTTTGAAATTGTTACAGGCCAAAAACTGTTTCACAGAACGGTTTCATAGAAATGGCCATAAATACCTCGAAAATCGATATTTTTCAATTGAAAACGCTATGAATCGATAGCAAATGATCTCACCTTTCACCTCCTGTCAGAATTCCCACGCTACGACAAATAGAACCGAAGATATCGTAAAAAAACTGAAATGTTTCGAAAAAAGGAAGGGTCTTACTGCTCTAAAATGCTCAAAAACGTCGAAATCGCTAAAAATTCGAAAAAATTAATTCTGGCACTTGTTTTTCGACCAAAATTTCCTCAGCTTTTCAATGGAATCATCAAAAAAAATCTATCGCCAATATTTTTATTAGTTCCAAGAGTTTTCCATATTATTTGCCTAAAAATTTAGATGTGTCCATTTTGCCCCACCTTCCCCTATTGTTTGGAGCAGCTGATTGAAATTATTGTATGAAATCGTAATATTTGAATTTATTTCAATCAAGATAAATAATGAATGTAAAATAGAAAATATTCCGAGGAATGAGAATAAATGTTAATCACAGAACTGATAAAGGAAATTTTGGAGGATATGCTATCATACATTGAGAACTTTACTTTAGAATATTCGTGAACCTATTGATGATACTGCACTTGTGTAATTTTTTCCGTATAAATGTTTCAATACAATAGCCATTTAATCCAAATAAAGTCTATAGAATTTTGTACAGCAAGTATTGAAAATTAATTCCATTATTTCTTTCTTGAAAATCAAGTTTATATTTTTCTAGAATGCAATGAATTATTAAATGAAAAATAAAAATATTCTATTGTAAAATGATCGATAACATAACTGGATTCTTCTCCTCAAAAGTGGGTGTGATTGAATAATTATGGAATAATAGAAATATTAAAAATATATGTTGGTCAAATATATCGCAATAAAGACAAGTGTAAAATAATGCTTTTTTCCTGTTTCGTATCTGGAATTGTACTTAAATCTCAATGAGAATGTGAAACAATTGGAATGAATTTATGGATCAATGAACTACTGGCAGAGCAATTTGATTGAAAAATGTAATTGGAAAGAAAATGCATTCCAAAGCAGCTGTAGAAATATGAGAAAAAAATAATAATTCTCGACAAACTTTGACGTCATTGGTGTGTCGTCACAAACTGGTTAAGCGTATCTCTTCGTGTTATTGCGTGATATTAAGAGTGTGACAGAGTTAATCGCTTCTCTGGCATACTTGCGGCTCTGAATTTTTATAGTTCCCTTATATCAAAAAAAAAAATGATGAAGGGATTGGCATCCAATCCAATGAATCATCAATTTTAAGTAATTATGAGAAAATTGAATGATAATGAGCAAAACAAAATTGAATTTGAAATTAGACTAGAATTCGTCAATTGAAACTTGACGTTTGATATTATTTCATTCAATTCGAATTGTGAATAATTCAGTAAAATATTGTAAATAGTAATGAAAATATAATATTAATAATGTTACGTCTCTGCTGGAATTAATTAAATTTTTTTTTTTTTTCAGTTTTTCTGTTGATATTCTTTGACATTTAGAATAAAATGAATCATTAATTTTTAACACATTAGGATTTTTTAGTTTTAAAGATGCTGAAAAATTTTTATCAGCAAGTTATCACGAGGTAAATTGGGGGCTTCGAGTCATAAACACATATGGGCGCATAAATGCTGGCAGTTGAAAAAAAAAAGAATTAGAATTGTATTTGTACACGTACCTTTTCTTGAGTTCTATTCCAGACGATTACACTGTGGCCACTGTTGATCAAATTCTTGACGATTCCACTGCCCATAATGCCGAGACCGAGGAAGCCGAATTTCAAATTAGAAGGAAGTATATTTTTCTCTTTCAGAGTCTGTGAGAGAGTCTCTACATCCAGCGGTGGTGTGACCTATTTTTTCAAAAGAAAAAATACTATAATTTTTCGTTTTTCACATTCATTTTAATCAATATTATATATTTTTTTTGCCTTAGAGTTAAAGGGGCGTAAGTGCCGGAGATACGCCTCTTTGTTTTCAGTGTTTTCATTGAATTTTCCCTAATCATCGAAGAAAAAACCATTGAAAGAGGGGCGTAAGTGCCAAAATTTAGATAAAAAATCCTAAAAACAAAAGGGCGTAACTTCAAATATTATCATGAGATAAAAAAAAAATAAAAACAAAGAGGCGTAAGTGCATACGTCCTTATCACTTTAACTTTAAAAATTATATAACGTTTAAAAAGCAAATATCAAAGGGGCATAAGTGTAGAGATACGTCCCTTTCATTCTAAAATTGGTTGTTACGCCACTTTGTTATTTTATCTTTCAATTATCCAAATAATGTTCCAGAGGCCATAAAAAACATTTTGGAGTGATAAGTGTACATGCGCCCCTTTCACACCAGAATTTCTTGTTTTTGGCACTTACGCTTCTTTAACTCTAAGGCGATGATGTGTTAAAAAATGTGAACAGTATCATGTTTTTGATTCGTGTGGTCTTCTTCTCTTGAAAAGATTAGGAGTGAGTGGAGTAAAATCGAGAGTCCCCTTGGAGGAAAGGGTTTTGAGTTGGAATTTTTCGTCAATGACTGCATTAAAACGATTAATAAAATTTTCCAGCAAAAAACATACAACAGAATCGATTTTTTCTATTTTTTTTTAAATTCTGTTTTTTTTTGAAAATTCTATTTTTTTTTCATTTTTTCAGAATCGAATTTAAAATTCGAATGAAAAATGAGATCATTTGCCATCGAATTATCAAGTTTATTGAGAAAAATTATCGATTTTCAAAGTTACTTGTGGGTTATTTCGTGAAAATCACTTTTTACTCCATAAGAATCTCAAAGATTGGTATATATATATTTTTTTAACAATCGCAAAAGTTGATGGCAAATATTCTCACGTTTTATTCAAGACAAAACCCTGCAACACCGAGTCCTGCTGTGTGGCCAATATAACCGGAGATATTCCCGAAAAAGTGATTTTTCAAATTTCTTAAAGGATTAGAGTCCACGATGATGTTTGTGAAAAATTGGTTATTCGAAAAATACTCTCAATGAATTTTGATAAATCCATATCAATAAAAAGAGTTAAAAGAACGTATTTTTCTAGTTCATTGACAAATCAAATATTTAAACAGGAAAAATAAAATAAATTCAATATTGCAGTGAAATGAAGAAACTGGTTTCAGTCAGTATTATTTGAGTAATACGCGGGACTGTAGAATCCATATATCTATATATATATATAGATATTTGGAGAAGTGAGGAGCATGCGCGCACTGGTTGTCATAAATTGAGAACCACTGAACGAGTGATGGGAATGTATCTCACCAACCATCGTCCTACCTACAAAATGTGAAATTTGAAGCTCTCATGTGTTCCAATTAATTGAAACGAGGAGTGATAATATGACACAATACCTCAAAATAATGCAGAGAAACGAGATTTTTTCAAATAAATTAAGACAAATTAATATTCCTAATTTGGACCCTTTCTTATTCCTCCATGCCAATGTTAAACAATGTGCATAAATTTTGAGGGAAAAAATTTCGTCACTCGCCATGAACATTCATTGAAATAATTACCATTCTGAACAATTTTTCTAGAACTAGAAAATTGCCTTTTTTTCGAAATTGCAATGATCTACCTCACTCATCCAAAATAACAGTTTCTTACTAAAATTATGTTTTTTTTTTGATTTACAGTAATGAGAGAAAATGGAAAACTTACAGGTCTTGCAATGTTGGCAGGTCTATTGAGTAAAGTTGATGCAGATTTTCTTGGTGGTGAGGGTGATGAATGATTCAATGTTGGACTTGGACTACCAATACGATTACTGTTACTGGCGCTTGATTCACGTCGTTGTTTTTTAGCTGGACGTCTCTCAACACTAGTATCAGCCCTTTTTGCCTTTGGTGTTTCCTATTTAACATAATAAGAACAGAAAGTTTAATTAATTTAGCATATTTCTTTCAATCAGAGAGAGAAGAAAAGGTATTTTCAAGTAGTTTTCTCATAATTTTTGTCGAGTTTAACTTTATTTTTGGATTTTTTCTACTAACCTTACGAGGCTTTGTTATCTTTGGACTCTTTTTCTCAACTGTTATGGTCTCCTCTTTCAATCTATCGAAAGCAGAATCAGGATCCAGGCCGTCTTCAAATACCTGTTGCATTCATCAAAATTCATTTATATACACATATTTGAAAAAAAAGGCGAAATTGATTCGATAACAAAACTATTTGAAATAATTGAGAGGAGATAAGATGAATTAATCAAAGATTACCTGTCCTTTAGCAATGAAATCGTCAATTGCTTCTACAGCATCTTTGAAAGCCCCAGATTTATTGGATTTGAGAAGAGTATCTTTGAACTCATGATAAGGCTTGATATTTACTTCTTCAATCCATCCACTGAAAGAACAATTACATTATTAAAAATTAATTGCCTACTTTCATGTTTATCTCTTAATAATCAGTACGATGTTGTTAGGTATGGTGGAAAGGACTTACTAATTATTGGTTCCAAAGAAAAATATGCAATAGACAGGACTCTTCTTCGTATTTGATGGCTTCTTCAGATCCTTGGATGGGTTTGATACCTTGAGGTGGACCAAATAGAATCACATAAATTTAAAAATCAAATTCAATTGACAATTATCGGGCAGCTTTTTTGAATAAGCAATTACATCTGTCAGTGTAAGATAAATGGAGGAAAATTTTGCTTATCCAAGAGTACATTTTAAATTAATTGTGATAATAATTCAATTTTCTTTTTGATCAATTAGCTGAGTTGTACAAAATTGGAAATTAACACAAAGCAGACGAATTTCCACAATTAATATCTGAATTTATCGCCAAAATAATAATTTTTTTTTTTTTATACTTGCCAAAATAATAATTCTAAGGTAATTTATCATGTAAAATATTCTTTCCAATATCTCATATACTGTGCAAATTTTAACACTATTATATACAAATGAATGATATGGGTTCAATAGTAGATTTCAAATGATGCAAAATTTATAGAATATTAGTCTGGGGAATTATGTTATCAAATTTTTCTCATTGCTGGGAAAAATTTGACAATTTCTTTCATGATTACAGGATAAAATAGTAGTAAAAAGAAATACTTGAGAGTCTAACCAAGACTAAGAAGCAAAGGTGAATTTATGAATCAGGTTTATACAAAAGGTGAGAAGGGGGATGCTCAAATTAATTGAGACATTCCCTGATGAGTGCAGGATTTGCCCTATTTTTTTGCTAATATTATCAGGAAGTTCTTCAAATTGGAAAAAAAAACAGAGATGAAACTTTGACATATAAATTAAAATGATAGTGACACTGAACTCAAAACAAAAACAATACAGTGAACGAATTTAACACTAGAAGAAGATAATAATTTAATAATTCAAAGAATTTTGTTAAAAATCTTATTGTTCTATTTTTTTTTGATTCGTATTTTTTTTCAATTGAATTTAAAATTGAAAATTGCCAAGTGCAAGTCTATCTAGAGAAAATGCAATTACTAATAGAAACAAATAGATTTGAATGATAGTGACAATGAACTTAAAATATAAACAATACAGTGAACAAATTTAACACTAGAAGAAGTAAATAATTCCAAGAATTTTTTTGAAATTTTTATTATTCCATTTCTATTTTTACGTTGTATTATTTTCAGTTGAATTAAAAATTTAAATTTAATTTTGCTATTATTTTGAAAATAATGTAAAGTTACTGTGTAACATCTCCCCACAATCTTTTTTTTTCGTATTATCTCGATCTGATGGACTCTTAAGTCCAAGACTGAATAAATTTATCTATCTATCTATGAATACAAGTAAATTTGCATTGGATCCTACTTATCTGGAGTACAAAAAAACCATTAACCAGATTTGAATTTCGAACCAGAGAAAAGGCGGGAAAATTGTTGTGCGATAACAGTGTGATCGAGAAAACTGTATTTCTCTCTCTTTTTCCGCAAGAAAGTAATTGTTATCGATGATTCAAATAGGAAATGATGGGAATGAAAACAATAATTTGGAATATTTTTTTGCTACTGTTTTTGTACTTTATAGATTATCGTATTTCATTTGATTTTCTGTTATAAATCATTATTCTCATCGTTCTTCAATTCATAGATTTTCAAAAATTCTAAAAATGAGAGAACACAAAGATTATTTCAAAAAAACTCTCTTATCAACATTTTTACACTTGTGAAATAATAATAATTTTCATTTTCCCGAATTCTACAAGTGAACAAAGTATTTGAGGTTATATTTTCTCTGAGAGCTGGCGCGAATTTGAATTCGAATAACCCGGGGTGTGGCGTGAGTGTGGGTGTGCAGTATAAAAGACGCGGAAAAGATCAAATCCAATTGAATTCAAGGTGGGGAAAAAGAAAATGAAAAAAAAAAAATAATTACTTCAATTGAAGAAAAATAAATGATTCATGAAAATAGAAGAGAGAGAGAGATAAAAAAAAGTCCCGCCAAAAATCACATGGCGGGAGGGGATTGGATGCGTGGCGCGGGACAGTACACAATTAAAATATAACAGTGGGGATAACCGTTAAGCAGTGAGCTGCTCCAATAACACTTACCCGACCAGGCCACGGTGAAAATCCTTTCATCTTGGCCCTGAAAATTTGAAATAATTATTTATAAATTTGATTGAGGATGATTATTTTCTTTGCTTTTTTCTTTTTAAATAAATCTACACACCATACTAAATCCCCGACTTTGTATCCTTCAGACATGATTTCTTTTGATACGCTTATGACCGGACGAGAGTTCGCCAAGCGACTGACTGAAGAAATAGCGTAGCGTCGTTTGTGTATCACGCCGTGATCCAAAGTACTCAACATCCCCACTCCTCTCAGTGTTTCAACTACGTGAGTCAAATGAGCGCTTGAACCTTCGATGGCCGACAACATTACAGCTATATATTCATCAATTCACGTTGAATTTCCATTTGAAATCAACCTGTGAAATAATTATATGAGATAAAAAAACATGTTTTGTCAGTTTAATCCTTCTATTTTTAGATATTATATTTTGTGCTCTTATTTTTTCATTCATAATTCAGATTGACGGGAGAAATCCACTTCCGTTGGCGCTTGAGGCCTGTGTCCACGATGGAGATGGGCAATAGTCGTGTTTTTTGGGATCTTCATTTAAATGAGCGATAAAAGCGCATGCGCACAACGCGTTTAGGTGCGAAAAAATTTGAATTCCAAATCATGACCTTGAAAGACAGTAAGTCTCTTATCAGCGTCCATATTTTTCATGTCAACTGTAAATTTAAACTTTCATCCAACTAATTCCTGATAACTTGAGAAATAGCTCTGGGGTGCGATTCTCAGGGCACATAGCGGAAGTGTGGAAAATGAGTTGACAGTTGGAACAGCAGAGGGCTACGGACGATCTTCAATAATGAGTATGCGACTCATTGAATTATTCACCTAGCGGTTGAAGGTGCCAGCTGCGACCAATCGCAGCACAATTAAGAAAGATTGAATTATGATAAAAATAAAGGTAGATTTTTTCCAAAGAAATCACACCAATTTAAATAGAACTGAATCGCACCACTAGAACAGTGTAAAAATATTACTGAAAAATTGATATTTTCCAACGCTTGCGCAATCAAAAACATTTCAAATACGATCGTGTAATTCAACGAAGTCACATACTCATTATTGAATCAGATCATCTGTAGCCCACTGCTGTTACAACTGTCAACTCACCTTCCACACTTCTGCTGTGCCCTGAGTAACGCTTCCCTGACTTTGATTGACGAATTTCTGAGTTTCCAGGTTATGTTCAAAATTCAAATTCTCGCGGTTAACGCTAATGCGCATGCACCCCTCAATCACTTCTCAGTACTTTCGAAATTCACTGTCAGTACAGAAAATGTACAGTTTCTGTCACTGAAACTATAGATTTTCAGTACTGACAGTGAATTTCGGATCTCAAGTACTGACTCCGGTTCAGCAGACAAATTCTAATGATTCACGTTTTGAACAGTTTTAGAGAGCAGCTGTCAGCCATCGATTGTGGAAAAATTCTGTTTCATTAAGAAATAATAAATTATTAATCGTGGAAGGGTTGCGCCATTGTTCCTTGTGTATAATCACATTTGCTAATTGGGCCGATTGTATTAATTTGACTTTTGCAATTGAAGGTGAATCGAAAGAATGGTGAGTGACTTATTAAATCATTGTTTTAAAAGTTTTTTTTTTTACAAATATTATTGTGAGTTTTTCTCTACTGAATGGAGTATGAAAATTAGCAATTATCAGTAATTCTCTCTCTTCCTCTGTCTCCCAATATTTGCAATAGTACAGATTGACCACATAGATCAGCTGTTGTATCAGCTTTTGTATTAATTTGTTTGGATTTCTTGTTTAAAAAAAATTGCAATCATTGGAATCGATTGAAGGGAATTTGAATTATCTTTGGAGTTTAGGAAATCAAGTGTAATGTAATCGAGAGATTGAATACTTTGTACTGGTTTTGCCCTGGCTGCCATGAGAATCACATCAGATCATAATCGAACGCAATGAAGGGGTTTCGAAGCCTTTCCCTTCGATAGCACCTCAAGGAAGAAACATTGTTGCATATATAATATCATTATCAGGGCCTGAAAGGTCCAGCACAACAATGAGACCTAAAGAGACTGGTTTTCCTGAATGTCATGTTAGATATTTTGGTGGTAATCTCGTTCATTGTCTTGCTAGTCATCTTCCTTATTATCTTGTTAATCGTCTTACTAGATGTATTTCTGTCCATTTTTCTGATTTTATGTCTTATTGTTGTGCTCCAATTTCCAGGCCCTGATAATTATTCATTGTCAATGAAAGAGCTCAATCCGTTCAAAAAATTGTTTAAAAAAAAGTGTACTATCACACAAAAATGTACTATAGCAAAGCACGTCTTGAATCAAGACTCTTTTGCATGACGTGAACTTGATGAAAAAAAACTACCTTGTTTATTGGGTCATTCAAAAAAAGGAAAAGATGTACACAGGCTTGGATAAATAAACACTTCAGAAAAAAAATAGATTATAATCGATCGCCAACAATTGGTACCTAAATGTCCAAAGGATTTATGATGTTATTGAAGCCTAATTTCTCCAGCCAAAATTCCACTCATCATTGAATACGATTATTTATTGATCATTATGCTCATGTCTTTGTTTTTGTTTCAAAACAGTCACAGAGTAACAACAACGATGTTGTCCACAGTAGTGGCGCATCTGCGTCCAGTGTCATGCCAATTCTTACTGTTGATTTACCTAATAATGATGAAGAGCCTGGCTACTCTGGAGCTGCCTCCAGTCGTGTGATCAATAGATTATCTATGGTAATTGAATTTAATTAATTTTTAGTGTCTTGGAGCAATGAAAGTTATGATAATTAGTTCGATAAGGCTGGAGGTACAGAAGTGCCTTTTGCGTGTATTTAACATGTCTTTTAGGTACATGTTGAATTACTTGCACTTTACGTACACTTGAGGAAACTAATATTATATGCAGAATTCAATGCATTTATTGAAGGCACTTCTGTACCTCTAGCCTTGTCGTAATTAGTTTTTTTTTTAGATGAAAGAAGAAATTTTGATATTTGGAATTATTTCATCAATTTCATGAATTTTATTCAAATGTAAGAGAGATAATACTTAACTTAATTTTGTAGTTGAATCATTATTTAAAGAATTTATTACAATTTAATGATTTTATCATTATGAGATGGAAGAAATAGTAATTGAGATGAAAAACTCTCTCTTCACCATATTCTATGCTAGTTCAAAAAAATCAATTCAATTTATTTTCTTGCAAGACTTTACTGCACAATAATTTCTGCTATAAAGTCAAAAAATTTGCTGTTAATTGCTTCAAAAGGTAACATTACATAACTGTATAGATGAACATTTATTGGATTAATACTCCCAAAAGTATGCCCATTTACGTATAGCAAATTTGAATCAAGTTCAATTTAGAATAAATGCATAATAATTCAATATTACTATGTTCCTGCTGTTTTTCAGTCTGAAGCGGATGATTTGCCACCACCAAAGCCCGATTTTTCAGCACCACCACCATATGAAGTTGCAACAAAACTACCAAGTTATGAGGAAGTACAACGTGAAAAAACTTTACAGGGTGAAACTACTCCTCATCCGATAAATTTGGTAGATGAAAATTCTCAAACAATTTATATTCATCTCATTATCCTTATTGGAATTTCTGATATATATTTTCAACTTTTAATTTTGAACTTTGAACTCTTTATAGAACACTATACTTTGTTTCCCCTGATTCGTTCTCTACATTCGAATGATGAGCTGTGCTCAATATTTCAATAATTTAAAAAGTCAGATTTATCAAAAGCCATAATTTTTTATGTACTTCCTGTACTTAATGTTCTTCATAATTATTCATTATAATCATGTAAAATCTCTTTATTCTGTCAAACTGCATAATTATGAAGGGTATTAGTAATTCGAAGCACACAATAATTCACACGATTACTTTAAAAAATGTAAAATGTATTACTTTCGTCTTCATGGACATTTGCCTACAGTCGTTAAGAATAAATCTATCTATATATATTTTCACAGAGCGCTCTGAGGAGTCAACAGCCATTGACTATTCTGGCCATAGATCCAAGTGCAACAGAGGTTGATCCAGAGAGCGGATTACTGGGGACTGATTTTACGTTCTTCACTGCATTTTTGCGTAAGTGATATCAGAAATTTGTCCTCCATTGAATATCTCGAAACACCACAAGCGAGTTTCAAAAATAAATTATCACCACACTTTGCTATGAAAAGATATTACGTTTTTTTCAATTGTTTTACAAAACATCACATCTGTGTTGATGTATTTTCTCCTTGTCTCTGATTAGTTGCTTTCTTCTTCAATTGGATTGGATTCCTGTTGTCAATGTGTTTCTGTCACACAATTGCTGCTCGATATGGGGCCCTTGCTGGTTTTGGACTTTCGCTGACTAAATGGACTCTGATAGTTAAGCATTCTACAGATCTGGCATCGCGCGCTAATCCATGGCTCTGGTGGTTGATAATGGCGCTTGGTAAGTTATTAATAATATAGGGCTGAGTGGCGGGAAATGGACACTGTAATTAAACGGTTAGAGATGGATTTTTTTTGATGATTCTATTGAAAAGCTGAGGAAATTTTACCCGAAAAATGACTGTCAGATGTATTTTTTTCGATTTTTTTGAGAATTCTATATTTTTTAGCATTTTTGAGGGTAAAAAGTTTTTCCTTTTTTGAAATTTTCAGTTTTTTGCAAATATCTCTGGTTTTATTGGTCGTAGCAATTCGGGACTGGTCTCAAATGAAACGTGAGCTCATTTCCCATCGATTTATGGGGTTTTGAATTAAAAAATATCAATTTTTATGATAGTTATAGGCCAGAAACTGGATCAATAAACTGTTTCACAAAAACGCCCATAAATACCTCAAAAATCGATATTTTTGAATTGAAAACCCTATGAATCGATGGCAAATGATCTCACCATTCATCTGCCATTGGAATTTTCACGCTGCGACAAATAGAACGGACGATATTCTCAAAAAACTGCAAATTTTCAAAAAAAGGATGGATTTCACCCTTTTCACCCTTCTAAGATGCTCGAAAAAATCAAAATCGCCAAAAATTCCAAAAAATAATTCCGGCACTTGTGTCCCGTCTAAAATTTCCTCAATTTTCCAATGAAATCATCAAAAACAGTCTACCGCCAATATTTCTATTAATTTCAAGAGTCTTCCATCATATTTGCTTGAAAATTTAGATCTGTTCGTTTTACCCTTGATGTCCATTTTGCCCCACCTTCTCCTATTTTATAATTATGATTGATAATCCCCTAAAATTTTTATGAAAATGATAATCCATTAATTTGAAAAAAATACTTGGCAAAATTTGCATATAATTTTCTTCACTCATCTTAATTTGCATTATATTGATACGACACAGTTTGACGTTAAATTTCAAGAGAATAATAAATTATTATCACTATTTAGGTATCCTCATTTGCTTACGCGCGATCACCCAGTACTTGAACATCAAACGTGGATGGAAATTACTATCTGGCAGTGCTCAAGAGCGTTTGCTGTTTTTCTATTGAGACTATGAAAGAAAACAAAGAGAGATTGAATTTTTTTCACTAAAAAATTAACTGAATTAATGAAAAAAAAAAAAAAGAAACCCATTGTGACATTTTAGAGTTTTTCGCATTTCTAATTCCGGGTTATTTGCACATAATAAATAGCAAAAAACACCCTTAAATATGATTACTTTATAGAATCGATATATATATTATACGATTATGATAACATAGAGAAAAAGTGGAATGATGAAATTTGTAAGAGGCTTTCAACAACACAAGAATAAATATTGAAGAAGAAAAATTGTGACAAGAAGAATTTTCCTCACATGATGATTCGACATCATTCAAGGAGGAACAAAAGTTTAGAACTGTCCAAAGATGTCAACTGGAATTATGCACGACATGATTATAGTTGAAAAATAATAATTTTACGTGTTAAAAAATGCTTTAAATGAAAAAAACCACTTTGTCCTAATGTTGCCTTGATTATCATGATTTTTAATTTATTCTCAATCTTTATTTCATCATTCAGAGTTTCAAAGAACCTTTTCAATGCTTTCTGATTAAATGTATAAATATGTTAATTATTCTGTATTGAATTCACGCACGCAATGATTAAATGGAAAAATTTTAATCAATCAATTACTTTGACAAAATTTATGGAAAACAGTAATTCGAGAGATTGTCGAAATTTTATAATTCTAATTAAATTATTTTTACATCAGAGAACTCGTTATGAAAAGCTGAATAAGGAATGTCAAATGTAGATGTAATGTTTGGAATGTAATGTTTTTTCTCATCCAATTTTTCATTTTTTTTTGCTGGTTGAGTTCAATTATCTTGTATTTTTTCTGTAATTTTCGAATCAACTTTCAGTTTTCTATCAAAAGTTGTTTAATTCCATCACAATTAATGCGTACTAATTATATAATTTTGATAGAGTATTTCTATTTTCTTAAATCTTCATCGATATTAGAGATAGAGATGAAAGTATTGTAAAATTCAGTGTAACTTCCGAATTAAAATGATTTTTCTTCGAAAGAAGAAAAGGAAATAACATCTCTCATGAAGAATTGAAGATATAATGAGGAAAAAAAAATGTAAAATATTTAGAATTTAAATGAAATTTTTTGAAAAAATTCAAATTTTTTAGTACGTATCGACAATCTTGATAACAGAGTAATGCGCAAGTTTTTTGGCTTCTTTAAGCTGACTGTTATTGAGATTTCGTACGACATAGCAAATAGTTTTTACAAATTTTATTTATTTATACACTAACGTATATACACTCTTGCTTCATAGAAATATTATCTTTTACTACGACGAAATACACTCAAAATCACGTGATATTATTCATTTTATATTTGGAAGTAACACAGGAATAATCATTTGGATCATAGATGGGAGGATAGAAGTGAAATATAGGAGTAGTGAAGAGGATCAATTGATTGAATATTATTACAATGATTGATGATCTGTATGTCATAGTGGAATATCATGAAATTGAGCATTTAAAGTTTTATATCAAATGAAAATTCATTAGTTGCTGAATTGAATACATTATTATTATTATTAGCGTTATGAGTATTATTATTATTATTAATATTATTATTATTATTATTAGATATACGAAAAATTGTATTTTAATTGTGAACGTATATGGAGGTGATGTAAATTATCTATTATTTTTTTGATGCAAATTATTGCAATAAATGAATTCAATCAATGTAATATATATATATATATATCGTCGCCTTCGTAACAAATAGTCGTAAGTGCCACAAATTACTAACAGAAAATTGTATCTCCAGCTCTTTTTGTTTTCACTAGTTTTGAGTGACTGGAAGAAATGATGAATAACGCATCGAGGCAGAACACAAATGAAGGGTAAAATAATAGAATCGATAGAGATAGGCTTTCCCTCGTCATTTCATTGAAAAGCTGAGGAAATTTGCTGTGGAAATCATGTGTCAAAAATGATTTTCGCAAATTTGGGAGTTTGCTGAACACTCGATATGGAAGAGGTGCTGCAATTGTAACAAAAAATTTTACTTTTACTATTACTTTTTTGTTTCTTCGAAATTTTGAATTGTAATTCTATCAGGTAGTTGCTCTATAGTGTCCTTTATGATACCGATTTAGTTGAATAATTTAAAATTAACATTAATTTATTGGAAAATGACCTAATGCCCTTTGTTCAATTGATAATAGAAATCGAATTATGATAAAACAATTTAAAAAAAGTAATATAAAATACTATGATATATATTATTCGCAATATGTCTATTAGAGTATTCATACAAGCCCCGCATAATAATATTAAAAAACAAAATTGTTGCTGAAAAAGTTGTGAGGTGTGAAAAAAAATGTTTTCACGTGTATTTTAAAGAACTGTAAATATTAAAATATTTAAACATTATTGAAAGCTGAAACTTTTGTGCATCTCATAAATTACTAGATGGGAATGGGGTAAAATGGACCTCTTCAACAACATAATTCAGGATTTTTTTTCGATGTTAAGGATTCGATGAAAAAATCTGAAAAAATTTTAGAAGATACTCCGATATGTCTTCATTTTTGTGTAATTTTTTCAAATTTTCTTATGGAGCTGCCTATTCTCTAAAAAAAATCCCAAATAATTCTAATAAACAGGTCCATTTTACTTCATTTTCCCCTATTTCAAATAAGTTAGAAAAAGAAAAAAAAATTATTTTCAATGGCATTTTTAATGATTTGGTGAATGTTACAATTTCACCACCTCTCCCCTAATTTTATTCAACTCACTCTGAATTAATATTAATTTTACCAGTAATTCGTGTCAGCCATTCCAAATTTTACCTGGCAAATCCTTTGTTTATCAATAAATGACTATAAATAAATTAATCCATGAAATCATGCTCAAGTTAGTACTCATTAGTGCCGTTAGAGTATATTACCCCCTCTTTTCTTTGTATCCCACACTGTTGAAGGCTCATATGATATTCGTCGTAAATAAAAAAAATAAAAAATAAACCTCGTATGTGAGCATGATTCATGGTGCAGTTATGCATTATACCTCAAATATACCTCAAAACACGAATCAAATAACAAAATTATTATTTCTCAATAAATATTTAAGAAAATAAAATTTATAATTCAAAAAATTATATTAAAAAATTCTATGATAAAAAACAAAGAATCAATCATTTTTTATAAAATCAAGACAAAATAATGTTTATGATTAATGGAAAATAATGATCAAATTAGTGGCAAAAATTTATTTTACTGTTGTTGAAATGTTATTACGATGGTTAATGGGAGCCTGTTAGTGTTTGCCTTAACTCCAATTCATATCCAGAAAAAAGGGGGTAATTTTTATTGTTAGATAATATTACGGTAATTATTAGAAATAATAATAATAATTTGTCAATTTTTTTCTTTGTATGCATGTGGTAATTTTATACTTTTGAATTTTTAGTGAAAGTTTTCGAATTAATTTTTCAACAAGAAAAAACAGAGGAGATATTAACTCAATAATAATAATAATAATGGCTGGTGAACAATTCTCACTCGTATGGAATAGTTTTCCAACAAATTTATCATCTGGATTGTATTCATTATTGTCTGATGAACATCTTGTTGATGTTACTTTGGCTGCTGAAGGTAAAATACTTGGAGCACACAAATTAATATTGTCTGTTTGCAGTACATACTTCAGAGATTTGTTCAAGGTAATATTATGATTTAAAATTAAAATTTATGAAAGGGCCTATATTATTTCTGCATTTTTTTGTCAAATGTTTATGATTTTAATTTTTTTTTTTTTTTGCAGGCAAATTATTGTAAACATCCAATAGTTATTCTCAAGGATGTTAATTATCGTGATTTATCAGCAATGCTTCAATTTATGTACAAAGGTGAAGTTAGTATAAAACAGGAGGATATTGCGAGTTTTTTGAAAGTTGCTGAGACACTACAAATTAAAGGATTAACTAAAGACAAGAATGAGGTATAGAATCTTCGATATTTGTGATTTCTCATAGTTGAGATGAAAAATTGAAAAATTTTATTCTGAATTAGAATAATTAAACCATACTTTTTTTTTCAAAATATCTTTATTTATCAAGATTTTCAGATTATGGGAAGAAATCGTCAAGATTATTCATATGGGGCAAAGTGGGGTAAAATGGACACTTTAATTGAACGGTTCGAGATAGAGATTTTCTAATGATTCCATTGGAAAGCTGAAGAAATTTTAGGAGAAATGAGAGTGATAATTTTTTTATCTTCAATTTTTGGAAAAATTTACTTTTTCGGGCCAGTTTTGAACGATTTTCCTTTTGAAAATCGAAAAAATTCACTATTTCGACAATATCTTCGGTTCTGTTGGTCATAGCGACCTGGAGTTGATCTCAAATGAAAGGTGAGCTCATTTTTCGTCGATTTATGTGGTTCAAATTTTTTTTTAATCAATTTTTCAAATATTTATAGGTCATTTTCTAAAAAATCCGTTTTGGCCCTATAAGTACTTGAAAAAATTGATATTTTCCTTTTTAAACCCCGGAATCGATGGGAAATGAGCTCACCTTTCATTTGAGATCAACCCCAAGTCACTACAATCGATAGAACCAGAGATATTCTCGAAAACCTGAAATTTTTCAAAAATTGGAGCGTTTTACATTCAAATCTTTCGCAAAAAATGAAATTTTCGAAAAAATAACTTCTGACATATAATTTTCAGGGGAAATTTCCTCATCTTTCCAATGGAATTACCAGAAAAAACCTATCTCCAATATTTCCTTCGATTCCTCCTAATTTCCATAGTATAAAATACAAAAATCAACTCGTGTCCATTTTACCCCACCTTTCCCTACAAATTTACTGGGAATTATTCAATTGGAATTGAAAATTTTGTAAAAAATTTACTACATTTCCTATATTCTTTTATTTCTTTCAGAATAACGAAAAATTAGATGGTGATAATGACGATGATGACGATGAAATTGAAAGACTGGAAGAAAAAATGAAAATTGAAAAAGACAATGACAGTTTAGAGCAGTCTCAAGAGACACCAGAGGAGAATTTTGAAGAATTTACAACATCATTTGATGATGAATCCGTTGCTAGTCAAATTAATCTTCCGTCAACTAAATCTACCGAAACTTGTTCGTCTTCCAAAATAACATTTCATAATGTTGATAATAATCAATTGAAAACAGAATCCACTACTGATGTACAATCGATACCACCAATGTTAAATGATAATTTTATGAGTATTGAGAAAATGATAAGTAATGATGATGATGATGATGAGCCATTGGATTTTACATCAGATGTCAATGAAATGCCCAAGGATAAACCATTGGATTACAGATATGGAGGCATGGGTTCATCGAACTCTGGTATTACTATCTCAGGAAATTCAGAGACACGAAATCAAATAATATCACCTGAAGGGATCTCTTATCAGTCAGATTATGGTGAAAAGCCACCAGGTAAAAGGAGCATGGGCAAACAATTAGATATTACTTGATGATAATTTTTCAATTAGGGGGAAAAAGGAAAAAAAAACAATTTTTCTAATAAAAATGTGGATTTTATACATTTTCTAGATTAATTGAGGGGTAACACCACTGTAAGAGTCTAAAAAAAAAGCTTTTTTTTCTATAGAAAAAGTGGCAATAAAATAATGATATTTGAGGGAGTGATTGAGCATATATTTGAGTCTTCAGAAAAAAAATTCATCGAAAAATATAAAAAAATTACGGCACAAGAGCCATTCTTGCGAGGTCTCTCGAATTTGAAACACTCTGCGGCACGCAGTGTAAATGGTGCAAATTTCAATTGAAAAAAAAAAATTGGCTCAGTCTAGATGCACATAGCTACAAAAATACGTAGGGGATTTCGAAAATGTTGTTTTTTGTGGGGTTGGTGACCACTTGAATGGAAAAACTCAAATTTTGGCCGAAAAATCGTCAATTTTTTAACAATAAAAAATGTGCAAATCAATTTTTTGAAAATCCGCTACGTATTTTCGTTAGAAATATTGTTTTGAAGATGCTGCGAGAAATTCAAATGAAAATAATGAAAATTATTGGAGTTATGCTGCGTGCCAATTTGAAGAATCATGTTTCGAGAAAAACATGATTGAAGTTTTGACTTGGGCTATGAATATGAAGAAATGCTTTGGGAAAAATTCGAAATTTCATGTGAAATAATGGGTTTCAGGTGATAACTTTTCTTGCCCGTATTCTGAAAGCTCCAAACTAATTCTTTAAGCTAAAAAAAAACGATTTTTCGAAAATTCTACAGTGCTTTTACCCCTTAAAGGGATTATTGCCATTTCTTCCGATCAAAATCATATAATCCATATTGTTTATAATAATTCATGTTTAATTTTAGACACTGAAAATGATGGAAATAACTCAAAAGCTACACGATACAATGCCTCATCATCATCCCAGTCAAAGTCGTCAAAGGGACGTCGAACAGTTAAAGGAATTCCTCATCACAGTACTTTACCTCTAGAAACAACTCTTCGTGTTGTTTCCGAACTTGGACCAACGTTACGTGTTGAGAGAGGAAAAATTGTTAGAATGTACTCTTGTCCCTGGTGTTTGAGGCATTTTACAAGAAAAGAAAATTTAAAACTTCACGTACGTTATATACACGGTCCACTTGAAAGCCTTACTTGTAAACTCTGTGGTAATAAGTATAAAAACAGCAACAGCCTTCGTGTTCACTCGTACCTTTATCATAATACAAAAAGGTCTAATCATAACGAAAAATCCCTCTTACCAAGTAACATTTGAGATTCTTTATATTTGATTAATAATTATTTCTTCTTGTTTTATTACGTTTTATCAATTGTTGAGTATTATCAATATAATTGTTATTACTATCCTTGTAAAGTTCTTGTCATTCTTTCTATTTTGGATAAAATGAATCAATTGCATTAAATATCAAAAGCATCGACTTCCTAATGTTCTTCCCCAGTCGTTGCCACTCTTCTGCCATAAAAATATCGTTATAAAAATTCCTTCTGCAAATATTATTATTATTCACTTCAATTATGAAAATTATGAGAAGCTGTTGACTTTATTTCATCACCAGTTTGCCGCCACTGCCTCAATAATCGCGAGGCGCGAACGGAAGTCATCCGAGTGATAAGGAATAATCAAGGATGTCCCAAGTTTTCATATATATTTCATTGTCATAAAATTCCTGCGGCATCTATCCAGTTTTTTTCGATGATTCGTGCAAATTGATTTTAATCTGCGGCAGTTAACTGAAGAAAAGGAAATTGAAGATGTTCCAATATGGAAGAATGGAGGGATTTCCCTCTATGTTTGGAGAAAATAAAACACCAGTGACCGTAGATCTTGATGAAGTTGTGATTCTGTTCATTTTCATACTTGTTGCAGTTACTTTTTTCATAATTATTCTTGGCTATGGGAAAACAAAGGTAAAAGATGTTTATTTCTTTTCATTTCGTTACGAAAAACACGAAATTCTGGTGTAAAAGAGGCTTATGTCCACTTATCACTCGAAAATGTTTCTTATGGCCTCTGGAACATTATTTGGATAATTGAAAATTATTGTTAAAAATTTTTTTTACTAAGGCAATGACATATTTGATTAGATATTATTAATATTATTAGGGGAGAGTGGAGCAAAATGGACACTGTAATAAAGCGGTTGGAGATGGATTTTTTTCGATGATTTTATTGAAAAACTGAGAGAATTTCAGCCAGAAAACGAGTGTCAGATGTATTTTTTCAGTTTTTTTTGAGAATTCGATGTTTTTCGGCATTTTTGAGGGATAAAAGGCTTTCCTTTTTTTGAAAATTTTCAGTTTTTTGCAAATATCTCTGGTTCTATTGGTCGTAGCAATTCGGGGTTGGTCTCAAATGAAAGGTGAGCTCATTTCCCATCAATTTATGGGGTTTTGAATTCAAAAATATGAATTTTTGGGATAGTTATAGGCCAAAAACTGTTCAACAAAACTTTTTCACAGAAATTCCCATAAAAACCTCAAAAATCGATATTTTTTAATTTAAAACACCATAAATCGATGGCAAATGATCTCACCTTTCACCTCCTATTGGAATTTCTACACTACGACAAATACAACCGAAGATATTCTCAAAAAAATGAAAATTTTCCAGAAAAGGACGGATTTTACCTCTCAAATGCTCAAAAAAGTCAAAAT
Source organism: Aleiodes alternator (assembly GCA_963921955.1). NCBI lineage: Eukaryota > Metazoa > Arthropoda > Insecta > Hymenoptera > Braconidae > Aleiodes > Aleiodes alternator. The sequence continues at coordinate 6,175,711 of OY998100.1, read as the reverse complement.
GGCTAAAAATTCAAAAAAAATTAATTCCAGCACTTGTTTCCCATCTAAAATTTCCTCAGCTTTCCAATGGAATCATGAAAAACAATCTACCGCCCATTTTTCTATTAATTCCAAGAGTTTTCCATAATATTTGCCTAAAAATTTAGATGTGTCCATTTTACCCCACCTTCCCCTATATTATAGAATCGAATTTCCATCGTTTTTCATTGCATCGAAGCATACACATATTATTATTCATGAATTTTGCAACTTTACGTTATGCATTATAAATGAATTTTTTAATAATCATATATTTCTCATTCTTCGCAGAGTTTCTGTATATTCTTGCGAGCAGAATTGAGTATTCTAATTGGGTTGTTACTCATGAGTAAGACATCAAAATTCAATTCAATAGATGTGATGCAGGTAAATATTCAAAATTCGTTGTTTCAATAATAGAAATTTTATTTTTCCAGTATCAAATTATGGTCAACAGTGGGAAGTTGGCTACGTTCATTCAAAGACACCTTATAAAGCCGGTGAAAAAATGGAAATTGATGCTGAAATAAGAGTTAAGATTGGCTTAAGATCAGTGAATATAACATTAAAAGCTGGGAATTTCGAGAATACATCTCTTCAAGGAGAAACAATTGATTATAATGAAAGATTTTCATGGACTTGGGATCAAGGAAGATTTGGCTTTGGACCAAATGGTAATGGTTCATTAAATTGACGATTGCCATATTACTTTTTGCAATGAGCTCTTGATGATGATGATGATGAGACATCAATAATGATTAAATATGTAGCATATTATTGAAGCATAGAAATGAATTAATGAATGACAGATTTTCTTCAATTTCGCATTATTAGCTGGCCAATTGCAGAAAAGCTTGAGAGAAGCACAGCGAAGAGGACTACCAATCCCAATTATTTGGATTGCAGATTATTTTATTATAGAAGGAGAAGGTATCAGATTCGGACGATTTTATAGAACTGCTGGCTGGTATTGTCATATTCTTTTATGGTAAATTATTTGAAAATGATTATGGAATGATATCGTGTGTGCTAAAAACACGAAATTCTGGTGTGAAAGGGGCGTATGTCCGCTTATCAATCCAAAAAGTTTTTTATGACCTCTGGAACATTATTTGAATAATTGAAAATTGAAATAACAAAGTGGCGTAACTACCAATTTTAAAATGAAAGGAACGCATCTCTACATTTACGCCCCTTTGTTATTGTCTTCTTAAACGCTATATAATTTTTAAAGTTAAAGTGAAAAGGAAGTATCTCCGCACTTACGCCTATTTGTTTTTATAATTTTTTTTTTATCTCATGAGAATATTTGGAGTTACGCCCTTTTGGTTTTAGGATTTTTTATCTAAATTTTGGCACTTACGCCCCTTTGTTGTTATTTTTTTTTTACTAATATTGCGTAAAAAAGCCTTGGAAAGCCCATTGGAGCAATAATAGTGGAGATACGCCTTTTTGTTATTTTGAAGAAAAAAAATCAGGAAAAATAGCACTTACACCTCTTTAACTCTAAAGCGATGATATTATGTTCGAATTCAACATGAGAAAACTTGAAGTGAGATATGGAATTTGTTTTAAGTATTATCTAGAAGAAAATCCCAGTTTTACTCATGAAAATGATGAATCTCAAAAAAACTATTGATCCATCTCGTTTTTTTCAATTCTCCTAGTCATTTTTTTTGCACTTAATTCTGGAGAATAATTCAAGCCTCTCACTTGACTGTGTTTGTTGATATAATAATATAATATAATATAATGATGAAGAACAATGAATTATAGGGCAGCATTATTTGCTTGGATTCTTGCAAATATTTCTCTACAATCAGTAGGAAGATATGCTGCATATTTTACTGGCTTGATTGGTATTCTCGAGTTGTCAAGCTGCATAGTATGGATATCTGTACGCAATTTTATTTCACTGGAAATTCCTATGGAAAGAAACACACTTGAGTTATCACTGGGATCAACATTTTGGTTGACGTGTTGCGGAGGTATTTTGCATTGAGAATATGAAATATTTTTATTCTGAATAATCTTCATAGAAATGGAAATATAAACATGATTTATGAATTTTAGGATTTTTATGTCTATTCCTAGCCACTATACTCACAATAATGGATCTCAGATATCCCAATACACTATCAGCTTTCTTAGGAATAAGCATTTTGGATCAATACGACGAGTGTGTGATAAGTAAGTATGAAACGAAGCTAAAATAAATTAACAGATTAGTCACCATAATTTTTTAAATACTTTTCTGTGAAAGGAGCAATTGAACTTGACTATTTAAGAGATAAGAAGAGGAGCAACAAAGATGGTTCGTTAGAATTGGAGAAAATGTCTGGACAAATTCTACATAAAAAAGACTCAGGATTGGTAAATTATCTCCTATTTAGTTGTACATTCAGCTTTAATGTTTATTCTCATTAAACTTGACACATTTTATTTTGTTACGCACACACACATACACACACAAGGTACTTTTGAAACGTCGTTCAACGGCCAAACGAGCCCAAAAGGATCTTTTTCGAGTTAACTATTTTCCGGTGAAAATTCCCCAATACGATGATGTTTATTATGATCAGTCAACAAGACCTGGGTATGTTGATGAATAAGTAAAAAATAATGAAAAAAAGGGGTGAACGAAGAAATTGTATGAAAATTATTACATTTACAGAACTTCGCGGGAAGAAGGAAACTTGATTCCAGTACCCAGAATTCCTTGTCGAAAACTCACTTGTTAGTATCCATAACAATAGTTTCAAGTGATGAATCTATTCGTGGAAGCAAATATTAATTGACAAATCAATCGAATTATGCCGATTCAACAAGAAATAAAGAGATATTTTTATGTACCTTCATAATGATTTTGGATTAAATAAAATTATAATGACGCTATTCAGCAGAAGCTTTTTTTTCTGCAAGGAATGATTCTGACTAACTTTTTGTTGTACTACATGAGTGTTGCTGGGATTTAGAAATCGATGATTTTTTTCAGTCAAAACATTTTTGGACCACCAGGTTTTATTGATACCGTTGTATGAAGATCTTTATAATATTTCAATATTCGAAAATATCGCGGTCCTTTTTGTGCATGTAAATGTTTGTTAAAGTTTATTATGTCTTGACACTTGAAATGATCCCTCTGACATTAGAAAATAGTATTTTTCTAGTTGTCATCATTTTTATCTTTGCTATCACTGTAATCAGACCCAGCACGTGAAGTACCAGGATTTTCCTCGGATCTTCCTCGATCTTTCTCTTTCTCAGAGCGTCTCTCCTTTTTTCGATCATTTTTATCTCTATCCCTATCTCTATCTTTCTCATCACTTTTCTTTCCATTGCTTTCAACTTTATCCTTGCTTCGCCTTCTCTCCTTATCTTTATGATCTTTATCTCTAGACTTTTCTAAATACTTAGATTTAGATGATCTTGTTTTCGATTTGGATCTGGATCGCTTTCTTGATTTGGACTTTGATCTTTTGCTCCTTGATCTGGATCTTGATTTTCTCTTGGGCGACTTTTTCTTGCGATCCCTGGATCTTGATCTAGTTCTTCGTGATCTTGAACTTCTTGATCTAGATCTAGATCTGTGACGTCCCCTTGAAGTACTTTTACGTCTTGATGATGATGATTTATGTCGACGTTCCCTAGATCTCGAACGTTTTGAACGTGATCTAGAACGATGATGATGATGACGATGTCGTGAACGTGATCGTCCATGTCTCGATCTCGATCGTTTTCTTGATCTTGAACGTCGTCGACTATGCCCACGTGATCTCGATCTTGTTTTTCTACCTCTGGAGCCACTACGACTTCTTTTGTCCTTTGAAAGCATCCCAATCATTGGATCGATAGCTGCTGATATCAAATTGTGTGCCTCTTTAACACGTGACATTGCCTCTTCAATTTCTTTCTGTGCTGCTTCATTACTTTTTGCCTCTGGTTTAGCAATTGCTTGAGTTGAATGATAAAGCTTTATTGGCTTGTCAGCTAATAATTTACCATTCAGCATCAAAACACTAACTACTTGGGATTGCTCATTTAATTCAAGAAGAGCATAATGATCTGTATCGGAATCTCTTGTACATAAGCGAAGGTATTTAATCTCTACATTATTGGAAACGAAGAAATCCAAAAGTTGATCAACTGACACTGATGGATCGAGATTGGCAACTACTAGGGTACGACGGATTTCTTCAATTTTTCGACTATCCAGATGCCCGGGAAGATTTGGATAAGGTGGCAAACCATTTGCCTCCAATTTTGGATCCATTGTCGTTATAACGTGGTTTGGAGGAATTCCTTCGATAGAATTTACAACATTGGGTGGTAATTTTGGCTCTGATGGATATAAACCTGGAACGAAATTAGAGAGAGATCAATAATGATTCATTGACGACTCTAAATTTGAAATTGATTGAGACAAAACATGACAACGTAAAAAAAAGAAAAATTATAAGATTAATTTGGAGTCTGTCTGTCTTTGATATTATTACAATACATTATATTGTAACATATTATATTACAATTTCAACCGAGATCATTCATTTTGAGATTGTTGAACCTCATAAGAGAAGTGAGATATTATATTCATAAAAGTTCTTATTTGTTACTCACCTGGTACAACAGTACCATTGTTGGTTAATTCAAGGGCCCTTTGTTCATCAGGAATGTCACCATTCTGATATGGAATAACAATTAGAGCTCTGTCAATGAAAACTGTATTGGTCATGTGCTGAGCGACTGCAACACTTCCATGATCATGAAATTTGATGTAACAAATTCTCGATTGTACTGGTACAGCAACGTCTCTTATTGTTGGATACAATCTAATATCTTCGATCTTACCGAGATATCCAAAAAGCGTTTGCATTTGATCCTTGGTAGCTTGTGGTGCTATGTTCGTCACTTGGACTACTTTTGTCGTTCCGACCGCCATTTCCTCCACGATTCTATACTCTGAAGAAGCAATTATTTTAGGTTAGAGTCTATTGATGAAAGATGAAAAAATAAAATAAAAATGAATTTTTTGAAGTAATTAGTAATATTTTCTCACCAAAACTTTAATGTGCAGATTGAATTAATTTTTGTCGACTATACATTTCTATGAGAATAGTTCATCAATGGAATTATTGTCCATTGTTTCTTTACTTTAGTTTTTTTTTGTTAATGAAACAATGAGCAATTACAATAAGATGCTCTGGTATCGGCTGCCATAGAATTAAGGTTACTAGATTACCCAGGTTAAGACAATTCATGTTCCAATGTAAAAACTGTCGTTGGGGTGCTATTCTCAAAGCAATTCAGGAAAGTTAGAATTTGGCTCCCGCTAGGTGACAGCAGGGGAGCTATTCTCGCGTCTTGAAATATTCATAATTTTGCTCCCGTCAGAAGGCAATGTAATCAATACTCAGTCATTTTGCTCGATTTTCATAACACTTGCTCATTTTTCCGCTACATCAGAATAAAATATTGATAGCAGAAAATATTATCTACACTCGAAATTATCATTTTGATTCGATTTATTGATAATTGATTCTTTCATTTCAGAGCAATACTAAGAATCGTATCTCAACAATCTTGATTGTTTAGTGAAACACATAGCTTTCGTAAGTTTCATCAGTCTGGTTCAAATCTAGCCGAGATGTCCTCTGATGGAAGCGAAATCGTCGTAAATATGATAAGACACGAGAATAGCTCTTCAGCTGTACAATAACCACAGCACGACGAAGGAAAAAAAAGAAAGCTTCCATGAATCATGATAATTCCAATGAGGCCACACGATAAGAGAAAAATATCATCTACATTCGATAATATCTCCATAAAAAAATACTTTCTATCACCTAAGTACTCTGAAAACAGTATTGTGTCGATTAAATAATGAATTTTCTAAATGATATGATGGTTATTGATAAGAATGGTATTTTACTCTATCGGTATTTTACGTGAGTACCGACAAAAACTTTCGGTCTCGTCGAATACAGTAAAGCTGTCCATTCGATAGATTTAGTTCTAGATTTCACCGATAGATGGCCATAACTGTTCGAATGCGATTATTCGACTGTAGAGATTGAAGTATTTCGTCGCGCTAGAAACACGGTGTCGTAAAGATTCCACGTCTTTTGATCCACGGCGTTTGGTCCAGCAACAATTGATCCACGACATTTGATCCTTTTTTCTTTAATCCAGTGACAATTAATCAATGACATTTAATTCTTTTTTTTTAATCGAGTGAAAATTGATCCTCAATATTTAATCTTTCATCTATTCTTTCAATTAAGTTGTTTGGAACACCATATTCGAAAAATTAAATCATGTTCACTTTATTAGGATACATTACAATTCATTGAGAACGATAATTTAGTGTTCAGTTACACAGTGATGAATTGAACAATACCCCGTACTGTTGTTCATAAAAGATAAATATATACTGCCAAATCCGTTAATTTGAATCTCACAGTATACCACTGGTGAGGGAAATGAAACAGAAACAATGATGACAACACAATTATTCAGACGCAGACTGCTCATATAGCGCCACGAAGAAAATAAGGAAAGAGAAATAGGAGCCAAAAACAAACGAATTTTCGGTATCAAATTTCGTGGTTCAATTGTCGCTGGATTAAAAAAAAAAGGATCAAATGTCGTGGATTAATTGTCACTGGATTAAAAAAAAAAGGATCAAATGTCGTGGATCAATTATCGCTGGACCAAACGCCGTGGATCAAAAGGCCTGCCACCGGTCAAGTGATGAGGATAAGCATGGCACTAATTTTATGCTCATTCATTGCACTTACGTCCTTTTGTTTCTAAGGCGACGATATATATATACGAATATGCAAAATAGTTTTTTTTATCTCGGATGAGCGATTAAGGACTCTAGCATTGATGCAAAAAGAAGATTTCCGCATTTTTTTAATCGTGGAGACATTATTTAACGGTAAGTATTGATGGAATAGGCAAAAATCACTTAATTTCACCTTTTGTTACGGTGTTTTTCTCGATTCATGGAGGAATTCCATTAAATCGTATTTATAGAGCAGATAAAGACCCAAGAGAGGCCAAGATTTCCCTATATCAAAAAAAAATGCGCAAGAGGGTAGTTATTTGGAGGGACTGAGGGGGTTTACACTGAAAATCCCCGCAAGTGTCCGGTCGGCAAGTTGTCCTTACATTACCATATCATTGAAACTTGTAAGAATTCAATTTGTATGGCACACGTGGCTGGATGAAGGGATATTTGCAGATGGTGCCATCCCATGGGGGGGTATCGTCCATTATACAGATAAATTTTGGTTGCCACAGGCTATAGTAGTCCTCGAGTGTCCGCGGTGAAACTGAGGTTTCAGCCCTTTTTTTCATTCCTATTTTCTTTTACTTTTATGCTTATTTTATTTTTATCATTTCTTCGCTCTTTTTTTCGTTGTTTTTTATAACGTCGTAAATGGTTTGACCATCTCGATTCCCAGATCGTCTAAACATTTGTATTGTGTATGCCTTTTTAAAAGTTCTCTTTTTTTTCGTACTTTTATTTTTCTTTGTATCACCTCGTGAGAAGATCAAATAAAATGGCTTCAACTTTTATTGAATAAATTTTTTACTATTTGACATGCAAATTGGGGGAAGTTAAATATTTGAATTTAATGAATGATAAAAGTTTTCTGTCCTTTTTGCATTCACGAGGGAAAACAATAATACAACCTCTCTATTTGCAATTCCCCCCCCCCTTTCTATTCAAAACCATTGTTTACAATGAATAAGAAGTGCATGCGCATTTTTATAGGGAAAATGCCGATTGGCGCGTTTGAATTAATGGCGCTCTTTTCCTCATCTTCCATTGAAGAACACAAGGGTGGAAAAAAGACCACGTGACCCCCACTATTGCACTTCACATAATTATTTGAAAAAATTAAAAAGACAATCAATTAAGGAATTTCCAACTGCAGAATAAGATAATCCCCTAAATTCTACTTAGTTTTCTTCAAGCAGAAAATAAATAACCCCACATTTGACTCTGATGACACACACCTCGTTTCCCCCTTCGTGTAATCACTCCGGGATTTGTATTTTCTAATGAGATTCTGAGCTGCCGCGTGTCGAGGATTTCCGCAAGCTCCTCAACGAAAGAGTTAGTCCCCCCACCCCCTCTCGCGTCCCTCTTGCACTTAACTCCACGATGAATAAGTGCAAACGGAACATAAAACAATGGGAATCCCATAATTCTATCAGTGAAAAAATTCATTTTTTAAAAAATCAAGTAGTCATTTAAAAGTGCACGATCATATTTCTTATATATATGTATATATTCTATTGAAAAAAAGAGAAATGTTTTGTAAAGAAGGTTTATCACTTGATGTAAGGAGCCGAAAAGTTATACAAGGAAAGGCAATAAATAAATAATAAATAATATAAAGTTCATGATCAAATGAAATAGTAGAAATCAAAGTCAATTTCAGAAAGCAATAAGAAATCAAAATCTCGTACAATTAATTGGTAAGCTATAATCCTGTTAATTGTATCACAGTAGTGACATTGCTATGCATATCAATGAAATGCAGATGCAGTGGAGCTGTTAATAGCAGAGACAAACACTGACGTAGGTATTCGTGTATATGATGATTCCGCTGCATCTAATTAGGTGGCTTGCGCCATAATATCATCAAGCACAATACGGAGAGACTGTTTCTGCCTTCTCCAGAGGCGTATTACAGTATCTATATATATATACGTGTCTGGCAATCCAAAACCCCTGTCATGCCACAATCAATGATTTATTATTTCACTATAATAGCATTTAATAAGGCATCATCAACTGCCTTTTTTTTCTGCCTCTTGGATGCACAAAAATCGTTCTGCTAATCCGATAAATTCAATTCATTTTTTTTTTCATCCTCAGGACAAAACAATGATTCAAGTGAATACAATGGTCATTATACCATATAGTAGCACATTGGGAGATAATTTGTAGCTATATTATGAAGATTATCATCATCATTTATGGCTTTCACTTTATTCACTGTAGATGGCCGATTTGAATTTGAAAAAAAAGTAGAGGATAGGATTGAAAATGGTGAGATTAATTGATCCTCCGATTTATCATTATTTGATTATCATAAAAATGCTTTATTTTTAGGTGATTCAGTCAACGTTCAACTATTTTTTTATTAAATAATGATAAATCTGGTGAAGTGTTACTCTGACGACGCTTCAATACTTCCTGTTAAAATCGCTGTGTATTTAAGAAATTATTGATGTTCTTAAATGAAGGAGACACTCGTCTCAGATGGATCACTGGGTTTCAGACAAAGGAGACATCCTAATTAAATTTCCCCGATTTTTCATGAATTTTTAAAAACGAAAAATTGAATGATCAATTCTTTTTGCTATTTTCAACACTTTATGATTGAGATTACACCACGTTTGGCATTACCCAAGGCCATGACGCGGACGGAGTAGTGCATAGGCCTCAAAAGAAGAACCTTAAATGTAAACACCTTGTGAAAAATAATGACACTCGGAATTGCGATGAAAAACGACACTTTTTCCTCCGCCTACCTTTCTCAGGCAAATTCAATTGAATAAATAATGTATCAATAGTATATTTCATGCCTAGGGCAGTAATGTAAGAAATGTCTCAGAGCACATGTAATTGTTGGCCGAGGCGAAGCCGAGGACGCCCGAGCGCAGCGAGAGCCGAAAGTCTCACTTACGTCCCAGTATACAGAACAATACTAATTTCTGCACGCCATGCGGAAAGTGGCCACTTTCCGGCCGCTACGCGTGCGGTCAGTGGCACTTTCCACACGATGTGCGGAAAAAAACAGTACCTTACACGTGCGGTAAAGATTTTCAGACTCGTGTGATTACAAAACTCACCGTCGGCTCGTTTTGTAACCTTACACTCGTTGGAAGAGTACTTTACCGCACTTGTTAGGTAATGTACGAATTAAGCCAAAATGAAGGTTTGGTGGCGAAATTTACATGATATTCATTATATAAATATACATTTAATGTATTAAGTATAAGAAAATATCATTATTTTTTGTTTGTTTTTACTTTCCACTACCTGTGTATTGAATAATGTACTTTATGCACTCTTGTATCAAAAAATTGAATGTAACACGTGAATAATATCGACCAAAGTAACTATCACTAAAAAAAAATTTGAATTTGAAAAAAAGTGGAGGATAGGATTGAAGATAGTAGGATTAATTGATTCTCCAATTTATCATTATTTGATTAACATAAAAATGTTTTATATTTAGGTGATTGAGTAAACGTTCAAACATTTTTTCATTAAATAATGATAAATCTCAATGATTTTAGATGTACGAGAGTATTTGGAGAAATCACAGACTTATTGACTTGCTAAACAGCTTTATGGTATTGATGGAGTCATTTTGATTATTTAATATAATTTATGGAGAAATATTGGGCTTTTCTCATGAGAATTTGTGAAATGTGTTTGTGATGTGGCTACTGTATTGAGTTTGGAACATTTACATTAAGCTGAATGTGCTACTGCGACCGAACAGTGGTAGCTCATTGGTCATCATTAGTGGAGATTTTTAAAGTCACGTATGTATAGAATAAACTGTTGTCGGTTTCTTATGGCACCACACTGTTGGCTCCTTCTCCTTTTTTCGTTTTTTTTTCTCTCTTTTATTCTTCATTTTTAACTCTCCTCGTCAGGAACTTATAAACGTTGTATTCTATTCAAGAACCAGTCAAGGATTATTTCTAGTCAGTTTCGACAGAAAAAGAAGAGAAAGAGAGAGATAGAAAACCTGAAGGGCAAAAGGAAAGTAGTTGCTTCTTGCTCTTTCTCTTCTGAAGGGGCTTTTGTGTGTCGCTTTTGCTGGATTATAGTCACTCGGACGATGACCATCCAACTTCTTTCAGAGTAATGTGCTTTTAATGTTGATTAAATTTATGAGGACTTTTGTGTGTATTTTGCTTGTGTATGTGTTTCTCACTTTAGTTACTTGGGAAGTCACGGTTGATTTCTTTGTGGATGTTGTGCCTTCAAAAGGCAATGAATTCGTACCATACACAACTTTTCACATTTTTTTTTACAGCTGAATCACGTGCCGAAGAGCAGAAATGACCAGCCTTGAACTGCTGGGCTTTTCGACGATAATTAGGATGGGGATTTGAATGAATTCGAATGAGTGAAAAATTTTGTGAAGATAATTAGGCTTAGACGACCAATAAATAGACGTTGATGAAAGGATAGAGGATTGCTTTTATTGAGAGTTATGTGAGTAATTGAATGATTCTTATACTTTTCTTTTCGAATTTTGATTGTAATGCTCCATTGATTATATACGGATTGATCGAAATTTATAATCATTGTGAAACTGCGAATATGCTACTGTCTATATATTGGGGGTTTGAGTTATATTCCATTTCTTTTCCATTTTCAAGTTCATGGAATTTCTAGATTATTTATTATAGGGGAAGGTGGGGTAGAATGGATACAAGGGGTAAAATTCAGTCGAAATGGATGGAAATATTGGAGGTAGATTGTTTCTGATGAATCCATTGGAAAGCTGAGAAAATTTCACATGAAAATCATATGTCGGAAGTAATTTTGTTGAATTTTTCAAAAATTCCATTTTTTGGTCAAGATTTGAAGGTGAAATCCTTCTGTTTTCGAAAAATTTCAGATTTTCGGGAATATCTCTGGTTCTATTGGTCGTAGCGACCTGGGGTTGATTTTAAATGAAAGGTGAGCTCATTTTCCATTGATTTTTGTAGTCGAAACAAGAAAATTATGGATTTTTCAAGTACTCATAGGGCAAAAACTTATTTTCAGAAAAATGTCCTATAAGTATTTGAAAAATTGATTTAAAAAAATTTTGAACCACATTAATCGATGGGAAATGAGCTCACCTTTCATTTAAGATCAACCCCAGGTCGCTACGATCAACAGAACCGGAGATATCGTCGAAAAAGTGAATTTTTTCGATTTTCAAAGGAGAAACCCCTTCAAAACTTGGCCGAAAAAGTAGATTTTTCAAAAAATTGAGAAAAAAAATTTTGACACATGTTTTTTCTCTAAAATTTCCTCAGCTTTTCAATGGAATCATTTGAAAATTTCAATCTTGAATCGTTTAATCGGAGAATCCTCCAATAAGTTCCAATTTTTCGTTACCCGATTCACAATTTTTCATTATTCTTCAATGTTTTTTTTTTTCAAGTCAAAATATCTCATTGAGATTGTAGATTAATTTTTTGCCGAATAAATTACAAAATAATCACCGGCAGTCACGTGTATAAAATGACATTAAAAAGCCAGATAAACACGGGTAAACTTAATCGGAATGAAAACAAAATTCAAAGGCAAGTGAGATATACACGTGACCAAAGCGACTTTTAGTGTTTATCTAAATGTCGTATCTTCCCCGTTCACGGATCATAGTACGACGTGTTGTACAAGCCTGTTGTACAATTATTAGGGCAAAAGGGGGAGAGAAGAGCCAAAATCAAGAGAACGATTTTCGGGTGGGATAGAAGCACGTGCCGGCACGCGTTGCGGGGGCATTACTTTTGGTTATATCATCCGTAGGTGATGAGAAAAAAACGGTTTTGATTGAGCGAGTAATTTTTTTTGGTTGGTTGATATTATCAGATTTGTCTCCAAAGTAATTCGATTCAAGAGCCTCTTCTGCAAGTGTTTTATTGCTTTTTCTTAAATTAATTGATGAATAATTTTTTGTAGCCAAGGAAAAATTTCTTCAATATAATTATATATCATCTTAGAAACAAAGGGGCGTAAGTGCTATGCTTATACACAGCACTTATGCCTCTTTGTTTCTAAGGCAATGATGCTGAATGTTGTTCAGATCTCGAAAAGTGCAGAAAAATCTCATTTTCAGGTCTGATCAGGTCCAATTCTATCAATTTTTCAGATCTGCCAAGATCTCAATATATATAAAAGGCATTCCACGCTATTTCAGTCACTTTTCGCGTCATATTTTTTGAATTTTGTCCATTCTTGGATATGGTATTGATAGTTATAACTATATTTGATGCAGATGTGAGCCTTTTCGTTGTCGAATTCTCAGATCTCATCAGATCTGGTCAGATCTCCTAGCATATCTGCCTATATCTTCACAAATATGACGTCATATCTACCAAAATATGAATGTACATCTAATTATATCCAATTCCATAGAATTTTATCTAATTAGATAGAATTAGATATCATCAACTTAGAAGCAAAGAGGCGTAACTGCTGAGCTCATACAGTGCACTTATGCCCTTTTGTTTCGAAACCGACGAGATAATTGGATCAAATTATATGGAATACAAATTTTCCAGAAAATGAACGAAAAAATTGATGAAAAATTTATGTTTCAGAATAAATTTTTTTAAAGATATCTGGAGGACATGATGTTGATCGGTTGTAAAACAAACATTAGACCGCTGAATCTTTGAAATCTGACAAGCAAAGTTCGTGAGAATTGAAAAAGCATCTGGTGTTGAAGTAGACTCGCTAATATTTCGCTTGACTTGGCTACTTTTGCACCCTCTAACGTTAACTCTCCCCATGCCTGGAGTCTGTTTTCCCGAGGTAGGAGAACACACTTTTGGGGTATATATTTCCATCATGAAACTTCACGTAGCCGAATGCTTTACTAATGATTGTTAAATCGCATTTTGTGAAAAGTATTCAAAGTCGAGTTTGGTGACACACAAGTTTAGGAACACAGAGAGCGAATTTTTACCTATGAATACGTATTTTCAATGCATGCATTTGCCAAAGGCGGAAGGAAAATAAGAGAAAAAAAAAGTAATATGTTTTTCATTCGAATTTCCCATTTTTGGTTAAGAATGAAAGCTATGTAATCATCAGAATTTTGGATTGTAATTTTTTTAATAGAACACAGTGAAAAATATTTTCTTCATTTAAGAATGTGCAGTCATTTAATTCAAGAACGTGCAGGTCACTTAAATTGAGAAAGAAAAATCACTTGATTTAAGTGATTTTACTTTCTTGCATTAAGAAAGTAAAACTCACTTCAATCAAGTGAGTTTTCTCACTTGAAACAAGTGATTTTTCTTTCTTAATTTAAGTGACCTGCACGTTCTTGAATTAAGTGACTGCACATTCTTAAATTAAGAAAATATTTTTCTCCGTGAAGATACTTAAAATGATCTGAATAGAGAGAAAATGATATTTTTCGCGCATGTCTGTGTGCTTGTGTATGACTGTGTATGCATAAAAATTTCAATTACAGCCAAACGGTTTTATACGCAGAGAAAAATGTTTTTTTAATCTAAGAATGTGCAGTCACATAATTTAAGAATGTGCAGGTCACTTAAATTAAGAAAGAAAAGTCACTTGATTTGAGTGAGAACACTCACTTGATTTATGTGAGTTTTACTTTCTTAAATTAAGAAAGAAAAGATCACTTGATTTAAAAGAGAAAAGTCACTTAATTTAAGTGACTTTTACTTTCTTAAATGAAGAAAGAAAAAGTTTCTTTATTCAAGTGAGAAAAGTCACTTGACTTAAGTGAGAAAAGTCACTTAATTTAAGTCAGTTTTACTCTCTTAAATTAAGTGACTGCACATTCTTAAATTAAGAAACCATTTTTCTCTGCGTACACAAAGAAAAATGTTTTCTTAATTTAAGAATGTGCAGTCACATAATTTAAGAACATGCAGGTCACTTAAATTAAAAAAGAGAAAGTCACTTAATTCAATATAGAAAAATCACTTAATTTGAGTGACTTTCATTTTCTTAAATTAAGAAAGAAAAGGTCACTTGATTTAAGTGACAAAAGTCACTTAAATTAAGTGACTTTCTTATTTTGAATCAAGTGGCGTGATCTTTCTTAATTTAAGTGACTGCACGTTCTTTGTGTAGGAAAACTTCAAATTTTGTTGAAAATTTCCTCTCGACGAAGTCTATTTTTTAAGCTTCATTTGAAGAGAATACGATCGGTACTTTTTGACATATGTCCATTTTTCGAAAATCAGTTTTTAATCGAATTTCTTCAAAATTTGATATTTCAATGATGGTTTGAAAAAAGTTGTTTCACTTCCATTCGCAAGCATATTGCTAAAGTATCAGCAGAAAAAGCTATATCAGTTGGAAAACAATACTATTATCCACTTGTTCTATTAAATTATTCTATTTTTTCAGGGTAAAGTTAATGCGAAACGCTTAATGATCACTTGATTTCTTCGAGGAGAGACGGAGATAGAGTGAGAAGGGTTGATCGATTGCTGAAGAGCCATCTCTTTTTCCCGTTAATGACAGGCAGGAAAAAAATAGCTGGGAGGGTGAGAATGGAAAAGACGAAGGAGATCCTGTTGGCTAACCTCTCACTGGAGATCTGCATGAAAAATGTTGGGGATTTAACCGTCGTCACGACGCATTGATAACGATAATGCGAGGCGACAGTCCATTAGGATCGTGGAGTGAGAGAGAAAGAGAGAGAGAGAGGGGTGAACGATTTTTGCAGAGTAGTGACGATTCCAGAAGTCGAAATGTGCGGTTTCTTAATGTTCATGTGTCATCGTCTTTTTTTTTTAACATCTGGTAATTGATGATATCTGCATTTTTCTTAGAAAAATCATAATTTCACTGCTGAATCAATTTTCCAATTACATTTAGAAAAAAATAGTAGTGAAAATGATCAATTATTGATGGCATTGGTCTTTAGCAAATGATTTTTTTGAAATTATTGAAAAAACTGTTGAATTTGATGGATTTAGTCAATTTAACTAGTTAATCTGTTTAAATTAAATTTAGTAAATTTAACAGCTTTTTTAATTATTTTAAAAAAATATTTGCTAAGGACCAATATTTGATAGTTTTTGCCACTTTTTTTCTTTCAATTGACTTTGATTTTTTTTGCTAAAATTAAAAAATTCTAATGAATTCAATCATTAATGATGATCATAAAATACAATGATTTACAAAAAAATCAATAGCTTAAAATTTCCCAATAAATTAAACATTATCACTAAACCCATGACTCATTACAAATTGGCAAATTGAATTTACAGTAATGCAATATTTCGAAATAGAACCGATAATACTTTATCCAGAGAAACCTAGTACCATATCATTCGTTACACATCGTGATTCGTCCCCAGCTATTATATTAGCATAGGGCAAAATCCAGTGCTCTCACACATCTATGTGAATGTACATCGATAACTGGCATTTGTGCAGGCGGGGTTCACTGCAGAATGACGCACATAGTTTTAAAAAAAGGAAAAAAAATGTGGAAAAATGAAGAGTTCATTCACTCTGATTGAGAGAATTTCGAATATCGAGAGAATTGATTGAGTTAAGGATATCCAAGTAGTTCCGATAATCTATTTTTCCTTTTCAATTTTGGTCACTTTCGATGGAGTAGCATGATGAGATTTTTTTAAAATTCACTTTACACCATGTTACCGGACACAAATTGAGCCAAAAATAATATTTGAAAAAAATTAAATTAACATTAGAACTCCATAAGCGAGATTGAGTTTCAGTTTAACTGCAACAATTCATGGTTACAGATCTATTTTTTCCTTGTATAACTATATATATTCTTGTTCGTCAGAATGTCTATTAATTTTTCAAATCATAAAGAAAAAAACGCCTGTTACCGGACAATTAGCGACGATTAATCCAATTAGTTGCATGAAACCATCAATTGGCAGGAAATATTGGTATTTAAAATCCGAGGATCCTCCAATCACAGTCCTAGATGCTGAAACCGGGTAATTCAAATTCGCAACAATATTGGATATTTGTAATATTATTTAATAGCAATTTATTACCGTAGACATCGTTTTAATATCGGTAAAATGTGTTGCAAAATCGGAATAATTAAAATATTCATGATAACTTGAAAAAAAAAGGTAGATTATTTGGATTTGCTACTTGGAATTTCCTTATTCGCTGAATGAATTCTCAAATGAATGGATAAAAACACGAGACATCTAGAAAAAAAATAACTAAGTACTAATTCACTTCTGATCAAGAATACTTCGAGATTTAAAGCTAATGCAATTTGATTTTTTTCCCTCCAAAACTTTATGATCTCCTTAAACATTTCCCCTCCCTCTCTTTTTTTTTCTCTTCTTTCCTTCCAAGATGGAAAAAAGGGGAAGAGAGACGAGGGCATTACGTTCAGGCTGTGCCAACTTTTTTCATATTCCAATTAGAATATTTTCCATTGATTTAGAGCCTGCGAAAAGCAGATATTAACGATTTAAGTCGACAATAAATTTACAGTGTCGATGGGTATACCTCTTGCGCTAACTTTACCCCCCCCCCCCCCCCTTTTTCTCTCACCTCGTCTCTTTCTTTTTTCAGCTACTCCATCCATCCCCCCTCCCTATCCACAAGCCAAGAAAATGAGAAGGATGGAAAAATCGTCTGAAGCCAGAAAAAAGAAGTGAGAAATGAAAAAAAAAAACTCTGGAGAAAACGACGAATCGGGCCTCGAGTCATGCCAGTAAGTACTCTAACTACGTATGCTAACTTTACGAGTTACGCAAACTCTCGTAATATTAATCACGTGGCACATAGAGAGCAGTGGCGTGAGAGGCACTCGTCGAAACTCTCGAGGCAACCCCTGAGAAAACGCATATCGCTCGTAAAAATGCCGACCAACTATTTACGATTTCCAACTACACCAAAGCACCAGCTCCACTTTTTTTTTTTTTTTCATTTTTTTCAATTGGCTCGAGGTTATTTCGAGATATTGCAGTTGACAAGTTGGAATTTTTGAGGAAACTTTTGAGATTATTGGGGGAAATGGGATATTTATATCAGGAAAATTGGGAGATATTGGTAGAAATATTCGAGATAGGTTTTTTTTGGTGATTTCATTGAAAAGCTGAGGAAATTTGCGATGGAAGTTGAGGGTAAAAGCTTCTTTTTTAGGGTTTTTTTGAGAATTCCATTTTTTTTTGTCGAGTTTTGAGGGTGAAACCCTTTCTGGTTTGAAAAAATTCACTTTTTTGGGGATTTCTCTGATTCTATTGGCCGGAGTGACTTGGGGTGGGTCTTAAATGAACGGTGAGATTATTTTCTATTAATTTATGGGGTTTTTGCCAAAAAAAATCGATTTTCCAAATATTTATGGAGTGAAAATTGATTTTCTCATAATGGTCTATAAATATTTGAAAAATTCATATTTTTTCTTTCAAAACCCCATGAATTGATAGCAAATAATTTCATCTCTCATTTAAAATCGACCCCAGGTCTTTAGGACCAATAGAACCAGAGATATTCTCAAAAACATGAAATTTTCTAAAAATGGTAAGAGTTTCATCTTCAAATGTTGTCCAAAAAAATTTAATTTTAGCAAAAAATTAAAAAAAATTAATTCAGACACGAGTTTTTCCCCTGAAATTTCCTCAGCTTTCCACTGCAAGCATTAAAAAAATCCATCTCAATCCGTTTATCACTTCTTACCAGATTTATTAATTTTTTTTTGAAAAAAGTCCGTGAATTTTGTTCATTTTCGAAGAAAAATCATCGATTTTCGAGGTATTTAGTGAATATAAAACAAATTTCCATGAAATGTTTTATAAAAACCCAAAAAATCGACGTTTTTTAATTAAAAAAAGCCAGAAATAATCGGCAAATGATTTCATTTTTCATTTAAAATCGATTCCAGGTCACTACGACCAATAAAATGAAAATGGGAAAAGGATACTCCTTTAAATCTCCTCCAAAAGCTCAAAATTTCTAAAAATTAGAAGAAAAAAAAACGATTCTAGCAAATGTTTTCCACTGAAAATTTCCTCATCTTTTCACTGAACCCATTACAAAAAACTCATCTCAGTCCACTTCATCAGAATCTCCATTCCCCCCCCCCCCCCCTCCTTCCCCTTTTCCCTCAGATTTATTGTTTTCTCAGATAAAGAGTGAGTGAAACGGCC
Organism: Aleiodes alternator; assembly: GCA_963921955.1. Taxonomy (NCBI): domain Eukaryota; kingdom Metazoa; phylum Arthropoda; class Insecta; order Hymenoptera; family Braconidae; genus Aleiodes; species Aleiodes alternator. The sequence continues at coordinate 6,156,784 of OY998100.1, read as the reverse complement.
AAAAAATAATATCAAAAATTCATTGAGATGATTCCATCGAATTCAATAAAGAAAAGAAAATAAGTTGAGTCAATAATAACGGAAAAAAATGAGAGTCAGCAGCGCTGATGATTGCAGAGAGAGAGAGAGAGAAGAACCCTTTTGGAATGGGAATACGTAGATAAAAATGAATGAGAATGATATTACCCTGTAGAAGTTTCTGAAGAAAAAGGAGAAAAGGAGAAAAAAAAAGCTTCCATTCGAAAGCAAAAAGAGCGAGCAAGACTCTTGTGTCCCAAGTATATAGTATAAATGGTAAGAATGGAGAAAGAGATGAATTTGAGAAAGAGAGGACATCAGTAAAAGGAAACACACACAAAAATTCAGTCTAAAAAAAAAGGAAAAAGAGAGGAAAAAAAAGTCTGGAAAAAAAGGGGGAGCGAATGAGAGTCTCGCGCTTTTACTTCTCTTGCTCTCTTTCTCTCTCTCTCTCTTTCTGGAAGTCAGAGCGTGCTGGAAGATAAACATGACGGGGAAAGCGAATGTAGGAGCGATAAAACGATATGAAAATCCAGGAGCCCGAGGATATAAAAGTCGTGTTGGTTCGCCTTCCCTTAGTTCCTACGCAATCATGCTCGCAATCACTCCTGAGCATTCCGGGGTAGTGCTCTTACATTATTATTGGTGAATCTCCGTTGTTCTCCATTTCTTTTTCTCCCTGAAAAGAGGGGAAGGGGGGAGGAGGAGGAGGAGGAGGGAGGGAAAGTAGTCGCCAGCTTGCTCCCAGGATTTCCATGATTTTTCTATTCACTCGAGAAGAGAGAGGAAAAGAATAGATTGAGATGAGAATGTTTATCATAAATGAATTCAGTGGTTGAGGAGAATGAAATTCACGGAAAGAGGTTTTATCCTATTATTTATGAAAATTCAGGAAATTTGGACATAGGGGAAAGGTGGACTGAAATGGAGATTCTCATTAAACGGTTCGAGATAGAAATTTTCTAATGATTCTATTGAAAAGCTGAGAAAATTTTAGGCGAAAAACATGCTTCAAAATTTTTTTCTACAATTTTTGGAAAAATTTACTTTTTTGGCCAAGTTTTGAAGGGTTTTCCTTTTGAAAATCTATGTGGTTCGAATTTTTTTTCAATGAATTTTTCAAATTTTCATAGGACATTTTCTGAAAATCAGTTTTTGCCCTATAATTACTTGAAAAAATTGATATTTTTCTTTTCGAACCCCATAAATCGATGGGAAATGAGCTCACCTTTCATTTAAGATCAACCCCAGGTCGCTATGATCAAAAGAACCAGAGATATTCTTGGAAACCTGAAATTTTTCAAAAACAGAAGAGATAAAGACTGAATTATTACCTTCAAATCTTGCGTCAAAAATGAAATTTTTGAAAAATTCCAAAAAATAACTTCTGACATATGATTTTCATGGGAAATTTTCTCATCTTTTCTATCTCCAATATTTTCATCGATTTCTCCTAATTACCATAGTATAAAATACCAAAATCAACTCGTGTCCGTTTTACCCCACATTCTCCTATTTGTTTTACAATGTCCCTGGAGGGCCAATTGTAATTGATCAATCATATTTTCTTTAATCTCGTGGATTCAGGTATGCGAAACAATAAAATTCTCCACTTTCCAATAAAATGTATAATAACGTCAAATATGTTTTCCCATTTTTCCCAGATGATGTAGGATATTTCCTCTTTCTCTCTGGTTTTTCTCCTCTCCATTCCTCCCCCCCCCCCTTTCTGTGTATGACGGTGTGCGACTGGTGGTGCCCCTCCCGGTACACCACAGCGACTGGCAGTAAATCTCGTTGGTGGCGCCCCGTCCGAGGCATAAAAATGTCGCTCCACGATATCTATCCGATACAATCATCTCTCTCTGTCTTTTTTTTTCTACCTCGCCCTTTCATTTTTACTTCTGTACTTCAGTGACAGCTATATTTGAAGTACAGAGGATGATACACCATCGGCGTCATTAATATTTCATTGATGGAGATAAAAATGATTTTTTTTGTAATTGGGGCGAAAAAGAATGAATTTACCAAAAAAGGAATTGCAATCCGAAAAAGTAATGGTTTTTGGGTTTTTTGTGGATTAAGGATGTATGATCATGACAAAAATGTTCGATTTGGGGCTTCAAAATTTTTTTTACAGTTAGATTATTCCTCAAAGTATTCTACTATAAAAAGTCCGGGATAGGCAACCATTCATATAAGAAAGAAAAAAATTATTGAAAATTGACGGAAAATACATGGGCTCTTATGGAGAAATGGAGGTTATGATCGTAAATTGATGAATATCCAATTTTCAAGCTCCCGTAGTACAAAGAACAAATATTCATAAGAAAAATGGATATTGCAGTAATTCGGCAATATTTAAAAAATCCTATGTATCCATTCATTCTGAAGAGAAAAATAGCATTGAAATTCGAATTACTTCACTTTATCATTCATTTCTCGGCGTGATTGGCCAGATTCACAGTACACGGTCACGTGATCATTCACTTCGGCTCATTCCGCAACCGTTCGGGCCTATTCCCACCAATCAAAATTCACGGTTCCCCCACTCTCTCGATCATACATCCTTAAATGACTAAGGGATGAATTTTTGAAGGATGAAATTAGCAGACTAATTGCCGCAGGATGAAAATAAATGAGCTAAATTCATTGGAAACTTCTATTTTATGTTGAAAATAAATTTTCATTGGATTTGAAATTTTTTTACCTTTTTTGGGAGAATATAAATTTTCATTGAAATAAATTTTTGAAACGAGATGGAGAAAAGGAGCAAGAAGATGTAAAACTTTTTTGCATCTCCTCGAAGTCACTTATTGTGAAAGGGTGAATGGTAGAAATGGTTATACAATTCGCAAAATTCTCTACTCTCCCTATTTCACTTAATACATAACATATCTATATGTTACAGTTGGTAACACAGAAACGTGTCGGATTATTTATTGCCATGGATTTGGTAACGCTAATGGCTTACATAGACTAGAACACCCACTCCTTGTACATTCTGACACGTAACGATAAAACATTCGCTAATGGAAACAAAAATCATGTTTCTTTTGAATGTAATAGAAAGATATCTCGTATATATTCTACCCTTCGATATTTCGTGAGTAAGAACCAGAGAGTGTGACAGTATTTTTTTTTTTTTCGGGCTTTTTCTCGCACTTTTTGGGGAGAATTTCTGGTGGAAGAATGGCTGGAGGATTATTGAGGGTATTGGTGGAGAGACATAAGGACAGTTTGTTCAGGCGTAGGCGAAGAAGAGAGTGCGATCACTCGCCAAAAGTCATATTTGTATTAATAATGGATTTTCAGATGGAAATGGAAAGATTGAGTGGAATTTATTACTGGGAAGATTTAATATTCTTCGAGAGCTTTTATTTCGTCATTTTTCTATAGTAAATGACTTTTTTTTTTTTTTGAGAGAGAGAGAGAAGAAACTGGAAGAAATTGTTGAGGATAGATTTTTGTCAATAATTTTACTGAAAAGGGGAGAACATTTTAAGTGAAAAACATGGATGAAAATTGATTTTATCAAGAATTGATGGATTTGGATTGATGGGATCTTGCAGTGATCCAATACTCAATAGCTCCTGCCATTTAATTTTTATAAGGAGAATATAGGACACGGAGAAAAATGTTTTGAGAATGTGAATTAGAGTTGTGTTTTGTGAATTAATTTAAGAATGTGCAGTCACTTAATTTAAGAACGTGCAGGTCACTTAAATTAAGAAAGAGAAAGTCACTTGATTCAAGATAGAAAAATCACGTGATTTTAGTGACTTTCACTTTCTTGAATTAAGAAAGAAAAAGTCACTTGATTTAAGTGAAAAAGTCACTTAAGTTAAGTGAATTTTACTTTTTTAAATTAAGAAAGAAAAGTCACTTGATTTAAGTGAGAAAAGTCACTTAAGTTGCGTGAATTTTACTTTCTTAAATTAGGAAAGAAAAATTCACTTGATTTAAGTGAAAAAAGTCATTTATGTTAAGTGAATTTTACTTTCTTAAATTAAGAAAGAAAAAGTCACTTGATTTAAGTGAGAAAAGTAACTTAAGTGAATTTTACTATCTTAAATTGAGAAAGAAAAATTCACTTGACTTAAGCGAAATAAGTCACTTAAGTTAAGTGAATTTTACTTTTTTAAGTTAAGAAAGAACAAGTCACTTGATTTAAGTAAAAATGTCACTTAAATTAAGTGACTTTTCTATCTTGAATTAAGTGACTTTCTCTTTCTTAATTTAAGTGACTGCACGTTTTTAAATTAAGAAAACCTCTTCTCTGTGTATATTGCAGAAAATTGATTGATTTGCCTCGATGGGAGCCTGAACACGAATCATTAACTATCCAGGGGTCCCTATCATCCAATTTTCATAACGAAAAATTCGAGAGCTCAAAGATTAAAAATTCACCATTTTTGGAAATTACCCCAAAATCATAAAATTTTCAAAAAATTCATGAAAATCAAGTGCTACATATGTTTTCCAGCTGAAATTTCCCCAGCTATCACCCCAAATCATCAAAAATATTCTATCCCAACTCTTTTCCCGAACCCCCCACCCTAAAATCCAACAAAAATAAAAGCAAAAAAATCAAAAAAAATCCCCAAAAAAAAAATTGAAAATCATAAGAACCAGAATTACATAGTATCAAGTGGAAATCAGATTATTAGCCGAAACGTTTTGGAGGATCCTTGGTGAATCGTAAACGGAATGAGATAAGTTACGTACAGTAGTTTAATTCGTACAGCCAGACACTCGTATTCCAACGAATTGGAGGGATTGGTTTAGCTACAAGGGAAGAAGGATGCGAAAACTCGGTTGGTGAGAATAGAAAGAGAAACATGTAGAGAGAGAAGGGGAAGAGAGAAATGTTGGGAGCATTGAAGAAGAAAAGCCAGAGGGTTATATAGCAGTGAGATGGCACTTGGATTGCCAGTGTGTCTCTCTGTCTAGCAAACTTAATCATAACAGCCTGTTAGCCAAATGAATAGCCATGGGGTGAGTTTGTGAGGATGAAGAGAGAGAGGGGAGGGGGGCACCTACTTCGTAACTATTCCCTGGTTTCTCGTTACGCTCCATGTGGCTCCCTCCACCCCTGCTCTTGCTGCTCTTCTCCTCTAGTTTCTCTTCAATCGACTTTTAGCCCCTGGACTGGAAACATTGTTACCCACTATTTTCCCTCTTCCCCCCCTTTTACTACTCGTTATTAAATTAATCTACCGTTTAGTAAATTGATTCTACAGTCATACACTTGTATTTATCACTTGTCGATGTCAATTCACGAGTACTTAATTTTTTGCAATTATCACTTTTTTTTTTGGAGAGCTCTTTGCGTCATTGAATTTTTTTCATTTATTTGTTGCAGTTTATTGAGGATTGATGGTAAAAAAAAGAGGATTTTTGGGTGAATTTGATGTTTTTATGGGGACAATCTTTTGGAATTAGGGGAAACAGGGGAGATAGAATTTTTTTGATGATTTTATTGAAACATGTGTGAAATATTTTTTTTTTATGAGGTTTTTAGAAAATTTTATATTTTTCGACCAGAATTTAAGGAATTTTCCACTTTTTTGACGAAAATTTTAGGTTCTATTGGTCGTAACGTAAAAATTTCGAATGGAGGTGAAAGGTGAGCTCGTTTGCCATCGATTCATGGGGTTTTTAATTCATTTCACCCATTTTTTTGATAATTATAGAGAAAAAACGGTTTTTTCAAGAAACTTGAAGTATTTTTGATAAAAAACCGTTTTTAATGAAAAACTCAATCAAATATTGTTAAAAATTCATTCAAAACCCCATGAATTCATGGCAAATGACCTCACCTCTCACCTCCATTTGGAGTTGTTGAGCTACGACCAATAGAACCGGAGATATTTCCGAAAAAGTGAAGAAAAATCATCGAATTTCCAAAAAAAAACCCTCAAAAAACTACTTTGACACTTTATTTTCATCTCAATTCACCCCCCCCCCCCTCTTTAATAAAATCATCGTAAAAAAATTATCTCCCATTTCATAAAAATTCGTCATTTCCCCCCAAATTACCCCTGAAAGTCCATCTAAAAAAAAAAAATAAATGATCCACCATAAAGAATGAATGCGACCGTGATTTCTCAATCAATTGAAACAAACTGAAAAAAGAAATGGTCAGATTCACTTTGGTAAGCAATTGGCTACCGTTGGCATTTAATCAGGAAGGACTTTACTCATGTCAGGAAAAAGGGACACTTGAAATCATGGTCAAACACAGGATAGAAGCATTTGAGGGGTTGGAAAACTGGCATTCGTTTCCAATGAATTGAATGAGATCCCTTTTTCCTCTCATTCTTTTCTTCTTTTCTTTTTTTTCCCCACTCCAAAAATCACTCCAAGTCCATCAGTTACTATTTCATCGTCACCATGACATCCAATCTCAAAATAGAATTTTTCTCGTTTTATACAGTGAGAGAATGTGAAACTGATGTCGATCAGCCGGTTGTTAGAGAAAAGAGGGGGGGGGGGGGGAGGATATTTCTAATTTTTTACTGTCTGCGGACATCCGTAAGTGGTATCTTGATGACAGGAACAGGACACTTGAGAAAACAAGACATTTTTTCTCATTTTTTTTTGACTTTTTGTCAAATGATCTGTTATTCCATTTTTTTTTTTGAATATTTCATGTAATATTGGAAATCTCCTGCACACATGTGTCAGCTATTCATGCACTTCTGATTGTTACCACGTGCGCTGAGGAAAAAAAAATACTCTTGTGGCAAGAAAATGTTTTTTATAGAAAAGAAATTTAGAACATTTTCTTTCGCTATTTCTTTTTTTTAATTAATGCAAACTGTTGAAATTAATAGAAATATTGGGGGTAATTTGTTTTTGATGATTCCATTGGAAAGCTGAGGAACTTTTAGACGGGATACGAGTGCTGGAATAAATTTTTTTGAATTTCTGGCGATTTTGACTTTTTTGAGGATTTTAGAGGGGAAAAACCCTTTCTTTTTTTGAAAATTTCCAGATTTTTGTGAATATCTTCGGTTCTATTTATCGTGGCGTGAAAATTCTGATGGGCGGTGAAAGGTGAGATCATTTACCATCGATTGATAGGGTTTTCAATTTAAAAATATCGATTTTTGAGGTATTCATGGGAATTTGTGCGAAAAAGTTTTGTTAAACAGTTTTTGGCCTATAACTATCCCAAAAATTGATATTTTTGAATTAGAAATCCCATAAATCAATGGTAAATGAGCTCATCTTTCATTTGAGACCAGCCCTGAATTGCTACGACCAATAGAACCAGAGATATCTGCAAAAAACTGAAAATTTACAAAAACGCAAAGGTTAAAAGAAAAAAAAATTAGTTTTATTCTACTATATTTGAGATTTTTTCAGAATTTTTCGGAGTTTTTCTGAAATTTTCATGAAATTTTTATAAAACTTTTTATAAAATTTTTCTGAATTAACTTTTTATAAAATTTTGACCCCTCAAAAATGTCGGAAATTATTGAATTTTCAAAAAAATCGAAAAAAAAACCCTGACACTTGTCTTCCGACTAAAATTTCCTCAGCTTTTCAATAGAATCATCAAAAAAAATCCATCTCTAACTGTTTCATTAGTGTCCACTTTTAAGTCAATTTTTTTGCAACAAATTTTTTTCCTCGTATTTCTAATAGGTATGTGTCAGTGAAAAAAAAAAAGAAACACTCCACTCGATATCATGCCATTTATTAAATCAGAGATATAATACACAAGCGATGAGTAACATTTATGTATAATTTATACAGTGTTTTTTTATTTAATTAATATTAATTATCCTTTTTCTTTTCTTTTTTATCCATTATCATTTTTTTTACAGATTGTCGCTACAATTTTTTTTCATAGCCAACGTTATTAACCAATTACTGTACAATTGAATATATAAATAATGCAGCCGATTCCTCCAATTTATAAATATTCTTTTTTACGTCGATCTTTTCTCCTTTTTTTTGTGCAAAAATCGAACTGAGTTATAAATTTATTAATTTCGCTCTGCGTGTGTACGAGTTGGCAATAATACTAGTTTTTTTTTGTTATTCATCTTTTTTTTTAATTTCAAGGTGTCTTAAATTTTTTTTTCTTGCGAGATCATTATTAATATTACAACTGGTGCCTACGTCTACTTACATCGAGGGGTTTGCATTTAAAACGCCAAATATCACAATCACGGTTATCAGTTTTATCTACAGAATATACAAATGTTTTTTTTTTCCTTTTGTCACTTCTTCTTTTTTTTTTATCGAGTTGTGCACCTGGACGTCATAGTCCAAGGATTGTCCCTGATTTTTTTCAATTCCATTGCATAATATGTCCAACACGTATTAGCAACTGAATAAGACATTTTAACAAATTTTCCTGAACTAGAAAAGGAAGAATTCATCGAAGAATCGATTTTTGAGTTTTATTCAACACATATCGATCCTTAGTATCGATTAATCAATTGCAAAAAACGATTAATATCGAAAAAAATCGATTAATCGACTATAAAAATCGATTAATTGACTGTAAATATCGATTAATCGACTGTAAATATCGATTAATCGACTGTAAGAATCAATTAATCGGCTGTAAGGATCGATTTAAATCGAAAGAATCAATTAATCGACTGTAGTCATCGATTACAATCGAAAGAATCGATTAATCGACTGTATCGATTGAAATCGGAAGAATCGATTAATTGACTGTAAGAATCAATTGAAATCGAAAGAATCGATTAATCGACTCTAAGAATCGATTAAAATCGAAAGAATCGATTAATCGATAATTCATAGAATCGATCAATCGATATTCCTTCCTTCTAAAATAACAACTGTCGATCGATAATCTTCAAACATCGATTAATTGATGCGATATCTCGTTCGAGAATCGATTCTTGATCGATTTTTTCAAATTATAGCTTAATAATCGATTGTTATACCAGGAAGTTCGATTTTCCAATAGAACCATAATTATGTCTACCCGAAACAAAAGAATTGAAAAAAAAAATTGCAGGAACAAGTAGAGAGTCATTATTGCACTGATTTCACAATTAAATTGAAGGCATTCTCTCTACCCAGAACACATTATCCCCACCGAGCATACTATCATCGATGACTGCATGAAGAATTTCGTGAAATTAAATGAGAAAAACGAGAAGAAAAAATTCAAAAGAGAAAAGTAAAAGAGAAGAACGAAAAAACGAAGGTTTTTTCTCTCTCGACGATTCTTCTCGGTATGAGGGTTAACATGTTCTTTTCCCTCGTTGGACGCCCAGTGTGCTCTCTACCTCTCTTTCTCTCGCGCCCTACTAAATGTATCCGCCCCTATAGTCCCATTGGCCACGCCTTTTTCATCCCCCGTCACCTCATCTTTCCTCACGGTCCATACTGTTGTTCAAGCTCACGTCTTAGCCTCTTAGCTGCTGTCTCACCGCTCGTTTCAGTCTCACCATCACTACAACCATCCTCATTTTCTCCAACAACTCCCTCAACTTCCTCCTGTCTCCTCTTGGCAGTTGCCATTTCAGCTGCATGCTTCTTTCTCCACTTGGTTCTTCTATTTTGAAACCAAACCTGTAAAAAAGACAAAATGGGATGAATTAATTTTTTTATTGTTTTTTATCCGACCATCAGTATTTAAATTATTTTGTTGGTCAATTGGCCATTGTGGTCGCTCCCGAATTTAATAAGTCAACAAATTATTTAATCATCAAAGCACCAACGTTTCGTCTGCTGTGCGCAGATCTCATCAGGGTGTATATATTTATTCTAAGAAACAAAATTGAATAAAATTTATCTCATTCTACGAACATCGCTAATCAAAACTAATCACAACACTCCATGCACTCATCGTGCGTTTTTTTGTGTATTTCACAAGTGCGGTAAAGTACTTTTCTGAACCTCTTTACCGCACGTGTAAGATACTGTTTTTTTATGCACAACGTGTACAAAAATTATTATTTTGTTATTTTTTATTATTATTATGTTTTCTTATTGTATTTTTTTTATGGCTTTCTCTAAATATTTTCATTTGTATTTTTATGGCACTCATATGTTGTAAAATGTATATTTTTTGTTGGCTATATGGCCTTTTGAGGCTACAGTCATCATCAGGGCCTGAAATTTGGAGCACAACAATGAGCCCTAAAGAGAGTGGTTTTGCTGAGTGTCATGCTAGATATCTTCGTGGTAATTTTGTTCATTGTGTTTATTGATAGTCATCCTGCTAATTATCTTGCTGGTCGTCTTGTTAGCTGTCTTTTTGTACATTTTTCTGTTTTTATGAGACGTTGGTGTACGATTTGATCTAGGCTGAAGCTGTCTCTGAATCAAACACATTCTGAATGATTATGAATGTTAAACTGACATTTATAAACGTCAAACTGACTTTATGAGCGTTCAAAACTCTTAGAGGAACTTTCAGGGGAACTTCCAGAGGAACTTTTTGGGGAACTCGTAGAGTAATTCATCACGATGAATAATAATATCCGAATGTTGACTAATTCTTCAAATTATTGGGAAACACGAATTGTTTGACGTTTATAAATTCAGTTCAACGTTTATAAATGTCCATTTGGCATTGATAACCCTTTAAAATGGGTTCTATGTATTTATATGCAATTTCAGCCTAGATCAAACCTTACACCAACGTCTCGGCCTTAATAATAAAGTTTCAACCATTCAACATGTGGAAAATGCCACTGATCGCACGTGTAGCGTGCGAAAAGTGGCTACTTTCTGCAACGGCGTGCGGAAAAAGACTTTTTAGAACGGAAGAAGCAAGAAGCAAAGAAAAGAAGAAATAATTTCAAGACTTGCTTTTTATTTTATGATACCTCATCAAAGGAAGAAAATAATTTCTTGGAGAAAATTAAGAGCGGTTTGAGTGGTTTCAAAGGGAGCACAAGATGAGGGAGGGGAGGGGGGAGGAGGCTTTTGCACCTATAAAGCAAGAGAATACATACTGGGAGTGCCTGTGTCCCCGCAACAATGTATTTAATTAACGTAACGGGCGTCAGGGGAGCCGCCACCGTACCGATTGCACCCACAAACCACCCCCCAAGCTCCCTCCCCCCTCTTGCTCTTTCTCTCTTGCACTCTCGGTATATGCCCACTTTGCTTTCCCGAGCGTCATGCATTCCACCACCCTCTCTTCACTTTCTCGATGGCCGACGTTTTCTGGCTTGCTTCACTAGCTATCCTGCGAGAGAACCAGAAGTGTATATACATGTATATATAACTTGCTCGCATTCTATAAAAGCCACCCACCATCTTTTTCTACTGTACTCAACCGCTCGACGCCCTGCCGCGGGAGAGGTTGAATTAAAGATATAAGCGAGCTTGAGAGAGGCTGGAGGAGAAGAGAGAGAGAGAGGGATAAACGGATTAAAAACTAAACGGCTACTCGTAAAAGTTAATAGCTGCTACGATGAAAATTAAAACACTCGGAGAGAAGAGAGGCTCTTGCAAGAATCTGCCATCATTTATGTTTAAAGGGAAAAAGAGGAAGTGGAGATTTTTCATTTGCGATAGTTCGATTTTTTTTGGGGGATTTTTTGGGAATTGATGAAGATATGATTTTTGAATCTTGATTATTATTTGGAGAGGATTTTTGAAGAGTTACAATGAAGAATTCAGGGGGAAATTACTCTATCTCTCTTTATTTCCTAGATTTTTTTGAAAAAAATTGAACTTTTCAGGCATTTTTGAAGAAAATTCAAGGCATCGATGGAGATACTCCCATTTTGCCCCAATTCTTTTGAAGCTCTCGAAATAAAAAGGAATTTAAGTAAAAAAAGGGCGTATATCCAGTGATTTTCAAGATATTCGCAAAAAAATAAGGAAAAATCCGTTTTTTTTTAATATCTCGAAAACTAAGAGAGATGAAGCGATTTTTCTTCCATTTTTCTGGAGAATTTAATGAGTTACAAGGAAGAATTCGATCAAAATTGATTTATCTCCATTAATCTCCAAGAAATTTTGAAAAAACTGAAATTTCTCCGTTTTTCCTGGAAATATCTCGGAAAACAATGGAGATACGCCCTTTTCACCTTAATGATTAGGACCTCATCCATTTGGAGCTTTTGGAATTTTCTATAAGACTGATTAGGGTAGAAAAGGCGTATCTCCATTAGTTTTCGAGATATTCACAAAAAAATATTTAAAAAAAAAATTGAATTTTTAAAGATTCATAAAAAACTTGAATTTTTAAAGGTTAAAAAAACTTCCTATTTGTCCAAAGAGCTTCTATTATTTAACTCCTGTTTTTTTTTCACCTTTTTTTTATTATTAAACTTCTTTTTCCACGATTCAGTCTGATGAAGCGTATTGGCCGAGTACTCTCAGAACGGCTATAAATCTCAACGGATTTTCGCCCAGTCGACGCGGTATGGCCGGGTTATTGGCGACTATACCTACGCTTTTCCTCACCCTCTTTCCCTTCCTCTCTCTCTCTCATTCATTGGTGTACGGAGGCTCATGAGGTGGCAAGGGGTGGGATGGGGGGGGGGGGTTGTTGGCTTATGTGTTTGTGTGTGTGTTTATATATGTGGGACGCAGTTGCGGTGCGATGTTTCGTGTTTCGAGTTACGCGCAGTAAAGCCGATACATCAAGCTACGTTATTAGCTGGCCACGCCACAAATCTCTGAGTACCATGGGGTGAGAGGGGGGAGGGGGGGGGGGGAGAGAATGCGTGAAAATCTTATTCAAGTTTTTGGACAAACTGGCGCATTGAGTTCTTAATTGCTTTGGGGTAATTGATTGAAGTTTTTTCGGGAAAAACTTTTGGGAAGGGGAGGAAGGGGGGAGGGGGACTTTTGGGAGGGGGGGGGGGGGGGAGAAAATATTTGGGGTGATTGACGCAGTGCCCTTTTTTTATAGGTGAGAATTGATATTTTTCTTGGATTTATGCCTCTTTTATTGTTTATTGGGGATGTTGAGGATAATTTGGGAAATAATTGGATTTGAGGTGACAATATTTGAGATGGGATATTTTTGATGGTTTCATTGGAAAGCTGGGGAAATTTTAGGCAGAAAACATGTGCCGTAATTCATTTTTAAGAGTTTATTGCAAATTTGAACATTTTGGAGCAAAATTGGGGGTGAAACACTTTGATTTGGGAACATTTTCAGTTTTTCGAGGATATCTCAGGTTCTAATTTTCATAGCGTAAAAATTCGAAAATGAGGGGAAAGGTGAGATCATTTGCCATCGATTCATGAGGTTTCGAACTAATTTTCACCAATTTTTCATCGACTTATAGATATTTCTCTAAATTTCCCGAAAAATCCGTTTTTGTTCGATAATTTCTCGAAAAACCGATAAAAATTGATCCAAAACCCCATGAATGGATGTGAAATGATCTCACCTTTCACCTCCTCTTCGAATTTTCCAGCTACAACAATTAGAACCAGAGATATCCTCAAAAAACTGAATTTTTTCAGAAGTAAAAAGAGTTCAGCCCCCAATTTTGCTCCAAAAACATCAAAATTCCAAAAAATCCCAAAGAATAACTTCTGACCCATCTTTCCCACCTGAAATTTTCTCACCTTTTCACCAAAATCACCAGAAGAATTCCATCTCCAACCCTTCCCCCCTTAAAAACCCCCTCAAACCCCAAGAAAATTCCCTAAAATTTCTAATTCATGAATCATTCAATCATCCACAAGATGACATCACCGAATTTGTATCGATTCCACTCATCCATCCGTTAATCTAGAAAAATAGTCTTCAAAAGGAATCACTCTCGTTGTGTGTCAGCAGCCCCCTGTGCGCAGGATTAAACGTGTGGTTTCTTTTTTTTTTTTTCTCTTTTTTCCGCCAACTTGCGTATTAGTTACGCACGCGTTGCCATTTCCTCGCCTGAAGGGGTGTGTAACACTGCAGAGAGAGAGAGAGAGAGAGAAACCCTAAACGCGGTGCGTTTAACGTGGCGCCAGTTTTCCCCTCACCCCCTCAAAAAAAAAAAAAAAAAAAAAACAGGCGCACAACTGTTAGATTTATTAAATCAAGATTATCTAAGCCCGTAACATTGTTCTCTAAAGCCGGAGTATAAAACCACGAGGCCACAATACTTCAGCGCGTATTTTCGTCCGTCCTCCCCCCCTCCCCCTTTCGCGTTAGATAACGATCCGATCCCAATTGATAGTCGTAGAATTTATCTTGTAAAAAAAAAGGGAAATAAAAATGAAAAAAATTGAAATTTTTTTTTTACATTTTATGCTGAATTAAATAAATTTATTACCATTGTTTTACTATCAAATGGAGAAAAAAAAATGAGAAAAAAAATAATAATAAAAGTGATGCATTTGAGTATTAAGTTTACGGGTGACCGATGACCCGTACTGAAATGACGTTCATATCACATCACACACACAGCAGGAGGGGGGAGTTTAAAACCTTTTCCACGTCGTTTCATCGTTGCTCTTTATTCAAATACCGTCCGATTTCATTGCCATGCCACATAAATTCCTCACGAACGCTTTTTTTTTTCTTCTTTTTTTACATCATTCTCCGAAGAGTAATATTGAATTTGTAATATTTAATTGCACGGTTGAATTGCAGAAAGAATTTTTCTTCGAGTTAAGGTGCATTAACCTCTTATTTTTTTTATTTCGTATCAAAGATGATATTTTATTGCATTTTTCTGAATTTTTTCATAATTTTTTTCCGTGTAGTTTATGAGAAATGAATTAGAAAAGTTACTGGAAATAGCGGTGGTGGGGATGAAACGCCCTAAATCGGACGGAAATAACGAGATTACTGAAAAACCACAGGGTTGACCCATTATTTAAAAACTATTGGCGAAGAGAACAGCATTTTAACTAAATAATAGAAGAAAAAAATATTCAATTCACCGTATAGTTATTGAGAAATTTTAATTAGAAGGTAGTCGTAACTATTTGCCTCTCTCTCTGTCTCATGCATGTGATAGGAGATTGGTAATGTAAAAAAAAATCGAGAAACAAAAAATAATTATATTCACAAGGTGAATGCGTATGAAAAATTCCTATAGAGAATTTCTATAGAAAATTTCTATAGAATATTTCTGTAGATTTATTCTGTAGAGAATCCTGTAGGTTTATCGTATATGATATTGGGATATTTTCTATAGGTATTGTTTCTATAAGAATTGTTTCTATACGAGTGGAGTTTCATGTGATTCTATAATAAAATTTTGTGTCAATAAGAAAAATATCTATAAACTTTGTGCTTTTTGTGCTCATTCTTTTAACTTTACCAGTGCCTACAAAAAATATCCCAATATCATACACGATAAACCTATAGAATTCTCTATAGAATAGATCTATAGAAATTTTCTATAGGAATTTTTCATAAGTGAAGATATGACTTTCGAATAGTTTAATCACTTTTTCAGGTAAATTGGTGCAACTTTTCCCAAATTATCAGGCAATTAATTGCGAAAATCACCTACAAATCCTGATTTTTCTCTAGTTTTATCGAATTGTACTTCGGAATATACTACCTTGAATGATAGAAAGACAGATAAGAATGAGAAAAAGGGAAATATATGAGTTCTCACTGGAATATATCGATCGTTTGAACATCATATATACAAAAAAGAGACTGCCGGGGAAAAGCGTAAGGAAAACATAGACGCGTGGAAAGTTATAACACAGTATAGAATATGTGTGCAGGTGAATGACAGAAGGTATAGTCGTGCGATAATACGATTCTCTGTATTCAGCTCTCGTGGCAGCGCCCCATATCGATATGTTTCCACTCTCGTATCCGAGGGCGGTATTCATTCGTGCTACACTCATACCGCACATAGAGCTATATACACATATATGAAAAAAGAAAGAAAGAAAAAGAGAAGAAGCAGAGTAGAGCCCGGGCTTTTTCTGGTTGAAGGAGAGAAAAACCTGAGACTATCAAGCCGCTTCTGAGATCAAATGGCTTCACCGATTCGTGTTATACCCTCAATATTATAGTTTTATTCCCAAGTGAATTTTACGCCTGTTTTCTACTTCAACTCGCCCCGAAATATAACGCGAGCAATTCTACTGGCTTCATTAATTTTTTTCTGTCTTTTTATTTATGAGATTTTTTTTTAAATGAAGATCTTTCCCTAAAATTTTGAAAAAATCCAGTAATAATGTAAACATGTTGCACCATTTTCATGACTTTTTTCAAATTTTTTGAAAATATTCTTCAATGTCAAAAAAATGCGAGCATTTCTACTGGCTTTATTAATTGTTTTTTGCTTTTTTTATTTATGGGATTTTTTTGGGAATGAAGGTCTTTCCCTAAAATTTCGAAAAAATTCAGGAATAACGTTGACATGCTGCACCATTTTCATGAATTTTTTCAGATTTTTTGGAAATATTTTTCAGTTAAAAAAAAATGCGAGCAATTCTACTGGCTTTATCATTTTTTTTTTGCTTTTTTATTTATGGGATTTTTTTGGGAATGAAGGTCTTTCCCTAAAATTTTGAAAAAATTCAACAATAATGTTGACATGTTGCACCATTTTCACGATTTTTTTCAAATTTTTATAAAATGTTCTTCAATGTCAAAAAAATAAAATGTTCCTAAATCAAATTTTAATGGGATTTTATGGGGAAAAGAATGACGATGAAAAATTATGTAGTAATTGAGAAGCGCAATGCGGACCATTATGGAGTCAAGTGCATATGGGGGGGGGGGGGGGGATAACGCACATGAGGATATGGAGACAAGGCCCGTATATACGAATCTCATTTTAGGACATGACTGGATTTTCGTTGCAAGAGAGAGACAAAGATAGAGAGTGTGTGTGTGGCGGTGTGGTGGCGGGACGGTGAATGAAGGGAAACACCGCCTGCTGGCGTGATTTATCACGCCACGGCATGCCACGCCGTGCAATGCCATTTCCCCGTATACGTTATACCACCATGATGATACATGAGGGGGGAAAGGGGGGAGTAGGAGGAAAATTGAAGAGGAGAGGTTTAACCGAGGAATATTCGTGTGTGCATATGAGAGCAAGGTGAGGGGGTATGAAAGAGGGACGAAATGGTGAAACGACGAGTTGAGAGCACATTCCAAAACTGTTGCCCGTGTACTAATTGACGTCATCGATATTGGTATACGTCGACGAGCAGATTACCCCACCGTAAACAACTGCCACCCCTGTGTGTGTGTAAGTGTGTGTGTGGGTGGGTTTGTATCCAATGGGCATATTGCTGGGGTTCCGAAGGTACTTTGACACTCCCTTACTGGCCTCTCACGAGTTTAACACATTGAATCGTCAATTGGGGCGAGTTGCAGTGATTTGGTTCCACTAATTTGCTTCAGAGTCATTAATCTGAGGAATCAGGATTTTTTCGGGGGTGAAGGAGTCGGTGAAAAATTCTGAAAAAATTCGAGAAGATGGTCCCACATGTCGACATTATTGCTGAATTTTTTTAGATTTTTGTTAGAAGCCCTTCACTCTCAAAAAAAATCCCATTCTGCCCCAGTTTCCCTGTATTTTTTATTCCCGGTCATGATGAGCTCTCGTATATCCAATGGAGGCAATCTCGGCAGCGCGAATGCTTTATACGGCTCTGAGGCGAATCGCACACTTTTCCAACAGGAAAATCCGAGGTAATTGAATATCCCCCCCCCCCCCCCTATCCTCATCGTGATATCGTTCACGATTCCCCTCACTTTTTCTATCTCTTTTATTTTCTTTCCCACTCTTTTCTTCAACACACACACACACATACACAATCCATCGTATATATATATGTATATGAAATCGCGTGTCCATCGCGCATCCGTTCGCTCATTCCCCTTTTTCGCCATCACTCAAACCAGAAGCAGACTTATAGCTTTCAATAAAAATGTAAATATGGCGGCATGGAACGAGCCAATGACAGCGCAACACTCAGGGAAACGTGAGTGAAAGAGAGGAGGGAATAGACCGGGGGGAAGGGGGGAGGGGAGAAGCTGTGGTGGAAATGGAAACGCCGTGAGCTATATGGACACGAACAATACGAGGATTCTGGCAGGAAGAGAGAGGATTTGCGCTTGCCAACTACGACCTAGCGAATTGTTCTGGCGAACAATTTATTCTGATTTTATTGGAGAATTTTATTTTTTTCAATTCGGGGATTTATTAAAGGTAAATTATCTTGAGATTATTACGTGTAAGTTTGGGAACCTATCAAGTTGAGCAATGTAAAATATTGACCGCTACTTGGGTCCACGACCATTTCGCTAGTGGGTTCGAACAACAAGCTGAGCGGAAAGTATATAGTCAAGAGCAGTCGAAATGATCGATTGCTATTTGAAGAGTGACCATTACGCTAATGGGTTCGAACAATAAACTGAGCGGAAGGTAGAAAACAAGAGCAGTCAAAAAGCCTGTCTACTATTTGAAGAGTGACTGTGTCGTTAGTGGATTCGAACAAGTTGAGCGGGAGGTACGCATGCAAAAACAGTCAAAAAGATCGACTGCCCGTTTGGATGAGTGATCATTTCGCTAGTGGACTCGAACAACAAGCTGAGCGAGAAGTACAATCGTCAACTAAAGTTTGTGAACGAACTAAATGGAGTGTACATTCAAATAGTTCACGAACTTTAGTTGACGGTTGTATGCATGCAAGGGAGCTAGTATAAGGAAGCTTTTCTTGCCAGTGTCGAAGGAAGGTAAATTAGGGCCTTGCATAATCGACTGCGTTTATCCATCAAGGTTTTTCATGGTTTCCCTTAATCCTAGACGAATGCGGTGTAGTAACTAACAAGTCGACCACTAAAGTCGCAAGGTGAGAGGGTCTACAAGGAAAGGGCTCGAATGGATAGATAACAGATAAAATCCTCGACTCACCTTAACTTGAGACTCCGACATGCCCAAAGCATACGCTAACTTGGCCCTCTCTGGACCTGCGAGATACTTGGTCTGTTCAAACGTTTTTTCCAGTGCAAATATCTGTTGTCCACTGAACGTTGGCCTCGTGTGTTTTTTCTTGCCATTGTCATGATCACTGGCAGCTCCACCTGCTGCTCCTGTCATTGCTTGCTGACATCCCAGCTGCTGTGACACTGTTTTCCATAAAAAAAAACAGAAGTAGAAAAAAATTAAGAAAAAAATTCATTAAGAATAATTAAACACTCTAATTCGCTGTATTATGAAGTAAATGATGCATAAAAATCGCTAAAAATCAGAATGCCACGATGGTTGTTATGAGACATATAATAATCCGGTTGTGTTGGAAATGTGCTAATTAAAAAAAATGTAATTACAAACGGCAGTTGCACGAAAGAGGGTTGCTTACAAAAGTAGTTGAGAAAAGTGTACACGATAAAATGAGATAAAAAATTTTTTCAACGTGGGATTAAAACTGTAGTTGGCTCAAGTGGGAGAGAGAGAGAGAGCCCTCTCTCAACGATGCCTTCATAAAATCCTTGTAACGTTGTTACAGAAGCTCAAGGATATTTGCGTGGAAAACATAATAAACTTTGTATTTTTCATCTGAAAATATTTTCTTCGGAATAATCTCAATGAAATTATGAAGAAAAAAAGAAATAAAAGGAAAAATAATGAATAAAAACCCTCAAATTAATCCATTTAATCTTGAATTTTCGTAGAATTATTATTACAATATCCATTCAATTATTTATAATTGGTGAGTGGTTATCCACATGGAAAATTAAACGATCTAGTGTGCTACTATGGTTAATGCTCAACTCTAGAGGAGGGCTGCCTATATGCGATAATGTATTCCTACCAAAAGCACATTATGTATTCGGCCAACTACATTTATATCCGCAATTTGTGGCAGGGACAATTTACACTCATGAACTGTTCACTCCAAAGGATTTAGTTGGAGCTATTTGGTGCTCTCAGAGTGGATCTATAGCTTGATACACTTGTAATCGAACTTCAACTATTGATGAACAATTGAATTATTCAATTGCGAGAAAACATCAAAGATCAACAATAAAACTGAAAAGGTCCATTCTTTGGAATTTTTTTGTAAGTATTTTGGAAATAAATGGAGATGTGCTCTTTTTATTCTAATCTTCTTGAGCTGCTGTGGTACCTAATGTATCAGCAATTCGCTTCCAACTAGATAATTCATGTTCCTTCAAATGTATTTGATGTAATTTTCAACAAAAAACGATAATCGAATGAGGAATTCTGAACCTGGTATCCATCATTTTCTTCCTGATGATCCAATATCATCAAATAATATAATTGTGAGATGTGCTTTGAATATACTAGACATTTGATGTCGCAGAGTGGGTCTATAGTTTGATAGACTCTTATAATCGAACTTGAACCATTGATACACGATTCGATTATTCAATTGTGAGAAAACATCAACCATAGAACAGGAAAAGTTCTTTCTTTAAACTCAATTTTTTGAAAATTTTTCAGAAATTAATGGAAATACGCTCTTCCTATTCTAATCCATTTCAGTAGCTCCTGAAATTTTCTTCAGAAACAAGTGGTTAATGGCATCAAACATGGATGTATTAGCAATTTGCCTCCAAATGGATGATTTATGTTCCTTCAAATACATCAGATTTCATTTTTGACGGATAAAAACACAAAATTGAACTGACAATCCTAAATCTGATATCCAAAATATTCTTCTTGATGATCATCATCTTCAATATCATCAAATAACATAATTGTGAATGATGCTCTGACTATAATGGACATATGCGATATAATATTTTCTGAAACATCAAGTTATTTGATGGAAGCATATATTATATATGAGGCATTCCACGCTATTTCGAACACTTTTCAAACTTTTTTTCTCGATTTTGCTCATTTTTGGATATGTTGTTGGAATGGCTTAGAAAACCCATTTCCCATGGGAACAAGAAAAACACTACATATATGTTCTATATGTAGTGTCATAGCTGCGACTGAAACAATTATTGTTCCTGACTGCACTATCCTGTTCAATCTACAATCATGTCAAAAAAGGATGACCCTAAAAGAGACGCATGCCCATTATTTACCGAGTAATTCAATTGATAATTCGATTTGTCATGTTTTATGGTGAATTAAGAGCGTGAATAAGAAAAAAATCACGATAATTAATGTAAGAAAACGTATTAATTAAAAATACGGTCATCCGTAATTAAGAGGCAAGTACAGTTGAGTCTAATGTGGCTAGTCTGTATATATGTGTGTATGTGTGTGTGTGTGTGGCCCTGGTGGGACTTTAATTTAATAAAGCAATTTGTAACGGAATACGGAACGAGGCAATAATGGCCAGTCGGTGGGGAAGGGTTCTAACGAGCTGCTTACCGCATTCTAGGTGTGTATATATATTCAACGCTATCTCGCAAAACCCCTGGGTTATCCTTTTTAGTTGGCAAAATATACCGAATGTATTTCGATGTCTTTTAGCCAGAAATTGTGTTCTACTCCATTAGTTTTAGAAGGTGGGTCAAGAGTTTTCGGTGGTAAAATGGGTGAATTTACAGGGGTAAATGACTTTACAGGAAGGATAAATTGACTTGTGAAAATGTGTGGATGGAGGACGAAAAAAAAGGGGAATAATGAAAGAAATGGAAGTTGATGGTGTGTTGGAAAATTAAATCGAAGTGGACAGAGGCTATACTATATCGAATAGCGTCAGCAAGTTCAGGGAGTCATAACATGATCCCTTGTTGGGGGATATGGGCGAATGAGGGGATGAAAAAGAATGGAGAAAAAGGAGATGATAGTTTTATTTACGTGTATCCATGAAAACGTTTATACTTTAGGAGGAGGTGGAGGAGAAGTAGAGAGAAGTGAATTTTATCGATGGATTCCATGGGTGTATAAGGGCATAAATAGCGTGGCTCCCGTGGTGATCGTTCTGGCCTCACGAGGCACATCACGAGAAAGTCAAGAGGCAACTGCACAGAGAAATAAAATACATAACTCCTAGCTATGATCGGAGCTTGTGCGAAAGAAAAAAACCATCTAGCATTTATATTATTATATATATGTGATAGTGTGTCTCTTTATGTCGTAGGTTTTCTTCTTTTTTTGATGGATAGTCTTGGGTCAGGTATTATCGAGTTTATTCGTGCTTTAATCTTCTGACATATTTTAATTTCTTTCATCTCATTCTTTATTCCCCTTTCTTGCTGCAGGTATTTTGTAACTAAAGCTTGAAAATTTGGATTTTTTTGGTTTTTAAAAAAATCTGGTCAGTTGGTTTTTGAGATAATCTTCGGATTTATTGAATGCGAATAGAAGTGTATTTTTTTTTGCTGGGGGTTTAACGAGAAGAGTTATGTCATTTTTATCATTTATTTCTTTAGGGGAAATTGAGTGTATCTTGCGATGAAAAGTATTTTTGTCTTTTTTGGGGATTTTTTGGGAGAACTTGTCTCTGAATGAGTAAAAAAATTGATACACGATTCAATTATTCAAATGTGAGAAAAAATTCACCATAAAACTGGAAAAGTCTATTCTTCAGCTTCAATTCTATGCAAATATTTCGAAAATCAATGAAAATACACAAATTTTATCTCAATTTATTTCAGTAGCTCTTGAAATTCTATGCAAAAACAAACGGAAGATGGTGTCACTCATGAAATGAACTATCTTTGTCAACTGATGTATCAGCAATTTGCTTCCGAATGGATAATTTATATTCCTTCAAATATATTTGATTCTTAACGAATGAAAATATTAATGATACTAGATTGAAAATATAATGAATGGACATTTTTCGAACTGATATCCATCAGTTTCTTCTTGATGATCCAATATCATCAAATAACATAATTGTGAATGGTGCTTTGAATATAATAAACATATGCAATATAATATTTTTTGGAACATCAAGTTATTTGATCGAAGAACATATTATATATGTTCTATATATTTAGCTATAAAGCATTTCGATACATTTCTCTAGGCGTCATTCCGAATCCAATGAGCCATCGCTCATATTTTTAGCAGCTATTACAAGAATTAACGCGTTTTTGAAGTTGTGAAGTAGACTATATATGTATTGTCATAACTGGGATTGAAATAATCATTGTTCCTAACTAGACTAGCCTGTTTGATTTGCAAAAAATGCGAATAGAATTGTATTTTTTCATAACAAGAAGAGTTATGTCATTTTTATCATTTATTTTTTTTGAGGGGAGATGAAGTATAACTTGTGATGAAAAGTATTTTTGTCTTTTTGGGGTTTTTGGAAGAACTTGTTTCTGAATGAGTAGAAAAAAAGAGCTGAGCTGAAATAATAAAACTTCTCATAATATTCAATATGATCAGCAGGATCCGACGGTACAGGCTGTCAGCCGTTGGCGTCTATCACCCTCTTGTATATCCCGGAAGAAGGCATTCGCCTCAAGGGGGGATGTTTTTTTCACGTACCAAAAAATTCTAGTAGAGTGATAAGCCCAATCGTCCCCTCAGTGGTCATGCACACATGGGACAGCAAAGAGATGAGGGCTTACATCTGAAGAAATCTCCACTATTATTACGAAAACAAATGGTTTGACATTTTGTTCATTTATCCTTACAATTGCCTCAAACCGTATAAATTCAATCAATTTTCATCCCAAACTGAATAATAAAATATGATTTATAGTGAATCGATGATAAAATAAATTATTCATTTTATTCAATTTTATCGAATTTAATTCAATCGAATGAAACTCTTATTTTTTTTTTTTTTACTTTTTTTTCACCTCCGAAGGGTAAAACCACAAAAGCAATTTTCCCTTAGCTCTTACAATTCTGCCACATGTGGCACACCGTCGCTTGATCTATGCTCTTAAAATGGGAGGGGAATTTTGTGTTCGAAGAGAGAAAGAGAGAGGGCGGAGTACTTCTCTCAGTGTCACGTGTTGCTGAACAATTTCGGGTACGATTTACACGCGGTTACATGGGTTACTTAATTCTCCCCCACAAAATGTATACACTCAAGTTACTTGTCTTACAAGAATCCCTTTTCTTCCCACTTTTGGAAAATTTACGTATTTAACGTGACTTTAATTTCCATATAAATACTAACGTGAGTGTAATCTGGCACGCCACGCTAGTGGATCACTGACTAGTCCCTGTAGACCTGGCCAATAAACTGCAGGATGACGAGCCTCTGTTCTCTGTTGAAATTGTCCAAGACCTGGAATTTGATAGGATAACTTTATCAAATTCATCTCATCAGCTGTTGGAAAAAGCATATAATTTCATCAATTCGCATGTTAAATGCACTCATAGCTGTCAAACGAGATCAACATAGTCAGAAAAAACCTCTAAAACCATCAGTCGTTGGTGCATTTGTCTTGAACGCTTTGTGAACGCTGTGAGCGCTACATTTTATAACATTTTACATGTGATGTTTATGGCCTTCTCCAAAACTAAAGGGCGTAAGTAATGTGCATATATGCTTATAATTATAGCACTTACGCCCCTTTGATTCTCGAAAAAAAATGCAGAACTTCAACTGATGGCAGGGATTTAGGTTCATTTATTAGAAACCACTTTAGAACTGTCTTGAACAAAAATTCGACAATACCCAAAATAAAGATCATCCCAATATATATCTGTATACAGTCAAAACCGAATATAACGACATCGAGGAGACCATATAACTTCAGACGTTATATCCGATAGTTGTTAGAAGCAATATACACAATTAGTCATATGTATGTTCAGAATTTCTGATCAATATGTTTATTCTGAAAAACTTGCAGTACCAACAGTACAGCTTATAGACTTCTATCAGTTTTCAAAGTAAATCGGTCATTTTGATCTGTTTTCTTTTCAAAGCTGAGTCCCAAATGTGTTTCTCGCTGAAAGCGCATAAGTGCCCAAGACGAGTGCAGCCTTTATGATAATAAAATAGTCCAGTTTGAAGAAAGAGGACATTTTATTATTTAATTGATGACAGTTGATGTTTCTCGTGGCAAATCCCAAAGAAAAGTGAAGTCTTCTTGATGTTAAACAAAAGATCCTCGTTTCCAAGGGGATATGTGTGCAGCTTCTCTTTCTCCATTTAATGCAGAAAGGGAATACACTACAATATTAATAAAAAAAACAACTTACCCGCAGAAGTTGTGAACCCTGCATGCATAGCATATCTTGGTGCTGTTAGATGCTGTGGATGATTTGGTGCTGGTGCAAGTGCATGTGCAGCTGATACTGGTACCTGCGGATGTGCAGCAGCAGGCCTAGATAAAATTGTATCAATTCCATGTGGATTACTACCGACTGATGTAATTGATGTAGCTGGACTGTGTTTTCCACTACCAGTTGGTGATGACTGTCCCTGTGGTGGTGTTGGTACATTACTACCAGGTAAATGAACAGCCTGTTGCCTCTGAAGTGCCTGATGCTGTACCTGAAGATGCTGATTTTGTTGCTGCTGTTGATGACTACGTTCTGCCATCGAATGGAGTGCAGCTAATGGCTGACTACCGAGCATACCACCAGCACCGGCTGATAAATTTAAGAACTGAAGGACATGTGGTGATGCTGCAGCGTGAAAATCATGGAGCCATGGTGGTCTTGGTGGTGGCGGCGAATGACTCGATGCTGGCGGTGGTGAACACGAACCCAATGATGAACCAGCTGATGAACTTCTGTCACCAGAATCAATGTGGCCATTACGACGATGTGAATCACTAATAGATGACATACTGTCAATTAATAATCCAGTGCCAACGAGCTGATGAGACGTATCCTCAAATCTTTGTGTCTCTATTGCACCGCTGTCACGGATTTCCTCAGTGCTAGTCACGGAACAAACCATTTCGATACGCGCATAATAATTTAATTTCTAATGATTTAACACTGTAAACAAAAAATGACAAAATTTGAAACACTATTAAAATCAGTATGCACACATACGAGTTTAATTACTGATATTTTCTTTTCTATGATAAGGTTAATTATATATCCAATGGAATCAATCACTTCACTCAATTATTAATCACTCAACCTGTGTTCCAGTACACTTCACTCAATTTTTCGATGATTATTCGTTATTTTAAGAGTCAAAAATTTTTAGATGCTCATTGCTGGACAACACTGAGTCGAATGCTCAGGACCGTTTGCATCCTTGCTTGAGATGATAGTCTCCCTCTCTCTCTCTCTTTTTCAGAGGGGGGATGCTTTAGTTGAGTGAGTCTGTGTGTTTCGCTTCCCCCCCCCCCCCCCTTCCACTGCACCCAAGTGCTCTTTCTACCAACCAAAGTCTCAATCTGTCTCACTTGGTTCAGCTTTGAGGAAGAGTAGGCGTGTGTTTCTCCCCCCTCCCCTCTCTTCCTCTGTCCTAGTATAACAGTAAAGAGGGGGGGAGAAGAAAATGAGAATTTCTCACTCACTCTGGACCATTTGAAATCCCGTACACTCGTTCCCTTGTATTCCCACTTGTTTGTCTGTGTATGTGCATATATATGTGTATGTGTGTCTGTGTTTCATCAACTCTGTGGGCGTGGCCAGTGTATTCTATTGGATAGAAATATCCCGCTTTAACCCCGGAAGTCTCTTTCGTTTCACCATTGGGCGTGTCCTCTCAATCTCGCGTTAGCTTCTTGTTAAGCGTCTTTCATTGTGTGTTTAAACTCGTAATTTATGATCCCGACTGAATAAAACAAGAGAGAGAGAGAGAGAGAGGTGCTCTCTTCTCTCGTACACCCACTACTACTGGGGAAAATGCTTTTATACTTTGGTATGAGGTAAATGGGTAACTCTCGGACCTCTTTTGGTAAAGTGAAGTGGGCAAGAAGAAGAGGGAGTGGGAGGAGGAGGGGGGCGACAAGGGAAGTTTAGACGTATGTGCGCACACTCGGCAATGGGCTTTACTACTTTTGGCTGAATACGAGAGGGTAAAGTGATTCTAACGGTCTGGACACGAGTAGTGGGTATCTACTTACGATGTTATGGATAAATTGTTGCCAGTCGTGGAGAGGGGGGAGGAGGAGAATGTTCTTATTCCTGAATCAGAGGAATTTATTTTTATTGTTAAGAGCATGAAAATTGAAATTAAATTAATTTCAGGGGACAAATTATTTTTTTTATATGATTTTTGTTCGAGAAAATAGATTTTTTTTGATGGAAAAAAAAGAAATTGAGGAAGGAAGGTCACTGTGGAATATTTTTATGTTTTTTAACATATCGCGTTACTAATGCCAAAAGGGCGTATCGCGGATTTTACGCCCTTTTGGCTTTGCAGAACCAAAAGGGCGTATCGAAAACAATGTTTCTCTTCTGTTTGATTCAAAAATGTTGAAAACGTATTTTTCTGTCAGAAAAATACAGAAAAAATTTTTTTTTTGTGTACGCCCTTTTGGCTTTAAGAGAAAAAAAATTTAAAGCCAAAAGGGCGTATCCCAACTTTTTTTTATCGACGTTAATATGGGATCAAGAAGAAGTTTTTCCAGTTTTCCGTGATTAACTCGGTGAATAAGTGAGATAGAGCGAAATGGATATTGATTTGGGATCACCGGGGAGTTTTCTCAATTTTTCGCTATCATCTCAGTCAATAAGCGAGATAGAGCGAAATGGACGTTAATATGGGATCATCGGGGAGTTTTTCGTGATTATCTCGGTGAATAAACGAGATAGAGTGGAATGGACGTTAATATGGGAGCAGGAAGGAGTTTTTCCAGCTCTTCGTGATTATCTTGGTGAATAAGCGAGATAGAGCGAAATAGATATCAATATTGAATCAGGAGAGAGTTTTTTCAATTTTTTGCTAACATCTTGGTGACTAAGTGAGATAGAGCGAAATGGACATTAATATGGGATCACCGGGGAGTTTTTTCAGTTTTTCGCTATCATCTTGGTAAATGAGCGAGATAGAGCAAAATGGGCGTAAATTTGGGATCAGGAGAGAATTTCTCCAGTTTATCATGATTATCTCGGTGAATAAGCGAGATAGAGCGAAATGGATGTTAATTCTGGAGAAGAAGGGAGTTCTTCCAGTTTTTCGTGATTATCTTGGCGAATAAGCGAGATAGAGCGAAATGGGCATTAATATGGGATCACCGGATAGTTTTTCCAGATTTTCACTATTATCTCGGTTAATAAGCAAGATAGAGCGAAATGGACATTAATATGGGACCATCGGGGAGTCTTATCAGTTTTTCGCTATCATCTAGGTAAATAAGCGAGATAGAGCGAAATGGACGTTAATATGGGATCATCGGGAAGTTTTTTCAGTTTTTTGTGATTATCTCAGTGAATAAGTGAGATGCGGCGAAATGGACGTTAATATGAGATCACTAGGGAGTTTCTCCAGTTTTTCGTGATTATCTTGGCCAATAAGCGAGACAGAACGGAGTGGACGTTAATTTGGGATCAGGAAGGAGTTCATTAGATTTTTCGTGACTATAGCGGCCAATAAGTGGAATAGAGCGGAATAGACCTTAATTTGGGATCAAGAGAATATTATTTCATCTGGAAACTTCCTCATAATTCCATATGTGTACTTCGCTCTATCTCGTTTATTCACCGATATAGTCGCGAAAAACTGAAAAAACTCCTTCCTGATACTAAATTAACGTCCATTTCACCTTCTCTCGCTTAAGGAGGAACTGCAGCAAGTGACCCAAAACAAAGGAAATGTGTCAGAGTCTTGAAAATTTTTAAATTAGTTCATTGGGTGATTAAAAATATGTACTAATTTTTTGGAATTGAGTGACCGTAGAGGAAGAGAGAAAATAAATATCAAAGTTGAACTTTTTACATAGGGTTATATAGGCGGTCGGTCAATTTCATGAAAATTCTACATATCCGATCAGTCGGTAATAACGTAATTGTGCTACAATTACCCATCACCCATATAACCTCATGTAAAAAGTTCAACTTTGATATTTATTTTCTCCCTTATTCTACGGTCACTCAATTCCAAAAAATTAGTAAATATTTTTAATCACCCAGTGAACTTATTTAGAAACTTTCAGAACTCTGACACATTTCCTTTGTTTTGGGTCACTTGCTGCAGTTCCTCCTTAATGTCAGAGATGATTGTGAACGGTGAGGAGACTACCTCCTGATCCCATAGTAACGTCGATTTCGCTCCATCTCACTTATTCGCCGAGATAATCACGAAAAACTCCCTCCTGCTCCCAAATTAATGTCCATTCCGCTCTATCTCGCTTATTAACCGAGATAATAGCGAAAAACTGGAAAAGCTCTCCGGTGATCCCATATTGATGTCCACTTCGCTTATTCGCCAAGATAATCACGAAAAACTGGAAGAACTCCCTCCTTCTCCAGAATTAACGTCCATTTCGCTCTATCTCGCTCATTCACCGAGATGTTAGCAAAAAATTGAAAAAACTCTCTCTTGATTCAATATTGATATCTATTTCGCTCTATCTCGCTTATTCACCAAGATAATCACGAAGAGCTGGAGAAACTCCTTCCTGCTCCCATATTAACGTCCATTCCGCTCTATCTCGTTTATTCACCGAGATAATCACGAAAAACTGGAAAAACTCCCCGATGATCCCATATTAACGTCCATTTCGCTCTATCTCGCTTATTGACTGAGATGATGGCGAAAAATTGAAAAAACTCCCCGGTGATCCCATATCAATATCCATTTCGCTCTATCTCACTTATTCACCGAGTTAATCACGGAAAACTGGAAGAACTCCTTCTTGATCCCATATTAACGTCGATAAAAAAAAGTTGGGATACGCCCTTTTGGCTTTAAATTTTTTTTCTCTTAAAGCCAAAAGGGCGTACACAAAAAAAAATTTTTTCTGTATTTTTCTGACAGAAAAATACGTTTCCAACATTTTTGAATCAGAAAGAAGAGAAACATTGTTTTCGATACGCCCTTTCGGTTCTGCAAAGCCAAAAGGGCGTAAAATCCGCGATACGCCCTTTTGGCATTAGTAACGCGATATATAGATAGAGATAGTCGTCTTCAAAGATATTACGAATCTTAAACTGACAATAATTCATATAATAACTTCAACTAATTTAATGTAAAATGGACACATTTGAGTTTTCATGGATATATTATGTAAAAATTTCTGAATGAATGAAAATATTGGAGATAGAATTTTTTAAACGATTCTATTGAAAAGCTGAGGAAATTTTAGTCGAGAAACATGTGCCAGAAATTAATTTTTTGATTTTTTTGAGAATTCGATTTTTTTCTGGGATTTTTGAGGGGTAAAAAGCCTTTCGATTTTTAAGGAAATTTAGTTTTTTGGAAATATCTCTGGTTCTATTGGTCGTAGCAACCTGGGATTGATCTCCAATGAAAGGTGAGATCATTTCCCATCGATTCATGGGGTTTTTGATTCGGAATATTGATTTTTCACATAGTTATAGGACAAAAACAGATGACCATAATTTTTCACAAAAATTCCCATAACTATCTCAAAAATCTATATTTTTAAATTCAAAACCCCATAAATCGATGGGAAATGATCTCACCTTTCATCTAAAATCGGTCCCAAGTCGCTACGACCAATAGAACCAGAGATAATTCCAAATAACTGAATTTGCTTAAAAATCGAAAGGCTTCTTCCCCTCAAAAACGCCAGAAAAATTGAGTTCTCAAAAAATTTAAAAAAATTAATTCTGACATGTGTTTCTCGACTGAAATTTCCTCAGCTTTTCGATGGAATCATTAAAAAAAATCTTTCTCCCACTGTGTTTCATTATAATGTCCATTTTGCTCCACGTTTCCCTATAATAAAGAAGAAATATTGTTTTTTTTTTTTTTTTTTTTTTTATTTATAAATATTGTTTTTTCTTCGCAAAAAAAATAAGGGGGATTCCCCATCTTCTTATTTTTAAATGAGAGTAATTCTTTTATTGTCGAGGATCTGAAAATTCAAATTAAATTAAATTAATGGGGGAAATAGATTTTTATGGTTTTTCTTAGCCATTG
Source organism: Aleiodes alternator (assembly GCA_963921955.1). Taxonomy (NCBI): domain Eukaryota; kingdom Metazoa; phylum Arthropoda; class Insecta; order Hymenoptera; family Braconidae; genus Aleiodes; species Aleiodes alternator. The sequence goes on along the minus strand of OY998100.1, from coordinate 6,125,944 downwards.
AAAAAAAAATGCGACAGAAGGTAAAATTGAATGAATTAGTAGATAATTACTTTGAGCAAATGTGACAAATTCATTGACAATTCTATATTGCATATTAGTTTCCATTTGTATATAATATGTGATTGGATTCAGTTACACTAATAAAAGCGTGTCGAGGGGTAAATTTTTTCACTTCCCCTTCATTTTCTTCTCTTCTCTTTTTTTTTTTTTTTTTTTTTGATCTTTCACTTATTTCTCTTTTATCTTTGTAGGAAGAATCGATTCAATTCCGTTGTAACACACAGTGAGTATGGGAGTTTTTCGGAAGGGGCCCAGGAGTGAGAAGAGGAGAACAATAATGAGGCAGTGGGGGTAATTGAGACCTAATTTTCCGCAACATCAAACTTTATTAACGACGAGTTGGCAGGTAAAGAATATGTGTGTCTTCTCTTCTTCATTCCCCTCTAAAAAAAAATTAGGGTGACACTGTAGTGTGTTACGTATGTACGTTATATAGACACAGTGAGAGAAAAAGAGGAGAATCGGTGGAACACCGGGCCCCCCTGGTGCAGTAGCCATTGATGCCACTTTTTTTTTTTTTTTTTTTTTGACGCGAGAACCATTATTATTAAATGGATTAGGTATGCAGTTAGTCAGCCGTGGATAATTCACATGCTTCCTCGGAATCAATGTCCCCCCCCCCCTCCTTCCACCCCACTCTTCGTCCAGTTATACGTTTTAATTTAATGTTTTCTCTTTTTTATGCATGACTCTATTTTTTTGGAATATTTATGAAATCAGTGAAGATACGCTTTTTTTTATTGTAATTTATTTTTTCAGCTCTTGAAATTCTCTACGAGAGTGGACTGGGGAAAGAGGCGTATGTCCATCTATTTGCGAGATATTAAAAAAAGAAATTGAAATTAAGGAGAAAGAAATTTGACAAAAATTCTCAGGAAAAAAGGCCTTTTTTTAAATAATCAATTTCAAAAATTCTTTGAAGCTTCAATTTAATAGTTTTTTTTTGTAATACTTGGGATTTGTTTGGAATTGTATAAGCAAAAAAGGGCGTATCTCTGTTAGTTTCAAGAAGCGCAAAATTAAGCAGAAATTCACAGGAAAAACGTCTTTTTTCAAATAATAATCCGAAAAAATAGTTTTAAGCTTCAATTTAAATTTTTTTCATTTTTATGCATTTTCATTGAAAAAAAAGTCTATTTTTCCGCAATTTTTTTTTAAAAGCTTTAAAAATCAATGGTGATAAGCCTTTTCTATCCTGATTCCGTTTCGCAGCTCTTGAAATTCTCAAAAAAAATGTACAAACAAAAAAACAGGGCGTATCTCCATTAATTTTATAGAAAGCAAAATTTTGCTGAAATTCTCCGGAAAAAAGTCTTTTCTTTAAATAAAAAACATTGAAAATGGTTTTGAAGCTTTATTCTTATATTTTCTCATTCTTTCGATTTTTATAAATAAAAAAGTCTATTTTTCCGCAACAATTTTTTTTAAAAGCCTTAAAAATCAATGGAGATACGCTTTTTCTATCCTGATCCATTTTCATAGCGCTCCAAAATTCTCTACAAAAATGGGCATGTAAGCAAGAAAAGGGCGTATCTCCATTAGTTCAATAAAAAGCAGAAATTTTCCAAAATTCTCCAGAAGAAGATTTTTTTTTTAATAATAAACGTGAAAAAAAGTTTTGGAGCTTTAATTTAATATTTTCTCGTTTCTATGCATTTTTATAGAAAAAAAGTCTATTTTTTCCCAACAATTTTCTTAAAATGTCTTAAAAATTGATGAAGAGACTTCTACAAAAATGAACATGTAAGCAAAAAAGGGCGTATCTCCATTAGTTTAATAAAAAGCGAATTTTTTCCAAAATTCTCTGGAAAAAGATTTTTTTTTTTTAAATAATAAACGTCAAAAATAATTTAGAAGCTTTAATTTAATATTTTCTCGTTTCTATGCATTTTTATAGAAAAAAAGTCTATTTTTTCCCAACAATTTTCTTAAAATGTCTTAAAAATTGATGAAGACACTTCTACAAAAATGAACATGTAAGCAAAAAAAGGGCGTATCTCCATTAGTTTAATAAAAAGCAAAATTTTGCCATAATTCTCGGGGAAAAGGTCCTTTTTTCAAATAATGAATGTCAAAAATGATTTTGAAGTTTGAGAAGGTGAGAATTGAATTCAACTAGCGTAAAATTGGAGGGCAGTATCCATAGAAAAGTGATGTTTGAGGCAAGTGACAGCTGCGGCGACCTCGATGCTCTTTTTTTCCTTCATCTCCTCTATTTCTTGCTTTTTTTTCTATTTTATTCCTAGGATCTCTCCAGGGTCCTATCTCGGGGCTAGACTTGTGCATTGGAGCATTATATGAGTCCCATTGATGCGAACTCAATGCTACGATGGCACGGGGCTCTTCCTTGCTTCTGCAACAGGAGCATTTCCCCAGTTTTCCCGAACCCTCAATAGAATTTAGGACCGATTTCCGAACTTTCGTGCCTCTACAAATTATTGGGAGTCAATAGCCGTGCAAATGGGACGATTAAACACAGCTACAATCTATGGGCTTTCTCTCTTTTTTTTTTCTGAAATTGACCCGCAATTTTATTTCTCCTCCCTCTTAATATGCAAGATGAGCACTTGGATTTAAAAAAAATGGATAGATACATTTTTTTCAATTCAATTCTTTTTTTTTGAATATTCAGTGAATTTTTACAAGCCCTTTGGAATATTAATCAATAACAAAATTGCGTTTTTCACGAATTTTTTCAGTGTTTTAATTCTAAATTTCTGGGATTTTTTGGGAAAACAAGTGGGTGGGGGAGTTTTTGATGGAACGGTTGGAGATGGAATTTTTTCGATGGTTTTGGTGAATAGCTGAGGAAATTTTAGGGGGAAAACATGTGTCACATGTTTTTTTTTTTTGAAAAATTTAATTTTGGAAATTTTCTGAAAAAATTAGATTATTTAGAATTTTTTTTTTTTTTTGAAGGTATTAATTTTTTTATACATAAATTGATGGTAAATGATCTCACCTTTCATTTAAAATTGGTCCCAAGTCGCTGCGATCAATAGAACCAAAGATATTTTCAAAAAAATGGATTTTCAAAAAAAACCTTGGAAAAAAACAAATTTTGTAAAAAAAATCCAAAAAATTGATGTGACATATCATTTTCATTGCAAATTTTCTCAGTTTTCCACTGAAATCATCAAAAACACCCTATCTCGAATATTTTCCCCACTTTCTCCTGATTTTCATAATAAAAAATTTAAAAAACTAAAAAATGTATTTTTTTTTCGAACTTTTTTAGTCTTTTAATTCGGAATTTCTTGGAAAAAAAAGGATATTTATGGAAAAAAAATGTGTGGGAAAGTTTTCGAATGAGAAAATGAATGCAGAAAAGATAAAAGAAAATAGTAAAGAAAAAAAAAAAGATGATGAGGAACCGATGCATCATTGTCACAGTAGCACATAGTCATTGTTCCTTATATATACGTATGTCCCTCTAACGAGATATTAATGACACAACGTTGTGGCTTAAATAATAACCAGTAGATGATCGATCGTTCAAGTACGTGCATAGAAAGCCGACATCATTATTGTGGTTGATATTTTTCCTATCTTTTCGCATATTCGATCACACACGTATTGTCAACTGTTATATAACTAAAATACGTAACTGTATATGTAACATGGAATTCAATGTGTGTTTTCATTCTGAGCGCCACAGCAGATGCGGCTAATCTCTTCAAGCTGGTGATACTCGCTCGCGTCTCGCCCCCATTGATTCTTACTCTTTTTATTCATTTTTTTATTTACATTTTTGCGTCTACTCCTTTTTGCCGGATTTTTCCACAATTTAGGGAGTCGAATGATTGATTTTTAGGAATTTTTAAAAAAATTCAAGGTTTTTTTTTTTTAATTATTATATTATTTAATTGTTGTTATTATTATTATTATTATTGTTATATTATCTGCAGACCTATTTTGGTCCATTTCGCCAAATTTGAGGGTTTTGAAACACTTTTGTCATCAATTCATGGGAATTTGAATCATTTTTTTTTTGTTTTTTTTTTCGACATTTAGATAATTTTATGAAAATCAGTTTTAATTGATAATTTTTTGAGAATTGAATGAAAATTGATTCGAAACACCATAAATCGATGGGAAATCATCTAACCTTTTACCTCCTATGTGAATTTTTACACTACGACTATTAGAATCAGAGATATCCCTCGAAATTCGAATTTTTTCACGATTTTTACAGTCAAACAATTGATTTCCAGGAATTTTAAAAAATTCGAGGGTTTTTCTTTTTTATTATTATTATTATATTGTCTTCAGAACTATTTTGGTTCAATTGGCGATATTTGAGGGTTTTGGAGCACACTTGCCATCGATTCATGGGATTTTAAAGGAATTTCTATCGATTTTTCATTGACTTTTGAATAATTTCATGAAAATGAGTTTTAATTAATAATTTTTCAAGAATTGATGAAATTCAATCAAAAAACACCATAAATCGATGGGGAATGATTTCACCCTTCACCTCCATTGCTAATTTTTCCACCAAGACAATTAGAATTAAAAATATTTCCAAAAAACAGAATTTTCTCCGATTTTTACAGTCAAATGTTTGAATTAAGGGATTTTTTTGATATTTTTTTAGTTTTTTCGGGATTTCCTTCGGTTGTATTGGTCATAGCGTGAAAATTCCGAGGGGAGGTGAAAAATGAGATCATTTGCCATCGATTCATGGGGTTTTGAGAATAAAGAAATCAATCTTTCATTTATTTATGTAGGGAAACGTGGGGCAAAATGGACATTGTAATTAAACAGAGGGAGATAGATTTTTTTCAATGATTCCATCGGGAAGCTGAGGAAATTTTAGTCGGGAAACATGTGCCGGAATTGATTTTTTTCAATTCTTTGAGAATTCGATTTTTTCTGGCATTTTTGAGGGGTGAAAGTCTTTCGATTTTTGAGCAAATTCAGTTTATTAGGAATATCTCTGGTTCTATTCGTCGTAACGACCTAGGACCAATTTTAAATGAAAGGTAAGATCATTTACCATCGATTTATGGGGTTTTGAATTTGAAAATATAGATTTTTCAGATAGTTATGGGAACTTTTGTGAAATATTATGATCATTGGTTTTTGTCCTATAACTATGTGAAAAATCGATATTTCCAAATCCAAAACCCCATAAATCTATGGGAAATGATCTAACCTTTCATTTGAAATCGGTCCCAGGCTGCTACGACCAATAGAACCAGAGATATTCCTAAAAAACTGAATCTACTCAAAAATCGAAGGATTTTACCCCTCAAAAATGCAAAAAAAATCGAATTCTCAAAAAATTCGGAAAAATTAATTCTGGCACATTTTTTCGACTAAAATTTCCTCAGCTTCCCGATGGAATCATTTAAAAAATTCTATCTCCAATATTCTCATTAATGTAACGATTTTTCCATGATATATGCATAAAAACTCAAATGTGTCCATTTTACCCCTTATGTCCGTATTGCTCCACTTTCCCCTATACTTTTCTGAACATTCTGGAGTATTGCTCAATAATTTTCTTTAAAAATCAATCAAAATTGATTCGAACTCCCATGAATCCATGGGAAATCATCTCATCTTCCCCCCTTCCCTTCAAATTATTACCCCATGACCATCAGAACCACGAAAATCTCAAAAAAAAAACTAGAAAACCAGAAATTTCCCCATTCGCATGAAGAATTAGTAAATTAAATATCTAAAATCGTTCAATTTCCCTGAGAAAATCCCCTCAAAATCCATAAAATCCGCTTTCACTTCAGCATCCTGTCGACTTTGTCGTCAATTCCCTCCCAAAAGAAAGGAAAAAAAAAAAAGGCAAATATATAAAAGAAATAGGAAATCCTGAAGAAAATTGTGACATTTATACGTTTTGATGTTTCGACTCCGACAAAAAAAATATCATTCTCCATCGACAATAGAGAGACCAGAAGCTTCTATATGTCAAATTAGTCGGCACAGGTCAACTGTATATTGGGTCCTACCCCCTCCTCTCCTCTCCCCCTCCCCTCCCCATTTAGGAGGTATTTGTATGCCCCAGGTTTGACTTTAGATGCTCAACCACGTATAGTTATAAAAATAACAACGTATAATAGAGGGGATATTATACAAATACACAGTGCCATTCACTTCACTCACTTTTTTCCCCTTCTTCCCCCCCTCTCCCCCTTCCCCTATCCCCCCCTTTCTCTCTATTATGAGGCACCTTGATCTTTTAAGCTCCATTGTAGCCTGCATGTGTCAGTGCAAACGTCGACTCCTATTTATTTCACCTGAAAAAAAAAAAGTTCTTCAAGACGTTTGAAAGAAAAAAATGAAAAAAATCTCATTCATACCAGTTTATTATTCTCATCTTCTCTGGCCCCAGGCATAGCCATTCTTTGGCCTGCATATTACTCAACATATTGGATTTAATTGTGAAATGGTAGCATAGATATATATATATAAGAGTGAGAAGAGAGAAAAAAAGGGGTGTGGTAATATGTGGAGAGGAAAAACCGGATGGCTTTTTTTTTTTTTTTGAGACTCAATGGGCTTTAACTGGGCTGTATCGAGACGCCCCTTGTGGCCACCGCAAAAACAGTAATCCAGACTTAGAGCCACACATATGCAATGGAAAATGAAATTATTTGAGAGGGAGGAATAATTTTTTGAAGGTTTTTTGAGTTTAGGGGGATGGGGGTTTTGATGAAGGGGTGAGAGATAGATTTTTTTGGAGGATTCCATTGAAAAGCTGGGAAGATTTCAGCTGGAAAACATGTGCGACAAGCTTTTTTCAAAAAATTTTCGAAAATTTGAATTTTGAAAATTTTTCCAAAAATGTTGGTTATTGATTTTTTTTTTTTTTTGGGGGAAATTTTGATAATTCTGGGGTAAAAACTGAATGAGTTTATGGCAAATCATCTCACCTTTCACTTCAAAATGGTTTTAAGCAGCTACGACCAATAGAACCGGAAATATTTTCAAAAAAGTGAAATTTCGAAAAAAATGCGAATTTTGGAAAAATTTCAAAAAATTGATGTGACATATCATTTTCATCGCAAATTTTCTCATTTTTCCAATAAAATCATCAAAGAGATTCCATCCCAAATATTTCTGATAATTTCTCGTGATTTTTATTGAAATTTTGAATTTTGAAAATTTTTCAAAAATTCTATTTTTAATTATTTGAATATTTTTTGGGGGATTTTAATAATTTTGGGATAAAAAGAGGATAAGTTAATGGCAAATGATCTCATCTTTGCATTCAAAATTGGTCTCAAATCGCTGCAACCAATAGCATCGTAAATATTTTCAAAAAAGTAAAAATTTTCAAAAATGCGAATTTTGGAAAAATTCCAAAAAATTGATGTGACATATCATTTTCATGGCAAATTTCTCCAGCTTTCCAACAAAATCATCAGAAAGACCCCATCTCGATTATTACTCCTAATTTCTCGTGATTTTTATCGAAATTGTAAATTTTTTAAAAATTTCAAAAATTCGAATTTTTGAAAAATTTCAAAAAATTGACGTGACATATCATTTTCATCGCAAATTTCTTCAGCTTTCCCCCAAAATCATCAAAAAGACTCTATCTCAAATATTTCTCCTGTTTTTCAAACCATAAACCATCAAAACTAAAAGTAAATGATGTAAATTTCCCCAAAATTAATTATTTAACTGCAAAAAATTCAAATTAATCTCCAAACTTTCTTTACTTCTCTCGTCGAAAATTTAATTCCCCAAGAAAATTATTCCAATCAATAAAACTTTAATCACACTCTTACAATCCCATGAGAGAAATGAATTTATGCATTAAAAAAAAAAAAGAGAAAAAAAAAGATCTGAAATGAGAACCAATATTTTTTTAAATGGCTGAGAAAGAGATGATGGGGAGGAGCGTTTAGTATAGGTAACGGAGTAGTAATTTAATAAACGTCCTCTGGCCACCCCTAGTCTCTCCCTAATTCCCCTGTTGGCTTTCTCAACCCACAGGCACAATTTCCATGGGGCCCTTTGGTGTGTCACGAGTGTGTAGGAGACTGCAAATGCCAGTTATACCCACAGGTTTTAATACAGAAGCCTCCATTGACTGAAAAAGAAGAAAAAAAGTAACGAGTGCTCCGTAATTTTCCTCTCAATATTAAAATTGAAAAAAAAGAAATTTTCAGATTTTTTTCGAGTTTCAAAAATAAAAAAAAAAATATTAGAATCCTTCAATTAATAAACGTAAAAATTCCAGATTTTTTGGAGTTTTTGGGGGAGTAAAAAAAAATATTATGAATCAATTAATGAAATTAATTAATTAATTTTAAAAAAATTCCAGATTTTTTGGAGTTTTAGGAATTTGAAAAAAAAAATATTAAAACCCTTCAATGAATAGGAAAAAAAAATTCCAGATTTTATGGAGTTTTTGGAGGAATTAAAGAAAAAATTGAATCAATAAATGAAATTAATTTAAAAAAATAAATGAAAAATTCCAGATTTTCTGGAATTTTTGAGAAAATAAAAAAAATTATTTGAATTAATTAATTGAATAATTAATTTTTAAAAAATTCCTCAATTAATGTTTTTCTCATTAAATTCTATTTTTTATTAAATTCTTATATTAGTCTGTACTTTATGAAGTGACAGGAGATATATCACGTGGCATTATCATCTGGGCTTTTTTTTTCACCGTGTGTATATACCACCCCCTCCCCCCTCCCTCCCTCCTCTCCAGTGCCCTTTTACGACCTGTCGACTGAGCATTAATAATCCGTGCTTCTCTCGGCAATAATATTTCGGGCATTTCGATAACTCCACCCCATCTGAACCCCTGAATGTTTTTTTTTTTTTTTTTCTCAAAAAAAGTGTCTGGAGCGAAGGATCAAGTTCGAACAATGAAACGCCCATGTTTGGGTCTCTGGATTGTACATATGTTTGATTTTGTTGGAATTCTTTTTCGTGATTTGAAGAGTGAATTTATGAGAATTCGATTTGGAGCGGTTTATGGGGATTAAAATAATTTTTTTTTTCAGTATCAAATGATGTTTTTTTTTCTGAGGAAAAGGCAAGTGGAGGAAAAGGATTGAAAAAATTAGAGAGTGATGCATATGTTCTGCAGCATCTTCCCAAATTTTTTCAGAATTTTTTGGGAAAGAGTTCAGTTCGAAAAAAAATGAGAACGGAAAAAAAATTTAGGCTCGTGAATTTTTTTTTTTTTTTGGGAATTTCTGAGTCAAAGGCAAAAAGAGGAAGAGGATTGAAAAAAATAGGGAGTGATACAGGGGTACTGCAGCATCTTCCGAAATTTTTTCAGAAATTTCCGTTGGGGACTTCACTCCGAAAAAAATTGTAAACTGATGAAAAAACGTTAGGAACGTGATGAAAATAAGAATTTTTGGGAGTTTTTGAGGGGAAGGAGCAGAGATAGGATATTTTTGATGGTTCCATCAGGAAGCTGAGGAAATTTTAGGCGGAAAACATGTATAATAATAATTTTTTAAGACCTTTATGAAAATTTGATCATTTTGGAGCAGAATTGGAGATGAAATTCATTGATTTTAGAAAATTTACAGTTTTTTGAGGATATCTCTGGTTCTAATTATCGTAGCGTAAAAATGTGAAGAGGAGGTGAAAGGTGAGCTCATTTGCCATCGATTCATGGGGTTTCGAATTAATTACAACCAATTGCCCATCGATTCATACATAGTTTCGTGAAAATCAGTTTTTATTCAATAATTTCCTTAAAAATCCACAAAAAAATAAATCGCATGTCTTTTACCTAAAACTTCCTCAGCTTTCAATGAAATCATCGAAAAAAATCCCATCTTCCACTTTCCCCTTCAGAATAAACCAAAATATCTCCTCCATTTCCCAATAAATTAAAAAAAAAAATTAAAATACCCATCAGAGGACCGCAGCAAGTAAACTGACATAATTCTCAGTAAGAATGGGAAAACTCATAAATTTCTCTTATCGTCACAGCATCAACAGATCAATGTTTGACGAATTTTGTAGATAGAGATAAATGCACTCTACTATTTCTCTCTGAATGCACATTCACTGGCAGTTTGGCAAACATTTGCGTTTGAAAACGAGGATACATTGGAGACATACACAAGAGAGAGAGAGAAAGAGATGTAAAATAAACGTTTAACTCCTGTTATTGGTGATTCGATAATTGATTGGTCTGCGCCAAAACTATTCGTGTCGATTGAATTTCATAACTGGAGGGGGGGGGGGGAGGGGGGAGGGGGAAGAGGACAAACTTTTACAGAGTTTACTATTAGTGAGTGATATGAAATTGGATAATACAGTGATATATATATCATTTTGGTCATTTTGTATTTTCAATCGTGCCTCGTAAGTAATTAAAACGCATATCGATTGGAAAAACCCATTGGATAGTGCGAGAGAGAGAGAGAGAGAGAGAGAGAGAGAGAAGAGCTATCGGCTATCGTTCAATTCAGTTTGATACGTTCAATCGAACGGAACGAAGTGAACCAGGATTAAATTATCTTTATTGAGAACATATGATAGCCATGAAAGACTGATTGGATTGTCCAGCCTTATGTTACGACACTTGAAGTAAAATTATTTTGTAAATAAAGAATAATCGTATCAATTTTTTTTCTTTTTTGATCAATTCATCAGAAATGAAACGAAAAAAAAAATGGAGAATATTTTTTTTTTGAAGTGAAGGACATAGAGAAAAAATCTGAAAAAATTTGAGAATGTGCTGCAACATATCTATATTGTTTGTGAATTTTTTCAAATTTTTCGGTCGAGAACATTACTCTTGCCTTTCTTTTCATTAATTCATAAGTTATAAAACAAGAAAAAATTGGGAAAACCGAAGTGTAATGATCCAGGATTTTTTACAATGTGAAGGACTCTTCCAAAAAATCTGAAAAAATTTGAGAACATGCTGCAACATGTCTATATTGTTCGTGAATTTTTTCAAATTTTTTGGTCGAGAACTTTGCTCTTGCCTTTCTTTTCATTAATTCATAAGCTGCAAAACAAAAAAAATTGGGGTAACCGGGGCAAAATGATCCAGGATTTTTTTTTCAAATGAAGGACTCTGCAAAAAAATCTGGAAAAATTTGAGAACATGCTCCAGCATGTTTTCATCATTGTTGAATTTTTTCAAATTTTTCTGTAAAGGTCTTCACTGGAAAAAAATTCCTGAATCATTTTGCCCCGGTTTTTTCCTAGCTCATGATGAGAAAATACCCATTTGACATGAAGTGAGTGAGAAAGCGCTATCCCATAGGTCTGTCCCAAGAGCCCTCCTCCCTCCCCCCCTTCATCCCTCAAAAAGCCATGCAGCATCTCACTTCCACAATTCACCGAGTAAATCCGTTGGCTATAATTGTAGGATTACTGAAGATAATTGAATGTTCCGTCATCTCGTGAGGTTATCTCGTGTCGTCGAAAGACGCGCGAATGTTTTTTAATAAAAATGTAAATGTGGTTCGGGGGGGGGGGGGGGTGGATCTGAGTTTTTAAAACTGCCTTGTCCTCCCTGTGCATATAACCGATTCAAGTTTTTGGCTGCGAATGACAAACACAGTAGGCGAAAGAGAATAAAAAAAATTTTAAAAAATAAATAAATAAAAAACGAGGAAATTCTTGGTTTCGAAAGTGCCATATAAATACAAATGAAACCCCCCCCCCCCCCTTTCGTGTGTGTCTGCAAAAGAGAAAAAGAGAGAGAGACAAAAGCAGAAAAATCGAGACAACGTGAAAAAGAACAGACAGATTTATGCCTCACTTACAAATTGAGAGACACTTTGGTTGTACATAAGAGAATGAACGTTAGAAGAAGACAGAAAAAAAAATTGAGAAAACCAGAAAGAAGTAAGAGTTTGAGGAAGAAGAACTTTTGTTACTATCACCACGATATTATTCAAGAGTGTCTACCCCCCCCCCCCATCTCTATCTCGTTCTTTAAACGAGAGAGAGAGCAGAGAGATAGAAACAAGAGTTTGAAATGTCGAGAAGGAGGGAAAATATAGTCAATTCGAGGTGGTAAAATGCACAGAAAGAGAGAAAGAGAGAGAGAGAGAGAGAGAGAGTTTGCCCCATTCTCTTTTGCCCATTTCTCCACAAATACTAGAAAACTATACATTCCAGGGATGTATATATAAAAGTATAGGAGAGATGGTAGCCTTTTATTTCTCCTCATTCTTCTGGTTTTTTTTTCTACTTTTGCCAGTCGAGTATCTCTTGTTTCTCCAAAAACGTGTAATTCTCTCTTCCCCCCCCCCCCCTGTTTCCAGGACGAGAGGGGGGAGACAGTGGAAAAAGTCCTCCCCCATGTAATCCAGGATTCAGCACTCAATTTCGTACGTTACACGGCGGTTTGTACGGTATTCTGGCCTCTTGCTCAATACACACATACATATATATATAACACACACATACAGAGATACACAGCATCTCTTTTGAAGCACACACAACTCCAGCACGTCTACCCTCTCTATCCGCCTTTTCCTCTACCCGCCCATTTCCCGAAGAGGGGAGGAGGATCCTTTCTGATGGTATATAACTCTACCCCCTCTTCTCATCTCTGTCTCTCCAACAATCAGTGAGCCTTCTCTCCTCGTTCTCCTATCTCTTCATTTCACCCCATTGGTGACTACCTTCCACCACCCAGCTTCTCACCATTCCCCCATGTACCTTTTCTCCTGTGTTACTCTCATCTCTTTCCTCTTTTATATCTGAATATAAACCCACCTCTATCCAAGTCATCCAAAGAGCGCCCCCCAGTATTTTCAACAATGTGTTATATACACAATTTCAGGATTCTGTGATTGTGTGTTGGGTTAGACATTTCTGCTCAATGTTCATGTGAAGAAAACCTCAGGCAGTAACATATTTTCCCTCTCTATTTCCATTTTCTCATTCAAATTGGATTAGATAAAGTTAGTCAATGTGGTATTCAAAGTAAAATCTACCAGGATTTTCGATCCTAGCCATTGGTCGAGTCCTTGTTGAAAAATCCGAAAGTGCTGAAAGCTGACTTTCTGTCTGGGAAGCAAAAAGTAACCATTAACAGGACGTAAACAACTGGGAAATGTCCTAGGATGCATTCTCATTGTGATCCTCATCAGGTGCAATCATATGACATCATTGTGGTATTCAAAGTGAAATCTCCTAGGATTTTCGTCCTTTGGTCGAGTCTTTGTTTCAGAATTCGAGACAGCTAAAAGCTGACTTTCTGTCTAGAAAGCGAACAGTAACCATTAACAGGATATGAACAGCCAGGAAATGTTCTAGGATGTATGAAAATCAGGTGAAATCATATGGCATCATTGTGGCATTCACAGTAAAATCTACTCGGATTTTCGTCCTTTAATCGAGTCCTTGTCTAAAAATTCGAAAATGTTGGAAGCTGACTTTCTGTCTAGGAAGCAGAGAGTAACCATTAACAGGATATGAACAAGAAAACTGGAACATTTCCTGTCATGCATGAGAATCAGGTGCAATCATATGACATCATTGTGGTATTCAATGAAAAATCTATTAAGATTTTCGTCCTTTGATCGTCTTCTGTCTAAAAATCCGAAATAGCTGAAAGCTGACTTTCTGTCTAGAAAGCAAAAAGTAATCATTAACAGGACGTAAACAGCCGGAAAATGTCCTGGGATGCATGAGGATCAGGGGCAATCATATGACATCATCGTGGTATTCAAAATACAATCCCCTAGGATTTTTGTGCTTTGGTCAAGTCCTTATCCAAAAATCCGATAAACCTGAAAGCTGACTTTCTGTCTAGAAAGCAAAAAGTAATCATTAACAGGACGTAAACAGCCGGAAAATGTCCTGGGATGCATGAGAATCAGGTGAAATCATATGGTATCATTGTATATATACATGAGAAAGGAGTTGCCTCACAGAAATCGAGTGTAGTATAAAGTGCTACTGTGGCGCTAGATAGAAACTGCTGGTTTGGGTTGTGCCATAAACAAGTGCTTACCGCAATCTAATGCGTCTGTAATGGCTCCGAAGCGCCAGTATCTCCCCCAGTGGTCCCACTTGCTCGCCCGCGATTTAATTACTATGTAAATGTCGCATTCCCCAACCTGTCTGCCATAGCTGCCTCGCTTACTCCAATTCAGCCCCACATTTTCCTCCTGTCTCTCTCTCTTTCCTCGTGTCTGTGTGTCTCTATATACTGTCCTTTCTCACAATTCCCAACCCATGGACCTTCTCTCTATTCTCTTCCTCATCTTGTACCGCCTCCAGTAGCTGTCGCCCGATGTCCTTAATTACTTTGTACGTTATTATAGCTTCCAAGTTACCAAGGGGCGTCTACACTGTGCAGATTTCGTAGCATCACTTCATTCATTCTAGAACATTTAATGTTATTATTTGAGCCAGTTGAATATCTCTGCATCAGTTCTGGTGTCATTTTCAGAGACAATTGATGGCAATTAATCAGATCATCAATTAGCTGTGAACCAATGTTGTGTTTCTGTCTGTCTAGAAAGCTGTCCACAAGCTGTCCGACAATGTGGTTCTACCTTTCGTATCTAGAAACAAGAAGAAAATGGATAAAGAGTGGAAGGAAAATCTGTTGGGGGCAACCAAGCTTGACTCTTTGGTCAGTTTGTCAGATGGTCAATGTGTCCAAGAGTGGGTACTAGAAAGCCACAGGATGCTCATCCCAAGGCGATTTGTCTCAGGAGTCTTTGGAGAGGAAGGAGACAAAAGGCAGATAAACTTGGACAACACACACAATACGTACAAGATACAACCACAGTGTTGACCGCACAAATGACAGAGTTGATTTCATGATCAAAACAATTCGAGTGATTTATATTAAAAGGCTTTGGTTATTTTTTTTTTGCTTTTTTTTTTTTTTGGAACAGAATCCTATCAATAAACATGCGCAGAGAGTTTACTCTGTAGTCATACGACCACATGGAGAGTTAGTGAGGGGATTTTGTGTGTACCATGAAGTGAATGCAAGTGTGCGAGGGAGATGAGAGTGGAAAACACAGGAAAACGGGGGGTAGGGGAGGGGGTAGTTGGTAGAACGATAGAACGAGGGCGGTTGTGAGTTATGAGTGCTCTGTGATATCAATGCATCAATTTGGCTAAACGAAGGATTAATTTAATAACAAGTCAGCGTAGAGAGAGAGAGAGGACAAATGTAGGGGATACACCATTTTCCTCCCTTTACCCTCTCTCTTTCTCTCTGAATGATCTATGGAGAAGGGAAGAACTGTAAACGATATGACCAGTGTATGCGCTAACTAAATTATGCGTGTACAATTGTTCAGAAGCTTTCACACGAAATCAACAGTCTGAAACGAAAATCACATATTTTAAACTATTTTTTTGATAAAATTAGTGCATCAACAGGATGAAGTGCTCTTTTCTTTTAGTATCACGTAATAATGTACCAACGATTGAATAACAAACGACAAAAAACTACCAAAAATAATTTACGTCTAAAATTTTCATAAATTAAATCTTTCAGTATTCTTTATAATTGAGATTTTTTTTTAAAATACTTTTCGTATGCAAAATCATATTTTTTTTAATTCCAAAGAAAAATTCTGCTTTTTTTGAAATTTTTATCTCAGAAAAGATACCACTTTTGACTGTCATCTCAATTTTGATGTCTTTTTCTATTTTCAATGTCCTTTTAATAGGGGAAGATGAGGCAAAATGGATAGTAGGGGTGAAATGGACACATTTAAATTTTTAAGCAAATATTACGGAAAATTCTTGAAATTAATAGAAATATTGGCGGTGGATTGTTTTCGATGATTCCATTGGGAAGCTGAGGAAATTTTGGGCGGGAAATAAGTGCTGGAATTGATTTTTTTGAATTTTTGACGTTTTTGCTTTTTTTGAGCCATTTAGAGGGGTAAAACTTTCCTTTTTTTGGAAATTTTCAGTTTTTTCAGAATATCTTCGGTTCTATTTGTCGTAGCGTAAAAATTCCGATGGGAGGTGAAAGGTGAGATCATTTACCATCGATTCATAGGGTTTTCAATTCAAAAATATCGATTTTTGAGGTATTTATGGGCATTACTGTAAAACCGTTTTATAAAACAGTTTTTGGCCTATAACTATCCTAATAATTCATATTTTTGAATTCAAAACCCCATAAATCGATGGGAAATAAGCTCACCTTTCATTTGAGACCAGCCCCGAATTGTTACGACCAATAGAACCAGAGATATTTGTAAAAAACTGGAAATTTTCAAAAAAGCAAAGGCTTTTTTTAGATTTTACCCCTCAAAAATGCCGAAAAATATTGAATTTTCAGAAAAATCGACAAAAATATAAGTGACACTTGTTTTCCGGCTAAAATTTCCTCAGCTTCTCAAAAAAATTATCAAAAAAATTTCATCTCTAACCGTTTCATTGCAATGTCCATTTTGCCCCACTTTCCCCTATAAATAATGCAGATACGCCCTTTTTATCATGAGCCTTTTTCGTAAAAAAAATCCAAAATCTACTACTGTAAATAAGTAAGTAAGATTAGCAGCAAAAAAGGGCGTATCTCCATTATTTCCCAACATATTCGGTGAAAAACCGTGGAATCATCAGCTAAAACTAGAGACTGAAAAAGGGAGCAGAGGGGGGACGTGTGTGTGTGTGTGTATATCAGTTTCATCATTCGTAATGTAACTAAGCGACAACTTCTCTCGCACCCTCTATCTGTCATGCCAATTAACCGTCTCTGATCCCCAGGACTAGTTGGGGCATCAACCGTACACGACACCTCCTCATCCCCCTCCCCTCCTCCCCCTCCTTCTCTATATTCTCCTCCACATCATTTCTCCCCCATGTACCACACATTGAGCCACGAGAGGGTTCTGCTGATTTTCTCTCTTCCCCCTCCCCCCTCCAACAAAAAGGGCATTGGCTCAAATGAATGCAGAACTATCAGAAGTCTTATCGTACTTTAAAATTTACTATTTTGTGTACAACCCCCATTGTCCTTTCTCCACTGTGGAATATCGATACTCAGATTTTGTGGTGGCGATAGGGCATTTTAAAGTCTGTAAAAAGACTATCAGGAAAAAAGGAGAGGGGGGGAGGCATTTTGGGGGAGATTTCGAGAGACTATCTTCAGGAGATGTGTCAGTTGTAGATTTTTTTTTTTTACACAGAAAAACCGGCTCACATTATATATCCCATCTATATATCCGTATATAACGGATAGTTTATAGCTCTCATCCACCACACACTGGGCATTTTGTGCATGGAAAATATATATATGTATATAGGATTTTGTAGTGTTACAGTCATGGAATAGGAATGGCCCAGGGTTTTATCCCCGTGGCAGTATAAACATGACGGGTTTTATTGTTTGACGTTTTGTTATCTAATTGGTCGTTACTCGGCGCGCCGTGAGACTCATTTCATTTTAGCCCACCTCCCCCTCCTCCTCCTCTTCGAACTCTGCTTTTTTCTCTTTTCAATTTACATTTGGCGTTTTTTCACGACTCTACTGTCTGTTTGGAAATACATTTGAAATTGTATTTGTCCATTGGCCTGCACGATTGTGGGTTATGTAGGAGACTCTCGCAATTCATAGCAATAATGGGCAGTTCCCAACGAGAAATACAAGGAAGATTGAGAGACGAGGGAGAGAGAGAGTTGGCGCTGGCGCGAGTCCTAGCGGGACTACCGTAACTCACTTCTCGTGAACTAAACGCTCGGGGTTTAATCGCTTTTGGCCTTTTTGCTGGGAATTTTTGGAGTCCTAGGCAGGAAAATTGCAGGGAAATTTGTTTTCTGGTTTTTTTGGGGGGGTTTTTGGGTAGAATTTGGAGTTTTGAGTTTTTTGGTGGAAGATGAGAAAATTTGAGGGGGGAAATCGGTGGTAAAATTGATTTTAAGAGATTTTTTTGAAGAATTTGAAGGATTTTTCTGGGGATATCTCTGGTTCTAATTGTTGTAGCGCAAAAATTCGAAGGGAAAGTGGAAGATGAGATGATGCTATATCGAATTCATGGGGTTTTGAATCAATTTTCATCGATTTATGGATCTTTTTTTTAAAAAATGGTTCTTGCTCAATAATTTCCTCGAAAATCGGTTCAAAACTCTATGAATCAATGGCAAATGATCTCACCTTCCACTTCTTTTTCGAATTTTCATGCTTCAACAGTTAAAATCAGAAATATTTTCGAAAAACTGAAAATTTTAGAAAATCGAAGTGTTTTACGTTCGATTACGCTCCAAAATGATTTAATTTTTCGAAAAATTCTGAAAAATCAATTCTGACATATGTTTTCCACCTGAAATTTCCCCAGCTTCCCAATAAAATCATCCAAAAAAATCCATCACCCACCACTTCATCAAAACTCCCCACCTTTTCACCTTTATTTTCAATTTCCGTAACCAATTGAACACAATCCACGAGATTTGAAACGTATAACTCCCTTTTGGAGCAATTCACTAACGACCTCTTGGCGTCCGGGTGTCGCTCATTTAATGGAACAAATTCCCAGTATGTGTGGCTTTACCAATCAACGTTTCCATTAAAGCCCCGCCAATATTTCACGTATTTTCCACACACACAAACACCCACATTCCACCTTTTATTCGAGAGACGAAAATTGGCATCGATCTAAAATAATTTAATAGTTCCACTCATTTAAGGATGTATGATCATGTCAAAAAATTTGGATTTGGGGCTTCAAGATTTTTTTACAGTCAGATTATTCTGCAAAAAATTTCACTATAAAAAGTCCGGAATAGGTAACCATTCATATGAGAAAGAAAAAAATTATTGAAAATTGACAGAAAATACATGGTCTTTTATGGAGAAATGGAGGTTATGATCGTAAATTAATGAATATCCAATTTTCAAGCTCCCGTAGTACAAAAGAACAAATTGTCATAAGAAAAATGGATATTGCAGTAACTCGGCAATATTTAAAAAATCCTATGTATCCATTCATTCTGAAGAGAAAAATAGCATTGAAATTCGAATTACTTCACTTTATCATTCATTTCTCGACGTGATTGGCGAGATTCACAGTACACGGTCACGTGGTCATTCACTTCGGCTCATTCCGCAACCGTTCGAGCCTCTTCCCACCAATCAAAATTCACGGTTCCCCCACTCTCTCGACCATACATCCTTGATATTTGATTCTGAAATGTACCTCTCTAACCTCTTCATCTCCAAGACCCGAAGAAGATGAGGAAAATGGGTGTCATTGTGTGTAGTTGGCCTTCTGGCTAGAGAACTGGAGCCAAAAAACAAGGAAAAGTGAAATAGGTGGCTGTATGTGGAGAAAGAAGAGATGGCAAGCGCCACTGCCGTGGCAGCATGGCAATATCATAAAGTAAGTTTGTGGCGTGGATGGCCGCCGTTCGCCTCCTAATGGACAATAACTGCGATATACTGCCTCATCCAGACACCCCCAGTGAAACAGACGACTTGCCTTCTGTGTTTCTAACGTTGTGTGTCTCGAGTAAGCATACTCAGCTACCAATCGCGTATCTTTTTTGCCTCTTTTTACTTGGATATTGAAGAAAAATGATGAGGACATTATTCATTCGTTGCAAAGAGGTAAAACACAGACACACACACACAAAACATAATAGACACATAAGCCCATTTTACCCCAATCCTTTCTGTAACACTTGCAATGATCAATGGATTCGAATAAAAAGGGCGTATTTCCACTTTAAACGATTTAAAGTCAAATCGAAATCGGAATCAAATCTTTCGATATTTTTAACTTCAGAAAAAGCTTTTTAACTTTGAGAAATATGGAAAAAAGGGGAACAGCAAAGCTGCAACTAGTGAAAGCTCTCCTGCAACATTTGCAATGGATTCAGATAAAAAAGGCGTATGTCCATTTCAAACGATTTGAACTCGATTTAAAGTCAGTTACCGATCTTTCAAGCTTTTTAACTGGACAAAAAGTCGAAAAAATTTGGAAAATCAAAGGGAACAACAAAAACTCGAGAGCTCAACCCAGTGAAAGCTTTTTTGCAATACTTGCAATGAATTAGGACAAAAAGGGGTCATCTGCGCTTTAAACGATTTAGAATAAAATCGAAATCTGTTTCTGAAATTCTGAGCTTTTTAACTTCAGAAAAGTTAGAAAAAAGCGAATTGACAATTATCTAGTATTGTTCTTTTTAACCTTTCAATATCCCATGAATCTTAAATAAATATTGTAAACATGGAAATGAATCAGCCTATCAGGTTCAAAAAAATGCGAAAAAAAGGGAACAATAAAGTTTCATCCAGTGAAAGCTTTTTCTGCAACATTTGCAATGAATCAGAATAAAAAGGGCATATGTCCAACTCCAAACGATTTAAACTCGAATCGAAATCTGTTTCAGATCTTTTGAGCTTTTCACAACTCTAAAAAAAAATCCGAAAAAAAAGGAAGAAAAACAGAAAAAGCTCCACCCAGTGAAAGCTTTTCTCTACATGCGGCACGCTAACACCGTGTGTTTGAATTTCACCGTTTTCGGTGCCATCAAACAGAGAAGAGAAAGCCCGTATTCCAGAAATCGAGAAGCAATATTTTACATAGGATTGGGGTTGAAACCCCCCTCGGTGTGTGGGCATCGACGTTTGATATTTTTATGCGGTGGCGGCGCCACTATACGCCATACGCAAGTTACAGAGGAAAAGCACAGAGGCATATATACAACACACACACACACACAAAGAGAGAAAAAGCTTGAATGCTCCTGTATGCTTTGTGTGTGTGTGTGTGTGTGTGTGTGTGTGTGTGTGCCATCCACTGTTGGGAGATTTACGAGGCAGATATGTGATCACAAAATGGCCGACACTAAATCAAATATGGTGCATCGGGAAAACATCCGGGGGCATTATTATTGGGACTTTTATTGGATATTCCCCGGTGGCAATAAAGCAAAATGCTTGACGTAATTTTAGGTAGATGTTGGATGCACTTTTTTTTTTTGTTTCTTTTTTTGGAAAAAGCTGCGATTAGCCCCTAGTACCCATAGCTCACTGAATTTATCTGCATTTGAGGCCAATGTAGATATCAGATTCAGCGAAGATTGTGGATTTTGAATTTATTGTCTCAAATAAATTGCATTGAAAAAAGACGAGATGATGGAAATGAGAAGAACAAGTGGATAGTAGTATTGCTTTCCAACAGATATAGCTTTTTCTGCTGATACTTTAGCAATATGCTTGCGAATGGAAGTGATACAACTTTTTTCAAATCATCATTGAAATATCAAATTTTGAAGGAATTCATTGAAACGCTTAATAACTCGAGAACTAATCATGCAAATAAGCTCAAAATTCACAGGCATCTAAATGATACAATTCTCGAGATAATATATGAGTATGAATAACATCAGTTGAATAATTTCCAGAAATTCCATTAAAAACTGATTTTCGAAAAATGGATATATGTCATAAAGTACCGATCGAATTCTCTCCGAATGAAGCTTAAAAAATAGGCTTCGTCGAGAGGAAGTTTCCCATAAAATATGAAATTTCTCTATAAAACCGTTTTGCTGTAATTGAGACTTTTATGCACACACAGACACACACACACAGACATACGCTAAAAAGGTCATTTTCTCTCTATTTAGATCATGTCAAGTATCTTCTATCAAAAAAATCACAATCGAAAATTCTGATGATTACATAGCTTCCATTCGGCAACAAAAAAAGGAGGAAGTATTTTTATCTGTCCTCGAGGACACACAGAAGCAATCGTAATCAAAGCATACATTTTTCTGTTTTCTCTGTAAACACAAGTACTGAAGCTAGAAAATAAAGAAGGAATTTTGGCCTCAGTACGCTTTTTTGGAGACACAGAGACGGTATTCGTGTCAGTACACACTGTAAAATATCCAACTCAAGGAAAAGACGGGGGGAGGAGGGGAGGGGGGGGGGGGGGGGGTGAAGAGAGGGTCCTGTTGTTTGAAACAACAGAGACTTGAAAACCGGAATCTCAATGAATTCAATGGACAGTATTTCTTCGTATTTTACGAGTTTTACAGGTGTCTGAGCTTCAGTTTTTATATTATACATATATATATATATTTTCTCTGTTTCTCCCTTCGGAATTTTTTCGTATTTTTCTTTCTTACAATAATAAGGGCTGGAAGGACATATCCGTCATTTTCGATAATTTTTTATCTGACAAACGTGAAAACGTTTTAAAAAAACTGTAATTTTAAATATTTATTCAATAGTAGGGTCATTCATGTTTTATTTCATGATTTAATCCTCTTCTTTGTGTTCTGCCAGCTCCTCCCCCTCCCCCGCCTCAAACCATCACCGGAAATCCTCCCCCCCCCTTTTCTCCCACCTAAATACAGGTATTTACACCTCTCTCTCCTCATAAAAAAAAAAAGAAAAAAAAAATCATGAAAGAAGCTGAAGAATGACTATCGTCGCCTGGTTGAATACTCTTCTCATTCAATATAACACACATCACAGAGCCCCAACCGGTTTAATGCAATAGAGGGTGCATTATAACGATTTATGGTCCACAAATAAACCCTTGCATCGAGATACTTACCATTGGTTAAAGCAGAATCATTATATTTTATTATTGCCCTTTCTATTCCTCTCATATGTCACTCACAATAATCTCTGAAAAATATATGAACGAGAATTTATAAAAATTTTGTTAAACCAAATTAGAGATTTGGACATTTTTTGGTTTTTGGGGATTTATTAGTATGAAAATTGGGAGAAATTAGGGGAAATATTTGAGGTAGAATATTTCTAATGATTTCATTGGAAAGCTGAGGAAATTTCCGGTGGATATCATGTACTTGCATTAATTTTTTGTTTTTTTTTTTGGGAAAATTCGATTTTTTTGAAAAATTTCATTTTTCATCAAATTCAATTTTTTGAGGATATCTCGGTCTCTATTGGTCGTAGTAACCTGGGACCGATCTCAAATGAAAGATGAGATCATTTTCCATGAATTTGAGTGATTGAAAAGAAAAATCATCAATTTTCCAAATAATTATTATGAAAAAAAGGAATTTTCATAAAATTACCTATAGAAACCTCCAAAATTTAGATTCTGTCTTTCGAAACCCCGTAAAAAAAAGGAAAATGATCTCACCTTTCATTCAAGATGGACCCTATCTCTCTCCAACCACTAGAATCGCAAAAAATCCCCAAAAAGTGAAATTATCTAAAATTAAAGAGCACAATGTGCATAAACTACTTGTTTTCATAATAATATGAAACTGAAATTTCTATGCCCAGTGGAAGTGGGTGGAGTTTGTGTCAATAAAATCTGTCGTGATGGATTCCTTATGAGGCCTATGCATAAAAAATCTTCGAAAATTTTTTTTTTTTTGCTTTACCTTCAAAACTCGTTCAAAAAAAATTGAATTTTCAAAGAATTAATTCCGACACATGTTCCCCCCTCCCCCTCTAGGTCCCCCACCCCAATAATCTTCGTGAAATAAATCACTGAAAATTCATAAAAATTTAATGAAAAAAAAAAATCAGAGTAGGCACATGAAAAGACAAACGCGATTATAATTGGCGATGATCCCAGCACGCGTTTGTGACTTTTTAATAATAATAATGAAGGAAAAGGAAAAGAATGTCGACGTTCTTTCCATGGGGATAATAATCCAAGAGTCTTCCAGCCCTTCTCACGTTACCTTCCTTTATCCTCGGGAAGAAGTAAAAAAAAAAAAAACCCTCCAAAGTGTAAGAGGCACACTCTCTCTCTCTCCTCGTAAGAGGAAACGAATGATTAATATCCAGCCGACAGTTTGTGAAGCGGACGGCCAATAAACGGGATAAAAATACTCGTGAAAAATAGCGCACTCATTAGGGGTACAGTCACATCTGTGACTTCGTGCGAAAATTCTCTTTCTCTCTTTCTTTCTCTCTC